>JAKOOJ010000001.1:203442190-206440940 GCA_022577455.1 Arizona elegans | reverse complement strand
TTTGGGCAAATAGGTAGTAAAAAATACTAAAAAAAAAAGTTTTTTTAAAAAAAGGTTCCGACAATCAGCTGTGACAATCAGCTGTGGCGCGTGATCGTCGGAACTTTTTTTTTTTTTAGTTTTTTAAAGCATTTTTTACTACCTATTGCCTGGACCGGTATTTTTGTGTAAAGTGTTGGTTGACTCAGCCTTCCATCCTTTCTAAGGTAGGTAAATTGAGGACCCAGTTTGTGGGGGCAATAAGCTGACTTTGTATAAAATATACAAAAGTATGAAGGCTATTGCTTAACGCACTGTAAGCCGCCCTGAGTCTCCGGAGAAGGGCGGCATATAAATCAAATCAAATAAAAAATAAATAAATAAATAAATAAGTGTGATAGTTTGTTTTTGAGCTCTCTGTGACTCTGTGAAGTTCCTGCTTGTTGCAGGGGCCATTTTGTGTGAAGCCCAGCTGCTTTTGAATTGTGTGTGAATCAGTGTGTAGCTTTTGTGTTATTTTTGTGTAAAGTGTGATAGTTGGTTTTCCTGGTCACATGGCCACCAAGACACACCCACCCAGTCACATGACCACCAAGCCACACCCACCAATCCACTCCCATAGAACTAGTAGGGAAAATTTTTGAATTTTACCACTGATATCACCACTGTTAACTAGGGAAAGATGACCAAAATTGTTTGCACACATCTTTGAAATTTCTTTACATATTTGGTATTTAGTAATGTTGGGTAGATTTTTCTCTGCACATCAACTTCCTGACTGACATCCAGTAAACCTAAGAAATTAAATTCCATTTGGATTTTTAGAGGTGTTATTACAGCAAAATAGTTCCCACCCCTGCTTCTGCTCACTAACTGCATAAGATTCTGCAGTCCTGCTGTGATCTTCTATGATTTCAATTCTTATTTGATATGCAACATTGCATAGCCAGGGGATCACTGTAAAGAAAATACAAAAAGATGTACCAAATCCAGATGATTTTTTAAAAGAATAAATGCCATGCTCTCAGTTTGATCCAGCATTATTATATAAACTCTGAGGAATGAATTTATATGTATGGGCAGGGCTGATCTATGTGGCTGCCAGTAACAAAAGAATCCTTAGCTGTGTTTGGACATTTCTTTCTTCCTTATAGCTTTTCATAGGAGGAAATGTGGTGATTCAGAATACCCAGAGGTATTAGGAGTGACATGATAGCAAAGAAGAGAGAGTCAAGCTATTCTCCAAAGTACCTGAGGGCAGGACAAGAAGCAATGGGTGGAAACTAATCAAGGAGAGAAGCAACCTAGAACTAAGGAGAAATTTCCTGACAGTTAAAGCAACCACTGGAACAACTTGCCTCCAGAAGTTGTGAATTCTCCAAGACTGGAAGTTGTTAAGAAGAGATTGGACAATCATTTGTCTGAATTGATATAGGGTTTCCTGTTTGAGCAGAGAGTTGGACGAGAAGACCTCCAAGAACCTTTCCAACTCTGTTATTCTATTCTATTACCTAACTTAGGCAACAGTCCATTCTAATGAGACCTTGTCAATCTGCTTCTTTTCTCTCTTTTCTTCCCATACCTCAGCACTTTATTTAGTTCAATGATGTTACATAAATGATCTTTAGGATCTGTGTGTGTGTGTGTGGGTGGGTGGGTGTGGGTGTGTACAGACACACAGACATACATGGTTGCTGCATTGTAATAGTATTAGCAATAGCACTTAGACTTATATACCGCTTCACAGTGCTTTACAGCCCCCTCTAAGCTGTTTACACAGCCAGCATATTGCCCCCAACAATCTGGGTCCTCATTTTACAGACCTCAGAAGGATGGAAGGCCGAGTCAACCTTTATCTGGTCAGGATCGAACTGCTGGCAGTCAGCAGAATTAGCCCTGCAATTGTTCTGCCCCAACTACGGGTCCCAAGAAGTGTAGCACATACACAGCTCCAAAAACTCCATTTAATA
Organism: Arizona elegans; assembly: GCA_022577455.1. Lineage (NCBI taxonomy): Eukaryota > Metazoa > Chordata > Lepidosauria > Squamata > Colubridae > Arizona > Arizona elegans. Next base: position 206,438,991 of record JAKOOJ010000001.1, on the reverse strand, counting down.
CAAACAGACCCTTTCAAAATGCAGGCTTTAACCACAAATGTCCTTATCAGCCTGCTGTGAATTACAGAGATTAAACAAAGTCCAACAAGGGTTGGCAATCAGCCCAGAAACCAAGTTGTAACAAAAAATTCACTTTCAAAAGTGAAAGTGTGTAGGACCAAGCGTTGTTTCCAGCAACATTTGCCAGCTGTGTGCGAACTTAAATAGGCTAAGGGAGTGGCCAATTAGCCCCAAACCTTACTCTTGAGGAGACTTCCTCCTGAGTAGCCACTCCTGCCTTTTGGCAGCCCTGCGTGCTCGAGCATTGAGAAGAGGCTCCTCCACTTCGCTCTCTTCACTTGAAGGAGCCTCTGGAGGTTCTGAAGGCCCTGGCTGAGTCTCTGCCTCTGGCACCACATCCTCTTCAGCCTCCTCGCTGTCCAACTTGAGCGCCGGCTGCACAGGCTGTTGGCGCGACACCACACCAGCCTCCTCATCGTCGGATCAGCCACAATCCACGCAGGCCGCTGGCGGGCCACAACACTTTAACCACTGCGCCACCACAGCTCATACTAATGAAACTAATGAAAGTGATAAAGAATACACAACTGCCCAATATCATTAGATCTAGCAAATATAGAAAACTAGAAAGCAATTCTCAAAAGCTGCCTTTTTTCATTGTTTGTGGAGCCTCCTGACTTTGTAACTTCTAAAGATTGTGCTTTAAATGAAACTGATCCAAATGCCACAGAGGTAGAATGTTAACAGTGTCGTCAAGTACAAGTAATTTGGAGCCTGGTTTTGCTTACTCAGTCATTGTAGAAAAAATGGCACACACAGAACACCAAAACTTCTCAGACATATGAGACCCTAAAACCTCTTTCAAAAGGCTTTCATCAACATTACTTGGTCTCTTTACTGTCATTACATTTCTTCCATTCTGGCAGCTAATTACATTAACATCAATTTACAGGTTCTACTCACACAATCAATTAGGAGCGTTCTCAAAATGACAGGTTCAAAGCACAAGGAGAAACAGGGAGACCGTTCAAAGCAAATCAGCTCCCTCTGCCCAATTTGGTACTGCACGAACAGCAACAAATCTCATGCGGACTGCGAATTATGGATGTTGCAGCAGAGCACAACGCATCTGACGAGCGCCTGGTTAACTTGCTGTCTGATTTAATCTTCCTGCTTTTTCCCCCCTAGGGCCATTTTGAAGCCTTCCCTTTTCCCCAAAGAAGAAAACAGTAGAATTAATTATGCTAGATGATCCAATTCTCTGTGTCAGTGGGATCTCTGAAGCTTTGCAGAAGCTGGATGGATAAGAAGCAGCACAGATGTCCTCTTTCAGAGTAAAGCAGGCCAGATAATGACATCCCATTTTCTCTTCCACACAAATGTCATTGGTTGACTGCTTGTGTTCTGTAAACAATTAGAAAAAAAAACCCTCTGATTTTCATTGTCTAATAGGAGCGTTCTTTCATTCCCAAATAGGAGCATTCTCCAATCAATCAGATTAATTAGAAACAAGTCATGTGTTTTTGATGTACAGGTCTGGATCCGGGTGGGTTCTACTTACCTTTACTACCAGTTTGCATCATGCCCTCGGGCTGGGTTCTATTTTTTTTTTACTATTGGTTCTGTGGGTGTGGCTTGGTGGGGGGTAATGTGACTGGGTGGGTGTAGCCAACTTTTTTTTTTTTACTTTTAAAAGCATTTTTTCTACAACCTTAAGAGATTGCAGAAAAAAATCCTTTTAAAAGCCTCTGATGATCAGGCAACTCAGCTGGGATCACCGGAGGCTTTTAAAGGCGATTTTTTCCTACAATGTCTTTGGCTGAAGAGGTTGTAGAAAAAATGCTTTTAAAAGCCTCTGACATCCCAGCTGAGCCGCCCGATCATCAGAGGCTTTTTTTTACTTTTAAAAGCATTTTTTTTGGCCGAAGAGGTTGTAGAAAAAAATGCTTTTAAAAGTAAAAAAAAAAAGCCTCTGATGAGGTGGGTGGGGGTAGGCGAGCCGATGCAAACCAGGAGCAACCCACCACTGATAACAATGAAATCACCTACTGTAGTTGTATCAGGCAGGATTTTACCTATAAAGAAAACACTGATATGTTTGTTCTCCTTCTAAAAGAACCTATTGAGAAATGTGAACATGCTTCCTGTTTCTGTCCTTGTGAAATCCTTGGCAAACTGCCGGCCAGTTCTATCCCGCTGAAGGGATGAGCCTGCTAGCTGATTTTCACAAAGTCATACTACTAGCAAATACATGAATATGTCAATTTATAGTATGACGCCTGGCTCTTACGTTTTGCCTCAAAAGCTCAGGAGGGGATTTATTCACTTCCAAAGTAATAGAAAATCAATTTGAATGGTGGCCACCAACTGTGTCCTTTCCATTTGCAGTCATAAGTCAGCTTGCATAGCTAAAGAATGGTGCCTGGCCATAACAATCCTTCTTTTTAAGAAGAGCAGGAAGATGAGTTCACTGTCCACTGTTGTCCTATTGATTTAACAAACGTGGACTAGAAATGTGTCCTGAAAGCTGCTGAATTGGTTTAAGGGAAAAATATCATGGAAGATTTCTAGGCAGGCTTTAGTAGATCTACTCTTCTTTAAGGCTTAGTATTGTATCAGCTGACTGAAAAATGTGTTCTCAATTATCTAAAATAGCTTCATGTATTATATTATAGACTCTGAGCAGACTTTTGACTTCCTGTTCAATGGCTTGTCATCTTTTTCTTTATGGATTTGCTTTGAATATCATTTCAGATTAGGGCACAGAAGCAAGGAAAAATAGGATTAACAGCAAAGTATGGAGAAGCCCCTTCAAGTGTTGACTGAACATTCTGCCAGCGGGATGGGCTTCTCTAATTCCAGTTGATCAATTTCAACCTTGTTAAGATGGAACATCACTGACAACTTGCAACCCGATTAATGTTCTCCTGTGATGTTGTTGCTGGCTTTGAATGACAAGCCAGGCATCTTTAAGGAAAAGATTCTGGACATGGATGCCCAAACTGAAGATAACAACCTTTCTATAAGGTATGATTTGGGAAAACTTAAGAATAATTTTAAACCAGCTAGGTATCATGAGCAATTCATGATAGACAAGTTACCATCAAGAGTTTTTGACCACAGATTCAGAAAGAAAATTCAGAAAGAAAACAACAATAATAAGTACAACAATAATTGCAGAATTATTGCAGGAAAATTACAACAATAATTGCAGGATACAATTATTATTAACTACAGAAGAATGAACAGCATTACAACACCTTCCTCAAACAGAAGTCACTCTGAAAGAATGGGGTTGGCTGTTGATTTTCTTGTGGTCTGCCTCCATGTGTGTAGTCAATTCTGTACCTTATGTTTTATTTTTATTTTTTCAATAATGTTCCTTGACTGTTATAAAAGATATTTGAAATTTTAAAATACCTTAGAATACTATCATTTTACTCTAGAGTAAAATCCATTTATCACCAATCGTGACAAATCCATTTATCACCAACCGTGAAATTTGATAAATTCAGGCTAGATTTAAAAAATGGACACTTAGGAGTGGAGGAAAAAAAGGAATAATCAGGACAACAAAACAAGAAATATGGCATATCAAGACTATTTATGCGGGAAGATTTACAATTAAGCTGTGTGTGGGCAGTCAACTCTTGATTTTACTCTTCTAGGATTCTTAGATTAAGGAAGAACCTCCTGTATACACATTAAAAGCAGCTGTTCTCAATCCACCCCAAACCCCTTTTGGTCTTCCCAAACTAGCTAAAATTTTGAAACTGGCCAGTCCATGGGACTGACCACAGCCTTTGTTTTATCTTTGCTAACCAGCAGAAGTTATGGCATAATTTTCCAGTGGAATGCTGGTGGCTGCCAAACCCCACTCCTGTCCCTCTTGTCACTTACTCAATTTATAGCATATCAAGGTCTGCTTCACAGTTTCCACTTCCAAAATAAGATTTCTCTTTATTCCGGGGGTGTCAGACTTGATTTCATTGAGGGCCGCATCAAGGTTGTGTTTGACCTTGTGTGTGTGTGTGGGGGTGGTGGCCAGGGTGGGCATGGCCCTCTGACATCACTCTTGTCAGGGCCACCTGTGGTGGCCTGAGCACTCTGTCAGCAAAAATGGACTCCTGAGCTCTGTTTTTGGCTGTGACCAGCCTCCTGAAACCCTCTGCCAGCAAAAACGGAGCTCTGGAAGGCCCTCCTGAATTCTGTTTTTGCTGGCAGTGGCACTGTGGACAGGTCCTTCGCTGTTTCCAGGGCAGCCCCGGGGGCCAGATCTAAGCACCCTGTGGGCCAGATCCGACACCTGGCCTTGAGTTTGACCCTCTTGTTCTAAACCATTTTTAAAATCTCTGCAGCTTTTTATCTTGCCTTACTTTGATTCCCCATCTCTTCTATTTTCTTCTGCTTATGTTATCAGGTTATTTCCCCCATTATCATGGGCTTATTTCTGTTATGTCCTTTTCTAATATTCTTCCTCTCTATGGTTCTTCAATTCTCCAAATAACCTTTTCTTCAAAGCCATATTATAAATCCTCAATGTCTGGATCATCATCAAAGCTCAAGGAACCACTACTGAGCAAGTCATCAGTTTTGTTTCATGTACTTTCACCCACTTTTCATTTCTGCTCCTCTGATTTGGCTTCAGTCCTCAGACCTCCTTAATTCCTCCTCAGGATGCTGTAATGGAGCATGCAAACATCTCACTAAAGTCTGTATTCTCTCTCCCACCCCCCGCCAAATATTAGTGGAGGCTTCTAGGAGAAAGGAATTCTTTAAATTTTGGAGGATTATTAGTACACCTATGAGGGAGATGATCAAGTTATTTGAACACAAAAGATTCTTCCTTGATTTAGCAACTGGATCATTTATTTCATAGTTAAATTTCAGTTAAATTACACAATAATCAAGGGCATTGGGTTCCAGTGTACTGTCAATGTTTGTGTTCAAAAGGACATGAAACCACATTCAGGTATCCATGTTCACCTTTCAATGCCATCACTCATTATTGTGTCTAATAACAAATGGAGGTGATTAGTGTCAAAATTATTAGCTTTGCATTGTGCCTTCAAGCAAGAAAATGAAACTTGTTTTTTTCAGGGGAAACCTCTAAGTTTGCTCCAGTATGAAAAAGAATAATCAATGAGGACTGAGCATACTTAGTATCCATAGTGTGATACCAACTTTAAAATGACGGGAGAAGAGGGAGGGAGTAGAATGTTCTGATCTAAGGTTATGGGTAGCTGGAGATGGATTGCACACTGAGGTTAGGTGAGAAGATTCAATGCAACATTTTCTTGCAGGTTCCATGTTATCTATTTACAGTCACCTTTTATCAGGTAATCCAAGAAAGTTTATATGTAGAGAACAGAGGTGGTATTCACTTACTTTCCCTATCATGTGCGCACACGCTCGCTTTGCTTGCACGTGCCCCGTTTATGCGTGCGCCTGGCCTTCCGCACATGTGCTTTGCTGGCACATGCACCTTCCGCACATGTGCCCTGCCTAAAAAACATGCCTAAATAGGATGGCATAGAGCTGGGGCGGGTGGGCAGGCCCATCCGCAATTTCCGCTACTGGTTCGGGCGAACCATTTCAAACCGGCTTAATACCACTTCTGGTAGAGAACCACATAGATAGATTTGGAGGAACTTTACCAATAAAGAAGAATTCCAGCATTTAGTTGTAGAGTTTGTTTCTTAATGTGGGTTGGGCTGAAACTTTGGGATCATCAGATCTGGGTTGAGAGAACCTAGATGGCCCAGCAGCAGCAAATGCAAATAAAATCCCTCTAATTCTTTGCTTTCACCTAGTGGCTATCTGATTTTTGCAGCCCAAATCTGCTACAAACTTCATGTTATCCTGACAACAGTGAAAAAATACTGGACCCCACTGAGTGTCCATGGCTCAGGGTGGTCTTCAAACTGGATCTCCTCAGAACTTATTGATAATGTTAACTACTGCACCATCCTGGCTCTGATCTATGTAACTGATCAAATTGCTTTGACTGAAAACAATTGTGTCTGATCAAGTTGCATCACTTCATTATCAACTACATTATTATGTACACTCTTGCTATAATTTCATCGGTCTCTCAAAGCTTCAACAACCCTTAATGTCTATGAATTTTTTTTATAGCATAAATTTCTGTATGAGTCAATTTATCAAGAACCACTTGTTGTCCACTTTTTTTTTTTTTTTTTTTGTAGCATTACATTCTTCTGCGGTTTTGTTGTTCACCCCAAGATTTACTGCATGTACTAGGTGGAGTTATCAAGAAGTCAACAAGAGAGTGGTATTTGTCTCACCATTGGTTTCTTATTGCTAATGGGGTTTTTTGCTACTTGCAAATCTTAAAATAATACAACTGTCATCCTTTTGACCATTTTTTCCCCAGATAGTGACTTCCTATTCCCTTCCATTCTTTATCTTCCCATGCTGAGCTTGACGGTCTGGACTGGATGCTAACTGGGAGGACCATGAGAGAAAAAAGGGCCACCAGTCCTACGGAGTCCATGCTTACAGTTCCATATTAGATTTTGCTACTGATCACAGCAAGGGCAAGGCCAACGGGCAGCTTCCTCTCATACCTGTCTGAATAAGTTTCATGTCAAGACCAAACGGGTGAAAAAAAGCTTGCATTATGTGACATTCCTTGAGTGGAAGCAAACCTACTACTCACTGGTAAGTAAATTTCTTAAACAAACAAACAAACAAATAAACAAACATTATAGGTATCAGTCACCATCCATTCTGTAACGTTCTGTGTCACAAGCAGACCTTGAAAGAAGGAGCCAAATGTTAAAAATAACAAGGTAAATGATTCAATATATTAAAACCTTAAATCATAGCATTTAAAAAATGGTAGTAATCTTATGGCCTCAACAGCCTTATCACTTCTCAAATAATACTTACCAAATTGGAAAGAAGGAAGAAAGTGTAATATATTTGTGGCAGACTGATGGTTAAAGATGCTGACATATAATGAGATTCAAAACTGTTTGCATTTCATGATGGTTTCTGCAGAAGAGTTGAAGTCTTGTGAGTCACTCTAATACCATTATTTTTCTGCCAGGTCTTGCAGAATTTTAACAGCATCATTTTGGCTATTCAACAATCGCCCTGCATTCATTCACATATCCTCTACATTGGCAGTTAGATAAAATGCACTTGTCAAAGTTATATGTTTGGATGGGTTTTCTTTATGAAGTCAATGAAGAGGAAACAACTTTATAAAAATTTAAAATATTCCCTTGCAAACACTCAAAAAGACAAAAACAGCACAAAAAAAAAAAAAGGCAAGAAGTTCTTACTGTTAGGGAAGTTCAGAGGTGGTCTGCTGGAAGAGAAGAACAATGTCCAAATTGGCAGAAAGTATTTATTCATTTAATTTATATGCCACCCAACTCACTATCCAAAGCGACTCTGGGTGGCTAAAATATGCAAAGACATTTCTCAATATCGACGTACTTTAAAATACGTACTTTAAAAAAGAACAGCAAACTGTTGGGCAAAGTTGGTCTTCCTGATTTAGGGACTCTGATCTCTTGAGTACAGTCACAAAATCCTGAAGCCCAACACTACCCAACGGACACTGGTCATGAAAGCCTACACCAATAAACAACAACTGATCTAATTTCATGGCAGATACCTTGTTAGTGTCTAAAGTTTATAAAGTTCAATTCTAGCAAAATTAGATAAATTCTCTACCTCTGTAGTGGCAGCACAATTGATGGATCAAGGAGACCACACCATTTCAATATGGATAACAAAGGTTACGGTGGTGACATTGCTGGGGAAGTAGGCTTTCTATCCCTAGGAGTGTATGTAAGCACTCATAATGTTAAATATTTTTTTTTTCCCTAGAGCAGTGTTGGAGAACCTTTTCAGCACTGAGTGCCGAAATGGGAGCGTGTGCATGCCAGAAACCGGAAGAGCAGCTGCCTAGTGCGCATGTGCATTCTGGGCGACTGCTCTTCTGGTTTCTGGCACACACATGTGCACCAGCCACCTAGTCTTCTGGTTTCTGGTGTGCATGTGCACACAAAGACTAGCTGTCCAGTGCGCATGCGGCCACCAGAAACCAGAAGATCATCTTCCCGGCACGCACATGCACACCAGGCAGCTGCTCTTCCAGTTTCCAGAGTTCCCGCACATGTGAAGACCAGATGGCCGGTGCACTGGAACCCAGAAGAGCAACAGGTGATGGCTCTCATGCCCGGAGAGATGGCTTTGTGTGCCACTTCCAGCACATGTGCCATAGGTTCGCCATCATGGTCCCAGGGAGTCTACTAGAATTTTTTTTTTTTTTTTTGTCTTTTGACTCCGAGTACCAGGATTCAAATGATTACTAGTAGGGATGAAGAATAGAATAGAATAGAATAGAATAGAATAGAATAGAATAGAATAGAATAGAATAGAATAGAATAGAATAGAAGAGTTGGAAGGCACCTTGGAGGTCTTCTAGTCCAACCCCTTGCTCAGGCAGGAAACCCTATACCATTTCAGAAAAATGGTTGTCCAATTTCTTCTTAAAAACTTCCCGTACTGGAGTATTCATAGCTTCTGGGGGCAAGTTGTTCCACTGATCAATTTTTCTAACTGTCAGGAAATTTCTTCTTGGTTCTAGGTTGCTTCTCTACTTGATTAGTTTCCATCCATTGCTTCTTGTCCTGCCTTGTTTAGCTAGCACTCATTTTTCTCAAAAAATAAAGTGATAAAATCTGTCACCAATTTGAAAAAGTAGGCGTAATTGGGACCAGTCAATGGGAAAAATGTTCACTTCCTTTATGTAATCAGTAGATAGTACAGAACATCTACTGGTCCCATTTTCATAAGGAAGTGAACATATTTCAGTTTGTTTCCAAAATCTACGCAGTTTCCATGTGACATCCTAGTTCCTTTCGTTTTTTCTTGTTTTCCTCCACAAGGTTCTTTTTGCCGGTTAAATGAGGATACAGATGCTTGGTGGATTTCAGGATTGTTTTGCCTGTTGTGCTATGTCCACATTGTCTCAGCCCTCTTCTCAACAGTAGCTTCTGTGAAATAAAGCACTCCTCAACTTTTATTTTATAGAGAATTCAATCCCATTTGTCCTGCCCTTCTTCGGATTTTTAATTTCCTTGTGTTGCTTGATCTTTTTCTTCCTTGTTTGCTTGTTTGCCATTGTGCATACATCATATTTATGACAATTTGCATGCTTTTCTTGCATTTTCTTTCTCTCCTTATGCCTTCATTTACATCTGTTTAATTCATTCAGTTCCTTTTTGTTTGTACTGTAATGTTATTCTATCATTTCGCAGTCTGCAATAATTAAGCAACATGTTTCTGCTGTTTGATTGTTTTTACATAATAAGAACTGATTCCAGAGGGGTAAAAGGTCTCCTGGAATGATGAAAAGAAATCCATGTAGCAATTTACTTAATTGGAACTGAAGCAGTTAGTTATAATTAAAGCAAAATTAAATTAAATGTAATCTTTGACCTTGGAAGTGTATAAGGCAGTAAGGCGGTGGGTATGCTTTGCACTTTGCACTAATAATATGTTGGTGGGAAAGCCATTGCTTATAAAAATCTAATCTTTTTTATAACCATTAAAATTAATGATATCAATCCAATATTCAGGAACCTATTACCACTAAATCTTTGCCGAGTAATAAATAGTGAAAAGATGCAATGGAGCCTTTGTCCTTCAAAATAATATTTTACAAATTGTGCAGAGCAAGTATGGTATAATTCTTCCTTTAAAGAAGAAGAAGAAGGAGAAGGAGGAGGAGGAGGAGGAGGAGGAGGAGGAGGAGGAGGAGGAGGAGGAGGAGGAGGAGGAGGAGGAGAAGAAAGATGTGCTGAAAGAAAAAAAGGAACCCTCAAAACAGAAATATTCTGGAATAATTGTAACATAATTTGGTAATATTTTGTTCTGTTGCTATGCTATGAACTAGAAAATGCTTTTTGTCAAAGGTGGCAGGCGTTCATAAGTATTTTGTATTTTTCATAATCTGATCATTAATTCTGATTATTTGCCACAAATATGAAGTCCAGGTCACATGGAACTGCCCAGAAAGTTCAGATATGACATAGGGGTTTCTCTATCTGAATTGTAAGGTTTAATTCTTCTGAGATTAAAAGTGCAATGTTCTTTGGGAGAGAATCTTGAATGTAAATGCGCCTTAGAAGTCTTTCAATTTATCCACGAAGACCAAAACGGTTTTCTACCACTTAGGCAAATTAGAGACAATATGAGAATAATCATGAATATTCTAGAATATTATGAAGCTCACTTTGATAAGCAGTTGGCTTTGGTCTTCGTGGATGCACAAAAGGCTTTTGATCATGTGAGCTGGTGGTTTTTATTAAGTTTGTTACATCATATGCAATTTGGGGAAAATTTTACTTAGGCAATCTGTGCAATTTACTCGAAACAGTTTGCCAAAATTCTGATTAATGGGGATGCATCTGAGAAAATTTGTATTGAGAAAGGTACTAGACAGGGATGCCTGCTTTCTCCGCTTTTATTTATAATAACATTGGAACTGTTATTGAGAGAAATTAGATGAAATTCGGGAATAAAAGGACTACATATCAAGAACTAGCAGTATAAGTTACAAGCGTATGCCGATGACCTTGTGCTTGTACTGGAAGACCCTTTTATATTGGGCCCAAAGTTAATTTACGAATTAGAAAGATATGGAGCGGTGGAGGGCCTAAAAGTAAATAAGGAAAAAAACCAAGGTCTTGATTAAAAATTTGACAATAAATCAGAGGAAAGAAATAGAATTGAACTTGGGATTCCAAATTGTAAAAAAATACAGTATTGAGGCATTCTACTATCTGCTAAGTGTTCGACAATTAAGGAGGATAATTATTTGAAACTTCTCCAAGAAACGGAACAAAACGGAATGGAGAAGTGGAAGAAGTTGCAGGTTTCTTTGTTAGGTAGGATTACGGTCATAAAATCTTATATTCTCCCAAAATGGATTTACTTATTTTACACAGCCCTAGCCAGATTGGACAATAATTTTTTTAAACAATTAAACCAATGTGTTCTCAAATATATTTGGCAGAATAAAAAACCTAGAATTAAACTTAAAATGCTCCAAGAGATGAAGGGTAGAGGGGAATTTGGTTTGCCTAAATGGGAGTATTATTACCAGGCCGTAAATTTAGTTTGGGTAAGGGACTGGATCTTGTTGAGAAGGAGACGGCTGTTGCTTCTGGAAGGTTCGGGACTGCAAGAGGGTTGGCATTATTTCCTATGGCAAGAGAGGGCAAAAAAACACACGTGTTTTGCAGGTCATTATTTGAGGAATACTTTAATCATAACATGGAGGAAAATTAAAGACAAATTTTATTCTTTGACCCCTCCTGGCTGGTCCCTCTAGAAGCCATGACATATACCCTGCTATATAATAAAGAAAAACATCTACCTTATTGTGATCTGCTTGATAGTCAGGGCTGTTTAAAAACAAGAACCGAACTAGCTCTGCAGGGAACAGAAGTGGATTGGTGGGCTTATGCTCAAATTAACTCCAAATATAAAAAAGATAAGGAGCAAGGAGGTATTGATAGGACCCTGCAGGAGCTAGATAAGATTATATTAGGGAAAGAGGAAAAAATGTTAGCTAAGATTTACATTTTTTTAATAACCCGTTGGATAGGTGACGAGATTGTCAAAGACTCGATGATTGCATGGAGGAGGAATATCGGCCACTCAATCGATTTGGCAAAATGGGAAGAAATTTGGTCTAGACAATTGAAATTTTTGATGGCAAACTACTTATAAGGAAAACTTGTACAAGATGGTATACAGGTGGCACCTCCCTCCCTCCCGACTATCCAAAATGTTTCCTGGACTCTCCCCAAATTGTTGGAAGTGTGGGGAGCTAGGTACTTATTTCCATGTATGGTGGACCTGCCACAGAGTAACTGAATTTTGGAAACTCATTCAGAGGTGGTTGTTAGAAATTACTGGTTACAAACTACAACTGAAACCTGAATTTTACTTATTAAACATCAGGACAGATAATATAGGCACTAGCAAGTGGTATCTGATTGTTTATATCACAAATGTGGCTAGAATATGCCTCGCCCAAAACTGGAAGGCTAAAGATCTATCGTCTGAAGATATGATTATAGGGAAAATCATGGAATGTGCAGAAGCCAATAGGATAACTAAACTTTTAAGAGATCAAAAAGATTCTACATATTTCCAATGCTGGGACCTATGGTATGTTTGGTTAGATAATAGAATAAAAAGAGGACTATGCTAGATTAGACTTTTATTTTTTATCTGTTTATTTAGATTTAATGTTATGTATTGTGTAATGTACTCACCGTGATCTGTTTGTTGATAAATCTTCTGTTTGTACTTTTTTTAAAGAAATAAAATTTATATAATTTAAAAAAAAAAAGAAGTCTTTCAATCAAAAATGAAGCTTTAAGGTTTCCAACAACTCTTGATCTGAGGAAATGCTTTCAATCCAGGGAAAACAGAAGACGTGAAGAATGTGACTGATATTTAAGCCATCTAAATTACAGTTCTAGATGGAATAAACGAGTTCCAGGCATGCACATTAGGTCTAATCTAAGAAAGTGCTGGGTTCTAGCAGAAAAAGCTTTCTGATATAGGAAAATAAAAAAAAAACTGAATCAGAATATAATTACAATCCAAACTGATTGAAAAACAGCAACACAAAATTCAGATTATGCAATCAACAGCCATTCCTTCTTCTTAATTCAACCTGTGTAAAGGAAAAGTAAAGAAAAAGTAAAGGAAAAAAGGGGGAAAAATTATTTATAGCTTTCAGTCTTAAATATGCTTACTCCCAAGTATTTTTGAATTAAGTCAGCTGTACATTTTCTATAAACATTTAGATGTAATATTTCTTTACTTCAAACATCACGCCAAGGCTCAAGGTTGACTCAGCTTTCCATCCTTTCTAAGGTAGATAAATTGAGGACCCAGTTGTGGGGGCAATAAGCTGACTTTATATAAATATACAAAAGAATGAAGGCTATTGCTTAGCGCATTGTAAGCCGCCCTGAGTCTCCGGAGAAGGGCGGCATATAAATCAAATTAAAAAAAAAACAAAACATGTATGTACCATTTCCCACTAAAAATCAAAGTTAAATTTACTCATCAGAAATGAGAATGAAATATTATTATATTATATTATATTATATTATATTATTATATTATATTATTATATTATATTGTTATTGTTATTCATTATCTCTTTATAAAGGATGTAGAATATAGTAGAAAATGCATATGTAAGAGGAATTATATATATATATATATATATATATATATATATATATATATATATATATATATATATATATATATTAGGGTATATAATAGGAAAAATATTAATAAGTTTTGTCATAGACACAAAGAGTTTTTATTTAAATATGTATAAATTATATAAATGATTAATTTAATCCTCAACCAGTGCCCCCCCCCCCTTTTTTTTTCAGGCCATGGGCATAAAGTTAAAATATTTCAAAAATTTGGGATTTCTTCTGAGGTATTAGCTGGAAAGAAGTCATTTGCAGTTGATTAACATCATATTGTGGTGTACTGTCTGAAACATTTTTTTTGCTGTTCCAATTCTATTTTAAGTTATTCTGCCTGGAAATCTGGCATTATTTATTTTCAATAATTACTATTCAGTTTTAATATTGAAAGGTAGAATGTGTTAACTTCTTTTTCAACTAAAGCACAATGTTTTTTTTCTTTGTGAGATTTATCTATTTTCCAAGAAAGCAAGGGAAAAGATTGATAAGTCCCAGGTTTCATGTTACACAGTTAGAAGGTATAGAATCAGTTTAAAGGTGTAGAGCTATTGGAATTACTTCATTTCTTGAATATTACCTTTTATTATTCCTGAAGGCAGCACAAATTATGAGAACCAAATCTCCCAAACAATAAAGGTAGGGGGAAGAGGGTAGGTGAGACCTCCACTCAAAAGTAAGCAGGAGCAGCAATGCGAACTGCAAGATGGACGGCATATACATGTCATAATAAACAAACAAGCAGATTAATGAATAAATTAATAAACAAGTAAATAAAACAAATAAGTAAATAAAACAATTGCACCAATGCAGATGGCAGTGGCAGGACTATGCTATACAATTACATTGTGTCTCCTGGGGTTTGCTTTTTATCTGTGATGTTACAATGAAGTTAATTGAGAATAACTAATGACATGTAGAAGGCATTTTGTTATAGGACTGGTCTATTATTATAGGCTCAACATAATGCATATTTTCTTAATTTAGGAGTTTAACCTTAGGTTAATGATGAAAGGCAATGCAAGATGAATACTTTGAAATAATTCTCACTAATTTAACTAATTAGGTTAATTTGACTGATTAAGATGCATAACATAATATTTACTCACTTCCAGCGTGTTTTGCATCAGTAGAATATTTACAGAGACTGAGTAGTGAGCAACTATCCATTATGCTAAATTCTTTTCATAAAACCAGATATCTAGGAGATATATACCTACAGACAAAAAAAAAAAATCATTGTTTTTTCATATGTTAGACCTTGATTTCGGAGAAGCTTTTGAAGTATTCCAAATTTTATTTTAAAGATTCATTTTAAGTAATATCACTAAATAACAAAATGGCTGGTTCTTTTCCTGCCATTGGAAAGATATCGTAGTGCAAGGGTTGGTGGAAGTTTTGCAGCTGGAAATATAACAATTATTTCTTTTCCAGATATTATTCTTGCTCAGCTGTGGCACTAGATGATATATGGACCGGTTCCCACATGAGCCTGCATTATTTGAAACCTTAAGAATTGTTATGTTCAACCACTTGGCATGAGTCAAAAAGAGGACTGTGAAAATATTTGCAGACCCTTTGCATCCTGGACATAAATTGTTTCAACTCCTACCTTCAGAACGACGCTATAGAGCACTGCACACCAAGGCAACTAGATACAAGAACAGTTTTTTTCTTGAATGCCATCACTCTGCTAAACAAATAATTCCCTCCATACTGTCAAACTATTCACATTAGGCTGCATTACTATTGCTATTGGTCTTCTCATTGTTCCTGTCGCCCATCTCCTCCCACTTGTAACTGCATGACTGTAACTTTGTTGCTTGTATCCTTGTGATTTATACTAATTGTTTCCTAGTATGATTTGATTGCTTATTGTATCATATTACTGCCACCAGGTGTTGTGCTCTGTGATTCTTGACGAGTGTATCTTGTCTTTTTATGTGCAATGAGAGCATATGCACCAGAGACAAATTCCTTGTGTGTCCAGTCACACTTGGCCAATAAATAATTCTCTTCTCTTCTCTTCTCTTCTCTTCTCTTCTCTTCTCTTCTATTCTATTCTATTCTATTCTATTCTATTCTATTCTATTCTATTCTATTCTATTCTATTCTATTCTATTCTTTTCTGATATAACAAAGATTACAATTTGAATCAAGAGTCAATTTTGAACTCGTGATGCACTCACACTCAAACACACATACACCAAAGTGCATTGCACATACACACCCCGTCATCATCCAGTATCTGTCTTTTTTGCATAGAACATTATTTGGATTTTCCAACTGCAAATGTATTTAAGGTGAAATAAAACACTGATGTGAATTTTCAAGTTGACTGCTGAAAGGAGAAACAAAAAAAATCAGTTTTGCTCATTCCCACAAAGTGCTGACAGCTGATGTATGAAAGATGCTCAGCATCCTCAATTTTGTTGAGATGTCATTCTAGTGCACACAACATCATACGAGCAAAATGCGACCATTTGATAAACACCCCTCTTCTCGACTTGAAGCAGCTATTATTCCAGCAAGGACATAGATGTTATTATAAACAAGCAATGAAGTGAGAACTGTTTCATTATTTGATTGTAGGTTTGCAACTTGAAAATGTAGTGTTCAATATCATTATTGCTGAAATACAGATTCCCAGGTTTTCAGAGACAAACAAAAACCATAACCATAGCTGGTAGTTCAATTAGGACTGCTGGTCATGGAAGGTCTCTGTCTATCTGCAGAAGGAGATCGTGGTCCAGTAGAAGCATTTCCTGAAGCTAGGGAAGAATGAAATAGTAAAACAGATATCTTCCTTTCTCCATAGCCTCTTCGGCAAGATAGGCAGCATAGTAACAAACAAACAAACAAGTAGCCTACTGCCCTATGTCTCATATTTTTTGGGGCATCTTCTCAACTTCCTGAAAGAGAATGGGTACAAACAAGTATGGTATAAGTGGAATCTGGTTGTAATGATAACCAGTTTGGTCTAGTGGTAAAGGTGCTGGCAACAGAATCTAGGAGATGGTGAGTTATGATCCTACCTTAGGCATGAAAGCCAGCTGGGTAACTTTGGGCCAGTCACTCTCTCTTAGCGTAGCCCACCTCACAGGGTTGTTGTTGTCAGGCAAATAGGAGATAAAAAGATGATTAGGTATGTTGATTGCCTTGAGATGAAAGTAAGTAAATAATTATTCTTTCATTCTAATTTTGTTTATTTATTAGATTTCTACACCACCCAACTCACCTATGTTTAAGTTTACATCAGAATAAAACCATGCAAACAGACAAATAAAAGCACAGACTAACAACAGAATGCAATAAGTTAAAACTTACAAGTAGAAATAAAAAAAAAACAAAGTTAAAAATTTAAAAGGGTAAAAGGTTAAAAAGACAGGAGGTATGTCCTCAAGCCACCAGCCATCCCCAGGACTGTTTTGCACTCTGAGACACCCCCCTATGCTAACTGGCAAAGCCAGGTTTTAACACTCTTCCGGAAAATCAGAACAATGAGGGTTTACCTCAATTCTGGGGTTAAGATGTTCTAAAAGGCAGGAACAGCAGCTGATGCAACCAGTTATTGGCTGATCAATGGCAATAATACAGGCAACCTACAAAATTACCCCTGCAATCAATCAGAATACAAGCTCAAATTCAAAAACCCAGAGAGGGCATAAAACCAGAGCACTCTTCGCATTTCTTCCCTTTTTTCCCCCAGGACCTCAAACCGTACAGTCCTGTCCATCATTCAAAACCATCTTTCCAGCAGTCTCCATGTTTCCAGTGTCTTTCTACCTCATTTGGAACTGAACCCAGATGGACATTTCTTCCAACATAACAAACTAATGCAACATGGTTATTTTGTTTTGCTTTAGAAGCAGCATGCCTGGGTTGTTTTGCAAGGCATTTTTTGCTTTGTGCAAAACCTCACTGAAGTCAAACACTTCCTTGAAGCTGCACTCAAGCCTATTAAATCATCATATTTAGAGCTTTTTTTTAATGCTTGATCCTACTCTACCCCTAGATTGTTGTTTTAAAGGGAGTTTAATTTTGCAAATATACTTATTTTAGATGTTTTTCCCATGCTTGACAGGATTTCTTCTCTACAGTTTTCAGCGTGATTGAGGCATAGTGGCATAATTTCCTCTGTTGTTCCAGTCCGATTTCTCCCGTCCCTCCATAATAACTCATACAGAGTTTGCAAGATTTGAAGAATGACAAAAATCCATCGGCAGGGATAACAAAATGGTGGGCTGCTCAAGTGCAAAACACTTCTGGCGTACCATACACAATGCTTGAAAGGAAGGAGGAAACTTTCACTTATCTTCACCTAGAGATCTGCTTCAGTGTGATGATTGCTTTACTCATCAAAACATAGTTCAAAATGGCGAGGATGGGTCTAAAAAAAGGGGAGGGGGAGAGAGAAATGTCATAATTCTGATGTATTATATATAACCAGTGATTGAGTTCACTGGAAAGAATGGAGCAGTTTTCTAAGTCAGTAGAGCATAGGTAGCCAATTTGATGCACTCCAGATATTTTGGACTTCAAGTCTTCCCGGGTTTCAGTCAGGACAATCACTGGCAAGAAATTGTGAATTCTGTAATTAAAATAGGATGAGGTTGCCTAGATCTGTTTAGAATGTATTTAATTGATTTCTTAAACCTAGCTTTTATTCACTGCTTTTATTTTGTTAAAAAAAAGTCCAGAGTAGTTGACAATAAATACATCTAAGGAATACTGTAAAATAATTAAATGCAAACCACAAGCTTTTACTTGAGAAGGTAGAACTTGGAAATAATGCAAAATGAAGGCAAATGCACGTGGCCCAGGATAATATTGCAGGATCCACTGGGACTGGAGTTTTACTCTTTTGAGCTTTTGGACTTGGGTTAGAGCCCATCCTCATGGAACTTCTGTCTCACAAGAGAGAAGTTCCCTGAAGATGGGCTCTAGCACAAGTCTGAAAGCTCAGAAGACTAAACCTCTGGTTCTGATCCAATCTGACCCAGATTGGATCCTACAATAAAGCAAGATTTTTGAGCTGTAGTTGTAAGAAAGTAGCTAAGGGAGTGGTCAAAGAAAACATGTAAGTCAGGATTCTCCAACTTTTAAAACCTGTAGATTTCAACTCCCAGAATGGACTTGAAAGGAAAGGAATCACATATTTCCATACATGAAGGGCATCCATTCTTGGCAACTTTTAAGACCTGTGTACTTCAACTCCCATGCTGGCTGGAGAATTCTGGAAGTTGAAGTCCACAGTCTTAAAGTTCCCAAAGTTGGGCACTCCTGATGTCTTAATGTATGAAAGGATGCAGTTTCTGTATGCAAAAACCAAGTATCCTTTTCTCCTCTTGCAGTCATTGGTGTCCTCCATAGCAGGGGTCTCCAGTCTTGGCAACTTTAAGCCTGGTGGACTTCAACTCCCAGAATTTGCTGGCTGGAGAATTCTGGGAGTTGAAGTCCACCACTCTTAAAGTTGCCAACGTTGGAGACCCCTGCTCCATAGTGTATAAATTGTTCATAGCCTCTGCCTACAACTGCACTCCCAAGATGGAAGGCCATATCAGGATTCTTTCGTGATATTTTCCTAAAATGTCTGAAACAGTGCTGTTTAATCTAGCAGATATTCATTGTCCCCTCTCTGTCCTTATCAGAGAACAATGATCTTTTTTCTTTCTTTCTTTCTTTCTTTCTTTCTTTCTTTCTTTCTTTCTTTCTTTCTTTCTTTCTTTCTTTCTTTCTTGTTTATGACAATGTCATTCATTTTCAAGATAACAGCACTAAAAATGTGTGGACATGAAAATAAGAAGTTTTGGAAAGTAGTAATAAAAAGTAATAAGAAAATGAGAAGTTTTGAAAAAAAGAACTTTACCCTAAGAACTTTTGGAGAATAGATTAAATGGAAAAAGACATCCTGGAATCAATGTTACTTTGCTTGTCTTAAATTTATATTAGGGAAGGTTGGATGCCTGTCTCATGTGTGATTTTGATCCATTAATTGGAGCTAGTGGCTTTCTAATTAGAAACAACTTTAAGTGGGACTAGATTTTTTCTTTCTTTCGTCTAGAGAAGAGTTAAACACAAAGAGGCAGGATAATTACAACTCTAATGTTTGTGCCTTACATCAATCACGCTAGATTTTTCTGTAGGTAAATAACTAAATAAAAATAAACTATGTTGCTATTTAACTTGTAACCTGACATAGTTGTGTGACTTTACACCTGGTCACAAAACCCCAATATCATATCACGCAACTACTGCATTAGAACGATGTTTAAAAGTCCGTGGCAATGTTTTTCCTTTTCTACACTTGTATTAAGAGGCTGGTAAAATGTGAACAGGAAATAGCCAAAAGTTGCAATCTTAAATTTATTGATTAGTAATTAACTCTAATTGAATTTTAGGCTGTGCTGTTTTTGGCTACAAAGGGAAAAAGATGTGTCAGAATGTGTTGGTGTTTTCTTAAAATCATTTAGGGATTAAAAGGATTGCATGGCTGCCATGTTAGGAGTGTATGTGTCTGTGCCTCTCTATGTGTGTCTCTCTGTCTGTTTGTATGTACATGTAATCCTTGACTTTCAACCACAATTGAGTCCTCCATTACTGTTGCTAAGACATTTGTTAAGTGAATTTTGCCCCATTTTATGACATTTCTTGCCACAGTCATTAAGTGAATCACTGCAGTTGTTAAAGTCAGTGACACAGTCAGAAAAGAAGATCACATGATGCTGGGACTCTGCAACCATCATAAATATGAGTCAGTTGCAACGTCAAGCAACGTGACCAACGTGAACTTTAATCACATGACTACAGGGATGCTGCAACAATCATAAGTCACTTTTTTCAGTGCCATTGTAACTTAGAAAGGTCACTGTTGTAAGTCAAGGACTACCTATATATATGAATCAGGTGGAAATTGTAGCTATCATCACCATCATCAGCCTTCAAGAGCTCAAGGCACCATATACAGCACTTTTGGTGGGGCCCCTTGGTGCTTTCTCAGCTTGGCTGTTTTCTTGCGGATATTTCATTACACAGCTAGGTAACATCACTAGTGCTGGCACAATCTCTTCTGGTTTTATTCTCACATTGACAGCCATGCGCAATATAGTTGGAGTGGATGACTGTCCCTAGGTCGTTCTGTCTGCCTTCATGACTAGTGGTGGATTATACTTGATTCTCCCCATTTTAGTTCAGCACTTTAACCTCTGTATCATCCTGATTCTCAGATAATGAGATCCACAAATAGTGAGTCTTCTTTATGACACTCATAGTGCACACGAGAGATTTTGAAACAACCATTTGAAAATGTCAATATGCAGCATATCTTGACGTTTTCCTCCCATTTCTTGAAGCTGGTAGTTGATCACACCAGAACTTATGGCTGCCTGCATTGTAACAGGAAGCTGGCAGAAGTTCCACATCTGGTGACTTGTAGAAGCATCTTTAAAGACATCACTGCACAATATTGCAGCAGAGAGATAATTGTGGCACAGATGGAATGGGAGCTATTATCCCTTTTCATGTTGCATGCCACTATCTTGATAAAAAGCTGGTTCAAGGAAGGTGGGGTTTTGTTTTTATTTTAGATTTTTAACCCACTTTTCTTTTTCCATACACAACTCAAGGCAGCAAACATACCAATACTCCTTCCTCCTTCTGTTTTCCTCACAACAAGAACCCTGAGAGATGAGTTGGGCTGAGAGAGAATGACTGGGCCAAAGTTACTCAGCTGTTTTCTTTTTTTAATGCCTCACAATTGGTTTCTAGGTTTCCTGAGTCTCTCATGTGCACTATGAGTGTCATAAAGAAGAGTCACTATTTGTGGATCTCATAATCCGAGAATCAGGATGATACAGGGGTTAAGGTGCTGAACCAGGATGGGTTGAATCAGTTTCAAGACTTTTAACTAAGAGGACAAATTAAAAACAGTCTGTATAATTATTATAATTATAATATTACAAATTATAAAATAATACAAATTATAATTAACAGGAATCCTGATTAACCACCATTTTATCAAGTACTTAGGAGCTGAGGGCTTGACAGCACAAGAAAACAACAGACAATTGCCAACCACCAACACATCAATTAACAATAGGAAAGCATCACATAAATACAAAGCATAGAATAGCCCAAGAGCACATATACCAGTAAAGAGAAGTTCCCTGAAGATGGGCTCCAGGTCAAATACGAAAGCTCAGAAGCGTAAATCTCCAGTCCCGGTGACCAACCCAGATTTGATCTTGCATATAATCATTCTTCAAAATCTTTATTAATTCCTACTTTTTAATCAAACACAATTGGTAGGCAAACACAGGTTGTTTTGTGAGAAGTGTATCTGATTCTGATGCCATGGGGGCGGGGAGGGGGGGAAGGATATTTCAGAACCATTTTGGACAGTGACTTCTGCATTGGCCACCCAGTTCTTTGTGGCATCCTCTGGCTGGCTGGTTGGCAGGCAGGCAAGCTACCAATCCGAGAGGTGGATGTTGCAATGTGAAGCACAGAAGAATTGGAGAGATTGTAGTGGATAAGTGGTCATCCTTTTCCGATTTACATGGGAAGCAACTTGTAAGGCCAGTAAGACCCTTAATAAACACACTGTAATCTCATTAGCTTGTCAAGCCATTTAGACTGATTCCATTTGATATCTCCTATTATGCATTTTGCCTCTTATACTTTTTCTTTATTTCCATTTTAACAAACAGCAACACTGACATCCAGTGTCTAGTTAAATTAATAACAGTGGTATAATCCCTGTGGATGTTCTAGATAGTAGCATTTCTTGTGTCTGGGATGTTCTTCAAAAGCAACAGTTGGCTAACCAGATATGAGTATTTAGATAAATATTGATTAAATATTTATTTTGATAGGCAGAGGTTTATTGAATAATCAACATCAGTATTGTTGCAAAATTGATTTTCTACCAACCTCAACAAGCAGCCTAATCCTTTATAGGAAGAGTGATGATTAAATCAGAATAGACAGTCAAAGTCATGTCTTTCTTCCAAAGGTGCATTTAATGAACAATGTTGTCTTTCTTTCAGATTTCATGCCTTTATATTGATTTCATGGGTTACTGAATATCACGTTTCTTTAAAAAAAATATTATAAGGAAATCTGGAACTGAAGAAGGGCTTTTGAAAATAATAAACGTGTCATTAATTATGCAATCGGTGAGACCCAAATATATATAGATATATTCCCACTTTGTAGTTGCCCATTGCCTCACAGAAAATTGTTTTAAATGATAGAAGCAGCACTTGCAAGGATAATGCAGGAATCCATAAGCCTGTAGAGATCAAAATTCAAGAATGAAAGTTACGTGAGTTAAGAACAGAGACAGTGTCATGGTGATAAAAACTAAACAGAGCTGTAGGGAAGAGAGGCAATCCTGAATGATTCACGGTTTATAATTAGCTGTGGGTTAGAATATTATCTCAGATTCTAGGCAACAGAAGTCATAGTTATTCTTAATTATTTCCTGCTCCACAGAAGACTTTGCTAAATTCCAAATCATGTACTGGATTATAGATTTTGAATGGGTAACAGTGGTCATTGTCATAACATTGGAAAGCTTTGTCCTTACTACAGGTATTTCTTAACTTACATTCGTTAGTGACTGTTCAAAGTTATAACAGCACATAAAGTAATTTATGACCAGTCCTCATCTTTGTGATTGTTTCCAGGGGTGGGTTCTACTTAGCTTTACTACCGGTTCGCAACGGGTGCGCGCTTGTGCTTCTGCACATGCGCAGATTGTCCATTATGACGTCCGGGCAGGTGGGCTGAGCTTCCCACTGCTTTTACTACCGGTTTGTAAGAACCAGACAAAACCGGTAGCAACCCACCACTGCTTGTTTCAGTATCCACAGGGTCATAAAATAAACAAAAATGTATATATATATATATATATATATATATATATATATATATATATATATATATATGTGTGTGTGTGTGTGTGTGTGTGTGTGTGTGTGTGTGTGTGTGTGTGTGTGGTGTGTGTGGGTGTGTGTGTGGTGTGTGTGTGTGTGTGTAGGTGAAATTTCTCCTGCCCTGTCTTTCTCATGTCTCTCCATTATCCTTGTCAAGAGTTTAGTTTCTGAAATTTACCTTTCGACTTGGAATGTTTTAATCTATGACAAATTTTCTAATAGATGGCGGGTTATGCCAAAAAGTATGCAT
The DNA here is from genome assembly GCA_022577455.1 of Arizona elegans. NCBI lineage: Eukaryota > Metazoa > Chordata > Lepidosauria > Squamata > Colubridae > Arizona > Arizona elegans. The sequence goes on along the minus strand of JAKOOJ010000001.1, from coordinate 206,415,508 downwards.
TATGATATTATAACAGAGTAACGGCCACATGATTTATGCTTGAGTTGAATGTTACATTAGTGTTATTGGCATAATCCACATGTAAATCAGATTTGACAGTTTGAGGGATTATTACATTGAGGAGCTACTTCATGACATGGTGTAGTTTGTTGCAGCTGGTCGTTCATTGACCAGCTGGTACGTGTATTTGATTGGTAAATGGTACGTGTATTTCACTTTATTTATTCTATCTGAATATGTATGCATTGCTAGGCATAATATTTGGGGTGAGAGAAGCCTTTTTCATGTTGAAGATGGAGGGATGGAGGGATAGAGAGATAGATAGATGATAGATGATAAATGGATAAATGGATGGATAGAGAGAGACAGACAGACAGACAGACAGACAGACAGACAGAAAGACAGACAGAAAGACAGGATGTTACAGTATAATTTAGTGGTAGGAAAATTCTGAAGCATCACATTAGCCTGGCTTGGTATGACAGTGTATTATTTTAAATTTTAGATCCTGGACAATTGTAGCCACACTCCAGAAGTCCTCTATTGACCAAGTCTTCTGTGTTTGATTCTTTAGGTCTTTATGACCATATTTTTTTCTGGTTTTCTATTAGGTCTTCTAATCACACTTATTCTGAGTACATAATGTATTTCTACATATGATGGTAATTGGAAAATTTCAGTTAATTTAAATGACAGGCCAGTTCAAAGAATGATGTCCTTGCAATTCAACACTGAAAAACCAGATGGTTATTGAGATAACACAATTGAAGCTCTGGAAAAAAAAAGGTATTGAAGCAAGTTTATGGTGACAAAACAGGAATTTAAGACAGACTTACCATATATCACTTGACTAAGCTCAGGAGGTGGTTTGTGCAAGCGTCTGTTTCTCCAGATTGTGTACTTTATGCATAATAAAATGGGGGAAATATTTTTGTAGTTTTGATTTCTGCCTTTAAATAAATCTGAGTGGCAATAGAAATAAACTTTTTTTTCTTTTTTTCTTTTGTTATCAAGATTATGGCTCTTCTTCTTAGTCTTATGACCAAACTCCAAATGATGAGAGCACTCCATAATAAGACCGACTATGGTTTACAAACTCTAGAACATGGGCAAGAGTTTCCAAATCTTGTTGGGATGACTGTCTTGTACACCATGCCAGTTCTCCAATCTAAACTTCCCATCTCAACACTGCCCATCTCTGTTTTCCCTTCGTGTTGCTTTCTAAAGCTAAGCTTCATGACTGATAGTTGCCCTATTCTGAGGGCAACTTTAGAATAGAATAGAATAGAATAGAATAGAATAGAATAGAATAGAATAGAATAGAATAGAATTCTTTATTGGCCAAGTGTGATTGGACACACAAGGAATTTGTCTTTGGTGCATATGATCTCAGTGTACATAAAAAGACAAGATACATTCATCAAGAGTCGTAAGGTAGAACATTTAATGATAGTCATAGGGTACAAATAAGCAATCAAATTATATTAGGAAACAGTCAATATAAATCATAAGGATACAAGCAACAAAGTTACAGTCATAAGTGGGGGGAGATGGGTGATAGGAACAATGAGAAGATTAATAGTAATGCAGACTTAGTAACTATTTTGACAGTGTTGAGGGTGTTGAGTATTGAATGGCAGATTTGAATGGACCAATCAAGGACGAGAGCGGGAAATTCAGAGTAACGTCAGTGGCTGAAACCGCAGACAGCTCCTAGCTATAAAAAGAGCTGCCGTGGCTAGGATTCCCCATTGCGATTTACAGAGCTAATAAAAGTGTTGATTCTACTGTGTGTTCTGTCCATTCTTGCGCCCACGATTTAACAGAGGGAATTATTTCTTTAGCAGAGTGATGGCGTTCAGGAAAAAACTGTTCTGATGTGCAGTTGTGTTGTGGCCCGCCAGTGGCCTGCGCAGATCGTGGCTGATCGTCGGGATCAGCCACGAGGAGGCTGGTGTGGTGTCACGCCAGCAGCCTGCGCAGCCGGCGCTCATGTCGGACAGCAAGGAGGCTGAAGAGGATGTGGTGCCAGAGGCAGAGACTCAGGCAGGGCCTTCAGAATCTCCAGAGGCTCCTTCAAGTGGAGAGAGCGAAGTGGAAGAGCCTCTCCTCAATGCTCGAGCATACAGGGCTGCCAAAAGGCAGGAGTGGCTACTCAGGAGGAGGAGGCCTCCTCGAGAGTAAGGCTTGAGCATAATTGGCCACTCCCTTAGCCTATTTAAGTCACACACCCATTAGTAAGTTTCTTGCTAGAAACAACTCGTATTTATTATAAGAGTATTTTGGTTTATCATATCTTGTTTTCTGGGCTGGTTTCCAACCTTTGCCGGTCTTGTTTATTCTTGCTACTTAATAAATTTGATTAGGACAGTTGGTGTGTGTCAATATCCTCGGAAATCCGGAGCTGAGGCAAAACAAGTTGTTCTATAGCGTCGTTTTGAGGGTAGGAGTTGAAACAGTTTATGTCCAGGATGCGAGGGGTCTGTAAATATTTTCACAGCCCTCTTTTTGACTTGTGCAAGTTTCAATACTGCAAAAATGTAAGTTTGCTCATATGATTTCCCCTCCTATATTTCCATAGAACTCAAACTATATTTTACATATCAACCAACTGGGTGTTCTGAGAGGCATATTCATAGGCTTAAAACTAGGTTTTAGGCTTAAATCTAAGTTGTAGTTTAGATTTCAAGGCAGGGATCACAGAACCTCTGTTCTTTCTTTCTTGCCAAATACAATGAAACAACAGACCACTGAAGCAAATGTCTTCTCAGTGGTGACACATTGGTTATGGAACAGATGGGACTTGCCTGCTGCCACTTTTATGCCATTTTTATGCTATTATTTGACATTGGGTAAAACTATTTTTACTTTAAACTTTACCAAGGATTAAGATTAAAACAATGTACAGATAGTCCTCAATTTACAACAGTTCAATTAGTGAACGTTTGAAGTTACAATGACACTGAAAAAATTGACTTATGATCATTTTCCAGACTTATGACCCTGGCAGCATCCACATGGTCATATGATTTACATTCGAATATTTGACAACTAGTTCATATTTATGATGGTTGCTGTCTCCCGGGGTCATGTGATCACCTTTTGTGACCTTCTGACAAGCAAAGTCAATGGGGAAACCAGATTCACTTAGCAACCGGGTTGCTAATTAGCAACTGCTGTGATTCACTTAACAAATAGCAATAGCACTTAGACTTATATATAGTACTGCTTCACAATGCTTTACGACCCTCTCTAAGCGGTTTATAGAGTCAGCCTATTTCCTCCAACAATCTGGGTCCTCATTTTACCGATCTTGGAAGAAAGGAAGGCTGAGTCAACCTTGAGCCCGTGAGAATTGAACTGTTGAACTGCAGGCAGCCGGCAGTCAGCAGAAGTATCCTGTAGTACTGCAGAAGTAGCCTGTAGTTCTCTTAATGTCACAGGAAAATTCATAAAATGAGGCAAAACTCACTTAACAAATTTCATAAATTCTGGGCTCAATTGTGGTCTTAAGTTGAGGACTAGCTGTATTTGTTTAAGCCTAGGAACTCTTGTTTAATGTGTTTTAATACATTACTGATTGTTTTATTTGTTTTATTGTTTTATACTAGAAGTGGAAGCCCTGGTTCAAAAGTGACTCTTGAAATATTGGATGCAATCCCCTTAAAGGTGCCTTCGCGGTAGAGTTTTATTCATCTCAACCTCATTCACTTTGGGGAACTGATTATGTAAAAGGGCTCTGCCTCTCTAGCAGTACAGGATAATTGAGCTGAACAGGACCAGGTTTGGCATAGTCGAAGAAGCTTACACAACAGACTGAAAAATGGGCCGGATATAGCAACATGCTACAAAGGAAAATAATCCAGGAAAAAAAAAATCCCACTGAATTCCCCTGCAAAAACAATGGTCCAAAGATTTGGACTATTTCAGCTTCTCCATTCTAAGTCAACCTCCTAATCATGTAATCAGATTCCTAAACTGGTTTTAGGAATTCCAAAGGCCATTATCTGAAGGTCACCTTCAGGAAGTGAGGGAAGTCGAATGTCATCTTGCAAAGCACCCCTGGCCTGCTCTCGAGTTGCCACAGGAAAGGGAGGATGGAAAACCGATTGAACGGCATGGCAGCCAAAGACAGATGCACATTCATATTTATCTTTCTCAAGGCTGTATCCCAGGGTTACTTACAACAGTTGGATGGGAATGATCTCTACAACCCGTGAAATTGCTCCATTGGTGAATGTGATTGATAACACACCCTGGTGGGGAGGGGAAAAACAGGGTCATGATTGGGGCCATAAATTACGTGGGGTCAGAGCTGGCTTCACTTGGGAACGTGCCGACATGAAGCTCCTAATAAATAACTAGATTTCTTTTGAAGCTTGACTCGAGGCTCATGATTTAATTAGAGCATCCGTCGGAATCCTGACACTATTTTTCCCTTAATATAATAAAATATATAATATTTAATTTAATTTAATTTCCAATTTATATACCGCCCTTCTCCCTGAGGACTCAGGGCGGTGTACAGCCAAGATAAAAAACATAGAATACAAATATTAAAACATTTAAAAATATATATAAATTTTGGCCCGCAAGTTAAAAAATCACAGACTAATTAAAAGAATTTAAAAATTTCTTCTTAAGTCCTACATAATATAATAAAATAAATAAAATCATCAGGGAGCAAATTACAATAATCTAATATATTGAATTAATTTGATTATTAAGTTGATTGATTATTTTTCATGGTATGAACAAATGCAGATTTTTCCTGGATGGCATCACTTCCTGTTTCTGGCCTCGACTTCCTCTTGAGTTCTGTTTTACAGCAACTCACTGAAGTGAAAGGCCAAGTGAAGCTCTCATCTTCCCACAAAAGTAGTTGCCAGTTCTTGTTTCTATAATAAACGCATTTTAATAGGATCAAGAGACACTCAGAAAATGTCTGCAGTAGAATAGCAATATAGTAGCATAAATAAAATGCAAGGCGAATGCATTCATCCAAGACTCAGTGGGCCATGCTGTTAACGGAGCCTGCCAGGTGGCAGATGAAGAAGCAGCATGGTGTTCCATGCCAAGCAAGCGCAGGAGGAGAACTCTGTTAGATTATGATGGTAAAAATGCAGGAGGAGTTGGGTAACACTTGTTCCAACTACAGTAACAAGTTTGATGAAAGGACATCAGCTTTTGTGTGATACAATCAGCAGCCAGACTGAGGTAGGATCTAAATTTGGGTGAGGCAGGAAGGGAGGAGGAAACAAATTGGTTATGCAGATATCTCTTTATTGTTTACATGTTAAATTGTTATGACGCCCATCTCCCCCATAAGGTGACTCCTCTAGGTGTTACAGATTATAAAAGTATATTTACACACACATGTCTTCAAATTAAGACCACAAATTGAGCCCAACATTTCTGTTGCTAAGTGAAAGAGTTGTTAAGTGAGTTTTGAGCCACAGTGGCGCAATGGTTAGAGTGCAGTACAGTCAGTTCTGCTGACTGCCGGCTGCCTGCCGGCTGCCTGCAATTTGGCAGTTCGAATCTCACCAGGCTCATAGTTGACTCAGCCTTCCATCCTTCTGAGGTCGGTAAAATGAGGACGCAGATTGTTGGGGGCAATATGCTGACTCTGTAAACTGCCTAGAGAGGGCTGTAAAGCACTGTAAAGCAATATATAAGTCTAAGTGCTATTGCTATTTGCCCCATTTTATGACCTTTCTTGCCACAGTGGTTAAGTGAATCACTGCAAGGTGTTAAATTAGTAACCCGATTATTAAGTGAATCTGGCTTCCCCATTGACTTTGCTTGTGAGAAGATCGCAAAAGGTAATCAAATGATCCCAGGACGCTGCAACTGTCATACATATGAATCTGTTGCCATGTATCTGAATTTTGATCATGTGACTGTGGAGATGTTGCAATGGTCATAAGTGTGAAAAATGGTCATACGTTACTTTTTTCAGTGCTGTTGTAACTTTGAAAGGTCAGTAAATGAACTGTTGTAAGTTGAGGACTACCGGTATGTTACATATACAGGTTTGATGTGAGACAGATTACTAGTACCTTATCAATTAACTTCAATGGGTTAAAAACCCATTGTATTTACTGATACAAGAGAATATTAGTAACTCGGGGCTGAACTGTGAGGTCCTTAGTGCTCTCTGAGCTTTATTGTTTTCTTGTAGACACTTCATGACCCTACTAGGTAACATCATCAGTGGTCTGATGATGATTCTTATCATTAATGATGTTACTTAGTGTGGTCATGAAATATCTGCAGGAAAACAATCAAACTCAGAGAACACCAAGAACCCCACAATCCAAAACCTAACAGATATGCTGGATTTTTAACACATTAAAGTTGTTAATTAAATTTGTTAATTGATAAAGTACCTGCAATCTGTCTTGCAGCTTAACTGCATCTGCCTATCCCTCTTACCTTTCCCTCCCTATCTGCTCCTGCTGCCTCAGCCGAATTTCATCCTACATCATCTTCTATGCATCTGATGAAGTGAGATGCAGCTCACGAAAGCACCGAGTTAGGTGTCACAACTGTCTCCCCCTTTGAGTCATCTCTTATTTTCTGAGACAGTGAGTGATGCTTTCCCATCAACAAGGTTACGATAAGTTTTAGTGTCCAGTCTGGTTGATGTTTAGACATGATGTGAAGGAAAGTTACCATTGTGTCTTTTGTTTTAGCAGGAAAATAGCTCGGGATTACCTGTGCCAGAGCTTGGTTTAAAAACAAAACACTATTTTCTAACTTTCCTTTCTGGAAAAAAAAAAAAAAAAAACAAAAAACCATAGGGAATCTAAGACAATTGGTATCTCCTACTGTGGCTATATATCAAGAGCAGAAAGTTTTTTGAAAAAAAAAAAAATACAATGCTTCTTTGAAAAAGAAATAATGCAGCATCAAAATACCACACAGCAGCATCCTTTGTCTCAAGTGAATTTAGGCTTCAGCCACTTCAGAAAATTATTAGATTGGTAGAACAAGATAGAAATCTGGATGAGCTCTACATATCTCCAAATCATTGTTTCTTATTTATATATTTATTGGTTGTTTTAAGATTCCCCCGCCCCTATTGTTTGGTTATTAAGTTATTCAAGGCAGATTTAACCCCTCTCATCATGGACCATGTCAAGGGAGGAAGATGATCCTTACCTTACTAGACTAATCTTCTATATATATAAAAGCCAAATACCAGTCACTCATCACGAAATCTCCAGAACGGTAAAGCTACAAATTTGAAACTTGGCACGTATGTTCCTCTTGGCTTCTAAGAAAGGATTTTTTGAAACAAGCATCAGATCACTAGTATTTCATATACAGTATTATATTCACATGCTCTGAGGCTAAGGAGCTAGACATTCTACTCCCCCTCCCCAACTGAAAAGAACTCTGTTCCAACTGCCAGTTGTCTTATATTAACACACTCTGATGCTACCCCTTTGCTAAACCGGGCGTGGGCGTGGCCAGCGCATGACTCATCCGGCCTCTGGGCTGGGACATTCTACTCCCCCCCCTCTCTCTGTTCCAACTGCCAGTTGCCTTATATTAACGCGCTCTGATGCTATGGAGTTACACATTCTACATTAAGTTTCAGGCTGTAAGTGTCAATTTATCATGCCCGTAGTGAAGCACAGGCATCCAGCTAGTACTTTATATCCGTGTAAAGCTTTATAAAGCGGATATCCTGTCCACTTTATATCCTGTCCTCACAGAAAATAGGGATGTTTTTTGACAATAAGGCAGATCTCCAATAAACCGAAGGAGTAAAAAAAATTAAATACAGTGCAGTCTTATAATGAAGGAATCTGTGTTGTTAACTTACATGGATAATTCCAGCAAGAGAGAAAGACTTTTAGCAACATTCAATAATATTGCTAATATGTCTTGTTGAAGCCTTATTTGGGCCTGAAGTTCATAATGATGAACTCTTCAAAGTAAGGAGAAAACTTCTGTATTTAAAAAAATTGAGTTCATCTCTCTTGAAAAGCATGCCACATGGAATGGACAGGGAAGGTCTTTTCCCTTAAATTATGAAAGTACAGGGCTTATTTTTTTCCCTATTGTGCTCTGAAATCTGACCTAAATGAATTAGTTAATTACAGGTAGTCCTTGACATGCAATCACAATTGAGCCCCAAGTTTATGTCGTTAAGTGAAACATGGGTTCAGTGAGTTTTGCCCCATTTAAAGACTTTTCTTGCCACAGTTGTTAAGTGAATCACTGTGGCTGATAAATTAGTAATCTGGGTGTTAAGTGAATCTGGCTTCCCTGTTGAGTTTGCTTGTCAGAAGTTTGCAGAAAGTAATCACATGACCCCGGGACACAGCAACAGTCATAAGGATGAACCAGTTGCCAAGCATCTGAATTTTGATCACATGATCATGGGGATGCTTCAAAGGATGTAACTGTGAAAAACGGTCATAAGTCACTTTTTTCCAGTGCCATTGTAACTTTGAACAGTCACTAAATGAACTGTTTTAAGTTGAGGACTACCTGTCTGTTACAGATGCAGGTTTGATGTGATTACTAGTACCTTATCAATTAATTTCAGTGGGTTAAAAACCCTTTGTATTTACTGATACAAGAGAATATTAGTAACTCTCGTATAAAATCATTTAATGAATTGTTTGGTTTGTACGGAAACAGTCTTGGGATGAATTCAATACTATTTGCTGGTTGGGTAATAATTGTCAACCTTTTAGTTCCCAAATTATCCAGCTTCCCGGGTCTTTTCGCAGAGCCATACTGAGCCTAATCTCAGAGTTCAGTTAGGCTTCTTGTAGCTGCCTAAGTTGAACGCTAAACAAGACCTTCTCTCAGTCAGATAGTGAGGCAGCAGCTTTTCATTAAGTCATCAGTCAGCTGTGAAGTTTGTTCTGCTAAGGCTTGGTGGGTCTGCAAGCTTCACTGATGCAGTCAGTGTAGCTTGACATTTTATGGCATGAAACGAGAATTGAGTAGAATTTGACATTTGCTTCCCTAATGCCATTGAGCTGCCAGAACACTCATATTTTGGGGGAACTTCAAATAAAGATAGAATAGTTTTTTATGGGGGAGGATAGATGGATGGGGGGATTTTAAGATGGAAAATGGATGTCCTAAGTATCGCAGCAGCCTAATGTGTCCAACATGATTGTGAATTTGTCAAAAGTGGCACTGAAGTTACAAATGGGCTATTTTGTTGTGGGTTTTGGTGACATGATCTGGGAATACTCTGTGGGTTGCACGTGTCCGATGGGCCATGCCATGAGATGCATAGACTTGATTTAAGGCAATGGTGATTCCTAGTCATATAGAGGTCAAGCAAATAGACTTCCTCCATTCCATCCTGCTAGAAATGGGACACACATGAACAGACTGCCTTTCACACATGCAGGTTAAGTTTCTTCTTATGGAAACAGAGGATCAAACATTCAAAAAGAGAAATTATAGATACAATATTACTGAGCTGTGGTGGGTGCAGTGGTTAGAATGCAGTATTGCAGACTAACTCATTGCTCACTGCCAGGAGTTTGATTCTTCCCTCCTTCCTTTTCCTTCCTTCTCTTCCCTCCCTCTCTCCCTCCCTCCCTCCCTCCTTCCTTCCTTCCTTCCTTCCTTCCTTCCTATCTTCCTTCCTTCCTTCCTTCCTTGTCAGAATAGTAGGCTTGCATAAAGTAAAGTTGTGCTCTATCACACTGGTGGTCTTCACTTCATTCCAGCTCCTCCATCTTCTGGGTGGGCTGGAAGAGTCTTCAGGAATGAAGTGAACTAACAAGTCAGCTTCTTTTCAGTCTGTAGAAACTGAAGGCCCTCTGGCTCTCCAAAGAAGCTTCAGGTAGATGCTTTGCTTGAAGCATCACTCGAAGCAAAATATCTCCTTCGGACTTTTTGTCAACCTTACACAATATTCTGCTTCCAGATATATTGCTTCAGCTTAGCAACTTTTGAGGATATTTTTATTAAGTGAAAATGTTTTCACCACACTGCCATAACATATAGAATTTTTATTAATTTTTTTAAAAAGATTCTCATTAAATGGAATACTAAACACCTCACCTATAATAATGGGAACTAAGCAGATTGCAAGAATTCAAGATGTATGACCTAGATATTCTTAGCGTAATATTGACTTAAATTAACCAACTGGGAAAATGGAAAGCAGGGGTGGTGGTGGTGGTGGTCTTTTTTTAGACTTCAGAAAAATACATGACCTCAGGTCAAGAAGCAAAAGGGTAAGAGTTTTGTTAACTAGCAGTAGATAATGAAGCAGTTTGTTATTGGAAGTAGTTTGGAACCAGATTTTAAAATCCCAAGTACCAACTAACAAGGGAAGAGGAGAGGACTCTTTTCTTGCTTTCATTTATTCATTTGCAAATTTGGGTGTTCCTTCTCCTCATGCATGCACCTTTGTGTACAATTTTCCCAATATGCACGTTTCAAAATATATTTTTGCTCAAATAACCTGTTGTCTTTTATGGACTTTTGCAAGAACTCTCACTTTTTCTGTGGGTTGGGTTCAAAAAGAAAGCGTGTCAAACTATTTGAAAAGTGCAGATGTCATTGTGCACTGCTTCAACCTATCAGGAAGGTGCAAAATCAGATTAATACACAAAGATTTTCATGAAATCTATTTCTCGTCCATCCCTGATGAGTCTGAATCCCACCTCTTGACACCCCAACCTTTTCAAGTGACTGTTTTGCTTTTAGGATGTTTTCAAAATGAATGAACTGCCTTGATACTGAAGGTTTTTATCTTTGTTTATGAAAACAATTTCTAAAGCTGCTCATTCAGTTACATAAATGGGTATTTTTACATTCAGTATTTATTTGGACCATGCCAACATTCCATGTAGGTAAGCAGAGAGCTGCAGATGGAGAGATGGAAAGACATAGAGATAGACATGCGGGTGGGTGTTAAGAAAGATAAAACTCTTTTCTGAATATTAGGAAAACTGAGAGAAAATTTATCTATTGCAACTGTTAATGATGTGTACACACACACCCATGCACACCATATAATCAGTTCAGTAGTGGCTTTCAAATCCCGGCGCTACCGGTTCGCTATCAGTAGCATGCACTGCTTCTGCGCATGTGCAGAGCGTTTTTGATGATGTCTGGGAGGGTGGGCGGAGCCTCCCGCCACTACCACTACCGGTTTGCCCAAACTGGGAATCAGTTACTAACTGGAAATGTTCGGGGAATGTGTCTCCTGAACATATCTATGGGATGGAGTTTCTGAAAGGAATTCCAACAACTTCGGGGACACATCATCTCTGGGTATCTTGCAGGAAGTTCAGCATGCCTCATAATTGAGGAGGAAAGCAGGGAAGCAGCAAATAAAATAAAGATATTCAGCTGAATCCTGGGACTTTTGTCTTTTTGTCATTGCATTTTGGAGTGAATGGTGAGGCTGTCTTTAATCTGACTTGATGGAAAATGCTCCTCCATGGGAATTTATGGAAACTGCTTTTAAAAAATTAGAAAAAGACCACACAGCTTGAATATATGTCACAGCTTTTGGTGTTATGTATTCTGGAGTTGCCCAAGACTTTTATATTGACTCGGGGAGAGGGGGTGATCTATGTAATTTGCTTTACAATGCCAAATTTAATTTCCATTTGTCATCAGTAATTTTAATTGGAAATGAAACCCAGCATTGCCAACAATAAAAATATCCTACTAAGATATATTGCTTATATTCCTTTTAATATTTTAACTTTAATAAATAAAGCCAATCGATACGGAAATTGGAATTAATGAATGCATTTCCCTATATACATTTATAACAATCATTTGCCAACCCTAAAAGGAAATCTATATGATTACATATGCAGACATGCTGTTAATTCATTAATAGTGTTTAAGGAGTTAGTCCAAATCCATCAAGCATCGTTTTGGTAGAACACTGATTTACATAAGAGGTAGCTGCATAAATGTGATGTTTTATGGTTATATAACTTGAGCACAATTTAAAGTTCCAAACAAAAATACCATTACCTCCAACTTGGTTTCAGAGAGGACAAACTTTTTTTTAACTGTTGGTAGTAGCAATAGCACTTAGACTTATATACTGCTTTACAGGGCTTTACAGCCCTCTCTAAGCAGTTTACAGAGGCAGCATATTTCCCCCAACAATCTGGATCCTCATTTTACCGACCTTGGAAGGATGGAAAGCTGATTCAACCTTGAGCCGGTTAGGTTCAAACTGCTGACAGCGGGCAGAATTAGCCTGCAATATTGCATTTTAACCACTTGTGCAACCATGGCTCTGTAGCTAGGTTTAAAACCCTATTTGCTGAATTGAATCCATTCAGTCTCTCCATCATATACATGTTTCAGTGCTCATAGTTAACTATATATTTACAAAGGAGAGACAGAACTTCACCTCTACAACAATTCAATAATCAGGTTAAAGGTGTTGTCTGCTGTTTTGCACCCTGTTTTTCCTTTTGACTAAATGTCGAAGTTTTTATTCAGAGCCTTCACAATAATGGATATAACTATTATGATTCATCCCACAGTCAACCAGACGTTCACACTGGATTTGGATTTTTTTTAAATCCTTCCCAAGGACCTGGAATAGGCAGATATTGTTGTTTGATGATATTAAAGATATTGCCTCAGGATGTAAGCTGTTACTTGAAAAAAAAAAGCTTTCTTGTTGAATTGGGCATGTGGGCTCTCTCACACACATATACACTGTCATGGTTCCAAGTAACATATCCATAGCAAACAAAACTCTGAGGCAGGCAATTTCCTCAAATAATAGGTTGACTGAATATGTCATATTGGCACAAGCTGGTGAAAACTGACTTTGATTCTTCCCATGGTTTTCACTTTAAAAGTAAAAGTATGTCACTTTCTCAAAATAATCAGTCATATGGTCCAATCAGGATTGCTAGGTGACTCCAGCCCCCTCCTTCCAACCATCTGCAGCAATGTCCTTGGTTCCCAAGAGAAAAGTATTTTGTTTTGACTACAACACTCCAACTATCTCTGTTCCCCCCTCCCTATCCTTCTCCTTCAGTGTGTCAGCACTGAAGTCTCAAAATGGCCTCGGTCAGGAAAGCTTCAGGGTTAACATACACATTCCACAATATTACAAATTACATTTTGGTAATAGAAGTAGCTGAAGTTCCTTCTTCTCAACAATAGAGAATTGACATGGAATTGCATTACAGCCAGTCATAAAATACATGTACAGGTAGTCCTCAACTTACAACAGTTCATTTAGTGACTGTTCAAAGTTACAACATCACTGAAAAAAGTGACCATTTTTCATACTAGCAACCATGGCAGCGACCCCTTGCTCACATGATCAAAATTCAGACACTTGGTAACTGACACATATTTATGAAGGTTCCAGGTTCCCAGGATCACGTGATCACCTTTTGTGACCTTCTGACAAGCAAAGTCAATGGGGAAACCAGTTTCACTTAACAACTATGTTCCTAACTTAACAACTGCAATGATGCACTTAACAACTGTGGCAAGAAAGGTTGTAAAATGGGGCAAAACTCACTTAACAAATGTCTCACTTAGCAACCAAAAATTGGGGCTCAATTGTGCGTGTAAGTCGAGGATTAACTATATTATACTTTTTGTTTCAGTATAATTTATTAAATAAAAGCCCAGGAATATAGATAGAAATATTTGCAATTCAATTTAATATATTTCCATTGTTCCTGAATTCAGCCTGATTCTTCAGCCCCCCTTTTTTTAATCAGCTGATGCAATATTAGAGAATCATACATCCTCGCCATAATGATATTTTGACGATGTATTACATTAATTAATCATCGAAGCAATCAGTTAAGTTGATATATCAGTGAAAGTGTGTGGTGATGATGCATTATTGCTGGATAATGCTGACCATCGTGAAGAGCAGCCGTGTTCTTCAACGTCTTAATAAAATATTTTCATTCGGAATTTGCGGCTCTGACTCCCTACAGGGATATATATATATTTCCTGAGGAAATATTAGGACTTCTGCTTATTTCCAACCGCATCCTACAATTTTTACAATCCGAGAGGAAGCCTTCCCAGCCTTTCTCTAGCAAGGCAGAACATTACATTTTGGTGCTGTGCTTCTTTGGGATTTGACTGATCCCAGACCAATTCTTTTGAAACATAATCTATTAAGGCTGGGGAAGACTGACAGCAGTGAAGGCCAAGCGGCTTTATTCCAGCTCAGTAGCGAATACTTTAAGAACAGCAGTATTGAAAAGGACCCACATTGCGTTAGTGTGTGTGTGTGTGTGTTTTCTTTTTATGTTGTTCTTCAAAATCCTTTAGGAAAATCCAGCTGGTCTGCTGCTCCTTGTATCTGTCATAGCTATATAAAAGTAGCTGAGGGAAAAAGGAGGTTTTCTTTGTGCATTTATAACTTTCAAGGTACCTTCATTTTCTCTGCACACCTTGTCTTTCCTGTGACTAGTATCTTCTCTCCTGCCCCTTCCCTGTTGTTGTAGACACTGTAATTTTTGCAAGCTTTTTAAAACTCTCCATGGCAGCATAAGGTACGATTGTGTTGTTGCAGTGTCACTCTTTCTCCTTCCTTTCTTTGGGTTTCAGGAATGGAAGTTTAGCTCATCTAGTGTGTTTCCTAGGATTTTTGGTTTTTTTAGGACTGTAGTCAAATAGCAGCAGAACATGCAAATAGCCCTCAGTTCATTTAGTGACCGTTCAAAGTTACAACGGCATTTTTCACAGTTACGACCATTGCAGCATCCCCATAGTCATGTGATTAAAATTCAGATGTTTTGTAACTGACTCATATTTATGACGGTTGCAGTGTCCCGGGGTCCGGTGATCACCTTTTGTGACTTTCTGTCAAGCAAAATCAATAGGAGATCCAGATTCTCTTAACAAACATGATACTAACTTAATAACTGCAGTGATTCACTCAACAATTGTGGCAAGAAGGGTTGTAAAATGGGTCAAAATTCACTCAACTATCTCGCTTAGCAACAAAAATTTTGGGCTCAATTGTGGTCATAAGTCAAGGACTATCTGTATTGAAGATTTCAAGGGTTACCGAAAAGAGGCTAATAGGCATTGGCTTAACATTCTCTCCTTCCATTATACTTCATTAATGTTCTGCTGCACAGCTAATTTGCACTAATTTTATTTTCTGTGAGAGGAATGCCCATGAAAAATTACAGGAGGAAGAACTTTATGGAACATCAGACTACAGCAGGGATGTCAAACTGGTGGTCCGCAGGCTGGATGCGTTATGTGTAGGCCACGCCCACCCAGCTTTGCAGAGGGAAGAAATGTCACAATACGTCAAGTGATGGCAACGTGATGCGGTGAGTTTGACACCCATGAACTACAGTGATGTGGCATCCCATCTCAGAAAAAGAAAATAGATTGGCAGTTCATTTAATATATTGATAATCTGCTTTCTTCCAATGAAGTTGAGGTCTCTTCCCAGCTTTGCCCCACTCATTCATACAATAGTGAGAATGAGTGGGGCATAATTATTTGAAGAGTTTTAAATGATGAGGGTTGCTAGACCAGAATTTGAACTTACCCTTATCAAAATACTTCATCACTGCTTAACTGCTTACTGCTTAATGCATTGTAAGCCACCCTGAGTCTTCGGAGAAGGGCGGCATATAAATAATAAAAAAACTGTGCCTAGTTTTAATAGTACTCTGAACGAGATTCCTTAATGAAGGTTATCAAATGGCATTAGTGTTTCAGAATGTCATCAAAACTGCAAATGCAGCAAATTTAAGCAAGCTAATTAGAGGAATCTCTACAACAGGAAGCCGAGTAGATATCATGTTCTTAATTCATCATGATGGAAACAGATAAATACTTTTCCTGTCTCTGCTGTCATATGGACTCATCTGTAATTGCAGTTGTCCAATTACAGGGAGTTAAATAGGGCTACAACCTTATCCGAGCTCCTACTTACACAAACCAGACAAGGCATTAGTCATTGATTGGCTAGAACTGAGCTAACCTATGAAATAATTTTGTCGCTAAGTGATTTGTTCATTGGCCAAAGTCTCCTTTGCTTACTTCTTAAGTAGGCCTAGAACTGTACATCTTGTATCATCACTGGGCTTGTGACAAAGATAATATTAAACAACAACAACAACAACAACAACAACAAACAAACAAAATGACAAAATGACAAACTTCTGTTGGTCTGGAGAAGACAAAATACAAGTTTGTATTGTCAACTATCTAGGTTGGATGAAACTTTCTTGTAATCCAAGGACAATAAAATGCTATTCATTCTGGAGAGGATAGATGTTCAAATCAGTGATTGGCATGGTTGACCTCTCTGAATAGTTATGTTCTCTTGTATATTCCTGCCAAAGAATCAATGCTTTTGAATTGTGGTGTTGGAGAAGACTTTTGAGAGTCCCTTGGACTGCAAGGAGATCAAACCAGTTCACCCTAAAGGAAATCAACCCAGATTGTTTTTTGGTATTATGCAATGTTTTAGGAAAAAGTGCTTTTGAATTTGTGGGAGCACAAATATAGATACTCTTGGCAAATTTTTGATTTGCCAAGGACAGGTACTGAAGCTGAAGCTCAAATAATTTGGCCACCAAGTGAGAAGAGAGGACTCCTTGGAAAAGATCCCAATGTTGGGAAAGATGGAAGGCCAAAGGAGAAGGGGACGGCAGAGGATGAGATGGCCAGATAGTGTCATTGATGTAATGAACATGAATTCGGGAAAACTCTAGGAGGACGAGGGGGCTGGCGTGTAATGGCCCATGGGGCATGAAGAGTTGTGCATCACTTAGTAACCAAACAATTTTTATATTCCATATTGTCCACTTGGAATACAGTTCTCTAAATTGACTGTGCAGTTTCTCCAACCTGATGTTTTCCCAAAGTGTAAGGATTACACGACCTAAAATCCAAGCCACATCTGAAAGTTATAGAGCAAACACATAGAAAAATGCCAATCGAGAAAGGCTTCTCTGTACCTGGGGGCAGAAGTTCAAAAGACTTGTGTGAAAGCTCCTGTGCCACTCCCTTTGGGAGCCATTGTGCTCTTGGGAAACCAATAAAGAGGGTACAGATAATCTTTGAGTTACAATCATTCATTTAGTGACCGTTCAAAGCAGGGGTAGGTTCTAAATTTTTTTACTACTGGTTCTGTGGGCGTGGCTTATTTTGTGGGCGTGGCTTGATGGTCATGTGACAATTCTTTAGGATTTAGCAGAGGTACTGGTCTACCAGGCTTTTAACTGCTTGCAGAGCTGTACCGGTCTACTCATTTGTTTTTGGAGGCACCGGTCTACCCATTTGTTTTTGGAGGCATCGGTCTACCCATTTGTTTTTGGAGGCACCAGTCTACCCATTTGTTTTTGGAGGCACCAGTCTACCACCACACTGCCTTTTAACACTGATCAGCTGTAAGGCGGCCATTTGAAGCCCCGCGGCAAGAGTTTAAACAGTTTTTTTCCTTCTAGCCAATCAGCTGGGACACGGGAGGCAGCAATAGATTGGGGGTGGGGCCAAATAAAAGGTAAGAATAACGCGGGGGGTGGGAGGAGGCGGGAGGGCCCAGCTCCTGAACAAAGAGAACCGGTTCAGTGACATCATATCGTCCCGCTACCGGCTCGGCCGAACCGAGCTGAACCGGGAGGAACCCACCACTGGTTCAAAGTTGCCACAGCATTGAAAAAAGTGACTTACAACCAGTCCTCACATTTACGACTGTTGCAGCATGCCCTCAGTCATGTGTTTGTTGCCATCTGACAACAAACATGTACTTACGATGGTTGCGGTGTCCCAGGGTCATACGATTTCTATTTGTGACTCTTCCCAGCCAACGATCAACAAGCAAACTCAATAGGAGAATCCAGATTCACTTACTGACTGCATGATTCGCTTAACAGCTGTAGTGATTTGTTTAACAGTGGCAAGGAAAGATTGTAAAATTGGCATGATTCACTTAATTGCCTTGCTTTGCAAAGAAAATTTTGGTTCCAACTGTGGTCATAAGTCAAGGACCATCTGTATAGGAAGAACATTGAGTGTTGCTATATACATGAAGCCTTTCCCCTCTGCTTCACTGAAAGAAAACATATTTTTCACTCTGGAAAATATCTCCAGTTTTTCCAGTTTTGTCTTCCTTTTAGGAACAAATAGGATATCTCCATTTCAAAAAGGAGTTAAAGGCATGTAAAGGATAATCTCATAATTAGAACCTGTATTTATTACAGGTTCTTTTCCCCTTTCCCCCACACCATTATGGGAATCTCCCTTCATTTTATCACTGCAGCAAAACTGTGTGATACATTTCGGCTAAGAGGAAGTGACTGGAAGTCAGTGAATAAATTTCTATGGGTGAGGGAGGACTTGAACCTGCACCTCCCAATCCCAGCCCTACACTTAACTATTGCACCCCACAGACCAATAGCATCCAGATGTCTCATGAAATGGCTGTAATGCAGTGAAAAAGTCCTTGATTTACCTAGACCTAGCTTTTGCCTTGATGGTTCAATGCTGTAGACCAGGGGTCTCCAACCTTGGCAACTTTAAGCCTGGAGGACTTCAACTCCCGTTGAGTTGATGTCCTCCAGGCTTAAAGTTGCCAAGGTTGGAGACCCCTGTTGTAGACTACGGTTATGAAATAACACATATTTGTTCTTTTTGCTGTTTGTGTCTCTGAGAAGACACAGAGCAGATGTCTGGAGAAACTCAATTTCTGAAAAAGAAAACCTTTCAAAAATGAGTTTATATGCTCAGACATTGTTCCGTTTTGAGCCATAGGGGGCCATCTTCTTCTCTTCCCACTGTTTTTTCCTAATTGAATGCTTATCTAGAACTAGTCACCTGTTCAAAGTAGATTTTCTTTCAAGGCATGGTACATGAACTGTTGAGGTTTGGGAATTCAAAGAAGGAAAGAAAATCAAGTTAAAAGTTGATGGGACTAGTTCTTTCGGTTCCTAAAATGGAAACAGACCACGTAGTGACATTTCTGTTATTTTTGTGTAGATAAGTATTTTAAAAATGTTTTGGTTAAAATAGTCATGGGTAGCTACAAGGTTTTTAGACTTTCCCATTAAACTAACCCTACTGGCTGAATATGATGGGAACTAGATAGAGTCTAACAATTTAAAAGACTCCAGGAAGAAGCAGATTCGTCTAAATTGTTTCTTTTTTTAAGACAAATTGTTTTTTAGGGAGGACAAAGCTTCCTGTCTATCTTTGTCCTCCCAAATCCATTTCAAGTTACAGTTATGTATTAATGTTTAGCATTCATCTCTCACAAGGCCATGTCTCCTAAGCCTATTAATCAAACACACATTCAAAATAATGCAGGGATATTGAGGATTCCTGCCAATATACTTATACATTGTTCAGAAAAAAATGATGGTTTTCTATCGTATGGAATTTGTCTGCCTTGCCTTGGCAAGAATAATAGTCTTCCAGTTAAAAATAAGATAGCTGATATTTTTAAAAGCAAAAAACCTACTATGAACAGAGTTATAAGCAAATAACCACTTGATTTTTATTTTTATTTTAGCAAATGGAGAAGGAAAGAATTTCACAATATTTTTGATTGTAGAGCCTCAGTGGTGCAGCAGACTAAAGTGCTGTTAAGTGCTAGCACTTAGTTGCCAGCTGCCTGCAATTAGTGCAAGTTCGAATCTCTCCATGCTCAAGGTTGACTCAGCCTTCCATCCTTTCGAGGTAGGTAAATTGAGGATCCGGATTGTGGGGACAATAAGCCAACTTTGTATGGAACAACACCGCTTAGGGGGCCCCGAAAGCCCTAATAAGCAGGTACATACAAAAAAGTATGCAGGCTATTGCTATAATGCATTGTAAGCTGCTCTGAGTCTACGGAGAAGGGCAGCATATAAATTGGACTAATAAATAAATGAATGACTGAATGAATGAATGAATGACTGAATGAATGACTGAATGAATGAATGAATGAATAAATAAATAAATAAATAAATAAATAAATAAATAAATAAATAAATAAATAAATAAATAAATAAATAAATAAATAAATAGAGATACTTTCTCTAAACATTCCTTGGGAGTAGTGTTTGCTATTAGTAGCATTACTAGCATCCTTCTTTTTTATAGTGACTGCAGCAGCAAGTATGCTAAACATTGTTAGAAGGAAAATCCATCTGATTCAATTCAAAGCTGGGAGAAAAATGCTGGGAACAACATGGAGGCTGATTGGAAAGATGGTTTATTGAACAGAACCACAAAGACAGTTCTGTGTCAGCTGAACAATTGGTTGAATGAATGGATGGATCTTTATAGGTTTATGTGACTTTGAAGTTTGACATGTTCTTGGGGTAGTAAAATGAAGGGGCTTGTGTTCTGAAATGGTAATTCCTATTGTGACTAATGGCTTTCGTCCTGTTTGGATCTCGGGTGAGGGGCTGCTTCTAATCCTATCACTCTGATTTTGTTAGCTGTCAAACCTTGCTGCAAGAAGTTTTGAAATATCCTGTCTTGAATGGATTTCTGCCTGCAGTGTTTGCTTTGCTTATGAATAGAGCTATCTAGATAGTTGTATTTCTCTTTCAATAAGCTCTTTATCTCTTAAGTGCTGGCATCTGCTGTGGGCTATTAAGAAAGACCTGGGGGCTGCTTCCTGCTTCTAAAAACATGTTTCTTCATTTCTCCTTTTGGGAAATATAATATTTTGCCTTTTTTATGGTAATATCCCCCAAAATATTTCATTCTTCTGGGGGGGGGGGGATTTCCCACAACATGATAGCAAATTAGCAATCATTTTGAATTCTACAACATTGCCCTTAATCATGTCTTGCTCATATAGTCATCCACTTTTGGAAGAGATATGGTGATTTTGACTGCACAAGAGACACCACAGTTATAGTACTTCCCCATCATTTCCCTTGTCTTATTATCCAAATCATTGCCCAGCCTTATAAATTTGAGATTTTGGTTCAGCTTTTCTTACAAAAAAACCACTCTGGTGGCTATTTGAGGGAACCAGCTGCCTTTCTAATCCAGTTTAAATTTTGGACAAGCTCAAAATCACCTCAGTGTAATCTGGAATACCACCCTGTATCTTCTATCCAAACATGATGGGGAGATGTTTTGATGTTATTTGTTTCACAAAGGAATAGTTTCCTGTGTAGTGCATCGAACTTTTGAATTAGTGATGGAAAAGTGGGCTTCAGATAACAAATGATTAGCAGGTTGATTCCTTTGAAATGTTTAGTTGTAATCAACCTAACTATCTTAGTTAATATATCCAATGGGAGCATGGAGAAGGATTGCTGATAGAACTGGATTATTAATGATGAATATGATGACTGTTAATAGGATTGTTAAATTTGGAAGTATAGGGAAACAAATGCTAACATTTCTTTCATCACATTTTCACAAGCAAGTATGTGGGTTCTTTTTTTTTACAGTCCATATGGAAACCATTCTTACATTCATAGACATTCTTCCTGAAATATTTATAACTGTACAGTTTCTCAGTACTTGCATCTTTCAGTCTTCTGTAATAAAATAGAGTTTTGTATATTTTTGCTGCTATATTCTTTTTTCTGCCATTTCCTTTAGCACATATAATTTTGTATATAACAACACACACAAATACACACACACATTATCCATCCATCCGTCCATCAGTCTGTCCATCCATTCATCAATCCATCCACCCATTCATCAATCCATCCATCCATCCTTTGGAACTGTTTTGAAAAATTCAGAAAAGTATAAAACACCAAACTTAATTGTGTTGTTGCTTTTTGCTTTTTTTTTTTTTTTTGAATATGTTTATATTCATTTAACACAAATAATATCATAATAGTAGGTTTGCTAGGAGAATGGTTATTTTGAAATGAATTGAATTAATAGGCACCAATAATCAGATTAATTTTCCTTAGCTTTTTTTTTTCTATGAAAAATAAGATTAAGTTCACAAATAATCATTTAGTTTCTCCTTTTGGCTGTAAGGTACGGATTTATATTGTTTTTGACTCTGTGATATTAAACCTGATAATATGTCATACATGAGATGAGTATGTCAAATGGATAAAGAAATGATTCCATCACTTAGGATTCTCTGTTTTTTTTTTCTCCCTCTTATATCCCTGAAACTATGATCTGA
Source organism: Arizona elegans (assembly GCA_022577455.1). Lineage (NCBI taxonomy): Eukaryota > Metazoa > Chordata > Lepidosauria > Squamata > Colubridae > Arizona > Arizona elegans. The sequence goes on along the minus strand of JAKOOJ010000001.1, from coordinate 206,393,415 downwards.
TATTCTTACATCCTTTGGTATAGTTTTCAATAAGCAGGAAATACTCTTTTTCACCTTTCCTTTGATATATTAAAATGATAAGCTTTTCTAATATATGTGCCACATTTTCTGAGAAGTCACAATGTGCTCCATTGGAATATTTTCCCCCAATATTTCTGATGTTATATACTAAAATACATAACCTACTCATTCTCCACACAACATTCCCTTTTTCCTTATCATAATATTGTCCTACCATATTTGCTTATATTATGCTACTTTGCTAATTTATTTTCAAGTCTCTTTTTTAATTTGCCTTTTATTTTACCAAAAAGGCAGATGAAAAGAGAAATATCAAAGCATATTATGCTTTATACAAATAATATATCCTAGTTTTTAAACAAGATTTTGTTGAATAGTCTAATTTTAGGATCATAAGAAATATTCTTAATGGTCTTTAAGATCTATCACTTTTAATATTTTAATATATTCCAACAACTCTTTCGGAAACCTTGCAAATGACTAGTATCTATACTGCTAATATTTTTAAATTGTTGGTGGTATGGGTAGAATCATGAAGATAGCATGCTGAGCCAATTGCTTTCTTTCTGACCCAGCTCTTTTGATAGTTTTAGCTTCTCAAATTTGGCTGGAGCCCTGCTAAATTAAAGAATGAATAAAAAGGAAAGAGGAGGGCAGAGGAATTGAAGTTTATATGGTCAAACAAACCAAACTCAGCAGAAGCAGCCCAAGAAGGAGCTTAAAAATTAAGAATCAGAGTCGACAAGGTTCAGATTTTGACTCAATATAATGTATGATGAAGCAATTTAAAGATTAAAGGTCAAATGGCACAATACAGATGAAAAAGGCAATAGCCCAAGCACAAATCCATCCACACTTCAATAAACATGTCATACTTCATAACCTAACACCCAAGGAAAGAACCAGGTCTTCAGATCTATTTAACTGATGACTAAATTGGGGCAACTTGAACCTTTAAGAAGATAATGTTCCAGAGAGCAAGTTCTATGATAGTGTTGGAAGAAATATCCAGGTCCAGTTCCAAGCCAGGAGAAAGGCACTGGAGACAAAATGGAGGCTGGAGGCTGATTGGAAAGAGGATCCATTTAATGATATAGCAGAACCACCAAGCATGTGTGATTTTGGGTAGTTGACCACATGGAGTTGAGAGTGGGGGTATTTATACCTTCTCTTGGGGTTTGAACTTGACTTCCTGTTCCTGTGCAAGAACATGTATTCTATTGGCTGTTGTCAGACTCCCATGGTGCCATGTACAAATCCTAGGAGTTTGTCTGAGCTATGTTTGGTTGAAGTTTGGTCTGCTAATGCAATGAAGGGGCTTGTTGGGGAATTCCTATTGTGGCTGAGGGCTATTCCTATCTTTGTTCAGACCTTGCTGTAGAGAATTTGCTTATGAATATCTCTTTCTCTCTTAAGTGCTGACATCTACTGAGGTTATTAAGAAAGGTGGGGGCTGCTTTCCAAGAGCATGTTTCTCCATTTGTCATCCAGGGAAAAATAATATTCTGCCTTTTTAATATTTCTCAAAATATTTCATTCTTCTAGGAGAGGCATGGGTGCTAACTTTCTACAATAGAGAAGGTCTGGCTCCCCTCTGATGATATTACTTCAATGGTGGGACCAGGGCTGTCTTAATGCATGGGCCTGATGGGCACTTGTCCATGGGGCCCACCAGCATAGGGGCCTCCTACTAATTTGTGTATGTTAACCCTTCAATGCGCCTTGTATCATATAAATACAGCAACTGTATGGCTTACTGAGTATTATTGTGTTTTTCAAGCCTCGTGTATTGTTCAAATGTTTATCATGTTGATTAGTTGTTGCTGCACAGCATGTTTTTAATGTTTCAACACCAATTTTTTTTTACTTCCAGTTTGCTCCGCGAGCTTCGCTGATGCTCTTTCGTGAGCGCCCGATCCCCGGCACCATAAATGCTGCCAGAACAGCCAAAAAACAGCTGTCTGGTGGTGAAAAACCCTCTCCCTGGGCAAAGGGGAGAGAGAAGAGCCGACAGGTGGAGGTAAAGCCCCCCAAGTGTGCCAGGAGAAACCCTGGGGCACGAAAGGTGGGGGCTCCCTAGAAACCTGTCAATCTGCTCCGGACCGAGGACGACTCCACTTAAGCGGAGCTAGAAGACACGACCAAATTCTGCTGTAAAAAGTGAGGGGATTTTTAACATTTTTACTTTGGCTGCAGGCAGAGCGAATCAGGAGAAAAAACGGAAAAAAATTGCAAGTAATACTTTAACTCCGTTTTTAAAATATAGAAAATGGCGCCCAAGGGCATGAAGAAGAAGCTATTAGTGAAAGTGCTTGTTAACGCTTGTTAATGCTTGCAACATTGTAACTTGGATACAGCTACCAGATTTTACTTTAAGTAAAAGATTTAAAGTAGAAGTGGCAAGGAAAAGAATTTGGCATTGACTTTAACTAAGTTTTGCTTTTATACTGTGTGGGTAATAGTCGGAATTGTCGTCCTGACAGCTGGATAAATATAAAGTGTCTGAAATATGGCTGACACCAGGGCTGGAGGATTACTGTTTGGTGAATCAGCAAAATCTCAAGCTGTGACTGTTAAGGCTTTTCAAGAACTTTTAGACTCTTTTAACTCTGCTCTTTTGGATATAATTGAAAGAGCTTTTTCAAAAAACAGCTTGGAAAATCATAATGACTCGTTGGATGGGCAGGAGGAAATTATTCAGAGGAGTTTGTCTTTGGGGGATCAAGAGGCTGTCAGGATTGAACTGCAGGCTGGCACAGTTGAAACAAAGGTCTTGGCACACGCTTCCATTCAATTGATAGAAAAGCAACAAACAGACTCTTTATTGCAAACTGACAAACTTTATGGCAACAAATTTTGGTTATATGGACAAAGGAATGAACTGTATGATTATACAAGCATGAAGAGTCGAAATGGGGATTGTAAATTAGAACAAGCGACTTCAAGAAGAAAGCGAGTTTTTCAGAAACATCAACCTCAAATCAACATTTTAAAATTTTCAAAAATAAATCTGGGGGGAATGCAGAAAGAATTAATAAAGAAGAAGGATTGGAAAAAATATAGAAACAAGAGAAGAACAGAAGATTAAGTCTTTGCCCTTTTTTCTTTCTGCGGAAGGAAGACTCTAGTAATAAATTGAAAAGTTTAGTTGCATTGGTATTGTTAAAAGCTACTCTAAGACAAAATGATATAATTAGTTTTGGATAGTAAAAGGTTTGCTTTCTAAAAAGTTAGAGGTATTAAAATGGCTAATTGAAAATCTGAAAGATATTTTCCTGTAGATTTTGAAATTTATAATTGGTAAATATGTATTTTAATGGTATTAATAGATTTTAAAATGTTCAACATAAGATTATATTATTTTATAAGTATATGAGATAAAATGTTTAGAATTTTAAGATGCCCAATTTTTTGAAGGAAAGAGGATTAATGTTAAATTCAGAATTCTATTAGGGAGTAATGTTCAAAAAGAATGATGTTTGAGGGTGTGGAAATGAAATTTATTTATGATTCTTATTGTTTGTAATACCGTTAAAGTATTGGATTATACATTAAGCAAAAGGGTTTTTTATAACTAGGAAGAATGAATTTAACTTAATTGGCTCTGAGAATTTATAAAAGGGAGGTTGATGAATTGGAGTAAGGGGAGTTAAAGAACGTGTGGGAGTTTTGAACTTTATAGTTAGTTAGTTTATTTTAGCATATGTTTGTTAGATGCTATACCCTGTTTTTGCTCTGGCAAGTCAGGGGTGTGTGGGGAGGGTGGGATAAGGGTTGGGGTGGGATAAAAGTGTTGAATAGAGAAATGTTTTAACAGAAAAGTAAATGTGGGGGAAATGTATAAATAATGAAATGGCAATATTAAGAATAACAGTTATTGGAGGAATAAGATGCAAAAAGAAAGATGTATTCAGATGATATATTAATTGACTGACTTTATATTGTATGTTTCTTTGAATGTTTATGATAATGCCGATAAATAGATAGATAGAATAAATCTGAAAATAAGTTGAAAGAAAGTATTTACGATTAGAATACAGGAGTTGCTCAGATACTAAAGGAGGAGAATATTCCACAGCAAAGAAGTTAGAAAGGAGAGAGGAGGAGAGGGTAGGAAGGAGAGGGAGGGAGAGGAATGGAAGAAAGGAGAGGAGGAAGGGAAGGGTACAGGAGTAGGAGTGAAGGTGAGAATGTGGAAAGGAAGAGAGAAGTGGGGGAAAGGAAAAGGAAGTAGGATGAGGTAGGAGAGGAGGAAGGAGAAAGTAGGAGAGAAGAGGAAGGAGGGAAGGGAAAGAAATGAGGAGAAGAAGAAGGTTTGTTGTGGAATGAGGGAAGAAAGAGAAGAAGAGCAACTCCGAATGTAATTAGAATGTCTTATTCTAATGCTTTCTTTAAGGGAAACATGTATATGTAGGATTTCTTATGTATAAGAAAATGTACATTTTCTACTATGTGGGGGGAGGAAGGGTGGGGGGGAGAAAATTGTTTGTATTTCTTATAAAACTTTTCAATAAAAAAACAAAACAAAACACCAATTTTGTTGGAAGTGCCAATAAAATAAATATATGTTTAATTTTATCGACCATTTACATTTTTATTCCTGTGAGTAGTTGTCGTAGGGGCCCCAATACACTGCTTTGCCCAGGGCCCATAATGCTGTTAAGATGGTCATGGATGGGACCATTTAATTGTACTAGATTGACAGAAACAGTGGAAGAAAGATAGTCCTTGCACCTTGAATTGCACCTGGAAGCTTATCAGGGGTGGGTTATACTTACCTTTACTACTGATTCGCAATGGGATTGCGCACTCACGCCTTGCTTCTGTGCATGTGCAGATTGCTGATGATGACATCGGGGTGGTTGGTTGGGCCTCCCACTGGTTTTACTACCGGTTCTTGCGAACCGGTCTGAACCGGGAGCAACCCAACACTGAAGCTTATCAGTCAGTAGTGCAGTTCACACAGCAAAGATGTGGGCATACTTAAGGTGTGTCCATAATTGCCTGTGCTGCTGCATTCTGGACCAGCTGAACTTCCCAAGAGATCTTCAATGACAGCCCCATGTTATCTACTGTCAGGATTAAGACTAAGCCTTAAAAGACCTTGACAGTATCTCTATATCAGTCTCCACTGTACAACTGGGTGTCAATAGCATACTGATGATACCTGATCCTGTATCAACAGATGACCTGCTGCAGCAGCTTCATCAAAATGTCAAATAGAAGACTGAAAGCACCGAGTCCTGTGAAACTCTGCAAGTTTGGATGTCTCAGGCAAAACCTCTCCATTTAATCAACTGAAAGTGGCTGTGTAGAAATCAGGAGAACCATCACAACTCTCTGCCTCCTACTCCCAATCCTCACAATTGATCCAGGAGGATACCTTGATTGATGGTCTTGAAGAGATGAAGTAGGATCCTGATCATTGCACTACAGCCAGCCCACCTCTTCTGGAGAGAATCAACGAGCACAACTTTATTTATTTATTTATTTAAATGATTCATTTGCACACCCACCCCATCAGAGGCATCATAATATAGAAATCGCTGGGCCTCTGTACTATGTGCCAGCTTGAAACCCAAATGAAAAGCATCCAGATAATCCAAATCTTCTAAGGAGCCTCTGAAGCTTCAATCTGACCAAACGGTCCTAAAAAAGTTAGAAACTGGATGAAACATTTGGGTTCAGCAATGGTTTCTTGATGACCACTGAGACAGAAAACCACTTGGAGATTGTGTTCGAACAAATTAATAAACAACTTAAAGAAATGTTTAATCAAATATCACAAGTCATCAAGACTGCTAGCAAAACTCATTGCTATTGGGAAAGTTCACAAAGACATTACAAACATTATACTGCATTTGGCAGATGTCCAGTACTAAAACAGAAGAGACCATTTGAGATTTAAATATATCCAAGAGGAGAATATAATACAGACTAATATAACTAGATGTCTTATCTCTTCTTCCTTATGACCACTTACCTTTTGCTTTCAGACAAACATGCCCACAGAGTTTTTTCTCCTAGACTCACCAAAATGCAAACATTAAGAAATGTAGTAACAAGATTTGTAAAAGCTTGTGTAAAATAAATGTGTCAAGAGCTTGTCAGCTGGAAAAAAAAATAAACTGGGATGGAACTTTCAAGATCATAGCCCTGTTTTGAAATAGCAAAGAAAAGCATTTAAAGAATTCACTAAATAATTATTAAGAAGGGAAATATGGTACAAATAGGTGTTTCCTTTTACACTAGCTATATTTAAATCATGAGGAAAGTAAGATAAAAGAACATTTAGTAGCTTGAGAAACATACAGATGTTGAATTTTCTAGAATACGAGTTCAATCGCAGTTAGGATCTAAGAGAAAAAAAAATAAGGAAAGCACGAAAGACTTCATTAAAGCTTAAGTAGGTAAATAATTGGCTGAGAAGGAAAAGGCATAGCAACTTCCATTCCATGTTAGACCACTGAAATTTCTAGCCAGATGTTACTCATATATAGGCATGAAATGCAGAATATCTCTGCAAGGGTTATACTGTGCATGCAAAATGAAAATAAATAATGGTATCTCATATATATTATACCACTGATGTCAAAAAAATCCCAATACAGTATTTTCTTAATTTGGATCATTTCCGTTATCTTTTAACTATATTCTTGTCACATACAATTGAGATTTTATGGAAGCTCTGATTGTTGTTGAGTTACATGCCAGATGACCCTTGTGCATTTTTTTAGAATTAAGATCCTGAAATGTAATTATATATTTAAAAAAGTATTTTCTAATGGATCTACAAATTCTTTTGACTTCTCAAAGTATACAAAATTTTAATTCCAAGAAGATTAACTTTTAAATCTCCTTAGCAAGTAAACTATTTTGACTAATGCAATAATTATAACTCTGAAGGCTAGGTAAGTGCTTAATGAAACAGGCCAGCCTTTCATTAAGAAACCAAGCTTTGTTAATATTTTCTATTATTCAGTAATACACATTTGCAGTTTTTCTTCAGATATCTTTCTTGTATGCTCTTAATTCTCAGCAAGGTTGTATGCAGGTGTGAATGTACCATAGATGCCACCTATGGTACCTTAACTTAACTTAACTTAACTTAACTTAACTTAACTTAACTTAACTTAACTTAACTTAACTTAACCCTAACTTAACTTAAGATTCTTGTAGGATATTTAAAAAAAAAAAAAACTAAAAAGGAAGTTAGTCTCCTGAAAATCAAATCAGTGACCTAAACCAAATCTTAATTTGTAAGAAAAGTTTTGGTTCATGGAGGCATTCCAAGAAAATAAAATGATGGACTACAGCATCCCAAAACTTGTTTGAAAACATGCTTATGTGCCCATTCCCTTAAAAAAAAACCCAAAAGTGATAGACTATACAGGTAGTCCTTGACTTACAATAGTTCATTTAATGACCATTTGAAGTTTACAATGGCACTGAAAAAAGTGACATGACCATTTTTCATACTTATGACCAGTGTAGCATCCCCATGGTCAGACGCTTGGCAACAGACCCATATTTATGACGGTTGCAGTGCCTTGGGATCATGTGATCAGCTTCTGTGAACTTCTGACAGGCAAAGTCAATGGGGAAACCAGATTCACTTAACAATTAGGTACCAACTTAACAACGGCAGTGATTCACTTAACAACGGTGGTAAGAAAGATCATATAGGGCAAAATTCACTTAACAAATGTTTCACTTAGCAACAGAAATTTTGGGCTCAGTTGTGGTCGAAAGTCGAAGACTTCCTGTAATGGTAAACAATACCAAGGAAGCCTAGCTGGATATTGACATGGAACATCTTAATTGCATTCTGGACCTGACTAGGCCTAACACACACCATGGCTGCATGATGATGTAGATATGTATTTATTTAATTTCTTAAGCCACCCATTTCAGTTAATGACTCTGGGTGGCTTACAATTCAAAAAATATATTACAATTCACATACAAAAACTTTTTAAAACAATAAAAAGCAATAGAAACATTCACAATAAATATACACACCAAGTGACCAGTTAGTAATAGTTTAGTTAGCAGTTTTACTAACTAAGCTGCCAGGATGAATGTGGAAGAGGAAATATCTAGCCCTTGTGCCCAGTGCATAAAAGTCTTTCTAAATCATTCACTTGCCCTCACTTTCTTCCTTCTTCAAAAATGGGGGTGGGGGGGGAATCAAACATAATGAATACTCAATTTACGAATGCACAAAAACAGTGGTGGGATTCAAATAATTTAACAACTGGTTCTCTGCCCTAATGACCGTCTGGGTAGGTGTGGCCATAGTGGGCATGGCTAGGGGGTGTGACAAGCAGAACTCGGCCTCCTGCACCCCACTGGAAGCAAAAACGGGCCGTGAGGGGCACGCTACACCACCCCGTGCCCCGTTTTGGGCCTAGTAGGCCTCTCTGCACTTACTTGGGAGCCAAAATGGGACATGTGGGGACTCCTGGAAGGGGCGGGGAGGAGAGGGGAGGAGACGGGCCAGCCAGAAATTTAACTATCAGTTCGCTGAATCCCACCACTGCATAAAACACTTAGAACCTTATGGGTGATTCTCCATAATGAATGCTATAGAGGCGGGCATTCACAAACAGCTCCTATGGTGGATGTGCCTAGTCATACAACAACAATCCCAAAAGTTAAATGGTTGTGGTTGCAAGGGAAAAATAAGTCCTAACTTATCTAAGAACTACACAACAAGGTACAAGCCAATTATTTTATTTTGCCAAATTATTTGTATATTAATGATCATTCCTATCACCATGGCTATTTATGTATGTATGTATGTATGTATGTATGTATGTATGTATGTATGTTTCATGTTTCTAGACCTCCCATTTTTCTCAAGGAGGGTCTCTGGGCAATGTACAGCAGTGGTAGGTTCCTCCCAGTTTGGCCCGGTTCTGCCGAGCCGGTAGCAGTGATGATATGATGACACCAAACCGGTTCTCTTTGTTCAGGAGCTGGGCCCTACCCCCCCCTGCATTATTCTTACCTTTTATTTGGCCCTGCCCCCAATCTATTCGCTGCCTCCGAGTCTCAGCTGATCGGCTGGAAGGAAAAAAACTGTTTAAACTCTTGCTATGGGGCTTCAAAGGACCGCCCTACAGCTGATCAGTGTTAAAAAGCAATGTGGTGGTAGACCAGTGCCTCTAAAAACAAATGGGTAGACCAGTGCCTCCAAAAACAAATAGGTAGACCAGGACGCTCCAAGAACAAATGGGTAGACCAGTACCTCCAAAAGCAAATGGGTAGACCAGTGCCTCCAAAAACCAATAGGTAGACCAGGACGCTCCAAGAACAAATGGGTAGACCAGTACCTCCAAAAGCAAATGGGTAGACCAGTGCCTCCAAAAACCAATAGGTAGACCAGGATGCTCCAAGAACAAATGGGTAGACCGGTATAGCTCTGCAAGCAGTTAAAAGCCTGGTAGACCAGTACCTCTGCTAAATCCTAAAGAATTATCACATGACCATCAAATCATGCCCACAAAATAAGCCACGCCCACAGAACCAGTAGTAAAAAAATTTAGAACCCACCCCTGATGTACAGTACAAATTATGCACTATTCAGCCCCTTTTGTTGCAGTTATTTTGTGGGAAGATTAAAATTAAAGTTGTATAAAGTCAAAGTCTTTGAAAGTCAAAGAACGTGGATGGGAAGAATTAATCAAAAGACAAGAGGGCACGGTTTGTAAAATGTGTTTTTATTATAGAGATACTTTGGGTTTGAAACCTCCATTTTCTCCCTTGCCCTGCCAATATCTGTGCCCCAAAATATTCCACAACATGGAAGCCACTACATATAGCAACAAGTGCCCATAGTTGAGATCCTATGCCTAAAATATGCTTTAATGTTTGATTATAGATTTATTGAGTAAATGAAAGGCCACTAATAAAGAGATCTCATTCATGGCAAAGTAAGGGCTTAACTTTAAAGTGTTAAAAAGGAAGCAGACCTGTACTCTTAATGTTCTGAAATATGGCTGATGCACAATACAAGACAGGCAAATTCATATTGTGAAGCAGGTAGATGTGAATAGCAAGACACAAAGCATAGATTATTAACGAGCTTCAAAAGCAAAGAATCGGTTTATGAAAGTATCGCTACATTGGAGGTTATACAATTTCCGAGATAATCGCAATTTCCAGACTGACAGGACAGAAACAATAACGTTCTGATCACAAGTATAGACTTAAAGTTAAAAAAAAAACCTTTTTGATATTTCTGGTGCAGAAAACATTACTTTCTAACAATCTGGTATTTTTTCTACAGGTTTTTTTTTTTTTTTTTTTTTTGAAAAGTAACATATATAGTTTTCGAAGAGCGGAGTCCATCAAAATAATTTACTTACAAATCTATGGCCATATGTTTATACATAAGTGTGCGAGAGAGATAACTTATTCAAAAGGACAAAGCATCTTAAAGGACCCCTGTTCTATCTGTCATCTATCTATTTGTCTCTCTGTCTGTCTGTCTGTCTGATTTAATTTAAATTAATAACAATGAACTTTTGTTTATTAATTAACTTTTTTGGGTTTTTGGACAACATTTTATCTTTTAATATTGAACATGATGCATTTCTGTTCTTAGCATGTAGTATCTGTTATGGTAAATGTCCAAAAAGTAGAAACAATAAATTATCAGAAGGGAAAACTGTCAGTTCACAAATTCATACAGTCTCTCTCTCCCTCTCCCTCTCCCTCCCTCCCTCTTTCTCTCTCTCTCTCCTATCTCTCATCTCTCATCTATCTTGTATGCTGCCCATTTGTTTAATATTATGAATCTATATCTTGTGATCACCAAAGAACAGAGCACAGATTTCTTTAACTTTAAAAGGAGATAAAAATCTAATGCATTGATGACCCACAAAGAGCCCAAAACAAAGTCACAGGGAGCGTGATAGAAAAGCGAAGGCAGGCAAACCAACTGCACAGTGCAAAACATTTTGTTATTTGAAGTGCCAGCAGCAAAATTGCCAGCAATACAAAACGTCTCTGGTAAGCCATTCATGATGTCATACATTGTTTCCTGGGATTTAAAAGGGTGCTCTTTATTTGAAGCTGCTGCAATCAACACTTTGTCAATGGGAGCTGTGATTTCCCAAAGCAATATGCTAATGCATTTTACATTAGTGCTAATGACAGGTTTGTAGCTGGGAGCTCCTAGGGAAATCTGTACCTTCTATCAGTCTGGAATCTAGGATACTAGCACACCGCATAGCATCAAATCATGCTAGACGATTAACATCAGCACCAGGGAGCTGGTTATCTAACTAAGGAGCCTATTTTGATAGGGCAAGATATGGGCTTGTAATGTATTATTACTTGTTTATTTATCACATTTACACCTTGTTGCAGTGCCAAAGGACTCTGGACAGTTCATGGAGATAGAAATACCCACATATCTACAATCAGATTAAAACTTAATATAGAAACATATAAACACACACCCAACAAAGGCTATTTTGTCAGTCTCGGCTCTAATATCATAATAGATCATCTTCTTGAAGTACTGTGTCTTGAGCTGCTTCCAGAAAGTAATTCAAGTGGGAATGAACCAGGGATGGGTTCTACTTACCTTTACTACTGGTTCACAGCGGGAGCATGCGCACTTCTGCGCATGCGCAGATCACCCATGATGTGGGTGGGTGGGCGGAGTCTCCCACCGGTTTTACTACCAGTTCTATAGAACCGGACAGAACTGGGGGCAACCCACCACTGGAATGAACCTAATCTTTGTTGTTTAAGCAGGCTCTGTGAGTCCAGAAGAACTTTCATGTCAGAAACCTGTTCCAGCAGATCAAGAGACACCACTAGGGCAGACAGAAAACTCTGGGGTTCAATTATTAGAATGTTTCTTTCTTTGGATATAAGTGAAGCCAGCAAAAATGCTAAAGCTCCTGCCCCTATTTATCCCCACAACAAATCTGTGAGGTAGGTTGATTGAGAAAGAGTAACTAGCCTAAAGTCAGCCAGCTGATTTTCAAGACTAAGGGAGGCCTAGAATTCTAAGTTCTTATACCCAACTGGCTCTCTTTCATCCAGTTCCTCACACCTTGTAGGCAATGGAATAGGACTTCAACAACACCTGGCCTGAAGTTATGATTTAAAGCTGAGCACAATAAGCATATTGATAATATTGAATCCCAAGCTGTCAGATGACTTCATCTAGGTACTAATTAGAAGCTGAGAGGATTGAGCTCCGCAGCATTCTACCAGCAACTGTCAGTCAATGTCTTCTCCTCCTATCCCATCAACTGAAAACTTTCAGTGAGGAAGTAACCACTGCAAAACAATATCTCCAATCTCCAACCTTGGTACCGAAGGCCACTGAAAGATCTAAAAGAAGCTCATCTTGTACTTTCCTTATCCAGGTCCTGACAAAGTCACCCACTAGTGTACCCAATGCTGTCTCTGACTCCTGTCCAGATATGAAACCTGACTGAAGATTGTTTCCTCCATTGCTCCGTAACTGATTTCCCACCACTCCCCATCAATGTCTCTACAAACTTCCCTAGAAAAAGAAAGTTGGAGACTAAGCAGTAGTTGTCAAATATCTTCAGATCTAAGGAGGCCTCTTAATGAACAGTTGCATCACAGTTTCCTTTATGGACTGTCAAGGCATGATAAAATAAAAACCTCTTAGATCCAGGAAACTACCTCCCCTACCCCTCTCAAACCTCCACACACACCCATTTGATGGAACCAAGAAGGGCAAGGATCCATCATAAAGAGGCAGAGGCACCCTAGACCCCACCTAGCCAATTTATTAGAGACCATGTGACAAAAAGAAACCGAGGTAAGTTGGCAAGACAGGTCTCTAGACTCATCACCTAGATCCTGCCCATGGAGCCTTGCGTGAATTGGGTAATTTTGCTGTTAAACTGATGTGCTAAACTGATAATAGCAATCAAGCAGGAATTTTGGATGGTAGCTCTTCCTTAACAGAGAATTAGCCACCCTAAATATTCCCATTGGACTAATGCAATAAGAAAGGGGAAATATAGATGCTATTCCCTTTTTTAATCACCATGAGGTAGGCCTAAATGCGGACACTTATCCACACTTGGTGAGAATCATGCCTAATTTTTCTCCAGTGATGCTCTAGGCAATTTCTGCCATTTCTTCTCCTGGTGGCTGTCAGTAAGCCAAATAATTATCTGGGATCAGCCAACAGAGAAATGCCATTCAAGAATGATTTTCTCAAGGGCCTGCTTTGCCTCATGTTGCCAGCAATAAACCAGGCCCTCCAGAGGTTTTCCCATTTTCTGTTGTAGACTATCAGGATGTGCTTGTGCAGGTAAATTCCTCCAACATAGGTTTTTTAAATTTCTCTCTGTGTGTGTGTGTGTGTGTGTGTGTGTATGTGTTTGTGAGTGTTGGAGGCACGTTCTACACAGGATTTGAATCTTGAGCAATTTTAAACAATATGGATAGAAAACTAATTCTAGTAGCAGAGGTTGCCTCAAATCACAACTAATCACAGATAATGCGAACTCTGAAACTGAGGTCAAGGTAGAATGCAGTTTCTTTACATGTTGGTTGTATCAGGAAGTTAAACTTTTCTGGATCATACAGCAATACTGTCCCCTTTCCTGTCCTTATATTCCTTCTCTATAGCTTAAGGCAGAGGTCTTCAAAGTTGGCAGCTTTAAGACTTGTGGACTTCAATTCCCAGAATTCTCCAGCCAGCTATGCTTCTGGGAGCTATGCTTCTGGGAGTTGAAGTCCACAAGTCTTAAAGCTGCCAAGTTTGAAGACCTCTGTCTTAAGGTAAAGGTAAAGGTTCTCCTTGCACATATGTGCTAGTCGTTCCCGACTCTAGGGGGTGGTGTTCATCTCTGTTTCAAAGCCAAAGAGCCAGTGCTGTCCAAAGACATCTCCGTGGTCATGTGGCCAGCATGACTAAATGCCAAAGGCTCATGGAATGCTGTTACCTTCCCACCAAAGGTGATCCCTATTTTTCTACTTGCATTTTTTACATGCTTTCGAACTGCTAGGTTGGCAGAAGCTGGGACAAGTAACGGGAGCTCACCCCATTACATGGCACTAGGGATTCAAACCGCTGAACCGCCGATCTTTCAATCGACAAGCTCAGCATCTTAGCCACTGAGCCACCACATCCCTACTTCTATAGCTTATACATAGGCAAAAAAAAATGTATACAATCCTTACACTTAGGGAAAAAGGTACTCTAATGAAGTGGACAGGACTTGCAGGAAACAGAGAGCTCATGAAACTGGGCCAGGAATCATATTCAACCCTGGGGCTTAGATTTCCTACCCTATACATAGGCCCTTCATTTATGAGATGGTTGAGATTCAGAAGAGCTGAATTAAAAAGACAATCATATTCAGGGTACCAAATAAGAGCTACAAAAACCTGGATGTCTTCTAGATGGAAGTAAAAAAGGTCAAGAAACTCTTTGTTGAGGTTTTCTAGTTGGCTGGATTTCTTTGCAAGCCAAATCTAATAGCTCTGTGTATGTTATTTCCTTCATTTTTCTTCTTTTTTTTTTTTTTTTGCCTATATAGCAATAGCACTTAGACTTACTGCTTTACAGTGCTTGTACAGTCCTCTATAAGCAGAATAAGCATGTTGCTCCCAACAATCTGGATCTTCATTTTACCAAATTCATAGCAGAATATAGAAATTCTTCTAAGTAGATACAACCAAACAAATGCAGAACTACTATAAACTTTTTAAACACATGTAAATCTTTAAACCAGGAGTGAAATCCAGCAGGTTCTGACAGGTTCTGGAGAACCGGTAGTTGAAATTTTGAGTAGTTCGGAGAACTGGTAGTGGAAATTTTGAGTAGTTTGGAGAACCGGTAAATACCACCTCTGGCTGGCCCCAGAGTGGGGTGGGAATGGAGATTTTGCATTTTCCTTCCCCTGGAGTGGGATGGGAATGGAAATTTTGCAGTATCCTTCCCCTGCCACATCCACCAAGCCACACCCATCAAACCACACCACACCATGCCCACCAAACCACGCCCACAGAACCGGTAGTAAAAAAAATTGGATTTCACCACTGCCTTAAACTTATAGGAAAAACTCTCTCTGTTAACTGCAATGTAACATTTATGTTTGTGATTAATAAAGCCCGTGGAAACCCCTTTAAAATACTTGGTAATACTTGCTCTTCAAACCTGTAGTAACTTTCTGGATTTTCCTTTTTCTTTCTTTAAATGCAATCAGATTTTCCATTATCTGAAAGAATTTTTTAAAAAAGCAATAATAACACAGATGGAACTCTATGAATTTAGAACTGCTTAGCAAAACCAAAGGATAAAGGAGCCACTGACTTTCATACATGGATGCAATTGGCCATCTGGCAAGTAGAACAAATGTTCTGTGAAGTTCATTTTGATCAGCGTATAGGGAAAATGTATCGGAACCCTTTTGAACACTGCACAATAAAAATAAATGAATGCTACAATTATTTACAATAAAGGCAATTAGGACATGCGCTTCCAGGAATGTAACTTTGGTGACTCTTGTTTTTAAAAGCAAACTATATATCTTCTTGAGAACCAGTTTGGTGCAGTCATCAAGAAACTGGGAGATTGTGAGGTCTAGTCCTACCTAAGGCATGAAGCCAGTTGGGTGACCTTCCCTAGGAATAAGATGGCAAGGGCAAACCACTTCCAAAATCTTACCAAGAAAACTGTAGGGGTTTGTCTGATTTATATCTACAGTATCAACGTACAGTCATGTCATATTTCTGAAATCCAAACCAACTATTATATGTTACAGAGAAGCTGATAAACCACACTTTAGAATTTATGTTTTGCAATAGCTGAGATAATTTCCTGGTTTCCACTGTGAAAATAAGGATGACCATCTTTCATGGTCTCCCAGAGTCAGCACTGACACCAAGGAGATTTGAGTTGACTTTGGGTTCAGCATGACCTTCTGAATGCACAGGTCTGACTTTCCTTGTCCCTACTGTGAGCAATAGCATATAAGACAACTCATTTATTAATTCAGTCAATATCGAGGCTTATTGCAGGTTGTTTCTGCTTACCTTGACAAGTGCTCTTCCCATGGTCCATCTGAATAGTGAAATAGCTTGTGATGGGCTACTAATCGCTCCTCCCTGAAAGTATGTTCTTTGTTTCTTAAATTGACATCAATATTTTGGGTCATATAGATTTAAAGACACTTGAGGATGACACATTATAAGAGTATATATACTGCTGAGCATGCAACATCAGCCTTTTAAAAAAATGCTTGTGTTTCTTGTCTTCTAAGCTCTGATTAAATTTGGATTATTGAGTGCAAATTATATATATGAAAAACAGTATATATGGATCTACTGGCAACAAGCATAGTTGATATTCATTATCCTGTGTATCGTCCAAGCCGATAGAATGGAACATTATTTGAATTAAAGTGTCCTATGGTTTATTAACAGACATGAATTTAAATACAGAAAATGGCTGACTGATAAAATTATTGGAATAAATCTCTGTTCCTGTAGAATAAACATTGCCAATATCATAGAATTAACATTGCCAATTTGACAATGCCAATTTAGAAATATGGTAGAGGAAAATAACCTTTAATATGCATATAGAAGAACAATGATGTTTCCTTATTTTGGTTTCTCCACTTGTTTATGGAATGGTGGAAAGAATGATGCAATAGAATAGCAATGGCTTCCAATTGCTCTAGGCATTTTCTGGGAAAAAGAATATAAGATTTGCTTTCCAGGCATTTCCTGCTCCGAAAATGAATTTTGATAGCAATGTAGAATGTCATTCAAGAAGCAGGAAATTGGAGCCACCCTTTGACCTTTAGGAAAAAGGAGGAAATGGAAATTGCTGCTGTTCACTAAGTTACATAAAGCTAAGTTAAATAAATATAAGAACTGCCTTCTTAGAATTATGGTGAATATTTCAGTCTTGCTCTAATGATCACATCCTCCTTTTAAGAGTAGTTAACGTCATTCTCTTTTCTCCAAAAAGTTTGTGTTCACGAAGTGGCCCTCAGATCTACTGTCTACTACTTTTAGTATATAAGTACAATTTTCAGGGTTTGTAATACCCCTTGCTGAATCAGGGTTACTTAACTTTGCTTTTATTTCTCTCACATCTATACTGAGTTGAGAAAATGGCTTAGAGTCAAATGTTCTTTGACTTAAGCTGGTATCCTTGTCACTCCACAAAATCCTTGTAGTTTACGTGGCAATAATCCAGAAATGGTTTGTCATCTGTCCATCTATCTATCCTATCTGCCTGGTCTCCTCTCTATGTGTCTGTCTTTGTGTGTATCTGTCTGTCTCTCTCTCCCTGTCTCTCGTGCACACATCCCCATACCCACACACACCTATCTATATTGTATTAAAAAAAGCCCTGCCCATCTTCCTGATTGCTTTTTCCCAATTTGGTGGTGATTACAGTTTGCAGGTGGACTCCATCCACCTATTAACTAGGCATTATTAGCTTTTTGAGATCAGCTAAAGCTGGGAAGATATAGCCAGTTAAGCACAAGGACTTCAACATTTAACATCCCTCTAAACTAAAAGGCAGAGATAGTGGGTTAGTTTAAACTCAGACTGTGTTCATTTCTATTGGTGGCATATATTAAAATATTAATGTGTGCTAATTTTTTAAAAGCAATATAAAATATTGTTACTTTTCAGAGCTTTCCCTACAAACACACATTTAGCCATTCTCCCACATTTTTTAAAAAAGTCCCTAAAATCAACACAATTTGCCTAAATGACAATTTACCTAAATGTCTTAGTGTGCCACCTCTGAACCAGGTGGCACACTTTGCGATAAATAAAATCATGAAAAGCAGAGTCACACAAGTCAGGCCATGTTCTGTTTGAGTCATGTCTTCATACCATAATGAACTTGCCTAATTTATATTTATTGTACATTAAAATGAATATTATTCTTTGAAATACATTTGGACAGCACAAGTTATGGAAACACTGACCACAACCAGAAAAATTCCACTAGGAAGGTACCTAGTGGGACTTGGGATTAATTACCTTGGAACAGAAGTTCTTTCTCTGCCATACTATAATATTGTTTGTGATCTGAGCCTTCCAAAGTTTCAGAAGTACTTTGTTTTATGAAGTTGTTTTTTGAATAACCCAAGCATAAGCCCACAGATATAGAAACTAGTAGAACACTCATGCTTTGCTATGAAACTATGTGATCGGGTGTGATAAATTGACACTTAAAACCTGAAATTTAATGTAGAATGTGTAACTCCGTAGTATCAGAGTGTGTTAATATAAGGCAACTGGCAGTTAAAACAGAGGGGTAGGGGGAGTAGAATGTCCCAGCCCACAGGCCTAATGAGTCATGCTCTGGCCATGCTCATGCCTGGTTTAGCGAAGGGGTAGCATCAGAGCGTGTTAACATAATGCAACTGGCAGTTGGGACAGAGTTCCTTTCAGGTGGGGAGAGGGCGTAGAACATCTAACTCCTTAGCATCAAAATGTGTGAATATAATACTGTATATGAAATAATAATGATCTGATGGGCATTTTGAAAAATCCTTTCTTAGCGAGCACCTAGAAGCCAAGAGGAACATATGTGCCAAATTTCAGGTTTGTAGGCTTTACGGTTCTGGCGATTTCGTGATGATGCACGAGTGGTTTTTGCTTTTATATACTATATATAGTCCGCATCGTTTGCAAAAATATAATTGCCAGTAGTTGGGTTTGAATTAACTTTGAGTTCACTGAAGGAAGATATAGCACACACAGAGATTTTACAAATTTGCTTCCTAAACACTTGGGGATAGTGAGTTTGTGGATATGTGATGATTTTATGCTGAGTCCTCTCTTGACTTTTCTTCTCCTAAATCTTTCATCCCATTCACTCTTCCCTCATATACTTACTGTATTTTGTGGCCTATTGGTCTACTCTTCTAGGGCCATATGCCTTTTTTTAGATGCATCTTCATCCCTCTCTTTTCATTCATGACTAAGTCACTGTCTGACATGCAACGTCACCTTTGTCACAGTGTGTTGCAGAGTTTTAGAGGATAGAAGATAGTAACAAGTGCACAAAGGAAGGATGACACTCCTCTATATTGAACGATTTATTGGCATTTTGCTTGCAGGCAGTTTGATTTGCCCCATAAGTTGCTTTCTAAGGGATTTAGACCAGTGCTAGTCTTTTCCTCCTACTCTTGTATATTATCTGGTGAGCTCTGGATTCTCTTATGAACCATTTTCCCTATGAGCTGGTTAAATACCTATTGCAGCCCAATAGACTGACTGGACCTAGTATTGTCTCAACCCCAAAATTTATCCACCTACATTATTTTTATAAATAATTATCCATCCATCCATCCATCCATCCTCCATCCATTCATCCATCCATCCATTCTATCATCTCATAGTATATACACACAAACTCAGAGTGGAAATTTCCTTTTACCTTCTATAACGTGGTATGAACAAATGACCATTAGTATTTTTGTAACTTCACTCCACCTCTCCAATTATAAGGCCTAAAATGCAAGACATTTAGCCATTTTGAATGAGATAATTCTATAGCTCAGAAATACTGTACCATATCTAGCTTTAATTGTTTCCTTGTGATGCAATGCACAACACAACGTAATTAGATTTAGAAGCTAACATTGATTGTTAGCATGTTCAATTAGTGAGCAATTTGCCTTGTGTAGAAAATTATTGAAAAAACATTTCTATGCTCTTTTTGGGAACCTGCACTGTAGATGCAGAAATCTTATATAGAAAACAATTGAACTATATCAAATTAAAGTTCAGTTATTTGATAGGTATTGCATTTAACAAATTGCAAAATGTCCTAAGGCTGATGAAAAGTTTTCATTTAGTTTCAGACTCAGCTCTTATTAATTTACTAAACAATTTCCTGGAAGGCAAAATGGCCTTTTTGTTTGAAGAACTTCTGATTATTCTTTGACCACTGAGGGAACAGAATTGTTTCTGGGAAGTGGCTGTTACGTTTCATAAAATACTAAATTACTCAAGCCAGTAGACTAGTTGGAAAGTCCCATTTTATTCTCACAGCTTTTTCTGGCCATACCCCAGAGTCGCAATAAATGTTTGTCATCTGCAACATTTGCAATATTAGAAAATAATAGTTACTCTCATTATATTTACTCATTATAATAATGACTTTCAAGTCCAGTCTGGAAACAACTGAAGAGTTCATTAACATTTACAATACATTCAGTTGCTCCAAAGGGTGCCTGATAGATGGCTATATAAGTTCAATCATTTTATATCAAAAACTGACATCCTCGACACCATTTTCAGAAGCAACATTCTGAAATACGGGACTTAACTTCAACAAACCGGGATTTCCATGAACTACACTCGTTGGGTTGCTTTAAATCATTGTTTTTCAAACTTGGCAACTTCAAGAGGTGTGGATTTCAACTCCCAGAATTCCCCAGTTAGGAATTGAAATGAAAGAAAGGAAGGGCCATCCCATCTCTATGTTGGCAGAAAGACTACTCATAAGCAAGAAGTGAAAGAGAAAAACAAGAATCTTTGTTTACAGAATATCTGCATAACAGGCGGCAGCTGAGTGAACATGTTTTGAAGAGCTGGAAGTTCACCTTTCAGGAGAAGCTGAGAAGATATTTGAAGACCTAAGTCAAGAAGAGAAAGATGCTAGGATAAGAGAGCGAGAAAGGAAGCAAATTGAAGACCTGGTCCACAAAGCCATCAGTAAGCAGCTATGTATAGAGGTGGCACATTTTAAGAAGGTGAGAGTGGAGAGTTTGTGGCTGTGAACTATTTGTCCAATAGTGATTGGATAGTTGCTATTGTACTAGGTAGTCCTTGACTTACAACCATTTCTTTAGTGACCATTCGAAGTTACAACAGCACTGAAAAAAGTGACTTAGGACTATTTTTCACAATTTTGCAGCATCCCCATGATCATGTGAGAAAATGTTTGACACTTGACATCTGGCTCATATTTATGATGGTTGCAGTGTCCTGGGTCATGTGATCCCCTTTTGCAACCTTCTGACAAGCAGACTCAATGAGGAAGCCAAATTCACTTAACAACTGTGTTACTAACTTAACAACAGCAATGATTCACTTAACAACCATGGCAAGAAAGGTCATAAAATGGGGCAAAACCAGGGGTGAAATGCTCCCGGTTTGGACCCGATCACCCGATCCGGTAGCGATGGCAGCAGGTGGTTCGGAGAACCGGTAGCAAAAATCCCTCTCTCTCCCCCCTCCCCGCCCATGCCCAGCTGAGCCGCACGATCATCAGAGGCTTTTTTTTTAACTTTTAAAAACATTTTTTCTACAACCTCTTCAGCAGAAAAGGTTGCAGAAAAAATGCTTTTAAAAGGTAAAAAAAAGCCTCTGACGATCAGGCAAATCAGCTGGGATCGTCAGAGCTTTTTAAAAGCATTTTTTTTTACAACCTCAAAGAGGTTGTAGAAAAAATGCTTTTAAAAGGTAAAAAAAAAAGCCTCTGACGATCACAGCTGAGCAGCGCGATCCTCAGAGGGGTTTTTTTTTTTACTTTTAAAAGCAATGCTTTTAAAAGTAAAAAAAAAAAGATTGTGCGCCACAGCTGATCACCGCCTCTCGTGCGCTGTTCTACTTACCACAAGCCTCCTTTTGATGTGCACTGTGTGTGTGCATCTCGCATTTGGTGCGTGGTGCGCACTGCGCATGCACAGCCAGCAAACCGGTAGTAAACCGGTTCAGATTTCACCACTGGGCAAAACTCAATAACTGTCTCACTTATCAATGGAAATTTTGGGCTCAATTAGGATAATAAGTCAAGAACTACCTGTATAAATTACAGTGTTATCAGCTGGACAGCAGAAGAGCTCACTGAGAAACAAGATGTCAGGGTTCCAAGTAACAACCTCAATGAAAGAACACTCCGAGGCTTGAGTTTCCTCAAGGTTACATTTTATTAGAGATGTCATATTGGCACATCTGGGAAAACCCCGAATCTGAAAGCTTCCAGGTTTTCCCCACCCAAAGAAAAGTTAAAGTCCCTACCCATCACCCACAAGTCCATCACATGGTCCAATCAAACATTGTTCCAACTGGAGATGCCTCCCAGTTCCAGCCTTCTAGGTGCAGGGCAAGTTGGCCTTGACTTCTTGAGAAAGGAATGTTATTATGACTATATATCACCCTTGCTCCATACAATCCCCCCTCCCAGTTTCCCACAGTAGTAAACGTGGCAGGTCTGAAGGCCTAATACAAAAGATGACTTCCAGGCCTGACACAAGAATTGTTAAAACGTCAAACCATCATAGCTGACCAGCAATAGTTTATGATAAAGCCTGTCATTGGTTTATTTTTTAATCTGGGGGGGTTGGAGGATGAACTGTTGTTCAGAAATATATTTTTTACACAGACACGTATACAAAATCAAATATATTGGATAGTTCTAGCTATAACATATAAAATTAAAGCAATTTTGTTTCAGTGGTGCTATGTTCTTTTCAATCTTTAGATATGGTTTTAATATTTTAGATTTTTTTTCATTTACAGACATAAAACGGAAGACAATAATATCAGAGGATACTTTTCACAGCAACCTTAGTGGAGGGTATCTTCTTGATTGCAAAAGTCAACACCAATCACCTGAAAAAATGTTATTTTGAAATAATGTCTACTTCAATTTCCCATTATGTAAACTGCATCATGCAGTGAGAGGTAGACACAGAGACTCGGTGAAATGTATTTGCTATCCATATAAATTAGATTTATACTAGTGGCAGCATTTCTGGAATACAGCAGATTGTTTAACAATATCTGGTTTCTTGTAATTGATCAAACAAATGAACTTACCTTTGGGCAGTGTATATTGCTAAATCTGTTGACAAGCTAAACCTCCCCCCCCCTTCCTTTTCTAATATATATTTTTATTAAAAAAAACTTTACAAAATACATAAGAACTAACACAAAGCGATAAAGAAGGAAGGAAGGAGAGAGTAATGAAGGAAGGGACAGAGGGACAGAAGGAGGGAGGGAGTGGCAGGAAGGAGGGAAGGAAGGAAGGAAGGAAGAAGGAAGGAAGGAAGGAAGGAAGGAAGGAAGGAAGGAAGGAAGGAAGGAAGGAAGGAAAACTTCTGATATCTGTGCAACAAATATTTACAAATGTTTATAAAAATATCTTACTTTATGGTTACAAAAAACCTCTCATTTAACCTATTGTCCTTTTTTTTTCCTAATACCAAAACCATAAGTCATGAAGGTCCAAAGTTGCTTTTTCAGGAGGCAACTGGAAGATGTTTCACTTCTCAGGGTAGTGCTCCTGGTTCCTGTGGACCCTGAGGACATAGATAAACCTCCAAGTGCTTCAATGATCCTCTTAAAGGATGCAAAGTACCACTGTCTGCAAGGAATATAAATCCTTCCATTCCCC
The DNA here is from genome assembly GCA_022577455.1 of Arizona elegans. Taxonomy (NCBI): domain Eukaryota; kingdom Metazoa; phylum Chordata; class Lepidosauria; order Squamata; family Colubridae; genus Arizona; species Arizona elegans. Next base: position 206,369,990 of record JAKOOJ010000001.1, on the reverse strand, counting down.
ACTCTCCTGTCAGAGCTGAAGAAGCTTCTTGGATGAGAAGCAAAATCTTTTCAAAGAAAAAACAAGAAAGTCCAGTTGCCTCTTGAAAAAGCACCTTTGGGACAACCCTGACCTGGATGACTGAGAATCTCTACAGACTTTAAGTCATGAGGGCATTTTTTTCTCTCTTTCATTCAAAAAATCTTTAAGGGATTTCCAGCCTACTGTCAATCCTTTTCCTTTTTCCTATTGCATAGTTAAGATGGTAAAAATTCCTGCAGCTTAAATTGAGTGACAACAGAATGAAGGTGACAAATACCAGGATACACCCTGACCACACAAATAAATGTCAGGTCAAAGGCCATTGCTATGATTGCCAAACACCCACACACTTCCACTCCAAGGATTATCTTTTCCTTAATGATATGAAAAACGAGATTTAAAATAAATCCAGATTAGAGATCCAATCCCCATACCAACAGTTTTGTGACTGTCTTACTGACAATAGGAAGGAATATTACATGGATGGATCCCCCCCCCCCCCGAAAGAACTTCTCCATCACCTTCAAGATAGGGAAATAAAAATTGCATCAAATCTCTCTCTCTCTCTCTCTCTCTCTCTCTCTCTCTCTCTCTCTCTCTCTCTCTCTCTCTCTCTCTCTCTCTCCGTCTCTCCCTCCCTCCCTCCCTCCCTCACTCTCCCTCCCTCTCTTCCTCTCTCTCTTCTCCCCCCCCCCCCTCTGAATATGTTAGCTAAGGAAAGCAGACATGTTGCTGGACTAGGACACTGGCCTCATTGTAGTCCTTCTACAAAGTCCCATTTAGGACTTTGTGGAGTAATGAAATATCCCCAACTCATTTAATGATCTGGAATTAGAATCGTGTCACCAGTGGCATAGTTAGGTAAAATAGAGCAGAACTTTGATTGCATAATTATGTCTGCCATCTTGACTTTTTGGACACCCCTTCTCTGGTTTTCTCAGATGCCACCACTGTTTCATGATGGTTTTTGCTGATGCTTTCCTCAGGCCTATTAACATTAACAAAAGACTTCTAACAAGGCTAAAACATATGAAGAACAGTTGCAGGAAGTGATATGTCTAATTTAATGAAAAGAAAGACTAGAGGTAACATGATAGCAGTGTTCCAATATCTAAGGGGCTGCCACAAAAAAGAGGGTGTCAACCTATTCTCCAAAGCACCTGAAGGCAGGACAAGAAGCAATGGGTGGAAATTGATCAAGAAGAGAAGCAATCTAGAACTAAGGAAAATTTCCCTGACAAGAATGATTATTTAGTGGAACAATGTGCCTCCAGAAGTTGTGGGTGCTTCAACACTGGAGGGTTTTAAGAAGAGATTTGAGAACGCTTTGTCTGAAATGGTATAGTGTCTCCTATATGAACAAGGGGTTGGATTAGAAGACGTCCAACATCCCTTCCAACTTTGTTATTCTATTATTCTTTCTCCCTGCAGATTCCCAGAGAGTCAGAACTGTGGGTTTTTTTCTTTAGATTTTTATGACAATTTGCATTTCACGGGACTGTAGTGAACACGCCTCAGAAGAAGTGGCTGATGCATAAGCATCTAGGAAAACATAATTTACCAGTCTGATCATCCCAGGCTATAAGGAAAGTATAAGAAATAGATGAGGCATTTGATGTGAAACGTTAAGAATTAGTGTTAAGAATGAGCTTAAGGAGATCTCATTTCTGCAAATTCTACTTAGGGGCATTTCCAGGAATGTCAATAATTGCTAATAATTACACATCCAATCATGTAGAACAGAGTTTTTCCTTATCTTGCATAACTGCTTATTCCACAGAAAGTAATAATTGATTTCCATAGAAAATTAATCTACATATAATGTAAACTAAGTGAGCGCTTTAATTATCAATGCTTTTTACAAGCAGGCATTGGCACCATTCTGCTAGCGAAGGGAAGATGTTTTGTACTGCAGCATCAACGAGACAGTAAGCAGTTAGACCATAAACTATTATTAGCGCATGACTTTGTTTGCTGCTGTTATGACAAGTCATTTTTGAAGGAAGGAAATCAGAATATTAATTGCAAACGGTGTGGCTATTGATGCAGCAGTGGGAACTACCCAGTATCAAAATGATTAACTGTTATAGGCAGGATTCCTCTCCTTTAGTCATTGCAAACTATCCACCATAACTATTTTGTCTTGAGCTGCAGAAGAGACCAGACACTTGGCTTCCATAGATACAACTACATGGCAGTTTCTGAAGACCTTGTCTTGTGAAGGCAAATATACATGTCCCAGGATAAAGTTGTAGCATCCATTATGGGCCAGGTTCTTTCTTCCAAGCTTTTGGAAGATGGGCTCCATCACAATAACTGAACCTCTGGTCCTGGTGACAAACCCATATTGGATCCTACAAACTTGTCTGGTGTTGAAAGAATGTTAGTCCCATTGACAGAAGGTCAGTTTAAACAAGGAAAGTGAGCTGGATTCCGCCAGTTGTGTATTGCTGTTTCAGTCAACTTGAAATGCCTTTCAGATTTGTGTTGCTTCTGCCAATAAGGTTTTTTGTTTGGCTAGATATTCTAGTGTTTTTCTTATGTTGAAAGGTAGATGGTATGGATTTGCCTGTTCAAGCGTCACCACCTACTTCTAGATGTTGTCCGTTACTAGGAAAAATGTGACTTGCTATTAACATTCTCTTGCTGCATTAGTCATGAATGGAGCTCATTTGTTCTTGATTATTCCCTCCTATTTCATCTGATACTTTATTTCTGTGCTTGTCAGCACTAGACCAATATTCAGAAATAGCCTGATTGATAGGTAATAAGCATGAAGCACCTCTGTTAACCAGGGTATTTGATGAGTGAAGACACCTGTCATTCCAAGCACCCACCTATACTTACCTTATTCTACCCATCCCACATAAGGGAGAATGATTGATAGGAGTTTCCATGTCAACTGACAACACTTGGTGAGAGGGGCTATGAAACTGGAGGAACCCACCAATCAGATTCCTTGTCTTATCCTATTTTAAAACATTAAAAGAAGTACCAGTCGTCAGTCTTGCTATCCTAGCAGACTAAAGGTTGGGAAATGGAGCACCAGATTTTATACCAGCCTACGCTTCTTCTGGCTCAAGGACTGGTGGATTGCACTCTAATCTGAACATCTGACTTTGCCCTGAAATTTAAGTGTTAAGAAAAAACTCCTTAAGTATTGTTCATCATCCTTTCTTGAAACATTTCCCCCTGTTGCTTCCTTCCATGATCAGAAAGCTGTTTGGTTTTAACAAAGTGAAATGGCTTTCTCTTTTTGGTGTCAACAGAAACACTTTTTTGTAGAGAATAATTCTGAAAGTATCATATAACGAGCTCTGAGTTGCGATAAAGAAAGATTCCTGGCACTCTACTAGAATCCTTGTCTTCTCTTCTTTTGTGCCTGTCTTTGTGAAGACCTTCTAGCTAATTTTATTAACACTTTTTTCTTTTCTTTTTTTTTTCCTTTTAAAGGCCACACTGGTTGGATGGATCTGCATATGGTTTGCTGTAATTAACCATTGTAATTTGCTTGTAAATGGGTGGATCCTTAAGAGAAAATTACTCATGCAGCAGAATCTCTAAACAAATCCAAATTTGTCCCATTTTACTACAGCCGTTTAAAGCATCTTTTAGCAGGCTTATTAGTGTAAAGAAAGGGAAATAAGAAGGGTTTAGTATTTAGTGGACTGCCCACTGAAAGTAACGGCGCTTGGATGATCTTGGCTGAGCTTGAAAATTTACTAGTTCCCATTTACCTAAAGATGTAAATAGTACGCCAAGAATTCCTAGGTTACCCTGGGAACTTAAAAAAACTCCAAAAAAAGGCAAACCATCAGTGTACTGTTGCCAAGAAAATAACAGAGGGAGGAAGAATAGTGGGATGTGGGAGGCCATGTGGTCACCACATGTCAAGCTTGAGGTAGACATCACTTGTATATTTTATAATATACTACTCATAATAGTAATATATTACACCAAGCATACTTAGTTAGCTTAGTATAAATTATAATATATTAAAAGTCAAATCTTCAAACATGTGAGCCTTTGAATTTTCATGGAAATTCTTTTAATAAATGATAGAGTTAAATAAAGAATTAGAAGCTAGAATCTCACTGCTTGGAGGAAATGTACATATTACAGATCACGAGAACAAGGAATTATGTACCAACTGGTGCATGCAATACTTTGACATTAACTCATGCAAATTTACATATTATTGTTAAGATAAGTATGATTAATTTGTAATGAATAGTCCAACGGCATTATCAGGAATACGTCTATTTCTCTTCTGTTCCTCCAAATAACTAAATCAATAGCACTACATTTTTACACAGTTTCATTAGAACAATAATTGTTTCAGGATTGCTTGTTCAGTTAAAAACAGAAAAGCTTTGATGTTCTTCACTTGATCAAATCCTTTCTAGGAGAATGGGAAATGGGTCATTTTTTCTCATACAAAAATTAAATTTACCAAAACACCAATGATTCTTGTAACAAGGATGAGAACTCATTCAAAATATGAGTTCAGAAAGCTACACCCACCAACCTGCCCAGGGATTATTTCAAATAGAGCCACCTAGAGTTACCCCAAATAGCGAGATGGTGGTGTATAAATTTAATAAAATAAAATAAAATAAATAGAAATAAATTAAGGAAGTGTTTGCTGTATCTAAGGTCAGTGTTAAGATCATTCTTTCACATACTTTTTTTTTTTTGTTTCTCTCCTAATCCAAAAAAGAGCAAAGATTAACTTCTTTGAACATGGTTAGAAATAGAATTCCCTCTCCCAAGTCTCTTGTATTTGTTAGACCATCCTCCTTCAGTTTGATGGGGGAGACATATTGCTTCCAATTTCTTTATCCAGAGGAAAAGAAAATTTCAGAAGAAAATATACTCATGAGTGGAATAATCTTGCCATTATCCTAGGGCCAATCTTTCTGGAAGGGGTGGAGCCCTCTCTTTCATTACATCATCTAAGAGGGGTTAAAGAGGCCATCTACGTCAAAATTGAACAGCTCACTCTCAACAGAGGGGGAGGGATACGACATCATCTATCTCCAATCTACAACACAGTCTTTCCACAGTTCCAAGAAGGCTCCACACCAATTTGTACCACTCAGGTGACCCTGATGACACAGATAAACCTCCAGGTGACCTCAACAACCAGCTAAAAGAATGCAAATGACCAGCTGTCTGCAAGGAGTATAAATCTTTCCATACCCATCATCCAGTCAGAGTGGAAGAAGCTTCTTGGATGACAAGCGAAATGTCTTCAAAGAAAAACCAGAGAGTCCAGTTGCCTCTTGAAAAAAAGCACCTTTGGGAAGATATCATGACTGGCTGTCATTTTGACGTGAAAGTGATTTGTTGTGGCTGCTGCTGTCACTGTCCTTTATATTTCACTATTTTTCTATGAAGGACATTACATTGTCACATAACATCCTAAGGAGATATGCAGCTACAGTTGCCTTTATTTATTCATAAACAATACATCAGCATAATATTTTCCAAAGATCACTCTCTGTTTCTGTATGAAAAGAGGAAGGTGGTAGGGTAGAACTGTAGGATTAGTTAACTTGTTTTCATCTTCAAACTCCATCCAATGAGCATATAGTTTTCTTGTTGCTTTTTGGGGAATGTTTAACTGAACCCTATAACAGTGATCTCTAGTGAAATGTGGTCTGGACCCCCAGGAGGAAGGGGTTACTTTTCAGAGGGCAGAGGCAACTGAGCTTGGAAAGTAAGAGGGTTAAAATTGCTCCATCCTAAAGATTCCCAGAATATATCTATAGTTATGCAAATGGTTGCTTTAGTCAGGCAAGATTCTGTCTATTCATGAAGAACAATAAAGTACTCTTAAGTAACTCCACATGTCATTCTTGGGACCTGATGAATCTTTGAATAAAGAGTTGGTTCAGCAATAAGTGATAATAATACAATGTCTCCAGGAAACATTTCCTTTAAATTACTCGCATAAGTGTTAGATATGCATTGACAGTAATATACAATCATTTGAAGTAAAATTGATTATACAGTGTGCAAATTGCCTACGTCTACAAACAAGGAGAGAAGCATGGAAAGAATGATGTACTCTGGTTTAATGTAGGACTATCAAATATGGGCTGGGAAAATCAGAGATGTAGAAAGCCCTAATTCTTTACTGCCATCTAGACTTTTGGCTGAACCACTAATGGAGTTTCTGCTCTCTGCCACTCCACTCCCTAAGCTGTGCCTGTTCTATGAAAGGCTTTGTAAATGATGACCTTGAATTGAAACTAAAAGCTGAATGTGAATCAATGCAGTTCCTATTGTAGCAATGACACCTAAGCAAGAGTCACCTTCAGTGAGAAGACAACTATATAATTTTGAGATAGATAGATAGATAGATAGATAGATAGATAGATAGACAGACAGACAGACAGACAGACAGACAGACAGACAGACATATCTATTACTCCTTGGACCACCATATTTTGAACACAATGGTTTTCAAAAGCAGCACCATGTTGGACTTCCAGTGGCACCGCAGGCATTGGAAGATGTTCCTTTGGGAGCGCCAGCCCCGGATCGCATTAAAACCACTAGGACAGCACAAATCAGCTGTCTAGTGGTTTGGATACTTTCCCCTCGGGAAAAGGGGGGAAAGGTGAGCAGCCGGGCGAAGGTAGAGCTCCCCAAGACCCCCAGGAACAATTCTGGGGCTCGAAGGGTGAGAGCTCCCTAGAAGCCTGACAGAGCTCCGGATCCAGGACACTTCTGCTTTAAGCAGAACAAGACGCCACGACCACCCCTGCAACAATTTCTTAAAAAACATCGATTCAAAAGCAGGCAGAGCAAAGGCAGGAGTAATTATAACTGCAAATACTAAACTTTAACTCTGATTGAGCATTACTTCCTTCTGAGATCATTAAGATAGAGAAAAGAAAATGGGAAAGGAAGATGGCGCTGTAACTTTAAAGGGGTGTGGAAAAGTGAAAATTAAGAAGAAAGTGCTCATTAGCACTGGCAGCCCTGTTAAAAATTAATGGACTTTACCTCAGAAGAATTAAGATTTAAAGATTAAAGAATACAGTACTGACTTTTTACAAAGTATAATATTTACAACTAATTGGATTTATTGGACTTGTTGATTTGGCTGTGGAAAAAGTGCAATTTGAAATTTAGAAAATGGCTTCAAAGCAAATAAAAACTGGTGCTCCTAAAAGTGCTGGGGGATCATCAGCTTTACCATCTAAAATGCAGTCTTTGCCAGCCCCAGTAGATTCACAAACACTGATACTTGAAGCCCTTCAGGAGGCTTTAAAGGTGGAAGCCTCTGTTTTAGAAGGAAAAATCACATCTCTTCTCAAGGAGAAAATTAAAAACGTGTCTGAGGAGATGGTTGAAATTAAGGAGGTAATTCAAATTCGAAATAAAGAAATAAGAGAAGACATTGTTTTGGCGCTTCAGGGTCTGGCAGGCCATATTGAATCATTGGAGGAAAGGGTGGAAGAAATCAATCAGTCCAATGTAAGTTTGGAGAATAAAATGGGTGAGGCTCAAGCCAAGATGGAAAAGGCAGACGCAGAAGTTACAATGATACAATATAGAGAGATGGAGTTTGCCCTGAGGATAAGAGGTCTGAGAGAAAACAATCAAGAGAACTTGAAAGAGATTTTTGCAGAAGACTTCGCACAGCTAATTGGAGATTCAAAGGTAGAGATTGGATGGCAAATAGACAAAATTTACCGTGTCAATTCATGGCTTGCCAGACAGAGACAATTACCAAGAGATATTGTAATCTACTTTACTACGCGGAGGACACGAAATGAAATTTTCCAGGTTTCTTATTTTCCTATTCCTATTTTACAGGTTTCTTATAAAAACAAACTTCAGGTGGCGGGACAGGAGGTTTTAGTACTGAAAGAAATCCCCCCAAAAATGTAGAGAACTAGGAAGGATTATGCCTTCTTGGTCGAAGAACTCAGAAATCACCAGATGAAGTACAGATGGGAGGCTCCAACTGGATTAGTGGTGAACTACTCAGGAGAAAGATATCATCTCAATACAGTTTGGAAGGCAAGAGATTTTTATATCAATGTGCTAAAGGCTGGATGCCCACCGTCTCCAGAAATTAGAAGAAGAAAAGAAGCAGAGGTGGCAAGAAAGGGGGAGAAGGAAGGGCTTCAGGCACAAGCTCAAGGAGGGGCCTCGATTACTCAAGAAGATTTATTGCAACTTTCGGGTACTGTTCAAGATCTGGAATTATTCGAAAAAATAGAAGAACCAAAGGATCAAAGACAGACTCGAGCGGCAACCAAACATAAAGAAGAGGAATTAAAGATACAGCAAACTCAACAATCCAAGAAATTACAAATACAGAAGCAGTGGGAGGAGCAAGGCTGAAGAAGAAAATTCAGGAGGATTTTCAGGTGGTGCTCCAAAAGCTTCAAGGTGCCAAAAATGGCAACTAGATTTTTAACCTGGAATGTTAATGGCTTAAATTCATCACAAAAGAGGAAGAAAGTATTTCATTATTTGAAACAGTTTAAAAATGATGCAATTTGTTTGCAAGAAACACATATTAGAACAAGAAACCAAAAGTATTTAATAAATGCAAGATTGGGAACACATTTTGTTGCATCCACTCCAGAGAAGAAAAATGGTATAGTTATATACTTAAAGAAAGACTTAATGGCTAAATTAAGTGAAGCAGATGTTCAAGGAAGATATATAGCAATTGAATTGTTAATAGAAGGGAAGAAAATACTCTTAATTGGAGTATATACACCTAATCAACAACAAGAAAAATTTTATAAGCTTTTGCATACTAAATTAATACAATGGGATTACAAATCATGTATATTACTGGGTGATTGGAATGGAGTATTGGATACCCAGAAAGACAAAAAAGGACTCTTGCAAAATACCCAAATGCGTGCTAAATTGCCCAAATCTTTTTTCGATTTGATGGATGATATGGAACTGAGAGATATTTGGCGAGAACGGAATGTTGAAGAACAAGATTTTACATTTTTCTCTGACAGGCACCAATCCTTTTCTAGAATTGACTTTATATTAATTACTAATGATTTTTTTTCTAGGGTGAAGAAGACGAAGATATGTCCAAGAATTTTAACTGACCATAGTCTGGTCTGGATGGTACTAGAACATGGCAAGGGTCTTAGGAGGTCTTGGAGGTTAAATGAAAATTTATTCAGATATGAGGAAAATGTGAAAGAATGTAAAAAATTAATGAAAGAATTTTTTGTTATGAATCTGTATAAGGGCACACCCATGGAAATGGTTTGGGATGCAAGCAAAGCCTATATGAGAGGTATTTTAATACACTTGAACAATACATACAGACATAGACAGGGATTAAAATGGACAAAGTTAGAAGAGGAAATAAAAAAGAAAGAGCAGGCGTTAATATTGAACCCAGCGGATAAGAAAACAAAAGAAGCAATTACACTATTGCGAGGGCAGTTTAATATGTTGATGGCAGATCAGGTTGCAACTAATTTGCAATATGCTAAACATAATACCTTTTGTAATGCGAATAAACCAGGTAGGTGGTTAGCATATTTGTTAAGGAAAAAACAAAAGTTACGTACTATAGAGAAAATAGAATACAAAGGTAAAGAGGTATATCAATAAAATATGATTAAAAAAAGCATTTTTAGAATTTTATACGAGGTTGTATGCTAGTGATAAAATCCAAGATATAGATATAGATAGATATTTACAGAGGGAGAATATTCCTACAATTACAGATGAGTAAAGGGAAAGATTGAATCAACCGATAACCTCTGAGGAAATTCTTTTGGTAATCAAGCAGTTAAAAGTTGGTAAGGCTCTTGGAACAGATGGTTTGACAGCTGTTTATTACAAAAATTTGCAGTTAGAAATGGTGGAGCCACTTAGGGAACTATTTAGTAAAATACAATTTGGAAGAGAAGTACCCCCATCTTGGAGAACAGCCTTTATTTCTTTGATCCCGAAAGAGGATTAAAATCATAGTCAGCCGAAAAATTATAGGCCTATATCGTTACTTAACACAGACTACAAGATTTTTGCTAAAATTAGCAAATAGCTTAATGTCAGTTATGCAACAAATGATTCACAATGATCAATCAGGATTTAAAAATGGGAGACAAATGAAAAGCAATGTAAGGCAAATTGTTAATATATTAGAGTATTTGGGGAAGAATAACTTAGTCCCTGCAATGCTTATATTTTTGGATGCGGAGAAGGCATTTGATCGATTGAATTGGCATTTTTTACTGAAAATAATACAAAAGATGCACTTTGGAGAGTATTTTACACAATCCATTAAGGCAATATACCAGAAACAAACAGCACAAATAATAATTAATGGTAGCTTAACAGAAACCTTTAACATTAAAAGGGAACAAGACAGGGGTGTTCCCTGTCTCCATTATTGTTTATTTTGACTTTGGAACTTTTGTTGAATAAAATACATGAGTCAGATAAAATAAAGGGAATTAAAATTAGGCATTATGATTATAGACTAAGAGCATTTGCAGATGACTTGGTTGTTACTTTAACCCAACCAGTGCAATCAGCTATAGGCTTAATGGATATAATTAATCAATATGGACAAGTATCTGGATTTAAAATAAATATGGAAAAACAAAGATAATAACTAAAAATATGACTATAAATCAAAAAAATGAAGTAGAAAGAGTAACAGGATTTGAAATAGTAAAAAAGGTCAAATATCTAGGGATTTATATTACAACTTCAAATGTAAAATTATATAAGTATAATTACGAACCGTTATGGCAAAAAATTCAGAAAGAGATGGACAATTGGAAAAAACTACAATTGTCTTTGTTGGGAAGAATAGCAGCAGTAAAAATGAATGTTTTGCCTAAATTTTTATTTCTTTTTCAAATGATACCTATATTTAAAAAAGATGCAAATTTGAGGGAATGGCAAAAGGGTATTAATAACTTTGTTTGGGCAGGGAAAAGACCGAGAATAAAATTAAAAATAATGCAAGATATACATGAAAGAGGAGGTCTTAAAATGCCCAGCCTAAAACTATATTATGAAGCAGCAGCCTTATCAGCAATCAGTGACTGGATTAATTTAACAGAAGTAAGAATATTGAATATTGAAGGATATGATTTGATGGATGGATGGCATGCCTATTTATTATATGATAAGAAGGTGGATAAGACTTTTCAAAGTCATATATTAAGGAATGTTTTATTGGTGTCTGGAAAAAGTATCAATACGAATTAAAAGATAAGATAAAAGATTAAAAAAAATTAAAAGATATGGGCAGTACCCAGACATGCCATAGAGAACATAAGTGCAGAACAAAAACAAGATGTTATTACATATAAAGAGCTTCTTAATATGGAAAGAGGTACATTACAGTTAAAGTCTTTGAATGTATTAAAAGAAGAAAGGATAATTCAAACTTGGTTTCAATATGAACAGCTACAAGCTGGATGGAAAGAGGATCAGAAAATTGGTATCATGCAAAATGAGGAAAACTTGGTAAAACAAATCTGAGATCAGAGCCAAATGCATATAAAAAGGTTGTATAACACATTGATAGAAATAGATTCAGAAACAGAGTTAGTTAAAGATTGTATGATAAAATGGGTACAAAATATTGAGGAGTTCATAATGATGGAAACATGTGAAAAATATGAGTTAGAAATGTAAAATTTACACAAGCCCCAAATTTGAGAGAAAATTTTTACAAAATGTTTTATATATGGCATCTAGATCCTAAAAAGTTAGCTTGTATGTATCCAAGTTTGCAATCCAAGTGTTGGAGATGTGAGTGTGATGATGCCATGTATTATCATATATGGTGGACATGCAAAAAAATCAAAGCATTTTGGATAAAAATATGGTGGATTACACAAAATATTCTTAAAAAGAAGATAAAGTTTACTCCACAGCTGTTCTTGCTGGGTATAATTACAGATTGTACGGTTATAGAGACTAATTTGATTTTAAATTTAATAACCGCAGCAAGACTTTTGGTGGCGCAATATTGGAAGAAGGAAGACTTGCCTACTATTGAAGAATGGACACTAAAAGTAGTGAACTTAGCAGAGATGGCCAAAATTTCAGCGTATTTGAAGGACCATTCAAATGAAAGATATATTTTGGAATGGAGAAGATGGATTGACTATATTCAAAACAAATATCAGATTAAAAAGTTTCAAATAGTTTATGAATGAATAAAGAGATTTTAGAAAGTATTTAAATTTAGTCATGTAAAAGGGGAGTTAAAAGTACAAGAGGGAGATAGGAGTCTATAGATAGTTAGCATATGTTAGTATATGATTGTTAAATGTTATACCCTGTATTTTGCTCTGGGAAGTTGAGGGGGGGAGGGTTGGGGAGGGAGGTGGAAGGTGGGATGGGAAAACATTTGTAAAACTTTTTAATAAAAAAATAAAGCAGCACCATATGGACCAAAGCAAGCCTTTTAAAAGCAATGAAATATACTGTATTTATGGGGGGAAACAAAGGAAATGTATTTTAATGTGTACGTACAGCCCACATCAAAATTTGGATTATATATCCACACCCAAATTATTACACTTTGCTGCCTTTGCACCAACCTACATTAAGAGGTTGGCATTTCTGAATTCCATTTCTTTCTTTCCGGGAATTTCTCATGATCAGACCAAACTTATATCAATCTTGTGCCAGGCCACATACTGAAAAAGGAAGCTACCGGTATTTTAAAAGTGGAGTAATAATAGTACTAAAAAATAGTGGAATATCCACAAACACCATATCACATCAAAAGCCACAAAAGGGGGCAGAATTTAATTTTACAGTCAAAAGAAAATTTAAAAGGAGAAATAACTTCATGCATTTTAGAGTATTTGCCAAGCAGTCAAAGTAGAAGTGACTTTCCTTGCATGAATGCAATTAACATACATATGGTATTATAATATAAATAGCTTATGTGGGGGAGGCTCAACAGCTGGTGAAAACCATGTGGGTGCGAAGGGAACTTTAACTCGTTCTCTCCCAGCTTGTGTTGATAGAAACCATTTCTCCAAATGTGCTGATTAGCATTTCAAAATCAGCTTTCACTGACGTCATCAGGATCTGATGGGATGCAATATTGTTGGCAACCTTGACACACACCAACTCCTCAATTTATCTATACAAGGTTCTTAAACCTTTATCATGGTTCCTCAAAGAGTAATAAATCTAATCCGGTCGAGATCCAACAATAAAATAGAACAGAGTTAGTCACTAAGGAAACACTTTAAAAAACAAAACAAAAAAAAAAAACCTAATCAGAATCATATATTTGCACCAGAGTTCACATACCTACAAACATTTTCAAGAATGTTGTGTGTGTAGATGTTTCTTTCGGGGAGATAGATTTTTTCCCCTTGATCCTTGAGATAGATTGATAGATGATAGAAGATGATGGATGGATGGATGGATGGATGGATGGATGGATAGATGACAGACAGACAGATGATAGATAGATAGATAGATAGATAGATAGATAGATAGATAGATAGATAGATAGATAGAATATATTTCCTACAATTTCTGTCTCAGACTTCCTTCTTTCCTTGACAGAGAAGAGTCCTAAAGCTCTCCCTGAGGTCACAATATGCAGTCCACAATGTATGAAATGCTTCAAGTACTGCTATGATAATTATTGTGAATCTGGCACTTGTAGGCTGGGGAACATGAAAATAGTTGAACAAGTGTCTACAGCCTTGTTCTCCTCATCTATTGCTGACTGGAGGTCAGATAGAATTTTGCTCAGGCTAATGAATTGTCCGGCATCAGGAAACATTAAAATAGTGATGTGCCAGGGAGTAGCAAGGACAGGCAGATTCATATCAAAATGTAGCCATTGACAGTAGTTACAAAAACTACTTAGTTCTTAGTTGTTACAGAAAAGATTCCCTTTGTTCCACTTCCCATTTGTTGAAGTGCTTATGTTCACTTCCTTAGCAGCTTTATGAAATATGTCTTTAATCAGATACTTTCTGAGAAATTTCTTTGATTGGTTTCTTTATGTTCATGGTATCATACTGTATACATCTTTTCTAACAAGGCAGAACTTGTTGTGTATTGCTATTACTGTCACCAATGAGTACGTGGCAGATTTTCTACCTATGCTAATGTGAAGTTTTATATGGCTGTGCTTTTCATCTTTTTTGTTTTTTTATTGGTTGGGCAGAGGGAGAAAAAATTACAACATTTTGTAAATGTAACATTTTTATTTCTGTACCAATGTCTCCTTTCCCTGTAGCCACTCACTGATAACACTGCTATTGTCTGGCACCATTAGCTTAGAATGTAGTTGCCTTGTTATTGATGGCTTCCTCCTGCTGTATCACACACCCTTCCTCATGGGCTGATTGAAAGGTCAAGTTGCAGAGGAGGATGAGGACAGGGGGAGAATATGCCTCTGATGTTCTTCACAATCCCTCCTCTGTATGTGTGACCTGCAGGCTGATTACTTATGAACATGGATCTACTGCTCTTTAAAAAAAAAAAAAAAAGCACTTAACCCACATTTTTAAATAGCCCAACTGACAGGTCATAGGCATGCAGGAGGACTTAGATTTGAAACAGGACAAAGATGCAAGTTGAGGAAGCACCTCTAATACTCCTTGCAACTGCTCTCTGAGACTGCAACCTGTCATCTAGGCTATTTTAGAACAGGGATAGTCTCGTTGAGAAGATTACATGTTCAGAAAGAGTTTGATTATGGCACCACAGAGGCATGGAATACTTCCTATTCCTGTAACCTGTTGGAACAACTTGACTGATGAGTAAACATCCTTCTATATTTGCAGCTTTGGACTACCCCACAGTAAGGGATTATTGGATATTTGGCAGCTGGCAGGTGATGCTTATAGAAAGCTAGAAGACTCTATCAATCACTTTCCTTATCTGTCATTAAAACTGTAAAGATAGTACGAATTCCCAACCCAATTAAGATAGCAAAATATACATTGTTCTACTTTTCTGCTGGATCAATAATTCATCGGTTATTTTTTTTAAAAAACAAAATGGGAAAAGAGATAAGATGTAGAATCCTGCTCTTATAAAATCCTGGATAGACAGAAGTTCTGCCTTCTTACATTGGAAATCAATTGAAATGTCCTTGTGAAAGCTGAAATATGTTTCAGTATATGAATGGATGCTTTTTTGAAAAAAAACAACAACAACAGATCAAATGCAGGTAATTGAATAAGCTCCTCTTATTCAATATCATGGTTTTAAGACATAATGAAAACATATGATAATATCAAAATATCCAAAGGTTTCATTTATAAATTTTAACTGTTGCATCTTGTAAACTCAGGGGTAGGGATTTTTATGTGTTTTCAATATAACATGGCCAAGGCTGTGCTAAAGTTAGAAGCATTATATGAGTCCATTAGTGCCAAGTTTCATCTTTCAAGGTCTCTTGGGACAACTAAAATAATGGCAGAATTTAAGACATACAGCACTAATGAAGTCTGTTTTATAACCCCAGAGCTATGGTCTTGCACCAGTTTGACAAAAAGTAATTATTTTCTTTATTTTACCCAAGGGCTGACATTCTCGCTGAACAAAATATGACAGAATATGTGTTGAGCTAAGTGTGTGGAATAGCCAAAAAAGATATTACTTTCAAACACCCAAATAAGTTCAAACTGAGATTAATTGCTTCATTGTATATCATCATAAAGAATTAAAAGACATAGTCTCTTGTTTTTCCTGGAAAACACAGCTTATTTATTTATTCATTTATCTGTACCCTGCCTTTATTATTTTTACAAATGACTCAAGGTGGTGAACATATCCAACACACCTTCCTTCTCCTATTTTCCCCACAAAATCCTGTGAGGTGGGCTGGGCTGCCCAAAGTCACCCAGCCACCTTTCATAGCTAAGGCAGGACAAGAACTCACACTGTCCTACTTTCTAGTCTGGTGCAGTGGTGAAATCCAAAAATTTGCCCTACTGGTTCTGTGGGTGTGGCTTGGTGGGCATGGTTTGCTGGTCATGTGACCAAGTGGGCATGGCCAACTTGACATCACTCATGTAACTCACTGTTAGAGCCAGGAGCTGCACATTCTGAAGCACATTCTGCCCTTCTGAAGCTTTGAGTTTCCCTCTGCCATCTGGCTTGGCTGCCCAAGCGAACCTTGGAGTCTTCTCTTGCCCTGCTCTCCATCCCGGAGGGCTACACATTCCCCCCACCAATCCTCTGTACAAACCGCTCACCCCATTTCTGCAAAGGGAGAACCCCCCCTTGCAGGGCAATCCAAAGAGGGGAGGGGGATGCTGCAAAAAAGGCCACCTTCCACCCGGGCCTGTGTGCCTCCTGTGCCGGCTCCGTAGGGCTTAGGGCTGCTAAGCAGCCCACTGGCTTCCCACCCAGCCACCTGCCATTCTGGGAACTCGGCCAGTGGAGTCCAGCATTCCAGGGGAAGGAGGCTTGGCTGCAGCACCGCTTCCCATTGGTGAAGAAGCAGAAAGAGAAGTGTGGAAGCCACTGGAAACTGGGCAGGCAACAGCCCCCTCGCAGGGAGAGGGCCAGGCCCAGGTGCGCCACTGCAGAGCCCACTTTCCCTTCGGCCTGGGCAGTGGTGCTTACTCGGTCAGGCCAGTGTGGGTAGCCCTTCACCTTGGTGCTCCCTTTCCTGCCGCCTTTGTGTGCTGTGCTTGGAAGGGGCCGCTGCCACCAGTCTCGCCACCTCCCTCCCAGCCTGGCTGCAGACATCCGCCTGTCCTCCTGGAGTACCGTTGTGGCACCGCCATTCACTTTCTTCCTTCTGCTGTGAAACAAAAGTGAATGGTGGCACTGTGATGGTGCTCTGGGAGGGCAGGTGGACGTTTGCAGCCAGGTGGGGAGGGAGGGCAGCAAGGGAGGGTGGCGAGAGCAGCGGCGGCCCCTTCCAAGCACAACACTTGGAAGCAGTGGGCAAGGGAGTGCCAAGATGAAGGACTACCTGCACTGACTTGCCCAGGTAAGTGCCACTGCCCAGGTCAAGGGAAAGTGCTGTGGGCTCTGTGGTGGTGCGGCCAGGTTTGGCCCTCTCCCCACACATGAGGCTTCTGTCTGCCCAGCCACCGGCAGCTTCTGCATCTCTCACTCCTCTTCTTCACTTGCAGGAAGCAGCGCCGCAGCCAAGCCTCCTTCCCCCAGAGCGCTGGACTCCATGGGCCAAGTTCCCGGAGTGGCACTGGCAGTCAGGCGGGCCAATCTGCAAAGACAGCAGGCAGGTGGGTGGGTGGGTGGGAAGCCAGTGAGCTGATTCGGAGCCCCAAGCCCCTCAGAGCTGGCCTGGGAGGCACACAGGCCCAGGTGGAAGGCAGCCTTTTCTGCAGGATCCCTTTCCCCTCTTTGGATTGCCCTGCAGGTGGAGGGGCTCTGCCTTTGCAGAAATGGGGCGGGAACATGTGCAGCAGCCCCGGGATGTCCGCCTGTCCTCTCGGAGCACCGCTGCTGCCACCCCTGTCAGCCCCAGCACAGCGTCTGCATTTTCACCAAGGGCCGGCCGCCCACCCATTGGCCAGGGGCTGACCTCGGAAGGCAAGTGGGCATGGGGGTGAGCTGGGCTCAGAGAGAGTGACTGTTTGGTCCACATATAATCTAAGGTCTGAGAGTAAAGTTACTTCTTAAAGCACTTCCCACTTGATGTTAGATAACATCTTCAGCGGGGGTTTTGGGTGAAGTGCTTTGTTCATTTATATGGTTGAATCACAAGACTGTTTGAATCACTAATCATTCTAGTCTTGTGATTTTGTGATTTCTGGCTGGCTGCTATGAGGCAGGGAATTCAACTGGGGAGGGGGCAGGCGGTTCTGTTGTTGGTTGGTGATTCAAATGGTCTGCATCAGTGGTAGGTTGCCCCCGGTTTGCACCAGTTCTATAGAACCAGTAGTAAAACTGGTGGGAGGCTCCACCCACCCACCCCAATGTCATCAGAACGCTTCTGCACAAGTGAAGCGAGCGTGTACGGCCCCATTATGAACCGGTATAAATAGAACGCACCCCTGGTCTGCGTCCTTATTGGTTCATACACCTGTTCTAAGTCAATGTGTTTGTTGATGGAGCCTTTGGTAGAATGCCAGGCTTCGATAAACTTGCATGCCTGATGGTTTTGGCATGGCCAATGACTTTGACAGTCAAATCAGTGTGGTTTCAGCCATTGTTAGTTGCCTAGTATTGTTGGGAAGGCATGCCATTTACAGGAAAAGGGTAAATTAAAGTACAGGTAGCATTCACCCTGAGTGGCGTTTTGGATCCTGGCTTGAATGGCAGAGGAGAAATTCTGTTGAATAGGAGACAGAGAATCCCAAGTGTAAGTTTTGGTGAAAATCCTCCAAGAAGTTTTTGAAAAGAAAACACATCTCATCTTTCTCTCTTTGTCTTTGCATAATTTTTATTAGCATATTCAAAGGGTCGGTTCTCCTGCCTAACAGGGAAATAGCCAAAGTGTACCAAAGGGAGCAAAATACCCATCTTAAAGCTGCAGTATAAGTAAAAAATTGAAGACAATTATGTGAGGCTTAAAACAAACCCCTCCAAAGTAAATCCTTGTTCCTTTAAATTGATTTTTTTTTAATCCAGAGGATTTATATATACAGAACAACTGAGAAGTCAGTTTGTAGAGTATTTGGTCAACTAATTTCACTCCTAAATTTCTGAGGCATCGGTGAATTTATGATTGGAGGCAGAAATAGTATATCAAATAGATCAAATCCCATCAACTGTGAGAAACGCTATCCCAACAATGCTCTGGTTTGTTTTGTTTTTTTATTATTATTATTATTATCACTAAGCAATAAAAGAACACATCATTGCTTCAGCCATTCTTATTATCTGGAGCCCTTATCTAGGTCATTCCTTCAGGCAAGAAACTCTATAATGCGATATCAAAGTAATATTGATTAGCCTGAACATAAAGGTAGAGTTCAACTGTGAAAGGATTTCTGTTTATTATTATTATTAAATTTAATGCTAGGGCTAGAAGACTAGGCAGTACTGGGATCACAGAGCTTTAATATTCCTTCAAAAGTAAAAATTACAATATGCTTTTGAACCTCTGTATCCTCTATATCAATTTTATGGCATGGTCCATGTTTCAATCAAATATACAAGTGGGAAATGATTCTCATTTTGCCATCTGCCTGCATTTGATCTCCTTTTATTGCCCACTTGGGATAACAGTTTGTCTTTATTGTTGTGTGCATGCAATTCAATCATCTTCAGACTGGAGCTTCCCATAGGCGGAAGAAGTCACCCCCAATTCTGAGCCAAAACAGGACAGATTCCATGGGAATACAATTTAATCCACTCTTCAAACACTAAGAAAGCCACACTTTACATTAAGCTTAGCTTGGTGAGACTGAAAGCTACACCAGAAAAGAAGAAGAGAAATTCTGGGGGTCAAGCTTTGAGCTCTTACTTGGTGTTGAATGTCAAACAGAAGTTTCAGAGTTATGCAGGTAACAGTGATATAGAAATGACGATGCTGATGAAAGATTGCAGAATTAAATCTTGTGGCCTAATTTCAAATACTGAACAATTAGAGTGACTGATGGCTATTTTTTCCCTACATTTTCAGAAAGGTATAGATCAACAGAACCTTGAGGTGGTCTTCTTTTGTCAGATGTCTTGCATTTGAACCAAAGGGGTCATGACCCTTGCTGCTCATGCTGAAGACTGGAGTAGAAAAGGTTGTTGGATGCTGCTAAAGAATTCTACCTGCCCTTTGCCACTGAAGATGATGAAAGAAACTTCAGGGGAGACTGCTGAAAGTGAAAGTGCCACTAATTCTGAACTTCCAGACAGATATATCTTTCTAATGCTGCAGAGAAGTATTGTTTCTACATATTCTCTTTCTAAGCCAACCAACATGCATATGCATCCCACCCCAATAAACCTAATAAACCTCAGTTGCCCACAGATTATAATTATAAAACTAGTGGCTTCCTCATCGCTGGATCATTAGATGAGAAGAAGGTCTTCATCTACCTGGGGCAGCATATGATTAAATAGATACCCATGAGATTAGCAGCCTCAGCCTTATAAATCCTCATGTTCTAGTAGCATATAAACTGCACCAATCACCAATTGAATCAGAAGGACATAGAGACATGCAGAACTTGGTGTGTGTGTGTGTGTGTGTGTAAAGCTCACTAACTATTTTAATGAGGTGAACAGCATGTGTCTATCTTTCCTACTGCTGCCCTACTTCATTTTACAAACAAGATAGAGATACAAAATCAAAGATCAGACGAACAATAGTAATTATTTAAATGTGTAATGCCTGCCCATTCCATAATCCAAATGAACTAAGAATTAAAGAAGGAGGAAGCCAAAAAGGTGGAGATCTGGGGAAAGGTAGAGATTATTCAAGAAATATAAATCAAATAAAAAGGGTAGCAGAATAAATCTACTCTTGTGTGTGAGAATGGACAAATAAAACAATAAGAAAGTTATCAACATTATATGAGGTGATTAAGGGTCAAGATCGCTAAAGTAAAGTGAAAGAATACAATTTGGGATTATTTGATCAAGGTTAAAATAGATATTTTATCTCTACTAACCCTTAATGGATTTTTGCTGATCAGGACTAAACGAAGAGGTTTTAAGGATTTGTTTATAGATAAGAGATGGGATATGGGAAGAAAAGATGGTTTGTTGTATTTTTTAAAAAAGTTGATAAGTTTTTGTATATTTGTTTATATTTGTTGTACGAAGGAGGAAGTAATTTCTTTATATATTTATTTTCTTTTTCTTTATTATACTTTTTTCTAATTTTCTTTAATTTTAAAAAAATCTGTATACAATGCTTTCTTTTTGTTCTTGTATTTTTCTTAGTTTGTATTAGTTTTTAGCTTTTTAATGGTAATGTTCAAAACAATTACTATTTAAAAACAAATCATTTTGAAGTGTTTAAATGTACTTGATTCAATTTGACACATCACACTGATTAGAAAATTCCATTAGATGTAATGCAAAGGAGTTCTGTGATTGAATTCCCTAATCAAATCACTTGTTTATGCTTCACATATCATGTGTCACTCAGTATGTGTGGGGTGGGAAAAGTTATATAATAAACTGTAACAATGTGATTCTAACCTAAACCGGTGCTATTTAAATAATCACCAATTAACAATGAAGCCAAATTAGATTTACTTTGCAGAGCTAAAAGGGCAGAAAGCACTGTTTTATTAGATGTCTTACGTTTGTCCTTTGTTGTGCAGATCTTATCCCATTGACAAATAAAGTTAACAAAATTTAACAAAAACATCTTTGGTATGAATATAAAAGCTCTCTTTTCTGTACCAAGTTCTAACGGAGTGTTTTTTTGTACCATTTAGCTATCACTTGCCTTCTTTTTCATAGCATTTGATATCCTTTGCATTTTGATAAAATGGGCATGCTCCTTTCACTCTATTAGTTCTAAAGGTTGCTCAGCTAGTCTTTCAACCCGGTTGGCAAGTCGTAAAAATCAGTGGTCTGAACCATGTAAGTATGATCATTATTTGTAAGGTCCTTGAAAATAATGTTACATCCAAAGAGGTGATTGCGACTGTTTGAATTTAAAAAGTAATCGTGCCTCAATTTGTTTAAAAATTGTATTAAGTAAGTTGCAACTGAGAACTTTATTAAAATATATGAATTAATTTTTTCTTCATATACAAGTGAACTTTTGAAGTAATTTTTGTGAATTCAAAACAAGAATATAAACAAAGGCTTTTAAAGATAAATACATTCAATCACTACACATGGTAGGATCAGGACAACTATGCCAGTATAGTAAGGAAATTATGTGGTTTTTTAAAAAATTAAGC
Organism: Arizona elegans; assembly: GCA_022577455.1. Lineage (NCBI taxonomy): Eukaryota > Metazoa > Chordata > Lepidosauria > Squamata > Colubridae > Arizona > Arizona elegans. The sequence goes on along the minus strand of JAKOOJ010000001.1, from coordinate 206,348,160 downwards.
TTTGTTCAACCTTCTGAATTTATTCAGACAGACTCCTAAAGGTTCGGCGAGATTCAAAGGGATTGAATCCTTAAAAAATATTGGTTGGACATGCTAGCACAATCTCTGGACCGTAGCCAATAAATACTGCTATTTTGAGACTTTAAATCTAATTTAAATCTAGTTTGCTTTTGCTGACACAATTGGAGCATGAGAAGAATGATGTAAATTCTTTTTTTAATTGTTGTTTTCTCTTTTCTTTTCAATTATGTATACTACTCTGAGTAATTTTGGAATTAGGCATCCTTAGCTAAATATTTTTTCTAATCTCCCTCCAACTGTTAATCCTGAAGACTGAGGACCTTCTATGAACTATAGTAGCCTTCTCCAACCAGACCCCACATCTATGGATATCAATTCTCAGAAATTTTGACATCGGCTAAAGAACATGGGATGCAGTAAAGAATAGGGACGTGATGGCTCAGTGGCTAAGACGCTGAGCTTGTCGATCGAAAGGTCGCCAGTTCAGCAGTTTGAATCCCTAGTGCTGCGTAACGAGGTGAGCTCCCATTACTTGTCCCAGCTTCTGCCAACCTAGCAGTTTGAAAACATGTAAAAAATGCAAGTAGAAAAATAGGGACCACCTTTGGTGGGAAGGTAACAGTGTTCTGTGAGACTTTGGCATTTAGTCATGCCGGCCACATGACCACGGCGACGTCTTTGGGCAGCGTTGGCTCTTCGGCTTTGAAACGGAGATGAGCACCACCCCCTAGAGTCGGGAACGACTAACACATATGTGCAAAGGGAACCTTTACCTTTACCTTAAAGAACATGGGGAGATCATACTCAGAATGGAGAAGGGGGAGGGATATGGGACAAGTTGTAGATGGGCGCTGATGAAAACTGTGTGTGCAGATTTAAATAAACATCTGTTTTCTACTAAGATAGCACCATCCATGGATACTCTAGATTTAAAACAGTATCTCTCTCGTGAAAAGATTTGGAGGGCGTAAGCATTTCTTTTATATTGCAAGCTTCTGATTCATTGCTACTGGAAATGAAACACTGAACTGGACAATTGTCTAGTCTGAATAAGTAACAAATAATATATTATATCCCTATGCAAATTTGAAGCGATGCAAATTGAAAAGCCTCTTCTGAAAGGTGGGTCAAATAGTGAGAAGAAAGCAAAGAAGAAGAAAAAAGACCAAATGCTGGATCACTGGAGTGTATGTACAAAAAGACTTTGCTTTTTATTAAATATCAAAGGCTTTGTGTGCTACCAATGCCATCATCTTTTTCAGAAGAACATTCAACCTATTCCATCTGGACAGCCTGTGGTTTTGAGTAGATTGTTATAAAATCAGACTATAAATATGTGGACTTTTCTAAGATATAGTATAAAAAACCCATCTATGACCAGAAGAAAGAATAGCTGTGGGTATAAAAGAAAAATAGCACTTAAATTTGTAACAGCCAATAGTTGGAAATAACCTAAAAGGACAGTGCATCTCTGGAAACAGTATCCAGAAATGTGTTGATGGAGCAAATAAAAGACATTGCTATTCATCATCATGTTTTCATTGCTGCCAATAAACAGGACACTAATATAAGAACACCCTGTTAATCATATAATTCATATTGCTGGGCAACGTTATTTATTATATATCAAATTTCTTAACCACCCATCTCCCTCATAGAAAGGGACTCTGGGCAGTATACAATTTAATCAATATAATAAAAAACTCTCTTTTTATGGTCCTGTGAGCTCTTAATTCGGGGTAGAGTCGAGGATATTGGATGAAGCTGAGTGTTTACCAGCCGGGTGCCCTTCCTGACACCACACAGGGTTTGCAGCAGATATTTTTTTCTTTGCACCCTAAGAAATATCTGCTGCTACCTAGGATTGAACTCTCAAACTTTCGAAATGGAGCTGAGTGTCTTCACCACTAGGCCACCACGCCTCTCTAATTTAATCAGTATAATAAATTATGAACCAGGTAATTTAAGATTATTATTTTTAAAAAAGAATGTAGAACAGAATGTAAAAAATTGCAAAAGTTGGAGAGTTCCAAGATGGGGAGATATTGAGAAGGCATATTGAGAAGACTGATCCTGACTGTCAGGAATAATAAAGATATATTCGTGCCAATCAAGCTATTCTTAATCAGAGCACTCTATATTATGTAAAGCACAGTAAAAGGTGACATACATTCCTCATTGATTCATTGACTATATAAGTTTTCTCATTCGCCATTTCTGTATAATTTACACAGTAATTGTGAATTTCATTTTCTCTATCAGATCTATTCTTTAAATTTGAATTTTCAGATCCACGTTTCTCAATGTATCATGTGACCTAATATTCACTTCAAATTTATTTATTTATTTATTTATTTATTTATTTATTTATTTATTCTTATATGCCGCCCCTCTCCCGAAGAACTCGGGGCGGCTCACAGAAGTTAAAACAATAAAAACAATAAAAACAACTACTAAAATAATCAAATTAAAATCTTCCAATTAAAATCACCCATCAGATCAGCAAATTTGTTAGAAAAGCCATGTCTTCAGGTCACGGCGGAAGGAACGGAGGTCGAGGGCTGTCCGGAGCCCCATGGGTAACCCATTCCAGAGGGTCGGTGCGCCCATGGAGAATGCCCTCATCCTGGGCGTGACCAGCTGACATTGTCTGACCAATGGCACCCAGAGGAGGGCAGTCCTATGTGAGCGCACAGGGCGGTGGGAGGCAGGGAGAAGGTGATCCTGCAAATACCCCGGGCCCATGCCATAAAGGGCTTTATAGGTAAGTATAAATCATTCAGGGATCATAGCTTTGTATGATGTTCAATCCTTTCTCCAATAAATACATGATCAACAACAACTTTCCCCTAATTCTTTGACACCAAATCTTCATGAACGTTGAACAAGCCACAACACCATTCTAAAAACAAGCCAATATGTATTTTAATATTTCTTCAGTTATATAACCTAGATACTTCTGAACTTACAACCACAACTGAGCCCAACATTTCTATTGCTAAAAAAGGAATTGTCAAGTAAGTTTTGTTCCATTTTATGATCTTTTTTGCCACAGTTGTTAAGCAAATCATGCAATCATTAAGCGAGTTTGGTTCCTCCATCACATGATCTTGGGACAGTTCAACTGTCCTAAATACCAAGTGCCTGAATTTTGATCATATAACCATGGGGATTGTGATGACCCGGGGCATGGCACAGAGATAACACAGGCAGCTGGCAGTTCAAACCACCCCTTTATTGTTCCAAATTTCCCCAAATGCTCCCATGTTTCTGGCAAGTCCCAGACCAAAGTGATCTCTCTCACACACACACCCCTCAAGCAGCCTCTGGCTGCAAATAGTCCAGCCCAACGCTGTGAGCACCTTGAATACAATGCAAGAAAACCAGAAAGAATGCAAGGAATCCAGGAAAGTTCAAACGTCAGCACTCAACACTCCAGGAATTCAGCATTTCTTCCAAATGCCCCTTCTCACAGCATCTCCGTAAGATTTAGTCCCCAGGTGTGCCTTGTGAAGAGGGGCATCTCTTTCCTCCTGAGTAGTTGGGTCAGTCTGCACTGTTCTTGCCTTCTCTCCACTCTCTGTGCTCGGGGATCAGGAGGGGGTGATCATCACCTGAGCTCTGTCTCTCATGCTCACTGCTTAACCTCTCCTGGTCATCCTGCCCCCCCCCCCTTCCTCCCTGCCTACAAGCCATCCCAATCCTGAAAGGCCCTGGCCTGACTGGACCTGCTCCTCCCCATTTTTCTCCCAAGCCAACAAAGCTGCCCCTTCGATCTCCGTCTGCTCCAGTTCTGGCTCATCTTCCTTCACCAATTCAGACTTCAACGGGGGCATGATCATGATGCTGCGATAGTGATAAACGTGAAAAACAGTCATATGTCACTTTTTTCCCCAGTCCTGTTATAATTTTGAATGGTAACTAAAGGAATGGTTGTAAGTTGAGAACTACCTGTATACAATCAACCGATTTTTCAACAATCTTACAACATTGGCAACTTCATTTTCATCATAGGTTTTTTCTTGGACATGAATATTCACTTTAGCTTTACTCTTTGATATATCACTGTCATTTCAATATAATTTTTTTTGCCATATTCCTTCATCGCTTTCTCCCCCTATTCCTTCATAAAAGTTTCATCACTGATCATTTTGTTCACATATATTCTTCAATCATCTCTCAGGTCTTTTTAACTTACTTCTAAATTTGTTTCGTTCAGTCAACACAGCATTTTTACTCTCTCATTTAAAGAGGCTTTATTAGGAAAACTACTTCTCCGGGCTTCCAGTTGATGTCGCAGTGAGAATGGTTGGAAAATAACAGGCTCAGCCAAGCCTTGAGAAATCCAGCTGGTAACTGCTGTCAGGAGACCCAATGGGGTCATAGCCACCTTGTAGGGGCAGTGAAGGAAGGAGAGATGCTTCACTGACCATGAGGAACTCACAATTTCCTCATTAGGTCCGAAGCAAGCTCTCCTGAATGACAGTATGGACAATGGCCATTTTTGGCAATCACAAGCTGGGACAACCGGGACCACAAGATTTGTGTTGGAGCAGTTCATAGACAGAGAATTGAAACTGGGTGAAATAATTACCAACTTTTACTCTAAAGATCTGATTTAAGTACAAACATTTTAAAAGATAACTTCCAAGCCTAAGAAAGCAGCAATTAAATACACGTAAAGTGAAAAAAACATTGAAAATCAAGAGCCAAAAGAAGCTCAAGGGAAGCTTTAAAACACAGAAAGTTTGAAAAAAGCTTAAACAATTTGAAAGGTGATTTTCAGGAGAAACCCTCTTGTTTATTTGTATTTCTAAACCGCCTGGATTTATCCGATAATCAGCTGTTTTTGACAGACTGATTAATGTTGGATTTGGGAATAAGAGAGCCATCTACTGGAAGAAGAGAAGTACTACAGTACTATAGCTGCAGTATACTCAGTGAAAATGAACTCAATACAATCAAAGCCTAATACACAAAATAGAAGTAACAACCTCTGGAAGCCAGCCTGATCTTGATTTTATGTTAGAAGATGACTTGAATAATTTGAGAATATTTAATGAGTGTTTTCCCTTCTGAAGATTTCTAAAGGGAACTAACTTGCAAATAACTAAAGTTTATTAAAATTGGCTATTGGATTATGGATCTGGAAGATTAGAGGAATCTAGTGATTAACCTGGATTTGGACTATTAATGTTATTAAAATTATTAGACAAAAGAAGAAAGGTAATAGAAGAAAAGAGAAAAGAAGGAAAGTTAAATAAGACTTTAAAATTTGGACAATTGGGAAGATATATAATGGGAAAACTATAAGGCTGTAAATTACTAAAGAATTTTAAAGATCATAAATTTAGGGGGTTTGGAGGTATAATTATGGGATTGATGAAATTTTATTAAGCAGGAGTTTCTAAATATTGAGATGTTGGAACTATAGAAATATACTGAGTAATTTTTATTAAATTGTTATAAAGTGGATTTACAGGGGATAATAGAGGCATATGAAGAAATATTCTTGATGCTAAAAAGTGTGCATGAAGCTATAAAGAACAATAAGGAGACAAGGGGATTGTTTAAAGACACAGAAATGTAGAAGTCACTCAACAATTAGGGGGGAAAGAAGACTAAGATATTCAAGAAATAGATGAGAAATTAGAAGAAGCAGTGGAAGGGAAAAATCAAAATGAGACACAAAAACCCAAAAATAAAGAAGAGAAAGGATTAATAAATCGGAATCAATTAGATAACTCCTTAAAAACTTATAATAGGACAGAGAGAAAAGAGAAAAATCTCTTCAAAAAAAGGAAAGATTTAGAGAGAGAAAAGAAAATTCTCTTTTAAAAAAAAAGGAAGACTTGTTGATGGATGTTCAAATAATACAGCAGAAAGAAAGGGTATCCAGAAGGGAATGTTCAGTAGGCATAAAAATATCAAAAAGAGCTACAAGATTCCAAGAGAGAGAGATAAAGGCTGACTAAAAAATCAATAAATGATGGAATTTTAAACAGGTTAAGTGAGGATGGATAATGAGAAAATATATTAATAAAATGGGAACACACAAATAGGGAAAATAGTAGCATATATAAAACTAAAAATAGTTAGTAGATGGAAATTTAGGATTAGGTAATTTAATTGTATTATTAATATTAATAGTGTGTTAAAGTACATTGTGAATTTAAAATATTAAGAATTAGAAATTGTGGGGATTTTGAGATACATACCTGGGATTGATTAAATACTGTTAATATTTGGCTTTATTAGTAATCCTACACATTTGGAATATTGAAGTTATGGTGGAATAATGAGTAATTCTTAAAATATTAAATATTAGTAATTTAGTAGGGGATAACAAATACATGGTGCAAAGAAATGTTATCTATGTCTAAATGAATTAATGGGGAAAATTATAAAGAATTATCATAATGAAGAGAGAATACTATTGTTGAAATTGGAAGATTAGGATTACACATATTTATTTGCATTATTATTGTTAGCATTGTTTTAAAAAGATTTGACCCAATCAATACACTGTCCACAAAATATGTATGATGTGAAAAGAAAACTGAAAATAAAATATGTTTTTTTAAAAAACTACTTCTCCTACCCATAAATTTTTAAGTGCAAGTTAATTATACTTATGTTCTACTATTTATTAGATTTGAGGTGCTTCATTATTGCTAATAGCAAAAGCATTACTTTGCAAAATTGTTCTTTTTCAAAATAAGTAATGTATAGACCGCTCATAAATAAATGGTCTTTTTGATATAGCTCCCAAGGAGATCTGTTCATGGAAATTAATTTTGCAGTGCTGGATTTGTACTTTATTTTTTAAATTATACATTGCACACAATGTATCTCATACATTAATGAATAAAAGCTACATCTGTTTTTCAGAATGCATCATTTATATAAGGATGATTGGCTTCCTATGCTGACAAGTGATTTACAATCCAGCCTAGGGTGTCATCATTTTTTTTTAATGTTACATATAACAAGGTTTATTTTTTCCCCTATTATGCTTGGTTTCCTAGCAGACAGAAGTCTATGATACCTATAATAGATAGCAGCTCTTTACATTCCAATTGTGAGAGAATATCATGAATAAATATTGAGTTATTTATGGAATAGAATAAATATAGAAGAAAGCCTATAGCAAATAAGCATATTCTTCTGTAGAAAAATAAGTGTGCATACTAAATGCTATCAGTGCTCACTAATTTGCAGAACACCCAGAAACTTGGATGTCTGATGAGGTGGGCTACATACCTAGACCTTCAGCTAAATGCAACAGACCAGGTCACTTATGGTGGATTTTAATACAATTTAAACAATTCTGTCTTAACATTTTTAGACTGAGCTCTTAGAATTCAATCCTCTCAATGCAGGCTGTGCATTTAAATGGGAATTCATGTCTATTTAAGAAGAGTTTTTTTAAAAAAAACTCATCTAGGTTTCCAAATTGCCCATTTCTTCAGTTCATTCACCTGCTTTCTTTCCCACTCCTCATCAGTTGGGAGGGGAGATTTGCATAAAATAATGTAAAAAGCACCTTCTTCTGAGCAATCCTATAGAAACGACAGTTTAAATAAATTCAGCAAAATTTCTAATTTTATAAAAGGGGGGAAGGGAAAGAAAAGAATTGTTCATGCCTTCTTATTCAAATTCATACATTTTGTGGTTCTATGAAGCTTCAGATGCAGATGGGGAATGCAAATTACCATATTTTTGGTGTATAAGACGCACTTCCCCCCCCAAAAAAAAAAGTGGGTGGAAGTGTCTGTGTGTCTTATAGAGCGAATGTTGCCGAAGCCCTGCCCACCCACTGGCCACCCATCCACCAGGCTTTGCCTCCCAGCAATTTGCCTCCTTGCAGCAAACAGCAAACATCCTGGTCAGCTTCAGCACAGCCTGATTTAGCACGAACAGCTGATTGGCAGTTGGATCTGCCTCCCTATCAGCTGTTCCAGGCTTCAGGGATCGCCGCCGCTGCCCATTGCTCCTGCTGCCTATCGGTGCATCTGTGCATCTCATTTTCGGCCTCCGTGTGCCCCATTTTCAGCCTCCGTGTGCCCCATTTTTGGCCCGTTCCAGGCGGCAGGGATAGGTGGTGGCGGGGATAGGTGGTGGAAGCAGGGATCCCCACCACCTGGAATGGGCCAAAAATGGGGTGCACAGAGGACAAAAATGGGGTTCAGCATGGAGGCTGAAAACGGGACATGTGGAGGCTGAAAATGGGGTGCATGGAGGCGGTGATGTTCAGCCTGGAACAGCTGATAGGCGGTATTCTGGGAGACTAATCCAACCACCAATTAGCTGATCTTGCTAAATCAGGCTGTGCTGAAGCTGACCAGACTGTTTGCTGTTTGCTGCTAGGAAGCAAATTGTTTGGAGGCAGAGGCAGATTTTTTTTCTCCATGTTTTTCACCCCAAAGGCTAGGTGTGTCTTATAGTCTGGAGCATCTTATAGTCAGGAAAAATATGGTAGCTAAATTTGGTTGATACTCCTTCTCCTAAACCCTAATTTGCCTCATAGGTTTTGTGAAACAAGTATCTTCTTCTGTGCTTCAAGATATAAACAAATTGTATATTTAAAGCACTTGTCATATTGAAACTATCTTGGTCTGATTTTGCAGATGTGAATATTACCATTTTTAGAAATTGCCTCAAGGATTCCTAAGATGAAAAATACAAATATTGAATCACTTTGTCTTAAAAACTTAACACATTTATTTATTTGAAAAGATATAACTAGATAATGATTCACAATAGGACTAGACATATCCACAAAAGTATCATTTGGGGCTGTTTTATAAAGATGAAAATATATAATTTATGTGTTTAGTTAAATATATGAATCATCTAGGCAGGGCAGTTTCCCCAAATACTTATTTCTTCTTTCATGCCTGTTGCTTCAGAACAATGGATTTTTATGGATTTTCTCCCAATCCCGGAACAACTATTTCTCCATAATTGTCTTTATTTTTTTCTGTCATGTCCTCATGTTTTCATCTTATCTCCAGAAAAGGCAGCTTAAACACATCTTTAGCCTTCTGGCTTAAAAGTAATGTTTTTCCTCTTTTCCAAGTAGAGATTTTTGCATGGATAAGATATAAAAATGCTTCATCCACAGAGTGGGTTTGCAATCAGGGACTGGAAAATGTTCAGTTCCTATAGGTCAAGGAATAAGAAAGAACACAACCACCAACGATGACAGGGCACGCCACTTGTATATAAACTGAGAGCAAACCCCACTCCTGCTAGCACTGATGATGTTGCCTAGTTTAGATAATGAAACATTTGCAAGAAAGCAACCGAACTCAGGGAGTACCAAGGACCCCACACTTTAAACTATTACAGAATGCCCCCCTCCTATAAATCCTCTTTGTTAGGAGTCCATCAAATGCTAACTAGCAGGAATATAATTGGGCAATCAGAAAATTTCCTGCATAGTGGACAAACTAAGAAAAAGCCATGTTTTCAAGATGAATGGGTTTAGTTATGTTTCAAAATTTGCATTAGGCTTTGTTTCCTATTATGTCTGGCAAACTTCATCAGCAATTTCCGTGTAAGTGGATTCAACCACCAGTTAATTTTGAAAAACTCTTTCTTGTGTTTTATTAGGTCTCACTGTGATTCTTCATCATTAAATTAATGCAGCTTTGACCCTTTTCGAGCTTACACATTTATCTTGTATCTTCCTTTCTGGTAATGTAGAGTGGGGTGGAGACAAGCAAGAAAATCCTTTTTTTAAAAAAAAAAAATGGGTGTGTACTGTACCTGTGGGTCTGTGTCTGTATGTGCACACATCTCTGTGTGTGTTCAGTGCTGGGGGCTCTGAGATATTAAAACCTGTGCTGGATATAGATTAGAAGAATAGAAATAAAGATAAGAGATAACTTTATTTTCCTCTTTCTTTCTTTCCTTCTTTCATTCCCTCCTTCCCTCTTTCTCTTGAAAGAACTTCAGACTTTTTTTTTTTCCAGGAGAAGCAATTAGTGAGCAAAAATTAGACCAGTTCAGGAACTGATTTAAGTATTTCCTCTAGATTGAGTCATAATACAAAGTTGGAAGGCATTTGTATCAGCCATATCCTCAATCCACATGACATTAATATATGTTCCCTATATGACATTAATATCTCTTTTTCCCCTGGGAAATTATAGCAGCACTTGAAAGGAGCTTTCTGATGTCAGGTCTCCTATCTGAGACTGAAGCTTTTCCTCTGAACTAGAACTCTAATTAACTGGTGGATTAGAATTTGGCTTGGACAAGGTTATTTCCAAAACCGCTTGTGCAATTGTCTTTCCATTGGTGAAAAGTGCTGCAATTCCCTACATTGTTTTTTTCCTGTTTGTTATATAGTTAGCTAGTTCTATCTACACTGTATACATTACAATTTTTTGGCTTGAAACCATTTCAGACATAAGGGAACTGACAGATAAGAGAGTGATTTCAAATGCAAAACTGCCAAATGAAAGATTCATGTAGAGCAGTTCAATTGAGACATTTGAGATTCATTGGGCAAATCATCCATCAGCGCAGCCTATGTAAAGCATTGTCTAAAAATGCAACTCCAAAATGATCTTTTAGCTTTTCCCTAAACCCGAAACATTTAGGGAGTTAACATTATCTCTATACAATCTACTGAAGCGCAGGAAAATCATTCGGAAATGGAAGTCCTATGTGTTTGTTGAAGGCAGACCAAATAATTATTCAATCTCAACAATGACAAGGTGGCTTTCCAGATAACATAACAGGTTATGGTAGTTCCTGTCATTACTCAGTAGCACTTTAGTTATCCTAAATTATTAATTACACCTGTGTCAGATGTAATTGGGTTGAGTTTTTTTTTAACTACAGGAGAAAATATTTTAATAACTGTTATAACTATACTGAGAAACAATTAGAAACCCTCAGTGATTCTAAAGCCCTATCATTTGCAGAATTTTTACGACAGAAATAGGAAAAAAGAGCCACAATCTCTGTCCTGCCTGTTTAGTATTTATTTATTTAACTTATACGCTTCCCAGGTTACCTAGAGACAACTCTAGGCGGCTTACACTCAATCAAAGCAACAAGATGAAACATTAAAACCAAAAAATATTAACCAAAATTGAAGGATTTATATTCTTTGCAGTCATCTAGTCATTAGCACCATTCTCAGAATGGTCATTCTGAGAATGACCAGATAACTGCAAGGAATAGAAATCATTTCATTCTCCATCATTCAATCAGAACTGAAGAAGTTTCTTGGATGAGAAGCAAAACATCTTCAAGCAAAAGGAGAAAGTCCAGTTGCCTTTTGAAAGAAAGCAACTGGGTTAATAACAAAGGTGGTATTCAGCAGGTTCTGACCAGTTCTGGAGAACTGGTAGTGGAAATTTTGAGTAGTCCAGAGAACCGGTAAATACCACCTCTGGCTGGCCCCGCCCCCATCTATTCTCTGCTTCCCGAGTCCCAGCTGATCAGGAGGAAATGGGGATTTTGCAATAACCTTCCCCTTAGGGGGGTGGGAATGCAGATTTTACAGTATCCTTCCTCTGCCACTCCCACCAAGCCATGCCATGCCACACCCACCAAGCCACGCCCACAGAGCCGGTAGTAAAAAAATTTGAATCCCACCACTGGTTAATAAGGACATATTTTCCTATTATCCTTTCCTAGCTGGTTAAGTGGGATAAAGTTTAGTGGGAATTTGAATATTTTTTAAGAAAATGCCTTAACCAACAGCCTTAAAATTATTCTTCTTGTACCAAGACCAACCTAAGCATCTTTCAGAACCATAGCTCTTCACAGCTCTTGTGTCACCTCCTATTTTGCCCTTTGTGGGGAAAAATCTAAATCAGGATATCCCAACTTCAGAGCAATTTCTTGGCTTGAGGCAGGTGGAGACTGCTGGAGGAAAGAAGACTGCCTTTCATGCGTTCAGTTAACTTGGCAATTTTTTTAAAAAATAGAACTAATAGCTAACAATTAAAATAGTCAGTTAAAAGGAAGTGTTAGCCTTCCAAATAAATGGAATTTCCACAATAGAAGTGGCTCAATTTTGAGCTCTTCCTACAGCAACAGTAAGGGAACTTGCTTCATTGTATTCTCTGCCTGAGGTTGGAATTTTGTCTCAAAATTAAGGGAAGAAAAATTGAATTCAATGATACCCAGATAATGAGAATGCTGTTGAAATGTTAGATGCCAACATTGTTCGCTTTTATTTATTTTATTTATATGCCACCTTTATTATTTTTTGCAAATAACTCAAGGCAGCAAACATATCCAAACACAACTTCCTCATTCTATTTTCCCCACAACAACAATCCTGTGAGGTGAGTTGGACTAAGAGAGAGAGTGACTGGCCTAAAGTCACCCAGCCAGCTTTCCTGGCATAGTCTCCTGTTTTCTAGCTTGGTGCCTTAACCACTAGACCAGATTGAGTCTTGCCTTGCAAGACATTTTGAAGAATGTAGAATGCTGACAACTGTTTGGGTCAGGTAAAAATTCCAAGTCAAAATTATACATTTTAAAAATATAATTATAGTTTATCTGTACGGAGACGTAATCTATTTATCCATTAACTCAAGGCATCAAATTTCTCCCATTTTCAACAAATGTATTATCAGGAGCTAGGACCAAAAGTCAAGATGATGACCACCACTGCTTGATGAACCAAAGGTGCTTTTTCAAGAGGAAATTGGACTTTCTGTTTTTTCTTCGAAGACGTTTCGCTTCTCATCCAAGAAGCTTTTTCAGCTCTGACTGAATGGTAGGGAATGGTTGACTAAGAATTGCAATAGACAAACTGCTTGATGAAAGTCACCATACTTGTTCTGTCCCCCCTTCCCTACACAGGCAAACACACAACCAGGCACACCTGCCAAGGTTTTGTTATGCAATCAGACTAGAATCCCTTGCAGATAAGAGTTTTGGCAGTAAACTGTGAAATGCCTGTCAAGTCAGTTTTCCCTCACAGTAAGCAAGAGAGAGTTTATCCTCAGTCCGGTCCAGTAGGAAAAAAGTAATCCACGAAGCAAGAGTTAGCCAAGGTCCAATCCAAATATGTACAAGCCAGATTTCAGGTAACATGATGTGACTCTAAGGTTTTTAACTTTGACCGTCACAAAGCCTGAAGAGCAATCACACCCACTTTTATTCCTTGTGGGGTGTGGCTCAGTGACTCAGCTCAATCTCTGGCCCTCCCATGCCTCTTTCGTTGCTGCGCACGCTTCTCCCTCCGATGCTGCCTGGGATCAAGCCAGGATTCATCATCCTCGCTCCCTATCTGTTGTTGTTCCAATATGCTTTCCTCCTGGCATATCCCAGGCTGTTCCTCTTGGCCTTCAGATGGAACCTGAGGCATTGCCAAAGAGGAGGGTCCTGGAGAGGGAGGCCTTGTCAGTTCCTCCCCATCACCTTCTGAGTCCTCTTCCTCTGTTAGGACAGGCTCGGGAGTCAGGGTCACAACAATACTGATATTGACTTTTCCCTTAAGTAAATCAACTATTTCCCATGACACAATAAATTTTGGTGCAGAAATATTTCATATTTCAACTTATACAACTGTACTTCACCTATAATTATTTTCCAAACCGATTTTACCTTACAAGTGATACCAGTCCCAAAGAGATGGGATCTTATTCAATAAACTCTGGAGTTTAATTTCAACCTATCAGTAGCAAAAGGAAAGTAAGACTGATAGAAAATATTTCATGGATTGGAACTGAATTTAGCCATTTATTTGTACAATAGACCCGTCGAACATGGCAATTGCATTAAACCTGCTATGACAGACAGAAGCACAAGCATCAAGAATGCAAAGAAGCAATTACTGACAGACAGTCCCGGTGGGGTAATGCCTGTGTGATCACAAAGAGTTGGAAGCCACCAAACAACTAAACAACATCCTTTAATTATATGATGTTATCAAGATCCAGTGAGACCGAACTTTTAATATTTTGCATGTGTCAAAAAATTATAGAGCAGAAAGACATCAACAAGAATGCTTAATGCATTGTAAGCCACCCTGAGTCTCTGGAGAAGGGCGGCATATAAATCAAATTTAAAAAAAATAAAAAATAAAAAGATGGAAAGATGATTTTTTAAAAAAAAAAAAAAACTGAACACATTTAATTACCTTGGCTTTTTGTTGTCAACTATAAATGAGGTTATCAGTGGAAACAGAGCAAGATCCAGAAAAGGAAAGGAGCATTTCACACACACACACACATATATATATGATTTCCAAGAAGCAAAATGTAAGATTTATGAAAGTCCATTTTTCCATCTGTCATCCAAAAAAGAAGAAAAAGGCAGGAGGCAATAGGAATTATTTTGGAAATAGATGTCTGAAAATATAGTTTTGCAAAAGTATCAGGACCAGCCTCAGGCAACCTAATTTATGTAGCCACCTGTCTGGGACATGGAAATACATTATGCTTGACCCGAGGTTGCCGTTTCAAATGACAGCCCCAAATCCTGTTCTTTACACTGCTTTGTGATGTCTGAGAACCTTGCTTTAATTAGGCATCATTAAATGGTACCTATGGAGTAAAGCTAAATGCACCATCCTCTCTATTCGTACATGCACAAATTATATGCTTGACCTTGATGGCTTAAGGAGATTAAAATAGGATAAATAGAAGTTCCCAAAGCACCATTGTGTTCAGGTGTATCCACAGAATGTCCTGGTTGGAATTTTAATCTTATTATTTCATTCATGTAGAATTAGATTAGAGTTGGGTAATACTTTTTGGGTAAAATGGAACATCAGTAACTATTTTCTGTGAAGTTCTGCCATATTTTAGTTATTTATTTACTTATTAAACTTATAGGCCGCTCAACTTGCCTAACTAAAGGTGACTTTAGGCTGCTTTCAATCAATAAAAACAACAAGATAAAACAATAAAACAATAAACAGTAACATTAAAATTGATTTTAAAATTAACAAAGATGAGGAGAAAGGAAGCAAGATGCACACAGGTGGGAGTGGAGTTTTATCTTAGTCCATTAAACATCTTTAGAACGATGTGCCCCCATTGCGATTCTAGGCCAATTGACCAATCCCAGGTCTTCAGGCTGTTTTGGAAGGCCAGACAGGTGGGTGTAGACCTCACCTCTGGGACCAGAATGTTCCAGATGATGGAAGCCATAGTAGAAAAGGCCCTATTATAATAATATTATAATTGTATTGAGAACTTGCAGAAATTCTGCTGGATGAGTCGAATCTTTAAACCAGTTTGATAGGATCTCAGTTATGATCTCCAGCATATAGTATGTATTGGTTGAGAAATTGATCATTAAATGGCTTTTGTGATCTGCTGTCACTGGGGCGGGGGTAATTTTATTATATTATATTAATATTATTTGATTCTTTTTTATTAGTTTTATTGTTTTAAATGAGGTTTTATATTCTGTAAGCCAACTTAAGTTGCATGTGTGAATAGGCGGCAGTATAAATTCAACAAACAAACAAACAAACAAGCAAGCAAGCATGAAGTGCCCATGCTGTCAGGGTTCCAAGTAACACCCCCAACGCATTGGGCCTTCAGGCCTGCCAAATTTACTACTGTGGAAAACTGACACATGCCTTGTTCAGATTTGGTCTCTCCTTATCTATAAACCAAAACAAAGTCAAAATTATAAAGATATTGATGGACAGTTAAATTCTCAAATCCAATCCTTTGCTTAATACAGAGATCCAAATCAAAGCAGCTCAGACTGTTGGAACAGCTGGCCTTCAGAAGTTGTGGGAGCTCCATCACTTGAGCTTTTTAAGAATAGAATGGATAGCCATTTGTCCAGAATGGGTTTCCTGCTTGTGCAGGGGCTTGGATCCAGTGGTGGGATTCAGCCAGTTTGCACCACTTCGGGAGAACCAGTTGTTAACTTTCTGAGCAGTTTGGCAAACTGGTTATTGGAAGAAATCATTAGGGCAGAGAACTGGTTGTTAAATTACTTGAATCCCACCACTGCTTGGATCAGAAGACCTCCAAGTTCCTTTCCAACTCTTGTCATTCTGTAATGTCTCTCTAGCCTCCAATTTATTAAAACAAATCAGTGAAAGAAGATCTTTCACCTCTCAAGGTCATTTGTTTCACTGTCAAACAGTTCTTAGGGAGATTTTCTTAATATTCAGTTGGAATCTGTTTTCCTGTAATGTCCATTATTTCATGATTAACATGTTGAAGCAGTGAAAAAATGACTTTGTGTGACATCTTTTTAAGCATTTGAGTGTGTCAAACCCATTTCCTGTCTTTTTTCTCAAAGGCTAGATATGTCCAGTTTTGCAAATACTGTTCTCAATACCTAATTCTCACGCAGCAGAGAATATATTTTCTCCTTCAAAAGAAGACAGGTATTCCCTCTATCTGGACTGTCTCTTAAGTACCCTAAATGCAGTTATCAAATCCTGCTCCCCATCTTTGCTCACACCCCACTTCCGTTCAAATAAATATTTCATGCACTTTGCAGCACAGATAAAAACATGCAAATGAATGGGCTAAATGATTCAAAATAGACTTGGTTGAAAGTTTCATTAATACCATTCCAGTTGAACATTAAATGAGCACTGCCTTTTATGAAAAGCAGTAAAACACTCAATTAATTTATGTCTTCAGATAGGAAGTGTTCCTTCAAATGCTGGCTAGGCTTATAACATATAAAATGGCAGTTACTGCCTCACTGAGTGATGCGCCCCAAAACAGTCATTTTGGCATGTTTAATTGGCATTGGTTGGAATAAAAAAAGGGCCATAAAAATTCCTTTTCTGAAGTTTGCTGAGCTTAATGTGAGCAGATTATGTCTAATAATAGTCTTATTTTTCTTTCTTAAAGATGTAGAATCAACAAGCCTTTACTAATGTTTTTGGACGTGTAAAAAAAGATCAGCTTTGTGATTCTTCTGTATATTAACCAGGGATACCTGAAGATTTCACTTGGTGCCCAGATCTTTCAGTGAATTGTTTTCATTCCCAAAGTAGGATAAGGATTTGCAGTGTCGCTGTTATTTTATTTTTGCATTTGTCTATATTTTGAATTACAATTCTTGGTTCAAAAACAAATTAGTTTTCTAATAAACTGCATGCACGTTGATTTTGAAATAAACTGATGTCTTTTGTGAGAGTTCACAATATTCCTGGGATCTGTGCCATTAAGATAATTGATAGCAGGGATGGGCTGCTGCCGGTTGTAACAATCATTTCGCAAATGTAAGCACCCATGTTGCCCTTCCGCGCATGCTTGTGGCATTAACAAACCTTGCGATTATATAGGACATGATAGTGCCAGAGTGGGTGGGCGGGGCCAGCCCTGGTCAGAACTACCGGTTCGCTTGAACCAGTCTGAACTGGCAGCAGCCTACCACTGATTGTTAGCTAGAGCAATCAGTACACATTAGATACCAATGATATTATTTTTTAGAGTTCAAATGGAATTGTAGAACAAAATAATAAAAAAGAAAGAACGAAAGAAAAAAAATCTTTATAGTAATTATTCAGGAATAATTTTCTACTGCTCAACCAATTCAGCATGAAACCACCTGACCAATGATGGGACAAGATTTATTTGTTAAATGTATTTATTATAAATATCCATATAGATATAGATATATGAGAGATTATCTCACATACATGACTCTGAGTGACATGCAAGTGAAAAACATTAAAACAAAATAGTCCAAAACAACAACAACAAAAATCTTTATAATCTTCAGGACAGCACACTCACTTTTCCTAACAGTAGAACCACTTTGCAGGCTCCATATCACCATCACTGAATCCCCAGGGCAGATAGCAAAGCCATGTCTTCAAGTCTTTTTGGAAGACCAATGTTCAGGGTCAGTCTGACCTCAGGGGAAATGATGATGAGAAAAGAATCTCTTTCTGGGTCCCATCAAATGGCATTCCTTCACAGGTGCTGGACTGATGGGAGGGGTAGACAAGATTGGGGAAAAGCAGTCCTTCAAATAACCTAACCCAGGGGTCAGCAACCCGTGGCTCTGGAGCTGCATGTGGCTCTTTCATCCCTCTGCTGTGGCTCTCTGTTGCCAATCGGCTCCACAATTGATAGGGCTTTCAGTTAAGACAGGTAAAAGAAAAAGGATGCCGTGCTAGGAGGAGACTCTATGGTCGGGGAACCGGACTTCCGGTTGGCTCCAGAATTGAATGGGGGGCTTCCGGTTAGGACCTTTGTAGCTCTTTGAGTGTTTAAGGTTGCCGACCCCTGACCTACACAATCTTATAAAAACTCTATTGACCTAAATCTAGAATGAGATGCTCCCTTTCCAAGGAAGCTAAACATTTATCCACTTCCTTTCTTTCCTTCTACCTTTTTTTCAGCATCACTGCCTTCTCCACAGATTTAAGTCTTCACGTTTGTCCAAAGCAGGAGAAATGGATCCTGCCCTTGAGTGAGACTTTTGAGTTGATTTGTTCAGTGATCCATTTGCTTGTATTCCTATGGTATCCTCAGCAATCTTCTCCAACACCAACATTCAAAAGTATCAATATTCTTCCTGTCCAGCTTTTTCAAAATCCAAACTGAAGACTTTAATTTCCCCACAGTTGCATAGGATTTGTCACGTGAGACATCCAGGTGGGAAAAAAAAGTAATGCAGAAAGAAATAATTTTCAAGTGATGTTACACCTTGTTTCATTTAAAAAGCAACTTGACCATATGAATTAAGCAGAGAAAACACACACACACCTCTCATAGAAAAAACAAGCAAGGAAATACTTAATCTTCCTTTCCGTGGTATGAACTATTGGCATGTTCAAGCACCATAATTAGTGCTTTTCCTCTGAAGTGTCTTGATTAGGTAAAGATTATGCTAATCACCTAGCTAGAAAAGTCTAAAAGCACTTTAATAGCCTTCTGGGAGAATTTTATAAGCGAGCTATAGGCCAGCACAGGAGAAGCAAAGGGGAAAAGATATCAGTCTCTCTATTCTCTTCATTGAGACATATCTTGAGGGCAGGAATAATTTGTTTTCTAACACTTTGAGTCTGTTTTGTGTTAGAATAAACAGAAAAGTTGGGTGTCAATTCAATAATTAACATTATTTCTTATAGGCTGATGTCAAACTAGAAAGCTATATGTTTATTGTAATACAATACTCCATGTCAGGGGCCGCTGCAAAAATAATACATACAAAAGCAGTCAGGCTTTGAGTTATTTTATTTTTATTGATGTATATGCCATCTGTCTCATGGTTTCAGGTAGTTCTGGGCCAACTCTGTATGGCATGGTCACTATTTGGATATTTTTGTTATTCCCCAGAGATATTTTCCTGTGACTTTTCTTTTCTTTTCTTTTTTTGCACACTCTATTTTAACCTTTCCCTCAGGTTTTTGAAATTTAGAAAATTTGAATACAGAGAATGGTTAGAAGATAAAACTGGAGTCTCTGTGTCTGAACCTGGACCTCTTATTCATTCCCCAAAGAAAGAAACCTAACACATTCTTGGGCTCCCAGCAGCTGTTCCAGTGTAACATTGTGCAGGTCACAATTAAATCTCCTACAATTCAAGAATTAAAGTTGCCCTAGAGAATTTGAGAGGAATTCTCTGGCTTAAAGACAGGGGTGAAATCCAGCAGGTTCTGGAGAACCAGTAGCAGAAATTTTGAGCAGTTTGGAGAACTAGTAGCAGAAATTTTGAGTAGTTCAGAGAACCAGCAAATACCACCTCTGGCTGGCCCCAGAGTGGGGTGGGAATGGAGATTTTGCAATATACTTCCCCCAGGAGTGGAGTGGGAATGGAGATTTTGCAGTATCCTTCCCCTGCCACGCCCATCAAGCCATGCCCACCAAGCCACACCATGCCCACCAAGCCACACCACGCCCACCAAGCCATTCCCACAGAACCAGTAGTAAAAAAAATGGATTTCTCCACTGCCTAAAGATCCTTTTATCTTATATTGGTGAGCACCCTAGATGGTACATTATTGGCCACTTTGCAATTTCTTGACACTTTTCAGGGACAGCCCCTTGTAAAGTACACTGAAAAGAACACAAGATGACATCAATGAGATCTTATAACCATAGGACTAACTCCAATTTGGCCATTTAATCAGCCAGAAAGGACAAGAGTCAAGCAAGTATGTAGTAGCCCTTACCTGTTCATATTACTTCCCTCCTCCCCCTCCCTTTTCTTTCTTTCTTTCCTTCGTTCCTTCCTTCCTTCTTTTCTTCTCTCTTTTTCTTTCTTTTCTTTCATTTTTGTTTTCTTCTTTCCTTTCTTTCTTTCTTTCTTTCTTTCTTTCTTTCTTTCTTTCTTTCTTTCTTTCTACCATCGAAATAGAGTCTTGAAGAAAACTGAGTAAAGAGCAATCTGTACTCTATGTTCAGTTCCAGATTAACAGAATTGCAGACACACCAGTTGTCATGTGTTATGTTTGCAAGTGCTAAAACTTGCCCATTTGGGAATTTGGGAAATTGTAATGCACCAGATATCCTCAGTGAAGGATCCACTTTTGCTCGGATTTAATTCCATTCCATCTCAGTATTTAAATCAATATTTCAAATGGAGCAGTGAGGTAATTATGTACCAGTTTCTATGAACTTTGCAGTGCTTTAGTTTTTAAGAATGATCTAGCTTTCCTACTAATTTTTCCCTATTGAGGAGAAAAGTAAAAATAGTTCTGGACACTTAAAAGAAATATTTTTAGAGGCAGGTTTCTTTCACATATCATATTCTAACCTACATAGAAATTGAATTCTGTTTTTAGTCTGCTAGATAATGGGAAAATGGAGTTCTGGGCTTCCCTAATAACATTTAAGAATCAGAAATGAGTTGGGAAAAGCAAGCCCCAAGGTGTATCTGGGCATGAAATAGATTGGATGGTTCAATCTAAACCCAAAAAACTATTAATCATACCTGAACTGTGACCAAGATGAAAATTTGCAAGTAGGTGAAAGAAGGTCAGTCCTAATTAGCGAATAAGACTGGAGGAAGATTTACCATCTGGAAAACAGTCAAGAAATCATAAATTATTTTTGCATTAAAAAACCCCCAAAACTTATCTATATGTTTTCATTCTACACAGTCGAGTGGGGCCATGCAAAAGATAAGGACCTTGTTTTAAGGCTGGTATAAATGTGCTATTTCCTAGAAACCTCCTCCCAAAAATCGAAATGGTATTTGAGCCTAACTCCTATGCAGATGTATAAATTAAAGCATCTCTGACAGATGGCTCTCCAGTCTCAATTCCTGCACCATCTTACTGTCCCACAGCTCTTATTGTTAAGATGGACTTTTTAACATTTGGTTGAAATCTGGCCTCCTGTTCTGCAGTCCGCAATGCAAGGGAATCATGATCTCCTTCTGTTCTACCTTTTCTGATATTTGTACAGTGCTGTCAGAATCTCACTTCAGCCTTCTCAAGAAAAGACCTCTTCTTTTCCTTCGGCCTTTCTTCAGATTTAGTTTCTAGCAAGCTAATAATCCTAACTTTTCTTCTTTAAACCTGTTCCAATTTTCTGAATCCTTTCTAAACCATGATATTGGGGACTGAATAGAGCATTTGAGATGAAATCTCACCAAAGCAGAAAAAAGTAGAAGCAGTAGGAAACTACTTCCATAGATGCAGTCTAAAATTGCTTTCGGCTTTGTGCAGTCTGATTGCACTGCTGTCTCAAATTTAATTTACAATCAATTAAATTTTGTCCTAAGATCTTTTGCGGAAATACAATTAACTGTAAAAGTTACATATTTTCCATCTGTGCAGCTGATTTTTGTTTTCTTGGTGAACAACCTTTTCTGTTTAATTCTGTCACTTCAATCCATTTGGGTAACTTATAAAGACCACCTTGAGTATTAATTCTATCTTCTATGGTAATTAACTATCCTGATCAATTTATTATTAATTATGAAACCACCTCATTCAATACCACTTTTGAGTTTGATGAGGGATATTGGTGAGCGCTCTTTAAGTATACATTTCAAATCAGTTATGTATCAATTTAATTATCATTCTGTTAGCCCAAAATTTATTTAACTTACTTATCAACATTCATAAAGACCTTTGTCAAATGCTTGGCTAAAATCAAAGTATCTTATAGTCACAGCACACATAAAGATGTATCATGTGAAGACATAAATTAAGATTACCCAGACATGTTCTAGAGCAATTGATGACTTCTAATCATTACTACATTGTAATTCTAATTGTTCAATATTGGTACAGAGCAACCAATTTATAATTTTATGGAATATTCCTAGGTACCTAGATTAGAGTGACTTGGCTGTTATTACCTAGATCTTCCTTTTTTCTTCTTTTTGAAGAGTTGAACATTTGCCATCTCCAAGCCCCTGCCAGTTTAGCGGATCTCCAGATAATCTTTTCAGAGATATCCCAAAGGTGCTTTTTCAAGAGGCAACTGGACTTTTTGGTTTTTCTTTGAAGGCATTTCGCTTCTTATCAAAGAAGCTTCTTCAGCAAAGTTCTCTTTCAACAGAGCTGAAGAAGCTTCTTGGATGAGAAGTGAAATGTCTTCAAAGAAAAACCAGAAAGTCCAGTTGCCTCTTTAAAAAGCACCTTTGGGACAACCATGGGATAATCATGATCTGGATGACTGAGAATCTCCATAGGCATTTTCAGAGATCGATTACATCAAGATTTGACCAAGCAATCAGCAAGTTATTTAAATACTTCAGAATGCAATTTTGTAAACTTAACTATTGCCTATTCCCCTATGGTGTTTTCATTAATTGGAAGTTCCAATCTCTTCCCTTTATTATCACAATTTTCCCACATATCTATTTTTGTGTTGGAAAAGACTGAACCAAAATAGGAATTAAAGTAATTCTGCTTTTTCGTTGTTACCTTTTTGCTGTCTTCATTGAGCATACTGATTCTTTTCTTTTTATTCTGAATATATTTTATCTAAAGAAGTGGCTTTTGTTGTCCTTTACATCCTTCGCCAACCTCATCTCATTGTGAGTTTTAGCTTTCCCAATATCCTCCTTTCAATTCTAAGCTATATTTTTGTACTGTGCTTTGTGAGCTGGCTGTCATGGGTTCTTTTATAAGGGCTAGTGGAAACCTGGAAGAAGATAAAACTTCTGTTACCAAAAAAACAGGCACTTTATTATTTACTTACCGTATATACCAATATAAACTGGATATTCACATCCTAAAGGCAATGATTTATTATTTCATCAAATCTTCTCCTGATAAAGTTTTAGAAGTTTGTTCCCTTTCTGTTCTGACTTAATCCCCTGCAATTAAATTTTAGTTCCAATCTTGAATCTCTGTGTACTTGTCAAGATCTATTTATTTATTAAACTTGTCTGCCGCCCATCTCTCCAGAGGTGACTCCCTCTGCCCGAACAGTCAATTCTTTATTTCATCCCTGTTTATTCTCACTCCTGGATTATCTATCTCTTTACATTTTTATTGCTTTACAATTTAAAATTTACTATCTTCCCTCTCTACCCTCATCTCTTCTCCTGAGTTACTTGTTTTGCTTCTTTCTGCTTTTTCTTTCAAGTGTTTGGGCCTGAGGAACAATTGCCTCAGTAAGACAGTAGTTTCTGCTCCCTCAGCCTTTACCTTTCTCCCAGAGATCTCCGTGGGAATTCTCCCCTAGAATCACTTCTGGAAACCTTTCTCTTCTTGCCCTGGTCCTCATTGATTCCACACAACTCTTTCTGGCTCTTCTTTTCTTAGGCCCTAGCATCCATCACAACTCTTGAGTCTACATCACAAAGTGAGGAAAGAGGAATGCTGCCACTCCTCTCCAGTGGTCTTCTCTCCCTGATCTGCTTTACCTGGAATTTCTGAAGATTTTTCTGCTGAATTGCTTACCTCGTCTCTGAATTGCCTCCACTATATACCCTCACACCTGCAACACCAATGTCTCTCCCCCCAAAATGCTTTCTCAGCCTTTAGATATTATTTCCTATACTTTGTGACTTCTGGTCCCTTCCCTTCCCTTCCCTTCCCTTCCCTTCCCTTCCAAACCGAACCAGTAGAAATCCACCACTGTTCTAACTAATCTGGAATTAAGCCAGACTTCTTATGCAATGAAAAATCTAAAAACACCATAGATCTTTTTCTTTGTGTACAAGAAAGCAAATTGAGGAAACATTTTAATTCCATCATGTTGTTACATAACATGTGCACATCTTCTGTGACCCCTGTGTTACATTTTTAAAGCTTAATCCTTAATTTCCCTCTTTTAGTGTTGTTTCTTGCCAATACCATTCAATTCATTTTTCTCATCTTTCATTGCTATGCCTTAATTATGGCTGTATGATGTCTTACAGGAAGAAAATTATGAGAAAGCAGCAATTCTATTAAGATAATTTATCTTAAAACAGATAATTTGTGGGGAAATAAAGTACATTGGACTATTCTGGTATAGATTAAGGACTTCATCCTAAAAGTTTAATGCTGCAAATTACCATGTCAGCAATATATAAAAATACAGACAATCCTCAAGATATGATCACAATTGGGACCAGACTTTTATTCCCTAAATGACACAACCATTAAGTGAGTCATTGTATTTATATATAACCATATATAAGGACTCTAGGCAGACTCTTATATAACCTATCTTGAAGAAATTTCCAGGTGGGGATTGTGATTTCTATTTAATCTACAGCTTTCAGGCAAGAACTCAAAATAATCACTCAAATTGGCCAGTTTTGGGCTACCATTTGTAGCTTTGGGCTACCATTACTTAGGATTGGTCTTGTAATAGTATTTGGTTTGAATTTATTTTATTAATTATGTTCTTAAGTATTTTTAGAATCCATTGTACTTATTGCTTTACTGTTATATACATATATGTATGTATATGTGTGTGTGTATAGATAGATGATAGATAGCAATACTTCTTTTATTCAATATTTTGTTTGTATCTGGCCTTAAGGTTATAATAAATTTCATTTGATTTGTATTGTCTATCTTATGGTTCATATCTTATGGATACTGGGATGCTTTTTTGGGGAACACTGTAGGACAGGGGTGTCAAACTGGCAGCCTGTGGGCTGGATGCAACATGCACAGGCTATGTCCACCCCAGCTCCACAAATGGAAAAAAAAAGTCATGATATGTCATGTGACAGCAACGTGACACATTGAGTTTAACACCCGTGTGATAGATGACCAGGATGAGCCCAAGGGTGGAGTCAAATGCATCACCCTTTGGAGGCTCTATGCCTTTGTAAGAGACCTAAACCAGCCCCCCTTGAAGTCCATTGACTCTTATTTGTTGCCAATTCACCTTGCCCATTAGTAGTTCAGATTCTTAGGTAGAGGTTGCACAAAACAAACCTGTAGTATTTTTGAAGTCTATCCCGATTCCTGACTTCTTACACCTGACAGCCACAGGACTACAGCAAAGCAATCCTAGGTTCCTGGTATAGTCCCACAAAATCATGATGCTTCAGCCATAAACTTCTTTTTTTACTTCTCTTTTGTCCAGAATTTCGTTCTGCCTTCAGATTCTATGTCCTTTTAAAGAAGAAAGGCTCCAATTCTCTATTTTGAGCTCTTTCAGAGAAACTGTGCAACTTTCCATACCAGGGGATCAAGTGGATCCACCTGATATACTATCCGAATGCCTTCATATCATCTGATACTGATTGTATCAGGACAGTTTTAGTTTCTGGACCCAACATGGGTGAAATTTACAATGACTGTTTTCCTTCTCCTCCATCAGATCTTTCACTGCAGTAACAAAGCTCAAGGCACCACCACATATTTTATTATCCTTGCTTGCTCAAAGTGTTTTATATATATAGCAGCAAATCTTTCATCTCAAAAGGACTTGCCAAAAGCTAGAGAGGTCAAGGAACGACAGGGTCACGAAATATCCAGCAGAATGTATAATAACTTGCTTCTGTCATTGCCCTTTTGGAAATTTTCTCCTGAGCTTGATTAGCTAAACTCTTGGACAAGTGAACAATTTTTTCCTCCCAAGATTTAAGAGCGTCATTGCACTTGCCCATCATTTCTTAAAGTCTGAGGTTTCTGAATAAACAGAACAAATAAACAAACCTTAGGATTTGTTTATGCATTTAATAAACTTTGTCCTCTACAATTTAGTGCTCAGGACATCAGCTAAAATTAAATTTTAATCTCTTTTTTTCCCCTCTCTCTCTTCCTCAACTCTTCCCACACCATTAACCTCTAACTAATGTATGCAAGTTTTTATGGTAAATAAAACAAACTAGAAGCAAATAGGAATAAATATTTGTTTTTCAGCTGTACTTTAGTAATTAAAATTTTGTTCCCAGATTGAGAAGTCCATGTTCAAATCTCACTTTAGAATGGAGTCCAGTAGTATCAATTGGACCAGTTCTAGAATCACAGACTTGGACACGGCCATTTAGATTACTGAATCTAAATCGGTGCTCCAAGCAGCAGCCCAGTTAAAGCATCCTAGCAATCCATCCTGTTCTTGAACACATTGAATGAAGAACTTACTTATCTAAGTAATTGTTTCCAGCCTAGAAACACTCCTGCTGCTGGGAAGATTTTTCTTCATTCAGTTGGAAACTGCCTTTCTGTAACTTAAACCCATACTCCATATTTTGGTCATAGAGAATAGGTCCTTCTGAACCTATCAGCCAAAACGTGCTGCATAGAGTTGTTGTGGGAATAAAATTGGACATCTTAATTTCACATAGAAAAAAATAGCAAATAATGTGATCAATGGCATTGTTAATCCAGCAATTTTCTCTTTTCTAGAGGGTAAAAATTCATTGAATACGTCCTGCTTGCTTCTATTGTACATAACTGCAAATGATTGTATGTAATTAAAGAAATGCCCAACATTTGTTGATCAAAGACTATTTCGCCTCGGTACTAGAAGGTATAAATAGATCAGGCCTTAACAGGGCTGGTCTTGGGTAGTACTTTTTTTTTTTTAATTTGATTTATATGCCACCCTTCTCCGGAGACTCAGGGCGTCTTACAATGCGTTAAGCAATAGCCTTCATACTTTTGTATATTTTATACAAAGTCAGCTTATTGCCCCCACAATTGGGTCCTCATTTCACCTACCTTAGAAAGGATGGAAGGCTGAGTCAACCTTGACCCTTGGAGAGATTCGAACCAGCAGAAATTGCAGGCAGCTGTGTTAATAACAGGGTGCGTAAACCACTGTACTATCAAGGCTCTTTGAATGAGAACTACAAAGGAAGGTCAGTACTGTTAAGGATATGGTTGTGAGATAACCAGGACTGGTTATGAAGCAGAGCGTAGAGTTTTGCGCACGGAAATGGTGCTGAGAGTACTTGTGAATAAACTGCATACAAACTGGTTTTTAAAGTATTTTACTTATAGAGCAAAGCAAAAGCATAGTCTTTTACCAATCCAAGTTTTAGCCATGCATAATCAATCCAGAGATACAAAACTTCTTACCGGTTCGTAGAACAATACATGAATCATTCAGGAACGATATTAAAACAGTTGATAAAAGCAGTAATAAATAAACCATGATCAAATTGACCATGTAAAGAGATCAAAGATATTTACAGCACAGCAGCAGGTAAAAATATGGTGTAATGTCCACACACTGACCACAATCAAGCTCTCCTTAAATACAGTTGCTACAGAGCTCATCCAATTAGGATGCAGAATGACTCAGCAATACTCTTAAAGATATATTATACATATTCATACTATAAACATATAATGTTGGCTTATATATTTCCTGGCCAACTAGTTAGACAATGACCATTTCCTAACAAGTACTGTTGGCTAGACTTGGAACTTAAAAAGCATCCCAGAAGAAGGCAGTGACAAACCACTTATTATGACAAGAAAAATTTCTGGGATATGTGCAAGTAAGTCACCAATGGTACAACTTGATTTGGAAGTGACTACTTTCCTTTTTATAATAGTTTAACCACTATTAAGCATGACAGTTAACAGAAAGTACATACTCATAGGCAAGAAGGTCTGATGCTAAAATGTAACAAAATAAGGTGCTTCCCATCATGTTTATTGAATATGGTTTCTAACTGTTGGTCATAGAAGACTGGATGAATTAGTATAGAAGGATGGAGGATATTTTAATGTTTTACTATTACACCCGGATAATTTTACCAGCACATTTCACAAGCAGCTGGTTATCAATAACTATTTTTGCACAAAGTGTGTATATTTTACAACATGAAAAGTTGTTATGCTTGAAAATATAGTTATCCCCTCTTTGTTATAAGAGGATTTTCAGGTAGCTCCCACATTAATAGCTAAGAGTTAAAAACTACTCAGTAAACTTTTTAAAACTCATCACTTTTCAACATAATGCACAAAAGTATAGCAGCAAGATAAAGCACAAAGCAAAAACAATCATCTTAAAAATCAGTTGTTGATTAACATTTCAAGTAAAAGTGCCACAGGAAGGATTGTAAAATGGTCATTATTGATATAGAAATCAATAGAGGCTTACAACTGTTTTTTTTAAAGTATTTTTTTATTTTTTTCCCAACATAAATATAAAATATATCTTTCAAGAGCGAAGTCTCGATCCAGTCACAGATAGGTACAATCGCTTACATTTAAAAAAGAAAAAAAAAAGAAAAAATTCCATTCACAATTTCCCATTACATCTTTTAAAATTAAAAATCAGAACTTAAAAAAAAAACTTTTTTTAACATGAATTCTAATATCTTGATGAGAACTATTCTATTATATTACCACCAATTTAATTTCCTAAAAAAGAAAGTCTTAATTCATTTTTATATCCATTTATAAATTCAATTATATCTGGTTTTTTCCAACTTCCCTTCATTAAACCTTTTAACAATAATATCAAAACGTATTTTTTTAAATATATATATATTCTAACCTCTTAATTTGATTGATTACCTTACAATTTTATCACCACACATCTTAATTTCAAATTGAATACAGCTCTATTTTTGTTTCAATTTATACGTGAAAGTTCTATCTATTTTTCTTAATATCTAGTTCCTTTCAATAGATATCTGAATCTTAAGCTTTAACAGTTTGCCTTTAAATTTACACATTTCATATTAGACAAATTTATCTCAACACTAGTATCCTCCTCCATAACTCCTACTATTGTTTGGCTGATTTCCAGCATGTTCTATTTTGGCTGATTTCCAGCATACTCTCCTCCAAATCTCTATCTCTTGTTTGGCTAGTATTACCAGCATGCTTTCCTCCACTCCTAGATCTATTATTTTGGTTGTTTTATTTGACAAATTCACAGCCTATTACATAGTTGCTTTTTCAACATATTCTCATCCGTATCTCCCCCCAATTTTATATAAATATGTATTTCAACAACTATCTTCTCACATATTTTCTCCTAGGTTATAAATTTCCCTTAAAATCTTCTCTCTCCACATTTATTCTTATTTTTCTATAGAAATCACATTTTTTTCCACTTTAAAAATCACTTTCCTCTATTTATTCAATCTGCAAATATGTCTTATTGAAATTCAAAATTTCATTTAAGCATTAAGATATTTAAAGAGTCATATATTCTTTCAATCATTTATAATCGTATTTCATGACCAAGTTAATATTTATATATTTATATAGTCAAGTTCAGTAGAAATGGAAGTAAGAAATAAAAAAGAAGACAGAGAGAGAGAGAAGAAAAAGAACAAAAAAAGAAGAGAATAAGTAAGGAAGAGAATAAGAAAAAAGAAAAAGAAAACAAAAAAGAAAAAGAAAACAAAAACAAAAACAAAAACAAAAACAAAAAAGAAAAGGGAAAAGGAAAACACCTCCTAACAGTATTCAGACCTCAAATGAGCATTAATCATTACATTTGCATTTTAATCAAACTCTATTATTTTTCTTATCTTGCTACCCACTATATTCCATTTCTTCTTTTTCCAATCTGTCCAAAACTACTCCTTTTCAATTTCAATGTTATCAGAGTTAAAAGTGCTATAAAGTTTAGTTCTTTTATAGTAACTATTCCATATATGGTATCATCATCTCTTCTTCTGTTGCCACGCCTTTTTCTTTTGTTGCTGCGCCTGTTAGTTCAGTTTTAATTGTTCCATTTTATTTTGATCCATCAATAAATTCTCCTATAGTCAGGTTGGATATCTCCAGAATCAAACCTC
Organism: Arizona elegans; assembly: GCA_022577455.1. NCBI lineage: Eukaryota > Metazoa > Chordata > Lepidosauria > Squamata > Colubridae > Arizona > Arizona elegans. The sequence goes on along the minus strand of JAKOOJ010000001.1, from coordinate 206,318,088 downwards.
CATAATTTTTTCCAAAGTAATCCAGTTTAAATAGCAAGACACATAGTTTTCTCCTTCAAACCGCAAGCAATCCACAATTTGCACTTTTCGTCACAGCTAGTATCCATTTTGTCTAGTACCGCTTGTCTTTTCCCTTTACTTTAAAAAGTTCCTGTTTGTCTCCTCTTCCCGCTTTCTCTCTTCACAAGTAAGCCATTCCCATTTGAAAAAGAAAGTTTCAATTTTTTATATCTTTCCAAGAAAACGATCATTCCAAAACAGACAGTAGTTGCAATAATCCATTAAAGGATCTTTTCCTCCTGTTAATTGTTTGGCTCAGTCATCTTGCCCTGATAGTTTGTAGCTGCTAATTAAGGCTAGGGGCACACTTGTTAATAGCCATTATTTAAGTGCTGCTCCCGCCTGGGTTGGATCTCCCTCACCTGGCTTCCGAGCTCTTTGCTCTTTTTCCTGCTTCTTCTTCCTGCACAATGCTTTCCCGGTTGGCCCCAGCTTTGAGGCAGCCACCATGGCTGCCGCTCCCCCGCCACTGGCGCAGAGGGCTTCTTCCGGCCCCGAGGAACCTGCCCGTTCCTCTCGGCCGTCCAAGGGGTTCCTCTCTTTCCCCCTGTCCCTCCAGGACAGGGTAGGTCTGCAGACCTGTTGGCAGCAGCTTGACAGATGGGGTTTTTGCGGGGCTCGTTAGAGTTCTGCTATTTCCCTGTCTGGATCACCGCAGCGGAGGCTTACAACTGTTATTGTTCCCTTTCTGAATGAAAAGCATTGCAAACACAAACATTGAGTATATCTATTCAGTTCAAAGTCCTCTGCCCAGGATAGGTTTAATTTCCAGAAAAATTGAGATGAGAAACATAGTACATCACTCTACGTGATGATACTAAAGTATGACTATTTAAACTTCTGACAAGCCTTGGCCAATCCTAGTTGATATTCTTCTCACATCTCCAGATCCTTTTGTACTTTGGTGTCATTGCCTCATTCATTTGACATGGAAATCCATCGCTTGTCTTTCTGAGTTGACAACTGTTTTTTGTTTTGAGAACATTCCATCTTAAATCTTTTTAGATGTTCTTACACATGATGCATAAGGTCAAATTTCCTAGAACCACCTTTTGCTCTCCATGGCCTACTGTCTTTCATATAACTCCATTCATACTTTCAAACAAATTTCTCTAACATCTGTATTTCAATTTGTAAATCAAACACTTACCAAGCAATACCTGTGGTAACTCCATAGTAATACAGGTAACAGGTTCTAAACTATTGTGTAGTAAATTATAACCCATATGTGTGCATGGACCTGTTTGATTGAAAATCCAGATATTTATTAGTTCGATTTATTTATTAGTTCGATTTATATGCCGCCCTTCTCTGGAGACTCAGGGCAGCTTACAATGCGTTAAGCAATGGCCTTCATACTTTTGTATATACCTGCTTAGTAGGGCTTTCAGCCCCCGCCCCCCCAAAGCGGTGTTCTTTTTTATACAAAGTCAGCTTATTGCCCCCACAATCCAGGTCCTCATTTTACCTACCTCGAAAGGATGGAAGGCTGAGTCAACCTTGAGCCTGGTGAGATTTAAACTTGCAGTAATTTCAGGCAGCTGGCAACTAAGTGCTACTTTAACAGCACTTAGTCCACAGCACCACCAAGGCGCATATTAGGATTGGATTGTGCTCTCCTTTATCATCTCTGCATTTTTGTACACTATAATAGCTTTTTAAAAGAGTGACACAAAGAAGGGAAAGATCATCAAGATATTAGACACCAAATTAGGTTTCTGAAACTCAAAAGTCACAGATTTCATCATTATAATCATTTACTCTTCAAAGAAACCAGATATACACTTGAGAAAAAGATGGGACTGAACATCAGCCTCTCCTCCTCCTCCTCGCCATCATCCTATCTTTATCTGTCTTTATTTGTTTCTATCACTTGTTTCTCCAGCCCCATCAGGCAGGTAGAGAAAAGACAGGTTTAAGGAGATATTCAGTTTATAACATTCAGTTCTGCTCTTTTATTTGAGGATTTGTAGGAACATCAGGCAGTACAAGCCTTATACCAACCACGGTTCTCTTTTTGAGATTGAGAGACAAGAACAATTAATCAGTGGAACAGCTTGCCTCCAGAAGTTGTGGCTGCTCCAACATTGGAGGCTTTTAAGAATTTGCTTGAAATGTTATAGCGCAGTGATGGTTAACCTTTTCGGCACCGAGTGCCGAAAACGTGCATGTGCACACCCATAAAGCAATGCATGCATGACCCCCCCATATGCCCCACTCCTGCACATGCATTTGTGACCCCCAGACATGCATGTGTGACCCCCCTGCATGCCCCTCATCCCCCGTCCCCCACACATGTGTGCGTGTCTCCCACATGCTGAGTGACAGAGACCCAAAAAGCATCTGGCTGATGGGAGGCACCTGCGCATGCGCGGCAGAGCTGAGCTGGGGTGACGGCTCATGTGCCCACAGACAGGACTCTGTGTGCCACCTGTGTATAGGTGTATCACTATCACAGGTATAGTGTTTCCTGCCTAAGCAGAGGGTTGGACTAGAAGACCCCCAAGGTCCCTTCCCACTCAGTTATTCTATTCTATTCTATTCTATTCTATTCTATTCTATTCTATTCTATTCTATTCTATTCTATTCTATTCTATTCTATTCTATTCTATTCTATTCTATTCTATTCCATTCCATTCCATTCCATTCCATTCCATTCCAAACGTTTCTCACTTGATCAGGTGGTCTTTGCATAAATGATGAATGGCTCTTGACTTAAATGCCTTTTTCATTCGGTTTTAATTTTCAAAATAGCCATTTAACCCATCCTTTTCCCCCTTCTATTTCTAAAACAATGTAAAGTGGTCATAGCCCTTGGGATGGGGAAGAAGATTCTAAACTGTCATTAAACTTGCACCTTCCATTTTCCTATTCTGGACACTGATATTTTGAACGAGGCACACAAAAAGTCCATATTGATTTCCTTCACTTATCTATAATTGTTCTTTTCCTCCAATATAATTCTAGGCCCTGGGTCTTAAGCCATTGGGTGGTAAAGCAAGACTGATATATTTTTTTTCTTACCAGATTTGCTTGGAAATAACTCTCCTCTTTTTCCTTTGGCTGTTAGTAACATAAAAATAGTAACAAACCACTGGCCACAAAATCATTCAAGCCCAGTTCCACAGCAAGAAATCAATCCAGGTTATCATGTCATGTCGTGGCAATATAAAGTTAGCTGTCACCAAAGAGTAAATGTGGAAACAAAAGCAATAAAACTTTTTCCTAAAGAGGAAACTTTTCTGTCCCTTTAACAGTATTTTACCTGAAAAATCCCATGAGAGGAGGCACAGCTGGTTTATCCCCAGAATCTTGAATGTACAAATCAAGATCATTAAGCTGTGCATTACATCCCGATGTCTGAACGTGGTAGGCTCTTATTAGGCATATAACCCATGGACATAGGTGCCTCCGACTAAACATTCACTTACGTCCCGATGTATATTGATGTTTAAGAGGCCTGTACTTTAGAAGAAAAATCAATTCTATTAGGGTTTGTTGGAGATATTTTTGTTGCAGTGGAACCTCAACTAACTATTCCTGCGTATGAGAAATGGGCAAACTACCCTGTTTCCCTGAAAATAAGACATCTCCTGATAATAAGCCCAAAATAATCCTAAAATAAGCCTCCCCTGAAAATAAGCCCTCCCCAAAAATATTTAAATGCAGAGCTGGAAATCAGGTAAGACGGTAAAAGGAGCCCCATCTTGTTCCACATGCCCCAAAATAATAAGACTTCCCCCAAAATAAGACCAAGTGTTTATTTCAGGGTTCAAAAAAATATAAGACAGGGTCTTATTTTTGGGGAAATGCTGTAACTTGTCTTCATAGCAATAGCAATAGCATTTAGACTTATATACCATAGTGCTTTACAGCAGTGATCCCCAACCTTTGTGGCCTGGCGGCCTGGCAGCCTGGTGGCCTGATGGGGGGAGAGGGGAAGAGTGGTGGGCTGGCACGCACACACATACAAACATACATGCAACTTGACTAGTTGAGCTGTGTGCACATGTGCGGGTGTGACAAAGCACCACTCGCATAAGTCAAGCTGTACACATGCACATTGGCCTGATGCTCGCACTGTCCAGTAGTGAATATGCCACGGCCCGGAAGGGGGCCGCAACCTGAGAGTTGGGGACCCTTGCTTTACAGCATTCTCTGGGCAGTTTACAGAGTTAGCATATTGCCTTCAACAATCTGGATCTTCATTTTACCAGAAGAATGGAAGGCTGATTCAACCTTGAGAGGGTCAAGATTGAACTCCTGGCAATGGGCATAGTTTGCCTGCAATACTGCTCTTTAACCACCAGGACCACCAGGGCTCCTGGTTCATATCCAGAATAAATATGGTGTCTTCGCAACACTCCAAATCTTTGAAATACTATTTCTGTCTTATTCTTTTATTCTGCTCAATTACCCTTGTATTGATTCAAACAGAAATAAATGCCCAGAACTCTGCTACATATACTAGCAGTCCTTGATCCTCTTGCTCGCTCTTTCTCTCTCTCGTTCTCTAGGGAATCTTAAATAGATAATTCTACTTCCATTTACTCTTCATTCATGCTATTAAAGTAAAGACCAGTAAGGGTTGTTTATGTGTCTATAGCACAAGACACATTATTGTCTGCTTTCTGCCACAATGATCCAAGAAATTTATGATGCATTTTTAATTCCTTGATGGTCTGGTGCACCATTACCATCTAGGGGAAAAGAGATGATTCTTGGCTTACTTTGGTTCGTGTGAAAGAGGCTTTTATTGTTAGCATTATCAGGACACGGCCAGTGTCCTGATTCTCATAGGCTGCTGTGAAATTAATGTGCTGTAGTATCTCAGATGGAAAAAGGACTCTTACCATTGAATGGATGTCCCTCTTGTGATTTTTCCCCTCCAGTGGAGATTTCTATCCTTATTCCCTTAAGCATTTCTTGAGAATTTTTTCTGGTGGTACTTTTTCATTTAACTGATTTATTATTGGAGGTGGCCAGAAGGTTCTATTAATAATGTTATTCTTTCTATCACTCTGATGTGACCTTGATTGCCAATATTTCCTGATCTGGAAAAGCTCATTGGGAAGAGATTCTTCATCATCATTATTATTATTATTATTATTATTATTATTATTATTATTATTATTATTATTATTATTATCTTTTCCCTGGGGTTAGGAGAACCAAGGAAATGGAAAGGGCTTTGGCTTTCAATCTCTCTTAACCATAGGGGAAGGCAATCTGCAAGAAAAGACTAACTTCAAACTATGTAGTGACATGCTTCTAGCATGTTGGGAGCATGCCTGGCATTGTAGCTCTGGTACACCCAGTACTAATCCAGAACAATATTGATACCAGTTTCTGAAACCCCTTAAACTGGCTTGCTGTGCCACAGAAGGGAGCGCTTAACCCAGAAGAGAGGAAAGAAGAGTGCATGCAAACAACCAAAGTAGCATCTGAGTGGTATCACTGTACATCCAATGCCCCTTTATGTGTGCTGAGGACAACCTGCAGGGTAGACCAAGATCTAAGACTGGCAACTTCACTACAGCATTGCTGATGTTGCCCACAGCCTCTTGCTATGAGTAATGTGAGATTCCCTGATCCATACAAGTGCTGTTCATCCTGGAAGCTCCTTTTACATGCCAAGCTATTGGTGGGCTTTTCCAGCATGTACTGAGGGATTCTCCAGGGCCATCCTGAAGTCCTCTTTCCTCAGAGACTTCTCAGTGAGCACTTCAGAGCTCCTCTTAGCCTTTACCCGGATTGTGAACTCTGAGGAAGAAAGTTGAAAGAGACATGAAGTAGAAATGAAACAACATGGATCCTTTGTTTAGGCCTAAAAAAGGAGGGAAACTATTGTTGTTGTTGCTGTTGTTGTTGTTGTTATTGTTGTTATTGTTATTGTTAATCTTTGGTGAAATTCACAGCTTTTGAGGCTGGTTAATAGTTCAGCAGCTCGAATCCTAACCAAGGATCTAGGAACTGTTAAGGTATCATCGGAGGATGTAAGCTGTTCCGAGTAAGGTGGTTTTTTGTAGAGTCAAAATGTTTAAGTCCGGTAAATTTAGAATTTCTAAATAGCGGGGTAGCCCTTTGGGTATTGCTCCAAGGGCTCCAATTACAATCGGGACAACACACAATTTCTTTTTCCACAGTCGCTCAACTTCAATTTGCAAGTCCCGGTACTTCGTAATTTTTTTCTTGCTGCTTATCTTCAATCCGTGCATCACCAGGTTTTGCAATGTCAATGAACCATACTTTTTTCTTTTCAATTATTGTTATGTCAGGTGTGTTGTGGACCAAGTGCCTGACAGTCTGAATCCTGAAGTCCCACAAGATCTTGAGTTTCTCATTCTCTAAAACTTTCTCAACTTGATATTCCCAGTGGTTTTTGCTGCACTCAAATCCAAACTTCTGGCACAATTTCCAGTGAATGATCTTAGCAACGCGGTCACGGCGTTGTAGATAGTCAGTATGTGAAATTTTGCTGCATCCACTGATCAGGTGGTCGACTGTCTCATCTTTCTCATTACAGAGGTGGCACTTGCTGTTGGTGGTAACATGTTGAATTTTTGCCTTCAAGCAGTTTGTGGCTAAGGCTTGTTCTTGAGCTGCCAAAATAAAGCCTTTCTTTTTTCAGTACTCCTGATCTTAACCATTTCCAAGTTAGTTTCTGGTCAGCTTTGCCTTCAATATTTTTCAAGTATTGGCCATGCAGAGCTTTGCTTTTCCAATTTTCAGCTCACTGCTCAATTACTTCTTTCTTATATTCTGCTTTTGTTTTAGTTGTCTTTAAAATGCCTCCTTTATTTACTTCCTTAATCATTGGTTCTTCACTTTTCTGAATGTAATCATTCAAGCTGCGTTTTTCTTCTTCCATAGTCTGCTTTACTTGTAGGAGTCCTCGACCACCCTCTGCTCTTGGTAAATATAATCGGTCAACATCACTTTTAGGGTGCAAGGCATGATTCATTGTCATAAGCTTCCTTGTTTTTCTGTCCAAGCTGTCTAACTCCATCTGGGTCCAGTCAATTATTCCTGCAGAGTATCGAATCACAGGTATAGCCCAGGTATTTATGGCTTTTATGATGTTTCCTCCACTCAGCTTGGACATTAATATCTTACGAATTCACCGAATGTACTTGGCTGAGATTAATTCCTTGACTTTATTATGCATTAAGTCATTATTGTTGTTGTTGCTATTATTATTGTTGTTGTTGTTGTTGTTAGGTTTCAAGGGTGTGCTTTGTTTAAAAGCATCTTTGAAAGAAAGCACTTCTTTGAAAGCACTTCTTTGAGCAGATATGGTGGTAATAAATTAGGAATAAAAGTAATGTGGTACCCTAGGCTAAATTGTGAAATTACCTTCTTATCCTTGCGCCATTCTTTCCCTAATCTAGGATAAATCAATTGGATTAGGAATGTACCTCACAGAATAACCAGATACTGCAAATGGTGGGAGTTGCAATCACAATATGACCGACAGTATGCCTTCATAGGAAGTCTAAGAGAAGTTATCACCATCCTACATTTTCCAGTTTTTTTTACTTGTGTTGGGATACCAGGAAAATCATATTCTTGTATTCCATATTCTGATGAATGAAAGCTTGTGTATTAACACATTCTTCTTCCTTCATCATAATCCTGATGGCATGAATTATGAAGAAAGTATTCCCTTCACCTTTCTGATGAACTGCTCCAGTTTTGCTACTGCATTTTCCCTCACACCATGCAGGAAAGGAGGGGAGAGGAAAAATGTAATCTTTTCTTTACAAACAGAAATGAAAATCTCTTTCTTGATTAGTATAGGAAATTGAAGTCTCTCTCTCTCTCTCTCTCTCTCTCAATCTGTCCCCATTCTTTTATTAATTAAACAGCACATAGAATATGATAGCTCATTTCAGGCCTACAGGGCCATTTACCACAATGCCTGCAGTATATTGAAATAAACATCTATTTCAATGAGCAAAGCCATGGAGAACATAATACAAAGGGAGCTGAATTAAATGTATTAACATTTAAAAACCAAAAGTGAAGTTAAACAATGAGATTTTACGCATCCCCTGAAAGACCTAAATTGGGCTGCTGGTAGTTATCTCTTCTGGTTTGTTTTTTATATGATGAGATGACAGAATGCTTGCTAAAGATGGGTACACAGCGCACATATCTTGCACTGCACTAAGGAGACTTTGATGGAGGTAAAGGTGTCCTCTCTTGTATACCCACTAGGTTAGGAGAACCCAAAATAGGCATCCCTAGAAGAAACTAAGCTAAAGAAACTAACACAATCCCCTGATTTAATTCTGATAGAGATAAACAACATCTATGTGCCAGAGGTGGGTTTCAGCAGGTTCTGACCAGTTCTGGAGAACCGGTAGCAGAAATTATGAGTAGTTTGGAGAACCGGTAGTAAAAATTCTGACTGGCCACACCCCCAACTATTCTCTGCCTCCTGAGTCCCAGCTGATCGGGAGGAAATGGAGATTTTACAGTATCCTTCCCTGCCATGCCCACCAAGCCATGCCACGCCCACCAAGCCACACCCACAGAACCGGTAGTAAAAAAATTTGAAACCCACTACTGCTATGTACCATTCAAAAGAGACAATCAAACAGCCAAAAAGGAAACAAAAAGACCAAAACACTTCCTTGCCAGCCAACAACACCAGCAATCAATACACAATCAAGGAACCACCAAACAAGTTAACAGTAAATAATAGCTCATTTGAGGAACCTCCAAGAATACTCTCACCAATATTGACAGGGCAAGCCACTGGTATGTAAAAAGAGAGCAAGCTCCAATCTCCGCTAACACTGATGATGTTACCTAGTTTGGTAATGAAATGTCTGCAAGAAAGTAACTGAACTCAGAGACCACAAAAGATAGCTATTACAATGTTAGCGGTGAGGCTAGATATGAAGACCCAGAGAATTTTGGAAGAGGAGGTTTGGGACTCCTAGACTCCCCAGCTATCCACTATATTGTTCTTTCCCTTTAATTTTAAATTTGATACAATTTGATTTTTAAAATATTTTTTTTCTGTATTAAGTTCTTTGCTTAGTACGTATATCAAAAACTTGGCTGAAACTTAGATGTTAGAATCCTAAGGCAGATGTATTGTAATTTTACCTTTCTACATAGACATATTTGTTGTAATGTATTTGTTATTCAATTAATTAATTTATGTAGTTATTAAAAGCATTTATAGAGCTGTCCAGCTTACAACCAATTCTGGGTGGCTTCTGATCAAAAGATAAAACAGCATAAAAACCATAGTAAAATTATAAAACTAACATAACCAAAACATTATAAATCACAAAAACCTGGTGCTAAGTCAAATGTCTGAGATATAGCCAACTAATTTTATTCCGGAGTTTGGGGTTGGCAATTTCAACTAAATATAATAATTTCCCATGATAAAAAAGAAATAGCACCCTGTTTTGTCAGTAACTATCATTCTCAAGAAAAACTGTAAAAATAATGTCAACTTTCTTCAAATTCTGCTTTTAGGGTCCTGAAACCTCTATGAAATGTATCAACTGAGTTTATTGCAATATTATTTGTTTATATAGATCATTTATATCTTGGATATTGAGACACTAGGTGGGAAACAAATCACAAAATACAAAACAAAATTAAAACAATCAGAACACAATATACAAGGCACCATAACAAACTCACATTACCTATATTGGCCTCAACTAACATGCCAGCCCACTTCTTGGGGTAAGAGCCAGATTTTAAAGCTTTCTAGAGCCCCAGGAGATCTTAAGCTCTTCAATTTTGATCAGGGGAGGCTTTGCCATTGTGTAAGTGCTGTGGAAGTGAAGGCATGTCTCCTAGGTCCTATCAGATGACCTTATTTAATAGAGGGTAGTTAGTGTACACTCATCCTGTGGGATCCGATGGAAAGGGCAAACAAACCAGGGGTGAAATCCAGCAGGTTCTGGAGAACCGGTAGCGGAAATTTTGAGTAGTTTGGAGAACTGGCAAATTCCACCTCTGGTTGGCCCCAGAGTGGGGTGGGAATGGAGATTTTGCAATATCCTTCCCCCAGGAATGGGGAGGTAATGGGGATTTTGCAGTATCTTTCCCCTGGAGTGGGGTGGGAATGGAGATTTTGCAGTATCCTTCCCCTGCCATGCCCACCAAGCCATGCCATGCCATGCCACGCCCACCAAGCCATGCCCACAGAACTGGTAGTAAAACAATTTGGATTTCACCATTGAAACAAACCTCAAGAAAAGGTAAACCTGCTAATAAATTGGCCCTGTGACATGCAAGGCTTTAAAGGTGATAACTAGCATCTTGAATTGTACTAGGAAGTACCAGTAAAGGAGAATATTTGTAGCTCAGGGTTGAAACAATGGGTGCTCTCTGAGCTTGCTTGTTTTCTTGAAGACATTTCATTACCCTAACTAGGCAACATCATCAGTGCTAGTAAGGAGTACAGTTTATATTCTGGGGTCTGTGTGGATGGGGCAGTCTTAGGGATTCTTTAGTTAGGCTGTTTACTAATGGCTCTTTGTCAGTTTCTTGATTGGGGTATTGCTTACTTGTTTGTTGGTCTGACATTGACCTTGGAGTTAATCTATGCTGATCTGAATGCTGATTACTGATGGAAAGGTTCTGGTGGGGTTCTTTTCTCTTTTGGCCTGGTTGATTGTCTCTTTTACATAGTCTATAGATGTTGTTAATGTCTATGTGTCTATTGATGGCTGATTTGTCAGAGTGCCAGGCTTCTAGAAATTCCCTGGCATTTTCTTGGATTTGGCCTGGTCTAAGACTGTCACATTTTCCCAATTGAAGCTATGATTAAATCTATGAAGCTATGTTGTGAAATTAAAGAATGTTCATCATGCCTTCTGACTGCCAGTTGGTGTTCATAGATGCGTACTGCCAGTCTTCTGCCTGTTCATCCTACAGAGTGGTTGTTGCTGTTCTTACATTGTAATGCTGCAGACGACTCCTGTTTTTTCTTCTGGGGTTGCTGGGTCTTTTGGTTGGCTTAGGGCTAAACTAGGAAGTACAGTGGTAACCATGCAGCTCTCACCGCAATAGTGTAGTACAAGTGAAACTATACTTGTGCACATGACTTCATTCTGGACTAGCTGAAGCTCCTGGATATTTTCCAAGGTTATCTTCATATAGAGTGCATTGCTGCAGTTCAACTGGAAAGCGACAGAGGCATGAGAGACAGTGAGCAATGCTTCCCAAACCAGGAATGGATGCAATTGGAACATTAGATGAATTTGTCAAAGGCTACCCTGACCCCAACTGTCACCTGTTCTTTGCGCAGGAGCTAGAAGTTCAGGAGGACTTCAAATCGGACACCAACTCTGCCTGCACAAGCACTCCCCTGTTGAAAGTTAAAGATGAAAAATCTGTAGGACTAATATATCTCCAATAACGTAGAGGCAACCACTGGTGTGATGCTGCTGTTTTAACAACCAGTTTGGTGAGTGCACACTTTCCACACGTGTGCCTAAGGCGCTTGCACATAGTGCTGAAAATGGAGCATTTAGAATCTCAGCTGCTTACCTTTCAAGTCAGCAACAGTAAGTAGAACAGCGAATGGGGGAATCAGTTGTGCCGCGCAACTGAGATGAGCTACAGAGCAGGAAATAATGGACAGGATAGAGTGGGGGTGGGTGGGTGGGGGTAACTGATTGTTGGAGCTACCAGTTTGCCTGAACTGGTCCAAATTGGCTGAATACCACCTCCAGAGGCAATTGGATAATGTAGGAAAAGGAAGAGAAAATATGCCTTTGAATTGAAGAAGTTTCTTGGCGATTATGAGGACCCATCCAAGCACTTTTCTTGGTGATGATCAGGCAGTAGTTCTCCATTGCCTTCTTCTCGAATATTGTATACCAGTGATCAGAAAGTAAGGAATCTCTGGGGAATCTCCAATGTTACTGTAGAAGAAAAGTGGGACATGTTTTAGGGGATAATGGGAATATTTTTCTCCCTTGTCACTTCCTCTTGCTTCCACATCTGCATTTTAAATCAAATAATTAAGATTCTCTTTCAGGTAATTAGTTATGATTATATGATCTTATATAGTTTGTATAGCTATCTGGGACTCATAGTTTGAATTAAACTTACTTAATATGCATAACAGTGTAAATCATAACAAATTCCCAACTACAGCAATATAAAATAGAATAGTAGTCCTGGAAGAAAAACAGCAGAATATATTAGCTAAACCAGGTCCAATGTAGGACATACAAATTATCTCCTATAGACATGCAATAGTGATTAGTTGATATTTTTGTTAAAACCTGTCAATGTTAATTAATGGAATAATGCTAGAAATAGTGCATTAATATATGTTTCACTTAGAGGCAGAAATCTGGGGATCAATTGTGGTTGTGAGGTCGAGGACTACTTGTAATTAAATCTCGCCATATCGTAAACATTCCAATTTATTTCCTTGCCCTTTTAAGCCACTGTGAGAGAGTTAAGAACACAGGCTTAAACAGGAACAATTTTCTGACTTGTGGGCCTGATTCAGCATCAACCCATTTTCTGCAAGGAATCCAATTCTACCAAGACCCAGCTGCAGGGGTGGGCTGCTGGGGGTTTGCAGGGGTTTGGGAGAACCTCTAGCTAAGATAACCCCCCCAATCCCACTCCTGGCTCACCACGCCCACCCCACCCCACCCCGCCCCTCCCAGAAGTCCCCACACAGCCCGTTTTGGAAGCAGGTACACGCAGGGCATGCACGGAGGCTCAGGGAGGGCGAAAAACAGGCCTACCGGAAGGGCCTCCAGAGCCTTGGGAGACCATTTTCGACCTCCCGGAGGTTCAAGGAAAGCCTCCAGAGCCCAGGGAGGGCAAAAATGCCCCCTCAGCTGTGGTACAGGAGGCTGACTAAGCCCCGCCCACCCAGCAACCGGGCAGAGAAAAATTTTTGCTAAAATTTTTGAAGCCCACCCCTGCACAGCTGCCATGCTGTTAGGTGTAATTTTCACTGCAGGATGCAACCTTGGTTTGCAAATGGTATTCCTCTTGTGCACTGGAATCCCCTCCCCCCCCCGCATCCTCCAAATCGAGTCTTGTAGAGACCTAAAGAGCCCTTCCCTTTGTTCACTCCCAATTCCTGCTACTAAAAAAATAACCCAAAATAAAGAAAAAGTTTTTTTTTAATGGGGATAATAATTTCTAGGGAATTAAGAGACCCTGAAATGACCCATGATGAATGAATACAACTATTTTATTGTTGTATTTATGACTACATATGCAGCATAGCAGTTTTTCTTCTGGGAGTTTAAGGCAGCACTGACAGACATCCTCCTAATTTTGTTTTCACAACCATTTCCATTTCAGAAGTTGCGGCCTGCTTTTTTAAATCCTGCTTAAACAGGTTCCTACCTACCCGACATCTTTTTCTGTTCCTTTTCCCATAACAAACAACATTTAGTGGGAATGTGGGCCTATTTTATATTTAAGCCATCTAAAGAGAGCTTGGCTGGTATATATTTAAAATAAATTCAGTTTAAACATTTGAGGATTAATGAAGTTGTTCGAGGCTGGGTTTCCTCCCCCTCCCCTTTTCCTTCTTCATTGTTGGTTACTGAATGTACTCTGTAAAGCTCAAATGTGAATTGCTGTACTGGAGAAATGGCTTTTTTTCCCTTGTTCTTCCTTAATCCCTAATACTTTTTTTAAAAAAATAAAGAAAGAAAGTGGTTTGCCAAGCTGAGCCCTATGTTTTTGTCAGATTGCCCACAGAGCTGTCAATAACACTGCAAGGATTTCATTTCCACCTCTAACGGGTATTGTGAAATAATGTCCTTTCCAACCTCACTGGGCTTCGGCTTTGTTTTTGAGGCTTAAGTGCATAAGGAAAAAAAAAAGCCAGAAAGCATGGCAACTAATAACTTGTTAATGCCTAACAATTACAGCACTGCACATCCCTGTCTCCATCTGCATGTCAGATAGTCAGTTTGGCTTACTTAGTCCATTCATACATTCTGATGTCCCATTCACAAAGTGACACTTTTGACTGGGAACTCTCTCATTTTGAAAAGTAATTTTCAATAGAAAAATGTGCAGCATTCTTTTATATTGAATAAATTGGGGTTTGTATGCCTGGGTGGGAAATATCCAATAAATTAAATTAAACTAAATGTAAATTAAAATAATCCTTTCCTTTCCTTTCCTTTCCTTTCCTTTCCTTTCCTTTCCTTTCCTTTCCTTTCCTTTCCTTTCCTTTCCTTTCCTTTCCTTTCTTTTCCTTTCCCTTCCTCTCCTCTTCTCTCCTCTCCTCTCCTTTCTTTTCTTTTCCTTTCCTTCTTCTTTTCCTTTCCTTTCCTTTCCTTTCCTTTCCTTTCCTTTCCTTTCCTTTCCTTTCCTTTCCCTTCCTTTCCTCTTCTCTCCTCTCCTCTCCTTTCTTTTCTTTTCCTTTCCTTCTTTTCCTTTCCTTTCCTTTCCTTTCCCTTCCTTTCCTCTTCTCTCCTCTCCTCTCCTTTCCTTTCCTTTCCTTTCCTTTCCTTTCCTTTCCTTTCCTTTCCTTTCCTTTCCTTTCCTTTCCTTTCCTTTCCTTTCCTTTCCCTTCCTTTCCTCTTCTCTTCTCTCCTCTCCTCTCCTTTCTTTTCTTTTCCTTTCCTTCTTCTTTTCCTTTCCTTTCTTTTCCTTTTCCTCCTCCTCCTCCTTTTCCTTCTTTTTTCCTCCTCCTCCTCCTCCTCCCCCCCCCCTCTTCCTCCTCTCTTTTGCTACTTGTTATGCAAATATAGAAAATCATGCCATCCACTGTTGGGAAGGAATTTAAATACTGAAAAGAGCAATTTTCAATATGTAAAAGTTATCAGCCCTCTGATGTTATTGAAATAAAGCAGCTACCTGAAAAAAAAGAGCAAGTCCATTCTCTACAAACCCCCCTCCCCCAAAAGGAACAGTATGTAGCACATTTCCAATTCATCATAAATTTGTCATTAAAATTAAAAAAAAACATGCTGTCTTTTGCAACACTGCATGCAATTACATTTAGTGGCTCTTCAGAACGTTAGAGCAAAAACATCTTCCACATTTCAGACCTTTGAGAGTGCTGATGATTCATTTGTTATTTATTACTTTATTCGGGATTTTTAAAATGTTCTGTCTGCTAATGGAAATTTATCAACCTGGCATTCAAAGGCATTATTCATAAAGCCATGGGTGATTTACCCCATTTTTATTTCTATGAAAAGGCAGGT
This sequence comes from Arizona elegans, assembly GCA_022577455.1. NCBI lineage: Eukaryota > Metazoa > Chordata > Lepidosauria > Squamata > Colubridae > Arizona > Arizona elegans. Next base: position 206,302,837 of record JAKOOJ010000001.1, on the reverse strand, counting down.
GACAAATCTGCCCTCCAGATGCTATATGGGAAGAACACAGTTCTGTCAGACACTATGGGTTGAATATACATTGTTTTAAACTGTGCACATGGATTATCAGTTGATCAAGAACTGAAATGACCATTGGATTGATTCCATATGGTGTATATTTTGGTATTTATGGAATGTCAGCAGTTCAATCGTGACAGGGCTCAAGGTTGACTTTAGCTTTCCATCCTACCGAGGTCAGTAAGTTGAGGACCCTGATTGTTGGGGCAAAATGCTGACTCTGCAAACAGTTTAGAAAGGGCTGTAAAGTGGTATATAAGTCTAAGTGCTATTGCTATTGCTTTGACAGCTGTGACTTTGGACGTCAGATGAATAAGGGGGTAAACATTCTCTATTTCATTCTTTCCTATAAATTTTTAATCTGAGATTCATATTTAGCCAGTTCTCTCCCATGATGCTCTTCTGCTTCTCTAGGTACTCTTTTCAATCAGCAAACTTCTCAAACCACTTCCTAGAACAAGCGAACATAAGCTCTTGAAACCTTGAAAGCTCTAAATATCCTTCTCTCATTCTTGTGAGGCACATTTTTCCCAATCGGAAATATTGGGTTGAAGTACTCAGCAGAAGCTGAAGATGCACTCTTCAATGTGGACATCAATTTTCATCGTGTCCCAACCAATAACCTGATTAGAAGTCTTTTCAGAGCTTTCTGGAAAGTCTCAGATCTCAGTAATTCTTTAGGACCTAAGAAAAAAGAAGTTCAAAATATGGGTTTCCCCCAGATGTTGTAGATTACAACTCTTAAAGTTCCTTGCCATTGGTCATGATTGCCTCTAATTATCCTGGTAATTACATAATTTTGTAATTCCCTCTTACATAATTTTGAGCCCTTGTCCTATTACCTGGATCAGTGCTTGACTTGGTTTAGCACTCTTTCAGAACCATGCTACACTTAGGATTGGAAAAGGGAATTTAGTACTTTTTCAGAAACCATTTAACTCATTAACAAGTAATGACTGTTTACTAGCACAAGTTACCTCCATGCTGGTGACCTATTCTTGGGCAACCTGGAAAGAGATAAAACCTGAGGTTCACATCTGTCCAAGCCCACCTGATCACACAGTATGGACAGCACTGGATGGTTCTAGTTCCTGCCACCATATGATCCCCAGGGGATCAGAAACAAATCCACCAATTACTTTCCTCAATTTATGATTAAAACTGTAAGGAAAACAATACTCTCAACACTGGGGCAGTGCAATTTATGCCAGCATATGCTTCTTCAAAATCAAAGCTTGGAGGAAAACATACTCTGCCTTGAGGAAGAATCTCATGTCACCCCAATTACATCCAGGAAGCTCGTGAACATGATAAGCATGATGCAGCTGACAGTTAAAATGTAGTGCTTGTGATTAATGAGATGGTAAGCAGCCATCAAGGCTAGAAGCTACTGTTAGCCTTATAATATAGTTCCCTTTTAAAAACCATTTGAGGTGAAGGTATTAAATTAAGACTGTAGAGACTGAAGTTCAAGTCTAGTCTCAGTGATGGAAGCTTGTTACTGTAGCTGACTCTCGGTGTGTGGCTCTTTATCAATCCAAAGTTTTGAGGGGGAAAATGGAGGGAGTGCTATGAGCATCGATTTGAAGTTAGAATGATGGTGGAAAGGCTTGAAATAACTGTAACAAATAAAGAGATAAATTGGCACTCATCTTCATACATGATGGCAGTGAATTCCACTGCTGAAACATTTGTTATGTGAGAAAAGACTTCTTTTTATCAGCCTTAAATCTTTCCATATAGTGTGATGGCCTTGAATTCTCTTTATCTAGCAAATGGCCTCAAATTCAGTATCTGCAAGAGAAAATAATCTCTTTTTACATTTATTTCACATTGCCTTTGATTTTATCATCAGATTTTCCCTACCCCATCTTCGCTGTAAAGTCAGATAAAAAACTTCCATTGTTTGAGGTTTTCTTCACGAGGGAACTACATTAGCCTCGCCAAACCTTCTTCACTTCCTCTATCCATAATAATGGTTACACATTCAGAAAATGGCAGTCACTTTCCCTTCTTTTTTAGGACAAGTAATATGCTTGGAACTGATTGTTTCTACCATTTTATTTCTATAGCTTCCCCTAAAGACTATTAGAAGTTTTAATAGGATGACTCCAATTTATACTGATACTCTGAGTATGAACATCTAATCAGTCTTCCTTAAAATGTTAGCAATAAATAAATAAATTAAATAAATAAATAAATAAATAAATAAATAATGCTAATCATATTTATTATTTATCAATCTTGATTTTATATTGGAATTCTCATCTTTATTTGTTGGATTTGGATGCTACCCATCTCACTCATGGAGTGACTCTACAATTAAAAGCTAAAAATTATATAAATTCAATTACCTCAAAAAAGGGCCAGGTAAAAATAAAACATTTTAAAATATTTTTAAAAGTAAATAGACAGGGGGAAGGCCATCAAGGTGCCAACCATCTCCAGAGTTGCCTGCTGTTAGTGACTGATGAACAGTAGGCAACAGTTCATTCTGTCAGATGATTCAGAGGAGGTGGGGAATGATAATTTGGAACAGCATTTCCTATCCTCGGATTACTTTAAATCTCTTGCCTACCTGTTGCTCTTGCCTCCTAGGTTTAAAAAGGTTGTTTATGACAGCATCAGAAAGGAAGAGAATGCGGGCAAATGAACTTGAGGTTTCCAAAAAGCTGTCTGTCTAACTCAGCCTCCAACTCAGAATTGATAACATAATTTCATGATCTTTGGATCTGGAGTTGAAAATTATAAACTGTGAAATTGATCTCCAGTCCAACTTCTTGAAACACAAAGTGCAGAAGCCACATTTCACGGCAAACTGCTTCACTAGTTTAGCACCCGCATGCTAAAATGTACTTCATGGGGGAATTAGAACCCTTGGCCACTAACATAACAGCAATATAATTTCTAGATCTGAATGTTGGTGCTTTTATAATTCCAGTTATAAAACCAGCATAATAATTAACTGCATAGTAATGTCACTATGGTAAACTGTAAATCAGTCTTAACACCAGCCTCAGAAAGACTACAGAAGAGAAATATGATTGTCCTATATAAAGGATTTATTCCAGATAAGATATGTGAGCTGGGTTCTAAACAAATGTATTCTTAATTAAAATGCATGGATCTGATAATGATGCTATATTTTTTTTCTGCTGTAGCATAATTATACATTTCTCCAATATTAAAAATCTCTTGGCTGGATCAAGAGGCACCCATCGTTAAAATTTGATACAGACAGCTCTGCCTGCTGGGACCTTAGAAGGCAGCTTTGATTTTGAAACCATCCCTGAGAAAATGAGCCTGTTCAAAACTGCAGGAACCAAGAGCCACTGCAGTCAGCTTTTCAAAACAGAAGCTAAGTTATGTTTATAGAATGCATGCAAAGTTAAAAAGGATCAGGAAAATAAAACAGAAACAGAGAAAGAAGAAGGGAAAATGTTAGAAATGAAGGAGAAGTTAGTTGATGAAAGAAAAGTTTAGGCCATGTTTATGGAGAAAAGAATAGGGATGTGGTGGCTCAGTGGCTAAGACACCGAGCTTGTTGATCAAAAGATCAGCAGGTTTGAATCCCTAGTGCCACGTAATGGGGTGAGGTCTGGTTACTTGTCCCAGCTTCTGCCAGCCTAGCAATTTGAAAGCATGTAAAAACTGCAAGTAGAAAAATAGGGACCCCCTTTGGTAGGAAGATAACAGCCTTCCGTGCGCCTTTGGCGTTTAGTCATGCCAGCGACATGACCATGGAGACATCTTCAGACAGCACTGGCTCTTCAGGTTTGTAATGGAGATGAGCAGCGCCTCCTAGAGTCAGGAATGACTAGCACATATGTTACCTTTACCTTTACTTATGGAGAAAAGAAAGGAGACGGGGCAGGAAAAGTTTATAATTTTAAAGATATTTCTGGAAGTAAGAAATCGGCTGTAAAACCTTTGAATATTAGAGAAATAACTATTTGGATATTTCATTTTTTAACTATGGCACTTTCCAGATTATGTTGGTGCTGCTATTACTTTCAGCCTTTTGGTCATATTCACCTTACCAGCAAAGATAACAAGAAGGGATGAAAAGAAACAGAAGATATGAATATTTGGAGGTAATAAACTGTCTAGAACTAGGTGGACATTCCAAACCTTTTTTAAAAATCATGGATAATTTGAAATTAAAGACATTCTGTTGAAGGAGGCTGATCTAATTAGGTAAAACACTGAAAAAAAACCATATTTAGAAAAGGAAAAGAAAGGACCACCAATTGCAATGGTTAAACAATTCATTTCATTAAAAGTTATTCTTTTCTCTCACCCAATTGTTTACTTCTAATAGGCCCAAGAATTAGGAACCCAAGCTGACTTTTCATGACACTTGCCTTGCCCTTTCCAATTAAATAATACCTCTTCAGAAAGGCAGCCAACCATGTCAGGAATTTATAATAAGTTAATGTTTGTGCAAATTGAGCAAACAGTGACCTATCCAGTGAGACAAAAACACAAATCTGACATAAGCAATGACATTGTTACTAAGAAGAAATTTTATTTCTCAACTTTATCTGTGATGTTTAGAATTCATTAATCTAATGTTCAAGAAATCTAGCCCTCAAGAAGTATCCAAACAGACCATGATAGCCTTCATGTGCAAGCTGGAAAATATTCAAAATAGTTCTAATAGAAAAGACTATACATTTATTTATTATCCAGTATTATTTATTTTTATTAGCAGCAGGTCTCTGGGATCTGCCCTTCCATTATTCAGCTAATTATTTGTAACTGGAGATGCCAAAAGCTAATCCTGGAGACTACCACAAAGAAATCTCTTTTGTTCAGAAATATCTAGAAGTTCTCCAAATATTTAGAGTAACTGAGATGTGTGGCAATTAGAGTTTAGGTTATTTCTATCTTAGATGAAGAACTTCAAGTTACATCTGTTTGTTCCAGATGGCCTGCTAAGTTTGTGGGACTTCAGCATAGTTCAACAAAATATTGTTTTAACCAATGTTAAGCTTTTACACTGTCTTCCAAACCTGGCATATGATATCCACGACTATCTAGAGAGGGAAGTATATGTTAGTATGAGATGTTATCTCATTTCTACCCTCTAAGTAATTTGGCAAGTACAGTATTAATTAAACTTAGTTTTTATTAATACTCATTTGAAGTTGAAAATTAGTAGGTTAATTGTCCATGCTTTAATTTGAAGTGAACTGATTCTCTTAATTTAAGAGAAATGCTAAAGAGTATATATTAAAATGTGGATTTTCTCTTCTCTTTGAATTACAAAGAGAACAATTTCTCCCAGGATCATTTTGCTGCCAGTTTGGGAAGAAACAATGATATGAAGTCTACGTAATTTAAAGTTGGTTTAATTGGTAAAGTTTACCAATTTAATTACAGTATCCTCTTAGTTTTCAAAGAAATCTTTTCCCAAACGAACTACATTTGAGAGTTTCTATTTAGAAAGGAAATACGTACATAACCAAAAAAAAAAAAAAAGCAAAAAAAAAAAGCACAATGTGAACATTCTATATGTATCTAAAGGTAAAGGTAAAGATTCCCCTCGCGCATATGTGCTAATTGTTCCCGACTCTAGGGGGCGGTGCTCATCTCCGTTTCAAAGCTGAAGAGCCAGTGCTGTCCGAAGACGTCTCCGTGGTCATATGGCCGGCATGACTAAACACCAAAGGCACACGGAACGCTGTTACCTTCCCACCAAAGGTGGTCCCTATTTTTCTACTTGCAGTTTTTACGTGCTTTCGAACTGCTTGGCAGAAGCTGGGAAAAGTAACGCGAGCTCCCCCTGCTATGCGGCACTAGGGATTCGAATCACTGAACTGCCAACCTTTCGATCAACAAGCTCAGCGTCTTAGCCACTGAGCCACCGCATATATCACCCCAAATATCACCCCCAAATGCTATCTATTTCAAGACATAGAATCAAAGAGATTTCAGAACTGGTTGCAGGAAAAAAGAAAAAATGTGGTACAGAATGTAAAAGAGGCGGCCTTTGTTCAGCCTGCCTCTCTTCAAAGTGGCCCCTTGCATTGGAAAAGGTGTTAACTCCACCTCTTTGTCTTCTAAGACCAGGGACAGCTGTCTCTCCTGGTCGCTAGGCAACTCTTCCAGCTGAATCTGCGCAGACTGATGGTTTTCTTCATCTTCCCAGTCTGAGTTGGGCCCACCATTTTTAATCTTTTTGTATTAATTTTTTAGCCTTTCCTACTGGTGCAGATTTAGCGAGATGGTTAGAGAAGTGAACTGTGCTCCAGAAAAGTTGTGGCTCTTTTTGCATGGATATTTTCTCACCCTAAACTTTCAGCTGCTTTGGCTGGCTAGTTAGAAAACATGCATTCCAGGAAGTTTGCCAAGTTTAAGATGAATGTTGGGTATTAAAGGATTAATCAAATACCATCTTGACCAGATTATAATTCTATAATTTTATTGTCCTTTGCCTCTAACACAACTTACTGTTGGTGGCATTAATTTGACTTTAAAGTTGCCCATCCCAGCCAGTTTGATTCTATTCCAGCTTTTATAATGTTCCCCATTTAAATGCAAACACACCAAATCAAGACTTATAAGGAAAAATGCTGACACCAAGAAAAGAAATAGATGAATCTTTTATAGAAAAGCAAAAAAAAAAAAAAAGTTTCTAATGGAAAGAAAAAATGGAAAAAAAAAAAAGAATGGTTCCAGGCTTGCAGGTGAAAATGTCAGTCTAATGTTTACCAACTGAATTCAAATCAATCCATGCATTAAAAGTAATTGACAACTGTAATTATTCCTCCTGTGTGACCCACAAATTATAACAACAGAAGCAGAAATCAGTGAAACAGAAGTAAACTAAGTGCAAAGAGAACAATCATACAATAAACGGTTTCTCCTGGTGCCACAATTCTTTTCTTTTGAAAGCCAAATATATTTATTATGCCTGGATGGCATTTGAAATGATTTTGACACGTGCTTTGGTCATTGAGCAAGGACAGCACCACTCTGCCTTTCTTTAACAGAAGTTAACAGAACAATAGAGTTGAGAGGGACCTTGGAGGTCTTCTAGTTCCACTCCCTGCTCAAGCAGGAAACACTATACCATTCCAGACAAATGGCTGTCCAGTCTCTTCTTAAAAGCCTCCAGTAATGGAGCATCCGCAGGTTCTGGAGGCAAGCTATTCCAATGATTAATTGTTCTCACTGTCGGGAAATTTCACCTTAGTTTTGGGTTGCTTCTCTCCTTGATTAGTCCAGTATATTTATTTGGACATTCAAAGAGCATTTCACAAAAGTCCCTCATCAAAATTGTTCATGCAAGCTTAGTATTGGAGGGTTGAAAAGACTGATGGGTACTTAAGCCAGTTTTAGGTTGAATCTCTCTATGATAAGTTTCCATTTGTTGCTTCTTGTTCTACTTCTTGTTCTACTTATAATGTACATTAAAATGCCAATGTGAACAAACACCAGCAAGAGTGTCTCTGGATGACTGAAGGAGAAACACTGATGATGTATAACTTGAGTTGGCTATATTTGGCCCACCTGGTAAAGGTAAATGACAATGTCTAAAATCTCAATTTTGTTGAACTCACCCAGAATATTTGGGCCTACCACAGAAGCCTGGGGTGGAAAAATGCAACCGCTTTAAGATAGCTATTAAAAGCTACTGAAAACTCTAAAGCAATGTTGCCCCTCCCTTTTTTTAGTTTGCATGGAAGCCTGGGAAAAGTTGGGGGTACCTGAATAAATAACACACGGTGGCTGCATTTGCACTGTAAATCTGCAAACATTTACAGTTTGTGCTGTTACCTACTTATGAAATCAACAGTGGCAGTTTGACAGTCCCGATTCCATAAGGATTCCCAAGGAATTTTTTGGGGATCAGTTGTTGGCTACAGTAGTTACATTCAAGAGGAGATAAGATGCAAGCATGACAGCATTGTCAGTGTCTCTGAGCAGAAACACAATGAAGCAGAAGGGTATCTGGGGTATTTCTGCACCAAAGTAACTCATGACAGAGGAAGTTTGTGACACTTTGCAACAGAAACAAAAGCAAATTCCCATTACGGTCATGGTTTGAACAACTTGAAGAATCTAGCATACTGCTAAATAGGAAGACTTGCAAAATGGCAACAACTTTCTTTGCAAAATGAAAAAAGGGGAAATTCTTGACCATTTATGTTACTCTGGAAAAACACCTTCCTTACTCAATATGGCTTTTTCAGTTTTAGAAGACAATTTAAATTTGTAGAGGTTCTTTTAACATTAAAATTATCAGGGAAAAATACCAAAAGCCAATAAGTTGAATTGGCTAGAATGCTAGATTCTATCTTAAAAAGTCCATGCTCAGCCATGAAAGCTTTCAGACCAATGTGATTGTTTTTGTGAGTATACAGCCGGAGGAAGAAATACTGTGCATGCTACCTTGTGATCCTAGATGAAAAATGGTATAGAAATCAATAAAACAAGTAATTTTCTCTTCAGTCTGTGTAAAGTGGCTCTACTTTGCCTTGAGGGTTTGTCTTGATCAGCAATCTCAGTCAAGGTAATGCCTCAACCTAGAAAGTCAAGTTGTTCCCTCTCTCTCTCTCTCCCACCCTCCCTCCCTTTCTCTCTCTCATACTTTTATTTAAAATTACAACTATAATGATAAAAAAAAATAACAGAAGCTAAGAAAATAAAGAAAAACAGAAGGTGCAAAAAAGAAAATAGAAAAAATGGAACAGAAAACAATGTTGTGAAGAAAAAGAAATATTAAAAAAAATCTTTCCACTTCATCACAAATATAAACCATTTTAGTAACATATTGCCTTCAAATAATCTCTTCTTCCCATATCCCATCTCTTATCTATAAACAAATTCATAAATCATTGCAGTTTCAGTCCTGATGTCACACAAAAGTCCATTAAGGTTCCAATAGACAACAGCATATCTATAGAAAGTCAAGTTGTTCTCCCTTGATATGTCTAGCAAAGCACTGAAGCAACAAATATAGAGGCGCCCATATTTTGGATCCAAATTAAGGTTGAGTAGCTGCTCTAATTTAGTGCTTCATCTCAAAGGGGCACTTCGACTAAAATGTTACTCTTTCAAAGTGTTCCTGCAAAGCTCTGATTTCCCTAATGGTTGTATGTGGCATAAACCATTGGCACAATGGCCTAAAAGCATAAGCATTAGTGACAATTCTTGGTTTCTAATCCCTTGAAACAACCTGCTTTTCAGGGGCTGATTTCTCAGAAAGTTTGCCCCCTGATTTTGTGATGCTTTATATCAGGGGTGTCAAACTTGCGTCATCACGACGATGTCACGTGATCTATTGCAACTTTTTCCCCCTTTGCTAAACTGGGCGTGGGCGTGACCAGCATGTGACGCACCTGGCCTGCGGGGTGTGAATTTGACACCCCTGCTTTATATGATATGGCTGTTATTGAATGTATATAGATAGTGTTAGACACAGTGCAGTTCCTAAGTTGGTACATATTATCCTCCAACGGATATGAAATCTACCAGTTTAGGGGCCATCTCTCCTACATCCTCTATAGTCTTCAATTGCATTAAGAACACTTAATCATTGAGCTGGTTGGGCAGTTGCTAAACTAATAGATCCAAACATCAGTAAATACTGTAGTTCATTTTTAAACAAAAGTTAACTTGGCGTAAAACAATGCTATTTCCTTGAATTACAAAGAAAGAAATGATTGACACCACACAGGTTCCGGCACATTCAGCATGAAGTGATGTATCATTTTTTTTTTGGGGGGGGGAAACATGCTTAAATAACTTCTGGTGGCTTTTGATACATTGGCGAGCAATAGATCTCCTACAGAGAAAGCTGCTGAGACACAGAGGTTTGTTAATATGATTGGCAAATTTACAGCACTGGAATTGTCATCCTCCACTAGACTAGATGTTGTGTACCTGACGAAGTATCCACAGCAGCATGAGACTGAAGTAAGTTACGGGGGGAAAATGACACAGAAAGAAAATATGTTTCCTCATGGTTCAGTCAATTGTACACTCAGTTCTGTATGACAAGAACAGAACGCCGTGCTAAAGAAGAAGCGAAATCATGAGTATAACAGTTACACATGTAACCCATTTTAATTATCCTTCATCTTCTCAAATGTATCTTCTGCAAAATCTGCATATTTCTATCTAGGAATTTCTTTACAGCATCATAACATAGGAGCTTATTTCATCACTCAGTATTTTATGTCTGTAAGGAGGAAGATGGATGGAAGGAAGGAAGGAAGGAAGGAAGGAACGAAGGAAGGAAGGAAGGGAAATGAAATGAAATGAAATGAAATGAAATGAAATGAAATGAAATCTCAGTGCTGTGGAAAATCCAGGACCTGATACTCACAATTACCTATAATTTTTATCACTATCTTTAAAAAAAAATCTGTTTGTTTCAGGTGGGATGGGAAATAAACTACTAATTTAGTACAGCTATGATGGCTTTTTATGTCATTCTCATGACAGAGAAACCTCTTTGTCCATTGTCTGTCTTGCCTATTATAGCTTTAGAAAAAAAACTAATTACAGCACATTAAAACCTATTTATTGTATGTTCCAGTTGTAAACAGGTCAACTCAGTTTATTCATGCTGATTTTATAAAGCTAATGACTATCAGTAGCTGGGATGAATCTGACTATAACTTCAGTAAATGAGCCAGGCTTTATATTTTAGTTTAAGAAGATTGTGTTGCAATGTCCAACACATGTAGCACAGAGAATCAATTGAGATATTCTCATAAAACATTTAAGTCCACATAGAAACTTTCTCCAGTGGATCATCAGTACCTCTTGCCTGAAGCAATACATCTTACAATGTGGTGTAACAGTTAGATGTAGAATGTTGAAGCTCATTTGGTATCTTCAAACCAGTCACTGATGGTCAGACCAATGTATCTCAACATAAAAATAAAATTTGAGTGGATGGGTGGCTGGCTGAATCCTTGTAAAAGTAATATAGGGTATCAATTCAGCAAATAGTATACATACATATTGATGGCTTGATAGATTATATGCCAATAAGTCAGTTGACTCTTGGCAATCACACAATTTTTCTTCAAGATGATCCGTCTCCTACTAGATTTTTCAAATCTTCCAATGATGGAGTGTAACTGAGTCCATCCACCTGACTATAAGTTATCTTCTTTTTCTCTTTTCTCCCAACTTTCCTAGCACTGTGGATTTCTCAAGGGATCTGGGTTTTCACATAATGTGTCAAAATCCAGAATAATTTGTGCCTTGTATTCTCAAGAGTCTTCTCCAACATTCAAATATCCTTTCGTTAATACCCTTTTGTGTTTCTTTGAAGTCCAACTTTCATATCCATAGAATATATATATATCCCAGAAATACACACAAAGCACACATTGAAAAGGAGCTCTACTCATCCGTAGGAAAACCCTGTCAATTAGTGATGGCTCTTGACAGCCATGATGACAAGGTGAAGGTGGCATCTTATGCAACATGCAGTTACGAGTTTCACTAGCTGTTCTTTCCCTGAACCCCAATGGACAGGTTCCTAAATCAGAGGTCAATGCTATCACAGACATAGCTGTAAAGCACAGACAGAGCTTTAAAGTCACACCAACGCAGACTATAATAAACTTGCCTGTGTCCTAATTGCCTTCTTGCCCAATTAAATCCAGCAGAATTCGTGATTATTTTTACAGCTTTACAGAAGCCATTTCACACAAACCATCCTAATTTCGGGAAACAATTATTTAATAGGCCAAACATCCCTCAAAACTCAGATAATTAATTGGATTCTAAATACTTTGTCTTGGTTATTCTTCGGGTCAAATTAAATGTTATTTTAATTTGTAGCAAATGGTATGTCCTCTTTTTTTTTTTTTTCTTACTCAAAAATAATCTGGAAGGAGTCAGTCCAGGATGTAAATTTATTTCAAAGGCTATGGGGCTTTAAATCGCCATGATGTTCTTGGGAATTAGACATTTACAACTGGCAGGAAAAAAAGAAAACATTTGTTCCTGTGGAGGCTTTATTTCCCTTTGAAAATTGCCGGATGAGGACCTATCAACTGGACTGGGAACTGTATTGAAAACAAAATATCCTAATCCAATCTGAACAGAGTATATTTTGGTTCTTTTTTTTTGTAGAAAATGTCATAATAGTTGTATGTCATGAATTAAAAGTAGTTTGATTCTCACAGAAAGATATTACACCTTGTGTTATTTTATATGTTTCATTGTTAACCTAAAAAAGGGGGGGGAGGACACATACATAGGGTACCGTGTTCTGTTCTGGGTACCACATTTTAAAATCATGGATAATGGTTGCAGCTAACTAGATTATGCTTAAATATAATGGAAAACCACTTGATGGTACAATCCGGACAACAATGGAAATATCTTATTTATGAAGGCCATGGGTTCTCCATTCCTGGAGGCTTTTATGAAGAAGCTGGACAACCATATCTTAGGGATGGTTAATTGGTTTTCCTGCACATTGCAGGGGGTTGGACCAGTTAATCCTTGTAGTCCATTCTGACTCCACAATTCTATTATTCGTTTTGGCCAGCACGGTGCTGTCCTGTCTCCCTCCCCACTCCCTCCCTGCAGGCCCGCAGAGAATTACAATGCTGATTCGGCCTCTAAGAAATCCAGTTTGACACCCCTGTCTTAACTGTGCATCATACCATTTAGCCTTCAGGCCCCTTTCATTTTTGTGGCTCTTTTTCCCACTCTTTCTAAGGTCTCAGCATCTTTTTTATATCATGGTGACCAGAAGTGGGCACTATATTCCTTGGAAATAAACATGAGATGAGGGTCTGGCATGCCAGCATCTCATATAATTTTGTTTTAATTCAAAGACTCCAAAGTGCCCTTTAAATCTCAGATGAAACTGGGATCTAGTTGCTTTAAATGTTTATGCCTATGTTGACCTTCTGTGAGGTAACTAGCACAACGGTATAATGTAAGGTGATGCCACTTTCTTCCATAAATTTAATGTCATTATCTGTACTCAAAAGAAATTAGGTTCTTTTGCTTGGGTATCTACAGAGAGTGTCAGTTCCAGCAAATCTGTCCCTGTTGTCCAATTGAGGAAACATTCCTTAATAAGCTTCCTTTACCACAGGCACATATAGTTAAGGTGAACTCTTAACACTATTATCTTCCAGAGAATGTATACTCACCTTGCATCTGCCCAAGATAGAAATCCATACGAGAATTCACATTCATCACAATTTCTGCTAATGTCCACATAAAAAGAACGTTACAGAATGACATGTTTTCTGCAAAGGTCATATGAATGGGAAAATGATTCATAATTTCCCTAAGCTTCTGCCTCCCAAATGCCCTTTGGAGAAACCATCTACAAAAATGACTATGTTTGAGAATAATTATCTCTAAAGTTCATATAAAATGTACACTCTATGGAAGGTGGGATATGAAAACATTTTTTTAAAAAAAAATGGTACAAAAATGTACAAGTTGTTCAGAACAGAGTAGTAACCAAGCATATGGGATCTAATGTGTATATATTTCATATGTATATTGCAATGCTATTGGCTGTACTCCTTTTGCTTTTTTACAAAACCTGCAACATAGAACAAGATCTCCAAGTTTCACATCTGCTCATGTCTGTTCACACCCAGAGAAAAAAAAGGAACACAGCTGTGATGAATATAGACCCACAAGATTCTGGATTTGACACCAGTTTTATCACTTAGTACACTTCTAGAGATATCCAATTCAACAACCGTCTATAAGACTATTCATGATTAAGTGAGAATGCTGCATTTGTGGTTCTCTAGGTATATGCTGAGGGAGTTCATATGAAAAGCAGAGAAGTGTTTTGTATTCTTTCTACTGAACAATCTTCTTGACCCAAAGGAAAATACTGATGCATTGAACAAGAGAACTCAGCTCGACTTGAAACAATCACATACACATAAAATAAAGCTCATCTATCCTTTGCTCACTCAATTCTGCAATTGGCAAGTTGGAAAGAAGAAACATTCCTTTTGTGTTATCACATTAAACCAGGTCTTCTTAAATCTAAATTGAATACAATTATATACAGTGTGTGGGGGTGGGGGTGGGGGTGGGGTGTTACCATCAATGTGTGAAATTGGGCATTTTATAGAATGCCTAGGAAATCTATAAATGCTAGAAATGAGATGTCGAACTATGAAACATTTAATATTTCACACATTTCCTAGGCATTCTATAAAACGCCAAAAGGCATACCAGTAAAGTATAAATGTCTCCTGCAAAAATGCCATTCTACCTTCCTTGTTTCAATAAGTAAGTCAATACTGGTCTTTTCTCTTGGGTTTGGTTTGTTTTTTTTTTTTTTAGTAAGAAAGTTCTGTATTATATTACACATTTTCATATAAGTCTTTTCGATAAAGGGTTTAGGTTAGGGTTAGGGTTAGGATGAAGATTAGGGTGAGGGTGAGTGTTGCAATATTTTCAGGATCAGACTCAATAATTAAAATAAGAATAGTATGTTTAAATAAAGCTCTGTTTAATCACAGATGGCATTCTATATTCACTGAATATTCACAAATAGAAGCACTGAAAAATGGCATACAGCTCCTTATATATACAAGGGGAGGAGCTAGATATGGGAGTGGTTAGACATACATACATTAAGCAATGGAAATAAGTTAACTCTTGATATACTGTACAGATACTATTTACATGATGGAGAATAAAGCATTTACTTGTGACAAATCCCCCTCTAAATGCTGATTTGACATATGACAATAATTACATTCAGATTCAGAACAATATAAAACTTGTAGCTTAGTAGTTAAGTATTCGTGTTGTTTAGAAGGTAAAGGTTTTGTCAAGATGTCAGCTATTTGCTCTGATGTTTCACAATGAATAGCTTTAATAAATCCGTTTTGTGATAATTGCCTTACATGTTTGAATTTTATATCTATATGTCTAGATCGCTGTCCAATAGCATCAGATCTAGATATTTCGATGGCAGCTTTGTTATCTTCATGTATGATATAAGGCAATGAAGGTTTTTTCCAAATATTAGACAATAAATCATTAAACCATACTAGGTTATTTGATGCTTTAGACAGACAGACATATTCTGCCTCAGTAGTTGATGTAGCTACCAAATCTTGTTTACCAGTGTACCAGTAAACTGGGCAGCCGTTAATGAAAAATATATAGCCAGATGTACTTTTTCTACAAGTGACATCACCAGCCCAATCTGCATCTGCATAACATGTGAGAATGGGTTCATTTGTATTATTGGGTTCTAATAACAAGCAGAAGTCTAAGCTATTTTTTAAGTATCTTAATATCCTCTTGACAGCTTCCCAATGGTATGATAATGGTTTACTGACATGTCTGGATAATAAGTTAAGGGGTAAAGCAATATCAGGTCTAGTCCAGTTAGAGATATAGAGAAGAGAGCCGATAACAGACCTATACAATGTGTTATCTTTAAATTCTGGAGATGACTCATCAGTGTTTCTTAGAAAATCAGTCTGCATGGGAGTATCACATGGTTTGGCATCATTTAGGTTACATTTGTTTAAGAGTTCTATAATTTTATCCCTTTGGGAAAGTTTGAATCCCTTCTTTGTTTTGCTGATTTGAACACCAAGATATTTGTTTACTTTCCCTAATGATTTTAAGGAAAAGTGTTCATTGAGTTTTGTTACAAAAGTTTCTCTCCTTTTTGTATCTTTGCCTATATATAGAATATCATCAACATAAATCAATACAAATTCTGGAGAATCACCTTCACTCTTAACAAAGAAACAATTGTCAGCAGTAGTGGCAACAAAGTTCATAGTTTTAAGTACTTTGACTAAACATTCATACCATCGCTTGCCAGATTGTTTCAATCCGTATAGACTTTTGTTTAATAGCCATATATCATTTTTGTTTGTATATTGACTATGAGGAGCTCTTACATATATATCTTTATCTAATTTGGCATGTAAATATGCAGTTTGTATATCATATTGAAATACCTCGAGATTAAGTGCTGATGCTATAACTAGAGCTGTTTTAACACTCTCAGTTCTTACAGTAGGAGAGTAAGTGTCTGTATAATCCTCAGGATATTTTTGAGCATAACCTTGTGCGACTAGTCTGGCTTTATACAGTGTGTTACCTCCTTCCAAATTCTTAATTTTATATATCCACCTGGTACCAATAATAGTCTTATCCCTTGGGGCTTGTGTGGGTGTAAAAACATTCAATTCTTGTAAGCTATTCATCTCCTTGGTCATTGCTGATTCCCACTTTTCTCTTTCTTTGGGGGGAAGTTTCAGCACTTCTTCATAAGTGTTTGGTGTTACTATTTCTCCATTCATATACATTACATAATCTTTGTATTTATTAGGCACCTGATTTCTGTTACTTCTGGTTGTTCTCACTGGTATACTATCATTGTCATGTAAATACCTTGCTTCCTTTTTTGTTACTGAATCAGTTTTTATTTTGTGTTGACTATTTGTCCATGTTCTAACTTTGTTTTTGCGTGTGCTGTTATTGTTTTTCTTTTCAATATTCTTATTTTGATGTTCAGTGTCTGAATTGGTGTTTGGGAATATTTCATTAAGGTGTATTTTGGACCAATTGGCCTGTTCATGAAATACTGCTGTTCTTGAAATTATGAATCTGTTATTGTTATCAATAAATCTGTATCCTTTTCTGCCTGTTTCGTATCCCATGAATTTAAGTCTTCTGGATACGTTTTCACCTTTACGCCTTAATTGTTTAGGTATATGTACGTCTGCAGTGACTCCAAATATATGCATGTGTGTTAACTTAGGTTTCCTACCATACATCACTTCATATGGTGTTTTATTCACTATGCTGGACCAAGTCCTATTTTGGGTGTAATTGGAAAATTGTAAAGCTTCTGACCAGAATTGTTTACCTAAACCAGCATCTTCTAATGTGGATCTAATCATGGTTTGTAGTGTCGAGTTCTTTCTCTCTACCACTCCGTTCTGGAATGCAGAGAAAGGACTAGATGTGTAATGCAACATCCCTTTATCTTTTAGCCATCGTGAGAATTCGTTTGACATGAACTCACATCCTCTATCTGTCATAATTTGTTTTATTCTAATGTTGTGTTGTGTCTCTATGCGTTTGTAAAATTCTTTGAATTTCTGAAATGTTTCATCCTTATGTCTTAATGTGTAGACAAACCCATAACGACTATAGTCATCCACAATGGTTAGAAAATAGCGTTTTTTATATGTGATTGATGGTGTCAATGGGCCAACTAAGTCCATGTGTACTAATTCAAAGATTTGTTTGGTTGACCTGGTTGATTTTTTGGGCCTGGGGCTAGTTTTGAGTTTTGTGGATTTACACACTGAGCATTCTAGATAGTTTTTACAGTTTTTTATTTTAACACCATCAGCATGTTCAATCATTTTTTGTACTACAGGAAAACTAGCATGTCCTAATTTTCTATGTAAGATATGAGCACATTCATCATGAATGGGTTTGCCTATATTAGGTCTTTTATCATTGGATGAGTTTTTGTTGTTATGAACTACCTCATGTTCCTCATTATCACTATTACTATTTTCTTCGTTATTTATGTCATTGTCATCCTCTATGTTGGAATCAATATTGTGTAAACATCTTTCATTTGTTATTAAGTAAGGTAAGCCTCCTTTTATAATGACAGTACCTATGCTTGTTTCATTTTTCTTTAAAGCTGCATTCCCTTTTGAAAAGACTATGTTTATGCCAGATTCTCTGCTTAGTTTTATTGCACTAAGTATGTTATGAGGTATTTCAGGTATTAACAATACCCCCTCTATTTTTCCTAGGCCAGGTAAGATTATATTTCCTCTACCTATGACTTGGACCTTCTCTCTTTTTTTTTTTAATTGAAAAAGTTTTCAAATACAAGTTTTTCCCCCTTTCCCCCCCTCTTCCCTAACCCCCCCTCACCACCCATCTCCCCCTGTGACTTCTTCACAACAATAGGCTATTTCATAACTAATTACATACATAATATCTTTCCTTTCCCTTACTCCCTCCTCAGAATACTGACCCTTAACATATTATTCTTATAACTCCCATTTTTACAATAATCTGCCCTTTTTCTCCTCCCCTAAACTTATAATGTATTATTACAATTTAACATTTAATCTTTTATATATATTAATATAACAATTTAAAGCGGCCTTCTCCCTACATCCACATTTAACATTTATTCAGTTCTATCCAATTCCTCCACTCCCCTAAATATATGACTTAAAGATCCTTTTTCTTAGACTAATCAATCAGTAAACTAACCTATTTCAACCCTTCAATTCCTACAAAATCATGCAATACAATTCTAAATATAATCCACTGCCCACTTTACTAAGATATACACATATCTATATATGCATTCCATTTTATAAAAAGAAAAAAGACAATAACTTTAAATTTATAATCCATATAATATCTTCTTTGGTGTCTTTCCGCTGGATTATTAAATCCATCACCCATAATAGGGTAAAATAACATGCTGGTGCAACAGTTTGTTCAAAATCTTCAATCATCTTCTGCCCCCATCAGTAGTAAATATCCTTGTATATATATAAAAGTAAAAACAACCACCCGAGTGACATTATAATTATATCCATATAGTTATAGTTGTGGTATTCATCAGGATTGTTGATTCCCATCATCCTAATGAGTAACATCCAGATCTTCTGCATGCCCCAGCGTGACTCTCTTGCCTTATAACTCAAAATAATTATAATATATTTACCAGTAAAAGAAATCCAGAGTAGATGATTCAGATCCAACAAGGTAAGGCTCTTTTCACATCCCAAAATCACGGCATTACAGAGATCTGCCACAATCCTCAGGATAGTATTAAACAATTGTTCGCCTCCACTATCTTTTCAGATATTCATTCATTTTTTAAAGTCTCTGGCTTCACTGTTGCTTGGTTTAGAAATTGCTGTTTCTGTGAGATCTATTTCTTTTCTTTTTCTTTTGCGGGTTGAATTTCCATCCTCATTTCGTGCCTACCAATTGTGTGTCGGCTGGTCGATTTTCATTCTGCTTTATGAATTGTTCTTGTTGGGTTAGTTTTGTCATCTCATCTTTCTTCTCCATCACTTGTATATCAACTGGTTGATTTGCGCACTTGTCTGTGACTTGATGGTTCATCACATTAGAGTCGGATGACACTGCTCTCTTATTTGTAGACAGTCCAGCTGGGGTATCCAGGGAGTCCAAAGACAATTTATCCACCACAGCCTCTGTAATTTGATATTTTCCTTTTGTTTCCAACTCCTTTTGCTTATCCTGTATTATGCCTAAAGATGTTAAGTTCATTTTTAAAATTTTTTGATAAAATTCTTCCGCTTTTTCAACAGTGTTCAGTTGATATCTTACTCCTTGATGTCTCAATATTAAACCAACTGGGGCATCCCACCTAAATAGGATATTTCTTTTTTTTAACTCAGTCACTAGAAAGCCAAATTTCTTCCTCTCCATTAGCATCTTAGTCGGGAGCTCCTTAAAAATCCAAATCTTTCTTCCATGAAATTGCAAAGTAGAATTAAAAGAGTTCTGCACAATATTATTCCTAATTTCTTTATCTGTAAAATAGATCACCACATCTCTAGGCAATTGCCTTTGCTTTGCCAACCAGGAGTTTATTCTATAAATTCTATCAATCCTGCAAAACACTTCATCAGGTTGAACCTTTAAAATCCCAGCCAGAATTTCAGAAGATATTTTCCTTAAGTCATCTCTATTATTTTCCTGCAGACCTCTCAGTCTAATTGTGTATTCTGTAAAATTATATTGAATCATTAAAACTTCTCTTTCAATCCTCTGTTGAACATTTTCTCCATTACCAGTCTTTTGGTCAACCTCCATTTTAGGTTTGTCTTCTGAGCTATTATCCTGAATGTTTACCAAATCCTTTTTAATTTTTTGAATCATGTCATCCAAATTCTCCTCAGTTTCCTTCATTTTAGACTCTAATAATTTAGTCTTTGCATCCACCCGAATCAGAAAGTCTGATAAACCATTAGCTGTATTTAAAATCTTTCGATTCAAAAAGTCAAACTTTGATTTCACCAATTCACCAATTTCATTAATTTCCTGCTTAAATTTTTCGAGTTGCTGGTTCACAATCTCATCCCTTCTTACAATCTCTTCAAGAAGAAATTCTATTATATTAAAATCAGGTTTCTGACACTGGAGAGTTACAATTTGTTGGTGTAATTTATTAATGGGGGAAGTCCCCCCCCGTTTGTCTAGCTGTGTGAGTCCCGATGCCATTTCCCACACAGACAAGATTTAGTAAAAAAGAGAGAAAAAATAGAAAACGGAAGAACTTTCCCTTAAAAAAACAAGAAAAAAAACTTCTTTCCAATCAAAAACAATATCAAGTCTCCAGAGAAAAAAAGAGAGAAGAAGACACAGGAGCGAAGTTTTGTCTACAAATGTAGCCAGTGATATTTATTCCGCTACATTGTAGTAATAAAAAACGGAAGGACTTTCCCTTTCAGCCTCTTCTCCAGCCGTGGCAGACGCCATTTTAAAAGGCTCTTTTCCCCCCTTTCCTCTCCTCTTTTCTCTAAAGTAATTTTTTAAAGAATAAGTAAAATACTTGCGATTCAATATTAAAGGTCCAGCTCACATTTTCTTTGAGTATTCTTTTAAATTCGCAGGCTTGCTCTTGACGCCTGGCTCTGCATTAGCAGAGGTCTCCCAAAGCCCGGAGCAGCGGCAGGGGATATGGGGCTTCTCATCCGCTCCGTCCCAAAAGTAAAAAAAAAACTTTTGGGACTCTGCAGAGAGTTCTACCCACCCCTGCCGGCTCTATCTCCGTTTCCTCATGGAAACGGAGTTTTTTCGAGCCGCCATTCCACTGTGAAGGCGGCTCTAACAGGCAGTGGAAGCTGACGATCCCAAAGGAACGTCTGGCGGCGGCCAGCAGCAAACCGGAAGTCCTCGACTTGGACCTTCTCTTGATTAGCTACTTTGATTACAAATTTATCTTCAACAAACGAAGATAATATATTTTTGTTGTGTGTAGTGTGATTTGTTGCACCAGAGTCAATGAGCCAATCGTTATCTTCTGGTCTATGTATGTTGTTGTTGTGTTTGTTCAGTCCATTCAATGAACCAGATTTTCTATCTCTTGAATCATCTCTACCCCCTCTATGTTCCTTATAGATGGGTGGACTTCTATATCTATGTCTGTCAGTGGATGACTGTCTGTTGTGATATCTATCTCTATGATCTGTCCTATGTTTATCTCTGAGGAATTTAGGACAATTTCTTCTATTATGCTCCTTGGACCCACAATTATGGCATTTGATTGGTTCATGGTATCTTTCTTGAAATGCCACTTTCTTATATTGCTTATGCTCTATGTGATTATTATAACGATTTCTTCTCGAATTGTCTTCAGCTATCAACCTATTAGAAAGGTTTTCTATGGATAAATACCCTAAATTGATTGTATCTAAATGGGATATATAATTATTCCAAGATGGGTCTAATGAATTGATAATAACACTTTTCATTGTTTGATCTGAAATTATTTCTCCTCTTAGTTGTAATTCTGCTCTGACTTTGTTTAAGTATATTAAATGTTCACTTATGGTGACCCCAGATTTTAACCTGGCTGAAAAGAAATCCTTAGACATTCTTGTTCTAGTGGCTACACTATCACTGTGAAACAGCTTAAACATGCATTGAACAATTTCTGATACAGTTAGATTTGACTTAATACTATGATACATAGCAGGAGATATACTGGATATTAGTAAGAAAAATGCTCTATGGTGTAGGCAGTCCAATCTTAAAGTCCAAGGTCTTTTTGGAGGGTTAGTAATGAAAAACAATAAATTTTCTTTCATAAAGACAACTTGGAGCTGTTGGCACCACTCTTGTAAATTAACACCATCTACCCTCAGTTTTGGGAAATCATTGGGTAAATTCCCAATGTTGTTAGCTCCATTACTTACAACTGGAGGAAGTCCATGGTCTTCTAAGTGTTGGTAACCGCAGAATGGCATGGGGATGCTAGCGACGACTTTAAATGGCAGTCTCTGTCTTTCTCTTGCTTCGAAGATGTCTGTGTAGCTTTGCACATGCGCATTGTCCATTTCGCTCCTGAAGTCATGGTGAAAAGTTCTCGTCGCTGCAGCTCCCTCGCATTGTTCTTCTTCGGAAGACTCGGTCTCTGGTTCAGCCTTGGGAGTCCTGGTGGCGATGGGAGTCTTTTTATTGAGAGCGCTGGTCTCTGGAATTGTTTGCGGCGTAGGTTGGTATCTGCAGGGCTCTCTGGGTTCAGGCGTCGATGCTTTCGCTGTTTGCGTAGAGGCGTGCGATCTTCAGGAAGTTCGTTTACTCACTGTTCTTCCTTTTGTTTTTTTACTGCAGTTTTTCGCTGATTCTTTAGTTATTTTCAATTTTGACCCAAAAGTTGCAAAAAGCGTTTTCATTGCAGACTCTATTTGATTTTCTATTGATTCTTCTTCAGTCTCTGTGTCAGACTCTTCTGATGTATGGATCTTTTCTCTTTTGTTTTTTGCATCAAGTAAGTCCTTTCGCGCCAGATATTTTGAATCTTGTCTTCTGATTGGCTCTTCATCGCTTAGACTTAAGGTTCGTTGAAACCAAGATGGCTGCCATTCAAAATTTTGCGCGGGACCGTTGTTCTTCTCCTTCGTTGCATTTTTGTCTGTAGACAAATCGCTCACCTTTTTTGAGTCTTTATTTTCATCTGTAACGATGTGCTTTTCTCTCGCTGCTCTGCTTTTTTTCAGTAAGTCTTGGAGGTTCGCGATGAGGTTTTCATCGTTCTTTTGATCTTTTAAAAGTTTTAGTATTTCTGACCTGAGTTTGTTATTTTCTATTTCGTTTTCTTTTTGATCATTGTTCTCATCTATTATTTCTTCGTTGTCTGTAGTACAGTCTTCAGATTCTCTCGATATTTCAGTTGCGTATTCATCAATTATTTCTTGTTCTGCTTCCATTTCTTTAGTATATGCCCTGGTGTTGGGTCTTATTTTTTTGCTTTTTGATTTTTCTCTCTCAGACATTGTTGAATTTTTTATTGAGTCAATTAACCATCCTCTGCTACCAAATTGTTGCAATATTTTCAGGATCAGACTCAATAATTAAAATAAGAATAGTATGTTTAAATAAAGCTCTGTTTAATCACAGATGGCATTCTATATTTACTGAATATTCACAAATAGAAGCACTGAAAAATGGCATACAGCTCCTTATATATACAAGGGGAGGAACTAGATATGGGAGTGGTTAGACATACATACATTAAGCAATGGAAATAAGTTAACTCTTGATATACTGTACAGATACTATTTACATGATGGAGAATAAAGCATTTACTTGTGACAGTGAGGTTAAGGGTTAAGATAACCCTAACCCTAATCCTCACCCTAATCCTAACCTTAACTCCTAACTCCTAACCCTTAACCCTAACCCTAGCCTTAACCCTAACCCTAAACTCTCATTTAATACTTTGCCTAAATAGTTCTTGTCATTTTGCGTAATGCCTAGGTATGAAATACAATGCCTAGGAACTATATAGCATATTAAAACAATACAGGTATACTTTGCCTAAAAAGTCACACATTCTATAGATTTCCTAGGCATTCTATGCAATGCCAGGTTTCCCACATTACCAGTAACATAACAAATATACAAAATATTATTATTTTGTTGGAGCACTTTCAGAATCAAATTTCCACCCCTAACTAATCCAGTGCTTTAGAGCAAATGTTTAGGTACAGGACAGATTGTGGGGATGGAGGGGAGGATTAATTCTTGCCTTGAAAAGGCAGTAGACTGCTCAGGAAAAAAAGCCAATTTTATTTCTTAATCTGAGTAATCAATTTGCAGTTACAAGGAAAAACTGAGCCAAGTTAACAAACTGGTCACAAAGGAATGGATTGCTTGTTGTTGTTTTTTGACGAGATGGATTTTCTTTGGGTTTGCCTGAGTGACTGATCTCTGCACACAAATTAAAAAAAAAACAAAAAACCTCCTGACGTTATCAATAATATAATTCAGTTTGCACTGTCAAAAGAGCAATGAAGATCTGGGATTCTTTTTCTGTGTAACAACAAAAGGCATCCTTCATTGCATCTTTACTGCATTATGTTGTCCTATGCAGATTATGGTGATGGAAGAGAATTTCCCTCTGCAAATTATTTTTCCAAAACTCAAAATAAGGCTGCTGAAAGTACCCTTCTCCATTTGTTTTAAGATAAATGTTGAGAGGTATTTTCTGTGAAAGGGAATTGTTACTGCATGGTTGAAAGAAAACAGCCAAATATATGCTATATTAAGAAAAACTGTTTTCAAAATATGTAATTCAGGCAAAAATGCAAAAAAAAAAAAAGTCCTTATTGAGAGACCCAAATAAAAGCAGGTGTAGAAACAGACATGTAAACGTTTCCCTCCAACCAACAGATGCTGAAGTGGGAAGAATTAAAGACTAAAAAAAATGGCATATGGGGGAGAACGACACAGACATACTAGCCATTCCAAGAGCAATATTTATCAGTTAATTTAAATTTTCTTTCATATAGCTAATAAGATGAGAAGATCAATACTGAATGTTTAATCCAGTGGTGGGATTCAAATAATTTAATAATTGGTTCTCTGCCCTAATGACCGGCTGGGTAGGTGTGGCTGGGTGGTCATGTGACTGGGTGGGCATTGCCAACTTGATGTCACTCATGTCAAGGGGTGCCTCATCTAGCCTCACCACACCCAGGCCCACCCCTCCTTATCATGCCTGGCCTCGCCTTGTCAGGCAGCTCACCTTGCCCAGCCCCTAGCCTCAAAGGCCTCAATGCGATACAATTTCCTTCTGTATTTAATTACTACTACTGAACATCTAAAATACACTATTTAATCCTATGTCTATATGTAATATGTGCCTAGTACATTTTGACACTGTTGATCCCCTCTCCCTAGAGTGAACTTTTTTTAAAAAAAACCTAAGTACTGAAGCAGTAAATTTAAACATCACAGATTGTGTATATCCAGAACATATCCAGAGTGGTGTCTGTGAAGTGGGGTCAAGAGAATCAAAATAGTGGATGCCACCAGAGACATCAAAGTCCTGTGAGTTCATAGGAGTATATGATGTAAGTGACACATTCAAAAGGACAGGTTTTGATTCTTCTTCACACGGGATCACCCGGCAGCGAAGAGGGAGAGGGAAAAGGTGGCGGCTGCTAGCAGAGAGGGGAAAATGTGGGGTTGTTGCTTCTGGGAAAAGGGGAACCGGGAAGCGTCTGGGTCTAGCTCTCCCGGCCTCTCTTCCTCTCACAGTTGCGTGTGCTCCAACTGGCATGGACTGATCCGCAATTTATTTTTTTTAAAAAATCTAAAGAAAAAAATGAAAAAAAATGTTTTTATTCAGAATAAGTTGCAAAGTATGCTTTGGCAATTTTGTCTAGGTGCATTGACATTTGTGCTACAAATAAGGAATGAAGGAAGATAAATGGATAAATGAAGGGAAATATAGATGCATAAATATACCATGTTAATATACGATCTGGAGACTTTACCATCTTTAGACTTTAGAGCAAAGTCTAAAGTCCAGCTGAAATGCTTACGGGATTTCCTCTTCACTGATGATGCTGCCATCACTGCTCACTCTGATGAAGACCTTCAACAACTTATGGACAGCTTTAGCAAGGCCTGCCAAGACTTTGGACTAACAATCAGCCTGAAAAAAACACAAGTCATGGGTCAGGACGTAGATTCACCTCCCTGTATTACAATCTCTGCACAAGAACTGGAAATCGTCCATGACTTTGTGTACTTTGGCTCAACTATCTCTGACACTCTCTCTTTAGATACTGAACTGAATAAACATATTGGTAAAGCGGCCACCACATTTTCCAGACTTACAAAGAGAGTATGGCTTAATGAGAAGCTGATGGAACATACAAAGATCTAGGTCTATAGAGCCTGTGTCCTGAGCACACTCTTGTACTGCAGTGAGTCTTGGACCCTCTACACACGACAGAAAAGAAAGTTGAACACCTTTCATATGCGCTGTCTCCGATGAATTCTTGGCATCACCTGGCAGGACAAAGTTCCAAATAGCGCAGTCTTGGAATGTGCTGGAATTTCTAGCATGTATACACTATTGAAACAGTGATGTCTACACTGGCTGGGCATGTTGTGAGAATGGCTGATGGTCGGATTCTGAAAGATCTCCTGTATGGAGAATTAGTGCAGGGAAAGCACCTCGGAGGGAGACCATAGCTGCGATATAAGGATATCTATTGTTAATGGACATTAACAACTAGGAAACCTTGATCTCTGATCGTTCAGCTTGGAGTTTAAAGACACAGCATGGCCTTCTCCAATTCGAAGAGACACTTGTTCAGCAGGCGGAGGCAAAGTGGCAGTCCTGGAACCAGCAAAATCTGGCGGCTGGACAGGGGACAGAATATATCTGCCCTCAGTGTGGAAGGGATTGCCACTCTCGAATTGGCCTTTTTAGTCACACTAGATGGTGTTTTAGGACCTCTTTCCAGAGCACGATACCATAGTCTCTTGAGACTGAAGGATGCCAATGAATGAATATACCATATACTAGAGCAATTCTGTAGCTACTGGGAAATCACATGTTCCTTGCTGCTGCCAGGCCCAGTTGCAGAGGCTGGTCTTCCTGGGGTGGCTCCAATACAGCGGCTAGTGGCCCATGGTGGTAGTCACCTGGCTCGGATGCCAAAAAGGAAAAGGAAAGGCCGAACAGTGCAGGTGCAGAGAAAGGGAGTAAGTGAGCTTCCCTGTTCCTGCTCCTGCTCCTGCTCCCCTCCCCTCGGGTGACATCATGGCATGAAGCAGCTCTAGTAAGCTTGGGTGAGTGGCCAGGTGGCAAGACGAGCTGCCTGGCAAGGAGAGACTGGGAAGGAAGGGCGAGGCTTCAGCCGGTTCACCAAACTGAGCAAACTGTTAGCTACTGGTTCTAGTGAACTGGTGAGAACCGGCTGAATCCCACCACTGGTTTTATCTTTCCATTTAATTGTGTCACATTCTCAGAAAATGCCTGGACATGTCCCTGCAGTTTTCTTGGCAAGTTTTTGTCAGAAGTGGTAAGTTTTGTCAGAAGTAGTTTGCCATTGCCTTCTTCCTATGGCTGAGAGAAAGTGACTGGCCCAGGGTCACCCAGCTGGCTCCATGCCCAAAACAAGACCAGAACTTGTAGTCTCCCAGTTTCTTAGCTTGACTGCACCAAAATGGTTCTCCAATATTCCACATTTCTATCTAATTGAATAGTTTTTCACACCTAGATTAAAATAACTTTTAATTCTCAATAGATTAGAAAAATGGGCTGAAAGCAACACAATAAAATATAAGTAATGAATGCAAAATTATTCATTTAAGAAGATAACACAATGGCGTATACTACTTGTGAAAAAGACAAGAAATATTAATTAGCTTCAAATGAAACTTGAGTTAATAGTGGGAGGTAGTTGTGAAAATCCAAAAACAAATCCTAACTACATCAACTAAAGTCTGTTTTCTAAAATGTAGGAAACAATTAGTCCAATTTATTCTGCTTTGATCAGACTACAGTATATGTTTAGGGGGTCCGGTCACACTTTAAGGATTCAAAGGAACAAGAACACAATCACAAACGTGCAACAAGAAAAATCAGAGGACTAAAAATTAAGTTTTTATGAAGAGAGGCTAGAAGGAACTTGGAAAGTCTTGAGAAAAAAATGACAGAAGGAACCTTAGATAAGACTCTTCAAATATCTGAAAGATGCTATAGATCAGAAGGTCAAGGTTTTCTTTCCTTCCAAACTACAAAACACGAAATAATGGATTTAAGTTACAGATTCCAATTGATTTAAAGCAAGCTCCTTCCTCAGAAGTAAGAAGAGTAAGAGAAGTCTAACAGTAGAACAAAAATCCAGAGAGGCTTCTCTTCAGTTGATGTGTTCAAGCAGAGGTGACCTGCCAATTGTTTAGGATGCTTTAATGTGGTACCTGTGCTGAGCAAGTGGTTGGAATCATTGTTCTATATGGCCTCTTCCAACTCTATCATTCCATGACTTGCTTGACAGTGAAAATTGAATTAGTACCTTTACACACATATAAACTATTTAGTTTAGAACACCCTGGTGTTACACAGACATAATTTAAATATTTCACTTTTATTTTTTTTTCCAGTACAAAGATGGTAACACAGTTATAGATCTGAAAACAGATATGCATTTTTAGGGCTACTGTACAAGTAGTCTTTCATTTGCCATTCATCATATGAACTTCTGAATTGCTAATGGTTATATGCATGAATTTGATGGCTGCTTTGGGATGAATAATAAAACCTCATTTAAAAATAAATGTCTATAGGAACTAGGAGCCTCAATATACTATAGAATATCTATTTCCATCCTGAACATTATATCCATGTAATTTCCTGACTTGAATTGCAATTCCTTGGTGCATATGGTACCTTATAAGAGAGGTAAGTAAAAGAAACATGAGGAAAATATATATAAATATACTACAGATTATGTTCACAATGATTATTCAACTTTTGTATGCATCATTCATGGGTTTTTAACATTTTCCCAAAAGCTTTCAATCAATTAAAAATTTAATTTATTAAACCAGTCCACAAGGAAGCCGCTTCTTGAATCAATAAATTCTCTGACTGTCCTTGTTTCTTCATTCCATGGCATCTACCTCTTATCTTTTCCCCTAGGCCACAGCTGATATTTAATGAAATAATGAAACAACATTCTTTGCTTGTCAGCAAAAAAAAAAAAAAAAAAAGAGTTTTGCCAGAACAGTTTTGGATATTGACCATTTATTAATTAAAGTAAATTATAGAACCTATGGGATTATCATAAAAAATGCCTCTAACTCCTGAGTAGGAATCTTTGAATAGAAACTCATAATCGCTGAGGTGGAACTTGGGGGTTTCTTCTGAAGGGCAGTGTCTGGTCAATTTAGTGATTTCTCCAAATCTTGATTCAGACTAGGATCAGCAGCTTCAGCAAGCAATCCTGGAAAACTCTCTGAAAAGCAAGTTATTTCTCAACATGAGTTCATCCATAATTTGTCTATTGGACTCTCAATTTCTCCTCATTCCAAAGACTGTAACTGATACAGTATAATTACTGAATCATACATCAATGTTCCAGAAAGTCTACTATTTTTTTCTTTTGACAGACTTTTGTAACAACAGCGACTCCTTTGTGATTCCCAGAGTATATCTGTAGTTATGCAAATAGTTGCTCTAATCTGGCAAGATTCAGTCTATAGGCGAAGAATAATAAAGGAAAATAATCTTAAGTAACTGCACGGTACTTAGGGCCTGTCATGACTTTAACCAAGAAAACACATCACATGGCCCAGGGGTAAAATTCACTTACCTTCATTACCAGTTCACAAATGTGAGCACATGCACCTCCTCTACACATGCACAGAGCCTCCTCTACAAATGTGCAGAGGGTAAAAAATGGGACGTGATGACATCTAGGCGGGTGGGTGGATCCTCCCACCACCGGCACTACCAATTCGCCCGAGCCTGATAGAACTGGCTGA
This sequence comes from Arizona elegans, assembly GCA_022577455.1. Classification (NCBI taxonomy): domain Eukaryota; kingdom Metazoa; phylum Chordata; class Lepidosauria; order Squamata; family Colubridae; genus Arizona; species Arizona elegans. The sequence continues at coordinate 206,273,245 of JAKOOJ010000001.1, read as the reverse complement.
ATTTCACCCCTGCCATGGCCCCTCCACATTTGCATATGGCCCCAGAAGAAGAACAACGACCACCACAACAACACAGTGCATTCCCTATAACAGGGGTGTCAAACTCATGGCGTCATGGTGGCGTCATGTGACGTATCGGGACTTTCCTCCCCCTCGCTAAACTGGGCATGGATGTGGTCAGCATGTGATGCATCCGGCTCACAGGCCAAGAGTTTGACAGCCATGCCCTATAATATCTGTAAGTTGTGGGTGCACCAACACTCGAGGTTTTTAAGAAGAGATTGGACATTTGTCTGAAATGATATAGGGTTTCCTGCTTGAGCAGGGGATTGGACTAAAAGACCTCCAAGGTCCCTTTAAACTCTGTTATTCTGTATGTACTACAGAAAGATAGCATTGCTTATGATTTAGATATCAAGAAGAGCCAGAATAGTCACAATACCTATCAGAAGAATTACTATTTTATCTCATATCTATAATATGCTTATATACATTATTACCTACCACAATTACTTAGGGTAGTAAAATTCTCACCACAGCTTACAAGTGATATAAAGAAAGTACATCTCCACCCCGGACCACCCCAATGATGCCCTTGAAGTGTTGTTCTGGTGCCTGGAGGCCATGCGGATCTGGATGGGGAGAAACAGATTCAGGCTCAACCCGTCCAAGACCGAGTGGCTGTGGTTTCCAGTGTCCGAATATAGTCAGTTGGTGCCATCACTAACTATTGGGGGTGAGTCGTTGGCCCCCGCGGAGAGGGCTCACAACTTGGGTGTCCTCCTGGATACACGGCTGTCTTTAGAAGAACATTTGACAGCTGTGGCCGGGAGGACTTTCTATCAGGTTCGCCTGATTCGCCAGTTGCGTCCCTTTCTGGATCGGGACTCCTTATGCACAGTCACTCATGCCCTTGTCACCTTCCGCCTGGACTACTGTAATGCTCTCTACATGGGGCTCCCCTTGAGGAGCACCCGGAGGCTCCAACTGGTCCAGAATGCGGCCACGTGGGTGATTATGGGAGTGACGTGGCAAGCTGCACTGGCTCCCGGTGGTCTTCTGGGTGCGCTTCAAGGTCCTGGTTACCACCTTTAGAGCGCTCCATGGCTTAGGAGCACTCTAAAGTAAGAGTACCGCTTAGGAGCGGTACTTATGAGACTGCCTTCTGCCACCAGTAGCCTCTCCCTGGCCAGTACACTCCCACAGAGAGGGGCTCCTCAGGGTGCTGTTGGTCAAACAGTATCGACTGGTGGCCCCCAGGGGAGAGTCTTCTCTGTGGGGGCACCTGCCATTTGGAACAAGCTCCCCCGGAGATACGGAGGATCCCGGATTTATGCACCTTCCGCTGTGCCCTCAAGATCTTTTTATTCCAACAGGCTGGCCTGGCCTAACTTCCTTTTAATTGTTAATTTTAATTGGGTTTTTTTTTTAAAAAAAAAAAACAGGGGTGTTTTAATCAGTATGGGCCAAATTTATTTAATGTGTTTTAAATTGTTTTTTAAATTTTATATTATATGTGTTTTATCTTTGGCTGTTTACCGCCCTGAATCCTTCGGGAGTAGGGCGGTATATAAATCCAAACTAAACTAAACTAAACTAAACTAAACTAAACTAAACTAAACTAAACTAAACTAAACTAAACTAAAAGATTCCTGAATTTTATTCAAAAGCAAAGAAAGATACTTTTATCCTTCACATGGAACAGTGATGTTAATGGTCCTGGAGGGAGGAAAGTTTGAATTATTGATTCAGCATAGAACTGTAGAAGCCATTTTAGCTGCTTCATCTCATTAGCAGCATGTATTTACTCACTGGCCTCCCCAAATACCTACATCCAGGGGTGGTATTCACTTACTTTCCTTACCAGTTCGCAAATGTGAGTACATGCACCTGTCCACACATGTGCCCAGCCCTCCGTGCATGCCCTTTGCTGCCGCACCTACCTTCCGCACATGTGCCTGGCCTCAAAATCATGCCTAAATAGCACAACGTGGAGCAGGGGTGGGTGGGCGGCCCCCACCCACGATTTCTGCTACCGGTTCAGGTGAACTGTTCCGAACCTGTTGAATACCACTTCTGCCTACATCAGGGATAAGTAAAGTGCAAATCAAGCCACAAATTTCTCCACTTCCTCTTGCCTTGAGACTTGCCCTGACTTCTGCTGGAAATCAGTGGTCACATTTCTCACTGTTATGAAGGAAGAACCGATATTGTAAAATCGATTGATATACTTTTTTAAAAAAAGAAAACTTTCCAAACTTTCCCCCACCAGAACACTAGGACAAAACAACAAAAAATGTCTACCTTTTTAAAAATCGTTGCCCCGTGTACTGTTTCCTCAGGCTCCTACTTTTTATATAACCTCAGCCATCCACGCACTCGCTATATCTTTTCCCCAGGAATTACCAACAACCATCTTGCATTTTTGCATCTTATTTTCCCTTACTGAGGGAGAAGTTAACATTTCTCTCTCACTTTTTTTTTAAAAAATTGCTTCTGTGATCGAATGCCAGGATATTAACATTTTGTGATACTGTGACTCTGTAAGATAATACATAATAATTTGTCTAACTTTTCTCCATGAATGTATATGTCAGCTTGTCTAGAGAGAGGGTATGGCACTGACCAAGCTGTGGGGTTGCAAATTTAGATTATCATCAGATTTCGGTCCTGGGGCAAGGTCTCTTCTTAGACTAGGGTTCCCTAAAGTAATCAGTATCAACTCACAAGGATCAACAGAGGGCTTGACTATTCTAAGCATAATTGCTTTCTCCAATGAATTCCCCCATTGGATATTTTGACATGGCCAAAATAAGTGAGACAGAGTTTTGTAATTTTCTCTTCTACTTTTCCCCCAACCCCCATAGAGGCCAAGAAACTAGAGAGGGTCCCTTCCTGAGATGCTTGCCTGTTCCCCATCTCTTCTTTGTATTAGTTGTTCCCCTGGCTGTAGCTCTTTTCCCTGTCTTCAAAGGCCATTCTCACATATCAGAGCCGTGATGGCTCTGTGGTTAGAATGCAGTATAGCCAGGCTAACTCTGCTCATAGCTAGAAGTTCAGTTCCAACCAACTCAGCCTTCCATCCTTCCAAATGAGGACCCAGATTGTTGTGGGCAATATGCTGTTTCTGTAAACCACTTAGAGAGTGCTGTAAAGCACTATGAAGTGTATATAAATCTAAATGCTATTGATATTGCTATTACAACTTCTACCCCAACAAGTACATAAGTTGTAGCATTTGGTTGAAGATGTGTTCATGCATGTTTTGTAACTTGTCTCTCTTCCCCTCATGTGGACACTCATCTCTAAATCACTCTCCAATTCCAAAATGCAGGATCTATATTAATTGCTAAATTATCTAATCAGATGTGCTCTCCTATCCAATTATTTTCACCCAAAGATAATAAAATGACTACACTTATCCTGTGGAGATTCTTTTTCTCATTTGATTCTCAAGAAGTTTTGTTTTATTCCCCAAGGCACTTTCATTATACTTTTGGAACGGAATGTAAAAATTATACATTTGGGAGGGTGGGGGTGGAAGAAGAATCTTTATGATTACCTTTAAAAGACTCAATTTCTTATAATGCTTGATGGTTCCTTATCATGCAAATAGGGAAAGACAATACAAACTTCAAAGAGAGGTCTGATGAGAAAAAAAGCCTATTTAATAAATTTATCTCAGTCGGAGTTGCCTTCATTTTAACTAAGCTGCTTGATATCATGCAGATATTCTCGTTGAACTATAGATATGCCAGAAACAGATATTTTTTTTAGAAATCTAAAATGAACTTCAACAAAGAATGGGTCGTGGTAAAAAGTTAGGATATCAACATCCTTCTTAAAAAGAATAAGAATCAAAGGAAAGTGATCACATACCCATATATGGCTTTGAAAAGATGACTAACAGAAAAAATATGGAAAATGAACATCCGTTATTTTAAATACAATACAAAGGCAAAAGTAAATAAGGCATTCATGTCTAGAACATAACAATATCAAAAATACTTGCTTTCTCTGAAAACAAGGAGGAAAAAGAGTATTAGGAATTTTTAAAAACTTTTTAAAAAATATTATAATATAGGTAGTCCTTGATCTAAATACCACATGCCAGTTTCTAAGTGCCTGAATTTTGATCACATGACCATAGGAATGCTGCTATGGTCATAATAGCAATACCACTTAGATTTATATACTGCTTCACAGTGCTTTACAGCAGCGGTCACCAACTGGTGGTCCGTGGACCACTGGTGGTCCATGACAAAATTTTGGTGGTCCACAGAAAAATTATTTGCATTTTTTATATTGCATTAAATCAGGGGTCCTCAAATTACGGTCCCTGGGACAGATATGTGCAATGAATATTTGTATTGCTGCAGAGAGTCTCCCCCTTCGGGGTCTTTTCGTGTGGGTCAGAGGGGGACAGAAATTCCGACTTGGGGTCTGTTTTGGCCTCCTGGTGCAGGGCTTTGGGTGAAGGCTGGAGGGAAGTGCCACTGGTGGCAAAGAGCTGGAGGACCTTGTTCCAGTGGGACTGCATCCTCAATGAGGTGCTTCTACGGAGCCTCCTTCTTGGTCAGATCCAATTTGCACTCAGCTGTTTTGCCAACTCTTTCTCATGGTGGTTGCTTAGCTCCAATAACTCCTTCCTGTTGGGGCCCTAAGGAGCCCGGGGGTGAGGCAAGGAGTGGCTGGGAGGGGAGGAGTGAGTAGAGGCTGGCGAGATGCCCCTCAACATGAGTTACATCGAGTTGGCCATGGCCACCCAGTCACATGACCCCTAGCCACACCCACCCAACTGGTCATTAGGCAGATCATATTTTAAATCTGCTGGATTTAAAATTATGAATTTAGTGGTCCCTGAAGTCCAAAAGTTTGGTGACCCTTGCTTTACAGACCTTTCTAAGCAGTTTACAGAGTCAGCCTATTGCCGCCAACAATCTGGGTCCTCATTTTACCCACCTCAGAAGGATGGAAGGCTGAGTCAATCTTGAGCCTGGTGAGATTCGATCTGCCAAACTGCTGGCAGTCAGTGATCAGCAGAAGTAGCTTACAGTACTGCACTCTAACCACCGCTGCTCAATAAGTGTGAAAACTGGTCACAACTGTCACAATAGTCTCTTCCTGGAGTTGCTTTGTGGATCCCTACCCTTGGGCAGATGTACACAGTGGGCTTGCTTTGGTTGCAATGTGGCAGACACTTGTCTGACTCTTTCCCTTCCACGTTCTGTGAAATCTTCCTGACCCAACTCCATTTTTGGGACAAGGCCTCTTGTGTGTTTGAACGAGACATCCTCTCCAATTCCAGAGAAAGCAGTCAGTTTCCCAGGCAACAATCAAATAGTGAATCTCAAGAGAGAAGAGATGCCTGCTCATTCTGTGGTGGGTTTCATACATCCATCATTTTATTTACAAGCTAAAAGTTTACTTTCCAGAGCAGATCCTACTGCCTAAATTTTTGTCCCATTTTTCCGTTTTTCACTTTTTCACTGCTTGTTTGAGTTGGATAACCTTCCCAGCCAGCTTCGAATTCTTACACCTTTTGCTGAGGCATATGAAATAGTTTCATTTTATTCCATGGCTAGTACATTGATTCAGGACCTGGCCAACAAAATGGCAAAGTTAAATTACTTAAAATTTAAATGATATTCTAACATTAGATTGTTATATATTGGAGCTTTATTTATTTAAATGGTGCTTTCATGGATCTTTTCTAGAACTAGCCATAATCCTTCACAGAAGCTATAAAGGTCAAATTAATGTCATTCCTCTGTCACTCACATAAACATCTAAATTTATTTTGGTATCTCATTACAGGTAGTCCTCGATTTACACCAGTTCATTTAGTGACTATTCAAAGTTACAATGGCATTGAAAAAAATAACTTTTGACCATTATTCACACTTATGACCATTGAAGCATCCCCATGGTTACGCAATCAAAATGTAGACGCTTGGCAACCGATTCCTATTTATCACAGCTGCTGTGTCCCAGGATTACGTGAGCACCTTTTGCAAAGTCAATGGGGAAGCCAAAGTCACTTAACAACTGTGTTACTAACTTAACAGCTGGGCTCAATTGTGATCGTAAGTCGAGGACTACCTGTATAAATATGTACCCTACATCAGTGCTACCACATCTGAGCTGTAAAAATCTAGACAACCACTAGAGGGCAACAGATGGTTAAGAACTTTCTGTATCTCGCTGCTGCCATCTAGTTATTATCTTACATTTGTAACTGTTTAGCCGGCCCTAAAAAAAAAACAAAAAACAAAACAAAACAATATTGCTTCAAAATTTAAATGGATGAAAACAACATTTAAGCGAGAATGAACTCTACCATCTATTTGTAGTTCATCTTCTTGCGTAAATCCTGTATTGGAAATGAGAAACTCCAGATGTTGCTCAGTTATAAAAGACAGCAGCCTTTGTGCATCAAGTCCAGTGAGAAGAAGTTCTAAGAGTTTTAGTTCAGAAAGATCTAGACTGCCACAAGTTTTCCATTTCTGTGTTATAGAAGAGGGAACACTTCACTCCGATGAGAGAGATGTAATTATTCTTTGTCATTTAAACACTTGATCACCAAACCATAAACAGCTGGTGGTGCATAACCATCATTCTCATTTGAAATCATAGCACTGTTTCTCCTACTTTAAAAAAAATCTCCAAGCTCGTTACATTTTCTGCCGCGACCATATTCCTTTAGACTTTAAAATTGCTAAATAAAAACTAGAAGGAATTGTACCACCATCTGAAATCATTATCGTAGTTATGCATCACCAGCTGCTTAGAGTTAAGTGATTTATGTTCTAATTGGAACAGCATAATTATCTCTTTCCACATAAAAAAAGTATAGAATTCCCTCGCCCCCATTCTTCTTTTTTGCCCTATAATAGATATGTGGTTATATGTTTCAGGATTAATGTAGCTATTTACCAATGGCAAATATATTGATTGTAGGAACATAAATAGCATTAGGATCATTTTATATTAGGATACCCTCTTCTGCATAATTATATAGGAGTACATCCCACTGAGGAGGGCAATGTAAATCCCATCTGCATTGTTGCCAGGAAAACTACAAGAAATGTCTTTATAGTTTTCTAAGAGCTTTTTTTTTTTAACTGAATCCCATGAAACTTGGTAAGATTTTCCTCTGAGTAAACATGCATGGGGGACTTTCTGAATTACATTTAAAAATTATAGCACTTCCTTGCTGGGGAAGAAAACTTCATTTTGTGGTAATTGCTGGTCATCTTTCTATTTCTAATTTTCTCCCTTCTCGTTGTAAATAAAATGAAACATGTCTGGAAGTTGGAATTCCTTTTCAAATTCTTGGGTGTTAATTGTTGACATCCTATGGAAACAGAGTGAGTAAAAAAAAATCTTGCCTGCAATAGAATAATGAAGGCCAATTTTTAAAGATTCTGTTATTTTACTCTCTATAGTCCTATTCGGATCCAAGCCTGAAAAAAAAATTAACCAACATTATTATTGCTTCCAAAAATAGATGATTTTCCTATCTGTTCTTATGGGCCAAAGTACCAATATTTCACCAGTGCTTAATCTCCAAAGGTCCAAACTGAGTTTGTGCAGAGACCAATTTGACTTGAGCTGATTTGAAGGCCATACTAAGAGCCTTGGTGGCACAGCAGACTAAAGTGCTGTTAACTAGCACCAGCTGCCTGCAATTACTGCAAATTCAAATCTCACCATGCTCAAGGTTGACTCAGCCTTCCATCCTTTCGAGGTAGGTAAAATGAGGACCCAGATTGTGGGGGGAATAAGATGACTTTGTATAAAAAAGAACACCGCTTAGGGGGGCCGAAAGCCCTACTAAGCAGGTATATACAAAAGTATGAAGGCTATTGCTTAACACATTGTAAGCCGCCCTGAGTCTCTGGAGAAGGGTGGCATATAAATCGAACCAATAAATAAATAAATAAATAAATAAATACATACATACATACATACATACATACATACATACATACATACATACATACTATCTGATTGCTGGGTTGAATCTTTCCTTCAAAAACCCAAAACTTTACTTGGCTGTAACAGAAAATCCACATGTGACCTAAAGTTATTACTCTTTGGAGAAGGACTTAATAGGACTTTGAACCATTTTTATTTTTTAAGCAGAAGAAAGCATTCTTCCCCATTAAAAAATGGTTTCCTAACTATAGTTTGCTTTTTTATGCAGTTTTCTTTCTTTACTGAAGGACTGAACATAGGTGGAAATGTTCAAGGTATATGCCCTTGTTTCTCCCTTTTCACTTTCCATTGCTATTGCCTCTTTCCTATCCTAAGACAGTGACCAAAAACTTCTCCTTGGAGATGAAATTATACCTTCTGTATAAGACCAAGCTGATACAAATCAGTTGCTCCTGTTCCCTGAAACCATGAAGCAGCTGTTACCTCTTGAAAACTAACACTTTCCCATTCTTTTGGGATCTTTTAAAGCTTTTTTGGGCCTGCTGCTTTCTTCCATTGACTATCCCGCCAGAGCAGGGGTGAAATTTACTTCCCTTCCCTACCGGTTTGCCAATGTGTCCACCAGTGGTGGGTTCGTCCTGGTTCCGCCGAGCCGGTAGCGGTGACGATATGGCAATAATCCAGGCAATAATCCTTCAAAGGGTTAATTGCAGTAACAGACAGTTCCTTGGGATACTTGCCAGGCCAGGAGCTTCCAGTCACAAAACTGAAAATTAAGTTCTAGCAAACAATCTCTGAGGCACAAACCATGATAAGCAAATCTTCCGAAAGATATCCGAATGGTTGTCTCCTGCAACCACCCCTCCCCTTTCTTCCTATTTATTCCCCAGCCAGGGAGGGGCCATTCAACGTCCACGTGTGCCTTTCTTCCCGAGTTGGCTCCTTGTTCTCAGTCCTCTTCTAACAGCTCTGCACATGTGTGCATCTGGAACAGGCCCCAGTTGTTCGTCCTCACCACTTATCTCCAATTCCGAAGGCAGCTGGGAAATATCAGACGGCCCTGGCTCTATCTCTGTTTCCAATGCAGAGCATCCATCAGAGCTTTCCCCAGACTCCAGGACTGGCCCAAGTTCCTCCCCAACCTCCTCCTCATCCGAGTCTGGCGGGTCACAACAATATTTTAGGGGAAACTGTATATAGGAGCAGTAAAGTAAATGCAGTTCTCTGCACCCCAACGCAAACCTGTGATACCTTTGGAGGAGAGTCACCTAAATATTCCTCATCATCATTACAACAGAGAGCCTAAACCCCGTAAGTTTGTTCTCCCCTCAATTCCTCAGTCTTCTCTGGTTGAAGAAAAAAGAAAGAAGAAGCCAGCATTGGAGCTGCTGCAGTTTAAGGAGATATATATTATGTAATTAATGAAGTAGCATTATATATTAAACAGTGCAGTTCAGTAGTCAAGATGATGGACCGAAACAGGGGAAACTCAGCTTGAAGTTCACTCTTGGTCATGGACACTCGCTGAATAAATTTGGATGAATCTAGTTCTCAGCTCTCAAGGAGGCTATTGTTGGAGTAAGATGAAGGAAGATGCTCAGCAGGTTTCTTGAACTTCAGAGGGAAACGCTACAAGGTTGTGAGGGAGGGGAGAGGAGAAGGAGAAGCAGCAGCAACAAATAATAGCAAATATGGCTCTTCCACACACAAACAAATATTGGATGGAATGAGTAGCTAAGTAAAAAAGTAGGACATGTATTACCTACCTATTTCTGTCTCCACATTTTTTGGTTCATTTTTGGCTTTCCTAGCCATAGTTCAAATCAGATTTAACTGGATTTTGACTGAAGGTCAAAATCTAATTTGAGGAGGCCTCTGTCTTTCTAGGACAAAAGCAGGTTTCCTTTCAAAAGTGTCTAGGATGGCATCTACAGGTCCTTGGGGCTTTGCATGTAGTTCAGCGTCAAAAAGCAGGTCTTGAGAAAAACAAAAAGCAAATCTTCACTGCTTCGCCTTTCACTTTTCCATATATGTAAAATGTCAGATGGGGTGGGAGGAAGAGTGGAGTGACTGACAGGGGAAAAGATCATTTTAACAAGCTTCTCTATAATCAAAAGCTACATAAATTAAAGAGGAAAAATTATCATGTATTATTTCCTTTGGGAAGCACCACGTCCAGGTCCATATCCTAATTAGAGGACAGCGTGAACCTGTTTTGAAAGCTCGTAACCTCGGGGAAGTCTCAACTCTGAGAACCCATCAAGAATTTGGCTATTCTTAGTCTTCTCTTGTCACTCAGGTAAAACCACATCATTCTTAATAAATTGCCCTCATAGCTGAAACACTGTAAGGTCATCTTGGTGGAACCTTTGCAAATTAAAAACCATTTGATGTAGTCGGGCCGGTATTATTGAAAATAATCTTATGCGCCAGCTTCAAAAGATTTTCTAATTTTAACTGGATTGCCTTCCTCAGGTATCTCCGGCTTGCCATTCCAATTGTAAAGATCGTTGAACTTCGCTGACGACACCAGGGCCGGCCACAAAGATTTCCCAATTACAAAAATTAAATTACCCATGCGATTTTGTAATGCTGTAGACATACTTTTGTTTTCACCTATTAGTCAAGCTCATGTACAGTTTTAGCTTGTAAGCCACTGATTATGGAGGAAATTGCCCAGAGAAAACTAGAAATTTTACAAGCAATTTCAAATACAAATCTAGGGAAATATTGCAAGGACTTCCAGCTTTCTCACACTGATAGAAGAGTCTAATTTGTGACTCTGTTGTTGTTGTTTTTCCTCTCCTATTTCAGTATTGCTCAAAGTGGTGGAGGAAGGTATGGGCAGAGAACAATTTTTAAGGTTACTTATGCTCCAAAAGCAACTTTATTTTCCTTAGGTGGCTGAAATTGAAATAATTCTATTAATGAAAAGGGAAATATAGGTAATATGCACCAAACTTTTTACTACAGATCTGCTTTTTTCAAAATATTTTACAGATAGTCCTCAATTTACGACCAGATCTTTTATAATAATTCAAAGCTACAATGGTCACAGAATGGGTGCTTTATGGTCTCTAAAGCACCCCTGGCCATCATAAATGGTCAGGTGACCACATGTTTAGTGGATTAGCTTTACAACTGGTTGTGGCATTTGGAGGTCACATAACTGCAATTTGCAATGTTTTTTGCAGGGGTTTAGCATTTTTTTTTGCTGGAAACCATTCAAATGGTTTCATCATCTTTTCAAATAAATCATCATCATCATCATCTTTTAACGACCCAATAATCCCTTGCTGAATGGAGCTGAGTGTTTACTAGCCGGATGCTCTTCTTGTCGCCAATGTGGAGCTATATTCAGCAGATATATTCTCATTGTGGCCAGAGAGAGAAATATCTGCCGCTACCTAGGATTGGACTCACAGCCTCCTGATTGTGAGGTGAAAGCTCCACCTCTAGGCCACCGCACCACTCGGCCATTCAAATGAATGGGTCTGCATAATGACTGTGGTGTTCACTTAACCACTGCTGCATTCACTTAACAACTACTGGATTCACCTAATGGAAAATTACTTCCAGGTAAATTGGTTCCTTGACTTGCGACTGTAATGACTTAGACTGTATTTCAAGTCCCAATTATGGGTGAGTGGAAGGGAGGGAGGGAGGGAGGAAGGAAGGGAGGGAGGGAGGAGAGAAGGGGGGAGGGACGGAGAGGGATAGACAGACAGGCAATGACTAGGAATTAGAGAACAGAAGCCTCAAAGATGCTTTTTTCAAAAGGCAACTGTTTTTTTTTTCCTTGCGGAAGAAGAACAGAAGTCTGTTTTAAAGCAACTTGAAATATTGGAAGCATGATTCTACTTTTTTACTTAGATGCATTATAATAAATAAATTTTATAACTGGACTTATTTTTTCAAATATTTTCTTCCTGACATTTAATTATGATAATTTTAATATAATAACTTAAAATATAATATAATAACTTAATAATAACTTTTAATATAATAACTTAAAAAAAGTTCTTCCTTTTTAAAAAGTGCCTATTTTTTTTCCCATTCTTGAAAATGTTATTTCTAAGTGAATGAAAATCTGTTATTACCGGTAATATTTTATCCTCAATGTAACTGAATTGAAAAACTATGTTTTTTTTCCCCTCTTATTCTCAAGCACAACCAATTTGTTATTTTTATTGGCCTTTCATTTTTTTACTAGTATGTTCGAGAATAAGTTGGAACAGATGCTACTCACAGAGAACAGCATATTTATAACAAAAGCTAATTATATCATTTGCTCTGCTGTAGGTTCAAAATTGCTTTTGAATTTAGTGTTTTAATTGAACCAAGAATATTGATTCAAACTCGTAAAGATATGATAAAAACAAGAGAGTCAGTAATGGTATTTGACTGAATGCAAAACTGACAATAGTGACCTACAATATGTAAAGAAACAAAACCTAATTGATAATACAATTACGAATTTGGGTTAAACTCTTAAAAGATTTAATGCCATTCTCAGCATTAGAAGCTCCCTGGATCAGATTATCTGTCACAACAATTTACCTTACAAGGTTGCTATGCTGGAAAAATAAAATGGAAGAGGAAGTACTATGTAGATCCTCATGAGGAAAAGTAGGATGTGAAATTATATTTGTTTGATTTTTATGCTGTCTTTATTAGTTTTATAAATAACTCAAGGCAGCAAACATACCTAATACTCCTTACTCCTCCTATTTTCCCCACAACAACAACCCTGTGGGGAAGGCTGGGCTGAGAGAGAGGCACTGGCCCAATCAGTCTCACAACCAGCTTTCAGGGCTAAGGAAGGGCTAGAAAACTCACCATCTCTGGGATCACTTGTTCCTCACTTACTTCAGTGAACTTGTTCGTTAGAAAACAGGATTATTTTGCCCTTCAGCTGAATTTGTTTTCTTAAACTGTGTTACTAATCTATTTCGAAAGAGCTGCTGCTTAGAACACTAGCAACGAATTAAACTTTAATTCAAAAGGTCACGGATCTTTCTCTTTCTGTCTTTAGATGTCCTTTTGGGGTCTTCATCTCTGCATTTATGAATGCTTTTACTCTACATCAGTGTTTCTCAACCTTGGGAACTTTAAATTGTATGGACTTCAACTCCCATAATCCCCCAGCCACCATGGGGAAGTTTCTATGTAGAAGCATTTGTCATACCTGACTGGGGAATTCTGGAAGTTGAAGTCCAGATGTTCTAAAGTGGCCAAAGCTGAGAAACACTGCCCTAGATGACAAAATGCAGATATCTGCCTCACTGTCCGAACTTAACAATTTAGCTTTATCATCCATCCATCCATCCATGTCACATTTCTATACCGCCCATCACACTTTGTGTGCTAAGTATTTTTAAGCCATATCATACTTCTAAAAAATTATTTTTCTTTGAGTTGGGACCTTGAATTATGTTTGTTTTCTAAGATCTGATATCCTAGCACAGTGATGGCAAACATTTTAGACACTGAGCGCCCAAACTGCACGCATGCACGTGCCCAAACTGAAAGGATGTGCGCACGGACACACAGACATGCGCAAATGCGCAGCAGAGACCCAAAGACCAGGTGGCCAGTGGGAGGCGGAGCATCCCAACACTGGCAGTGCGGCAAGTGGTAAGATCTTTTTCTTTCGTGAGCTTCTGTTTCATCATTTGCAGGGAAATAGAATAGAATAGAAATAGAAGCTCATGAAAGAAACGCCACGGAGATCTAATCTGGGGCAATGGAGCACGTGACAGCAGAGGGGGCTCTGTGTGTCACCTCTGCCATGCTAATCATAGGTCCGCCATCACGGTCCTAACAGTATAATTAATTCAAAATATGCCTTGAATTTACATTCCAGAAACAGGTTGCATTTGATCATTTTATTGTAGTCCAACTGCGGGTTGCAATTTACAAGGGCCTCAATATGTTGTTATGTTACATTACAATCCGCTCATCAACTGTTTACATAGTTACAAGGTACTTGATAGGAATAATGGGGATTCATTTCATTCCAAATGATATAACTGTCTCAAGTTTTTATGTTATTTTAAACAGTTCAGCGGTTTGAATCCCTAGTATAGGTCTCCTGCTTGAGCAGGGGGTTGGACTAGATGACCTCCAAGGTCCCTTCCAACTCTGTTACTGTTACATGTAAAACTTATCATTTTAAAAAAGCATTCCAAATAAATGTGTGAAACTGATAATGTAATAATGTTGGTCAGTCATCAGGACCAAAGGTTTGGTCTTCCAAGCTTTCGGTTTTGTGCTGGAGCCCTACCCTCTCTAGCCTTTGGCTATTCTGTGTGTGATTTTTATGTGGTGCCTGTTGTGTGCGGCTTTTTAGATCTTGATTAGGGTGCTAATGGCTGATTAATAAGTCACTGGCTGTTGTTTCCTTATGCTGCCAAGCGGTCATCTCCTAAATACTTAATAAACTGTGGTAAATTAGCACTCCTATTGAATGACAAGGGACACATTTCCCAGGCTTCAATCACTTCCCCAGCTGTTTTTGTGCCTGCCTGTTCAACTATCTTAGTAGCTGCAAAATTGAATGCATGTCCTTCTTTATTGCAATGTGAGGCTAACAATGAGTTTGGGTGTCCTCGTCTGATGGCTAGCTTGTGTACTTATTCATTTTTGCTGTGATAGAGTCTATTTTGGTGTATCATTCAAATTCACTCCCTCTGAAATCCATCATAATTTCTTTTACAACCCTAGCTTAAAATATGCCATGTCTCTTCAACTTTCAAATAATTAACCTACCCAGCCAGCATTATAGACTACAGTGGCATCCATAAATCTGATTTCTTTTATATTTACTTGACAAATGCTTTCGCTGTTGTCACTGTGCAATGGCATTTGACGTGCTTCTGATGAAAAACAGTCCTGTTCATTCATTTTGAAGAGGTTGGAGGTAGAATGTGTGAGATATTTTAAAAAAATAAAAATAAAATGAATTCTAAATTGTAAATATTGTCTCATTTGCTCTCTGATCACCTTATTGCCACAACAGCATTTATACAGAAATAAAGGATTACCTTCAGAAATAGTCAGGCTACCTCTCTATTTATATTTTTGCATTAGTATTTAATACAGATTTTTGAAAGCCCTGTTTCTTTGCACCTCTGTCATAATAAATTCTTTGCAGAAAGATCTGCAAAGAAAGTGTGATCGTTCTTTGTATGTTTGAGCTTTGTGTGTTTGAGGTTTGGTTGAATTAAAATATGAGATTAAAATATTTTCTGCACTGAATTGATGATATAATCGATGGGGTTCCAAAATGGTGGCATTGGCTGCAGCTGCTGCAGTTCTAAAGAGTTTTAGGGTTTTGCAGTTGAAAGTGCAGGTTTGAATGATTCTTTGGGACTTGTGACAAGAAACAGTATTATCAAACTTTTATATGACCATCAGTCTAATTTGGACTTGGTGATATTTAGCAAGAGAGGAACTATTGATAAAGGCTGTTCTAGAGAATCTGTGTTGCTTTGAACTGCTTCAGCTGAAGGTGTCAGCAGCAGAAGTGTCTGTGGGTTGCGTGGAGGGTGTGAGATGGGCTACAATCTCTGAAAGTACTTGGCAAGTACTTGGGTTGTGGAGGCAGCAGAGAGCACTAGTCATCTCCCTCCAGTGCTTAGTGTCTTCTGAGGTGGAGTGATCAAAAAAGGAAATGAGGCAAACATGGAGGGCAAACAATTAGGCTAATCCATATCACATATCACTACCATCCATTTTGCTTGCTAATGTGCTCCTTAAAGCCTAAAATGGATTACGTGAAGCTAGAGTTAATAACAAACCAGCAAGTGAGAAACTGCTTTGTCATCATTGCAAAGGAAACTTGGTTAAAGAATTCCGTCCTGGATGGTGCTGTTAGTTTGGGTGGACTTTCAATATTTCAGCTTATTTTGTTTTGAGAGCGGGCATCAGAATTTCATTTTTTAATGTTGTTAGTTTAGTTTAATTTATTAAATTTCTATACCGCCCTTCTCCCGAAGGACTCAGTGTGCCAGTGTGTTCACAGAAAAAAAAAAAAATGACAACAAAGTTTATCTTATCTTATCTTATCTTATCTTATCTTATCTTATCTTATCTTATCTTATCTTATCTTACCTTACCTTACCTTACCTTACCTTACCTTACCTTACCTTATCTCATCATCCTATCCTATTCCCACCCCATCCCACCTCACCTCATCTCACCTCATCATCCTGCCCTGTTCTGTTCTACCCTGTCCTGCCCTGCCCTGTCCTGTCCTGCCCTGCCCTATCCTTCCCCACCCTACTTTACCTTACATTAAGTTACCTTACCTTACCTTATCTCATTTCCAGACTGGCTTTTATGAGTGGTCAAAGTTAGGAATTTCAGAACTGAACCCCAAAAGAACCCCATGCCCACTGGATAACACCAAGCAGAAACAGATTTTTTGCATCACAGCTCCAGTCAATGTTGACTTTAAATTAAAAGACGGATCAGGCAGTCAATTACTACAGCAAGCCAAAAGTAACTGAAGAAAGATACCACATCACCCAAGGCATGACTGTAATCTGGGATTTTCATCCTCTGTTCAGTCACAATAACAAGTGTTGACTGTGTTAAGTCATGCTGCATTTAAAATCCCAAAGTCCTACGGGTTGGCTGGAAAAGTCTTGTCAGATCTACAGGATTAGTATTTTGGTATTCATCACCTGGGTGGCTTAAGCTAGCAGAATATAAATCTATTGACTCCAAAGGAGAGTTTCATAGACAGCCAAACAGGCAGGGCAATAAACAATGACAAAGAGAAATTGGATCCAACAACTGAGTGAGCAGAAAAAAGGCAAAGCTACCATGAAGCAAATGATCATACTAATATACCAAGGCTACAATAAAGTGCTCAGAAGTGTTTAGAGGCTTAGCACTGGTCCACTAAACCCAGTTACAGAGGATGTAAAATTTCAGGATGAAATAACTTAATTGCTCCCAATGGGAACCATTGGAGAATTTTAATAAGAAAAGAACAGGTCTGTCAGAAACTGAGCTATGCTGCAGTTAGTAATCTTGCCAAAGGTTGCACATCTGTACCATTGAAAGGAGGGAGATGTTGCCTTTTCTTGGCATTAATAGCAGTAACTAAAAGGGGGGAAAAAAAGAATTTCAAAAATACTTCAGTGTTGTTGAATTCCTTGACATCAGTAGGCAATAAGATGACAAAATACTGGTTTCATTTATCTCTGCCTTATAATGCCTGGATCATTAGCTTTCTGAGATTGTTTTAATCAACCTTTTGTTTCTGCTCTGCCATTAATTTGTAGACAATCTTTTTTTTTTAATTTGGATGAATTTACAAAAGTACAATAGGTTATCCCACTTCTTATTATAACGCACAACTCATAGACATGTGCTAAAGGAAACTTTGGATCTGGGTAGTATCTGGCCTTGTTAGATTTATTGAGTATATTACACCTACAAAGAAATTGATTTTACAGTGAATCAGTTTAATATTTATTTGTTTAAAATATTTATATGGCCACCTAACTTGGACAATATGACTTTCGGCAGTGTACAAAAGGAAAAAAAAAAAGCAAAAGTCAACAAATACTAAAAACGACAGATATCATTAAAGACAAGTACACCGTAAATGGTGAACACAGTTAAAATGCACTATAATTCCTAAAAATGGAGTCTCCGTTCTGGCCAAAAAGCCAGGGAGAAGTCCCAAGCTTTAACCATCTTCTTAAAGGCTGTGGGGTCAAGGCCAGTGATATATCATGAGAAAATTGTTCCAAAGGCTATGTTCTGCTATTTCAGTTTAATAGACCTTGAAATGAACTAAGCATGAACATAAATATCACCTGAGCACATTTCAGTCAACTCAATGAAGGCAATATAGATTTTAAAAAAAAATCCTACACATTGATTATTAACTATGTGGTTTAAAGATAAGTAAGACTAGCTATGTGACTTAAATTATTGAAAATTTAAGATGTGATTTCTTTGCTAAGGTTATCCTGGAAATTGGGGTGCCACATTGAAAGGAAGACTAGATAAAACATTTTTTTAATTAAGTTGGGAAGCCAAACAAGATGAAGCTTTTTCTTGGGATAAATTTGAAGCTCGGGATATGAGACTTCAAAAAACTTCCAGAGACTAAGCTACAGGCCATGTCTCGTCAAGCCAAGTAGAATGCGAGTTGATGGAATGACCATTTGGGTTAGATCTGAAGATCAATATATCTCTTTGGGAGGATTTTGGAAGAAAGTATAAAAAACTGTAGTAATACAGCTTTCTCTCTTCTTTAAAAAAATATATATATTAAACAGTTTTTTTTAAAAAAACAAACAAAAACAGATATTTACATCTTCTTCTTTTCAACATCTTCGCATCAGTAATCCATATTTATACATTTTCTCTTTCTTATCTTAATATATCTTTTATGAATATATTTCCAGTATATCATATATATACCGTTATAATATATTCTCTTAATCTAAATATTTTATTTACATTTAACATAAACAAGTACCTAATTTCCTTTCCACAATTTTTATATCTTCCCATTTGTTTCCATATTCCTCCACCTAATTTAACCATTGTTTAGTTTTCTTTTGCCCCCCCTTCCCCCCCTTCTCCTCCAACCATTTATAACATTTCTCACCGACTGTTTCATTTTTTTTTTATTGAAAAAGTTTTAAAACAAACACAATTTCCCCACAACCCTCCCTCCCAACCCCCCTCCCCCTCCCCGACTTCCCAGAGCAGAACACAAGGTATTTCTATTGACCTTTAACAATAAACTAAATTACATAACCAATCATCAAACTAACACCCCCTAAAAAAAAAATTCTTAACCCCCCATATATAAAATCTTATTTCTTAAACATAATACTTCTAATATCACTTATATAGCTCTTATACAAATAAAATAAATCATTCATAAACTATTTGATATTTTTTGGTCTGATACTTATTTTGTATATAATCAATCCATCTTCTCCAGTCCTGTATATACCTTTCTTGTGTGTGATCCTTCAGATATGCTGAAATTTTAGCCATTTCAGCTAAATTAGTTACTTTCAATATCCAATCATCAATAGTAGGCAAAAAGTCCTTCTTCCAGTGTTGTGCTACCAACAATCTTGCTGCTGTTATCAAGTTCAAAATCAATTTAGTCTCTGCAACTGTACAGTCCGTAGTTATACCCATTAAGAACAACTGTGGAGTAAATTTCAGTCTCTTTTTAAAAATATTCTGCATCACCCACCAAATCTTTATCCAAAATGCTTTGATTTTTCTACAAGTCCACCATATATGATAATAAGTCGCATCATCACAGTCACATCTCCAACATTTAGCTTGCACATTAGGATACATACATGATAATTTTTTGGGATCTAAGTGCCATCTATAGAACATTTTATAAAAATTTTCTCTTAAATTTTGTGCTTGTGTAAATTTCACATTTCTAATCCAAATCTTTTCCCAAGTCTCCATCATTACTGGCTCTTGAAAATTTTGTGCCCATTTAATCATACAATCTTTAACCAATTCCGTCTCAGAATCTATTTCCAATAAAGCATTATACAACCTTTTAATATGCATTTGTTTTTGATCTCTAATTTGTTTTACCAAATTCTCCTCATTTTGCACAAAGCCAGTTTTTTGATCTTCCTTCCATCTAGCTTGAAGTTGACCGTACTGAAACCATGTGTAAATTATACCTTCTTCTCTCAGTGTATCTAAATATTTCAAATATATTACCCCCCTTTCCATAATAAGAAGCTCTTTATAGTTAATCACCTCCTGTTTTTGTTCTATACTTATATTTTCTATTGCATGTCTAGGATTTGCCCATACAGGTATCTTATAATTTAACTTATATTGATATTTTTTCCAAACCCTCAACAAAGCATTTCTTAATATATGAGCCTTAAATACTTTATCCACTTTTTTGTCATATAACAAATAGGCATGCCATCCATATAACAAGTCATAACCTTCTAAATTCAAAATTCTCCCCTCAGTCAAATTAAACCAATCACTAATTTGTGATAAAACCGCTGCTTCATAATATAATCTTAAATTAGGCATTTTGAGACCCCCTCTTTCACGTGTATCTTGCATAATTTTCATTTTTATTCTGGGTTTTTTCCCAGCCCAAATAAAAGTATTAACACCTTTCTGCCATTCTCTCAGATTCTCATCTTTCTTAAGCACAGGTATCATTTGGAACAAAAATAAAAATCTAGGTAAGACATTCATTTTAATTGCTGCAATTCTTCCCAATAAAGACAACTGTAATTTTTTCCAATTTTCCATATCCTTCTGTACCTTCTGCCAAAGAACCTCATAATTGTTTTTGTATAATTTTGTATTTGAAGCTGCTATGTATACCCCTAGATATTTAACCTTTTTAACTATTTCAAAATCTGTTATTAATCTTGCCAGTTTATCTCTTTCCAGTATAGTCATATTTTTAACTATCATCTTTGTCTTATGTGGGTTAACTTTAAATCCTGATACTTTCCCGTATTGATCAATTATATCCAATATATATGGAACCGACTCTATAGGTTGGGATAAGGTAATAACCAAATCATCTGCAAATGCTCTTAATCTATAATCTTGTTGTCTAATTACAATACCCTTCAATTTTTCTGAGTCCCGTATCTTGTTCAATAGTACCTCCAAAGTCAGAATAAATAATAGTGGGGACAGAGGACACCCCTGCCTTGTTCCTTTCTCAATTTTAAAAGCCTCTGTTAAACCTCCATTAACTATAATTTGTGCTGTTTGCTGCTGATATATCGCTCTAATTGATTGTGTAAAATATTCCCCAAAATGCATTTTCTCTATTATTTTAAACAAAAATTGCCAGTTCAAACGATCAAATGCCTTCTCTGCATCCAAAAATATAAACGCTGCAGGAACTTGATTATTTTTTTCCAAGTATTCCAGTAAGTTTACGATTTGTCTAACATTATATCTCATTTGTCTCCCTTTTATAAACCCTGATTGATCATTATGAATTATTTGTTGCATAACTGGCATTAATCTATTAGCCAATATCTTAGCAAAAATCTTATAATCAGTATTCAGAAGTGAAATTGGCCTGAAGTTCTCAGGTTTAATGGAGTTTTGGTCCTCCTTTGGAATTAGTGAGACAAAAGCTGTTTTCCAGGAAGGTGGTACTCCTCCTCCTACTTGTATTTTATTAAATAAAATTTTGAGTGGTTCTAACATTTCAGATTGTAAATGTTTATAATAGACAGCTGTTAGTCCATCTGTTCCTGGAGCCTTACCTATTTGTAATTGTTTAATTGCCCCAACAATTTCCTCGGACGTTATTGGCTGATTCAATCTCTCTCTCTGTTCCAGTGTTAATTCAGGAATCTCCATCTTTAAATATCTATCAATATCAACATCTTGAATCACATCTTTAGCATATAACTTTGTATAAAACTCCAAAAAAGCCTTTTTTATTAAATTCTGTTGATAAATTTCTTTACCTCTAAATTCTATCTTATCTATAACACGTGATTTTTGTTTTTTCCTCATCGTGTAAGCCAACCATCTCCCAGGTTTATTAGCATTACAAAATGTATTATGTCTGGCATATTGTATGCTAGTTGCTACTTGCCCAGCCAATAACATATTAAGTTGCTCTCTTAAAATATTGATCATATCTTTTGCCTTTTTATCTCCCGGGTTAGTTATAAGCGATTGTTCTTTCTTTTTAATTTCCTCCTCTATCTCTTTCCGTCTGTTTTGTTGTTTTAGTCTATATTTATTGTTCAAAAAAATTAATGTTCCTCTCATATATGCCTTACTCGCATCCCATACCATCTCCATCGAGGTTCCTTTATTCATATTGTTAACAAAAAATTCTTTCATTTGTTTTTTAAGCTCACACAAGTTATCTTCATATCTAAATAAATTCTCATTTAACCTCCAAGACCTCCTTTCCCCTCTTTCCTGCTCTAATTCCACCCAAACCGGGCTATGATCAGTTAAAGATCTTGGACATATCTTCGTGTTCTTCACCCTAGAAAAAAGATCGTTTGTAGTTAATATAAAATCAATCCTAGAGAAAGATTGATGCCTATCTGAAAAAAAAGTAAAATCACTTTCTGATACATTCCTTTCTCTCCAAATATCTCTGAGCTCCATATCCTCCAGAATATCAAAAAAAGATTTAGGCAACTTAGCACGCATGGATATCTTAGATAGACTTTTTTTATCTTTCTGGGTATTTATTACCCCATTCCAATCACCCATTAGAAGTAAAGATCTATAATCCCATTGTAATATTTTAGTATGTAAAAGTTTATAAAATTTATCTTGTTGTTGATTAGGTGCGTATACTCCAATTACAAGCAGCTTCCCATTCTGTGTTGTTAATTCAATTGCAATATATCTACCTTGAGTATCAGCCTCAATTAAATTAGCCACTAAACCTCTTTTAATGTATATAACTAGGCCATTTTTCTTCTCTGGTGCTGATGCCACAAAATGTGTACCTAATTTCGAATTTATCAAATACTTTTGATCTGAAGATTTAATATGCGTTTCTTGCAAACAAATAACATCATTCTGAAATTGCTTCAAGTAGTGAAATATTTTCTTTCTTTTTTGTGGAGAATTTAAACCATTGACATTCCAAGATAAGAATTTATTTGCCATCTCTTGGCGCTCCAAGCTTTGAGAGCATCAGCTGAACCTCCTCCACCATATTATACTTTGGCCTAGCTCCTCCCACTGCTTGTGTTTTTTGAACTTGTTGGGTTGAATCTTGAGGCTGTCTTGCCAAATGTTGTTTGTAAGTAGCTCTTGTCAGTCGTTGATCTTTTGGCAGCTGTATCCTCATTAATGACTCAAGGGTTGGTGGTGGACCCCCACTCAGCAGTAAATCTTCTTCCAAATTAGCTCCTCCAGCTAGAGCTTGAGCGTAAGTTTGTGGTTGCCCTCCATCTTTCTCTTGTTGTGTCGTTTCCAATTGCTTTCTAGCACCCCCTGGTGAGGGTGGCCTTCCAGCCTTTAAAACATTGACATAAAAATCTTTTGCCTTTCCAACTGTGTTTAAGCGATGTCTTTGCCCAGCATATGTCACTATTATCCCAAAGGGGACATCCCATCTGTACTGGAGCTGCTGATTTCTTAGGTCATTCACCAAAAAACCAAACTGCTTTCTATCTCTTAACATTTTAGGAGGAAGCTCTTTCAGGACCACCAGCTCTTGTCCATCCACTTTAATCTTGTTTCTATAAGAAGCTTGCAGAATGTCATTTCTAATTCTCCTTGTTGTGAAATAAATCACCACATCTCTTGGTAGCTGCTTTTGTTTTGCCAGCCAGGATTTAACCCTATAAATTTTATCCATTTGAATTACCACGTCTTCTGGCCTTTCTGAAATCAGCTCTGCTAAAGCATTGGAACAAACATCTTTTAAATTTTCACCAGTCTTTTCTTTCAAACCTCTCAGCCTGAGGGCAAGTTCCATTGATCTGTATTGTAACAGAACCATTTCATCATCCACTTTCTCTGTTTGTATCATAACCTCTCCTACTTTAGTTGCAAGCTCCAAGTTAGCATCATCAATTTCCCGTACTCTCTCCTCAATCTTTAACATATGAGTAGCCAGTCCTGAAACTGCATAAACAATGTCATCTCTTATTTTATCATGTTTTTCCTCCACCACACTTTTAATTTTCTTTAACTCATCTGAAAATTGTTTCATCATTTCTGTCTGATTGTTCAGGGCACCCATTATAAATTCTTTAAGGTCTTGTGACTGTGTATCAGCAGGAAGTTGTTGTTTTTGAGTCACTACAGGAGAACCTCCTCCCCCTTTTGAAGTTGGTGGCTTTAGTTGTTTAGCAGCCATTTTATTTTAAAAAGAGTTTTTTCCTTTTGCAGCCACAAAATCTTGTAAACAGTCTTACAAAGTATGTTTCAAAGTTTTTTCAAAATAAACAATCCTCTCTTCAAGCTATACTCAGTCCCCAACAGTTTTCTCTTCAGGCAGAGGGCTCTTAACAAGCAGTTTCCTTTTAACTTTCACTTTCCCTTCCGCCCATAACAAAGGCTTCCTCTCCAGCCTCCAGCTCAAGAGAGCTCCGTTTGCAACAATGTATTCACGGAGTTAAGTTCTGTTTCTTTTAAAAAGCTTGCACTCTTGCTTCAGCATTGTCTGCCTTGTTAGAAATCATTAGAACTCACTGTTTGCCGGCAGAATTGGACGCAGACATCTTGCTCTGTTAAACAGAGGCACCAGCGATCCGGAGCAATGGGAGGGGTGAACTGGGGAGCTCTCACCCTCCGAGTCCCTGGAATTAATCCAGTGACTTTCGGGGAGCTCTACCCACCCCCTCCGACTCTCCTCTCCTTCTTTGCCCGAAGGAGAGTTTTTTCAAACCGCCAGACAGCAGTTTAACGCTGTCAGGGCGGTTTTAACAGATCGGGTGGCTGGCGGTCTGTGGAGACCGTCCTCGTCGTCAGCGGAGCCAGCGGAGGTCCCTGTTTCATTTTTTTATTGTATCTCCTTTGTGAGCTTATCCATTTCCGCACACTCCATAATTTTTCTAATCACCTTGTCTTCTGATGGTATGTCATTGTTTTTCCAGTTTTGGGCAAAAACTATTCGTGCTGCTGTAATTATGTGAATGATTAGGTATCTTCATATGACCCAGTAATTATTCCCAGTAGGAAAGTTTCTCTTGAGTCCAACCAAATAACAATGTCTTCTCAAATGAGTTGTTTCAGATCTTGGAGAATTGTATTTGCCAGTTTCTTCAAAAAAAATTAGATGCCTAAAAAGGTAATTCCAGAGCAGTACTCACCATTGCCCACTGATGGATGGCAACATTCAAACAACAGTTCTAAGAAATATATCTCATTCCTATGGCCTGTAGTTTCTTCCAAGCTATGCTTGAGGTCTTTAGTAAAAGAATTGGGAATTTTTAATAAGGAAATCTGAATCAGTGCAGAATGATTTTTTTAGAACAAGTAGTCCTTGATTTACAACCAAACCTGAGCCTAGGGTTTCTGCTGTTAAGCAAAACAATTGTTGATTTTTGCCCCATTTTATGACCTTTCTTGCCACAGTTGTTAAGTGAATCACTGCAGTTGTTAAGTTAGTAACACTGTTGTTAAGTGGGTTTGGCTTCTCCATTGACTTTGCTTGTCAGAAGGTTGCAAAAAGTAATCGATCACATGACCCCAGGACACTGCAACCATCATAAATACATGACAATTGTCAAGTGTCCACATTTTGATCAAGTGATCACAGGGATGCCGCAACGGTCGCAAGAGTGAAAGCAGTTATAAATCACTTATTTCCATGCCATTGTAACTATGAATGGTCACTAAAAAAATGACTGTAAATTGAGGGCTACTTGTACAGTTCTTTCACAACTGCACCAAGCGAATACAGCTGTAGGGAATGCAAAAAGGACAGAACTGTGTCATTTGACAAGAGCACAGGCTGGATTGTGAAGGCTTTAATGGAATACTGTACATATTTCATTTAACTATACATAGGGGCCACCATGGTTAAGGATTGTTATGTCCTGTTGAGGGTCTTTATCTGGAAATAAAGTGCAAACTTCCCCCTTTCACAGTCCTTCTATATTGGAAACGCATAAGAAACACACTTTCTAACCCAGGAAAGGAGGTTTATCACAGAAAATAATAGCAGCCCTTTCTATTTTCCAGGATTATTGTAGGAGATGACCAGGCTGAGCCTGTGGGAGGGATGGAGCACGGGTGTCAAACATGTGGCATCACTTTGCCATCACGTGACGTTTTGCTATGTTTTTCCCATTCGTGGAGCTGGGGTGAGCGTGGCCTGCATGTGACGCATCTGGCCCGCAGGCTGCCAGTTTGACACCACTGCAATGGAGGAATCAATAAGCAATTTTTAATAATTAGGGAAAATGTGTCAGGAATAGATGGGTAAAGAAATGTATCCTGTTTATTTTATCCACCCTATCTGAGATTAGAAATTCAGCTATATCACTTGCCCCCTTTTATTCCAGAAAATAGGATAATTACTCCAGCCTAGCTGGAAATTCTGAATTTTCTTTTTTCTTTTCTTTTTTTTTTATTGCAAAAGTTTTACAATTACATTTTCACCCCTTTCCCCCCCCCCCACTCATCCCACCCCAAACTTCCCAACCTCCCTAACCCTCCCTAACCCTCCCCTCCCCCCGGACTTCCACACAATGTACTCATATCAGGTAAAAAAAAAACCCTTAGTATAAAACTTATATAAAACTTGAACCCCTCCCTCCCCCTTATAATTTTTTTATCTTCATTACATTGAAATATTTCTATCTTGATATATCATTTTCATAAAAAAAAAAATGAAATTCTGAATTTTCTTAATTGTTTCTCAGGATTCCTAGCTGATCTTTATTTTTAACCTTCACATTGATAATAGATGGATATTATCTAGAAGTAGCCATAAAACTGTTTTTAGATTTAAATATTGTAGAAATATTCCTTAATATTAACAGTAGAAATAAAATATTCTTTTTTTCTAATTTGGTCATCATAGTTTTCTTTTATTGATTTACTGGTCTAAATTCTAAGGCACAAGTTACTATGGAAACACCACAAGAACCATTTGGCCTGTAATATTTTGCTTTGCAAATGTGATGCTATAGGTTTGAGTTGACATTCCACCCCATTAAAGGAAAGAAATTGAGTATTCAAAATAAGAGGCCCATCTCGGGGTTATTCTCAAATAAAATTAGTGGTTGGTGGGAAGCTATTTAAAAGGGGTTAGTGGAGAATAGATTATTGCAAAAGAAAAAGAAAAATGGTAAAGGCAGATAGTCTGCAGACTTAGAAAGTGAGGATCGTTTAAGAGAGGCTAGAAAAGGTTTGGTTGGATTGAACTTGTGATGGCTGACACATTTAAGTGGCATGAAACCATTGTTGAGGAATAGGTGCCAAAGCATCTATGTTCACATTTTGGACAGAGAAGATTAATGGTTTGAGAGAGAGGTGAAGGAATCCATGTATGTCAAAGTGGAAAATCCTCCCCTCAATAGAGGTGGAGGCCTCAGAGCAGTGGTGGAATTCAAATTTTTTACTACTGGTTCTGTGGGCGTGGCTTGGTGGGCATGGTGTGGCTTGGTGGGCGTTGCAGGGGAAGGATACTGCAAAATCCCCATTCCCACACCACTCTGGGGCCAGCCAGAGGTGGTATTTGCCAGTTTAGTTTAGTTTAGTTTAGTTTAGTTTATTATATTTGTATACCACCCTTCTCCCGAAGGACTCAGGGCAGTGAACAGCCAGCAGATTAAATACAGAAAATACAAAAATTAAAACAATATTAAAAACCAATTAAATCAATTTGGCCCTCAGTTAAAACACCCCCATATTAAAACCCATAATTTAGCAATTTAAAATTAAAGTAATTTAAAAAGTATGGTCAGGTCAGCCCGGCTTGATGAAACAAAAACGTCTTTAAGGCATGGCGAAAAGTGCGTATCTCCGGGGGCAACTCGTTTCAGAGGGTAGGTGTCCCCACAGAGAAGGCTCTCCCCCTGGGGGCCACCAGCCAACATTGTTTGGCCGACGGCACCCTGAGGAGCTCCTCTCTGTGGGAGTGTACTGGTCAATGGGAGGCTACTGGCGGCAGAAGGTGGTCTCGTAAATACCCGGATCCTAAGCCATGGAGCGCTCTAAAGGTGGTAACCAATACCTTGAAGCGCACCCAGAAGACCATTGGGAGCCAGTGCAGCTCGCACAGGAAAGGTGTTACATGGGAGCGCCGAGTCGCCCCCATCACCACCCACGCAGCCACATTCTGGACCAGCTGGAGCCTCCGGGTGCTCCCCAAGGGGAGCCCCATGTAGAGAGCATTACAGTAGTTCTCCGAACTACTCAAAATTTCCACTACCAGTTCTCCAGAACCTGTCAGAACCTGCTGAATAGCATCCCTGCCTCAGACCTAATCTGTCCCCATCTTTTATGCTGCTCTTGCATCAGTCCTTTAGGGGTTCACCAGGGAAGCCACACTTCCCTCTAGGATAAAGGATTGAAGAGTTGGAATATTTACATCCCAATGACTCTCTATCTCTCTACCTATGGAGCCTATCTAGATTTGGTAAGAAATGAAACCTTCCTGGAGGAGGTATATGGGGTCCCCCTTAACCACCTTGCTTAGACTGAAGAAGCCACTTGGATAAGCAGCGAAGCATTTCAAACCAAAAGGAAAAGGAAGTCCAGTTCCCATGATTCAACTTCTAGACAACTCTACTTGAGAATCTTCATTGATCACCATATGTATGAATAGTGGTTGTGAAAACACTAATTCATTTTGAAAGTCAAGCTTGTCTTACTCACTACTGTCAACATTCAGAATTGAACAGTTCTTGATTAAAACACGCAATTAGAATGTTTGGTGTCTGATAGGACATCATATCAGATACCTTCTGCCTGGTGCTATCCCCACTTGTATTTTATGGGGAAAGAGACTTCATTTTGTAAGGCATAATAGTAATAGGACTTGGACTTATATACTGCTTCATAGTGCTTTACAACCTTCTCTAAGCAGTTTACAGAGTCAGCATTCTGCCCCCAACAATCTCAGTCCTCATTTTACCGACCTCAGAAGGATGGAGTCAACCTTGAGCCAGTGAGAATAATAACATATCTGTGTTCCAATATTGTTCCAGAGCCAACTTAAACAATTTAGCAGCAAACCATGGTGTCCAGCAGCCTCTCTTTTTGAAAGAAAGGAAGTACAACGTGAATTTTCTTCCCATTTCCCGCCCATTTCCTTCATCTTTATGGAAAGATCCTCTTTTTCACTAATGCAATTATACCATTCATGCTTTCCTTGAAACACAGTTGGATTATCCCTACAGGGTGTGATCCTGTTATTTCACAAAATGTCTCAAGAACATGTATTATTATCAACCATGATAACCTTCTGGAGAGTCTGGGGATTGGAGATATTTTAATCTTACCTGCCTGGTTGATTCTCAGAAATAATTCTGAAGGATAAATGCTCAATCCCTTGGCATTTATTCAATAAAAGAAAGGTTCTATTCAGTTCCTTAGGCTATGTTAACATCTCCTTAGCTATGAGGCAGTATGGATGATAAAGATTTGATTTCTCCTCGGGATTGAGTTCAAGCGAATATACCCAAGTCCCAAATTAGTAATGAACTGGATAAACCTAAGCTCACATGGCACCAAAGGAAGCTGTTTCAGTTGCTTTATTTGCAATAACAGCTTCATTGCTAAAGTGCTCCTTGATCCATCATGGTCCCTGGAAATACAAAAAGTCCTTTTACCAACAATGATAGGTAAAAGAGCTCTGATAATCTGATCTCAGCTTCCCATCCTTCAACAGCATCTCAATTAGCTCACCAGAATTCACTCTAGATGGTACCACTCCCGTATTGTTCCAAAAGCTTCAAAACTGTAGATGCCATTCCTAACTCATTAAATTCTTTGTTTGGGTGGAATGAGACAGATTGCAAGGAAATCTCTAGTATGCACAGAATTGTGTGGACATGCTTGGAATTGAAGCTGGGGGTTCAACTAGAGGACCTCCGGGGATCCTTCCAACTCTATTCTGTTCTTCTGTTCTTCTTTCTACGATCATGTATATGTATCCATCACACTGAGCCCAATGAAACTCTGAAATGGTATTGGATCTCCTCCCATAGGCAGGGGGTTGGACAAAGATCTCCAAGCTCCCATCCAACCCGATTATTCTATATTCTATGTACTAAAACTGAACTTTAGAAGAGAAAACATTCATAGCTCAGGGTTGAACTGCGTGGTCCTCAGTGCTCTTTGAGCTTGGTTGTTTTCTTGCAGGCATTTCACCAGCAAACTAGGCAACATCATCAGTTACACAGCATTCAAAAGAGACAATAAAAAGCTAAGAAGGAAACAAAAAGACCAGAGCACATCCTTTCCTGCCACTGGCATCCGAATAAACACTGATTAATACCAAGCAAACAATCAATGAATTTCCAAGGAGAAAACCACCAATCCTAGCATGGCAAGCTACTGTATATAAACAGGGAGCAAAGCCTACACTCACCAACACTGATAATGTTACCTAGTTCGATAATGAAACATCTGCAAGAAAACGACTCAGCTCAGAGAGCACCAAGGACCCCACAATTGGACTTTGGTTTTACTTGTAGGGTACTGGCCCCTTGAACTTCCCAGCTGAATATAGCAATTGCAATATGATATTCCATACCCTCAGAATGATGTTATAGAGCTTTGCACACCAGAACAACTAGACACAAGGACAGTCTTTTTCCCGCATGCCATCACTCTGCTAAACAACTAATTCCCATAACTCTGTCAAACTATTTACTAAGACTGTATTACTACTATTCTTCTCATCCTTCCTATTACCTATCTCCTTTTCTACTTATGACTATAATCTTGTTGCATGTATCTTTATGATTTACATTGTTTTAATTAGTTTCCTAATATGATTTTGATTGCTTATTTGGTATCCTATGACTATCACTAAGTGTTAGTGAATACATGATGAATGTATTTATGATGACTATGATCATGATTTATCACTAATATATTTTATGTATACTGAGAGTTATGCACTGAAGACAAATTCCTTGTGTGTCCAATCATACTTGGCCAATAAAGAATTCTATTCTATTCTATTCTATTCTATTCTATTCTATTCTATTCTATTCTATTCTATTCTATTCTATTCTAGTCTAGTCTAGTCTAGTCTAGTCTAGTCTAGTCTAGTCTAGTCTATATCTAGGCTCCACATTCTAGCTGCTAGGATAGTCTAGTAAAGTTATACTGAGTCAAAAGCATACTAGGATTGCAGCAAGAGCTTTCCTGTATCAAACACCATGCTTGACAGCTGTGTGATGAAGAAAAAGTAACCGAGATTCCAAGGCATGCTTTCCTTTCTCATTCATTTCACTGGTTATACAAAAGTCCCTGCAAATAAGTAACTGTTTCCCTTTTTTTTTTTTTTGCCTTGAATCCTTCTGGTTGTTAATGGAATCCAGGGAATGAGGTATTCTCCTTACTAGAAACTAATGCATTATTGCCTAGGGCACCAGTTTAATTATTTAGGGACCAAACATTAAAACATAATTGTTTTCCTCTGAACCTTCACCAGCAGAGTTCTTCGTTCTTCTCTCCCTTCCCTTCATTTCTTTTATTATGCTTACTCATTTCTGCTGGGAGTTTAAATTGTTTCACAATTTTTACAATGCACAAACTTCAGCCAAGAAAGTAGGAGGATAAATGGCTTGGAGACTGCATCCCTTCCCATTCCTCTCTGTCCTCATTTCACATCCCCAAATAAGGAGGAAAAAGCTGCGTTCATGGAACGAGAAAGAGCAACCGGAAAAATACTTTTTAAAAAACCCTTCATCAAAATAAGTCCTCGTAGTCTTTTTAATGGCACAATCTCCTTTCCATTGGTAAATAAATGTGGAATCAAAAAATAAATTGTTACTTGATAGTGGGTGTGAAATCTTAGTTTCTTTCTGATTCAGCCTCATATCATTTCACGTTAATGACCTCAGGCATGAAGGGTCTCCCTCGAAATGAATATTTACCGTATTTTCCGGCGTATAAGACAACTTTTTAACACATGAAAATCTTCTCAAAAGTCGGGGGTCGTCTTATACGCCGGGTGTCATTCTCCTGTAACCAGGCAGACCAGCCCAAAAGACTCTAACGAGCCTTAAATGGCTCTGGCGATCGAAGCTCTGACGATCCCAGCTTTGCCTGCTAATCAGGCAACTCAGCTGGGATGCCAGAGCCATGTTAAAGGAAAAAACTTTTTTTCTTTTACGTGAATCTGCAAGCTCTGACGATCCCAGCTGCGTTGCCTGCCAATCAGGCAACGCAGCTGGGATCGCCAGAGCCCAGAGCCCTGTAAAAAGAAAAAAAATTCCCCCTCCAGCTTGCTTACCTATCGCAACGCTTGCCTTGCTTCGCTTGCCTGAATCCATTCCATCAGCAAGCCACTCTCTGCCTGCAATCATGCAGGCAGGAGTTGTGGACTTCAACTCCCAGAATTCCTCAGCCAGCAAAACAAAGCTGGCTGAGGAATTCTGGGAGTTGAAGTCTACAAGTCTTAAAGTTGCCAAGGTTGGAGATTCCTGTTCTATTGGGTAAGTTTTTTTCCCCTTTGGGAGCTTTAAAAAAATAGTTAATTGGGCTTTTTTTTAGTTGTTCTTTTTTAGACCTAGCCATTTAAAGTTTAGGAAGTTTTAAATTGTTTTCATATAAAAATAAAAATAAAATAATATTTGTGCAGCTTTCTGAGATTTAGTGTGTTTCTGTAGTGTTTCACTCTAACTACACAAACACACAAAATCTCACAAAGCTGTATGTGGAATTTTGTGTGTGTAAAGTGTGAAAGTTGATTTTTTTCGGCTTTTTGTGGCTGTGTGAGGTTCCTGCTTGTTGCAGGGCCATTTTGGGTCTAGCACAGCTGCTTTTACATTGTGGGTGAGCCAGTTGTGTTGTGTTGTGTGTGTGTGTAAAGTGTGAAAGTTGGTTTTTTGGGCTTTTTGTGGCTGCGTGAGGTTCCTGCTTGTTGCAGGGGCCATTTTGGGTCTAGCACAGCTGCTTTTACATTGTGGATGAGCCAGTTGTGTTGTGTTGTGTTGTGTGTGTGTAAAGTGTGAAAGTTGTTTTTTTGGGGCTTTTTGTGGCTGCGTGAGGTTCCTGCTTCTTGCAGGGGCCATTTTGGGTCTAGCACAGCTGCTTTTACATTGTGTTGAGCCAGTTGATGTTTTTTAATTTTTATTTGGTGTGCATTGGAAGAGGGGCAGTCTTATATGGCGAGTATAGCCCAAACCCTATATTTTAACAGGAAAAGTCGGGGGTCGTCTTATACGCCCAGTCGTCTTATACGCCGGAAAATACGGTATTTGGTTATCAGCAAGTCCACCTAAAAATTGTATGAAATTGTGGTCTGCTTTAAACTCTGGTGTTGTCTCTTGAAAGAATAATCACAATTTATTTCAGATACTGTATATAAGTAATAATCCACCAATATATCAGGTTTATGTCCAAGAGGTGGTTGGGGGTGGTGGTGGTTGTCTCTCTCTCTAGAATGGAAGAAACTGCATGGCATTCCTAGAAGATGAATTGGAGGCATGGGAAATTTGTAGTATTGTCCCTGTGAGTCTGTGAGTCATAGCCTGTTTGATCCATGTTGATTTTCTTTTAGCAAGATGGACTCTAAACAGCCTGTTAAGGATACAAGAATGTCTCTCGAGCAGCAGAATAACAGAATAACAGAGTTGAAAGAGACTTTAGAGATCTTCTAGTCCAACTTCTTACTCAAGCAGGAGACCTTATACCATTCCAGAAAAATAATTGTCCAATCTCTTCTTCAAAGCCTCCAGCACCCACAACCTCTGGAGGCAAATCATTCCACTGATTAACTGTTCTCACTGTTAGGACATTTCTCCTTAATTATTATTATTATTATTATTATTATTATTATTATTATTATTATTATTTATTTAATTTCTATACCGCCCTTCTCCAAATAGGACTCAGGGCGGTGCACAGCCAAGGTAAAAACAGAGCATACAAAATTTAAAAACAGTATTAAAATAATTACATATTTGGCCGTAAATTAAAACAACCCAATTTAAAATCAATTTAAAATTTAAAATTTAAAATTTGGCTCAAGCCAGCCCAGCTAGTTGGAATAAATGGGTTTTCAGGGCCCGACGAAAAATCCGGAGGTCTGTTATTGTACGCAACTCTGGGGGAAGGTTGTTCCAGAGGGTGGGCGCTGTCACAGAGAAGGCTCTCCCCCTGGGGGTCACCAGCCGACATTGTCTGGCGGATGGCACCCTGAGGAGGCCCACTCTGTGAGAGCATACTGGCCGGTGGGAGGCTATTGGTGGCAGAAGGCGGTCTCGTAAGTACCCCGGCCCTAAGCCATGGAGCGCTTTAAAGGTGGTCACCAACACCTTGAAGCACACCCGGAAGACCACCGGAAGCCAGTGCAGCTCGCGCAGGAGAGGTGTCACATGGGAGCGCCTCGTCGCCCCCATAATCCCCCGTGCAGCCGCATTCTGGACCAGCTGGAGTCTCCGGGTGCACCCCAGGGGGAGCCCCATGTAGAGAGCATTGCAGTAGTCTAGGCGGGAAGTGACTAGTGCCTGAGTGACTGTGCGTAAAGAATCCCGATCTAGAAAGGGACGCAACTGGTGTATCAGGCGAACCTGATAAAAAGCCCCCCTGGCCACGGCCGTCAAATGATCTTCTAAAGACAGCCGTGTGTCCAGGAGGACACCCAAGTTACGAGCCCTCTCCGTGGGGGTGAGTGATTCGCCCCCAATAGCCAGCGATGGCGTCAGCTGGCTATATCGGGACGCTGGAAGCCACAGCCACTCGGTCTTGGAGGGGTTGAGTCGGAGCCTGTTTCTCCCCATCCAGGCCCGCACGGCCTCCAGGCACTGGGACATCACTTCAAGGGCATCCTTGGGGTGGCCTGGGGTGGAGATGTACAGCTGGGTGTCATCAGCGTACTGATGGAACTCCACCCCGAAGCCACGGATGATCTCACCCAGCGGCTTTACATAAATGTTGAACAGCAGGGGCGAGAGGACCGACCCTTGTGGCACCCCACAAGCAAGGTGCCTCGGGGTCGACCGCTGCCCCCCCGTCAACACAGATTGCGACCGGTCAGAGAGGTAGGAGGAGAACCACTGCAAAACGGTGCCCCCCACCCCCAACCCCGCCAACCGGCGCAACATGATACCATGGTCGATGGTATCAAAAGCCGCTGAGAGGTCTAACAGGACCAGGATAGAGGAGCAACCCCTATCCCGAGCCCTCCAGAGATCATCCACCAACGCGACCAATGCCGTTTCCGTGCTGTGCCCAGGCCGGAAGCCGGACTGGAGCGGGTCTAGATAGACAGCTTCATCCAGGTACCGGGGAAGCTGTTGCGCTACCACACTCTCAACAACCTTCGCAACGAAGCGAAGGTTGGAGACTGGACGATAGTTAGCCAAAACAGCCGGATCCAGAGAGGGCTTCTTGAGGAGGGGCCTCACAACCGCTTCTTTCAAAGCAGCCGGCAGGACCCCCTCACTCAAAGAAGCGTTAACAATCTTCTGGAGCCAGCCTCGTGTCACCTCCCGGGAAGCCAGTACCAACCAGGAGGGGCACGGGTCCAATAAACATGTGGTCGCGTTCAGCCGTCCCAGGACCCTGTCCATGTCCTCGGGAGCCACAGGATCGAACTCCCCCCAGATAACACTCTCAAGACCTGCCTCAGTCATCCCGTCTGGACATACCCAGTCAGAGGCCAGCCCTTCCCGAATCTGAGCGATTTTGTCATACAGATACTGCACAAAGTCCTCAGCTCGGCCCTGCAAGGAGTCATCCCGTGCCTCCAGATGGAGGAGGGAGCGGGTCACCCTAAACAGGGCGGCCGGGCGATTATCTGATGACGCGATAAGAGCGGCAAAATACTAGATTTTGCCGCTTTTATCGCCACTAGGTAGGTCTTAATATGAGACCTCACCAGTGTTCGGTCGGATTCGGAGCGGCTGGTCCTCCAACTACTCTCCAGGAGTCTTTTCCGGCGCTTCATCTCCCTGAGCTCCTCGGAGAACCAAGGAGCCAGGTGAGTTCGGTGCCGGGTCAGAGGCCGCAAAGGCATGACACGGTCCAAGGCCCCGGCAGCCGCACTATCCCAGGCGGCCACCAGGTCCTCAGCCGAGTCATGAGCCAGAGTCTCAGGAAATGGCCCAAGCTCCATCTGGAACCTATCAGGGTCCATCAGGCACCTGGGGCAGAACCACCTGGTCGGTCCCACCTCCCTGCAGCGGGGTGCAGCAGTTAGAAAGTCCAGTCGAAGGAGCGAGTGGTCAGACCATGACAAGGGTTCGATGACTATATCCCCTGTATCAAGGCCACTCAACCACTGACCAGAGACAAAAACTAAGTCCAGAATGTGTCCACCCGTGTGAGTGGGGTCATGAATTAACTGAGTAAGGTCCATGGCCGTCATGGAAGCCATGAACTCTCGAGCCACCTCAGACGTTTCGCCGACAGATGGCAGGTTGAAATCCCCCATGACTAGAAGTCTGGGGGTACCAACCGCCACCTCAGCTATGACGTTGAGCAGCTCGAGCAGGGCTGTTGCCACGCGGCAGGGAGCCAGGTACATGATCAACAAGCCCATCTGTACTCCACGACCCCACTTCACAAAAAGGGACTCACATCCGGCTATCTTTGGAACAGTGGTCTCCCTCGGTTCAAGACTTTCCTTTATAATAACCGCCACCCCCCCCGCCCCTGCCCTGAGCTCTCGGCTGATGGAATGCTCGGAAACCTGGTGGGCACATATCCACGAGGGGAACCCCTCCCTCGTGGCCCAACCAGGTCTCCGTAATACCCGCCAGGTCCGCTCCCCCCTCCTGAATAAGATCGCAAATGAGGGGGGCTTTATTTACCACGGACCTGGCATTGCACGACAGCAGCCGAAGGCTCGGGCCCTGAGAGTCTGAACAGCCTGGGTTACGAGAAGGGCTATGGGGACCGGGGCGTGCCACCGCTCGAAGATAGCGAGTGCGCGCCCCCACCACATGATGCGGCCCCCTGCTCCCGCCATATCTGCCCCTCCCACTCAACACATTGATAGAAAAACCCTCGACAGAATGGACTCTGATATCCCCCTTACCCCCGGAATCCGCACCCTCCGTGGCCCCACTAACAGCTGGGCTGGACCCCTCCCCCCGTGGGTTAACCCCCAAACCCACACAACCCTCCCGCCCCTTAAAATCCCTTAAAAATCTATCAAAAAAAATTTTCCCTAAAAAACCCCTCAATCCCCTTTTTGCAGCATGCCACCTCTCAGGGTGCCAAAGCCCGTCATAAAGGTAGGCCCTTGATAAAGAGGAGGGCCACACCTGCGAGAGGGGGGAGTCTCGCAGAATAAGAAGTTCTGTTGGCGAATACATCTGATCAATCAGTTAATTAATTAATCAGTCAATCTGGGGGAAGTCCACCGCCTGGGGGTAATCAAGATAGTCCAAAGTCTGGGGGGGGGGGATATTCAATCAATTCCAAGTCAATAAATTCAATAAATTCAATAAATTCCACTGCTCTCTCACAGCAGTGGATGGAGTCTTAAGCCGCTTCGAGGCCAGGTGTTGACACCAGCTGCCCTCTCACGAAAGCTGGGAAGGGCCAAAACCGCAGTCATCGTCCGGCTCCATGCAAGGCTTGAAATCTGGAATATCTCGCTCTACAACTGGGGGCTTTAATAGCAGCCACCAATCTACAGGTCCGCGAGCCAGGAGAAGGCTCCGATGGTTCTGGCGGCTGTACCTTGGGCGAATCAGGAAGCAAGTCAGGAGGCTAAAGATGTCCATGGGAGGCAAATATCATCCTATTGTTCAGGGGAACCTCCAGATGATAAGTGGCCTCATAGAGGCTAACAGACCACATGGGGCATAAGAGCTTGGCCCCAGGTCTTTTCCAACCGTCAGAACTGGCAATGTTTCTAGCTCACCCCCATCCACATAAGGGAGGGGGGGAACCTCTGGAAGAACCAGGAAGAGGCCCCCTCCAAGTAAGCCTCCCATCTAAGTTGTAATAGCAGTTCCAAAGGACTGACATTAATAATATATCATGGTCAGAGGCTCCTCGCTCTCCCTAAGCAAGTTCCTCCTCCTTTCGCCCCCTTTGGTGTTATCCCTCACAGCCGCTCGTCCCAGTATTGCAGCAAGTGCCAGCCCGACGATCTCAGCTCTCCGAAGAAAAAAAAAACATCTCCATCCATCGCTGGGAAGCCCCTGCCATCCCCTCGGAGCTCCAGAGAGAGACTGAATCGCCGATGCCACCACCGCCCACTCCACCAGTCCGGCCGCCGCGGGGAGACGCCGAAGCCGCCCTCCCTGCTCGTAAAACTCGTAAAGCCTGCTCGTAAAGCCGCAGCGCAGCTGTCTCCGTCTCCTCCCGGCCATCACGTCCTGGAGAGCTGCCAGCTCTCAAAAGGAAACGTCCAGTTTGGTAGGAAGCTGCCCTGGCCAGACATGGGGCAAGATTAGGTGGTCCGGCCCCCGAAAACCCCCAAAAGCTGGGGAATCTACATTACATTATCCCCAATAATTCTACATTGGTTCTTTCCTTGATTAGTTTCTATCCATTGCTTCTTGATTCTCCATTGCCATTTGTAGAAAAGCTAAAGAAGCTGTTATAGAAGAATTTCTGCTACTGTTATGTATCCAATGCAAGACCAGTTATAATGAAATAGAACTTTAAATATGTCCAAGGAAGAGTACTCCTTAGATATCCCAAAGGTGCTTTTTTGACCTGCCTGATTGAGAGTCACCATAGACACTCCTTAGATGGATTAACATGAGATGTTTTATTTACATGCTTGGTCTCTAGCCTGTGATAATGCTGGAAGTCTATCTCTCACTTCCATTTTTCTCTCTCTCAACAAAGTAAGTTAAACTGTCCTCAGCTAAAACCATTGAAATGTTTGCCTTTCATCCAGAGTATGTAATGTTCTTTACTGTTGATGACTTTGTACATCTGCCCTATCTTAAGAATGTATTATTTTCACAGTGAGAACAGCTCAGTGCATAATCAGAGCAACAGGAGCTTGTCACCTTTAATAGAAAGCGACCCATAAAATTTGCCAGATCATAATCTGTTGATTGATAGAAAGGAAATTTTAAAGGGAACACTAGAAATTGTATCATCATTAATACTTCAAGCAGGCTATCAGCATCAACATTCATTGAGGAAAATAAACGGAAGGCTTTATCAGAAAAGTGTGACTTACAGGTTAGTCTTTTATATGTTCACAATAATGCATAAATACTAGATAAGTAACATAAAGAACAAGCATAAACAGTAAAATCACTCAGGATAAAACTTAAGGGAGGAAATATTAGAGATTTATTTGGGAATGATAGGGATACATTTAACAGCAGAAGAGCTTCTTCCAAATCAGTTTAACTCCTGATGTCTCCTTAGGGATCATTTGGGATGCTACCAAAGCATTTATAAAGGTTTTGCTAATCTCTCTAGCATCAAGTAGGCAGAAAGCCATGTGGAAACAGAAGGATGTATTGCTGAAAGATCTGAAACAATTAGAATCAAGGCATCAACTCAAGCCAGGTTGGACTTAGGACAAAAGACAAAACCAACTACCGTATTTTTTGGATTATAAAACACACCTTTTTCCCCCCTAAAAGAGGCTGAAAATTTGGGTGCATCTTATACTCCAAATGTAGCTTTTTTAAAGCTTTTTTTCAGCCCTAACAAGGCACTAATGAGGCACTAGCGAGCAATCTTCCCAGCTTTGCCTGCTCCTCGACTCTCCGCTGTGCTTTAACAAATCGCTTGCGAGTGAAGCAATCTCCATGCTTTGCTACAACACTCAGCTGTTCTTTAGAAGCTTTTTTTCAGCCCTAACTAGGCGCTAGCTGAGTGAAGCGATCTCTCTCCCCCTCCCCAGTGCTTTGCCTGCTTTTCTCATTGCTGCTTCCTCTCAGCTGTGCCTTAGAAGCTGTTTTTTATCCCCAAGCAGGGGATAAAAAACCAGCAAACTAATGTGCTGAAACTGACCAGACTAAGGACGCTAGCCAGATGAATAGGTAGGCAGATTTTTTTCCCCTATTTTCCTCCCCAAAAACTAAGCTGCGTCTTATACTCTGCATCTTATACTCTGAAAAATACAGTATATTTAACAGAATTACAGAATTGGAAGGAGTAAAACCAGTGGTGAGATTCAGCCAGTTCACAACACTTCGGGAGAACCAGTTGTTAACTTGCTGAGCAGTTTGGCAAACTGGTTGTTGGAAGAAATCATTAGGACAGAGAACCGGTTGTTAAATTACTTGAATCCCACCACTGAGTAAAACATAAAATTCAGCTTCTATCTCAATTATTTCGACAAAGGCAATGTCAGATAAATTATTGAGCTATCTAAAAGGAATAGGATACAAAAATAATATTATTTCTGTCTGGAATGGAACTAAGCAGCTTTCTGCAATGAAAGCTATGATAGGATAATTTGTTGGCTATCATTCCAGATTATTTAGTAAATAAACCTATCTGGAGAAGATTTAAGACAATTTGAAGAAAAATTAATTTACAAAGTTTACAGGTGAACAAAAATAAAATCCTTAATCAACCTATAATGGTAGATATGTTGTGGTGGAAGTCCATCTATAGGAGTCTAAGCCTTTGATATTGAAAATTTATGCCCTAAATAAAGATCAAACAGCATTTTGCAAAAGATTAATGGATAGACCTTCTGGGAGATTGGAATAGAGTGGTTTCTCTACAAAAATAACAAAATAACACAAAAAAGTAAATTACCAATTACCTTTTTTACTTATGAATGGGTAAATTGGAGCTTCTTGATACATGGAGATATAAAAATGGCAATTCTATGCCTACTTAAAGGCATAGATCAGTCTCGAGAATAGACATGATTTTGATTTCTAAGACTGAAGTGGTTCGGGAATAACGAGAGGCACAAGCAAGCAAGTGACAACAGCTCTTTAATATACAGTGAGACTTCAGCAAAAACTCAGAGGCTGCAGTCCTCCTTATATACAATCCTGGAGAGACTGTCAGCCAATCAGAAACGTAAGCAGGTTTGAAACTCCCGCTTAAAAGTATCAATACATAACACCCCTCCCTTCCCAGAAGGCACTAACACTCAAAAATTAACATATGTACAAACAAAGTCTCGCAGGTGCTTAGGCTGAGTTCTCGTCCTAGTTGACCTGCGCAGTTCAGTGTTTGGTGAGGCGTCGAGCTGGTCGGAGGGACTCTTTGTCTCTCCCGGCTCCGCCAATGGAACCTCCTGGATTTTGTCCGGGGCGTGGTTATCCCCGGCTGGGAGTGGCGACTCGCTGGGGCGGCGCTGGAACCAGGGCTTGTCAGCTAAGTATTCTCGCGGCCCCGGGCTTGAGTTAGCTGTTTTGGAGAAGTGGTCATAGTTAGGCTCGGACATGTCTGCGTTGATATTTGCCTCGCCAACCACCCGTTTCCTCAGTTGGTCTATGTGGCGCTTCCAGAGTCTATCTACCCCCACGTCCACCGTGTATGATTTTGGGCCTGTTATTCCCACTATGGTTCCGGCAACCCACAGAGGACCGCTGGCATAATTGCGAGCGAACACCGGGGACCCGACCTGAAACTGCCTTAAGCCACAGGTCTCTCCCTTAAAGTTTTCGTGCGAATAGTTAGGGTGAAGCCTGTCCAACACGCACCGGAGCTTTCTCCCCATGAGGAGCTCTGCTGGGCTTCTCCCAGTTGCTGTGCATGGTGATGCATGCTGAACCGCAAGGAATTGATCTATCCTGGCCTGCCAGTCCCCATTGTCTAATCTGGACAGTGCTTCCTTGGCTGTCCTGACAAATCGTTCAGCCAATCCGTTGGAAGCCGGGTGAAATGGGGCTGATAGGGCATGGCGAATCCCTAGGCCGGCTAAGTAGCCTTCGAAAAGGGTCGCTGTAAATTGGGGCCCATTGTCCGATACCAAGGTATCAGGCAGGCCGTGGGTGGCGAACAACTTTCTTAGGGCCTTGATAACCGCTTCGGCCGTTGTGGATGGCATTAATACAATTTCGAGCCATTTTGAGAAGGCATCCACTACTATTAAGAACGTTTGGCCATGGAACGGGCCGGCAAAATCAATGTGGATCCTCCCCCATGGGCCTTTTGGTTTCTCCCACTCTCGGATGGGCGCTACTGGGGGATCGGGGCGAGACTCCTGGCAGGGTCTGCACTTCCCCACCCACTCGGAAATGACCTGGTCCATGTTGGGCCACCAGACATAGCTGCGGGCTAAGCACTTCATCCTAACGATGCCAGGATGCCCTTCGTGCAATAATTCTAAAACTCTATCTCGTAGTTTTGCTGGAATTACCACTCTGTCACCCCACAGTAAACACCCCCCTTGCGTAAACAGTTCATTTCGTTTGTTGGCAAAACCTTGGTACTCCTCCCCGACCACCTTGTCCGGCCACCCTTTCAAAACCCAACCCATAACAGTCCGGATAACAGGGTCTCTATTTGATGCCTTCGCCACCTCGCCGGAGGAGATGGGCCCCAAGGTTAACGTGTCCAACAACAGGACGGAGGTTTCCGGTGTTGGGTTGTCCAGCAGGTCGGGAAGGGGGCAACGGCTAAGGGCATCCGCATGACCCAGGGTCCGCCCAGGCCGATGGACGAGCTGGTACGAGTAGGCCGATAAGAAAATCGCCCATCTAGTTAAACGGGGGGAGAGGGCAGCGGGGGTTGGCCTGTCGCCTGCTAGCAGTCCTAGCAACGGTCTATGGTCAGTCACAAGTTCGAATTTTCGGCCATAGAGGTATTCGTGGAACTTCTTAACCCCCGCAATCGCAGCCAGAGCCTCTCTGTCCAATTGGCTATAGTTTCGTTCTGTGCTGGACAGAGTTCGGGAGTAGAAGGCAATGGGTGCCTCTAGGCCGTTCGGCAGTCTATGGCCTAGGACGGCACCAACTCCTACGGGGGAGGCGTCGCAAACTAAGACGAGCGGCAGCTCTGCATTGTATTGGATCAGGAAACTGTCCTCAGAGAGAAGTTTTTTTACTGCCTCAAAAGCGGCCGCTTGCGGTTTCCCCCAGACCCATGGTACATTCTTCCCTAAGAGTTTGTGAAGGGGATCAGCGACCGTGGCCTTGTCTCTTAGGAACATTGAGTAGAAATTTAGCAGTCCAAGGAACGCTTGGAGCTCAGCTTTGGATTTGGGGGCTGGTGCGCTTTTGATGGCCCTCACCTTGCTTTCGGTAGGGTGGATGCCTGTGCCGTCCACCCTGTACCCCAGAAATTCTACCGAGGGAACCGCTATCCTGCATTTGTTCTTTTTAAGTCTTAGTCCCGCTTCTCTGAATCTGGACAGGACGTTCCGTACCCTGTCCCCTAGCTGGTGTTCGTCTTGGGCGCTGACTAAGACGTCATCGAAATAGGGGACTACTCCCGGAAGTCCTTGCAACAGGCGCTCCATGGTGCTTTGAAATAAGCCGGGTGCAACGCTCACCCCAAATTGGAGCCTGGTACATTTAAATGCACCCCTGTGAGTCACGATCGTTTGCGCCTCTGCCGTGGCGTCGTCGACCGGTAACTGTTGATAGGCTTGGGCCAGGTCTAATTTAGCAAAAATTTTTCCGGGGCCCAGGGAGTGTAGTAGATGGTGCACGATCGGCACCGGATAGGCGCTCGGCTGCAAAGCCTTGTTGATCGTGCACTTGTAGTCGGCGCAAATTCTGATTGAGCCGTCGGACTTAACTGGGGTGACTATGGGGGTCTCCCACTTGGCATGGTCAACGGGAACCAACACCCCTTGTTTAATTAGTTTGTCCAGTTCTGCATCGATCTTTGGTTTCAATGCGAACGGCACTCTTCTGGCCTTTAGTCTTACTTGGGCTACGTTGGGGTCTAAGTTTAGTGAAATAGGGGTCCCCACATACTTGCCCAATGTGTCCCCGAAAACGTCCTGGAACTCGGACAGGAGGCTGTCTTTCAGGGTTGACTTGGACATCAGGTGGACGCCGGTGAAGCCCATGCCAAGGGCTCGGAACCACCCCATGCCCAGGAGGCTCGGCAGCTGCTTCGTGACGATGGTCAGCGGCAGGTCTCTTTCGTAGTCTCCGTAGGTGACCCGGAACGTGCCCACGCCTTCGAGGGGGACTCGGTTCCCCTGGTAGTCTAGGATACGCAGTCTCTGTCTGGAGAGTTGATCCTTCCGGAACGACGGCAGGAGGGTCTTTAGGGTTGTCCACGACATGATGGAGAGGGCTGATCCGGTGTCGATCTCCATCGAGCACGGTCTTCCGTTGATTTCGACCACCGTGCTGACTTTGTCCTCGACCGTTGTGCTGGCCTGGTCGATGTGTATGCTGCGGCCATCTCGCGGTTCAAATTCGCGCCGTTTTTTCGCGCCGCCTTCTCTCGTTGGCTGCTTCTGGCGCGCTGATTCCGGTTGGTTGCGGCGCTCACGTGGTTTGAGACTTCTGGGCAGAATGGCTCTGCAGA
Source organism: Arizona elegans (assembly GCA_022577455.1). NCBI lineage: Eukaryota > Metazoa > Chordata > Lepidosauria > Squamata > Colubridae > Arizona > Arizona elegans. The sequence continues at coordinate 206,229,271 of JAKOOJ010000001.1, read as the reverse complement.
CTCGCGCCAAGTGCCCTTTCTTCTCGCAACGCCTGCAAATAGCCTCTCTGTATTTGCAGGACAGTCTATCATGGTGCCCACCACAGCTGGGACAGCTTCGCCGGGGGCTGCCAGTGTCTTTTCTCCGGTGCTCTGTTCGGAAGACGTCCTCATCCGACTCGGACTCCGAGCTGGATCCGGCGTCTTCTCTGTGCACCGGGGCAGACTTGGGGCTGTCTTTGCTGGTCGGCGGACGCTGTAGCGTTTCAGCGGCCTTTGTGGAGGCTTCGTGAGCCCTGGCCTCGTCAAGGGCTCCGGCGAGCGTCAAATCAGGCTTGGCGAGCAGCCGCCGTTGCAGCCTAATGTCCCGAACACCACAGATCAGTTGCTCAAGCAACGCGTCATCCAAGTCTCTGTAGTCGCAATGAGTTGCGGCTTTTCTCAGGCTGGCCATGTACGCGCTGACCGGCTCTCCTTCTCGTTGGACGCGCTGCCTCAGTTGGTATCGCTGCACGAACTTGGAGGGGACCGGAGCGTAGTGAGCCCGGAGAGTTGCCATCAGGGTGTCCCATGAGACTGTTTGAACCGGCGTTGGCTCACACAGTGACTCGGCCATCTCGAACACGTCCGGTCCGCAGTGGCTTAGGAATAGGGCTCTCTTTCGATTAGCCGAGAGGCCCTGCATGTCGCTGGCTTCTAACGAGCATTCAAACCTCGTTAGGTACGAGACCCATTTTTCGCGGGTCGGATCAAAAGGCTTGGGCGGAACGTAGGCAGACATGTCCGGTATGTCTCCTGTGGTTCGCCTCGTCGCCTAGCTGAAGCTCGTGGTCTCACTGGTTGGCTTCTTGCAGCCTCAATCCCACCTTCGTCGCCAATGAAGTGGTTCGGGAATAACGAGAGGCACAAGCAAGCAAGTGACAACAGCTCTTTAATATACAGTGAGACTTCAGCAAAAACTCAGAGGCTGCAGTCCTCCTTATATACAATCCTGGAGAGACTGTCAGCCAATCAGAAACGTAAGCAGGTTTGAAACTCCCGCTTAAAAGTATCAATACATAACAAAGACTCTGTCTAATAATGTTTACAAAGTGGAGATATTACATTTTCAAATCATAATCTTTAACTTTTAAAAAGAGACATGGATCTTTTAGGTGGAGATTGAATGAGAAATTATTACAAAAAGAAAGAGTGGGGATTGGAAAAAGAAATTCAATGAATTTTTGAGAATACTGTTAATAAGGGCACAGAAGCAAGAAAGTTTTGGAATGCAAGCATAGATTTTTAAGAGGTTATTTTATACAATGCAATAGTGATCTAAAAGGAAATGGCAAGAGAAAATGCAGATGATTTTGGAAGAGATTTTAAAAAGTATGAATTTTAAAAAGAATTCTAAGGATGAAAGCTATAACTCATCAAATTAAGCATTTACCGAGCCAATTGCCTATGTTAATGGTGAGACAGATGGAAAGAAAGAAAGATGAACAATCCAAAACGAAGAAATTTTGAATTTCAAAATAAACCGGGGAGATGGTTGGCTTACACATTGAAAAAAGAAAAAGAACAGAAAGTGATATTAAAATTGCAAGAAAGGACTACTCTGATAACAAATGATGTGAATATATGAAAATATATAAAGCTCAAGAAATTTCTTCAGAAAAATCAGATGAATACTTGCATAAACAGAATTTACCTAAGATTATAGATAATCACAGACTAATTTTGAATGGACCTATGACAATAAGGGAGCTTTGTGAAGCTATCAAAAAAATTAAAACAGGAAAGTTACTTGTTTTAGAAAGATCTAGAAGGGCTGATGGCTTCTTATTACAAGTATTTTGAAGAGGAGAAGTGTTTTTACAACCATTTCAATAAATACTAAAGACTATTTTGCAGAATGGACAGATTCCTCATAGCTGGAAGGAAGCTGATATAATCTTAACACCTAAACAGAATATGGTTCTTATTTTAAGAAGAAATTATTGACCCTTATCTTGGTTAAATAATGATTATAAATCGCTTACAATGATTTGCCATGATTATTATGATTATGGTTACTATGATTATTGTGTCCAGAAGTGACTGGACAGCCACTTGTCTAGAATGGAATAGGATCTTTTGTTTGAGCAGAGAGTTGGACAAAAGATCTCCAAGGTCCCTTCCAACTCTGTTATTTCTGTTAAATTTTGGCTGAAAAGTTAAAAATAATTTTGGAGGGTTTCATCCCTGAAGATCACTGTGGGTTTTGACCTAAAAGACAACTACATGATGATATTAGAAATGCTGTGAATATTCTGGAATATTTGGAGCAACATAATGAAAAACATCCTCCACTGATATTCTTAGATGCAGAGAAGTTGACAATTTGTACTGGACTGTTTTGTTTGGAGTCCAAATATATATGAACCTTGGAGATAATTTTATTAATTGGGTAATTTTACGTTATTAAATTAAATTTATAATTCTCAGAAAGCACAAATAATTGTTAATGGAGAACTAACAAAACATTGGGAGATTCAAAAAGGTATAAGACAAAGGAAAGTACATGAAATTCAGCGGTTTCCATAAAAGGGATTCTTAGCATTATTAATCAGAAAACATTAGGCAGCTGTTATATAAGTGTCTCCACTTTTGTTTATTATGAGACTTGAGGTATTGAATAGCAATATAAGATAAAATCAGAGAATTATGGAAATGAGGATTAAAAAAAGATTTTCATAAATTAAGGGCATTTGTGGATGATTTAGTGTTAATTTTAGAAGAGCCACTAGAGGGAGTAGAAGCATTAATGGGAAAAATTAAAGGACTTTGATATATTAATAGGTTTCATAATTAACAAGAAGAAGACAAAGATGTAAAAAAGAAAAGGAAACCAGAATATCAAATAGAAGTGAAGAACAACCTGAAAGGACTTTTTTTTTCATGGAGGACATGTAACAAAACTAAAGATTTTTGGATCCCAATATCTATTTGATACAGAGGAATTTAGAAATGATTATTCAGTTGTCTATGGATAAATGTTAACATGGATAAAAAGTTAAAAAGAAACCATGGAAGATGATTTCAGTATATAATTAAAGCAATGAGATGACTGGATGCAGAGAGATGGAAAGATTCAACGCTACCATCTTTGGGGGAATGGTTGATGAAGTTGACACATTTTGCTGAACTGGATAAATTAACTTCTTTCATTAGAGAAAAGACATTATCTACATTTTATTGGAGACTAAAAGCCTCTTGTGGATTTTTTGCATAAAAATGAAAATAATGAACTTGTGACTTAGAGTTTTGATGATTAGACAGGAAGGATTATAGGAAAAAGAGTAATGTGATGTCATTTTAGAGAGAGAGGTCAAAATATATGTGTGCTTATAATTACTAGGAGGAATATCAGAAGCTACTCGTTTATCCTTTTTTCTTTCTTTTCTTTCTTTCTTTTTCCCTTGGACTTTTTGCTTTGCTTTCCTCTCTTACTTTATATTAGTTTATGTTAACTTTTATCTTCTTATTTAAAAGTGTATATGCATGAAATCTTCCTAAAAGAAGGAGGCAAACATAAAGGATGACTACCCCACATCTGTGGTGGCATCTGATTAAACCATTAGCTAAGATACTTGCACGATCCATGCACAGATGTTCATACTTCTTCAAAGGTTTCAGAGGGAGCCCTCCCTCCTGCCAGGCCTAATTTCCTTGAAATACATACCAGTAATTGCTGGCATGTTCCATATGTATATATTGTGCATTTATAATTCACATATCTTTGCAGTCTGTATTTTATTTTCAGAAAAACAAGCTTAACAAGCTGGAAATCAACAGGTAGGATTTCAAGAAGAAGCAGATACCCAGAAAGAAATTCATCCATCACTCTCTGTAAGTAGGCAGTATTTCCTCTCGTAATGTTTAGCTCATTCCAGGTAGAATGCTTCGTTCTCTCCTTCTATTTATCTAGGTTCAATAATATGGTATATGTCTATGGAGATTCTCAATCATCCAGATCATGGTTGTCCCAATGATGCTTTTTCAAAAGGCAATTGGACTTGAAGACATTTCACTTCAGAACTGAAGAAGCTTCTTGGATAAGAAGAAAAACTTCTTCAAGGAAAAACAAAGTCCAGTTGTTGTTTTTTTGAAAAAGCACCTTTAGATCAATATGGTATACTTTTGGCTTTCCTATTTCCTCCTCTTCTCTCAAAATTTTTGATGGTTATCATTATAAGTTCTGGAGACCAAGCTTCAGAATAATTTATGTTCACTGATAAAACATCAAACACAATTCAAGATTGATAAAGGAGAATATTTGTAGCTCAGGTTGAAATGAGGGATCTTTAGTGCTCTCTGAGCTTGATTGTTTTCTTGCAGATGTTTCATTATCCAAACCAGGTAACATCATCAACACTCTGAGCTCCAAGCTCAGAGAGAGCACCAAGGACCCCATCATTTAAGACTAATAGCCAGTATACTATCTAACAAAAGAATATCTAGTCAGCCTCTTTGACACTGTCTTATTTCTTATTTGTTTATGCATTGGCCTCAATATTTATCCTTTGGCTGTAAAACACTTTTTCATTTTTTTCCCCTTGCTTATTTTTTCCCCAAGAAGTACTAAGTCAATGGTTGTAAGGAGTCAAAACAAGGAGATGCAAAAGATCATATTGATTTTGTGCCATCTCTGATCACTTTTTTGCCATGATTTGAAATAATCGGTCTAAGTGCAGATTTCAGACAAAACTATTTTTGGTACTTAAGACCTTTGACATTAGATTCTCCCTTCGGGAGAAGGGCGGTATAGAAATAAAATTATTATTATTATTATTATTATTATTATTATTATTATTATTATTATTATTATTATTAGCCAGAATTCTTTTGTTTGTACATTTTAATTGTCTGTCATCTGGAATAATAAAGATAACTCTCTTCTGTTTTAGAAGAATCTAAATATTGGTTCCTGCTGCTATGATATATGATTCCATCTACAAATTTTTCAAGGCATCCAATTGCTAGCTACAATTTCAACTTGCTAAAAATTAAAATCCAATCTGTCTTCCTAGAATGTAATCCTTTCCTTTCTGTCAGCAATATAAAGCAGAAGTTGAGTCTCACTTTATGTACTGAAAAGCATCACAGGAATGATTGAAAAATAAAGATGAAATATAATGAAGTATGCAACTTGTCTTAGAATTCACCCTTAATAATGTTGCAGTGTTTGGTTTTCTACTACTTCTGTTTGAGAATAAATAAGTTGATGAGGCTAGGCCACATATTTTAGAGGTCATCTCAAATGAAAGCCGCAGAACCAAGGTATCCCAGTCATTTATTTTATGTTCATCTCTTACCTTTCCAAACTCTAAACCAGGGGTGTCAAACTCACAGCATCATGGTGGCATCACGTGACATATTGGGACTTTCTCCTGCTTAGCTAAACCAGGCGTGGGCATGGTCAACGCATGATACATCCAGCCTGTGAGCCAGGAGTTTGACAGCCCTGCTCTAGACTGAGAAATAAATTTTAATCTCAAATGTTACTCACATGTTTAAGGTTTAATAACTGACTTTACATCTGTTCTAGTTTGAATTAATTAAAGAAGGTAATAGGTGATCAATTCCCATTATTTTATAGTGAGTCTTTTATAATTTCTTTCATTGGTTTGAATTCAGACGTACAACATTGGGAGTAGAACAATGACCAACTAATTTCTCAATGGGTTCCAAGACTGAATCTGGTTCAGTCACCAGGATCAGAGGACTCTTCCGAGCTTTCGAATTTATGCTGGAGCCCATCCTTAGGGACCTTCTCTCTACTGGAGTCTGAAAGCTTCGGAAGAGTAAATCTCTGGTCCTGGGGAGTGACCCAGATTTGATCTTGCAACATTGTATGTATAAACATGTATATTTGCCTTCAATCAACGGGTTTCCTTCAAAACAGTCTTTGCAACACTGCATAGAAAATCTTCCCTTATCTTTCTGCCTTCCAAATATATTAGTACAATAATCCTCAAATATTAGCTAATGGTCCTGCTGGCTAGAAGTTCTGGGAATTGCAAATTCAACCCTTTGCTACAGCAGCAGGCTAGGAGTAGTTGGCATATAGCATTTATTTTAAAAGAAAAAGTAAAGTCGTTTTTGTTGCTAGATAGTATTTTGGAAAACAAATGGTGTTTTGGGTATCGACTGATAATTTTTAAATTTCTTCACCTGATACAGGAACATAGAACACAGAATAATAGGTTTAGAAGAGACCTTGGAAGTCTTCTACTCCAATCCACTGCTCAAGCAATGCAAAAGTTTAGGCGTGCCTGGTCAAACTGTATGTTTCAGTCAATCCTTAAATTAAGAAAAGCTCATTCAACATCTGCCTGATACAAAACAAAACATCTTTCCAATAATTGGACTGTGGGCTTACTTTTTTATGTGCAGCTGTTTATAGGATCAAAATTAGGAAATATTGAATTTAGCAAGTGCAGAAGCTTGGGCGATCTTCCAGTTGATTTGGTGTTTCTTTTTTTACTATAATATTTTTAATGATATCCAAGTAGGGGATTGAATTATTTACAGTTGACCAGATAAAAACAATTCCCTGGGTGAACAAATAGACCGTGACTATTGTTTTGCCTGCTATCAACAAATATGGGGTATGCTAAACAGCTGTCTCAGCATTTGAAAGTAAAGATAATTCATTTTTTACCAAGCAGAGGAAAATCTCTGTTTCCAGCCAGCAATTTCAACTGTGAGAAGCATTGTTAAGAAAAGGAAGTTACATAGAATCATTGAAGTCTGAAATATCAAGAAAAACTGCTAGAGCAGCCCGCAAAATGGTTAGTAGAGGAAAAACAGACACTACAAATCATTGTAATGAGCTGCTGAAAAATTTAGTTGACAACGGAGGTGTTGTCCAAAGTTTTGCTATATGGCATTGCTTATATAACACTAATGTAGATGCAAGAGATGTGAAGAGGAAACGTTTTCTTCAACCTCTGCCAAAAGTATGTAAAATAAAACCCCGATAAATCCAGTGGTGAGATTCAACCGGTTCACACCACTTTGGCCGAACCAGTTGTTAAATTGCTGGCTGGCCTTCCCCCTCTCTGCCCTGCCCCTTCCAGAAGTCCGCACGTGCCCTGTTTGTCTCCCAGGTAAGTGCAGGGAAGCCTACTAGGCTCCAAATGGGGCGTGGGGATACAGCATGCCCCCCCCACAATGCCCGATTTTGCTCCCAGGAGGCTGCAGGAAGGCCTACTAGGCCCAAAATAGGGGGTGGGGGGTGGGGGGTGGGGCCCCCCTGTGGCCCATTTTTGCTCCCAGGGGGTTCAGGAAGCCGGGTACTGCCTGTCACACCCCCTGGCCATGCCCACCATGCCCACGGCCACCCAGCCAGTTATTAGGGCAGAGAACCAGTTGTTAAATTATTTGAATCCCACACTGGATGAATCAAAACTCTTTAGAACAAATTTGCGTGCAACAATTGAGTGCCAAATCAATCAGAAGTATAAATAAACTTGGGCACCTGCTATATTCTCTGTTTCCTTATGTTGAATCTATAAACACCTGCACACCAATAGTAACCATGCATTCAAATTTGCAGAAAGGCGTTATATTTAATTATAACTAAAAAAAAATTAACATTTTGTAGAATGTAGTATTAGAATACTTTATGAGCACATTTACACTCTTTATTAAGGCTCTGAAATCATGTTTCACGTTAAGATTTTGTTGTTTGTTTTAAGATTTTTGTTCTCACTATTCACAGGCGTTGAATATGGCTCACCCATGAAAGTGAGATAAGGTGGACATTCCAAGGATAGGGTTTCTTTAGATAAATATATTCTCAGAAATGTTGCCCTAGCAAACAAACAAACAAACAAACAAACAAACAAACGGAATGAAGTTCCTTATATGTAACGATAAGAGTTAGAATAACTACATTTTAAATAGACATCTCCTTCACCTTTTCTTTTCAAATTCTCCTGCAACCCAACTGTAATTGCTGTGGGAATTGTCCCTGGGAGATGTTTCCATTGCAGCAGTACTACCACTAAAGGAATACATTTATGTTTGCTCACTCTTCATCTACTCCAGAGGATATGTGTTTATCTTGTCTTTAACCCTGTGCTGAAAATTTCTGCAACTTCTTCTCTTATTTACTCTGATGAAAGAGGAATAGCTTTCAGAATTTATTGCAAAACATCCATGAAATTCTTATGGCCGTAGCATGACTTTTTACATTTGTTTAATTACAAGGTAGCCAAATGGTCTAATCTTTCCTTGTATAACGATTTGCAGCCTCTCTACAATTATCACACTACCAGTTAAATCCCTAAGGGCAAATATCATGAAGGGGCTCCTCCTGTTGGCTTTTTGAAACTTAGGATTCTCAACAGCCACCAAAAAAAAAAAAATCACAAGTGTGGAAAGTTGTGTTTAAGCAACCGTTTTCCAATCATCAAGTGAGCTCAAAAGAATCACACACACACACACACACAAATTAGAGTGAAATTCTCAAATATCCAGAGAAGAAGATAGGATATTGAAATTCTTTTTAAAACAAAAATTAGGGGAAATTGCAAGAATGATTGCATTCCAATATTAGTTGGGTTACAACCATATGTTTGTGATGGCAGCTTGGTGGTTAGGTTATAAACACTAAGATCAGTGGGAAGTGAATTGTCAAAAGTCCAGCAAGGTTATTTGTCCAAATGATACTCACAGCACATTTTCCTTTATCCACATCATCTATACTGTACATAGAAGTGTGACATAATAAAGAGAGATATACAGATGTAAATTCTGTATATCTCTCTGATAACTTCAGGGAAGGTGGGCTGTATACAGATAATCCTCGACCTATGACCGCAATAGAGCCCAGAATTTATGTTGCTAAGCGAGACATTTGTTAAGTGAGTTTTGTCCCATTTTACAATCTTTCTTGCCACAGTTGTTAAGTGAATCATTGCAGCCATTTCGTTAGTAACACAGTTTTTAAGTGAACCTGGCTTCCCCATTGATTTTGCAAAAGGTGGAGGTTGCAAAATGTGATCACATGATCCCGGGATGTTGCAACTGTCATAAATACATAAATATGAACCAGTTGCCAAGCATCCAAATTTTAATCAGGTGACCATGGGGCTGCTGCAATGGCCATAAATGTGAAAAACGGTCACAAGTAATTTTTTTCAGTACTGTTGTAACTTTGAATGATCGCTAAATAAATGGCTGTAAATCGAGGCTTATCTGTATACCATTTGGAGAATTTCTACCATCCCTTCTTGCATCACCACTCTGTGCTAATGTCACCTAAAGCTAATATACTGTACACACTCATCTAAAGTGTAATGATCCATGAGTTCAGACACAGTAGTTATTTATTCATTTGATTCATTTTTTTATCCTGCCTTTTATATATATATAAGTAACTCAAGGTGGCATAACTACCTAATCCTTCCTCCTCCTAGTTTCCCCACAACAACAACCCTGTGAGGTGAGGTGAGTGACTAGCCCAAAATCATCCAGTTGGCTTTCATGACTAAGGTGGGATTAGAACTCACCATCTCCTAGTTTCTAGCCTGGTACCTTAATCACCAGGTCAAACTCTAAACCTTTTTGGTAAGGATGAAAATTTGCCATAATAAGAGAAAAAATGAATAATGCATTAGAAACATCTGTAATTCCACATATGAGATATCAGATAATAACTGCACCTACAGGATATGCAAAAAGGTCTCTTGTAATCTGCTGCTTTTGTAATTAATTTGGCAGAGTTTCAAGGGATGGTGTGTTGTTATCTTGCTATTTCCACCTCTACAGTTTTTAAAACCAGGCAAAGCTGCAATATAAGATGTGGTTTTATTTTGTGTGCCTAGTGCACTCACTGGAACCTGCATCCATTTTTCTTACATATCTATTTTGTTGCTGACTGTCATGCTCTATGTCAGAAATACAGTGCAGGAGTTTCAAGAGTGGATTGAATATATTTTCTAGGCAAAGCCACCTTTTTTAGAAGCTTGACAGCTCTCCAGGAAAAGGTGCCATGTTTTAAAATAGGAATACTGGGGAGTGAGTGTGTTGCTTTATCATTCTAACTGGCATTGCTTTATAATTCTACAGAAATTCTCAATTCTCTTCCTAGAGTCCTTTCCAATGGTCTTGAATAACCAGAGGGTAGAAGTCAGACCTTCTGCCTACAAGGCACCAGTTCAACTAATAAGCTACAGCCCTTCTCTTCATCTCAGAAATGTTGGTGAGTATTGAGAGCAGAGAGCAGTTTGTGGGAATCAAAAGAAATAGTTATATCAAGTTTTGGAGTTTGCTATATTTTCCCATTGAGATGCTTCAGGTCAGTCAAAAGACAGAACAAAGAATTGGGATTTAACCTGTGTTGAAAAGAGATGCTGGTCCTTGGTCCTGTCTCAGTTAACTTTTTATCTATGGAGCCCAGGCTCACCAACTGAGAAACAAATTCTAGTATTACAAATGTGAAAGATCGAGTTTACCTGCTTAGTTGTAACTGACAGCCAGGATGGATAGTCACTTTTCTGTTTTTCAGTTGCTAAGTCATGTCCAACTCTATGACTCCATGGACCATAGCACGCTAGCCCCCCACCCCACCCTGTTGTCCACTGTCCTCTGTAGTTTGCCAATTCATGTTGTTGCCTTGATGGCACTATCTAACCATCTCATCCTCTGCCTTCCCCTTCTCCTTTTGTCTTCAATCCTTCCCAATATTAGAGTCTTTTCCAGAGAAGGAAAGAGAAGGACTACCTGTACAGTTAAACTTCTTTAAGTTCATAGGAATTGACCCTAAAGACCTTAGAGTTTTAGAAAACCTGCCTGCATTTCATTTACTTGTCATGTTTCTGCTTCAAAAATTACTTCGTCATCCTGAGACATTAATTTTCTTGATAGCTTCTGAACAATTGTCAAATAACATTTTATTATTTGATATCTATGTTGTGTCCCATGTCACCTGTTGATTCCCATCTCAGGGGACAAAAGCTTTGGGATTTCTCAAACTTGTCAACTGAGGATCAACAAAGTAATTGGGCTGTCTGGTTCCACTGGATGCTAAGGAGGAACTAAAGCCCAGTACCAGGCTTATTTGAATATATTCAGTTCAAGTTGGCAGAGATGATCAGACTGGATTATAGAAGGGTATCACACTATGATATTAAATTTAATGATGTACTGGGAGGGGGAAAGTCTTTTGGCAGTTGGAGTCAACAAAATTGATCTACAATGCATCAGCTTAAAGAACTGTCGCTTGTGGAAGAAATGAAAGTGTCTATAAACAACAGGGAGTGACTCAAGTCAAAAAGACAAACTATACATGGGGTGAAGGCCACTGAGCAATTGTTTTTAGGCACATCATCATGTTGCAGGCTTAATTCATAATGGCAACACCAAATGCAAAACATCAGCTGCTGCAGGAAATTAGGGCATTAAGCTCTTTGTAGCACCGTGCACCCAGAACGGAGGTCTACCAATTTTTGAAAAAGTAAATTATCTGGTAAAAATAACTGCCTCTCCCTTTCCATCCTCTGTACCTTACCTTCCCCCTTGCCTTGCCTTCCCTCTTCTCTTTCCCTCTCCCTCTCCCTCTCCCTTTCCCTTTCCCTTTCTCTTCCCTTCCCACCCCACCCCATGTGGAGGAAAGATTAATTGCATCCACACTAATGCTGGGATTTCCTCCCTCTAGGCCACCTAGGATGTTGGACAATTGAAGGCATCTACAGAAATGACTTTGACTCCTCCCAGTGATAGAAGGCTGGACCATTCAGACCCATCTACTCAGTTCCCAATTTGCCTTCCAAGGGTCCTGCTTCCCCATTAAGGATGAGACCAGGGTGAAATCCAGCAGGTTCTGACAGGTTCTGGAGAACCGGTAGTGGAAATTTTGAGTAGTTCAGAGAACGGGCAAATACCACCTCTGGCTGGCTCCAGAATGGGGTGGGAATGGAGATTTTGCAATACCCTCCCCCAGGAGTGGGGAGGGAATGGGGATTTTGCAGTATCCTTCCCCTGCCATGCCCACCAAGCCATGCCCACCAAGCCACATCACGCCCACCAAGCCATGTCCACAGAACCAGTAGTAAAAAAGAAAATGGATTTCACCACTGGATGAGACCCTTGGATTCCATCCATCAGGAAATTAACCTATGGTGCTGCCATAGAGGAACACGTACATAACCTCTGAAATGAAGAAGTTGATCTTAATCCCTGCGCATACACAAGATGGCGGACCTCTGAGGGGCTCGCTGATGAGGCCGATGAGGGAACGGAGGACTTTGAGAATGTTGGAGGCTGACCTAGCGATCTCGGGCCCCACGTTCGGCATGCTGAAGGTCTGGCGGTTCTGATGAGCCATCCCTTGTCGGGATCGGCTCGTGGATGGCAGAGCTGCGACGAGGAGCTGTGATCAGAGTGCCGTGAGGAGGGCGGCGGCGGCCTCCAGGATGACTCCGCAGCCGCGGAGCCCCAGAGATCGGGTGATCCATCCTGCGGCCCGACTAAAGGAGGTGAAGGAGTTAAGGGAGCCGAGGGAACCATCTCCAGTGACCCAAGCCCCCTATAATGCTATGGCGGCCAGAAAAGTGATCGGCTGCTGGAGGGGGCGGGAAGCTGATGGCGATGAAATTGGCACCCAGAGGCCCTTAGGCCGCATCAAACGGACATTTATCCAGGACTTGAGGACTGGGGGGGGGGTGTATGGCCCAGCTGTTAGTTGAGGCTTGAAAATCCCCCTAAATGGACCTGGACCTGGGAAGAGCATGGCAGAGTCTGCCTCGAGAAGACAGGTATGATTATAGGGGTGAATTGGTCTGGAAAATCTAAAGGAGGTTGAAGTGATAGAGGGGGATCAATGAATAGCCATCTGGTCTCCCTCTTGGATTCACTCTCTGCCTTATGAAATGGCCTTCCCCCGTTGCTGCCCGGACTCTCTGTTAGGTTGGGTCATTTTTTCATCACCACTGACTCTGGGACTTTACTACCTCTTTGGATTTATTGCCGTTTGATCTTTATCTCCTCTTTGCTGCTGGTTGTTTTATTCCTGCCTCCCGATTACCGCTCTTTGGCCTTGGCTTGGGGGAAGGGAGATTGCAGGTTTGGGGGGAGAAGCTGGACAATGGCTGCTGTTCCATCTGCAGGAAAGGAGTTGAACTCTGCTGGCTTTATGTCATCCAGCCGTTGTGAGAGAACGGCTGTGGCCAGTTGCCTGCACTGCAGCTATTTGATCCGGATGCCCCATCGCTGTGAGAGAGTGAGGGGCCCCAGCTTTGCTCATGTCCAACCGCATCGCTATCTCTCGCCTCTATGACTATCGCTGAAACTCAGAGCTACCCTCTCCTACCTCGTCACACTTGTATGGCTTACACTTCAGCAGATCTGCTTGTGTTGTGAGATGCCCCCCTCTTGTGGTGATGGACTTCCACTCTATCGAAGGCCTACCTCAAGGACGGGCTTTGGAGAGGTGGCATGTTTTAAAGCGGGGATTGAGGGTTTTTTTAATTAGGGCTTTTAATGATTTTTTAAGGGGAATTGGGAGGACGACCAAGGGGGATGGGGGGGTAATCCACCAAGGTCGGAGTCGAGCCTGGCACGGGGTAACGGTTTGGAGGGTGCAGGACTAGGGGCTGGAGAGGTGATGGAGGGCCATCCTAATGAGGGATGCACTATCAGCACGGTGGATGGGAGGGGCAGATACGGCGGGAGCAGGGGGCCATACCATGTGTCGGGGTGCGCACTCCCTGTTTGAGAGCAATTGCACACCCTGGTCCCCAATGCTCCTCTCGGGTACTAGGTTGCACAGATACTTGGGCCCTGGGCCTTCGGCTGATGCTGTGCAATGCCAGGTCCGTGGTAAATAAGGCCCCTCTCATTTACAATCTTATACAGGATGGGGGAGCAGACCTGGCGGGTATTACGGAGACCTCGTTGGGCCTGAAGGGAGGGGTCCCTCTGGTTGAGGTGTGCCCACCAGGCTTCAGAGCATTCCATCAGCCAAGGGCCCAGGGCAGGGGCGGGGGGGGTGGCGGTTATTATTAAAGAAGGTCTTGGTCCGAGGGAGACCACTGTGCCACAGATTGCCAGGTGTGAGTCCCTCTTTGTGAGGTGGGGTCAGGGGATTCAGATGGGCTTGTTGCTAACGTACCTGGCTCCCTGCCGCGTGGCAATGGCCCTACCCGAGCTACTTGACGTGATAGCCACGGTGGCAGTTGATACACCCAGGCTTATGGTCATGGATGATTTCAATCTGCCATCCATTGGTGAAATGTCTGAGATGGCCCGGGAGTTCATGGCTTCCATGATGGCCATGGACCTGACCCAGTTATTTCATGGCCCCACTCACAGGGAGGGACACACTCTGGACCTGATTTTTGTTTCTGGCCAGTGGTTGGGTGGCCTTCTTATAGGGGATATAGAGATGGAATCCTTGTCATGGACGGATCACTCACTCCTTTGCCTGGACCTTTGAACCACTACACCCCGCCGCAGGGAGGCGGAACCAATAAGGTGGGTCCGCCCCAGGCGCCTGATGGATCCTGATAGGTTCCAGATGGAGCTTGGACCATTTCCTGAGGATCTGGCACACGACTCGGCCGAAGACTGGTAGCTGCCTGGGATCGGGCAGCTGGTGGGGCGTTAGATTGAGTCGTGCCTTTGCGGCCTCTGACCCGGTGCCGATCCCATGAGGCTCCATGGTACACTGAGGAGCTGAGGGAGATGAAACGCCAGAAAAGACGCCTGGAGAGCGGTTAGAGGGCCAGTCTCGCTGAATCTGACCGAACACTGGTAAGGTCGCATATTAAAACCTACCTAGTGGCGATAAAGGCGGCAAAGTTTAATTACTTTTCCGCTCTTATTACATCATCAGCTAATCGTCCGGCTGCCCTGTTCAGGGTGACCTGCTCCCTGTTACATCCGGGAGTGCAGGAAGACCCCCTGGAAGGCAGGGCCGAGGATTTCAGACAATATCTGTATGACAAAATCGCACAGATTCTGGGGGATTTGGACTCTGACTGGATAGATTTGGGCACGGTGGGGAGGAATAGTCTTGAGAATGTTATCTGGGAAGAGCTTGACTCTGTGACCCCTGATGACGTGGACAGGACTTTGGGGAGACTTAGTGAGGCCACATGTTTGCTGGACCCGTGTCCCTCCTGCTTAGTACTGGCTTCCCGGAAGGTTACACGAGGCTGGCTCCAGGGAATTATCAACGCTTCGTTGAGTGAGGGTTACTTCTCCACGGCCTTGAAAGAGGCGGTGGTGAGGCCTCTCCTCAAGAAGCCTTCCCTGGACCCAGCAGTATTAGCCAACTACCGTCCTGTCTCCAACCTTCGCTTTGTGGCGAAGGTTGTTGAGAGTGTGGTCGCATGACAGTTTCCACAATAGCTGGAGGAAACATCTTATCTGGATCCATTCCAGTCGGGTTTCAGGCCCGGGTACAGCATGGAAACGGCATTGGTCACATTGGTAGATGATCTCTGGAGGGCTCGGGACAGGGGTTGCTCCTCTGTTCTGGTCCTGTTAAATCTCTCAGCGGCTTTTGATACCATTGACCATGGTATCATGTTGCTCCGGTTGGAAGAGTTGGGGATGGGGAGCACTGTGTTACAGTGGTTCTCCTTCTTTCTCTCAGACCGGTCGCAGTTTGTGTTGGCAGGGGGGCAGAGGTTGACCTCGAGATGCCTCATATGTGGAGTGCCTCAGGGGTCGGTCCTCTCACCCCTTTTGTTCAACATCTATGTGAAGCGGCTGGGTGATATCATCCGTGGCTTTGGGGTGAAGTACCACCAGTATGCTGATGACACCCAGCTGTACATCTCCACCCCGGGCCATCCCAATGATGCCCTTTAAGTGATATCCCGGTGCCTGGAGGCTGTGCGGATCTGGATGGGGAGGAACAGGCTCAGGCTCAACCTATCCAAGTTTCAACCAATCAACCAAGTGGCTGTGGTTTCCAGCATCCCGATATAGTCAGTTGACACCATCACTGACTATTGGGGGCGAGTCTTTGGCCCCCATGGAGAGGGCTCGCAATTTGGGCGTCCTCCTGGATATGCAGCTGTCCTTGGAGGAACATCTGACAGCTGTGGCCAGGGGGACTTTTTATCAGGTTCGCCTGATCCGCCAGTTGCAGCCCTTCCTAAATCGGGATTCCTTGTGCACAGTCACTCATGCCCTCGCCACCTGATGGACCCTGAAAGGTTCCTGATGGAGCTTGGGCCATTTCCTGAGACTCTGGCTTACGACTCGACTGAGGACCTGGTGGTCGCCTGGGACAGGGCAGCTACTGGGGCCTTGGACTGTGTTGTGCCTTTGCA
Organism: Arizona elegans; assembly: GCA_022577455.1. Lineage (NCBI taxonomy): Eukaryota > Metazoa > Chordata > Lepidosauria > Squamata > Colubridae > Arizona > Arizona elegans. Next base: position 206,212,973 of record JAKOOJ010000001.1, on the reverse strand, counting down.
GCCTCTGACCCGATGCCGATCTCGTCTAGCTCCTTGGTTTTCTGAGGAGCTGAGAGAGATGAAGCGTCGGAAAAGATGCCTGGAGAGCGATTGGAGGACAAGCCGATCTGAATCTGACCGAACATAGGTGAGATCTTATATTAAGACCTACCTAGTGGCGATAAGAGCGGCGAAGTCTAGCTACTTCTCCACTCTTATTGCATCTGCAGAGAACCGCCCAGCCGCGCTGTTTAGGATGACCCGCTCCCTACTTCAGGTGGGGGTACGGGAAGATCCCTTAAAGGGTCGAGCTGAGGATTTTGTACAATTCCTGCATGATAAAGTTGCTCAGATTCAGGAAGACTTGGACTCTGACTGGGTAGATCCAGGGGAGGAGACGGGGGCAGGTCTTGAGAACGTTATCTGGGAAGAGTTTGACTCTGTGACTCCTGAGGACGTGGACAGGATTCTGGGCAAGCTTAATGCTGCCACATGTTTATTGGACCCGTATCCCTCCTGGTTGGTACTGGACTCCCGGGAGGTTACACGAGGCTGGCTCCAGGGGATTATAAATGCTTCTCTGAGTGAGGGTGTCTTTCCCGCCGCCTTGAAAGAGGCGGTTGTGAAGCCCCTCCTCAAGAAGCCTTCCCTGGACCCGGCTATATTATCAAATTATCATCCAGTCTCCAATCTTCGCTTTGTTGCGAAGGTTGTTGAGAGTGTGGTGGCGCATCAACTACCCCGATACCTGAATGAAGTTGTCTATCTAGATCCATTCCAGTCGGGCTTCAGGTCACGATACCGCACAGAAACAGCATTGGTCGCATTGGTGGATGATCTCTGGTGGGCTCGGGACAGAGGTTGCTCCTCTATCCTGGTCCTATTAGATCTCTCAGTGGCTTTTGATACCATCGACCATGGTATCTTACTGCACCGGCTGGAGGGGTTAGGAATAGGGGGCACCGTGCTTCGGTGGTTCTCCTCCTTCCTCTCTGATCGTTCACAGTTTGTGTTGGCGGGGGGGCAGAGGTCGACCTCGAGGCACCTTATTTGTGGGGTGCCGCAAGGGTCAGTCCTCTCACCCCTTCTGTTCAACATTTATGTAAAACCGCTAGGCGAGATCATCCGTGGTTTCGGGGTGAGTGTTCATTAGTATGCTGATGACACACAGCTATACATCCCCACCCCAGACCACCCCAATGATGCCCTTCCTGTGATGTCCCGTTGCCTGGAGGCCATGCAGATCTGGATGGGGAGAAACAAGCTCAGACTCAACCCCTCCAAGACCGAGTGGCTGTGGCTTCCGGCGTCCCGGTATAGTCAGCTGGTACCATCACTGACAATAGGGGATGAGATCTTGCTCCCCACAGAGAGGGCCCGCAACTTGGGTGTCCTCCTGGATTCACGGCTATCTTTAGAAGATCATTTGACGGCCGTGGCCAGGGGTGCCTTTTATCAGGTTCGCCTGATCCGCCAGTTGCGTCCCTTTCTGGATCGGGACACCTTGTGCACGGTCACTCATGCCCTAGTTACCTCCCATATGGACTACTGTAATGCTCTCTACATGGGGCTCCCCTTGAAAAGCACCCGGAGGCTCCAACTGGTCCAGAACGTAGCCGTGCAGGTGATTATGGGCGCAGCTCATTACGCCCATGTAACACCTCTCCTACGCGAGCTGCACTGGCTCCCAGTGGTCTTCTGGGTGCGATTCAAGGTGTAAGTTATCACCTTTAAAGCGCTCCATGGCTTAGGACCTGGGTACCTACGAGACCGTCTTTTGCCACCAATAGCCTCCCACCGACCAGTTCGTTCTCACAGGGAGGGACTACTCAGGGTACCGTCAGTCAAATTATGTGGACTGGCGACTCCCAAGGGGAGGGCCTTCTCTGTGAGGGCTCCAACCCTTTGGAATGAACTGCCCCTGGAGATACGGAATATCCCTGATCTCCGTGCTTTCCGCCGTGCCCTCAAGACCCTGATGTTCCAACAGGCGGGGCTAAACATATGAACATGTGAATGATTTTTTAAATGTTATCTAATTCTGGGTTTTATTTAATTGATAAAACTAAGTAATAATTTTAATTAGCAATTTTATGATGTTTGTGTGTCTATATTTTTCTTGACTGTACACCGCCTTGAGTCCTACGGGAGAAAGGCGGTATAGAAATATAATAAATAAATAAAATAAATAAATGTTTTTAATAGGTTTGTTATTGTTTTTTAATTATGGGGCCAAACGCATATATATCTTTTTAACTGTATTTTAATGTTTGTATTTATGTTTTTACTTTGGCTGTGCACCGCCCTGAGTCCTCCGGGAGAAGGGCGGTATATAAATCTGATAATAAAATAAAATAAATAAAATAGTTCATTGATTTGTTTAACTCATTTTGCCTGCTTAATTGAACCAGTTTGTTAATTTGAAGAGGACCATTTGCTAATGCTTGGTAGATAGATTTATTTTATTTTATTTTATTTTGAAAATAAATGCTTTCATAGCACATATTTAAATAAATAAAAGATGAATGGGAAAATAGATTAAATCTTTTGTTTTCTTTTGGGTTGAATGAGTTTATTTGCTGGTCCTCAGAATGCTGAGGGACTAGACCTCAATAGCCTGACCCTTTTGTTACTTGTTGGCCTTCCTTTTATTAGTTTATGGAGTGCTCTCACATGGGAAACCTCTTTGACTGTGGCAATAGACACAAAAGGCCTTTTAGTTTGTGGTGTCAGAAATACAGCTGCCAGAGTTTTCCATTTTAATTTTTTGTACTTGTGCCACCTGAGTGCTATTCATATTTACCAGGCAGCAAACTTTATTGAAAACTGTGGGATTTTCTTCCAAAGATATACAGATAAGAATGCCCATCCTAATATTCCACTAACCATGAAGATACCTCACATATTTTAAGAGGGCCTGGTCTCATAAGGCAGCCTTTCTGCATCCCTAGCCTTCAAGGGGAGCAGTGAAATTAATCCGTAGCTTCTTTAGTTAATTTATGTTAGCTAAAATATTATTTTAAGTCTTCCCCAAAGAAATGATCCTTCACAATGTTAGCGATGATAAATCAGGGACTAGAATCATCCATGTTCCTACAGGCCAGCTGAGGCTATTGCATCCAGATACTTCCCCCTGTTCATGGATCACTTTGTTTCATATCCATTTTGTCTTGGGCTGAAGGGGAATTGGACACTTGTTCCCCAAAGAAGCCTTTCTGCTTGTATAATGCCTGATTTACCTTGCAATTCAGGCATTGCAAGGTTTTCTTATATATATTGGGATATTGATCTTTGAGATCTGTTATTACTTCTGTCTGTCTGTCTGTCTATTTATCTATCTATCATCTATCTATCCAGATAGATAGATAGATAGATAGATAGATAGATAGATAGATAGATAGATAGATAGATAGACAGACAGATCATCTATCTATCCAGATAGATATTGCTAGCCAGCAATAGAGAAAGGGGGAAATAGCTATCTATTTCCCCCTTTCTCTATTGCTGGCTAGCTAACTAGATAGACAGATAGGCAGACAAGCAGATGGCAGATAGCCACAGATAGCTAAGCAAGAAGTAGATTACAATTGATTTGTGTATAACTATGTGAATAAATGAATACGTAAAATAGATATGTATAGATATGTATAGAGGAAAACAGGTGGAACAGGAAAATAATTCACCAATGCCACAAATTTATGTTCTTTTTGATGTTGGTTTGTTTTTGTTAGATATGTTCGAGGATCGTGCCCAATAATTCCAACAAGCAGTTCTGGTTTAAATCGTTTATTGTTTATTGACTGGACATCTCGTCAATACAGGTACATCTCCGGAACTGGAACAGGACCGCATGGCTGACCCTTAAGTACCCCCCTGGGCGTGGCTAAGGTAAGGAGGGGCTATTGGGTTAGGGTGTACCTTGTGGGCTGGCCTGTCCAGCCCCCCTACCCCTAGCTCTGAGTCAGAGGCAAGGCATTTATTCCTGACAAAACCCCCTCTAAATGCCTGGCCGGGATATTCCTGAGTGGTGTACACTTGAGGCGCTATTTTTAGGAGGACACCTAATTTTGATGTGAGGTATGTGTGTTGCTTGTTTTGTAATGGCTTTGTTAGAATGTCCGCTGTTTGCTCCTCTGTGTCACAATGTATAACCCTTATGAATCCTATGTTTGCGAATTGCCTAACATGTTTATATTTTATGTCAATGTGTCTCGACCTTTGGCCAACCGCTTCAGCCTTTGATATTTCCATGGCTGCTTTATTGTCTTCATGCATAGTGATGGGGTAGTTTGGTTCGACCCATATGTCCGTGAGCAGGTCGTCAAACCAGATTAAGTTATTGGTGGCCTTGGACAAACAAATATATTCGGCTTCTGTGGTAGATGTGGCTACCAGATCCTGTTTCCCTGTGTACCAATGCACTGGGCTGTTGTTGAGGAAGAACACGTAACCTGAGGTGCTCCTCCTACTTTTCACATCTCCAGCCCAGTCAGCATCTGCGTAGCACGTGAGCGTGGGAGTTGTGGCGTTCTCGGGTTCTAGTGACAGGCAGGCGTCAGAACTGTGTTTTAGGTATCTCAGTACCCTTTTTATGGCTTCCCAATGGTACACGGTGGGCTTCCCTACGTGTCTAGACAGCAGGTTGACAGGTAGGGCGATATCTGGCCTGGTCCAGTTTGCAATGTACAATAGTGAACCTATGGTGGATCTGTACAGCGTGTTGTCTTTGAATGGTTCAGCCTCATTGTACATGTCCTTCAAAAAGTCTGGTTGCATTGGTGTTTCACACCCCTTGGCATCTGTCATATTGCACTTATGTACCAGTTCCAAAATTTTATCTTTCTGTGACAATTGGAAACCTTTGTCTGTTTTTGTAATTTGCACCCCTAGGTACTTGTCTACCTTACCCAAAATCTTCAGGGAGAAATGCTTTCCTAGTTCGTTGGCAAAATCACTGCATTTGCTGATCTGATTACCGATATATAGTATATTGTCCACGTATATTAAGACATACTCGAGGGAATCACCTGACTTCTTGGTGAAGAAGCAGTTGTCGGCTGAGGTGGCTGCAAAGCCCATGGATTTCAATGTCTTAGACAAACACTCGTACCAGCGTTTCCCTGATTGCTTGAGCCCATACAAGCTTCGGTTTAGAATCCATGTTTCTCCCTTCCTAGTTGTTTGACTGGGGGGTGCTCTTACATAAATCTCTTTGTCAAGCTCAGCGTGCAGGTAGGCGGTTTGTACGTCGAATTGGTGTACCTCCAGCCCTAGCAGTGATGCAATGACTAACGCACATTTCACGCTTTCGGCCCTGACTGTGGGGGAGTATGTTTCTGTGTAATCATCAGGGTATCTTTGAGCAAATCCCTGCGCTACCAGTCTAGCCTTGTAGAGAGTTTTGTTTTCCTCTAGTGTCTTGATTTTGTAGACCCATCTGGTGCCTATTGTCGTTTTTCCTGCTGGGACCTCAGAGGGAGTGTATACGTTTAGTTCCCTCAGGCTATCCATTTCCTTCTCCATGGCCTGCTCCCATTTTGCCCTTTCCTCATCTGGTAATTTTAGCACGTCTTCATATGTGTTGGGGGTTAGTTGGTTAGTGTGGATAGATAATACGTAATCCCCTAACCTTTGTGGCACCTTGCCCCTGTTTGCTCTGATTGGCCTGTCAGGGGGCGTCTCTGTGTCGTGCATGTACCTGGCTTCTTTCTCAGTGAGTGAGTCCACTTTGATGTGTGGGTGGTTCTCCTTCCACTCCTTCACTAGTATTTCCTGCCTCTCGCTTTTGATTCTTTCCTGTTCTGTACCCTTTCCTGTGTTAGGTGTTACTCCCCTTTGAGTGTTCCCCGGTCCGTCCTTGCTAAGGAACACCTCGTTGAGGTGTATCTTGGACCAGTTGGCATTTTCGTGAAAAACTGCTGTTCGAGAGATTACGAAGTTGTTGTTGCTGTCTATGAACCTATATCCCTTTGTTCCTGGTTCATATCCCATGAACCTCAGCCTTCGGGATACCCTGTCCCCCTTTTGCCTCAATTGCCTGGGAATGTGTACATCTGCTGTGACCCCGAATATGTGTAAATGCGATACTTGTGGCTTCCTTTGGTACATTAACTCATATGGAGTTTTGTTTAGTACGCTGGACCATAACCTGTTCAGAGTATAGTTTGAATAAATGAGTGCTTCCGACCAGAAGTGTTGTCCCAGGCCTGCATCCTCTAATGCGCACTTCATCATGGTCTGCAGCATTCCGTTTTTTCGTTCCGCCACTCCGTTTTGGAAGGCCGAAAATGGGGAAGACGTGTAGTGGACTATCCCGCGTGCCTTTAGCCATTGCGAGAAGTCGCTCGATAAAAATTCAGACCCCCGGTCTGTCATTATTTGCCTGATTTTGGTATTATGTTGTGTCTCTACCCTAGCGTAGAATTCCTTGAATTTTTGGAATACTTCGCTCTTCTGTTTTAGTGTGTACACGAAGCCATAGCGGCTGAAATCATCCACTATGGTCAGGAAGTACCTTTTCCTGTATTTAATGGAGGGCCTTAGTGGTCCCACTAGATCCATATGTATGAGTTGAAAGGTTGAGTCTGTAGTGCGTACTGACTTTTTGGGCCTAGGTTTGGTTTTTAATTTGGAGCTCTTACAAACAGAACACTCGAGATAGTTCTCACAATTCTTTATTTTTACACCTTCAGAGCACTCCATCATCTTCTGCACCACGGGGAAGCTAATGTGTCCTAGCTTTCTGTGTAATAGGTGAGCACAATTGTCATGTATGGGCTTCCCTATCGCTGGCCTTTCTTTTCTGGTTGCCTCCTGCTCACTTGTTTCATTGTTGTCGTGTGTGTGGTTAACCCCCTCTATTTCTCTAATTGTGTTATCGGGGCTGGCCTTATGGTGGTTGTTTACTCTGGGTTGCTTGTCCCAGACTGGGTGGTAGAAGGGGAGTTCTCCGCTGATTACTATTTTCCCTACGTTTTTGCCCCCTCTAGTTACCTGCACCTTTCCTCCCTTGAAGGTTACTTCAACATTGTTGTCCTTGCTTAACTTTAGTGTAGCGAGGATGTTATAGGGTATATTGGGTACCAGTAACACTCCTTGTACCTCCCCTATCCCCGGCACGTGTGCATTGCCCTTGCCTGTTACTTGCACATTATTCTGGTTAGCCACCTTTATTATGAAACTCTCCTCTGTGAATGATGTTAGTAGATTACGGTCATACGTGGTATGGTTTGTGGCTCCTGAATCCAGCAGCCATGTACCTTCCATCCTATCCTGGTTTGTGTGTTGCCCCTGGTCTCCTATGCCATACAGAGAACCCGTTTGACTTTCCCTGGAGCTGTCCCTGTGGTTCCTCCTGTCTCTGGGGTTAGGTGAATCCCTACGTCTGTGTCTGTCCTCGGGTGAGTGTCTGCTTGTGTATCTTGTCCTTGACTCTGATCTGTCTCTCCTACGTTGCCTGTCCCTGTCCCCTGTGTTTCTAGGGCAGTCCCTTTTGTAGTGGTTCCTTGACCCACACAAGTAACATTCTGCGTTGCTGTGGTTCCTGTTCTGTGGCTCGACCTTCTTACTGGGCCTTTGCTCCCTGCGGCTTATTGAGCGATCTTTTCTGATGCTATCCTCAGCTATTAGTTTGCTCGTTAGTAACTCTAGTGAGAGCTTTCCTGTCCCTAGGTTGTCTATTTGTGTAATGAAGGTGTCCCAGCTGGGGTCCAGGGAGTTCACAATGATACTTATCATGGTCCTTTCGCTTATGACCTCCCCCCTTTGTGTTAGCTGGGCTCTGGTGGCGTTTAGGGATAATAGATGTTCACTCATTGGGGTCCCTGCTTTGTGTTTGGTGGCATAGAATTCCCTGGATAGCCTGGTGGTGCTTGCCACGCTCTGGCAGTAAAATAGTTTGTGCATCCTCTGTATTACTTCTAGAGCAGTCAGATGATGCCTGATGCTGGGGTAAATACTGGGGGTGATACTAGCTATAACAATGCAGTATGCTTTATGATGGGTACAATCTAGCTCAAAGGTCCATGGTTTTTTTGGGGGATCAGTGACTATGGATAGTAGGTCTTCTTTGAGTAGGGTGACCTGGAGCTGTTGGTTCCAGTCCAGGAAATTCTCCCCATCTAGCCTTAGTTTGGGGAAGTCACTTGGCAAAGCCCCTGAGTTATAGTTTAAGTTACTCACATTATGTCGCTGTCCATGGTTCCTCACGTAAGGGAACTCACAATAAGGTAGGGGAACGACTGTGGCGAGTCTGAACTGACTTGTCTCTGTGTGCATGCGTCGGTGTAGCTCTATGTCTTCCTCCGTTTCTCCTGTAGGGGCGCATTGCGCGTGCGCGAAGTTCATTTCTTCCCAGCCGCTGTGGAGTGAGGAGCTTGTCTCCGTAGCTCCCTGGTATAGGCCCCAATCCTCCGGATGGGCCTTCGGTTCCTCCTTGGTCGGCCTTGCTCGTCTGGGATCGTCGTGGTTCGTCGTCTGGAGCCTCGGGAAGCGGTGAGGATCGTCGTCGAGGGCCTGGAGTCCGGTTGGTGCCGCGGATGGTCCTGGATGGCCCGGCCTCGTGCGGGTGTCGCCTCCGGGTGTCGGGCCGAGTCCCCTGCCCGCCGATGGACGTCCCCTGCTGGCGGATGGCCCCGCGGGCCATGGGTCTGGTCCAGTTCGTAGGTCCGGTGAGTAGTCCCATCGCCTCCGGTGTTCCGTTTTTAAGGGGAGGCTTCTTGGGGGCCCTGGGTGGCTCTGGATCCACGCGGCGGTGATCGGTCCCTCGGGATGGGTGTCGGTGTCGGGCCTCCTCGCGTTAGGGTCCCCTTTGCGCTTGGGCCTGGCACCGGGGTGCGTGTCCGGTAGCTTTATCTTGTCCCCCAGGGCCGCGGCGATCAATTCGATTGCCTTGTTGAGTTCGGGCTCGGTAGGCGAGCCTGTGGCTTTGGGCCTTGGGTTTCCTCTTTGTTTGTGGCATTCTTGGGGGGTTACCTTGGGGTAGGCCCCGATTCCCGCCATGAGATTTAAATCTCGGGAATCTATTGGTGGGTGGTCGGCCATTTTTGATGACGCCGCCTCCCAAGATGGCCACCGTGAAAAAGGCGCGAAAACCCCTTCGGCTCCCTTGGCGGGTTTTTGGTGGGGGGTTCTCTCCCTTACCGCTTCTCCGCCGCTGCATTCGGATTCATCCTCATCTTCCTCACTCGCTGCTTCGCAGCCTTCGATTAGGCTCCGTAGTTCCGCGATGAGGTCGGTGTTGCTTTGCGATGAATCTATCAGGTCCAGGAGTTTTCCTTTTAGGTTGTGCTTTTCCCCTTTTGGAGTCTCGTGTTCGTCCCACTCCTCTCCGCGCCTGGCAGGGGTGCGTGGGTAGTGGAGTAGGCCACTTGCTTCAGATGCCTCTCCTCGGGTGGCTTCGGGTTGGGCAGGTCGTTCTGCCATCTCCTTGGTGAACGCTCTGGTGTTCATCCTTTCCGTCTTGGTTCTTTGCATGCTTGTGGAATGTTTGGGTTGGGCTGCCGAACCATCCTCTGCTACCATTTTGTTAGATATGTTCGAGGATCGTGCCCAATAATTCCAACAAGCAGTTCTGGTTTAAATCGTTTATTGTTTATTGACTGGACATCTCGTCAATACAGGTACATCTCCGGAACTGGAACAGGACCGCATGGCTGACCCTTAAGTACCCCCCTGGGCGTGGCTAAGGTAAGGAGGGGCTATTTGGTTAGGGTGTACCTTGTGGGCTGGCCTGTCCAGCCCCCCTACCCCTAGCTCTGAGTCAGAGGCAAGGCATTTATTCCTGACAGTTTTTCGTATTGTTTTATTGCATTTATGTTTGTTTGTATTTTACTGTTGTTTTTTCTTTTTTAAACAATAAAAAATTGGGGGGGAGAGAAAGAGGGAAATAAATAAATATAGATGGTAGACAGAAAAAGATTTATATATTTAATAAAATATATAAAATCATATTTCCCCTGTTAAATGTTCTTGGAGTTATTCATCTCATAAAGACATCAGAGTTTTTCTTAGTTTGGTGATTTAGCAGCAGAAAGAGAAATGATATCATAGCCAAAGGAAAGGTCTGTCCTTTCTATAATGGAGGGGAAGAACTCATGGCTTACAAGGGTTTGAGGGGAAATTTAGAAGCTGCCTACAGCTTCTAAAACATCTGCCATTCTATTGGATCCCCTAGCAGTGTAAAAGCAAGTTGCCAATTATATAATTGGAAACAATAGACCAAGTGCCCCAAGGGGGTGCCAAATTGTCTTTTCAGAGGCTTCCCTCCTGCATTTGTATTTAGTGTTTCTCTTCTAATTGGTAATTCCGCCCTAGCTTCCGAGATTACTAGACATAAATTCCTAATAGCTCTATAATTTACTGGTACAAAAAGAAAGAGAATTAATGAAGATAATAATGAAGATGATAATGCAGCGGCTTGCAACTGGAGTAGGATAAAGTAGGATGGGGAAGATCAGAAGAGTACAAATACAAAGAACTCCCAAGACAACATAATTAACTATAGGCTTTCTGTCAAGTGTTAATATATCATGAAAGGTAGTGTGAAAAGATCCCAAAGAGTTGTCATTAGTATCTAAAAGATGTTTAGATTCCAGTGCTCTCTCTTTCTTTCTTTCTTTCTTTCTTTCTTTCTTTCTTTCTTTCTTCCTTCCTTCCTTCCTTCCTTCCTTCCTTCCTTCCTTCCTTCCTTTCTCTCTCTCTCAGCTCATATTCCAAATTAAATAAGGAATAGAAATAAAGGTTTTTGGTCACTGTTCCATTTTGGTCAAAGAATGTCTCTATGCTTGAGTGCATTCTATAAGGGTCACCAAAACCTGAGAAAATTCATAAGCAGACAGGGACAAAAGTTTGGGGTTTTTTAACCCCCTTGTCTTATCATGTGAACTCAAATATGGTCTGTACTACTCTGTCCCAGACTGTGTATCTAAAATCATTCTGTTTCATGCATGCTTCCCATTTTTATGCCATTTTTTTTCAAAAAATGTTAATGAAGGACTTGTGGGTTGAAGAGTTTGACGCATTGGCCATAGAATTACACAAATTGCAGTTTCACCTCATTTAATTTTCTGACAGTTGTGCAATATATCATACATATATATATATATAGATAGATAGATAGATAGATAGATAGATAGATAGATAGATAGATAGATACATGCATACATACATATATATATGTCTTTTTTTTTCCCGTAGGCTTTTATGTGCATATTCTTTCTAGCCAGGTTTTACCTACGTAAACTAAGTTGTTCTGCAGCCCTGGTTTTGTGAAATCTCATTCAATCTCATTCACATTTTTGGATTTAGCTTTGTCTAGGATACTCACAGTTTCCCAGCTGAGTCTGTCCGTGTATTGTGGAAAGTAAAGAATTTTCATTGGGGTTTTTTTCACTGCTAGTTTGTGTTCATGGATGTGCTCTGCTAATGTTCTGCTTGTCTTTCCAACATAGTGGCTGTTGCAGTCCTTAGACTGTATATTGCAGATGACTCCTGTTCCTATTTCTTGGACTACTAGGTCCTTTGATTTACTTTACAAATTTTGGAGAGATTTAATTGGTTTGTGTGCTACAGTGATGACCTGTGTTTTTATTAGTCTGCTGGTTGTTTCTGTGATGTTTTTGATGTAAAAATCAGGTGAGAGCTAATTTCTATTAACTGGATAAAATAAGCATTAACTGGGTGGGAAACACCCTATAACAGTATTCTATCTATAGGTTAGCTTTTTATTGCATAAGCTTTGAAAGATTTAAATCTCACAAGGATAAAAATACAAAATGTAAAGTACAAGATAGAACAAAATAGAACAACTACTAATAAAAGCATAAGTAAAAACATTATGATGGAAAATATATGATAATGAATATTCCCCTACTTTTTCATTCATTTCCCCAGCTGCTAACCAAACTTTTAGTTTATCCCCTTCTTAGCTTTTTTTAAAAAATAAACTTAGTTTTTTTAAGGCCATACATTTATAACTTCTCAGATTAAAATGATTCTTATTTGAAATAACATAGAATTACTATTAATGTATTAATATTAATAAGTGCTAATACCACATTAGAATGCCTTGGCAAGTCCACACTTGGAATACTGCATTCAGTTCTAGTTGCCATGATATAAAAAAGATGTTGAGACTCTAGAAAGAGTGCAGAGAAGAGCAACAAAGATGATTAGGGGAATGAAGGATAAAACATACCAAGAACAGTTGAAGGAATTGGGTATGTTCTGCCACCAATAGCCTCCCACCGGACAGTACGCTCGCACAGAGTGGGCCTCCTCAGGGTGCCGTTCGCCAGACAATGTCGGCTGGTGACCCCCAGGGGGAGAGCCTTCTCTGTGGCGGCGCCCACCCTCTGGAACAACCTCCCCCCAGAGATACGTACAATAACAGACCTCCGGATTTTTCGTTGGGCCCTGAAAACCTATTTATTTCAACTAGCTGGGCTGGCTTGAGTTAAATTTTAAATTGATTTTAAATTGGGTTGTTTTAATTTATGGCCAAAATATTTAATTATTTTAAACTGTTTTTTAAATTTTGTATGTTCTGTTTTTTACTTTGGCTGTTCACCGCCCTGAGTCCTATTTGGAGAAGGGCGATATAGAAATGGAAACAAATAAATAAATAAAATAAATAAATAAATAAATATGTGCAGTTTAATGAAAAGAAGGACTGGGGTAGTGGTATATGTGACATGATAGCAATGTTCCAATATTTGAGGGCTGCCACGAAGAAGAGGGGAACAACCTATTTTTCAAAGCAGGACAAGAAGCAATAGATGAAAACTAATCAAAGAGAGAAGCAACCTAGAACTAAAGATAAATTTCCTGACAGTGAGAACAATTAACCAGTGGAACAGCTTACCTCTAGAAGTTGTGGGTGCTCCAACACTGGAGACTTTTAAGAAGAGCTTGGACAACCATTTATTGGGAATGGTATAAGGTCTCCTGCTTGAGCAGGGGGTTGGATTAAAAGACCTCCAAGTTTCCTTCCAACTCTGTTATTCTGTTAATATCTTAATATAATCAGGTATTGTTAAATTTTAATTAAATCTAGTATTTTTATAGATTTTACAGTCACTCTAATATAGCTATTTTTTAAGTTATAGCCGACAACTGTATGGACATTTTTGTATACTTGTTATTATGGCTTATGCTTATCGAAAATCAAAATTGTTTTGATTAGAAATTAACTCTTAAATGTAAAATCTACATGAAAATTCACATTTTCAATGTATTTTTCAGTGTATAAGATGTACTTCTCCCCCCAAAAAAATGGATGGAAATGTCTGTGCATCTTATAGAGCAAATGTTGCCCAAGTCCCACCCACCCCCCAGCCCCCACCCTTCGGCCTCTGCCTCCCAGCAATTTGCCTCCTTGCAGCAAACAACAAAGAGCCTGGTCAGCTTTAGCACAGCTTGATTTAGCATGAGCAGCTGATTGGTGGTTGGATTTGCCTCCCAGAACCTATCAGCTTTTCCAGGCTGCGGGGATCACTGCCACCTCCATGGCCCCCATTTTTGCCTTCTGTGTGTTCCATTTTCGGCCTCCACATGCCCCATTTTCAGCCCGTTCCAGGTGGCAGGGATAGGTGGCAGTAGCGGCGATCCCTGCCGCCTGGAACGGGCTGAAAATGGGATACATGGAGGCCAAAAATGGGGTGTGCAGAGGCCAAAAACGGGACATACTGAGGCCAAAAATGGGGCGTGCTAAGGGAGCGATAGGTGGCAGTGGTGATTCCCGCAGCCTGGAACAGCTGATAGGTGGTATTCTGGGAGGCCGATCCAACTGCCAATCAGCTGTTCATGCTAAATCAGGCTGTGTTGAAGCTGACCAGGCTGTTTGTTGCAAAGAGGCAAATTGCTGGGAGGCAAAGGCAAAAAATTTTTTCTTGTTTTCCTCCCCAAAAACTAGGTGCGTCTTATAGTCCAGAGTGTCTTATAGTTCAAAAAAATATGGTAACTTCAATTTTGTTTTTAAAAATAGATTTTTTAAAAAATATATAAATGGAGTGAACTTTTTGAATATTCTTGTGTGTCTCTTCTTCTCAGTCTCTTTGACTAACCAGGCCAGGTAATCAAACTCCTTCACACCTAACATTATCAAACTCTCAATTTTTTATTGAGAAATCATACAGAAAAGGATCTGATTAATTAAAATTGCTGAGGCCCATGCAGTAAGTCCTTTTAGGTACGTCTAAAAAAAGAAAAGGGGTGAAAAAGATTATATGCTACATAGAGCCTATTCAGAATCATCTTCATAATGAGACTTTGTCAGCTCAGGGATTGAGCTTCCCAGTCTGGGATTGCCATAACATTCTCTCTGTTTAAACAATCATATTTATTGTTTAGGCTTTTATTGTTTTTATTGTGTGAAATAAAAGTAAAACAGTCAAACATCGTTTGGAAAGCTGCCTGAAGGCTCGTCAAATTCTCCGAGGCATCTGAAAATCTCCCCCCTATGTCGTTCCCCTATCCTTTTCAAAATTCATTTTGATTACTTAGAAAATGAGACAAACGTTTCTTTCTTAACCTTCTGAAATGCAAAATTCATTTCCCCGGCGGTTTCAAAAGCCTGCAGGGGCAGGAGGAAAGGATGAAAACCACTGATGTAGAAACAATATTAGGAAGATCTGTTTGGGTTGCCATCAGGGTTTTCTCCATAGCATCATATGCTCACAATTTTGATTTGGCTGGGATCGCACAGGAATGAAGGTGGACCATAAAATATGCATCCACTGTGAACTTACCTTTCTGTGTGCTGCCTTTTCTTGGAACACCCTCACCCCCTGACTCCATGTAAGAAAAAAGAGAGACAGAGAGAGTCAAGGTGAACATTTATTATTGAATGACGGATTCAAAGTGCAGTCCAGTTCTATTACGATCAATAGAATGTAGGTTGCATCCTTACACTCCTTAGCACTCTCATTAATTTAGATTGAATCTGGTAAATCCACATAGGAATGATCCTTAGTTTTCTGCCTTTTTATGGGTTTGAACACATTTCTCTTGAGTCTGTTTATTTTAAATACTAGGAAATAATTGGTAAAGAAATGAATGCATCGATCGATGAGAAATCTTCAATTAAGGCTGCTGATTACATGAACTGCATTATGTTGTTGGTATTATAGATGCTGCATGCACTCATCACTAGATCTTATGACATCCTGGAATATAAACTGGTCTGACAGCAAAAGTGAGCCCCAGCTAAACTCAGCAAAGACAAGAGTTTCCAGAGTAACAATCAACTCTACACTACTGAATTTTAGTTCGTCAACATCAAAAAACCAAGTACTATTATCCATGCAACTATCTTGAGTCTCCTTTAATATCTGGAAGGGCCATCAGTTCTTCACATCTGGATGAGCTGAATTCATCAGTGCAGGTACAGTATTTGAGTTGCAATGATCACATATATACACTGCATCAGTCTCAAAGGCCTGATTTCAATAAATATTCTAGGTGGAAGTTCCTTGCTTCAAAAAATGAAAATGGGTTAGGATGAACATATTTCCATTTTTCCCCTGCCCTCTCCCCCACCTTCCTCCAATAGGACAGCAGGTTTCTGCCATATTCATAAGTCACCCATTCAATTTACCCTCCTGGAAATACACATTCTTCTGCCTGTCTAGATCACAAAGCATGCAGCTGAGCCTCCTTCTATTTTTACTATCTATCTTTAAGAGCCGTGGTGGCGCAATGGTTAGAATGCAATACTGCAGGCAAATTCTGCTGACTGCCGGCTGCCAGCAATTCGGCAGTTCGATTCTCACCAGCTCAAGGTTGACTCAGTGTTCCATCCTTCCAAGGTTGGTAAAATAAGGACCCAGGTTGTTGGGGGCAATAGGCTGACTCTATAAACTGCTTAGAGAGGGCTATAAAGCACTGTGAAGCAATATGTAAGTCTAAATGCTATTGCTATTCTGAAGAGAACAAGTGCAATTCTGATTGTACATAGGTTGTACACAGATTAAGGTAAAGGTAAAGGTTCCCCTCGCACATATGTACTAGTCGTTCCCGACTTTAGGGGGAGGTGCTCATCTCCGTTTCGAAGCCGAAGAGCCAGCGCTGTCCAAAGACGCACGGAACGCTGTTGCCTTCCCACCAAAGGTGGTCCCTATTTTTTATGTGCTTTCAAACTGCTAGGTTGGCAGAAGCTGGGACAAGTAACGGGAGCTCATCCCGTTATGCAGCACTAGAGATTCGAACTGCTGAACTGCCGACCTTTCAATCGACAAGCTCAGCGTCTCAGCCACTGAGCCACCACGTCCCATACAGTACACAGATTAGAAAGATTTAAATCCTTCCCAACCAGCTCATTCATTGTTGGACTTATTTCTCCTGATATCAACACTTTGAGGTAGCCCAGGGAGGAAACAAAAACCATGAGTACTAATGCTACTTTTATTGTAATATTACAGTAATAAAACTTCGCAAATCTGAACGCACTTCTCCCCTCCTCTACCTTTACTTTCCAGAGAACTAGGAAAGGCCTCTTCTGAGTTACTTTCTCCACCCTCATTCTTCCTTTGGTCTCAGATTTCATTTCTCAGATCGCTGTCTAGCCTGTGGCTTCTCCTTCTGTTTCCCAAGATTATTTTCATAGCCCATTACACACATATAGTAGGTGTACTGCACACATCTCCCATTCAAATCTCAACACAAAGGGCCAAATGATGCTCATGAAGCCAACCTATAGATCAATTCTAAGACACGGCAATTCAATTGTCCTTGCAATTATCAATGAGTTCTTTTGCTACGAGGTGTGAAAGTGTTCATGACCACATATTAGGACTTTCTTTGAATGCCTCCTCAAAACTGTTTTAGCATACACACTTTCTATCTTCCTTGTATAATAGCCTGTTGTGAGTCAAGTGAAAAGACTCGATAGAGTGGGGGATAGGGGACTGGTTCCATTTCATATTTTAATGCAAGCTTCAGTAATTTTGTATTTTAAAATAATACTGTGCAAAGTTTGGAAAGATTTGGAGAGAAGAGTTTAGGAGCTTAAATGGATGCACCAACTATTTACTATTTATTAAAACAGCCTGATTTCTTTCAGAGTTCTGATGAACCAGTTAAAATAGTTCCACTGCCTTAACTGTGCTTTTTTTTTCTTCACCCCAAGCTTCCATTGAAATCTATTTTAATGAGCAACAGATGCTATGCTTGCAGAGAGCCCAAAACATATTCTCCAAATCACTTTTGAAGCTTGCATCATCAGCATCAGATCAACAATTACTGCTTAGGAAAAGTTTGCTCCAAATGAAGTTAAAACCATGACAATAAATGTAAGACCTCAGTGTACCCGAGAGAAATATATATATTTTAAATTATTTTATTAGATTTAAAAGTAAAATAATGGACTTTGCTCAACGTCTCTGGTTTCTAACATTTACGTCAAAATCAAGTGAATAAGTAGTCTATTCCTTGTTCTATATACAAATTTACATAACTCCTACTTCATTATATATCAAGTATACAGTATTTTACTTCCTAACCAACTATGCATGTATTTAATAAACCAATATTACATTCACAAGTTCAATATATATTGATATATTAATATACATTGATATATACATTTCCAGACATTCGTTATCCCTTGTTTTTGGCATTCTTCCTCTTATCTAACCAATTATAACATTTATTCCAGATTTCATAGTATTTTGATTCACTTTTGTCTTTTGAATTCTAAAGTAAGTCTCTGCACAGCTGGAGAAAAATATTTGTATGAGACCAAACTGGAATTCAAATGTCTGATTGAAAAAATACAGATTTTAGTGAGTTAAAAAAAAATAAATCTCAGATTCATAAAGGAATGTGATAAATCAAATTTAGGATCAGAATGGTCCTAAACCATGGTTTAAAAAATTAAAAACTAAAAAAAAATGGTCCTAACAAAGAGAAAGACTAGGGGTGATATGATAGCAGTCTTCTAATATTTGAGAGGCTGCCACAAAGAAGAGGGAGTCAAGCTATTCTCCAAAGCACCTGAGGGCAGGACAAGAAGTAACAGATGGAAACTAATCAAGGAGAGAAGCAACCTAGAACTAAGGAGAAATTTCCTGATAGCGAGAACAATTAATCAGTGGAATGGCTTGCCCTCAGAAGTTATGAGTGTTCCAACACTGGGTTTTTTTAAGAGATTGGACAACCATTTGTCTGCAATCATATAGGGTCTCCTGCTTGAGCAGGTGGTTGGACTAGAAGACCTCCAAGGTTCCTTCCAACTCTGTTATTCTGTATTCAGTACTCTGGTGAGAAAAGAAGAATTGGCTGATTTCCGATCCTTAAATCTCTCCGATCATTTGCTTCTAAGACCATTCCTCACATCTCTGAAAGCTTCTCCTGCATTCCCAGAATGACTTCATAAAGGTTGCCATGGTTCCTGTTAGAGACACATTCCTTGTGACTTTTCTTTTGGTTTGCAATCACAAAACATCCTAATCGGGCCCTGCCAAAGCCTGCATCTCAGTTGCAAGCTCCTGGCTCATTGTCAGCCTTCGAAGTCTCCCGGTGTGCTCTTCATCCCTGCCACCATTGTCTTCATGCTTGCTCTCTCTGAGCTCAGACAGAAGGTTACAAAGTGAGGAGGAACAACAGCCTCTGCTGTGCTTTTCCATCTGTGCGAATGCAATTCAGAGAGAGACAGGCGGACAGGCAACAAAGCGGTAATGGACCCACAGAGACTTGGTTGACCCTCAGGCAGAGGTAGCCTCGGATTTGGTATTTTGAAAGAAAAAGAAAGACATCTGTGACCAAGACGGCTTTGATTCTTTTTCCTGAGCGTAGTGAAGAGCAGGGTTTGTGTGTGTGTGTGCACGCATGTGTGTACATATCTAAAAATACTAAAGTTAACATTTCACACAGGTTATTTATACTGAAGGTTCTAAGTTTATCACTCTAAAATAATAATGCTACAAATATTGGTGTCTTCAGGACTAGCTTCCTACACATTTGTCACAAAGTAAATACCTGCTTACTTAATCAAGTCTTTGGATGAACCTCACATCTATCAGCATGCTTTACAAGTCTATATTATTATCTTTTAGATCACTTTATGGAGATACTTGGCAATGACTTCTAATAAGTGATAGCATGCAGAGTCATGTTTCATTCACACCTGGGAGACCTGGGCTTGCTTAAAAAAAAATAAATAAAAGCCCTTTGTTTCACTCATGCTAATAAATTCCTTGGCAAACATAGTAACAGACATCCTTGTGTGTTTAGAATTCTTGAAGCAGAAATGGATGAATATTGATAAGTATTTCTCAGTTACAACTAATCTCTCGAAGACAAAGGGGAATATTTTGGTGCTGAAAAAGAAAACATCTGGTGAGATTTTTGTTTTAAGGTACAGATAAAACAATCACAGGCAAGTGGCTAGACAAGTCCTAATTCAGTTTCGCAATGGGCTGAGATGCCACTGTTCTCATTTCCCGCAAAAGAAATCTGTCTGCGCTAACTTCTACCCCCCCTCCCCTCGAACTTAACTGGTTGCGCTGCAGGAAGCCATATTAGGAGAGTTAGATTGTTAGTTTTCTGTCGGAATCTCATTGCTAAAAAATCATTCTTGGTCATGCTTCAGGCTTTTGTCACGGCCATCTAAGGTCACTTGAGGATAGTCTGGAGAAATTTCCTCCGTTAGCAGCTTTTCTTCCCTCTTGAGATGTTGTATAGTTTGGAGGAGGTTAGGATTAGCTAATTCAGTGGACAGATGCTATGTTTGGTTACATAGCTGGGAGGTAGACTCAAGGCCTTAGACTGTTATTACCTACTTAGGAACTAAATTCTTTGGGGATAAATTGGATTTAGTGAAGATCAAGGCCAAGGAGGAGGGAGCGAAAACCTTGCCTATAGGATAGAAACAGTAATGTGAGACAAAATCCTTTACTGCTTTTCATTTTTAGAAATGTTCATCGCAAAAATATTATTCCATCATTCTATTATCTTCTGACTCTGATGAGTCTTCAACTAAAACTGGGAAATAATACAGCCAATCAGTCCTGTGCCATAACAACTGCTTTGGAAACAATCCGAATAAAAAATTATTCTATGCAATGCTAGCCGTTACAGAAACAAAAATGCTGAGAAGCATTCTTTGAACCCTGGAAAAGAAGGAAGGAGTATTAGGAAGACACCAAGTTGGCTTCTCCATTATAGGGATATAAGAAGGAGGGGAAGAGAAATGCAGTCAGACTTGCTAGATATTCTGATATAATAGCTTATCTCAATATCTTAATAATATACTATATATATAAACCTAGCAGTTATGCTCATAATACATACATTGGATCCCAGAAAGAAATAGGATAATCTGTGATTCAAGTCCTGGTGGGATGTTCTCTCAAGTACAGATTTTAAATATCTCCATCTAAAAGGGGTATACAATTGCCAAACAAAACATGAGCCCAGTGGTGAAATCCATTTTTTTTTACTACCGGTTCTGTGGGCGTGGCTTGGTGGGCATGGTCTGGCTTGGTGGGTGTGGCTTGGTGGGCGTGGCAGGGAAAGGATACTGCAAAATCTCCATTCCCACCCCATTCTGGGGCCAGCCAGAGGTGGTATTTGCCGGTTCTCCGAACTGCTCAAAATTTTCACTACCGGTTCTCCAGAACCTGTCAGAACCTGCTGGATTTCACCACTCCATGAGCCTATCTTTGATTGCTGGGGCACCACATTCTTCTCATGATATGGCAAGTGTCAGAGACTGGCCGAGCCAGGGGGAGGAATCAAGTGGGGAATTAATTTGGAGTCTTTACATAGGCAGAAGAAGGCAAGGTCCAACACACACACCCTTGAATCCCGTTGATCATTATCTAGTCTGGCTAATCTGGGAAGGTTCCTGTGAAATTAGTATGAACAATAAAGTTGCTAATTAACTCTTCACATGTGGATCTGTTTGTTTGCGCCTGACAGCAAGTGATGGAAGGACCTAAATATGGCTACGAAATCCAACGATTTGCTCTAGATTGGCCCTTATTAGGAATTGCATCAAAGTCACTAAAAAGTACTTTTTGTGAGGAAAGACAAGAGCTATTTTTTGCCAATAATGTCTCCATGTCTCCAGATCTAAGACACTCTGCTTATAAATGTCCTCTCCCTGAAATGCAGTTGAGCGTAAGTGTTGAGTGGAAAACCCATGCTGTAAAATAACTTTGGTAAGTCGGCTTACCCAGGAGGTGGGCTGAGACATACTTATCTGTTCAACTAAACTGTTAGTGAATAATTCCTCAGAAATCTTTATAAGCATTGCAAAGATTTGTTCAGTGTTGATGACTGTAAGGAAATGTGGCTTTAAATGAATTATAATTGACCAATTTTAGTCAGAAGGCTATTAGCTATAGATTTTGCAATTTTAATATAGTTTTTTTTAATATGTATTGATGTACTCTGTATTCTGTGAAATTTGGTTCTGTAAATACATAAAAAAAATATGTACTCCTTCTGAGAACATTCTAGGAAACAATAATTTCATAACATTAACACCCAACTGCACTGGTTACCCATTTGCTTCTGGATCCAATTCAAAAGGTTGGTTGTCATCTTTAAAGCCCTACATGGCATGGGTCCAAGGCATCTGAGGAGATGCCTCTCCCCAATGGGACAAGCCCACCCCACTTGCGCCAAAGGAAGAAGCCTGCTATGGAACTGAAGCAGTTGGGATCAAGGTAATTAGCCTGACTAGGTGGCTCAGTGGCTAAGACACTGAGCTTGTTGATCAGAAAGGTTGACAGTTTGGCAGTTCGAATCCCTAGTACAGGTCTTCTGCGTGAGCAGGGGGTTGGACTAGAAGACCTCCAAAGTCCCTTCCAACTCTGTTACTGTTACTGTAAAAAATCTTTACTGCTGTAGCCCCATCCCTGTGAAACATTCTACCACTGGAGGTGAGAACTGCCCCCTCCCTTTTGGCCTTCTGGAAGAGTATCAAAACCTGGGTTTGCTGGTTAGCCTAGGGACCCGAGAGGAACGCTTAACTACTGAACGTGGATGACAGGCTAAGAAGACCTCACTGCTGTCCCATGTGGCTCTTGATCGTCTTAGTTTTTATTTTAATCACAGTTTTTAATGTTTTAATCTCTGTAATTTTTAATGTTTTAATTGTTTTTTACTTGTTTTATGAATTGTAAGCCACCTAGAGTTGTCTTGTAGGGGAGATGGGTGGCATAAAGATCAAATAATAAATAAACAAACAAACACTCTTTCCTTTTCTGCTCCAGCTGTCACTAGAGAACAAGCAAGAGCTGCAGTGGCGGCTGTCCCCAAAGACCATATCATTGGACAATTGTTTTGTACTGATCAAGTAGACATTGCACCAACAAAAGCTTACATCAACCATTAATGTAGAGTTCCTTACACAAGGAAGTCTTCAGACTATTGAAGTGGATAGAAAGTCCCTTCCTGTCCATTCCAGGCCGGGGTACTTACGAGACCACCTTCTGCCACCAATAGCCTCCCACCGGCCAGTATGCTCACATAGAGTAGGCCTCCTCAGGGTGCCGTCCGCCAGACAATGTTGGCTGGCGACTCCCAGGGGGAGAGCCTTCTCTGTGGTGGCGCCAACCCTCTGGAACAACCTCCCCCAAGAGATACGTACAATAACAGACCTCCGGATTTTTCGTCGGGCCCTGAAAACTCATTTATTTCAACTAGCTGGGCTGGCTTGAGTTAAGTTTTAAATTGGTTTTTTAAATTGGGTTGTTTTAATTTACGGCCAAAATATTTAATTATTTTAAACTGCTTTTAAATTTTGTATGTTTTTGTTTTTTACTTTGGCTGTTCACCGCCCTGAGTCCTATTTGGAGAAGGGCGGTATAGAAATAGGAACAAACAAACAAACAAACATTCATGTGAAACACCTGGTTGAGAAATTGAATATGATGATAAGCAGGATGGCTATCCAGGAGTGAAACTGGAAGCTGAATCCCACCATATTTTTTTAATGAAAACAAACTATTTTGGAGTTTTGATGGTGAAACGGTTTGTGTAAAGCAAACAGGTTTTAATCTTTCTACTGAAATTCCCATTAGAGAAGACTCTGATTATTATCAATGTTTGGCTGAAAGGTTTTTATGTGCCCTTTAAACGGGGGCTGAAAATGATAATAGAAATAATTTAGTACAGCCTGCTGACCACTTTTACAAATTCCTTGAAAGGTGACCATCCATCTTTTTTTAAAATAATTGCAGGAAAGAGGAATTGATACCCTCTATTAACAGAATAGCAGAGTTGAAAAGGACCTTGGAATTCTTCTAGTCCAACCCCCTTCTCAAGCAGGAGACCCTACACCATTTTAGACAAATGACTGTGCAATCTCTTCTTCAAAGTCTCCAGTGATGGAGCACCTACAACTTCTGGAGGCAAGCTGTTCCATTTGTCCTCATTGTCAGGAAATTTCTCCTTAATTCTAGGATAGTTCTCTCCTTGGTTTCCGTCCATGGCTTCTTGTCCTGCCTTCAGGTGTTTTGCCCTCTTTCTTGTGACAACCTCTCAAATATTGGAAGATGGCTATCATGTCACCCCTGGTCCTTCTTTTCACCAAACTAGACATACTCAATTCCTGCAACCATTCTTCATAGGTTTTAGCTTCCAATCCCCTAATTATCTTTGTTGCTCTTCTCTGTATTCTTTCTAAAGTCTCAATCTTTTTCATATTGTGGCAACAAAAAGTGGTTGCAATATTCCAAGTGTGGTCTTACCAACGCATTATAAAGTGGCATTAACACTTCACATGATCTTAATTCTATCCATCTATTAATGCAGCCTAGCATCGTGTTGGCTTTTTTGGCAGCTGCTTCACACGGTTGGTTCATATTTAAGTGATCGTCCACTAGGATTCCAAGATCCCTTTTGCAGTTACTACTATTGAGCCAGATATGAATAAAAGACTCTGAACAAACTCTGAATAAATCTGTTCCACTGTTAAACACTGAAGAACTTTCCAATTTTCCCGATGCCATCTAGAGAGCAAAATTGGCTATAGAAAGACACTTACGAGATTATTATCTCCAGAAGAAAATGGGGACAGGGAATCCTGACATTAAAAAAAAAACAAAACCCATGTTTCCATAATTAAACCTGCAGAAATATAATAAAGCCATTTAATTTGAGATGTTTACAATCTTATAATTGAATTACAGGGAGAAGTCCTGGGATCAATTGAAAAGTTGTGAATAAATGAAGCATGTTCAAGAATTGTAGGAATCCTGTGAACAAATTCTGGATTGATTTTTATTTTAGCTTCCCAGATTTAGTAGTATTCAGTTTTAGATGTTTAAAAGAATCTGATCCTGAATCATACAGCATACCTTGCTAATACACTGTTGCATTATTTATATCATCCATTAGGAACTTAGCATTAAAATCTATTATTGATGCATTCCATTACAAATTTAGGAGTAAATATGCACCCCATCCTGTCATTTATTTGGTTGTAAATGACTGGCGTTCCCTGGTTCATTATTTACGAAGGCATTTTTGCATTTCCTGGGAAGGGCCTTTTCATCAAGAATTTTTTAGTCTTTGTGCACTAACTCACTTAGCAGATTTGTTGGTGATGTACTACGGTAGATGTTGCACACATTTTTAAAGAGTTCTGAAAACAAACTGCACCCTATGGATAAAGACTGGATATTCATCCCTTTCGGTATTCTGTTCTGCAGATCAGCACTGGATTCATCCAAAATTGCTGTTAATTAGCCGTGGTGGTGCAGTGGTTAGAGTGCAGCACTGCAGCCTAATTCTGTTGCCTGCTGACTGCCTGCAATTTGGCAGTTCAAATCTCACCAGGCTCAAGTTTGACTCAGCCTTCCATCCTTCCGAGGTGGGTAAAATGAGGAGCCAGATTGTTAGGGGCAATATGCTGCCTCTGTATACCGCTTAGAGAGGGCTGTAAAGCACTATAAAGCAGTATATAAGTCTAAGTGCTATTGCTATTGTGCTCATTCTATGGCCAGGGAAAATTTCTCTCCCTGTTTTTTTCCTAATGAGAGAAACAATAGTTTTGATTAAAAAGATTCTAACTGGGGAAAAAAAAAACAAGAAAAAAAAAACACTGTACTTTCCTTTTTTTTTGATTTAGTTCCGTCTATATCATCAATTTCCTTACTTGTTAAATTTTTTGCTCTTGAATTTATGAGTTTAAACTGCACAATGCACACCTTAAGGTCTGAAATTACAGGTAGTCCTTGATTTACAACAGTTCACTTAGTGACCATTCAATGTTACAAAGGCACTAAAAAGTGACATGACCATTTTTCATACTTATGACCATTGCAACACCCCCATGGTCACGTGATTTAGATTCAAATCCTTGACAACTGACTCACATTTATGAGGATTGCAATGTTCCAGGGTCATGTGATCCAGTGGTGGGTTCCAACCGGCTTTACTACTATTCGTGCACGTGCTCTGCACAAGCACGTTAGGTATCTGCCCAGCTGACATGTGGCAATCCACTCTGCCGCATCTATCAGCTGGGATAAAAAAGAAAGAATAAAAGGTAGGAATAATGCGGGGGCAGGCGGGAGGACCCAGCTCCCGGACAAAGAGAACCGGTTCAGTGACGTCATATTGTTACCGCTACCGGCTCGGCCGAACTGGGCCGAACCGGGAGGAACCCACCACTGATGTGATCACCCCTTGCAACTTTCTGACAAGCAAAGTCAATGAGGAAACCGGATTCAATGCATACAACACATCCTATTGTTTAACCATGTCCAAGGAACTCACACTTTTGTGTAATGTGTAAACCTGTCTTTCTTTGCAAGGTGCATTTTTAACTTTATAGCTTTAAATGCTTGCTACTCAGAAAGAATTTGAGATGCACATTTTACATGTTCTCATTTGACTTATTTTTATGGTGCCACGTAATGCCACACTTACAATGCATACAATAAAAAGAAGCATGGAACAGCACAATCTGAAGATTATGAATATCAAAGGCACAGTATAAATTTTATGGGAGAAAATGTTTTCAAGCAAGCCACACAAAATCCACAGTAGTGATAGCTATTTGGAGTCACATGTGAGTTTGTTATTTGTATTGCCTCATTTTTGTTTTGTTTTGTTTTTTAATACAGCTTCTAGAAAATATCCTTTGCTGGATGACATTCCGTGCAAGGTCACAGAACTGGAGAAAATTGTAAAACTTTTACACTGAACCTTTTTACATATACAATAGACCAAACATGTGGTATTAGTTTCAAAAGCTTTGCCTTTGACGTAGACACATCTTCTTAACTGTTGAACAGATTTACCTGTCAAATGCAGAATAAAAGGCATTCATTATTCACCAAAATATTTTGTCCACAATTCCATGCAAGGAACAACTTAGCAAAGCATTTCTCATACGTTCTGGCTTTCTTCCTGTTTTGTTTTAAAGATTACCTTCATCTCCTGCAGCTCAAGGAGTACTTTATATTGTAGTAGCTTGGCAACCGACACTGGCCTTTATAATCAGAGAAAACTATGTGGTTCTCTATTTCTTCCCTAAGTTAAAAGGATTTATAGGATGTGGGGGTTAAGGGGGAGAAGACTCCTGTCTCACCAGAGCAAGGAATGTGACACATTAACAAAAATTCAAAGTTGGTGGTGATTTAGAAATTTAATCTTGGAGCATAGGGTTGGGGATGTTTTTTAGGTGAACTTATAGAAAAGGAGAAAATGGAAGGCAAATGTGATGTAGCAATTGTTTATTAAAGGATGGTTGTCATACACAGCAAACTCAATGATGAAGGTTCCCATTATACTGTACATTCCACTGGAGGAAATTTATCCATGCACGTATTCTTGTGTGCAGGTAGACAAACCCTTTGTAAAATATTTATCCAGCCATTGATTTGTTACATTTAGGTGCCAAGAAGACCTGCAGCAGCCAATCTTATTTTCACAATAATTCTGTGAGTTAAGATGGACTGACCCAGTAGCTTTCACTACTTAATGGGGATTTAAAATGGGGATTTAAACCAGAAGTGCTTCTGTTCGAAGTACCATTGGGGGGAGGAATGGGGGATCTGGCTCTGGGACAGCAACACTGCACAACATCCATCAGTGCAAAATGGTAGCATCACACGTACAAGCATTTGGATTAGCTGATCAAGAGATGTACAGGTAGGCCTCGATTTACAGAATTCATTTAGTGACTGGTAAAAGTCACAACAGCCCTGAAAAAAATGACTTATGATCGTTTTTCACACTTAACAATCATTGCAGCATCTGCATGATCACGTGATAAAAATTCAAACGCTGGGCAACTGGCTCATATTTATGACAATCACAGTGTCCCTGGGTCATGCAGTCATCTTTTGCGACCTTCTGACAAGCAAAGTCAGCGGGGAAGGCAGATTCACTTAACAACCATGTTATTAACTTAGCATCTGCAGTGATTCATTTAACAGCTGCAGCAAGAAAGGTCTTAAAATGGGGGTAAACTTAACAACTGTCTTGCTTAGCAACAGAAACTTTGAGCTCAATTGTGGTTGTAAATCAAAGATTACTATACCAAGAATTTCATTGGTGAAAATGATCCCCAAAAGAGCACTTTTGGAAGACGTCATAGGGTGGAAATAATCAGGATTTTTGCAAGGCTTGAGTGTCGGACCTTGCCTAGTGGTGTGGGCATTTAAGTTGAGCATTGAATAAAATCCTTTGAATTCTGCAACCATCCAGACAGCTAGCAGCAAAGTGTAGTCAATAGCCTACAAAGTGTAGTCAATAGTGTTTTGCAGGTCTGATAGAATAGCCATAGAAGCACCCTGTTCTGTGAAGGGATTCCACTCACTGCTCCCATTGTCTCCAAGAGATTGTGGAGTGTGCAAAGTTGTTTTGATTTAATAAAGTCAGAATGTTGGAAACAATACAGATTATTACAAAAGTATATGAAGATGATGCCTACCTCTGGATTTCCACCTTTTCATAAGGCCAATTAGAGTAGTATAATTAATGAGGAACACCTGGGATTAAAAACAAAGGTGGGTTTCAGCAGGTTCTGACCAGTTCTGGAGAACTGGTAGTGGAAATTTTGAGTAGTTCGGAGAACCGGTAGTAAAAATTCTGACTGGCCACGCCCCCATCTATTCTCTGCCTCCCAAGTCCCAGCTGATCGGGAGAAAATGGGGATTTTGCAGTAACCTTCCCCTGGATTGGGGAGGGAATCGAGATTTTACAGTATACTTCCCCTGCCATGCCCACCAAGCCACACCCACAGAACTGATAGTAAAAAAAAATTGAAACCCACCACTGATTAAAAACAATAGGTGTCCTCCTGCTGCATTGTAGGACGAGTTGTAGTAAAGGAGTTGTGGTAGAATTTAGTCCATCTTCCCAGGATTGAGGAGCAGCATTCCAGAAGAGCAAAGGAAAAATTTAGATCGTTTGAGTGGGAGTAAAAGAGTCAGAATAGCTCCTTCCTAGGAGTTCTCAGAGTATGTGTTTCAAAGTGTAAGTGTACAGTAGCTTGCTTTAGTTTGGCAAGTTTTCTGTCTATGGGTGAGGAACAATAAAGGAAACCACTTGGAAGAATGTCTGTGTGTCTCTATGACTGACAGATATCCAAACCTGCATATATAAAACCTGCATAGCTGAAGATAGCCAGTACTGGAGATTATCAGCCCTTGAAAACTACTTTTTTTTTTTTTTGCACTAAAATACCTACCTCCATCTTTGTAGTCTGGTGGAATGCTCAAAGTGAGAACAACCTGTTGATTGTAGCACTAACTTTTAGGAAGAGAAGCAAATTATCACCCCGAGGACTTGGTTATTTGTTTATATCCTGCCTTTATTATTTTTTATAAATAACTCAAGGCAGCAAACATATCCAACACACCTTCCTCCTCCTAGTTTCCCCACAGCAATAACTCCATGAGGTGGGATGGGCCAGTGGTGAAATGTAAAATTTGTTACTACTGGTTCTGTGGGCGTGGCTTGGTGGTGTAATGTGACTGGGTGGGCATGGCCAACTTTTTTTTTTAAAAAAAAAATTTAAATCATTTAAAAGATTGCTACCGGCAGCGGGTGGTTCGGAGAACCGGGAGCAAAAATCCCTGCCCCCCCGCCAATGCCCAGCTGAGCCGCGCAATCATCAGAGGCTTTTTTTTTTTTTTACTTTTAAAAGCATTTTTTCTTCAGCCGAAAAAATGCTGTTAAAAGTAAAAAAAAAAAAAGCCTCTGATGATCGCGCGGCTCAGCTGGGCATTGGCGGGGGGGGGGCAGGGATTTTTGCTCCCGGTTCTCCGAACCACCCACCACCATTGCTACTGGATCGGGTGATCTGGTCCGAACCAGGAGCATTTCACCCCTGGGATGGGCTGAGAGAGAGTGACTGGCCCAAGGTCGCTCAGTTGGCTTTTATGGCTAAAGCAGGACTAGAACTCCCAGTCTCCCAGTTACTAGCCTGGTGCTTTAACCACTCGACCAAACTAGCGATTTTAGGGAGTAACTCTGCTAGCAGTATGACTCCACTATATTCTTTATGCAGACTTCAATTGAAAATGACTAGATTTTAGAATCTGTTTCTCACTCCCACCGCATCACCAATGCTTTCATTTAAAATACTTGATTTTAGGGCTTAGCAGCTAAATAGACATATTGCTGCAAAGCCAGCTCGTGTCTAATCATTTTGATGGTGATCATAAGCTGTGCAAAACATAAAATGCAAATAATGAAGATTTATTATACAGCTCAGTTTCATGCCTTTGATTTTAATCACCAAAGAGATTTTAGACATAAAAATAAACATTTACTGTGTTCCACTATTTTTAGTTCATTTTTTAAAAGGGTATTAGAAAAAATGTAATGCTCCAAACTTCAGTTTTTATAAAATTGATTCAAACCCTTCTGGAGGGTTTATAAAACTCGGGTAGGATTAATAATAAACCTGCCTAAACTAACAAGCCAAGACCATTTGTCAAACTTACTATTTCTTGACACTTAGCATTTCAAAGCCGTGCTGGCTATTAATGCCAAGCATTTATGTTTTCTAAAACTGCAAAAGCCTGATAGGCTCCCAATACAGTACCTTGCACAACAAACACACTTTTCAGATTTATGCGTTAACTGTTTATTCTGCTTTTAAAAATGGGAGGGGCTTCCTAGCACAATCATGTAACCCTTCAATCTGATTGAGAAGGGAGAAATCTTCTCATTGGAAACCGCTCTGTCAGCAGGAATAAAGATGAAAGTTGTTCTTCTGTAAGAAATGTAATAGATTGCTTTATGACCACTTATGGTTTCATGGAGAAGTTATCTTAATAACTCCAACTTTCTGCACTCACAGTTGGCATGTAATTTGATTGCTTAATTGCAACAAGATGGACTCTAGGCAGTGGTGGGTTTCTCCTGGTTCCGCCTGGTTCCGCCGAGCCAGTAGCATGATGATATGAAGTCACCGAACCACCCCCTCCCCCCCACCCACCTCCGTGTTAATCTTACCTTTTATTTGGCCCCACCCTCAATCTATTGCTGCCTCCTGAGTCCCAGCTGATGGCTAGAGGGAAAAAAAAACTGTTTAAACTCTTGCCACGGGGCTTCAAAGGGCCGCCCTACAGCTGATCAGTATTAAAAGAAAACAAATGAGTAGATCAGTGCCTGCAAAAATACATGAGTAGACCAGTGCCTGCAAAAATAAATGGGTAGATCGGTACACCCTGGTAGACCAGTACCTCTGCTAAATCCTAAATAATTGTCACATGACCATCAAGCCACACCCACAAAATAAGCCACGACCACAAAATAAGACACACCCACAGAACCGGTAGTAAAAAAATTTAGAAGCCACCCCTGACTCTAGGGTGGGGTTAGAAAAAAGCTCTATGGAGCTACAAATAATACAGCCCTGGGGTTACTGGCTATATTTTCACATCAGTGTAATGGAATCCACTCTGAAGTTGTGGACCAAGTAAGCCACAAGTTAATATATCTTTCTATGGGAGAACTAGGATGTTTCTATCTTCAGATAAAAAATCTACTCATGATCAGAGGGTAGAATTTGAATTGGAGAAGAGGAAGGGGGATGTGTTTCTCCTTTTTAGAAATAGCAGTGCCAGTATTGATATTCTTCAAGTTGCATGCCATATAATGATCAGCAAAGAGAAACAACAATATTCTTTTAGATGCCGTTTTTGGATATGTGATACTTTATTAGAAATATTGAATTGGAAATACTTTTGTTCTGCGGTTTTATTCTTCTAAGACAGGGGTGTCAAACTGGCAGCCCGCAGGCCGGATGAGTCACATGCAGGCCACACCCACCCCAGCCCTGTGAAGGGAAAAAGACATCACGATACATCATGTGACTGCAACGTAAGGTGACGAGCATGACACCCATGTTCTAGAACTATCACATCTGGCTTGCCAAAATCCAGGTCACCTCTACCCACATGGCAGCCAAGAAATAAGCTAACATCTGGATTGCTTCAGCCTAGAAGTGTTTTCCCTAGATATTCCTGCTTTACTATCAGAGCGTATCCTTCCCTGTGTTTTCAAGAAAAAGTTGCCCCCATTCAAGGCAAGTTAAATTCTAGTCTTTACAACTAAAGTCTTAAAGTTGCCAAGGTTAGAAACACCTGACATAGATAGATAGTCTTACGAAGGAAAACTGTGTTCTTCAAATAAAATAATATGGGGAAGAGAACCTTCTTGGCGTGACCAGCCATACATACATACATACATATATACATATACATATACATACACACACACACACACACACACACACACACACACACACACACACATATATATATATATATATATATATATATATATATATATATATATATATATATATATATATATATATGAAAAGTTTGTGTTTGCTTTTATCTCAGTGAGGAGGATTTTGGCAGTTCCTTGAAGTCATATTCTCTATTTTTTCTTTTTTTCAAAATGGATAAAAGGAATTCCTTCCCACTTTAATCAGTACTGATTTTCTGCTTTTCTACCAAAGCTTATCCTATATCAGTAAGCAGAGAATTAGCAAATGCCGCTAATGAAAGCAATTATTAAATTGTAAATAACCTACCTGGCATCACTTATAAACTTATTAACCGTGAATTATGTTTCCCTGAGATACCAGAGATAATAGAAACTTTCCTCTAGAGTACTAGCTCTGTATTGCAATGATAGAGGGCAGCTGGCTATCTCTGTGCAATATAATTTCAGTTGACTCTAGAGAACTCATTCAGAAGCAATCACGGTAGTTTTGTCAGACTAACAATAACGCCGTAGCAACTAAGAAAATGCTTGACACCCATCCTGAGTGAAGAACGTATGTCAGATAATTATCTCTAAGAGAACAGGCTAGCTATGTTCCATCTAAGTTCCAATGTATGAATTTCTACATACTTGAAGGATGTTTTTTCCCCCTCTTGTTCTGGCATGCTCAGTTTTCATTACTTTTATTGACTGAAAATATAAGTCAGGCTCCAGTCACAAACGAAAGTAACTTTTGTGTTAATACTGGGACTAAACTAAGAGTGGAAAAGGAAAGCATTCAGACTGCAATGAAATGAAATTTGTCTAATCCATTACAGTGGTACCTTGATACTCATTGTTAATTGGTTCCAGGAGGTGTGATGAGTACCAAAAACAATGAGTACCAAACAAATGTTTCCTATAAGGGAATGTAGTGAGTTACAAGGCAACCAACACAGACAAATTCTTACTTGGACAAAATGTTTGCATCAAGATGCTTTCAGTACCAAATTCAATGAGTTTCAAAGTAGTTGAGTACCAAGGTACCACTGTACTTCCCAACCTTCTATGGAAAGCACACATACACACACACACAAAAAAAAATCAGTTCAGTCAACATACTCATTTTTCTAGATTTCGTATATCAGATTTAAAAACAGACCTTCATGTTCTCATCATTCTCAGTTTACTTACCGATGAGCTCTGCATGGGGTTGCCTTTGAAATTATGCCTTTGAAACCTGGAAAATATAATCAGTGAAAAAAGTAGGAGTTTAGTGACTGATGGGTGTAGGTCACCAGAGAGCATATTTTACTGCATTTCAGGCCTTAAATCAGTTACTGGCAGGTAAATTCTCCTACCTGAATTGGTTGCTTCATTGAAGAAATGTTTACTCATATCCCACTTTTATGAAGAAAGGAGACTGAGAATTGGGAAGTTGCTAGTCCAAAATATGGAGTAACTTCCCCTCAGATTTAAGGTTTACTCTCTCCCTTTGAATATTTTGGAAACTATTGAAGACAAATTTTCCAAAGACTCTTTGCTAGAATTGTTTGTTATTCCCATATTTAAATTATTCCACTTAGATCTGTTAATATTATTTTATTTGGTTACATTTTGTTGTATTGTGTTTTTTCATAAAGCATTTCATAGCATTGTTTAGTTGTTTCATTATTTTAATTGTGTTTATTGCAGATATTTTAAATAGGGTGGATATTTTTGTCAACCATTTTGTAAAATTCCACAAATCAGTATTGATTCAACAGAATAAAATTAATAAAATTAATGAATAAATAAAAAATATCCCTATTATATGAAGGACATAGCAATTAATTAATTGGTTAGATAGTGTCATCCATGCAATGAACATGGATTTGGGCAAACTCCAGGAGACAGTGGAGGACAGGAGGGCCTGGCATGATATGGTCCATGGGGGTCACAAAGAGTTGGGCATGACTTAGCGACTGAACCACACAAATGGCAATTAATTGTAAAGATGATTTCCTTCCTTTATATGGAGCATGTTCTGCATTAATTGAATACAGACTGACTTGGTTTGCATGAGTGAAGATAGCTTTAAATGTAGGTTTGCTTCCATCCCATGTGGGAATGGGGAATCTGATTTTAAGGTGCAAAAGCTTCTGGTGTTGCATTTAGCACTTTGGTCCAGATTACTTTAAATGTTCCTTTTTCCAGAAATCATGCAATTGCTACAGCCCTAGCAATCATACCTAGGTATATACAATTATTATAAGGAGCTCTAGTGGTGCAGCGGTTAGAATGCAGTAGTGCAGGCAAACTCTTAAGTTTAAGTTGGTGCTAGAAAAATCTTCAGGCTTTCAAAATCTTGTTCAGATGCCCACCAAAAATCTTAACTCTTATTTTATCCTTATAAGAAACAAAGTCCTTTTCTGTGAATAAAAGTATTTTGCCTTTTAACCAGTGGTGCAATTCAATTTTTTTTTACTACCAGTTCTGTGGGTGTAGCTTGGTGGGCATGGTGTGGCTTGGTGGGCATGGCATGGGAAGGGTACTGCAAAATCTCCATTCCCATCCCACTCTGGGACCAGCCACAGGTGGTATTTGCCGGTTTTCCAAACTACTCAAAATTTCTATTACCAGTTCTCCAGAAACTGTCAGAACCTGCTGGATTTCACCCCTGCTTTGAACTGAGACTCTATTTATGAATGCTATTGCTTTCTGGAATTCTAATCCTTAATCTGTGAGTAAATTGATTAAATGGGTTAATTAATAAACTATTAAGGGATTCAGCAAGCCAGACTGATTCTAACTTGAAAGTGTGAGAAAGTTAGTAGTTGAGGCCACTGATCTCATGGAAGTAGCGATATATTTCTTGCAGTTTTTAAGTTCCTTTTGGTTCTAGATCAGGGTCCAGTCCTAGTTGATTTTAATAAAAGCAGTTGACCTCTTGTTATTTTCTCCTAATAAATAACATATGATATCAGAAATGTAAATGAATTTCTGTGCAGTGATGGTTTCTTACAGATCAAGGTTTGGCAAAACAGTTGTACTCCCTTGTTAAAAGAAGAAAATGAGAGCATTACTACCCAATCCATAGACAGAACAATGCTAGTCAATTGTAGCATTACTAGCAATAGCAGTAATTGTGAGAGGGATCTTGGTGGCACAGTGGTTAGAATGCAGTATTGCAGGCTAATTTAGCTCACTGCCAGGAGTTCAATCCTGATCGACTCAAGGTTGACTCAGCCTTCCATCCTTCCGAGGTCAATAAAATGAGGAGCCAGATTGTTCTTGAGGGCAATATGCTGACTCTGTAAACCACTTGAGAGGGCTGTAAAGCACTGTGAAGTGGTATATGTGTCTAGGTGCTGGTCTAGGTGTTATAAACACGGCTTTGACCCTAACAAAGGATCAAGCAGTAGACAAAAAGCTCGAAAACAAGGAGAGACTATATGTAAAAAATGCAGCTGATGCAATATGAAGCATGCCTATAAACAATGTTTATTATATGGGCAGAAAAGTCACAACTGTGGAAAGTAAACCACATCACAGAAATGTGCAAAATTATATACACGGAAGGTTCAAAAAAGTATGACTCTGAAGAAGATTATTTCTTTATAATCAGTATGGATGTTGCTAGAAAGAAGGCTAGGCTGATTTATCCATACATCAGGGGTGAAATCCAGCAGGTTCTGACAGGTTCTGGAGAACCGGTAGCGGAAATTTTGTGTAGTTTGGAGAACCAGCAAATACCACCTCTGCCTGGCCCCAGAGTGGGGTGGGAATGGAGATTTTGCAATATCCTTCTCCCAGGAGTGATGAGGGAATGGAGATTTTGCAGTATCCTTCCCCTGCCATGCCCACCAAGCCATGCCCACCAAGCCACGCCCACAGAACCGGTAGTAAAAAAAATTGGATTTCACCACTGCCATACATCAAAAGTATCTTAAAATCCAACAACAGATTATTACAACCACAACCACATGCCATCTCTTTCCAGGTCCATCTGAAAATAAAGACACATATAATAAGTATTATAAGAAGGAACACCATGGGGTTCAAGTGCAATTAATTCCCAATATTTGGCTTTTGATACATATCTTTATAATGCAAATATGGAGATGCCTGTCAAGCAAGTAGAGTTTCAAAGTGGAATAAATTATCCTTTCTCACATCTATACATTACAGATGTTACACACATGAATATTCTCTGGTTCAGCTTATGGTCACTCATTCACACACTCACAGGCCTGGAAAATTGCCACACTCAAACAATTTTCAACTGAACACTGAGGCACAAACAATTCTTTAAAATACATCTAGTGAATTTAAAATAACAGTGAAATTTTACTGATTATAAAGCATATCTATTGTGTCCTACAGGCACAGATATTCTCTCTCATTCACACTTACCCAATATCCACAACTAGACACTAGCCAGAGAGATGGAAGCCAACAAGTCTGGGATCCAAAAAACTACTCAAAGAGTGGGGAGGCTTCAGGACCCCTTTTTATCCTCCAAAGACCTTGCTTTGTTGATGGGAGGGGCTTCCTATGCAGGTCCAACTCCTTTGTTGGTGAGACTTGGGGAGGGCTTGCCATGTGCTCAATCCCAACTTTTGTCCTTTTGTTTCCTTAACAACTTGGAGTCCTTTCCCTGAGGGAGCTTTTCCTGGCTTTTGTCCATTCTGCTTATGTGTCTTCACCAATTTTAGGCATGGTGGCTTCAGCCTAGTCTCACACAGGAAATAGGCAACACAATTTAATCTATGAAATCTGGAAAGAAACTTAGCCAGCTTGTAGAATGGAATTTTAAAAAGAGGGGATTTGAATCCTACATTATTAATGATAGACAGTATGATATGTCTCTTGAAGATGGCCTCCTCCACTTATCATTTTATGAGGTTTATATAACAATCATTTTGAAAATGGGAAACTTCCATTCATGCAACTTATCACCTAATATATTGTTCAAAGATTCTAACTCAGCTCTAGCATGAAGGTTGCTGAAGGCATTACCATTAAAAATTTATCTTGTACAATCTGGCATTATGAAAGGATGCCAGGTACCTAACCATATTAGATTATTGATAATTAGTTTAGTAATATACTCTGAGAATTATGAAGTGCCTCTAGGGGCTTTGTTGGATACAGCAGAAGTATTTAATATAATATGCATTACTTTTTTGGATGAAGTTATGAAAAAATGGATTTCTATCAAATATTACTTCTTGGATTAAAATTTATTATATTTGGCATTTTGTTGGAGTAATAACTAATAAGATTATTTCCTCCCCAATTGTGATATTATAGAATTTGTTGAGGGCAAATTTTGATTTCTTTTATTAGACAATGCTATGATATTCAAGGTATGCTTGTGGGAAGAATCTAACAGAAGTTGTTATTTGTATATTGTATTTTAGACTTTTTAAACAGTTATCAATTTTTTTATGTTATAATGCAATAAACTAGAATAAATAAAACATTTACTTGGTGATAATATTTCTATGGAATTGAGTTTAAAAATGGGGAGTTTGTCTTTGTATATATTCTATTAAAGAGATAATTAATTAGGATTGGATAGGATTGGATAATTATTCATAAAGAAATATTTTCTTGTACAACCTGAATATTTCAAATTATATGACACAGATTAATGGTGACATTAATACATTATTAAAATGCCTATAGTATGTAAAAATGTACATATATAATATGTAGGTATGTGCCCTTATCAATCGTAAGGGTAATATTGTTTTACAACAATTCTTCTGCATTGATTTAGTGATATATATTGATATATATATTGTAAGGTGGATATCTTTGTTAATTTTACTTAGATGTTTTAAACAAATGGATAAATCAATAAATTCTTCCTCTCAAAGTTATCGCTTTCATATATATATTTTCCTCCAATGTTTCTGATTTGTAATTACATCATTGGGCATATTTGTTATTTTCAGCTCCATAATTGGAATAAAAATGACATTGCTTATAGACCATTGTGGGAATAATTAGAGTGATATTATTTTGCATCTTTGAAATCTCTCCTAGTACTAAGTTATATCTTGTATTTTCAGCATGAAGTTGATTAGGCATCTTCAGATGATATTGTGCAAGAAAATAAATTAATCTCTGTTCTTAAGAGAAACTGACCCTTTGAAATAATTCTTAGTTAAAAGTGGCATTTGATATATACATATAATATCAACCCTGAAAATGGGGTGATTTCCCTTCATCAGCTCTTAATTATACTTTAAAACTTTTGAAAGGTGACAAAAAGAGTAGAATTTGCCAAAAATAGTTTAACAGCAATATAATTAGCTTAAAAAAACCATCATTTGTTGTGCTCTTTGTTTGAACAAGACGTTTGGCTGCTTTGGAGATCCCTCTGGTACTTAATATATTAGGGAACAAATATTCTTGAAGGCATATAGGAGCAAAACCAAATTAGAAGATGGAGGAGAGATTTAATGGAACAAGGAATAATCCCAGAAGGAAACATGGCTGAGGGATCTGATCTCCCCTATATTATTTGGAGGACACTGAATAGGCTGAAAGTGGGAGTGCCTAAGTGTAAAACCAATATGCTCAAGTGGAGGTTGCTGATAGATAACACACTGTGCAAAAGTGGAGAGACTCAGAGTCTGGCTCATTTTTTGATTTGTCGATTACTACCAGTAAAATGCACCGAAAGTGATCTGTTTCTGACCAATAATAAAACTAACAAGGTGGCCTCATTTTGGTAGTTTAAGGTTTGATGTCGACATGAACTAAATAAATATTAGATAATTTATGTATTTATGTATTCATGTAGTATGTATGTATGTATTTATTTATATTCTGCTTTGATTGTTTTTATAAATAACTCAGGCAGGCGAATATATCCAACACACCTTCCTCCTATTTCCAACAACAATAACCTTGTGAAGTGGGTTGAACTGAGAGAGAGTGATTGGCCCAAAGTCACCCAGCCAGCTTTCATACTTGAGGTAGAATTAGAACTCATGGTTTCTAGCCTGGTGCTTTAACTAATAGACCAAACTGGGAAAGTGGGGGAGGGGGATAGTTAGAGAGAGAAAGAGAGAGATTTTATTTTTATTTGTTGTTTTATTTGATTGTTAAGTACTGCTTTCAGCGAGATAGGCAGCTATATAAATTTGATTAATAAATCAGTAAATGGAAATACAGTTATCTTTCGGTTTTCATACCTCTAATGTTATGATGCAGTTCTCTAGTCAGTATACAAAGCCACTAGGGCTAATGAAAACACTACACAACACACAAACACCCATATATGGGATGTTTTCCAACGATGTGCATATGTCAAGGAAGATGTGGCATAAACACCGTGCTTTGCAACAGCTACAGCTATTAAATCTGTGAGTATAAAGAACTGCCAGTGATTAAAATTTTTACAGTAGATCCAGTAGAAGAGGAAACTGGAGCTTAATGCTTCCCCAAAGGGAATGATTTACAACATTGTGGGTATAATAAAGTTGGGGAAAGTTTTTATCCTACCTATCCAGAACTTCCAGTCTTAACACACTGAAAGCTTTACAGCTTTCTCAAACTAGTGATATTTCCTCAATCAAAGCAAAGAGCATTGGGTCAATCAGTTCATTATGTGTCTCAGAAAATAATGGTTAAACTACGGGTGGGCAGCTATGACAACTTTATGATCTGTGGACTTCAGTTCCCAGAATTCCTGAGTCAACTATGCTGGCTCAGGAATTCTAGGAGTTGAAATCCACAGGTCATAAAGTTGCTATAGTCATCCACCCCAAGGTTAGATTCTTGGAAAGAGGTAGTCAAACCTTTACAGGAAGAGATTAAAGTAATCAGTTCTAAATTACTGCAAGCAGAGAATTCACAACCAGTCAGAGCAATTCAGATAAAATTGCTAACCGACAAAGAGAACCAAATGCAATGGAGACATTCTGAAGAATCAAAGCAAGATGTTAAATTAATGCTTTTATGAATGGATTTTATGAAGGGGGTAAATTATTTACCATCAAATTAAATTTTATCAAACAAACCATTAAATTGTTGAACTTCATCTTCAGAAGAAGATAGTAAATCTCCCCATATGTTATTGGACTCAAAGCCAATAAGATTCATCCAAGGAATATTATTTCTCATTTAGCTGAATTACTAAAAAATAACCAGGGACTTTGGCAAGATGAATACTAGCTACTGTAATTTGGCTGCAATTGGTAGTGTTAAACTTTTTTTTTGAACCGTTCATTAGAAACCCTTCACAAGAAGATTTTGTTTCTTTACAAAATATTTGCAGTAAGCTGGAATAAAATCTAAAGAAATGCTTCCTAATGAAGACTGTTTTTTTAAAGATATAACTACAATAGCAGCATCACCATAGGACGCACCAATGTTTTTGGTTTTTGTAGAATACAGAAATTATTCAGCGACAAAATGCATAGACCTTTTGCCTGACAAAGAGGGAAGAAAAGATTATTTTAGTCAAAAATGAAAGCAAGCAAAGCGGAAAACATTGTTCTTTTAACATGAGTTCAGAAAAAAGCTTTTGTATCAGGGACAATATCAAACCTATAAAATTGCATTTCAAATTTCCAAAATGCTGACTATTATTGCACCAACTCTTTTATTTGTTTTAATCCAAATATGTGACCAATTCCCACTGTTGTCCAGGAAGGATGATAATACAAACTCTATCCAAAACATATTGGCATGCAATTGCACAGCAAAGGTCTAAAGAAGTGAGGCTTGTGCTTATGTGAGTTTGTGGTCTATTGTGAGTTTGCAAGTTATTAAATAATTATTTTGCAAGACTGATTTCTCTGGAAATTTCTGAACAAATAGTACGTTCTTTTTTTGAGGTTAACCCAAAGAAGTCTAGCATATAAAGATAGAGATATACTTTGGGAGATATAGTATACCTAGATATTCCAAAGGGTTTGTATATGTATGCTTGTGTATACGTGTGTGCATGTATGTATACATACATATACATACATATTCTATTGAATAAACACATAGACGCACACACCACACATGGAAATGTTTATAAGAGACAACAAACTTTGAGTGTTTTGTCCTTTATGAAGAACAATATATCAAACTCAATCTAGGAAATAATATTTCAAGAGTTAAGTTCCCCGCATGGGAACAAAAAAAATCTCACTTTAAACTAGACACTTCTCTGTTGATCCCATTTCTAACTCTTTCCTTATTTCAAAATAAAAATATATGGTTTCCAAATGGTCAAAAATTAGTTGTTAAAAGATCCTTCTGCAAAATCCAATCTTGGAATATTGAAAAACAGCAGTGAAACTCAAGTTCAAATGATTGCAATGAGCAAATCCATGCCAGCTGTGACTTATCTGCCAGTAACTGACACCCTCATCTTCCCCCCACCCACCCACCCACCCAGTGCATTTTTATGATGCCTTCTCCCTCTCCTGGACACAAGTAAATCCTGGGCACAAGTAAACTCCACTTTTACAGTTCCCTATGGTTAAAACCCAAAGGCTTTGCCTTTGAATACCTCTTCAGTGAATAGTATAGAATTCCAGCAAAATCTATCTATCTATCTATAGATAAATAGATAGATAGATAGATAGATAGATAGATAGATAGATAGATAGATAGATGATGGACAGACAAACCGACAAACAGAAGTGATAACAGATCTGTCTTCTCAAAGATCTTCTAGCTATCATCCATCCATCAATCCATCCATCCATTTATCAAATTTATTTACTGCCTATCTCACAATTCAGGTGACTGTAATTTTAATGATTATTACTACACTTTGACACGGAGATTTAAGAAGAGTTGAAGGCAGCATAGAAACTGTAAGGCACTGATTTTCACTCTAGGAGAGGAATAAATAAGGAAATAAATATCTCATATATACATATATTTCAAAGCCATTGGAACTCTTCTTGGGAAAGTAAATAAGCTTACACTGCTGTTTTAAATAGTCATATTTTACATTCCTGGCCTATTTGAAGCATCCACTTAAAATATACACAATCTGCAGGCGATATATGGAAATTAAAATTGATGGAAATCCAGGTTCAAAAGGAAAAGGGGATACAGAGAGCAGTGATGTTGCCCTTTTCAACAATTTTAAAAGCTTCCAG
Source organism: Arizona elegans (assembly GCA_022577455.1). Classification (NCBI taxonomy): domain Eukaryota; kingdom Metazoa; phylum Chordata; class Lepidosauria; order Squamata; family Colubridae; genus Arizona; species Arizona elegans. Next base: position 206,171,193 of record JAKOOJ010000001.1, on the reverse strand, counting down.
GAAATGACATGATTGATTTCAAGAAGGGTCAACCAGCACATTCACTCAAGCTCCAGTTCATTATTTCCCTTTTGGATCCAGATCACTTCACAATCCTAATAAATATTTACATAAACTTCCAAAAATAATGACTAAATAATAAATTCATAGAGTCAATCAGCAGCATGAAATGACATATTTAGATTCATTCCATTTCTGGAAATTAGTTTTCGCTCTCCTGGAATTTACTGTTAAGACATATGGAGAATCTAAAAAGAATTGCTTAGAGTAGACAATAAAATAAAATGACAGAATTATTCTACATTAAATTGGGTCCCAGTAGACTTCTGGGTGCAATTCAAGGTGCTGGTTACCACCTATAAAGCCCTTCATGGTGTGAGATTATTCTCTTCAATTGTTTCTGTCCAGTTAAATAGATCCCACAGGGAAGGCATGCGCCAGATCCCATCTATTAACCAGCATTGTCTGGTTAGACTCAGGAATAAGGTCTTCTCTATCACAGTGCTTGCCCTTTGGACCATTGTATCCCAATAGATTCATTTTTCCCTGACCCAGTTGCTATTTTTTAAACCTTTGAAGACCTTTAGTTTGAATAACTCTGACCTTGGAAATAACTTCTGAGGTCATTTTACTGACCTAAGAAGGCTAGAAATCTGAACCAATCTTGAGCTGGTCAGGATTTAACTCCATACTATGGGTAGAGTTTGCCTGCAATACTGCATTCTAACCACTGTGCCACCAGAGCTCCTTTTCCCTATTATTTAATGGAATTGATTGCACCATTGAGGCCAATAGCAATAGCACTTAGACTTATATACCTCTTCACAGTGCTTTTACAGCCCTCTCTAAACGGTTTACAGAGTCAGTATATTTTCCCCAACAATCTTAGTCCTCATTTTACCCACCTCGGAAGGATGGAAGGCTGAGTCAATATTTGAGTCTGGTGAGAATTGAACTGCTGAACTGCTGGCAGCCGGCAGTCAGCAGAAGTAACCTGCAGCGCTGCATTCTAACCACTGTGCCACTGTGGCACCATTATTCATCTTCTTATTCATTATTTTTGGAAAAGGAGATACTCTCACATATACACCTACACTGACACACACACACACACTTTTTAATGACTCTACTTCCACTCCTTTTTAATTTTGAGCACTGAATATAGTCCCAATGTAGGGAAGCACAGAAAAGTAAGCCCTGTTAAGACAGGAGACTTAATTTTTTTTTTTTTTAAAAAAAGAAAGAAATTCTTTTAAGCTATTAAGAATTGGGAAAAAAGTGTGTGTACACTCTTGTAAACTGTGCTACGAATTTATGGATAAAAGAAAAGTATAGGGGGAATGGCAGAATTCCAGCTGTTGGCAGCATAAGAGCTGTTGGGCAACATAAATTTTAAAAAATACAGTAAAACGTCTTCTGTCTCAATGCCAGAGGTCAGCTGCAATGAGGGAAAGTCAGCAATACTTGTATAATAAAGAAGACATGGAATAGAGATGGTGTCGATTTTCTGACTATTGACAGTGAAAAAGGGGAAAATATACTTTTGGAAACACAGCTCTTTTTATAGTTCAGTTAAGTATTAAATTTCTTTCCATCGTGTTATAAAAGAAATATAAAAAGACCAAATTGTCATAGTATACAAATGCATTGGAATGTTTATAAAGTTCCAAACTCTTTTTCCCATGATTAAAGGTGTCTTTTGAAGTTCAATCCAGTCCTGTGATTTTTTAAAAAAAATTTCTTAGGGAGAAGAAGCAAGCAACTAAAAACAAAAGACAGCCCAAGACCCTTCTTTCTACAGATTCTGACATATGGCATGTTATTGTACGAAATGTATATATACTGTATAAGATTGCAGTACCATGACTTTCTAAATTGATTGTGAATTTCTGTAATTCCTCCCCCCACCTTTCTGAGGAATGAAACTATAATTTCATTGGTGTTATACCCATTGATAATTTTAATCATTGTGTTTTAATCTTGATATTTATTTATTTATTTATTTATTTATTTATTTATTTATTTATTTATTTATTTATTAGTTTGTTTGTTCGATTTATATGCTGTCCTTCTCCAGAGACTCAGGGTGGCTTACAATGTGTTAAGCAATAGCCTTCATACTTTTGTATATACCTGCTTAGTAGGGCTTTCGGCCCCCTCTTAAGCGGTGTTCTTTTTATACAAAGTCAGCTTATTGCCCCCACAATCCGGGTCCTCATTTTACCTACCTCGGAAGGATGGAAGGCTGAGTCAACCTTGAGCCTGGTGAGATTTGAACTTGCAGTAATTGCAGGCAGCTGGCAGCTAAGTGCTACTTAACAGCACTTTAGTCCGCTGCGCCACCAAGGCTCCTAGCATAGGGGTGGGCAACTGTGGCCCTTTTACAACCTGTGGACTTCAACTCCCAGAATTCCCGAGACAGCCAAGCTGGGAATTCTGGGAGTTGAAGTCCACAGGTTGTAAAAGGGCCATAGTTGCCCACCCCTGTCCTAGCGCTTTATGGTTCTGCAGCGGGCCACTGCAGGGCTATCCAGATGAAATAGGGAGCAAAGGCCAGAATGACTTTTCTGTCAGGGTTCCCACTTGGCCAGTTGTTGCATGTTTGTTTGTTTTGGGGTCCACTTGGAGAAACTGCATTGCAAGATGAGACAGAGCATGCTCCAAAAAGGATGGAAAGAATCAGCGTAGAGAAGATGTGTACCAAATGCGCTCGGCTATTTGGTCTTTTTGCATAAGTGTATAAAAGCATCAAAAGGTTGCTTTTCGTGCATAAAATATATTCATTTGCTAAATAGCGTGCAAATAACAGCCCGGAGGTTAGAAAATATTGACCTATTTTCTCCCTTGTTTCTTTCTATGCTGGAGAAAGTCAACCTAGTGCCATCATGCAAGGCCTGCTGTTGCTTTCTGAGAGAGCAACCCTGTCCTTTCCTGAAAGTTCATTTCTTTAAAGACCCCAAGGGAAAGATATTTTCCTTCCATCAAAGGACAAGTTGCTTCATGGAAATAATTCATGCAATCAATCTTATTTTCCCTTTCCTCCTCACCATTCTGACATTATGAGGAATTTCATTTTGCTAGCCCCCTCCCATGCCTTCCTAATCGACTCAAGGCAGTTTACATTAAAAGTTAAAACATTTAAATATGGTGAGATAAAATAGAAAATAGCATTAGGATCAACATAAAACCCATATTAAAAGTATTAAATATTAAAAGGAAGGCTGCACAGAAAGTTTCTTAGGAAGTCTTAAATACCTCTACAGAAGGTTCATCTACAGCGAGCGTGTTTAGGAAGTGAAGTGTGAAAAAGTTGGGTAGCTTTTGAAGGCTTTTGTTTACACCCAACAAACTCCCCTTCAGTGGTTAGTTCTTCTCTCCCTGAGGATTTGGGTAGCCTCTCAGCAGCTTGTGTTGTGTTGATAGCAGATGCACCGTGTGTACATGTGGATATGGAATTGCAAATGAGTTTTGAAGCTTTCCTGTTTGTGATTTGTGGCTGTGTATGATTACACTCTTGTCACCTACCTGGTAGGAAGGTAGATTAGGTAAGAAAAGGAATATCTGTGTGGCTGCTGAGAATATAGGGGGAGGGAGTTGCAAAGGGAGGAGGGAACATTTCAATGAATTTGTCCATTTGGGGCCAACTGGGATCTGGGTTTTTCTGGAATCTGCCCATGAACAGTCTAGGCAAACTGTAGGGAGACACAGCTCAACATGACACAAAGAAATCAACCCACAAACATTTGCATTTGATGATTCTACATGCAGGGCCAATGAGATGTAGAATAAAAAACTGAGCAGAATACAGATTGTTCTCAAGAGCCGTTGAAACGCAAATGAGAAAGCATGGTAGACATGCCTCATTAATTCAATCCACCTACAAGCTAAATAGACTCAAACTAATGGCTGATTATGAACAAGTCATGAGCAAAAGGCAGATTGCTTTCCTCTGTAAACCGATTGAAGGAAGCTTTACGAAGAGAGGAGACAGTCCAATAATGGCTGAAAAATGGCACAGGTGACAATTTTTGGGCCAAACATTCTGTACTTTAATATAACCCAGACATGAAAGCCCAATTTTTAAAAATCAAGTTCCCTATGGTCAGAATAGTGAAAGCAGTGATATTCCTTGTGAAATTCTATAGAAGCAAAATCTGAATGCTGAAGAAACAGGAGATAAAAATAATGGATGCTTTTGAGCTTTGGTGTTGGTAAAGACACCTGAGAACACAATGGGACAGCCAAGAAAAGAAACAAATAGAACATCAAACAAATTCACCTAAAGTTCTCACTCTAGTCACAAATGACCAGACATGGATGATCTTACTCTAGACACATTATGCAAAGACCGGACTCTTTGGAGAAGACTTTCATGTTGGTAGAAGAGAAGAGGTTGAACATTTGGAACATGAAGGGGACTCATTTGCAGCCTGATTGGAAGAATCAGATTAGAGACTTTTTGTCATGGGAAAAATCAATTTATGTGGATGACAGAAAATCAAATGGACATGCCTAAGTAACCAGAACTTTTTACAGTTCAGGAAATATTTTCTTATTCGTCTGGTGCAGTGTAAACTAATTGCTTTTCTATATGCATTTGTTAACAGTCCAAATTAATTTCAAGGTAAGTAATATGTAGGTGGGCTATAAGCAGCATGCAATTCCTTGAAATTGTTTTCAATTGATTAAATTGATACCATGACAGAATGTGCAATATATTTAAATTGAAACTGACAGTAAGGATGAGCTCTCTAATCAGTGGTGCAATAAAAATTATTACTATTAAAGTAAGTAGTCAATTTTTATTTTAATTGTTGGCAGTAGGAAGGATCAAATTGTAAAACCTACTATCAGGATAAATTCTAAATTTGGAGATAGTTGATTTTCAAAATAATTTTAACCGATTTTTAAACATAGGAGGTTTTTTTTAAGAGAGTAGTCCAAACAAATTAAACAATGACTTTTAACAAATTATATCTATTGTGTTTTTATTATTTTGTCAAAAGTATTTCTAGCTATTGAAATACTGTAAGGTGCTCATCTCCATTTCAAGGCCATTGAGCCAGTTCTATCTGAAGACATTTCCATGGTGATATGGTGCATGGATCGCTGTTACCTTCCCACCAAAGTGGTACCTATTTATCTACTCACATTTGCATGCATTTGAACTGATAGGTTGGCAGGAGCTGGGGCAAGGATGAGAACTCTCCCCATCACATGGTATTCAGGTCTTGAATAGCATAAACTATAACTGTAATAAATTTTGAAACATAAGAATACAGATAAGTTCTCAGTTAATACAGTAATTGAAATCAAAATTTCTATCGCTAAGCGATGTGGTTATAATGTGTGATGTCATGTGTCTGCATCACTTAATGACAGCAATTCTGGTAGTTCCTGTTACTGTTATTAAGTGAAGACCATTAACTAAGGACCTCATGTGATCATGACTTCCAACATCTTATTGGCTTCTCCATTGATTTTGCTTGTGCAAAGCTGGCAGGGAAGATCATAAATCATGATCATGTAACAAGCAACACTATGGCAATTGGAAGTTCAGTTTGTTTGTTGCCAAACACCTGGATCATGCTAATATGACTGTGACAGCTGGAACTTTCATTCTGAACTGAAGGTTCATTCTCCAAACTTGTGGGTTGGTTTCCGAACATTTCGTTAAGATGCTAGGTAGCATCTTCAGCAAAGTTTATCTCCTAAAGTCCACTGAAGATGTTACTTAGCCTGGTAACGAAACATTCAGAAATCAACCCACAAGCTCAGAGAACAAACCTTCACCCTCATCCTACACTTGAGTTAGGATGTTCGCCACTATTGCAAACTGTTAAGATTGTCAGGATCTCTAGTAATCTAATGTCTGTTGAAACTTAGCTGAACATTCCAACACAATGTTAGGCAGAAACTAGATTAATTAAATTATAGTGGATCATTATGTCACCTAATATCAAATAGGAGAGGACAGATGACCCATACAATGGAATGATATGCATATACAAATACAGATCTATACCTGAGTCACTACAGTGGGTTTGGAAGTTCACCCAATCTAATTTAGACCAAAAAAAAGGGGGGGGGTGTGTAACAGGAACTTAGAGATCCTACTGTAAGTCATCTAGACACCTAGTAATAGATTCACCAATTGTCTTCTCCTTTGCCCTCCCCTTGCTGTAATATTTTTGAAAAATATAGGGCTAGACCTACCTTGCCTGTGTTTATAAGACTATTATTTTGTTTAATTGTTTAATTCTTTTAAAATTTTAAATTTTGTATTGGGGTGTTTTTTATTCTTGGCTGTGCACTGCCCTGAGTCCAGCAAGAGAAGGGCGGTATAAAAAATTTAAAAAAATAATAAATAAATAAATAAATAAATAAATAAATAAATAAATAAATAAATACATTTTTAGCTCAGACAATAAACTATAGTCAAAATAACCCAACACTGATGACAGTTATTTCTGAACATTTAAGATTTCTCAAGTAGATGATTTATTGATGTTATAATTAAAAATCAAAGTGTTAAATATGTAATTGAAACCCATTAGTAGTGAATGGACCTTAAACTGTTAACAAAAGCCTACGTGCTTAGCGATGTAAATAAACCCAACTAAAAATGACAAAAATGCAGAAAATCAAAAGAAAAAGAAAAGAAAATCCAGAAAAGAGCTGGGAGAAGAGGGTAGGAGATATACCACAGCTGGAGAACATGTGGTTCTCCAGTTATTGTTGGAGGCCAGCAGTCATACTGAGAATCAGATTTCCTACTCTACTTTAGACATTAGTTGAAACCTTGTTTTATCCACCATATGGTGATGGTCATTCAATGGCTTTAGAAAAGGATTGGATAAAGACATGCCTGTGAAGAACTACTAATCTTAAAACTCAGTATTATCTCCAGCATGTCCACGCTTCAAATACCAGTTTCTAGGAAATAATAGTCAGGTGATGTTTCTCCTAACATTATTTAACAATGGAAATTCTGGTCCTGATTGTTGACTGAGGACTACCTATATCAGTGATGGCTAACCTTTTCCGGATCAAGTGCCCAAAGAGTGTGCGTGCATGTGAATGCGTGTGCGCGTGCCCAAATCCACACATGCCCCCACCCCCGTGCATGAGTGCATGCCCCCCCCGCACATGCATGCACGGCCCCTGCTCGTGCCCCACCCCCGTCCCATGCATGCACAGCAGAAACCTGATGACCAGTTGGTTGGCGGGAGGCGCGCACATGCGGGGCAGAGCTGAACTGGAGTGACGGCTCGCGTGCCCACAGAGAAGGCACCATAGATTCGCCATCACGGACCTATATGGTGTAACTGAAGTTGCAAGAGATAGGGAGATACATTACTTTGCATTACCTTCCATTCATTTGCAAATTTTATCCTACCAGATTTGGATGCAAGAGGAACTGAAAATGACTAGTTCATTTTCAAAGAGTAATTGTTCCCCTTTAGGCACTTACATATATTATGCATCTTCCTTTATTAATTCACTGTTAATAATTGGGAGTTGCTCATATCAATGCTAATTTGGGTAAATCTTCCATTTCTTTCACTAAATTTGGTATTCAGTCTTACTCTGCATAATTTCTCACATTGCTTAGCTTCTTGGACTAACTTTGTTTTTTTTAAAAAAAATCTATTATATTTATGGTAAAAATCTTTGGCTGCTCCTCAAGTTATATGGTAGAGGTGTATCCAATGAACACAAATTTGGTTCAATCCTATTATTGGCAGCTTTTAAAAACAGAGCAAATTCAAAAAGGAAGCTTCCAAATTCAAACTGCCTAAAAGTAAGATTTATCCTTGTCATTGATTAGCAGGGGAAAGCAAAACGATTTCTCATTTTTAACAGAATGGGATGAAATTTGTGTTCACCATAAGGACTTCTAGGTCTGATACGAGGGATTCCTAACCTCAAAAAATATGTGCAAAAATAGGTATGCATGTATATACTATAATGTTTATTTAGAACTGATATGTATTTTGATGTGGACGTTAGTAAGTCACTTGGTTATATTCTACTTCTCCCTACCCTTCTTATTTTATAAACAATAGTTAAAATATTGTTGCAATGGCTCAACACTTAAACACGCTGACCTTGTTAGCTGTAAAGCTGACAGCCTGGGGTTGAAGACCCAAGTGTTGCACAATGGAATGAGCTCCCATTACTTGCTCTAAACACTGTCCCACTCACACGTGCACCAGGGGTGGGTTCGACTTACCTTTACTACCAGTTTGTATCACGCCTGCGCATGCGCAGATCACCTATGATGACATCCAGGTCAGTGGGTGAAGCCTCCCGCTGGTTTTACTACTGGTTCTTGCGAAACGGTCTGAACCGGGGGCAACCTACCACTGACATGCACACACATAGTTGTGTTTTAGTGGATTTATTAATATTCCCCCGCAACTCCCTTCACCAAAAACCCAGAACTGTCCCAATTAAGTCCAGCCACCAAGCAGACCAATGCTAGTCCACAAAGCAATGGCCAATGAGTCCACAAGGCACTTGAAAGTTTGCCAGGCAAAACAAACCCACCAAGCAAAATTAAATCAAAATTAAACAATACAAGAGGGTTCACAAGGCAAGGAAGGTCCAAAATTCACAAGGCACAATCCAAATCAAGGTATCATTCCAAAGCAAGGCAGGAATTGCAACGACCAGAAAACACACTGCTAGGAAATGAACATAATGTTCCCAGTATTGCCTCCATCTGCCTGCTATGCTAAATAGCCAGCTTCTGGTGCAACCCATCAAAAAGAGCAAGGCTTTCTTGTCATGAGTAATATGGATGACCTCCTCTGTGTGTCTTTCTTAATGTATTGTTCAGGAGTTTTATTATGTAAATCACTTAGAGTGCGTTGGACTTGGGTGTTATGGAAGTTGGTATGAATAAACAAACAAACTAACAATTATTTATAGATCACAGTGGCTAAGTTGGCACAACTAAGTTCGCCATAGTCTAACCAATCACAGGATAGAATAGAGTAGAGTAGAGTAGAGTAGAGTAGAGTAGAGTAGAGTAGAGTAGAGTAGAATAGAATAGAATAGAATAGAATAGAATAGAATAGAATAGAATAGAATAGAATAGAATAGAATAGAATAGATGGAATGGACCTTGGAGGACTTCTAGTTCAACCTCCTGCTCAGGCAGGAAACCCTATATCATTTCAGACAAATGGTTGCCAGTGTTGTGGTCAGCCAGCAGCCTGCAGAGCTGGCAGCAGAGTCGGACAGTGAGGAGGCCGGGGAGGAACATGAGCCCAATTCTTAATTAGTTAAGAATGACTTAACTAATATGTGGATACAATTAGTTGCTTTTTGCGCTGCTCAGATATTTTCCTGTTTAGATTATTTTTAGAAGTAATCTCGTCAGTTTCTGCTTTGCCTTGTAGTGTCACAGCAGCCTAGTGAGAGTTGCAATTTAGGATTTGAGTTGCATGCTCAACCACTGGATGCCAAGTAGCTATCTCCTAAGCGAGGCCATCGGGTGCTGACAAATTGGACCCCCTATTACAACACCAAAAATAATAATTCAGGCAGCTTCCAATCCCCACCCCCTCCCCAGGGCAATACCAGTCTGGGTTCCCAATGGGAAATGTCTCCCCACAGAGAATGGTTGGAGAAAGAAATCTACAATTTGGAGCAATCACAGTAGATACAGTTTGCTTTGCACAAAGCTCAATGGTGGAACATTTGAGCTAGCAACCTCCATGTCTCAAGTTAAATAAACAAACACTACTACCATAGCAATGTTCTCATTGGAGGAAACCCTGCAGCAATGGGCTGGGAATTTTTGACTGGCAAAGAGGAAAAAAAAAAAAGCAGTTTAATTAGAAATATAAAACAGATTATAGAGAGCAACATTATATCAGTTGGTCACATTCATGAATATGGGACTTTAACTGGGGTATTTGTGGCTATTATTCTAGGGCTCCTGCTCCTGTCTTTTTAAAGAGATATATAGGCACTGCATCGTAGATGGCATAATTGGAAGACGTAGAGTTATTCCTGTAACCTTCACTAGATGTCATTGGCAGCACTTAAGACCATGGCCTTTTCAACACTGGCACAAGTCACTTGAGGGGGCAGGTAATATGAATGGATGTTTTGGAGAGCAATTTCTCTCTGCTTGCAGCACAGCCAGCAACAAGCTACATGACAACGATCAAGTCTTTGTTTTACAGCAACATACAAGGGAAACCAAGCCCATCTTTAGTTAGCAGGATGGTTGGCCCAGCATGCATTAGTATGCATAAGACAACCCTATGAGTATATCAGATAAACATACAGGCAGGCCCATTTTCTGTCAAATTTTGACAAATTACTTTTCAAAGCAGGCAAATAATAAATTCAGCACTGGGCGTTGTGATCATTATAATCAACACAATATATATGCAAGTCCACTGTCTTCAATATCCAACTTTTGTAATATATACAGTATATGTTTTACAATGAATGGTGCGGTGGCCTAGAGGCGGAGCTCTCGCCTCACAATCAGGAGGCTGTGAGTTCGATCCTAGGTAGATCGAACTCACTCTGGGCACTGTTTCTCTCTCTGGGCACACTGAGAATATAACTGCTGAACAACACTCTGCATTGATGACAGGAAGGGCATCCAGCCATTAAAACACTCTTCTAGCTCCATTCACTTGTCCAGACTCGACCCCGCAAGGGATTTGGGGGTTGTTAAAAGAAGATGATGATGATAGATTTGTTATACAAGCCCTCACCACAATATCCTATTTTTTTTTTAATTCAAATTCCCTAAATAGCCATTTTTGGTATACATCATTTCTAAATAAACACTCCAGTGTATTTGAGGTGGGAATATAGATGCCAGCACTATGGATATATCAGTTGCTTCTTTCTGAAAGCCATCCATGATGTATCTCTCTTCTGTCCATCTTAGAGTTCTCCTGAACATGCCTGCTGACACCCACGCTGTCATTGTTCATTAATCCCACAATTAAAAGGTAAAGGTTTCCCTGTCAGTTGTGTCCAACTCAAATACACTGTGCTCATCTCCATTTCGTGGCTAAAACAGCCAGCATTGTCCAAAGACAATTTCCATGGTCGTGTGTCCAGCATAGCTATATGCCAAAGGTGCACAGAATCCTGTTACCTTCCCACTGAAGTAGCACCTATTAATCCAGGGGTCCCAGGGGACCAGCACCAGTCTGTGGCATGCCAGAAACCAGCTGCATAAACAAGCGAAGCCCTATTTGTGGGATACAGGCAGCATATTAAACCACGCCCCCTCCAGTCCGTGGAAACACCTCTCTGCACAGAACTGGTCCCTGGTGTCCAAAAGATTGGGGGCTTAATCTACTTGCATTTGCATGCTTTCAAAATGCACAATTATCTAGATATAATTATCCAAGCTGGTGCTAAAGTGCAGCATTGTTGCGTTATTTCATGATACGCAACTGATTGTGATCCTGATCCTTCAGATACTTAATTGGTGAGTGAATGCCAAGTCATCGTGGTACAATGCTATCTTAACAAGATGCCAAATCAGCAGTGCTGACCCCATGCATTTATCACAGCCAATCATCTTTTCCTAATTCATATTCACCCTTCTCAGTGATACATCAAGTCAATATATTTATGATGGGAATCTGAAGTTGGGAATGGATTTTTAAAAACCCAGCATGTATTTCCAGCTTGATTTTTGTTTTCTTGTTAAAACACTTAAAACAAAGCTTGACCTCTTACTCTGCAGTTTGAACTAATGTTTGCTGGTCTAGTTAGAAAATATTTCCTTCCAGACAGCTTCATACTTCAGTTGCCATCCTTTTTTCTTCCCATTTCAAAACCATGGTCTTCTATTTACTGCTTATTTACAGGTTTTGACTTTTTAGTTTTGACAGACTATTTCATTTTCAGCTATAATTAGGCAATTTATTGTTGATTCAGAGTTTAATATCTCATTAGCACTGTCTATTTCCAATTGGTTATAAATGATGACATTAATTGAGTGCTGAACTGATACTGCCTTATTCATGTTGTCCTGCCAACTGGGAAGAATACAATTTGCATCTGTATATTCCCTTTTAATAGGTTGCAAATATGTACCACTGCAAGACAAGAGAGAGAACATCCTTTTTCATTGGGAAAAAATAATTCCTTCAACAGAAGGCTTTTGTGAGCAGACACGTGCCGAATACCCTTTCATTTTGGTGTATAACCCAAAAGATAAAACAGAGAGTATATAGATTTGTTCTATTCTTCTTGCTCTTCCCCCTAGACTTTATTTTAGTTTTTGTAGAAGGGCTCAGATATATAAAAGGCATATATTTCAGCATTATGGTTTCGGAATTGCTGCAAAGTTGGGTGTGAGCTGGTAGCAATAAACATAGGAGTATTTTATCTCCTATGTCATCATTTCATGTATATACAGGCAGCAGGAAGACAAATTGGGGAATGAGTGGCCAACTCCAGGGTTGAAATCCAGCAGGTTCTGACAGGTTCTGGAGAACCAGTAGCGGAAATTTCGAATAGTTTGGAGAACCGGCAAATACCACCTCTGGCTGGCCCCAGAGTGGGGTGGGAATGGAGATTTTGCAATATCCTTCCCCCAGGGGTGGGGTGGGAATGGAGATTTTACAGTATCCTTCCCCTGCCACGCCCACCAAGCCAAACCCACCAAGCCCACAGAACCGGTAGTAAAAAAATTTGGATTTCACCACTGGCCAACTTCCATTGATACGCAATTCTGCAGTTTATCTTGTAATTTGAAAAGAAAAAAAAAACGCTTGGTTTTCCTTTTATCTATGACATTATCTGTGCTATAATGTCTTTATATATGCTTTCCATTTATGGTAGCAAAAACAACACAAAAAGCACAACCAGGTATAATGCACACATTACTTAAAGCAGTAAAATGTGAATACCAGAGCTGAACCATCCATTCGGAGCTTGCTAAATTCAGATGATAATCAATCACTATGTATTCTTCATGTCTTTCTAAGTGGCAAAAATCTTCACAGCAGGATCATTTGATCTTAGACATGAAGTGAAGTTGTAGCCTTCCATTCTTCAGTGATAAGGATACTGTGACATTTTAGATCAATCTGTACTCAGCTTTGTACAATCAAACCTACATGTTGGAAATAATGAGATTGTAAAGACTGAAATGAAACACTGTTTTACTTAGGTGAGAAATGCTCCTCCAACATGTTCTTATTCTGTTGAAAATGAATATACCGAAGAGAAAATGTCACTCATCTGGTTTATAGACAACTAAGTATAATTGTTGGTATGCCATACGACATGAAGCCATAAACTAGAGTTTATAAACAGTTCCTACATTCACACAACTCAATAACCCAAGCAAACCACATTATTAGCAGTGTGAGTTGTGAATTCATTTAAGTGTCTCACTGTTCCAGCTCTTCCTTAGGCACAGAAGTCGGCTCTCACTTTCTCTCAGCCTTTGATAGGATGTGTTTTGGAATTGGCTTGTTCTCACCAACATCAGAAGGATGTGATATTAACTTCTTGTTTGTCAACTCAAGTGTTTCAGAAATACAGAGTAGGTAGAAAAACACTTGTTCGGCTATTAAAGTCTAACATACATTGAGGTTCTATCGTACAATTAACCTTCAAGGATGAAAAAGTGTAAGAGTACACAAAGCAGAAAACATGCTAACAACACACTAGAGGGCCAGTTTAAGATGTAGAACCCAAATCAACCATTAATGACAGATAGACTTTTAAGAGGCCTTCTTAAAACCTTGATGTTCACTCCATGCAAACTTATTAGAACTTAATAACCATTTGTTTGATTCATAGCGTAATAACGGAATGGAAGACAAAGAACCTTCTTGCTTTCACCATGTACTTTCTTGAAAACAACTATAAAGAAGTGATCCTGGGTTAAGAGATGCATGGAAGTGTCCTTTCATTGTAATAACAGAATAACAGAGTAGAAAGGGATCTTGGAGGTCTTCTAGTCATACCCCCTGCTCAGGCAGGAAACCCTATACTTATGATGGTGAACCTATGGCACGTGTGCCAGAAGTGATACGCAGCACCCTCTTTGATGGCATGTGAGCCATCGCCCCAGTTCAGTTCTGCTGTGCATGCATGTCTCCTGCCGGCCAGCTGGTCTTTGGGTCTCTGCCCCGCATGCCTGGGGGAGCACATGTGTGAGGGCAGCACACACGTGTGGGGGAGCATGCATGTGCGGGGGCAGGGCAAGTGCTGGACCCGCATGCACATGCAGGGGGTCACATGCAGGGGGGCACACATGCATTGCATTCTGAGGGTTCAGGCACACGCTTTGGGCACTCGGTCCAGAAAAGGTTAGCCATCACTGCCCTATACCATTTCAGACAAATGGTTCTTCAATCCCTTCTTAAAAATTCCAGTATTGGAGCACCCACAACTTCTGGAGGCAAGTCGTTCCACTGATTAATTGTTCTCACTGTTAGGAAACTTTTCCTGATTTCTGGGTTGGTCTTCTCCTTGATTAGTTTCCATCCACTGCTTCTTGTCCTGCCTTCAGGTGCTTTGGAGAATAGCTTGACCCCCTCTTCTTTGAAGCTGACCCTTAGATATTGGAACACTGCTATCATGTCGCCCCTAGTCTTTCTTTTCACCAGACTAGACATACCCAGTTCATGTAATTGTTCTTCATATATTTTAGCCTCCAGTCCCCTAATCATCTTTGTTGCTCTTCTCTCAACTTTTTCTAGAGTCTCAGTCTTAATCTTTCTAGTGACTTCCCCAGCATTATATAAATCAGGGCTGTCAAACTCACATCTTCACGGCGGCGTCACATGATGTATCAGGATTTTTACCCCCCCCCTTCACTAAACTGGGTGTGGGCGTGGCCAGCACTTACCTACCTTGCAGCTGTAGATTAAGGACCCTGGGAATTAAGAAGAATTTTAAAAAAACAAACAAACACCTCTTTTGCAGGAAAATAAAACTTTTAGGACCCTGGAGGATACAGTAAGTACCATTGAATATTCTGAACTTTTAAGGACAAACTTGCATTAGATGACCTGATTGCTTTTATGAAGCTTGAAGGGCTATGTAGATAACATTTGGAATTCTAAAAGTGGCTTAAAAAGAACAAACCCCATTTTGTTATTTAAAAGAGGAAAAATGCCAGGAAACTGCTAATTAGAATTAGGAAAAGAAGAAGTTCCAGTTGGCTATTTGACTGGAAATTTTCTAAGCAGGACCAATGGAAAATAATAATCTGTCAGTAATAGAAAAGTGTCATAAACAGATACTATAAAAATCGCTGAAGAGTGCTTTGTAGATCCAAACAGGATCTGAAGTTTAAACTTCAGTTGCCTTGATTCTGGAAGGAACATTTGAGGTGTATTATTATTATTATTATTATTATTATTATTATTATTATTATTATTATTATTATTATTATTATTATTATTATTTAAATGTATATACCGCCCTACTCCCGAAGGACTCAGGTGTAAGGATATGGAATGCCAAAAGTCTTGAAAATCCACAATTTAGAATTAATATTACCTATAGATGACATATTAAATATGAATCGAGGGTGGAAAGGCTAATGGGGAACTAGTCATAATCTACAGGAATTAGTTCTCAGTTTTGAAATTGTCACTTAACCATGTTCTATGATAAGTATTTCATCTCTCTTTACATCAGGGATGTCCATCTTTGGCAATTTGAAGACTTGTGGACTTCAACTCTCAGAATTCCCCAGCCAGCATGGCTGGCTGGGGAATTCTGGGAGTTGAAGTCCTCAAATTTTAAAGTCACCAAGGTTGGACACCACTGCTTTACATTTAAGGGGGAGAAAACGGGGGGAAACCCCTTAGAATTAGTTGGGAAACTTTGAAATGGGTCTCTGATTCTCTATTTCTCACTCTTCGTTTTTAAAAAAATCTTTTGAGGATTATTTCTGGTGAGTTCTAAAATGATAATTTCAAAACAGAGAGATAGGTAGACAGCATTTTCCTTGACAGAAAGCCAAGCTGTCAGTTCATTGTGCTACAGCCGCTGTCACACAGCTGCACAATCATCCTGCCACAGGAAAATTGCCTAATGGAAAGTAGTCATAGAAAGAGAAAAATAGGCTTGTGACCTTTTCAATTATTTTCTCATGGGCCTTTATGTCACTGTTATGTATAACCCTCTAAACAATGAGGGCTTATGCAAAATGAATGCAAATAGGGCTGTCTCCTAGCAATGTGTCCAATTTAGGTACCAGTAAGAAAAAGACTGATTAATTTTGTCAACGAAGACGCAGATAAAGTGTGCTTTTCCATCTTGTTGATAAGTTATTCAACACAATGCAATCCTGAGAGTTTTTGTTACAGACAGATTATTTCCTCCCCAAAGAGATGATTTCAAAATCTACTGTGTTTCCCCGAAAATAAGGCCTCCCTGGAAAATAAGCCCTCTCCTGAAAATAAAATCTCTCCTGAAAACAAGCCTTCCCTTGAAAATAAGCCCTCCCTGAAAATATTTAAACACATGTGCAGCTGGTCCCCACCATTTTCCTCTGGTTAGGGTTAGGGAGACAGAGCTGGAAATCGGGTAAGATGGCAAGAGGAGCCCCGTCTTGCTCCACGCACCCCAACATAATAAGATCTCCCCAAAAATAAGGCCAAGCATTTATTTCAGGGTTCAAAAAAAATATAAGACAGGGTCTTATTTTCAGGGAAACATGGTAAGAATGATGCCTATATTTTTAGCTTTTAGATACATGTTTTGATTCTCTCTGGTTTGTATCCCAGATGTGATTTCAATAAAGAAGATCAGCATTTACTGGAGTTGCAAATTTTAAAAAAAAAGCAAAAACAAAAAACAAACCCACTCAGTTTTGTGTAGCTATCTGGGACAATATTCCAGATATCTCTGTGAAGGAGATAAATACATAAAAATAAATAAGTAAACACCAGTATGGAATGGTTAGCTCTTGCCTTACACATCCCTTAAATCTCTTCAAAAACCCTTCCAAGACAGCTGTGGCCATGTCTTCCCAAACTTTAAGAGATGGTATTATACATTCTACTATTTTCGAAGGATGAAACTAATTCAAAATAAAATAAAATAAAATAAAATAAAATAAAATAAAATAAAATAAAATAAAATAAAATAAAATAAAATAAAATAAAATAAAATAAAATAAAATAAAATAAAATAAAATAAAATAAAATAGAATAAAATAAAATAAAATAAAATAAAATAAAATAAAATAAGATAAAATAATAAAATAAATAATAAAATAAAATAAAATAAAATAAAATAAAATAAAATAAAATAAAATAAAATAAAATAAAATAAAATAAAATAAAATAAAATAAAATAATAATAAAATGGCAAAAATTCATACTCTGTGCTCATAAAGTTCCAAATTCAAATCTAACTTGGCAAGCAACTGCTTTTTTGTCAAAGTGGGCCAGATCATCTGACCTGGTCCAAATCAGTTTCCCTAACCTCATGGCCCTAGTATCAAGCTGCCAAAAAAAAAAAAAAATTCCCTCAATAAAACAGAAAAGTTCTTAAGCACTTAGGACACATTGTGGGGAATGTGGAGTGGATTTCAGTAAATTAATTCTATAGCCACAAAAGGACGATTCCTCAGGCCTAACTCCATGCACACATGCATAGGATTAAAGCTTTAAAGTTTAAATGAATGACATCGTAATCAGGGGAAAGGATTTGTTCCTCAGATCAAGCTAAAGCTTAGTAGATGACAGTATGTTGTCTTTTAAAACATAATAAATATGTATGTATGGCTTCCTTGCAACTATGGCTATGCGGTGGGAATTATTCCCAAGAGTGAGAAAGTCTTACTTAGTGAATTAGTGAACAGAAAATACTACATCAAGCTAAAGACAGAAATGAAAATGTTAAGGTAGTTCATTCAAGAACGGAAGTCCTACAAGTAGATCTTCTTAAAGTATATTCAGTATCATAATCATGAGGGCTCCCCCGACCACCCATTATAACTCTACTGGAGAATAAGCCACATTCATGCTATGCCAAAACATGTAAAACTTACTACACTTGCAACAACGAGCAATCCCATCCTTCTGGAAATCATGTTGTAACATTGGTGGAAAAGGGCTGTTTGTTTGCACAGTGTGACCCATTATATTGTCTTGGGATGGCTTTGCAGATAACAGATGCAATTGCATAAAGGTGGCCAGGAAAATGTCATTAAATATGCAAAAGAGCCTGGTGGCGCAGCAGACTAATAGCCTGTTATTATCATTCAGCTGCCTGCAATTACTGCTAGTTCGAATCTTGCCAGGCTCAAGGTTGATTCAGCCTTCCATCCTTTCTAAGGTAGGTAAATTGAGGACCCAGTTTGTGGGGGCAATAAGCTGACTTTGTATAAAATATACAAAAGTATGAAGGCTATTGCTTAACGCATTGTAAGCCGCCCTGAGTCTCCGGAGAAGGGGGGCATATAAATCAATTTTTTTAAAAAAAAGATCAATTAGAGGTCTTCTGCTTTCTTTCTAATATTGTGTTTCTGCCTTTGTAACAATTAGGGCTACCAAGTTGGGTGGCAATGCTCCATGGGGCTACTAGTTACTCATGTAAGAGCCTGTCAAATTGTACATATCAATACATTGATAGCAAAAGAGCTGATGTAGTTCCCATCTTCAAAAAAGGAAAAAAAAATAGATCCAGGAAACTACAGACCTATCAGCCTGACCTCAATACCAGGGAAGATTCTGGAAAAGATAATCAAACAATGAATCAGCGAACACCTAGAAGCAAACCAAGTAATAACCAAAAGCCAACATGGGTTTGTCAAAAACAGATCATGCCAGACTAATATTATTCCATTCTTTGACAAAGTGACAAAATTAGTGGACCAAAGGAATGCTGTCGATATAATTTACTTGGACTTCAGTAAAGCATTTGATAAAGTAGACCATAACCTACTATTAGATAAAGTAGAAAAATATGGGTTAGACAGCATTACCACCAGATGGATTCGTAACTGGCTGACCAACCGCACTCAACGTGTAGTCCTCCAACGTGTAGAACTGCATTTACATGGAGGGAAGTATGCAGTGGAGTACCCCAGGGCTCTGTTTTAGGTCCAGTGCTCTTCAACATCTTCATCAATGACTTGGATGAGGGGAAAGATGGGGAACTCATCAAATTTGCAGATGACACCAAGCTGGCAAGAATAGCCAACACTCCAGAAGATAGGCTCAAGATACAGAAGGATCTTGACAGACTTGAACATTGGGCGCTATCTAATAAAATGAAATTCAACAGTGAAAAAAGCAAGGTTCTACATTTAGGGAAGAAAAACAAAATGCACAGGTACCGTATATGTGGTACCTTGCTCAATAGTAGTAACTGTGAGAGGGATCTTGGAGTCCTAGTGGACAACCATTTAGATATGAGCCAGCACTGTGCAGCAGCTGCCAAAAAAGCCAACACAGTTCTGTGCTGCATAAACAGAGGGATAGAATCAAGATCACGTGAAGTGTTAATACCACTTTAAAATGCCTTGGTAAGGCCAGACTTGGAATACTGCATCCAGTTTTGGTTGCCACGATGTAAAAAAGATGTTGAGACTCTAGAAAGAGTGCAGAGGAAAGCAACAAAGATGATTAGGGGACTCGAGGCTAAAACATATGAAGAACGGTTGCAGGATCTGGGTATGTCTAGTTTAATGAAGAGAAGGGCTCGGGGAGACATGATAGCAGTGTTCCAATATCTCAGAGGCTGCCACAAAGAAGAGGGAGTCAAGCTATTCTCCAAAACACCTGAGGGTAGAATAAGAAGCAATGGATGGAAACTAATCAAGGAAAGAAGCAATTTAGAACTAAGGAGAAATTTCCTGACAGTTAGAACAATTAATAAGTGGAACAACTTGCCTGCAGAAGTTGTGAATGCCCCAACACTGGAAATTTTTAAGAAGATGTTGGATAACCATTTGTCTGAAGTGGTGTAGGATTTCCTGCCTGGGCAGGGGGTTGGACTAGAAGACCTCCAAGGTCCCTTCCAACTCTGTTATTCTATTCTATTCTATTCTATTCTATTCTATTCTATTCTATTCTATTCTATTCTATTCTATTCTATTCTATTCTATTCTATTCTATTCTATTCTATTCGGAAATTAAACGATTCAGTTCCCCTCAGTCTGAGGGGATTTAAACCAAGCCTAGATTTAGATCCCAGAAGACCTTCTCAAAAGCAGCACCTGCCCTCTGGAAGGAGGCTACCCACAAAAATCCAGAGAGCTCTTACTCTGCTGGTATTTTGGAAAGCCTTGAAGACTCAGCTCTTCCCCTGGGTTTTTGGGAAGGGTGATTAAAACTTTTATCTGAATAACATGGGTTTTTCTTCCAGTTTGTGCCTGTTCTCTGTCTTTTTATCTGTGATCCAGCCAGAATCGCTGGCTGTTGGGCAGTGTAAAAAAGTAATAAATAAATAAAAACACTTTACATTTTGCATGGAATCCTTCAGCCTTATTTTTCCTCTAGTCTTTCTTCTGCATATAAAATATAGTTTCTTATGATCTCCCTATTGATTTCAGAGAAGTGTATTGGAAAGATAATATACTTTGTAATTACAGAGGTAATTGTTTATGAAGGTGTAACTAAAAAGGCAACTTCCCTCCATGACAAGCGTTTTAAGTCTATTTAATGCATTTAAAGGCAAGGGAAAGTGTGGATTTTTTTTTAACCTGATAACACATCTTGTTTATTTTCTATCAATAAGATACACAAAATGCTCATTTTAAAAAACAAATGTATACTAAGGATAATATATTTATCCTAATTTTTCTCCTCAAGAAGGATTAACGTTAGCTCATTTGTAAAGTAATTCACCTTCCCTTTTTAATGATCACTCATTATTTTTTTAAAAAATGAATTCTGGTTCCATAAACAGAATCTGGCTTGTACTTGCTAACTTCTACCTATGTGTTTTTCCTTTCTCAGCTGAATTTGCACCCATAAATGTTCTTCTAATGGGCCACATGCACATCTTGTCAAAAAATAATAATTGAAGAGGCTTCCGGTTTGCTGCTGGCCGCCGCCAGACGTTCCTTTGGGATCGTCAGCTTCCATTCCCTGTCAGAGCCGCCGTTACAGCGGATGGCGGCTCAAAAAAACTCCGTTTCCAAGAGGAAACGGAGATAGAGCCGGCAGAGGTGGGTAGAACTCTCCGCAGAGTCCCAAAAGTTTTTTTTTTAACTTTTGGGACGGAGCGGATGAGAAGCCCCATATCCCCTGCCGCTGCTCCGGGCTTTGGGAGACCTCTGCTTATGCAGAGCCAGGCGTCAAGAGCAAGCCTGCGAATTTAACAGAATACTTAAAGAAAATGCGAGCTGGACCCTTAATACTGAACCGCAAGTATTTCATCTTTCCAAAATCTATCTAAGAGAAAAGAGGAGAGGAAAAGAGGGAAAAAGAATCTTTTAAAATGGCGTCTGCTCTGGCTGGAGAAGGGCTAAAAGGGAAAGTCCTTCCGTTTCTTCTTACTACAATGTAGCGGAATAAATATCACTGGCTACATTTGTAGATAAAACCTCGCTCCTGTGCTGTTGATTGAAAAGAAGTTTTTTTTTTTTCCTTTTTTAAGGGAAAGTTCTTTTGTTTTCTATTTCTTCTCTCTTTTTTGCTAAATCTTGTCTGTGTGGGAAATGGCATCGGGACTTACACAGCTGGACAAATGGGGGGGGGAACTTCCCCTCTCAAGAAATTGCGCCAACAAATTTCAACTCTCCAGCGTCAGAAACCCGATTTTAATATATTAGAATTTATCCTTGAAGAGATTGTAAGAAGGGATGAGATTGTGAACCAGCAACTTGAAAAATTTAAGCAGGAAATTAAAGAAATTGGTGAATTGGTCAAATCAAAGTTTGACTTTTTGAATCAAAAGATTTTAAAAGCTGCTAATGGTTTATCAGGCTTTCTGATTCGGGTGGATGCAAAGACTAAATTATTAGAGTCTAAAATGAAGGAAATTGAGGAGAATTTGGATGACATGACTCAAAAAATTAAAAAGGATTTGATAAACATTCAGGATAATAGCTCGGAAGACAAATCTAAAATGGAGACTGACCAAAAGATTGGTAATGAAGAAAATGTACAACAGAGGATTGAAAGAGAAGTTTTAATGATTCAATATAATTTTACAGAATATGCAATTAGACTGAGAGGTTTGCAGGAAAATAATAGAGATGATCTAAGGAAAATATCTTCTGAAATTCTGGCTGGGATCTTAAAGGTTCAACGTGATGAAGTGTATTGTAGGATTGATAGAATTTACAGAATAAACTCCTGGTTGGCAAAGCAAAGGCAATTGCCTAGAGATGTGGTGATCTATTTTACAGATAAAGAAATTAGGAATAATATTGTGCAGAACTCTTTTAATTCTACCTTGCAATTTCATGGAAGAAAGATTTGGATTTTTAAGGAGCTCCCGCCCAAGATATTAATGGAGAGGAAGAAATTTGGCTTTCTAGTGACTGAATTAAAAAAAAGAAATATCCTATTCAGGTGGGACACCCCAGTTGGCCTCATATTGAGATATCAAGGAATAAGATATCAATTGCATACTGTTGAAAAAGCGGAAGATTTTTATCAAAAAATTTTAAAAATGAATTTAACACCTTTAGGCATAATACAGGATAAGCAAAAGGAGTTGGAAACAAAAGGAAAACATCAAATTACAGAGGCTGTGATGGATAAATTGTCTTTGGACTTCTTGGATACCCCAGCTGGACTGTCTATAAATAAGAGAGCAGTGTCATCCGACTCCAACGTGATGAACCATCAAGTCACAGACAAGTGCGCAAATCAATCAGTTGATATACAAGTGATGGAGAAGAAAGATGAGATGATAAAACTAACCCAACAACAACAATACATAAAGCAGAATGAAAATCAACTAGCAGACAAACAATTGGTAGGCAAGAAACGAGGATGGAAATTCAACCCGGAAAAGAAAAAGAAAAGAAATAGATCGCATAGAAACAGCAATTTCTAAACTATGCAACAGTGATGCCAGGGACTTTAAAAAATGAATGAATATTTGAAAAGATAGTGGAGGCGAACAATTGTCTGATACTATCCTGAGGATTGTGGCAGATCTCTGCAAGGCCATGATTTTGGGATGTGAAAAGAGCCTCACTTTGTTGGATTTGAATCATCTAAAATTTTTTTTTTTTTTTTTTTTTTTTTGTAAATATATTATAATCATTTTGAGTTATAAGGCAGGAGAGTCTCGCCGGGGCATGCAGAAGATCTGGATGTTACTCAGTAGGATGATGGGAATTAATAATCCTGATGAATACCACAACTATAACCATATGGATATAATTATAATTATAATGTCACTCGGGTGGTTGTTTTTGCTTTTATACAGATGCGAGGATATCTACTACTGATGGGGGCAGAAGATGACTGGAGATTTTGAACAAACTGTTGCACCAGCATGTTATTTTACCCTATTATGGGTGATGGATTTAACAATCCAGAGGAAAGACATCAAAGAAGATACTATATGGATTATAAATTTAAAGTTATTGTTTTTTCCTTTTTTACAAAATGGAATGCATATATAGATATGTGTATATCTTAGTAATGTGGGCAGTGGATTATATCTAGAATTGTACTGCATGATTTTGTAGGAATTGAAGGGTTGAAATAGGTTAGTTTACTGATTGATTAGTTTAAGAAAAAGGATTCTTAAGTCATATATTTAGGGGAGTGGAGGACTTAACAATTCAGTGGAAAGATACTAAAGAAGATATATTTTTTTCTCTTCTTTTTTTTTCTCTTCTTTTTATAAAATGGGATGCATATATAGATATGTGTATATTTTAGTAAAGTGGGTAGTGGATTATATCTAGAATTGTACTGTATGATTTTAAGTCATATATTTAGAGGAGTGGAGGAATTGGACAGAATTGAATAAATGTTAAATTTGGATGCAGGGAGAAGGTCGATTTAAAATGTTATATTAATATATATAAAAGATTAAAGGTTAAATTGTAATAATACTCAATAAGCTTAACATGTTAAGGGTCAGTACCTCGAGAAGGGATTAAGGGAAAGGAAAGATATTATGTATGTAACTAGTTATGAAATAGCCTATTGTTGTGAAGAAGTCACAGGGGGGGTTGGGTGGAAAGGGTGGGTTAGGGAAGAGGGGGGGGGGAAAGGGGGAAAAACTTGTATTTTAAAACTTTTTCAATAAAAAAAATAATAATTGAAGAGCCATTATAAATCCAAATTTTTAGAGGATCCTAAGGATTAGCTTCATATTTCTTTTGCAATGCTATTAGTAATTATGGAACAAGTTTCAGAAGCAGAGTGGGTCTGCAAACTGTTACAGAGGAGATTGCACTAATAAAACAAGTATATTCCCAATAAAAACAAACCTCCAGAAACAAAGCAGCTAATAATTTAAAATAGCTTGGGGAAGTTCACACATTTAGTAATATTTCTTTCCATAGCGTGTTAAAAACCGCAGCATATATCTGTTACATAATAAACAAATCATTGCCATGATAAACTAAATGCAATGAATCTAAAGGTATCTTAAATTATAATACAGAATAATGCTTGTACTGAAAATGTTTGGTGGATAAAAATAAGAAAGGAAAGTTATATGCAGCAAGTTTGCCATCTACTGATCAATGGAATATTTTGAGTCTTGGAAAAAAAATTGCATGTCTATGCAGGTAGTAAAGCAAGGTACCTTGAAAATTCACTTGCTGGTGTATCTTTGACACTGTCAAACTTTTCTATTCTGCTGGTTCTTTGGAATCTATCTAAATATTCAGTTGAAAAGCACAGAGAAAACCAGTATTGATTTTAATAATAATACAGTATAGACTCTGGCAAACTGACTTTATGTTCTGCTGAAAAATGTTGACATGCAACATTGTAGGAAGCATTTGCCATGTCCTGAAAGAAGCAAGAACTCACAATCAAGAAGAAATGGATGACTGGACATGGAGACATTCACTGGATTCAACAGAGTGAGGGGCTGAAACATGAGACTGAATCCTTTCTTTGCCCTACCAACTCTCTTGAGAACTTGTAACTAATGAAACTGTGACTAAGATTAGTATTTGTTTGTTTGTATCCCGCCGCCTTCATTATTTTTATAAATCATTGAAGGCAGCGACCATACCCAATGGACCTTCCGCTTCCTGTTTTACCCATATTAACAACCCTGGGAAATGAGTTGGGGGGAGAGGGGGGGAGGGAGGGAGGGGAAAGAGAGAGAAAGAGACAAGAGAAAGGAGAGAGGAGAGAGGAGAGAGGGAGGGAAAGAGAGAGAGAGAGAAACTTAGCCCAAAGTCACTCATGGCTAAGGCAGAATTTGGACTCAAAATCTGCTTTCTTGCCTAATGCCTTAAGCACTAGATCAAACTCTTGGCTCTTTTTTCCCATCAATTTGAATTCAGTATATCAAGACTTGGAGTTATCACTTACCGAGACTGTCTCTCTTTTGCCTTGATTCCATGATTGCTGTCATAGCAACCCTGGTGAAAAAGCTTACCATTACGATCAAGGGATATCTATAGGGGCGGATTCATATCTGATCCAAAATAGATTCTGTGTGGATGACAGCATTGAATGGAATCTCCTAGCATCTTTTTTTTTCCCACTCAAAAAGCATCTGCTTGGAAATTGCTAATTATATGAAAGAATTTACCAACAAACATTTATCTATGAAAATGTATCTTTGAGGAAATGTGCCTGAGAACTATTAGTCTTTAGGAAATATTTTACAATATAGTCCCCCACCCACCCACCCCAAATCTGCTCCGTGAGGGTGAATATGATAGGTGAGCCCTGGCAGTTGTGGATATGTTGCTTTTTGGATTTTGTTGTTGTTGTTGTTGTTGACTTGGTATGGTTAGAGATTTTGTTGACACTGTATATTTTAAATTTGCAATGTTGGGGTTATTTTAGAGGAGGAATCTGAGTATGCAGCCCAGAGTATGTTTAGGTGAGCTATATAAATCTGATTAATAAATGAATAAATATCACTGAGGGAATCATTATAAGAAAGCTTATGATCCATTGCTTAATATTAAAAGAATGAATACAATGCAAAGAATTGTTTATAGCTGCCCATCATATTGTTGAAAATTCTAAACAACTAGATAGAAAAAATAAAATGACAGAAATAGAATGCCTCTCTATTACAAGTTAAAACAGTTAAAACAAACTGGATTTCTATTGATCCATAAATTCCTGCTCCCTTCCTCACCACACGAAATATAAAATCAGGTGGAACATGCTGCCTTTGACATAAAAATATATATTGGGTTTATTTTTGTCTGAAAACGGGCTAGCAATACTTGCACATTTTAGACTGTAAGCACATCAAACCCAATGCTTCCTAAAACCAAACCAAGGTTTTAGGAAGCATTGGGTTTGATGTGCTTACAGTCTAAAATGTGCAAGTATTGCTAGCCTGTTTTCAGACAAAAATAAACCCAATATATATTTTTATGTCAAAGGCAGCATGTTCCACCTGATTTTATAAGGAACAATATATTGATCTGCTAATGTCTTCCTGTTGATAATCTTCAGACAAACCTGGATCTAGAGGGAATGATCAGTTCAGTTTAGGCTGGCCATAACACTTTACAGCTGGGTGTCCAACTCGCATTGTCACGGCAGCATCTCGTGACGTATTGGGACATTTTTCCCCTTTGTTAAACTGGACAGGGTGGGGCCAGCACGTGACGCATCCAGCCCACGGGTTGCAAGTTTGACACCTCTGCTTTACAGTTTCTACCCACCTCTATGTTAATAATTATTATTTTTCAATTATATTCCTTCTTAGTTGCAGGATTTGCCACATGGAACAGCTTCTCCTTAGATATCCAGGTGGTCCTTATGCTGTCAGGCATAAGGCCTGGAAAAACTTGGATTATCCCATAGGTCAAGTTGTTTATGAAACCTGATATTGGTGAATGCAAATAACTGAGAATTAGATATAACAGACACCTTCCATCATTACCATTGCAGCAGTAGCTGCACCGGCAGAAATCAGGTATTAGGCAATTATTTATAATCTGTTCAAAAGCTGACCATCCATGTAATTAGAATTGTATTGGTCCCATCTGCACTTTACTGCCTAACTCTATGTTCTTTCATACACTGGAAGAGGGAAAAAAGCAGAGAACGGAGTTAAGAAGTTGATTTGACTGTATAACAAGGGTGGGCAACTACAGAAACTTTATGACCTGTGGACTTCAATTCCCAGAATTCCTGAACCAGCCAAGGCTCAGGAATTCTGGGAGTTGAAGTCCACAGGTCATAAAGTTGTCATAGTCATCCACCTCTGTTATATACAGTGAATAAAAAAAGCTTAACTATACATTTTTCTCAACTTTCCTCATTGCATTGCATCATTGATAGAACCATTCCCAGAAAAGATGGTTGAACATTTCCTTCAATTTCCTTTGTATAAATATCCTCAACAATATAAAGAATGGGGCACAGCATATTTTAAAAGTATAAATGAACTCCATGCCATGTCCATTCAAATGGTAACATACACAATGATTTGATATATTTAGTAAATGAAAATCGGGCCTGATCACTAAAAAAAAGAAAGAAGAAGTGAACTGTAGTTTGCCTGTGTTTTGTATTTTTATGCTATGAAGGATAGATATATGATTTTTATTGCAAAATTTAATGGCTCTTATGAAGGGATACTGCTCATGAAGGAAAAAAAGCCAAAACCAAATTCTTTCCAGTTCTATTGATATTGAGCTAGTGGGCTTGAATTCCAATTGTTGCCATTTGAAAAGCGAAACCCAGAAATCCCCAATTTTATTTTTTATTTATATCGCTATGCTATCATTTTTACAAATAACCCATGGTGGCAAACATATTCAACACACCTTTCTATTATTTTTCCCACAACAAGAAGCCTGTGTGGTGGGTTGGGCTGAGTCAGAGTTAACAGGCCCAGGTTCACCCAGCTGACTTTCATGTCTAAGGTGGTACTAGAAATCACAATTTCCTGCTTTCTAGCCTGGTGCCTTCACCAGTAGACTAAACTGCATGTTTATATTGAGAATCTCAGATTCAAGGGGGTGGGGGGATAGTACTTCAAAAGAAAAAAAAAATATACGGAAACTCAGGCATACTGAGAAAGGAAGAACTGAACTTCAGTTCTGCTACTAAGTAGACATTAGTCATATCAGTCAAATGGGAGAATGCCTATTAATCAAAAGCAATGCTAAGATGGGCTTCATCGAGAAGAATTCTGCCAGGAAAGATCTATTCCAACACAATCAAGATATCCTTCGCTATCGCCAGAAAGGTATGACCTCTGTTGTGAAGAGAAATGAAGCTCGAGTCTGAAAAGGATTTTTGAGAAATTTTCCAGTGAAGGGAAATTTCTTTTTTTTAAAAAATAAATAAATAATAATCTTTATTTACATTTATCATTAAAAAAGAAGACAACACACCAGATAAATGACAAACAGAACAACAAAACAAATAACATACATGCCTATAAGTAGTATCTTAATAACTTAATATTCGGTACAATATAACTATGTTACATTCCGGGGGAGGCAGAACAACCTAATTTACATTTGTAAATCAATTAGGTCTATCTGACCTCGCTTTACTTGTATAATATAAATTTTTCAATAAATACAACTCCTAATCTGGTTTGGGTTATAGTTTTCTCTTTGATAGCCAAATATATAGTTTTTCCCAAGAAAACATGTTTGTGTTTGGTCTCTATCTTTCAGTTTTTTAGTCAATTTATCTGTTTCCACACAATCCAAAATCTTCTTTATAATTGCTTCCTCTGATGGGGTATTTTTATCTTTCCAGAATTGAGCATATGTTAATCTTGCTGCTGTGATAATATGTAATGCAAGGTACCATGAATCTTTTTTAATATTTTCCGGTTTGGAGCCGAGCAAACATGTCTCTGGTCGCTATTCAATCTCTTGGTTTAAGATCTCGTTAAGCCACTTTTTTATTTTTCCCCAAAATTTTACTGCTTCTGGGCACGTCCACCATCGGTGATAGTAAGTGCCACGCTCAAACCCACACTTCCAGCATTCAGTGGACTGTCCAGTAAACATTTTGGCCAATCTATCGGGGGAGAGATGCCATCTATATAGCATCTTGTAAATATTTTATTTATATGCCATAGAAACTATTAGCTTCATATTCCCCCACCAAATCTCTTGCCATTTTTCCAGATGAATTGAGTAACCAAAATTTTTCCCCCAGGCAACCATTGTATCCTTTATTATCTCGTCGCCAATCTCTAACCTCATCAACAGTTTATAGCTTTTAGAAATCATGCCTTTTTCCTGGCCCATCAAGATTTTGTCTAAATCCTGCAAGTCAACATTTATACCTTTCCTATCTCTGTCTTTTTTATATTTTGATTGGATCTGTAGATAGGTCCACCAATCCAATTGTAGTCCCTGGGAATTCAACTCGTTTTGGCTTTAGCTCTCCTCGTGCATTCAGCAAATCTTTGTACATTAATTTTTTCACAGGGTTATATAATTTTGGATATGTCAATTTCAAGCACATAATCAAGAAAATCCCAGGATCCCTTGAGAATGCCAGATGAGATGATAATTAGAAAGAGTGTGACAGCATCTTTTAAGACTAATACATTTTATAAGCTTTCAAGAGCTGGACTGGAAAGTGTATGAGGTAGAAAAAATCCATTTTGTCCAACAAGATGCTTCATTGCTGTGTTGCAGCTCTGTTCCAATTCTCCTCTATAATCTAGCACTTCCATTCCAGTTCTCCCCTTCTATCACCAAGCCTCATGCCTGCTCTCGATGATGAAACAGCCTGCTAAACTATGTAGCATCATTTCAATCCCCTCTTTTTTAAATTTTCCTTCTATTTCAATAGAGGAAATAGAAGTAAAAACATGGCCCTAACTTCTATAGGTTTAACTGTAATTCTGATGTAAACCTGTACACTAAATTTTTACAATGCCTTAGTGTGAACCATGTTTTCATGCTTACGTTTTATTTTGATAAGGTTTTGCTCCTTGGTTGAATAAAATGGGTCCCCCGCCATCGCATTGGGACTTTCATCAAATGCATCCCATTGGAGCACAATCACACTGAAACAATCACACTGAAAGAACTGGGCGGGGGGGGGAGAGTTGTATCATGACTTCTCATCTCATCACCAGTGTATACCTGAGGGCAGCCTCAAATCATCCTTAGCTCCTCCAGAGTTAAAGGACTTTTTCCTTCTTGCTTCTGCAAATGCAATTAGCAATAGCAATACCATATTTTCCCGAAAATAAGACCCTGTCTTATATTTTTTGAAGTCCGAAATAAGTGCTTGGCTTTATTTTCAAGGAGGTCTTATTATTTTGGGGTGCATGGAGCAAGACGGGGCTCCTCTTGCCATCTTATCTGATTTCTAGCTCTGTCTCCCTAACCCTAATGAGAGGAAATGGCAGAGACTGGCTGTGCATGAGGTTAAATATTTTCGGGGTGGTCTTATTTTCAGGGAGGGCTTATGGGGGAGGGCTTATTTTAGTGCATGCACTCAAATGCCTGATTGGGCTTATTATCCGGAGAGGTCTTATTTTCGGGGAAACAGTGTAGCACTTAGACTTATATACCACTTCACAGTATTTTACAGGCCTCTCTAAGCCATTTACAGAGTCAGCATATTGCCCCCAACAATTTGGGACCTCATTTTACCCACCTTGGAAGGATGGAAGGCTGAGTCAACCTTGAGTCTGGTGGGATTTGAACTGCCAAATTGCAATCAGCCAGGAGTCAGCAGAAGTAGCCTACAGTACTGTACTCTAACCACTGCACCACCAGGGCTCAGATATTTCGCCCTATGCAGCTGGCCATACAGTCAGGTGATTCTCTGAAGTCCTGATAAAAGAGAATGCCAACACTGATGATGTTACCTAGTTTGGTAATGAAAGGTCTGCAAGAAAACACCCAAGCTCAGAGAGCACCAAGGACCTCACAGTCTCTAAACTCCACAGCCCATCAGTTATTGGGATGTCTTTTCCTCTTCAGTTCCTATGCATCATGCTCAGGACCAGTAGTTGGGGATCAAGAGAAGCTAAATAATTCAAAACAGCTTCTGTCCCTTTATCCATCAGGTTTCCAATGTGATCTCCTGCTTGCATGGGTTTGCCTACTCAATACAAGTACATTCTTTCTTTCCTCTTCTCCTTGCTTGCAGAAATACATGTTCAGCATATGCCTTAAAGATACAGTTTTCCCACACGCTTTGGTGCTTCAGAATAGATAACATAAAAATGTCAATACAGCTCCGGTGTTGAACTCTTTAAAGTGGACTTGTCTTTTCCCAAGACAACATGGCAAGTGCCTGATCCCAGCCAAAGATATGGCTACTTCAAAAATTTGCCAAGAGTGTCTATATTTGTGCTCCCACAAATTCAAAAGCACTTTTTCCTAAAACATTGCATAACCCTGCTATTTGGTATTTCCATTCTCTACACGAGTTCTACATTTTTAATTGTATTATTAATAATCAGTGCAATTAATTTTAAGCTAATCATTTTTTTTATCCATAACAGATTATTTTTTCTCGGATAAAACTGAAAATAACTAAACGATACCCCAGGGCTGAGTAGCAATCTATTAGTAAAAAAAAAAAAAAATGTAAGCTGATATTTTCAGTTCTTGACTCTAATGGAGTAGATTAGAAGCACTGCCTAATTGGATGACCCATGAGCAAACTTTTAGAAGACATGTTGCTTGGCAAACCGACATCCTATTTAAGAATTTACAATAGTTTATAGTCCTTTCAGAAAACATTTAAGGGAGCATTGAATATTTTGAAGCTGGTTGATTGGAATAAATTCAGGAGCCACAGAAAACTCTTCTGAACTACAAAAGAAACAATATTTCTTCGGTAAACTGGGTCTCTAAAACATTGGGTTAGAAAGACTATATTTGTTTGTTTGTTGTATCAAATTTATAGGTAAAGGTAAAGGTTCCCTCGTATATATGTGCTAGTCATTCCTGACTCTAGGGGGTGGTGCTCATCTCCATTTCAAAGCCAAAGAGCCAGCGCTGTCCGAAGATGTCTCCGTGGTCATGTGGCCGGCATGACTAAATGCCAAAGGTGCACGGAACGCTGTTACCTTCCCACCAAAGGTGGTCCCTATTTTTCTACATGCATTTTTTACATGCTTTTGAACTGCTAGGTTGGCAGAAGCTGGGACAAGTAATGGGAGCTCACCCCGTTATGCGGCACTAGGGATTCCAACCGCTGAACTGCCAACCTTTCAATCAATAAGCTCAGCATCTTAGCCACTGAGCCACCACATCCCTGATCAAATTTATAGAACTGCCCAATTCAACTGACTCTGGGCAGCTTACAAAAAGAAACCTGATCAATTTAAAATACCCCATAAGATGACATATCCTGATAAAACTAATACAAGCCCTCAAAGAACAGGGTCTGATGGTACAAGACAACTAGAAATAGTCATTCTTCATCTCAGTCTGGGGAAAGAGACAGATATTCTAGGCTTGCATAAAAGATCAGAGCAACATAACCACTGGGGGCATAGTATTCTAGAGGACAGCAACCATGACGAAGAAGGCATGCTTCTTGGGACCCATTAGAACATAGAATAACAGAGTTGGAAGGGATTTTGGAGGTCACCTAGTCCAACCCCTTGCTCGAGTAGGAAACCCTATACCTGTGATGGTGAACCTATGGCACGCATGCCACAGGTGGCACGCATAGCCATATCAGTGGGCACGCCAGCTCAGCTCTGGGGCACATGTGCCCGCCAGCCAGCTGATTTTCGGCCTTCTGGGCCACCAGAAGTAGGGAAACAGGCTGTTTCCTGCCTCCGGAGGGCCTTGGGGGGGGGAAGGCCCGTTTTTCTTTCTTACCTGGCTCCAGATCCTCTCTATTTATCTGGAAGTAGCAAAAGACTGGCCCGTGGTGTCTCTGCCAGCCAAAAGAGGTGTGGGGGAAGCCCCTCGCATCCCAATTTGGCCAGCAAGGTGCTGCAGGAGGCTATACAGGCCAAAAACAGGGCAGGGGGTCCTCACATGCCCCCCACGTGCCCCATTTTGGCTGGCAGAGTGCTGTAGGAGGCATCCATCCCATCTACCCCTCCCCCTGCCGGCCTGCAGAGGAGAACTACAATGCTCTTCCGGCCCTCGAAGAAATCCAGTTTGACACTCCTGCCCTATACCATTTCAGACAAGCGGCTGTCCAATCTCTTCTTAAAAATCTCCAGTGATGAAGCATCTACAACTTCTGAAGTCAAGCTGATCTTCCCAGTTTCCACAGACTGCAGTCTTCACAGTCCCCAGGCACTGAGACACTGATAAAATTGCTTTCAAGCTTCCCCTTATTAAAAACAATTGCCACTGCATTTCATTTTGTGTCTTTCCAGTTTCAATAAGTAATGAAAAAGGAAAGGCAATTTTAAATGTAACTTGTAAATATAGATGCAACGTGTGTTTTTGATTCAGTGGGAAAATGTGACTATAATAAATGGTATTCCTTAAATATTAAAGAACTGAACCAAGTTCAAGCAGGATTGTAGAAACCTCTTCCTTAACAAATGCAATTTGATCTATTATATATACATCCCACTTACTGTAGATTTGTTGCTTCGCTACTTATTGAGGGATGAAGAACTCTCTGAAACTCTTTTCGCTGAAGGTCAGCAAGATTTGTTTGGCTGTTAAATCAACAGAGATGTAAAGTCGAAGAGAGTCATTTTAAATAATACAAGGCGTCATCTCTTTCCTGTCATCAAAGAAAATGGATGCTCTTCAAAGTGTTATTATCTCTTTTAGAACAGGTAAAATAACAACCTCTTTGGCATAATAATGAAAGCTTTAGATTTGGTGTCTATAGGATAAAAATAGATGTGTTTAAGACAATGGATTTTCAAAGGCTTCACTGTATTAAATGTGGGCTGGCTGGGTGAGGCCCTAATTTCTAATGACCAGAAGGCAGGCTTTGAATCTATTATATCTACTTTTGAAAAATTCATGTGAGGTTGTGAATTGACTAGAAGACATTTAAAGCAAACTTGGTAAAAAAAAAACCTAGTGCACATCTGTCAAACTCACTCATTGCTGTCATGTGACATTTCGTGACGTTTTTCCCATTTGCGGAGCTGGGGTGGGTGTGGCCTGTGCGTGATACATCTGGCCCGCGGGTTGCCAGTTTGACACCCCTGACCTAGTGGGTTTTACCACACAAAAAGTACTGTAGATTTAATTAGACTACTCTTGCAGATGATGGGGGCCATATGAAAATCCAAAATCCTACTTTCAACATTGAATCAAAACTCTCTTCCATGTGGATTAAAAAAACAGTTAGGCTTTAATTATACGTGCATTTTAACAGCATTGGTCTGTATCTGAATAGGAAAACATCTCAGTTCAGGCAAATACAAGCCTCTTTTCAATCCCTAAACAGGTCAGGTGCAAAGAAATCAAAGTAATAAATGACCACCTGTGTCAGGATAATCGGAGTTTTAAAAGACTCTGTAGGAAACAATGTCTCTTTTGATGTGCAAAAATATAAAGTTTAACCATGCGAGGCACAAATATATAATGCACCAATGAGAAATGGACACACTGTGGTATGCATCTTTATGAGTAATGGAACCACAGTACAGAAAATTAGCAACACATGGACAGCAAAAAGCAATGGCATATTGTTTTAAAATTCTGGAATTGGGAGAACTGCAGTGCAGGCATGTCTCTTGCATTGTGACAACTTTCCTTCCTTACAGCACTTTAATAAATAGCAGTAACAATAGCACTTATATTTATATGCTGCTCCATAGTACTTTGCAGCACTCTGAATAGTTTACAGTGTCAGCATTATTTGCATATTGCCCTCAACAATTTAGGCTCTCATTTTACCAATCTCGGAAGGATGGAAAGTTGAGTCAACTTTGAGCCAGTCAGGATTGAACTGCTGGCAGTGGGCAGAGTTAGTTTGCAATGCTGCATTCTAACAACTGTGCCACCACAGCTCCTTAAGGTCAGTTCAAACAAAGGAGAGGAAATCATAGAAACAATGGCAGAGGATGTCATTTTAATATAATGTTTATGCTTATGGCTAGGTACATAGATGTGCATTTCTACCACATAAAAAGAATCTTAGTCATTGTACTCTACAGACTCATGGGCACTGAGAAAACATTTCAAATAAATAAACTGGATCTACAACAACTGTTGTGTATGTAGTTACCGGGGAGCTACTTTTTACATATATAGCCTTCATATATGCAGCCAGGTTGTCTCAGTGGAGCGAGAAAAGAGGAGGCCAAGGATGGAAGGGAAAGTATACAGCAAAATATTAATGGTGAGAACCGGCAGCAGCAGAAGAGATTTGAAGGCAGGTGGAGATCAACTATTACTCAGTAAGGATTAAAGAAAAGAAGAGTATGAAAAGAGAAGTGAAGTGAAAAACCTACAGGACAAAGAGGGATAGGAGCATTGCTTCTAAAAGCAGTGTGTGACAGATAGGGTCCCAACAACCAGGGGTGGGTTCAAAAATTTTAGCAAGGGGTTATCTGCCTGGTTGCTGGGTGGGCATGACCATGGTGGGTGTGGCCTAATCAACTTCCTGCACACAGTGGGGGGGGGACATTTTTGCCCTCCCTGGGCTCCAGAGGCTTTCCTCAAGCCTCCGGGAGGGCAAAAATGGCCTCCCCAGGCTCCGGAGGCCCCCTGGAGGCTGGAAATGGGCCCATTTCTGCCTTCCTGATCTTCCAGAATGCCCGTTTTTCGCCCTCCCTGAGCCTCCGTGTGTGTCCTGCACTTACCTGCATCCAAAATGGGCTGTGTGGGGACTCCTGGAGAGGGCAGGCTCTTTTGAGCTCTTTTGCCAACTCTTTCTCATGGTGCCTCACCAGCCTCTACTTGCCCCTCCCCTCCCAGCCACTCCTCGCCTGCCCACCCAGGCTCCTTAGGGCCCCAACAGGAAGCAGTTGTTGGAGCTAAGCAGCCACCACAAGAAAGAGTTGGCAAAAGAGCTCAGTTCAAATTGGATCTGACCGAGAAGGAGGCTCAGCAGAAGCACCTCACTGAGGACTAGGAGCATAGGCTTTCCAAGCAGAGGGAAGACGTGCAGCAGTGCAAGGCCAGGTATCGGCACCTGGAGGCTCAGTGGGCTGAGATGGTCAGCCAGTTCCAGGCCATGATGCTGTCCCACTGGAACGAGGCCCTCTGGCTCTTCACCACCAGCAGCACTTCCCTCCAGCCTTCGCCCAAAGCCCCACACCATGAGACTGAAGCAGACCCCGAGTTGGAATTTCTGCCCCTGTCCAACCCACACAAAAAGACCCCAAAGGGGGAGACTCTCTGCAGCAACACAAATGTTCATTGCACGTATCCAGCTCAGGGGCCATAGTTTGATTTAGTGCAATATAAAAAATGCAAATAATTTTTCTGCGGACCACCAAAATTTTCTCATGGACCACCAGTGGTCCACGGACCACCAGTTGTTGACCGCTGTCCCAGAGTATGATTGAATCGGACCCGTTAGCTGAAGCTTTAATTCTGACCATGTAGAGGCTATACCTGGGCCTTCTAACTGCCTCCAAGGTATAGACACTTGGACAAGAAGAAAGAAAAGACATGGTAGCTTTCTAGCTAGATCTGATTGAGTCAAATGCCAAGGGGGTGACTTGAGCTGATTATTTCATTCAATTTTTTTTATTTTTTTAAAAAAATTTTTTATTAACTTTCAACAATTAAACAATTCTTATTTACCTTTTGTGCACAACTATGACAATTTACATATCTTAACTCTACGATTCACCTATACTCTATACATTTTTACTAAAACAATTTCTACTTTATCTGGTTTCCCCCCATTTTTCTGTTTTCGATCCAATTGTACCATTTCTCCCATATGGTGTGGTATTCCGAGTCGATCAATCCTTTCAATTCAGGTGTCAATTTGTCCATTTCAGTGCAATCAAATACTTTTTTAATTATCAAATCTTCAGAAGGTATATTTGTACTTCTCCAACATTGTGCAAAGGCCAGCCTAGCCACAATTATTATGTGTAGAATGATATATGTTGTTTTTTTTGTCACATTTCCTTTTCATTATCCCTAGGAGAAACAATTCTGGGGTCTATTCAATCTGGAAGCCTGTTACTTCCTGTAACCAACAGTGAATTTTCTTCCAATGTTTTTTTTGTTTCGAAACATAACCACCATGTATGAAAGAAGGTACCTTACTTTTGTCCGCATTTCCAACAGCTGGGAGCTTTCTAGCTAGATCTGATTGGAGTCAAGTGCCAAGGGGGTGACTTGAGCTGATTATTTCATTCAATATTTTTTTCTATTTCAATACATATTCACTTTATCTTATTTTGATATTAGTCATTAGACTAATCATTAACCAATAAGCTAAGCTAAACACTTCTCCTATTTGTACTCAATGTTTAATTCCAAGATGGGAGAGGAGGCAAGAACCCAGGAATGATATCAAGAGAATTAGCCATGACCAGCTGGGTGATCTTGGTCCAGTCCCTCTCTCTCAGCCCAACCCACCTCACACAGTTGTTGTTGTGGGGAAAATAGGAGGAGGGGGGAGTATTTGATATGTTATTCACTTTGAGTTGAGTAAAAAAGGCAGGATAAGAATCTAATAAATAAATATGCTTAATTAGAACTATAGCCGTATTTTATAAACTGCACCTTGACACCTTGTATTTTACTGGTTGGAAATACTATGGCATCAAAGAGACAAACATCCGAATTATAATGTGAAAAATTCCTCAAATTGTAGTTCAGAAGCAATAGGGAGAGACCAAGCTCAGAGACAGAATCCCTGCTTTGCATGCAGAAATTCATCAAAATAATAAGAACCAATGTGATACAGCAATCGGAAGAGGGGGAGTTGGATTGGGAGCCGGGTAACTAGGTTCAACTTCAAACTCAGTCTTAAAAATTCACATTCACTTCCTACTTGTTCAGTTGCTAAATCATGTCTAAGTCTTTGCAACCGCCATAGAGCATAGCACACCAGACTCCCCTGTCCTTCACTGTCTTCCAGAGTTTCATGTTCATTGCATTTGGTGACACTATCTAACCACTTCATTCTCTGCTGTCTCCTTCTCCTTTTGCCTTCAATCTTTCCCAACATCAGGGCTTTTTCCAATGAATCCTCTCTTCTCATTAGGTGGTCAAAGTATTTGAGCTTCAGTTTCAGTGTCTATGCTTCCAAAGAAAGGGTTGATTTCCAATCTGTTGATTGACTGATTTGAACTCCTTGCATTCCAAGGAATTGTCAGGAGTCTTCTCCAACACCACAATTCGAAAGCATCAATTATTTGGCGCTCAGCCTTCATTATCTAATGTCTAATTCCCACAGCCGTGTATATTTATTGGAAAGCATATATATGTAGATATGAAACAGTAATAATTATATATCTCTGTGTGTGTGCATGTGTGTGTGTGTGTGTGTGTGTGTGTGTGTGTATATGTTTTCTTTCTTTTTCGTAGGCTTTATGTGTATTTTTCTTCAGCTTACATTCTTCCTATGTAAACCAAGATTTTTATGCAGCCCTAGTTCAGTGAAATCACAATCCACTAGTTTCTAGGCTTTTTTTTTTCTGGCAGCCAGCAAACACTCTGCTGCCCATTGGGAGACTAAGTCTGAAATAGATCTATCTTAGTCTTTCTTGCAGAAAGTAGAGGAATTTTTGAGCAGTTCGGAGAGCCGGTAGCAGAAATTTTGAGTAGTTTGGAGAACCGGCAAATACCACTTCTGGCTGGCTCCAGAGTGGGGTGGGAATGGGGATTTTGCAGTATCCTTCCCCTGCCACGTTCACCAAGCCACGCCCACCAAGTCACACAATGCCTACCAAGCAATGGTGGGATTCTGTCGGTTCTAGGGGGTTCGGCCGAGCCCTTTGTTAAATTGCTGGCTTGCCCCATCCCTTGCCCCCCCCTCCGTGCACCACTATTTATTGCCAATAAATAGTGGTGGGTGAAGGGCGGGCGAGCCAGGTTCGGTGTTTTTTGGTAATTTTATTGGCCCGCGGAGCTTCAGCATAGGCTAATTAGCCCTTGCTTAGATCGGCTCCCAACTCTCAGCTGATTTGCTCAGGGCTCTGCTGCTTGCTTGCAAAGAGTGCTGATTTTTTTTTCCCCTAGCTATGCTGAAAAATGAAACAGAAAGTAAAGCAGGCTGTTGGCTTTGCTGTTGTTGCAACGTTGGAGAATTAGGCAGGCAGATTTCTTTTCTTTTTCCTCACCAAAAAAGGTAGGTGCAAACAATGGGAAATTTAGGGCAAAAGAGGAGAGTTCAAGATTTTAAAACACAAAAGAAAAAAAGCTCTATTTAACTAGGGAATTGTAATAATTGAGATACTATTAATTGTATATTGTGTTGAAAGCAGAAATGGTTAAGTTGTGGTTTGGAGGAATATATGGGGGAAATTATTTGGTTTATTATTATTGGTAAATATAATTAATTGATTTGTAAGAAATAGGAAATAATTGGAATATTCATGTTCATATTGATTAATATACAAAAAAGGTAGTTATATAACTAATTGATTTATATTAAAATGTTGAATTTATATTAAACAACTGTAATATTACATAATTAACCAATGTGAGGATGGATATAAAAATAGATGACAATGGGAAGGGGTATAATATAGAATAGAAGGGAAAAATTGAATTTGATTAAGATTAGAGATCAAGATGAAGGGTAATATTGTTTTTTTACAAAAAATAGATGAGGAATAAATATGGCAAAAAGGAAATATAGAAATTGTAAATTTAATTGAAATGACTAAACGCTGTTTAAATTTGTGAACCGGCCAAATATTCTGTTCAAAGAAAATACATTGTATGTTTGTATGTGTGTTTCTAATTATTGTTATTTATTCATATTTGTTCTCTTTTATTCTTTAAAGTTTAACAATTCATTCTTTATCTTAATATCTTTATATTTGTTTGGGGTTGGCTTTCTTCCCTTTCATCTTTTTTATTGTACAGCAAACTTCCTCCTCAAACCTACCACCTCTCTCTTTTCTTTCCTTCTTACTTTCTCTTCCTCCCCTTCTTCTTCTCCTCCCTACTTCCTCTTCCTTTCTCCTTCTCCTCCTCTCTTCCTCCCTCTCTTACCCTCACTCCTACTCTAATTTCCCTTCCCTTCCTTCATCCCTCTCTATTGCTGTATCCTTTTATGCATATGGACTACTCAGAGGGCTGAAAAAATTATTTCTGACTGGTCCTCGCATTTTTGACCAGTCCTCGAACTTACGACTGTCCTCACATTTTACGTTTTTGCCCTATCTTGTCACCATGGTGAAGAAAAGCAGTTGTGAAATGAGTGACATGGTTGTTAAGAATTCTACAATGGGCATGAATGATGACTAGTCATAAGTGCAAAGACTGGTCAAAAGTGCGAGGACCTGTCAGAAATCACTTTTTTCAGCCCTCTGGGTAGTCCTTTTGTGCATATGGACTACTCAGAGGGCTGAAAAAGTTATTTTTGACTGGTCCTCACACTTTTGACCAGTCCTCGAACTTACAACTGTCCTCACATTTTACGTTTTTGCCCTATCTTGTCACCATGATGAAAAGAAGCAGTTGTGAAATGAGTGACACAGTTGTTAAGAATGCCGCAACGGGCATAAATGTGAGGATGGTCATAAGTGCGAGGACCGGTCAAAATGACTTTTTTCAGCCCTCTGTAGTCCCTATGCAAATAGCCACGCCCACAGGTCACATGACCAGCTAGCCACGCCCACCCAGTCACATGACCAGCTAGCCACACCCACCCAGTCACATGACCAGCTAGCCACACCCCAAACTAAGCCACGCCCACAGAACCGGTTGTTAAAAAAATGAATCCCACCACTGCCACCAAGCCACGCCCACAGAACCGGTAATAAAAAAATTTGGATTTCACCACTGGCTAGTCCCATTCCTTATAGAAGCTATTAAATATGAAGATAGTTTGGAAAATGTTTACTTGATGGTATCATATCATCTTTAACTTCTGTTGTGACTGCCTTGCATTTTCTTTTATGATTTTCATTCTCTTTGACTGTCACTGTTTTTATTGTATTTAAGGAAGTCTGTACTTTGTATGGGTGTTCTAAGCGGCTTGTGTCTTCTATGGAAGCTACCAAGAGATTACAAGGAAGCAAGTGGTTGCATTTTTGCACACATGTGCAGACAGCAGTGTTCAACTTTCCAGAATAGCTATCTCAAGAATCAGGCTCATAAGCCTATTATTATTGTGATTATGCCCAACTTGCAGCAACTGGTGGTTTTTATGTAAAAACGTCACTAATATATCCTTTGTTCTATCCTTTCTTTCTAAATTGTGCCTCGGAAACATGATTTCATACTGCTTAACTAATCAGCACAAAATCAGCTATGGAAAGCTGTTATTCACACCAGGAGCCAAGTTATTTTACCCCATACTGAGTACAGCTGAGGTCTCGGCCTCCTTATAGTCTTGTCTGAATTCTGTAAGTGCCTTTGGCTCCATCACAAAGCTGATTGCAAGGCCAATGCACACACAAGCCTTTTGTTGGGGGTAATATATCGATTTTTCCCAGAGATAGCTTGGAATGCTATCTATTTCTCATGTTTTCCTATTATCACTATCTGCCTCCTCAGGCCAAACCGTCCTCTGCTTTTCTTGTGCTGTTTTTACAGCCTTTGTGTACTTAGCACAAACCTGCAGCAAAACAACACCCAGGCAAGTGATTCTGCCAAACTGCTGCCAAAACCTGATTGCCTGAAATACCCAAAGGACCTCCACATTACAATGTTTAGGATGAAGTTTTGCCAGTCACTGAGAGATACAAGATAGCCGTCCCTCACATTGGAAATTATTGGTGTGATTCTTGCTTAACATTCTTGTAAGCATTTGGGGAGTATGGTTGTGCTCATTATATATAGCCTGATTTCCTTTCATTATCTCAATTTACTTGCTTCATTGTAAGCAATATTTCCAGGAAAGACGTTACTTTCCATTTTTTAAAACTCTAAGCTTTGACTATATTCTGCAGACTGTGAGGTCCAAGGGAATCTTAGAATTAGTTTTATCTTGCATGGGGACAAAAGATAATTATACAAGACAGTGATCTGTAATTAAGTATCTCATTGAACGTTAGCACTCAGAAGCTTTAGAAGGTAGGGCACCAAGCTAGCAAACTAAAAGTGGCCTTTTTCTTTCCTTTTATTCTGACCTGGGTATTTATATCCGCATAACTTCAAAATATATTAATTTTACCCATCATTTGCTCCACCTTAAGAGAACCACACTTGTGTAAATGTAGTTGAGGTTGTAGAGAATGGGAGAGTATGAGCTTAATCCTACTTTAGGCATGAAAGAAAAAAGCTGGGTGGCCTTGGGCCAGTCATTCAGTCCTAGGAAGAAGGAGGCCAGTTCCAAAATCTTGCCAAGAAAACTGCAGGGACTTATCCAGGAGGGAAGACTGATTGAAAGACATGATCTCTCCTCAAAAAAAGTAAAATGTTCCACCTCTGCAGCTTATGACGTTTTAAGCTACTATTTCCTCATAATACTTCACTTCCATCTTTTTCTCCACTGTTTTTTGTCAGTTTGATATTAGGGAAAACATAAATGCTAAACTGAAAATTTATTTTTTTCCCATATTTATTCACCATCATTCACCGTGATCTATTTTTTCCACTTTGTTCGCGTTTATTGTGCTGTTTACCATGTGTCTCTCCTACCTCTTCAGCAGAGCCTAATATTCCCATGTCATTTAAGTAAACAGGTACAGATGTGTATTTGCATATACATGGCTTTGAAAATATGCAGTAAGAGTGCACATT
This sequence comes from Arizona elegans, assembly GCA_022577455.1. Taxonomy (NCBI): domain Eukaryota; kingdom Metazoa; phylum Chordata; class Lepidosauria; order Squamata; family Colubridae; genus Arizona; species Arizona elegans. The sequence goes on along the minus strand of JAKOOJ010000001.1, from coordinate 206,128,361 downwards.
AATGCCGTTACAGTAATTCACACATCCTTTGAGCACTTTGTAAGGAATTAGAGCTGTTGAAGGAAACAGAAGCAAAGAACTGCAACAGACAAAGTGAAATTTAATATTTCCTTGCATTTCCATGTTTCAGCAGTACTTTAGAGCAATTCTGATATGCCAAAAATTGTTATAAGTTTGTTCATTAAAGCAGATCAAGTTTGGTTGGCATAATTTAGGTAGGTAGGTAGTTTTCAGAATACCAAACATTTTATTAAAACAACCAAAAAAGCCAAATGAAATGAAAATATTTCCCTACCTTTCAGCTGATATCAGTTTTGTATTGCCACATCCCATGACATCTTTGAAGACTAACAAAACAATTATAAAAGATTCCTGACAATTAAAACCTCACTTGGAAATCTTTTAAATGAAACACAGCATAGAGATGCTTTACCTCTATTTAATAAACCTGAAATAATTCAGTATAGCCACCACCATTTTTTTTTAATGAAAAAAGCACCTTTGTTTCTCCTTTTTATTTCTTTTGGGGGCAGTACAATTATTATGAAGTTGAATAAAACTCAGAAAGAGAATACTGTGGAAGAAATCTCAGTCTTTTAGAAAGTTACGTGTTGGATTACTGAATTATAGTGAAGTGAATTTGCTGGAAAGGTTGTTGTGGGGATAGGCAAATCAACTGGCATTAAAGGCAGAAAAAGGACATTAAAACAGGAGCTATGATGGATGGAAAGCAGAATGAAACAACAAAAAGAACAAACAATCCACCTTTGCTAAATAAACACCAGTAATGTGTTGTCCTAGATCAGGGGTGTAAAACTCATGGCCCACAGGCCAGATGCGTCACGCGCTGGCCACCCCCATCCTGGTTTAGCAAAGGGAAAAAAGTCACAATATATCATGTGACAATAACGTGCCAACGCAAGTTTGACACCCCTGTTCTAGATCCTAGGAACTCCACACAAACGTTGGATCTTCTCAGTAGCAAAGTTCTGCTACTGACCATTTCAATATCTCTCCCCAAGAAATCCTGGCAAAATCATGTTCTATGATTAGAAACTTGTCTTAAAACTATAGTCAATTTTGCCTGACTCATCCTCCCATTTTTCTTTTGTATTGACCTTGGGCTGCAACATTTCCATTGTTCTCTCTGTCTGCCTACTTCTGAATCATTAATGAGAAGTTGAGAGGGTTCAGCTTTGAATTTAGTCAGCAGCAGAGGCTTCCTGCTTTCCAAATTAGCACAATCTGACACCCGCATTTAGAATAATCAGATCTGTAAGAAGGATGCCTGTTTGATCATATTTGATACTATTACTTTCAACAATTCCAGTAGTCCCACTTTACCGAAATAACATGTAGCATAAATGAGAAACTTCCTGATAGGAAGCGTTCACTCATTCACAGGAAAGCTAGATAATTTTTGAAGAGAAAATGACTTCGACAGCTAGGGAAAAAAAATAGATTATCTACAATGGTCAGAATGCTCCTTCATTTTAAAGAACAGATTTATTTCAGCTATCTCTTAGGCAGTCTTTTTTTTTTAAAAAAGTGCACTTTACTGACACACCATTAATATGATGCTAGACTTCGGGCTGCATGAAAACAGATAGGCAGTTAAGAAAAAAAGTAAAAAAGAGAGAAAAGATTTTATCAGCATTCTACATCTGTTCTTCTAGACGCAGGGAAAATCTCTTTGATTTCTCCAAGATGTATTTCTCAGTTAATGTACTTCATGCCACAGATTTTAAACTTGGGTTTTTATCAATTGTATCTAAGAGTTGCTTTGCTCAACTCTGTGGCTAAGGTCAGGGGCATCCTTCAAAAAAGCAGGGTCAAATGCAGCTCTTTCTAGACTTGATATTCATACTATCTGCTCTGGCATGATGAAGATAGAATAGCTACTTGATTAACCCCTCCCCCCCAACCCATCAATTCTTCCCAAGATTGCTGAAAGAAAACTGATTGACTGCATGATGTTTCTTCTATATCTGCAAGATACAGCTTGACCAAATCACGACATCAGCGTGTTCAGACCATTACAGTTCTTAGATTTAGATTCTAGCAGTTCTTCTTGTAGCATACTTTATCCTGTAATTATGCCATGGAAGAAGGGTGGTTTGAAAAGCATCAATAAATCAGAGTTATCACTGTATTTCCCTTAATATAAGATATGGACTGTCACAAGTAAATGCTTTATTCTCCATCATGTAAATAGTATCTGTACAGTATATCAAGAGTTAACTTATTTCCATTGCTTAATGTATGTATGTCTAACCACTCCCATATCTAGCTCCTCCCCTTGTATATATAAGGAGCTGTATGCCATTTTTCAGTGCTTCTATTTGTGAATATTCAGTGAATATAGAATGTCATCTGTGATTAAACAGAGCTTTATTTAAACATACTATTCTTACTTTAATTATTGAGTCTGATCCTGAAAATATTGCAACATGGACAAGTAGTCCTCTATTTACAACACAACTGGGACCAGGATTTCCATTGCTGAGCAAGGCAGTTCTTAAATGAGTTGTGCCTGATTTTACACCTTTTTTTATTGCCATGGTTGTTAAGAGAATAAGTGCAGTTCTTAAATAAATCATATGGTTGTTAAACAAATCCAGCTTTCCCAGGGACTTTATCGGAAACCAGCTGAGAAGGCTGCAAACGGCAATCACATGACCCTGGAATGCTGCAACAGTTGTAAAAATAGGCCAATTGTCAAAAGCCGGAATTTTTACCGTGAGGATGGTCATAAATGTGAGGATTGGTGGTAAGTCACATTTTTCAGTATGGTTATAACTTCAAACAGCCAAATAAATAGTGGCTAAGTCAATAACTACCTGTGTGGCAGCTTCTCCCTCAACAAACATCTAAGGACTACCAAGTGGAAACTCTCTAGAGCAGGGGTGTCAAACTCAAGGCCGGGGGCTGGATTGTTTATATTCGGAAATCAGGACCCTGTTCTTTAACTCAGAAACAACAAAACTCTCTAATGAAAGAAATAGAAGAATTGAAATAAAGAATCACTGAGCATCTGAACACCCCATTTTTGGTCTGTACAGCTTCCTGCAGCACTCTGCTCTCCCCATCACCCCCCGAACCCTATTTTGGCCAGCACGGTCCATCCCATCTTCCCCCACCTCCGTCCCCTAGCTGGCCTGCGGAAGATAATTACAATGCTGATCCGGTCCTCAAAGAAATCCAGTTTGATACCCCTAGCCTAAATTGGGCATATTTCTACAGACATCTCCCTGCTTTCTTCAGGTCCACTATTTTTTCCATGGCATTTTTCTTGTTAGCTCATCCTCTGATTTCACCAAACACATCAGCAGGATTTTGTATTTACATTTCTACCAATATTTAAAAAATACATAAAACTCTGAGTAACATTCATTCAACTAATCAGTTTGCTTTGCTTTTCCTTTGTGACATCATGCCTCATAATATTGCTGACAGATAGATGATCTCACAAAAGAGAAATAAATAAAACTTTAGGATGCATCTCTGGGTGGGCACCTTACTTAGTTACTCAGGATTGCTTGGTCAGATTTGCTTTTGTTTTTACATAGCTTAGGTTTGATTTACTTTATAGTATTTATTTGTTTGTTTATTCATTGATTTACTTAATATCACACTTATTTATTTATTTATCATACTATCTATCTTATTTATTTATCATATTTACTATATTTGTTTATTTAGTTAAAATTAGTTTAGGTTATCTTAGTTAGGGTTTAGTTTAGCCCCATCATGGAGACTTTCCTCTATTATGCAGGGAAAGCCCTCCTTGAGGTAAGAGATCTTCGGTTTTACTTATTTACTTGTCAACTTTCATGTCTGACTCTTTGATTTAGGATTCAAAGAGGTAACATGACAGATAACATGGCATAAGTAACAGGATCGGGAAGGAACTATATTAACATTTGACAATGAAGTAAAATATGAATCAAAGGAATCTAGGAACAAGCAAAAATTAGTTTAGAATAACTTTTTGAACCTGAATAACTTTTGAACATGAATATTTAAAAATATTTAAGATTTCCAAATCTTTTAGGCCCTTTCTTCTTGAGTTGTGTTAATATCTTCAATTTAAATCCACAAGACAGCCTTCCAAAAGGGCTTGGAAACATGGCTCTGTGGCTTTGCTTGGGATGCACAGAAAAACACACAGTCATGGGACTCTCTAGAGCCCTCAAATCCCTCTTCCTAATTAATTTTTAACATTGCTTGCCTCTATTAAATTTTATATGTGGGGCTTATGTTTTTAATATTTCATTTGCAGAGTTCTTATAGTCTCTCTGGGTGGGAGATGGGCAGTTCTTAAATATGATAAATAAACAAATAAATAGGATAAGTTCTATTCTCGTGATTCACTGAACTGCACTGGCCATTAGTCACGGTTAAGGGCCATAGGGATGAAGCACCCAGTAGCCAATAGTTAGTGAACATTATCACTTCACTATCCTATGTCCCTCTTTAGCACTGGAGAAGGTTCAGGGTGTCCTTCACCCCTTTTTCAATTCACCAGGTGGATGGGCCAAAGTAGTGGGGGAGGAGAGAGAGCCCCCCCCCTTTCCTACTGTTTTTGGCTGTGACAGGTGGAGACCATATTGTGGAGGGTATGCTGTCCCCTCCACCATATACCTGCACCCATAACAAACAACCCATTTGTTTACATCATCATTTGTGCACAAAAAGATAATGCCTCCTCTGCACACACACAAAAACAAAACCCTATGAATATTTCAAAGCAGAAATATTTCCAGAACTTTATATATATTAAGAATCCAAATCAAATTTTAATATAGTTCCTTCCAGATCCCAATTTTGAGATAAAATAATTTCTTAGAAGGATTATATGGATCATATGCAAGATTAATATTGTTTTTAAAACTCTATTTAGAGCTAGAGGATCAAATGTTTATTCCTGACAGACTTTTACAAATAGAGCAAAATAATAATTGTCAGCGGCTTCATTTGTGATCAGCCTATTTAAGGATTGCTTTGTCCCAACTACAAATCAGTGGTAGGTTGCCCCTGGTTCAGACCAGTTCTATAGAACCGGTAGTAAAACCGGCAGGAGGCTCCGCCCACTGACCCTGACATCATCAGAAGCGATCTGCGCATGCACATGCGTGTGATCCCATTGTGAACCAGTAGTAAAGGTAAGTAGAAGCAATCCCTGCTACAAATATCAACATTTTGGTTTGAGAAGGCCTATAGTATATAAATCATTTTGAAAACTAGGACAACTAGATTACCTTCCTCCAGTTGGTTTGCCCTTAATATTCATAATGTCTTCTTTTGGCAGTACTTTCTCCAGAGCTACAAGAAACATCAAAGAGACAAAGGTGAACAACGAAGCATATTGTTTGTGCGGGTACCTGTAGCAGGAGTGGGGACAGAAGGGCAGTCCTTCCTCTGCACCACAGAGGGAAAAAACCCTTCCTTCAGAACTACTGACTTTGGGAGAAGCTTTGAACTCCCTTTAGGCTAATGGGAAACAGCAAAAATATCTGTTTCCCTGCATTAATAACACACCCTGACATTGCATTTTAAATGGACTGGGCCATTTGAAATGACCAGTCTTAAATTACTGTGTCATTGGTGGCTTAATATGCCCTAAATGAATGTTGTGTAATAGCAAAAGTGTTTTTCCATTAAAATACAGAACAAGAGGAGACGAAAGAACTCAATAAAAAACACAAGGAGAAGATGGCTAAGAAAAATGCCATGATAAGAGATGTAAGTAATTCACTTTCCTTACAATCCTGTTTTAAGCTTCTCTTTTTGTTTGCTTATTTGTATTCTGTGATTACTGAGTGTTTCTTGTAGAAGAACTACAAATAATATCAGATCAAGAAATAAACAAGGAAGATTAAGAAGGCACTGGAAATAACAAAGCAGCAAATAACACTATAGCTAAGAAGATCAGCAGATATGAAACTCGAATGGCAAATTATAGGCAGAATCTCCAATTTCAATCCAATCAGAAACGTTTCAACCAATCCACCAATAGAGAGACGGCACTGAATCAGTCAGTACCTGACAAGGAACAAACCATGCAATTCTGCATGCAGATATGAGATAACTCAAAGAAATACAATAAGGACACAGGTTGGTTTAAGGATAAATAATAAATAATAAAATAATAAAAAGCTGAAATAAAAGAACTTGTAATAACAGGAGAAATGGGTAGAGAAAAGAGCAATGAAGATCAAGAATTGGTCAGCATCAAATGAAGATGAACTGCGTGGTTATTGGTTAAAACATCTGACTGGTCTATACTCACTCGTGGCCAAGAGGTTTAATAACATAGTGCAAAGAAGTAAAATTTAAGAGTGGCTAATATCTGGCAAAAACTACCTGATAATGAAAGATCCAGTAGAAAGGCCAGTTCCAGGCTACCACAGGTCAATTGTCTTCTTACAACTTTCAAATTACTATCTAGGGTTGTACCTGATGTAGTTCAACAGTATCTAGTTGAAAACAAGCTCTTTCTACCCGAACAGAAAGGAAACCGCCAAAACAGCAGAATAACAAAAGATCAGCTCTTAGTTGAGAAGATGATTCTGGAAAACTGCAAGAGAAGGAAGACCAACTTGAATGTTGTATGGATTGATTACAGACAGACGTTCAACTCCTTGCTATATGATTGGATAATCAAATACCTAGAAATAATACGAGTCAGTAGAAACATTAGACAAGATGTCTAATGTTTCTTTGCACAAGAAACATTGATCTTGTGCAAAGATCAATGGCACAATGGTAGACATGACTGCTGATGACAGAATGAGAGTTGACATTAAAAGATGAATTTCCCAAGGAGACTCAGTATCACAAATACTTTTGTCATTGTATTTATTCCTCAGTCAACAATGCTGAATAACTCAGGCCATGGCTATCAAACATCAAAAAAATCTGCCAGGCTACCCCACCTGCTTTACATAGATGATTTGAAGCTAAATTGGGGGAAAAAACACTATCTGAAATTGAATCTTTGTTCAACACTGTCCCTAAAAAACACCAAAATATTGCAATGGAATTTGGACTGGGGAAAGAGTGAAAACTGATGTAATCAAGATGTCCCATGGAAATAATATCAAAGAGTCTGGGTGAAGAAGATCACTATAAATACTTGAGTATCCTTCAAGTGGACAACATGAAGTAAAAAAAAAAATGTTAGAAATGAATACCTCATGAGAGTGAAGATCTTAAAATTCAAACTCATGGAGGAAATACCCAAAAGACAATCAACTCCTGGGAAATCTCCATCATTAGATAACCTGCTGGAATAATTGACTAGACTCAAGCAAAACCAAAAGTCCTGGATAGGAAGATCAGAAAAATAATGGAAAAAATTGAAAGATGGATACATAAATAAGGCAGAATATTAGCAGATAACCCGAATCTGAAAAGATGAAGTTAGGAAAGCAAAGGCTCAGAATGAACAATGACCTGCAATAAAAGTCAAAGATAATTTTAAAAAGTTTCTTTCAATATATAAATAACAAGAAAAATATAAAAGAAACAAAAAGAAACTATAGCCCAACCTACTAAAAACATAACTGTAAAAGACAGACTAGGAATAACAAATTAAAATAAACAAGGACACCTATTTGATCTTGATGAATATTAATCACAGGGACCTGTTGTATTACGTCCCAGAGTTCTGCAGGAGTTGTCAGATATTATCCTAGAACCATTGCATTATATCTTTCTAAAATCCTGGAGCACCAGGGAACTACCTGAGGATTAGAAAAGAGCTGATGTGGTTCCCATCTTCAAAAAAGAAAGGAAGGAAGGAAGGAAGGAAAAGAAAAAAAGAAAAGAAAAGAAAAGAAAAGAAAAGAAAAGAAAAGAAAAGAAAAGAAAAGAAAAGAAAAGAAAACAGACCCTGAAAACTATAGATCAATCAGCCTACAGATCAATCAGATCAGGGCTGTTAAACTCCCAGCCCATGGACCAGATGCATCATGTGCTGACCATGTCCATGCCCCATTTAGCAAAGGGGAAAAGGTCTGGATACATTATGTGATGCTGCCATGATGACCTGAGTTTGACACCCTTGAATCAGATCATCAAATTTTTATTATCTTTGACTGGAATACCTGGGAAGATATTGGAAAAACAGGTCTGTGATCATCTGGAAACAAGTAAAATTATAATGATACAAAAAAGATGTTGAGGCCCTAGACAGAGTGCAGAGGAGAGAAACAGCTTTTTATCAGGTCCGCCTGATTTGCCAGTTGCGTCCCTTTCTGGATCGGGACTCCTTACGCACAGTCACTTAGGCACTCATCACTTCCCGCCTGGACTACTGTAATGCTCTTTACATGGGGCTCCCCTTGAGGAGCACCCGGAGGTGCAGAATGCGGCCGCGCGGGGGATTATGGGAGCGAGGGGGCGCTCCCATGTGACACCTCTCCTGCGTGAGCTGCATTGGCTTCTGGTTGGCTTCCGGGTGCGCTTCAAGGTGTTGGTTACCACCTTTAAAGCGCTCCATGGCATAGGACCTGGGTATTTGCAGGACCGCCTTCTGCCGCCGATAACCTCCCACCGACCAGTACGCGCCCACAGAGAGGGACTCCTCAGGCTGCCGTCAGCCAGGCAATATTGGCTGGTGACCCCCAGGGGGAGGGCCTTCTCTGTGGCAGCTCCTGCCCTCTGGAACGATTTGCCCCCGGAGATACGAAGGATATCGGATCTCCGGGTCTTTTGCCGTGCCCTGAAAACTTTTCTTTTCCATCAAGCAGGGCTGGCGTGAACCCCCTCCCCCTTTTTTAGTCTTTTTAGTCTTTTTAGTTTTTTAGTTTTAAATTGTCATGGGGTTTTAAATTGAATTGTTTTAAATTGGGCCAGTTATATAATTCTTTTAACAATTTTAAATTTTGTATCTGCATGTGTTTTAGCTCTGGCTGTTCACCGCCCTGACTCCACTAGGAGAAGGGCGGTATACAAATCGAAATAAATAAATAAATAAATAAATAAATAAATAAATAAATAAACAAACAAACAAACAAACAAACAAACAAAGAGGATGAGTCTGGAGTCTAAATCGTACGATGAGCAGCTAAGGGAACTAGCTATGTTTAGCCTAATGATGAGAAGCAATGGATGGGAGTTCATCACAAGAATACCCAACCTAAACATAAAGAGGAATTTCCTGATAGTGAGAACTACTAAGTAATGGAATAATTTGTCTTCCAAAGTTGTGATTACTCTATCACTGGAGGTTTTCAGGAAAGGATCAGACAATCAAAATGGTATGGCCTTGAGCAGGGGCTTGTACTAAAAGTCCCCCCCCCCAAGGCCTCTTCCAACCCTATAATTCTGTCTTATAACTACTAAAATCCAGAAATAAGCAAATGTGGATGATTTCCCTTTACTGTCATGAAATATCAATTATATATTATATAATTGTATAATTATAGCACCAACGCATGAATAAATGAAGCCTTGGCACCATTTTATTTATTTATTTATTTATTTATTTATTTATTTATTTATTTTTCATATTTGTATACCGCCCTACTCCCGAAGGACTCAGGGCGGTGAACAGCCATAATAAATACAAATACATATAGAAGTTAAAAACTATTAAGAAACAGATTAAGTAATTTAGGCTCAAAGATTAAGAACATCCAAATTTATCTAAAGAGGTTTAAAACCCAATTTAAAAGCCAGTTTAAAAGCCAAATTAAAAAGGGAGAGTTAGGCCAGACCAGCTTGTTGGAATAGAAATGTTTTCAGGGCACGGCGGAATATGCGTAAGTCTTGGATGTTTCATAACTCCGGGGGAAGCCCGGTAGGTAGGTGCCCCCACAGAAAAGGCTCTCCCCCTGGGGGCCATCAGTCAACACTGTTTGGCCGACGGCACCCTGAGGAGTCCCTCTCTATGGGAGCGAACTGGTCGGTGAGAGGCTATTGGTGGCAGGAGGCGGTCTCGTAAGTACCCTGGTCCTAAGCCATGGAGCGCTCTAAAGATAGTAACCAAAACCTTGAAGCGCACCCGGAAGACCACTGGGAGCCAGTGCAGCTCGCGCAGGAGGGGGGTTACATGAGAGCACCACATTGCTCCCATTACCACCCGGGCGGCCGCATTCTGGACCAGTTGGAGCCTTCGGGTGCTTCTCAAGGGGAGCCCCATGTAGAGAGCATTACAATAATCCAGGCGTGAGGTGACAAGGGCGTGAGTGACCGTGCATAACGAGTCCCGATCCAGAAAGGGATGCAACTGGCGAATCAGGCGAACCTGATAAAAAGTCCTCCTGGCTACGGCCGTCATATGCTCTTCAAAAGACAGCCGTGAGTCTAGGAGGATGCCCAAGTTGCGAACCCCATCTGTGGGGGCCAACGACTCGCCCCCAATAGTCAGAGATGGCGCCAACTGACTATATCGGGACGACGGAAACCACAGCCACTCGGTCTTGGATGGGTTGAGTCTGAGTTTGTTCCTCCCCATCCAGATCCGTACGGCCTCCAGGCACCGGGACATCACCTCGAGGGCATCATTGGGGTGGTCTGGGGTGGAGATGTACAGCTGGGTGTCATCAGCGTACTGATGGTACTTCACCCTGAAACCACGGATGATCTCACCCAGCGGCTTCACATAAATGTTGAATAGAAGGGGCGAGAGGACCGATCCTTGTGGCACCCCACATATAAGGGGCCTCGGGGTCGACCTCTGCCCCCCTGTCAACACAGACTGCGACCGGTCAGAGAGAAAGGAGGAGAACCACTGTAGAACAGTGCCCCCCACCCCCAACCCTTCCAACCGGTGCAGCATGATATCATGATCGATGGTATCAAAAGCCGCTGAGAGGTCTAGTAGGACCAGGACAGAGGAGCAACCCCTGTCCCGAGCCCTCCAGAGATCATCAACCAATGCGACCAATGCTGTCTCTGTGCTGTACCCGGGCCTGAATCCCGACTGGAACGGATCTAGATAATTTGATTCATCCAGGTACTGAGGCAGTTGTCGTGCAACCACACTCTCAACAACCTTTGCAACAAAGCGAAGGTTGGAGACAGGACGATAATTTGCTAATACAGCTGGATCCAGGGAGGGCTTCTTGAGGAGGGGCCTCACCACCGCCTCTTTCAAGACGGTGGGAAAGACACCCCCACTCAAAGAAGCATTTATAATCTCCTGGAGCCAGCCTCGCGTTACCTCCCAGGAGGCCAGTACCAACCAGGATGGACACGGGTCCAATAAACATGTGGTCACATTTAGTCTGTTCAGTATCCTGTCCATGCTTTCAGGAGTCACAGGATCAAACTCTTCCCAAATAATATTCTCAGGACCTGCCCCTGTCATCTCCTCTGGATCAATCCAGTCAGAGTCTAGCTGTTCACGAATCTGAGCAATTTTGTCATACACATATTGTACAAAATCCTCAGCTCTACCCTCCAAGGGGTCTTCCCGCGTCTCTTGATGGAGCAGAGAGCGGGTCACCCTAAACAGGGCGGCTGGGCGATTATCTGATGATGCAATAAGAGTAGAAAAGTAGTTACTCTTCTCTACTCTTATCGCCACTAGGTAATTCTTAATATGAGATCTTACCAGTGTTCGGTCGGATTCAGAACGACTAGCCCTCCAACTGCTCTCTAGGCGTCTTTTCCGGTGCTTCATCTCCCTCAGCTCCTCAGTATACCAAGGAGCCAGGTGAGACCGGCGCCGGGTCAGAGGCCGCAAAGGCACGACTCGGTCTAAAGCATCAGCCGCCGCCCTATCCCAGGCGGCCACTAAGTCCTCAGCCGAGTCATGTGCTAGAACCTCAGGAAATGGCCCAAGCTCCATCTGGAATCTCTCTGGATCCATCAGGCACCTGGGGCGGAACCACCTGGTCGGTTCCGCCTCCCTGCGGTGGGGTCCGCACCCCCCTCCTGAATAAGATCACAAATGAGGGGGGCTTTATTTACCACAGATCTGGCGTTGCACAGCATCAGCCGAAGGCCTGGGGCCCGAGGTTCTGTACAACCTGGGGAACGAGAAGAGCTTTGAGGGTCGGAGCGCGCCACCGCTTGTAAACAGCGAGGACGCACTCCCGTAGAATGATGTGGCCCCCTGCTCCCGCCATATCTGCCCCTCCCACCTACAGTATCGATGTTATGGGCATCTGTATCGTAAGATCTAATCATCTCCTTGACCCCTCCTTCATTTTAATAATGAAGTTCAAAGCAGCTACTTATATTGGATCACCGTTTAAAGAAAGATGTTTAAACGTATACTTACTACTTCCTCTGCCTTTACTCTGTTCACTTAGAGATTTGAAATACCTCTGGAAAAGAAAGTTCAAAATCCAATGTAAAAGACAGGACTACATAGGCATTCCATAAGAGTTTATGTGTGTTGAAATTATTTCCAATGTTTTGGGTCAAGTTCTGATTATTTATTTTTATCTTGTAATTTAATAGGGCACTACAATTATAAATGGCTTTGAGAAATATATTGAATCAGAATAATACAGTTTTTTAAAGGAACTTTTATAATCTACTTCTGACTTGGGCAATAATGCAACAGTAATCAAATCTACTGCTCTTTTATGGATTATTTCATTCTATAGAACGTCCTGCATTGACTAAATAATCCTTTAGTGCCCAGTGTAAGTATATGTTCTTCATACACATAGGGTATCATTAACCTGTGAAAATCATTATCACCAAAAGTAGACATGGCAACAACCTGGCTATCTTTAAAGGGGGATGGATAAATTCATGGAGGATGGGTCCTTCAAGTCTATTATTACTGAACACTCATTGTTGCATTGTTAGGGTCCATATGATCCCCCAACCTTGAGTGGACATGGGCAGGAGAGGCTATGTTTCCATCTCCTGCTTACAGGCACCCCAGAGAGAACAAGTTAGCTGCCATGAGAAAATATGGACCTTAGTCTGATTGATAACAGGATGTTATTTTATGAAATTATATTTGCATCCTTCTATATACTAGGAATAACTCTCCAACCCAAACAAAGTGCATCCAAAGAAGCTTCTAAACGGTGATTTGCAATTGCCAGGCACAAGCAACCAGAATTACTTACGAACAGTCTCAAGCAGAAGCTTTATTGTTAGTCATCCATGTTACAAGAATCTCAGCAGACTGACTGTACAGGTAGTCCTTGAGTTATGAATGTAATGGAGGTTGCCCATTCCATTCATAACCTGAGGATTCGTGGGAGTGAATCTCATACCTTGAAGGGGATCACTCCCTCCTTTCGCCCATGCATTCGCTAATTGAATGTGATGCTCGTTAAGTGCACATGAGGTATTTCAGGGTGGGGAAGGTCATGGGGAGGGGATCTACTGGTGGAAGGTAAGGCTACAGGAATTTTAGTGTAGATCAGGCCTGTGCTGCTTTCTACAGTGCAAGCCGATCCCACTCTTAACACCTCCCTACAGTCTAACTGGAGATTCCACCATACTGTTTGGCTAGATTACAAATGTGTGACATCCAGTTACTATCTCAAAAATATACACATCTCTGGAATTTAATCAGTTCCCCCTCCCCCCTAAAAAAATTTGTGCAAGCTTTCAGATTATTCATGTAAATGTTCTTTGTCACTATTAGTCTTCTGCATGGGAAAGCAGACTTTTTTACATCCAGAAATTCATGAATCTCAAATGAGTTATTTTGAACTGTCTCACCAATTCCTTTCCATATCTTTTCAAATGTCAGGAAGTCATGCAGCTGAATTTTCACTGATGAGCACTTGAACCTAAGTAATATCAACCCAGCCTATAATATAATCATTTACCCATAATTGCTGCAGCTTAGATGGCCTACAGGACATGCAATGCTGGAGGAACATTCTTTTCAAACCCTGAACAACTCTGCCAAGTGTTTAGTTGAAGCAATCAATTCCAAGGAGCAAACAGCAGCTCCTTGGAAAATGTTGTTGACGGCCCCAAACAGATTAACCCTGCCTAAGGTAACAGAAAATCCTAAATGCTGAGCTGTTTTCCGATATTCTACACTAAACAAGCCGTGACTGAAATGGAATATTTGCATTACATGTAAAAGAAACCTTTGGGGAAGAAAATTGAAGCTTAAAAATAGCCGCCTGAAAATTCAATGTGATATGTAGGCAGAATACTTTTTTTTTTTTTGACATAGACATGCCTTTAATACCTGCACTATGCTAATTCAAATGCTTTTTTTAATATCGGGTTATGTCCATTCAAATGGATTTATTTTCTGCTAGTTTGCTTGCTTGCTGAGCATTCTGCAGTTGATTCCCATTAATATAATCAGGGTGTTTAATTATGTAAATTCTTTACACATCAGAGTATCCTGCTCAGTAGAATGTACAATTAGTTTCTAATGAAAGATCTATTTGACACTAATCAAGGATTTACATTATCAAGTGCAATGGGAAGAGAGAGAATTGTTTAGAGCCACCGTATTTTCTTTCCCAGCCAATAGCTATTCAGATTTAGGATTAACATCATCAGATTAGATAGCAACACTGTTTCTCCAATGCTTATTTTAAGTAGTGAGGTCTTGAGAGTTTGTAATTATGGGGTAACTTAACTTGATAAGCAGAAACTGCAGTCAAAGAAATTTGCCTGAGTAAACAAGGACTGAGAGGGCCAGTGATGCATCTGAGTTAATTCCTTGGCCATTGAAATCCTGCCATTAAGGGCCAAAATTGTATTTACTTATTTTATTAATCCAAAGAATTCTGAGTAGTAAACAAAATAAAAGCAGAGAAATTCATTCAAGCAAATAGCCAACAAAAAATTCACCAGGGCTCAATATAAAAAAACTCAAACCCACTTAAACACATATATCTTTGCCAGAGTGCCATACTAACCTCCCAATCCCAATACTGGAGGAAGAGCCAGGTCTTCATGGCCTTGTGAATGACCAATAAAGTATGAATTGTCCATATTTCAGGAAGGAGACCGTTCCTTAAGGTAGGTGTCATAACAGAGAAAGTGCCCTTTTGGTGACCCATCTGATGACGATGTTGTTTCATCATGCCCACTTTGAGAAATCTGGTGGAGTTGCCAAAAGCCTCTGGAGAAAAATGATCCCACAAGTAACCCAGTCCCATGCCATGCTTGGCTTTAAACATGAACAACCAGTTTTTGGGATTGGTGGCCAACTGGGAGCCAACACATTCTGGAACGACTGAAGTTTCCGAGTGCTCTTCAAAGACAGCCCATGTATGTGCGTTCAGTGATACAATTCAGAAGTGAACAAAGGCATGAGTGACCAACAACAATGCCTCCTGATCCAGGAATGGGTGCAATTAATGCTCAAGATGTAGTTGGGTGAAAGTTCTCCTGACCATGGCTGCCATCATCAATTTGAGCAAGAACCATGGCTTCAAGATAATGCCCAGTTTGCACATCGACTCTGAGTGGGGGAGTGTAACTCCATTCAGGGTTAATGATGGCAAATCATTAGATCTGGGGGACCTTAAAACCCACAGCCATTCACTCTTTACAGAATTGAGCAGAAGCTAGTTCTTCCCTATCCAGATCTGCTCAATCTTCAAGCACTGGGAAAACACCTTGGCCAGCCTGGGACAAACATTTATAATGGTATATAATCAATGTATCAGCAAACTGATTACGAGGCTTGTAGAGGTCCTGGGAAGGAATGCACACGCTAGGGAAGTTGCAGAGCATTTGATAGCTATACATTTCTAGAGAGGCTTCTCTTGTCTGGAGAGAGAGAGCAGCAGACTGTTGGTGCAAACAGAAGTAAAGTACCTTAGCGAGCAGGATGGTGGAGAAAAAAGTATATTCCAAGTAGACAGACCATAACACAATGCCACACAATAACTTGAAAAGTATCAAGGGATGAGAAGTCAAAACAAAGCAAACACAAAAACAAAGCTTCACGATGCACAAAACAGATACAAAAATTGCTTCCAGCAATGGAAGGCATTCCCTATGGGGTTTAAATCCTCTCTCTGCTTAGCAGGCTTTTCCTGCTCAGTGATTACTAATAATGAGGGTCTGAGCTAGCTTGCAGCATCAGTACCTTGTTACTTACTCAGAAGGCACCTTGCTTGGGGTGCAAGATTCCCAGGCTGAGAGATTTTGTCCAGCTTCCTGGAGTTTGGAGTCTGAGGCCATTACAATATAATGGGTAGGATGTAACAGGTAAAATGCTGGATTAGGATTGGGAAGATCCAGGCTCAAATCTATAATCAGTCATGGAAGTTCACAAGGTGAGTTTAAATAGTTCGGAATCCATCAACCAAAATTAGCTCACTGGATTATTGTGAAGTTCCTACAATCCTAGGAAGGAGCATGATATATGTCAATTAGTGTTCCTGGAACAAGAAGACAATATAAATAAAAATAAATAAATAAACAAAGACATTGTGGTGTAGTGGTTAGTCTTTAACTGGGAATAGGGAAACCCAAATTCTAATCTATACTCAGTCACCGAAGGACATTGGGTGATTGAAGATCAGCCACTTCCTTTCAGCCCAACCTATATCAAAGAATTGTGGTTGTGGGGACAAATAAGAGAGAACACTGTACACTTTCTGGAAGTTGTATATCTAATATAAACTACAGGATAGAAGTCCAATAAATAAAATTTAAAAGGCAATAAAAATACAAGACCACCTTCCATCACAAGCAAGAGTTAAGTAAAATGGGAAGCATGCTTAAAGACAGTTTTATGAGAGATTTCAATGGATGCATATTTTTTTTTCAACTACTGGATGATCAAAATGAGAGTTTGTAGTTTATTAACAGATAAGGACCATTTCTCACTTTATACACATTAGCTGTATTTACAATTACAAAGTTAACTTGTATTTCAGTGGTATTTTAGCCTCAGAAGCACCTATGTTATTAATGAGGTATAATTAAACCCCATGACATCAAAAAATCTACCATCAGTCACATAAATATCTGGTATCAATAAATAAAGACTTCCCCTGTCTGGACCCCAGTCTAAGGAGTGAGCATCTTAAGGAGGTGTGTTGGGCTTCCACTTTTCAGTATTTGAGCAGGTGGTTAAGACAATATTTTTTATCAAGCTCTAAGTTATTTTTTTAAAGATTGTTTTTAATTGTATTTATTGTGCCATATTTTATACACTGTAAATCTTATGCCACTTTGTGTGTAATAAACCAAAAGATGTAAGAAATGACCAGGTTGAGACTGTGGGCAGGGTCAAATGCATAATCAGTTTGGAGTCACTACACCCCATAAGAGACCTTTCAGAGACTTCCAGCCCCCTCCAAGTCCATTGGCTCTTATCTGGTGCCAATTTGCCTTGACCATTACTAGATCAGATTCTTGTGTATAGGTAAACCCATAGTGCTTTTGAACTCTATGCTGGCTCTTGATTTTTTGCTCCCAAAAAAGATGGGACATAAGTTCAATCATAGATTTCTGCAGGTGGTATGATGACATTTAGAGATGAGAGACTGCTTTGCAAGTTGGTGAAGCCTTCTCAGTGAACAGGAGCACTGCTCTAGAAGTGTTTGCATATGAGTGCCTTTGTGTAAGGTTGGGCCCTAGGGATAAACTGGTTCTGTTGTTGGGCCCTAAACTGGTTCTGTTGTTGATGTGTATATTATCCTGCTGCCAGCTGTGGTTTTTCAGGAGCTCCTGTTAACTCCAGACTGGTATTGGAATTTTAGAGCTTAAAGATTTCCATCTCCATGCCCTGGAGACAGTATTTGGAGTAGTTTTTGACTTCATGCCCCCTCCCCCATAGCATCCATAGTATAGCCCAGATAATTTAAACTCCACTCCACACAGGTATAAACACACTTGATCATTTTATTCTTTTGATCAGATGAGATATGGTCTGAATAGGGAAGATCTAAACATCTGTCCTTTGCTGTGTCAGATCTCTTCTTGGTCTGATCTTGGAGATTGTTAGTGTCATGGATTCCCTTGAATGTAAAAGAGGCATTTAAAATGGTCCATCCCAGGCATCTAATGGCTCTTAATGATTTTGTAGGTATTCTTGGAAATTCTCCTGATGACTAAGTGGACAGCTTGATTTTGGATCTGATTGATTTCTGATATAAGTAGACAATCAGGAGGACTCTTGCTAATCAGGAGTCTCTTCTCATACATCAATCCTGACATCTTTCTGGCTTTCTGAGAAACTTTGAAAATTAAGCAAGTGGAAAAATTCCTAGACCAACTATGGAATAAGACCAGAAGTAAATGCAACCAAGTACTAGTATGAGTCCAGATTTGCAACCCATAGTAGCAGTAAGAATAGCAAAGCATTATTTTTTGTCACATTTTGTATCTGCATATTCTTGGGTAATCCAAGCCATTTGTGGGAAAAGAAAGGAAGATAAAGTTCCTGCAGATCTTCTGCATCGTTTTACAGATTTCTTTGCCACTGAAGTTGCTTGCATTCATCTAATTCTGATATTGATTGGGCAGAGCTTTGTGAACTTGTGAAGTGGCACAGCATTTAAGAGTGTTACCTGGGATCATGTGAGTTTGTGGGACTTGAGGACTTAAGATAGCGTACCATTGTCTCCATGCCATGTTTGGAGTAACTATCCTGGCTGTGTGAACTTTGATTGAGGAGGTAGTGAATGCTTCTCTGAGAGAAGCTGTAATGTCCCCCTCATTTTGTAGATAAACCAAAACCTAATCTCATTTTACTAACAAGTATGGTGTTCAGCTTGATTATTTTATAAACTGGAGCAAATAAAATTTGATGCTCTTGGGTCTCAGTAATACTTCTGCTCTGTGTAGGGATTGGACATTTAGTTGTGTATTCTACCTCCTTTGCTTCTCTTGGTATAAGAATTCATAAGAAGCCTTCTCAACTGATAAATCTGAATTATCCCCACTTTCCGGACAAATAAAATACAATCTAGACAAATAGCATAGTACACTTTTGAGTGCCTAGGTTAAGATAAATGTGATTAAGATTAATTTAACTCTGAAGCTGATTTATATTTTAAAAGGCCTTCTGGTTTTATTCCTTCACACTCTTTCAAGTAAACTTATGGGCTGTTAAATAAATTTTCTCTGGCTGGAGCATCCCTTAGGACATTTCACTGCATAAATTACAGTGAAAAAGGTAACAATTCTCTTGCCTTGAGCTGGGCATTTGTTGACTATTTGGACACATCCATGTTGCTTTCTTGGCAACAATACAGAAATGGATTTCCACTGACTTTTGGGAATTAGGGTTAAACGAACACGATCCTTCCCTGCTTTACTCCAATGCATTCATTAATTGAATGCACAGGTTGTTAAATGCACATGAGGTATCTCAGGGTGGGGAAGACCCTGGGGACCCTAGTGCTTCCAAGCACCCCAGGCCTCCCACGACCCACTGGGATATTTCATACTCCCTGCAGGCCTTTGTTCTCTGTGCCAAAGATTTCATGCTGCTCTTTAGCAAAGAGGACAGAAGCCTTCAAAGGCATGATCTCATGCTCCTTCAGGCCTCTGATCTCTTTACAAAAGGCTTTTAGCATGGAGAACAGAGGCCTGCAGGGTCGCGAGATCGTATCCCTGAAGGCTTCCATCCTCTTTGCTAAAGGCTTTTGACACAGAGAACAAAAGCCTTTGGGGGCATGCAATCTCACGTCCCTGCTGGCCTCTATTCTCTGCCGCAGAGTTGGAGAGCTTGGCACCACCATCCTGCACACCTCACTTGCTGGATATATTTTCCCCAGTGGAAAGCAGGAGAGAGCAAGCAACTCCATGAAGCAACTTCCAGGATTGGCCAGGTTTGTTGCCTCCATGGGGCTTAAAAAATAAATATGAATTTTTCCAACTTCTCACAAAAGTTGCCTCATGGAGTTGATACACGTCGCCTTCTCGTCACTGAGGAAAGTGATGACCTCAGAGGGTTCTTCTTTGAACATTCACTAAGTGAACATTCATAACTTGAGGAATACTTGTATAGCACTGGAGTTTTTAGGTGATTTCCAACTGATGTGAGTTCTCTTTTCTAAGCCAGACAAGGCAGTCTAAATACTGCACGTGAAAATCAGGTTTAGCTGAAAGTGGGTTTAATTCTCCATACTTGACATTCTTATAGCTGAGGTTGCACAGTTAAGATATTTTTAAGATTACTTAAAATTTTAATCTGCTTCTTTTTCTTGACTAGATTTAGTGGCATTTATTTGGGAAAGCCCTAAGAAGAACAATTTAGATTCTTCTTGCTAAAGCTTGTAGTAGCTATATGACTTCCTTGGTTGAAGCAGCAAAGAGGCAGGATGATTTACCTTGCTGAACATTTCAGGCTACTGTGTAACCTTCCTGAATTTCTGTAAAAGGATTTAGAGTTAACCTGAGGGAGGGAGGGAGGGAAAAAGGAAGGAGGGAAGGGAGGAAGGAAGGAAGGAAGGAAAGGACTTGAAAATGAGATAAAAGGCTCATTAGAAAGAAACTCAAAATAATTCTGCCTTGACTTTGCTTAATATAAGATGTAGCAGAGACAAACTTGGACAGGCTTTCAAGACTGAGATTAGCCCTTTGAGGTAGACCAAGTCAAGAAACAAATATGAAGAAAGCTGCATATGCAATGCACAATAACAAAAGTCTTGAACAAACATTCTAAAAATGTATTTAGAAAATGCAGATCAGCTATCCAATGTGAAACAGTTTATTAAACAATTATTTATTAAAATTGTCTGAGCCCACAGCCCTCTAAGAGTGGATGGACTCTATCCACTAGGAACAGTATTGATCTCATTATCCATTGTATCGCATAGAGGAACGTTGCATTTGCCTAATTGCAATTAGCCTTCATTATGTCAGCACGATCAGCCTCTGATTACTGAGCTGTGAACGGATAACAGGAATAGGAGCTCTCTCATATTCATAATATTAACTGCAGTTTTGGTAATGAAATGGTTGGAGAAGATGCAAAGATGCAGAGAACCCACAAAGTCCACGACCAGCTACATTCATTCACTCACATCTCTTCAGCCCATGCTTTTGCAAGGGAAGAAACACAACTCAGCTTTGCTTTAAAAGCATCATCACAGAATCTGCAGCAATGGAGCCTTTGAATGTAATAAGCAGTCAAGAAAAATAATTCTCAGTTCTCCAATATGTTCCCAAATAGCCCTGCCATAACTTCTTACTTGAGAGTTTGTAGAGCAGGGGTGAAATGCTCCCGGTTCAGACCGGATCGCCAGATCCGGTAGCGATGGCGGTGGTTCGGAGAACTGGTAGCAAAAATCCCTGCCCACCACCACCACCATGCCCAGCTGAGCCGCACGATCATCAGAGGCTTTTTTTTTTACTTTTAAAAGTATTTTTTCTACAACCTCTTCCGACGAAAAAATGCTTTTAAAAGAAAAAAAAAACTCTCTGATGTCTGATGATCCCAGCTGAGTTGCCTGATTGGCAGAGAGGCATTTTTTAAAAAGCCTCTCTGACGTTTCCAGCAGAGTTGCCTGATCGGCAGAGGCTTTTCAAAGCATTAGAAAAAATGCTTTGAAAAGTTGTTTTTTTTAAAAAAAGTTGGCCACGCCCACCCAGTCACATTACCCCTCCCACCAAGCCATGCCCACAGAACCGGTAGTAACAAATTTTACATTTCACCCATGCTGTAGAGGTTCTCAGTCATCCAGGAGGTCATGGTTATCCCAAAGATGCTTTTTCAGGAGGCAACTGGACTTTCTTGTTTTTTTCTTTTGAAGACATATCCTGTCAGAACTG
This sequence comes from Arizona elegans, assembly GCA_022577455.1. Classification (NCBI taxonomy): domain Eukaryota; kingdom Metazoa; phylum Chordata; class Lepidosauria; order Squamata; family Colubridae; genus Arizona; species Arizona elegans. The sequence goes on along the minus strand of JAKOOJ010000001.1, from coordinate 206,106,716 downwards.
ATGAAACTTCTTGGATGAGAAGTGAAACATCTTCAAAAGAAAAGAAAAAAAACAAGAAAGTCCAGTTGCCTACTGAAAAAGCACTTTTGGGTTTTTACCTGAGACTCACTTTAGTGAGAAAACTAAATAAATAACCTTCCATCGACTAAAGAAAAAAGCTACCCTCTGCTACCAAAAAGGTTCTGGCTTCTAATCACACCCCAATCAGTTGGTGTGTGGTATATTGATATGCCATAGACCCATCAGAATTATTTAAAGGAACTTTAACGTTACATTAGAGGACAGTCCTTAAAATCACCAGCCCTACTTGATTGGCTGTCAAATTATCAATTGAGAGCTATTGAAGGAGATTTTTTTTTAAAAAAAGAAGAACTAGTATTACAGGTAGTCCTCAACTTATGACCTCAATGGAGCCAACGTTTCTGTTGCTAAGCGACAAAGTTGTAAAGTGAGCTTTGCCCCATTTTACAACCTTTCTTGCCGCAGCTATTAAGAGAATCACTACAGCTGTTCAGTTACTAACATGGTTGTTATGTGCGTCTGACTTCCCTGTTGACTTTGCTTGTCAGAAAGTCACAAAAGGGGATCCCATGACCCCAGGACACCTTATCCATCATAAATAAGAGCCAGTTGACAAGGGTCTGAAGTTTTGATCACGTGACCACAGGTATGCTGCAACAGTCATAAGTGTGAAAAATGGTGATAAATCACTTTTTTCAGTACCATTGCAACTTCTAATGGTTACTAAATAAATGGTTGTAATTCAAGGACTACCTGTATAAGCTTTGTGCACTCATTCCAGATAATATCAAGATCAGCTGAAATTAATTATTTCCCCCAAAATTCAGAGTATGAAGGAGCACTTTCATTTGGATAATACCAAAACATAAATAATGATGGGCAGGCCTCTTTTTTGTTTGCCTTGGGGAGAGGTACTGGAGCTGTGGTGGCTCAGTGATTAAAATGCAGTATTGTAGGTTAACTCAATGCTCACTGCCAGGAGTTCGATCCTCACTCGTTCAAGGTTGCCTCAGCCTTCCATCCTTCCAAGGTGGGTAAAATGAGGACCCAGATTGTTAGGGGCAATATGCTTACTCTGTAAACCACTTAGAGAGTGCTGTAAAGCACTGTGAAGCAGTATATAAGTCTATGTGCTATTGCTATTGCTATTATTACTAGGTAACCATCTGTGCTAAGAAAAAACACATCAGCAGTCGTAATCTGTCATTCAGAAGCAAGATGTGTCTATAAGCCCTCCCAAGGAATGAAGTTAAACTAAGAATCTCAACTTGCCTGAAATGAAACTAAAGTGGAGTCATTCTCATAATATATCAGTCTGTTTCACTGGATCCCAAGCTACAGTCCAAAACTGAATGGAAAGAAGAATTAGAAAGGCTCCTCAATTCTCTCTCTCTCTCTCTCTCCCTCCCTCCCTCCCTCCCTCCCTCCCTCTTTCTTTCTTTCTTTCTTTCTTTCTTTCTTTCTTTCTTTCTTTCTTTCTTTCTTTCTTTCTTTCTTTCTTTCTTTCTTTCCCACCTTTATTATTTTTATAAATAACTCAAGGTGACAAATATACCCAAATATTCCTTCCTCCACCTCTTTCCCCCACTACAACAACCATGTAAGGTGAGTTGGACTGAGAGAGAGTAACTGGCCCAGAGTCACCCAGCTGGCTGTCATGGCTAAACCAGGACTAGAACTCCCAGTCTCCTGGTTTCTAGCCTGAGGCCTTTAACCATTAGACTAATATGAAAGGCATGGTGATTCTGTATTCCTTAACATCACCTAGAACCATGATGGTAAACCTATGGCACGTGTAAGGGTGCAGGGGGATGCGCAGGGGTGGAGCGCATGTGGGAAATGTGTGTACATGTGCAGGGGGATCGGGCATGCATGGGGGGCAGGGGGTCACGCACGCACGTGCGGTGGGTGGGAGGACAATTTTTAGGCCCAGGAGGGTGCAGGGCGTCCTACTAGGCCCAAAATGGGAGACGGGGTTGCATGTGCATGCACAGGGGGAGTGTGGGGGGTTATGTGCATATGCGCAGGGGTGTGGGAGTGTGGGAATCATGCACATATGCATGGGGGGCACTCATTGTATTATGGGTGCCGGCACATGCGTGCGCTTTTGGCACATAATGAGAAAAAGCTTAGCCACCACTGACCTAGAATTTCATGTAGAAATGAAATAAAAATAAGTCTTGTACGTTCTTCAGGTCAAGAGTACCTGTCAGAGCCCCATATTTTGCAAAAGTTGCACATCAGAATAAGTTGCATTACTTTTCCCTCAGTTCTAACACTTTAAGGCAAAATAGCACCCGCTATTGCATCTTTTTTCAATAAAATCTTTACAGGTAGTCAAACATCTGTTTTTAAATATTAAAATGTAGTGATTTTTTTAAAAAAAATATACAAACTTGAAAAATGGGCAAAAGTGCTTCTTTGGAACAGCAATGGGCAATTCACCATTTGCAGTTTTGTGTGTTGCCAAGATAAATTTTTGATAGCCTCCAGTGTCTCATAAATTCATAACGGAGTTATCTAGTGATGAATCCTGAATAATAACCTGATTTTCATCGACAAAGGAAAGCATTAAATCTCCACTAGGAAAATCATGCCTTGCATGTTGGCTTCCAACCATTATCCTGTCGACTTTAAGAAGGAAATTTTCTGCACAGAAAAGCTTTGATATGTAAATAAAGGAAGCACAATCAGAGATGATGATGATACGATGATGAAGATGACAATTTCACTTTGCTTTAATAGAAATGCAAAAGAGCACACGGTTTCCTTTTACTTGCTTTCCTACACTGCCTGGATTTTTATTTATTTATTTTATATTTTATAAGAAAAGTCGCTGAGTTCTCAGAAGAAGCAAGAAACAGCAACTTGTGGTTTAATACCAATCTAAAATTGCTAAAGCAAACTGACTGTAGGCGTCACGAAAGAAAAAGAACCAGAATGAAATCACGTGTACAAAGAACCTGCTGAAGTCCCAGGTGCACATAGCTGGACAAAGTTGAAAAAGAGGTCAAAGAAGGAATACTGGAATTTTCATATATAGGGTAGCTAAAAAAAAACAAAAAACAATGAGAAGGATGAGCTGAAGCACAAGAGATGATACAGTATCCTAAAAGCCCAGAGGAGAGATGTGCACAGATTAAAGAAGAAAAATAGTCCCACATAAAAAAATAAAATCAACCTCATTTGACTTCTGCTGTTCCCAGCAATCATAACAACCTGCAATTGCAAATTGTATTTTTCACTTCTCAAGAAAGCAGTGATAAAGAACAGGGAACATACAATTGAAAGTTATTGCTCTTTGTTGTTCGAAGTCAATCGTTTTTTGGTGAGGAATAAGTCACACAATATCTTTAATCATTTAGGTCCTTCAAAATAAGGGGATAAAAGAGCAGGGAAATAAATGGAAATAACACATAACACTTTTAAAAATATGTTTCTTAATGTATTTAGCTCTGTTGTACACTACCCACTACACTCTGTCACTCGGTTGTGAGATGAGCAGCTCTATGCATTGTTTTAATAATTAAAAATGTTTGCTCCATTCTGTACCTTTTATTATTTTACTTTAGGAGAGAGAGTAGCCCAATGGACCTTCTACAATACAGACTCCTAAGATCATCATAAAGATTACATTTATTTCACTGTTTCCAGGTCTGCAGAACTCTAAAATATTCTTGTTAAGATAAAAGATAGAAATTTTTAACAGGTAGGAAAGAGAGCATTAATACAAAAATACAATTGATCTACTCAGTGTTTCTGAATTTGCTGTGAAATCTTTAAAAATTTAAAATCATTGGGAGTCAGTCCACATACAAATTTGATAGATAAATAAAAATTACATGAAGAGAATATTTGTAGAACAGGGTTGAACTGTGGGATCATTGGTGCTCTCTGAGCTTGGTTGTTTTTTTGTTTTTTGGGGGTTTTTTTGCAGACATTTCATTACCCAACTAGGTAACAACTTCAGTATTGGGTTGCCCTGAAGATGTTACCTAGTTGAATAATGAAACGTCGGCAAGAAAACAACCAAGCTCAGAGAGTACCAAGGTCTCTCCACTCTGTTGACATCTAATTATCTAGGGTTGTTACTGAAATGTAAGATCTTACATACCTCCCATGCCTTCAGCCCTCATGCAGTTGATCAAGAAAAGTGAACAATAGAAAGACATTGTAATATAAATGGAGATGGAAGATCTGACACCCAAAGACTTTTATAGTACAATCTCCCAGAAATTTAGAAGGTCTCAGTTGAGCACCATCAAGCTCAGATTAGTTAGCTAGTTCTAATTAAAAATAGTTTTAACTAAGAACTAGGAAGAAATTTTTGCCAGTGAGAATAATTAATCAGTGGAATGACTTGTCTTCAGAAGTTGTGGGTGCTCCAACACTGGAGATTTTTATGAAAAGATTGGACATCTATTTGTCTGAAATGGTATAGGGTCTCCTGTTAAGCAGGGGGTTGGACTAGAAAACCCCCAAAGTCCCTTCCAACTCTGTTATTCTGTTATCTGAGCCAGAGGTTTGGTTAAAAAAGAATTTCAGTGCTCCCTCTCTGCCTTTTGAATAACTCTCATAAGTGTTGCTACCCGGCTTTATGTCAATCAAGGCAGGGGTGAAATGCTCCCAGTTTGGACCGGATCGCCCAATCCGGTAGCGATGGCAGTGGGTGGTTCGGAGAACTGGTAGCAAAAATCCCTCTCCCCCCCCGTGCCCAGCTGAGCCGCGCGATCATCAGAAGCTTTTTAAAAAAACTTTTAAAATCATTTTTTCTATAACCTCTTCGGCCGAAGCAGTTGTAAAAAAAAAAATGCTTACAAAAGGCTCTGACGATCCCAGTTGAGTTACCTGATCGTCAGAGGCTTTTTTTTTCTTTTAAAAGCAAAAAAAAAAAAAGCTTTTAAAAGAAAACAAAAGCCTCTGACAATCAGGCAACTCAGATGGGATCGTCAGAGCCTTTTAAAAGCATTTGTAAACAACCTCTTTGGCCAAAGAGGTTGTAGAAAAAACGCTTTTAAAAAAAGCCGCTGATGATCAGGCAACACAGCTGGGATCGTCAGAGGCTTTTAAAAGCATTTTTTTTACAACCTCTTCAGCTGAAGAGGTTGTAGAAAAAATGCATTTATTTATTTATTTATTTATTTGTTTGTTTGTTTGTTTGTTTGTTTGTTTATTAGTTTGATTTATATGCCACCCTTTTCCGGAGGCTCAGGGCGGCTTACAATGCATTAAGCAATAGCCATCATACTTTTGTATAAACCTGCTTAGTAGGGCTTTTGGGCCTCCCTAAGCAGTGTTCTTTTTTATACAAAGTCAGCTTATTGCCCCCACAATCTGGGTCGTCATTTTACCTACCTCGAAAGGATGGAAGGCTGAGTCAACCATGAGCCTGGTGAGATTTGAACTCGCAGTAATTGCAGGCAGCTGACAGCTAAGTACTACTTTAACAGCACTTAGTCCACTGCGCCACCAAGGCTCCTTAAACTAAAAAAAAAAAAAAAGTTGGCCATGGCCACCAGTCACATTACCCCCCACCAAGCCACGCCCACAGAATCGGTAGTAACAAATTCTACATTTCACCACTGAATCAAGGTATGTGATTGGTTTGAAAGTTCCAAGTACTTATGGCCTGGATTTTAAACCTACAATCTTACTTGAAGTATTAAAAAAGGGAAGTTTTTCTGTTCCAAGCTTTTCATGGACACAGCTTTCCTACAGAAAGTGGAACTACCGGTATATTCACTCCATCACACTGTGCTTAATAACTCTTACTATTATGTACAGACATGGGAAATTTAATAGAAAAACCTGCCCTTGGGGCTCGATTCTCTGTACTGCAGTCATAACTTTGAAGTTAGCTACTAATGTCAGACATTATTTAATATTGCATGTTACAAATGTTTATTTTGCGTTTTCCACCTCCCAAGAGTATTTTCCCATGATGTGCTGAAACTAGAAGTTTATTTTTTCCCCACGTTGAACAAACCAGTTAGTCCTTTTTCAAAAAAACCTTTTTCATAAAAAAAAAAAAAGACAGGAAAAAAAAAACCTCCCACAAATAAACAACAACCAAACAACCATTTTTACTTTTATTATGCTAATTCTACCCATAGGTGAAAGAAGGAAATGAGCTTTTATAGCAGTCGTTTTAGATGATGGTCATGCCAAAGCACACTGCAAGAGCAACCTATGTTTCTAAAGGTCTACATGATTTATGTTAATTAGTTCTTGTCAATTTTAAAAATGTTGCTTGCCCTACCCTGTTATGTATCTAATTTTGGAGGGAAAATTAGAGTGGGAAAAAGCTCGATGATCATTGGCTAACACACTTAGCGAGTAGCTACAGTATATAAGGCAAGCTGTTCTACTGTAAAGTTGCTGAATACTCACTGTACATTAAAGAGTTGTTGTTCACTTCGACCTGTCTCCTGTCTCCTCACTCACCCGATTTAACATACCCCATAGTGCCATTTACTTGGAATGGAATAATAGAAATAGGTGCTGTCTGACTAAGCAGCTCATACATATACTGTATTTTGTATTGAAGGGGAGGCAGTGAACAGAGACACCAGATGCAATTCTGACAGTTCTATAATCCAAATAAAATGCAAGTCTGAATCAAACCGATAAATCCAAGTAACATCCCAAGGAAGATAAAAAATATTGAACAAATACAAAGATGTGAAGAAGAAAAAAGATCAAATAAGGAAAGCCTTTTAATTTTATCCTATTCTTAGTTAATTGGAATTCCTATTCTTTAGTATCTAATAAGTATTCGTTTGTCTTCTGTTGCCTTTTTCTTTTTTTAAAAAAAGAGTTAAGAATAAAAAAGATTGAAGCTCCATTTCAGGTGCCAACTATTATGTGATAACTTTATCTCATTCATTCATTCATTCATTCGTTCATTCAATGATTTATATAGTTGTCCATCTCACACAAATAATCTGGGTGCCTTACAAGATTAAAAGAAAAAACTCTTCAAACATAACCCACAGCCCTCAATGATAAACAATGGAGCACACTCACCTTCAATAGACCTACATCCTGCTTCACAGTGCTTTACAACCCTCTCTAAGCAATTTTACAGAGTCAGCATATTGCCCCCAACAATCTGGGTCCTCATTTTTACTGACCTTGGAAGGATGGCAACCTCATCCACCCCCTGACCCACATGCTATCACAGTTTGACTCCAATCTGAGAATAACCGAATTCTTAACTTCACCTCAAAAGAAGTTGTCCGTGAACTACATCTGTAGCGATAGAAAAGAATATAATTAACTCATGACTGAATCATGGAATCCTTGGTGCTCTCTGAACTGGCAGGGCAAGTTACTGTACTATATATAAAAAGGGAGCAAACCCCACACTCACTAGCACTGATGTTGCTAGTTAATTAGTCTGCAAGCAAACAACCAAGCTCAGAGAGTACTAAGGATTCCTCTACATGTGAATTTTTGCAGTAGTGATTAATTCTGTTAACATTTTACTCTATCACAGCATACTGTAAATAGTACCGATAAGTATTTGTTACTCCAATGCTTATAAATTTAATGTAAAATGCATTCCTATTTAGCTCTAGAGTGGCATGGTGGCCTAGAGGTGGAGTTTTTGCCTCACAATTAGGATGCTGAGAATTCGATCCTAGGTAGCGGTAGATATTTCTCTGTCTGGTCGCAATGAATTAATGTCTCCTGAGAACTCTGCCTAGGCATCAGGAAGGGAATCCAACCAGTAAACACTTGAGCTCCATTCAGTTGCCCTGACTCCACTCCCAATGCAAGGGATTACAAGGTGGTTAAAAGAAAAAAAATATATTCCCATTTAGCTTTAATATTACCAGCGTGCTGACTCAGTGGTGGACATGAATTAAGGTTTTCACAGCTTTCTCCCATGTCAGCATTTCCATTGTCCAATTTTTAATTTAATCAGTAAGGTTTTAAAGTTGGGGAATTTTTTACAGGTGTAAGCATTGCAGAATTATGTACATTTCTAACCTTCCTTTTATCGAGGAATCAATGTACCTATATATTTGATGTACAAATAATTGTGTGCAAATTCCAATACAGAGAACTGTAATCAGATTTCCACTTGACTCTGTAAGTTTATTAAGTGTCCCCTAAGAACCAAAAATCTGAATTGCAACCATACAATATCCATGTTATTAGTAGGGATTATTTTAGAACATTATAAATTAAGACTCTTCTCGAGATAAAGACTTGGTCATAGTCTATTTATCTGGAATGAGATTATTGCCTAATATAATATTCAATAGTACTATTATATCTTTCAGTTAGAAAACAGGACATGCTGTTTTTCATGTTTATTAATATTTTACTAGTTTTCACTTACAGGTGCTTCTTCTCTTACATATTCTGAAAGTGTTTTTCTTTAATTATGTACTTTATAAAATATGTACAGTACATGGTCTCTATACTGGGTTGCATTCAGAATTTTGTTTCCCTGAAGGAGTTGTACACAAGTAGAGTTTTCTCTCTTCCAGTAGCCTGCACAATTTCCCTGATGTTCAGGATGATTTTCCAAAGCTTCTACCGTAGATTTTTAGGGCATGTAAGTGATTCCTGAATTTTGCCAAACACATCCTATGAATTGTATTTCACAGTTGACGAATTATGTCTTATAATTTGAAATTCAGACCCGGTTTATGAAACTATGGAAATAATCCACATTGGTATCTTGATTACCTCTATAGGTCCAGGTTTATTTACAACTGCTATATGTAGAAATAAAGTACCATATGAATAGGTGTAGAGTACTATGTTAAGGGAAGAGTAGCCAAAAATGACCATCACAAAATTTCATAAAATAATTTATGAACATTTCACTTCTAAGAGTATGATAGCTCTTCTCTCTCTCTCTCTCTCTCTCTCTCTCTCTCTCTCTCTCTCCTCCCTCCCTCCCTCCCTCCCTCCCTCCCTCCCCACCTCTCTGTGAATTCTCTGAGAGCAGAATTTTAGCCCTAGCAGTATTCCAATATCTAAGGGGCTGTCACAAAAAAGAGGGGCTCAACCTATTTTCCAAAGCATCTGAAGGCTGAACAAGAAGCAACAGATGGAAATTAATCAAGGAGAGATCAAACTAGAACTAAGGAGAAATGTATTGACTGTTGAAACAATTAATCAGGGGAAAAGCTTGCCTCCAGAAGTTGTGGATACTCCAACACTGGAGGCTTGTAAGAAGAGATTGGACAACCATTTGTCTGAAATTTTATAGGATAGGGTCTCCTACTTGAACAGGGGGTTGGACTAGAAGACCTCAACTTAAAACCACAATTGAACACAAAATTTCTGTTGCTAACAGAATGTTGTTAAGTGAATTTTGCTTCATTTTACGATCTTTCTTGACACTGTTGTTAAGTGAATTGATGCAGTTTTTAAGTTAGTAACACATTTATTAAGTGAATCTGGTTTCCCCCATTGACTTGGCTTGTCAGAAGGTAACAATAGGTGATCACATGACCTCAGGACAGTGAAAACGTCATAAATATATGCCAGTTCCCAAGTGTCCAAATTTTGATCGCATGACCACGGGGATGTTGCAAAGGGTCATACGTGTAAAAAATGGTCATTGGTCACTTTTTCGGTGTTGTGGTAACTTCAGATGGTCACTTAATGAATGGTTGTAAGTCGAGGACTAAGTGTATACCTTTTTTGAACAAGCTGCACTGTTGGTATGACCCTTAGCCTAATTCAAGGAATAGTTTGTGACATTGAAAGGCAACTCAGGTATGACTAGCCCTGACCTTAGTTGATCTGGTATCAATTCAGACTTTTGACTGAATTCATTCTACTGAATCATTCAGTGTGACTGTTTCATAATTTGAACATTTGCAAAGCCACATGGTTTTGTGTTATTTTCTCCTGGTTTTAACTTTTTCAACAGTTCCATTGATTTCTTGTGTACTTTCCTTTGGGATTTACATTCCACTGAAAATGAACGGAGTGAGAAAGATGCTTTCCTGCAGTGATAAAATGTTCCAGAAAACTGATGATTGGATGAGTAATAATTTCCTCTGTTTCAATTTGCAAGACAAATAAAATAACTGCAATAAGAACCAATATATAGTTGTGCCACCCCAAATTGTATAGCTAAAAATCTGTAAAGGTTCTCAGTCATCCAGGAGGTCATGGTTGACCCAAAGGTGCTTTTTCAGGAGAAAACTGGACTTTTTTGTTTTAAAGAAAGTCTTGTTTGTTGTAACTTTGAATGGTCACTAAATGAACTGTTGTAAGTCAAGGACTATCTGTAATTGTGAAAAGGTATCCAGTCTTTATATACTTGCATTGGTTTTCTCATAAAAATAAGGCATTCTGACGAAACCTTTGCCGATCCTACCTTCCCTTATGAAAATAATCAAATTTTTGACTGGGAGAAATTTCCACTGAGAGAACGGAGAGGAAAGTTTGGTCTGTGAATTTGCTCTTCTTGGTTTTTGTGATCTCATAGTAAATATAGTAAAGTAAATAGTTTAGTAAATATCCATCCCAGTGGGATTGGTTATGCATAACATTCAGATTTTCCTGAAAAATGATAGATATATAGGTCATAGAGAGATCTGCAGAAAAAAACAACAAGCAACTACAGTTATAGTAATTACAATGTGCCAAATTGTTAAGTCGGAATGCTGTGACTGAAATTAGTCTTAGTTATTCTCTGAGCTATTTATAGGTAATAGGAAATGTCTTTCTGAATATTTTTTTTTCAGAAGTTGCATGAAGAAGATTCACCCAAAGGGCCACAGAAAAAGAGGTAAGGCTGTTCTCAGTAAAAATGCCTTTAAAAGAGTTAGAAGAAAGGGAGCACTATTCTGTGGCCTTAAAAAATCTATTACAAGATTTTGCCATACACCTATCTTACTTACAAATTCTGTTTAATTGGTCCCATGCAGGGAGCAGGGTATGGGAGAAGAGATAAAACTATAGCAGTTTTCACAGTACATAGGAGTACGGAAATGTAGTGTTCGATTAACATGAAAAATATAATATATGTTCTTTGTAATTAAATGTAATTATACTGGGGCTTTTTTTTAAAATTACCGTACTTTTCGGAGTACAAGATGCACTTCCCCCCCCCAAAAAAAAGTTGGTGGAAATGTCTGTGTGTCTTATACAGTGAATGTTGCCAAAGCCCTGCCCACATGCACCAGCCCCACCCTTCGGCCTCTGCTTCCCAGCAATTTACTGTTTGCAAACAGCAAACAGCATGGTCAGCTTCAGCACAGCCTGATTTAGCACAAGCAGCTGATTGGCGGTTGGATCAGCCTCCAGGAATACCGCCTATCAGCAGTTCCAGGCTGCAGGGATCACTGCTGCCCATCGTTGCCGCCATCACCCATCATCGCTGGCACCTATCGCTGCCTCTGCGTGCCCCATTTTTGACCTCCACACATCCCATTTTTGGCCTCCGTGCATCCCATTTTCAGCCTGTCCCAGGCAGCAGGGATAGGTGGCAGCGGCAATCCCCACTGCCTGAAATGGGCCAAAAATGGGATGCGTGGAGGGCAAAAATGGGTTGTACGGTGGTGGCGATAGATGACAGTGGCGATGGGCGCCTAAGGAGCCAATGGGTGGCAGCAATCCCTGCAGCCTGGAACAGCTGATATGAGGTATTCCGGGAGGCAGATCTAACCGCCAATCAGCTGCTCATGCTAAATCAAGCTGTGCTGAATCTGACCACACTATTTGCTCTTTGCTGCAAGAAGGCAATTGCTGGAAGGAAGAGGCAGATTTTTTTTCCCTTGTTTTCCTCCCCAAAAGCTAGGTGCATCTTATACTTTGGAGCGTTTTATAATCCAAAAAAAATATGGTATAATCTTGACTGCCTTTGTTGTTGTTGTGTTATGACCACATGATTATCAGTGCAGTTTATTCAGTGCTTCTTTACTATATGCAGCTTGAACCTCAAACACCTAATTTTCCATACATCTAGCCTTCCTATTATTTGTTTAAAGCAAATGCTGCAGAGAAAGAAACTTAAGGTTATATGTCACTGTTTATACTTTTCAAAAAAATAATTATATGTAGAGAATTGCATTTTCTCTCATTCTTACACACATAAACACACATTCAGTGAACATTAAAATAATGTGTAAAATCAAAATTATATCTTACTAAAGAAATGTAACCTTTGGATACCACAATTCTAATTTTACTCCAAGCTGCTGCTGCTTTTGTTGTTTCTTTTCTTTCTCCCTTCTTTTCTTTCCCTTCCCTTCCCTCTTTTCTTTTCTTTTTTCCTACATGTATTTGTCCATCCACCTCAACCAAAGTGAGGATGAGCTGGGTGGACAAATAAATTGCGAGCCTTCCCCAAAAAGCTTTCCACTAAGCTGCATTAATAGAGGGATAGAATCAAGATCATGTGAAGTTCTAGTTCTGCTTTACACACCTGAAATATTGCATCCAGTTCTAGTCACCACAATACAAAAAAGATGTTGAGACTCTGAAAAGAGTGCAGAGAAGAGCAACAAAAATGATTAGGAGACTGGAGGCTAAAACGTATTAAGAACAGTTACAGGAATTGGGTATGTCTATTCTAATGAAAAGAAGGACCAGAGGGGACATTATAGCAGTGTTCCAATATTTGAGAGGCTCCTCAAAGATGAGGGGGTCAAACTATTTTCCAAAGCACCAAAAGGCAAGACAAGTAACAATAGTTGGAAACTAACCAAGGAGAGAAGCAACCTAGAACTAAGGAGAAATTTCCTAATGGTGAGAGCAATTAAATGGAATAACTTGCCTTCAGAAGTTGTAGGTGCTCCAACACTGAAGGCTTTCAAAGAGACTGGACAACCATTTGTATGAAATGGTATAGGGTCCCCTGCTTGAGCAGGGGGTTGGACTAGAAGGCCTCCGAGGTCCTTCCAACTCCATTATTCTATAAAAAAATCTATGAAATTTGTAATTGACCATAGTTACCACAATACGAGAGTGAATAAAGAATAATAAAGCATTAAAGGGATAAAATGATCTAAACAGAAAGGACACCATCCTTTAATTGGTGCTCCAACACAGCACAATCCAAAAGCTTGGGGAGTGGGAATTTCCCTAATTGATCAAAGTGATTAATAATAATTAATAACCCATCTTGCTCCTATGCTCCAATAATGAATTATGAGAATTATGCTATGGGAACAAATGCATTTTTAAAATACTTAATATGTTTGCATTTTATTGTATCCCGCCCAGTCACTTGCTTGTTTGATGGACAGCTATCAATTAGATAAATAGATGCAAGAATTTGATAGAATGAATGTATAGTATGTAGATTGTGTATGTACAGTAAATGAGTGGGCATGTGCAAAAGCAGTATGACTCATTAATCAGTTAATTGTGTGCTTTTCTGTGTATCTAGTGTGGAAAAAGGAATGGAAAACTATAGTTTTCTTCCTTGTTTCATTACATATATACATGAAATAATACAAAACCACATTCAATAGCTTACAGTGATTTTCTTGTTATAACTCACATCTACTTACTATGTTTAAAGGGAATATCCTAATACATTCCTATTACCATAAGTATTTATTTATTGCACTGGCTTCTATTCCACTCCAGCCTGTTGATTCTGAGCAGCTCACAAAACTCAGTTCAGTAATTCAGGTTTAAAGCATGGATAATCCAGAAAAGAACAATAATTTTACCTGCTCATCAATATGGTAGTGCTTTATCAGAGGAAGACGAGTCCCTCCTAAAGAATCAGACCTTCACAACTCTCCAAAATATTGACAGACATCTGGCCATCTTTATCTCAGCAAGGATTTATGTTTTTATCATGTTTTTAACATCTTCTCCAAAGACTCCTGTTTCTTGTTTTCATTTTTATTTTTCCTGGAGACAGCATCACTTTGTAGTCAACTACCCATTGTAGTACTATCCATTGACAACTCTAACATTTTGAAAAAAAAAAAGTATACTGTTCAAACTGAAGACTGTCGGAGTTGCTCATCCTCCTCATTCTGCTTTGTTTTTTTTTCAAAAAATCATATTTTTGACAAATTCTATTAAATTCATGTAAAGTTGCTGTAGGGTGCACTATTCATAAACGCATTAGCTCCTCTTTTTTTCTTTTCTTTTGCTTTTTTAGGTGCCTTTTCCTCCCTGAAAAATATACTTCAGAGTTTTCCTGACAGAAAAATAGATTGTAAAGTATCAGAAATTCAACATTTAAAGGGAAACCATATTTAAAAAGAGATTTCTCAAATTTTTTAAAGTAATAGGTATGTTGGACTTTCAGTGATATTCAGTATTATTGACCATGGTAAGTTGAGTTGGGCTGAGAGGGAGTGACTGGCCCAAAATCAGCCAGCCAGTTTTCATTTCTAAGATAGATTTAGAACTCACAGTCTCCTGGCTTCTAGTCTGGTGCTTTAAACAATAGACGCTATAGCTAGATAGCAATAGCACTTAAACTTATATACCGCTTCACAGGGCTTTACAGCCCTCTCTAAACAGTTTACAGAGTCAGCATATTGCCCCCAACAATCTGGGTCCTCCTTTTACTGGCCTTGAGAGGATGGAAGGCTGAGTCAACCTGGTGACTCAGCCTTCCTGGTGAGATTTGAACTGCCAAATTGCAGGCAGCTGGCAGTCAACAGAAGTAGCCTACAGAAGTAGCCTGCAGTACTACACTCTAACCACTGCGCCACTGTGGCTCATGATGTATATAGATGCTGTATATAAGTAGTTCTCGAGTTATGATCACAATTGAGCCCAAAATTTATGTTGCTAAGGAAGACATCTGTTAAGTGAGTTTTGCCCCATTTTACGTCCTTTTTTGCCACTGTTACGTAAATCACTGCAATTGTTAAGTTAGTAACACAGTTGTTAAGTGAATCTGGTTTCCCCATTGACTTTCTTGTCAGACAATCACAAAAGATGATCATGTGACTTTGGGACACTGCAACTGTCATAAATATGAGTCAGCTGCCAACTGTTTGAATTTTAATCATGTGACTGCCATGGGAATGCTGCACTGGTCGTATGTGTGAAAAATGGCCGTGAATCACTTTTTTCAGTGACATTGTAACTTTGAACAGTCTCTAAATGAACTGCTATCAGTCAAGGACTACCTATATGAGCTTTCTTGGTGTCTAGGAAATTGCCTTAGTACAAGGTGTAATGATGACATTATCAGCCAATTGATGCTCTCCGTTCAGAATAACAGGAGTCTGACAGTCTGTTGATGCTATTTACCAACAGGTTTAGTTTTTAAAACAAATAAAGCAAAGTTGTTCCAACTCACCTTTCTACCCGGCTGAATGTCCATGCCAGATTCTGTTGCTGGACTGCCATTTTGTTCTTCCCTTGGATTCTTTGCTTTCAATTTAACTTTAATTAGCCACCACAAGTCCTTATGGATTAGGAAGGATTAAAAATTCTGGGAAATGAAGAAACAAATGAAGAAACAAACAACTGACATATGTAAACATTTTGAGCAAAGCTCTCCCCTCCCCCCCAAAAAATAAATACTTTACCCGTGGATCATTTTTTGGGTAGTCTGCTACAATTAATATTCAATTATTCTTTTAGGAAAATGGTCATTGCTACACCTATTCTTTTCAGAAGCATTCAATCGTATGTTATTGTGCAAATGAACTTTGTTTACTGTCAGATTGCACATTTTATGGGCATGCTTGCTCCTGAGTGCTATTATCTTTAAAATGAAGTGTTCACTGGAGGATCGGTGAAAGACTTTATCCCTCAACCAATAAAATCTCTCGCCTCAGGCCTGGCTGTTCCTGTAGATTACTTGGTGCTCTGGGGAATCTCTCAGGAGCACCAGAAGAAGCTATATGGGCAACCATCATCTCCATCTTTCTGCTAGTTGGAATCTACAGTTGGAGAACAGCATCTTCTCAAATTCATGGTTCCCTTTTCTTAATTTATTCAGTGAAGAGAAATTGTATAATAATTTCTCAAGGGCAGGACTCTATATTTTCGACTACTATCTGAACGAACTTTGTTTGTGTCCGGTCTGTCACCCATTTTTCCCTCCCTGACCAGAGGCATCCAGTAAGGTCAAGGACAAACAATGAAACAAGCCACTGTGATGCAATGTCCACCCCTTTTGTACATGTTGTACATCTCATGGATGTTCAAAAGGGCAGAGCTTTCAGCATTGCCTTCATTGCATCATTCATAGCATCATTGCATCCATGGGGTCCTTGATGCTCTCTCTTCTTGATATCAAGAATATCCATATCAACACTGACAGAGAAATTATGTCATGTCCATAGAGAGCAAACTCCAGTCTCTTCTTGCACTGATGATGTTACACAGATGTCACACAGTAATGAAACAACTGCAAGAAAACAACCAAATTCAGAAAACAGCAAAAATCGCACAGTTCTTCCCCGAGCTACAAATATTCTCTTCTATTGGTATTCATTTCATTCGTTTGAGAAAAGCTTGGATTCTTTCTGTTCCTAGCCAGTGAATTCAAAATATTGGCCAAATGCACTTCAGCGGTGACAATTGAAACCCTCATGGTATTGGGTTTGGAAAAGACCCAGGTATCTGAATAACAGACTTGTCTCTTAATCTTCCTTTTTTATATCTTTAAATTCTATCTTGAACTTTATCTAAGTTATTTACACTTGATGGGTTCTGCATTAACTGTTGCAATTTATTGTGACCAAGCTGATGTGAATAATCTAACGAAAGGCACTATCTCAGGGTACAATTATGTCCATAGATCGTTTGCTAGAAGTGAAAAGTTGCAACATCAATACCAATTCATAATGTCTAGATGTCAGCTTCCCTGATCTGGACAACCTTCCTTTTAACCTCTTTATCTAAATGTCATCACTTTAGTTTGCTATCCATTGCAATTTTCTGAAATAAGCATACATGGATTTCTTTGGCTGTCCTTTTGATATTGATTTTGTGATCAAGTCATAAATCTGCACGGAGGCTATCAAAAAAGTTTTTGACTGAAGCCCATTCTGTAAGTGATAAATGTATAACTCTCTGTCCCTTGACGGTTCTTTCAGTATGCCAATTCCCCGTGTATTATTTTCTGGAGTTATTGCTATAACATGATATATAATTAAAAGGTGAGAGGAGGTCCAAGAATTGAGAAGACAAGAGTAATAGGTATATGTGGGTTATTAAGTTACTCAATAAAATCAGAGTAAAACAGTATAAAATTTTCTATACAAAGACAAACATGTATAAAATGTCTTCGAATAAAGGGTGGTGCATTCAGGTACCCATTGCCCCTATATTTAGGAAAATGGGAAGAATGCATACCTGCATACCTTTTGCCAAACCTTTAACTATGAAGATATTTTAATTTAATTCAAAAATAATTTTATTTTTTTTCCAGAAGCCGTGTCTAGTACTTGCATGATCAGAAAGGCAGGGAGGGCAAAAGAGAAGGAGGATTTTAAGAAAATAGCATAAGGCAGCTGGATCACCTTGAACCAGTTTCTCTTACCCAGCCCAACACACCTCACAGAATTGTTGCTGTGGGGAAAATAGGAGGAGGAAGGAGTATTAGGTATGTTTTCTGCCTTGAAGTAATAAAGGTGGGATAAACTTCTAATAAATAAAGAAATAAAAATAAAGAAATAAATACCCAACCAGAAAATAAGCCCTAATGTATGTCTTTTGGAGCAAAAAATAATATAAGACCCAGCCTCATTTTTGTGGAAACACAGTAGATACTTTTTAAGAACTAGAGGAAGGCAGAAGCCTCCAGATCAGAGTCAGAAATGAAAGACAACTAAATTGAAAGGAAATGATGAAAATCCTGAAAAATATCAGTCTAACCAAAATAAGTCTTTTAAAGAAGGAAAAGATTTAAAAAACCAGAATTCTTCTAATAACCATCTCCTCATCTATTGCCACTTGTGATCAATACTTTATAAGTGCAGCAAGCTGGAGTGTTGAGTTGAATTCCCTACTCTCCAACACTTTTAGTATTAAAAAACTTTAATAAAAAGCATATTTAAAAAAAATAGAATTGTCCTAAGCTTAGTCTAAAATATTAGTAGTAGTCTTTTTAAAATTAATTCTTCTAAATCAAATCAGGCCTTCAAAATGTGCACAAATTTTCATAAAATGGAACTATTAACAATTATGGATAATTCAGCTAAATAAGGTTAAGTACAAGTGTAGTTTCTGCATGCAACTGAGTTTATATGAATATACTATCTAAGGCATCTTTCTGTCTCATCTATTGAAGAGTAAAAATAAGTAATGTAAGTACCAATCAAGACAAAATAAATATGATGGTTGTTCTTAAAAAATAAAAACTATAGTAAAGAGTAAGATTCTAGGTATACATAATGATTTTTCATGAAAAAAGAATGAAACAATATGACATCAGCTTGATACCAAAGTACATGTAGAGTTCCTTCCTTGAAATTTTTGATAATCCAGATACTTTTAGAGAAATTGTAACCTAATAATCCTTGAGACAGTCTTTGTGACAAGAAATGTTTTTTTATATAGATGGATGAAATTTTTGAATCAGGACATGACATAATGTTATATCAAATAATAAGTGTGAAACTGACATATTCGTCAGGGTGACAAAATAAGCTCATGACACTTCACAGGAACATGTGAAGTGAGAACTTCAAAGAAAAAATTCAATCAATCTACTCTCTAAAATATTACCAGGTACAAGTTTTTTTTTTTTTTTCTTTTCAGAAAAGGAAACCAGAAATGTTGTATGTTGGGCGAATTTGGCTAAATTCACAGAACGGGTTTTCCTTTTATGTCAGAGTGTTTCTGTAGTTCACTTCCCTTAAAGAAAGACAGTTTAATATTTGAGTACAATTTAAATAGGGATATTAACCAAGTTACTTTAATACCATCAGAGTTTTCACCAACAGCTCAGTCTTAATATTACCTGTTCATAAATGAAGTATATTTCTCCTCAGATGATTTCTTCCCAAAAAAATGTTTAATTTTTACAATCATAGATATTGATACTTTTCCTCATCAAAATACTCTTTCTTTTGGCATTGTATTTGTAGATTTTAGCTCTGCATTTAACACAATACTTCCACATAGACTAGCGTCTAAACTTATGGATCTTGGACTTTCTTATTCAATCTACCTTTGGATTATGGATTTCCTGTCTGGCTGCTCTCAGAGGGTCAGTTTAGGTAATCATATCTCTTCAGCCCTTATTCTTAACAGTGGTACACCACAGGGTTGCGTGCAGTGGTGGGTTCCAACAGGCTTTACTACCGGTTCTCTTTGTGCATGCGCTTCGCGCGCGATCGCCTTACTAGTACAGAATGAAGCAAAATAGCTTGAAATTGGACATACTGAAGGACATTTTTTAACAATAGACCTGAAGGTTAATTTTAAGAGTCTCTGCCCTTATAGACAGTCTCTATTTAAAAGTTGTTGTGAAAGAGGAACAAGCTTTTTCAGTGAAGATTGAGACTGATCTAAAAATGGATTTAAAAATGACTGATTACAAAGATAATAAGAAACAACTGTTACACTGAATATACAAAAGAAACCAGCTGTTTTGTTAATAATTAAAAAGGAGATGCAGCAAATCAAGAGAGTAAGCTAGATAATCTTCCTATATATATATCCTTTCCTATAGTCTTATTTTTTTAATTCCTTTTCTATTTTTTTTAACTTTCTCTTTTCTCTCTTTTTTTTTTAGTATTAGATTTTTTAATCATTGTAATTATAATTTTTAATAAAAATCCTGTTTAAAAATTGTTCAGTGAGCCTTTGGATTCAAATGCAAACAATTGCTTTGAAGTGTGAGTGTGTGACCATAGCACCAATCTACATTGGGATTACACAGCAGCTGTGGAGGGTGAGCCGGCATGCAATTTTGAGATAGTCAGAGTTTCAGATAGGTGTTAATATTCATGCTCCAAAGCACCACACAGTCTAAGTAACTCTTCACAATGGCTCTTAAGGAACATAGGTTGCTGCTGTTGATGAGCGGCTCTCAACCAGAAAGCTTTACTCTAGAGGCTGAGGTAAAGCTTACCTTATGTTACCTTATTTTTACTCAGCTGGTGTCTTGGGCCAACCAGCGCAAACTCAAAAGCCAGGTAAACACAACTTGAAAGATTTTATTGCCATGCCATTAATTTCCTCAAGAGTAACCAGGATTAATTGCCTAGAGAACATTTAGAAATTGTCTTGAGTTGTCAGCAATCTGACGCAGGAGGAAAGATAGAAGGGGAATATGAGCATTATCAAACCTTAACGGCCAGGTTTGAGCAACCAGAAATTGCCTAAATTAGTCAAGGTCAAGGGACGGAGTGCATGGCAAAGAGAAAGAATAATGGGTATACAGTTTGAGACTCAGATGATTGTTTGCAGAAGAATCAAGGGTTTTTATATTGTGTTTCCCTGTTTTATATTTTTTTGAACCCCTGAAATAAGCGCCTTATTGCCATGTGCTCAAAAGCCCAATTGGGTTTATTATCAGGGGATTGGGGAAAACTGGGTACCTTTTTCATTTCTATGGGGTCATGTAGGGGTCATGGCTGGCTCTATAGGCAAAAGGAGAAATGCAAATCCTAGGTGTTTGTCTAGGCTAATCTTGTCTTGCTTAATTGCTTATCTGAGGTTTCTGTCTGACCCAGTCTTTCTGAATGGATTACCAAATCTGAATTTTTAAAAGCTGGCCTCCTCAGTTTCTGCTTGGGGCAGGGACACTGCTGCTGGTTTCTGCCTCCCTTAAGATTTTTTCCCATTTCTCCTTTAGGGAAAATATTCTATCCGACCTTTTTAATATTCCCCAAAATATTTCATTTTCTAGGAGGGTGGGTGGGTGCTGACTTTCTACAAGCCTGAATCTACTCTTACATAGACCTTAGGGCTTGACTTTTTTTTATTTATTTATTTGATTTATATGCCGCCCTTCTCCGGAGACTCAGGGCGGCTTACAATGTGCTAAGCAATAGCCTTCATACTTTTGTATATTTTACACAAAGTCAGCTTATTGCCCCCACAATCTGGGTCCCCATTTTACCTACCTTAGAAAGGATGGAAGGCTGAGTCAACCTTGAGCCTGGTGAGATTTGAACTTGCAGCAATTGCAGGCAGCTGATGTTAATAACAGTGCTTTAGTCTGCTGCGCTACCAGGGCTCTTTAAAGGGCTTTATTGTCCTTTTCTCTTAAGGAGATATGTTGATCACCCTTTTGCTTTTCATAGCTGCTGGTGTATCCTTGGGTACTAAGTGTCTTCCCGAATCGGGTGTCTCGCTATTTGAAGCACATCTCACCTGCTCAGGTTTGATAGCTTCTTGTTAAGATATTGAATTTTGTAGCTGGAACAGTAAAGTGTACAATAGGCCAGAACACACAGTTGTAGTTGATTAGTTAGAGAGTGCTGACTCAAGCATGATGCAATCTGCTCTATGATTGGTTGCGATAAGTACAAAGGGGGAGTTTCCCTTTTTGCCCTCCTTTTTTTCTTCTTCTGTGTGTCCTGTCTATTGTTTTAGATTGACCTCATGATGTTCCTGGCTATCTTATGTTCTTCCTTTTCTGGATGATGACAAAGACTGCTGTACATTTAAGTGTTAAAATAGTTATATTTATATAAAAGACTATAAGCTTGTGTCAATGTCTCCTACTTCATCTGGACAACTTCTGTGCAATTTCTTGACACTTCCAGAGCTGCTGCAAGAATTTGATTGAGTACTGGCTGTTCAGCTTCTCATTCATTGCATTCAAAAGAGCCCATAGCATCTAGTGTTTATCATGCCTGATCTAGTTTATAGGCCATCCAGTATACAGGCAGTCCTTTACTTATGACCACAATTGAGCCCAACATTTCTGCTGTTAAGTGAGACATTTGTTTAGTGAGTTTTGCCCCATTTTATGACCTTTCTCACCATAGTTGTTAAGTGAATCACTGCAGTCGCTAAGTTAGTAACCTGGTTTTTAGGTAAATCTGGCTTCCCCATTGACTTTGCTTGTCAGAAGTTCACAAAAGGTGATCACGTGACCTTGGGACACAGCAATGGTCATAAACATGAACCAGTTGCCAAGCATCTGAATTTTGATCACATGATCATGGGGATGCTGCAAAGGTTGTGAAAACCAGTCATGAATCACATTTTTTTTCATTGCCACTGTAACTTTGAATGGTCACTAAATAAACTGTTGTAAATCAAGGAACTTTACCATCTTTCACCTGGTGCCAACAAGTTTTGATCTAGCTTTAAATGCATAAAATCATTCATCATTAAATTATATTGAGAGTTGGTCTTTACCTCCTTCCAAAATATTCCCCTTGCTTAAAATGTGTCATTCTCACTGTCATTCTGCTTTCAGATAATCAATTTTGACCAAAGATCTGGAGAAAAGCAAATGGCACCTCCTCCACCACAAAAGGAGCCAAAAGCCTTTCCCTTCCTCACCAAAGTTTTTGGCAAGCTTTGCTCAAGGTGAACAATACTCCTGGGCAATGCTTGTGAAAGCTGTCATTGATTACTGTGGCAAAAGTTGAGCAAGCTTGACAAGGTCTACTGAAGAACCTATGTATTGCTGCAGATCTGATAGGTCTACCAAGCTGAGGGCACCATATCAACCAAATCCAAATCCAAAAATAAAATGGACAGCTAACATCAAAAACATCATCAAAAAAGCACAACAAAGAATGTTCTTTCTGTGCCAACTCAGAAAGGTCAAACTGCCCAAGGAGCTGCTGATACAGTTCTACAGAGGAATTATTGAGTCTGTCATCTGCACCTCTATAACTGTCTGGTTTGGTTCTGTAACCCAACAAGACAGACACAGACTTCAGAGAGTAATTAGATCTGAAGAAAAAGCAATTACTACCAACCTGCCTTCTCTTGAGGACCTGTATACTGCACAAGTCAAAAAGAGGGCTGTGAAAATATTTACAGAATCCTCGCATCCTGAACATAAACTGTTTTAACTCCTACCCTCAAAAAGACACTATAGAGCACTGCACACCAGAACAACTAGATACAAGAACATTTTTTCCCCGAAAGCCATCACTCTGCTAAACAAATAATTTCCTCAACACTGTCAAACTATTTACTAAGTCTGCACTACTATTAATCTTCTCATTGTTCCCACCTCCCATCTCCTTCCACTTATGAGTGTATGACTGTAACTTTGTTGCTTGTATCCTTACTATTTATATTGATATTGTTTCCTGATCGCTTATTTGTACCCTATAACTATCATTAAGTGTTGTACCTTATGATTCTTGATGAAACTATCTTTTCTTTTATGTACACTGAGAGCGTATGCACCAAGACAAATTCCTTGTGTGTCCAATCACACTTGGCCGATAAAAAATTCTATTCTATTCTAAATGGACCACTAGATTAGAGAGTGCCCATTCTTTCCTGCTATCTTGTGCTCATTCATATATTTACCTCACCATGTATTGATTTTGCACAGCTAAGTGAAGAAATGTACAGGTAGTCCTTGACTTACAATCGTTTAGTAACCATTCAAAGTTACAACGGCACTGAAAAAAGCGACTAATGACCGTTTTCCACATTACAACCATTGTAGGATACCATGGTCAGCTGATCAAAATTCAGACGCTCGGCAACTGGTTCATATTTATGATGGTTGCAGTGTCCTGGGGTCATGTGATCACCTTTTCTGACCTTCCGACAAGCAAAGTCAGAGGGGAAGCCCCATTCTCTCAAGAATTGTGTTACTAATTTAACACCTGCGGTGATTCACTTAGCAGCTGTGGCAAAAAAAATGGTGCAAAATTCACTTAACAACTATCTCACTTAGCGACAGAAATTTTGGACTCAATTGTGGTCGTAAGTCGAGACTACCTGTAGTCACTTTATGGATTTGCTTCATGCAGCAACTCCCCTTTGCTTAAAATTTAGAACATAACCAACGCCCTGCTGAATCAGATTAACAGAGTTGGAAGGGACCTTGTAGGTCATTTAGTCCAACCCCCACCTGTCCCACCGACCAAGCAGGGGACCCTACACCATTTCTGACAAATGGCAGTCAAGTCTCTTCTTGAAAGCCTCCAGTGATAAAGCTCCCACAATTTCTGAATCAGACCCTTGGCCCCATCAAATCCAGCAGTCTATTTTTAGAGTGGCCTACCGTCCAAGGTAGCCATACTGCCTGCAAGCTAATAGCTGTTGATTCCTCACTTGGTTGAACTGAGACACTCTAAAGATTTACAGAGCTGTACTTAATCTTACCACACAAAGCACAATGTACTGTAAATCCATTTACAAGTAAAAAGTGTCTAAACCCCAATGGTAAAATCCCCCCTTTCTTTCTGTAGCCCTCTTCAAATCTTGCCACACGCTTAATGACTTGAATTCATCACCTTGAGAAAAAATAGGGATGCAAGCCGATGAGTGAAGGTGTATGAAATTGTCAGCAGCTGCAGTATTTCAGATTAATTTCTAAATGCTGACTTTTGACATTTTGCCGCCAATAGTCAAATTATTTTCTGCTGAACCTCATTTCATTTGATAGAAGCTGCAATCCTTAGCAGTATACTTTCTTGCAAGTCAAAAGTTTAAAGAGACTTATTTAACAATAAATGCCTGGGTTGAGATTAGTCCTTTTTCATAATTTCAAAGGTCAAAAATCTGTACTTAAAAGGGAAAGGAATAGGAGAGCTCCATATACGGACTGTGCTCTTTTTTTATTTTTCCTTTATTTTGCTTTTTTCCCTTTCATATTTATCTTGGTACAGTTGAAACCCAAATGCATTTTAAAAATAAATTATTGATTAGTCAGTTGACCATATCAAACCAAATGCACATCCAATTTCCTCCAATTTTTTTTTAGTAACCTTGGGTAAATATTAAGCCATGGACAAGAAAGAGGAATTCTCAAGATGTTCATTCTGTTTGTGATTGGAGCTTAGTTTAAAACTATTCTCAGTAGTCTTATACCCTATAAAGAACAGGTAAATTAAATCTACATTAACTCACTGATTCTTGCTATACCGATTAGCTGCCTCATCTGTTTTCTGACATGCCTTCAGGTGTGAAATAGAGACATTTGATGCAAATAACATGTTGATGAGCATACATCATAATCGGCCGTGCCAGATTTAGCATTACTACTAATAAAAATTGTTGCACTACATGTTAAGGTTTCTGCACATGTATGAAATAAGCTTCAAGGAATAACCTACTGTAGCTTTGCTATAATCACAATGATTTCATTATCTCTAGGGTTTAAAAAATATTTGCTGTGTACTAAATTAATTCAATTTTGGAGGCATTGTGGTTTTTATTACAACTATTTTTTTTGCAAGTAACTTGATATTTTTTAAATTAAAACCACTCATTTTTTTCCCACTACTTGATAGAGGTAACTAGATTGCAAACCACCCTGTGACAAGATGGTAGACAAGAATATAAATAAAAAATGAATAAATCTGCTCTCATTTAGTAGTCATCCTAATTTTGGTGTCTCAGATATGGTAATTTTACAGCTTCGTTCTGATAATGACAAGAAAATGCTCTCTAGGAAACCCCAGAAGGCTTAACAGTTTTGATTTGTAAGCTGCCCAGAGTCATTGATTGAGATAGGTGACCTTAGAAATTGAACTAATGAATGAATACATACATACATACATACATACATACATACATACATACATAGGAAAATCTGAGGTCGAGACTGTGGTATATTTATTACAATGAAAGAAGCTGTTAAATAAAAAGCAGGCAGTGTGATGCTTTTACATAGTAACACATTTTTCTGGCTGTTTGTCAGATGCTCAGTTCTCATGTGCAAGACTTATCTTACAACTAGAAGTAGTCCTCAGCTTACAGCCATTCATTTAGGTAGCATTCAAAGTTACAATGGCACTGAAAAAAAGTGATTTATGACGATTTTTCACATTTACAACCATTGTAGGATCCCCATGGTGATGTGATCAAAATTTGGACACTTGACAACTGATTCATATTTATGATGGTCCTGAGGTCATATGGTTACTTTTTGTGACCTTCTGACAAGCCAAGTCAATGGGGTAGCCAGATTCACTTAACAACTGTGACAAAAATGTTTATAAAATGGGGCAAAGCTCACTTAACAATTGTCTTGCTTAGCAACAGAAATGTTGGTTCAGTTGTGGTCATGAGTTTAGGACTACCTGTGATGTGAGATGGAAGTCTGCCATTTGTGGAAACAATAGGGATCTATTCAGATCTCTTGGTCTTTTGATCATTAAGAGCCTTCTCTCATAGCAAAACTGATACTATTGTCTAGTATTTTGTTTTATATTACTTATCCATATTTATTTATTTATTTATTACATTTATATGCCATCCATCTCACTATCAAGCAACTCCAGACAGCTTGCAACTTCATCAAACCAATAAAACAATTAGAACATTAAAACATTAAATACTAAAAGTTAAACACTAAAAATTGACAAAAATACTAGCTTTATCGCCTGAAGTCATCCATTCCTTGGCTTGCATTTTCATTCTCTTCCCAAAATTCCCTCTGCCTTTGTTGTATTCTTTCAGAATTATTTGAGAAATGTCTTTTCCTCCAATCACAACTTCTGACAAGTAATTGGGATTTTTCTCACTGTCAATTTCCTGCACTTGAAGGTCTTTTCCATATCAAGATTGACAAGCTGTCCCTATTCAGAGTTTAGCAGGTCAGCAAAGTATGAGGCAAAAGGAATTGAAAGAGGAAAAAAAGTATGATTCTGAAACTATCTGTAGTTTTGTTTTTTAAAAAAATTGTAGAATTGAATTCTCTGAGAGTTTTCAATAATAGATCTCCAGAGACACTCATCTCTTCCTTGTTTATGGCAAGGGTCTAGGTTTTTTATGTATTTTTTTTTCAAGTTAGGATAGGAAAAATCAAAATATAATACTTCAGGCTTGTCAGGGAAACATTAGAATTTTCTACCAAGCAGGAGAGCCCGAGGGCACAACAGTGTGACAACTGCATCTGGAAGAAAAGAAGGGGGTATCATTTAATCCTATAGAGAAAGTTCATATTCCTTTACCTGTTTTTATTTAACAACCAACATATGGGCTTCTTCTATGTAGGTTCCTCAAAAATAAATTTAATTTGGCTTATTCCCCTAAACTCAGAACTGTTGGGAAGCAGAGTGACATAAAAATACTGTGATAATGTAAATAAATAAATAAGAATAGCCATGCTTTATACATAGAACTGAATATCTCTCTCTCTCCCCGCCCCCTCTCTCTCTGAATAACCGTGCTTAAACTGTGAAGATGTTTGCTGAAAGCAACTCTTTTCACCAATCATTTTACTCAATTAGTCTTTACTCACTCCGTAGACTGGTTATTTGTTAAATTTATTTGTGGTGTAAGGTTTTCAAGTGCAGCTCAGAATCTGATAAATCCAATGAAACGCTTAACATGAGGCAACTGATCATCAGTTTTATTTCTGATCAGAAAATAAAACTGGGCAACCTTTTATCTCCCACCTTAAACAGAGCAGGCAGAGAGAAAAAGCAAAAGCCGAAGCCACCACTGCCGCCGCCGTGTGCAAAAACATTTTCTCGAACTTCTTATAGTTTACACAGCTTGCACAGATCGTCATAGTGTTAGAAACATAATTTCATATCCATTAGTTCATGCAAACCTCATGATTTTTCACAGCGCTCTGAAAACAAAGGACCTCAGAAGGGGGAAATAATACATTTTCTGGCATATAGCCCAGAGCTTTGTTAGGGGGTGCTATCTCACATTAGGCATAATTCACATTTTGCATTTTACAACAAGTTACTTAGCTAGGCTACTTGGCAGCCTGGAGGCTTTATCTATGCAGATAGAGCATTAAGTCACAATGGAAGTTCTCTCAGCAGCACGGAATATCAAAAGTTGAGTTAGGTACATACTGAACATGCTCTGATCCTTTCAGTGGCCTATCTTGCCATGGGGCTAATCTAGATAGTTTACAATAATAAAAAAGGAAGACAATGAAAGGAGTGCAAACAGAACTGAAGTAAAATAAGAGAACAATAAAATAAGTGATGACAAAGGAACAAGAATAATACATCAATTTGATAACCAAAAAGATGGACCAGTGAAGAGCAGAGACCAAGGGAGAGGAGGTAGAGTCTGCCATCAATCCAGCAGCCACCTCGAGTGTTGATCTCCCCCATTTGGTTCCCAGGCCAACCAGCAGAACCAGGTATTCATGTTTTTACAGAAGGAGAGAAGATTGAGGGTAGATCTTTCCCTAGAGGAGAGCTGACAAACTTGTGGCCCGTGGGCCAGATGTGTCATGCACTGGCCACATCCACGCCTGGTTTAGCAAAGGGAAAAAAAAGTCCCAATACGTCAAGTGATGACGCCATGACTATGCAAGTTTGACACCCCTGCCCTAGAGGACAGGATGTTCCAAAAGGAGAGTACTGCAGCAGAGAAGTCTCATCTTCTGAATCCTGCTAGTCAGGATTCTTTGACCAATGGGTGCAAAATAGGTCCTCTATGCCAGCACAAATAGGACAGGCTTGTCCTAGTGGGGGGAGGTGGTTCATCAGGTAACTTAGAGCTATGCTAGT
Organism: Arizona elegans; assembly: GCA_022577455.1. Lineage (NCBI taxonomy): Eukaryota > Metazoa > Chordata > Lepidosauria > Squamata > Colubridae > Arizona > Arizona elegans. The sequence goes on along the minus strand of JAKOOJ010000001.1, from coordinate 206,078,187 downwards.
ATGGCTTTAAACATCATAACCAGTGGTGGGATTCAGCCAGTTCGGGCCAGTTTGGGCGAACCGGTAGTTAAATTGCTGGCTGGCCCTGGCCCTCCCCACCCCTTCCAGGAGTCCCCCTGCGGCCCATTTTTGCTCCCAGGAGGCTTCAGGGAGGCCTACTGGGTGCAAAACAGGGCACGGGGGTGCAGCGCCCCTCCCCCACGGCCAGTTTTCGCTCCCAGGAGGCTTCAGGGAGACCTACTAGGCCCAAAATGGGGTGCCGGGGGCTGCGGTGCAGCCACCTGCGGCCCGTTTTCATTCCCAGTAGGCTGAAGGGAGGCCTACTAGGCCCAAAATGGGGTATGGGGAGGCGGGGCACACCCCGTGGCTCATATTTGCTCCCAGGGGAGTACAGGAAGCTGAGTGCTGCCTATCATACCCCCTGGCCATGCCCACCATGGCCACACCCATCCAGCCAGTCATTAGGGCAGAGAACTGGTTGGTAAATTATTTGAATCCCCCGTTATCATAACCAACACCTTGAACTGCCCTTGGAAGCAAACCAGTAGCCAGTGAAGTTCTCAGAGCAGAGGTAGCATATGGGCCATTCTAGGGGCCCCAAAGACTGCTCTCCTTGCCACACTTTGCACCAGTTGAAGTTTCCAAATGGACTTCAAGGGTAACCCCTTAAAGTGTAAGACTTCTATGTGTCACACAGATTGTTGTGGCCCGTCAGCAGCCTGTGCTAACAAAGTCAAAACTATGAATTTTAAGCCCAGAATGACTGCAAAACCTGGTCAACTAACTTAAGTTTAAAGCTTATAGCTGTTGAGAAGACTCTGGCCACCTTCGTCTTGTCAGAGAGATGCATTAAATTCATTTGTTCTCCCAGGGGGTAAGAGAAGCATTGCAGTAGTAAATTCTACACATAAAGGACAAAAGAAAGAACAAAATGGTACCACCTGCCCTATTGTGTCTACTTCCTCAGTTATTGGGACCCCTGTATTTTCAAAACTTGCTACAGAGTACAGATAGCATTAAACTGGGCAAGAATAAAGGCCATCCTATATTTAAGATTATGGAGATTACACTGGTAGTTAGATTGCAGCCTGCATATCATAATCTACAATTCCCCTAAAGAGAGATAAGTATGCCTTATTAGTTGCTGGAAAAAAAATCTAGAAATCTGTTGAATAATATACATCTTTTCATACTTTCGGAGCTACAAAATAAGGAAAGAGCTGGAGAGAGGTCTATAATTTATAACTTAAAATAGAGTGCTTTCATCCATGAGTTAACATGAAAGTCTTGGAAAATTTATTGAGAATTGGCTAAATCAATATGCAGACACAGCTTTATTGCCAGATGTATCCTCCATACAGCTCAGGACTATCTCTCAACTCAAAACAGCAGCTGGTAGTTATTTAGCAATTTTGATGATAGACATTAGAAAACTGCCTGAACTTTTTCAACAGGTAAATTAAAACTCATACAGGAAGTTGTGGATACTCCATTACTGGAGGCTTTTAAGAAGAGATTGGATGGCCATTTAATACAGGATCTCCTGCTTGAGCAGGGGTTGGACTAGAAAACCTCCATGGTTTTCTCCAACTCTGTTATTCAGTATTCTGTAGGCCCTTGATTTACAACTACAGTTGGGACTGAAATTTCCATTGTTAGTCAGTGAGGTCATAAAGGTCATATAACATGACTGCACTGGTTTACAACTGTAATCTCAGTATATCAATTGTGCTTGTAAACAATTGTGCTTGTAAACAGCAACCAGGTCAGGGTTCCCGCATAAACGCTGAGCGCTGTTTAAATAGCGTGCTGGGAAGCCAACATCCATCTCCATCTTTCGACGGCGTCTCGTGATGACGTCAGCGCGGAACTGTCAGCAGCATTGGTCCCAATCCCTTCACCCAACGCGACCCCACTATACCCAGCACCTGTGTAAACATAGCCCTGTCTGCATCCTAAACCCATCACTGACACCCGTGTCATGTAGCCAAACCCCCCCAAACACATGCCGCCTTGGTAGTCCCAGCGGTCGTTGTCGAGTTCCGTTAGCAGCAGATAGAAGGCTCGACACATAGGTTGTTAAACAAGTACCCATCCCAATCCAAGCTATTCTTGGGTTTGGTCCCTCCCAGCCCTGAATCTCACTAAGGTAGGGGACTGCCTCTAACTTTCCTCAACCACTTAACTCCTCACATCTTTGCCTGCCCTAGACCCTGTCTTGTGGGGCAGCAAACAACCCCAGAACTGTGTTGCTGTCGGGGCCAACTCACCCCGGTGAAGCATCTGAGGTGGCTCGGGAGTTCATGGCTTCCATGACGGCCATGGACCTGACCCAGTTAATTCAGGGCCCCACTCACATAGGAGGAAACACGCTGGACTTGGTTTTCGTCTCTGGTCAGTGGTTGAATGGCTTAGATACAGGGGATATAGTTATTGAACCCTTGTCATGGTCAGACCATTCTCTCCTTAGACTTGACTTCCTGACCGCTATGCCCCACCGCAGGGAGGCGGAACCGATCAGGTGGTTCCGCCCCAGGCACCTGATGGATCCTGATAGGTTCCGAATGGAGCTTGGGCCATTTCCTGAGACTCTGGCGCGCGACTCGACGGAAGACCTGGTGGCCGCCTGGGATAGGGCGGCCGCTGGTGCTTTAGATCGGGTCGTGCCTTTGCGGCCTCTGACCTGGCGCCGAATCTGCCCAGCTCCTTGGTTTTCCGAGGAGCTGAGGGGGATGAAACGCCGGAAAAGACGCCTAGAGAGTAGTTGGAGGGCCAGTTGCTCCGAATCTGACCGTACACTAGTGAGGTCTTATATCAAGACCTACTTAGTGGTGATAAAGGCGGTGAAGGGTAATTACTTTTCCGCTCTTATCGCGTCGGCAGAAAATCGCCCAGCTGCCTTGTTTAGGGTGACTCGCTCCCTTCTCCATCTGGGAGTGCGGGAAGACCCCTTGCAAGGTCGTGCTGAGGATTTTGCGCATTATCTGCACGATAAAGTCGCTCAAATTCGGGAAGGCTTGGACTCTGACTGGGTAGGTACAGGCGGGTTGTCCAAGGTCTGTCTTGAGACGGTTATCTGGGATGAGTTTGACCCTGTGACTCCCGAGGACGTGGACAGGATGCTGGGGAGGTTGAACGCAACCACATGTTTATTGGACCCATGTCCCTCCTGGTTGGTGCTGGCTACCCGGGAGGTTACGCGAGGCTGGCTCCAGAGGATTATAAATGCTTCCTTGAGTGAGGGGTTTTTGCCTCCCGCCTTGAAAGAGGCGGTGGTGAGGCCCCTCCTCAAGAAGCCCTCTCTGGACCCAGCTGTTTTAGCAAACTATCGTTCAGTTTCCAACCTTCGCTTCTTGGCGAAGGTTGTTGAGAGTGTGGTTGCGCGACAGCTCCCGGAGTACCTGGATGAAACCGTCTATCTAGATCCGTTCCAGTCCGGCTTCAGGCCCGGGTACAGCATGGAAACGGCATTGGTCGCGTTGGTTGATGATCTCTGGAGGGCTCGGGACAGAGGTTGCTCCTCTGTTCTGGTCCTATTAGACCTCTCAGCGGCTTTTGATACCATCGACCATGGTATCATGCTGCGCCGGTTGGAGGGGTTGGGAGTGGGAGGCACTGTTTTACGGTGGTTCTCCTCCTATCTCTCCGACCGGTCGCAGTCTGTGTTGGCTGGAGGGCAGAGGTCGACCTCAAGGCACTTGGTTTGTGGGGTGCCACAAGGGTCGGTCCTCTCGCCTCTCCTGTTCAACATTTATGTGAAGCCGCTGGGTGAGATCATCCGTGGTTTTGGGGTGCAGTGCCATCTGTACGCTGATGACACCCAGCTGTACATCTCCACCCCGGACCACCCCAACGATGCCCTTGACGTGATGTCCCGGTGCCTGGAGGCAGTGCGGGTCTGGATGGGGAGGAACAGGCTCCGACTCAATCCCTCCAAGACTGAGTGGCTGTGGCTGCCGGCGTCCCGATATAGTCAGCTGGTGCCATCGCTGACTATCGGGGGCGAGACATTGGCCCCCACGGAGAGGGCACGTAACTTGGGTGTCCTCCTGGACGCACGGCTGTCTTTAGAAGAGCATATGACGGCCGTGGCCAGGGGGGCTTTCTATCAGGTTCGCCTGATACGCCAGTTGCGCCCCTTTCTGGATCGGGACTCCCTATGCACGGTCACTCATGCCCTCGTTACTTCCCGCCTCGACTACTGCAATGCTCTCTACATGGGGCTCCCCTTGAGGAGCACTCGGAGGCTCCAACTGGTGCAGAATGCGGCCGCGCGGGTACTTATGGGGGCGACATGGTGCTCCCACGTGACATCTCTCCTGCGCGAGCTGCATTGGCTTCCAGTGGTCTTCCGAGTGCGCTTCAAGGTGTTGGTTCTCATCTTCAAAGCACTCCATGGCTTAGGACCCAGTTATTTACGAGACCACCTTCTGCCTCCGATAACCTCCCACCGGCCAACACGCTCCCACAGAGAGGGTCTCCTCAGGGTGCCATCTGTCAGGCAATGTCGGCTGGCGACCCCCCGGGGGAGAGCCTTCTCTGTGGGGGCACCCGCCCTCTGGAATGAGCTACCCCCAGGGATACGACTAATCCCGGACCTCCGGACCTTCCGCCGGGCCCTGAAGACTTTTTTATTTCAGCAAGCCGGGCTGGGTTAAAAATTTTTAATTGGGTGAATTTTATGGGTAACGGGATTTTAAATTGGAGAAGCCTAGGATAATTTAATTTTGTTTTAATGTATTTTAATATTTGTATTGTGTGTTTTTAATTCTGGCTGTTCACCGCCCCGAGTCCTTCGGGAGAGGGGGCGGTATAAAAATTTAATAAATAATAATAATAATAATAATAATAATTCAACACCCAGCTGCCTTCTCTGTTATCTTTTGTGCCCTGCTCCTGCCACAGGGGCAGAAAAAACTTTCTGCCTTTGCTATCTCCTTTCATTGCCTTTGCTGCCTATTTTTTGGATCCAGTTTCTCCAGTGAACATTTCCTAAAGTTGCTCTGCCTTCAGAAAGTTCATCCATACATTCCATTACATTTCCCAGGGTATGGCGAGCTGTCCCAAAGGTCCATTTTCCAAAAAGGCAATTGGAGTTTCTTGAGGTTTTTTTTTTCCTTTGAAAACATTTCACTTCTCTTCCAAGAAACTTCTTCAGTTCTAACTTCTTCTTCAGTTAGAACTGAAGAAGCTTCTTGGATAAGAAGCAAAATGTCTTCAAAGAAAAAAGCCAAGAAGTCCAGTTGCCTTTTGGAAAATGGACCTTTGGGACAACCGTGACCTGGGTGATTGAGAACCTCCCTAGTCAGTCATTCAGCTCTGGGGCTGCTTGCCATCCCACAAGGCAAGTGCAGGGTGGCCAAAAGGGCAGAGATGGGAGAGGGGGACAGAGAGATAAGCAGGTGAATTGAGTTGAATCACCAAATCTGTCCTTCATATCTCAACCTCTGGGGGAAAAAAATCCTTTTGCAATCTTTCCAAAGAACATTTCCTCCTTTAGAGCTTCTAAGGCTCAATTTTTAGACCCAACCCATAGAACTAACTGTGCAGATAATTGCAGTAGAAGCTAATTCCAGTCTTTATTCATTTTTTTTTTTTTTTTTGCAGACCAAATATGGTGGATGTAAACTCTCTTGGCAACAAAGAAAGAAAACCTCCCTTAAAAAGAATCGATTGGATATCTACCATAGGTCAGTTGTATAGCCAATAGCATATTTTCTCTGAGTTCCCTAATACAGCAGACTGACATGAAATTCCTAATTTTGTCTAAATATTTGCTGTATTAGATTCCCATAGAAAAATCATTTCTGTTTTTGTCAACTTTTAGTTTAATTATAATTGACCAAAAGGACCTTATGCTAACATTCTCTAAATATTTCAAACTCATTTCCTCCATCATTAATGGATAGCTGGATAGCTCTGGGTAGCTGGATAGCTCTGCAGACAAGGCACTGTAATTTAACACCAGCTGTCTGCAATTAAAGTAAGTTCGAATCTTGCCAGACTCAAGGCTCAAGGTTGACTCAGCCTTCCATCCTTTCTAAGGTAGGTAAATTGAGGACCCAGTTTGTGGGGGCAATAAGCTGACTTTGTATAAAATATACAAAAGTATGAAGGCTATTGCTTAACGCACTGTAAGCCGCCCTGACTCTCCGGAGAAGGGAGGCATATAAATCAAATTAATAAAATAATAATAATAATAATAAATGTCCAATAACAATAATTTCATTTTTGTGCACATTGTTAAGAGGAATTAAGACAAGCACCCAAGTTGTTAACCTACAAATTAAGCCAAAAAGGTGCTAAAATATTTGATTCCTCCAGTGGTTGGAATAAAGCTTTATCCAATGGCTTTGCAGACCAACATCCACAATAGAAAAAATTTAAAATATATTTCTATAGTCAATAAAAATTGTTTTTAACTTGTCCCACAGCCTCTCTCTTGAGATGAAATCAAAAGGCAATATAAAGACTACAAAAGTAATATCAAGCTTCTTGTTGGCCAAGGCTAGATATGATACAATCTAATTTAATCATATCTTTGATAGAATACTCTGTTTTAATTCTTGTCTGATGATGAAAAATAAAGGACATATATAGGCTGCTTGTTTGTCCAGAGTACAGGTAGTCCCCATTTAGTAGCCACAATTGAGACTGGTAACTTGGTTGTTAAGCTAAACAGTCACTAAATGAAACTGTGACTGTGCATATTATCTTAAATCAACTTTCCATGGCTTGACAAATTGCAAAGGTAAATGTGACAATTGGTCACAAAGTTACTTTTCTTTGTGTACTGTTACTGTAACTGTGAACGGTCATTGTCCAAGGCAGTTGCTAAATGAGGACCATCTGTACAATTAGTAATTTAGAGGAAACATTTCATGAGAATTGAAAGGTTAACCGTAAAGAGGAAAAACAACAATGTAAAGGTATGATACGTAATCCTGAGCAGAGTATATACAAGCAGAGCCATATGAAGTGTGATACAGTCATATTTAATTAAAAATACACTTTTGTCCATGTTAAGATTTGGTGAGGGGAACAAATTATTTGTACTGGCTGAATAAGAATCCTTTGAAGAGGATGGCCATTATCTCATCCCTTCACACAACTGCAGGCAACTGTCAAGGGAAGGGAAGGGAAGGGAAGGGAAGGGAAGGGAAGGGAAGGGAAGGGAAGGGAAGGGAAGGGAAGGGAAGGGGAAGGAGAGCTTTCCAATTCATAATATTGAAACCACATACTGGAAATCATCTTTTTTGAGCTGTCTTGGTAAATTGTGTAATGGTCAGTTGTGGGAACTAATGATTCTGTTATTGTTCACAACTGAAGCTACCACATGATTTCTGAAGATCAGGCTTGAGTGAGAAATATGTGAATAGAGCAGTAAGGTATACATTTCTGTCACTGTCAGGATTCCGCCATCAATGGTAATGATGTCTTATTCAAGCCCCTAATTACTTCTTCTTCCAAAGTGCCATTTCAAAATTATGACACTTCTGAGTCCTTTTCAAGTTAGCTTGATTTGTATTTTATCTCCAACGTTCTAAGCTCCATCACCATTTACTGTCTAGCTAGCTATTATTCCACCGAACAGATTATGTATCACAGGAAAAAATATCAATGGAATGTATCATACTTACAGCTTTGAAATCCCTTGTCATCTTATTATCATAAAAATCAATGTGTTGCTTGGTGCTGATACATGAAACTCCTGTGAGGCTGTAGATAATGAAGGTGCTCTTTCTGCATGGTAGATAACTTAAAATCCATGAAACATGCAGATTTGCTGGCATCTTTAAAAAAAAGAGTTCAAAATATGGCAAGCACTTTCTAAATATATATATATAATGGTCTGTAGCACTCTCAAAAGTTTCTTCTCTTCCTCCTCCTCTTCTTTCTATTTGGATCTTTCTTCTTCCCTCCCCCCTCCTTTTAATTTAGTAAAATATTTTACATATGTAATAAGAAATACATTCAAAGAAAAAGATATAGTAAATGTGAAAGAGAAAAATAAAGAAGAGACATTCAGGTTTTTTAAAAAATCATTGCTTGAATGCTACATTCAGAATACCCAACACATTTCTCATATTAATAGTGAGTAGAGTAAAACACAATTTATAGTGTTTTAGATTAAAACATATGATAGTTTTTATGAATAAAGTCCTGTAAAATTATTTCTTAAACTTTCAGCCAAAGTGATTGTAAACAACTTATAGTCCTTATTTAATAAAGATATTGGTAAATAATTTCTTGTTGAAGTCTGGTCCTGACTTCAGTATAGCTGTCAAGTATAGCTGTCAAGAATATTTCTATTCTGTAAAATAATATTCATTGATTGTTGTAAAGCCTGTAAAAGTTAATCCTCGAAGCATTTGTAATAAGAAGCCAAAAGGTCATTTGGAACAGAGGCCTTTGCTTTTTAGTCTTTTTACTAGCTTCCTTAACTTCACTTATTGTTATAGGCAGTAGTGGGTTCCACTTACCTTTGCTACCATTTCAGAACAGGGAGCGCGCGCGGCACTTCTGCACATGTGCAGAGCATCTGTGATGACGTCTGGGTGGGTGGCGGTCCCACGGCCACCACTACTGCTTCGCCCGAACCAGGGCGAACCGGTAGAAACCTACAACTGATTATAGGTTTATTCAAAATTTGTCTCTGAATCTTTGTAATCTTTAATAAATTTTGTTTAGGTAAATATTTACCGACTTTTTCCAACGAAATTTCTTGACCTTTATGTAAAGTAGATTAATACTGGTAAAACACTTTTGGCATATTTATATTATCTGTTATTACAGTATTTCTTTTCTTTTTCCTTTTGCAACGTATATGTCAAATCATTTCCCTGGTTTATTTGCAAGTTCAAAATGTTTTTCTTTTGCACAATCCATCTTTATTTCCATCTCTCTCTCACTGTTAACATAGATAATTGCCTCTGTAGAAGATTAATTTGATGCATAATAATTGTTCTCCCTGGGGACTTTTTAATTTTTTTTTTAATCTCACCCAAAATCACTTTTATTTTTTTCTTGCCTTTTCTTTTTAAATTCACTGTTATGCAGCATGAAAGATCCTCTTATATAAGTTTATCTCACAACCCAAACTGTTCTTACTTCTGTCTCTTTACTAAGATGATTCTCAAAAAAATATTTTCACTTTTTTTTTTTTTTTTTTTTTTGCAATCTTGTGGACTTCTGGTGAGGACATGGTGAGCTAGGTGCCTCTGAAGTAATTTGTAAGCCTTCTGTGTCCTTGTGTGAGATCACTGAAGTTGCATTGTTTGTGAGAATTTGATGCTTGAAGGAGATGAGGGTGTCTTGAATATCTGGTGGATAATAGTTTTAGGTTCTGTGCTCATAACTTGTGAATTATAATCAACAAGGAAAAAAAAAACACACTCGTAGCCCAATTCATGAACCACTTAAGAATTTAATATAAGTCCTACTAACCATGCTATAAGTCAGTTATCATGCTGTGACATCAATATTTTGGGTATCAATATCTGAGAATATTATTACCTTTACCTGAGAATATTATTCTATGCATTCCTATTACAGAGTAAGTTCTGTTACTATCAGCATCTAAATCTGCATGGACTTTACCTACTTTTGAACATGGGAAAAAAAAAGGTTGAAGGAAAGCCCTTAATTAATAAACAGCATAAGTTTTATAAAACACCATAGCTTGTTCTGCCTTTTCAAAAAAAAAAAAAAACACCTTTTGTATAGCATTTTCAAAATGTACTTAAGCTACATTTCTGTTGTTTAGCTATTTATACAGTCCAAAAATTGAATGAAAAACAACTTGTACAGAGTCACCCCTAGGCAAGATGGGCAATATATGAAAGAAAGAAAGAAAGAAAGAAAGAAAGAAAGAGAGAGAGAGAGAGAGAGAGAGAGAGAGAGAGAGAGAGAGAGAGAGAGGGAGAGAGAGAGAGAGAGAAGCTATATCAAGATATGAAAATCAAGGTATTTCAAGAAAATGAGATATGATAAATGAAGATGCTTGCCAAATGTTTTCTCAGAGCTACATATATCAGCACTTTCAAGCGTCAGGAGATTTCTTGTATTTGTTTTTTACAGTTTATATCCATAAAAGAATCTTGTAAATCACATCATAAAATTGACAAAGAAATCTCCAAACATTTCTGGATAGTCATATTTCTTCCTTTCAATAGTCATGTTTCTATCTGCTCATATATTTCTCATTACCACAGCTGAACATCCAGTGCTAATATTATCATACGATTGTTAGGTATATTAAATAGAACAAGTAACAATAATAATTTATAGCAAATTGATTACAGTGGACAGCAGTTGAAAAATTGATTTGTGAAATTTCTGTTTCACCTACATCAATTTAATATAGTAATTGTTATCTTTGGAATGTTCTCTTTGTTTCCTGGAATATTCTTATTAAATAATTTGACTCTCAAAATGTTTTGCAAGCAAGAACAAATATATGAGCATTGAGTTTAGTGCTGTCTTCAAGAGACATTATTCCACTTAACATAGTACAGACTTTCTGTTTCTGTTCTCTGCTATATGACTTGTGTTTCCCAGAGCAAAAATGGACATAGATATTCCATTCAATAAAATTTGTTCTTATATAATATTGTATACATAACAATTTAATTAGCAAACATGCAAAATTTGGATCCTCCTTTGAATTAGAATTTCTTAGCATGCAGCTTCCAACAGAATCATTTAATTCAGCTCTTTTCTTTATATTACATCATCATCATCATCATAAAATTCCTCAGCTACACCTTTCTATGACAGTTCCCTGGAAAGGACTCGATAGGCAGACAAAAATGCCAAATCTAGACTGAACTGACTGTGCGATGAATCAATCTCCTCCATGGATACTCCTGTATCATGGGGGAGGGCCTACAAATGTCTGTTACAATTGGATAACAATTGGATAACTAACATGGATAAGTTAAAGAATGTGATTAGTAAAGAATACATTGAAAGAGTAAGGAAAATGCTAAAGGCAAAACTGAATGGCAAAACTTTGCCATCAAAGCTATCAATACTTGGGCTGTACCTGTGATATGTTCCACTGCTGGAATTGTTATCTGGACAAAAGCTGAACTGACAGTTTGTACTGAACAACAATAAATAAATGGTCCCAGTATTTATCAGCACTCTGGGTGCCATACCAAAATATCTTGGAAGATGTTTAGATAAAATTTTCATCTGTCAATTACAAAAGGCCACACTGCTTGGATCTGCACATAACCTGCACCATACATTATGACATCCTCAATCCTTGGGAAGAATGCAATGTGTATGAAGGCTAACACCAGCTGAAGAATTGGCAACTGTGATTTTACATTTCTGTGTGTATAATAATGAAGAAGAAGGAGAAGGAGAAGGAGAAGGAGGAGAAGGAGAAGGAGAGGGAGAGGGAGAGGGAGAGGGAGAGGGAGAGGGAGAGGAAGGAGGAGGAGGAGGAGAAAAGAGGCATGGGAAGACAAAGCATTACATAGCCAGTACATTTAAAAAAAAAATAGAAAGGAAAACAAATAATAACAACTTCTGCCAATGGCTAAGAGCAGGAAAGTTGAAGAATGAGACAGAGGGGCTAATTCTGGATGCACAAGACCAAGTCTTAAGAACAAATGCATATAAAGCCAGAATTGAGAAGACAACAACAGATAGCAGTGCCGTGTCTGCAAAGAAGCTGAAGTAGATCACTTGGCTAGCTACTGCAACAAGACTGCACAGATTGACTACAAACAATGGCATGACAAAGTAGCAACAATGGTGCATTGGAAGTTCTGAAAGAAATACCATTTGCCTGCAAGCAAGAACTGGTAGGACTATGAAATAGAGAAAATCATAGAAAATGAAGAAGTTAAAGTGCTCTGGGACTTTAGAATTCAAATCAACATACACCTGCCCCATAACACCCCAGACTTAACAATTGTTAAGAAAGTCAAAAAGTGTGGATAGTGGACATGGTGGTACCTGGAAACAATAGAAGAAAATAGAAAAAACTGGAGAATACTGATGTGGAAGTATTGTAAAGAAGGAAACTGTAAAAAAAAATCGTTTTAAAAAATTGTTTAATAAAAATTATTTAAAAGAAAAAGAAAAAGAAAAACTGGAGAAGATAACAAAATACAAAGATCTGCAAACAGAAATAGAATGATGGTGGCAAAAGAAAGCAAAGGTAGTTCCAATAGTAATAGGTGTCATGGATGCAATCCCAAAACAACTGGAGCACCTCACTTGAACACAATCAGCATTGACAAATTCACCCTCAGTGAATTTGTCAACAAAAGGCAGCTTTATGTGGAACATCCTGCAACAATATCTATAACACCATCAAACATCCGGATCTCCCTATCTTAGGTCCTTGGGAAAGACAAAAATGCCAAATCTAGTCTGAACATCTGGCTGACTATGCAATGAACCATAATAATAATTAACGGCTCTGTGGTACATATAACCATGATTATCGCAGGAATATTATTACCAATTAATGAGCTACTCATTAACTGTGACTCATTATAATTCCCTTTGCTTCTGTTTTCCTTTGTTCCTTTTATACAACAGTTTCGCATCCTATTGTCTACTTAGCTGCTTTGTGATTATTTCAAAGCATGACATTATTATTCACTGAAGTAACTAGAGAATATCCAGTTGAACCCAGCTGTAACCGTAGAGAAAGTATCTTCATTATATGACAAATCCATCTTTTTTTATATGATGGCATCTTAACTAGAAGTGTCATATATTTTATAGCAGTTATTCTAGAAGGGCTATTTAAATATACAATTGTGGAGCTGATAGGTAGTTATAAAAACAGATTTGCTTCCAGCCTCTTAAAGAGCTCTGTGAAGTTTTATAATGCTCTTTAAATATTTAAAAAGAGCCCCTTTCTTAGACAAGTTTTAAGTATAAACAATTGTATTAATTTCTTCTTTTTTCCCTACCATGGAAGAATTCTTCAAGGTTTAAAAAAATATTAGGACAACTGTTATTCTTCCAGATCACCAAGTGGATTTTTCAAGGGGCATAACCATGAATGATATATATATGTGTCAGGCTCCCAAGAACCAAGAAAGACATGTAGCATTAATTCTGAATGGTTTCCTTTATTATGCCTCATGTACTATATAGACAAAAATCTTTCCAAACTAAAGCGACTACTTGCATCATTAAAGATATACTATGAAAATCTACAGGGGGAGCTGTTTCAATTCTCTTTCTCCCAACAATTCTCTAAACTTCCCTGTCTCTTCAGTCTTTGGAATGAAGCCCCTCCCTTTGGGAATCCAGACTACCTTCCACTACAATATTGTGTGAATTAAGTAGTTCCTGGTTCCAGTCTTTTCTTAGCTGTGAACATTATATCTAAATATCTCATATTAGGCAAGCTACTATCTTTATCTTCTTCTAAGATAGGGAGTACTGCTGATTTATCTATAAGGTTTTTGCATGCAGGACAGTTGAAATGCATGTAAAACCAAGATACTCAAGTGACAGGTTTTTAGAAGCCGGAGGAACCATGTTTAATTTGTTGTGGCTCTTGCTGTTTTGAGTGGAGGACTGCAGTGAAGAGAATTCATTGTATGAGTTGAGTTTAAGCATAGTAAGGTAAAAATAAAGGAGTCCCTGCAGGTTTTACTCTGCCAGCTGTAGCTGACTTTAGGGGGTGCTGCTCATCTCCATTTCTTTAAGCCAAGGGTCTGCAACCTTAAACACTTCAAGAGCCATTTGGACCAGTTTCCCACAGAAAAGAAAACACCGGGAGCCACAAAACTTGGGTGGGTGTGGCCAACTTGATATCACTCACTCCCACCCAGTCACATGACACACCCCAGCCATGGCTACCCAGGTTTTGTTGTTCCTGGTGTTTTCTTTTTGAACCTGTTTTTGGGAAACAGGTATCTCTCTTTCTCTATTTGCATGTCTGCCTGCCTCTCTCTCTCTCTCTCCCTCTCTCTCTCTCTCTCTCTCTCTCTCTCTCTCTCTCTCTCTCTTTCGTGTGTGTGTGTGTGTGTGTGTGTGTGTGTTCCCTCTTGAACCATTTCCAAAAACAGGCAAGGGTTGGTTGGTTGGTTTTTTCCCAATGTTGTTCTTTCTTCTTCTTTGGGTGCTTTTTACCATATGATTTAAAATAGAGTCAGTTCAGGTTCCGAGATAACTAAAGCTCTTTCATCCCCCTGCTGTGGCTCCCTGTCAGCTGAACCCACCACTGGCTGGCCCCGCCCCTCACCTTCCCCTCCCACTCACTCCTCGCCCGGCCTGAGAAAGTAAGGTGCTGGTGGGGGATGAAGACTCACTCCATATTCCAGAGCAGGAACAAAGCGCCCCTGAACTTGCCTCATCTCACGGGCACTTCTTCCAGCCCTTGTTGGTGCTGTGTGCACCTCGGTCGCTCGGGGAGACACGCGACTTGATCTTCACTCCGAGACACTGGCCTGGCCTGGCTGTGGCCAACATCGCTGCTGTTGCCACCTCCATGGCCTGCCTGCTCCTCTCGCAGCACCTTATGCAGCACAGTTAAATTTAGCATGTTTCACAATGGGGGAGACAGCATCCCCTCCTCCTCCTGGAGCCCATTACAACACAGAGTTTCAGCCGCAGCCAGGCCAAGGTCTCGGGGTGGAGAGCAAGTTGAGCATGTCCCTAAGCGACCAAGGTGAGAGCAGCACCAACAAGGGCTGCCAACATCTGCTTTAAGCCATTGAGCCCATGTTGTCTAAAGACATCCCCATGCTCATGTAAACAGCATAACATTATGCCACAGCACAAAGCATATGGTGAAACATGGAACATTGTTACCTTCCCACAGAAGTGGTACCTATTCATCTACTTTCATTTACATGCTTTCAAACTGCTAGATTGGCAGCAGTGGAAGCAAATGACAGGCGCTCACTCCATTATGTGGTGGTAGGACTTGAACTACCAGAGCACAGAACTTCTCCAGTGTCTTTTTAAGCCACTGAGCCAGTGGTGGATTGCCCCGGTTCGCACCGGTTCTATAGAATGGGTAGTAAAACCGGTGAGAGGCCCTGCCCACCGACCCCAACGTCACCAAAATGCTTCTGTGCATGTGCAGAAGAGTGCACGCATGCGTGCACGAGCAAAGCATGTGCGCACAGCCCCATTGCAAACCGGTAGTAAAGGTAAGTAGAACCCACCCCGGCACTGAGCCACTGCTTAAGTGCAATAGTGGGGTGGAAAACAATCTGAAATGTATCATAAGGCAAAACTATTGAGACACTGAGTAGATTATTTCCATAGGTCTTGTTTTGTTTTTTCCCTAAAATAAAATAGAAAATTCAAGCACTTATTTTCTATTTTGATTTTTAAAAACAATCCCGCCCTCCATAAATCATGGCATGAATATTGGTGTGTTGCTATTGAAATTCGGTGCAGCCTATTCCTGGTGAATGGAACTGGAAAATTCAGAATCTCCATATTTAATTTAAAGGATGGAAATCTTTCTGTTGATGCAGATGTTTCCAATTATCAACTGATGCTGTCCTGATCACAAATAACACATGAGAATCAAGAATGGAGTAATTTCGCAATATTTGTGTGAAGAGGCTGATATGTTTCCAGCCAGCCACACTTTTTATGAGAATATGGATTATTTCTTGGTTGCACATTTTTTTCCCATTTACCGTATTTTTCCCCCGAAAAAGAGGGTGAAAATCTGGGTGCGTCTTATACTCCGATTGTAGCCCCACCCAGCTTCTCAAACGGTGGTTTCAGAGGCTGAAAAAAGCATCAGAAACAAAGCTTCAGAAAAGAAGCCCCCAAACAGAGCTTCAGAAAAAAAGAAGCCTCCAAAGAGAGCTTTAGAGGCATTTTTTCTGAAGCTGTTTCAGAAGCTTTCAGACGTTTTTTCTGAAACAGTTTCAGAAGTTTCAGAGACAGGGAAAAAAAGCAAGGCACAGAGCTCACAACCAAGGAATCTGTTACTAAAATTCACCTCTGGGAACAGCTGATTGGGGGTATTCCGGGAGGCCGATCCACCTGCCAATCAGCTTTTTTCTTATTTTCCTCCCCAAAAACTAAGGTGCGTTTATACTCCGCTGTGTCTTATACTCCAAAAAAATATGGTAAGTATCAATCTGTTGCTAGATAAGATTATTTGCACACACAGAAATTATGCATAGCCTATTTGGCATTAGATTACCAGGTTATTGACTTCAACATCTAACTACACATTAATTGAAAACACATTCATTTCCATCACACAGGAATGTCAAAACTGCTTCTTTTCAATCCAGGTATCAGTTTTGTACAATTAAAATATATGAAATGGTGTCCCTAATAGGCAGTACAACAAAGGAATTTACCATTCTGAAAAATGGAACACTTGCCCTCACCTGAACCTAAGGTTTACACACAGTGCATAGTCTGTTTCAAACCCTGCTATTTCCCCCAAGTTTTACTCCACATAGCATACCAAAGGAATTCCCAGGAATTAGATGCCATTATATATTTCATCTGATCCTTGACAGCTATCTCCTCTTCATCTAAATTTAACAAAGGACAAATTCCTTAGAGCAAATTGAGAGATAATTTGAAATGCGTGATCATTCTTTTTTATTGTCTTCTTAAATGACAGAAGGAAGAAATGAAGAAAACGTTAATAAATGTGCAGAGCGAGGGAGGGAGGGAGGGAGGGAGGGAGGGAGGGAGGGAAGGAAGGAAGGAAGGAAGGAAGGAAGGAAGGAAGGAAGGAAGGAAGGAAGGAAGGAAGGACAAGGAAGGGAAGACACGGGGAAGGAAGGGATTCTCCATGCTATTTGATAAGGAAATTCTCCTTTTCCTCATCCTCATCCTTCCCCTCCACTTATAAATCTGTTTATCATTTGATTCCCAACAATTCTGCCTTTTCCTCCACAACATCTATTGCTGTAATTCCACATGAGATTTGATAGAATGTAGAAACACCCAAGCCCCATTTTCAAAGAACGCTTCAACATCTAGCTATAATAGCAGAACTAACTAGTTCTTGTGGATGATTTTCCCTCCCTTCTGGGTTTTCTAATAACAAAAATATTGAATCTCTAAATTATGATCTGACAAGGACAACTCTACTACTTGCCTTGGAAAAATGATATACAGATATACAGAAAGTACCCCACAGATATAAGAATAACTTTAAATAATCATAAGCTATGGACTCAAAGAGATGAGTCTCTGTGTGTCCTGCTGTGAAGCTACCGCTGACTTTTCCATGCACACAACAAAGCAATCTCCTCACAGGTGCAGCAGACTTCAACAGCATAAGAGACATTTAAATAAAACGACCCTCCCCCATCCCTTAACAAAAAATTGCTCACTGCAACACCTGCTTTTGCAAAAAGAAAAAGAAAAAAAACAACCCCTCCATCAAGCTGATTTTCCAGCGGATTGATCCCTCCTTTTTGATGGGACTTCCAACTGGTTGATTTCTTGGTCAATTATTCCATTCTTCCCCTTAGGCTGCCTCATAGTAGGCAAAGCTTTTCCTTTGCCCTCTTTTTCTAACTATTGTTCCAAGCTAAATTTCCTCTGCTCCTCTCCCTCCCTCCCTCCCTCCCTCCCTTCCTTCCTTCTTTCCTTCCTTCCTTCCTTCCTTGTCTATATTTATTTATCCACAGCTCCAAGGCTTTTACAGGAAGTCCTGGGTTCACAACCGCTAATTCAGTGAACATTTACAATGATCCTGAATGACTAGCATTTATGACCCCTGTAATTCTGGCCATCCCAGAACCCCACAGTCACTGGATCATCATTGGTGACCTTTCCTATGGCTTCCCACAAGCAAAGTCAATGGAGAAGCCAGCAGGGAAGGTTGCAAGTCGCTCCTGTAAGTTGTTCCCCCTCCCACCACTTTTTATCCTGGAGATCCCAGGGATCTCATACTCCATAGCACACGCCCAACTACAGCACACAATGTACATACAAACACATACACTGACAAACCCCTGGCTGGCCATACTTATAACTGAACAGCAGCCCTGCCATATATTTTCTATATCATGTCATGACGCAGCAGCCACCTGTCCACCTGGTCATGCTCCATTGCACTCTACCTGGTGGCACTGCATTCTTCCTGGCCGTACTGCATTCTACCTAACCACACTGCACTATACCTGGCTCACTGAATTTTCTGTCCACACTGCATTCTATCTAATCATGCTGCATTCTACCTGGCTACACTGCATTCTTCACATCTACACTGCACTCTATCTAACCACACTGCACTCTATCTGGTTTCACTGCATTCTTCCTGGCCCGATTGCATTCTACCTAACTACACTGCATTTTAATCCAGTTGTACTGCAATCTTCCTGGCCACACTGAATTCTTCCTGGCCACATTGCACTGTCTGGCTGCACTGCATTCTACTAGATCATACTGCACTCTACCTATCCACACTGATCTACATTCTGCACACATATAATGTAGGGCCACGCTGCATTCTTCCTAGTTGCACTGCATTCTATTAGATCATATTGCATTTTACCTAGCCACACTGCATTCTACCTGGCTGCACTGCATCCTTCCTGGCCGTACTGCACTTTACCTAACCATACTGTATCTGGATGCACTGATTTCTACCAGGTCATACTGTATTCTTCCTAGCCACACTGTGTTCTACTTGGCTGCACTGCACTATACTTGGTCACATTGCACTGTATCTACCGCAATATCCACCTGGCAACATGGATTGGGTAAAAATTTGCAGGGCAGATTTATTAAGGGCTTTTATTTTTGAAGAGGTAAAATTATTTTAAACTGGAGGAAGTGCAGTAGAACAACGATGGGAGAACGGTCGATTTCCATCTCCTATTTGTCAGCTTCATGGGCACCTGGCTGACTGCTATGCAAAACAAAAGGCTAGACAAGGATAGCCCTTGAATGGATCCAGCAGGATGGTTTCCATATTCTTATCTGACAATATGGAGTTTTCAGCCTGGTTTTGCATGTGATACATAGCCAGGGTGTGTAAGAGGAACCCATATACTCACTTGCTTCCTTGGAATTATATCACCTTGATGAAGAATAAGCTACTCATCAGAAGTACCAAAGAACAAATTCATAGGTCAGTCTTGAATCATGAAACAGTGGTGATCTTCTGAATTTCTGTAAGGGTAGGAGAAATATTTGGACTCCAAAGAATGCTTAGCAAGAAATATTATTTTCAGTTGAAAATAAGTCTTTTTCCCACCTCTTAACCAATTATTAGTTGCGTCAGGTTTCTTTCAACTCATCATTTGGGTGACCATCATATTTCTCCCAGGATCTCAGAAATAACAACCTTTTCATTATTCTTAAATAATATTTACTGCCTCAAGAAAGTTTTCAGTATGCAATGAATACAATCTTAATTATTGAGCCGGTAACCTCAATTTGTCCTGTCAAGCTCTCAAATACATCTTTATCTTTATAATTGGGGCATAAATAAATGTTGATCCTCTAGAAGATAATATTTCAATTAATTAATTGGTAAGGAAATTGGAGACAGCAATGGAAAGCTAGCGGGTGCTGAATATTTGAGTATCACTGAACCTGGTCTTAGATGTTTATGTTACTTTTTGGCAAGCATAACCCTGATGTTCCTAAAGATTTGATTGTCTTCTTTTTTTTTTTATTGCAAAAGTTTTACAATTACATTTTCACCCCCTTTTTCCCCCCTCATCCCACCCCAAACTTCCCAACCTCCCTAACCCACCCTAACCCTCCCCTCCCCCTGGACTTCCACACAATGTACTCATATTAAATAAAAGGAAAACCCCTTATAAAACTTGAGCCCCTCCCTCCCCCTAAAAATTTTTCATCTTCATTACATTAACCTATTTCTATCCTAATATAACATTTTCAAATAAATTTTCATCCTCATTACCTTAAAATATTTCTATCTTAATATAACATTTTCTAATAAATTTTTCATCCTCATTACCTTGAAATATTTATATCTTAATATAACATTTTCAAATAAAAGCTATTTGATACTTTCTAGTTTGATATTTGTTCTGAACGTAATCTATCCACCTCTTCCATTCCCATTCATAAGTCTCTTGTGAACAATATTTTAGATATGCTGAAATCTTCACCATCTCTGCAAAACTGGCCATCTTCAAAGTCCATTCCTCAATCGTGGGCAGCGCTTCATTTTTCCAATATTTACCTATCAACAATCTTGCTGCTGTTATCATATGCAATATCAGTTTTGTTTCACCCAATGTAAAACCCTTAGCTATGCCCAGTAAAAACAATTGTGGAGAAAATTGAATTTTTTTCTTCAAGACATTCTGCATGACCCACCAAATTTTTATCCAAAAGGCCTTAACTTTCTTACAGGTCCCCCAAACGTGATAATATGTAGCATCTAGACAGTCACATCTCCAACATTTAGGCTGCACATTAGGGTACATACACGACAATTTTTTGGGGTCTAAATGCCATCTGTAAAACATTTTATAAAAATTTTCCCTCAAATTCTGCGACTGTGTAAATTTAACATTCTGAACCCAGATTTTTTCCCATGTTTCCAACATCACTGGTTCCTCAAAATTTTGTGCCCACTTAATCATGCAATCTTTAACAAGTTCAGTTTCTGAATCCCTTTCTAACAAAACATTATAAAGTCTTTTGATATGCATTGGACCTTTCTCTTTTATATGTCTGACCAATTCTTCCTCATACTCCATAATACCAGTTTTTTGGTCCTCTTTCCATCTCAATTGCAATTGATTATATTGTAATCAAGTTAGATTAATCCCTTCAGCCAACAATGTCTGTAATGTCTTCAGCTGCCATCTACCCGCATCTGTAAAAAGAACCTCTTTATATAAAACCCCCCCGAGTGACATTATATTTGTATTCCACAAAGTATGACCAAGATCCAGCCATAGCGGTATTTTATAATCCCAATTGATTCGGTGCTTCTTCCAAACTCTCAGCAAAGAATCTCTAAGTATGTGGCTTTTGAATACTTTGTCCACTTTACTGTCATAAAATAAGTAAGCGTGCCATCCAAATTCCAAATCAAAACTTTCTGCATTTAATATTCCAGTCTTTTTTCCTCCAAACCAATCACTTGCTAAAGTCAAAGCTGCTGCATCATAATATAACTGTAGGTTTGGAAGTTTAAGACCTCCCCTTTCTGGAACGTCTTGCATAATTTTCATTTTTACTCTTGGTTTTTTCTCGTTCCAGACAAACTTGTTCACTCCAGTTTGCCATACTTTTAGTTGTTTATCATTTTTGAGCACCGGAATCATTTGAAACAAAAAAAGAAATCTTGGCAAAATATTCATCTTAACTGCTGCTATTCTTCCAAGTAAAGACAGCTGCAGTTTTTTTCCAAGTCTCCATGTCTTTTTGCACCTCTCGCCACAACACCTCATAATTATTTTGAAACAATTTCATATTTGATTCTGCAACCTGAACTCCTAGATATTTTACCTTTGGTACAATCTCAAAACCTGCCCTCCTTTCAAGCTCAAGTTTACGATCTTGTGTCATATTTTTGACTACCATCTTAGTTTTTTTCTGGTTCAATCTAAAACCTGAAACTTTACCATAGTCTTGTATAATGTCCTTCATCTGGATTATTGATTCCATTGGCTGTGTTAGGGTAACAACCAGATCATCTGCAAATGCCTTTATTCTGTAATCCTCTTGCCTTATCATTATGCCTTTCAAAGTATTAGAGTCCCTTATTGTATTTAACAAGACTTCTAGTGTTAAAATAAACAACAATGGGGACAGCGGACATCCCTGTCTTGTTCCTTTTTCGATTTTAAACTCTGTTGTCAAACTTCCATTAATAATAATCTGTGCCTTTTGATCTTGATAAATTGCTGAGACCGCCTGTATAAATTGGTCCCCAAAGTCCATCCTTTTTAAAGTCTTTAATAGAAAATTCCAATCCACTTTATCAAAGGCCTTCTCTGCATCCAGAAAAAACAGCACTGCAGGGATCTGTTTATTCTTCTCAAGATATTCCAATAAATCTATTACTTGCCTTACATTGTCATTCATGTGCCTACCCTCAATAAATCCCGCTTGATCATCATGAATCACCTTTTGAATTACTGGCATCAATCTGTTGGCTAATACTTTTGCATAAATTTTGTAATCCGTATTCAAAAGAGATATTGGTCTGTAGTTCTCTGGTTTTTTGGGACCTGCTTGTTCTTTTGGTATCAAAGAAATATAAGCTGTAGTCCATGATGGGGGTACTTTTCCCCCTTGTTGTATATTACAAAATAAGTCTCTAAGTTGTTCCACCATTTCTGCCTGCAAAGTTTTATAATACACTGCAGTCAGACCATCCGTTCCAGGAGCTTTAGCTGTTTTTAATTGTTTTATTGCTGCTATTATCTCCTCCTCTGTTATAGGATAATTCATTCTTTCCTTTTGTTGCTCAGTGATTTTTGTAACTCTTTTGTTGTCTAAGTATTTTTCTATAAGTCCATTCTGCACCTCCTCTCTGGCATATAGTTTAGTGTAATATTCAAGAAAGGCTTCTTTTATTAATTTCTGTTGAAAAACTTCTTTCCCTCCGATATCAATACTATCAATAGTCCGTATGCTCTGTTTCTTCCTTAATGTGTAGGCCAACCACCTGCCCGGTTTATTAGCATTGCAGAATGTATTATGCTTCGCGTATTGTAAATTTGTTGCAACTTGTTCCGCTATAAGCATTTGGAATTGATCTTTCAAAAGTTTTATGACACCACGTATTCTTTCATCTGTTGGGTTTTTAATAAGTAACTGTTCTTTGTTCTTTATTTCTGCTTCCAATTCAAGTCTTTTCTTTTGTCGGGTCAACCTATGTTTAGAGTTCATATGAATAAGCACCCCTCTCATATAAGCTTTGCTTGCGTCCCACACAATTTCCATTGGGGTGCCTTTATTCAAATTCATTTCAAAAAACTCTTTCAAATGCTTTTTAAGTTCTATTATATTTTTTTCATATCTGAACAAGTTTTCATTTAATCTCCAAGAGCGTCTCTCAGTCTTGCATATCTCAATTTCTATCCACACTGGACTATGATCAGTCAAAGTTCTTGGCAGAATCTTTGTTCTTTTTGTCCTAACAAGTAAATCATCTGACAACAAAATGAAATCAATCCTAGAGAAGGATCTATGTCTATCAGAAAAGAAAGTATAATCCAATTCTTTTGGGTTATGTATTCTCCAAATATCTTTTAATTCCAGGTCTTCTTTCATATCAAAAAAGGTCTGTGGTAATCTAATCCTTGACTTCGCCAGAGTCTTTTTATCTAATTTAGAATCAATTACTCCATTCCAATCTCCCATAATTAAAATAGATCTATAATCCCATTGTAGTATTTTAGTATGTAGCATTTTATAAAAATAATCCTGTTGTTGGTTAGGAGCATAAATTCCTATCAAAAGAATTTGACTGTTAGCAGAAAGTAATTCAATTGCTACAAACCTGCCATCTTGATCAGCTTCTATAAATTTGGCTGTTAATTTTTTATTTACATAAATAACCACACCATTCTTTTTTTGGTTAGTTGAAGATATAAAATGTGTTCCTAATTTGGAATTTTTCAAATAGTTTTGATCTTGAACTGTAATATGCGTTTCTTGTAGACAAATTATATCATTATTATGTTGTTTTAAATATGCAAATACTTTCTTCCTTTTCTGTGTTGCATTCAACCCATTCACATTCCAAGATAAACATTTAATCATCATTATTCTCTTCCTGGAGCCAAGAGCAGAATAATCGGATTTCATCCGAAATCTTCTGTCCTGCATTCCCCACGGCCCCCTCTTGTATCGCCTTTGCCTCCTTTTCATCTTGTTTTTCCTGCTGTAACTGTTCTTTAAGTTGCTTGAGTTTTGCTCGGGTTATATGCTGGTCCTTGACTTCAGCCATCCAGACCAGCTCCAAAATTGGAGAAGGTTCCAGCAAAGGCTCATCCAGGAGACCTCCTTCAGCGCCCTTCAACTCCTCTGATTCCTGCTTAGATTGTTGTTGCGGTTCTTGAAGTTGCTTCTTGTCACTCTCCTTAATCTCCAAAACTGTAGATGTACGTGGGGATGGTGTTCTTTCTTTAAAGATATCAGTATAAAATTGCTCCGCCTTCTCCACAGTTTTCAAACGGTGTTTCTCTCCCTTATATCTCAAAATTATGCCCGTTGGGGCGTCCCAACGAAATGGAATCCGATTATTCTGCAATTCTTTAACAAGAAAGCCAAAGTCTTTTCTGGATTTCAACATCTTAGGTGGAAGTTCCTTGTAAACTGTGATCTGTGATCCACCCACTTGCACAGAAGTAAGAAAGGATTTTTGCAGGATATCATTTCTTATTGCTCTGTCTGTAAAGTATATGACCACATCTCTAGGCAATTGTCTTTGTCTGGCCACCCAGGAATTGACTCTGTAAATTTTGTCTATTTTACAGAAAACCATATCAGGATTAATTTTTAAGATCACAGCTAGGGCTTCAGCACAGACCTGTCTCAAGTCTTGTGTCTCCTCTTCTCTAATTCCTCGAAGCCGTATAGCAAATTCTATTGCCCGGAATTGCATCATGACAATCTCGTTCTCAACTCTCTGCATCTTATCATCAACATCCAAAAATTTGTGATCATTATTTTTCATCTTGGCATTAACTTCTGATTTAAATTCATCCACTTTGGACTCAACTTTCATAATAAATCCTGCCAGGCCAGACGCCACATCTGTTATTTTTTTGGTCACCTTCTTTTGGTTCTGCTGCACTTCCTGCATAATTTCCTGTTGAGACTTTTGGATTTTATCATCTATTTTATTTATTTTATCATCTATTTCCTGTTGGGCCTTTTGAAATTTGTCATCCAGGATTTTTGAAATAAATTCTTTTAAATCTCCCATATCAAAATCTTTTTTCTGAGCTTGTGACTGCGTGTCCTGTTTGCGTGTGGGGGATCCCCCCCCTGTTTTGCCTTCCTGCTTCTTTGAAGCCATCCTGCCACGTAGGCTAGCTTTTCTAAAGAGGGAGGTTCCACTTCTTCTGCCGCCTCCACAAAGCCTTCTAAAAAGGTCCCCCAGATTTAATCAGGGCAAAACTGTGTTGAAGCAAAATCAAGTAAAAGGGAGAGATTTTCCTCTTGTTCCTATTATTACAGCCGGAGCAACTTTATAACAACTTGTTAACTTTGTAACAAAGCAAGATGACTTCACCAATCCACACTCGCTGATTCATTTACTCTAATGCTGAGCGCCATATTTTTTCCAGTCACTTTCACTCATTCAGAAGTTTTTCCCTTCAATATAAAAGATCAGCAAAGTGCTAATACTTGCAATTCAGATTTTCAGGGTTCAAGTAGAGTTCAGCTGGTTGTTTGAGTTATTTCCTTTCTCTTTTGAAGTTTCCTGCAGCCGGCTTGTTCTGCGAAAGCAGAGACGTCCCACGCCGCCCGGAGTCTCAGCAGGTTGGGAGGGAGCCGCGCCTGTTTCCTCCCCAGAAACAATTCCCTGGGGGGGTTGCAGGGGCTCTACCTGTACCCTGCTGCCTCTTCTTCAAAGATCCTGGGGATTTTGAAGCTTTCAAGCCGCTTCGCGATCTAGAAGCAGCTCTACGAACGGGTGGGCTGGCGGTGCTTAAAAAGGCACCATCGTCGCCGAAGACAAGGAAACCCGGAAGTCGATTTGATTGTCTTCTTGACAGTTGTAGCTTACTTAGAAGTTACAGAACACTAGAAATATATCCCCATATGCTTTCTGAGTAACAGCACACCCTGTTCAGGATCGGGTTTAGTGGAAAAATTGTCTCATGAATCAATACTGTCAAGGAATGTGGCCACATGTAAGGATTTAGATGCTTTATGATACCTTTTATCCCTCCCCTGTGAAACGCTGATTCCAGCATCTATAGAGCAATGTAACCTCTGATGGTGTTCTGGACAGGCTCCCTAGATCAAAGTCAGGCTATAATTCTTTCTTTAAGAAATACAACACTCTGAGAAGTTATCCATCATTCTATTAGCTGAAGAAAATCAAATGAAAGTAAGCAGTCTGATATTGTATCGGAGGCTGAACTTTGTGCCTATGCTTAGTGTTTATTCCTTCGTTTATTTGAAAATGTTAGCTTTTTTCATCATGCTAAGTCATTCAAAGTGACTTTATCTCGTTCATTATAAAATGTGCATTTTACAACTAGTAACAGTCAACCACTTCAGTATCACATACAAACACTTAAATGAATGAATAAAGTGGAAGAAAAATCTTAAATTCAGCAACAGTGAGACATCTGGTAGAAAGAGTCCTAAAATTGATTAAAACACCCAGATAAAGTGAGATTAACACCAAGACCCAACAATAGACCAATGAATAAATCAACAATCAAGAAGCAAACAGTACCGCAATCAAGAAACTACCAACTCAGACAAACAATTTAACAAGGAACAACAGCTTAATCAAGGAACTACTAAGAACACTACCACCAACACTGACAGGGCAAGCCACTAGTATATAATAAGAGAGCAAACCCCTCTCTCTTCTTTCACTGATGATGTTATCTACTTGAAATGTCTGCAAGAAATCAACCCACTTCAGAGAGCCCCAAGGACTCCATAGTTCAACCATGAGCTACAAATATTCTCTTCTATTGGCTCTTTTTATAGTTTTCCAAGCAGACCAACATTTGAACATGAGAGCACCAAGAAGTTATGATCTTTTCATAATTATACTATTTATTAGCAGGTACTGTATGTATGCAGAATTACAATATCCATTCTTTGAAACAAATATTATAATAAGGAATTTGTAAAACAGAGATAAAAAAGAAATACTGTTATGGTAACTGTTTGATAACTTGATAAATTTCCAAAAGAAGCCTCAGAAATTAATTGATTTCCTAAAATTGGTTTCAGTTTTTGTAGCAACCCAATAAAACAGCTCTATCAAAGTAATTCAGATATCAAATGGTAATTAGAACTTCTAAGGATGATTTTATTTCTTATCAGATTCTAAATTAATTACTCTTTCCAGCCATTTTATAATACCTCCTTCTTTCTAAAATCAAATTTGTGTTACTACACTTGCAACATCTACCATTTGACTTTTCTATCTACTGAGATAATACATGGAATAGAAAGATCTAATGGGAACCAGGAATGTTTAAAAAAGAAGTAATGCAGTTATTTGGACAGCATTGTACATCGCTTATGACTATGCTTTAGTACAATATGACTTTACCTTAGTACAATAAATATGAAAATAAAGTGAGCTTGATTCCTAGTAACTGATTCCAGGTATTTCTTTGTATATTATTTGCAATGATATAACAGAATAACAGAATTGGGAGGACCTTGGTGTCTTCTAGTCCTATCCCTTGCACAAGTAAAAGACCCTATACCATTTCAGCCAAGTGGCTGTCCAGTTATTTCATAAAATCCTCCAGTGATGGAGCACCCACAACTTCTGAAGGCAAACTTTTCCACTAGGGAATTGTTCTCACTATCAGGAAATTTCTCCTTAGTTCTAGGTTGCTTCTCTCCTTGATTAGTTTCCATCCATTTTTTCGTTTTGCCTTCAGATGCTTTGGAGAATAGGTTGTCCCATTCTTCTTTGTGACAATATGAAGTAGTTCATCATAACTTTTTTCCTATGTATAGGAGATTTCAGGTGGGCCAATATTCCTTCCCAAAGAAAGCAGTGCAATGGCTCAGCTATTCAAATTTGGAAATTAGACATTACAAAAACTCTTTCCAAGGAAAATGACATAGTCAACGTAGTCATAAAACCTTTATTCATTCCAAACTCCATTGTGTTTGTAGTCTTCATACTGTAGTTACAGCCTATTGCAGGGGTGTAAAACTCGTGGCCCGCGGGCTGGATGTGTCACGTGCTGGCCATGCCCACATTTAGCAAAAAAAGTCACAATACTATATGTTATGTGATGCCGCCGTGATGACACAAATTTGACACCCCTGTCCTAATGGCATCACCAGGCATATGATATGACACCTTGTTGCTATTTCCAATCACATGCATATTCTAATTTGTTTAAATCCTGCTTATTTTTAACTCTACTCTTCTTTAAACCTGTCTTTGCCTCTAGTACTGTTTACCAACCAATTTGTGCTTTGATGTCATATGTCCTGATCACGGGTTCAAGAGACCCTTTCTATTGTCTGTGAATGGCTCAACTTCTGAGATCAGATAAAGTCAAAAAGAAGTACTCTTAGCAATGACAGATCCTAACTGAGCTTGTCTAAAAGCTAAGCAAGGTGGTTACTATTTGGATGAGAATCCACCAGGAAAGCTCAATGCCTGGAGGCTAGATTGGAAAAGCCAAAAAAACAAAACAAAAAACAAACCACCTCAAAAGATGGCAAACTATTCTCAGGGCTGAGCCCATAATAGTCACAAAGAGTTGAGTCCACCTCGAGAGCATTTAATCTGCTGCAGAAACTAGGAATGCAAAACCATTCTTATGGAAGAAATCTGCATTCCGAATGGGTTATTAGAGGAAGAGAAGAGGAAGAACAAGTAACAGGAGGCAAGAATTAAATCAAAGATTATGGCAAACTATGATCCTCCTTTGCATAAGAACTCAAGAAGTAACAGGTGGGGAAACATACATCTGATTAGCCCTAAACCAGTCAAACTCGCAGCTCACGGGCTGGATGCGTCACGTGCTGGCCACACCCATGGCAGATTTAGTGAAGGGAGGAAAAGTCATGATACGTCACGTGACACCGCTGTGACAACGCAAGTTTGACACCCCTGCCCTAAACGGAGCAGAGATGTTAAAAAGCAAGGGAGAGAAAACTGAGTATTCCCCTTAAGAATATTCATGGAACTCCAAATTGCAATCCTAAATACATTTTTTTCAGAAAACTATGCATTTGCATCTGAAAAGATCTCATTCAAATTTGTCTAAACAGTCTAAATTATGTTGGGTTGCTCCAAGGAATAAGCAAATGTAATTCTGAGTAATAAAAGTTTTTTTTTTTTTAATTTATAAGACAGCAGTCGTTTATGTCAAGAAAAAAAACAGACATTGATATCCTTTTACTCATAAATAAGTCTTTTTTTTTTAGGAGATCTTCTGAGTATCATGCCTAGGATCTCAATAATCACAGACTAGGATGCAAATTAGATGAACAATGGTTATACAGACTCGTCCTTCTTTAAAAGTCGAATAAACTCAATAAAGCTTCCTAAAACTGTTGCTGTTTCTCAAAAATGAAGAAGTTGGAATAGATCTGAATTTTAAAGAACAAAAGGAGAAGAGTAGGGACATTTTTTTTTCTCTTGCCAACAACCATGGATGGATGGATGGATGGATGGATGGATGGATGGATGGAGAGATATAAAAGCGGCATGGGATGAGATGGGAAAGAGGGTCCTGAATTTACCAGTCCAGTGGTGGGTTGCTCCTGGTTCTGTCCGGTTCTATAGAACCGGTAGTAAAACCGGCGGGAGGTTCCGCCCACCCACCACCACATCATCATCGGTGATCTGCGCATGCGTAGAAGCTTCTGCGCATGTGCAGAAGCGTGTACACTCCCGCTACAAACCGGTAGTAAAGGTAAGTGGAACCCACCCCTGCACCAGTCCCACCTTTCCATGCTTTTGGGATACCAATTGAATGTTCTTGTTCTATGTTCAATTATTGTTCTTACTGGAGGTGATTTTGAGTAGGAGAAACCACTGTTTCCATAAACTACTACTACATAAAGCTGTAAGAACAGAAGCCCTATCTAATCTTGTTGCTGGAACTAAGTAAAGCTCAGTCATGTAGGCAGTACAAAATATATATGTAACATATTTATCAAAATACTTGTCTCCTGACTCAAGGAAAAGACAAACGCCTGTTAATGAAGTCTGGAGGAAATGCCCAAAGCCACTCTCAGGGTGAACAAATCTGACATTTCAGAAATAGGATAATGTCTTCTGCTTCTAGAAACTGCCAATATAACAGCAATGCTGGCTCCATCTGAAATGTGTTTCTTTTTTTAAAAAAAAATAAACACCACAGTCGCTAGTGGAAGTAGCACGGAAGGAAGATGTAATATGGTGTTTTGCCATCAGTAGCCAGCTGGTGACTAATAGGTTGTGGGATTCCGAGGCAATGAGCGTACTAATGAGGAAGAGATAAAAGGATTTTATTAACTGAAAACAAATCAACACTCATCTACAAAGTAAAAAATCATCTTACAGCCCTTCTGCTTGTTAGGAACTTTAGAATTGAGGGTGGGTGGGTCCCTGGAACTAACTAATATGTATAGTGATTTGCACCTTGGCACCTTCCAAAGTTCACACTGAGGTCCACCTGCACTCACCTTTATACTTTTTAAAGTACATTCATCAATCCTGGCAAGGATCTGAAGAGGCATTTTCATAAGAGTGGTTTGTTTAAAATCCACAACTCCACATCTCCCTTGCAGCAACCTGAGGACATTTCAGCATAGGTATTTTTGGGGGCTGTGTTTATATATACCCCTTGCGGTTCATTTAAGGAGTATATTTTAATTACCGTATTTTTCGGAGTATAAGACGCACCTTTTTACCCCCCAAAAGGGGGTGAAAATTTAGGTGTGTTGTTCTATTCATGGAACAAAGGCTAAAGAAGGGAGGCGAGGCAGGATAAACACTTCACAACATGTTTATTGGCTAACAATAACAGCTAACAGTGACTCACTCTGGTTAGCTAACTACCATGGAGAGCGAGCAGCTTTTGAGGCACTGACAGCTCTTTTATACTCAGCTGTCAGAAGCTGGGCCAATCAGGAGCGACCAATTTCCCACCGGCTGCCTGCCGGCACACAGACCAATCGGCTGCTGTATTGGCCGCTCGTGCTTGCCGTCCAGACGTAACGTGTCTTATACACCAAATGTAGCCCTGCCCACCCACTGACCCCCACCCTTTGGCCTGTGCCTCGTAGCAATTACCTCCTTGCAAGCAAACAGCAAGAAAAAACAGCCCCTTTCAACTTCAGCATAGGTTAATTAGCACAAGTTGATTAGATCAGCCTCCTGACTCTCAGCTGATTTGCTCTCAGCTGTTTTGCGCAGGGCTCTGTTACTAGCTGCAAAGAGTGCTGGAGCAGATTTTTTTTTCCCTAGCTATGCTGAAAAAATGAAACTGAAAGTAAAGCAGGCTCTGCTGCAATGTGACAAAATGAGGCAGAGAGAGATTTCTTTTTCTTTTTGCTCACCAAAAAAGGTAGGTGCAAACAATGGGAAATTTAGGGCAAAAGAGGAGAGTTCAAGATTTTAAAACACAAAAGAAAAAAAGCTCTATTTAATAGAGAATTGTAATAATTGAGATACTATTAATTGTATATTGTGTTGAAAGCAGAAATGGTTAAGTTGTGGTTTGGAGGAATATATGGGGGAAATTATTTGGTTTATTATTATTGGTAAATATAATTAATTGATTTGTAAGAAATTGGATTGCATGGAAATAATTGGAATATTCATGTTCATATTGATTAATATACAAAAAAGATAGTTATATAAGTAATTGATTTATATAAAAATGTTGAATTTTTTATTAAACAATTGTAATATTGAATAATTAACCAATGTGAGGATGGATATAAAAATAGATGACAATGGGAAGGGGTATAATATAGAATAGAAGGGAAAAATTGAATTTGATTAAGATTAGAGATGAGAATGAAGAGTAATATTGTTTTTTTAAAAAAAAATAGATGAGGAATAAATATGGTAAAAAGGAAATATAGAAATTGTAAATTTAATTGAAATGACTAAACACTGTTTAAATTTGTGAACCAGCCAAATACTCTGTTCAAAGAAAATACATTGTATGTTTGTATGTATGTTTGTCTAAAAATTTTTAAAAAAAACTTTTTTAAAAAAAAACAACCAAAAAAGGTAGGTGCGTCTTATACTCCGGTGCGTCTTATACTCCGAAAAATATGGTAAACATCATTCTTACCCTGTGCTAGGTTGCATAAAGATGTAACTTAAGCAGGCTGAAGGTGATTATTAGGTCCATAGTAAAATTTATGATTTCTACAATTTATCTTGGGTTTGTTTTTCATTTCATTTTATTAGATTTGTATACCGCCCTACTCCCGAAGGACTCAGGGCGGTGAACAGCCATAAAATAAAACATATAAAGTACAAAATTTAAAAAAGAGATAAAACAAATTAAATAGATTTGGCTGACCATATTAAAACCCCAAATAATTTAAAACCGAATTTAAAATACCCATTTAAAAGAGGAAAAAGTTTAGGTCAGGCCAGCTTGTTGGAATAGGAACGTCTTAAGCATGCGACGGAAGGTACGCAGATCCGGAATCCTCCGTATCTCGGGGGGGAGCTCGTTCCAGATCGTAGGTGCCCCCACAGAGAAGGCTCTCCCCCTGGGGGCCGCCAGTCGACATTGTTTGGCCGACGGCACCCAGAGGAGCCCCTCTCTATGGGAGCGTACTGGTCGGTGGGAGGCTATTGGTGGTAGCAGGCGGTCTCGCAAATAGCCAGGTCCTAAGCCATGGAGCACTCTAAAGGTGATAACCAAAACCTTGAAGCGCACTCAGAAGACCACCGGGAGCCAGTGCAGCTCGCGCAGGAGAGGTGTTACATGGGAGCGCCACGTTGCTCCCATCACAACCCGCGCGGCCGCACTCTGCGCCAGTTGGAGCCTCCGAGTGCTCCTCAAGGGGAGCCCCATGTAGAGAGCATTACAATAGTCCAGACGGGAGGTGACGAGGGCATGAGTGACCGTGCGTAACGAGTCCTGATCCAGAAAGGGACGCAACTGGCAAATCAGGCGAACCTGATGAAAAATCCTCCCGGTCACGGCCGTCAAGTGCTCTTCTAAAGACAGCCGTGAATCCAGGAGGACACCCAAGTTGCGAGCCCTCTCCGTGGGGGCCAATGCTTCACCCCCAATAGTCAGCGATGGCATCAGCTGACTATATCGGGACATCGGAAACCACAGCCACTCGGTCTTGGATGGGTTGAGTCTGAGCCTGTTTCTCCCCATCCAGATCCGTACGGCCTCCAGGCACCGGGACATTACTTCAAGGGCATCGTTGGGGTGGTCTGGGGTGGAGATGTACAGCTGGGTGTCATCAGCGTACTGATGGTACTCCACCCCGAAACCACAGATGATCTCGCCCAGCGGCTTCACATAAATGTTGAACAAAAGGGGCGAGAGGACCGATCCTTGTGGCACCCCACATATAAGGGGCCTCGGGGTCGACCTCTGCCCCCCTGTCAACACAGACTGCGACCGGTCGGAGAGAAAGGAGGAGAACCACCATAATACGGTGCCTCCCACCCCCAACCCTTCCAACTGGTGCAGCATGATACCATGGTCGATGGTATCAAAAGCCGCTGAGAGATCTAATAGGACCAGGATAGAGGAACAACCTCTGTCCCGAGCCCTCCAGAGATCATCCACCAACGCAACCAATGCCGTTTCCGTGCTGTACCCAGGCCTGAAGCCCGACTGGAACGGATCTAGATACGGTTTGTACAGAAATCTACCCAAAAATTCCTATAGGTACAATGGAAAAAGAGGTACACTATTCTTCTGTAGCAGACTTGGGCATTTTATGGCCCCTTGGCCACATCTGTCCCTTTGGTTGTCCCTTTCTGGTTCTTATGTGTTGCTTTTATTTTGAAGGCAACTGCTTTTTTCTTTTTTTAATTTGCCTACTGGTGAAGACAATCACTCCCACTTGGAAGGTTGAGAGTTCAATCCTAGATAGCAGCAGATGTTTCTCTCTCAGGGCACAAAGAAAAAATATCTGCTGTGTGAACTCCACATGGTGTCAGGAAAAGCATCCAGTCAGTAAACACTCAGCTTCATACATTTGCCCCGATTCCACTCCAAATTAAGGAATTACATCATAAAAAAGGGGAGTGGGGGACTAATGCGTGCATGCATGCTTACGTACCTTCACAGCCCTATTGGTTCAGCCTTCCACAACAGCCGCAGTTTCTCTTGTGGTCTCTTGGGGCCTCTTGGGAAAATTAATTGCCCACTCCTGTTCTATAGTGTCATTTTATACAGTATGGGAGTTGAGACTTTGTCATATACTCCCCTTCTTTTAAATGATTCAAATTTAGTTTAGAATTCTTTGCTGCCTGGCGTCATGCAGTTATTCTTATGTATTTATCTCAAACAGTACAGGGCCTCCTGCTTGAGCAGGAGGTTGGGCTAGAAGACCTCTAAGGTCCCTTCCAACTCTGTTATCCTGTTATTATATTCTGTTATATGTTTGTTACATGCCAAAAATTTACAATCCAGATGGAAACTGTTTGATGTTGACCAAAACGAGAGTAGGCATCTGTGGGTCATAAATTCAGGATTTTCCTGGAATGCAAATTCCACTGACCAATTTCCAGAACACATCTGATTATTTATTTAATAGAGTATTAGAATGCCCAAAGATTGTTCAGAGCTATTTCTATATATTCAATAAGTTATAGAATTCCCGACAGCTATTAACCAGTTTAAATTAAAATTACAATGGTATGCTGTGCCATTTGTGTGTTGATTTGACATTTTCATCGTTTGGGTACAGTTGGTCCTACACGTTATTATACCTAATAAAACATTTGCATTGTTTTGCGCAAAGAACTGGAGGGCCTTTTACAATATGTTAAGTATTAGAGTTGCAAATGAAGGCTATGACTTTATTGCAAGATTGATTCTGCCTCTTACTACTGCTATTGTGAAATGAAGTCAGATTTGCCCATAAGTGTATTTCTGTATATCACAAATAATTTGAGTTCTCGCTTTATAATGCATTATTTCAGTATCTCGAGGAGTCTCTAAGCAGTTAGTCTTCTTCAGCTAAAGGCTTCTTCTCAGGAGAAATGGTACTTACAGTTGTAGTTTATGTCACCAAATAGAAAATGCCACACTGAATAGATACAGATAGCATTTTTTAAAAGAAGTAGTCCTTAGGACAGTGATAGTTTGTGCATGAAAAATAATGCACACTTCAGTACACTGGGGTCATATAACTATAGTGTCTTTAAGTGTTCATAGCACTCTTGATTTCAAGTTAGTCAGTCAGTCAGTAAGCTGTTACTTCATGTATGGTCTTCTTGAAATCAATTACAACCGGTAGAGAACAGCTTTTTCTTGACAGCCCATGGCTCTTATTTGACATTGTCACAGTAATTGCCATTTTATTTTTACATTTCCCACTAAATGACATTTAGAGGGGAAAATGACTGCTTCTGGCATCCTCAAGTTGTTTATTATTTGACAACCAGAATCAATTTGCTTCTTTTGCCTGTCAGGACACAAAATCAGTTTCTGAAATTGATATGCCATAATTTATTGGGTCAAATGAGAAATATAGGTATTAAAAAACTATAAAACTTTGAATTGAATTACTTTCCTCTTCTCTGACTTTTTTTTTTTCCTAACCACTGAGAAGGCAAAAATAAGCAAGTACGTTTTAGTATTTGTGTACGAACGTTTCTGAAAAACCATCTGCCACGTGCCAGTTTGAAATAAAAATAGTTGGCATCCCAGGACAGGAGAATATCAAGACAGGAAATTGTGAAACATGCAATTGTCAGGGAGTTTCATTCTAGCATTGTATCCTTACTGATACTTTGCTTTTGAATGCAACATAAGAAAAGTTTATGTCAGCTTGAGAGCTCTTCATTTCTTTTGCTTTTATTTTATTTATTAAACTTTTTCCCCACCTTTATAAACTTTATAAAAAAAACTCAAGGTGGAGAACATATCAAATATTCCCTTCTTCCTCCTATTTTCACCATTAACAACTCTGAGAGGTGGGTTGGACTGAGAGAGACAGAGAGTTATTTCATGTAGAGTAAGTAAGCACACTACAAGCCATTACTGTGCAGAAACCATTTTTACTAGAGAGTGAGTAATACAACAGGAACAGAAAATGCATCACAGGAACAGTAGAGATGAATCCTAGAGTGGCAATGTGATACAGGAAACAATTACAATAGAGAAGAATGATAGCGCTGCATATAAGATAGACATAACACTTGTAACAAGAGTGACTCACCCAAGGCCTGCTTTTATGCCTAAAACTGGGTTAAAACTCACGGTCTCTTGGCTTCTAGGCAAGCACCTTAATCCCTACCCCAAACCACCTTTTATTTAGTCCTGCCTTTTTCTTTATTATATGACCCCCACAATAGGCCTCTGTGAAGCAACTTAGATTCATTTCAGCTAATTGAAGTGATGTATTTTACTCTGCTGAAGTGCAGGGATGATTACATTTGCCTTCTAAAGAAATACAGGTGGCAACTTAAACTGCTTCAGGGCGGTGTGGTGAGAGGAGGTCCCTCTCAAGTTTTCTTCCCAAGTGCTGGAGGATCTTTTCCAGGTTGATTATCTTTGGGATTGTACACTGTGTGCAATGAAACCTCCTAGCAGGAAGAGCTCCAGCATGTCCAGCTTTGCTATATTGTCCAGAATTGCTTATAGTGCATGCAGGTAATAAATCAAGTGACACAATACTTCTGGTATGTGCTTGGAGGAGCCTCCTTCTCTCCTAGACTGCTTCCTTTAGTAAGAGCTGAGGAGGCATCAACATCTCTTCTAGCTCTCTGTGTAGGGCCTTCAGGCTGCTTGCTAAAGCCAAAAGATTTGATCAAGAATTCAATAATGCCTCTATCACAGTGCTAGAGTTACACAAGGCAAGCCATTTTCTGCCTGTGCTCTGTTGTTGCCTACAGCTTTCACTAAAGCTACCTGGTGGAGATGACATCAAGGGATCTATCAGATAACAGAACTGATAAAAGAATAACAGAGTTGGAAAGGACCTTGGAGGTCTTCTAGTCCAACCCACTGCTCAAAAAGGAAACCCTATATCATTTCAGACAGATGATTGTCCAAACTCTTATTTAAAACTCCCAATGTTGGAGCACCCACAACTTCTGGAGGCAAGTCCTTCTACTGATTAATTGTTCTAACTGTCAGGAAATTTCTCCTTAGTTCTAGGTTGGATCTCTCCTTGATTAGTTTCCATCCATTGCTTCTTGTCCTGTCTTCAGGTGCTTTGGAGAATAGGTTGATCCCCTCTTCTTTGTGGCAGCTCCTTAGATATTGGAAGACTGCTATCCTGTCACCCCTAGTCCTTTTCATTAAACTAGACATACCCAATTCCTTCAACCGTTCTTCATATGTTTTAGCCTCCAACCCCCTAATCATCTTTGTTGCTCTTCTCTGCACTATTTCTAGAGTCTCAGCATCTTTTTTTTATATCACGGAGACCAAAACTGGATGCAATGTTTCAAGTGTGGTCTTAACAACCTATCAGTTGGCCAATTTTCCCTTACACCATGGGCAATTGTGCAATGTTCAGTGAAGGCACCCAGCTTGGAGGCATTCAGCTTTCTCACTTGTAACAGTGAACCAAAATAACTGGGTTGTCTTGTGTTACTTTGCTTTTGAAGCTCCCTTTAGCTATTGTACAATGTGACAAAGCTATATATATTGCTTAGCCTTTAAAAGGGAGCGGAATGATGCAGCTTTGTGCAACCAAGTGAAGGTTTGTCAAAGTGAAGCATCCTTTCAGAGCTTCACTTCATCCTAGTTTTAGTTATACAGAGAAATAACAGAACATAGAATTTGGTTTAGAAGTGTCCTGGCATCTGCCCTTTGAGTGGGCAAGGACTCAGGAATCCCTTATTTAAGACTGTATTAGTGAAGGCCAGAACCTTGAATTTATTTCTGGAAATATCATGTCCTAAAAAACCATTTGGAACGTGTGATGTAGATAAATGGATGGTGACACATTTTTGGAATTCTTTTCAACTTTATGCATAATGGACCTGACTGAAATTTAAGAATGACGACTGGAATCAAATAACAGCACAACGGAGAACTGCTTATTGAACAATACCTGAATGTAAAATATGTTGTTTTTTATTGGCATGATTGGTAAAAGAATAGGTTATTATAGTTAAACAAAATGTAGGCCAAGATCAATAAAATGGATCAGAATACTGTTGATGCTTTTAAGCTCACTACTTCAAAATCATGAAGAATAGACAATATATGCGTTTATGTTTTGTCACCAATAACATTCTCCTGTGAGTACATACGTAGATTAACAAATATGTTTTGAAAAGAAGGAACACTATTTTCAAATTATTTAGGAGACTAAAAGAGCCTTTGTAAATTAAAGAAAGTTCCAGTCTTAATAATTTATTAAATTTTACTATATTAAATGTATAGGCCACCCAACTCCCAGCAAGATTGGGGAAGGGGTTATAATTGTTAAAACATTGAAAAACAAAGAATGGCAGGAAAAAGAATGCAGCACAAAGACAAAAGAACAACAATGTCAAAGAAAATAAACCCAGGAAATAAGAAAAAACATCAGTCATCTATCTCAAAGGCTTGGGTGAAGGTAATAGGTGTGGAATACAGCAACAGCAAACACCACAATTTACCAAACTGCTTGAAAAGAAATTCACATATTTAATTATTCATTTAAGCATCTGCTTGCTTAAGTCTTGTCTTGTTTGCTCATAGTCATGTAATATTTACCTGCATTCCACAAAATGGAATATATATGGTTATGTCTTTGCCAGGTTTCCAGCAATAGTGTTTATGCTTTGTGTACATGCCATAAATCAGGATCTGCGGGCTCTCTGCTATATGTACATATGGAAATATAACTTCCAGAAAGAAGGGGATTCATAGGAGAGAAAGCCAACTTTCTGATGTGCTGGTTCCAAATAATTTTTGGCATCTGCCCTTTGAGTGGGCAAGGGCTCAGCGATCCCTTATTTAAGACTATATTGGAGAAGGCCAGAACCTTGAATTTATTTATGGACTGAAACCTAGAAAAAAAGAATGGAAAAACCATATAGGACTAATATGATAGAGAGACAGACATATAGACAGACATTTGGTCGCTAAAGCTAAAACAAATTATTTCTTATTTTAATGTTTTTCAAAGATAGACAATGGGACAATAAGATATATGTCTTGTCTTATATTAGCTTATTAGCCTTGGCTGAATTTGTACATTGCAAGACAAAATTTTGCACCATTTAGGGACATGGGCATATTTTTTGTCAGGAAATAAATAATTCAAATAAAACAAATCTGTCTGCCCTGAGAATGTTTTTATTAAAGGGGTTATGTAATGAAAAAAGATCTCCCAGTTCAATAGACAATATATAAGTCTTTCAAGTATTCTGTCCCCAGAGCTCTTACCATTTGAAATCTCCGGATAAGCCCTGCCACCATCCCCATTCCTCAAATGACTTATGTCTCCGCAGAGGGCCATAGTTTCAGTCTCTCTCCACATTTTCTTTGCATTTTGGAAGGAGGCGGAAGGATGTAAAAATAACTGGGTTAAACATTAATCACACTTATTTTGCTTCTCATTTCCTTTCATGGAAAAAGTTTGTACTGCTGGATTTTTTTTCCATATTATTATGACCTAGGTAGGTATCAGTTCTGATCCTTTTGAAACGACTAGAGCAACTGAGTCATATATGGTTTTGTCATCCTGACAAATGCTGCCTAATATTATTATTATTAGTCATTATGCATATTTTTCTATTAAAAAAAACCCTAAGATCCTCTCCTCTGGCCATTTCACGTGAAAAGAATTACAAATGAAGAGAAAATTATTCTCTGTCTATTCCCATAATAGACAAATTATTTATCATGAGCTGTGGGTAACACATAAAAATCTGTTTATAAAAGCTATGAAAATGCAACAAGCAAACCCTATCTTACAATTTCTATCAAATTACCCTATTGATCTGGTTCTGTGGATCATTTGAATACACTGTCCCCCAATGCTTTATGTCATCAAATAATGTTTCAGATGATGGACAAAAAGTGCCATTCCCTGAAAATGTTTAAAAAGGACGTGTAGCAATCCAAGCCAACAACACAATTCTCCCTGTCTTGCAGTTCTGCTTCTCAACTGCTGGTGCCTTATTTGTTTGAAATCTGAGCAGGACAGTAGCCAACTTTCTAACCTAACAATTCTGAACATAACGTAACAGTTGATAACTTGTTCAGTTATTAATTGACTTTAAAAAATAAATGGGTTGCAAAATTTTAAGATTGAAAACAGATAGTTACTGATAAACCCTCTTCCCCTAATTTCCACTAAGAATGCCACTGTACCATGATGTCTGGACTTAGCAGGTACCTTAAATTCCTGCTGTGTTCACCCTTTCCGAAAAGATTGAAAGGGGAGTGGTGCAACCAACTGTCACGCACAATGGGGCAATTGAAGCTCTGCAGGAATGAGGGAGGAAAACACACCTACAAGAAGGATCTCATGTCTTGGCTTCAGTGAAGGGAGAAAATGTCCATTGGCAGGCAAAGTGCCAGTGTAATGCAGGTGCTTTGGAGAGAGGCTTGCAGAGATGCTGGATGGGAATACACAAACACTGCAGAAGGAATACAGTGCTTAGGAGCAATATATGTGCAGCAAGGCTTGTAAAAATATTAGGAAGGCTTAAAATCTGTAGAGATTCTCAGTCTTCCAGCAATCATGGTTGTCCCAAAGGTGCTTTTTCAGGAGGCAACTGGACTTTCTTGTTTTTTTTCTTTTGAAGACGTTTTACTTCTCATCCAAGAAGCTTCTTCAGCTCTGACAGGATAGTGGGGAATGGAGAGATTTATATTCCTTGCAGACAGCTAGTAATTTGCATCCTTTTAGAGGATCGTTGAAGCACTTGGAGGTTTAACTGTGACCTTGAGGCACAGAATATAAACCCTTCACAGCTGAAGAAGCTTCTTGGATGAGAAGTGAAACATCTTCAAAAGAAAAAACAAAAGTCCAGTTGCCTCCTAAAAAAGCACCTTTGAGATGATCAGGAAGGCTTATCTGGAGAGATGGCATCAGACAGGCAGAAGAAAGCAAGAGGGGAGGAGTTGGAGAAGCAGGAAAAATAATATGCATATGCCCATAGCTTACTAGAGGTTAAAGAGAAGGTGTAATCCTGGTCAGACTGTCTCTAATCAAATACCACACAATAATAGGCTGAAAAGTAACAAGGGATGAGCCAGAGATTTGATCAGGAGCATGTGGAGGTCAAAATGAAGCAGGAATCAAGAGCAGGAATTCAGGAAGTACAAAGCTAGATGCTGGGGTTGCTTCCAGCAATAGAAGGCAGTTTCTGCCCAGTTTAAATCCTCCTCCCGCCAAGTGTGCACAGCTGATGCTTTCCCTGCTCAGTGGTTGCCAACAATGAAGCACTGGGCTTGATGGCAAAGTCAGAACTATGTCATTTGCTCACAAGGCTTTTATTTTTGCCATAGTAGAGCAGGAAGCCAGAGGGATT
The DNA here is from genome assembly GCA_022577455.1 of Arizona elegans. NCBI lineage: Eukaryota > Metazoa > Chordata > Lepidosauria > Squamata > Colubridae > Arizona > Arizona elegans. Next base: position 206,036,936 of record JAKOOJ010000001.1, on the reverse strand, counting down.
CTTGCTTCTTGGGAGTCTTGTTTGCTAAAGAGGGATTAATGGTGGAGGACCTGATTGGGTACCGGTATTAGATTCAGTGGCTGTTGAATCAGTAGGTACAGCACCCGGTGTGACAGTGAGAAACAGGACAAATAAATACAGGGGACCCTTACGAAGCCTAGTAAAGTTATGCACATGAAATCCTTGCTTAAATTTGGTAAAGGTTGTGTTGGGGTGGGAGCACTGTAGACCCCAAGATAGTGAGCCTTTCCCCAAGCCTTGGGAGAGGCTCCCAAGATAGTGAGTGATATTTTTGGAGATTCATGTCTATGAAGATTCTCAGTCATCCAGGTAGAGTTGTCTGGAAGATGAATCATGGCAACTGGACTTCTTCTCTTTTTTTTCCTTGTAGAGTTTCAACATGCTGAGTGAACCTTTAAATATCTCAGAATAGCTCCAAAGGAGATGTGAAGATGGGTCCTTCATTTGCTTAATAGAACTATTAAGGAGCTTTCACACAGATTTTCTATGTGATTGATAATGTCATTCCAAGGCACTGGATGGCTTCCAAAGTTACAATTCTGAATCACTAGGCATTGTATGAATGGTGAAGAAAGAAAATGGTCCAATTCATCCCAAGCTTGAATTTGGGCATAATGGAACAACACAGTACACAAATCATTTTGTATGATGTAAAAAACAATAATGCAAGAAATAAGTGAATGAGAGAATTCTTAATTTTGTATCCCAAAGGTGCTTTTTCAAGAGGCAACTGGACTTTCTGGTTTTTCTTAATTAGTTATCACCTTCTGTTTTAATTAACAAAAAAACAAAAAAAAAAAAAAACCACCACCCAATTCTACAAATCACAGCATCAGAATCCGATTGGCTACAAAAAAAGAAGCAAAAAGCTCAGATGTGCAACCCAGTTCACAAAAACACTTTCAGGAGCAGATTGTGCAACAGGCCAATAATTATAGCTTTTTAATATACAGGTTAAACTTAGAAAATTAAAGAGAAGAGATGTGTCAGCAAGGTTTGATCTGGTAGACATACAATCAGAATAGAAAATCAAAATAGGGAATAAATTCAGAAATATATGCAGAAAAGGACTTGAGAAGCAATGGGAAGTAAAGCCAAGGAATTACAAGAAAAGTTAAGAGACATTTCAAAGAGGCAGAGATCAAAGTGGCTTTTGGAATAACCTATAATAATAATCAAGGGAAAATGGAAGCCTTGGATAGCAAGAAGGACATGAAATGATTTCCAACTTCAAGTAAGAAACAACAAGGAAAGAAATCTCAACCAATTATGTTATCAAATAAAATAATAAGGAACATGATATGATCAACAACAACAAAACAACAATAACCCACAAATAATTTTATAAATAGAAAGCAATGAGATAAAATGAAAATGGGATTGTAGAATGACAGAAGCATTTTCACCAAGAAAATGTCTGTAGAAACTGGTTCCAACAGAGTGAATTACGAAAAGCAGTGGACTATGGTTTTAATAGACAATCACCAGACACTGACAAAATACTCACTGAACTGTTTAAATCTATAGGTGAACAGGCAATTAAAGTAGTGACAGCTCCTGCCTTTGTTTGCTATCCAAAGTCCTATTGGTTAGATGGACATAGTTTAATAAACTTTAATAAGTTTATTTAATAGGTTTCATAAACAAATAAGTTAACAAATATCAGAGAAGATGGCATGGCCCAAAAAATTGGTGAATATGTCTGTACTGAAGAAAAGGGAAGAAAGATGAAGAGGTGTGCGAATTGTTACATCATGCTTCACTTAAATAAATTTTTGTTTCTCAACTTAAAAAGAAAAAATTGGTTTTTTAATATATATATATATATATATATATATATATATATATATATATATATATATATATATATATTCAGCTTATGTGGCTGCCCATATAAATAAATGACTCTGGGTAGCAGACGGAGTTAAAATAAAATATTTTATAAACACATTACAGAAGTTAAAATGTACAGCAGCTGGGCAACATCAACCCAAATCACTAGCATAAACAAAGTATAGATCCCTGCAGACAACTGAAGCCCAAGCACAAAACCAGGTTTACAAAAATTTTGTGAAAGACCAGCAGAGTGTAGCTATCCAGATCTCTGGAGGGAGAATGTTCCACAAACTGGGCACTGGAAAAGAAAAGGGAAAAGAAAAAGGCATGTTTTCTAGATCCCACCAAATTCTTTTGGCAAACAGGACCCAAAGGATGTCCAACCTGCCTGAGTCGATTGGATGGGTAAAAAGCTTCAAATGGAGCTCTACAAAGAGACAGGAATGTCAAATGGATACATAGGTTTCAAGAAAAGCAGAAGGACATGAGATATGGTTATTTTGTGCAGGTATATCTCACTACAATCAAAACCGATTCTCTGTGAGATCAACCAACTAATACAGGATGGATAAGAAGAACAAGAAAATATAAGAAAGAGGTTTAGCTTCGCTTCACTGACTACACCAAAGCTTTTAGTTATGTAGATCCTGCTAGAATATGGAAGATTCTGAAGTTAATAAGGGTGTCAGAACATTGGATTATTATTTTTTCTGAGTAATCTTTAAAATGAACACATAGCTACTGTAAGAACTCAAAAGAGCACAGTGATCTCAAGTAGGAAAGGGAGAGACATAAGGATGCCGATTGTTTCTGGAGCTGCTTTACTTAGAGCAAACTTGCTATAAGAATGTCAGGATTGGAAGAAGCAACTGCTAGAATCAAAATCTGAAATGATATGCAGATGTCGTAGCTTTCCTAGCTGAAAATAAAGATTTTTTAAAAGTGCTTGTTATAAAAATGAAAAGTGAAGAATTTGAGTTAATGTTATGCATTAAGAAAGCCAAACTAATACGAGTCTGCAGGCTTAAAGAATTTAAGAATGGACTGAGAAGAAAAGAAGATACCGGATAGTTTTTGTTTTCTTAAATTCAGGCACAGAAAAAGGTCAGTGGGCTGTAAAACAAAGCAAAAAAGGGAGAAAGAGATTAATCCTATGGAATAAGGCAGTGACAAATTCGTCTGTGAAGGCTGGATGCAGAATAAGAGAAAGAAAATGCTTTTGAATTATGCATAGGAGATTTATTGTTCTTCAAGAAGGATAAATTAATCCTGGAACATACAGAGACTGACAACTTTTTGTAGACAATAGTACTAGAAAAGTAGTTGTCTTGAAGTTGCTACGTCCTCTTGTAATGTCTACCCAGAGATGAATATGGAGACTACCCATGCCAGGCTCTGAAACAACTACATTAAATCTTCCAGTAGGAAGGGCAGCTTTAACAGTTCAAGTATAGGGGTTTCTTTTCTAGTGTTAGTCTAGCCTGGGAAGCCCCCCTTTTAAATGCTAAAAGGCATGCCTGCACGAAAGGGGACATGGAAGAGCACAAAGTGTCACTTCAGTGTGGTTCCATAAAGCAAAATAGAAACCACCATGTTCTACTGAACTTCACTGCCTTTGCAAGGTTTTTGTGCATTTGTATATCACAAAAACATTTCCATCAAGGTGACCAGCAGCTGACTCTTTGTTCAATGTTATAATGACATCCATTCCAGTGATTGGAGGCAAGGCAATGTGCTTTGCATCATCCTAACATATACTAGGGCCATGATGGTGAACCTATGGCACACGTGTCAGAGATGGCACGCAGTGCCCTCTCTGATGGCACATAAGCTGTCTCCCCAGTTCAGCTCCGCTGCGCATGTGCACATGCCTCCCACTGGCCAGCTGGTCTTTAAGTCTCTGCGGTGCATGCCCAGGGGACGGAGGGCACACACTTTGGGCACTCAGTCCGGAAAAGGTTAGCCATCAGTGTACTAGGATTTGACTGCAATTCTATACAACCAGAATAAGAAACTGCATTCAGCAAAGGGCCAAAATTATATCTGGGATAGGACCATTAACATCACTTTCTCTGCCATTTCTCCATAGAGAAGAGAGGGGTGGGGAGGGGAAGGTCATTGTTTCTTACATTCCCTTCTTCACAACATGAGAAACTTCATGGTACCAAAATGCTGTTCCTCAGAAGGCACCAAGAAGCTGTTCTTTACAAGTTCTGAGTGATTGCAGAACCATAGTTGGTGTGACAATTAGCTAGAACCTAGCTACCTTTCCTCTCTGTTATTTTTTTAAGCCTCCAAATGTATGCTGTCCTCAAAAGAAACATTTATTTAATATTTTCTTCTTTCCCTGATATTGCTAATTTATTTCTGCCTGTATTTATCACAGCAAGACAGCCCATGTCTCATTCCATCATCATTCCAGAGATATTTCCTTAGCTAAACAGAGAAACAGAATGACCGCTGGTGGGCAAAAAAGCAGCAGGAATAGGAGCAACTTTCAAGTTTCTGCCAGCTTCCCCATTGAGTTTTCTTGTGAGAAGCTAGTAAGGAGCATGAGAAATCCTTCCTTCCTTCTTTCCTTCCTTCCTGATTGGTTTAATAGAATAGAATACAGCAGCACAAATAGTTTTTGCCCAAAACTGGAAAAACAATGACATACCATCAGAAGACAAGGTGATTAGAAAAATTATGGGGTGTGCGGAAATGGGTAAGCTCACAAAGGAGATACAAGAAAAAGATGAAACAGAATATTACTTAGTCTGGGAGAAATGGTATAAATGGTTGGAGGAGAAAGGGGGAGGAAAAGGGGGGACAAACTAAACTAAACTAAATTAGTTTAGTTTAGAAAACTAAATGGATAAATTAGGTGGAGGAATATGGAAACAAATGGGAAGATATAAATTGTGAAAAGAGAATTAGGTACCTGTTTATGTTAAATGTAAATAAAATATTTAGATTAAGATAATATATTATATTATAATGGTGTAAATTATATACAAAAAAAAAAAGAGACAATGCCAAACCAAAAAAAAAAAAAAGAAGAAGAACATAGAAACATAGAATTCTTTATTGGCCAAGTGTGATTGACCAAAGACAAGGAATTTGTCTTTGGTGCATATGCTTTCAGTGTATATAAAAAGAAAAGATACATTCGTCAAGAATCATAAGGTACAACACTTAATGATAATCATAGGCAACAAATAAGCAATCAAATCATATTAGGAAACAATCAATATAAATCGTAAGGATACCAGCAACAAGGTTACAGTCATACAGTCATAAGTGGGAGGAGATGGGTGATAGGAACGATGAGAAGATTAATAGTAACGCAGACTTAGTAAATAGTTTGACAGTGTTGAGGGAATTATTTGTTTAACAGAGTAATGGCGTTCGGGAAAAAAACTGTTCTTGTGTCTAGTTGTTCTGGTGTGCAGTGCTCTATAGCATCGTTTTGATATATATATAATATAATATATAATTAATAATTATAATTATATATAATTAATATATAAGAAGTTTCTTTCTTTCTTTCTTTCTTTCTTTCTTTCTTTCTTTCTTTCTTTCTTTCTTTCTTTCTTTCATGGTGTAGATGCTGCCAACTTTCTGCATCCCTTCAGTCGGGTGTTTACCTTTCCTGGTTTACGGCTAATTGCTTTGCTTCTTTCTCTCTGAACATTTGGAATCCATTTTTCTACCATTTGTAGAAAAACCTTCCTAATTCCAGGTCACCCCAATTATAAAATGTATTTTTCTAATCGTCCAGGCAGGCCTGAAGTACATTCACAAGCCCCTCTGGCACCACCACATGCTCTTCATGTCAAGTGCTCCAGCAGCCCATTCTGCTGCCAGGGATCAAGAAGGCCTGCAGCTGCCATGGTGCCCTAGTTAATTACATGTTGAAATAGCAGGAGACAAAATACCTGTAAAAAATCAGACTTAGATAAGTGGTTTCTCAAGATGTTGCATTGACTGAAAACCAACGTTCAATATATGAGAAAGGCTTAGAAAAAACACACACAGTATTCTCTTCTCTGCACCTTCATTTCAATGTAAATAAAGATCTGCAATCTCCATTCCTGCCCCAACTTCACACACCACCACCACCCCTCGTGTAAAGTAGTAGTTTGAGGCAAGAATGGGTGGGTTTGATTGGTCAAATTTTTATAGGCATGGAGATTGATCAGATTTGCAGAGTCCTTCATAGCTTTTCCATTTTTTTCCTTAGCTTCTTATTTCTCTCTTATTATTCTTCTGACTCTTCAAATGCATACATTAACATGATTACTTCCTTCCAAATTGGAAGGATACCTTTAGCATTACCACTGTAATTTGCATGCAACCCAACTCCCAATGACTTTGAATGGTTCACAACAATCAAAGAAATTACAAAAAAAATCCATTCTAGAAAGCAGGCACCAGTGGTGGGTTGCCCCCGGTTCAGACCGGTTCTATAGAACCGGTAGTAAAACCGGAGGGAGGCTCCGCCCACCCACCCTGATGTCATCAAAACTCATGTGCAGAAGAGTGCGAGCACGCGCAAGTGAAGCGAGCACGCGCAAGTGAAGCGAGCACGTGCGCATGGCCCCGTTGCGAACCGGTAGTAAAGGTAAGTAGAACCCACCCCTGCCAGGCACTACTATAGAGAAGGCATACTTACAGTGTCCTGATAGATGACATTGCTTAAGTGGAGGAACCAATAGCATTCCAATCCTGCTGGACTGAATCAGACAATTTTGGGGGGGGGGTGTTTCCCTCAAATAATCAGACCCTATGAAATATAGGATTTCACAGATAACAACCCGAATCTTGAACCAGATCCAGAAGCAAACAGACAATCAGTGTAGTTTGCAAAGCAGAAGTGGTACATGGGCATAAGAAGCCATGCCCATTACTGCTTACAATGCTGCATTCTAGACCAGTTGAAGCTTCTGGGTGATCGTCAATGGGATTCCTATGTAGATCGCATTGAAGTAGTCAAGCCACAATGTGTCTAGGATATTAGTGACACATTTTCCAGAATCTAATTTTGTTGACCTTGAACTATGAACGATGAGCAGTTAGTCCTGGAAATTGTAACAGTTCTTGAAATGAAAAAGAAATACTGGGGAACACAAATAAAGAATAGGCTCATGAAATGAGCTGCAATTGGAAATATTATACATTTCTTGGTTCCCCTCATCAATAGATGATATCCCTACCATGAGATTTAGATATATTGTATAATAGAGATGAAGAAGAACAAAAAATGACATTTTGCATGGCTCAGCTCTTCTTTTTCAGCATATCAATTTGGAAGCAATAAATACTTTATAAGAAGCAAAAGTATCTCATTTAACAGTTGGTTCCTATAACTATCTGGTTGTTTCTCCATTTAAAACAGCAGCTTTGCATTTCTACTGTCCAGGAGTTAATATATAAGAATGAGTGAGCCATAATAGATAAAAAATGTTGCTTAAATACATTGAAACAAAGCAATACTGTCAACGTATTTTGTGTTCCCTGATGCATTCCTTTTATTTTATATTACAGCGCTGAGGTTAAAATCAATGTCTTCTGATTTATTTCAGAACAACACCCAGAGACATGATAAAGAGATTAACAACATGCCATCAACATCACTTTTACCAATTACCACATGAAAAATGAGGAAAGGAATTCAGAAAAGAAAAACCAAGAGCAAAACCTCAGCAACCTGTATATCAAAGATAAAACCTACTTTAGCAAACACTGTTATGAAAATTGGCTCCACTGTTGTTTAATTTTACATACAGTAGTAGTAGTAGTATTTATGTATATACTGCAGTATATATTTGTAGATTGTTATGGGGTGAGATTTGGACTACTTCAGATAAAGTAATTCTCCATTAATTGTCTCTGAGTAAAGTGCCAGATCATATGACATTAGCCTGATGGGACTATATGTCAGTCTAATGTCAAGTAGATTACTTCTTTTGAAAAGGATAAGCTCACAGAGGTACTAATACTTTAGATCAGGGATCTCCAAACTTGGCAACTTTAAGACTCATGGAGTTCAACTCCCAGAATCCCACAACCAGCCTGGTTGAGGAATTCTGGGAGTTGAAGTCTGCGAGTCTTAAAGTTTAGATCAGGGCTGTCAAACTCCATGGGCCGGATGTGTCACGTGCTGGCCACACCCATGCCCGGTTTAGTGAAGGAGGGGAAGTCCCACTATGTCACGTGATGCTACCGTGAATTTGACACCCTTGGTTTAGATCAACTGAATTGTCAGTCAAGTGTTTAAACCAGCTGAACTATTGCAACAGGAGTTTAGTTTGCCTAAAACTGGGGAATTATAGTGTATCCAATTAAAACAACTTTTGATTTCACAATTAGGTCCAGATGCTTTAGCAGCCTGTAAAACTGCCAAAGTACTAGGAATATTGAAATGTGTTTTGGATTATTCTAAACCGGCAATATTTTTAAATGGACAATTAAAGAGTTTTGCTAAGATGGATATTGTTATTTGTAAGAACTGTTGAATAAAGAATTGGAGTACCTTATATTAATAAATCAGTGCTTAAGAGTCTTAAGTATATTTTTTATGATTTCAGAAAAGACTCTTTCAGTATAATTGTTTTCAGGCTTTCTGGAGTTGTCAAAGTGTTTTTTTAAAAAAATATTTTTAGCTTTGTTTTCCTGTAAGTATAAAACAATAGCAGTGTCATTTTCACATATAATATTTGCATGAGCTTACCCTATTATGGTCCAGTGTTGGTTTAATATATACAAGTTAGTCAATATAGTACAGAGGAAGTAATGTGATTTAAAATGTGAATTAGATACCAAAAATATGGAATGTGTTCTTATATAAAGCACTGTGAATCTACTACATAAATGGCATAGCAAAAGTATTCATTTATTTAAAATGGACAGATGGACAATGGCATCACTGACTTAACAAGGTTATATTGAAGAACTGTGCTTGCTTTTTCCTTATGAACTGATTTTTTTTCAATATAATGGAAAGTCCAATCAATATTTTTAGGGGTGTCAAGGTGTACTGTTAAATTTAACAACTTAGACATTTTGATATGTATCTAAATTCTTGTTTTCCTTTGTTCCTTTTTTCCTTTTTTTCTATACTAAGCCAGTATCTATAAAATGTAGTTTTTCTTGTTCTGGCACTTTGTAAGCCAAATATATTAACAAATCTTGCTCTAGTGTGGTTTGATGATCCAGAGCTGTGCTTATACTATAGACAAATGGAGATGTACGCTGATGACACCCAGCTGTACATCTCCACCCAGACCACCCCAACGATGCCCTTGAAGTGATGTCCCGGTGCCTGGAGGCCGTGTGGATCTGGATGGGGAGGAATAGGCTCAGGCTCAACCCATTCAAGACTGAGTGGCTGTGGGTTCCGACGTCCTTATATAGTCAGTTGGCGCCATCACTGACTATTGGGGGCAAATCATTGGCCCCCATGGAGAGGGTTCGCAACTTGGGCATCCTCCTGGATTCACGGCTGTCTTTAGAAGAGCACTTGACGGCCGTGACCAGGAGGAATTTTCATCAGGTTCACCTGATTCGTCAGTTGCATCCCTTTCTAGATCAGGACTCCTTACGCACGGACACTCATGCCCTTGTCACTTCCCGCCTGGACTATTGTAACACTCCCTACATGGGGCTCCCCTTGAGGAGCACCCAGAGGCTCCAGAGTGCAGCTGCTCAGGTGGTAATGGGAGCGACATGGTGTTCCCATGTAACACCTCTCCTGCGCGAGCTGCACTGGCTCCCGGTGGTCTTCCGGGTGTGCTTCAAGGTTTTGGTTACCACCTTTAGAGCACTCCATGGCTTAGGACCTGATTACTTACGGGACCATCTACTACCACCAATAGCCTCCCACTGGCCAGTACGCTCTCATAGAGAGGGACTCCTCCAGGTGCCGTCGGCCAAACAATGTCGACTGGCAGCCCCCAGAGGGAGAGCCTTCTCTGTGGGGGCACCTACTATCTGGAATGAGCTCCCCCCAGAGATATGGAGGATCTGGATCTGCGCACCTTCCGCCACGCTCTCAAGACCTTTTTATTCCACCAGGCAGGCCTGGCCTAATCTTTTCCCCCTTTTTCTCTTTTAATACGTAAATTTTAATCTGTTTTTAAATGATTGGGATGTTTTAAATCTGTCTGGGCCAAATTTGTTTAATTCAGTTTAATTCTCTTTTTTAAATTTTGTAATTATGTATTTTATTGTTTGGCTGTTCACCGCCCTGAGTTCTTCGGGAGTAGGGCGGTATATAAATCAAATAAAGACTAAAGACTAAAATATTCAGGACACAGTTCAAACAGGCACCCATCAAAGTCAACAGGCTCTTGTAGAAGTTTGATATCTCTCTCTCTCTCTCTCTCTCTCTCTCTCTCCCTCCCTCCCTCCCTCCCTCCCTCCCTCCCATCCTCCCTCCACAGAGACAGGTGGGGGAGAATCCACCTTTAAACAAAGAGAATGTATTGTTCCTCCTACAGCTACTGAATTATGGCTCTTCAGGTTTGCTCTGGCAGCTTGGGAACTGGGTGTGGAGTAGGTTCCAGCACCATGGATAAGGTGAGTTCCACTGTGTGAATAGCAGCCCTCGATTTAGCCAAATTTATATTAACCAATGCACCAATAATTATTTACCTGTCATTTGACTTACCTATTTTTTCCTGTGATATCCGATTTTTTGTTCTATAGAGTATTACTGGACAATATAGTTGGGTTAGTTTGTTGCTCTTCAGTTGTTCCAAAACACTATCCAATCAAATAGTTAAAGTGATCTCTATTTCATAGTTAGCTTATTGTAGTTTTTTCAACAGATTTAGAGACCCTCTGGGCAATTTACCATTAAGAAAAGTAAAATACAGTACCAATAAGAAACAGATCATAGGCATCCAGAAGGCAAAACTGTTATATAACAACTATTTCAACTACCACTTTGCCCAAGGACCAGGGAGAACAGCCAAGTTTTCAGTGACTTCTGAACATCACAGTGCACATAACATTTATCTCCCCTAAATTGTTAAAGACAGAAAAAGATAAATGATATGACTGCAGTTTTGCAGATAAAATGTGAAGAAAATACAGTATATCAATTTGCTGGGTTTTGGCTACAGAGTGGGGAATGAATACTAATAATCCAGTGTGGGTTTTGTGGGGAAAATAGGAGAAGGAAGGAGTGTTGGGTACGTTTGCTGCCTTGAACTGACCAAGTATATATATTTAAAAGGTGGCATTAAAATATTTTAAATATATTATAGATAAGGGCAAAATATGCCATTCTCTTTTTGCATTTCTTCATCATGTTCTGTTGCGTTATCATTTCTTTCCTGATATAGTAACTGCCTAAATTACCAGGGCTCACGAGGCTCCTTTGCCAAATTCTTAACACTCTTGTCTTATTTATTTATTTATTTATTTATTTATTTATTTATTTATTTATTTATTTATTTGATTTGATTTGATTTGATTTGATTTGATTTGATTTGATTTGATTTGATTTGATTTGATTTGATTTTTATACCGCCTTTCTCCAACAGGACTCAGGGCAGTGAACAGTCGAGATAAAACATAACATATAAAATTTAAAAAACAGTTTAAAAGACATTAAATAATTTCGGCCCACAATTTAAAACAACCCAGTTAAAACCAATTTAAATTAAAACCGAAGGATGGGATCAAGCCAGCCCGGCTAGATGAAATAAATGAGTTTTCAGGGCCCGACAAAAAGTCCGGACGTCTGGTATCATGCGTATCTCTAAGTCGTTCCAGAGAGCAGGTGCCGCCACAGAGAAGGCTCTCCCCCTGGAGGTCACCAGCCGACATTGTCTGGACGACGGCACCCTGAGGAGGCCCTCTCTGTGCGAGCATACTGGCCAGTGGGAGGCTTAGCGCGGCCACATGTTTATTGGACCCGTGTCCCTCCTGGTTGGTACTGGCCTCCCGGGAGGTTACACGAGGCTGGCTCCAGGGGATTATCTATGCTTCTCTGAGTGAGGGTAGCTTCCCCTCCGCCTTGAAGGAGGCAGTGGTGAGGTCCCTCCTTAAGAAGCCTTCCCTGGACCAAGCTGTATTAGCAAATTATTGTCCTGTCTCCAACCTTCGCTTTGTGGCGAAGGTTGTTGAGAGTGTGGTGGCGCGACAGTTTCCCCGGTTCCTGGAGGAAACGGTTTTTCTAGATCCGTTCCAGTTGGGTTTCAGGCCTGGGCACAGCATGGAAACGGCATTGGTCGCATTGGTGGATGATCTCTGGAGGGCTCGGGACAGGGGTTGTTCCTCTGCCCTGGTCCTATTAGATCTCTCGACGGCTTTTGATACCATTGACCATGGTATCATGCTGCGCTGACTGGAGGGGTTGGAGATAGGGGGCACCGTGTTGCGGTGGTTCTCCTCCTTCCTCTCTGACTGGTCACAGTTCATGTTAACAGGGGGGCAGAGATCGACCTCGAGGCACTTGTGTGTGGGGTGCCACAAGGGTCAGTTCTCTCGCCCCTTCTGTTCAACATTTATGTGAAGCTGCTGGGTGAGATCATCCGTGGTTTCGGAGTGAAATGTTATCTGTACGCTGATGATACTCAGTTGTACATCTCCACCCTGGACCACCCCAACGATGCCCTTGATGTGATATCCCGGTGCCTGGAGGCTATGTGGATCTGGATGGGGAGAAACAGGCTCAGGCTCAACCCGTCCAAGACCAAGTGGCTGTGGCTTCTGGCATCCCCAAATAGTCAGTTGGTACCATCGCTGACTTTTGGGGGTGAGTTGTTGGCCCCCACAGAGAGGGCTTGCAACTTGGGTGTCCTCCTGGATACATGGCTGTCTTTGGAAGAGCATATGACGGCTGTGGCCAGGGGGGCTTTTTATCAGGTTCGCCTGATCCACCAGTTGCGTCCTTTTCTGGATCGGAATGCCTTACGCACGGTCACTCATGCCCTCATTATGTCCCGCTTGGACTACTGTAATGCTCTTTACATGGGGCTCCCTTTGAGGAACACTCGGAGGCTCCAACTGGTCCAGAATGCGGCCGTGCGGGTGGTGATGGGGGCGACTCGGTGCTCCCATGTAACACCTCTCCTGCGCGAGCTGCACTGGCTCCCAGTGGTCTTCTGGGTGTGCTTCAAGGTATTGGTTACCACCTTTAGAGCACTCCATGGCTTAGGGCCTGGGTATTTACAAGACCGCCTTCTGCCGTCAGTAGCCTCCCACTAACCAGTACGCTCCCACAGAGAGGGGCTCCTCAGGGCTCTGTCAGCCAAACAATGTCAGCTGGCGGCCCCCAGGGGGAGAGCCTTCTCTGTGGGGGCACTGACCTTCTGGAACAAGTTGCCCCCAGAGATACGGCGGTTCCCAGATCTGCGCACTTTCTGCTGTGCCTTAAAGACGTTTTTGTTTCATCAAGCTGGGCTGACCTGACCATATTTTTTTAAGTTGCTTTAATTTTAAATTGCTAAATTATGGGGTTTTTAATATGCGGGTGTTTTAATTGTGGGGCAAATTAATTTAATTGGTTTTTAATATTGTTTTAATTTTTGTATTTTCTGTATTTTATCTGCTAGCTGTTCACCGCCCCGAGTCCTTCAGGAGAAGGGCGGTATACAAAATTAATTAATTAATAAATAATAATAATAATAACAATAATAATATTGGCAGCAGAAGGCCGTCTCATAGATACCCCAGCCCTAAGCCATGGAGCGCTTTAAAAGTGGTCACCAACACCTTGAAATGCACCCGGAAGACCACCGGAAGCCAGTGCAGCTTGCGCAGGAGAGGTGTCACATGGGAGTGCCCTGTCGCTCCCACAATCCCCCGCGCGGCCGCATTCTGGACCAACTGGAGCCTCCGGGTGCACCCCAAGGGGAGCCCCATGTAGAGAGCATTGCAGTAGTCCAGGTGGGAAGTGACGAGTGCCTGAGTGACCATGCGTAGGGAGTCCTGATCCAGAAAGGGACGCAACTGGCATATCAGGTGAACCTGATAAAAAGCCCCCCTGGCCACAGCCGTCATATGCTCTTCTAAAGACAGCCGTGCATCCAGGAGGATGCCCAAGTTGCAAGCCCTCTCTGTGGGGGCCAGTGATTCGCACCCAATAACCAGCGATGGCACCAGCTGGCTACATTGGGACACTGGAAGCCACAGCCACTCAGTCTTGGAAGAGTTAAGTCGGAGCCTGTTTCTCCCCATCCAGGCCTGCACGGCCTCCGGGCACCGGGACATCACTTCAAAGGCATCGTTGGGGTGGCCTGGGGTGGAGATGTACAGCTGGGTGTCATCAGCGTACTGATGGAACTCCACCCCAAAGCCACGGATGATCTCACCCAGCAGCTTTACATAAATGTTGAACAGAAGGGGCGAGAGGACCGACCCTTGCGGCACTGCACAAACAAGGCGCCTCGGGGTCGACCGCTGCCCCCCTGCCAACACGGATTGTGACCAGTCAGAGAGGTAGGAGGAGAACCACTGCCAAACAGTGCCCCCCACCCCCAACCCTCCAACCGGTACAACATGATACCATGGTCAATGGTATCAAAGCCGCTGAGAGATCTAACAGGACCAGGATAGAGGAGCAACCCCTATCCCGAGCCCTCCAGAGATCATCCACCAAAGTGACCAATGCCGTTTCTGTGCTGTGCCCAGGCCTGAAGCTAGACTGGAGCAGATCTAGATAGACAGCTTCATCCAGGTACTGTGGAAGCTGCCGCGCCACTACAATCTCAACAACCTTCGCAATAAAATGAAGGTTGGAGACTGGACGATAGTTAGCCAAAACAGCCGGATCCAGAGAGGGCTTCTTGAGGAGGGGCCTCACCACTGCTTCTTTCAAGGCGGCTGGCAGGATACCCTCACTCAAAGAAGCGTTAATAATCCTCTGGAGCCAGCTTCGTGTAACCTCCGGGAAGCCAGCACCAACCAGGAGGGACACGGGTCCAATAAACATGTGGTCGCGTTCAGCCATCCCAGAATCCTGTCCACATCCTCAGGAGCCAAAGGATCAAACTCTTCCCAGATAATACTCTCAAGACCTGCCTCAATCATCCCGTCCGGACTTACCCAGTCAGAGGCCAGGTCTTCCCCAATCTGAGCGATCTCATCATACAGATACTGCACAAAATCCTCAGCTCGACCTTGCAAGGTATCATCCCACGCTTCCAGATGGAGGAGGGAGCGGGTCACCCTAAACAGGGCAGCTGGGCAATTATCTGATGACACAAAATAAGAGTGGCAAAATAGCTAGATTTTGCCGCTTTTATCGCCACTAAGTAGGTCTTAATATAAGACCTCACCAGTGTTTGGTTGGATTCGGAATGGCTGTTCCTCCAACCGCTCTCCAGGTGTCTTTTCCGGTGCTTCATCTCCCTCAGCTCCTCGGAGAACCAAGGAGCTAGGTGAGTTCGGTGCTGGGTCAGAGGCCGCAAAGGCACGACACGGTCCAAAGCCCTGGCGGCCGCACTGTTCCAGGCGGCCACCAAGTCTTCAGCCGAGTCATGAGCCAGAGTCTCAGGAAATGGCCCAAGCTCCATCTGGAACCTATCAGGATCCATCAGGCACCTGGGGCGGAACCACCTAGTCGGTCCCGCCTCCTGCGGTGGGGTGTAGCGGTTAGAAAGTCAAGTCGAAGGAGCAAGTCAGGTCATGACAAGGGTTCGATGACTATATCCCTTGTATCAAGGCCACTCGACCACTGACCACTAAAAACTAAGTCCAGAGTGTGCCCGCCCGTGTGAGTAGGGCCATGAATTAACTGAGTCAGGTCCATGGCCAATGGATGGCAGGTTGAAATCCCCCATGACCAAAAGTCTGGGGGTATCAACCGTCACCTCGGCTATGACTTATCCCTGCTTAATCCTCTAATTTGACCCTGGTAAACACAACAAGACTGCATGCACCTGTGCCTGAAACAACTGCACACTTTGAAAATGCAATGCAATTGGAATAGTTTTGCTGCCTGTTGTAAGATGACAGTATATTGTTACGCATGCCTGTCTGTAAATTTTAAAAAGCAAAATGACAAGAGATAATAGGTCTCGAGTGATTGCTCTTCCAGTAGAAAGCCATAAGAAGGAGGAATGAAATGAGATTAACAATGTTATTGCTTGCAGCTGATTACAGACACATTTGTACCTTGGCAAAAAAAAAAAAAAGAAAAAGAAAAGAAAAGAGTTTTGCAAAAAGATCTAAACTGCACACCTGGAGGATAAATGGCCAGGGTATTGAATAAGTGAAATAGTTTAAATATTTGGGCATGGTTCTCCACAGCTCCACCAAAGGCATTGTGCACCAAAATTATATCATACAAACTGCTGGGGAAAAAAACATGACCACAATTCAAGCTTTTCACTTCACCAAAGGAGCAGTGTTGAAGCTACATTCAGCTAAGGCTGGTGAAGAACTACTTTTGATGCCCAGCTAGGACCTTACATTTCCTTTACTCCTCATGAAAGGATCCAGTCTAAAGTCCTATATTCCAGGCAGTCCCTTGCACTCCAAATGCAGTATTTTGGAGAAAGGCAGGGTGTCTAACATTGAAATGGGGCATTTTTATGCTTAATATTATTATTATATTATTATTAAAAGATACGTTAAGAGGGAAAAATGAATAAGTTTACTATGTTCAATTGCTTAATAAATTATAATTGTAAGACTAGAGAATTAATATCAATGTAGTGAATGATGTTGTAAATTCTGATGGTTATTGCACAGAAATATTTGTACCCAGAAGACATACTGTTTAAGAGAGGATAGAATATTTGTATTTTTTAAAAAAAATAAAAACTTTTTTAAAAAATAAAGTTGAAATGGGCTCATGGACTTGTAGCATAATACACTGGTGAAATTTTCTTCCCACAGCTTTGAGTTCTTTCCTTATTGAGTTCAACCACAACCCATATGGGTCAGGACAACTTCACAAAACCTTCAACATCTCGACTTTTCCCAGGAGGTGTTGCTATTGATGGGTTATGAGTGTCCCCTCATCTCATTTGAACAACATATCAAAGACCTAGAAGGCCAACAGGATCAATCTGCTCTATCTAAGGTTTTTGTTTGTTTGTTTGTTTGTTTTGTTTATTTGAGCAGTCAAGCCCCTTTTTACAAACCAGTGAGATACTTACACCACATGACAGTTTCCAAAGTCCAAAGAGCACTAACTTTAGCAGGCCTCAATGCTCTCCTCATAGCACTTTTGGATGGCCAATACATAAAATTCTCCAATGAGCTGAGTCTGTGCCCCTGTGGACAAGAAGCTGATGAAACTACAGTTCAAGCAAGGGATGAAATTCAGCAGGTTCTGACAGGTTCTGGAGAACCAGTAGCGGAAATTTTGAGTAGTTCAGAGCACCAGCAAATACCATCTCTGGCTGGCCACAGAGTGGGGAGGGAATGGAGATTTTGCAATATTCTTCCCCCAGGAGAGAGGAGGGAATGGAGATTTTGCAATATCCTTCCCCCAGGAGAGGGGAGGGAATAGGGATTTTGCAGTATCCTTTTCCTGGAATGGGGTGGGAATGGAGATTTTGCAGTATTATTCTCCTGCCATGCCCACCAAGCCACACCCACCAAGCCACAACCCACCCACCAAGCCAAACCCACAGAACTGGTAGTAAAAAAAATTGGATTTCACCACTGGTTCAAGTCCTGATATACTGTACTGTCTGTAACAGGGGTCCCCAACCCTCAGGCCATGGGCCACTACTGTGGCCTATTCAGTACATGGCCATGTGAGAGGTGGACTGGTGCACATGTGAACCTTTCAGAGAATAAATTGCAGAGAAAGAAGAGCATGCATGGTCCGGCATTGCATTTTCTCCTTTGAAATGTCCAGAGGCCGCTCTAATGCATTTTAATTTGCAGAAATTTGATTCTAAGAAATATCTTAGATACACAAGAAAAGGGGAAGAAAAGAAAAGTGAAGGGATGGAGGCAAGAAGGAAGGAAGGAAGGAAGGAAGGAAGGAAGGAAGGAAGGAAGGAAGGAAGGAAGGAAGGAAGGAAGGGCTTCAGTACGAAACATATTAGATTTAATAAAATTGCAAAACTAATGACTTGGCATCTTTTGTAACTACCCTGCACAGCCTTAAAGTTTTATGGAGATTAGGAAGTTGCACAGGAATTATTTAATATGCTATATTGAATATATTCAGCTTAATATACCAAAGCCTCCGGGGTTACATAAGATCTGGCTTATATAACTTTCACGTTATGCAAATGCTTCCCCATCTAAAGTGTTCAAGGTGAGTAAAACTGTCTGTTCTGTGCGAAGTTGTCCAGCAACACGGAGTGAGGTGGACAGCTTCTCTTCCAAGGAAGAGGTTTCCTCCCTCAGTCACTTGTTGCCATAAGCACGCCTCGAGGAGCGTGTAAAGCAGGTTGAACTGTCTGTAGCTGCCATCTCAAGAGTTTTCTCTGCACTCTTGCCATCCACCGACAATGACTACAATGCTGTCATGCCGATCCCTTCTCCTTCTTTTTTTCATCTAGTAAGTAAGTCCACCTTCACCCACCAGCAAAATGCCACCTTCAGGTATTATATATGTATCTTGCTTTAGGAAGCAGTTGATCCAGTTCCAATAGTTGTAAAAAAAAAAAAAAATCAGTTATAGAAAGCTTTCTGGAATAGAACAACTACTTACACACTAGGGAAGGCCTAAATGATATATTTCACCTAATAAAAATCCATTCTCCTATAGTTTTTTTTTTCCTTCCTCTTTTTTCTACACTCAGGTTAAAAAATGAAGTTGAAATGGGAAGGCAGGGAAAGTTATGGGTGCCCTCTCCTAAAGAGGTCCATCTGATGGGATCAAGAAGGGGTGTCTCCATGATGGCTCCCTCCTTGTGGACCATCTTCCCTGTGAAGATAAAATTGATCCCAGTTGATACTCTTGTAAAGCCCTGAAGATATGGTTTTGCCATTGGGTCTGGGGACTCCAGAGTGACCTGAAGCCCATCAAGTGCCTGGTTAGATTGTTGTCACCAGAAGGGTGGGGGGCTGTTGCTTTTCTATCATTCTTGCAAGCTGCCTGGAGTCATTGAGAGTGGGTTGGGCAGCCATATAAATTTTCTTAAATAAAAATAAGTTAATAAAAAAATAGTCCTGAATTGGGTCTTCTGCTTAGTCCAAAATGGTGTTTCTCACATGGGTCAATCTGATGCCTCTGGAGTACTCATAACTAAAAAATGAACACATTCGCTGTTCCACTGCAGCTTGTGTTGGAAGCTATGTTGCATAATGGTTTGCGGGAATGGCCTTGGCAGATAAGGGGAAGAGATGCCACCTAGGAAATGATTAGATAAAAGAAGTGTGTGGGGGGGAGACCCACAACTGAGAAATGGGCAGAGAAAAAATTTAGAAAAGATCCTATTTTATTTTATTTATTGGTTTGGTTCCATAACCCAACAAAACAGACACAGACTTCAGAGGATAATTAAAACTGCAGAAAAAAACAATTACTACCAACCTGCCTTGCATTGAGGACCTGTATACTGCACAAGTCAAAAGGAGGGCTGTGAAAATATTTACAGACCCCTTGCATCCTGGACATAAATTGTTTCAACTCCTACTCTCAAAACGACGCTATAGAGCACTGCACACCAGAACAACTAGACACAAGAACAGTTTTTTCCTGAATGGCATCACTCTGCTAAACAAATAATTCCCTCAACACTGTCAAACTAGTTACTAAGTCTGCACTACTATTAATCTTCTCATCATTCCTATCACCCATCTCCTCCCACTTATGACTGTATGACTGTAACCTTGTTGCTGGAATCCTTAAGATTTATACTGATTGTTTCCCTATGACTATCATTAAGTGTTGTACCTTATGATTCTTGACGAATATATCTTTTCTTTTATGTACTCTGAGAGTGTATGCACCAAGACAAATTCCTTGTGTGTCCAATCACACTTGGCCAATAAAGAATTCTATTCTATTATCATGTGGGAAAAAGAGACAGTGGGAAATTTGCACTTTCAGATTTGCAAGATTATGTTAATGTAGATTTACGTTAATCTTAAATTGAATTTAGTCATCTGATTGTGTTTCATGTCTGGTCTACTTGGAAGGCTGACAGATGTCCTCCATGTGGAAGTAACATTGAGTTTTCCAGACTAGCTCTTGAGAGGCCTGTTCCCCATGAATTCACCCAATCTTCTTTCAAAGCTCCTCAAGTTAATGGTCAATATGTAATGTGGAAGTTGTTTCTACGGGTTAATTAGGAGTGCCTGAAGATGTGCTTCTCTCTGACTGTTCTGCATTTCCTTCCAATCAGTTTCATTAGTATTTTGAAAGAAGACAAAACAATTCTTGCTTGTTCACTTTCTTTATGACAAACAATGATGTTTTCCTCAGCCATCTCTTTTCTCAGCTAAAGATTGTTCTGGTAAGAAAAGTGTTTGAGCCCTCTTATAAGTTTGATTCTCCTCTTCTATATTTTTTTCCAATTCTATTTTATCCTTTTCCAAACACGACGAGCAGAAACGTAGCCAGCCTTCAAGATGTGGATATATCACAGATTTATAGAACACCATTATAATCTACAAAAGGCAGTGTGGTGGGTCAGTTAAGATACTGGGCTTGTTGGCTGGAAAACTGGCAGCCTGGGTTCGAGACCCGAGTGCCACACAATGGGGTGAGCTCCTGTTCTCTCCCTAGCTCCTGTCCACCTAGCATTTCAAAAGCATGCAAATGTGAATAGATAAATAGATACTACATTGGTGGGAATTTAACAATGGTCTATGACATCATGCTGGTCACATGACCATCAAAATGTCTGGACATCGCTGACTCAGTGGCTCAATGGCCTTGAAATGGAGATGAGCACTGCCCCCTATAGTCAGCAATGACAAGCAGAGTAAAATCTGCAGGGATCCTCACTTTACCTTATTATAATCTACAAGGAAATCATGAAGTTTACTTTTGGGTGATTTATTATTATGTCTTGCTTATTCAAATTGCAGGTACCAGAGGGGAATAAAACTGCACCACTGTAGGATACAATGGGCAAATACATGCTGAAACATAACTTTTTAAATCATTTTAATATAGACACTTCAGAAGACAGTAAAATGCACAGTGTCAATTTTGAGGATAAAGTATTTAAAGCTCGTCGAAGTTACTTTGTCGGTACTTTGATATGAAATGATTTTCTTTATTTTTCATATTAATCGCATAAATATTTTGAGAATGGGTTTAAAGAGCTTCGTGTACATTGAGCGCACCAGGCCAACAGAGCACAACAGAGAAAAGGAGAAAGATAATGATCTATTTTTTTTTCTTTCATAGAGAGTTCCTGTTGCTAAGGAACCATTTCCTTTTATTTCCTTGCAGATTTTCTAACACGGGACCTCTTGGATAGTAAGAACCACAACGTGGTATCATATAGTGTAAAATGATACTCTATTACCTGGAAATTGGAATTTTAATAACACACCTGAACAGAACAAAACCAGTGAATGTGACTGCATATGGGTGCAAGCACAAAATCACATTTTTCCCCTAGCCCTTTCTCTTCATCTCTGAGCCTACTACTAATTGTCCTCAAGTAGTAGGATGTACCAGTAATTTTTAATTAGTAGTCATCATCACAATTGGTTTTTTTTTAATTGAATCAGCAAGAAAGCTAAAATAAATGTATAAGAAAACATTTTACAGAAATGTTGTACAACATTTGGTTAATGAGTTTATATTTTACAGCTTAAGTTACCTTGTACTGTAGAGGTAGATATGAATAGACTTGAGGAAGGTATGCAGGAACAGTCAAGGTGAAATAAGACACCACTCAGTCCTGAGTATGTGATAAAAAAGAGAAAGAAGCTCAGATTAACCCCACCTTGAACCTGTGTGATAAAAGAGAAAGCAGAGTGAAATTCTGGTAGAGTTTCTGATAGATGCTGATATTATTCCTTGGAACAATAAAGTGACTTCCCTTAACAGAATAACAGCATAAGAATAGAATAGAATTCTTTATTGGCCAAGTGTGATTGGACACACAAGAAATTTGTCTGTGGTGTATAAGCTCTCAGTGTACACACAAGCAATAAGTAATAAATCACTATCATTATAATAAAATACAGTCATCATAATCATAAGATACAATACTCAGTGATAGTCATAGAATATTAAATAGCAATCAACATAAATCATAATTGGATATTAAATAAAAACAACATAACCACAAGATACAAACAAATCATGACAGAAAGATAATAAATGGAAACAATCAACATAAATCATAAGTTATAAACAACAAGTTATACTCATAAGAAGCTAAGGATATAGATAATAGGAAAGATGAGAAAGATAATAGTAATTCAGCCCAACTAGATTGTTCGACATCCCAGGGTATAAGACAGTGTTGTGGGAATCAGTTGTTTAGCAGAGTGATGGGGAAGGGAGGACTGTATTTGTGTCTGGTTGTTTTGGCGTGCAATACCATGTACCATTGTCTTGAGGGAAGAAGTTGAAATAGTTTATGCGTCAGCTTCCAAGCTGCCATAAGGAGCGGAGAGGCTTGAACTTTCACCTACTTAATTCCCCTGAAGAACTGTCTCCACGGAGATGGGATTGGTGAGGGGGCATTACTGTGAACTGACGGAGATGGGATGACAAGAGTGGCTTGGAAGATGGCCAATGAGACGCAGAGAATTGGGAACCGGAAAGGGAGGGTTTTTTTGGGGGGGGCAAAGTTCAGTGCTAACTACGCATTGAGTCAGGGTCAGTTCATTATGCTCAATAAAGAGAAAAATTTCCTCAAAGATTGGACGTTTGGAAATTCATTTATTTGGCGATAACAACGAAGCTTGACATTATGTCCATTGGAAGAGACCTTGGTGTCTTCTAGTCCAACCCCCTGCTCAAGCAGAAGACCCGGCCTTTACCATTTCAGACAAATGGCTGTCCAATCTCTTATTAAAAACCTCCAGAGTTGGAGCGCCCACAATTTCTAGAGGCAAGTTGTTCCACTGATGAATTGTTCTAACTGTCAGGAAATTTCTCCGTAGTTCTACGTTTAGTCTCTCCTTGATTAGTTTCCACCCATTGCTTCTTGACCTGCGTTCAGGTGCTTTGGAGAATAGATTGGCACCCTCTTCTTTGTAGCAGCCTCTCAAATATCGGAACACTGCTATCATGTCACTCACTCCTAGTCCTTCTTTTCACTAGACTAGACATACCCAGTTCTTCATATGTTTTAGCTTCCAGTCCCCTAATCATTTTTGTTGCTCTTTTCTCCACTCTTTCTACAGTTTCAACCTCCTTTTTTATATCATGACAACCAGGGGTGGGTTCTACTTACCTTTACTACCAGTTCGCAATGGGATCGCACGCATCTAAGTTCCATATTAAATAAACAGCACATTAGAAGTCTAGTTGGGAAAAAAGTGTGCTTTGATTTTGATTTTGTGTAGTCTTGTGAGTCTGGAAGGAATTTCCTGTGAAGGCTTACAGATAAGAACATTTTAATAGTTCAGTCACAATGCTTCCACAATAGGTTGGTCACTCAAAGCTTTCTTTTCTCCTTATTGATACATCGGTGGTAGAAGATCAGGGTCAGTTGTGAAAATATCAGGAAAGCTTCATTGTTACCTAATATCCTGTAGGGAAGAACCATTAAGAAGGGAGAAAAAGTGTCAGAAAACAGCTTTAACCTTCCTGAATTTTGTATGTACACACACACACACACACACACACACACACACACACACATATTAATCTCACCGGCTCAAGGTTGACTCAGTCTTCCATCCTTGTTGGGGAATGGATTGTTGGGGGCAATAGGCTGACTCTGTAAACCACTTAGAGAGGGCTGTAAAAGCACTATGAAGCGGTATATAAATCTAAGTGCTATTGCTATATATTTAAGAAGACACTCTTTCTTTCTTTCTTTCTTTCTTTCTTTCTTTCTTTCTTTCTTTCTTCTCAGGAGAAAAGAAAGGATCATATCTGTTGTTTCTATTTCTGTAATCGTTATCAACATTTTTAATTTTTTTTCAATTAAAAAAACCAAAACCCAATCTCTGAAGTAGAAGCAGAAAGAAATCCAGACACAGCCTTGGGTCCCAGTGATTGAAAGAGACTATCAGCAATTCAGTGAAATGCAAAGAATTTGATATCCATGGTGTTTCAGAAGTTAACTTCTATATACTCAGTATGTCATGAATCAGTTGAATTTGGAAGAGGATGGGGGCAGAGAAGAGGAATATTGCCACAAGAAATGCTATTCATTGAAGAAAGTTCATCTGTAGCAAAATAGTTCTAGTCTCTGGGTAACAAAGGGGCTGCTTCAAGATATGAATCACTAGGAAATAGGCAGACATGGAAGTATAATATTTGGCTCAAATTGAAGGGCAGGATCTGTGCTCAGGAGTACTTTTATATTTTTCTACTCTTTCCGGAACGTGGGGTTACATTTTGCTTAAAAGAGAAAGAGAGATTGACTAGAGGAGCCGTGAACTCTTGTACGCAGCTTCCGAGAAGTCATTTCCTTTGTGTTTAATGGGATTTTCTTGCAGGTAATCAAGGTCACCACACAGTCTTAAATGCTGGGAAAAGATGGGAAAAGAATTAACTCTGTAGAGGAACCGAAGAATTATTTTTGACAGATTAGCATCTCTGTATCTATAGATCTTTCACCTCTTCACTCTAGTTGGAGAAGAAATTGGATTCTAAAGAAAGAAACACAATGAATGAACAACACATGGTGGACAACTGACTTGTAATTTCCCCCTTGCGAATAAAGCAGAGAGCATGTCCAAGGAATAAATGGGTTTGTTGTTTCCATCTGCAGTCCTCTGCTCCTAACCTCAGGCATCCTTTCCAGTGTAGTTCAGGCCATTTCCACACCACTGATTGTTTCAGATATTATCTCAGAAAGAACTATGCTGTAATTTCTTCCATACTTCAAAAGAGAGAACACAGTGTTGAATTAGACCACAACTCCTATCGCCTTCAATGTTTCCCTGCTTGGCAGTAGCACTTCCGATACTTTGGTTTGTTGGCGAGTCAGAATCAAATAAAGTCTGACTTTGAGTAGGTACTATGAGAAGGACAATAAAAATATCAAGATTCTTCTGAAGGGTTCCAGAAAGCCTTTGCTGGCTGATTGCGAATGGATGAAGAGCAAAGCTACTGTTCAGTTCTCTTCAATTTTTTTTTCTCAGATAGGAAATGAAAAAAAAAAAAAAGTCTCCCACAAAGTCTATGGGCTCATGAGAGAGTTTAAGGAAAATAACCTAGCACAAAGACAGAGAAGTTCTTTCTGAAAGATGTTTTCCTCCTCAATTAAATCTTCTCATCTGCAATGGATGACTTTCAGCCGGTTGCACCCTCTCAACCCTAGGAAGCAGGCAGTGGCAAATCTCTTCCCCAATCTTGCCAAGAAAATTGTAGGGATGTCCAAGCAGTCTCCAGGAGTCAATGACTCAGAACCATACATATGGGGGGGAAAGAATACAATTCCCTATCCTATATAACTTAACTTAGGCAGAGGAAAGTTGATGATAGATAGATAGATAGATAGATAGATAGATAGATAGATGATAGATAGATGATGATGATGATGATGATGATAATAATAATAATAATAATAATAATAATAATAATAATAATAATAATAATAATAATTTTATTTCTATACCGCCCTTCTCCCGAAGGACTCAGGGCAGTGTACAGCCTATTTAAAAACAGAATAGACATCAGTTTAAAATAATTTAAAAGTATTAAATAAATTTGGCTTAATTTAAAACCCCAAAAGTTTAAAACATCCAATATAAAATTATGTTGCTAACCCAGCCTGGCGGAACAATAGGATCTTGAGTGCGCAGTGAAATACCCGGAGGTCAGAAATCTTATGAATTTCCGGGGGCAGTTCATTCCACAGGGCTGGGGCTCCCACAGAGAAGGCCCTTCCCCTGGGTGTCGCCAGCTGACATGACTTGGCCGATGGCACCCTGAGGAGACCCTCTCTGTGGGAGTGGACTGGTCGGTGGGAGGCTATTGGTGGCAGAAGACGGTCTCGAAGGTACCCGGGTCCTATGCCATGGAGTGCTTTAAAGGTGGTGACCAACACCTTGAATCGCACCCGGAAGACCACTGGGAGCCAGTGCAGCTCGCGCAGGAGGGGTGTCACGTGGGCGCAACGGGTTGCACCCATAACCACCCGCGCGGCCGCATTCTGGACCAGTTGGAGCCTCTGAGTGCTCTTCAAGGGGAACCCCATGTAGAGAGCATTACAGTAGTCCAACTGGGAGGTAACAAGGGCGTGAGTGACTGTGCGCAGGGTGTCCCGGTCCAGAAAGGGCTGCAACTGGTGAATCAGGTGGACCTGATAAAAGGCCCCCCTGGCCATGGCCATCATATGCTCTTCTAAAGACAGCCGTGCATCCAGGAGGACACCCAGATTGCGAGCCCACTCTGTGGGGGGCAAAGATTCACCCCCAATAGTCAGCAATGGCACCTGCTGACTATATCGGGATGCCGGAAGCCACAACCACTCGGTCTTGGAAGGGTTGAGTCTGAGCCTGTTCCTCCCCATCCAGACTCACACGGCCTCCAGGCAGCGAGACATCACATCAAGGGCATTGTTGGGTTGGTATGGGGTGGAGATGTACAGCTGAGTGTCGTCAGCGTACAGATGACACTTCACCCCAAAACCACGGATGATCTCACCCAGCGGCTTCACATAAATGTTGAACAGGAGGGGCGAGAGGACCGACCCTTGTGGCACTCCCCATGCGAGATGCCTTGAGGTCGACCTCTGTCCCCCTGCCAACACAAACTGTGAGCGGTCGGAGAGGAAGGAGGAGAACCACCGCAGAATGGTGCCCCCTATTCCTAACCCCCTCAACCACTGCAGCATGATACCATGGTCGATGGTATCAAAAGCCGCTGAGAGATCTAATAGGACTAGGACAGAGGAGCAGCCCCTGTCCCGAGCCCTCCAGAGATCATCCACCAACGCGACCAATGCCGTTTCTGTGCTGTACCCCTGCCTGAAGCCCGACTGGCACGGGTCCAGATAGATAGCTTCATCCAGGTGTCGGGGAAGCTGTCGTGCCACCACGCTCTCAACAACCTTCGCCACCAAACGAAGGTTGGAGACCGGACGGTAGTTGGCTAATTCAGTCGGGTCCAGGGAAGGCTTCTTGAGGAGGGGCCTCACTACCGCCTCTTTCAAGGTGGCAGGAAAGGCACCCTCGCTCAGAGAAGCAGTTATAATCCCCTGGAGCCAGCCTCGTGTAACCTCCCGGGAGGCCAGTACCAACCAGGAGGGACACGGGTCCAATAAACATGTGGCGGCACTAATCTTACCCAGAACCCTGTCCACATCCTCGGGAGCCACAGGCTCAAACTCCTCCCAGATAACATTCTCAAGACCTGCCCTCGTCTCCTCCCGTGGACTCATCCAATCGGAGTCCAAGCCATCCCGAATCCGAGCGACTTTATTGTGCAGGAATTGCACAAAATCCTCAGCACGACCCTGCAAGGGATCTTCCCGCACTCCCCCCCGAAGAAGGGAGTGGGTTACCCTAAACAGGGCGGCTGGGCGGTTCTCTGCAGATGCGATAAGAGCGGAAAAATGGTTAGATTTTGCTGCTTTTATCGCCACTAGGTAGGTCTTGATATAAGACCTCACCTGTGTCCGGTTGGAATCGGATTGACTAGCCCTCCAAATGCTCTCTAGGCGTCTTTTCCGACGCTTCATCTCTCTCAGCTCCTCAGAGAACCAAGGAGCCAATTGAGATCGGCATCGGGTCAGAGGCCGCAAAGGCACGGCATGGTCCAAAGCTCCAGCGGCTGCCCTTTCCCAGGCGGCCACCAGCTCTTCAGTCGAGTCGTGTGTCAGAGTCTCAGGAAACGGCCCAAGCTCTGTCAGGAACCTTTTGGGGTCCATCAGGCGCCTGGGACAGAACCATCTGGTCGGTTCCATCTCCCTGCGGTGGGGGAAAGCGGTAGAAAAGTCCAGGTGGAGGAGCGAATGATCTGTCCATGACAAGGGTTTGATGTCTAGATCCCCTCTACCAAGATCATTCAACCACTGACCAGAGATAAAAATCAAGTCCAGAGTGTGTCCCCCTATGTGAGTGGGGCCTTGAACTACCTGGGTCAGGTCCATGGCCATCATGGAAGCCATGAACTCCCGAGCCACCTCTGACGCCTCACCCGCAGATGGAAGGTTGAAATCCCCCATGACAATAAGTCTGGGGGTATCAACCGCCACCCCGGCAATGACATCGAGTAGCTCGGGCAGGGTCGCTGCCACATGGCAGGGAGCCAGGTACGTGGTCAGCAAACCCATCTGCACCCCACGGTCCCACTTCACACAAAGGGACTCACATCTGGCTATCTGAGGAACAGTGGTCTCCCTCGGACAAAGACTTTCCCTAATAATCACCGCCACTCCCCCACCCCTCCCCTGGGCCCTTGGCTGATGAAATGCACGGAAACCTGGCGGGCACATTTCGACGAGGGGGACCCCCCCCTTGGCCCAACCAGGTCTCCGTAATACCTGCCAGATAGATAGATAGATAGATAGATAGATAGATAGATAGATAGATAGATAGATAGATGTGGAGGGGTGGGGGAGATGATGATGATGATGATGATGATGATGTGTGTGTGTGTGTGTGTGTGTGTGTGTGTGTGTGTGTATCTCAGCGGTGAAATCCACTTACCTTTGCTATATAGATGGCCACTAACTTTCTTCTGGCATATTTTCATTCATCTGTACAGGACCTGAAAGAAGTAATATATAACAACCTTTTCTCCATCTTTTCACTACAACAGTTTTAAAAAAAAATAGATATATACTGTACTAACTCAGACAGTTTTAATACTTTTCCTAAGTTAGTTGCACCCACTTGCAGGAAATAAAATATAGAGGTCCCTCTCTATTAGTGTCCTATTAATTAGTCTGGATAATTTGGCAATTGAAATGAAAAAAAAAGAATGCTCTCACCTGGTTTAAACATTATAGGTTGTTAACGGGTAGGGTGAAATTATTGTAAGTTGGTTCCAGGAGTTTTACATTTGAAGGTTTAGTCTCTGGAGTCCAACAAAGGAATCACCTCTGTGAGAAGGCAAGTTTTAATCTCCTTTCCCTCTTTTGAAGTTGAAGTTTCCCTGGAGGCACACTGACTCAAGACAGAACCTTTTGCTCCACCTAGGAACATCACATTTAGAAATGCAGTGGCTTTCTGATGGAGGGCACGAAAAATGAGGACATCTCAAAGGCTCTGCAGTTCCAAAGATACTCCGTTGGGATCTGCCCTTATCTAAAGCCACAATGCCAAATCTTTCTAACATGCTTGGTGTTTGCAACTGTACCTTAAATTAACACAGCTGTACCTGATTCAACCATTAAGGACTCACACTAGGTGTTGAATAGACTTGTATAACAGCACGCCAAGATGCTGCTGTGTATAGGAGCAATTCATTGGCATGCTCTCTGGAACATCTGCAAATAATTTCAAGCATCTACACCAAGCTGCAAATTTTACCTTTGGCCTGTCTCAAAAATGTTTAAGTTCCTAAAGCAGCTTTCCTCAATTTAGCAATTTCCACATGAGTTTTGATGCCACTTCCAAGGTTCACCATCAATTTATTGTGTTGGCTGGAAAAAGATGTGTTGGAAGGTATCACACCTGGATAGTTTGGGGAAGTTGCCCAATGATTTGTAAGCTTCCAAAGTTGACTAGAACCTTGCTAGCCAATTTGGCAGGTGTGTGTATCTCTGTGTCTATGTGTGTGCATAGAGAGAGATAGAGACAAACAGACAAACAGACAGACAAACAGAAAAGATCCAGTTAAACGGATTTATGGCTACTCATGCCTATGCATAGGAATATTCTCAACTCATGGTTAGCACCTGCTTGGAATTAGATAAGAAGTCAACCAAATTCAAGGGAGGTTGGATTTATTTTGCTTGTGGCTACATAGTGATTCTAGGCTGATCCCTTTTTTAACTCTGCCCCCAAGTTGTGCCACTCTTTCTACAATGGATGGGTGGATGGATGGATGATATAGAAAGATAGAAAGACAGATAGACAGAAAAATAGACAGACAGACAGACAGATACCCAAGCAAAACAAGATGATATAAAAGCCCAATTCAGATACTTATCACAATAATGCTTAAAATAATAGAGGACTGCCCTTTTCTCTACCGTGCATTTTGAATATTATGTCAACTTTCCCAAACTGGTGACCCACAAGTAGAAGTACAATCCTCAGAACGCTCAACCAGTTAACTGGGGCAGGATCAATTACTGCAATAAGCTATGTACAGTATGTACAATGGTTGTCTAAATACTCATGTGGGCACGAGCAGGGCAGCTTTCTGTGAAGCAGGAAACAATATGCATGGAGCTTTGGTGAACAGATACATTCTTGTCTAACTAATGCAACAATTTCTTTTATTGGCATTCATTGGGGAAGAGCAGAAGATTGCTTTGCGGTTTCACTTCAGATTGCAAATATCCTGGGCCAACATGACCAAGAGCTACAGTATTGATGTATATGTGTGCAAGTGTGTGTGCTAGCACACATTTAACATAATAGAAAAAGCAATAAATGGCATAAATTAAACAGTGTGAAAGTCACCAATATACTCTTAAATTTTGAATCAGTAGGAACGTGGTCGTGAAGCAGCCACACAAAAGCTCTAAGAATTTCCTGTGATTTATTTACTTTATTAAAGGACTGTAAGAATTCATTAAGATCTTGAATGAGTTGCCAGTAATTTAAAACACACTCATTCTGGCTTATCTTAAAATATGAAACCTGAATTACATATGCATACATACATACACGCCAGTGGTGGGTTTCAAAAATTTTTACTACCGGTTCTGTGGTTGTGGCATGGTGGGTGTGGCATGGCTTGGTGGGCATGGCTTGGTGGGCATGGCAGGGATACTGTAAAATCTCCATTCCCACCCCACTCCAGGGGAAGGATGCTGTAAAATCTCCATCCCCTCTCCAATCCATGGGAAGGTTACTGCAAAATCCCCATTTTCTCCTGATCAGCTGGGACTTGGGAGGCAGAGAATAGATGGGGGCGGGGCCAGTCAGAATTTTTACTACCGGTTCTCTGAAGTACTCAAAATTTCCGCTACCGATTCTCCAGAACTGGTCAGAACCTGCTGAAACCCACCTCTGATATATACATACATAAAGTTACGTGACCACAACACTTAGTGATGGCAGTTCTAGCAGTTCTAATTGCCACTATTAAGTGAGGACCATGAAGGTTGTTAAGCAACGATCTCGTGTGACCATGACTTCCAACTTCCTGCTGGCTTCCCCATTGCCTGCTTGTCAGAAGCCGGGAAGTAAGGCCAGAAATTTTAATCATGTGACTATGGCTTGCTACAAGCTCATAATTGTGAGCTGGATGCCAAAGGCCTGGATCACAGTCACATGCCTGCAGGGATGCTGTGATAGCCAGAATGCCAAGGACTGGTAATAACTGTCACTCATTCAACATCATTGATAATTTGATGGTCTCTGAAAGAGTGGTTGTAAGATGGCCACCTGTACTGACCTCTGAATGTTCCACTGCATCAAAACAAGGCAAGAACAACAGTTGCTGTAACTATTTTCATCCTGCTTATCACAATTCTTCAAAAATAGGCTCATTCCTGAAAACAGAGCATAATATCTATGCCGGCTTTTTAGAAGAGTCCATAGCTTATAGAAAGTCTACATGCACCCAGAACACTGTACAATAGAAGCACAGCAAGGATTCAATGGAGGGGGCCAAGGCTTTTAAATGTATTCTTTGGTCCCTGGGTACAGCAGGTACTTGATGTGTTTCTATATAAAACAGCTTCTTTCAATTAAACCAATCTTTAGTTTATTTATAGCAGCAAAATTAGATAAACTTCTTACCATCTTTAGTCTTTTTTTTCACAGCAGCAATGCTCTGGTCAGTCCAGCTTTCCAAATAAGCTTCTCCTTTCTTTAGTTATCGATCAGGATTCTTTTTCACAGCAAGGACTGTTTGAGAAGTGAGACTTAAATTGGGGGTAATAATCACTGTAATGAAGGGGTTTGGGTATGATCAGATGTGGAAATGAAAGAGAGAGGGGGGAGGGGGAGGGAGGGAGCTGAATTCAGTGGGTCTTACTCTATAATAAATAAGTATTAATACAGACTTAAAACACATTTAACTTTACCAGAAATGTTAAGTGTCTCTATTAGTTTCCCACAAAAAAAAAAATCAAAAAAAAATATCAATACAACTAAGGAGAGCAGAACCTAATCAATCAAATGACAATTATATTTTTAAGCAGACTGCAGAAAAGGCAGGAGTTAAATGACTATAGATCTATCTAGACTCAGAATAAAAGCAACAATAAGAGAAATAGAAAACTTGTAGGTTGTTCACGGTAATCAGAAATCTGGTAAATTCAGTTTCAGTTTCATGCCTCACCTTATAGCGAACCAATTACATTTGGTATTTATTTATTTATTGGTAAGAGACCACTTTGTATCTAATAACTAAGATGTTTATTTTTCATTCCCATTTATACCTTCAATACTTCGGGATTTTTTAATCACCTTGAAGAGTAGGTTGGGATGAGGGAGTCATGACAAGCTAAATTTCAACTAATTGATGCTCTCCATGGGGTTCTTAAAGGCCTTGTTTGCAACACAACGGCTTACACAATTGCAAAAGTATCTGTTACTGCTGCAATGATCTAGTTCTATGCAATCTAAATGATGCCTTAGAAGAAGCTTTGGCACCATTTGTTTGCTAGCATAAAAAAATTCACTGCA
Source organism: Arizona elegans (assembly GCA_022577455.1). Lineage (NCBI taxonomy): Eukaryota > Metazoa > Chordata > Lepidosauria > Squamata > Colubridae > Arizona > Arizona elegans. The sequence continues at coordinate 206,004,317 of JAKOOJ010000001.1, read as the reverse complement.
AATGTGACAGGCTGAAAAATAAACTGTGTGTGCCAACATCGATTTGTTTAAAAAAAATAATTAGTCAAGCACAATTTCCAACAAGAATGTTCAGCTTTGTTTACTATTATTTTAGATATCTTTCTGCTGTTTGGAGAGCTTTATTTTGATGAAACAGTTTTCAAAAGATTGTTTTTAAAAATCTCTGCATTTCCTGCCTTGGCTTCTTCAAGGAAAGTGTTAGGAACTCTTTTTGTTTTCCCCCTGAGCATCCAAAGGAAGTCATCCATGAGGAGCAGAGGGGAGTAGGACAATTTACCTCAGCCAACTCGCTGCAGCAAATTCCCTACGTCCAACTCGCTGAGGGACAACTCGCCATGGCCAATTTGCCATGGGACACCTTGTTGCGGGACAATTTAACAATTATATTTAATTATTTTAAATAAATAAAAATTATTTTAATTTTTGCCATTCACATTTAATTCTGCCCCTCCTTTTGCATCCTATTCCACCATTTCTTTGATATTAGTGTAACTCTTGTCCTGTGGTGACTTGGTGTGGCAAATTGTCATAGAACTGGAGCAGGGGCCTACTCCAAAATATTAATTATGCAACCATGTGATTGAAACCCTGTTTCTTTTTTAAATGTAATTCATATTTTAAAAGGGTGCAAAACATTGCATTTGTGACCACGATCTTGACATTTCTGACCGCCCCCACCCCCGATGCTGTTGCCCTGATACTTTTGTAGGATATGAAAAAAATCAAAAATAAAATAGTATGTAGGTGTATAGGTTAGAAATGCATATAAGTAAAGATTCAATTTTGCTTAGGCAGGGGGTTGGACTGGATGATCTGCAGGATCCCTTCCAACTCTGCTGCTCTGGTAAATTTGTTAGATACTATTCTGCTTTAAGATAGTTGGAGAACATGCTGAAAGCATACCAATATGTAACAATGTTGTGTTAGAATAGATCTTTTGTTTTAGGACCCTTAGAAAGAGGCCTTGAAAAAGGGGACATTCCGTAATGCTAAGGCAGTAGAGATAAGAAAGAGCCATGCTTGCAAATTATTTTATGGGTAGTTATGGGGAGGTGTTGATGAATATGTAATTAGAGAAAGAAATGATGTTCTCTATAAAAGGCGCTTCGGATTAGCCGTGATCGGTCACTGGATGCAATGTAGGAGGGGCATGGGGGCGCGTCGGGATAGGGAACTTTAAAATGTAATGCTTTTGAAATTTCAGGTGTGGTTTCCTGGCTCAAACTCCTTGTTGAGGTCTGCTGGGACACCACCCTATTTTGCAAAATTGTTTTTATTATTTTCTTTTAATAAAGTTTCTTTGTTTTCATCGACCCATGCTTGTTGGTTGAATTCATTTCCAACACTTTGAATTAAACAACAATAATGCAGTTTATTTAATGCCAAAATGATGCAAACTACTCAGTTTTATTGTAATGTTTCTGGTAGGAACTCCCACACCCTTGCTAACTCCTGCATCTGGTCTAGTTCAGATTGCCCCAGGAGCTGTTGATAAGAGTTTTAAAGAATTATCGAGTCTGTCATTTGTAACTCAGTAACTCTAACAAAACATTAAACAACAGTGGAGAGGCTAAAGCAAACAAAACATTCATAAGAATAAAAATGCCAAGTACATTAGCCCCCACATAAAAATTCAGGGGGAGAAGGAGAAAAGAAAGAGAGGGGAGGAGGGAGGGAAGGAGGGAAGGAGGAGAGAGAAACAAAGAGAGAGAAAAGGAAGGAAGGAAGGAAGGAAGGAAGGAAGGAAGGAAGGAAGGAAGGGAGGGAGGAAGAGGGAGGGAGGGAAGGAAGGAAGATAATGAAAATGAAAGAAAATGAAAGAAAGAAAGAAAAGCAAGAAAGCAAGAAAGGAAGAAAGCAAGAAAGCAAGAAAGAGGGAGGTGGGAGGAAAAGAAGGAAGGAAGATAAAGAAGAAAGAAGAAAAGAAAGAAAAGAGGAGAAAAGCAAGAAATCAAGAAAGAGGGAGGGGAAGGAAAGGAAAGAAGGGAGGAAGATAAAGACGAAAGAAGAAAAGAAAGAAGAGAAGAAAGAGAGAGGAAAGAAAGAAAGAAGGAAGGAAGGAAGGAAGGAAGGAAGGAAGGAAGGAAGGAAGGAAAGAAAGAAAGAAAGAAAGAAAGAAAGAAAGAAAGAAAAAAGGAAAGAAAATTTATGAAGCTGGAAAACTGAGCACATTTTCACTTCAATAATTGATACAAGTATTTTTTTGCATAATGAGGTCCTGTCTCATGTCTCAGATTTTGCCACTTCGCCTCCTTTCCATCCCCCATGCCTCTGTACCACCCTCCCTGCCTCCCCAAGATATCATAATCACTTCAATATACCTGCAAGTCATACTTGGTATATATCATAAAAATTCACTTTTTTATAAAAATGCAAATGCTGCCACTAGATGGCAGCAAAGAGATACCCTACTGTTGTCTCCTACCAGTACCTTAAGCAAAGCACATCTCCCCAGCTGATTTTCTGAAGAATGCCTCTGTGCAATATCTCCCAAAAAATGTCATGCTATAGAGCAAGGGTATCAGACTCAATTTCATTGAGGGCCGCATCAGGGTTGACCTTGGGGTGATGGGGTGGGTGTGGCCAGGGTGGGCGTGGCCAGCTCAACATTATTCGAGTTAGGGGTGCCTGTGGCGGCCCAAGCACTCTGCCAGTGAAAATGGTCTCCTGAGTTCTGTTTTTGCCTGCAACGGCCTCCTGCAACCCTCTGCCAGTGAAAACGGAGCTCAGGAGGGCCACAGGCAGCCCGCCCGAGCTCCGTTTTCACTGGAAGAGGTACTGCTGGCCGGTCCTTTTCTGTTTCCAGGGCAACCCCATGGGCCAGATCTAAGCACCCCGTGTACTGGATCTGGCCCCTTGGACTTGAGTTTGACACCTCTGCTTTAGAGTTTCAAGTCTTTACCATTATCCTAACAACTGGTCCATTGAACACTACAGTTTATAGCAAGTAGGCATCAGTGGTGGGTTTCAAATTGTTTTACTATCGGTTCTGTGGGCGTGGCTTAGTGGGCGTGGCATGGCTTAGTGGGTGTGGCTTGGTGGGCATGGCAGGGGAAGGATACTGTAAAATCTCCATTCCCTCTCCAATCCAGGGGAAGGTTACTGCAAAATCCCCATTTCGTCCCTATCAGCTGGGACTTGGGAGGCAGAGAATAGATGGGGGCCAGGCCAGTCAGCACTTTTACTACCGGTTCTCCGAACTACTCAAAATTTCCACTACTGGTTCTCCAGAACTGGTCAGAACCTGCTGAAACCCACCTCTGGTAGGCATGCATACTTACTTATTTCCTCATTTCCCAGAAATCTCTCAAGACCTGGCTATGTCATCAGACCTAAGGGGGGGGGGGGTTCTCAAGGGGCCCATGACAGCTTGAGGTGGTTTCATTGATGATCAAATCTCTTTGAGCGTGCCTTTTTTTAATATGACTGTTTGACAGATTTATTGTTTTTATACTTTTTTGCTGTATGTTGCCCAGAATCATTTCTAGTGAATGGATGATGATGATATAAATTTGATAAATGAATGAATTTATAAATGAATTTGATAAATAAATATATACAATGGCATTTTTAATCTCCCAATAATTTTTTAAGCGCTGTAACCTACCTGTCTCTTCCATAAAACAAAATTTATAAACCTACGAAAATTAGGATTGAAGCCTATACGAAATATACAAAGAAAGAAACATAGCAAAAGGCTGTAAAGCCAGCTTAGACTGGACCTTAAACTTTAGGGAACTTTCAGTTCTTGTTCTTAATATAATGACAGACATTTCAGAGCACAGAACTGCAATATTTATTGATGTCCTACCTGGAGGTGACAAGCAAAATATATTGTCCAACTACAATTGTAGTGATTTTCAATTGTGTTTCCTTTTAGTTTGCACAAAGCATTATCACTCCCAGAAGCTTTCACTCTTTGCTCTCTGGAGCAAGACTTCAGCACAGCATTTGGAAAAGAAGTTAAACAAAGATAAAGGTGTCACGCAGCAAAATTTCAACCCTCCCAATATTGTGTTGGGGAAGATCAGGGTAGTTCCGTAAATAATGCCTTGAAATGTCGATAGATCTTTTCTGCAGAAAAGAAGAAAATCTAAAAAGAAGAAAATCAGTTTAATTAGTGGTGTTTGCAGGCTAACCAATCAAATCATAGGCAAGGACAAGAAGGAATCCAGATTCTTTTGGAACACCAGGTACTTGATTCACAGAGCTATGGTGGGCACCTGCAAGTCAAACCATTTATTTATTTATTGTATTAATTTATTTATTAGTTCGATTTATATGCCACCCTTCTCCGGAGACTCAGGGCGGCTTACAATGCATTAAGCGATAGCCTTCATACTGCTTAGTAGGGCTTTTGCCCCCCCCCCCCAAGCGTGTTCTTTTTTATACAAAGTCAGCTTATTGCCCACACAATCCGGGTCCTCATTTTACCTACCTCGGAGGGATGGAAGGCTGAGTCAACCTTGAGCCTGGTGAGATTTGAACTCGCAGTAATTGCAGGCAGCTGGCAGCTAAGTGCTACTTAACAGCACTTTAGTCGGCTGCACCACCAAGGCTCCAATAAATCTTGGGGGAACCCATAAGGTAATTCTCTTGCTCAGAAAAATTGTACAGTAGTAGGTTTATTTATTTTATGTATTTATTTATGAAATGTATATGCTGCCCAGCTCACTATCATGCATGTTTATATTATGCTCAATTGTCATTCATGCAGCTATGTTTTATATATAGTAATAAAGGAATAGACATATATGCTGTGGGGTCTTTGGTGCTCTCTGAGCTTGGTTGTTTTCTTGCAGACATCGCATTACCCAACCAGGTAACCTCATCAGTGCCAGTGAGTGTGAATGAATGAATGAGCAACCCCCACCTTCATTACCACTGATGAGGTTACCTCCATGGGTAATTAAATGTCTGCAAGAAAACAACCAAGCTCACAGTGCACCAAGGACTTCAAAGTGCATAAAGATTGATGGGTAGTTAAATTCTCATTCCACCTATATAAACAGTAAAATAAATTCCCAGTAATCATTTTGCAAGTCTGATAAATTAAAACTTCCTTTCTCAAAAAAATAGCCTGATTAGCCAATGAAATTCTTGGTGGCCTATCTTTATGTGTACATTTCCTCAATAGCCTGCATAAAATACTTATTTAGAATTAATACCAGTAATAGAATGCCTCTTAAAATATAAATCAATCAAAGGCTAATATTCATTTCAATGGCATTCATCTTATCCAAGCAGCTTAATGGAATTTTAATCCATTTTAATGTCCATAGCAGTTTTATCTATAGAATTTCCCTATTGATTTCTACGTATTTTGACATGTTTTGTATATACAATCCTAAATTTCTAATAAGTTATAAAACTCAGCATTTCACATTGATGTAGTAATGTAACAAATTGAAAATGAAATAAATTCTTTTTTAATGTTTATTTATTCATTTAATTCAATATATATGCCTGCCTAACTTGCAAAAGTGAGTCTGGGTAACCAACACAGTTTAAAGCAGTAATATAATTAATAACTGGTACCAATAATAACAATAAGTTAAGGTAAATTAAAACCAGCAAAGTCAAACAAAAACAACAACAACAAACAACTGATTTCATGAAATTGTGGAAGCACCCATATCAGTTTAGGAGATGAAATAATCTTCCAATATTACCAAAATATCACGAGCATATAAAATTATTTATATTTTGAATCAGCCAATACAATAATAATAATAATAATCACAAAGCTTCCTAACACAAGTGCTAATGGTGCAAGAATTATGTCAAAAATCAAAAGGAAAAAAATAGACAGTCTTCATACAGTATGTGCTACATTGTAATACAATTGTTCCAGAAATTAATCAGTTTATTATTACTCTTGCTGTTGTTTACAACTAGTAAATTCCAGCCTATTCAATAAAAAGGCAGGGATCATATCTATGCATAACTTGCTTTATAAAATTAATATGAACCATGTCTAAAGCTTTTTCAGCATCTAAAAATATTAATATAGCAGAATCTAATTTACCTTGAGCTATGTCCAAAATTATTATTAATAAATGTGAATTACTCATTGCTTGTTTGTTTTTAATAAATCTGAGAAGGATAAATTATGTATAAGTAACACATTCTGCCATCGCTCTAGCCAACAAATTTCCATTTCCCCTACATCATTTTTTTTTTTTTTTGAACAACCAGTTCTCTGAATAATGACATTCATATGAACATTCACCTGTTAGAGAACGCATAGAAATGCATATATTAATGATATGGATGGGAAATCCATGTGAAACAGCATTGCATGCCTATCAACCCTATAGGGTTTTTGTAAGTCACAAACAGAGAAATGGTAAAATTTGCATAAATGGTAAAGGCAGTTTGTTTATTGTGACTGTATCCAGTAAACTGCTTGGATTAGTAGACTATGGGTCTCATTAGCCCTAGGCCCATCATAAACTTCAGAATCTCACTAATCCACAGCTTGTTGAAACATGTTTGTGTGAATAACATTAATTATGATGAGGAGTCCATTTGGGGTTTCCACCACACACTAAATTAAATCTAAATGAAGTGTTACAGATTGGAAAAGAAGGCCAATGTCCCAATTTTGCTGATCAAACTCCAACCCATGACAAAAAAACAACTTGCATGGGAAGAGCTGTTTGTGGCAATTCACTCCACAACTTTTAATAGGATCACCACATTTGGACCACAAAAATCCATCTGAACACTAGTCAATTGTAACCCTCACTCCCTACTTGTTAAATTCATATTCTTTGCTGCCACCTTATATACGTCTAGATGGTTCCACTCCAGACCTATTGGTGTTATGAAGATTATACTTGCCTTTTCAGTAGCAGGCCAATCTATTCTTCAAAGAGTAGATAGGGCAAAAATTTGATTGCACCCCATCATTTATATTAACGATTAAATTAAATTACATTACATTACATTTCAATAATATTATAATGTGTATGTTGGATTTATTTCTAATATCTATCAGCTGAACAATTATAATATGGTGAGAAATGTTAGGGAAGATCTGGAGGACATTAATCAAGGTTTTGAGATTCTTATAGAACTCTGGATTTTCAGGTTGCGTATCGCTACAGTTTTTAAAAGTGTGTTGTAAGAGTGTTGTGGCTTAATTAGAGACAATTCCAAATGTTTCTTGGGGTTTTGACAGCTGTCCAGATATATGTGTCTAAATAAAGCCTTGCTAGCATTGATAGTGTCTTATCCAAGGCTATCTCAAGGAATAGAATAACAGAGTTGGAAGGGACCTTGGAAGTCTTCTAGTCCAGCCCACTGCTCAAGCAGGAAACCTATAGCAGTGATGGCTAACCTTTTTGCCATCGCGTGCCAGGATGAGGGGGGGCAGGGGAGGTTTGTGCACATGCGTGCCCACACCCATAATTTTATGTGCCCCACCCTGCACATTCGCACGCAACCCCTCCTCCCCCCCCCACTTCTGGCACGCGATGGCCCTGTAGGCCCATTTTTTCTTTCTCACCTGGCTCCAGATCCTCTCTATGCATCTGTGGAGGGTGAAAACAGCCTTCCCCACCCGCTCAGAGGCCCTCCGGAAGCCCAAAACGGCCCTTTTCCCAACTTCCGGTTGGATAGGAAGTGACTTTTTTTGCTGTCCCCAGCCTCCAAAGCCTGGAGTGATAGAACCACCTGCATTTCACCACTGGTTTTAGCCTTCAGTCTCCTAATCATCTGTTTGGTTCTTCTCTGTACTCTTTCTAGAGTCGCAACATCTTTTTTTAATATCATGATTACCAACATTGAATTGAATATTCCAAGTGTGATCTTACCAAGGCATTATAAACTGGTAATAACACTTCACATGGTCTTGATTCTACCCCTCTGTTAATTGGCTTTTCTGGCAGCTGCAGCACACTGCTGGCTCACATTTAAATGATTGTCCACTGGGACTCCTAGATCTCTCTCACACAGTTACTGCCATTGAGTCAGCTATACCTGTGTGTTTGGTTTTTCTTGCCTAGATGCAGAACTTTATTTTTCTCACCATTGAATTGCATTTTGACAGATATCCAAAGTTGGAAATAGTAGGTAGGGAAAGCCTACTCTCCACTAAAGACTCCTGGGAAAATAATATTAGTATCAATTTCTATCAGAACATTTCAGATTGTTTAAGACAGTCTCAGTATGTGCTGTGCATTTTGACAGAGCACAGTTTTACCAGACAGTGAATTGAAAGAAACAATATAAATAGTTAGTAAAATAGTTTAGACTAGTTTAGACTTTTTTATAAAAAAAAAACTTTCAGAATTTCTCCCTTGATTAGGCCTTCCCATTGTTCTCTATGAATAATAGTGGCAAACAGCAATATTTGCTATTGTGCAAATATATTGTTTGGTTTTTCAATAAAGATGAGCGACGACCTCTATTGCCATCAATCCAGATGGCATTTCTCATTGCTTTTTATTGATCTCCAAGGTCAGAACAAACTATCTCATTGACATCCAATGAATGAAATTTTGTAAAAAAAAAAAAAAAAAGAATTTTTTTAAAACTGGGAGTGAAACTTCACTGTTCTTTAATTTGACTTACAGAATTTTTTGCCTTTTTCATCTGCTTACGAACCCAGTAGGAATCAATGAAGATAGAAAGAGCAATTTGTTCACAGCTAAGACACTGAAATCAGATTGTCTGCAATTAGAAAGGGTTTTTTTTTTTTTTTTTTGAAATGTTTCACTGTCTTCCACGGAAGTAAATGAGACACAAACATGTATAATGATAATCCCATTGCAATACTGCAAACAACTAAAACATTTACATGTCACACAATGGCGATCTGTCCAATTCTCACTCTGTAGATGTCCACGTTTTCCCAAAATGATCAGAATAATTGACACCAACATCCTTATTAATAAGTTGAGCAGCCAAGAATGTAATAGGACAGAGAGCTGAATTTCTTAGAAGCAGTTCTTTCCTTGTCAACTGATCAGATTCCTTGCAAGAAAAAAACTCGGTAGAGCTATTTTGCAAATTAACAGTCAGATCTGTGTCTAGCACATTTCAGGAACATGAAATGTGTCTGTAAAATGGCTTGGTTGTGATGTGATTCTGGGTTTTTTTTCTCCTCTCTCTACATGATGCATTGTAACTATTCAGGCCAAAATGCCCCATTATAATTTTTTTCTAAATTGGATCCAGAGCTCTGGTTAATAGATCTCTGCTTGTGAAGAATAGGAAAACATGCTCTCAGAACCTGCTAATGGAAGGGTGGTGGGGGGGGAATGATATTTCTCCCCAATTTCCATAAGACCATCTCCCACACCTGTCCTAAAAATATCTGGTTGTGGGACTTAAGGAAGATGGTAGATGTTCCCATAAGGTGCAGGAAAGAAAGGAAATTAGGAAAAGCAGACTTTGACTGTTCACTGAAAGAATCTCTCCCGAAAAGGGAGACTTTAGCTTCAAAGCCCATGTTTGCAATTCCGTGGTATTCTTTCTTTTGCAAGCAACAGTTAAAAATGTTTAACAGCATGGAATACAGAATCAGTTCAGCATAATTTCAGACACAGTGCCAACATGTCAGTTAATCACAATTATTATGGGTAAGACTCATTTATAACACGCCAGAATAGAAAGCTGGGAGTAGAAAGGGAGTGCAAGCACTCAAACTATACGTAATAGAAGCAGAATTGTAAGCGGGGATGGAATCTCCTTTTCCTTTTCCTCTTCTTCCTCCTCTCTTTGATTCACTCTTGGCTCCTAGCAACTGCCTGGACTACACTTTACACCAGATAATATTCTGATACTAAAAATGTTTATTATTTCTTGATGATGTGTTCAGACATATGACCAGAGGTGGTATTCAGCCGGTTCGGACTGGTTCAGGCCAACTGGTAGTGGAAATCACGGGTGGGCCCCCGGCTCTTTGGCATCCTATTTAGGCACATTTTTTTTTATTGCAAAAGTTTTACAATTACATTTTCACCCCATTTCCCCCCCCCGCCCCCAGCCCACCCCAAACTCCCCAACCTAACCCTCCCTACCCCCCCCCAGCCCTCCCCTCCCTCCCAGACTTCCACAGAATATACTCCCATCAAAAAAAAACCTTTATATGAAACTTTAACCTCTCCATCCCCCATATAATTTTTCATCTTCACAAAATTGAAATATTTCTATCTTAATATAATACTATCAATGAAAAGCTATTTGATACTTCCTAGTTTGATATTTGTTCTGCACATAATCTATCCACTTTTTCCATTCCCATTCATAAGTCTCTTGTGAACGATCTTTTAGGTATGCTGAGTTCTTCGCCATCTCTGCAAAACTGGCCATCTTCAAAGTCCATTCCTCGATGGTGGGCAAAGCTTCATTTTTCCAGTATTTACCTATCAATAAACTCGCTGCTGTTATCATATACAATATCAACTTTGTTTCACCCAGTGTAAAACCCTTAACTATACCCAATAAAAACAATTGTGGAGAAAATTGAATTGGTAGTGGAAATCGCGGGTGGGCCCCCGGCTCTTTGGCATCCTATTTAGGCACATTTTTGAGGCCGGGTGCATGCGCGGAAGGCATGCGTGTGAACAAAGTGCATGCTCAGAAGGCCGGACACATGTGTGCGTGTGTTTGAAGTGAGTATGCGCATGTGGGGCAAACTGGTGGTAACAAAATGTGAAACCCAGTGCTGCATATGACCCATTAGTAGAAGAAGATGGGCAGAAGATAATGGGGGAGGGGGGATCAGAAGATAGCAGAGCCACTCAACCATATATTTCTTCCAAAAGGGGAGTTGAATTCAGCTATACCTAAGAGAACAACTGACACCAAGATGGAATGACAATTCAAAGCAAGTAAAAAGATAGTTGAACAGCACCTAGCCACCCTGAGTATTCAATATCTATCACGTTTCAGCAGGCAGAGAAATAATGTCCATAGGACTTGAGGGATCTTGTGGATGTCATCTCAGAACTGCTTTCTGTGATCTCTGAGAGGAAAGGGGACACTTGGAAGATACAATAGTACCAGAGAACAGGAAAAGGGCAAATATTGCTATCTTCAAAAAGAAGAAAAAAGAGGACCCTAGTAGCTTCAGATGAATCAACTTGACATTGAAACGAAGAAAACCTCTGGAGAATAGCATCTGACAATACCTTCAGTGAGTTCCCACTAAAAAGATGGCAAGGTGTGTATTGGACTATAATATCACTTAAAGGAATACAAAATTGGTTGAACAGTCAAACCCAATCTATATATTGATGGTACCAAAAATTCAAGGAACTTAGCCTGGAACAATGGGTCCTGTTCTAGGCTCTGGACCGTAGAGCATATCTATAAGTAACTCAGATAAAAGCTTCTTGAATGAGAAGCAAAATGTTCTCAAAGAAAAAAAAAAACACTTTTGGGCCATTCTGTAATGGGCAACACCAAAATTACCTTTTGGAAAAAACACCTCTGGGCCACCCTGTAGTGAGTGTTTGTTGCTTTCAGTGGCACCTTCTACAAGGCTAGAGCATAATGAATGAAGTCCTTCAGATCTTGTACATCATATCATTTAGGTCTTTAAGGTGAAACCCTAAAGCATTTTTTTCCAGAAAAAAGCAGGCACTATATGACTACAAAAATGTGAATTTAAGGATTGAAATTAAGTAGCCAATAAGCTTCTAGCAGCATTTGACCTGATACATTTTTCTAGGAGATTTTTGAGCCATACTGTCAAGGTTCCAAGTGATACATCCCCAACAATGAGAACACCAAGGCAGGCATATTCCTCAAAGAACATTTTATTGGGACGTATCAAATAGGCACAGACTTGGTAAAAAACCAGCTCTAAGTTCCTGCTGGTTTTACACCCAACTAAAAGTAAAACTTTGTCACTTCCCCCCCAAAGTCACCAGTCACATGGTCCAATCAGCATATAGTCCAGTTGCTGGGTGTCTTCAGTCTCCACCTTTCGAACATCTGCATGAATGTCCTTGATTCCCAGGGGAAAGTATTTTATTTTGGCTACAACATCCCAGTTACCTCTATACCTCCTCCTACCCCTTAGCTCCAGGCTGTGACAGCCCTGAAAGCAATGTTAAGAGAAACCTCCTTAGAGGAAAGCTACAGAAAAGAAAATGGCCACAGTTAGCTCAGCTTCAGGATTGGCACATACATTTAGAAGGACCTGTGGTGGCACAGTGGTTAGAATGCAGTACTGCAGGCTAACTTTGCCGACTCCCAGCAGTTTGAGCCTCACTGGCTCAAGGTTGACTTAGCCTTCCATCCTTCCCAAGTTGATAAAATGAGGATTCAGATTGTTGGGAGCAATATGCTGACTCTGTAAACCCCTTAGAGAGGGCTGTAAAGCACTATGAAGTGGTATATAAGTCTAAGTGCTATTGCTATTGCTGGTCTAGAACAGTGTTGGGAAACATACACACCAGGGAGCTGCTCTTCCAGTTTCCGGCACTCCCATGTGCGTGAAGATCAGCTGGCCAGCACACATGCGCATGCCGGAACCCAGAAGAGCAACAGGCAATGGCTGGCATACCCAGACAGATGGCTCTGCCTGCCACTTCCGGCATGTGTGCCATAGGTTTGCCATCACGGGTCTAGAAGATACAAGAACAACTATGAGTGAGCAGGGGAAGCTAAACAGGGAGAAAAATATTTTTTAACAACTCCAATAAAATTAGAATATAAATCAACTGTAGATTGAACATGAATAAATAGAAGTAGTAGTAATTTATGCATAGTGCCAAGTTAATTAATAAAATTTGCAGAGAAAATATGGAAGCAAGGGCTAATGGCTTAAATTGCTTTAGGAATTAAATCAATCAGTAGAGTACAGCTCCATCAATGTCTTTAAATGAAACATAGGCATAGCTAAATGAAATCTCAAATTTTCGAGAGTATAATGTATGTGTCTGGGTGCTAGACAATGAATACATATAATTGTTGGGAAATTACTGTGGGTAATTTCTATCTTAATTTGGACCCTCCACATTCCCAATCAATCAGAGTAAGCATAATATCACTCAGTTCAGCTAGCAAAAATATAGCTTGATGTTTACCTCATTAAACATTTTTGTTTTATTAAATATCAACAGGGAACTGATAATGTAACAAAAGGCAAGCAAAAGGAGAGAGAAAAAGAAATGAAGAGTGTGTGGGAGATTGAAAAAATAGAGGAGTTGACTTCAATCATGTATATTTTCTGCAACTATCAGGAGGCATTACATTTTTCCAGAGCTACTATGAGTAATCTAAATGGACAGCCTCAAAGCGAGAGGACTTTGAGAATCAAAATCAAGTGAAGCATTAGTACTGCTTTATAAAATCTTAGTATGACAACACCTGGAATACTGCATCCGGTTTTGGTCACCACATGACAAAAAAGATGTTGAGACTTTGGAAAAGTGCAAAGAAGAACAACAAGGATGGTCAAAGGTCAAAAACATATGAAGAACAGTTGCAGGAATTTGGTATGTCTAGTCTAGAGAAAAGAAGGACTAAGTGTGACATGATAGCAGTATTCCAATATTTGAGGGGCTGCCACAAAGAAGAGGGGGTCTACTTATTTTCAAAAATACCAGAGAGCAAGACAACAAACAATGGATGGAAACTAATCAAGGAGAGAAGTAGCCTGGAATTAAGGAAAAACTTCCTAACTGTGAGAACAATTACATAATCAGTGGAATGACTTGCCTCCAGAAATTGTGGGTGCTCCATCAATGGATGTTTTAAGAAGAGACTGGACAGCCATTTCTCTGAAATGGTATAGACTCTTCTGATTCAGTAGAAGGTTGGATTAGAAGACCTGCAAGGTGCCTTCCAGCGCTATTCTGAATTGAATTGAGTTGGTTTTTCCCCGCTTCAATTCTTTTTATTATATAACTTTCCATCCCAATGTTGTGGCAGAAAGGGGTGGAAAGTTGGACACCAGGAGGTTCCCTCCTATATTCTTTACCATAAAAGTAATATTTATTTATTAAATGTATATGCTGCCCATCTCCTCAATATGGCAACTCTGGGTGACTTACAAATCATACAAAGATAAATAGAAAAACAGTTAAAATGTTAAAACTTTGCAAATTAAACACAATTTTCAACTATTAAAAAAAAAATCAGGAACCAAGAGATGGACAGTAAAGGGATGGGGTTTTTTTACCCCATCAACCACATCCAATACTGAGACCCATTTTAAGACCCAAAACCAACTGGAAAATACCTTCCAGAAGGACAAAATGGTGGGTACAGTTCTTACCTCCAGTGATAGAGTGTTCCACAGGATTGGAGACACAACAGAAAAGGCTCTTCTCTTTATTCCCACTCACCAGAATTCCTTGGCAGATGGAGTCCTTAGAAGGCCTTTTCCATTGATGCCAGTGGAATGACAGGCCAAAGAAATTTCACTTGGAGAAGGATGGTTATAGAAAAGAAACTGGCTGAAGTTTTAAAAATTAAAGGGGAAATACAGATGACAACCCCAGAGAATGACCTAGAAAATGTTTTTTTGATGGACCTACAAAAGAGGCTTGTTAAACCCTTGAAGAAGGCTGTGAGATGGGATAAAGATAAATTGAAAGAAACCAAATCCTGCTACAATATTGAATGAACTAAAAGTTAAGGCTATTTCAAATAAAAGGAAAGAATATAATCTTGGTTTATATGATCAAGATTAATATAAGACTTTTGTTTGCAAAGCTCTAGCAACCGTTTATAGACTTTTTGCTGGCATCAGGATTTGAAAACTTGTTTTTTTTTTTAATTTGATTTATATGCCGCCCTTCTCTGGAGACTCAGGGCGGCTTACAATGCGTTAAGCAATAGGATTGGTTTATAGCTAAGGGTTGAAATTGGGATGAAGAGATATTTGTGATCTTACAGAGACTCAAGAGTTATAAAATTTGTCTATACTTGTAATGAATGTTGGGAATCACTTCTTTATATATTTCTTTTCAATTTCTTCAGTATATTCTTTCTTTGCTCTATCCTTCCTTCTTCCCTCCTTCCCTCCCTCCTCCTTCCCACCCTCCCTCCTTCCCTCCTTCCTACCTTCCTTCCTTCCTTCCTTCCTTCCTTCCTTCCTTCCTTCCTTCTTTCCTTCCTTCCTTCCACATATTGTTCTTTTTTACTATTCTTTTTCTTTTTTTAACTTTAGTTTGTACTAGCTTTTATTACTGTAATCAAAATCCATAATAAAAATTACATACATAAAAACATATTTTTGTCTGCCGCTGACTCTTTACATTCAATACACAAATTGGATAGCTCCTTTCAAGAAGTAACGATACATTTCCAGCATCAAAAGCAACTCATTCCGTTATTCAAGTTTTTTAATTAAACAGTAGGGAAAGTGAAGACTTATTTAAGCCAGTTGTGGGAGATATGAAATTGAGAATATCACCATGCATTTCAAAAACTATGATTAATAGCAATAGTGCTGCAAAGAAGATTGGTCACCATATCTCAACCTTTTTATACATCTTAAAAAGGTTGAGATATGGTGACCAATCTTCTTTGCAGCACTAATTTAGTTAGCACATTCATCAAATAGATAATTCAACTTATTTCCATGTTCTAATAATTTCTATTCATATAGGAACACCTGGGTGGATGAACATAATGACACATAAGAACATTAAGCCTGTTATCTATTAGCCTAATTAAATGCAATTTTAACTTAAGCCTGTGCTGAATTGCTTTGTTCTAGAACGGGGTTAGGGTGGGGAGAGAATGAACGGAGAGGACAAATTGAATCTAACCCACTGAATATCAAAGCTACATTGGAAAGCAGTTTCCTATTTGCCTGGTCCTTTCTTACGACCAAGAAGTTGAAAAACAAAGGACAAAGGTGTTTTTCTCAACAGTGCCTGCAGATTGGGTTAAACAGTTCTGATTTGGGGCACTTTCAACAAAGTTTTTGGTAAAAAATAAACTGATTGGAAGCCGCACAGAATTGGCTAAAAGACGAACAGCCATATAAATGTTTTGAATAAACAAACAAAAAATGGGATCAAGGAGTGGCAGTTCCTTTTCCTTCAGTTTTTTTTCCCCTTGCATTTGTTTACTGTTTTACAGGTAATGCTCGCGTTATAACAGTTCATTTAGTAACCGTTCGAAGTTACAACAGCACTGAAAAAAGCGACTTATGACTATTTTTCACACTTAATGACCATTGCAGCATCCCCATGGTCACGTGATCACGATTCAGACACTTGGCAACTGACTCCTATTTATGACGGTGGCAGTATCCCGGAGTTATGCAATCACCTTTTGCGACCTTCTGACAAGCAAAGTCAATGGGGAAGTCAGGTTCACTTACTGTAACAGCTGTGTTACTAGCTTAACAGCTGCATCATATGCTTAACAACTGTGGCAAGAAAAGTCGTAAAATGGGGCAAACCTCACTTAACAACTGTCTCACTTCACAACCAAAATATGGGGCTCAGCTGTGGTGGTTGTAAGTCAAGGACTACCTGTAATTTGTTTTTGCTGCTGCGTGGTTTACTTTTTTTTCATCTCATTCATCTGAGCTGAAAGAAGGACCAACAATCCCTTCTCTCTTTTGCATGAAATGTTCACTCCTGGGCCATCGCTACTCACCCTTCAGCAACTATAAAGAATGGGACCTCAGTGTGACATGTTGTAAGGTGGTTGCAGCAATGCTGTAGTTACCACAGCCATCAGTCTGCTTTAAGCACAATGAGGCAACTGTTCTTGGGGTAAGGAGTTGAAAGTGACTGTTCCTTTATGGTTCCCAACATTGAAAACTGCAGTTCACCAACCGCAAGAGAGTCAATGAGTTCTCCACCCAAACGCCAAAGAGACAGAGAATATCATGATCCTTTGTCTTGGTTCCTTCTGGTTGCCCTAGAACTCTACTACTCAGTTCCAGAAGTAGCAGAGATCAATCAATTTTTCAATCTTTGGTTACAACTACCAACCAGAACTGAGCAGCAGGGAAATTTGTCGACGTTGAATTTGTCGATATGGCATAATTGAATCCAATTGTTCTGACCCAGCCTTCGCAAGCAAGGAGAAACCACTTACTCATGATTAAAACAACCCCCTTTTTAAAACGGGGCAGGAACAGTCTTTATTCACGTTGCATAGACAAAACCAAAAATAATGAGTCACAAATGAGAGTCTCTTCCCCTTCTGAAACAGGGCACGGACAGTCTCTGTTCACATAAGAACTCCAGATAAAAAGTCCTTCAATGATTAAGCCAAGCAGAAACAGTCCCTGTTCACACCAGCTGAGGCAAATTCACTCCCTCTTATTTCCCAGCAGGGAGTCTCAGTTGGCACCTCAAATACAGACCAATTAGTCCCAACAAACCTGGTTCTGGTAAAGGAATCTGACTTGATTGATGTACACTGGAAAACGAATGGGTGTCTGAGACAACAGGCCACTCCCAAACCCCTACTCTTTATTTCCCAGCCAGGAAGGGGCTGGCTAGCATCTACGACTTCTTTTCCCTGAGAGCCAGCTTATTACCTTCCATTGCTCTCCTCTCCTCTCTACTCATATGCACTTCTGGGATGAGCCTCTTCTGTTCCCCCCCCCCTCACTCAGCTCAGGTCTCGAAGGCATCTGCCTCTCCATCTGGGGGAGGACGGAAGACCCTGGCTCTGCCTCTGCCTCTGATTCTGCTTCCTCATTAGGGCCTTCCAAAGGCTCCAAAGCCAGCCCAGACTCCTCCTCCCCCTCCTACTCCTACTCCTCATCTGACTCTGCTGCTAGCTCTGCTGGCAACCGATGGGCCACAACACCAATAAAGGAGAATATTTGTAGCTCAGGGTTGAAATCAGGGGTGGGTTCTAAATTTTTTTACTACCGGTTCTGTGGGCGTGGCTTATTTTGTGGGTATGGCTTGATGGTCATGTGACAATTATTTAGGATTTAGCAGAGGTACTAGTCTACCAGGCTTTTAACTGCTTGCAGAATTGCACTGGTCTACCCATTTATTTTTGCAGGCACTGATCTACCCATGTATTTTTGCAGGCACTGGTCTACCCTTTATTTTTGCAGGCACTGATCTACTCATGTATTTTTGCAGGCACTGGTCTACTCATTTGTTTTCTGTTAAGACTGATCAGCTGTAGGGCAGCCCTTTGAAGCCCCGCGGGAAGAGTTTAAACAGTTTTTTTCCCTCTAGCCATCAGCTGGGACTCAGGAGGCAGCAATAGTTTGGGGGTGGGGCCAAATA
Source organism: Arizona elegans (assembly GCA_022577455.1). NCBI lineage: Eukaryota > Metazoa > Chordata > Lepidosauria > Squamata > Colubridae > Arizona > Arizona elegans. Next base: position 205,986,105 of record JAKOOJ010000001.1, on the reverse strand, counting down.
AAAGGTAAGAATTATGCAGGGGGGGTACGGGGGGGCAGAACCGGTTCAGTGACGTCATATCGTCACCGCTACCAGCTCGGGAGAACCAGGCCGAACTGGAAGGAACCCACCACTGGTTGAAATGAGAGGTCCTTAGTGCTCTCTGAGCTTGGTGCTTTTCTTGTAGACCTTTCATTACTGATAATTATTGAACATTACCGCTAGCACTGATGATGTTACCCAGTTTGGGTAATGAAACATCTTCAAGAAAACCACCAAGCTCAGAGAGCACCAAAGACACACACACACACATACGTAACTGAAACCTTGTAAGGATGCATGCCTTCCTACCAAAAGTTGCCCCATTTAAAAGTTACATTTGATGACTTTGATATAATATTTTGGAAGGTTATGGTGACTGATGTAAGAGTAAGCTTCACAAAATACTGCAGCATTTACTTCTCCGTATGGGGGCAAATCTTTGCTTTTAAGCTGAACTGAACTGGGAATAAGCCCCACTAAAATCCATACTAATAGGTTTTAATCAAAGAGGATTTTGTATGCTTGTTGCCTAAATTATCATAACATTCCATCACATCATTTCTCCCCTAAAAGATTTATATATTACGTTGTTCAAAAGAATGAACTCGGGAACTCGCTCTTTATCTGAATTTGCTATTGTGGAAGAGTTAACTGTTGAAAATTTTATAAGAGAAATAACGGATACACAAATATCTTAGTATTCCCTTTTGGGAGAAGCGGTGCTATGTGAAATACAGAAAATAAATAAATAGTAAGCCAACAGAATAAAAAACATGAGATATGAAAAAGAACAGCATTCATTGTTCCTCTCCATATCTTTCATCTTTGCAAGCAACCCTTGCTTCCAGCATATGAGTGTGTTTGTGTAGTTAGATAGATGATAGACAGATGATAGATACTGTATAGATAGATGATAGATAGATAGATAGATAGATAGATAGATAGATAGATAGATAGATAGATAAGAGAATAGATAATGTAGATATAAATGATATAAAGATAGAGATAGATTGATAGACATAGCAATAGCAATAGCACTTAAGACTCATATACATCTTCATAATGCTTTTACAGCCCTCTCTAAACAATTTACAAAGTTAGCATATTGCCCCCAACAATCTGGGTCCTCATTTTACTGGCCTTGGGAGGATGAAAGGCTGAGTCAACCTGGAGCCGGTCAGAATCGAACACCTGGCAGTGAGCAGTGAGTTAGCCTGCAATACTGTATTCTAACCACTGTGTCACTATGGCTCAGTAGACCCAGACATACAGATAAACATAGATATAGATGTGGATAGATATACAGTATATTGATGTTTTTATAAGTGTGTATGTCCAATCCATTCAGAACCCACTGATCTCATTTCTTCTTTTACTTTGCACACTAATTCAGTAACTCATTCCCACATACCCAACATTGGCTTTCACTATAACAGGGTGAGCAGAAAAATGTCATCCTCTCAAGAAACATTTGTCAGCTTTAGAAGCCATGTTAGCGCCAGATGCTTCCCTGCTGCCAACTTCTTGCGCTTGGGAAAGTGGGAGTGGGATTTAGAGGAGTGATTGTAGTTAGACATATTAGCATTCTTCCTTTCAGTCAAGGTCATGCTGTTTATGCATCTGGAGGAGGAGTGGTTGCAGGGATGGCTCAAGTTGGGACGATGATTGGGCCATGTGACAGACTGATGGGTACAGGGGCTGGATTTGGGGTTTTGATTTATTGAGGGAAAACCGGAACTCTCAGATTTGGGTTTTCCCAGATGTGCCAGTATACCTACTTAAATAAATGGAACTTTGAGAAATGCCTGCCTCGGAGTTTTTAATTGGAGTTGAGGACTTGCTGAAATGCTGACAATATTTTTTAAAAAAATTAGACATATTATCCATTACTATTATACCAGAATAAGCAAGCATTGAAATTTTTCCATCCACATGCACTTTCATAAATATTCAACCAATGTAGACAAATTCATCTACTGCTCAATCTAGCTTTTACCCATTTATATATAATCTTCCATCATTCCTTCCAATTTCTCTGGTGTATCAAACATTCATTTTCAGATCCATGTTCTCCATTGCATCATATAGTCTACCTAGCATTCTTTTCTGTGATTTTAGACAAGTTGATTTTACTTTGTTCTTTTTTCCCCCAATTCAGTAATAAACTTTCTTTCACATATTTATATAGAATATTTGTAGCTCAGGGTTGAAGTATGGGGTCCTTGATAGTGTCTGAGCTTGATGGTTTTCTTGCAGACATTTCATTACCCAACTAGGTAACATCATTAGTGCTCAAGAAAACGACCAAGCTCAGAGAACACCAAGGACCCCACATATGTATACATTTCTCACTGATCTGCTGTGGAGCAAAAGTATGGTCTCTGGACTCCCTCCATAGCACATAGCTACACTGAACACCATGTATGTTTTTCATTCATTCTTTTGATGTTTTGAATGTGATTCTCCAAGTACCTTTCCAGGATTTTAACAAACTCATCCGCTGTAGCTTTTCCATTCATTCTTGTTATAATGTTGAATGAATAGGTTTCAACTCATATAACAAGTCTTTTTCCTTCTGAGCAACCGATCCCATCCAGAAACAACCAGATGATTTCTTAAATCTCTGAAACTGATGCTGAGGATGGGCAAAGTAAAAGGTAGAATGAGGTGGGAGCCCCACTCCTTGTCTTATTAATGGAAGCTATGTTCATCCAGGGGAGCAGGATGGTTCGGCAGTTAAAGATGCTGAGCTTGTCATCTGGAAAGCTTTCAGCCCAGGTTCAAGACGCAAGCACTGTGTGATGGGGTGAGCTCCCGTTACTTGCTCCAGCTCCTGCACACCTAGCAGTTCAAAAGTATGCAAATGTGAGTAGATAAATAGGTACCACTTTGATGGAAACATAACAGCATCCTGTGCACCTTGGCATATAGTGATGCTGGCCAGATGACCACATGTCTTTGGACAATGCTGGCTCCCTCAGCCAAGAAACAGAAATAAGCTACACCCTCTAGAGTTGGACACAACTTGACAAGGGAAACTTTTACCTTTATGTTCATCCAGACATGGACCATCATCACTCTTATTTCTTCAGGGCTTCCTACAGCTCATTCTTCTTTCACTTCAATAGGTTGCATGATATTTGAAACTGTTTGTCCAAACGCCAGCATGTATTAATGCCTGGTAAAGAAATCTGTGATTTATTTCTGTCCCAACAGATTGCTGTAATAATGCTGTAATTGCTGTAAGAGATGTAGAAAAAAGAGATAATGAGCAGATCTTTGCTTCTGACCCTTATTAAGAAATAATAAGTATGCTATTTTGTCCTCCTCATTCTCAGATATTATTTGAGACTTTTAAATGGAATATTATATATCACTTATCACATCTATCTATCTATCCATCTATCATCTATTTATCTATTTCATTAAAAATCATATCATATCATACCAGGGGTGGGTTCTACTTACCTTTACTACCAGTTCACAGAGGGGCTGCTCATGAATGCTCACTTTGCTCATGCGTGTGCACGCTCTTCTGCACATGTGCAGAAGCATTTTGATGATGTCGAGGTCGGTGCGTGGAGCCTCCCACCGGTTTTACTACTGGTTCTATAGAACCGGTGTGAACCGGGGGCAACCCACCACTGTATTATACACAGACACACACTTTCACAAACACATTCACATATACTACATTTCATTATATAGGATATAGGAAAGGGATACCTGATAAAAGATATTGTCTCTTTGATACAGCCCATCTTTATAAGATATTCAATTCAGTGCAGTCCAAAGAATTTTGTAAAGTCAGATTTGCAGGAAGATAATTTCAAAATTTAAGAGTGATTCCTGTCTTTCTAGCTATTAGATATACATCTTGATTTTCTTTGGTTTGTACTACAAATGTGGTTTCAGTAATAAAGCCCGGTATTTATTGAGATTCCAAAAGCAGCCATGAACACTCTGTTCTGTGTCAATATCTAGGAAAATTAACAATAGTGTGAGACAGATGGTTCTTACCTTGCATTTCCCGTCTCTTCAGACCATCCTGAGATTGCTTTCTCCAGGTTTCTTTTTTTTAATGAAATATTTTGTTATATGTGTGTATCAATGAAAAGCACATCTTTCATTACATAGGACACAAAAATGAATTTCTGTTCCAAAATATTGTACCATTGTTTGTACAAGGATATACAGTACTTTCAGAGGTACCGAATTATTTCTTTGTTGATGGTAACTTGACTGCTATTCTGAGATATAATATTTCCAATGGGAAACTAATGTTGCCTACTTGAAGTTCAACCACGTAAATGGATTGTATCTGGAAGCACTTGGTAGATTGAAATCAGTTGACAGGGAGCAAGAGGGGTGACGAAGCCTGAATCAAATTGGAATCAGAAATAGGACAGTATGTTAAAAATAACCATTTGCCTCTGCAATGTTATTCACTGCAATGGGTATTGTGTGGCAGCTGTCAATACAGCAATTGTGCAGGACTCCAAGTTACATACAGAAGAACATGCAGATTTACAAAAATAGTACCTTTTGTCATATTCATTGTGAACCTATTTCAAGGAAAAGCTCCATGCCAAAATTAAAGGTTTAGATAAAGGTTTCTCTGTCCAGTCATGTCCGACTTAGGGTGGGGTGCTCATCTCCATTTCTTCGCCAAGGAAGCCATCATGGTCTGAAGATACTTCTGTGATCATATGGCCAGAATGGCTATTGGCCAGAGACACACAGAATGCTGTTACCTTTCCACCAAAATGATACCTATTAATCTACTCACATTTACATGCTTTCAAACTGCTAGGTGGACAGGAGCTGAGGCAATGAATGGGAGCTTAACCCATTGCATGGCTCTTGGGTCTCATACCTGGGCTGTCAGCTTTTCAGCTCACAAACTCAATATCTTTAACTGCTAAGTCATCCTTCCCCTCACCACCACCAAAATTATACAATGAGAAAAGAATCTATACACCTATAATCCAGAAATAAATTGATCTCCCTCTAGGAGCACTTTTTATATGACAATGTCTATTGTCTATCAATGGACAGACAACATAATAGTTTTTGAACTTATTTTTCAGCCGAAAGTTCAAAAATGTTGCCCTGATTTATACTATTCCCTTTTTTTTTAATTAGCCTCGCACCCTTGTTTTAAAATACTACTGAAAAAAATGCAACTGATAGCTCTTTTTATCTGTTTTGTGAGATCATCCCTATAATTACGATATCCCCTATGACCAGCTTCTAATTCATGGAAGATCCAAGAATCAAAGACTTCAGGCTTTTTTTTTTTTCATTAAATGACTAATTTTTAGTTACCAGAGTGATCTCATATCCTCTTGATGGTATTGCCTTAGAAAGGAAAATGCCATCCAACTAAAAGAGCAATGGAGCTATTTACAGTCATCAAAATATTCCCTGCATTTATTAACACTGGTTGAATTTGCATGTAATAGGGCCTCTGAGAGGTGACTTTGATTTGCTTCTCCAAAAGCTTCTCGCTGGAGAGGTGATGTAAGGTTCCTTATCAAAGCAAGGCAAAGCAGACAGACAACGCCACACACTTTTAATGAAACATACCACACTACCTAGAAATCTCCTGGATCTCCTTACTAAAGAGGATAAGAAGAATGGTTGCAGGAATTGGGTACGTCTAGTTTAATAGGGGGGAAAGGCTAGAGGTGACATGATAGCAGTGGTCCAATATCTCAGGGGCTGCCACAAAGAAGAGGGAGTCAAGCTATTCTCCAAAGCACCTGAAGGCAGGACAAGAAGCAATGGATGGAAAGTAATCAAGGAGAGAAGCAACCTAGAACTAAGGAGGAATTTTCTGGGACAATTAATCAGTGGAATAACTTTCTTCCAGAAGTGGTAGGTACTCCAACACTGTAGGTTTTTAAGAAGGGATTGGAGAACACTTGTCTGAAATAGTATAGGCCAGGGTTTCCTGCCTGAGCAGGGGGTTGGACTAGAACACTTGCAAGATTCCTTCCAATTCTTTTATTCCTACCTAAGACTTGCAAAAACCAGAAGAAGCTTTGTAAGCGGTGCCCAGTCTCTTGAAAAGCCTGCTAGAGAAAGTTAAACAAAGTACTCTCCATCAGTATCAAAGCCACACTCAGAGGCAGCCAACTAAAACATTCTCTGGAGGTGCCCCTCAAAGTCAAAAGAAGTTTCTGTGTAGGTTGTTCTGAGATGGAGCTGCAAAGCAAGGTGGATAATTTGCTTTTCACCAAGCAGCTTCAACGCCTTGATCTACCCCCATGAAACAGCCACCTGAACATGTGTCCAGTCATAACGTATCATGCTAAACTATGATTGACCAATCATTGCTATCCTACTGAGAGTCTTGGAATGGACCCTCTCCTTCCCTCTCTTCTCTTATCATGTGCCACAAGAAGAATGTTTTTAATGTTCTGTTTGCTGTTGTCTATGGCAGATGAACAATTATGGGAAGGACACATTTTCCCTCTGACAAAGAGAAAGCTTTATTTCCAAACAAAACATTGGCCCATTGGACTCTGGTCGTTGTGCTGGCAAGGAAGGTTGGTTATTAATCATGTTGTCTGAAAGTATCTCTTAGGGCTACAGCGATAGCTGTTCAATTACAGTCAACAGCTAAAAGATCTAGGGCACAGATGCCACCAAATCAGAGAAGAACTACCAGAGCTCCATAGTTAATAATAGCTGCAATAATCTTTTTCAGTTGTTGAAACCAGAGGCTGACATTAATGAGTGTCTATAATTCCATCATACATTTAATTTATGCCAAAGCTGGAAAAATCAAACAGAAGAATGAGATGATTAAGATGTAACTGGAGCCACTAACCCACCGACGTCCCCTGAAACTCCACCCAAACAAGCCCATTCATTTCATCTCAGCATGGCAGAACAATTTAATTATTAGTCTGGCTAATACTAATGACTCCATTTTCAGAAGAAATAATAGTTGATAGTGGCCAGCTGGGAAACAGATCCCGAAGCCTTTAATTAGATGCCATTAAAGTGTTGACACTTCGGGTCAATTATATTATTGACAAGGAGAAATATCCAAGCATGCATAGTGAAAGTAAGTATAACCAGTCAGGGTAATCTGTCTTGGGTGGGAAGATCTGAAGAAGAAGGAAGACAATATGTGGGTCACATCAAGGGAAATGAAGTCAAGAATGGGCACATTCTGTTTTAATATCCTCCCATAAGGATTAACAAGAGTGGTCAAGGCTATCCAGTCTAATGAATTGCTGCATTAGCATAACTTTAGACAGAGGCCCAGAGATTTTATGAATCTGATACACAATGCTATAGTTAAAAATAAATACTTTGACCATTGTGATGGAGCATCCTTTCCCAAAATTTAGTGCAACCACTAGGACCAATAAGACTATGGACTTTACAGACACAGCAGTCCCTGACCTTTTTGGCTTTATGGACCAGCAACGGCAGTGGCGAGGGAGAGGGGATGGTTCCGTGTGAGCGGTGGATGAGTGTGCATTTATGAACAGCTCCAGTTGTGCAAGCAGCAGGCATGCACACACCCTGTTTGCACAAATGGCGCTTCAAGCACATACATCCCCACCACTTGCACAAGTGGAGTTGCATGCATGCTCTTGCTTGCAGCTTGCACCGCCTGATTCTGAATGGGCCGTGGCCCACTACTGAGCCATGGCATGGAGGTTGGGGATCCCTGGTCTAACACATTCTAGAGAACACAAAGGATAGTGAAGGCTTATCAGAGAGATATTTATTCACTCATTTTCCATGTAAAATCCTTTTGTGGAGTTTGTTAGCAATGAGAAGGATGTCAGGTCAAACCTCCCAAAAAGTTGCTTCCTCTTTTTTTGTTAAATTACAGGAGAGTAGATGTTTCTCCCCGTGTTTTAAAATAATAATAAGTCCAGCATATTGTCACTTAAGGTAGAAGGCTTTATTCCCAACTATCAAATAGCCTCTCTGTTTGTGCCTCTTACTGTCATTTGTGGCTGAGTAAATGAGAGGAAAAAAACCCAGAGACAGCATAGTCTGGCACTGGATCATGGAAAGAGGAAGAGATTGAAGATAGCCACTCTGAGAGCATATGAACCAAAGACAAATTCCTTGTGTGTCCAATCACACTTGGCCAATAAAGAATTCTATTTTATTCTAGTCTAGTCTAGAATTTCCAAGGGTGAATAATAATAATAATAATAATAATAATAATAATAATAATAATAATAATAATAATAATAATAATAATAATAATAATAATTTTATTTCTATACCGCCCTTCTCCCAAAGGACTCAGGGCGGTGTACAGCCTATTTAAAAACACAGACAAAACAACAGTATAAAATTTAAAATAATTAAATAAGGTGGCTCAGATTTAAAACCCCAATAAATTTAAATACCCCAATTTAAAAACTATTTTGTTGATAGTCCGGCCTGGCGGAACAACAGAGTCTTCAATGCACAGCGAAACACCCGGAGGTCGGAGATCTTATGAATTTCCGGGGGCAGTTCATTCCACAGGGCTGGGGCTCCCACAGAGAAGGCCCTCCCCCTGGGTGTCGCCAGCCGACATAACTTGGCTGATGGCACCCTGAGGAGACCCTCTCTGTGGGAACGGACTGGTCGGTGGGAGGCTATTGGTGGCAGAAGATGGTCTCGGAGGTACCCGGGTCCTATGCCATGGAGCGCTTTAAAGGTGGTAACTAACACCTTGAATCGCACCCGGAAGAACACTGGGAGCCAGTGCAGCTCGCGCAGGAGGGGTGTCACATGGGCACAATGGGTTGCACCCATAATCACCCGTGCAGCCGCATTCTGGTCCAGTTGGAGCCTCCGAGTGCTCTTCAAGGGGAGCCCCATGTAGAGAGCATTACAATAGTCCAACCGGGAAGTAACAAGGGCATGAGTGACCGTGCGCAGGGCATCCCGATCCAGAAAGGGCTGCAACTGGCGAATCAGGCGAACCTGATAAAAGGCCCCCCTGGCCACGGCCGTCATATGCTCGTCTAAAGACAGCTGCGCGTCCAGGAGGACACCCAGATTGCGAGCCCTCTCCGTGGGGGTCAAAGATTCACCCCCAATAGTCAGCGATGGCACTTGCTGACTATATCGGGGGGGCCGGAAGCCACAGCCACTCGGTCTTGGAGGGGTTGAGTCTGAGCCTGTTCCTCCCCATCCAGACCCGCACGGCCTCCAGGCAGCGAGGCATCACATCAAGGGCATCGTTGGGGTGGTCTGGGGTGGAGATGTACAGCTGAGTATCATCAGCGTACAGATGGCACTTCACCCCAAAACCACGGATGATCTCACACAGCGGCTTCACATAAATGTTGAACAGGAGGGGCGAGAGGACCGACCCTTGCGGCACTCCCCATGCGAGACGCCTCGAGGTCGACCTCTGTCCCCCTGCCAACACGAACTGCGAGCGGTCAGAGAGGAAGGAGGAGAACCACCGCAAAACGGTGCCCCCTATTCCTAACTCCCTCAACCGCTGCAGCATGATACCATGGTCGATGGTATCAAAAGCCACTGAGAGATCTAATAGGACTAGGACAGAGGAGCAACCCCTGTCCCGAGCCCTCCAGAGATCATCCACCAACGCGACCAATGCCGTTTCTGTGCTGTACCCCTGCCTGAAGCCCGACTGGTACGGGTCTAGATAGATAGCTTCATCCAGGTGCCGGGGAAGTTGTCGTGCCACCACGCTCTCAACAACCTTCGCCACAAGGTTGGAGACTGGACGATAGTTGGCTAATTCAGCCGGGTCCAGGGAAGGCTTCTTGAGGAGGGGCCTCACTACCGCCTCTTTCAAGGCAGCAGGAAAGGCACCCTCACTCAGAGAAGCACCTATAATCCCCTGGAGCCAGCCTCGTGTAACCTCCCGGGAGGCCAGTACCAACCAGGAGGGACACGGGTCCAATAAACACGTATCTATTAGGATAGAGCAATTTAGGTTTAGTGTAACAAGATTCTGTCTATAGGGTGTATAGGGTGTATATCAGGGGCGGGTTTCAAAACCTGTCCCTACTGGTTTGCTCATTGGTGCGCGCAACGCTTCTGCGCATGTCCGATCCAGGACAAACTGGTAGCAACTCACCACTGGTGTATAGAAATAAAGAACTGAACTTTGGCTGGATAGTTTTATGTTGTTCTCGGACTAGGCCTGAGACAAGATGAGGTCTGTTTTCACTTTAGACTTGAAGGTCTTTTACTGCCTGATCGATCAATGATTTATCGTATCCTGACTCTAGCTCTGTGTCTGCAGATGCTACATAATTAAACTTTGAATGTAGGCCTTCTCCTTGTATTTAACCTGAAGCATATGGAAACCATCAGCGACCAAGGATTTATTTCAAGAAAGAAGACACTGACTTGTATCTGCTTTCCTAGATATCTTAATGTTCTTCTTCTCTCAGCTTGTGTTGGTTTTTTTCCCCTCTCCCTCTTTTTTTTTTTTTTAATTCTCCAGCATCTTGTATTAGATTCATGTATATTTGCCTATGACTATAGACTGTAGATTTTGTATTCAGGGTGGACATTAAATCAGTCCAATGAAGTCATGAGTGTTAAACTGGCACAAACAAAAAAAGTCAATAAGTCTACAATTATTCCACATTTGAGGAAAGGAAGAACAGTATGTGTTAGGATGACGGTGGAAGAAAATTACAAGACATTTTGTTCGCTTTTATCATATTTATCATATTTAGTTTCTAAGCAGCAGGCTGTGGTGAACCAAAAAAGTATTTTAATGGGACGTCCTCAACCTGTGTCTTATGGGCACTTAGTAAAAAAACAAGGCTATTTTGGAAAGATCACAGGGTTGGCATTATGCTCTCTCTATATTTTTTTCATATGCTTTGTTTACTTTGAACCCAATCATATACTGTAAGTTTCAGAGAGAGACATAAACATATATAGAATCAACATTAAAGGGTTTGCTCCCTACGCAGTCTAAAGTTCTTTCTAAAATCAGATCTCTTCATCCTCAACCAATGTGTCAATATGCGAGCTGGAGCCCCTTTATAGAGTTGCAGTTTTAATCCACTTTGTAGAGAAAACTTCATTCCAAGCTAGGCGAAGCAGTGAGGATTTAGATTGTAAAGCTGGATACTTAACAAACAGGAAACTATGACAGATGAAAGAGCAAATCTCAACCACGTGCATAAATATACTCTGAGCTTTGCAGATGATCCATTCTCTCAGAATCAAAGCAGATCTACAGTTGTTATAAAGCACAATGCCACACACACACCAGTGGGTAAGAACAATCCGATTTTCCCATTGTACACGTGTATTGATTTTTGATTGCACGGGTTATTCTGCAGATGAAAAGCTTGTAAGCATACCGTGATCTGCTTCACTTGAAAATTAGCACTTTACAAAACAAAGCCACATTCCAAAAGTAGACTAAACCCCAGGGGTGAAATCAATTGGTCCACTTGTTGAATATTTTATGGTAAACGTTGCTATTGATAGAAAAGAATGGAATGGAGTCACTTGATGGTCCTTTAGATTTATCGGGAAATGCCTGCTGATGTAGGAATAGCAACAGTACTTTGCTTAGATTTTATTTAATTGGCATATAAATGTGAACTTATTTAATTTTCATTTTCTAACCAATGGCTCCATCCCAGCAGGTTCTAAGAAGTTGGACAATTAACTCTCAAAGCTGGCTTAGTTGTTGCTGTTGGAGGGGTATTGCATATAGGCAGTCCTTACAACTATGATTGAACCCCAATTTTTTGTTGCTAAGTGACACAGTTAAGTGAGTTTTGTTCCATTTTACGATCTTTCTTACCACAATTGTTAAGTGAACCACTGCAGTTGTTAAATTAGTAACACTGTTGTTAGGCAAACCTGGCTTCCCCATTGACTTTGCTTTTCAGAAGTTCTCAAAAGGTGATCACATGACCCCGAGACACTGCAGCCGTCATAAACCAGTTGAACCAGTTGCCAAGCATCTGAATTTTGATCATGTGACCATGGCGATGATGTAAGAGTCATAAGTGTAAAAAATGGTCATAAGTCATTTTTTTTCATGCTGTTGTAACTTTGAATGGTCAATAAATGAACTGTTGTAAGTTGAGGAGTACCTGTACTGCAGAGAGTTGATTCCTGTGGCCTCTTCCAGTTCCACATGCAATTTCATGTTTCTATGAATTACAAATTCAAATCTTTGACGTTTGCAATACTGCTTGCCAAATTAAAATAATGGCACATTAGAGAAACGTCTACACAAATGCATACTGTATGGTCATGAAACTGCATTTACCTTGAGGAAATTGAGGTAACTTGTGTAAAATTATAAATAAATATGCTTGGAGAATGGAATAACTTCTAAACAGCACTATGGAGTTAAACATCTATTTTTTTAAAAAAAATCAGTTTGGGTGTGTTTTCAAAAATGATATAATCTAAATATGATTGATTCTCATTGTTGAGAATATTAGAGAACATGTTGACATCTGAATATTAGAGAACATGTCACCATCATTTCTATTATAAAACTGGTCTCTATAGTAAAATTGTTGATCGCACTGAAGGGGTATGATTTGTCCTTCCTGAAACAGAAATCCACTTAAAATGTTTTCCAGTACAAGAACTGGAAGTATTAAAATTGACATTAATTGAATGGTCTCACTGAGATTAAAATGGCCTCCCAGTGTTAGTACTGATTGAGTCTATCAATCCAGATATTACTAAAATACTCGTCATGACTATAGCTGGGCGAAATGGGGCACCATAAGGCAACAATTTTTGAATCAAAGTATCTCAAATGGGCTAATTTACAGAATGTGTCCAAAATCTGGGACCCATGATTCATGAGGGAATTATATTTGAGAAAGTTATGGCTGCTTCAAAGCTACTGGCAGCTGCTAAGCTGCTGGGACAATAGTGATCATTTTCAGTGTACTATGGCGGTTTTTCCCAGCAGTCTCACAATTCCTTGCTCCCAACCCTACCCTGGAATTGACTCACCCTGTGGTTCTTAAAGAAGCAACTTTAAAATGCACAAAGAACAGCCTTCCTCCTATGCTTCTTCAGAGAAACCTTGCGAGGTGGCTTGAGATGAATGAGGAGACAAGACAAGATGGAGGTAAAGGGAAGGTAAACTAGAGAATATGTGGCAAGCAGTGATTACCATGTGAGTTCCTCAACATGACAATATCCACCTCAGGAACAAGATCTCAAAGAGAAAGAGTGAGACTAAATTCACAAGGGCACCCAAGTTTTTGGAGGAGAGAAAAGGAGGGGAGGGGGAGGAGGGGGAAGGGAGGGTAGGGGAGGGAAGGGCGAGGGAGTATTTCACTGCCAGATTCCCACAAGGAAACTCAATGGGGCAGCTGGAGGGAAGCTGGAGTATCTCCCCTGTTTTTTTTGCCTGCTTATGGTCATTCTGTTTCTCTATTTAGATAAGGAAATGCCTGTGAAATGATGACACAGTGGGACATGGATTGTCTAGTTATTCGTAAGTCTGTAGCAGCACAAACAAATGGACAATATCAAATGGATTTATTTTCATTCATGAAATAGAACTTTTTATCTATCCTCTGCATTGCAGCCCAAACACAGAGAGGGGGGGGGAGAGGAAGAGGAAGAGGAAGAGGAGGAAGAAGAAGAAGAAGAAGAAGAAGAAGAAGAAGAAGAAGAAGAAGAAGAAGAAGAAGAAGAAGAAGAAGAAGAAGAAGAAGAAGAAGAAGAAGAAGATAATGATATTCATTTCTTATTATCAATAAATCATCATCATTTGGGCTTTGTTAGCCATGTTATATCTATTGTCATGTTTTTTAAGTCTGTTTAATATGTTTTGTTTAGCAATTCAGTGTTACAAATTTGCTCTCGGATGTTGATTTATGTATTTTCACTGCCTTGTTTCCTTATTATCATTCCTACTTGCTTTACGGTTTCTGTTATTTGTTTAAAGAACAATGGATTAGAAAGGAAAGAATTTATTAACACTAAATGAGCAGGCACATACCCAAAAAAAGTGTGAAATTTGAAAATAGAAGAGTATGTGGATGAAGCTGCTCTGGTTATTGATAAAATTTAATCCTTTCTGCTGAAAATGATATAGGTTTTTTTCTTCCTTTTTCTTTCTGGTATTCATACAACATCAAGGCTATTTTTCAAATAAGGCTCTGGAAAAGGGGAGAGAAGAGGTAGAAATGGTTAGTTAGTGTCAACAATGCAGTGAACTTGAATTTGGGAAAACTCTGAGAGACAGTGGAGGATGGGGAAGGCTGGCATGCTATGGTCTATGGGGTCACAAAAAGTCGGACATGACTTAGCAACTGAACAACAAAAATGATATACTCTCTCAAGTTTGTAATTTGGATACCTAGAATATACAGAATAACAGAGTTGGAAGGGACCTTGGAGGTCTTCTAGTCCAACCTCCTGCTTAAGCAGGAAATCCTACACCATATTTTTGTCTTTTTGTCTTGTGTTTTTAAATAGGCTGTACACTGCCCTGAGTCCTTCGGGAGAAGGGCGGTATAGAAATAACATCATCATCATCATTATTATTATTATTATTATTATTATTATTATTATTATTATTATCCAAAAAGCTCCTTCCCTCTCACACAGTTGTGGTAAAAAAAAAAAAACAGATTTCATATTATAACAGAGGTCAGCAAAGTCCACAGTAGACAGGAATATATTTGCCAACAGGTAGGATCATGTCATCCACATAAGAGAAGTTTAGATACTCAGTATTTTTTCTAGATTGGGGGAACTTTATGCTCATTTGATAGCATAGTTAGCAATAGCACATAGACTTATATACCACATCACGGTGCTTTACAGCCCTCTCTAAGCAGTTTACAGAGTCAGCATATTGTCCCCAACAATCTGGATCCTCATTTTACCTCAGAAAGATGGAAGGCTGAGTCAACCTTGAGCTGGTCAGGATTAAACTGCTGGCTGTGGGCAGAGTTAGTCTCCAATACTGCATTCTTGGTGGTTTTCACTAGAGTTGGTGTATGTTTCCAGCTGCAGAATAGTGAATATTTGCTCCATCAATTTCCATTAATTCTGGTTTTAGGGAGGTGTCACAAAAAGGGAACCAGAAATTGTCTATGGCTCTGGAGTTGCACTGTGATGGCTCAAGGGATATTTAAGGCATTACCACACACCAATAGCAGGCAAAATGGCTTGACATGGGAGCAGGTGGGCAAATCATCTTAAAAATATTTCAAAAGACTCAACCTGGTGAACATTTTCCCCTGCCCATTGTTATCTACCTGTTACCCCAATGCTAAAGTTATTAAGAGAGATATTCAAGGAAAAATAAAATGAATAAGCCCAGGCTTTTCACTGAAGCTTCTCTACCATTTCCAGCTCTCTGAGGAAAGATTGAAAGAATGCTTATATCTTCCAGTTTTCACAGCGGTTCTGTGTTTTATACTTCTGGTCAAAGGTCAGTCGGGAATGAAAGCTCCATTTACCAAAGAGATTAAAATAGGATTAAGTCTGCTCATTTCTCAGGAAACAACATTTAGACTAAATCTTGACTTAAGGCTACAATTATCCTATATATAGTAACCCGAGAGAAAATCTCCCTTCACTGGTTTTATTCCATAGTAGAGCAAGCACACTGTGTCATAGTTTGTTTGTTTTTTTAATTTGATTTATATGCCGCCCTTCTCCAGAGACTCAGGGTGGCTTACAATGCGTTAAGCAATAGCCTTCATACTTTTGTATATTTATACAAAGTCAGCTTATTGCCCCCACAAACTGGGTCCTCAATTTACCTACCTTAGAAAGGATGGAAGGCTGAGTCAACCTTGAGCCTGGGGAGATTTGAACTAGCAGTAATTGCAGGCAGCTGGATGATAATAACAGGCTATTAGTCTGCTGTGCCACCAGGCTTTTATAGTAATTCTGAAAACTATTTTCATGTACTCCTATTCACATTGTAAGGATATGGTGTGCGTATGTCTGGGTTTAAGATCAATCCGGTCAATAATCCAATAATAAAACCAATATAATAATTCAGAGCAATTTTTCTATAAATGAAGTGAAAATATATTGTTAAACAAATTCTATGAGATGGGGAAAACTTCAGTGCAACCATTATGCACTGAAGTGATGTTTTTATGCTAGCACACTATTACTTGCGTCAACCAAATTTCTAACACATTCACAACACTGGGTGGGCAACCTGCATCCCTGGAGCCAGATGAAACCCTCAAATTTATGTTCCAAACCTCGGAGTTTCCATTGGCCTTGACAGCTGAAAACCAACTTTATTTATTTAGCGTATGGCAAATACGTTAAGAAGCATATCACAATTACATTCTCAGTGAGCAAATATGAAACTATTTACTCTGTTTACCAATTCAAAGGTAGACTATTAATATAGCCAATATATGATGGAGCTGCATAAGGAAAGTCTCTGAGGTTTCCCTGATATGTGCTTAAGGACACAATATATCTCACTGTCTGCTGCAGCATCACAGCTACAATCGGAAGAGGGGAGCTTTCCTCATTTAATGAAGAGGCTATGCAGGGGTCAGCAACCTGCGGCTATGGAGCCGCATGTGGCTCTTTCACCTCTCTGCTGCGGCTCCCTGTCACTCAAAATATGTGTCTCAACTGCCAATGTGTGACACCCGTCGGCACGCCATTTATTGAGCTTTTCAACCTCTGGTAGGTCAACCATGAATAAATCCAAGAAAAGAAAAGTTTCAGAAGAAAACAAAACGTTTAATTTAACTACATATGCTAGTTTTGTGGCCGCTCAAGAAATAGTCAGGCACAGGAAGGGTTTTGTGGCTCCCGGAGTTTTCTTTTCTATGGGAAATGGGTCCAAATGGCTCTTTGAGTGTTTAAGGTTGCAGACCCCTGGGCTAGTGCATCTGCCATGCTGAGTCATAATCCTATTGAGGACTGACCAGGTTTTACGGGTAGATTGAATCCTTTTGATTTAGCTGTGAAACAGGGAATGTTGTGACACTCTGGAGGAACAATAGAGGCCCATTCTTGTGTCCAGGCCTGAAGCAGATTGAAGTTGTTAACCATCAAGTTTCTGGCAGTCCTAATAGGTTGGATATCTGGAGAGAAACCCATTGTTTATAGCATCAGTGATATCTGTATTGATTGGCAGGTGAATATTACCAATTATTTTGTTATAGTAGAGCATTTGTAGATGTGATGGAGAAATATGACTCAAAAACTGATATGAAGAAAGTGGGAGTAGATCTTATTGTACCCAAAAACCAATAGCACTATGAATGGAAATCAATATAAATTGCAGTGTAAACTTTGTATATTAGACCACCTCCGCCAAAAGTAAATATTCCTCCAAAATCATTATGTGTCCCACAGGTATGATGTGGCCTCTCCCTCTTTGAGACAGGCCCTGTGATGCACTGCCCATGGTAATCAAAATGTGTTCACTCCTGCCTTAATATAGATCTCAAGAGAAACATGTTTTCCAATTGTATGGCTATTTTTGGCTTCTTCGGTTTTGGATTGTCCCATATGAACCATCTCTGACCCTCAGAAAATTGGAAAAGATGGGCTCCAATGGGTAGCTCCTTCCTCGTGATCCTAGAAGTCTGATTTAGAGAACAATATTGATGTGTAGCAGGGTGGTTTTGTGGTTTTTTTTGTTTTGTTTTTTTTTTAGTTTTCACATTGCTAGAGATGTCATGAGCCTGAGTGGCGCAAGAGGCTAATGCCTCCTACTAAGGCAGCATTTAACATCCAGCTGCCTGCAATTACTGCGAGTTCAATTCTCACCAGGCTCAAGGTTGACTCAGCCTTCCATCCTTTCTAAGGTGGGTAAAATGAGGACCCGGTTTGTGGGGGCAATAAGCTGACTTTGTATAAAATATACAAAAGTATGAAGGCTATTGCTTAACGCATTGTAAGCCACCCTGAGTCTCCAGAGAAGGGCGGCATATAAAAATAAATAAAAATAATAATAAAAAAAATATGTTGGCACATCCGGGAAAACCTGAATCTGAAAGCTTCCAGGTTTCCCCCACCCAGTTAAGAGTTCACATCCCTGCCCCACACCCACAAGTTCATCACATTGTCCAATCAACTCTTCACACTCCACCGGATACAGTCTTCAGACAGTCTCCATCAGACACAGGCAAAAGTCAGGCAAAAGTCCTTGAATACGGAATGTTGTTATGACTAACTTTCTACCACTCCAACAACAACCCCTCCCAACTTTCCCAGTTAAAATATGTGGCAGTTTAGAAGCAAAAAGAAAATTGTCTTCCAAAACTGACATTGTGTATGTAACCTGCTTGCCACCTTTGTCAATCTTCATCCTTGCAAGAGGGAAAAGCCCCTCATGGAGACTGCAGAAAGAGACAGACAGACAGACAGACAGACAGACAGACAGAGACAGAGAGAGAGAGACAGAGGGAGACAAAGAGAGAGAGACAAAGAGACAGACAGAGAGAGACAGAGACAGAGAGACAAGACAGAGAGAAAGAAAGAGAGACAGAGAGAGGGGGGAGAGGGAGAGAGAGGTGCTGTAAGCCACATATAGAGTGGGAAAACCCAGTTCTTAGCTCTGCTGGAAATAAAGCCCATTTAATCTTTTCAAAGCAAAGATCTGTAAACCAAACCTGGAAAAAAACTAGGGATTACATGAATACTCCAAAGAGTCTGATTAAAATCTGGAATGTCCAGGTCTCAGAAAAAAATACGGGTAAGTAAAGCAAAGAAACTCTGATTTCAAAATGTTATTTCTAGCTAAAACATCTGGACATGAATTTGCTCCACGTTTATGATACCTGTTTTCTCTGTTGTGCTAAAGTCTTGTTGCCTCGTGTTCTTATTTTGCTGTACAAGAGAGGGAATTGCCTTTAATTTCAGTCTTTATTACATACCTCGGGCTGTTCAAGGAGATACGTTTTCCTCCATACATTCTTTTTTTAAAATCTGTGATTAATTTGAAACATCAGTCCAGACTCTTTTAGGGCAGAGAACACAGCATCTGAAGCAGACTAGCATCATCTTGTGTTCTGCCTGGAGCATTAGATTTTCTTTCAGATTTACATTTCTTTTTTTAATTGGTTTGTAAGAGGCTGATCTGGGCAGCTGCAGAGAGGTACGGACATGACCTTGAAGGGATTATTTAGGAAATGTTACAGAAACAAGAAGGGCAACAGCATTTCTTAAACCTCGGGGAAGGAGACAGTGTTAGAAAGAACGTCAGTCTGGCTCCTTTCTGATTAAGAGAGAAGGAAAGAAAAACACAAGCGGATTACAGGCAGTCCTTGATTTATGACCATTCATTTAGTGAACATTTGAAGTTACAAAGGTACTGAAAAAAGGGACTTATGACCAGTGGTGGGTTTCAAATTTTTTTACTACCGGTTCTGTGGGTATGACTTGGTGGGCATGGCATGGCTTGGTGGGCGTGGCAGGGGAAGGATACTGCAAAATCCCCATTTCCTCCTGATTAGCTGGGACTCGGGAGGCAGAGAATAGATGGGGACGGGGCCAGTCTGAGGTGGTATTTACCGGTTCTCCAAACTGGTCAGAACCTGCTGAAACCCACCTCTGCTTATGACCATTTCTCACACTTATGCCTTTTGCAGCATCCCTACGCTCATCTGCTCAAGATACAGATGCTTGGCAAACAGCATGTATTTATGACGGTTGAAGCCCTGGGATCATGTGATTAATTTTTGCGACCTTCTGACAAGCAAAGTCATTTAACAGCTGTGTTATTAATTTAAAAACAAAAGAGCCATGGTGGCACAGTGGTTAGAATGCTATATTGCAGGCGACTTCTGTTGACTGCCAGCAGCCAGCAGTTCGATCCTCACTGGCTCAAGGTTGACTCAGCCTTCCATCCTTCCGAGGTCGGTAAAATGAGGACCCAGATTGTTTGGAGACAATAAACTGACTCTGTAAACCGCTTCATCATCATTGGCATCCTTCAGTCTCAATAGACTATGGTATCGTGCTCTGGAAAGAGGTCCTAAAACAGCATCTACTGTGATTAAAAAGGCCAATTTGAGAGTGGCAATCCCTTCCACACTGAGGGCAGATACATTCTGTCCCCTGCCCAGCCCCCAGATTTTGTTGGTTTCAGGACTGCCTCTTTGCCTCAGCCTGCCGAGCAAGTGTCTCTTCGAATTGGAGAAGGCCATGCTGCGTCTTTAGCCTCCAGGCTGAATGATCAGAGGTCAAGATTTCTCAGTTATTAATGTCCATTCCCAGGGCCTTTAGGTCCCTCTTGCAGAGGGGGAAACCACTTAGAGAGGGCTGTAAAAGCACTGTGAAGCAGTATATAAGTCTAAGTGCTATTGCTATTTAAAAGCACAGTGATTCACTTAACAACTGTGACAAGAAAGATCACAAATTGGGGAAAAACTCACTTAACAATGGTCTTGCTTAGCAAGATAAATGTTGGGCTCAATTGTGTTTATAAGTCAAGGACTACCTGTATAGCTCTAGTCATCCTATATAGAGCTTCTGATCTAGTCCTACAGAGTGGCAGCAGCAGCAGCTCTTTAATTTGTCTCCTTCAACAAAGAAAATATTTATAGTGAAAACAGTGATGAAATCTGAACCGATTTACTACCAGTTCGCTGGCCACGCATGCATGCCGCACACCAAACGCACGCTACGTCATCATTTATTTAATTCAGCGGCAGGTTGGGTGTGTGCTTGCGCAGCCGGCGCGTGGACCAGAGCGGCTCATTCAAGAAGGAGAGTGAGCAACTCCACTACCTTTCAGGCACTTGCCTTCCCTGACAGCCAGCCGCGGGAGAAAGGTGAGCAGTAGGAGTCCGGGGAATGGGGCGGGTGGGCGGAGCCGCGGGAGAAAGAAATTTAAAAAGTTTTCCTACCGGGTTCTGTGGGCGTGGCTTGGTGGAAGGAGGTCTTGTGACTGAGTGGGCGTGGCTGTGAGTGACATCAAGTTGGCCACGCCCACTCAGTCACAGGACATCCCCCTACCAAGCCACGCCCACAGAACCGGTAGGGAAAAATTTTAGATTTCACCCCTGGAAGGAAGGAAGGTAACCTGATTTGTGCCTGAGAAATTATGAGTTATGCTGATTGAGCCCAAATGCTTATCTAGTACAACATTTTGATTAACAGTTAGCCAACCAGTTGCTGCAGAGAAGCCCCACACCCATGACACAAGCAGCATGGCTAGCACATCACACCTAGCTTTGAAGGGGCTAGTATATCCCTGATTCTTTTGTAGTTGTTTGTATTACAGGAACAATGAGAATTTTCTCCACAGGTAGCAACAGGCAATGGCTACATCGTAAAATCTGACACCAAGCATTTTTTCTAAAATTCTACTTCGTTTGCATTATATGATTTTTAAGTATCTTTACATCTCGGTTTTCTCTATTTCTCTTTCCTTTGGAAAACAATGAAACAGTTCCCTTGAAACCAATTTTGGGGAAAGTTAATAAAAGCACTCTACACTTTGGCTGATGAAACCTATAAAATTACACAAATCCAGCATTCCTTTTAAAAAAAATGCTGGACCTTCTTTCTCACGGTTCTTAACTTTGCTGTTTCAAAATATACAAAATAAAGTTTTTTAAATAATAATAATAATAATAATAATAATAATAATAATAATAATAATAATAATAATAATAATATAAAGGAAAGAGCAGCTTCCCCATTCAAAGGCAATTCAGCTTTCTTGGTGCAGCTATTAGAATTCTGAGGAATTCAGGATTTAGCTGCCTTTCCTAAGAGTGGAATTCTCATCAACTGAAAGGAGGAGGAGGAGGAATTGAGACAATGGCCAGCTACAGTGTATTCATTCTGCTGTATTCTAGCAGAATTCAGCTAGTTAGAGAAAGGCTACAAAAGTGAGACTTATGATTGGTCCTCACCCTTCGATCAGTCCTTGCATTTGCATTACAGCAGTTTCTATGTACAGACTGTACAGTCACATAATCATGATTGGGTGCTTGGCAACCATTGTGCATTTATGACCAGTCCTCACACTTATGACCGTCACAATGTCCCCCGCCATCACATGACCATAATTTGGCACTCAGCAACCATCATTTATTTACAACAGTTGCCAGCATCCCATGGTCATTTGGCTGGGAACCTTCCCAGCCACCTTCTGGCAAGGAACGTCAACGGGGAAGTCAGCCGGGAAGGTCTCAAGTCATGGTCACATGATGTCTCCCTTAATGACAAATCTTGATCCCTATTGTGATCATAACTCGAGAACTACTGGTATTATCTTGCTTCCTGGGGCTTCAGCCAGGGGTGAAATTCAGCAGGTTCTGACAGGTTCTGGAGAACCGCTAGTGGAAATTTTGAGTAGTTTGGAGAACCAGCAAATACTACCTCTGGCTGGCCTCAGAGTGGGGTGGAAATGTAGATTTTGCAGTATCCTTCCCCTGCCATGCCCACCAAGCCACGCCCACCAAGCCACAACATGCCCACAAGCCACACCCATAGAACCAGTAGTTTAAAAATTCCACTACTGGCTTCAGCCCTCTTTGCCTAAGCCACGACTCGTGCAAATTGCTGCCACAGTTATTTCCCTTCCTTTCTACAGTATGACTCTGCTGAGCTGAGCTTGGCAACAATGATCAAAGTTGCTTCCTCCCAAGAGGATCACCTGTCATGGCCCAAACTGCTACCCCCACAGCTGAAACGGTTCAGAGAAAGAAGGCTCAACGCATTCATTTATTCAGGCTTTGACAATGCCGCAACCACTTTAATTTTGTCTTTTAGATTTGTCGTGCTTTTAATGCTGATTTTATAGATGTTTTTATGGTATCTTCATTGGTTGCCCGGAGCCATTAAGGGAGTGTGTGGCATAAATATTTTAAATAAATATTTGCTGACTTCAGCTACTAAGTGCACCTTTGCTCTGTCACACTGCTGGAGCGATGCCCTATCAGAATATGGGGGGAGGGGGTAGGAGAGGAAGTTTCTCCCCCACTTGTGAATCCCAGAAGAATGGGGTCCCCACAGCTGTCTGCATGCTTCAAAGTTGAGGGGGTCATCAAGATTTGGAATCAGGCCATAATTGGCTCTGCATATCTTACCCTAGTAACAATCAGACGCAAGAAGAAATTGCTTACTAAATGAATAGAAGAATTCCCCTCACAAGGATGTTGTGGTGAGGAGGAAGCATTATTAACTAGGTTTCCCACCTTGAGTTGTTCATAAAAAACAATAATAAAAGAGGGATATAAATAAAATAGAGAAAATCATCGAAAATGAAGAAGCTAAAGTGCTCTGGGACTTTAGACTTCAAACAGACAAGTGCCACAGAAAACCCCAGATTTAGCCATTGTTGATAAGAAAGGCAAAAAAAAAAGTCTGGATAATGGATGTGAAGGCAGCAAGATAGAAGAGAAAGAACTAGGGAGGATAACAAAATACAAAGACCCGCAAACAGAAATAGAATGACTGTGGCCAAAGAAAGCAAAGGTTGTGCCAAAAGTCATAGGGGCCTTGGGTGCAAGACCAAAACAAATGGAGCTCCAAAGATGCTTTTTCAAGAGGCAACTAGATTTTCTAGTTTTTTCTCTGAAGATGTTTCGCTTTTCATCCAAGAAGCTTCTTTAGCTGAAGAAGCTTCTTGGATGAGAAGCGAAACGTCTTCAAACAAAAAACCCAGAAAATCCAGTTGCCTCTTGAAAAAAGCACCTTTGGGACAACCATGACCTGGATGACTGAGAATCTCCATAGATATTTAACTGAAGCTCGATTTGAACATCATCGGCATTGACAAAATCACCATCAATCAATTGAAAAAGGCAGCTTTACTCAGACGAGCTTACATCCTGTGACGATACCTTTAATATCATTAAACAACAATATTTGTCTATCCCAGGTCCTTGGAAAGAGCAATGTCACTTAGACTTATATACCATTTCACTGTGCTTTACAGCCCTCTCTAAGCCGTTGAGTCAGCCTATTGCCCCCAACAATCTGGGTCCTCATTTTACCGACCTTGAAAGGATGAAAGGTTGAGTCAACCTTGAGCCGGTGATGATCAAACTGCTGGTTTGTCGACAGAGTTAGCCTGCAATACAGCATTCTAACCACTTCGCCGCCACCGCTCTTCAGAACTTGATAGATGGAGAAAAATGCCAAATCTAGTCTGAACATCTGGCTGACTGTGCAATGAACCATAACATGTTA
This sequence comes from Arizona elegans, assembly GCA_022577455.1. Taxonomy (NCBI): domain Eukaryota; kingdom Metazoa; phylum Chordata; class Lepidosauria; order Squamata; family Colubridae; genus Arizona; species Arizona elegans. The sequence goes on along the minus strand of JAKOOJ010000001.1, from coordinate 205,961,961 downwards.
AGAGCCCCATCAGATCGGATCAACAGCACACCAGTGGTGGGATTCAAATAATTTAACAACTAGTTCTCTGCCCTAATGACCAGCTGGGTAGGCGTGGCTTGGTGGTCATGTGACCATGTGGGTGTGGCCGACTCAACATTACTCACGTCGATGGGCGCTTCGCCTTAGCTGTTACAATGTAATAAGGGTTAACCAGAGAGGCAGTTTCTGTAAGCAGGGCAATAAAGATTAGATTAGAAATAACACCAGAATGTTTCCTTCCTTCCTTCCTTACAGGATTAGCCCTGTAAAGTGGACAAAAAAACAAAATAAGATTTCTTCCAACAACCGGTTCTCCGAACTGATTAGAAAGTTAACAACTGGTTCTCCCGAATAGGTGCGAACTGGCTGAATCCCACCACTGCAGCACACTCAGCTTTACATTTCACCAGCCAGTCAGATGCATTCAGGAAGCTCACCAGCATCACGGAGAAGTAAGTGAGAGCCTCCTTCGATGGTTGTTCCCCATCCATTTATATTCCAGGCCTTTCCTCCCCTTGAATGCCAACCGCCACTGTATCAATAGCCATGAACGCGTTTGGTATTCTTTTCATGCCCACTCCCTTGGCAGCCATTTGAAGGCAGCAAATTCCAAGGTTTAACTGCTACACTTTGGGAGAAAGAAATGCCTCTTTGTCTCTGCCTCCCAGTTAGTTTTCCTAGATGAGCCCCTGCTGTATCCTTGTGAGAGAGAAGGAGGAAAACAAGTTGCTTCATGCGTGGACATATATATTTTGTAAACATGACGCCTGAATGAAACACACAGATGGAAGACTGTAGAAGTAACCGGATCAGCATGGAAGCGACTGCTAGGCAGCTGCACCCCAGGATGAGGTCATCTGTAAATGGGCAGCTGAACGAGGGAATAACTATGCAAATCAGATATCTTCCAGGAAATGCAATCAGAAACTTGTTTGGAAAGACACTAGCAGTTCATTCACTGCGTTAAAAAAAAAAAAGGAAATTTATTTTTATGAAATGACCAAAATTAATTTAAGACCGAGCTTTGGTCTATCCACCGATTGCAGTGGCGTCTATGCCAGATAAATCCAATTTGCTGTAGGATTGGAATAAACTACTGAAGCCAATGAGAGATCAAAGAAATAAAACTGTTTTGAACTCTATGTGCCAATTGCCACCAAAACTCTGACAATCAGCTAATCCCATATTGCCACCTAGTGGCCAAAGTAGAGCAGCGAATAGTTTCCATGCAGGACCGATCTACTATACTTAAAATAGGCATATGGAAAAAATGTGGATTATCTATGTTCAGTCCTTGTTTCCTGCAAACCACGTATATTGTGCAAAAGAAAAGTGTTTAATATTTCATGCACCAGGCATTTTTATTGACATACTCAGTTGCTTACCAAAATGCTGCCTACCTAGGGCCATCCAGTTATTTTCTGTTCTAACAGGAACAAAATGAACATGTCATTTACAGTTCTCAGGCCAATGTGGATCCGTGCATGCCTATATGGGAGTAATGAGATGCAAATTGGAAATGCCTACTCAGAACCTGTCTCCAATTTCCTTGCAGTGCTTCCTAGCTGAGATCAGAATGATGTGCAGGGCAGACCCTAATCAGAGCCCATTCTGATTCAGCCCAAACAGTCTAAGCAGGAGTTTCATAAAATCAGAGCAAAGGGTCCTTAAAAATAGTCCAAAGCAATTAATCATAGGCTACTAATGTGATTACACCCCCCCCAACTCCACGATTAAGTATTAATACCCAAGGTAAATAGATATTGAAAATGATGGTACAAATTTTCTTTTCAGTGAAGAGTATCACAGAAACATCATTATGTTGATTGTGATGGCTCAGGGAAACAAAAGAATCTATGGCAGTGTGCAGCATACATGGATGGTTGTTGTGGATCACAGCATTTGATAAGGACTCATCACAGCTGGTGTGTGGAATGTGGGTTGGGGCTACCTGTTTGAATAGAAGGGAAGGGAAAGGAAGGGAAGGGGACGGGACGGGACGGGACGGGATGGGACGGAATGGAATAGAAAATAGAATAGAATAGAATAGAATAGAATAGAATAGAATAGAATAGAATAGAATAGAATAGAATAGAATAGAATAGAATTCTTTATTGGCCAAGTGTGACTGGACACACAAGGAATTTGTCTCCGGTGCATAAACTCTCAGTGTACAGTACATATAAACAACAAAGTGTAATCCAATTTTCCCACAATACAAATGCCGTCAGCCATTTGGGGGGGGGGGGGAAGCCTAACATAAATCCTGTTCCTTTAACTAATTATAGGAATGAAAGAGGCATTTTATTGGGGGAGAGGGAATCTGGGATTGCTTCTGCCTTCTCTCACCATTAAGAGGATAGAAAGATTGGGATCCTGAGATTGAAATAATTCTGAAGTTGATCATCGTCTCACTTTCTCTCTTTTACGGATAACACACTGATGTGCCTGAAGGAGACCAAGATGCTATCACATCTCATAGACCAGAACAATACCTTGCTAAATTGCATTACCATTATTCCCGTTTCACAGATGAAGGATTGGAAATAAATGGGAAGTGTTTGCTTGCCAGGATCTGTTAAAATGTTCATGGATTCCTGTGACCTGCAGGGCTATCCAAAGCAGAGACCCAATTCAAAATGTATTACGGTGACTCCTGCAGTTACTAGATACTCTGATGGTTCCATCTTCTGTCCGGCTTAATTTTTAGCAAGTGATAAAAGAGAGACTTTCCCTGCTCTACTTTGATTCAGCGTGTCTTGAAAATTCATTTGCCTTGACAACTGCTTCATCACATGGCTATCTTTTAATTTCCCATATAGATCAATGCTTGGTCTACCATCAAGCGATGATTTAAAAGCAATCTCTGGGTCTTGCTGGTTTCCTACTGTTATATTGCAAACTGAACCGTTTTGGAGGGTTTTTGATTGTCACAGTGTATTTATTACAGGTTGCCTTACAAATTGCAGTCCGAGGGGCATTTTCCTTTTTTTTAGTTACTTGTCCAGAGACTCACATCTCCGTCACAGATTTCGTATTAAGCTCTTATAGGAGGTTGTGGAGGGAGCTAGGGAAACTAAGCAGATTTACCTGCTGTGTCCCAAGTGTTCGGACATCACTTCTTTATCACTTCTTGTGCCTCATCAGAGAGGAACACTCCTGGTTCCTATGCATGACCAATTTCTCTGCGCATTGCTTTGATTTCTGTCAAGAAGAAACACGGGGTTAAACAGGCAGGCTAAGAAAGAAGACACCTTCTAACAATTTTGTCTGGGAAAACAAATAGCGGATGTTTAACCTCGCTCAAGGTCATCAAGGGAAAAAGATGATCTTTGAATGCTTTACATTTTGCCCAAGGGAACACCCCTACATAATTCAATGGCTGCTGTGACATTGTAATACACAGCTGTGGATGGTTTGCATAGAGATGATCTCCACTTGCTTTCCAGGAAGAAAAAAATGACATCTGAAATATATCATGATTTGGTATCATTAAAAACTTCCAAAATCAACAGATAAGGAAATCGCAATAGCAGCTGAAAGTCTAACTCCATTGTTTAAATAATATGAGAATTGAGACAATCCTGTAGCAGCGTCAAGAGACAAGAATTTCAGGAAGGAGTAACAGAAACTGGAGAACCACCAGGGCCTGAAAGAGGATGGATGGATGGATGGATGGATGGATGGATGGATGGATGGATGGATAGATGAGAGAGAGAGAGGGGGGGAGGGAGGGAGGGAGGGAGGGAGGGAGAGATCCCAAAGATGCTTTTTCAGCCTCGACCTGAATGATTGAGAATCTCCATAGACAGACAGACAGACAGACAGACAATCTTCAAAAGCAAAGATGGCAATATATTGTCTTGGGACCCAGGTTCTACAAATTGAGGGCAATTTAAGATTTATCTCTTTTAAGCTGAGCTTGACTCTTGCTGACATCATTAATGTGTGCATGTAGTCATCTCAGACTCAATATGAAAATGGTTTGTCATTGTTTTCTTCTCAGATAATTTTTTAACTCTGCAACCTGAGCTGAAGTCTTGACGCTTCTAAGTAATCTTGCATCCAGATCTGATTCTGCTTAGCTTTTTAAGATCAGTCAAGGTCAGTTAGGTCTAGAAGATGAGTCACCCTTAATGAGGAAAGCTTTCCAATTTCCACCAGAAGATTCCTAGCTACAAATCCCATTAACTAAGCAGACCAGCATGGGAAGAGATTATCCAAAAAATATCTAAATATCAGGGCTAGGTAATCTTACATGCCATTCCCAGCTTCAGGGCTCAATGAACCTACAGATTTTGGCAGATCCACATCAATTTCCTGATAAGTGCCAGGGATGCTTTTGTATACTATTGGAATGATGGGTGCCATCTTCTAATGGCTCTCAAGAAGCAAGCTTGGGCCCCAAAGCAAGAGGCCTCGTGATAGATAATATCCTGTCTGCACAATGGTAAAGAATGCTGAGTCTAATTCTGTATTCTTCAAGGCTGTGTGTGCTCTTTGGCCATCATATAATCTATTATCAAGCCAGAGTCTATCTTTTCAAACAGGGCTTTTTGCATGCATAGGCCATCACGAGTGCTGAGGAATGGGGCTTATTTTTTTTTCTTTCCCTCCCAGTCATCTTTAGAATGACTTCAGTGATTAGTCGGCTGGCTATCTGCAGCGAGCGCTCTTTTCCACTTCTCTTTTCTGTCATTAATAGTTAAAAAGAAACTTACCTGCCAAGCTCCTTTTCATCAAACGGCTGTGCCTGACCTTCAGGCTTTGTCACATAACTTAGAACATGAGATTTCTCTTGTTTTATAGCAGCCTCTCCTTTTTCTCCTTTACACCGTCATTTACAAGCAAGCTATATTTTACCTCTCCCTTTAAGGGCAAATCATGCCAAGCATTTGTGGATGGAGAAGGCTTCTGATAGGAAAGCCAACCTCTCACTCTTGTATAAGAGGTGAACAGTAAAGCACGTTGGAATAGGTTGGTGGGGATTGATGCAGAGGTGGGTTTCAGCAGGTTCTGACCAGTTCTGGAGAACTGGTAGCAGAAATTCTGAGTAGTTCGGAGAACCAGTAAATACCACCTCTGACTGGCCCCGCCCCCATCTATTCTCTGCCTCCCAAGTCCCAGCTGATTGGGAGGAAATGGGGATTTTGCTGTAACCTTCCCCTGGAGTGGGGAGGGAATGGGGATTTTACAGTATCCTTCCCCTGGAGTGGGGAGGGAATGGAGATTTTACAGTATCCTTCCCCTGCCACACCCACCAAGCCACACCCACCAAGCCACACACCCACCAAGCCATACCCACAGAACCGGTAGTAAAAAATTTTGAAACCCACCACTGGATTGATGAAGGAGGAGTTGTAGGCCATCAAATCCAGTCTAGGTGGTAAATAGAATAACACAATATTTAAAACACACACACATCGGCCAGTATAGACTCTTGGGAAGAAAGGTACATATCCTTACCAGTAATCTGTTCTCCACCTAAGGATACAGGAAAAAAAGCTTTTGGAATAGGGGAAGCAAGTTTTGCCAGTGTAGGCATTGATGGAAGAGAGTATTTGTAGCTCAGGGTTGAAGTGTGGGGTCCTTGATGCCCTCTGAGCTTGGTTGTTTTCTTACAGATGTTTTATTACCCAACTAGATAACATCATCAATACTGGTAGGGAATTGGGTTGCTCTCGGTTTATATACTAGTGGCCTGCCTTGTCAGTTTTTTTTTTTATTGAAAAAGCTTTCAAATACAAGTTTTTCCCCCTTTTCCCCCCTCCCTCTTCCCTAACCCCCCCTCACCACCCATCCCCCCCTGTGACTTCTTCACAACAATAGGCTATTTCATAACTAATTACATACATAATATCTTTCCTTTCCCTTACTCCCTCGTCAGAATACTGACCCTTAGCATATTATTCTTATAACTCCCATTTTTACGATAATCTGCCCTTTTTCTCCTCCCCTAAACTTATAGTGTATTATTACAATTTAACATTTAATCTTTTATATATATTAATATAACATTTTAAAGCGGCCTTCTCCCTACATCCAAATTTAACGTTTATTCAGTTCTATCCAATTCCTCCACTCCCCTAAATATATGACTTAAGGATCCTTTTTCTTAGACTAATCAATCAGAAAACTAACCTATTTCAACCCTTCAATTCCTACAAAATCATGCAATACAATTCTAAATATAACCCACTGCCCACTTTACTAAAATATACACATATCTATATATGCATTCCATTTTATAAAAAAAAAAAAAGACAATAACTTTAAATTTATAATCCATATAGTATCTTCTTTGATGTCTTTTCACTGGATCGTTAAATCCATCACCCATAATAGGGTAAAATAACATGCTGGTGCAACAGTTTGTTCAAAATCTTCAATCATCTTCTGCCCCCATCAGTAGTAGATATCCTCGTATATATATATAAAAGTAAAAACAATCACCCGAGTGACATTATAATTATATCCATATAGTTGTAGTTGTGGTATTCATCAGGATTGTTGATTCCCATCATCCTAATGGGTAACAACCAGATCTTCTGCATGCCCCAGCGTGACTCTCTTGCCTTGTAACTCAAAATAATCATAATATATTCACCAGTAAAAGAAATCCAGAGTAGATAATTCAAATCCAACAAGATAAGGCTCTTTTCACATCCCAAAATCACGGCATTACAGAGATCTGCCACAATCCTCAGGATAGTATTAAACAATTGTTCGCCTCCACTATCTTTTCAGATGTTCATTCATTTTTCAAAGTCCCTGGCTTCACTGTTGCTTGGTTTAGAAACTGCTGTTTCTATGAGATCTATTTCTTTTCTTTTTCTTTTGCGGGTTGAATTTCCATCCTCGTTTCGTGCCTACCAATTGTGTATCGGCTGATCGATTTTCATTCCGCTTTGTGAGTTGATCTTGTTGGGTTAGTTTTATCATCTCATCTTTCTTCTCCATCACTTGTATATCAACTGGTTGATTTGCGCACTTGTCTGTGACTTGATGGTTCATCACATTGGAGTCGGATGACACTGCTCTCTTATTTATAGACAGTCCAGCTGGGGTATCCAGAGAGTCCAAAGACAACTTATCCACCACAGCCTCTGTAATTTGGTATTTTCTTTTTGTTTCCAACTCCTTTTGCTTATCCTGTATTATGCCTAAAGATGTTAAATTCATTTTTAAAATTTTTTGATAAAATTCTTCCGCTTTTTCAACAGTGTTCAGTTGATATCTTACTCCTTGGTGTCTCAATATTAAACCAACTGGGGCATTCCACCTAAATAGGATATTTCTTTTTTTTTAACTCAGTCACTAGAAAGCCAAATTTCTTCCTCTCCATTAACATCTTAGTCGGGAGCTCCTTAAAAATCCAAATCTTTCTTCCATGAAATTGCAAAGTAGAATTAAAAGAGTTCTGCACAATATTATTCCTAATTTCTTTATCTGTAAAATAGATCACCACATCTCTAGGCAATTGCCTTTGCTTTGCCAACCAGGAGTTTATTCTGTAAATTCTATCAATCCTACAATACACTTCATCAGGTTGAACCTTTAAAATCCCAGCCAGAATTTCAGAAGATATTTTCCTTAAGTCATCTCTATTATTTTCCTGCAAACCTCTCAGTCTAATTGCATATTCTGTAAAATTATATTGAATCATTAAAACTTCTCTTTCAATCCTCTGTTGCACATTTTCTTCATTACCAGTCTTTTGGTCAACCTCCATTTTAGGTTTGTCTTCTGAGCTATTATCCTGAATGTTTACCAAATCCTTTTTAATTTTTTGAATCATGTCATCCAAATTCTCCTCAGTTTCCTTCATTTTAGACTCTAATAATTTAGTCTTTGCATCCACCCGAATCAGAAAGTCTGATAAACCATTAGCTGTTTTTAAAATCTTTCGATTCAAAAAGTCAAACTTTGATTTCACCAGTTCACCAATTTCTTTAATTTCCTGCTTAAATTTTTCAAATTGCTGGTTCACAATCTCATCCCTTCTTACAATCTCTTCAAGAAGAAATTCTATTATATTAAAATCAGGTTTCTGACACTGGAGAGTTAAAACTTGTTGGTGTAATTTATTAATGGGGGAGATTCCCCCCCCCCCCGTTTGTCTAGCTGTGTGAGTCCCGGAGCCATTTCCCACACAGACAAGATTTAGTGGAAAAGAGAGAAAAAAAAAGCTTGTTTCCAACCAAGATCAATATCAGATCCCCAAGAAAAAAAAAAAGAAAAAAAAAGCAAGAGTGAGAGTGAGGTTTTGCCTCAATTACGGCCAGAAGTATTCATTCCGCTACTTTGTAATAGAAAACGGAAGGACTTTCCCTTTCAGCCTCTCTTCAAGCCACAGCAGTCGCAGCAGCAATCGCCATTTTAAAAATCTTTTTTCCTTTCACTTCTTAAACAACTTCAATAACTCTTCCAATAAAAAGAATACTTGCGCTTCAGGATCAGAGGTCCAACTGACGTCTTCTTGAGTTAATTTAACAAATTTACAGGCTTGCTTTTGCCCCTTAGCTCTGCATGTAGCAGAGATCTCCCAGAGCCCGGAGCATCGGCTGGGGATACGGGGAGTCTCTTCCGCTCCGTCCCAAAAGTAAAAAAAAAACTTTTGGGATTAGGCAGAGGACTCAACCCACCCCAGCCTGCTCTATCTCCGTTTCCTCATGGAAACGGAGTTTTTTCGAGCCGCCATTCTGCTATAAAGGCGGCTCTTTACAGGCAGTGGGTGGGACGATCCCAAAGGAGCGTCCAGCGGGGACAAACAGCAAACCGGAAGTCCCTTGTCAGTTTTGATAGGAGTATTCTTGGGTTTCCTTCCTTCCCAATCAAGGAACCACTAAATTCAGTCCTACCAACACTGACAGGGCAAGCCACCTGTATATAAAATGAGAGTAAACCCTGTTCCCTACTGATGATGTTACCTAGTTTAGTAATGAAAGATCTGCAAAATAACCAACAAGCTCAGAGAATACCAAGGACCACAATATAGGCATTCTTCTACAGCCCACTAAGCATGTTGAAATTCAGTCTTGGAGTTTCTTTTGAAAAAAACTATGGGAATCAGTTTGAGATTCAAAAACAGAATTGCATCCCTTTCTTTAACTATATTATCAGTTGTTTTTCTGGATCAAATTTACTTCACACAAAATGCAGCTATGAAAATAGCAAGAGGATGGGGCAATGGAACTTTAAAGGCAGAAAAAGGAAGCTGGAAGATTATAATATAGAAATATAATAGCCACCATCATAAAAGCTTTTGGAGCAGAATAGAACAACAAGATTGGATGAGCTGGTTAGTAGTTTAAGGCTTGGAAATGACTAGAGTTTTCCTAAGAGAATAAAATAAGGATAACCTGTTGCCTAGTAAAAGAGATGCTCGCAGTTAAATTATTGCGGCTCCCAATTTGCTAGCAAAACTGTAATGCTTTGATTAAGACGATGCTTTGCATCTTCTTTTGGGAACAAGGAACAAGTAAAGTTTTGAGACTTGGGTCTTTAAACACACTTTAGACCAATTGGTCTGGGAGATATGGCTATTTTGTAAGATCTCAGCCCTTGTAGGAATCCAGGAAGCTTCTGTCAGATAATTTATTTATTATTTATTTATTATTATATTTCTATTCTGCCTTTTTCCCGTAGGACTCAAGGCGGTGTACAGTCAAGAAAAATATAGATACACAAACATCATAAAATTGCTAATTAAAATTATTATTATAACATAGTTTGGCCCAATTAAATAGAACCTAAAATTAGATAACATTTTAAAAACATTCACATGTTCATATGTTTAACCCCGCTTGTTGGAACATCAGGGTTTTGAGGGCACGGCGGAAAGCACGGAGATCAGGGATATTTCATATCTCAGGGGGCAGTTCATTCCAAAGGGTTAGAGCCCTCACAAAGAAGGCCCTCCCCCTGGGAGTCGCCAGTCAGCATAATTTGACTGACGGTACCCTGAGTAGTCCCTCCCTGTGAGAACGAACTTGTCGGTGGGAGGCTATTGGTGGCAAAAGATGGTCTCGTAGGTACCCAGGTCCTAAGCCATGGAGCGCTTTAAAGGTGATAACTAACAATTTAAATTTAAATATCAAAACTAACACTTTTTACTTTGATTGGCAGCAGCTAACCAAGATGTCCAGCAGAAATCCTTTCACATCGATGCTGTTCCACAATACACAATAGTGGGTGGGTTTGGTTTTTTTAAAACCTAGATCACTGCTGGATGGGCCAAATAAGCTTTTCATTCAAAGTTCCCTTCCAGAGATGGGTCCCCAAATATCCAGCCCTTGTGAACAAATCTGAGAATGGAAAAAGAGAAGTGAATTGTGCAAATGCCTCAATAACTTATCAAAGAAATGCAGGTGTCCTTGATCACAGCACATACATAGATTTGCTTCTCAAAAAAAAATCATATTATACAGCTGTTGTGGGCCTAGCCTGTATGCCAGATTGCAAATAAAGATTTACAGTTTACACCCCTATGATGAGAGATGGCTCCTTGTCATGTCCAAAGTCAGTTTATTTCAGCCACCATCTGCTGCAGACAGGTTTTCTCTTGGGAGAAAGAGTTGCAGAAATCTGCAAGGAGAGCTAAGTGGAGACCAGGTTTTTATTTTTCTCCTCCAGCTTCTGATTAGTGTTTTGGAATCTTAATAGTTTTTTTCTTCTTCTTTTAACAACCCTGTGATCTCTTGTATCAGGGCAACTGAACAGAGCTTGAGTGTTTACTGGCCGGATGCCCATCCTGACACCTAAGTGGAGTTCGCCACAGAAAATAACTCATTGTGCCCAGAGAGATAAATATCTGCCGCTACCAAGGATCGAACTCACAGCCTCCTGATTGTCAGGCGAGAGCTCTAGCTCTAGGCTACCGTGCCACTCCTTGGAATTTCAACAGGAAATTTAAACAGTAGGCTATATCAGAAAAACTTACTTATTTCTGTAGAAATAGCTTTCCATATCTAAAAGTCTTTGTTAGTTTATTTTAATTATGTCTGTAGTCTTTATGCTTTACTTTATTGCGGTCATTAGGCAGTACAAATGAGTGGATATTTGAATATTTAAAATATTCCAAGCTAAATTGATAATGCCAGGATAGTTAAGGAAAGTACAAACAAAAACTTTTGGCTAAAAGACAATATTAAATCAGAATCTAGTAAAGGGCTCCATCAAGCCATACCTAGCAAAAAGTTATTGTCACAGGTATGATGTAAGGGTCACTTACCCATAATTTATTATAATGTATTATAATGTATTATAATTTATTACAATTGTGATGATTTATTACAACTTGTGATAGTTTACCATATAATAATCATAATTTATGATAATTTTTCTTATTTATGATAATTTAAGTAGGTTGATTCTCCTAATTTATTTCACTTTATGACACTATATCCAGGTCAAAATGAAAAATGAAGTATCTTATCTGACATTCTGTTTTGCTAGTCAGGAATGGGATAATTACAACATTTCAAAATTCTGCATAAAACTGGCAATACAGAACTTTTATTCCATTGTTACTATGTCCGCATTCTTTATTTCTGTATTGTACTAAGATTTATTTTCTTATTCTCTCTATTCAAATTACACAATTGAGTTTAATGTCAGGATTCACCCATACGTCAAGCTTCCTTTATGATTTTTTTTTATTTTTGCTTTTTTGAGATCTCTAATATGCTTAATTTTCTCCTTGTGTTCTATTATATTTTGCATTTGTAACACATTACCACCATCTTGTTTTCCTAGAATACTGCATTTTCTTTTTATTCTATTTTTTTTCTAATTAATTTGTGCTATACTACCATACTCCCTCTTTACATCCCTACAATCCCTTAATTTGTGCTAGAGTCAGAGTGACTGGATGAAGCTGAGCATTTACTGGCTGGATGCCTTTCCTGACACCTATGTGGAGTTCACAGCAGATATTTTTTCTTTGCATCCTAATAGAGAATCATCTGCCACCTAGGATTGAACGCTCAAACTTCTAAGTGGGAGGTGAGCATCTTCACCACTAGGCCACCATACCATTCTTGTGCTTTACTACCATGATATGAGCAATTCTGAAACATATTTTTCCATAACAAGTATTTCCATTTTAATATTTAAAGCTTAAAAGGAAGGAATTTAGATTTTGTGGGTTTTTTCCTCATAATATAGTTTGATTTTATTTATCTGTTTGGGACTGATTGTGTTTCACAGGGGTAAAGGACTCACACATAATATTTGGATCCTACATGCCAGGAGATAACACTGACAACATTATTTTAATTTTGGCATTCTGTCTCATATCTCCTGTGATTGGGGGGGTGGGGGTGGATGGACATCAGATGAAATATATTGCCTCCCCCAAGGTTAAGTGGTGGCAGGAGAGCTAAGAAGCCACTAGCAACTAGCAGGAGATGTGATCCAAGTGTAAAGGTCGATAGATATTCTGTAAGTAGAAGCTTTGGATCTCAAGCCCTTCAACCTGCAGGATTGATCCAATATCACTTGAGGCTGTACCTAGAAAAAGGTCAGAATTACTTCCTTAAAATTAATGCTGCAAGAGATGTATGTAGGTTGTGATGCAAGGTTCTTCCAGATGCTGATGGGATAATGTTCTTGAGAAGCAGGATATTCTTCTTTCCTCTGTTCTCAACGCATATTTGATTGTGAAGTTCTCTGTGTGTGTGTGTGTGTGTGCTATTTATAGGTATATTGGAAAATTGCTTATTTATAAGCCATGAAAAATGTATACTTGTCCACATATCTACCCTGCAATCACGTAACTGGTTCAGACTGAAACAAGCCAATAGTTCCTTTAACAGTGAACCAAATTTATTCCATCCCAGATTATTTCATGACTTGCGTAAATCAGGGAATCCAGAACCTACCTACCTATCTTCCTTCCTTTCTTCCTTCCTTCCTTCCTTCCTTCCTTCCTTCCTTCCTTCCTTCCCTCCTTCCTTCCAACCTCCCTCCCTCCCTTCTTTTAACTTTTTCTTCTTTTCTTCCCTTCTCTTTTCCTTCCATCCTCTTTTCCTTTTGTCCTTTCTCTTTTCTTTCCTTCCTTCTTTCTTCCATTCTTTCCTTCCTCTTTTGTTTCCTTCCTTTCTCTTTTCCTTCCTTCCTTCTCCTTTTGTTTCCTTTCTTCCCTTCTCTTTTCCTTCCTTCCTCTTTTCCTTTTGTCCTTTCTCTTTTCTTTCACTCCTTCTTTCTTTCTTCCATTCTTTCCTTCCTTTTTTGTTTCTTTCCTCTCTCTTTTCCTTCCTTCTTCCTTCCTTCTTCTTTTGTTTCCTTCCTTCCTTTCTTTTTTCCTCCCTTCCTTACTTCCTTGCTTCCTCTTTTCCTTCCTTTCTTGTTTCCTTTCTTCCTCTTTTTCTTTTTGTCCTTTCTCTTTTCCATCATTCCTTCTTTCTTTCTTTCCTTCTTTCCTTCTTCTTTTCTTTCCTTCCTTACTCTTTTCCTTCCTTCCTTCTTTACTTCCTTTCTGACAGCTCTTTCAAAACGATGCCACTTTCAGTTTTATGAGCATACCACAGGGATTCAACATTTGGGTTTCAGAAACCTGTGCAAAGAGAGCTGGGGGTTTAGAGAATAAGAGACTCATGAAATATGCATTGGAGAAAAGAAGGTTTCAAAGCAGCACCACATTTGTATTCCAAATCCCAAGCTGGACATTGTAAGTGCTTAAAACAGATACAAAATGATTCAGGCAGAGCAGGGGTAAAACGAGAGGAAAAGAGACGCGGCCACAACGTTCTTTTTCCAGGTAGAGTTCAGGGACCTATAAATCAGTGGTAAAAATGTGCTTAAGGCTGAAACCTGGCAGCTTCTCTCCTCAAATTGGTGCCCATTTCTATTCTCACATTGTTCATTTTCTTTTAAGAGAGGAACAAGAAAGAGGAATGTGGGGAAGATACTTTTAATGCTTCCATATTTCACGAAGAACTTTGTCCACAATGCTGGCCTTTGAGGTCCATACGGAGAAAAAGGAAGGTATGTTGTCTGTCTATTTAAAGAATCCAGGACAAAAAAAAATGTATTTCTGTGCATACCTCCGATTTGCTTCACTGGGAAATAATTAACCTTTAAAATGCCAAGGATCAAGAAGAAGAATTGTTGTCATGTGATGTTCTGGAGAACATCAGGGTGGGGTGGGGTTTCTCCATCAGCACATGGCTCATCTGAATGATGATTGAATCTGCTGATGTCATGGGTGCTACTCATCCACACCTAGGATGATCAGGATTACTATTGGGTAAAACACAACTACTAACAAGGCAGCTAGGCTGGCACTTTTCTCCCTTAATTTAAAACATAGATAAAGGGTATGTTGCTGTGGTGGGTTGCCCCCCGGTTCAGACCGGTTCGCAAGAACCAGTAGTAAAACCAGCGGGAGGCTCCACTCACTGACCCGGATGTCATCAAAGTTGACCTGCGCATGCACAGAAGCGTCTGTGCATGTGTGCACGGGCATGATGAGAACCGGTAGTAAAGGTAAGTAGAACCCACCCCTGGTATGTTGGGTGTGGATCCTTGATGCCCCCTGAACCTGGTTGCTTTCTTGCAGACGCTTCATTACCGAACTAGGTAATCTCATCAGTGCTAGAAGGGAGTGGGGTTTACCCTCTATTTATATCAAGTACAAGTGGCTTCTTCTGTTAAAGTTGATGGGATCATTGTCGATGGTGAATTTTGAAATGCATTGTAACAATTGAGGCAGGATCACCATCGCTTTTGCCCCTAACACTTTTCCCTGCCTTTTAGGCAAGGAAAAAGGGGAAGGGGGATCATTTGGTGAAGAAGCAGTTTTCGGAAGATGTCTGGATCCCTAATATGCAGGCAGACTTACCCATCAATCATTGAAGTCCAGGGTTTTCATCAGGGGTGAAATCCAGCAGGTTCTGACAGGTTCTGGAAAACCAGTAGCAGAAATTTTGAGCAGTTCAGAGAACCAGCAAATACCACCTCTGGCTGGCCCCAGAGTAGGGTGAGAATAGAGATTTTGTAATATCCTTCCCCTGGAGTGGGGAGGGAATGGAGATTTTGAAGTATTCTTCCCCTGGCACACCTACCAAGCCATGCCCACAGAACCCATAGTAAAAAAAATTGGATTTCACCACTGGTTTTCATTTCAAATTGCTTGAAACTTCAACCCACATTTCCCATTGTTTAAAAATGCTGCCATGATTTTCCAGTTGAGGAGTAGGAATAAGTCACTCTTACTCTGCCGCAGGCATTAAGAGAGGACAAAATTTGGTTCTCGGCTGATTCCTTTGATGAAGTAAGGGAAGCTGTCCTGATTATTTTAGCAAGATCTCTGCTGTAAACTCACTCCTAAACAGAATCCACTCCTGGGATTAATAATCTCTGTCTTAATTCTTCCATGCCACAGTCTGTGAAAATAACTACATTAAAATCCAGTAGCCTTTCGACAGCATAAAATATGTTCAAGAAGTCATGGAAATGAAATATGAAATATAAAATGAATATTATAATATAATATTTGAAAATGATTTTTATGAAATGATAAAGTCATAGTTAAATTAGATAATTTGTTAATTATGAATATGGGGAGGAAGCACAAAAGATCTGTAACCGGCCGACACACTGTATGCAATTGGAATGGATGATGGATTTATGTTTTATGTTTTGTTTAAAAATAAAAAAAAAAAAAATATTTTCAAGAAGTCAGGCAGCAAATGAACAACTTGCAGAGTAAGACCGGCCTTCCTAAACTTAGTCTGACTAAAACCTGGCCTGCAAAAGGCATTCATTTTATGTTTAATGCGTTTACAGCAAACATTTGACAAGGAGTTGAGTGACAATGACAAAGTTGTCCATCCTGGATGATGAGAAAGAAGAGTCTGGCTCCAATGAGAGAACAAGTTACTTTTTTTTTTTAATCAACGCTCAAAGAGGGGGAAAATGTAACACACTTGATACAGAGAAAACTCTGCACAACAAGTGAAAGCAGACAAGATTAACAAAAGATGCGGTATTGGTTTTTTGATAGCCAGATATGACCTTGGTAAGGTTGTGCATTCGGCAGCTGAACATCAGAAGAACTGTCTTAGCCAAGGAAAGAGTAAAATATCATAATTACAGGTAGTCCTGGACAACTGTTTGCTTAATGACTGTCCAAAGATACAACAGCACTGAAAAAAGTGACTTATGACCATTTTTTACATTTTGAGCCCTGCAGCATCCCCATAGTCACGTGATTTATATTCGGATGCTTAACAACTGACTCACATTTTGTTGTGGCCCGCCAGCTGCCAGCAGAGCTGGCGGCAGACTCAGATGATGAGGAGGTTGGGGAAGAACTTGGGCCAGTTCTGGAACCTGAGGAAGGCTCTGATGGATGCCCAGCATTGGACATAGAGATATAGCCAGGGCCATCCAGCATTTCCCAGCCACCAGAAAGGCAGCTGCCTTTGGAGTCAGAGATGAGTGAAGAGGAAGAACAGCTGGGGTCTGTTCTAGATGCATGTATGCCCAGAGCAGATAGGAGAGGTGAACAATAGAGGATAAGGAGTCAACTTGGGAAGCAAAACAAACATGGATGCTGAATGGCCCCTCCCTGGCTGGGGAATACATAGGAGGAAAGGGGAGTGGTGGTCATAGCAGACAACAGTTCGCATTTCTATAAAGTTTGCTCCATGCAACTTTGAGCAATTAAGACTGCCTTGCCAGAACTGAGGTTTGTCTATTTCTCTGACTTAATTTGCAGCCTTCCAGCTGGGAGCTCACAGCCTCACATTTATCTTAATGAGCTGATAAGGACTATTGCTTCAGTTAACTCTTTGTCAGACTCTTGCCTGGACTTTCTGTTGGTGAATGCAGTTAATTCCCAATGTGTAATTAAAGAGGGGTTTGTTTGTTTTTTGCGGAGAGTCTGTTTCTTGCTTCGGTAAAGGCTGGGTCAGAATATATTTACGACAGTTGCAGTGTCCTGGGGTCATGTGATCACCTTTTTGTGACCTTCTGACATGCCAAGTCAATGGGGAAGTCAGATTCACTTAGCAACTATGTTACTAATTTAATGACGGCAGTGATTCACTTAGCAAATGGGGCAAGAAAAGTCGTAATATGGGGAAAAACTCACTTAACAACTTTCTCACTCAGCAACATAAATTGTGGTCATACGTTGAGGACTACCTGTATGAAGAAATTCAGTAACGATTATTAAAAAGTAAAAAGTGCAAGAGTTGAGATTTTCTTTATAACATATCCAAGCAGCAAAGAGAATTTTATTCACCAGGACTTAATTTTCTACCCCCTTCCTCCTTCTCATCCACTTTCTCTTCTCAATTACAGGCTCTGCCCAGAACACACACACACAATTATTTAATTATTATTTAATTTGTTTGCCACCCATCCCACTGCAAGGCAAGTCCATTATCCAGAGGAACTTTTGAAATTATTAATATTGTACACACTTTGAAAGGATTTGTGCTAAACTGATATTGAGTTAAACTCTGGGAAAAAAATATTTTTAAAAAAGTATTATAAAAAAGTATTTTTCAGAGTATAAGACGCACTGGACTATAAGACACACCTACCTTTTTTGGTGAGGAAAACAAGAAAAAGAAATCTGCCTCTGCCGCTGCTTCCCAGCAATTTTGCCTCGTTGCAGCAAACAGCAAACAGCCTGCTTTATTTTCTTCTTTTTTAAAAAATATTTTATTGAATTTTTCCATAATAAAAAGAAAATATACAATCTCTATCTCCTTCAGAGGTACAGTGTTTATACAATTTGGTGAATCATACGTTAAATAAACTTCGTCCTTAGCTATACAATGTTCTATGCAATATAACTCGAATTCAAGTACAAAACAGGTCATATCCTAAAATCATGTTTTTATCTTGTTCTTCAACCAATTATACCAGTTTCCCCATATGTCATAATATTTAGATTTCTCCTCATTATTTAACTCACTGGTCAATTTTGCCATTTCTGTGCACTCTAGGATTTTGTTTATTAATATTTCATCTGAGGGTATAGATTTATTTTTCCAGTATTTCGCAAAGGCTAGTCTAGCCGCGGTTGTAATCTGGATTATGAGTTGCGTTTTGTTGTTATTAAGGCCATCTTCAGTTATACCCAGGAGGAAAGATTCTGGAGCTAGGACTATCTCCTGTCCCGTTATTTCACAAAGCCAGTGTCGAATTTTTGACCAAAACTTTTTGGTCTCTGGACAGGTCCACCATAGATGATAGAAGGTGCCGACCGTTTTTCCACATTTCCAACATGTGGCTGAGATATTTGGAAACATTTTCGCTAACCTAGCCGGGGCTAGGTACTACCTGTGTAGCATTTTATAATGGTTTTCTCTAAATGTTGCCAATTTTGTTATTTTATAGTTCCTATTCCAGGCCATCTCCCAGTCGTTAAAATTTAGTCTATATCCCAGGTTTTTTTTCCAAATATTTAGCTGATTTTTTGCTATGTTCTCTGCCCTATCCTCATCTAATAGGAAGTTATAAATTTTTGTTAGCATTTTCTTGTCTATTCCCCAAATAATTTTATCAAAATTTCCGTATTTAGCTTCTATACCAAATTTGTCTCTATCTTTTTGGAATCTTGAATTAATCTGAAGATAGTTCCACCAATCCAAGTTGAAACCCTGGTCCCTCAATAAGTCCAGAGGTTTAAGCTTCCCTTCTTCATCCAGAATGTCCTTATATGTGCCCAATTTATAATCGTCTCTTCTGTTTGGGGCCGCCAACGCTTCCATAGTAGAAAACCAGTTGGGTACCTTAGTATAAATCCTCTGTCTGATTTCCGCCCACGTGCGAATGAGAGTCTCCCTAATTTTGTATTTATGAAAGTAGGATTTTTTCTTGTTCTTTATATCCCACAGGTGAGCATGCCATCCTTCTAAAAGGTCATGTCATTCTAATGTCAAGAT
Source organism: Arizona elegans (assembly GCA_022577455.1). Taxonomy (NCBI): domain Eukaryota; kingdom Metazoa; phylum Chordata; class Lepidosauria; order Squamata; family Colubridae; genus Arizona; species Arizona elegans. The sequence goes on along the minus strand of JAKOOJ010000001.1, from coordinate 205,943,032 downwards.
TCTCCTATTTTGTAGCTTGATCCACTCCTTGATCCAAATTATTTTTGCTGCCTTTTGATATATTTCCCAATCATGGAGCCCAAATCCTCCCAAATTTCTTTTCCCTTGGAGTATCTTAAAGGAGATCCTCGATTTCTTCCCCTCCTATAGAAAGTTTCTAATATGTTTGTTCAGGTCCAGAAAGAATTTTTTATCTAAGGTTATTGGGATGTTTTGAAATAGGAACAGAATTTTAGGTAAGATGTTCATTTTAATCACTGCTATTTTACCAATCAGAGACAATTTTAGCCTTTTCCATCTTTCAAGGTCTTGATATATTTTCTGCAGTAGGGGGATATAGTTATCATCTTTTAGTGAGGAGAATCTCGCAGTAATCCATATTCCCAAATATTTTATTTTCTTAACTGCCTGGAGGCCTAATAAGTCTTTCAATTCCTTCTTTTGTAGATCTGTCATGTTTTTCACTATTATTTTGGTTTTTTTCCTATTGAGTTTAAGGCCCGCCACTTCTCCATAATCCTGTATTTCCTGCATTAGTTTTAAACCGGTTTCTAATGGATCTTCTATTATGAGGGCTATATCGTCTGCAAAAGCTTGGGTTTTGAATGTTTCCTTCCTGATCTTTAATCCTTTAATTTCTTTATTGGCTCTAATCTTTCTAAGTAGCACCTCTAACGCCAAAATATAAAGTAGGGGGGATAGGGGACATCCCTGCCTCACTCCTTTTTGGATCTGAAATACCTGAGTTTTGTCTCCATTCACTAATATGTTTGCCCTCTGTTTATGGTAGATATTCTCGATCATCTTCCTAAAATTGGTCCCGAATCCCATTAGGTCAATTTGATTAATCATAAAAGTCCAATTCAAATTGTCGAATGCCTTTTGGGCATCGACAAACATTAGGGCCAGCTGTTTTTCAGGATGTTGTTCATAGAATTCTATGGTGTTCAAAACAATTCTCAAGTTGTCTCTGATCTGTCTCCCTGGTAGAAAACCGTTTTGATCTTTGTGGATCCACCGGTTTAAAATTTTTTTAAGCCTTTCCGCAATTATATTCATGAACAGTTTGTAATCTGCGTTCAGCAATGAGATGGGTCTATAATTAGATATCTGCTTCGGGTCGGCACCTTCTTTCAGTATGAGCGTCAAATACGCTTCCCTCCAAGTATCTGGAATTGTTATACTGGCTAAGGCCTCATTAAGTATTTCTAGTAATTCTAGTTTCAGGGCTTCATCAAATTTTTGATATATTTTCCCAGGGAGACCATCTGGGCCTGGGGTTTTGTTCTTCTTTATTTTAGAGAGGGCAGTTTTTAGTTCCTCTATGGTGATCTTTTCGTTCAACATTTTCTTTTCTTCTTCAGTGATTTGAGGTAAGCTGGCTTCCAACAAATACTGTTCTACCTTGTTTGACTCAATTCCTTCGTTTTTGTATAGACATCCATAAAATTTTCTTATGCTTTCTAATTTATCTTCTTCCTTCATCAGAAGGTTACCCTGAGAGTCTTCTAGCACTAGTATTTGATTTTTTTCCTTCTCTTTTTTTAATTTATACGCCAGCCATCTCCCCAACTTATTAGCATTCTCAAAACAATAATGTTTGGATCTTTTTATTTTTAGTGCCCTCTCCTCCTGGTCCAATAAATTCAGTCTATGTCTCACCATCGACCACTGTTGTTTAATCGCCTCATCTCCCGGGCATTTTTTTTATTTTATTTTTTTTAATTTGATTTATATGCCGCCCTTCTCCGGAGACTCAGGGCAGCTTACAATGCGCCAAGCAATAGCCTTCATTCTTTTGTATATTTTATACAAAGTCAGTTTATTGCCCCCACAAACTGGGTCCTCATTTCACCTACCTTAGAAAGGATGGAAGGCTGAGTCAACCTTGAGCCTTGGAGAGATTCAAACCAGCAGAAATTTCAGGCAGCTGTGTTAATGACAGGGTGCACCAAACCACTGTACTATCAAGGCTCATTAACTCATTGCTGGAGTTCATATTCAGCTTGTAACAGCTTTTTGGTATACTCTTCCCTGATCTTTCTTTTTTCCTTATTTTTGAAGGCAGTATATGAGATAGCTACCCCTCTCACATAAGCCTTCATGGTGTCCCAAACAATTTCTTTGGCTGTCTCTTGGTTCCCGTTTTCTATGAAAAAGTGTTTGACTTCTTTGTTCAGTTTCAATATAAACTCTTTGTCATTTAACAGGTTGGTCCTTAAACTCCATCTCTGTTGTTTTCTCTTGGTATCGTGGTGCCAACTAACTTCCAGAAACTTATGGTCTGCCCAGGCATTTGTACACATATTAACCTTTTTAATTTCTAGGCCCAGTTTCCTGGTAGCCCAGACCATGTCAATTCTAGACCAAGAGTTCTGTGGCATTGAGTAGAAAGTAAATTGTCTATCCTGGGGGTGTAAGGTACGCCACATATCTATTAAATTTATCTCGTCCACCAAGTCAAAAAAGGTCTTTGGTAGGGGAGATCTTTTATTCTTTTTAATTGTATCACATTTATAATCTTTATTTGGGTCAACAATTCCATTAAAGTCCCCTAGCATGCATATTTCATTATGTGCCCTTTTTGCCAGCTGTTCATGCAGTTTCCGATAGAATTTCACTTGTTTTTTGTTTGGGGCATAAACCCCTACCAATAACAACTTAGTGTTACCTCTCGTTATTTCTACTATTAGTATTCTCCCTTTTTCATCCTTATATTTACATTCTGCTTCTATTCCTTTCTTGACATATATAGGGACCCCCCCTTTTTTTTTCTCGGCTAGTGAAAGAAATACTTTACCAAATTTGGTATAATTTAGGTAGTTGGCTTCATCTTTTTTTATATGCATCTCCTGGATACAGATTATATCGGGATTCTGTTTCGCCAATTTCGACAATATTTTCCTTCTTTTTTTATAATCATTTAAGCCATTCACGTTTAACGATATGATCTTTGTATCGTTCATTCCTGTAGTTGGTCTCTGGCCTCTAGTTCTTGTTTACATTTAGAGTTACTGCTCTTACTGGTCTGATTTTTTTCCCTTTTTCTTCCGTGTCTTCCTTTTTCTTCTCCTCTTTTATGTCTTCCCTTGTGCTTTGTTCTTGAGATGTCTCTTCTTCCGTATTCGCTATTTCGATTTCCTCCTTACTAGTTTGTTCCTTTTCTCCTCCCCTTAATTGCTCCAGGAAGTCTTGAGCATCACTTAAACAGTCGATTTTAATTTTCCTCCCTTGCCATGATATTAACATTCCTTCTGGCAAGAGCCACCTAAATATTATGCTTCTCCTATTTAATTGGTTTGTCAGAAATCTGTAATTTTTCCTCCTTTCCCTCACTCTCCTTGGAATTTTTTTTAAGATATTCACTTCTTTTCCCCCATAAATATTTTTTTCCTCCCGGGCTATATTATACAAAATGTCTCTCACTTATTTTCTAGCGAACTGAACGTGAACCTCTCTAGGGAGCCTATTTCTTCTCACGTAATTTGTTTGGACTCTGTACACCTCGTCAATCTCTTGAATTATTTCCTGCTTGTCTTGTTGAAGAGTCTCTGCGATCAACTCGGCCATCTTATCTCCTAGGTCCTCTTCTTTGTCTTCCAATATGTTTTGAAATAGAAGGTAAAACGAGGCCTTATCCATCTTGAGTTGTATCAGGGCATCTTCTGTTTCTTTGTTCTGCGCCAACAGAGTTTGATCAACTAGGTCCAATTTCTTCTCGTTTTTTTCAATCCTTTGTTCTGCTTTTTGAATTCTATTCTCATTACTGGCAATAGAAATTTGAATCTCATTCATTTTAGAATCAAGTGCATGTATGTCTGATTTTAATTCAGAATGACTATTCAACAGTTTCTCTTGCATCGCAAGCATGGTTTCTTGTATTGATAGCAGAGACGATTGTACCGTTTGCAGCGTTGGGGTTACTGGGGGTTTATCTGTTTTCTGGAGACCTTCTACTGATTTCTGGGTGGCTGGGGATGACATTGCTAACGTGGGAATAGATGGCACTTTTTTACCGGTTTTTGCAATTGTTGATGTCAAACTTGCCATTTCTTTCAAAAGCGATTTTTGGTCTCTTATTATATTCTCTATCTTTCTCCAAATGATCATCCAGTGGCACTTGCCACCTTTTGCTCTGGGGCACTATCTTAAATCCTTGTTAACCTCCTTTATTAATTCCCCATAAACTCTTAATAAATTTCAGTTAATGCTTAATTTCTAAATTACTATAATAGGATAGTTCAACGTTTCCAACAAGCAACAATCACTACCTATATAGTTCTTATATAGCTAGGTTCAACCTTAATATAAGTGTTAATATAAATAAATTAATAAGTTAATAAGTTCTCTCTATAGTTCTTATATATCTAGATTCAAACCTTAGTATAAAATGTTAATATAAATAAATTGCTAGATGCTACCCGTAGAAATAAATATTCTAGATTAGATAAATTAGATGAATATGACTAAATAGATATAAATAGATATAATATATAATATAATAAGTTAATTCATTAAATACAGATCTAAGTCCTTATTTATAAATATGTCTAATGATTATTAGATAGAATCAATACTTAATTTATATGTTTCTATATTCAATATTCTATATTCTATATTTCTTAACAATTAACGAATCTAGTTAATAGTAATTTTAAAAGTAATTTTAAAAGTCGAAGTTCAAGTGTTAGAATCACAAATGCTCAAAAAGAGGAGGAGGGAGAATAAATAAAAGTGTATATATGTTGTTATATAGTGTTCACGAAGTTGTAAATCTTCACCTCGCCGCTCTACTGGATTCCAGCGCTTCTCAATGATAAATCTCATTGCTAGAGCGTCTCCTTGTCAGTCCTCTGCTGTTTCACTATTTCAGTTCAATGGGCGCACTTCCTGTTTCGCTGAAGCTCTCAAGAACAAATCACACGTTTCTCCTGCTTCCTTTCCACCTCGTTCGCCAAACACAGCGCCAACCGCACTGATAATCTTTTCTTTTCCCTCTCACCGCACCGTCCGGAGCTCTTTATAAAGGTGATCTGCTCCCTCCGTATCTCTCGTCAGCTCGTCGGCTTGTCGGGTCTCCGTAGTTGCAATCTGCTCTACCCTCTCCGTCGCCGCCTCTAACCGAACCAAGCACTCCTCTCCCGACTCCACCGACCTCCTCTTTCAGCGCTAGATCACTCCAAGGTATGGGAATGTGGCTTTAAATCTGACACGGCACCTCCAATCTCCTTCTTAGCTTCCCGTCTTTTGCTGGCTATTGCAGCTTCAGGCCCGCCATCAATGGCCGGCTCACCGCATTGGATCGACAGAGCCGCCCGGTCTAGCGGGAAATGGTCGCACCCCACTTTCCCACTCGCCTGGCTCCCTCTTTTGTCCGCAGGACTCTCCGGGTCCCACGCCCCCAAAGGGATCCCCAAAACATGATGATAAGAGGTGTTCAGGAGCAGCGAGCACTCACTCAACACCCTATCGCTGCAAGTCACCAACCGGAAGTCAGCCTGCTTTATTTTCATTTTCGTTTTCAGCATAGCTTGATTAGCACAAGGAAAAAAAATCTGCTCCAGCAATTTACCTCTTGCAGCAAGCAGCAGAGGCCCACACAAAACAGCTGAGAGTCAGGAGGCCGATCCAACCAACTTGTGCTAATTAGGCTGTGCTGAAGCTGAAACAAGCTGTTTCTTCTTGCTACTTGCTGCAAGGAGGTAACTGATGGGAGGCAGAAGCCAAAGGATGGGGGCCAGTGGGTGGGCAGGGCTACATTCGGTGTATAAGACGCACCTAAATTTTCACCCCCTTTTAGGGGGGGAAAAGGTGCGTCTTATACTCCGAAAAATATGGTAAGTTTTATACTTGCACATTTGGAAGCAAATCCCATTCCCATCCTCGACTTAGGACCATAATTGAGCCCAGAGTTATGATTGTAAGTTGTGATATTTGTTAAGCAGGGGTCACCACATGACCTTGTCCAATTTCATTACCTCTTTTGCAGTGTTCATTAAGCAAATCCATTTTTTGTACTGGCTGTTTTTTGCCAGAAATCAAAAATAAACACCGGTTACTTGCAAAAATGTTGTAAGTCACAGTCATGGGTTCACAGACACTACAAATGGCTTTAAATACAGGTTCAGTTTCCAAGTAACCAAAGTGTGATCACATGAGTGTGGAGGGGCCCCAGTCATCAGAACGTAGAATCTGGGGTTGTAAGTAACCCCTGGGAAGATCCATCGTAACTTTGAATGGTTGCTAAGTGACCGTTCATAAATCGAGGAATACCCGTACCTTGAATTACTGCCATGGTATACTCAGTTATAGATAAATTCATAGATGCATACATATATATATACATACATTCTTTGTTGCCACAAAGAAGAAGGAGCCAAACTATTCTTCAAAGCACCTGATGGTAGAACAAGAAGCAATGGGTGGAAACTAATCAAGGAGAGAAGCAATTTAGAACTAAGGAGAAATTTCCTGACAGTTACAACAATTAATAAGTGGAACAACTTGCCTGCAGAAGTTGTGAATGCTCCAACACTGGAAATTTTTAAGAAGATGTTGGATAACTATTTGTCTGAAGTGGTGTAGGGTTTCCTGCCTGGGCAGGGGGTTGGACTAGAAGACCTCCAAGGTCCCTTCCAACTCTGTTATTCTATTCTATTCTATATTTTCAGAAACTGGTTAGCTCTTTGACACCAATAAGTTGTACTTATATATCTTGAATCTTAGGGCAAAAGATACAAACAATTAACAATTAACAATATCTTTGTTATCCACAATCCCTTCTACTTCACATATATGGGAAGATGGGAATAATGACCACTTTTTGTTACTAGGGCTAGATTTGTGATCAATGAGTGGATGGTCCCGAAGTTGACATTATTGGCCTCAGCTACAGAAAAGAGGAAGATGGACTCCTAAAGGACATGAGAATCATGGAAGGCTCATTACACCCTAGGTATTTTTCAAGATGACCAATAGATCAGACAAGCGGAGCCATATCTCTTTAGCTTCTTCCTCTTTATTATACACTCAGAATCACTGCCTTTAAATATACTTAATAACTTTGTGTCTGTAAAGCATTATGCCTTTCACCCTTTTGTCTATGGAGATTCTCAGCCATCCAGGTCATGGTTACCCCCAAAGGTGTTCTTTTCAAGGTGTTCAACAGGTGTTCTGTTTTTTTTTCTTTGAAAAGCTTCTTCAACTCTGACTGGATGGTGGGGAGTGGAAGGATTAAGGATACAACATCATCTATCTCCAGTCTACAACACAGTCCTTTCAACAGTTCCAAGAAGGCTCCACACCCATTTGCACCACTCAGGTGACCCTGAGGACACAGATAAATCTCCAGGTGGTCTCAACAACTTGCTAAAAGGATGCAAATGACCAGCTGTCTGCAAGGAATATAAATCCTTCCATTCCCCACTATCCTGCCAGAGCCGAAGAAGCTTCTTGGATGAGAAGTGAATCGTCTTCAAAAGAAAAACCAGAAAGTCCAATTGCCTCTTGAAAAAGCACCTTTGGGATTTTCACCATTTTATAGTCCACCACTTTCCAAGAAGACTGATACACGGACATAGAGATTTCCCTTTTAAGCAAAGTGCCTTCTAGCTACCCAATTCTCTACTGGCCATTAACATTCATTATTTCTACCAAGGCATTAGGTGGTGCCCACTTCCATACCTCTTCTGTCTCTGGTTTCTGGATAGTATCTCATTTCATCTGTTCACTATTTCTGTAGTTTCTTTGTCAGCCATTCTATCTCAAATAGATGGTCAGGCTCATGGATGAAAGTGTTGTGACCATAGAGAGATGCCCATGCTCTTTCTTAGATCAGATTGTCAGATTTGGCTTTTGACAACGTTTGGCACTGTGTAAAATCTCATGGATGCATTTAAGCCTTCCAGCTGAGCAGCTTCTTTATTGAGAGCTCAAAATAAGGATTTTAGTTAAATAGCTTTGACATTCTTACTTGTTCCAAATATTATTGGAGCAGGGCAGAGTTAATGGAAAATATGATTAGAATTAGTAACAAAGAAGGGCTGAATTCAATATCACACAAATGAAAATTCATTTAGGTAACAAGACTTTTGGCGCTTAGCTTTCCTTGTAACATCCCAATGCGCGCACACAAAAGTACACGTACACATGTACAGCCAGTGATGGGATTCAAGTAATTTAACAACCGGTTCTCTGCCCTAATGATTTCTTCCAACAACCAGTTTGCCAAACTGCTCAGAAAGTTAACAACCGGTTCTCCTGAAGTGGTGCGAATTGGCTGAATCCAACACTGTGTACACCCACATACATACACACACAAACTGCTTTGGGGAATCTTCTATTTGAATGGATTTTGTGGGTTGTTCAACAACCCAGGCAGATTTTGATGAACAGATCACTTTGTGGCTAAGAGGTCAGGGTGCTTAGAAGATCTTGATAGATTATACAAGTAGGTAAATGTCTATGGAGTTTCTCAGTTATCCAGGTCATGGCTGTTCCAAAGATGTTTTTTCAAGGAAGCAACTGGTTTTCCTTTGTTTTCCCTTGAAGATGTTTTGCTTCTCATCCAAGAAGCTTCTTCAGCCTCAACTAAATTATACAAATAGGGTTTTCCTTCGGTGGTGCAGTGGTTAGATTGCAATATTGCAGGCTACTTCTGCTGCCTGCCAGCTGCCTGCAATTTGGCAGTTCAAATCCCATCAGGCTCAAGGTTGAGTCAGCCTTCCATCCTTCCAAAGTGGGTAAAATGAGGCCCAAATTGTTGGGGGCAATATGCTGACTCTGTAAACTGCTTAGAGACGGCTGTAAAAGCACTGCAAAGTGGTATATAAGTCTAAGTGCTATTGCTATTGCTAGATCAGATAGATTGGGTGAAATCTATGCCTGAAAGGAGGAAGAGGAAGAATATATCTTGATCGCTGAAATTTTAATTCTACTTCCAGAGTGATGCCCATAGCACACTCCTGTAAAATAATTGAAGCTCTTGGGACATGATAAATTAAGAGAGTTGTTCTTTGACATAGGTTGGGCTTAAGCCAGACAAAGATATGCAGGTGGACCTCAATTTGTGACCACAGCTGAGCCCAGAATTTCCAGTGCTAAGCAAGATAGTTGTTAAGTGAGCTGTGGCCCATTTTATGACCTTTTTGGCCATAATTGTTAAGCAAATCATTCCAGTGGTTAAGTGAATCACACAGTTGTTAAGCGAATCTGACTTCCCCCATCGACTTTGCTTGTGGGAAGCTGTCTGGGAAGGTTACAAACGGTGATGATATGATCCTGGGGCTGTGCATAAATACATGCCTGTTGCCAAGCCCCCAAATTTTGATTACCTGACCCTGCGGAAGCTGCAACTGTCATTAAGTATGAAAACTGGTCATAAGCCACTTTTTGTCAGGGCTGTTGTAACTTTGAATAGTCACTAAACAAATGGTTGTAAGTTGAGGACTACCTGTATAGACAACTTGAAGCAGACTCTCACAGGCAACAAGAAACAATAGCACAATGATGCCAACATAGGGAACAGAACTTGTAGACACTGGTAACAAATCCAGTGTCAGCCCTGGAGGCCGATATGCCAATATGATGTGCCAATATGACATCTCTAATAAAATGGAACTTTGAGGAACTTTTAGCCTTGGAGTCTTCTTTCATTGTTACTTGGAACCCTGACATTCAGAAGTTATGTGCCCACACATCTATACCAACAGGACCATCACTAAGTACACACACAAGTTTAGAGACACCATCACATTTTCTTCCTCCAATGTCTAGAAGAATATCTGCCAGTAATATCTCACTAAACTTTACACTATGTAGCTGTTGAAGTGAGCTACGGTTCATGAAATCTTATGCTTTTTAAATAATATTTATTAGAAAAGATGCTACCAGAACTCCTAATTTTTGGCCACCATAAAGTGACACGATTGCCTTTCTTAAATATCCTTCATTTTGAAAATAATAAAACTTGTGCTATCAAATTTTAGACATTTTGTCAGGATGATGGAAAGTGCATTTGACCTATGCCTTGGTCATCCCTACCCTGTGTTACTAATTTTTGTTCTACTAGATAAGAAACTATCAAAATGTTGCTTTGAGCTCTATCCTTAACGTTGCCATAGTCCCCTTAAGACACCAGCAAACTTACAACAATAATTTGGAAAATTTGGGTATCTGCTGAAACTGAACCTAGAGTAAATATCCAATGGCAAATGTCTTTGAATCATACTCAGTCAGGCTGTCTTTCTATTTTAACTGAAACCTCTCTCTTAATTTGACTGTGTCACTTAATCTTGTAGAGGTGCGTCAAATTTACCAATTTCTTTCATTTGCAACATTGGCTTTCTCCCCAGGCAAAAATATTGTTTATCCTTCTTTGCTTTCCAATTTTGGATCTTAAGTAATTACCACTGCTGCCTCTTGCTTCTGCTTCCTTCCTCTTCTTTTTAAACAACCCCCCCACACCCAATTTCAATGAATTTAATTGGTATTTAAAAAAAACAAAACAAAATACAGCTGAAATCAAATCACCACCTACTCCTTTCAGTGCTAATAAAAGTGTAGAAGGGGTGGGGGAAGCAAGCACATCATCATTTGTCATTTTGAAAAGATAATGTCAGGACTGTTGAAGAACCATTGCTGTTTCCCCAGATTTTCTGGGAAAGAAGAGAATTCTTTTCAACATCCTTTGGATTTGGTCTTTCAACTGAAATGTCCTTTCAACTAAATTTGCCAAGCTGGTAACAGAACTCTACAGCTATCCCTTTATTGGCAGCTTAATTTGCAGCAATTAGTAACATTGGGCAACCTGCCATGCAGAACTCCACCTGCTGATTCCAGCTTGATCAGAATTCAGCTGAAGGGGCCTGATTTGTCTGGCTTCATATCAGCCAGCTGGAGCACCTAGTTGTCAGAAGAAGGCACTATGCTCTAGTCTATGCTATGGTGATGCCAGTCTAATCTGGCCAAAGTGTGAAATTATATCTTCTCTCCTCTATAACCAATGCTTGTAAACAGGTCTTCAGTTGTTCTAGAAGAACAGGAGGTGTGACACCAAAACAGACGATGAAAGTCAGTCAGGAGATCTGAAGGCACTCAGGAAGAAACTGGAACTCCATTTCCTTTCCTTGCTGTTGTAGGCAAAGATTGACACATGACAGTCTGAGAAGTTAAGGAGGCTGCAGGAACTTCCACTATTTAAATCATTGCCTCTTTCCTCCCAGTAAATACTATTATTTTGTTGCATTATCAGCCACATGCTTAGATTGTTTATTATGGCTTAGGACCTGGTTATCTACGGGACCGCCTACTACCACCAATAGCCTCCCACCGGCCAGTACGCTCTCATAGAGAGGGACTCCTCCGGGTGCCGTCAGCCAAACAATGTCGGCTGGCGACCCCTAGGGGGAGAGCCTTCTCCGTGGGGGCACCTACTGTCTGGAATGAGCTCCCCCCAGAGATACGGAGGATCCTGGATCTGCACACCTTCCGCCGCGCTGTGAAGACTTTTTTATTCCATCAAGCAGGCTTGGCCTAATCTCCTCCCTCTTTTAATATGTAAATTTTAATCTGTTTTTAAATTTTTGGGGTGTTTTAATTTGTCTGGGCCAAAATGATTTAATTTGATTTTAACTGGTTTTTAAATTTTTTGTATTTATGTATTTTATTGTCTGGCTGTTCACCGCCCTGAGTCCTTCGGGAATAGGGCGGTATACAAATCAAATAAACTAAACTAAACTAAACTAAACTAAACTAAACTATTGTTAGTTACACAACAAAGGGAAATCACAGCTGGCAGTTCCTTAGCTGGTGTTAGCTTTCATGTGCATCCTAGGACGTTGTAATGTATTAGCACAGTATATATTGTAGGCTCAAGCAGTGTAGTCTTTTTTAACTGACAGATGGAAATGTTGTCAATGTGTGGATTTTCTAAATGCTGTCCAAGATTTTTTGGTATGGTACTCAGTGTGCTGCTAACAACTGGGACTACCATGGCCATCTTGATATTTTGTGCTCTTCTCCAATTCTTTGTCAATATCCCCTGGTATTGCCACATCAATTATCCCCACTTTCTTCTTTTCAACCACATCTGGTGTGTTATGAATTAAGACATCATCAGTTTGCATTCAGAAATCCTACAATATTTTAACCTGCTCATTTTCAACTACTTTGTCAACGATATTATATATTGTCCCAAAGGTGCTTTTTCAAGAGGCAACTGGACTTTGTTTTTCATTGAAAACATTTCGCTTCTCAACCAAGAAGTTTTTTCAGTTCAGAACTTGTTCGCCATGATTACATGGGTACCAAATTTGAATGTGGTAATAGAGATGCAACAATGAAAACTTCAATGGAAGAAAAGAAATATAGCTTTATTCTGAATATTATATTTGGTATAAGAAAATTGCTATAATTTTTATATTGTTGGTATTTTACGCCAGTTCTGAGAATTAAAAGTTAGAAATTATTTACTAAAAATTGCTGGAAATGTAAGGAACAGATTGGACCTTTCATATTCTGTGGCAATGCTGTAAAGCTCAAGGCTCTGTAAAGAGCCTTGGTAGTACAGTGGTCTAAAGCACCCTGTTATTAAGACCAGCTGCCTGCAATTACTGCAGGTTCGAATCTTGCCAGGCTCAAGGTTGACTCAGACTTCCATCCTTTCTAAGGTAGGTAAATTGAGGACCCAGTTGTGGGGGCAATAAGATGACTTTGTATAAAATATACAAAAGGATGAAGGCTATTGCTTAGCGCATTGTACGCCGCCCTGAGTCTCCGGAGAAGGGCGGCATATAAATCAATTAAAAAAAAAAAAAACCCACACAATTCTGGAAAATGATCTACACTACATCTGAAAAGCTGATTCCATTTCAGTGTGTTAGTATTCTTAGTAAACTTTATAAAACCACATATCCCTTTAAAGCATACTGAATTAGCTGTAATAATATTATATGCTTTTTACTTACAAGAATCTTATACATTAATTGTTTCAGTTTGAACATCTTCCACTTTCTTGATGTGTTTTCCTCCATATACTGTCAAGTTGATTAATTCTTGGTTGCGGTGAGATTCAGTGTGTCTTTTTTGAACTCCTCCTTACTCTTACATAAATATTCTAGCTTCTGTTTAATTGTCTCAACAAAACTCCATAGTTTTGCATACCAAGATAAAGATGTTAAAGACACCAACAATTCCCAAACTAGAAACCTTCTTTGGTAAGGAAGTCAGGAGTTAAAAATGGCTCTCTGTAATTCATCAAAGGCAATATTGTCTTACTTTAAGTGTTCTTCATAAGCTTTTTTTGTTGTTGTTGAAGGCATTTCTCTGTTGCTAATCAACAAGGCAGAATGCAGCATAAGAGTGGGAGTAGGAAATTTATCATCTAAGCTTCGGATCCATTATTCATCTGACAAAGGGCATTATTTAAACCAAAACAAAGCAAGTAACATTTTTGTTTATCCGTTTAAAAGTTAAATTGTGAAAAACAAAGAGATGATCTCTGAAGCCACCAAATAGACTGTGAAGCTGCAATTTAGCAAGCTACCATTACAAATGAAAATTTAGAAGTAATTCTCGTTAAATGGAGCTGACTAGGCATGAAATGGTTTGTGCTGCCAGAGTGACTTTGGGCAAAGAATTAAATTCAATGTAATCCCACCTCACCCCCTCAAAAATAAAATAAAGTCTAGTTTGCTTTGAACTGATTCAGGGACCAAGTTCAAATCTTATATAAAAAAATAAAAGTGAAACAGGTTACCTATTGGTTTTCTGCCCTGAGGCTGATGATCCACGGATAGAAAAACCAAATTTGACTTTTTTGTTGTGGTTCATGCCAAAGGATGCATCTGATGATTCCATCTCTACTTTAGTGATTTATGCATCCACTGAAACAGATCAGTTTCTAAGTTATCATTTTGGCCAAACTGGTTGAACAGCTGGGAGCAAAACAACTTCAGGATCTTCTGAATTATATATAGATATATTTTAAGATGAACCAGAGCCGTGATGGTGCAGTGGTTAGAGTGCAGTACTGCAGGCTACTTCTGCTAACTGCTGGTTGACTGCAATTTGGCAGTTCGAATCTCACCTGGCTCATGGTTGACTCAGCCTTCCATCTTTCTGAGGTAGGTAAAATGAGGACCCAAATTGTTGGGGGCAATATGCTGCCTCTGTAAACCGCTTAGAGAGGGCTGTAAAGCACTATAAAGCAGTATATAAGTCTAAGTGCTATTGCTATTGCTATTAGACAGTGTACAGAGATTACGTTAGTTGTCCTGCTGAATGATCTAATGAGGAGTGTGATTGAGGAGTGTGTCTCCCAGCTAATCTATCAGCAGCTGTGGATCTATCAGCAGCTTTCAAGCATGGTATTCTCCAGAACTGCATGAGAACTTTGGGGTTTGGTATGGTAACTTTGCTATGGTTCCACTCCTATCTCAAGGGTAGGTCTTGGATAGTTTTAACAGTCTGGAGAAATTACTGCTTGAGCTTTTAGCAAGAACAAGAGCACTTAGACTCATTGGTGGGATTCAGCCAATTCGCACCTATTCAGGAGAACCGGTTGTTAACTTTCTAATCAGTTCGGAGAACTGGTTGTTGGAAGAAAACTTATTTTGTTTTATTCCACTTTACAGGGCTAATCCTGTAAGGAAGGCAGGATTCTGGTGTTGTTTCTAGCCTAATCTTTATTGCCCTACTTACAGAAACTGCCTTTCTGGTTAACCCTTATTACATTGTAACAGTGAGTGACGTTGAGTTGGCCACGCCAACATGGTCACATGATCACCAAACCACGCCTACCCAGATGGTCATTAGGGCAGAGAACCAGTTGTTAAATTATTTGAATCCCACCACTGCTTAGATTTATATACTTCCCATAGTGCTTTACAGCTCTCTCTAATTGGTTTACAGAGTCAGCATATTGCCCCCAACAATCTGGGTCTTTATTTTACCAACCTCAGAAGGCTGGAAGGCTGAGTCATCCTTGAGCTGATCAGGATCAAACTCCTGGCAATGAGCAGAGTTAGCCTCCAATACTGCATTCTAATCACTGTGCCACCACGGCTCTTTCAATGTCTTTGCTGCAGTATTTCTGTTCATATTGTCCTCCTCTTTCATATTTATTTAAGCTTCTGCAGAGTGGGGTAAACAGCAGAGAATGTGGAGCATATCATCATTATGTGGATAACACCTCATTCTGCTTCTTGTTTCTACCTTCAAGTGTATCATCCTCCGTGATAGGTCACTGCTTCGAGTGGGTTGCAGAATATAATTGTCAGATTTCACCAATGGCACTCAGGCCTGGAAGTGTTCAATTGAATAAACAAGTCTCTTTGAGCTCAGAAAAGCAAGATTCATTAGAGAAAAAAAAGAGGTTAGAGTGACAATATAGGAATTCCATGAATAGTTTTACTTTCAGATGAAAAATCCATACATAAGTAATTCAAAGCTGCTCAACACTCATTTTCTTTCTCTCCTTCAATGTGAAGAGGAGGACGCTCATCACTTTTGAGAAGGAAGGGCAGCCTTCTTCTGCAAATCATTTGTGAACAACAGCTCCTTATCACACTGCCTTGTATGTGGCAATACCTCAGAAGGAAAGCCAGAAGCTTAAGCAGTTCCAAAAAGCAAAGGTTAGGCTTTTGTCAGATGTCCTGGCTTCGTGTGATCACCATTTGTAACCACAACTTAGCATTTGGCAGTAATTTTGGGCTCAGTTGTGGTTGTAAGTTAAGGGCTACCTATATGCAAGCAAGGGCCTGTCATCCATTTTAATTCAGTCAGATTAAGGGTCCACTCCGAGGATCCAGAGACCATTCTTAAAACCTTCTCCTATGTCTCTCATAGCCTTTTTTCCCCCAAAAAAAAATCATCTTATTTTTTTGGCATTTGGGTGGGTTTTTAAAGGGAGAATTGAATAATCTCTTACCTTAGGGGCTTTACAACATATTCAAGTGGTATCCATAATTCTTAAATTGAGAAACTGAAAATAAACACATCTAAACTGGTCAAATCTTATGACCCTGGAGTGTTTTGGTAAGAGAATTCATGGGATCTTTGCATGCAAAATCTTCCAACAGAATTTCACCATTTTTTGCAAAATCAGTGAGGGCCTGGAATAAGAAAGTCAAATTACACAGGATTTGAAGCAATTCAGAAGATCAGGTGCGAGAAGATCACCCAACCACTTCATAAATTTTCATGATGGCTGTCATCATATGGAAAAGTTGCTAGTCTTTGACTAAGGTTTAGAAAATGCTGGTATTTTTCTCCCCGCAGCCTGTCTGGAGTGTTGAAGACCTGAAGTTGAGCAATCTTGCTTGAAGACCACTGAAACTGGCACCACAGCCTGGTGTGCGGTTTAAGTAATTCTCAATCCTGAAACTGAATTATATTTACTTGCTGCAACTGCAATCCCCAAGTACCATGGTCAAGGTTCACTCACTCTTCTGATATCTCAAGAGTCACAACACAGAAACTGTTTAGAAATTGTTTCCATCAAATAGTCATCCAGAATTTTGTAGCTCATCTCTGTAGCTCTTGTAAAAAAGCCAAAACTTCTGTTTGTGTTTGGGTGTATGTTTGTATGTATGTATGTGTGTGTTTCTATGTGTGAATGAGTGAGTGAGTGAGTGAGTGAGTGAGTGAAGAGGAAAAACAGAGTCGTTTGTGCATGTATTAGAGAAAGGAGGTGCGGAGAAAGCAAAGCAAAATATGTGTCGGGGGATAAATGTTTTGCTTACGGAAATTGAATATAAAAGAGAAGATGTACTGTAGCATTTTGCCCAGAAATCCAAGGGCAATTTTTGCTAGAAATGCTATTGATTATCCCAAATGCCAAAATGGAAGATCTAACTTAATTCGAAATGACAAAAGAACACATGTTTGGAACAGTAGAAAGGATGGCCATCGTGCATTCTAAATCCTATATCCCTTTGATGGTGGATATTATCAGCAAGGGAAAGGTGTTCTTCAAAATTTAAGTGGACAACAGCAAGTTGCTAGTTAATGCCAAGGACAGGAATTAATATCAAAAATAACCTGTGTAGATTTGGCAGATAGACAGCTGACATTAGTCTTTATTGTTGCGGGGTGTTTTTTTAAAGCTGGAACTCTTTTGGTTGGGGGAAAAGAAAATCTTTCTTCTTCATTGGCTCTGTTTCTGTTTACATCCTCTCTTCTTAGAGATCACAAAAGACTATCTTCACCATGTGCCTGCTACCAGTCTGGCCAGTGCCAAGCCAGTGCTGGCTGCCGTCTTCAGGTCAACCCCCTCTCTTCCATCTGGAAGAACTGAAGAGGGACTGGGAGAGGGTCTAGGAACCAGGAGTGCTCAGTCACTCAAGCACTGGCCAATCTCTCTCTTAGACTACTGCAATGTGCTCTACATGGGACTACCCTTGAAGAGTAACCAGAAGCTACAGCTAACTCAGAATGCAGCCAGGAGGAAGTTCTTGGGGCCCCTAGGGTGGTCCCATGTTACCCCCTATTCCACGAACTGCACTAACTCTCAGTTTGCTTCTGGGTCTAATTCAAGATATTGGTTATCACCTTTAAAGCCCCTCCTGACATGGGCCCAGGTTACCTGAAGAACCATCTTACTTGTACTGGCAGAAGATGCATGCTGCAAACCCCATCAATCAAAGAATTGGGGCCCAGGAGAAGAGCTTTTTCTGATTGGCTCCCACCCATTGAGGTGAGATCGTGTAGCCTGAGGTAAAATTTGCACCTGCCCTTTGGGCCTTTTGAAAGTGTCTGAAAACCTGGCTCTGCCAACTGTCCTGGTGCCCCGATAGGGATGTGTCTTCTGGAGGTGACTAATAACAATAGCAATAGCACTTAGACTTATATAGCACTTCACAGTGCTTTTTACAGCCCTCGGTTTACAGAGTCAGAATATTTACCCCAACAATCTGGGTCCTCATTTTACCGACCTCAGAAGGATGGAAGGCTGAGTCAACCTTGAGCTTGGTGAGATTCGATCTTCCAAACTGCAGACAGCTGACAGTCAGCAGAAGTATCCTGCAGTACTGCATTTTAACCACTGCACCACCACAGCTCTAATGTAAGACCCCACCTCCTCTCCATGTGCATTGTGCTCCCTTCCTCTCCATGTTGGTCAATTTTACTTTTAATTTAATGTGTATATTTATTGTTTTGAATGTTTTAATTTTTATATTGGCCTTTTTTATTAATTGCTTCCAACTAGTCCAATAGCAATCTGTGATGACTCCCTCAGTGCTTCCCCAGATACCTCTCCAGATGTCAGTTTGGAGGAGGATGAACCAGTTCCAGGCATGTCTGGAGGGGAGTTGGTCAATGGCTCCAAGTAGCCAGCTGAGAGGGATTTGGCTGAAGCAGAGCTGAAACAGTACAGCCCTGAGGTTTCTAGGGGAGGGGGACATAGCTGCAGCTGGTCAGTGACAGGAAGAGGAACTGTACCTGATCCAAGAACATGTAGGGCAGAGAAAAGGTAAGAGTAGAGAAGGTCAGCCAGATTACTTGCAAAGAAACAGTCTTGCCCCTCTTGATGGGCTGCACCAGAAGCTGGCTATTTAGCACAGCAGACAGATGGAGGCAATGTTGGGAATGTGTTTGTTTCCTAGCTCCATTTTTCCTGATCATTGTGATTCCTGTCTTGCTTTGAATTGACACCGTGCCTTGATTTGGATCATGCCTTGTGAACTCTGGAGTTTCCTTGCCTCATGAACCCTCTTGTATTCGGGATTTAATTTTGCCTGGCAGATTTATTTTGATTGGGAAACTTTTGAGTGCCTTGTGGATTCATTGGTCATTGCTCTGTGGATTAGCATTGGTCTGCTCTTGTCTGGACTTAATTGGGATAGTTCTAGGTTTTTGGTGAATAAAATTGCTGGTGAATATTAATAAACCCACTAAACCATGATTACATGTGTGAGAGAGAGAGCCGGCAGCACACAATCAGACAGATATTCTCTCCCATTATCTCCCTGACTTGAAGAGGCAAATGTTATTTCAAACCATCTAGAGATAATACAGGTGACATTGTTATTTGAACTGCTACTTTGACCAATAGTAATGGCCAAGTCATGATCAAAATAAAGAGACATTGCAAAATCCTACCAGCAGTCATCAAAACAAAAGATCCATTATCTTTCTTGTAGACTTATTACAGGTGGCCCCATCTCTGGATTACTCCACATCAGTGGTGAAATGTAAAATTTGTTACTACCAGTTCTGTGGGTATGGCTTGGGGGGTGGTGGTAATGTGACTGGGTGGGCTTGGCCAACTTTTTTTTTTTTAACTTTTAAAAGCATTTTTTCTACAACCTTAACAGGTTGCAGAAAAAAAAATGCTTTTAAAAGCCTCTGATGATCAGGCAACTCAGCTGGGATCGTCAGAGACTTTTAAAGGCTTTTTTTTTTCCTACAACCTCTTCAGCCAAAGAGATTGCAGAAAAAAAATGCTTTTAAAAGCTTCTGACGATCAGGCAATTCAGCTGGGATCGTAAAAAAAAAAAAAAAAAAGCCTCTAATCGCGCGGCTCAGCTGGGCATGGGGTGGGGCAGGGATTTTTGCTACCAGTTCTCCGAACCACCCGCCACCATTGCTACCGGACTGCTACCGGCGATCCATTCCTAACCAGGAGCATTTCACCCCTGCTCCACATAATTAGCTACAGTATATACACATGAAGGCTTGGGAGACAAATTTCATGCTCTTTACGGAATATCTAGTCACAATATTGCCTCACTAGATTTGTCATGAAACCATTTGCTTCCTAGTCCCCATGTGTGAATTACATTAACTAAAACAGTTAATTGGTCAACAAAATCAAGGCAAGCTCCAAAAGTGATATCATCCCAGCAGAGTTTATAATGGCCAACCTTAACTGGTGGGCTTAGTATCACTATACTACTCTCTTATACTGCTAACTCTGCTCAGGATTTGCTGTAGCAGTGTTCATTGGCACCCCACCCCACCCCCAAAAGGAGAAAAGATCAAGATTATAATAGACCTGTCAAGATTGAACCTCTTTGCTTCTTTCAAACCTTAATCCTTTTCAACTTGCCAATGACCTGGTGGGAGGGAAGGGGAAAACAGAATATGGAGAATGTATGCAGAGATTGTGAGAGTGTGGAAGCCATCAAGGTCGCCACTGCAGGTGCTTGAGAAAGAGATGGACTGTTCCCGTAACAAAATAACATTTCATAATTGGACAATGTGATCACCCAGGGGTAGAGAGAAGGAGAAGTTATTGTTTAACTGGGCAAGTATTTGAGTGGAGAAACCAGAGCTGGTTTTGCTTCTTCAATATCAACATGATATATCTAATAAAGTTTTAATTTTGGGAATTCAATTCTCAATCCAAAACAATTTTCCTTGTTTTGGATTCGCTAATTGGACAGTTGACAAGATCTATCAAATATATTCAGTAATAGGTTAAAGGCTGGATGACTTGATTGAGCAGGAACACATACTTGAGGAACAGGAAGGTTTCAGAGCAGATAGATCTACAATAGACCTTTATATGGATTTGCATATAAATATATTCTACTTGGCTGACAAATAGAAAAGATGAAAAATGTCAGCCTCCATATCAATCCCAAGTTTGTATGATACAGTTGTAACGGGTGGCTCTCCAATTCTCAATAGTGTGGACAGAACTACACACCCCTACATTATCTTTCACATCTACATAAATTCTTTTGAAACATACCTATGGGTTGAATGGAACATAGGCCATAGCCATCTTGCCTTAGCCAATTTGCCATGGCTATCTCACTGCAGCCAACCTGGGGCAGCCACAGCCATCTTGCTGTGAGTAATTTGCCCTGGGACAATTTGACACAGGACACACAAGAAAACTCAATGCAATAAATGTTATCCACCACTTTCTTCAACATTTCCATTGACAATAATGGGGCAGGGGGAATCATATGATTATGAGCGTGAATGTTAATTATTTAAATACTTGTCAGTTCTTTGGATATTGATTTGTTTTATAATATCTTACTTGTGTTATGTACAGCAATCATGTTTTATTTCAAATTCGATTGTGCTTTCATTCTATTCCAAGTCCTTGATTGTATTAAAGTTTGCTCTTGTTGTTCCTACTGTTGTGCACTTTGAAAAAGCTATGATTGAATTTGTTCACTCAAGACTCTTGAATAAACTTAATAGTTGTGATTTGAGATAAAATGTCCTCTCATGGATAATGATCTGTATAAAGACAAGAGAAGAGAAATAAATAAACACTAAGATATATCTAGAAAGAGGAAAGCACTCATGATGATGGATTTTTGAATGTATGTGATTCTGTTTCTTTTGTGTAGCACAAATGGAGACAACTCCTATAGCCATTTTATGAAAATTCAGAGCATTGAAAGCAAGGAAAATAGAATTTTGAAAAACCTTTTTTATTTTTCACATTACTTCTCGGTCAAGGGAAGTGTGCCTTTTTAAATAATTTATATAATATTATTACATTACATTACATTACATTACATTACATTACATTACATTACATATCAAATCATATCATATATTATTTGAAAATATTTATGCTTCTTCCAGATACTGTTTTAACTGTTAGTTCAGGTTCTATGGAAATTCTACTTTAAAAATGTAGTTTTCAGATCTCATTTTGCAGGACTCCCTATGTGAATTAGAAACTCTATTGTTGGGGGTGCCCCAAGCCCAGTATTGAATTTGATTTCCAATTCCTCAAATCCCCTCTATGTGAAGGCAATAGTTCCAGTGACCCCAAGGATGATGCTAGTGGAGTTCCTTGACAGTAAGGTCAAAATGTACATCAAAGCTAAAAATAATTCCTGGTGGAAGTAAGAACAGATGTGGCTCTGAGAGTTGAGGAAAACCAATTCAATCAAGAAGAGAACTCCAGAATCAAATGCAGGAGGAGGCAATAGAAAGCCACTTCTTCAATGCCATTAAAAGATGAGAGAAGGAGGGAGGGAAGGAGGGAAGGAGGGAGGGAAGGAGGGAGGGAGGGAGGGAGGAAGGAAGGAAGGAAGGAAGGAAGGAAGGAAGGAAGGAAGGAAGGAAGGAAGGAAGGAAGGAAGGGGTTTCAATATTTAAACAAGCTGAATGCCAGATTGCTTGACTGATATATCCACCTATACACCCTCATATTGTACATATACACTTATAATGGAAAAGAGAGATGCAACAAGGAAATGGTCAAATTATGACCACAGAAATGTCTTTGGACAGCGCTGGCTCTTTGGCTTTGAAACGGAGATGAGCACCGCCCCCTAGAGTCGGGAACGACTAGCATTTATGTGCGACGGGAACCTTTACCTTTACCTTTAATGTTTAAACAGGATACTAGGATTTCATAGCAAATGAGGGTGATTTTCATCATCATGTTCTCTACTTGCTTGAGAAGAAATGTTTGAATAAGACATCACAAGTTAAATGCTGAGAAAATGGCCTAACACTTTTCAATTATTTATTCATTGAATTGATCTCTTTATTATTTTTTATAAGGAACTCAAGGCAGTGAACACACACAATACACTGTCCTCCTCCTATTTTCAAATAAGCATTATGATGCCAACAAACTGAAAAAACAAGGAATGTTTGAATTTCAAAACAATTTTAATGCTGGCCTGTTTTGTGAGGGGTGCAAACTAATGCGGTAGTAATATATTAATCAGGGATAATATGTACATAATGTATGTAGCATTTTTCTTTTTGATGCCTTTTTTTAATTTTTTGTTTGTGTTGTGGTTTTTGTCCTTTTTTTCCTTTTTTGTCTTCTTTTGGTTCTTTTCTTTGGGGGGGGTTGTATTTTGTATTTTAATCTTGTCTTGAACAATATATACATAGGAGAGAGAGAGAGAGGGAGAGGGAGAGGGAGAGGGAGGGAGGGAGGGAGAGAGAGAGAGAGAGAGAGAGAGAGAGAGCGAGCGAGAGAGAGAGAGAGAGAGAGAGAGAGAGAGAGAGAGAGAGAGAGAGAGAGAGATCTTAATGTTTTAATACTAGGCAAGGCAAAAACATAATTTGGAAAACTGTAAAGGGAAGTTCCCAGCTAACTTATAGGAAGTCTATCAAGGTGGAGTCTTTGAATTTATTTTTTCTTGTAACCACTTTTCTGGCTGGGCTTTCATTTCTCATATTTACTGATCTCTCCCTCTCTCTGGCTTCTCACAAATAGCAACATAGGTGCATTTCTTCTGGCTACTTTGTTGAGAAACGTATATTTTAGATTTTAGTACAAAATTCAACACCTCTGTGTTGCTGGGGGAGGGGAGGGAACCAAACAATAACTTGGCTCTCCACAAATCTGTACTGCTCGTGACTTTGTCCCCATTGCCTTCTATTCTCTTATTTATTTGTGTCCCGCCTTTATTATTTTTACAAATAACTGAAGGCAGCAAACCTATCTAATATTCCTTCTTCCTCCTATTTTCCCTACAACAACAACCCTGTGAGGTGATTGGGGCTGAGAGAGAATGATTGGCTCAAAGTCACCTAGCAGACTTCCTTGTCTATGGCGGGACTAGAACTCACAGTCTCCTGGTTTCTAGCCTGGTGCATTAACATTAACTAGACCAAACTGGATTCAATTATAGTAATTAGGTTGGGAAGCCGTAATCTTGGTTCTGAGTTTCAGCTCTAACTACGCCACTGGATTTTATGGGAAGGAAGAGTCATGACTGTTGACAGATTACATTTTTTCCTTGTGACAACTGTCCTTTCTTGTTATACCCACCCTGGATTTAATACCCCTCCTAAATAGTAGCTGCATGTATTGCTTTAATGTGAAATGTTTGATGAACGTTGTCAAGAGTCATACACCCAAAGAAACAAATGAATGCAAAGAGCTGTTTTTCTTAAAGGGAAGCTGACCTTTGAACCTCATTTAAACACAGTTATAAATAAGGTCTGATTAGCATATGGTAAATTTCCTGCATAAACATTTCACATTTAACAATAGCAGCAGACCAAGGGGAAGCCAGGAATGTGAAGGTCACATGCAAAATAGATGGATACCACACCAAAGGCATGCAAGCTTATGAGCAGCATAAAACATACCAGCTATAAGGGGGTTCTTTTACGGCAGCGTTTGGTGCACAAGTTACTTGGGGTGGAAAAAAAAGGTATTTATATACACTTCCCATCAAGGAAAACAATAATTCAGGATATACAGAAATCCTCCACTTACGACTACAATTGAGCCCAAAATTTACATTGCTAAATGAGACATTTGTTAAGTGAGTTTTGCCCCATTTTACAACTTTTCTTGCCATTGTTGTTAAGTGAATTGTTGCAGCTGTTAAGTTAGTAACCTGGTTGTTAAGTGAATCTGGCTTCCCCATTGACTTTCCTTGTCAGAAGGTCGCAAAGGTTGATCACATGACTGCCGGGACACCGCAACCGTCATAAATATGAATCAGTTGTCAAGCATCTGAATTTTTATCTCGTGACCATGGGGATGCTGCAACGGTTATAAATATAAAAACAGTTGTAGGTCACATTTTTTGCACCACTGTAACTTTGAACGGTCGCTAAATGAACTGTTGTAAGTCAAGGACTATCTGTACTGATGCTTAATAAAATATGGTGAGATAGGCCATAAGTACAAATGCTAATCACTCCGTTCAGACATTTTGCCGTATCGCAGTTTGTGCTAACCATAATTTATCATTTATAATACAGTGCTGGTTTTTAAATGTATACTAGGCAAATCACACTCAGAGATATTTATTTGCCTTTGTTTTTCACCTGCTCAGTCCTGTATTAAAAGTTCATAAATTTGCAAACTTTCCCAAGTGCGGCAAACTCTTTGAAGGCTCAACACCCCTAATCGCAATTCAGCAACAATAAATTCAAATGTAATGGTGAAATGCAGATAACTAAAACTGCATTTTGCAAACCAGCCTCAAACCATGCTTTCATATTCTAATTTACACATTCGATCCAAGCTATGTCTTCTGAGATGAGATAGTTTATAAATAGAAAACAAATCCCAGTTTGGCTTCCTAAACTACCATTTGGCATGGAATTTGAATAATTTCAGTGGCAGTCATGACATGAAATGCTGAGCGGGAATTCATTTGTATTTGGCATAAGACAATATGTGAGCCCACTCATTGTGGCATCGTGTTATAGCTAAGCTAGGCTATCATGACTTATTCAACGGCCCATGCCTTAGCCAATCTGAATGATATTTGCATCCTATGCTTAATCCTATTTCCTATACTATCCTTAATGTAATAATACCAAATCAGTGTTGTTATCCTTTTTCTGTTGAATAATATTTATCTTCTATCTCCAAGAATAGAAGGGTCTTGGAGAGGCTCTGGGGAACTCATTCAAAGCTTGGCAGGTGGTA
Organism: Arizona elegans; assembly: GCA_022577455.1. NCBI lineage: Eukaryota > Metazoa > Chordata > Lepidosauria > Squamata > Colubridae > Arizona > Arizona elegans. The sequence goes on along the minus strand of JAKOOJ010000001.1, from coordinate 205,917,693 downwards.
GCTATCTGGTGGCCACAAGCTGTGTTCCTGAAGCATAAAACACAAATCTGTCTGGCCTGAGATGTAGCAATGCTTAAGGCAGAGGACACAATAGTCGTTTGCATATTTCAGATCAGAAGTCAGCTAAACGGACGTTATCACCCACATCAGGAACAGAGTGAGATTAGCATCCTCCATTGCACCTTAGGCAGCACAGGAGTTTATCAGAAGCAAGACAAGCACTGCCCAAGAGAATAGAGCAATGGGAATGCTCTAAAACAGGGGTGTGCAACCTTGGCTGCTTTAAGACTTGTGGATTTCAACTCCACAAGCATTATCCAAGAGAACAGAGCAATGAGAAAATCTTGTCCTTGAGAACAGAGCAATGAGAATTCTCTAGAACAGGAGTGTCCAACCTTGGCTGCTTTAAGATTTGTGGACTTCAACTCCCAGAATTCCCCAGCCAGCATGGTCTTAAAGTTGCCAAGGTTGGGCATCCCTGTCCTAGATAAACCCCTAAAGACAGGGCTGCTTTCCATCTACGAAGGTAGAAGGCAATCCCTTGTTGTTATGGTCCTGCTGGACTTGTTTTCTGAGGAGGAGGAAGTAGATACCTACAAAAATAATCCTGGAGAGGAGTATCTATGGAGATTCATCTAAGTCATGGTTGTCCCAAAGCAGAGGTGAGTTTCAGCAGGTTCTGACCAGTTCTGGAGAACCGGTAGCGGAAATATTGAGTAGTTCAGAGAACCGGTTGTAAAAATTCTGACTGGCCCCGCCCCCTCATCTATTCTCTGCCTCCCGAGTCCCAGCTGATTAGGAGGAAATGGGGATTTTACAGTAACCTTCCCCTGGATTGGGGAGGAAATTGAGATTTTACAGTATCCTTCCCCTGCCATGCCCACCAAGCCACGCCCACTAAACCATACCCACAGAACCGGTAGTAAAAATTTTTGAAACCCACCACTGTCCCAAAGGTGTTTTTTTCAAAAGCAGCTGGACTTTTTTTTTTTCCTTGAAGACGTTTTACTTCTTACCCAAGAACTGAAGAAGCTTCTTGGATGAGAAGCAAAATGTCTTCAAGAAAAAACAAAGAAAGTCCAGTTGCCTTTTGAAAAAGCAGCTTTGGGAAAAGGGTGGAGAGAAGGCCTCCATCAGTGTGACTCTGCTTTGACTGAGGCTGATCCAGCACACCGTATAACTTGCTGCCTGTACCCACTGACAGCCTCTCAGATCTGAGGTTCAGTCACCCATCTCAAGCAGAGGCATGCTTTAAGGAAAGAAAAACCAGGGGCTGAGCTCCACAGGTTAGACACACAGGCTAAATGTAGGTCAGAAGGAAAGTAGCTCCTAATGAGTAACATGTCCCAGTCATACATTGGCTTGACCCTTGACTTGGCTCATTTATCGGCTTTCCTCCCTGAGAGAAAGCCCTGACATTTTAGCTATGTTGTGTGAACCTTGCTGGGCCATGCTTAGAAGTTAGAACTCTGAATTCTACCTGGCTATATCTCTTGCCTCTCCTTTTGGATTTGTTGCTTGTTTATTGGATTCCTCAGCTCCTTCTTCTTTTCCTTAAACTTAAACTTGTGCCAAGCCTGTGAGTATCTTTTCTTATGACAAGGGTTGGGAACAATGGCCCTTTTATGATTTGTGAGCTTCAACTACCAGAATTCCTGAGCCAGCCATGCTGGAATTCTGGGAGTTGAAGTCCACAAGTCATTAAGGGGCCATCATTCCCCACCCCTGTCTTAAGATATTGGTATGAGGGACTCTTCTAAAAGTTCTACCTAAGGTTGCATATCATTGGACTGGGGCAGGCTTTCAGCTTGCTCTCTTAACGGCTGCTAGTGATCCTCAGAGCATTTCTCCAACCACAATTAAGAATCCTGGCTGATGTTTCCTGTTGTGTCCTTTGCATTAATATTGTCTCCTCCAGAAAAGATACCATTGTGCAAATCTAATCCAGGACACATGCACACAGACTAACTCAGAAATTTTTTTCTTTCAACTTCTGTTTGTAAGTTTAAATATTGTCAAGAGCTGAGGTGTGATCAAATTTTAGATGCAAAGGGTTAAAAGGAAGAGGAAGGGTGAGATCTGTGATATTGCAAGGCCAGAGAAAACTAGCAATCCACAAATTTGACTTCTGTGGAAAATGAGCAGAATTTTTTTTTCCTCTTTATTTTTTGGAAAGAATACAAGTGAGAAGAACCCACTTAGATCACTTCTCCTTTTCTGTAAAGTACATATATACTTGTAATAAAATTGCATAAAGCAGCTGAAGGCAAGACAAGAAACAATTGATGGAAACTAATCAAGGAGAGAACCAACCTAGAAATAAGGAGAAATTTCCTGGCAGTTAGAACAATTAACCAGTGGAACAGCTGTCCTCCAGAAGTTGTGGGAGCTCCATCACTGGAGATTTTCAAGAAGAGATTGGACAGCCACTTGTCTGAAACAGTATAAGGTCTCCTGCCTGAGGAGGAGGTTGGACTAGAAGACCTCCAAGAACCCTTCCAACTCTGTTATTCTAGTAGGAGAAAATAAAACAATCCTTTTAGAGCAGGGCTGTCAAACACCCAGCTTATGAGCCAGATGCATCATGCGCTGGCCATGCCCACACCCAGTTTAGCAAAGGGGGGGAAAGTCCCGATACATCATGTTACACTGCCGTGATGACATGAGTTTGACACCCCTGCTTTAGGGGATGGAAAAGAGAAAGTACAAACATATTGTCAGCACTTCAATCTGCATTTACTCTAGTGCTGACATAAGAAAGAGAAGCAAAGGCATCTGGAAAGGGACGGCTGACTTTTCACCTACTTATTTTCCCTGGAGATAATGTTTCCGAGGAGATGAGATGGGAGGGGGGAATTCCTTTGAGTTGGAGTAGATTGAGTTGGGTAGAATGACTTGGAAGATGGCCAATGAGTGCAGGGGAGTGGGGAATGGGAAGGGAGGGTTTTGGGGCTGGACGTCAGTGTTGGCTACGTATGGAGTCATGTTAGGATGTCGTGCTCAATAAAAAGGCGTTTTTTCTGCAAAGATTCTGTTTGAAATGCATTTTATTCGAGATGACCACGAAACTTGACACATATATTTATTATCAATATACTATCTCAAGAGATCAGATACAGAAAAAATATAAAATAGGCTCCCTGAGTGACCAGGACTTTAAGAGTCAAACCCGGGTAAATTTTCTCTCTAAAACAAAGGTTTGTCCTTGGCTAACACAGCAAAGAAGCCAAAGCTCTCTACTGATGCTGTCATAAGAAGGAAATATGAAGATGAATGGTCAGACTCTGCAATTTTGACCTGCGGTGCTTGCTGACTGCTTGCCGTCCTCTGCCTGAAAGCACATTTCTACAGCAAACGCACATGAACTTGTAGCAGTTCTTGAAGAAGAAGAAAAAAAAATCAAATAATTTGAGCAGCAAATGGATGGTTGATGAGAATGCTCTGCAACAAAAACTGACAATGATTACAGTTCTCCAAAAGAAAAAATGGAGAAGGAAGCCCAGTGGAGAAAAGAAACAATCAGAATTAAGGTTTTACACCCTGTTGGAATTCAGAACAATTTTCAGGTAACTTGCAGGTAACTAAGTTCTGGGCATTCAAGGAGAAGAAAAGGAGAGATTGCAAAAATAGATTCCTGTTGATGCAACCTGCCCTATTAGAAGACAAAGAAAAGAGTTCTTATGTTTAGTTTATTTGTTTATTTAGCGTATGGCATACAAGGCCAAGGAGGCTACAATGTTATGCACACTGTAGAAGTTCTTGCAACCAACAGTTGCTAGTTGATTTGTTGCACCGGTACACTGCAAGAGGGCTAACTAGCTTCACACCAGCTGGCCTGCAGCATTCTCAGAGGAAGTAGTTCCTCCACTGATCACGTCCAGGCAGATCCAGTACCAGTTCCAGCTCCCTGCATGTAATTACAACCAGCAGTCTCCCACCACTGAAATGGTGGTATCTATCTATTTACTTGCAAAAAAATAAATAAATGCTTTCAAACTGCTGGGTGGGTAGGAGCTAGTGACAAGAGATGGGAGCTCACCCTGTCCCACAGAGCTGGTCCCGAACCACCAGAGTGCTGACAATTGCTCAGCATATCTTGTATCATTAAGCCTCTGCTCCAATATGTCTCTGCATGATGGTTAGTGGCTCAATATGATCAGGAACTTCAGCAAAGCTACGCTAAAAGGGGTCATCAGCTCATGAAGGATGCTATCTGCCAGAAGCAGGGATCAGAAAGGCAAGTGAATAATTCCTAAAGCATGCCAAATCCAAGACCTTGGAAGCTCAGTTGTCTTCTTGTTCCTTTGAGTCCATGAAAGACGACTGGAAAGAGACAGAAAACTACCTTCCTGCAAGTCAATGGATGACTATGAAAATTATGCTGATAGGAGAAATTTGGTGTGATTGATCTAGATTATGGATTTCTGGCACAAGGTTGGTTACACCTGTCTGATAAACATGCATGTTGGGAGTGTATGAAAGGTTCAATTAAGAATGCTTGAACTTGAAACCAGAGAGGAAACAAAAATCCAGAACTAAGAACTGGAAATAGAAGTAGTCCTCATTTAGCAACCACAATTGGAACTGGCAACTTAGTCATTAAGTGAATCGGTCATTAAGTGAAATTTTGACTGTGCAAGGATTGGTCACAAAGTTACTTTTTCATCACTGTTGCAACTGCAAACAATCACTGAATGAAGCTGTCACTAAATGAGGGCTATGTATATAGATTTGTACAATACAAAAATGAGAAAGAGCAGTCCTTAAACCAGTGTAATATCAGAAAGCATTTTGGCTCTTAATGTCCATAGCCTGCCTTCATCTATCCTTCATCATTTAATCATATTTCCATGTGGCTTTCCAAATTCTAAAACTCACATGTGTTTTGTTGATAGTAATACAAGATTTTGAAGTGGTTATTAATGGCTTTTGGGAAGAATATTTCTCTAACCGTGGGTGTCACCGGGATTTATAATTGGTTTAAAAAGTGATAGAAAACTGGCAAACCTTTTTGTTCGTGCATGTATGATTTTCCCTGACCAGTTATGCCGAACTCTAAGGGATGGTGCTCATTTCCATTTCTTAGCCAAGGGAGCCAACATGGTTTAAAGACATTCCTGTGGTCATGTGGCCACCATGACTATATGCCAAGGTGCACAGTACACTGTTACAAGCTAGGTGGGCAGGAGCTGGGGCAACTAACAGGAGCTCGCCCCATCGCGCAGCGCTGGGGTCTCAAACCTGGGCTGCTGACAAACTCAGCATCTTTAACTGCTAAGCCATCATACCCCCTTATAATCAACGTATAAGTTTCTAACATCAAGAAACATTCACTAATACTTATGTAATTAAGTACATTGTTGTCTGCACACAATTTACTACTATAAAATAGTCACAATGGAGCACTGAAGATTCCTTTAAAAGCATGTTTTATTTAGAAACAATATTCCATTAAACTCAATCAAGATTACTCATAGATACATGTCACGATGCCTTAGAAACCGACCTGTTTGCAGGCACAAAATAACATAATTCTGTACTGAAATGCTGCAGAAGAATTGTAACTGAATCACATACTCTAAAGGACCTCCAAAATATGTAATACAGTGCTGCTTTATTGAAACAGCTGGCAAATTTTTCAGAAGAAAATACAGACAGTTACCTCTCCTGGGTCTTCTAGAAGGACATAAAAAACCCCTAAGAAATAAAACATGTACACAAAATTCCATATTATTTGTATTTCTGTTCTCTAAAATTGCCCCTGGGCCATATTTCCCTAGATTAGAGTTTTTCTAATAAAAAAACTAGGTCTGAAAACTTGGCTCAGGCTTCAAGGCCAACCCTATAATTAGGCAGAGAAAGCCAAGGATTCAAACTAATAGTATGAATATTAAAAGTTAAACTTTCAGTGTACCACCCAACCATTTTTTAATTCCCTAAAATAACCTGTTTTCATTTTTTTGTACATATATTTTCCTGATTTATGCTTCTTGCCACATTTCATCAATATCTAAAATGTATTGCTCTCTTTTTAATGTAAGCACCATTGTTTACATACAGTTTTTCAATCTTTTCCCTGCAGTTTTTGCTATTTTTTTCCCCTCAAACAGTACACATGTTGGTCAGACTTTAGTTAACAATAGTTGTGAGCCTCTGGGGAACAGACTGCTCAAATCCTCCACCAATACAATCTGTGGTGAAAATCTTATATAGCCCTAGAAGTGGAAGGAATTAAGAATTATCATTCTCTTTTGTAACATGTCTCCAGTCAAGAGCTTTGCAGAACAGAAGCTGTTATGAGGGTGTTTCCGCAAATGCTGGTCAAGTACTATAAAGGAAAATAATTTTCAGACAAGGACAATGGTAAAATTAACATAACTTCTTAAGTGGTGGGTTTATTTTTCTGGATTTAGCAATAGTAGGGAGCAAAGTTTCTATTTGATATCAGAACAACAACAACAAAAAAAAAAACACCACCAATTTTTAAAGCAGTTCCTTTTATTACTGTGTAATTTCTTCATTGAGTTTAATTAAACTCTCCAAAGCTTGATGAGCAAATTTTTAATTAAGCTCCCATAATATAAGAGTAAACATATAAAATAGCTGGCTCCATTGGAAAATGCATTTGAATTTCACAGACTCTATTAAATATTGGAGCTGTTGCTAAAGAAAGAAAAACAGCAATGTGGCTAAAAGAAATACCTACATTATAAAAGTTTTACTTTAATTTTCATTTTATTGAAACAATTTTATGTACATTTACAGCACTTACTGCCATACTAGCTACACATGCTGTTCCAATTTTCCAGAGATTCAAAGGTAATTAAAATTTTCAAACCTGGAACTCAGTTTCCAAATATCTTTGGAATCCACTTCATTTAATGTCCAACTTTTTTATTTCTTAAAGAGAGAGTTCTGGGTGCTCCTTACTCACTCTTTCTGCCTATTTTGTATTGTCAGATATAATTTTTTTCTGGATCACATTCTATTTTCCACAAACATAGAAACTTTGTTTCTGGACTGTAGCCATTTCATATGTATGGAATAGTATTCTTAGTTTTTTCACTATATACTCATAAATTGACTACTTAGGTATAATCCCTATGCAGAACATATGGCTTAATTTCTTACTTTTCTGAATCTATGTTGACTAAAAGTGGGTTAAAACTGCCTTCTTTGCAGACCCATTTTCTGGCCATTCAACAAGATAATAGTGAGGTAGGCCAGAGAAAATTATTGTGGTAGTGGCAGAGGAATTTTAAACTGCTTGAATTTAAACTGTGCAGCCTCATTTTCCTTTTTAAGATGACTTTGTTTGATTTCATTATAAAAGGAAGCAGCTCTCCTAGTGCACCCCAGTGACTCTTTCACACACAATTCCTCCACAGATGGTCCCTCCATGGCAGTATAATCCAAAAAGGTAGAAAGTTCTGTCCCTTGATATATAGCTATAAAAATACATAGATAATGCAAATTATTTCCCTGTTGTTCACCTTTCTCCTTGTTTTTCTTGCCTTTTTACTCCATTTTAAAAATTAACTTGGGATTTTGTAAGATTTTCTGAAGTTTAATACCCTGTTTCCCCCAAAATAAGACATCCCCTGATAATAAGCCCCAATTGGGCTTTTGAGCACATGGCAATAAGGCCAAGCACTTATTTCAGGGTTCAAAAAAATGTAAGACAGGGTCTTATTTTCGGGAAAACATGGTAATAAACATCAAGCTATGTTTTTGCTAGTGATGTTTCTTCTTGCTGTGGTCTGGATATTTATTTATTTATTAAATTTGTATATCTTTAAATTTAGCAGGGGGCACGAGGGCTCAGCCGTTAAAGATGCTGAGCTTGTCATCTGGAAAGCTGACAGCCCAAGTTCAAGACCCAAGTGCTGCACGATGGAGTGAGCTTCCGTTCCTTGCCCCAGCTCCTGTACACTTAGCAGTTCAAAAGCATGCAAATGCAAGTATATAAATAAGTACCACTTCGGTGGGAAAATAACAGCATTCCATGCGCCTCATCATATAGCCATGCTGGCCATGTGACCATAGAAGCATCTTCGGACAATGCTGACTCCCTCGGCTAAGAAACAGAGATGAGCACTGTCCCCTAGAATCGGACATGAGTGGATAGGGGAAACCTTTACCTTTAGTCTTTATCTTTAAATTTAAAATATTTATATATTTTAATACTTGTAATTAATTGTTATTTATTTATTTTATAGAAAGAGACTGGATGGGATTGTGCTATATTCAAACTAAACTGGAGATTGCCCACTGTAATTTTCCAGCAGTAGGATCTGTCACCTCTACATCCATTCCTGGAAGGATGCTCAGTCTTGCTTTAGTATTCTTCACACAGGCACTTTGAGAACATGTGGCCTTCAGAACAGAACGGGGTGATTGCTGCCACTTCCTGTATGCAATAGTGGCAAATATCTGTAGCTCGGGTGTAGGATCAGGGTGAAGGTTTATAGCATTCCATCAGCCGAGGGCCCAGGGGAGGGGCGGGGGGGTGGCGGTTATTATTAACGAGGATCTGGGTCCTAGGGAGACCACTGTGCCTCAGATAGCCGGATGTGAGTCCCTCCTTGTGAGGTGGGGTTCAGATGGGCTTGTTGCTTACGTACCTGGCTCCCTGCCGCGTGGCAACAGCCCTACCTGAGCTACTCGACGTGATAGCCACGGTGGCAGTTGATACACCCAGGCTTTTAGTCATGGGTGATTTCAACTTGCCATCCATTGGTGAAACGTCTGAGGTGGCTCGGGAGTTCATGGCTTCCATGACGGCCATGGACCTGACCCAGTTAGTTCATGGCCCTATTCACAGGGGAGGTCACACTCTGGATCTGATTTTTGTCTCTGGCCAGTGGTTGAGTGGTCTTGTTATTGGGGATATAGACGTGGAACCCTTGTCATGGACAGACCACTCACTCCTTCGCCTGGATTTTCGAACCGCTGCCCCCCGCCGCAGGGAGGCGGATCCAATTAGATGGATCCGCCCCAGGCGCCTGATGGGTCCTGAGAGGTTCCAGACGGAGCTTGGGCCATTTCCTGAGGTTCTAGCACATGACTCGGCCGAGGAGCTGGTAGCCGCCTGGGACCGGGCGGCTGGTGGGGCCTTGGACCGAGTCGTGCCTTTGTGGCCTCTGACCCGGTGCTGATCCCGCACGGCTCCTTGGTTCACTGAGGAGCTGAGGGAAATGAAGCGCTGGAAAAGACACCTGGAGAGCGGTTGGAGGGCCAGTCTCGCTGAATCTGATCGAACACGGGTAAGGTCGCATATTAAGGCCTACCTAGTGGCGATAAAGACGGCAAAGTTTAATTACTTTTCCGCCTCTATTGCATCATCAGGGAATCGTCCGGCCACCCTGTTCAGGGTTACCCGCTCCCTGCTTCATCTGGGAGTGCGGGAGGATCTCTTGGAAGGCAGGGTGGAGGATTTCGGACAATACCTGTATGATAAAATCGCTCAGATCCGGGGTGATTTGGACTCTGACTGGGTAGATCAGGGCAGGGTGACAAGGAATAGTCTTGAGAATGTTATCTGGGAGGAGTTTGATGCTGTGACTCCTGATGATGTGGACAGGATTTTGGGGAGACTTAGTGCGGCCACATGTTTACTGGACCCATGTCCCTCCTGGTTGGTACTGGCTTCCTGGGAGGTTACACGAGGCTGGCTCCAGGGTGTTATCAATGCTTCGTTGAGTGAGGGTTACTTCCCCACCGCCTTGAAAGAGGCGGTGGTGAGGCCTCTCCTCAAGAAGCCGTCCCTGGATCCGGCAATATTGGCCAACTATCGTCCTGTCTCTAACCTTCGCTTTATGGCGAAGGTTGTTGAGAGTGTGGTCGCACCACAGTTTCCGCAATTCCTGGAGGAAACATCTTATCTAGATCCGTTCCAGTCGGGTTTCAGGTCTGGGCACAGCACGGAAACGGCATTGGTCGCATTGGTTGATGATCTCTGGAGGGCTCAGGACAGGGGTTGTTCCTCTGTTCTGGTCCTGTTAGACCTCTCAGCGGCTTTTGATACCATCGACCATGGTATCATGCTGCACCGGCTGGAAGAGTTGGGGGTGGGAGGCACCATGTTGCGGTGGTTCTCCTCCTTTCTCTCCGACCGGTCGCAGTTTGTGTTGGCAGGGGTGCAGAGGTCGACCTCGAGGCCTCTCATTTGTGGAGTGCCACAGGGATCGGTCCTCTCGCCCCTTCTGTTCAACATTTATGTGAAGCCGCTGGGTGAGATCATCCGTGGCTTTGGGGTGAGATACCACCAGTACGCTGATGACACCCAGCTGTACATCTCCACCCCAGGCCACCCCAACGATGCCCTTGAAGTGATGTCCCAGTGCCTGGAGGCTGTACGGCTCTGGATGGGGAGGAACAGGCTCAAGCTCAACCCTTCCAAGACTGAGTGGCTGTGGCTCCTGGCATCCCAATATAGTCAGTTGACTCCATCACTGACTATTGGGGGCGAGTCATTGGCACCCACAGAGAGGGCTCGCAATCTGGGAGTCCTCCTGGATATGCAGCTGTCCTTGGAGGAACATCTGACGGCTGTAACCATGGGGACCTTTTGTCAGGTTCGCCTGATTCGCCAGTTGCGGCCCTTTCTTGATTGGGATTCCCTGTGCACAGTCACTCATGCCCTCGTCACCTCTCGCCTTGACTACTGCAACACTCTCTACATGGGGCTACCCTTGAGGAGCACCCGGAGGCTCCAGCTCGTCCAGAACGCAGCAGCGCGGGTAGTGACGGGAGCAGCATGGCGCTCCCATGTAACACCGCTCCTGCGCGAGCTGCACTGGCTCCCAGTGGTCTTCCAGGTGCGCTTCAAGGTGCTGGTTATCACCTTCAAAGCGCTCCATGGCATAGGGCCTAGCTATCTTCGAGACCGCCTGCTGCTACCGACGACCTCCCATCGACCTGTGCGCTCCCACAGAGAGGGCCTCCTTGGGGTGCCATCAGCCAGACAGTGTAGGCTGGTGACCCCCGGGGGAGAGCCTTCTCTGTGGGGGCACCTACCCTCTGGAATCAACTCCCCCCAGAGATAAGGAGAATCCAGGACCTCAGTGCCTTCCGTCATGTCCTTAAAACCCATTTATTTAAACAAGCCGGGCTGGTTTAAGATGAAATTTTTAACTGTTTTAAATGTTTTAAACATTTTAATTGGTAATGAGTTTTAATTGGGCCAAATTTATATATCTTTTAATTGTTTTTTAATATTTGTCCTGCATGTTTTTTTTTTAGTTTTGGCTGTACACCGCCCTGAGTCCTCAGGGAGAAGGGCGGTATAGAAATTCAATAATAAATAAATAAATAAATAAATAAATAAATAAATAAATAAATAAATAAATAAATCACAAGAACCTCACATGACACATCCACACCTGAAGCCCTTATAAACAGAAGAACACTGACACTGACAGTGTTCAGCCTAAACTCTTGTTTACCTAGCCTGGTAACAAAACATTCGGAAACCAACCCACAAGCCCAAAGAATGAACCTTCACCCCCCCCCCCCACTTCCTGTTAGGAAGGCCTTTCTTGAAATGAATTTAAGAGAAAAGGAAAGGGGACAAACTCTGACCCCAGGATTTTAAAAAGAACATTTCCTACTCCTACAATTATTAGGGTTGTCTCCAAAGCCTCTATTTGTCCTGTCTTTTTGCTATTCCCACTAATTTCCTCATCATTCCATTCTGAAGTTTTATTGACATAATACAATTCTGTTTCACTACTAAATATCATGTTTAAATGACCAGGCCTATCCTGAGCTTGCTGAATTGAGCCATCATTCCCTTTGTTCATCCTTACACAATTATTATTACTGCTTTTCATTTTTATAATATAATGTGGAGCTTTCAATTCCATTTTATTGTTCTTGGTTTTTACAATCAAACCCAGTCTGAAATTGGTTTCAATATCTATGGTTACCCATCCCTGTAGACCAAAGATAGTCAACATTTTGTGGCTGTGGTCCAGCTTGGTCTTGGCATGGCAAACTGAGGTCCACGTTCATCAAAGTGGGCATGTCCATGGTAAAGAAATGGGAAAAACCAAGATCAAGCATACATTTGAGCTAGCTTTATTGAACTGGGATAAACACATGTCTATCATCCATCAAAAATTAAAATAAATCAATATAATAGCAATAGCACTTAGACTTATATACCACCCCATAATGCTTTACAGCTCTCTCTAAGCAGTTTACAAAGTCAGCCTATTCTCCCCCCCCCCCCCCCCCCCAACAATCTGGGTCCTCATTTTACCCACCTTGGAAGGATAGAAGGCTGAGTTAACTTTGAGCCCATCAGGATCGAACTCCTGGAAGTAACTAGAGTTAGCCTGCAATTCTGCATTCTAACCACTGCACCACCAGGGCACTATTTCAAATAAATAAATAAATAAAACAAAATAATTAAAATTAACTAACTAATTAATTGAAAACAAAAACAAACAACTCAAAGGGCAGACTGGATGGACCATTGGTTCCTTTTTTCCCACATTTCTAGGTAAATTACAGATTGTGGGGTTATTATTCATGCCTTAATTTGTGTGTTTTTTTAAACTTCCATTGTATAACACATAAATAACAAACATAACTATACTAAAGCAAGGCTTCTGAGAGCAGAAATCCTGTTCCTCTATTGTTAATTTATGCATCAATTGATAAGCTATTTGAAATAGAAACCCTTTGTGTCAGGGTCAATGTATGCCTCTATGTTTAAGTAGAGGGCAAACTGATGCATTCTAAAAAGCTTTTCAGATGTTTTCAGTTTAAACTTAAACCACCTCAATTTAACCCCAAATTTCTATCATTTGAACTACACGGGTTCTATCATCTCTGATCTGTCTCATTAGACATGGTCTGGTCGAGCTGTATGTTGAGTCCAGGTCAGTACAATTCCCTTCCTTTCCGAGAGTCCCTTTTATCTTGCTTTATTTCATTAAACCGATGGCAGAATCACCATTTGCTTCTGCTTGTTTCAGTTAACACTTCAGAAAAGTCCATCAAAATGTCTTCAAAGGCCAAATCGTTATGTACCCATATGCTGTGGCTGCAACACAAGCTGTAAACCATTATATGAAGGTTCAGATGGCCCCACAGTGCTCACAGGTTGAGTTCCACTGTGAGCTTCGATAACCTTGTTTGGAAGTGCCTTATGCTTTAAATTAATTAAACATGTACAGCCCTCCTAAAACATGTGTCGTTGGATGCTTAACTTTCTAGGAATAATAGGTTTTTTTTTTCAGAAACCAAAATAAAATATTGTCATTAATTGTTCTGAATACATGTTTCTCGTGTTTTTATGTCTCACAGAATGAATTTAGCTGCCTAAAGTCTCTCTGAAAAATTTAATATAACGTAGCTTGACAAGAGCAGCCCTGTATTTGTTCTTTTGTTTTTCCAAAATTAGACTCAATATTTTTGCAGAGGAATAAAATAAGTTTCAGGATTTCTTGCCATGAGCAATTTTCTCTCAGGCTTTTGGTCTATTTACCTTTTTCCGAGGCTTACAAATGTTCATTTCTGCAATTTCTTCTTGTCATGAAGTTTTTAAGCCTTTATTAATATAAAACAAATGGAAAATACTCAGAAATCTTTTGTTTCCTGTTTCAGAAGCATACAAGAAGAAACATTCCACTCTTAACACAAGCTTAAGAGAAGCCAATCTCAGTACTGATTGAAACTCTCTTAAAGTGTAGGTAATTCCTTGAGTTTTTCCAAATATCCCTTTTTTTTTTCCTCTCAAGAAGTCTGAGTGAGCAAAAGAGCGATAATCACTGTCATTCAGTTTACCAAAATGGAACTTCAAAATAGATCTCTGAAAATGACATCAGTTCAAGTAATCAAACAAAACCACTAAACATTAAATCAGAGCAAAGGCCTCTGATCAGAAACATATTCAAGTTCAAAATCTTCTCTACGGTGTTAAATTTGATGAACTGGGTCATAATTCGATATGTACTTACAGGCCAAAAGCTCTTTCCCAGTCATCTCCAGAATAAGACTGCCTAGGCCAAAGCCACATGCAGGGTTTGAAGTGGATGAGCTCCTGTCTTCTCAATTGACCATTAGGTATATACCAGTGATGGCGAACCTTTTAGAAACCGAGTGCCCGAACTTCAACCCAAAACCCACTTATTTATCACAAAGTGCCAACACGGCAATTTAACCTGAATACTGAGGTTTTACTACCTAAAATAATGATAAACAACGCAGATTTCAGCTAATTGTTCTAAGAAAAACATGATAACTGTACTTTTATGCCCCTTCATTTTTTCTGCTTTTGAAATATTACAACAATAAAAAGAAAAACTTTTGTAATATCATTTCTCTTCCCTCCCTCTCTCTCTTTACCCCCTCTGTCTTTCTCTCTCTGTTTTTCTTTCTTTCTCTTTCCCCTCTCTCTTTCTCTCTTTCCCTCCCTCCCTCTCTCTCTCTCTTCTCCTCTCTTTCCTCGGAGAAACCCAATAGAGCTGGGGCGAAGGAGCGCATGCCCACAGAGAGGGCTCTTTGTGCCACCTCTGGCACATATGCCATAGGTTCGCCACCAGGGATATATATATACTGTACCTGGCCAGGATTATGAGTGCATATTATGCTGATTTTAGGATAGAGAACAAACCAATGTTTATAATCAATTGCTATCTTTATACCTGTTTAGATCATTCGTTTACATTAAGCTTTCCTGTTTTCACATAAATGTCTTTAGAAAGGCATATTTCTAAATTATTCATACACCTAGACTTATTTGCAAAAAAGTAAACTGAACCCTAAGAGGCATATTTTCAAGGAGAAATAGAAATAAAGAGATAGAGAGACAGAGACGGAGATGGGAGATGGAGACAGACAGAAAGACAGACAATGGGATCATACACAGGACAGTGAGAGCCAGTCTGAGGTAGTGGTTAAGGCATTGGGCTAGGAACCAAGAGACCATGAATACACAAAGTAATTAGGTGACGTTGAGCCATTTCTCTTGACCCTAGAAAAGTGGCAATGGCAAACCACTTCTGAAATCTTGCCCAAAAAAACCTGCAGGGACTTGTCCAGACAATTGTGAGGAGTCAACAATGCATTGTGCTCTCTCTCTCTCACACACACTCACACAACTCAGGACTAAACTATGATTCACATGCACTGGAATGGTCAGGTATCAAATGATTCTACATGGTGTTGGAGTGGCATAGTTTGTTCGGAATTCTGAAGTTAGTAGAGGGCCTGCAGGACAAAAAAATCTGTAATTCATCCAAGTTGTTTTAGTGACGACTTAAATCCAAGTTCTTTTCAGCTCCTGTTCCAAGGCTAAACCTCTCTGGCAGATTTAGAACACTGTTTGTTTTAAGATGTATGGTTTCACCCTTTCATTCTCTAATATAAACTCCAGATAAAAGCAGTTGGGTGACAGCGTGCTTACAACAACTCTGTGCCAAGCGAATTATTCCCTTTAAATTAGAAAGGCAACAGAACATCACCTGCTTTAACAGAGAGCAGTCACCTTATCAAGGCAAAGGCAGAGCCAACAACGGCAAGTTTGTGGATTCTCCAATAGATGAAAGAGAATTGCTTGTTATTGGCTAATGTCTCTTCATCATCTCACTTTACTCATGTAATTAAAAATAATTTTCTGCCAATGGCAAAACACATCAGGAGTTGGAAATGAACACAATTCAGAACAGACTCATTTTCAATCTGCTTCTGCAGAAGTTCTTTGCATGTCTATAGACAGGCTTCTTGATATCTGAAAGCTAGTTAACAATGAAAAATTTTCCTTCAGGTTGCAGCCTTCTTCCTAATGAAGTAAACAGCAGCTGTCTCACAAAGGATGCAGCCCAAAAGGAGATGTAAAAACTATGCAAACTTGACAGTTTGGCCTTCACCTTTACTAAATCTGTTCATTCATACAGCTTTTTCCATTCTGGGGCAAAGCTCCCAGAATCCCCTAGCCAGAAATATTGACTAGTTATTCTGGGAAGTTTTGATCCCATAGGACATGAATTTGAGGAAGACTGCTTTAATTCTTTCCTCTTGGAGATGCGAATTCAGCAGGAATTCTAAGTAGAGGATGTGTTCCTGAACATAAAGTTATTACTTATTAGATTTTTATCCTGCCGTTACTATTTTATAAGTAATTTGTAAGTAAGGTAGCAGACATATCTAATACTCTCTCCTCTTATTTTCTCCACAACAACAACTCTGTGAGCTGAATTGGACTGAGAGAGAGTGACTGGCCCAAAGTCACCCAGCTGGCTTTCGATTTCTAAAGTGGGATTAGAATTCACAATCACCTGGTTTTGATGCCTAAGGTGGCATGAGAATTCACAGTCTCCTACTTTCTAGGCCAGCATTTTAACCTGTAGACCAGACTGAATGCTAAAGATGAATTAACAGAACATAAACAAATAATAAAATAGAATTGAATATGCTCATAATGTAGTTTCCTTTGAAGCACAGTCCTGGTTACCAATGAATCCTCCCACATACTTTCTATATTAAGTAAAACGTACATTTATTGGAAAACACATCAAGACAAAATCCTCATTTCTATCCAAGTTACATCTTGAAGAAAGTAAAGTACATATAGCAAAAACACTTAGACTTATATAGTGCTCCACAGTGCTTTACAGCCCTCTCTAAGCAGTTTACAGAGTCAACATATTGCCCCCAACAATCTGGGTCTTCATTTTACGACTTTGGAAGGATGGAAGTCTGAGTCAACCTTGAGCCAGTCAGAATCAAACTGCTGGCAGTCAGCAGAATTAGCCTGCAATACTGCATTCTAAGCACTGCACCACCATGGCACAATAAATATGATCTTCCCTTTCAACTCTTGAACACAAAGGTTGATTTCACTAATAAAAGGCCATTGTTTAATAGACCAAATTCTTAACAAGAGAAACACCCAGCCACAAGGAGAGCTCTCATTTGCTCCAGGTCTCACATAAACTCCTAAACTGGGTTTGTGTTTTCTCTAGTTTTTGTATACAACCCAGAGTACATTTAAAAAATAAATGAAAATAAGGACAAATTGAGGTTACAGTCTCTAATAATATTTTTAACCATAATGCTGATGATTCCCTGTTGGGATTTCAGGCAAAGAGAAAGGAACGGGATAGGTACTCATCTTTCCCTAGATCAGAACTGCCTAGATTTAAAAATTTATGATGGTTAAGAAAATACCATGTATTCAAAGCTTTTTGAATACAGTGTTATGGGGGTTTATTTTCTGAAAGAGTTGTAAAACTTTTTCTGTACAATAAAGGAGAATATTTGTAGCTCAGGGTTTAAATGAGCTGTCCTTGCTGCTCTCTGAGCTTGTTTCCTTGCAAATGTTTCATTACCCAATAGTGATGTTGTTGGGTAGGTGAAACATCTGCAAGAAAGCAACCAAACTAAGAGAGCACCAAAGGCCCCTCGACTCTTTCTATTTTTCAACAGGCTCATTGCATGCCCATTTCCCTGGAATACACCACTTCTATAAACAATATGGGCCCAGTAGAGACATCTGCTTGCCTCTGAATAGAAAGAGAATCAGACACTGTAAAACCACCAAAGAGATACAGGAAGAGTAAATTAGCATTGAAAAAAACATTTTGCAAATGATTGGGTAGAAATGCCCAGGATGCCCAGCATGTTCACATTACTGTTGTTGATGATAATATTATCTAATCAGCCAACAAATATCACAATCCTTTAGATTGAGTATTTTCCTATGGTTCAAATTCTAATCAAGAATCAAGGAATTACAGAAGCAGTATTGAAAATTGAAAACTTCCAAATAATGAGAGATTTTAGTATGGCTCCAAGAGCTCCAATTAGTATTGATATTATAGTTGATAGGTCTTCTAAAACCTATCAACTTTAAAGTGTGAAATTTGATATTTTGGTACTTTTTCCATTTGTTTTTCATCCATTTATCCTCTGTTATTGTTAATATCTATGAACTGCGCCTTTTTTTTTTCATTTTGATAGCATTAATGTCTCTGTATTTTAAAATTCCACAAGATCTTGATCTTCTTTTCTACTAAGATGGGCATCCCAGTTTGGGTGATCTCGATACTCTTTGTTAACTGTAAAGCCATATTTCAATATTTTAATTAAAGATTATATTATGCAAATAAAACTTATACAACTATATGAAGTAGAAATACATTTAAAAAAATAAAAAATGCAACACATGCAGAAAAAGGAAAAAGAGAAAACAAGGAAAGGAAAAAGATAGACAAATAATCCTTTCATACCCAAGAAATATAATTAACAGAAACAAATTGTCACAATCTCTTAAAATACAACCAACCCCACTTCATTCCATACCTCACCCCAATGTCTATAAACCTATCTCTAGTATCGTGCAAGTCTCTACTAAACAGTGAACATCCAGAAAGGGTTATCAAAAATAACAATTTGTAAAGTTTACAAATTATATCTATGATACCCAATCTGAATCCTTCCTCTACATTTTAACAAATTCACCCCTATTCCCTCTCTTCAAATAATCAAAGTTCAATCCCTCTATCAAAAAGTTAAACATTACCAGAAATAACAACCAATTATTTTATCTTCAGACAAATAAACCAACACTGTATTCTTTCTTCTTTCTCAATATTCTTCCCCAATGATTTTTAAATTCCTCAAAGAAAGTTCTAACATCATTTTTTTTTTTTTCATATTCTCTTTGTCACTTCTCTCAAAGCTCTTGACATTAATGTTGGATCCTTTTGTAATTCCAGTGGTGATGCCAACAAATCCCTTTTGTAAATCCAATGTAAAAAAAAAACTATCCATATCAATCTTCTGGATTATCTGGATATTTTAAATATTCATCCAGTTTCATTTGTAAATTCATTATTACCTTCTGTTTCTTGAAGGCTATAATTTTTAAATCCAACTGTAAGTCCATTTCAGTTTTATTCAGTGGGCCTTGTTCTCCTTCGATAATACTGATACTAATTCTAATTCCACTATAGAATTAAATAATTTGAAAACTTCCTGCACCTATTGGACAAATATTTATTTTTAAAAAGCCATCTAGTGCCCTCTAGTGTTCAACCTTCAACATCATTTTATCAATCTCCAAGTATAAACAAGGGAATTTTCCCAGAAGAAAATATCCTTTCAATTAACTTCAAAGTTTTAAATCAAGTCTATCTGAGCCCTTAATCCATTTAAAACTTTCTAAAGGCAACAGTAATAATCTTTAATTACTCTTTTGCTATATATTCTGAAAAGAAAGTTACAAAAATTTAAACTCATAATTTTCTTTTTCAATGGTTTGAAGAACTCACCAAGCAAATACAAGCAGATTTGAAGATCTGAAGGTTTTCAATCTTCAACATTCAGTAACAACAACAAAAAAGTAAACTCCAAAGTGATTAAATGAAGTTTGATCAAATAAGTCCATAAAAGGCTATATTGACAACTCTGAGTTTGGTGGAAATACAACTTCGATCTTTTTGCAAAAGACTGGAAAAATGCCATCTCATCACAAAAACAAAAAGAAAGAAAAAATATAATGAAAAACAGATGTCTAGAGTATATATCTATAATCCCCAGATCTCTCCTTGCTCTGGAGTGAATTCTTGGTAGCCCAGATCCAGTATACAGCTGCCATTCAACCATAATACCTCTCATTTGCCATTCCTCACTGAAGGCAGCACCCAATAAAACTACATTTTTTACATAAATTTCAGCACACAATTTTTGCAACTCTGTCTTGGCATTCTTTATTCTCAGTATGTGCAATTTTGCTACAATCACTATGATTTCTTCTTTCATCTTACATAATCAAAACCATGCTATCATTTGAAATATGTTCAATTGTGTCTTTATTTCTCTTTGTTCACATAGCTTATTCTTCTGTTTTCATGATTTTTCATGTTTTGATTCGATTTCATTCTTCAAAATTCCAATTTTCAGTCAATGCCAAGTTTGTTTGTTTGTTTGTTTGTAATACTTCTACCCCATAGCAATAAAAGTACTCTTGGTAGCTTACAGGTAAAATAACAAAATGTAAAACAACCATGGTGAGGCTAAAGCATTCATAAAAATAAAAATGGCAGACACATTAGCCCCCACATAAGAATTCAGGAAGAGAGGGAGAGGGGGAGGGAGAGGAGAAGGAAAGAGAGAGGGGGGGAGGGGAGAGGGAGGGAGGGAGGGAGAGGGAGAGAGAGGGGGAGGGATTAGAGATGATAGACAGACAGACAGACAGACAGACAGACAGACAACCAGGCAGATGGTGTCATACGAACAACTTTGGAACATGGCAACCCAAATTTAAAAGAAGGTGAATAAGGTGGTAAAGATAATTTATTTGCAGACAACAGGAAATTCAGATAAAAGGGGTATCCCTTCCTTGGTTTATGGGATTATTTATTTTATTCATTAAACATGAAACTCAGTCAACTGAACATTCAAAAATGCATCAGAAATACCATTGATGGTATGCTAATGGTTGATACGGGTTGCTGCCAGCATCCTAGGTATCAACCAAGCACCTTCTTAAGATGTACGATGTTCCAAGTAGCACTGTTTTTTTGCAGTTCCACTGGTGTTATTGCAGGAAACTGCAATTTGTTGATGCATCTTACCAAGTACCCCGATGACAATGGGTATCACTGTTACATGTTTCATCCATAGCCGTGTAGTTTCGATGGCCAGGTCGCGATATTTCATGATTTTTTCCGGTTCTTTTTATTCAACTCTGGCATCTCCTGGTACTGCGATACATTTCGGTTTTCGACAACTGTGATATCTGGCATGTTGTATTCCAAGTGACGATCTGTCTGTATTCGAAAGTCCCACAAGATCTTCACCTTCTAATGGGATTATTATTATTATTATTATTATTATTATTATTATTATTATTATTATTATTAATTGGTTAATCTTTAGTGAGATTCACAGCCTTTGAGGCTGGTTAATAGCTCAGCAGCTCAAGTCCTAACCAAGGACCTAGGAACTGTTAAGGTATCGTTGGAGGATGTAAGCTGTTCCGAGTAAGGTGGTTTTTTGTAGAGTCAAAATGTTCAAGTCCAGCAAATTTAGAATTTCTAAATAGCGGGGTAGCCCTTTGGGTATTGCTCCGAGGGCTCCAATTACAATCGGGACAACACACGATTTCTTTTTCCACAGTCGCTCAATTTCAATTTGTAAGTCCTGGTACTTTGTGATTTTTTCTTGCTGCTTATCTTCAATTCGTGCATCACCAGGTATTGCAATGTCAATGAACCATACTTTTTTCTTTTCAACTATTGTTTTGTCAGGTGTGCTGTGGACCAAGTGCCTGTCAGTCTGAATCCTAAAGTCCCACAAGATCTTGAGTTTCTCATTCTCTAAAACTTTCTCAACCTGATATTCCCAGTGGTTTTTGCTATACTCAAATCCAAACTTCTGGCACAATTTCCAGTGAATGATTTTAGCAACACGGTCATGGCATTGTAGGTAGTCAGTTTGTGAAATTTTGCTGCACCCACTGATCAGGTGGTCAACTGTCTCCTCTTTCTCATTGCAGAGGCGGCATTTGCTGTTGGTGGTAACATGTTGAATTTTTGCCTTCATACAGTTTGTGGCTAGGGCTTGTTCTTGAGCTGCCAAAATAAAGCTTTCTGTTTCTTTTTTCAGTACTCCTGATCTTAACCAGTTCCAAGTTAGTTTCTGGTCAGCTTTGCCTTCAATATTTTTCAAGTATTGGCCATGCAGAGCTTTGTGTTTCCAATTTTCAGCTCGCTGCTCAATTACTTCTTTCTTATATTCTGCTTTTGTTTTAGTTGTCTTTAAAAGGCCTCCTTTATTTACTTCCTTAATCATTGGTTCTTCATTTTTCTGGATGTAATCATTCAAGCTGCATTTTTCTTCTTCCACAGTCTGCTTTACTTGTAGGAGTCCTCGACCACCCTCTGCTCTTGGTAAATATAATCGGTCAACATCACTTTTAGGGTGCAAAGCATGATTCATTGTCATAAGCTTCCTTGTTTTTCTGTCCAAATTGTCTAACTCCATCTGGGTCCAGTCAATTATTCCTGCAGAGTATCTAATCACAGGTATAGCCCAGGTATTTATGGCTTTTATGATGTTTCCTCCACTCAATTTGGACATTAATATCTTACGAATTCGCCGAATGTACTTGGCTGAAGTTAATTCCTTGATTTTATTATGCATTAAGTCAGAGGCTTCTAAAATCCCCAAGTACTTGTAGCCTTCTTCTGATTTTACTGCCTTCATCATTTCTTCATTCTCTAGTTCTATTCCATCCTCTTCTATGATCTTGCCTGCTTTGGTTGCTATTGTTGCACATTTGTCAATTCCAAACTGCATACCAATGTCTTGGCTGAATTCTTTTGTGTTTTCAATTAATAAATTCAGTTCAGCTTTTGTTTTACCAAACAGCTTCAAATCATCCATGTACATCAAGTGCGAGATTTTCAGTCCTTTCTTTGCAAGTTCGTATCCACAGTTCATCTTCTTCAAAATGATTGTCAGTGGTAGCATTGAGAGTATAAAAAGTAGGGGTGAAAGGGAATCGCCCTGGAAAATGCCTCGTTTAATTTCAACTTCACCCAGTTCTTCTTCATTAGCCATAAGTTTTGTTTTCCAGAGGTTCATTGAAGATTCCATGAATTTTTGTATGTTGCTGCTGATGCCTAATATTTCCAGGCATTTCTTGATCCAGCTATGGGGAACTGAATCAAATGCTTTCTTATAGTCTATCCAAGCCATGAACAGGTTGGTTCGTCTTTTCTTTGAGTTCTTTAGGATTAGCTTGTCGATCAGCAATTGATCCTTTGTTCCTCTTGAGTTTTTGCAGCATCCTTTCTGTTCTACAGGAAGCAAGTTATTTCTTTCTAGGTATCCATAGATTTGGTTTGCAATGATACCAGTAAGAAGTTTGTATGTTGTTGGCAAACAGGTGATTGGCCTATAGTTTCCAGGGTCCTTTCCTTTTTCTTTATCTTTTTGGATCAAAAATGTCCTTCCAGTTGTCATCGATCCATCATTTTCAGGTGTTTTTAGGATCTGGTTCATCTGGGTTGCCAATCTTTTGTGCAGACTTGTAAGTGCCTTTAACCAGAAGCCATGCAGCTCATCCGGTCCAGGTGCACTCCAGTTCTTCACTTTTCTTGACTGTCTTTGCACCATTGCTTTTGTTATTTTCATGTCTTCCATTTTATGCACTTTAATAGAGTCCTCAACCTGTTTGATCCATTTTGCATTTCTGTTGTGCTTCTTGTTGTTTTCCCACAAATTCTTCCAGAATTTCAGAGCTTTCTCTTTATCAGGCTTTTCATTTGTTGTTACCCCCGTTTCCATTTTCTAAACTCTTATAAAACTGGTGCTGATTTGCTCTGAACTGTGAGTTTTCCTTGAACTGAGTTACTCGGTTTTCATACCTTTTAATCTTTTCAGCGATGGCAACAACCCTCTGCTTCAGCTCTTCAATTACTACTGCAATCTCCTTATTCCTTAGATCGTATCTTGCTTCCAGGCTGCTTTTGACCTGCTTGTTCTGTAGCTGACCTTGCCTTAGGTTCTTCAAGTTACTCAAATCTCCACGTACTTTTTTGATCTTCAATTCTAACCAAATTTTCCATTTAGGCTTCCCCTTCTTGCCTCTTTGGTTCTTTTGTATTTTCAACCCCAGTTCTTTGGTGGTTATGACAGCTGCTGCATACATCAGTTGGTTAGTTTCGGCTAATGTAGTGGTTTGAATAGTTTGCACAGCCTCATTGACCTTTTTTAGTACATTTCTCAATTCTTTCCGGTTCACTTGGTTCAGCTTTGGCAAACGTGTTCTTTCAGCATCTTCCATTTGGTGCTTTATTTTTCCAGCTAATTGAGCACTATCTGTTGGTGTTTGTTCTTTAGTGCTTCCTTGTTCTTTATCTTCATCCATTTCAGTATCCTCTTCTTCCCTTTCTTCCTCAATTTGCTTTTGAGTCTGGAAATCATTCTTGATGTTACTCTTCTTTGTTGTTGTACTCAGACTATTAATTGCTTTCTCTTCTATTGCTATTAATTCTTCTGTAGTGAAAAAATTGTGGTTTAGGATTACACATCGTTGGTCCATTAACCTTTGTTCACTGGTGTCACAGTCCGTATGGTTCATCTTCCAAATCTGATACATTCTTTTTTGAAATCCATGTTTTGCTGGCTCAGACTGATAGTAAGCTTTCATAATAGAGGTGTTTTCTTCCCTGGTCCAGATTTTTCGCTTTTTGGGTTTTTCTTCCAGTAGCTTGTCAGCTCCATGCCCTGGTTGCCTAGCAGAGGGAGTTGAGCCCTGTAACTCATTTTGTGTAGAATGCCCAGGAGCCAAAGCATCCAACGGAACTCTTGTTAATCCGGGCAACGGTTCAGCTGGCATAAATTTCATTTTTTCTGTATTCACCATGTTTGAATGGGTTGTGGAGCAGATTTTGTCTGGCCCTTCACCTAAGGTCTGTCTGATATGGTTGCACCTGTTCAGCATAGCCCTTAGGATCACTAGAGCATGCAAGCCCCTCCACCACGACAAGGTAGAGCTCCTCAGAGGGAGATTATTATTATTATTATTATTATTATTATTATTATTATTATTATTATTATTATTATTATCTGAATTTTCAGACCAATATGGAAAAAAGTAGGAAAGTAGGATCCTATCCTATCCTATCCTATCCTATCCTATGACAACTGTCATTCCACAGTTGTTTTTCAAAAGGTTAAAAGAAGACAGAAAGTCTTTTTCAGCTTTAGTAACCCCTTTTGCCAGGTATGGTCTACTAATTGCTTAAAAAGGCTAAAGTAGCAGGGCTGGCAAAGCTATCAATCAGAATAAATGTGAATACTAGGACAAGACAGAGAGATTACTCCTGACGTGAAAAAATAGTGGCTGCTTTTATTCTAAGGATCACACTTTTATTTAGTCAGCTTTGCTTTTCATCAGCTATTTTCCCACTTGTTTGTAGGTTTGGGGAAAGCTTCCGTAGAAAATAAACCAGGATCTGCTGTGACATTTGGTAATTCCCTTCTCACAGAAAAGTAGGCCTTTCTGTCATTGCGTGGATCCGCCATTTATGAGCTTATTTGAAGCGCAATGCCACACAGGGCTCCGGCCTAATTTATTGCCTTCATTTTCCAAGGGGCCATAAGCCACACATTGCTCCAGGAGGCTGTCATTCAGCTAATGGCGGACCTTATATCTCTCCAAAGTGCCTAAATAGCAGCAGGATTTAAAGGTCAAGGTGTGTACCGGTTCAACGTTTGCTAATTAAATGTTATTTTATTAAGCATGGCATTTTATGTAAACATCTGGGATTGGGATGAGTTCTCTCATTGTTCTGCTTTTCATTCAAAGGCACAATCACAATCTCCTTTCTTTCTCATTTAAAGGAAGGGCATGCTTGAAATTTCTTCCTTCCCTTTCCTCAACTCAGCCAGAGGTCGGTCAGATGCCCTTTGAAATATATTTTCCTGCTGGCTGGGGAATTCTGGGAGTTGAAGTCCACACATCTTAAAGTTGTTAAGGTTGGGAAACACTGCTCTAAGCTATGTTTTATCTCCAAACATTTCTGTGTTTGCTATACAGCAGGGCAATTAGATGCAAGAGACAAACCTCACTGCTGGAGTAGCTCAGAAAACACAGGATCTTATGCTGGTCTATGACCCAAATAAAGATTTGATTGATTGATTGATTGAAGACATAAGATCAGTCGATCTGGGAGCAAAACCTACTTGCAAGTGAGTCATATTAACTGGAAAGTAGGGCAATCAATGCATAGGTAGTCCTCGACTTACAACAGTTCATTTAGTGACTTATGTGACTTTAGACAGATGACTTATAAAGTGACTTATGACCGTTTTTCACACTTACGACCATTGCAGTTTTGTCATGCAGCTAAAAGATGATTTTGTGTATTCCAGGATGAAAAACACAGAAGGCTTCTTGTGAGAAAAATGTCCATTAATTTGAGAAGCATCTGGGAAGACCACCTCCGTTCATTGAGGAGCAATCAAATGGAATTGAAAAGGGACCTTCTGGAAAACCACTTATTTCCACAACCAAGAATAAAACAAGATGATCTTTTGCAAGATGATCTTTCAGTTGTCCCTCCATAACATATGACAACTGATTGTGAGGATTATACTACAGAACAGTTAGAAAACAACTGATTCCCTTTCCCTGTGCAGTAACCTCCTTCAGTCTGAACATGGTGCCAATATTTGCTCTTACTTATTACATAGAGTTCAGTTCAAAGCTCTAGAGCAGGGGTGTCTCAAACTCAAATTCATTGAGCGTTAGGGTTGTTTTTGATCTCAGGGGGCCGAGTGGGCATGGCCAGGGTGGACATGGCCAGCTCGACATCCTGCAGCAGCCCTCCTTCTGGCGGCTCTCCTGGGCTCCATTTTTTCTGGCAGAGGTCTGTAGGAGGCCACAGCCCTCCTGCGCACGGCCCACGGCCCTCCCAAGCTCCGTTTTCACTGGCAGAGGCACTGCAGGCCATTCCTTTGCTGTTTCCAGGACAGCCCCCTGGGCCAGATCTAAGAACCCTGTGGGCTGGATCTGGCCTGCAGGCCTTGAGTTTGACACCCCTGCTCTAGAGCAAACAATTACCCAAACCAGCAAACCTCGTCCCATCTTCCATCAGAAGTAGGAACTACAAAGTTTAAAACTGTCTGAGAATAGAAGCTGGAAAATCCAATGTGCCAAGTTTCAGGTAAGATGATTTCACATGTCTCATGGCAAAGGAAGAGCATCCAGTGGCTTTCCATTTAAAGGGCCAATTTATAAAGCGCCTCCTTCAAAGGCATCCTGTGGCGCACTGCTATAGAACATTTTTCCTCTATAAAAGAGGTCACAGAGATAGTGATGATAATGTGCCAATGCAGAAGGATAATAATTGAAACCTGAATGTATTTCGCTTACAAAAGAGAGAGAGAGAGAGAGAGAGAGAAAAGAACTGTACTCTGACACACATACAGACCCAATTTCCGTTATCCTCTTATTGAAGGCGCTTGAAGGTCTCAGTAAGAAGGGGTTGAAAAGGATGCTCAGTGGCTGATCGAGGGGACCCACTGCTTTGCCACTCGTGTGCTGATCAACTACCATGATGGCTGAGTGATTATTACAATCACTCTGCAGTTTCCAAAGATGACCAGATGGATGGTTACAAAAGGGCCAAGAGAAGTCCTCACTGATGCCCGCAAGCAATTACTGGATTTTTTTGGGTTTTTTTTGTATCTGTACTCAGCTAATGAAAAAGTTGAACAATGCAATGAGCCATATAGAAAAGCAGGAAACTGCCTGCCACTGATTCATCCAGCTCAGAGTTGCCTTGACTGACTAGCAGAGTAGATCTAGACCGGGTGTGTCAAACTCGTAGCCCATGGGACAGATGCATCACGTGTTGGCCACCCCCACCCCCATTGTAGCAAAGGAGAAAAAAGTCACGATACATCACATGATGATAACGTGATGATGTGAGTTTGACACCCCTGATCTAGACAGATAATCCTTGACATATGACCATAATTGAGCCCCAAAACTTCAGTTGCTAATCAAGACCGTTCTCAAGTCAGTTTTGCCCCATTTTACGACCTTTCTTGTCCAATTGTGAAGTGAATCATTGCAGTTGTTAAGCTAGCAACATGGATGTTAAGCGAATCTATTGGCTTTGCTTGTCAGAATGTCACAGAAGGGGATCATATGACCCCCTTCATGGCACTGCAACTGTCACAAATACAGGCCAGTTGCCAAGTGTCCAAATTTTGATCACGTGACTGAGGGGATGCCACAACGGTCATAAATGTGAAAAAATTTTGTTTCAGAAAAGAGACTTGCTAATCCCATTGTATTTAGATCTCACCCTACTAGGGTTAAACTCAAGACATTTAAAGCATGACTCAAGACTCAGCATTTGAAGCATTGTCTCCACAACCACATATGGTCCTACTCCAGTGCTGAGTAAAATATATTGATATCTTTGAATACCAAATATTAGGACAGGATGATCTGCAATAGTTCAACCAGTATATACTTTGGTAGGTAGGAAACCTTTATATAGAAGCTGGATTCGTTCCAAGAAATAAATAAAATTTGGGTTTGTTGATAAAAATCTATCTTCAAATACAAAGGTTTTCAACAACAAAGCTCCCCCAATACAATATTCATGGCACCATTATCCCATAAAAAGAGTGTATTTTGGTGAATTCCATCCATTTCAATATTCTGTTTTCTGATAATATAAGAATAGATTAAGCATTTCTGTAGCCAGTTTTGTTTTGTTTTGTGTTCAGTACAGGAGATTTCAGTCTGTTTTGTTGAATCAGTGTTTTGAACAAATTACATCTTAAAGCAAAAGCCCTGCTATTTTTCTTTCATATCCAGGTTTTTTGTTTTTTTAGCTTTAAGCAATATATACAAATCTTCCAGTTCTTCCAAATTCTATATTTTTAGGGTTCTTTTTCTTTTCCCATTTTGTCTTTAGATAACATATAACTCTAGATCAGGGGTGTCAAACTGGCGGCCCACAGGCCAGATGCATCTTGTGCTGGCCCTACCCCCGCCTGGTTTAACAAAGGGGGGGGGGAAGTCCCGATATGTCACATGATGCCGACGTGGTGCCACCAGTTTGACACCCCTGCTCTAGATCATCTCTGGGTTATATACAACTTTCAAACAATTTACACAAGGAGTGTAAAACATGGCGACCAGCTGTTCATATTTATGCAAAATGGCTTCCCCCTGTTCATGCAGGCAGGGGGCGGGAAAAGGTAGCTAGCATTTTGCACAGATCTGCAGCCAACTTTTTGCTCATCCCCTTCCAACAATGCAACAGTCTTGTGAGTCTCTACATTACCTGGGCATCTTTTGCACAGCATGTCTGTAGCAAACCTCAACTCTGCCAGTCAAAAACACACATGCAATTGCATCTCTGTGCAATGCAGTCATTACCTGTTTGTATCCTGACCTCTGATGGAAGTGTGTAAGTCATGACATTCACGAGACATGTCATCAACAATGTTTCATAATTTGTCCTTTATGCTTCTGCTCATGTTGTTGTGTTTGTTGGAAATACAAAACTGCACCTTCTTCAAACAGCTACTTTCCTGTATTTCTGGAGTTTATGCTTAGCTGCTTAAGGCAGAATGACTCCTAAAGGCATATTTCTTAGGGGGGAAATGGTAATAAAAATGGAAAAATAGTAGGCTTTAAATACTCAGGAGCTCCACTGCCCAATGTGACATTTTCATCAAAGCATACCTGTCATATATTTTATGGTGCTTTTGAAATTGCATTTCAATATTCAGGGAATATAACATTGCAGCTACTTGTATTTGGAATTTAGATCCTGACGTGGTTTAAAGCAAGCATGACTGATGCATACATCTATGTTTTTGACACCTCTTACAAAGCCATGTAAAAGAGGTGGTGACCAGAAATACAGTAAGAATTTTCTGGGAGAAAAAAAAAATTGTGTCCACCATTAGTAGTAGTACAATAAGTTACAGAAAACAGACTAAGGTGTCTATAACTCCCAAGGTGTCCTACTCATAAGATGATGAGAACAGGAGAGGAGTCCTGTTGGATCAAGTCAAGGATGCATTTATTCCAACATGAGGTCTCATATAGTGACCAACCAACTATTTTATTTGGAGAAGTTCTTGGGCACACCCTTCTTTCACTATTGCTCTCCAATAGCTAATATTGAAGAGAGACTGCTTAGAATCCAGTGGGAAGTTAAAAGCCCTGCAATCTAGTAACCATGGGTGGCTTTAGCCCCCTAAATTAACCTAATCATATTCTAATATGAATTATGGAGATTGTGGTTGAGCAACATCTGGAAGCCACAAGCTGCTACCATTGGTGGGCTGTATCCCATGTTAATTAGAAGAAAGGAGCAAGGCTGTGAAGGGACCCAGCGGATATTATAAAGTGCTGGCCCATAACTTTTTCCATAACTGTGCAACTGACCTTCTTAGTTGCCACACCATTTTAGAGAAAGACACAACAACTTTAAGACTTACAAGATACTTGCTGCATACATATCCTCCACATGTTCCAAAGCATTGGTTTCCTTTATTTATTTTATTTATTTATTTATTTTTATTTATGTAATTTATATGCCGCCCTTCTCCCGAAGGACTCAGGGCGGCTTACAAGAAGGAACAAAAAAATTACGTAAACATCAAGGTCAATTTAAAATTAATTAAAATTAATTAAAAATTTAATTAAAATTATTAAAAATCACCCCTACATAGTCAACCCATTTGGTGAAAAAGCCACGTCTTCAATTCGCGGCAGAAGGAGAGGAGGTCAGGGGCTGTCCTGAGGCCAGTGGGCAGCCCATTCCAGAGGGTCAGCGCTCCCACAGAGAACGCTCTCCCCCTGGGGGCCGCCAGCTGACATTGTCTGGCTAATGGCACCCTGAGGAGGCCCGCTCTGTGTGAGCGCACCAGACGATGGGAGGATGGCAGGAGATGATCCTGCAGGTATCCCGGGCCTAAGCCATGTAGGGCTTTATAGGTGAGCACCAGCACCTTGAAACGAACCCGAAGAACCACCAGTAGCCAGTGCAGCTTGCGCAGGAGAGGTGTCACACGGGAGTACCACGAAGCCCCCATAACAACCCGCGTGGCCGCATTCTGGACTAACTGTAGCCTTCGGGTGCATCCCAAGGGCAGCCCATGTACTGCATAAAGCCAAAGCACTGCATAACCTTGCAAAAGGATTGTCTTTGGGAGATTCTTTTCATTTATCAAAACATCTTGGATCAAGTCAGGGGTGGGTTCTACTTACCTTTACTACCGGTTTGCAACAGGGCCGCACGCGCGCTCTTCTGCGCATGCACAGAAGCATTTTGATGACATCGGGGTCGGTGGGCGGAGCCTCCCATCAGTTTTACTACTGGTTCTATAGAACCGGTGCGAACCGGGGGCAACCCACCACTGGATCAAGCCCTAACTGCATCTTATTAATGTTTATTAGCATGGGGTTTATTCCCTTCCTCTCTGAAGTGCTGACCTGTCCTATTTTGGTCCAGGCAGTTGCACTTGATAAAGCAGGCTGCTGCTAAATGAAGTCAGCTTGTTCTGATTCTTCACTGTGAAGTGTACAGGAATCAACAGCCTAGTCAACTGTCTATAATATGAAGCTAGTTTGGTCTAGTGATTAAGGCACCAGGCTAGAAACCAGGAGTCTGGGAGTTTTAGTCTCACCTTAGCCATAAAAACCAGCTGGGTGATTTTGGGCCAATAGCTCTCTCTCAGCCCAATTCGCCTCACAGGGCTGTTGTGAGGAAAATAGGCAAAAGAAGGTGTTTTGGATATGTTCACTGATCTGTTTGAAAAATAAAAAGGGAAGATAGAAATAAATAAATACAAAGACAGTGGCTTAAGATGAAGTGTCTCTAAGCTAAGAGGAGAAAGAGAAGGGATCTTTGTTAATATGATGAAGATTATAAAATATAAATCTGTTTCTTCATCAGTACCACCCATTGAATTGAAAATATATTAGAAATGTTATCCTTTCTTAAATCAAGGCAGCAATAGAGGTTCTTTGCCTGGATCAGAAGCTGATAATGTTCAATCACTGGAAACCTCTCACGTTTCAACCTGCAGAACATACATTTCGAATATTCCTAGCAACTCCTGGCAATTTTTCTTATTATTCCTGTGCAGGCAACTTGGCAAAGAAATCCATCTCTGCACACCACCGGCTTTCCATCAATACCATTCACTCAATATGACACTAAAGCACTGCAGGCCAAGAGAAAATATGTTTGGTGATGCTCTCCCCAGTGGATGGTAGCGCATATAATAAAGCCACCATATATAATTCAGGCTTAAAAAAAATAGTGGGCATAAAATGTGAAGATCTGCAGAGCACACTAAATTTTCCCATTTGGTTTTGCAAATGGGGAGGAAAACATATGGAATGCTATTGCCACTTAGTGACTGAACTGTATATGTCATTTTCTTTCAGCTGCTATTACCCCTCTAATACTAGATTTTCAGAAATTCATCGCCTGCAAAGGGTGGCAAATATCATAGCCTAATCTCTAATCGTAGTGAAGGTTTTGCAACTCAGTTTACTTCCTATCTATACTCTGAAAGACAAGGTCCAAGCAAACTGGGGTTGGGCACAACTGCCAGTGCCAAAATATTATATAGTGCTTGTTCTGTGAGATGAATTGCTTATTTGTTTGGGATAAAGATACGATCCCTCTCCCCTAAAATACACTGGAAAGATAGGTATAAATCCACATTTTTTGTAAGGCCACAATATCAACAAATCCAAGTGGATGTTTGAGTTGCCTTTTAAAAAGCAAGCTCAAGAAAAAAAAAGGAGAAAACGATCTAAGAAATGTGTTAATACACCCTGGAGTGAACAATGGATCCTTATTACAGCTGCCTCTTACGCTGTTGAGTACAATAATGAATTCCTAGATTGATCTGGGCCCTGTGAAATTGGCAATGAGCACTGCAGAGTTCACAGGATTCTGCGTTTCCCTTTAATTAAAGCATAAATGCCTAGCCGTTGGCTCTGAGCTTACGTAGACATGAGTTGAGATGGATGTTTCTGGTGCAGGGACGAAGCACACAAGTCAATAGAGGCTCAGGCTACTGCAGGGATCTTCAAACTTGGCAACTTTAAATCTTGTGAACTTCAACTCCCAGATTTCCTCAGGCAGCCATCCTGACTGGGGAATTCTGGGAGTTGAAGTCCACAAGCCTTAAAGTTGCCAAGTTTGGAAAGTCTTGGTCTAGTGCAATCTCCCTACATCAAGCATTCAGGATGCCCCGTGTAGAAATCTTACAAATTCTACAGATCATTTAGTCATCCATTTGACAGCTGATCTGTTTCAGCTGCAGGCCCTGATCTGGTACCTTGAACCCCAAGAGGTCCTCCTATCACAGTGTTTCCCAAACTTTTGACATATGTGTACCCCTTCTATAATTTTTGTAACGCTGAGTACCCCTCATAAAAAACATATGCTTTAATAAAAATCAAAATATATTTATTTTTTATTTTTTTGGTACTCACAAGACTGTCTAACTGTTAGATAACACTGCAATTCTCCGGCGTTTAAACAGCTCCGCGGCTCAGCGTCAACTGTTAATGTTTCCGCAGTTTAAAAATGGCCGAACCCGAGCTGCGTGAAGGATGCGCAGAAGTTCCCGCCATAATGAGTTGCGATATGATGTACGATGGCCCCAGTTCCCGTGTAAAAACTGCGATACGCACCTATTTTTTTCCTTGTTCTGTGGGCGCAGCTAAGCACAGTGCAGTGGATATTCCCACGTGATCCCCACCAAACTCCGGTGCAACGCGTACCCCCACCAAACTCTTCCCGTACCCCTGGGGGTACGCATACCACACTTTGGGAAACACTGTCCTATCAGAACACTGACTGGGGCTTGACCTGTAAATTCCAATCTGTCTTGAAAGTTACAGGGATAAACAAAAACACCAGTAGGTAGGTACCTGAGGGTCCTTCTTTCATCTGTCTAGGGATGTAGCTTCAGAAAAACTGGGGGAAGGATCAGTGAATGGAAAATCAAGCAAATCCAATGACACAGGTCATTAATTCCACTTTATGGCTGCTTTAACAAAGAATCACAGCATTCCTCGCTTGATTAGTCACCCTGACATGAGGCTAGCATATAATCGGGTCCAAATTTAATCAAAGTCTATTGTCCATATTTTAGTTTTGCTCAAGTGGTTTAGGCCTCAACACGATATGTTCAAAAGTCTGTAGCTATCAATAAAAACTGTGGAAGGGGAGAGGGAGAAGGGTCTTGATGGGAAACTGCTCCAGGGAGCAAATCGGTTGAAAACAAATTCATACTGCTGTTTCTTGTGTTCTCAAATACTGTTGATCACCCGATGGTTGCAAGAATATGAATCTAAGAAAGCTTTTCTCTTTGTTTTCATTTCAAATGATATTTCAAACCAACATCTTTTTGCTATTCTGTTATATATAGATTTTTTTTTGCTTTGGAGTTCAGATCAGTAATTGAGGGGAGAAATTTGGAGAAATTTTGAGGGTCTTTGGAGAAAAGTTAGAAGGAACATTTTAAAGCTTATCATGTGATAGGCTGTTCTGGTTTCTGTTAAGATGCTAAGTAAAGGAATCAAAGATAATGCGGATTACGGCAAGGACCATAAGAAAGGAATAGACCTGTTCTTTATTCTTGCCATCGTCCCACAAAAGTGAGGAAGTGAACTCAGCATTAATAAGAAAACAGATGTCAATGGCAGCCTCACCACCACTGGGTGGCTATTTAGAACTTACATAATGCAAACACGCCATTTGTTTTTTTGTCAGACACGTAATCACAATTTACATGCAATACTGTGTGGCATGGTGAGAAATGGACAAAACGTGCAAGAATAATAACAAGCTTTAGTGAGAAAGAAACTATAAAATATGCAATACTCTGAAATATTTCCAAGTTCTCTCTCTCTCTCTTCTCTCTTCTCTCTCTCTCCCTCTCCCTCTCTGTCTTTCTCTCTGTGTCTCTCTGTCTCTCTCTCTCTCTGTCTCTCTCTCATAGGACTGCCCTCCTCCGGGTGCCGTCGGCCAGACAATGTCAGCTGGTGGCCCCCAGGATGAGGGCATTCTCTGTGGCTGCACCGACCCTCTGGAATGGGTTACCCACCAGGCTCCAGACGGCCCCTGACCTCCGCAGTTTCCGCGCCGAGCTAAAGACATGGCTTTTTCAGCAAATTCCCTGATCTGCCGTGAGGTTTTTTAATTGTCTGGGGTTTTTAATTGACTAATTTTAGCACTTGGATTGTTGTGTTGTTTTTATTTTGTGAACTGCCCCAAGTCCTACGGGAGAAGGGCGGCATATAAATTTGAAAAATAAATAAATACACACACACACACACACACAATATTTTCAGTATAGAAAGTAGTGAATTTCCCATTTGATGTTTTTTTAAAGGTTTGGATCACTTTCATTCTTTCAAAACTCTCTTCAAAAACCTGGCCCTCCAAACATTTACAATCCTATCATTCTGAACCATTAGGCATGCATGTAAGAACAGCTATATATGAATATAGGATATACATTACAATACAATAGAATACAATTTATTATTACAGTCTTAGACCAGAAAAAATAAAAGCACTCAGTATATATACACTTAAAAATTCTAGTATAAAATAATAAATAACAACTAAAATCTATAATAAAATCCAGTGTCAATTATACATGGTCTGACTATACGATAGTTGCAATCCCTAAACTGTGTGGCCCATTGTGGGTTCGACGCTAAAAGGGAAATGACTAAGCAGTACAAAGAGTTAGCCATAATTGTTATATACATCACTATGGGGGAGAAGACACGTATTTGCAACAAATGCCCAGTGCTGCTGCGCAGAATCTGGCCACCTGTGCTGTAGTTATGGACTGTTCATCCTTAAGCAGATAGGTAGTATCGGAATGGCCAGGACACCTAGCAGTTATTGGCAGAATATGTTTTTTCCTAATCTCCGTATAAAAGGAACATCTAAGGAGCATGTGACCCACAGTCTCCACCTCTCCTGAGCTGCAGGGACAGAGTCTTTCCGTGAATGGTATCCTTTTATATTTGCCATACAGAACAGCCAATGGAAGCACATGGCACGGTGCAAGTGCAAATGCTTTCCTGTAATTTGCTGATTCCAATTGACTAAGATAGCTGGCAGGAGCAACAACACATCTAATGGCATCTGGAGCCAAAAACAGTGGAGCTTTCCCTAAGTCTGCTTGCCTCTTGATGTCCTCCTCCCTTTGTTGCAAGGTTTGTCTTGCTAGATCATAGTCCATCTTGAGTATTAAAGCTGGGGAGAAGCCTAATTTGGCAAGGTTGGACTCTACAGCCTTGATCCATGATGAAGAGAATTTGTCTTGGAGGATTAACAGAGCAAGACCTTGCAGAAAGAAGTTAAGCTTTAGCCAGAGATTTAAGGACGCTATACAGATTCTTGCTTCAACTTTTATCAATCCTGTCTCCAAGCGCAGAAGTGCATTTGAGACACAACGTGGCATCTGGAGAATTGATCTAATGAATTTGGACTGAATTATTTCTAATGATGTAAAACATGAAGCTGACAGTCCGAGCAAGGTCCCATAAAGGAGCTGTGCTAGAGACTTGGCCACAAAAAGCTTAATAGCAGCAGGGACATAGTATCCTCCCTTTGTGCAGAAAAAATTAAGAATGGTGGCCTCTGAACTTTGGCCCAGGGCAGCTGCATATTCTCCAGGTGCTTTTCTTGAATCATTGGCCTGAATGACCACCCCATAATATATACATTGAATCCTTCAGCATCCTTGATGCCAAGGGAAAGACATGACTTTGCTTTGATTGCCAAAGACATCTTAATTGTCACAAGCTGTCACTCTTGAGATATCATGGTGTTGATATACATTTGATAGATTGGGCTGGTATACTAGCAGGATTTATCTCCAACTTCCTAGAACTGATATCTGGGTTGGCAATGCAAGACCACCACTTTTGGATCCTGACGAGCATCAATCTGCCTGTCTTAGGGGTTGGTTCAGATATTTATAATCTCTGTGACAATATATGTTCTTTGGAAAGAAAGGTACTGAAATTGAAGCTGGAATACTTTGGCCACCCAACGAGAAGAGAGGACTCCAGGAACAGATCCTGATGTTGGGAAAGATTGAAGGCAAAAAAGAAGGAGATGACAAAGGATGAGATGGTTGGATAGTGTAATTGTTTCATTGAACCTGAACTTGGACAAACAATGGAAGACGGGGTGGGAGTGCTTGGTGTGCTTTGCTCCATGGGGTTGCAACGACATGACTTAATGACAACAATGACAACTATGGGTGTTCCTTATATAATCTCAGGCCTGAAATATATGTAGGCAGTTCCTTTTTAGATCTTGTTTTTGTTGTATGATCTGGTGATAGAGGGGATTCCCATCACCCAGTTGCCACATGATCAGATCATGCCATAATGCAGATGTGATTGGTAGCCATCCATGCCTTCTACAGGGCTGAGAGACCTCTTCCAATGATCCACCCCTATGGCCCTAATGGAGCCATTGCTTTTTAAAAGCACTTTTGGAGACTTTTCCTGTTCTCTAGCAGGCAGTTCTGCTTTGTGTTTTGCATCTAGTAGCAACTGTAGGAAAAACCAGGCACTGGGCACACTGCCTGCGTTTCGGCCTACACAATGGTGATAAGATTGGCAAACTGTGCTTACTTCTCCTTCCTTATTGCATCCGTTGGTTGTCATTCAGCAACCTTATTAAGGATTATCCCAATTCTTAATTAGGGAGGAGACAGTTTGGAACTCTTCCATGTGGCCTCTATGATCAATTTGCATAGCATTGGTCATTCTCTTGGATTATTTATGTTCAGACCAGGATGGGGGAAGTGCAACCTTTTTGGTCCTATCATATCTCTTCTTTGGGAATGTGGACACAAGGCATGCCTTTTAAGTATCTTAATCTAAATATATGTTGGTAATAGAATAGAGTGGAGTGGAGTGGAATGGAGTGGAGTGGAATGGAATGGAATGGAATGGAATGGAATGGAATGGAATGGAATGGAATGGAATGGAATGGAACGGAACGGAACGGAATGGAACAGAACAGAACAGAACAGAACAGAACAGAACAGAACAGAATAGAATAGAACAGAATAGCAGAGTTGGAAGGGACCTTAGAGGTCTTCTAGTCTAATGGTTGTCCAATCTCTTCTTTAAAACTTCCATTGTTGGACCATTCACAACTTCTGGAGGCAAGTTGTTCCATTGATTAATTGTTCTAACTGTCAGGAAATTTCTGCTTAGTTCTAGATTGGTTCTTTCCTTCATTAGTTTCCATCCATTGCATCTTGTCCTGCCTTCAGATGCTTTAGAGACTAGCTTGACTCCCTCTTCTTGGTGGCAGCCCCTTAGATATTGGAGCACTGCTATCATTTCACCTCTAATCCTTCTTTTCATTAAACTAGACATATCCAATTCCAGCAACTATTCTTTATATGTTTTAGCCTTCAGTCCCCTGATCATCTTCTCTGTACTCTTTTTAGAGTGTCAACACCTTTTTTACATCGTGGTGACCAAAACTGGGTGCAGTATTCCAAGTGTGGACTTACCAAGTCATAATGATAATATCTTGCCTGTCCTAATTTACAGGAGGGATACTGGGTTTCATTTTTCCACCCTTGTTAATTTTAGGCATACTAGACCAGAAAATCAGTTCAATGGACAAATGTAACATTCATCCATCTTTTTTAGAGAGAATACCACAAAATGCTATTTTTGTGACTGGATGAGCAGAATTTTTTAAAGAAAGGGAACAGAGTTTGATGCAACCACTGGGAGTTTTCTGGCAGATTCTTCAAAAACTGCTGAAGCCTCAGCAAAAATTTGAGATCAAACTACAAGAGACTGCCTAGAACAAAAAAAAAAAGTCAGGTTTTCACAAATTAAATCTTTCATGTTGCCTTTTTAGCTAAGTCTAACACTTTACTCTTAACCAACAAAAGTCTGTTGCTAAAATAACTATTGGCTGATTTGGAATTGAAATATGAAAGTCAAGAAGTTGCTAATTTTCTTGAAAAAACAAAGAGAGTAGAATTAAATATTCAGAAAATTCTAAATGGAGGTAAAGCAACCTGGTACACTCAAATGTTTTGGAATTGAACTCTCATCCCCTCTGGCCAGCAGCGAGAGTTGTGAAGGACATCAAATCTGCTAGATTCTCAGATCCTATCTCAGAAGAATCTTGATTTTTTTTGTGCAGTATGATATACATTCTTCATAGCACGTATATACTGCAAAAAATATAGATTCTGCAGAAGCAAGTGAATGGAACGATCTAGTCATTGGTATTGTAACATTTGTAGTTCTTCTCAAAGTAATCTCTTGAGGTGGTCACAAGCTGAATACACATCCTCTTTCTCAGTCTAATGTTATGATGTTTTGTAATGTGCAGCACTGGTATCAAAAGAAAACAAATCAGAACCTACAGTATACACAGCAAATTGTGGGAACTGTTGTAGAAATAATTATAGTCTGAATAACCGGGCTAACAAGACCCCCTCACTGTCCCCTTTCCTTCTCTTCACCATTTTGGCTATGAATATTAAACACTCATTCATTCATCCATCCATCCAATCTATATATAAACTACTTTCTGATCAAAGAGTTGTTTAACTAAATGCATATTGTAGTTCAATGATTCCCACAAATCAATAATGAAATAAAACAAAATAAAACATATAAAACCAATAATACTTAAAAGCATATATAAATCTCCAGGATCCAACCAAATTTGTCATACAACCGAAGCAGTATTGCACTGTTGTGATGCAAATTCCACCTCTTTTACATTTGTGTTTGTGATGGAATTCAGAATGGAGGGAGAGGCTACCTCTTAAAGGGCAAAGAGGCAGTGGAGCTTGGAAAGTTTGGTAGACAAGAAGAAGGCAACGAACAGCCCATCCCTAGCAGTTCACAGAGTATATCTATAGTTATGCAGATAGTTGCTTTAGTCTGGCAAGATTCTGTCTGTAAGCAAATAACAATAAAGAAACTACTCAGAAGTCATTCTTGTTTCTTGTATGTGATATCATAATGTATCAGCAAAAGGTACAAAGCTTACATTATATCAGTCAATTGCCAGTGCAATTACCAACATTGCCAGTCATTCCTCGAAGTTAAAACCAAAAATCAGATAGATAATAATTATTAAGGAGCCTGGTGGTGCAGTGGACTAAACTACTGTTAAAGTAGTATTTAGCTGTCAGCTGCCTGCAATTACTGTGAGTTCAATTCTCACCAGGCTCAAGGTTGACTCAGCCTTCCATCCTTCCAAGGTAGGTAAAATGAGGACCCGGTTTGTGGGGGCAATAAGCTGACTTTGTATAAAATAGAACACCGATTTGGGGGGAGGGGCAAAAGCCCTACTAAGCAGGTATATACAAAAGTATGAAGGCTGTTGCTTAAAAGCATTGTAAGCCGCCCTGAGTCTCCGGAGAAGGGCAGCATATAAATCAAACTAATAATAGTAATAAATAATAAATTTTACCACTAGTAACAAAGATCAATCAAGACTCAATTTATCTCAGAAATGTATTTATTTCTCCATCTGAACAACCACAACCTTATAACATTACAAGGCTGCCTTATCAGACTCTGACCTCAATATATTCTTCATCTATGTTTAATTAGGGAATAATTTCCTGAGCAGGACTTAATGATACCAATGAATGTCATGGCCATTCTACAGCATATCTTATATCTGTTCAAGTATCTAGGGATTGACTTTTAACTCTATTTAGCTTGTTGTTTTAGAATTATTTAGCTTGGAATCCTGCTCCAATTAATGTACTATAGATAAATTTGCATTTAATACCATCATAGGAATTCAGAGAAGTCACTTCCATATCTTTTTTCCTATCAATATTTGATTTAAGAAAATTTGCCCTATCAGTTTATTTTCTATATCTCATAGGCTAAACTTTCTTGGTCTTTTTCAGTCTATAGGCTAATGAGGGCTTCAATTATTGAATTGCTGTAACTTGGGCCAAATAGTCATTTTGTTTCTTATTTTTCCCCCAACATATGAGGCTGCACATAGTATTACCGAATTGAGTGACATAAAAGAGATTTATGTTAAGCCATTTGTTTTGGTCTAATACCCCTCTGATCCGTAGACCTTTCAGTACTTCTATTAATATGCAGAGATGAGACAAGGAGAAAAGATTTCCCTTATATTATGCCAGTATGAAATCTGCAATTATACAAATATCTGAAAAATTATTGTGGGGTGGAATGTTATGTAGGATGGGGGGAGTACTCTAAATTAGCGGATGAAATGACATAATCCTAAATACATTATTAAAGGATATCAGCTTTGGATATATATGCATAAATAAATGAGACTAGTTGATGTCATAGAAAAGTAAAATGTAGTTAATAGTTTTGGGGGCAAATATTGAGAGTTATGTCACTACATGATATAAAATATAATAGTTAAAGGAATACAGTACAGGTAGCCCTCAACTTATGACCACAATTGAGCCCAAAATTTCTATTGCTAAGTGAGACAGTTGTTAAGTGAGTTTTGCCCCATTTTACAAACCTTTCTTGCCACAGTTCTCAAGTGATCACTGCAATTGTTAAGTTAACAAATTCACAGTTATTAACTGAATCTGGCTTCCTCATTGACTTTTTGTCAGAAGGTGATCACATGTCCCCGAGACACTACAACCATCATAAATATGAGCCATTGGCAAGTTTTCAAATTTTGACCCCATGACTACAGGGATGCTGCTATAGTCATAGGTGTGAAAAATGTTCATAAATTACTTTGTTCAGTGCTGTTGTAACTTTGAACCGTCACTAAATGAGACATCATAAATCAAAGTCAACCTGAATTGAAATTGAATTAATGAACTGTCTTTTCAGCAGTGAAAATACAAAAGGGAGGCCAAGATGTTTTTCCAAAAAAAAAGTTCTACATATATCAAGCTGGATGCAGATAATAAAACTCTCATTGAGAAGATTTTCCATTAATTGTATTTTTAACCACAATGATACTCCAATACTCAGGGAGATTCTTAAATAAATATGTATGCATTCCAAAAAAGCATATCCAAGAAGAGTATTTATTTTCCTTGTTGACACAGCACATGCACAAAGCCTTTCTCACTGCATGAAATCATTCCGTTGTCAGATGGGATGAAACTGTACAGCTACTGACTCCTGCCATCAGATTAGTTGTTATTCTGAATACTTCACCAACAAAGTGCATATTTCAATTTCCTGCATTAGGAGAGAAAAATAGGGGTAAAGGGAAATTCTAGTTTGACTGCAATTATCTTTGTTGTTTACCTTTCAGTTTAATCTGCAGTTAGTGGAGGGTGGGATGGGAGGGTAGAAGCCAGATGACTGTCATGCACCAGGGAAATCAGGAGATCCAGTTCAAATGAGTATAAAGATTTGTTGTAAGCTTAAGCTCTCTCCAAGAATCTGAACTACTAACGGTCAAAGCAATTGGGTAGTAAATAAGGAATTCACAGTGGGCTGGATTTAGGTCTCTAGTGGTTATGAAGGGACTCATGACTGATGACACCTTTGACCCCTCCCTCGGGCTCAGCCTGGTCTTGGCTTACAATGACTGTTCCACTTTAATGGAGCACTGCCAAAGAAGTGGTGCTGAAAAAAGTCCAGCCATGGGCTAATTTTCCACCTAGTTGTCCTTCTTGCATTCCCATCACCATGGCTTCAGGGTCTTGTTTATAAAAAGAAAGAAACTTGATCGTTTTCTTGAAATACAAAGTAGCAGAATCAGGAATCATGGCCTTCTGTCCTCTTTATGTGGATGAGTGCTTATAGCTCCATTGTCTCTCTCATGATCTAAACAGGGTCCTTGCTACAGGGGCCTTCTAAAATTCGGTGGCTCCTAATGATTTGAGCTTCCTCTTATTTCCACTTCCATGCCCAATTCATATGAACCAATGGTCAAGCAGGGTGTGTGAATCAAGAGGCCTGAAGGAGTTTGACTCAACTTGACCTAACTGTATTGGTTTGATTACAAACTATGCTCATGACTCACCTCAGGTTCACTTGGCATGCTGCTTTTAGAGCAGGGGTATCAAACTCGATTTCATTGAGGGCCGCATCAGGGTTGTGTTTGACCTTGGGGGGGCAGGGGTCATGGGCGGGGGGGCATGACCAGCTCGACATCACTCATGTTGTGATGGCCTCCTGTAGCCCTCTGGCAGCAAAAATGGAGCTGGGGGGGGCATGTGTGCCCCGCCGAGCTCTGTTTTCACTGTAGAGGGCTGCAGGAGGTCATCATGGCCGAAAATGGAGCTCAGAGGGACATGTGCAGCCCGCTCTGAGCTCCATTTTCGCTGGCAGAGACACCATGGGCCAGTCCTTCACTGTTTCCATGGCGTCCCCATGGGCCGGTTCTAAGCA
This sequence comes from Arizona elegans, assembly GCA_022577455.1. NCBI lineage: Eukaryota > Metazoa > Chordata > Lepidosauria > Squamata > Colubridae > Arizona > Arizona elegans. The sequence continues at coordinate 205,874,753 of JAKOOJ010000001.1, read as the reverse complement.
CCCCGCGTGCCAGATCTGGCCTGCGGGCCTTGGGTTTGACACCCCTGTTTTAGAGTCACAGTGAATACCAGCACAAACTTTGCAGTTTCTAGGAGCATCCTAGGGTATAGTTTTTCTACAGCCGTCTCTCCAGATTTAAAAAAAAAAAAGATCTGAAATCTCAAATAATGGACATTCAGTCTTAGTCAGAACTTTGCATTGTGTCTTCCTTTTTCTGACAAAATCTTCAAGGGGGAAAGGGGAATAAAAGAATCACTATAAATCCAAATCCTCTTGTTCAATCAACATGTCCCTCAACTACATTAAAGCAGTATTTCTCAACCTTGGCCGCTGGACGATGTGTGGACTGGATGGGTAATTCTGAGAGTTGAAGTCCACACATCGTCCAGCGGCCAAGGTTGAGAAATATTGCATTAAAGCAAAGAAGGAAAAAACCCTGCCACCTTAGCAATGGGAAATTTATTTTCTTCATTCACTGACCCACATATCTCAGTCCATTCACTATAAATGTTCCCTTCACAGTTATGACTTTGGCTTCATTTTAGGTCACTGCAATACAGATAGTCCTCAACTTACAACAGTTCACTTAATGTCCATTCAACGTTATAACGGCACTGAAAGAGCGACTTGACTATTTTTCACACTTACGACCGTTGCAGCATCCCCATGGTCACATGATCAAAGTTCAGATGCTTGGCAACTGATTCATATTAATGATGGTTGTGGGTCATGCAATGTCCTTTTGTGACCTTCTGACAAGCAAAATCATTGGAGAAACCATTGTTCACTTAAAACAACCATGTTACTAATTTAACAACTGCAGTGTTTCACTTAACAACTGTAGCAAGAAAGGTCGTAAAATGGGGCAAAAGTCACTTAACAAATATCTCACTTAGCAACAGAAATTTTGGGCTCCATTGAGGTCATAAGTTGAGGACTACTTGTATAGTTTTTAATATTCTGGGGAGATACCAATGGTGGGTTGCCCCCGATTCGCACCAGTTCTATAGAACCAATAGTAAAACCGGCAGGAGGGTCCACCCACCGACCCCGACATCATCAAAATGCTTCTGTGCATGCACAGAAGCAAGCGAAGCAAGCCTGCGTGTGTGGCCCTGTTGCAAACCTGTGTTAAAGGTAAGTAGAATCCACCCCTGAGAGATATGCGTATCCAGTGGCATGAAGAAGTCTAAAGTTGGTTTGATGTTTAAGCTCCCTATTTGGTTCAATACATAGAGGAAGTGGTGGGCCTGGCCTAATTTTCTCCCTCTTTTATAGAAGATTTTTAATTTTTCAATATTTTTTAATATTTTATATATTCAAATTTTAAAATTGGTTTTAAATTGATTGGGGTTTTAATTTGTTTGGGCCAAAACTATTTAATTTGATTTTAATTCCACTTTTAAATTTTGTATGTATGTATTTTATTGTTTGGCTGTGCACCGCCCTGAGTCCTTCGGGAGTAGGGCAGTATAGAAATCAAATCAAATCAAATCAAATCAAATCAAATCAAATAAATAAATAAATAAATAAATAAATAAATAAATAAATAAATAAAAATAGTTCCCTGCTTCCCCATTCACTTAATGCTGAGTAATTCAATTGAAGCTGACTGGAGGAATGACCCCCCCCCCCCCCCCCCGAGTGAAAGCAATCAATCTGTTCAAATCAACTATACAAAAATCTTTGGTAGCAGGAGACACCGGTGACATGGCATTAATGTTCCTTTTGAGGAGAAAACCCTCAGGATTAACACATGTGAAATATGTCATGCACCAAATTTTAAAATTAAATGCAACCAAAGGGCAGTTTGCTAGGTTAATTCCTTTAAAGAAAGTGACTGAAGTGGAATAACTAGCAACTTTCACAAACAGGATCACCTTGTCAACTTAGATTACATGACAGTATCGTTTCTACGAAAAGAGTGAATCTCATTTTGTTGGCTGGGATCTTCACAATATTTTTTTGTTTGCTCAAGAAAGCGCAAGAGCTTTAAGGGGGGCAGGTTGATGATAAAAATGCTCATGTTTTTGAAAAGGACAAGAATGGAATGGAATGGAATAGAATAGAATAGAATAGAATAGAATAGAATAGAATAGAATAGAATAGAATAGAATAGAATAGAATAGAATAGAATAGAATAGAATAGAATAGAATAGAATAGAATTTTTATTGGCCAAGTGTGATTGGACTCACAAGGAATTTGTCTTGGTGCATACGCTCCCAGTGTACATAAAAGAAAAGATACATTCGTCAAGAATCATGAGATACAACACTTAATTATAGTCATAGGGAACAAATAAACAATCAAATTATATTAGGAAACAGTCAATATAAATCTTAAGGATACCAGCAACAAGGACAAGAACTGTTTTATTTTGAGTAATTCATGGGATGTTTGGGATGTTTCTTTTTGTTTAAAAAGTGGATGTATTTTAGGGCTCAACCAACATTATTTATTATGCTAAATACTGTTTTTAATAAGGGGAAAAAACATAGACTTCTCAATCAGAACATATGAAGTTTCTTGGAGGAGAAGTGAAATGTTTTCTTCTTCCTCAGAGAAAAAACAGTCCAGTTGCCTTTTGAAGGAAAAAAAAGTCATAAGTCACTTCTTTCAGTACCGTTGTAACTTCGAACGGTCACTAAATTAACTATTGTAAGTCGAGGCCTACCTGTACTGATCTTTGAAGGGGAATAACTGGAGCTTGCTAGAACAATTCAAAGCAAAGAGTTGTATGCATCAACAATTTGGTTCTCCTGCAAAATTGAAGTCTTGGTTCCTGACGGTTATGCAAAGAAAACCTCAGACTGTATGATATGAAAGCTTTCTCTCCATAGCAGCCACAGGCAAAGACCTGTGAAAATTGGTTTTTGATAGAGATCTAGATGATATTGTAATTTGCCATACATTGTTTAGGTCCAGCAACTTCCTGCAAAAGATGAACAACACTGGAGTTAACCTATCATCAATATATTATATTATTGTAGCATTTTACTGGATAATATCATTATATTATTGGATTGCATATTACATCATACTGGAGGATGATGGACGATGGATTAATGGACTGAGATAAGACCCTACTTCTTCCCTGCATGCATCTTGATCCCTTCCTTCCCATCTTCGTTAATTTTCAAGTCAATCTTGATATTAATATTTATTATTCTAATCTTTTGATGTTTTATTGCCTTGCTTTTGCTTGGCTGTGAGACACCTAAAGTCACCTCTGAACACGATGTATATGTTTGAATATTAAATTTAAATATTAAAAGTAATAATATTAATATTCAATATAAAATTTAATATGAAAACAAAATCCAGAAGATTCCCATTATCATTCAACGTTTTTATCATTGACCGGCCTTACATAATAAAAAAATATAGGTTCCCTTTATGGGAGACTCTGTCTTCAAAAATCCAAGCCATATTCAGGAAGAAAGATTTCTCACAGCGGGAGGAAGTTGGCTTTCTTCCAGAACCTTGCTGGAAACTTCCTTTTCATATTTCTGATTATCCATTTGGATGGCAGGCCCGCAGTGCACCCCTCAGGGACACAGCTCCTGAGCAGAAATAACCTGGATTGCTAACCATACATTGAATAGACCTGCAGGACCGAGTAAAGCTCAGGAATTCAAATAAATCAAGGAACGAAGGAAGCAGAGCTGATCTGCCCTAGACCAAAGTCATAAAATGTAGTGTTAAAAGTTACTCAGACAGTTTAAATACGAGAACGTTTTCCATCCAGGGAAATGATAAACAAGCAAATAAAACGCTCTCCTTTCTGAGATTAAGTGAAAGGGCAATTAAACTTGATTACAAAAAATATGGAAAGATTAAGTATCCTTAACCACACGAGCTTTCTTGTGAATAGAAAGCCCACAACTAATTTTGTTAATACTCCTGTAAAATGCAAACTCTAAGCCGAGGCATCAACAGCATCACAGAGGTACCCAAATTAAACCTAGCAGCGCATCAACAAGTACAAAAGGAGAATTATGGATTCTAGTTTGAGCTACAGGACAGAACAATGTTGTTTGATGTACTAGCAACAAGTCTATTAAGCATAACAAGGACTGGGTTGCAATGTTTGAATGGACTCCATTTTATTCCAACTCAGTCATACTTTAAATCAGAGAAATTAAATTCAATTCAAGAGCAAATCCCATTCCCTACTAACACTGATCATGTTACTTAGTTTGGTAATGAAATGCCTGCAAGAAAACCACAAGCTCAGAAAGCACCAAGGATACCAGGGACACACACACACACACACACACACACACAATTTTAAATTTTCAGAAATTCATCCATGATTTTTATGTTCTCTTTATTCAGTTTGTTCTCCAAATGTCTGCATTCCCAATCATTTTATTTTTCTGCTAGCCTTTTTTTTTTTTTTACAGTAACTCCATCAATGCACCAGTGGGAAGATAGTTAGCTCAGGGGGAAAAAAAAGATGAATTAGAAATACATATAAGCTTCCTTTCTGGGTTTTGAACCAGCCATCTTCTAGTTGTTAGTCCCCATGTTATACCACTCTGCTGTTGCTATAGCACTACTTGCAACAACTACAGTAGATATTGGAGACCTACAAGGCAGGGATATTAATTAAAAACCTATTATTGTATCTGCATCTATGTGTGTTAATTAATAAGTAGTTGCATTAATTTTCAATATATGAATTCAATTTAAATTTGTATACACACACACACAAAAGTACATATGTCTAGGCAAGCAGAAAGGAAAGGAATTGCTTTCCTGTCATAGCAAGATGAAAAGGCACAATAGCAAGGGAATTATTCAATGAGTAACTTCCAGTGTGGACTGAACACCTTACAAGTTGTAGTGAAGATATCTCACTCCAGGGGCTTCCGGTTTGCTGTTTGCCGCCGCCAGACGTTCTTTCAGGATTGTCAACCCCACTGCCTGTAAGAGCCGCCTTTACAACCGAATGGCGGCTCGAACAAACTCCGTTTCCATGAGGAAACGGAGATAGAGCCGGCTGGGGTGGGTAGAGCTCTCTGCATAATCCCAAAAGTTTTTTTTTTACTTTTGGGACGGAGCGGAAGAGACTCCCCGTATCCCCAGCCGATGCTCCGGGCTTTGGGAGACCTCTGCTACATGCAGAACCAGGTGGCAAAAGCAAGCCTGTAAATTTAATAAATTAATTAAAGAAGATGTGAGCTGGACCTGCGATCCTGAAGCGCAAGTATTTTATTTATTTTTTAAAAGTTATTTAAGCTATTTAAGAAAGAAAAAGGAAAAAGGAAAAAAGATTTTTAAAATGGCGACTGCCGCGGCTTGAAGAGAGGCTGAAAGGGAAAATCCTTCCGTTTCCCATTATTACAAAGTAGTGGAATAAATATCTTTGGCTACAATTGAAGACACAACTTCACTCTTCTCTTCTTTTTCTCTTCTCCTGGAGATCTGATATTGATCTTGGTTGGAAAGAAGCTTTTTTTTTCTTTTCTAAAAAAGCTTGTCTGGGCGGAAATATGGCATTGAGACTTATAAAGTCAGACAAACAGTTAGCGGGGGGGGATTCCCCCATTAACAAACTACATGAACAAGTTCTAACCCTCCAGTCTCAGAAACCTGATTTTAACATAATAGAATTTCTCTTAGAGGAGATTGTGAGAAGGGATGAGATTGTGAATCAGCATCTTGAAAAATTTAAGCAGGAAATTAAAGAACTGGTGAAATCTAAGTTTGACTTTTTGGAGCGAAAGATTTTAAAAACGGCTAATGGTTTATCAGAATTTATGATTCAGTTGGATGCAAATACTAAGTCATTAGAGTCTAAAATGGAAGAAACTGAGGATAATTTGGACAATAGAATTCAAAAAATTGAAAAGGATTTGACAAATACTCAAGATAATAGTCCAGAAGAAAAACCTAAAATGGAGGCTGATCAAAAGACTGGTAATGTAGAAAATGTGCAACAGAGGATTGAAAGAGAAGTTTTAATGATGCAACATAATTTTACTGAATATGTGATTAGACTGAGAGGTTTGCAGGAAAATAACAGAGATGATTTAAGGAAAATATCTTCTGAAATTCTGGCTGGGATTTTAAAGGTTCAACCTGATGAAGTGTTTTGTAGGATTGATAGAGTTTATAGAATAAACTCCTGGTTCGCAAAGCAAAGGCAATTGCCTAGAGATGTGGTGATCTATTTTACAGATAAAGAAATTAGGAATAATATTGTGCAAAATTCCTTCAATTCTACTTTGCAATTGTACGGAAGAAAGATTTGGATTTTTAAAGAGCTCCCGCCTAAGATGTTAACGGAAAGGAAGAAATTTGGTTTTCTGGTGACTGAGTTAAAAAAAAGAAATATTCTATTTTGGTGGGATGTTCCAGTTGGTATAATATTGAGATATCAAGGAGAAAGATATCAACTAAATACTGTTGAAAAAGCGGAAGAATTTTATCAAAAAATTTTGAAAATGGACTCAACATCTTTAGGCACAATACAGGATAAGCAGAAGGAGTTGGAAACAAAGGGAAAACATCAAATTACAGAGGTTGTGGTAGATAAATTGTCTCCGGATCCTTTGGATACCCCAGCTGGACTGTCTACAAATATGAGAGAAGTGGTATCTGATTTTAACGTGATGAATCATCAAACCAAAGACAAGTATGGAAACCAATCAGCTGACATACAAGTGGTGACAAAGAAATATGAGATACAAAAACAAAACCAACAAGATCAACTTACAAAGCAGAATGAAAACCGATCAATTGACATACAACTTGTAGAAAGGAAATCAGGATGGAAATTAAACCCACAAAAAAAAAGCATAAAAGAAACAGGTCTCACAAAAATAGTAATTTCTAAACCAAGCAACAGTGAAGCCAGTGATTTTAAAAAATGAATGAATATATGAAAATATAGTGGAGGCGAAGCATTGGTTAATATTATCCTGAGGACAGTGACAGATCTCTGCAATGCCGTAATTTTGGGATGCGAAAAGAGCCTTACATTGCTAGACTTGAATTATCTATTTTGGATTCCTTTCAGGTATTGATAACTATATTATAACTATCCTGAGCTACAAGGCAAGAGAGTTACGCTGGGGCTTGCAGAAGATCTGGTTGTTACCCACTAGGATGATGGGAATTAATAATCCTGATGAAAGCCACAATTACAACTATATGGAATATAATTATAATGTCACTCGGGTGGTTGTTTTTATCTTTATATATATATGAGGATATTCATTGCTGATGGGGGCAGATGATGATTGAAGATTTTGAACAAACTGTTGCACCAGGATGCTATGCTACCCTATTATGGATGATGGATTTAACAATCCAGTGGAAAGACAATACAGACGATATTATATGGATTATAAATCTGAAGTTATTGTCTTTTTTTTAATATATATATATATAATGGAATGTATACATACATATATATATATATATATATATATATATATATATATATATATATATATATATATATATATTAGCAGAGTGGGCAGTGGATTAAAGATATTTAGAATTGTAGTGCAGGGTAATTTTGTAGGAAACTGGGTGGGAATAGGTTAGTTTAATGATTGATTAGTTTAAGTAAAGGGATGTTTAAGTGATATATTTGGGGGAGTGGAGGAAATGGTTAGAGTTGAATAAATGTTGAATTAGGATGTAGAGCGAAGGCTGCTTTGAAATGTTATATTAATATATACAAAAGATTAAATGTTAAAGTAGGATCTATCATACAGTTCTAAAGCGAAAGGTTGTTGTGAAATGTTGTAATAATATATAGATATGAGTTGGGAGGAGGAAAAGGGCAGATTATTGTTAAAATGGGAGTTATAATAATATTATGCTAAATTAGATGTTATCATACAATGTTATAGTAGAAGGTTTTTTTTCTCTCTTTTTTTTTCCTTTTTTGAAATGTATGGTAAATGGGGGAAATAATAATATTAATAATATTTTTCATAAGTAAGGGTCAGTGTTTAGAGGAGGGAGTAAGGGATTGGTAAAATATTATGTAACTAGTTATGAATTAGATTTTTGTTGTGAAGAAGTCACAGGGGAGGATGGGTGGTGAGGGGGGGCTAGGGAGGAGGTGGGGAGGGAAAAAAGGGGGGGGAATTTGTATTTGAAAACTTTTTCAATAAAAAAAAAGATATCTCACTCCAGATAGGATGTATAGTTTGTTTATATATACTGTATATGAATAAATGTGTGTGTGTATAGACACACACACATAATTTATACATATATAAAAACCAGAGGTGTTCAAACTCTTCCATTCATTGACCCCTTTATAAAGTTTCAGATTGTTCATTGAGCCCCAAACGTTTATTATTTTTAAAATAATTATTTGTTAAATAATTTAATAAGTACCACTTTCACTAATAACACTAGAAATAACAACTGCAACAATACCAACTCCTTGGATGGCCTCATCAAGCCTTGGAGATCTCTATTGATCACCTTGGAGAACCCCGATGAGAAACTACAGGCTTCTCAAGGAATTGGGCATTCTGGCAATTTACATCCAGTTCTGTTTCTACAGAATATTAGATTAATTTTTTCCCTGTTTCTCATCTAGAATAAGAAGGATGACATTATGATGTAAATAAATGCTGTTGTTTTTGCAAGATATGGAAACTATAGCCCTTAGCAATAGCTCTTAGACTGATATACTACTTCACAGTGCTTTATAACCCTCTCTAAGTGGTTTAGAGTCAGGCATATTGCCCCCAACAATCTGGGTCCTCATTTTCCGATCTCAGAAGGATGGAAGGTTGAGTCAACCTTGAGTCAATCAAGAATGAACTCCTGGCAGTGGACAGAGTTAGCCTATAATACTGCATTCTAACCACTGTGCCACCACAGTTCTATATGCAAATACTGTAAGATCAGACATGATCTAAAAGGGTTTAACAAAATAAGATTCAAGGGTTTGGAGGACTGCGATAGTCCTAAAAGTTCCATTAAAGGAAGAAATGCAGACAAAATAATTAATTATTCAAAACCAAGGCATAAAAAAATGACTGTAGAAAAAAAAAAGGAACACGATTCTTACTTAGACCCTACTTAGCAAAAATTTCTGACATCCTTATTCTGTGCAGTTCTCCAACATATCAGATACTGAATCCATATTGCTTAGGATTTTTTTTTCTACACATTAATTGGCAAAGACTGCCATATTTCAAGTCAGCACCCAGGGACATCAACAGGGAAGATGGGCGGCGGGGGGGGGGGAACCTCAAGATGGTGGCCACCACTTTTTATGTGTCCCAAATATCTGATATATATAAAAAAGAAGCATCTTTCTGTCACATTCAGAATCTTGAACTTTTTAAACGTACGTACACACCCCCTCCTGATAAACTGCACTGGCAACATACATGTTTTATTCTGAAGAACAGCTTGGCTTTCATTCTTCCATCATAAAGACTGCTTTAATTTCAATTAATTGGATATATATCAGTTTTATATCTAGTAATGACAGCATAAATATCTGCTTTTTTCCCATTTCTTTCCCTTTTTTCTTTTTTTTTGCAAAGAAGAATATATCACATTTCCTGATTTGCTTTAGATCAGCTCACAGACTGACTGGGATATAAACTAGATAGCCGGGATCCCTGTGGTTCAATGGTGATTAATAAGTACAAAAAAAAACCCGTTGAAATACAGGAAAGAGGAGGAGGAGGAGGAGGAGGAGGAGGAGGAGGAGGAGGAGGAGGAGGAGGAGGAGAAGGAGGAGGAGGAGGAGGAGGAGGATTTAATATCACTATACTAGACTTATCTAGTCATAATGTACTGTTTATGATGTAATAAATACAATTTTTTTCTTTAAAAACTATATTGTAACTTTGACAACAATGCAGTTTGTCCATATATAAACAGTGGATTCAGATGTGCAGGAAATAGTTATAGTTTCCCAAAAGAATAATAATCCACAAAAGTTTGTGGAAATCTTATAATCTTCAAAACCCAGTTTTTCTTGGCCAGTACGGAAGTTTACCCCTGCCTTTTTCTGGAAAGGCTCTCTACTTAGCTCCAGCCCTTTCTACCCCTCAGGGAATCCCCTCCAATTATTAACCAGAACCAACCCTGTTTAATTTCTTTGCCCAGATGAGGTTGGCCAGATGCCAACTGTAGTGCTGGTGATTGTACCTGAACATTGGCAAGGAGAAATTAGGTAGTGGTATATATTGCTTTCTATTAGGTGCATGGTACGGAGAAGTCTATAGTTTATACACTGCTCAAAAAAATAAAGGGAACACAAGTAGAAGACATCTGAGATCTGAATGAATGAAATAGCCTTATTAAATACTTCGTTCATTACATACAGTAGTTTTGTGTTCCCTTTAGTTGTTTGAGCAGTGTATAAACTACTGTAAAGAACAAAGTATTTAATAAGGCTATTTCATTCATTCAGATCTCGGATGTCTTCTGCTTGTGTTCCCTTTATTTTTTTGAGCAGTATATTTTATGTACTGTTTCAGGATTATTTATTTATTAAATTTATTTGCCACCCATCTTGTTTCAAAATGACTGTGTGTGGCGCAAACATTTATTTTAATCACCAAATACTTGGATTATTCTTCATTTTGCCCTCTCACTGGTGAGACACCTACAGTATATAAAGTAGGATGACCTTTCTTATCTTCAATCCAATTAACCTTCAGAAACAGATGTTCCTTACCTCATCACCATTTGATATGAACAAGGACTCTTTAACCTTGGTGAGTTCATTCATCCACTCTTCAAACTTGAACGTTGATAGAAGTCCAAGATAAGATAAATTTATCCTCCTTGTCTTGGTGGGGAAAAAACGTAGGTCTGCTTAATTATATACTGTAAACTAGTAAAAAAAAATTCTACATGGGGTAGAACATTGATGTAGACATAACAGGAATAGTGATGTGTGTTTGCTGGCTTTGAAGGGGTTTTTGGGAAGGTCTTTTATTCTTTGTCATATTGTAGTCTTATGTTCTTGAATATTTTTCATTGCTGCCTTGTATTTATATTCTTCAGTGCTGTATTCTTCAGTATTCCTGTATATTTGCAAATACTGTATTTTCCTGGATATCTTGTGGGTCTGTGAGATGGGTGGTTTATGAAATGAATGAATTAAATAAATACATAAATATATTCTTTGATTGCTGTCACATGATATATGATTGTTGTTATGTATTGATACTTTTAAGCGGGAGTTTCAAACCTGCTTACGTTTCTGATTGGCTGACAGTCCCTCCAGGATTGTATATAAGGAGGACTGCAGCCTCTGAGTTTTTGCTGAAGTCTCACTGTATATTAAAGAGCTGTTGTCACTTGCTTGCTTGTGCCTCTCGTTATTCCCGAACCACTTCAATTGTTATCTTCCTAGAGGGGAATATAAAACCTTAAATTCTCATACTATCTGGTCATTGCTTCCAAATCCCCCAAAAATCTGCCACCAGGCTCTGCCTGGGCTGAGAACAGAGCAATACACTTCCACCACCAGTCACTCTGCTGCTGTGAGTTTTTATTATTTATTTTATTTTATTATTTCAATATTGCTGGCTTTGACAATGCTTTGTTATCAATTAAATTGGCTATAGAAATCCCGTAGAGACTTGACCAATGAAAGCACCCATGTTAATTAAAAGGAGGGGCTTTGGCTCTTGCAGATTTTCCTATTGGATAAGGCAAAGGAAGTCTCCCTTTAGAAGAGTGTCTTAGCAACTTTAAGATATGTGGACTTCAACTACCAGAATTCCCCAGCCAGACAACCAACTTCTCAGAATGTTCTGGGAGTTGAAGTCCATATATCTTAAAGTTGCCAAGGTTGAGTAACACTGCTTTAGAAGCAGAGCATCACAAGGCTTCGGAGACTTGTTTCAATCAACTTTTAAGTGAAGCAAAGAACCCTTGCAAAGCCCCAAGTACAGAAGCGACTTTCTCTTTAGAGCATTTAATGTAACCTAAAAGCTCAATGAATTCACTTCAAATCTGCCTTTCAAACAGGATTCCAGGGAGCCCTTCAAAGGCCCTCTTCCATCAAAGTAACAATGCTGGCACCATGCCCTTTCTGCCCTTCTAACACCTGACATGAATTAATGGATTTGTAAAGCTCCATTAAAATTAGCCTATTGTATATTATTTTGTACCTTGGGCAAAGCTATTCCGAATAGCAAGCAGCTTCTAAGTGATGATGTGTTTGCCTGAGGTAAAATTTATTTTCACACAAAACGCAACATTTTCTATTCAAGTCTGCCATCTGTTCAAATCGAGTCTCCTGCAAAACGACACAAGAAAGTTGGCCCTATTGCAGTATTTTTTTCTCTTTCACCTTTGCAGTGAAATAAAATGCACCTTATCTTCTTCCAGTCCAAAAGGAGAATGAAATGGAATAGAGCAAACAAAACATCCCAAAGGTGCTTTTTCAAGAGGCAAGTGGACTTTCTTGCTTTTCTTTGAAGACGTTTCACTTCTCATCTAAGAAGCTTCTTCAGCATTCTTAAAGGGATTGACCCAGATCTGAAGAAGCTTCTTGGTTGAGATGTGAAATGTCTTCAAAAAAAACACACAAAAAAACAAGTCCAGTTGCCTCTTGAAAAAGCACCTTTGGGACAACCATGACCTGGAGAATCTCCATAGACATTAAGTAAATAAAACATATTTGTTTCCCTAAAACATCATTGTGGGCAGCCAGGAGTGGATCAATGCAACATACATTAGTTCAAGGCCATATCTGAAAGACTAGATGACCTCCAAGGTCCCTTCCAACTTTGTTACTGTTAACTGTTAATAGTGAAAATTTGCTCAATTACAGGCAATTCTCAACTTATAACCATTCATTTAGTGACTGTTCAAAGTTACAACGGCATTGAAAAAAGTGATGCATGATCATTTTTCACACTTACAACAGTTGCATGATCCAAATTCAGGTGCTTGGCAACTGGCTCGTATTTATGACGGTTGCAGTGTCCCAGACTCATGTGATCCTCTTTTGAGACCTTCTGACAAGCAAAGTCAATGGGGATGCCAGATTCATTTAACAACCATGTTACGAACTTAACAACTACAAGGGTTCACTTAAGAACTGTAGCAAGAAAGATCGTAAAATGGGGCAAAACTCACTTAAGAACTGTCTTGCTTAGCAACAGAAATTTTGAGTTCACTTAAGGTCGTAAGTCAAGAACTACCTGTATTGCATTTTCTTCCTTGCTGCATAATAACTGAAGACCAGCTGAAAGTTTTTTTTTTTTTAAAGAAATGTTAATGATGAAAGCAGATCAGCAATGGAACCAATAAAAGCTGAGGTACTTCTATTCTTCTGTCAGGGATGGTCTACCCTGGATTTCTGCATGGAGGAGGAAATTGGATCAATAAATACTATTCTCTCTTCTCTATTGTCAGACTCTGAACAAAACCAGCCTAATTTAGTACCTATATCTATGAAATGTTCTTTATCAGAATTCCCAGGAACCTGGATTCTGGTATATCATTACTGTATTTTTTTTTCTCTTTTGTGTAATTTATGCGATGTCTCTACTCTGCTCAGGCTGAAGGGGTCTCTGTGATGATTGCAAAGGACAGCTCTTCCTTGTTGTTTTCAGTTTCTTCAGAGTGCAGCAGTAAAGTCATTTGTCAACCAGCACCAAGTCTTGAGTTTGTTTTGATGTTGCTTGCTCATAAAGCACACATGTAACGTTGCACCAAGAAGGCTCAAGTCCCTGCATGATAGAACTTGTCCAGTTTGATTCAAGAGCACCATTATGATGACTGCTTGAGTTTAGACCTCTGATGATTACTGATGGCAGAAAGGATGCTATGTGCTTGTCAAAATGAGTGCTTTGAAGTAATCCTTGCAACATCCTGTGAGAAGTTTTATATCAATATATATTTTACTCTATATTGTTTCCATCTTTCCTTAAAACATTAACAGAATCCACAATGGACTGAGAACCAGCGTCTCCATTGGATAATTGACAATCAAGCTGAAACTAAATTAATCAAATAAGAATAGCAAACAGGGGAAAATCTTTTACTCAAATTTCCTCAAACCCCCCCCCCAAATAAATTACCCAGACCTAATCCACATATCAAAGGATAAGGCCTGTAAACACAAATAGAGTTAATTAAATTAGGTCTCCCAGTGGAACTGCACTTTCACAAGAATAAACATTAGAGATGACACATACAGAAGTGGGCTGCTGCTGGTTCGAACCGGTTCAGGTGAACTGGTAGTTCTGACGATCAGCTGTCCCCGCCCACTCGCACCCGCCCTATCCTGTCCTATATTTCCTTCTTTCTAGCTGATTCACGCAGCACAGCTGATGTCCGGTCCTCCGCTGTTCTACTTATTGGGGCTGCCTTAGAAGGTAAACAGCTGCGCTTCAAATTGCTGTATTTTGAACGCTGCGTGCAAGTGCATTAGGCGTGCACGCGCTCACAGAACCAGTTGTTAAACCGGTTGCAGCCCACCACTGGACACATACCTACACATACACAACATCTGATGTGGTTACTTTGTCCAAATCAGCTCTCTTAGTTCAAGTCACTCTCATATCCAGGTATGCAGGTTAAGCATTAGGGGTCTTTTTGCAAGGAACTCTATTGGTAGGATAGATACCAGCCAGGATTTGAACCCCAGACACCCATGTCAAAGGGCAGCACTCTGATCACTATGCTACGCTGTATATGTGTTTGTGTGTCTCTCTGTGTGTGTATAGCTTTTTTTTCCTCCACTGATCTTACACCTATAGTTTGGTAGAGCTTTAAACAATGAGTCCCCAGAGCATCATTTAAATGCTAAGGAAAATATATCTTTCTAACTCAATTTTTGGCTTCAGATATTGCTCTCAAGTTGCAGAGTATCATTAATTTAGATCAATGGGGTGCTCCTGATTCTTCAATTTGGACATTCTGAGAAGTTGGTTGATTAGCATTACCGACATAAAATTCTAGGGATTATTGCTCAGTTGTTAACAATTTTGAAAGAAAGGGTCTGTAACCCACGAAGATCAATAACACACATAAATCTAACAGAGGCTCATTTATATGGACCTTTAAAGCACATTTTTATGCTGTGCCTTTAAGGACACATTTCTTTGAAAATACGTTTTTCCTTTAAGAGTTACTCTCTATTAAGCTATCTAGAGAGCCTGGAAGAATAAAATCTTGGATTTGGTTGGAAGGGTAAAGTGCAGGAAAATATATAGTTCAATGATAGCAATAGAGAAAAATGTTCAGTATCAATTTTATTGTGAAAATAGATTTAAGTGCATTTATTTAATCTGCATTTCCAAACCTATCTACAAATGTCACTTAGTTATCTTTCAATGTTTGCACTTTCCCAAATCTGCTATTTTCACATGAATAAATTATAGCATTACTCAGCCATCACTATGGTAATATAAAACTGGCTTGTATTCGTGATTTACCCCCAGAGTGATAGATAGATAGATGACTATATAAATTGCTGTTGTGGAAATTGTTACTGATGCAGTTCTTCAGTTAGAAAGAAGTTCACCAGTGTTTATCTTTGAGAATATTCAAAACCACATTATGTTAAGTAATATAATAAATTTGGCGCAAGTCAGAAAAATGCCCACAAAAATGTGCATTTGTGTTCCTGCAGACTTTTTCCTTTTAAAAGTCCCTGGATAAAAGTAAAAGAGTCCCAGTGGACAACCACTTAAACATGAGCCAGCAGTGTACTGCAGTCGTCAAAAAAGGCAACACAGTCCTAGCCTGCATTAACAGAGGGATAGGATCAGGATCACATGAAGGATTAGTACCACTTTATAATGCCCTGGTAAAGCCACCCTTGGAATATTACATCCAGTTGTGGTTGCCACAATATAACAAAGATGTAGAGACTCTAGAAAAAGCTCAGAGAAGAGCAACAAAGATGAAGGACTGGAAGCTAAAACATAGGAAGAACGGTTGCAGGAACTGGGTATGTCTAGTCTAATGAAGAGAAGAACTAGAGTGACATGATAGTAGTCTTCCAATATTTAAGGGACTGTCACAGAGAAGAGGGGAGACTATCTATTCTTCAAAGCACGTGAAGGCAAAACAAGAAATAATGGATGGAAACTAATCAAGGAGCGATCCAACCAAGAAATAAGGAGAAATTTTGTGACAAATAGAACAATCGATCAACTCCTCCTGGAGTTGTGGGTGCTCCATCACTGGAGGTTTCTGAAGAAGAGATTGGACAGCCATTTATCTGGAATGGTAAAGGATCACCTACTTGAGCAGAAGATTGGACTAGAAGATCTCCAAGGTCCCTTCCAACCCTATTATTCTGTATGAGCCTGTTTTCAGAAACAACATTCCTTCTGAGATCCACAAAGCCTCAAAAACCTGGCTCTTTCCTCTGACCCCGAGCTAGGATGGGTACACACCATTAAAGTTTAATAGTTGCTTAAGTTATGTTGGTTTCTTCCACTGGTATGTTTTCAGAAACTATAGCTCATTTCGTCAGATGCATGGAGTGGTTAAGCTGATCCAGGATTTAAATCTGTCTGACATGTAACCTGCATTTTCATAACCACCCTGCTTTCTCCCATCCACCTCAACTCTATTAGAATAGAATAGAATAACAGAGTTGGAAGGGACCTTGGAGGTCTTCTAGTCCAACCCCCTGCTCATGCAGGAAACTCTATAATATTTCAGACAAATGGTTGTCCAATCTCTTCTTAAAAACTTCCAGCGTTGGAGCATTCACAACTTCTTGAAGTAAGTCGTTCCACTGATGAATTGTTCGAACTGTCAGGAAATTTCTCCTTAGTTCTAGGTTTCTCTCCTTTATTAGTTTCCATCCATTGTTTCTTGTCCTGCCTTCGGGTGCTTTGGAGAATAGGTTGACTCCCCTCTTCTCTGTGGCAACCCCTGAGATATTGGAACATTGCTATCACGTCACCCCTAGTCCTTCTTTTCATTAAACTAGACATATCCAATTCCAGCAACCGTTCTTTATATGCTTTAGCCTCCAGTCCCCTAACCATCTTTTGATGAAGTTGTAATTAATGAAAATTGATGCCTTTTAATTAAATTAGTGTTAGCATAGAATGATGCTACCAGACGATTCCTGATTTGGGGCTAATATAGACTAACACAGCTCTCTTCTTTTGATGAATCGTGATTAATTTCTCTGGTTCAGACAGCACGTTAAGCAAACCATGGAAGAAAATGTCTGGGTTTGCTAGCTATGTTTCTTTGTACATGTAGTCCTCAACTTACGACCATCTATTTAGTGATCATTTAAGATTACTGCAGTCAACATACACTGAAAAAAGTTACTTAACCTGACTTCACACTTACAACTGTTGCAGCATCTCCAGAGTCACGTGATTAAAATTCAGGCACTTGACAACTGGCATGATGGTTAGTGTCCTGGGGTTGTGAGATTTTCGACTTTCCCAGCAGGCTTCCAACAAGCCAAGTCAATAAGGAAAGCCAGGTTCGCTTAACAACTGTGTGATTTGCTTAATGACTGCAGCAAAAAAGATACTAAAATTGAATGTGACTCATTTAACAGCTGTCTTGTCTAGCGATTGAAGTTCTGTTCCCAATTGTGGTCATAAGTCAAGGACTACCTGTAGAGGACCCAGCAAATAGAAGGGGGGGGCTTTTTCCATTACACCTACTGGCTCCTTCCCATGAACCCCAGCTTGTCCCTTCTTTATTCTATTTGTTACAACAGGAGAAAACCAATTTTCCTTGGTGGATCTGAGAAAATAATAAATGAGTTGTGGGTGGGAACTTTCCATAACTTGGTAAAAGGCCCACTTGCAAGGAACACTGCAGCATGCAATAATGCCTGTTTGTTGAGAAACCATAATGTAACTTGTTGCTTCAACCAAACCTGATCTATGTGAACTCCAAGTTGGAAATCATTTATTGAGACTCAGATTCGCTAGATCGGGGGTGTCAAACTTGCGCCGTCACGTGACATATCGCGACTTTTTTCCCCTTCACTGAATCCGGGGCTGGGCATGGTCAGCATGTAATGCATCTGGCCCACAGGCCGCGAGTTTGGCACCCCTGCACTAGATGGAATCTGCGCAGCCATTATCCCATTGTCAAAGACCCCTTTCTTCAATACAGCATCACAGGATTTTCCTATCTTACTCAATCCTTTCGTAAAATCCAATCTTAGTATTATTTAATGTCAGTGAGATCTTTCTCTTGCTCATTTCAATGACTTTGCTTTAAGCAGGACTAAATTTGGATTCCACTCAATAAATTGATTTCTGAATTGTTAAATATGAAGTGCCGTGGTGGTGCAGTGGGTAGAGTGCAGTATTGCAGGCTAACTCCACCCACAACCAGGAGTTTGATCCTGACAAGGCTCAAGGTTGACTCAGCCTGTTCTGTCCCCGTCTCCACAAACACACAAACACAGCTAGCCGAGGTTAAGGAAGGACTTGGCACGCACACAGGTTGTTATCTAAAACTTGGCAGCTATACGAGCATCGACTGCCAAGGGCTTTACTTCATCAGATAAACAGAAAATACATACAAATT
The DNA here is from genome assembly GCA_022577455.1 of Arizona elegans. Classification (NCBI taxonomy): domain Eukaryota; kingdom Metazoa; phylum Chordata; class Lepidosauria; order Squamata; family Colubridae; genus Arizona; species Arizona elegans. The sequence goes on along the minus strand of JAKOOJ010000001.1, from coordinate 205,856,251 downwards.
GCAAATAGTCCAGTTCCAAACAAGAAACCTTCGGCAGCTTTAAGTGTTGTTCAAGTGACTAGCCAGAGTTAGTTTTTGTTCGTCACAGAGTCTTAAATGGCCACCACACTCTCTTATATAGTCTCCGGGGTGTGGTCCAGTGACTCAGTTATAATCCCTGGCACGCTTCCTTAACTGCTGCAACTGTTTATCACGTCTTCGTTGGCGTGGATCCAGGAACAACAGATCACCTCCCTCGCTCTCATCGGAGACACCTGGCTCCTGGCTAATCTCCTCTTCCTCGCCGGAACTTGAGGCAGTGCCAGAGGGGAGGGGCCTGGAGAGGGAGGCCTGGCCGACTCTTCTTCTTCATGTTTGGAGCCTTCCTCCTCCAATGAGATAGACTCGGAGGGCGGGGCCATAACACAGCCTTCCATCCTTTCAAGGTCAGTAAAATGAGGAGCCAGATTGTTGGGGACAATATGCTGACTCTTAGAGAGGGCTGTAAAAGCACTATGGAGCAGTATATAAGTCTAAGTGCTATTGGTAGTGCTATTGGGCATTTAAATGGGATAGATAAAACATTGGAATTTACAAAATGATTAATACCTGTTCCAAATAATCTAACTAAGCTAACAGTTATGAATCCGGCTTTAGATTCAAGAATTGAACAGGCTAAAAAAAGCAAAACTATTCAGCTATACATGTGCAGACACACATTGATAAGGATAAATGGGCAGACACACATTGATAAGGTTTAAAATAGAGTTGCATAATTCTTGATTCTTCCTATATCAAGTATTGGGCTTATTGAAACATTTGTTTGTTTTGTTTGTTTGTTTTATTAAATTTGTATACCGCCCTACTCCCGAAGGACTCAGGGCAGTGAACAGGCACAGGATAAAATACAGAAGTACAAAAGTTAGAAACAATTTAAAACCAAATTAAATAATTTAGCCCACAACAATTTAAAATCCCAATAATTTAAAAACAAATTAAAATTTCAGTTTAAAAATTTAAAAGAAAGGGGAGAAAAAATTAGGCCAGGCCGGCTTGCTGAAATAAGAGGGTCTTAAGAGCACGGCGGAAAGTGGGCAGATCCAGGATCCTCCGTATCTCCGGGGGGAGCTCATTCCAGATAGTGGGTGCCCCCACAGAGAAGGCCCTCCCTCTGGGGGCTGCCAGTCGACACTGCTTGGCTGACGGCACCCAGAAGAGCCCCTCTCTATGAGAGTGTACCAGCCGGTGGGAGGCTGTTTGTGGTAGTAGGCGGTCCCGTAAGTAACCAGGTCCTAAGCCATGGAGCGCTCTAAAGGTGGTAACCAAAACCTTGAAGTGCACATGGAAGACCACCGGGAGCCAGTGCAGCTCGCGCAGGAAAGGTGTCACACGGGAGCGCCATGTTGCTCCCTTAACCACCCGCGCGGCCGCACTCTGTGCCAGTTGGAGCCTCCAGGTGCTCCTCAAGGGGAGCCCCATGTAGAGAGCATTACAATAGTCCAGGCGGGAGGTGACGAGGGTATGAGTGACTGTGTGTAGGGAGTCCCGATCCAGAAAGGGATGCAACTGGTGAATCAGGCGAACCTGATGAAAACTCCTCCCGGTCACGGCCATCAAGTGCTCTTCTAAAGACAGCCGTGAATCCAGGAGGACACCCAAGTTGCGAGCCCTCTCCGTGGGGGCCAGCGATTCGCCCCCAATAGCCAGCGATGGCATCAACTGACTATATCGGGACGTCGGAAACCACAGCCACTCGATCTTGGATGGGTTGAGCCTGAGCCTGTTCCTCCCCATCCAGATCCACACAGTCTCCAGACACTGGGACATCACTTCAAGGGCATCACTGGGGTGGTCCGGGGTGGAGATGTACAACTGAGTATCATCAGCGTACTGATGGTACTTCATCCCGAAACCACAGATGATCTCACCCAGCGGCTTTACATAAATGTTGAACAGAAGGGGCGAGATTTAACCTTCTGTATTGTTGTTAAGGAAAAAACATGAGAAAATATTCAAAAAGTATAACTCTGGCACCCAGAAGCACTTATTAAAGCTCTTATGCACCTCTACAGTTTGCAGAGCATGGAAATATTCTTTTTAATCATAAGAGGAAAATAGGGCCAAACAGAATTTGTGCTGGCAGATGCCAGCATAAAGGTTTCCCTTGCAGTGGTTTATATTTTGATTCCTAAAGCACTGCCATGAAGTCCAAGGCCAAACCATTTTATAATGCAAGCTGGAGCAGCCAATTTGGGTGGTTAGTTTAAGGGGAACGGTTATTTTGGGCCTCAGGCCATCTCAGTATACATTTAAAAATCAGCAAGTCTAGGAAATTGGATGTTGTTTTGATTTTTTTCACTTCACTCATTGGAGACAACGGTTACATAATGTTATTTAAGATCACATGTCTTGCATTGCCCAGACAGGGGTCATGCTTGCTAACTTCCAACAAAAGTTCTATTCTCCTGTTGCCACTGAATGACAGGCAAAGCAGTAGCAGAAGAACTGAAGTCTTTTTTTTAATCCACCGTTTTCATATCTTCTCCAAGTTTTCTTCCTCACTTCTCTTCTTGAGAATCTAGAGTCCCTGATATCAGCCCACTGAGGCCTATAAGATACAAGAAAACATCGTCATTTAGATTGTCACTTAAGTTTTACTGCACAAAACTTCCCAAGTGCTAATTAAAATAACCATCCCCCCAAAGTCTTGGTTAAATCAGTTTGCATCCCAGACAACCTGCGTCAAACCCAAAGCATTTTGAACTAGGACGCAGAAATCTATTAGCTGTAAAAATCAGTGATTCGTTGGGCCCCATCTGCCTTCCCCCAAATAGATTCTGAGCCAGAAAAGTGGAAGTAAAAGAATATTCTTTATTTATGAGCACAACTTGCTGACCTCTTAGCCAAGAAGAAAAGCGATTTGCTGCTCTTGGACAGCCCTTGAAGCCTGGCTAGATGGCTCAGTGGCTAAGACATCAGAAAGGTTGGCAGTTCGGCGGTTCGAATCCCTAGTATAGGTCTCCTGCCTGAGCAGGGGGTTGGACTGGATGACCTCCAAGGCCCCTTCCAACTCTGTTACTGCTACCAAATATACCACAAGCAGAACTCATTCCAACAAATGTAATAACTTTTTAATTATAATGTTATCTTCATTGGGATTTCTATTTTTATTATTTTAAAGGTATTTGTTAAGATTTTAATGTTTTAATGCTGAAAGTCACCCAGCATTAGAGGTGTTTCATTATGAGATGGGCAGCAAATAAAGTCAATAAACAAATAAATTAATAAATTCATTGTGTAGAAAGTCAGCACCCAAACTCCTAGAAGAATGAAATATTTTGAGGAATATTAAAAAAGAAAGGGTAGAATATTATATTTCCCTAAATGAGAAATGGAGAAGCATGTTTTTTTAGAGGCAGGAAGCAGACTCAGCCTTTCTTAATAGCCCCCAGCAGATATTTTGTGCCCGTTAAAGAAGACTGGGCCAGCCTATCTACAAAACAAAAGACCTTCAGCTCTAGGACGATGGGATTATCCTTCAAGAAAAAGCCATTAAACCACAGAACACAAGTCCCTTCATGGCATTACCCCTAGCAAACTTCAACCAAACCTAGGAGCTCAGACAACCTATAGAGCCAGCTATGACCCCTGCATAACCCCTACAACAGCCAATAGAATACATGTTCTTGCACAGGAACAGGAAATTCAAGTGTAAAGCCCAAGAGAAGTATAAAACCCTCCACTCTCAACTACCTGTGGTCAGCTGCACCAGAACCATGATGGGTGGTTCTGTTCATCATTAAACCATCTTTCCAATCAGCCTCCATGTTTCCAGTGTCTTTCTCCCAACTTAGAACTGAACCAGATGGATATTTATTCCCACAGCATGATCTTGTTAATGCTTGTCTAAATATTCAGGAGGTGTGTTTTCACCATTCTAATGAACTTTTGAGTGCAAAAGATCAAGGAAGACCTCCCTTGACTGGTTCTTATGTGTTTAACTGCTTACTTATTCATCCCTTTCTAAGGGATTTAGGGACTGGAAACACAAAGTCTCCAACCTTTACTATCAATTCAATCAATCAATCAATTAAAACACAGTAAGAATAACTATTTTTCAGGACCCCCAAATCTGCCTGAAGTGGCTAACTTAACTGCCTAATGATAGAACTGTCTTCTCTGTCAATGAAGTAAACCTTCATTTAATATCACTCTATCCCTGAGATTTGGATTTGTTGGTTATTGCTGTAGTGGTTGTCTTCCTATTCACTCTTTTCTCCTGGCCAGTCATAAAGCTTGATTTATGATTAGTAAGAATTAAAAGGAATTTAGAAAAAACAATGCTGTCTAGAATGTTAAAAAAAAATTATGTGCCCTTTTCTAGCCAACTGGAACTTCCATTTCCACTAAACTCTTGAACAGGAAGACCATGAATTGCAATGTACCGGTATCTCACACTTTATTATTTCTACACCCTTAAATTAGGAGGCAATGTCCAACCTCTTATTATGTGGATGGGGAAAAAACGAATGGAGTTTTCTAAATCAACATATATCACCCCCACTGTCTTGATGGTGTTTATTCCACCAACAGTTTGAAATAAAGAGGACAGCACAATATTAACACAAGAAAAACATGACCTCAATTTCCAAAAGGCAGGGGGAAAAATGCATCTTTCCAGAAGAAAAGAAAATGAAAATGAGTATAATGTGAGAAAAGAGGAAGATTTAATTAGGGATCAAAGAGGTGGAATAGGACAGAATTTTTCAATTTTATTAACAGCGAATCCAAAAAGACAAATACCAGATCTGCATTACAGAGAAGAAAAATCTTCATTTTGAAGGGGTATTGAAGAAACATCCATGTTTCAAAATGTTTATGAAAATATTCTTACAGCAATTGATAAATTGTTCCAGCTCATCTGTCTGGAACCTGCACTGCATAACAGACATAAATACAATTGAGAGAGTCCAGAGATATTTTACCGGAAGAGTCCTCCATTCCTCTACCCACAACAATACTACCAGACTTCAAATTTTGGGTTTAAACAACTTAGAATTATGCCAACTTCGGTCTGGCCTAAGTGTAGTACATAAAATTATCTGCTACAATGTCCTACCTGTCAATGACTACTTCAGCTTCAACCACAACAATGCATGAACAAATAATAGATACAAACTCAAGGTAAACCGTTCCAAACTCGATTGCAGAAAATACGACTTCAGCAACAGGGTGGTCAATGCCTGGAATGCACTACCTGACTCTGTGGTTTCTTCCTCAAACCCCAAAAACTTTAACCTTAGACTGTCTTCTGTTGACCTCATCCCATTCCTAAGCGGTCTGTAAGGGGTATGCATAAGCGCAAGAGCGTGCTTACCGTCCCTGTCCTATTGTCCCTTTTTATTCGTATCCATTTCATGTATTCATAATCATGTTTTATACTTTTATCTGTTATCTTATATATGCTTGACAAATACATAAATAAAAATAAATAAAATAAATAAAAACCTTCAGAACTATATAACAAAAGCTCTAGCACTCTTCTTGAATAAGTACCATTCAAAATAAAACCCAAACCTCAGGTTTCTCTTTATAAGCTCCATTGCAATACATTCAGGGAAAGGGCCTCTTTTTTGCCACCCCTTTTTTTTTTAACAAGAGAAAGAAAAAGGGGCAGTGCATTGCGCACACCAATAGTCACTCAGGACATTTAAGAAATTATATAGATGGAAAAGCTTTTATGAGAACAAACCAAGTATCACAATCTACATAAGCCATATTTAAATGTATACACTAAATAAAATAATCTCAGTCTTGGTCTAGAACTACTTCTTAAAAGGTGGTCTAAGGATCCAAGACAGTGGTGGGTTCCGCCCGGTTCTGCCGAGCCGGTAGCAGTGACGATATGACGTCACCAAACCGGTTCTGCAGTTGCTGAAGTAGAACAAGGAAAAGATAGCTTTGGGGTTGAGTTCAGTGAAAATGACTTGGATAGCTGGGAAAATAACAAGAGGTCAAAGGCTATAATTTTATTTGTTTACTTATTTTACAGCCCACCTCAATCCTAAAACTCCGGGCAATGTATAGCAGAATAAAATCATCCTATAAATTACCTTACGATCACTGTAGCATCCCCATTGTCACATGATCAAAATTTGGACGCTTGGCAACTGGCATGTATTTAAGACAGTTGCACTGACCTGGGGTCATGTGATCATCATTTGTAACCTTCCCAGCTGGCTTCCAACAAACAAAGTCAAAGTGGGATGCCAGATTCGCTTAATGACGGAATGATTACTGCAACCAGCCAGCCTTCCATTGAGGACCTGTATACTTCCCAGGTCAGAAAGAGGGCTGAGAAAGTATCTACAGACCTCTCACATCCTTGACATTTCAACTCCTCCTCTCGGGACGCCGCTATAGGGCACTGCATGCCAAAACAACTAGACACAAAGAGAGTTTTTTCCCTCATGCCATCACTCTGCTGAACACCTAATTCCCACAGTACACTTGTCTAAGTATATTTACCTATGTAGTATGGCTGTATTACTTTTATCCTTCTTATCTGTTCCATTACCTTCTCTTATTGGTATCATTATTATGATTATTATTACATTGATCTTATGATTATTATTACTTTGCTTCTTTTGTATGTACGCTGAGAGCTTTTGCACCAGAGACCAATTCCATGTGTATCTCTCACACTTGGCCAATAAAGTATTCTATTCATTGGGTATTTATCAAAAGTTAGTAAATGACCTATTACAGTGATGGCTAACCTTTTCAGGACCAAATGCCCAAAGCGTGCACGTGAATTTGTGCGCAGCCCCGTGCATGCTTGTGCAGCCCCCCCATGAGCCTCCATGCATGTGTGTGCACCCCCTGCACACGCCCTGAGCATGCGTGTCCGGCCCCATCCCTGTGCTCCACCCCCCCACATGCGCAGCACAGACCTGATGACCAACTGGCTGGCAGGAGATACGCTCACATGCACAGCAGAGCTGAATTGGGGCAATGGCTCACGTGCCCACAGAGAGGGTGCTTCATGCCACCTGTGACACGCGTGCCATAGGTTCACCATCACGGACCTATTATGTCATTCAAAATACTATTTATGTCCATGTCCATGGTAACAAGTCACCAATATTTTTGAACAACAAAATGGTTAAGAAGGATGAAGCAAACTGTGGTCTTTCTGATGTTGGCGAACTTCTATTTCCTATATTATTCTAACTATAAATTCAGTTAGAATAATCTATGGGGAGTAGAGTCTAGGAACACATGAAAGACCTCCAGTTTCCCACTGCTGTGGGTTTGAGATCTTAATTCCATGTTTCTTTTATTAATTTCAAACGTAACATTTCTTATGATGCCAAGAAATAAAGGAATAAATTTTAAAGTTAAAGATGACAGAAATTATTAGCAGAAGAATGTGTTTTTTGCCCAGTGTTTTTTGTCAGCCATAAATTAGTCAGCCTAGCCGCAGAACAAATATCCCTGTAGGCAAAACGGAGTCAGCCTATTTCCTCAACCTCAGATTCTCCTTTCATCTTCAGCAGGCTCCGAATGACAGTTCCATGCTGTGCAATCACACAGCAGATTCAATGATATTCATACCTCTCCATGAAAAACATATCATCTTCTCAGTGCAAGAGATTCCTGATCAAAATGAAAAGAGCAAAAGCATTGAGACAGCAGTCAGTTATTCAAAATCCATCTTTAATAGGACTGGGAGAGGCTTCGCAAAAGCGTCACACGTTCTGCTGGCCTTGAGGGGTGACAGAACTTTTTTCAAACTTCTCCGTCAAAAGCTTTGCTTCCATCTGGGTTTCTTTCCCACTGGGAGAGTTTGACCATTGCAGCAAAGACCTGAGACTAAAGGCAAGAAGTTGGTTGCATGGCCCTGCAGAGTGTGTGGAGAAGATCAAAGCTCTGTCCTGAAAGGCACAAATCCTGGATGTATACTGAGTTCAATTCTCTCACAGTTTTCTTCCTCCTCTGGATGAATTCTGTCTGCAGAGAGAGAAAATGCTCCATGAACATAGAGGTGGCTCTTCAGATGAAGATATCCAATAGCCATACTCTTTCTGACAGCTGAATGGATTTCAAAGGATATGTTTCACTTCAATGAATGCTCAATCAAAGCAACCCTCTGGACTCACTGAAGTCACATGGCCCTCTCATTTCTTGCCTTGACTGGTGTATTTAAAGCACAGAAGCTTCCAGTTTTTGCAAGCATGGCTCAAAACTGCAAGCGATGAAAGGTCCCCCCAGCAAGGCTAACCGTGTTAGGTCTTTATCTTATTACACTTCATCACATCGCCTCTGAAATATACAATGCATTGTGATAGCAAATCAACCATCATATCCAGGCTTATGTGACTGATAGAGAGAGAAAGCTTATCTGAATTGTCCAGTGCCCAGTTGCCACAACGAGTAGGTGAGAGGGCAAAACAGATGGCACCCTCTGTTATTAATTCCTAGCTCCTCTTCAAAGTGACTTCATGGACATCCGAAAGGTGCTTTTTCAAGAGGCAACTGGACTTTCTGGTTTTTCTTTGAAGACGTTTCACTTCTCATCTAAGAAGCTTCTTCAGCTCTGACTGGATGGTGGGGAATGGAAGGATTTATACACCTTGCATACAGCTGGTCATTTGCATTCTTTTAACGTTAAGACCACCTGGAGGTTTATTTGTGTCATCATGGACCTTATCCCTGCTGCGATTCTTGCTCATTCTGCTACTGTTCATGGACCTTATGTCTGCTATGATTCAGAAGTATCTTCTGCCCTGCTCTGTTGCCTTGAGGGCCCCTATACATTTGGGCTAGAGCACTGCAGTCAGGAACCAGCTACTGTCAGCAGTACATAGGCTATAAGAGCCGTGATAGCGCAATGGTTAGAGTGCAGTATTGCAGGCTAATTCTGCCGACTGCTAGCGATTCAATCCTGACCGGCTTAAGGTTGACTCAGCCTTCCTGTCAACTGTCCCATTGGGACATGCAGAAAAGGTCACTTCCCCGCTGCCCTGAAAGAGGCGGTGGTGAGGCCTCTCCTCAAGAAGCCGTCCCTGGATCCAGCAATATTGGCCAACTATCGTCCTGTCTCCAACCTTTGCTTCATTGCGAAGGTTGTTGAGAGTGTGGTCGCGCAACAGTTTCCGCAATTCCTGGAGGAAACATCCTATCTAGATCCGTTCCAGTCGGGTTTCAGGTCTGGGCACAGCACGGAAACGGCATTGGTCGCGTTGGTGGATGATCTCTGGAGGGCTCGGGACAGGGGTTATTCCTCTGTTCTGGTCCTATTAGATCTCTCAGTGGCTTTTGATACCATCGACCATGGTATCATGCTGCACCGGCTGGAAGAGTTGGGGGTGGGAGGCACTGTGTTGCGGTGGTTCTCCTCCTTTCTCTCTGACCGGTCGCAGTTTGTGTTGGCAGGGGGGCAGAGGTCGACCTCAAGGCCTCTCATCTGTGGAGTGCCGCAGAGATCGGTCCTCTCGCCCCTTCTGTTCAACATTTATGTGAAGCCGCTGGGCGAGATCATCCGTGGCTTTGGGGTGAGATACCACCAGTACGCTGATGACACCCAGCTGTACATCTCCACCCCAGGCCACCCCAACGATGCCCTTGAAGTGATGTCCCAGTGCCTGGAGGCTGTGCGGATCTGGATGGGGAGGAACAGGCTCAAGCTCAACCCTTCCAAGACTGAGTGGCTGTGGCTCCCGGCATCCCGATATAGTCAGTTGACTCCATCGCTGACTATTGGGGGCGAGTCTTTGGCCCCCACTGAAGGGGCTCGCAATCTGGGAGTCCTCCTGGATAGGCAGCTGTCCTTGGAGGAACATCTGACGGCTGTTACCAGGGGGACCTTTTATCAGGTTCGTCTGATTCGCCAGTTGCGGCCCTTTCTTGATCGGGATTCCTTGTGCACAGTCACTCACGCCCTCGTCACCTCTCGCCTTGACTACTGCAACGCTCTCTACATGGGACTCCCCTTGAAGAGCACCCGGAGGCTCCAGCTGGTCCAGAATGCAGCAGCGCGGGTAGTGATGGGAGCAACATGGCGCTCCCATGTAACACCGCTCCTGCGCGAGCTGCACTGGCTCCCGGTGGTCTTCCGGGTGCGCTTCAAGGTGTTGGTTATCACCTTTAAAGCGCTCCATGGCATAGGGCCTAGCTATCTCCGAGACCGCCTGCTGCTACCAACGACCTCCCATTGACCCGTGCGCTCCCACAGAGAGGGCCTCCTCAGGGTGCCATCAGCCAAACAATGTAGGCTGGTGGCCCCCAGGGGGAGGGCCTTCTCTGTGGGGGCTCCCACTCTCTGGAATCAGTTGCCCCCGGAGATAAGGAGAATCCATGACCTCAATGCCTTCCGTCGTTCCCTGAAAACCCATCTTTTCCAGCAAGCCGGGTTGGCTTAGAAGAAATTTTTAAATTTTTTAATTAGTTTGTGATTCTTAACTTTCGGCCCAAATCTATATATATTTTTAAATGTTTTAATATTTGTATTCTATGTTTTTTATCTTGGCTGTACACTGCCCTGAGTCCTCAGGGAGAAGGGCGGTATATAAATTGGAAATTAAATTAAATTAAATTAAAAAAGAAACTCCTTATTTTACCAAGGGTATATCTTTACTGATAGCCATATAGGCACAGTTAAAAGAAAAGAAAAGAAAAGAAAAGAAAAGAAAAGAAAAGAAAAGAAAAGAAAAGAAAAGAAAAGAAAAGAAAAGCCAGTTCTGCCTTTTGGCATGTAAAGCTGCATGGTTAAAATCTCCCTTTCTCCCCAATCCAGCGCAATCTCTTTGTTTCATAGTGCTTTTACAGCCCTCTCTAAACAGTTTACAGAGTCAGCCATATTGCCCCCAACAATCTGGGTCCTCATTTTACCCACCTCGGACGGATGGAAGGCTGAGTCAACCTTGAACTGGTGAGAATCGAACTGCTGAACTGTAGCTAGCAGTCAGCTGAAACAGCCTGCAGTACTGCACTCTAACCACTGCACCATCTCGGCTCTATACAAATCCCCATTATGGATTCCTAGTAAGTTAGAGAAGAGAAAAGGGTAAAACAAGGGGATAAAGCATGATACTAATCAGGTTTGATAATCAGGACATTTTTATTTTCTTTTACCCATAGTTTCATGGTTGCGACTTCAATCTTGAATGAAGTTGCAACGATATTGGAATAGTTGGGCAAAAATACTGTTAATACAACTCATGATCATAAACACATGAATCAATCAAGAGGCACATGTTGAAAGTAATTCAGAATGAAATAGAATAAACTCTGCTCTGCCACAATTAATTTAAAGTTAGTTCTTATCTTCTAATTGCATATATATATATAGCTAGATTTATCCCAGCTGAAATTCAGCACACTTTTATTTTAGTGTCTGTTGAAGCACATGAAAATCAATGAATCTTTGAGCAGTAACAGGTCAATCGTTTATATAATTTGGGGAAAGGGATGTCTTAAATTTAAATTTTAAAATCCTGCAATTTATTGAGCTCTAGGTTGTGGCATTTTTTAAAAAAAATCCTAACGATGCAGACGTTTCTATCCATGGAAGAATTCATTAGCTTAAGCCATGATGATGAAATGTAGAACTGGCAGCAGCAGAATGAACCATAATTCGGTGCAAATGCTCAATGGCAGAGAAATAGTTTTCTCTATGTTCCTGCTTCCAGATGGATGTCTGTATAAGGAGGCTGTTGAGTTATGAAAATGCCCTTCTCACCCCTATGGGTAGTCTGTGCCTTCCTCAATCTCGGGTCCTCTATAAGAACTCTGGGAGTTTGAGGTTCTGTGCAGGATCTGGATTGTTCCTAGGATTGCACTCTTCTAGACAGAAAGCTTTGAGTTTCTTCCTGGGATCTGTTGGAGTCACTATAGGAGTCACTCTAGAGCAAGAGCACTTAAACTTATATACCGCTTCATAGTGCTATATAGTCCTCTCTGAGCAGTTTACAAATGTCAATATATTGCCCCCAATAATCTGGGTCCTCATTTTACCAGTCTCAGAAGGATTGAGTCAATCTTCAGCCGGTCAGGATCAAACTCCTGAGAGTAGGCAGAGTTAGTCTGCAATAGAGGTAGTCCTCGATTTACAACCTCAATTGAGCCCAACATTTATGTTGTTAAGCAAAACATTTTAACTCCTTTCTTGCCCCACTTGTTAAGTGAATCACTTCAGTTGTTAAGTTAGTAATTCAGTTGCTAAGTGAATCTGGTTTTCCCATTGACTTTCCTCGTCAGAAGGTCACAAACTGTGATCACATGACCCAGGGACACTACAACTGCCATAAATATGAGTCGGTTGCTAAGTGTCTGAATTTTGATCACGGGGACCATGGGGATTCTGCAACAGTCCTAAGTGTGAAAAAAGTGTGAAAATTGTCCTTTTTCAATGCTGTTGTAACTTCAAACGGTCACTAAATGAACTGTTGCAAGTCGAGGACTTACCTATAGTGCATTCTAACCACTGCATCACTAGGGCTCCTATATATAAATTATATATAGAAGTTTAGGAGTCACCAAATAAATTATATACGAGCTTAGGAGTTACTAAACTCAGTTTAGAAGTCAATATATAAATTATGTTGGGGTGAACTTTCTTTTTCTAATCGGAGTATCCAAACAAGTGATAGGAATGTTTCAAAATTGACCAAATTTATGGGATAAACCAGCACTTGGACATTTGTACCATGCCAATGAGGAGAGGTTTGAACTACTGGATGGTGTTATCGTGATAACTCGTCACTGCTTTGACATGGAGTTTCCTTACTAGTATTTCTAAAGGAAGAAATGTTTTAATATGTTTCCAGAAATCCAGAAATCCCTACAAATAAATGAGTTTCCTACGCATCTATGAAATGTTATTCTTTACCTGATAATGTATACATTGATGATGTATTCCAGCAACTATACAGATAAGTATTAATGCCTGTGCACTCCATCTATATTTTTAGATGGAGATTCTTGCAGCATTCAGTATTCATTTCTACGTATGGAAGAAAAATATAATTCTACCTATCCTGGTGCTTCTGTACAAACCGTTCAAGTGATCCAAGATACGGGTGCTGGAATGCATGAATGATGATTCCATAAAGGAAGACAATAAAAAGCAGAGCTAGCCAGCCAACCAATTTATCTAAAAATTGGTTTTCTGGCATTACCTCTCCTATTCCCAAAAAATACCCTCCAGATTGACATAGAAGTCAGTGAATAAACTCATTCCCATGCTAGCAATTGGAAGATTCTTACAGAATGGGAACAAAGTCCCTCTGCATCCTTTCCCAAGTAATGCTGAAGCAATTTCCTTACATTCTAATCCATTCATATCATTTGGTAGAGAATACAGCAATACAGAGAAATCCCATCAGCCTCTGAAAAATATACCTCAGTCAATACCCTTCGGGAAAAAAAGACCCCCTACCCCCTTTAGGGGGAAAAAAAAGTACCACAATTCAAAATGAACATGACTGGGAGGGAGGGATGATAAATCAGAATGGTGGGTGGTAAACATGCTTTTCCTGAACATTTCTTCTTATCAGCAAGTTGTGCCTATTTACATAATCTTTTGTTTTTCTCCTTCTGTTCAGTTACTGAGTGGGTTGCGATCATTTATTTCTCAAGCCAAATTACTTTTGAAGTGGGTGAGCGAGTAAGAAGCTTTTCCTGGGAAACATTGCTCGGTGCGGCAGAATGAAAAGGGAAGAGAAAGGCGGGGGAGACATCGGGGCCCAACACTTGCAGATAATCTTTTGCTGTGATTTTTTTCTAAAATTAGCTGATAAATTCTTTAGAAGCTAAACAATGCAAAAATAATTCCCTTAACTTTCACTTGTGGCACAGGAAAAAAAAACCAAAACATTTTTTTAGCTTTTCTGTTCCTTAGTAGCTTCAGAAGACTAAAATTTCCAGCTGAACCTATTACTCTCATTATTTATTAATTAAGTGAACAAAGATCACATCACACTTTGTTTCCTAATGCCCAGATTGTTATACAGATGGTAAAGGTAAAGGTAAAGGTTCCCCTCACACATATGTGCTAGTCTTTCCCAACTCTAGGGGGCAGTGCTCATCTCCGTTTCAAAGTCGAAGAGCCAGCGCTGTCCAAAGACGTCTCCGTGATCATGTGGCTGGCATAACTAAATGCCAAAGGCTCACGGAACGCTGTTACCTTCCCACCAAAGGTAGTCCCTATTTTTTCTACTTGCATTTTTTACATGCTTTCGAACTGCTAGGTTGGCAGAAGCTGGAACAAGTAACGGGAGCTCATCCTGTTACGCGGCACTAGGGATTCGAACCACTGAACTGCTGACCTTTCGATCAACAAGTCAGTCAGATTTTGACAGTAACTCAACTCATGTCAACTACTTATACTTGTTCAAGGGATGAACAGAAAGGCACCAATTAGTCTTACCCCCATTTATTGTGCAGGATGACTTATGTTGCCTTAACATATCTAGTGTCAAGGAGATGTAGGACAATGTAGCAGTTTAGGTCCACACTTGATCATGAAGCTCACTGAATTACTTGGGGGTAGTCAATGTCTCTCAATTTAAGCATCCTTATGGATTTATTACTGTGAGAATAAAAAATGAGTGGAATATACTATGTGCCATCTTGGGCTTCCAAGAGGAAGAGTGTGTAGATATATGTACACACGCACACATGTACATATGCACACAACTAGGAGGGACTTCTTAAGGGTAGATTGATATGCCAACAGTTTACATAGCATTCCAAATATCGTGAATGCCTTTGAACACAAAACTGTTCTATTTCCGGCAGATGTTAATGTCCTATACCCAAATGTCACCTGGCAAAGGAAGTTTGGCATTGACAATATCAGGATCAGGGTTAGTTACTGCTGACCTGCTCCTTGCTTCCCACTGGCTTATTTCATATTAACCAATCCTCCTCCTCCTCCTCCTTCCACTTTAGATGTTGAGGGAGACATAAAGTTCTGGTTCTTACCCTTCTGGCAGCCTCAATCATTGTTATTTGATGTTGTTGTAGTGTGCCTTTGATGTTGTCTCTCCATCTTCTTCCAGGTCTGTGTCATGTTTTTTGACCTTCTCTTCTTTTTCTATATGCCTTGTAAGGAATGGGATCCCAAGACAAAACGAAGTCCGTACAAACACCTTAATCTCTTCTCGGCTTCTATCAGGATAATCCACAAGCAAAGATTTTTGTTGACCTGAAGTGTCAATTTCTTCCCTCACTACATCCATATGAGCACTTCAATTTCCACTACTATCATTTCAGTACAAAATCCACAGTTTTCAAGGGATTACTGTGGCAAAACATAAGCTTTCAAATTTCCTTCCAAGTTCTCATTCTGAACTGACTTGATATTTGATCTTGGCTTCTTGATCCTGTCTATTGCATGAGGAGAGTAAGAAGGGCATCATCTGTAGGCAAGACTTTACCTAACTCTCTGCATGCAGGCTAGTTGCTGTGCTTTGACCATAGCATCTTGTAGGCTCATCCAGGTCTGTGCTTAGCAAAGAAGGCCCATGAAGTGCAATACAAAGGAGGCAGGTGTGGCTCTACAATGTAAAGAGATGAAGAGGAAAATGGCAATTCATTGCAGATGATAGGGAGCTGCTTTTACAATCCACAAAAGGAAACTTTGCTTGATGAAGTATATCGTTTTTTCATGACACAATCTATTTCGTTCACGTGCATCAGTAAATTATGCTGAAGAATTCAATGCTCTTATTCATTGTATGTCTTTTCACGTTTTTTACCTTTCAAGATTATAATGTGAGGCATGTCCAGAATTTGGGCATTCATAAAAGCTTCCATTTATCTAACGGGTTTGTTTCTTTTGCATCCAGGGAACAATGTTTTCTCTAAGTTGATGGGACAGCTAATATAATTGGACAACACTTAAATGTAATATTTCAGATGTCGTATAAATTTCTTTTGAAATACTATTTTTTCAAGAGGGTTTTATACAGTATAGATCATTCTGATCCTTTTCTACCCAGAGAAAATGCTGCTTTAAACAAGAGAACATGGATCATGAAGATTTATTCTGATATGTCAACTATTTTTCTTTCTTAATCCATCCAAATACTGAGCCAAAACTCTTTTCTATTCCAATTCCCTGCTACTCTTCTGCCTAACGTTTGAGTAAATCTTTCCACAAGAAAATTTAGAAAACCTTAAGAGTGTCTCTGGAGCTTATAAGAAAAATTATGCTCAGAGCAGTCTTCCCATAGCACACCTGTAAAATATGATTTTATCATAAGATTGGTGCTAACTACCACTTAGTTAGCTGCAAAGAAGGGTTGAACCAATTGATGGAGATGTTACTCTTCCTTTGAACAACCAATAAATATATAAATGCGGCACCCTGATAACACAGTTGGAGTCAGCGTGGAAACATCAATATATTACATTCTCAACCTCCATATCTTTGTCAGATAAAAACATAGCAAAAATAGGTGGTCCTCAACTTACAATGATTCATTTAGTGACACTCAAACTTACAATAGCACTGAGAAATATGACCTATGACTAGACTTATTGACTGTCATAATATCCCCACTGAAACATGATTAGAAGAGAGGCATTTGACAGCCAGCATGTATTTACAATACTTCGGGGGGTCCCTGAGTCATGTGATCAACATTCACCCCATTCCCAGCTGGCTTCCAACAAACTGAGTCTACGGGGGAAGCTGGATTCGCTTAATGACCACATGATTCACTTACAACTGTGGTGCTTTGCTTAACAGCTGGGGCAAAAAAAAGGTTGTAAAATCAGGCAAAACTCACTTAGCAACCTCCTTGCTTACCAACAGAAATTCTGATCCCCAATTATGACTGTAAGTCAAGGACTACTTATACAAAGATTTCTCAGTTTTGTGCTCTCCACATCTATTGGTGTTGACTCCTACAACAGGCATTCCCAGGAAGATGGTGGGCTGGGAAGACTGGCTTCTTGCTATGGGCAAAAAGATGCCTCTTATGCAGTGGCCCAAGCTTGATTTTTTTTCACAACCTGTAACCATAAACGGCTTCTAGTTTGCCACTTTGACTACAGGTAGTCTTTGATTTACTGCCATTCATTTAGTGACCATTTGAGGTTACAACGGCCCTGAAAAAGACACTTAGGATTGTTCTTCACATATACAACTGTTGCAGCATCCCTATGATCACAAGATCAGAGTTCAGATGCTTGGCAACTGGCATGTATTTATGACAGTTGCAGTGTCCTTTGGCAACTTTCAAAGTTAAGCAAAGGCAAGCAAAGTTAATGGGGAAGCCAGATTCACTTAACAACCATGTTACTCTCTTAATAACTGCAGTGATTCATTTAACAATGGTGGCAAGAAAGGTCGTGAAGTGGGGCAAATCTCACTTAACAACTGTTTGCTTGGCAATGAAAATGTTTGGACTCAGTGGTGAAATCCAATTTTTTTTACTATTGGTTCTGTGGGCGTGGCTTGGTGGGCATGGTGTGGCTTGGTGGGCGTGGTTTGGTGGACGTGGCAGGAGAAGGATATTGCAAAATCTCCATTCCCACCCCATTCCAAGGGATAGGATACTGCAAAATCTCCATTCCCACCCCACTCTGGGCCAGCCAGAGGTGGTATTTGCCAGTTCTCTGAACTACTCAAAATTTCCACTACCGGTTCTCCAAACTGCTCAAAATTTCCGCTACCGGTTCTCTAGAACCTGTCAGAACCTGCTGGATTTCACCTCTAGTTGGGCTCAACTGTGGTTGTAAGTCAAGGACTACCTGTAATAATAAAAAATCATAATCAGAGATGCTGAAAAATCATGTGTGAGAGGAACAGCTCATTGCAAAGCTCCTGAACCCAACCTTACTCATTGAGCTGTGATTTTAATCAAATTAATAAACACTAATATTTTCACCTTAGTTACATTGTGGCTCACCGTAGTCCTCTTTAAAAAAAAACCCTGATGTCCCTCCCATTTGTAAAATGAGCACCTGAACTTCTAACAGGCTTAAAAACAATGTAATTTATATTCTGGACAAGGAATTGTTTAAGCTATCCTTCCCACCAAGTGTATATCTGTCTAAGTACAATGTGAGTGCTCAAGTAGGCTAGTGGCAATTATAATCCAGAGGTCATTCTGAAGTGTGAAATATATTTCTAAAAAAGTTGTGATGAATTTAACAAGGGGACAAACAATCATTGCACAAATGCAAGATACGAGGGAGGGCGATAAACAGATAAAACAGAAGTGTGCACTTAAGGTGGAGATGAGCTTAACAAGAGATTAAATGTGGATTTATGGAGGCTAATAAAGAAGGAGGGAAGGTCATTAATATCAGGTTATTAAAGTGCCTGCCTCCAACTGCAAAGAAATGAGAAACCTCAAACCATATGCATATAAATAAATGTATAACATTACAGCTTAAATGGAAACTCACTGGGAGATAATGTTAAAAATGTATTAATAGTAAAAGAGTGTATATTGTTTAAAATATGGAAATTCACTGGGAGATAATGTTAAAAATGTATTAATAGTAAAAGAGTGTATATTGTTTAAAATATATTTAAATTACTTATCCTTGGCCAAGAGATACAGAGGATGTGATAAGGGTGAATGGTGAGTGGCTTTATTCCAGTTTTTTCTCTGCCATCTCCTCAAGGTCAGTTTAGGAAAAAGCAGGACTATCCAACCTTGGCAACTTTAAGACCTGTGGACTTCAACTCCCAGAATTCCTCAGTCAGCCATACTAAATCTCCCTAAACATTCAGTCAAAGCATGAAAGTGGAGGCCTTATTCACATATAGGAAGGCCATTTTCACACTGATCCTGAATACTTGGCCATGGATAGGAGTGACCAGTGGGCATGTCACAGTTTGGTAGGCAGGAAAGAGAGAACTAAAAGTCCTTTTTCAACCCTCTCTCATCTATTCACTGCATGCATAAGAGGGTTCATTTAAAGATTCTTTGGTCAACGGAGGATAAGAAGGATGGTCTAAGAGAAAAAACAAACCCTTCTTTTTTAGAATCTGTACTCAATTGATTTCCTAAAACTCTAAGTAGATGTAGTTATTTTTTACCTAACTCTTGACACTTTTTTTTTGTACATGGGAAATATTACTCAGCTCTATTTATGATAGAATCACAATGATTGTCAGACCTAGGGAGCTAAATTGCATCTCCAGGATGAAGTAGTGCTTCAGTCATAAATACCATTTACAAAGAGTGTTGGCACCGTACAGGCAATTGGAATTAGGATTGGAATAAATCAGAATCACACAATTAATAAGGCATTTTTGGAAAAGGTTTATCAAACATACATTTGGCTTTTCAACATGACTCACTAACTGAGGGTGGGCAGCAGTCCAGCCGTCCCGTTGAGAGGACTGGAACAGACTTGATGTCACCCTCCACTCATCCTCTATCTCAGCATGGAGGCTGTCTCCAATCATGCTTTTCTGTGGCACTTCGACAAGTGTTTTCAAATGGCACTGGCACAAGCCCAGCCATGCAGTTTCTCTGCTGGGCTTCACTTTCATCATAGCAACATCTGTGCTGCTATTGGTTGCTGGAGAGGATGTCTGGCACCCACACACCCCTCCTCTGATCACTGCTCTTCACAGACAATTTGGGTATGTCTGTATCCAAGAAGAACAAGCTCACATCAAGATGGATGTGCAAGACAGGTCTCAGGCATCACATATCTCCACTAAGCGATGTTCTGACGTTTCAGTTCACTGCTCCCTCTATGCCTGAGCAACCGGTATAGTGATAGTTAGGATGCAAAATAAGTGGCCAGGGAGAGGACTGGGCTTGCTTTCCTGGCACAGGAAGGAAGGATATAGAAGCATGTAGAGGGTTATGTTAAGAGGACACTCTGAAGTGGAGTGCTGGCAAGCATTGTCATCAAAGCTGAAGAACAGATTGAAATCCAGATAGCAATTTCTTAAGCCTGTTTCATTTTCAGCTGGTTTTAGCACAGGAGACAAGCAGCTTAAAGGAGCCATATGGAAGACCCCTTACTGCTTATATCCACAAATGCAGTACTGAGACCCATGATAATCACTGGCACTGGGCAGACCTCAATAATGCATGCAGCAGATGACATATTCGAAGCAACCTATATAAATGAAGAAAGGATAATGATCAAGGTCTCTCGCCAGGGGCTTCTCTCCCATGTAACTGTAGTGTAAATAAACTACAGCAAAATCAGAAGACAGATTAAAATGCTGTAGGGAGCTAAATAGCACTGGGAAGCAGGTTATTCTAGAGCAGAAATGCAGTTTTCAAGGCCATGAATTATACTGCGGTGTACTGAGCAGGAGGGATACTGCAAATATACTCACACTAATGCCACCAATAGTGGGTAGAATTAAGCAAAAAATAATGTTTTTAAACATTTAAAAATTAAGCTTAAATATATTTATTTATTGTTTTTATTTATTGGTTCGATTTATATGCCGCCCTTCTCCAGAAACTCAGGGTGGCTTAGAATGCGTTAAGCAATAGCCTTCATACTTTTGTATATAGCTGCTTAGTACGGCTTTCGGGCCCCCCTAAGCAGTGTTCTTTTTTATACAAAGTCAGCTTATTGCCCCCACAATCCGGGTCCTCATTTTACCTACCTTGAAAGGATGGAAGGCTGAGTCAACCTTGAGCCTGGTGAGATTTGAACTTGCAGTAATTGCAGGCAGCTGGTGCTAGTTAACAGCACTTTAGTCTGCTGCGCCACCAAGGCTCCTAACCTAATATAATAACCTAATAAGAGAAAAACAGAATAACAGAATTGGAAGGGGCCTTGGAGGTCTTCTAGTCCAACCGCTGCTCAAGCAGGAAACCCTATAACATTTTAGAAAAATGGTTGTCCAATCTTTTCTTTAAAACCTCCAGTGTTGGAACACCCGCAACTTCTGGAGGCAAGTCGTTCCACAGATTAATTGTTTTAATTCTTAAAACAATTTAATTGTTCTAACATCTGGAAAAGATGTTATTATCTGTTCCATTTAACATTCTATTCATCCTAAATGTTACAATTTGATAAAAGCCACACCATGGTTTTGGAATCTTATGTATTCCAGTGGCCTTAGAAACTGTCCAACTTTATTTTAATTTAATTCCAGGATGGAACTTTTAGTGAATGCAGCAGACAAAAAAGGGAGGAAATGAAGGAAAAAGTACAATAATAAAACAAGAGACAGATGCAGCAGATAAAAACCAAGGCATCTACTGATGAAACAAAAGCCTGTCTAAATAAGACAAATTGAACCAAATGATGAAATATCATAGAAAAAGAAGAAAAGAAAGCAGCCAAACCTACCAGGGCAAATAATCACACAATTTAGAGAAAGCTCTTTTTTGTATTCTACGTCAATGTTATGCAATACAAAAGGCAAAAATTCTTATAGATTGATAATTTTGGAATGACACAGTTCTTAGAAGAGGTAGATAACCAAAATTCTATAGGCTATGTGCAATCCAGACCCCATTTTAGAGCTCCAAGTTCTAAAAATTCATGGATCATGACCACCAAGAACCTGAGTAGATGCTATGCACTCCAAGGCAAACCTCACAGATGGGCCATCAGGGGTAAGAGAGCTCAGATACCAGGTCCCTCAGGTAATGGGAACTGAAGTAGCAAAGGGAAAGAGAAAGGAAGGTTATGTGGCCCCAGCAGACCCAGCTCTCCCTTAACCCCCTCAATCACCCAATATCCATTTCCCTTCATTCATGTATCCTCCCATCAGAAGATTCCTCCTACATGAAAGCCCTTCTCGTTTAACTACATATACAATATGGGGCAGTGGTAGGATTCAAATTTTTTTACTACCGGTTCTGTGGGCGTGGCTTGGTGGGCATGGCAGGGGAAGGTTACTGCAAAATCCCCATTCCCTCCTGATCAGCTGGGACTCGGGAGGCAGAGAAGAGATGGGGACAGGGCCAGTCAGTGATGGTATTTACCGGTTCTCCGAATTACTCAAAATTTCCGCTACCGGTTCTCCAGAACTGGTCAGAACCTGCCGAATACCACCTCTGAATACGGGGCAACAAAACTATGTTAGCCTTTAGATGGGAGAAAAGAAATAGAGTTGTCTGTATCTATCCCCATCTACTGGATGTTTGGATTTCTGCAACTCATATATGGTATACCTATCCCTGATGATGATTACGATGATGATGATGATGATGATGATGATGATGATGATATAAAGAGTAAGGATAAGGATAAGGATAAGGATAAGGATAAGGATAATTTTATTTCTATACCGCCCCTCTCCCGAAGGACTCAGGGTGGTGTACAGCCAGGTAAAAACACAATACAAATATCACAATTTAAATTTTAAAATTATTAAAAGTATTACATTTAAGGCAAATTAACTAAAAAAACCCAAAAATTTAAGAACTCTGAATTTAAAACTCAAGTAGCCATGAGTGATACCCAGAGAAGCTACCAAGCCCTCTGAGGACTTTACTTCCAGTGCATGTTGCTGATAGTGATGATGATGAGACAATCCTGACTCAGAAGTACCAATACAGCATGAGTTAGTTGTCCCTGCACTGTTGACTCTTCTCTCACTCACTGCCATTTCCTGCTTCTCTCAGGCCCCAGAGGGAACCCTGCACTTGGGCTACCCATGTCTGGGTTGCAAAAGTCCCAACAGTCACTCTCAACAGAACTCTCTCGGTTGAGAGCTAGTATTTTTGCAGATTTATGCAGCCCAGGTAAGGTATCCCTACTCACAGTAATCATGTTTGTTGAAGGCAGAGGGGCAAGGTGTGGTAGCAAGAAGAAAGTTGACAGAACCTGGGACCCAAGACATCTGCTTCTCCTGTCTGCTCAATAGTATGCTACTAATGACATCAACATTCAGGACTAAATGGGGAATTATTTTAGTGATGTAACTTTTTCATCGTTCATATAGTACATACCTAATTAGTCTAAAAATAAATGCCTTAAACTTCTTGGGAGTCTAAACTATCTCTTTTATGTAATCCCTACCAAGAAGCCCTCTTCTATTATAACTCCCACCCCCAAAAAAGACACACACACACACACACACACACACACGGAGAGAGAGAGAGAGAGAGAGAGAGAGAGAGGGAATGACAGAGACAGAGACAGAGACAGAGACAGAAGTCCAAGCCAACTTAATTGATATACCGAGTCACCAAAACTTTTGGAGATCATCATTATCATCATCTCCATCATCATCTAGTTGCCATCCTTACCTAAACTATCCTAAATCTGAACTATGTAATGTTTTAAAGGCCATTACCCACCATTTGAGTGATACTGAGAATAAACTGATAACTAATACAGTCTTTCAACTGCAGGTGTAATATCAGTAAGTACCAATCAGCATTCTCTCTGTTCATTATGAGCCAATTGTAGTTTCCAAAGATTCTTCATAGCTAACCAGAAATAATTCTGTCTTGGTGTGCATAAGGCAGATATTACCATAGTAACGGCTGACTCCATTAGGAATGAATGCAGAGAGCCTAAGTACTCATTATTATAATCTCCTTCTGAGAATCCAGTTGCAAGTTTTATTTATTTATTCAGTCTACCCAGTCAATTAATTATCCTAGAGTAATAATTCTCAGGGCAACATGCAATAAAAGGGCAAATAAAATCTGAAAGCCATATAAAGCAAAAGCAGTGTCATAAAGCAATCCATGAAAGCAGCCATCAATTAAAAGCAGAAGAGGTTAAAATAAGTAACTGATGATATTTGATAAGCTATTTCGGTTGATCTCAAAATCATGCAGAAATAAAAATTCTGGAAAGCATCGCAGAAGTAAAACTACCTAAAACACAAATCAGGTATAGAAAATATGAAAGATAAAAAAGAAAATAAAAAAGTCTAAACTACTGGGGAAAAAATTGCAAAGGAGGCAAGAAGTGAAGAGTTTTTCCCTGATAGGAAACATCTGAGGAGGAATATGTTGGAAAATCCTCCTGAGAAGCAAGCCATTATCTATCATGAGGAATTTGGGAGTAAAAATGTGGATTTAGGCAACAGAACACTCTTATCTTAGTATGTAGAGTGGCTGCCTATCATACCACATGGAACACGCTCAGATCTTTTGTGTGATAGCCAAATCTGGCCCTAGGTTCTGCCTCAGTTTACCTTCCCAATAAGCAACCAACTTGGAAGATCATGTAAAAGCAGTTTATTAGGCTATCCTAATAAAGTGGGATTTCTCTATGAAAAAGGAGAGAGAGAACCTCGAGCCCCATGTTCCATTCCTTTTTATAATTAACACAACAAAGAAAATGCAAAGGGAATGTTGATTGGACAGGGTAAAAGTAATCTCCCCTTTGCATAGGAAATAAGTTACATCAGGGCTGTCAAACTCCCAGCCCACTGGCCAGATACGTCACATCCTGGCCATGCCCACACCCGGTTTAGCAAAGGGGGGGAAGTCCTGATACATCATGTGAGGATGCTGTGATGCCATGAGTTACGTGTAGTCAAACATGTTACATATTTGCATCCCATTATCACACATGTTCATGAACAGATTTAACAGATTAACAGAGTTGGAAGGGACCTTGCAGGTCATCGAGTCCAACCCCCTGCCCAAGCAGGAGACCCTACATATGCCTCTACCTAGGATCGAACTCACAACCTCCTGATTGTGAGGCAAGAGCTCCACTTCTAGGCCACCGGATCTTGGCATTAAAATGAGATCTGACATCAGAAGGGACATAATTGTAAGGGAAAAGGTTGTTTGGAGTTCACAAAAGAGATAAAACAGACCCCAATTTGTACTAACAAACTTTTTCTTATCTGGAGGTAGTCTCCAGATTGTTTATCAGTTTAGGAATGTTAAAAGCTAATAAACCTGAACATCATTTTAAAAGAGAGAAAATAAATCAATTTAAAATACAAAGTAACTATATTAGTTGACCAATCACAAAGCCCATGTCATATGCCTCTTAGTGTCAGTAGAAGTTCAAGAACCTGTTGAAGATCCCTAACAGGATTTCAAGAAAGATCTGTACCTTACCTTGAAGTAAGTCCTTCTTAAAATTCTTGTTGAAGGCAGATCTGTAACACAAAATTAGCCTATTTTTAATCAGCAGAATATAATTGACAAATATAGGATTATCATGGAGGAATACTTAGGCCACTGCAAACAAACATCCACAAAATGGATGGACCTGTTGTCAGAAGATAAGCTGAGTTTGAAATGGTTGCAAGCAAGCAAGACTCCAAAACTCATAATGCTAACCTGACAAGGCTCATAATGGCATTCCATAAAAACAATATGAAAGGTCTGCATCTTTTACCTGGACTTTCCAGGTGGTCCTTGACTTACAACTATTTGTTTGAAGTGACAATGGCACTGAAAAAAGTGACTTATAACCATTTTTCACACTTACGACTGTTGTAGCTGATCCCTGTTGTCACATGAACAAACTTTGGACACTTGGCAACTGCCTCAGATTTATGATGATTGTAATATCCCAGGGTCCCTACAAGGCGACCCTGGGACCCACAAACAGGTAGAACTCGGTACAGCATCATGGAGACCCGCACCGCATGTACAATCCCACCGTGACATCAGCCAGACATCCTCTCAACATCAACTGGAAGTCAGATTCACTTAACAACCATTACTAACTTAATAATTCCAGTGATTTATTTAACAACAGTGGCAATAAAGGTCATAAAATGGGGCAAAACCCATTTAACAACTGTCTCACTTTGGGTCAATTGTGGTTGAAAGACAAGTACTAACTGTATCATCATATTTTATATTTGAATAAAAGCTCAGCTTTTTGACAGCTTATTTTAATGCATTACTTATATTTCTAATTCAATGAAAGCAACAGTACACAGAAGAGAAGGAGATTGCTTTATCCATATTATAGCAGTGCGTTTTAAATGAAAAAAAAATGATTGCCATCAAGCCTTTAATCAATGATGTCCTAATACTAGCAAAGCCATAATTTGATTTTTAATTCAGTACGTGATAAACCACTAGCAGTTACCTGACATACTACCATTTGGGTTTGATTTCTGAGATAATTAAGAAGATATTGTTTTATGAGGGGAAATGGGAATTGCTCCATACCGCAAGAAAAGTGCAGCAGTTCAAAAAGCAATGGCTGTTTTAACATGGAAATGGCTTTTTATTAGAAGCACTCCTGGGAATAAGGCATTTCCAGTGCAAATTCAGTTTCTCCAATGGACAAATCACATTTTTCTACCGAATAGGAAGATTGTCAGCATGCCTTACCTTTTTATTTATTTTATTTATTTATTTTATTTGTTAAGCATGTATAAGATAACAGATATAAGTATAAACATGATTATGAACACAGGAAATGGATACGAATAAATGGGGACAGTAGGACAGGAATGGTAGGCACGTTGGTGCACTTATGCAGGCCCCTTACAGTCCCCTTAGGAATGGGGTGAGGTCAATAGTAGACAGTCTACGGTTAAAGTTATGGGGGTTTGGGGATGAAATCACAGAGTCAGGCATTGACCACTCTGTCGCTGAAGTCATATTTTCTTCAATCGAGTTTGGAGCGATTTACCTTAAGTTTGTATCTATTGTCTGCTCGTGTATTATTGTGGTTGAAGCTGAAGTAGTCATTGACAGGTAGGCCGTTGTGGCAGATAATCTTTCTTTCGCTTTTCTTCCGCTGCTCATTTGGATTTGGCAAACAGAGAGTCTTCAAATCTTTTCTGTTCATACAAATGTCAGAGGAAAGAAAAGGAAGATATCAAAATGTACTTCAAGTAAGATGTCAGGATAGATTTGATGGAACAATGCTGGGAAAATTGACAATGAAGCAATAGAAGTTGCAGGACGTCTAATCAAATGGCAAGAAAAGCAAACACAAGTTTGGCTGTGCTGTGTCCACACTCAGGTGTGTATCTTTGATAGGTCAACAGCAATGAAATCCGTTCTTCAAAAGAACCTTCATGAAGTTGTTAACATTCATAGAATCCTTATTCAGAAGAAAATCCTTCAAAGAAACCTGAGGAAACACCCCCTCCCCAAAAAAAGATCAGCAAGAAAAATTTTTTTAGAAAGAGTCTGTCTGTGACTTTAACATCTACAAAATATTACATTACCTTGATGAAATTCTTTACACAGGAGACAGGGCCCGGCATCCGTGGATGTCAAATTCTCCAGTACTGTAGTCTGAAAACCTGGACGTCCATCAGAGAAGCGACACTGATCGATGAATCTGGAGAACATAAACCTGTGGTGAAATCCATTTTTTTTTAGTAATAGTTCTGTGGGTGTGGCTTGGTGGGCGTGACTTGGTGGGTGTGGCAGGGGAAGGATATTGCAAAATCTTCATTCCCACCCCACTTTGGGGCCAGCCAGAGGTGATATTTGCCAGTTCTCCAAACCTGCCGGTTCTCCAAACTTACTACTTCTCCAAATTTGCCAGTTCTCCAAACTTACTACTCAAAATTTCCACTGCCGGTTCTCCAAACT
Organism: Arizona elegans; assembly: GCA_022577455.1. NCBI lineage: Eukaryota > Metazoa > Chordata > Lepidosauria > Squamata > Colubridae > Arizona > Arizona elegans. The sequence goes on along the minus strand of JAKOOJ010000001.1, from coordinate 205,828,817 downwards.
AATCAAAATCTCTGCTACCAGTTCTCCAGAACCTGTCAGAACCTGCTGGATTTCACCCCTGACATAAACCTAGAAGGATCTGGCCTTTGCGTAGTTGCTGGAGTGGATGTCAGATGCATCTTCAGTCTTCGAATCTACCACTTCAGCAACGGCATACAAGTATAACAGCATACAGTCGTTAAGTGAATCTGTCTTCCCCATTGACTTTGCTTGTCAGAAGGTTGCAAAAGATGACCCCAGAACACTACAACCATCCTAAATACGAATCAGTTGCCAAGCATCTGAATTTTGATTACGTGACAATGGAGATTCTTCCATGGTCGTAAGTGTGAAGAATGGTCATCAATCATTTTTTTCAGTGCCATTGTAACTTTGAACTGTCACTAAATGAACTGTTGTAAGTCAAGGACTATCTGTACTCCAAGCTGGCCCTCATTAAATGTGGACTCAAAAACCAGGCTAATGGGGGGGAAATGAAAGATTGCAAAATAGGCCAATGTGGCCTTATAAAAGATAACAGGAGATCTGAATATCAACAAAGATACATATTAAGAGTGAAAATGAGGACAGGCCAGAATGGAAGAGTTGCACATAGATGGCTGGGATTTATAAAGATGTTATCCTCAGGGAAAAATTCTTCAGCATTGTAGTCTGAAAACGTGGAGATTCATCTGAGAAGTGATGCTGGTTGATGAATCTAGACAACATAAAAGTAGAAGGATCTTCGCCTTACGTAGTTGTTGGAGTGGATGTCAGTTGCCTCTTCCGCCTCCCAACGTACCAGGTTAGCAACAACCTAAAAGTATGATGATGGTGGAGGTAGAAGTGAGACATAATCTTTAAGTCTCACACTAATCCCCGGTGTTTTGCTGCCTCAGAACACTTCTGCTACACTGCAGCCAATTGATTCATGTTCCCGACGGGTTCTTGCAATAATTATGTCTTTGTTTCCAGGACCTCACACCTGGCTTCAGCTTTCTTTTTGAGATGCTCCCAGTTTAGATAGGAAAGCATCAGTTGGATTTGTTTTCAAAATCTTATATTATTTTCTGAAGCAGAGCATTGTTACCCTTTCAGAATATATTGTAAGGTACATGCTGAGTTCAGGAACACAAGCTATTTAATCGATTTTATCCTCCTTGAGTTGTTGTTGTTGTTTTCCCTAAAAAGGTGCTGGGGGTTTGTGGATAGGGTTGTGATTTATTCAATTATGTAAAAGAATGCTCCAAAATAACTTAATGTTACATCATCAACATCCTGCAGATTTTGGAGGGATTAAGACATTCTTTTTTATTGGATATAAATTTTGAACACTTTTCCCCCACAGGGGATGTAATCTTCATGTACTTTTCTAATAGCCACTTTTCTTGCTGCCTTCCAGAATTGACTATAAGGTCAGTCCTACTATTCGGCGGAATGAAGTGGTCAGTTCAAGCAGATGAAGCTAGAAGATGTCTCGAATAGACACTGCATAACAGGGTTGTTGTGAGGGCAAAAATGGACTAAGGAACACAAATGCCCTCATGAACTCCTGAAGACAAGGAGCGCTTTGAAGTTCTATCTGTGCTTCCATAAATAGAGCATTTTTAGACAGTTCGTCTATTTGAAATGGGCTTTGGACAGTAAAAGTCTACCATTTTCTGCCTTGTATCACAGAGTAAAATAGCTTGGTCTGGCTTTGATCCATAGCTCTTTTGAACACTATGGAAGCTTCTTTGGACCTTCAAATTGATCAAAAAGAAACTTGGAGTGACACTTTAAATCAAGTGCTAAACTTTGACCAAATTAGATCTCTGCTGAGGTAAGAAACTCACTAGGTAACACTCTCTCACAGTTTAGCGCATACAGTGCATTTTGCCATGGCTCTTAGAGCCCAATTTATTATCTCCGTGCTGTGAGACTTCAATAGATCATATTCCTTCCTCCCCCCCCTCCAAGAAAATGCTTATCATATCTAATACATTTTGCATGATGCTTTATTTGTGAAAACTAAATCATATCTTCCTAATTCTGTAACTGACTCGCTAGGAGGTATCTTCAGCCGTTAGGCAATTTTATGATGGTCTGTATTACATGGAGTGAAGGACACTGTTAGATTGAACAAACTCACAGTCACCCCTAAGAGGCTGGGTTTTATTTATCTCTTCAAACCAAGAAAAATGTGACAAAACTGTTCTTTAGGAAACCAGAACAAAAAGCTAGAACTGGACTATAAAAAAAGCAAGGACAAGCAAGGGACCAAACCATTATCCTTTGCATTGAAATATACACTGTTCTGAAATTTAAGGTCCATTCAAACTTTACCGATTTTATTTAGAACTCTGTACGTAATAATTCTAGTTTATGCTTCCTATTTTCTCCTTTCTCCCAAGTAAACATTTTTTTTTCCATCTGGCATTTTTAGATAATTCACCTGTTTGAAATGGCAACTGAGCATTAAATCACTCTTTTTTTTATTTAAGTAGTAATCAGCATTAAGTACTAAGAATTAATGAAGTATTAAGTGGTAATCAGCATTGTCTCTCAGTGGACACGTTGATAGCATTTTATTTCAAATTCAAAATGAGCTGCTGCAGCATTAACTGAATGAAATCAGTTATTCCTCCATCCCCTTCTATCCTATCTTTGCAAATAAATAGAAAATGCACAAGCGTTGGGTTATATTCTATTGAGTAAAGTAAAAAAATAATTTCCTTTTTAAATTAAATTTGCAAATCACTTCGCTCAGATTTGCAAAACTGACTTTAAATTAAAATAATAGCCAGTTTTTACTAAAGTTTCCCATTTACAATATTTCTAGCTCACCTATCTTCAACCTCTTTCGATCAATTATAGTATTTGCAGTTTTGCTCTACTGTAATCAGCCTTAGAAATTGTCAAATTTTACATTTTACAACGAGTTAACCAAAACATTGCCTACTAAAATCAGAAGACTGTTGTAAATATTCTGAGGATAGGAAGAATAAGTTGATGTTACCCTTAAAAGCCAAAACATTGCGAAAAATGTTATCTTTTCTCTCTTGTGCTTGGCTTTCTCTACATTGTTACTCCAGGTGAGAGATGGCCACAAAGGAGTGCATATAGATAGCTGGGATTTGTAAAGATGTTATCAGGGAAAAATAATCTTCAGAGGGAGCTGAGATTAGTAGAGCAACCACCACAAAAAGGATTATTTGCATATGTTAAAAAATAAAAAGAAGAAAAGGGCTTGAGCGGAGGGCTGGCTTCAGTGCTTGAAAAAGCAAAGGTGACATAAATAATATCTTGAAAAAGAAATAAACATTTGGCTAAACTATAAACTACTCTTGTTTTTGACACTTAAGAAAATGAAAATGTTATATTTGCTGCTTCCCAAATTTATAGAAACCAAAGCCAAGATTTATAACAGCTGGGTTCATTAGCTCCATAAGTGCACCTTACTGTGCAAAATGCAAACAAAACAACAAGGTTGTTTTGGTGACACATCAGAGATCTACAGTGTCCAACAGGAATTCTTTTACTTAAAATAAAAACACTTCTGCATTGGTAATAGAACAATGCAGAGTAAAAATAGAAAATTTTCATCTATAAAGAACTACAAACTTTAGTGATTCAAATACTATATCTTGATAAATAACAGCCCATGAATAATAATGTTTTTCTGCACTTCAAATCACTATCAAATACTGTCCTGTACTCTGTCATATTGAGAAGATTTGAGATCTGTTTTGTTTTTCCTAATCAAAACTTTAACTTCATTTGTAAGTGACATTCAAGCTCACTGGGAAAAAAAGAGACTTAAAAGTAATGAGCTAATTAAGCCTCTTACAGACTGATTCTTTTTTAATATATCTTTCTAACAACTTCTGGTTTTTTCTTGCTAATTTAAACACTAAAACATGTTGCTCCACAATATTAAAAGCTGTCTTATACTCCATACACATCTGGAGTAATAATCAGTTTGCATCTAATATTCTGATAATTCCAATTTGACTCTAAAACGTATGAAGAACAGTTGCAGGAACTCGGTACGGCTAGTCTGGAGAAAAGAAGGACTAGGGCTGACATGATAGCAGTATTCCAGTATTTGAGGAGCTGCCCCAAAGAAGAGGGGCTCAACTTATTTTCCAAAGCACCTGAAGGCAGGACGAGAAGCAATGGATGGAAACTAAACAAGGAAAGAAACAGCCTGGAATTAAGGAGAAAATTCCTAACAGGGAGGACAATTAACCAGTGGAACAGCTTGCCTTCAGAAGTTGTGGAGGTTTTTAAGAAGAGACTGGACAGCCACTTGTCTCAAATTCTATAGGGTCTCCTGCTTGAAAAGGGGGTTGGACTAGAAGATCTCCAAGATCCCTTCCAGCTCTATTCTGAATTCAATACATACAAAATGAATTACGCACATCTGAGCATGGCAGAAATATTTTATTCTGCTAACTATAAGATATGTAGGAAAAACATCTGATTTTGTCAAAGGTTCTGCATCCTGACTCAGAAGCAGCATGGTGCTTTGAAAGATGCAAATTCATCCTCATTTCTCTGCCTCAGTTTTAAAAATTGCAACAAGATGGGTTTCCATGTTTACCTGATGCCTTGAAAGAATCTACAGCATTCATAGGAAATTTTATGTAAAGTATTAGCATTGGAAGGTAGGAAAATTCTAAGAAAGATTTCTACTCTGCAGATTGCCAGCAGGTTTCTTTCAAGCAAAATATCTACTATATAAACACACATCCGTTGATCAATTTAAAAGTGGGCAAGGTTTGAGTTGGAAAATGTATAAGCAGAGTAGGGCAGTTAACCTTTCTTTCCTCTTCTTTCCAAACTACTCCGTGCATCTTCATTTCTGCATGTTTTTCTGCAAGGCTGTGGCTTTTCCCCAGTACTTCCTGGAATGACAGCCTCACCATAGGATGTTGTATAAATCAGTTCAGGGAGTGTTGCAATAGAGAAGTGGTCCCCAAGGGCAACTCCATGTTATTGTACATGCTCAGAGAATTGCAGGATCCAATTTGGATCAGTGGTTTAGTTTTCCGAGTTTTCGGACACATACTGGAGCCCATCCTTAGGGAACTTTCTCTAGCAGTTCACCCATTCTGCTAGAGAGAAGTTCCCTAAAGATGGACTCCAGCACAAGTGCAAAAGCTTGCAAGACTCAACCTCTGGTCCCAGTGACCGACCCAGACGTGATCCTGCAACTTTATTCTGGGACAAGTATATTCGCCTTCATTCGCTCAGAGAATTTTTTGCTATGGAAAGAGGGAAAAAATATAATTACTTATAACCTTATATAATTCAAAAACTAAACTGGATTCCTAGTTCAAGAATCCTAATCCCAAAATTGCAGAGACAGTCTGATATATTGATTAAGATACTGGGCTAGAAACTTGGAGACCATGAGGTCTAATCCAGTGGTGGGTTGCTCCCAGTTCTCTCCTGTTCTATAGAACCGGTAGTAAAACCGGTGGGAGGCTCCGCCCACCCGGCATGATGTCATCATTGGTGATCTGCGCATGTGCAGAAGAGCGTGCAAACATGTGAGCAAACTATAGTAAAGGTAAGTGGAACCCACCCCTGGTCTAGTCATGTCTTAGGCACAAAGCCAGCTGGGTAAACTTGGACCAGTCATTCTCTCTCGGCTCTAGGAAGGAGGCAATCGCAAGTCACTATTGAAATCTTGTAAAAAAAAAATCTAGGTTTTTTTTAACACTGACTTGAAGTCTCTCTCTCACACACACACATGCACACACAAACACAATATTATCTGTGGCAAAATTCTTGTACAACCCTATAGGGATCAGGTTTAGGGATATATTTAAAAAGTGAGGCTTTCACCAATATGACAAAATATGTTAAGATTTCATAACGCAAACTCTGCCCCTTTTGTATTTGCATTTGGATATTATAAAACATTTCATCATTTGCGCCCTCTCCAATTTGGCCCCCACTCATGTATGAAGTGACTTGTTTGCCATGCATATAATTTATGACAAAACTTCGAGGGTTATGTGATTTCATGGACTAGTAGGACAATATGACCCAAAAAAATCCCACTCTTTTCCCAGGGCCTTGAGACACAATAAATCCTGTCAACTCAGCCATACAACATTCAAAAGATCCAGGAGCCCGACCTAAGTTTTGAGAAGCAGAGCCATATAACAAAAACCCATAAAAAGTAACTCTATCAAAAGAAACCATGTCCATGAGAATATTTTGTCCTCTCAATAAACTTTTGTTTCTGTAGCTCCACCCTATTACATCCCTCATCTGATAAATTGAACAATGGATATACTCAATCAATCACTTTGCTGACCAAGCATATGTATATCCAACTTCCATAAATCTATTATAGAGATTTGTTGCTCTTATTAGGGGTATTCTTCCAGTACAGTGGTGGGTTGCCCCCGGTTCGCACCGGTTCTATAGAACTGGTAGTAAAACCGGTGGGAGGCTCCGCCCACTGACCCTCAACGTCATCAAAACGCTTCTGCGCATGCGCAGAAGAGCACACACGCGTGTGAGCGAAGCAAGCATGCGCGCGTGGCCCCGCTGCGAACCGGTAGTAAAGGTAAATAGAACCCACCCCTGTTCCAGTAGCTTAATAAGCAAATGACGTTTTGATAGAATTGTGTGCTAATCTGTGTGCTTGTGTGCAATTTAAACAAACTTCTCAGGAATATGCGGGAGAGGTTTTTTTCTGCATACTCACATAAATTCTTGCTGTTTAACTGAAACAATATATCACATTCTCTCTCTTTTTCTGTGGATTTGTTGAAAACTAGGGTGATTTTTTTTCTCCATAGACTAATTCTGAGTGCTCTCTATCGGCTCTGCCTTTTTTATTCATACTCCATTTGGTTTAGTAGTTTGTTTGAATTATATCCCATCTTTATTTCTACAACTTATAATGCTAATACTCCCTCCTACGATTTTTTCTATAACAACAATGCTGGACTGAGAGGGGGTGACTGACCCATCCTCACCCAGTTACCTTCCATGCTTAAAGATACCATGCTTTTTCGAAAATACGACTGGGTCTTATTTTCTTTTGACACCTCCCCCCCCCAAAAAAAAGGCTAGGCCTTCTTTTCGAGGCTGTCTTAATTTTCCCCACACACGCCTGTCCTGTCCACCAGGCCGCTTCTTTCATGGCCAAAAAGAGTGAGTAACACAACCCACATGCCTCACGCACCCTTGCTTTCCTGTAACGGTCACTCCTGCTAACAGTAGTCGTCCACCCGAAAAAGCCTGCCGTCGTCCACTCCGGCAAGCCTAGCTGCACATGCCTTTAAATAGAGCCAAATTTTGGGGATAGGGCTTAATTTTAATGCATGCGCACAAAACAGTGCTTGGCCTTCTATTTGGGATGGGTCATGTTTTCGGAGAAAAACAGTATCAGGTTAATATTTCAATAATCAGACATCTGTGCTATTAATATGCATTCTTACCATAACAAGTTAGATTTAACTCCTTCAAATCAGTTCTAAATTCCTTTCCTGTTTTCCAAAAAAAAAAAAAAAAAAAAAACCATGGCCCAACTTTAATTTTTTTTAAAATAAATTAAGCTTTGGCTATTTCTGCTTTTAGTGAACTTTCTTAGCAAAGGTAAAGAACTGATCCTTAAAATCTCAAATAATTTATAACAAAGTACTCTATCATTCATTCTGTAGGACGAACTTCCTGTGTGCCACCAGCAACTCACTCAGGCTTAAGAATGGATCCAATGTTCTTTTCACCTCTATTAATTAGCTGCAGGGCTCAGGCATCCTGCCTTCTGCAGACAGAGATGCATAAACTCTACAAACTCTACAAATTAAACTCTAGTCATGAATTCCCCTGATCACTTTAAACTATACAGCAAGCTCAAATCCATAATCCAACAAAAGGCAAATAAATTAGCTCTCTGTGAGAACAACAAACACACAGAGCAGGGGTGGGAACAGATGCTTCACTTAACAAAACCAATGACCCGAGCCTGAATCACCGGGTGTGAATTTGCCTGGTGGAGCTCAGTGGACAAGAGGGGGAAATACATCAGTTGTCACCTCTTTCCTTGTATGCTAGGATATAAGATCAGGTGAAAAAGGGCTGAAGAACATCAAAGTAGTTCCAGATTGTTCAGAATGTAGCCAAGGCAGGAGTGGTATTCACTTACCTTTGCTACCAATTTGCAAATGTGAGTGTACCCATGCACGCTCGCTTCTCTCGCATGTGCCACCTCCGTGCATATGAAGGGCCTTCCACACATGCACATAGCATCAAAAACAGGATGTGATTACATCCGGGCGGGTGGCAGAGCCTCCCGCCACTACCAGTTTACCCGAACTGGATAGAACTGGCTGCATACCACCACTGAGCCAAGGCCACCTCCTCTTCTGTTCTCATCTGATCTCCCTTGACCCACCCACTTGTCAAAATGTAAATGCTAATGTAAGCAATATCTTATAAGAGTTTTTGTATCACAATTTTGCAGCTGATGATTAGGAAAGTATACGACATGCACAATTAGAATAGATAGGTAGGAAAGCCTGTAAATCTTATCACCTCTAACTGAAGGTTCTCTCCCCCGCACCCTTCCCATTTCCCAATCCCTGAGAGTGGCAGATGGACTAGTGATTGGTCACATGAAGCCTTCCAGTCTCCGCACAATCAATCATTCCTTATATAAAGTTCTTGCCTGGGAAAGTGGCTGGCAAGGCATGGAAATTGGATGAAGATGTGATTCTCAATCATTCAGATCATCATTCTCCCAAGGGTGCTTTTTCAAAAGGCAACTGGAGTTTCTTGGTTTTCCTTGAAGACATTTTGCTTCTCATCCAAGAAGCTTCTTCAGTTCTGACAGAGTGAACTTTGCTATTATCAATTAAGTTGTGGCTCTGAATTTTCTTGTCTTAAACCTCTACATTCTGGCTCTGGAATCTGCTGAACCAACCCTTTGTCCAAATCAACAAGGTGCAGCATTCTTATTTAATCCTTACAAAGAACTCCTATTTTCTGGGTATACCTGCAAGGAGTATCTACAATGGAAATGAAATTCTTTGGAAAAGAAGAGAAGTTGAATGAAATTGCAGTAGCTCTCACTGAACCAATAGTACATTCTGAATGTGTTATTAACTGCACAATTCAGCAATGTTTAGAAAATGAAGATGGAGGGGGTGGGTGAGGGAGAAATTCAATTTGCTCAGTTACACCATGGTCCTGTTGAAGTATCAGCTGTATCACAGGATGTTTTCATAAAGTGGGGGGGAAAGTCACTCCTTATATATGTTAACAATCTCTTAAATGTAGATATTGTGTTAATACTGTATTTATCTATGATTGTAGCAAAAGTGAGACATGTTTTATTTTCTCAGGAAAAATGGCATAATTTCTGCTCCACAACTCCCTTGCATTATTTTGGTGCCACCTTTGTTCAATGAAAGGTTCAAATAATCAAACTTCCTATTGTAAGTGAAGTATAGTCCAGAAGTTTTATTTGCATCCTTACTTTTCTACAACCATCATTCTTTGTCATCAAAGCTGGCTGGTTACAGGTTTTTCAGTGCCCTGGGCATAACCCTTTAAAAGTCTCTCAAAACAGAGGAGCTTATTTATTATTTTTTAAAAAATATTATATTGCCATCCAGTTCACTCTCAGTGACTCCAGGCCATTTATAAATTTCAAAACCCCAATATAAAAACAATAAAAAGCAATAATCACTCCCTCCAGTGACAACAATCAAATGAGCCATTTGATGGGCTCTGTCCCTCAGGCCTGTTGGCAAAACCAGGTCTTCATGTTTATATTGTGAGGTACCATTTGTATATATTTCATTCTTCATTTATTTCCATATTGGCATTGGGATGGCCAATAGAATTATGCCCAGGACAGAAGGTCAGTAATGATACAGATGATCGTTGTTCTGTCATTTGTGGTTGTCCATAATTTCTGGAGCATTGGAAGATGAATAAGAAAAAAGAACACCAAAGTGGACCATAGGTAACTTCCTGAGGGTGCTGTCTACTCCTTTGAGGCTTTCAGATATGAGCCACGGTGGCACAATGGTTAGAGTGCAGTACTGCAGGCTGCTTCTGCTGATCACCGGCTGCCAGCAGTTTGGCAGATCGAATCTCACCAGGATCAAGGTTGACTCAGCCTTCCATCTTTCCAAGGTCGGTAAAACCCAGATTGTTGAGGGCAATATGCTGACTCTGTAAACGGCTTAGAGAGGGCTGTAAAGCATTATGAAGCGGTATATAAGTCTAAGTGCTATTCAGGGGTGGGTTCTAAATTTTTTTACTACCGGTTCTGTGGGCGTGGCTTATTTTGTGGGTGTGGCTTGGAGGTCATGTGACTAGGTGGGCATGGCTAGCTGGTCAGAGTCATTTCTGGAAAGTCCTCGCACTTACCACCAGTCCTCGCACTTACAACCCGACTCATTTGTTTGCTTTTAACACTGATCAGCAGTAGGACGGCCCTTTGAAACCCCGCGGCAAGAGTTTAAACAGTTTTTTCCCCTCTAGTCATCAGCTGGGACTCAGAAGGCAGCAATAGATTGGGGGTGGGACCAAATAAAAGGTAAGAATAATGTGGGGCGGTGGGGGGTGGGGGGGAGAACCGGTTCGGTGGTGTCATATCATCACCGCTACCGGCTCAGCCGAAGGGACCGAACCGGGAGGAACCCACCATTGGTGCTATTGTTATTTCATGGAAGAGCAAGCTTCCCATATTTGATTACAGCATATCTAGGGTGAGCAAGAGAAATTAAGCACTGAAAATGTTAGCTAGCTGGGTAATGAAATGTCTGCAAGAAAACAACCAACCTCAGAGAATGCCAAGGATCCCACAATTCAACCCTGAGTTACAAATATTCTCTTCTATTGATAGAAATTAAATATGCAGTAATTAAAGACTGGGGACAAGAAATCCAAGACTAAAACCTCAGTTCTGCGTCACCGTTGTCTACTGTACATGGGAGGAAATATTCCAACTGATGAATAATTGATGCTATTTAAGGCAAGGAATCTAGTGAAGAAAGTATCTGCCATTCGAAACTGGGAAGCACTTTGTTGTTTCAGCTCTGAAATATCATATTTCAGGATGATGACTTATCTAAGAGTAGCCTAGAAGCTTCAACTTTTAAACTAGTGTTTGCCAAGCAATACCGTTACACTTCCACATGAACTATAATACCGAGAAACATTTTTGTTGGTATGCTGTTAGCCAGGGAACTAGCAAAGAAAAATGCCGTGCAAACATGCAGTGTTTCTAGCCAGAAAGTCAGATACGTAACCAGCAAGGTTCATTAGTGTTTTTTTAGTTTTTTTAATAATTGTATTAAAAGTGTTTTTTAAAAAAAGATAAAAACTAATGCAAACTAATAAAAAGTAAGAAAGAGAAAAGAAAATGAAAGGAATCAATGAGAAATCTAAAAGTGTTAAGAAAAGAAAAAAAGAAAACAACATATAAAGGAATAGTTTCTGATATATATATATTTTACAGCAATTTTAGGTACAATTATAAATTTATTTATTTCTCTAAAGTTACAACATGGCTTTCTTTTTCCAATAAACTATCTTGTCTGATCATCAAAATGATAAATCTGAAGTTCATTTTTTTCTGTTTTCCGCAAAAAGTCCATAAGGGATCTCCACTCTGAAATAAATATAGATACTGTCTTTTCTCTAATCAAAAATGTCAGTTTGGCTGGTTCAGCATCTTTTACCATCTTCACCAACCAATTGTAGGTATTCAAGTCTTTCCAACTTTGTGCGTATAATAATCTTGCTGCAGTTATCATATGTAAAAAACAATATTCTGTGACTTTTTTCCAACTATGTGTCCATCAAAAAGACCTCTGGTCTCAATTATATATTAATCTTTAAAACTTTCTGAATCTGTGTGTATGTATTTGAATCCAAATTTTTCTTTCTTTTTTACACATCCATAATACAATTCCCCTTCTTGTTCTTCATATTTCCAGCATGTATTTGAAGTGCCTTTATATATTTTAGGCAAATTCTCTTGTGACATACAACAATACATTGTTCTGTAAACTTCTCTCTAAGATTATAACATGGTGTAAATTTCAGTCCTTTCAACCACATAGCTCCCCATATTATAACCAAAAATTTTAGCCCACTTTAGCATACATTTGTTTAATTGCTCTGTTCCAAATATCAATAGATGTTTTAGCAATTCTATGGTCATCATTTGTAAATAATTCCATTTCAAACTGAGTTTTACACTGTTCAAAGCCATAACCTCTTTTTGTCAAGTTCTTTATTATGAAAATGACCTGACATCTATTAATTAAGCACCAAGTCATATATACTTATTTTCTTCTTTTTTCCTTCAGCATAGATTTCCAAGTATGAATTTAATAATAATATTAAAGCTGTAGATACCTGTGGTAAAATGATACTCAAACATCACCTTCATAAATACATGCACAAATACACATATATTTATTATCTTTGTATGCCATCTAAATCTAGACAAACTATTAAAATACCACAATGACCACAAAGGTAAATATTGCCAAGGTTATGATTTTCTGAGATATAATATATGGCTGTGAAAGTTGGACCATCAAAAAGGCCAAACAAAATAAAAATTGATGCCTTTCAATTGTGGTGCTTGAGAAAATTGCTGAAAATTCCTTGGAACACAAGAAGAACAAATCATTCAATATCAGTTGAAGGAAAACCACAAATGAGAAAACAAATAAATCCAGACGGCCCAGTGGAAGTACTAATAAAAGAAGCTAAAACCTTGGTACTTTAGACACACCATATTAAGGAAAGAGCCATTGGAGAAGACCTGATACTTGTTAGAATAAAGGCAATCAGAAAAGAGGTTTACAAGAAGCACAGTGGCTAAATTTTATCACTGATGACACAAGTGGAAACTTACAAGCACTCAACAAATGAGTTGCAGATAGAGCCGAGGTTCCACAGTGGTTAGAGTGCAATACTGCAGGCTACTTCAGCTGACTGCTAGCTGCAATTTGGCAGTTTAAATCTCACCGGCTCAAGGCTTACTCAGCCTTCCATCCTTCCGAGGTCGGTAAAATGAGAACCAGATTGTTGGGGGCAATATGCTGACTCTGTAAAAACTGCTTAGAGAGGGCTGTAAAAGCACTATGAAGTGGTATATAAGTCTAAGTGCTATTACAATTGCTATCCTGGCCAACCGACTGGTCCATGAAAAGTTGGAAACAACTGAATGACTTTACACCAATAATGCTGTTTACAACAGAAAACTGTCTGATGACTTCCAACAAGATTTTTTTAAAATGGCCAATATTTTTTCCCACCACCACTACTGCCAAAGACTTCCTTCCTTCCTTCCTTCCTTCCTTCCTTCCTTCCTTCATTCATTCATTCATTCATTCATTCATAAGCTGCCCATCTCACTATCCAAGGTGACTCTGGGCAGCTTATAATATAATATGGTTTGGAAGCCCAAACAAACCATATTGATGTGACAATTTCAAAAATGTGTCTTCCATGTAAACCTGGATCTACATCCTAGGTTGACCTTTGAAGCAGATTAGCTATCTTGAATCATCCAGAGAAACAGCTCCTGAATTAGCGGGATTTGCCTACCACAGCTGGCACCAAGAGAAGAGGTAAAAGCTTGTCACAATAAAAGACCCCAACAACCATTTGCTTTACCTAATCCCCTTGAGAAACATGGGCAATGTGGACAGGCTGCTTAAATAGCATCTAGTTGGGACACTATGCCTCAGACATTTGTTATAAGCAATTTGTAATTTTGTATTTTTAAAAAAAATAACATGACATCCCCAAAAGGTGCTCATCCAGTCACTTTTTAAACAATTCCAATGTAGCAAAGTCCACGGCCTTATAAGACAGGGGTGACAAACTCGATTGTGTCACAGGCCAGATCGTGACTTTTTTGCCTTTGCAGAGCCGGGGTAGGCATGGTCTGCGCATGATGTATCCAGCCAGCAGGTCAACAGTTTAACAGGCCTGTTCTAAGACAATCTGTTCTACAGCATATGAGGAACAGTTGCAGGAACTGGGCATGGTTAGTCTAGTGAAGAGAAGGAACAAGGGAGACATTATAGTGGTGTTCCAATATTTGAGGGGCTGCCACAGAGAGGAGGGGGGGTCAAGGTATTTTCCAAAGCACCTGAAGGCCAGACAAGGAATAATGGATGAAAACTGAACAAGGAGAGATTCATCCTAGAAATAAGGAGAAATTTTCTGACAGTGAGAACAATGCACCAATGGAACAGCTTGCCTTCAGAAGTTGTGGGAGCTTCATCACTGGAAGCTTTCAAGAAGACATTGGACAACCATCTGTCAGAAATGGTGCAGGAGGGTTGGACTAGATGACCTACAATGTCCCTTCCAACTCTGTTATTCTGTTATTCTATTTGATGGTTAGGAAATGTTCCCTAATGTTCAAAGGAAATGTACTTCGTTGTAAGTTAAATTTGCTGTTTCTTGTCCTACCTTCTGGAACAACTGGGAGCAATTCTCTCCTTCCTCTACATGACAGTCCTTCATATATTGAAAAACAACGACCTTCCTGCTGTATTTTCCAGGCTAAATAGACCAGAAACCTTCAACTATTCCTCATAGGGTTTTTTTTTTCCCCTAGACTTCAAATTATCTTGATTGTTCTTCTTTGGGCAATTCTTCTAATTTGTCAATATTCTTCCTAGAATGCAGTGCCCAGAATTGAAAACAATATTTTATATGCCTTATCACTGCAGAGTAGAGAGGAAGAATAACAGATTAACCAAGTTGGAGATCTATTACCAACCAACCAGTTTGACCTATCATCTGTCTACCATAGTTAAAAAAAAAATAGCTGTCCACAAATAATCCCAAAAAGAAGCTAAATATCAAAGTCCTCTGTTAACACATTTGGGCTCTCACATAGCCCTGGAATATTTTAAGTTTAAGGGGCTGTTAGCTGACCTCCTTTGGACTAGAAAAACTTCAGAATCGTGCCCACTGTGTGCCGAGCGATTGCTAAAACAGCTAACTGCATTTTCTATATAAGAGACTTAGGAAAGATGATGCCTAAAGCCTGAAAATAGATTTGTTTGTCATTACACACCAGGGAACATCTATTGTTTGGAGAGGGTTGCATAGGTGTTCCATTTATGTTTCTCCAAATATTAACTTTCTGGCTAGGGCAGTGGTGAAATCCAATCTTTTTTACTACCGGTTCTGTAGGCGTGGCTTGGTAGGCGTGACAGGGAAAGGATCCTGCAAAATCTCCATTCCCACCCCACTCCTGGGGGAAGGATATTGCAAAATCTCCATTCCCACCCCACTCTGGGGCCAGCCAGAGGTGGTATTTGCCAGTTCTCCGAACTACTCAAACTTTCTGCTACCGGTTCTCCAGAACCTGTCAGAACCTGCTGGATTTCACCCCTGGGCTAGGGGCTCTATAATAGCAAAGCACAGAACAGAAAGTTGATCAATCAAATCAGCATGTAGGATGCGCATCTCCACACACACACAGTTGGGATTTGGGAAGTGTACGCATTGGCCCATCTTCAGCCATCTGCAACCTATACATACCCACCAACCCCTTTGCAGTGTAGGTATGCAACGACCCCTAAACCCAGTTCTGGCCAACTCTAAATCAAGCTTAAGTGGCATTGCTCTATTTTTGGGGCACTGATTGTCCATCTGTATTTAGTGCTGCTTCTGCCAAAGAAGGCCACCTTTGTTTTAGCATAAATTGTTTTAACTTTTGCTCTTTTACAATATGCAGCTAATCTGGTCAATAATCTTCTATTCTTCTTTTGATGTGGGGCAGCATGGTGGCTCAGCAGTTAAGATGCTGAGCTTGTTGGCCAGCAGCTCAGGAAAGCCAGCAGCTCCGGTTCAGCTTGTTGGAAAGCCAGCAGCTCAGGTTCGGAACCTGAGTGCCACATGACAGGGTGAGCTCCCATTATTTGCCCCAGCTCCTGCCAACTTAGCAGTTGGAAAGCACGCAAGTAGTTAAATATGAATAGATAAATAGACACCACTTTGGTGGCAATATAACAGCATTCCATGACATCATGCTGGCCACATGACCGCATGACCATGGAAATGTCTTCAGGCACTGCTGGTTCAGCGGCCAACGGAGATGAGCACTGCCCCTTATAGTCGGCAGGGACTCCTTTACCTTTTTTTAAACTTCTTTTGACACAGCCCATAACTCCATTTTTTAAAAAAATTGCAGCTGCACCCCTCTGTTGTGTCCTATTTAGCTCATTATCCCCCAAGATTCTGAAATCCTTTTGGTATCCTTTGCTGTCTAGGTTGGTCCTCCCATTCTCTACTTAGGCCTTTGATGTTTCCAATAAAAGACTTTGCATATCTCTTGCGTCTTACGGGTTTCTGCTCATTTTTCCAGTTTGTTAAGATACTCCCGAATCTTGGTAGTCTCCTCTAAGATATATTGCTTGCTCCTTTCTTTCTATCATCTGCAAATTGGACAGAAACTGTATTTTCTAACCCCTCAGTCAGGCTATATATAAATATGTTAAACACAGCAAGACCTGGAAAATAGCCCTGTGATATACAAGTCAACAACTCAAACTACACAACACTCATCTTAACATGGAGCTATTGATGCAGACTCCCTGTGTAAGACTGTGTGACCAATCTTTCCATCAGATTAGCAACTTCTAGAACAGGGAGTCCTCATTTAGAGACTGACAAACTTGGTTAAGAAAAGCAGTCGCTAAGTGAAACTGTGTTGTGCTTATGATGTTGTCTTTGCTTTACAGATCTGCGAAGGATGTAAATGGGAGAATTGCTCTTGAAGGTTGCTTGTTTGTTTTCATCATTGTCTCAACTCCATCCAGTTGCTAAACAAGGCAGTTGCCAAATAGGGACTGCCAAAGTCTCATAGGAAACTTTGTTGAATATTTTGATTAAGTCAAGATATTTACCACATTCTTCTGATTATAAAAAAAGGAGCTCAGGTTGATTCAAAATGAATATATTTATACGTTGCTGAGTTGCATTGATTGAATGGCTTAGGTATTGCTTTACAATTTTGCTTCTGTACATTTTAATCTTATTGGTCTCAATAAATACATATTACATACATTATTTATATATCTGTAATTTTATATTTAGACACATTCACAAATATAAATATTTATATCTATGTCTTATATTTGGATTTATGTGGTTTTGGAGTAGGGGTAGATCTAGTCCATTATCACACTTCTAGAATCAGTTTTTCCATGGATAAAGGAGCAGAAATAGTTTGACTTGAAAAGGTTATACAAAAGCTGCTTCCAGAATATACTAAATTTTGCTGATAAATCAACAGTTTGACTCACTATTAAGAAGCTTTGGGCATAACATCATCCACACTCCTACATTAATATTTAGGAGGATTATAGCAGCAGTTTAAGAACTTTTTTTTAAAAAAAAAAAAAAAACTTTCTATGCCACATGCTATCAGTATGTTTAAAGCCAAGTTCTAAACTAAATAAATAATCCGGGATACAATCCAGTATTAATTGGACTTGGACTAATTGATCTCCCATGTCTTTTCCGAGACATAAAACAAGCTCTTTGTGTCTCCCTTAAAATGAAAAATGCATAGCTCAATTTTAATGACATTTTAAACATTTCCATTTAAGAAAAGATTATTTAGTATATAGCTGCTTCTGCAAAAGCAAAAATATAGGCTAACAAATCATGATTTTGAAAGGCAAGTTCTTTTATTCTTCTGTGGCTGTAGATTGGCAAAGAAATGGGGAACATCAGGAGAGCATTGTGCGTCAGCAGCTGAACAATTTTTAGCATTCTGCATTTTTACTGATTCCATTGTAAATAGGCCAAGTTAACCTCAACTAGCCATTGTAATTTCTCAGCCAATACAGGCCTGGAAAAGCCCTTTGGCAGCTGATACTAGTTTTACATTTTGGAAGCATATTGAGAGATGCAAAGGAATGAGGCTGGTACCAATGAAGGAGAATATCTGTAGCTCAGGGTTGAAATGAAGGGTCCCTGGTGCTCTCGGAGCTTGGTTGTTTCCTTGTAGATATTTAATTACCCAAACTAGGTAACATCATTAGTGCTATGAAACTGGATTATTTTCCTGGATTTGGGGAAGGAGTGTTACAAATTTTATTAATGAAACAAAGAAAAAACAGTGCCTGTTGCCAAATTACTAGAATAAGCAACTGGTCATAACTAGCAACTGTGGTTTCTAAATAGAGACATACATTGTTGTCTGTCTCAAAGTATTATTCAGTCAATTCTTGTACAATTCTTGGCACAGTGGTTAGAATGCTGTTTTGCAGACTGATTCTACCCACTGGCAAGAGTTCGATCCTGACCAGCTTAAAGTTGACTTAACTTTCCATCCTTCTGCGATCGGTAAAATTAAGACCTAGATTGTTGACTCTATAAACCTCTTAAAAAGGACTGTAAAGCATTATGGAGTGGTATATAAGTGCCATTGCTATTGCTACATTGGGATATGGTTAGAGACATGTGGATACATGCTGTAAGGTTAATCTAAAGGATATAAAAACATGAAAATTTATAGCAATGAGATTAATCAATAATTCTGCATCTTTCATTCTGCAACTGTCAGGCTGACTTCACAGGCAGATCTTCCTTGCTTGATGCGGAAAATAATCTGCATTTCAATGTATGACACTTGTTCAAATCCACAGGTGTTTTTCAGAACCAAGGATGCTCTCAGACCTGCTATATCTAAGCTATTGATAAAAATGCACAGAAAAATGGGGAGGAAGAATTCGGAGCTCCTGTAGGCAGGGCTTATGTGCAAAATGTTATTGTTTACTTGCATCAACTTTGCAAGAATATCTGCAGGATCAAACACAGGTTTCTGCTCCATTCATTTTTTCAATCTCACATCTTTTAATTGGATCAATGCAGGTAATCCTTGCCCTCTGACCACAATTGAGCCCAAAATTTCCATTGCTAAGTAAGACGGCCGTTAAGTGAATTTTATCCCATTTTACAACCTTTCTTATCCCAGTTGTTAAGGTAATCACTGCCATTGTTGATCACATGACCATGGGGATGTTGCAACGATCATGTGAAAAATGGTCATAACTCACTTTTTTCAATGTCATTGTAACTTTGAACAGTTTCTCAGAGGTCTGAGCTCTGGACCTAAACCACAATTAGGATGCCACTTGCTCTGGGTTCCAAATGGTTTATTAGACTGGATTCTCATTACACAGTGAGTTCCATCAACAAAAGCTTTGGAATAAAGTTAGTACTGGGAGTTTCCACCTCCCAGTGCACTTTGAAGGCTGGAGCTGCACCCTTCCGCACACTGGAGCAGCTGACCATCTGGCAGACCCAGTCAGCTGATGGCCAGGACACTGGTAGATTCAATCAGCTGCTCGTCGGCCGACTTTCAGGCCCCGATCAGCTGATCGTTGGCCAGCTTGTAGTCCGTCGGGATCAGCTGTTCATCAGCTGGCTCCGTGTCACTCACCACTTGTAGCCTCCAGTGAAGCTCTTCCCACCACCCACCTCCTGTGCTGGGGTCCCTCCCCCAAGTATGGCAAACACTGGATCGTGGTTTGATACAGTCACTAAAAACAAATGGTAGTAAGTCAAGGACTACCTGAAGATAAAGGGGGTTACAAAGTTGTACTTGGTTTTTTTGTCTGAGCTTCATTAAGGTGTGCTAAATATTAAACCTTAAACCATCAGGCAGCATACAGATTCAAGGATAAAATGTCATAGTGTACAACTCTCATATAAGAACAAGCTTTTAAAAAAATCCACTCTGAAACAAATATCTGAAGTAATTTAGTATGTCTCCTATGGTGTGATACAGAAGATTGGGCCCGAAGTGAGATATAACAGTTTTGCCATAGATGTAATTCTCTTGAATTTCTTCTTTTCTATATTTCTTTCCAACGTGTATAGAGACTTCAAACACAGATGAGAAACCATTCCAATGTATTAAGCCTGTCAAAGAGAAGAACACTAAGAGTTCAAGCTTCAAGGACAGAAAACATCTGAATGTATGAATTGGAGAAATCAGCCCTGAAGAAAATATCTGTGACATCATATAGGTTCGATAAAAATAATAATGTCTGCCCATCTCAGAACACTGGAATGTTACATCACTAAGAAATCTTTGGGCACAATTGAAAAACATAAACCAAAAACCTGACATACCTGACATACATAATGATATTGGTAAGAAATGTAATATTATTCCTCCATGAAATAATGATAATTGTCAAGGAAGGAAGGAAGGAAGGAAGGAAGGAAGGAAGGAAGGAAGGAAGGAAGGAAGGAAGGAAGGTAGGTAGGTTGGTTCTGGGACAATTCAAAGCAAACTTGGAACCAGGGGCATTTGTGGGTGGAAGTTTAAAGAAGTCAAGAAAACAGCTGTGACCCTGTGGATGAACTCCTGCCCCTCTTTAATGTACGTGATACATGTAAAATGTCTGCCCATCTCAGAACACTGGAATGTTACATCACTAAGAAATTTTTTAAAGAGGCAAAGTTTCAATTATGCAGTCATAGCTGCCATCTTAACTTCTTAATTCCCCATTCCCACCCCACAGAAACCCTTGCTTAGAACATAAAGGCTGCTCCTCAAAAGCATCTTCCTTGGTTGTATAGATGCTAAACCAGATGTATCTTCTTCTGGCTTCTAAGTTTCAGAATACTGAAAACTTGTGCATCTTCTTAGCTATGGGAGATATAGGAAGTTTTCTGTTAAAAAACAAAACATGTTAGATCAGGGGTCCGCAACCTTAAACACTCAGAGCCATTTGGACCTGTTTCCCACAGAAAAGAAAACACCAGGAGCCACAAAAACCTTCCCGTGCCTAATTATTTCTTAAGCAGCCACAAAACTAGCATATGTAGTTGAATTACATGTTCTGTTTTCTTCTGAAACTTTTCTTTTCTTGGATTTATCCATGGTTGGCCTACTGGGGGTTGAAAAGCTCAATAAATCGCATACTGGCGGGTATAGCACATTGGCGGTTGTGACTCATATTTTGAGTGACAGGGAGTCGCAACACAGGGGTGAAAGAGTCACATGCGGCTCCAGAGCCACAGGTTGCTGACCCCTGTGTTAGATTATTACTAAGATACAAAAATATTTGAACAGTAATAGATTTTCAAGATGGTAATTATTTACTAAAGAGGAGGGAGGGAGGGAGGGAGGGAGGGAGGGAGGGAGGAAGGGAGGAATTAAGGAAGGAAGGAAGGAAGCCTAAAAGCATCATACATTTAATACTCTAGCAAATTTGTTTTCATATAAGCTTTGTGGTTTTCCATCACTTTATCAGATTCATAGAGTAAAGAAAGAAGTTTTATAAACAAGGGAAAAAAGTTTTCTAAATGCACAGTTCATGTTAGCCTTGGAAAAAAAGAAAGGTGAGACAGGAAGAAGAATTGAATGGAAGAGGCTGAATTTCTGAAAAGACTGAAGCTCAAGTTCTTAGGATGCTAATCATGAATAATAGTGAGAATAAAAGAATCCTCTTTCCAGAGAAGTGTCTCTGTCAGACCTTTTCAGTGAGAGCTACCAAGAGTCTTATGTTTCCTCAAAAGGCAGTAAATCCATTATTGTGACTTTTATTATCCTGAGAGAGGCATATACTTATACAATCAGTTGTTTAGGGGAAGAGAGGAGATGATGAAGGAAAACACCGATTCTAAAAACTAGAATTTTTACATTGTGATAAGAAGCTATACTCCTTAAATTCAAGAGAAAAAATCTCTCTCTCCATATAAATAGTTATTCCAAACCAGTTATTATTTTTGAGAACTGCAGTGCTTCCTCTGCAATCGTTTTGTTGCCTTTTCTGAATTAAATGTGTGTTCCTTTCTTTCTTTCTTTTTTTTCCTTTCTTTTCTTTTCTTTCCTTTCTTTTTTTTTTTTTTTTTTTGGTTTAGTGACTGGCTGGTTTGTCCAATGTCAAGTTTAATGGAGCAATCACTGAGAGATGATGGCATCTATCAAGTTGGGGGATGAGCATGGGTATGTTCTCTCAATCTCCAGGAGCAGGAGGAGAAGGAGGGAGGAAGGAAGGAAGGAAGGAAGGAAGGAAGGAAGGAAGGAAGGAAGGAAGGAAGGAAGGAAGGAAGGAAGGAAGGAAAAGTTCCATATGTCATTGGAGCTCATACTTGTTTGAGGAGGAGGACAACTTCAATCTCTTCTTTTCCACCACAATAATATGAACAACATTTTGCTTACCTGTAAAAAGGCTTGAATAAATTCGGCTCCTAACTCTCTGACAGTGTTTGGACTAGTGATTCCATTTTGGCATAATGAACTCTCCAAGGGTTTTGGGCCTTCAGCATTTTTCCATACTGGAGCAGGCCAAAAGAAATATTTTCTTAGCTGAAACTTCACAAATTGCCTGCTTAAAACAACTACTACAGTTCAGTATATCAGGTTTTAAAGAGAGGCAGTCTGGCATAAACTTTCAGAAGCTCCATATTGTTCCAGTAAATTGTAGTTGTGCCAGATCCTAAGGGGTTTTATATCTCTGCCATAAACAATATGGATTTAAAAAAAACAAAACAGAAAGGAAACATTTCCTGAAGGGTTTGATCTTCCCTTTTCTCCCCACTTTGCAGTTCAGTGCTGGCCTTTTCGAAGCTGATGTGCCCAGATGCAGTCATTGCTTCTTCCCATTCTCTTTTACTAGATGAATTTCGGCAAGTTTGTTGTAGCAATTATCCTTAGAAGATAAAGGTGCAAGTTAAGATCTTGAAATGCACTTGGAAAGCTGCAAAAACATACACCACTCTGACAGAAAACTGCACTACAATAAATAATACTTATCATCAAAACACAGACATCTAAACAGCCAGCCGGCTTCTACATGTGATAATGTGATCAGACGGAGACAACTGAAGGGAGGAAGCTGTTTTTGCTGAAGGAAGATTTCTGTAATAACATTGGGCTTTTTGATAAAACATTCTTTGCAGATGAATAGGCTTTGATACTGCTGAAGGGACTTTCTTGGATCAGGGTTTCACAATTAATGCAAAATTAGCTCTTGGGCTTCACCAGGCAAAGCAGAAGGGTAGTTCAAAGGAATGGGGGTGGGGGATAACAGCTGGCCAATATATTTATCATAATGGGTGGATCATTACATGGTACTGAAAGCAGGATGTCTCAGAGGAACTGATGGAACCAGATAATCCTTGGAGAAAAATGTGCTTTATCATTTCCGCTGGCAATTGAAAATAAGAGAACAGCCGCATCAAACGTGTGCCTTCCAGATGTGTTTGGATTATAACAACCAAGAACCCCAGCCATCAAGGCCAGTGACAATATCTGATTCCTCTTCCTTCCAGCTGTATCCATTCAAGCTGCTCCAGATAAGATTACAGTACAATATTAAAAATGTATCACAAGTGGTCCTTAAAAGAACCTTATAATCTTGAGTGCCATCTACTGGTGGAAAGATAGGATATCAGTCTTAGAAGGATGCGAACTTAAGGGGCCTGTGTGTTTTTGTTCTCTGTTTTTCCAATTCCTTTTTTCCTTATTTGGATATGTCTTTTTTAATATTATAATCTTAAGAATAGAGACTTGGCTTTCTTTTCGTTAAAAAAAATGATATGTACTATTTGTTAGTCGGTGGTCTTTCCAGCTAGGGGGTGGCTAACATACAATAGGGCCACAATCCTGTATGGACCCAAGAAAAATATATATACATAAAACTCTCAGGCAGAGGAAGATTAGAGAAAGAATTCCTAATGATTCAAAGACTATCCCGTGATCATTCTGTTTCTTGCATAGTCACTGCATAAAAATGTATTAATAGAAATGTGATTTCAGTGGTTCATTGATTAATTGATTGGTCATGTGCCATAATCATAATCATATGTTTATTTGTCAAGCATATATAAGATAATAGATAAAAGTATAAACATAATTTGAATACATGAAAAGAGTAAGTAAAAAGGAATATTAGGACAGGGATGGTAGGCACGCTGGTGCATTTATGCAAGCCCCTTACAGACCTCTTAGGAATGGGGTGAGGTCAACAGTAGACAGTTTAAGGTTAAAGTTTTGGGGCTTTGGGGAAGAAACTACAGAGTCAGGTAGTGCACTCCAGGCATTGACCACTCTGTTACTGAAGTCATATTTTCTGCAGTCGAGTTTGGAATGGTTTACGTTGAATTTGTATCTATTATTTGTTCATGTATTTTTGTGGTTGAAGCTGAAGTAGTCATTGACAGGAAGGACTTTATGGCAGAGAATTTTATGTACTATGCTTAGGTCAGACTGAAGTCGGCATAGTTCTAAGTTGTCTAAGCCCAAAATTTGGAGTCTGGTGGCATAAGGTATTTTATTGTGGTTAGAGGAATGGAGGACTCTTCTTGTAAAATATCTCTGGACTCTCTCAATTGTATTTATGTCTGATATGCAGTGCGAGTTCTACTGATGAGGAACTGACTGATGAGCTGTATTCAAGAATTGGTCTAGCAAATATTTTGTATGCTCTACTTAGTAGTACAACATTACCAGAGAAGAAGCTATGCAAGATTAGGTTAACAACTCTTAATGCCTTTTGGCAATGTTGTTACAGTGGGCTCAGGGACTTAGATCTTTAGAAATGAGTACTCCAAGGTCCTTGACAGAGTGAGGGTCATCTACAAGGTCATGTCCATCTAATTTGTATTTTATGTTTTGATTTATTTATTTATTTATTTATTTATTTATTTATTTATTTATTTATTTATTTATTTATTTGCCAATGGCAAAGGCAGAGCATTTGTTTGATTTGAAGTTGCCACTTGTTAGACCAATCTGACACATTGTCAAGGTCTTTTTTAAAAAAAAAAAAAGTCTAGTAAACGTTGATTCTTTGCAGTCACAATGATACATTTTATCCAAGATGATCTGTCCCCAGTTTGAGCTATCAGATCTATCAATGGTGAACTTCTTCACCACTGTAATTACAATCATGTTATCAGGCGCAAGTAACCAGGAACAGGACTTTAGTTCTACCTATAGACAAGAATCTGATCTACTAACAGCCAAAGCAATAGACTTCAAGAGGGGCTTGACTTGGATCTCTTGTGGGAGCATAGAGACTCCAAACTGATAACCTAGTTCACCCTGCCCTCGAGCTCAGACTGGTCATCTCCTACAGATCCACCTTGCTACTAGTCATCCACTTCTTCTCTTTCCTCCCACTTCCCAAAGGAGGCGGGATTTTGCCTAATGTGTTCAGAATGTGATCATTTTACCCTGGTGATTTGTTCTTCAAGTGAGAACTCTGGATTAATTTGTTCCATCATCCATTTGTTTTATTTTCATGGCTACACATGGCAACAATGATGGCGCTGCAAAATCAAACCCATGGATCATTCCACTCTAAATGTTGCAATTGTTAGCATTTAAGAAGAAACAACAGTCTCTACAGTTGAAGATCTCCTAAAATCTAATCCTAGGTGGATCCACTGAAACAATAAATGGAAGTTGGGCATTTGTTTGAGGGAAGAATGTTTACAGGGCTGTTCTGGGAAGTGCTAGAAAAGAAGACTCTACAGTTCAAAATTACTGAACTTACTATGTACATTTTTGTCTTAAAATTTTAGAAAGAGGACTGCTGTGCCATCTTGCTGAAGGGTTTTATCTAAGTACGGTGAGGCCCAAGATTCTAATCTGATGATCTTCTGCAGATCATTAAGATTAAATAAGTTTAGAAATTTGGTCACAAATCTTTGCTTTAAAAAAAAAAGCAGACTGTAAAGCAGACTAAATAGAGTTTTTTGGCTTTCCTCCCTTTTTCTTGATTCCCTCCCCATGCTGCGATTCTATCTTCAGAACATATCATTGAAGGAAGTTTGACAACAGAGCTCTGACCCACAAGTAGAAAGGAGAATAGGGTTGTTAAAAAAAAGAAATAAAATGTGTGTCACCTGGACATTAGACGAGAAAATATGAAGGAGGAGTGGAATTGACGTGATTGCTTTTCTTGAGAGCTAGTCATTGTTTTGCAATCTTGCTGGACGTTGTAAACTGGGACAAACATGTGAAAAAGAATACAGAATAACATAATTGGAGAGGACATTGCAGGTCTTCTAGTCCATCCCATTTCAGACAAATACCGTATTTTTTAGAGTATAAGACGCACCAGAGTATAAGACGCACCCAGATTTTCACCCTCTTTTTTTGGGGGGGGGGAAAGGTGTGTCTTATACTCCAAAAAATACGGTAGTTGACCAATCTCTTTTTAAAAAAACCTCCCATGATGGAGCTCCCACAACTTCTAAAGGCAAGCCATTCCACTGATTGATTGTTTTTACTGACAGGAAATTTCTCCTTATTTCTATGTTGCTTCTCTCTTTGATCCATTGCTCCTTGTCCTGCCTTCAGTTGCTTTGGAGAATAAGTTGAAGCAGAAAGAAGCAGGAAGAATTCAGATTCCCCTTCAACACATCAGCTCCTTAACTGTATAAGCATAGGAATTTAGGAACAATTGTCAAAATCAGTGTATATTTCAGCATAGGTCTCCTATTAAAAATAAGTGCTGCTTTTACTTGAGATGAAGCATTGGAGAAAGACCTGAGTCTTCCATTCCTGGTCCAACATTTTTACCACAGAACGAAGCTGGCTCTTTTGTTTATTTATTTCCCAATGGCTTCAGTGGGCAAGCTTAGTGGTAAAATGGTGGCATGGGTGAAAAGCAAGATGATATTTTGGATTTGGTGACACCCCCCCCTTTTTTTTTTTTTACTTTCATCCACAGGAGGATTTCTTTCCATAAATCAGTGCATTGTTTCCTGCCAAAATTCAGAGGGAAGTTGCATTGATATTTTGCAGTACTGCATGGCTGAAAATCAGCAGTATGATATTTGAGAACTCTATGAAGAATTCAGCATAACTGAATAATAGAGTAACAGAGCTGGAAAGGATCTTTAAGGTCTTCTGATAAAGGAAAATGTGGCTATAAGTTGCCTATTCCATCCTAAATCTAATACCCAAAAGACATAGTAGGTGGTTTCCCTGAGCAATGTTGAACCTCAGCTACCACACACCTACTCTTGTGTCTCTATGGTGGGAAAGTTTTTCATTTGTATTGACCTGAAAAGAGGCAGCTTCAGTCAGATGTTTTCCAATTCAAGATGTCTGACACACACCAATATTGATAATTATGCTAATTAGTGCAAAGTAATTTGTTCTGTAGTCATGCCAACAAACGCTGGAAGAATAGAAAGGGCAGCACAATAGAAATAGGGTTTTATTTATGAGTTTGCAGCCTAAAGATAAAAGCACGTCATTAAAGCTGTATATCATATCATTGTTTTGTCTGGCGCGTTGTAGCAGGAAAATGATCCCACACATCTAATCAAGGGGGTTCCTTGGAAAGATATTTTTTGTGACCAGAAAACCAATATAGGTATGAGTGAAAGCTTTATTATGAGAGTTTATTTTCTTTGATAAAACCTGGCAAAATCAATTACAGTCCATTTCATAATTTGGACATGTTGTGTTACCTTGAGATTTAGAGGAAAGGAAAGGAGAGGAGAGGAGAGGAGAGGAGAGGAGAGGAGAGGAAAGGAAAGGAAAGGAAAGGAAAGGAAAGGAAAGGAAAGGAAAGGAAAGGAAAGGAAAGGAAAGGAAAGGAAAGGAAAGGAAAGGAAATTACAGGTTACAAAATTCAGATGCTTGGCAACTGGCATGTATTTATGACGGTTGCTGCACTGTCCCGGGATCACCTTTTGCGACCTTTCCAACAAGCAAAGATCAACGGGGAAGCCAGATTCACTTACAGCCATGTTACCAACTTGTTTACTGCAGCGATTCGCATAACAACTGTGGCAAGAAAGGTCGTAAAATGGGAACAACGGTCTTGCTTAGCAATGGAAATTTTGGGCTCCATTGCGGTCATAAGTCGAGGACTACCTCTATCTCTGCCAGGTTTTGAAAAATTCAATGTTCCTGTTGCTATTGCCCACAACATAGTTTACTCTGTCTGTATAAGAAAAGAGGCACTTTCTAATCCTGGTTAGAGTTTATAGGATAGGATAGGATAGGATAGGATAGGATAGGATAGGATAGGATAGGATAGGATAGGATAGGATAGGACAGGACAGGACAGGACAGGACAGGACAGGACAGGACAGGACAGGACAGGACAGGATAGGATAGGATAGGATAGGATAGGATAGGATAGGATAGGATAGGATAGGACAGGACAGGATAACAGAGTTGGATGGGACCTTGGAGGTCTTCTAGTCCAGCCCCTGCTTAGGCAGCAAATCCTATACTATTTCAGACAAATGGTCATCTAATCTCTTCTTTAAAACTTCCAGTGTTGGAGCATTCACAACTTCTGGAGGCAAGTTGTAATACCTAGTGCTGTATTCTCATCATTTTCTCTCCCCCACCTCTCCTTTCCTTCCCATCTTTCAACAGTGGAAGAGATCAATTTACCATCTGCAGTGAGTGGTCAGGCAAGATAGCAATCACACGTACCAGTGACTAAAATGGTAAATGGATTTCTTTCTTTCTGTCTGAAAAGAACATTCTTGACGATTCCTGTGAAAGGAAAGCTACTCAGCAAATACTCCACGCTGTGAAGATTTTGTCTCCTAATTCCAAAAGGTGTGAAGTGAACTCACCGATGATGATTCATTTAGAAAAACCTCTTAGATTTCAGATGACATGGGAATCACAAGTTGACCGATGATCGATACAGGTAGTCCTTGACTTACGAACATAATTGACCGATACAATGTATGTAGTCCTCGACTTACAAACATAATTGAGCCCAAAGTTTCTGCTCTTAAGCAAGGCAGGTGTGAATTGAGCTGTGCCCTTTCTACGACCGCTTTTGCCACAGTTGTTAAGTGAATTGTGTGATTTTTATTTTTTTTAGACAAATCTGGCTTCCCCCATTGGCTTTGCTTGTCAGAAGCCGGCTGGGAAGTTTACAAATGGTGATCATGTGACCCCAAGACAGTGCTACTGTCCTAAATACATAACAGTTGCCAAGTACCTGAATTTTGATCACATGATCATGAGGCAATGGTCATAAGTATGAAAAATGGTCATGTCACTTTTTCAGTGTCCTTCCAACTTCAAATGGTCATTACATGAATGGTAGTAAGTTGAGGGCTACCTGTAATAATATTTTTTGGAGAGAATTAGTATTTAGCATTTTGCATTTAGCAGAGCTGTGGTGTGGTGTGGCAGTGGTTAAAGTTCAATATTGCAGGCTAATTCTGCTGACTGCCAGCAGTTTGATCCTGACAGACTAAGGGTTGACTCAGCCTCCCATCCTTCCGAAGTCAGTAAAATGATGATCCAAATTGTTAGGGGCAATAGGCTCCTAGCTCTATTGTCTGTTCACAAGGCCCTGAAGACCTGGTTTTGCCGTAGTGGCGCAGTAGTTAGAATATAGTACCGCAGGCTACTTCTGCTGAGTGCTGGTTGCTGGCAGTTCAATTCTCATCAGCTCAAGGTTGACTCAGCCTTTCATCCTTCCTAGGTCAGGTAAAATGAGGACCCAGATTGGGGGGGGGGCAATAGGCTGACTCTGTAAACCGCTTAGAGGGGGGCTGTAAAGCACTGTGTATATAACTCTAAGTACTATTGCTACTACTAAGTACTCTTTGCCAAAAAGCATGGGGATCTAGAAATATGTGATAGAGCCAGTGGAGTGGCTGGACGGATGGTTTTGATGAATGGGAATACCTCAGCTGTGAGTTTTATGTATTTTGTGATGGCTTTTTGTATGTTTTCCTATTGTTCTTAAATTGTTTTTAAATTTGTTTTCATTATTTGTGGCTGCCCAAAGTTATTTATATGAAATGACTGCATGAATCTGAAATATATATCTGTTTGTCTGAAAAACCTTGTTTCCCATAAATTTCATGCTATTCCCTCTCCTATAAAATTTGTAGACTGATAGAGGGAGTCCTTGATGTACAACCACAACTGGCACCAGATTTTTTAGTAATACAAAGTGACTGTTAAGCGAGAGCCAACTTTACATCTTTTTTTGCCATGGTTGTTAAGCGAATCACTGAAGTTGTTAAGTGAACTCTGCAACCCTTAAGCAAATCTGGCTCCCCCCCCCCCACACACACACACTTTGAGTTAGCTTGTAAATGGCAATCACATGACCCCAGGATGCCGCCACTGTTGTAAATGAATGCCGTCTTTGCCAAGTGCCCAAATTTTGATTACACCACCGTGGGGATGGTGCAACAGTTGTAAGTGTGAGGACCGGTTGTAAGTCATTTTTTTTTCATTGCAGTTGTAAATTTGAATGGTCATTAAACAAATGATTGTAAATTGAGGACCACCTGTACTTCCAAGTTCAATTCCACAAAGTCTCAAAGTTTGGCATGTAAATGTTAGTGGTTCTCAACCTTCCTAATTCCACGACCCTTTAATACAGTTCCTCATGTTGTGGTGACCCCCAACCATAAAATTATTCCTAAAACCATTGAAAATATGTGTTTTCCGATGGTGTTAGGCGAACCCTGTGAAAGGGTCGTTCGACCCCCAAAGGTGTTCCAACCCACAGGTTGAGAACCACTGGTCTACAGAGACTCTCAGTCATCCAGGTCATGGTGGTCCAGGGGTGAAATGCTACCGGTTCGCACTGGTTTGGGTGAACCGGTAATGATAAAAACTACCGGTTCAGGTGAACTGGTATAAAAAAAAGCTACCGGTTCGGGAGAACTGGTAGTTAAAAAGCTACTGTTTCATCCGAACCAGTATTTCCAATGATCAGCTGTGCTGTGCAGTTTATCAGTATTTCCAATGATCAGCTGTGCTGTGCGGAAATCCTACTTTCTAGCGAATCTAAATCACATGGCACAACTGTTCCCCCCTCACTGTTCGACTTATCTTGTTAAGCCTTCTTTTTCTGCACGAAGCGTGCGTTCGATGTGCATTGCGTATGCGCACACAGCATGCTTTTGGTGCGCACTGCATATGCGCGTGTGCAGCATGCAATTGGCGCACAGCGTACATGCACAGGCAGCGAGCCAGTGGCAATCCGCGGAGGATTTCACCACTGTGGTGGTCCCGAAGCTGCTTTTTTCGAGAGGCTACTGGACTTTCTTGTTTTTTCTTTGAAGACGTTTCACTTCTCATCCAAGAAGCTTCTTCGGCTCTGCCGAAAGAGAACTCTTGGAGAAGAAGCTTCTTGGATGAGAAGTGAAACGTCTTCAAAGAAAAGCCAGAAAGTCCAGTTGCCTCCTGTTAAAGCACCTTTGGGATGGTTTGGCATGTAAAGCAATCATTTCTGTTTCTTATGACCAGTTGCAATGACTGCATTGGGAGCTGCTTTACAGTCATCTTCACTGAAAAGCACAGCATCACAAGACTTACCGGTAGGTAATGCCTCACAGACTGCATTTTGCATTTCACCAGGTGAAGTCATCATCCAGTCGCATTGTCAAAAACAAAAACAAAAGACTACTCATCTCCTGGAAGCTATAATTTTCTGGCAGAAGTATAATGCTTTTAATAATCTCCCATTCCCCAAATGACACGTTTGCATCAAAACGACCGAAGTAAAAAGAATTGGACTGTTTTTCCTGAAGCTTTCTTCTGTAACTTTGTTCTTTCGGTGCCACCTAGAGGTCTCATTTTCACAAGTTTTGGAAATATCCACTTTATTTTCTCCATTTAAGAACTAAGATTTCTTTCTTTCTTTCTTTCTTTCTTCCTTCCTTCCTTCCTTCCTTCCTTCCTTCCTTCCTTCCTTCCTTCCTTCCTTCTCTTCCTTCTCTTTCTTTCTTTCTTTCTTTCTTTCTTTCTTTCTCTCTCTCTCTCTCTCTCTCTCTCTCTCTCTCTCTCTCTCTTTCTTCTCTTCCTCCTCCTCCTCTTCCCACTTCCCGTCCCCTTTTTCTACCTTCTACAAAATGAGGTTGACTACTAATCTTTATGCCTGGCACAAAGGAGAGAGCACAGCTGGAGGCCGAGTGCTCTATGCCATGGGTCCCCAAACTGGGCATCTTTGGGATTTCTGGACTTTAACTCCCAGAATTGCTGGCTGAGGAATTCTGGGAGTTGAAGTCCGCAAGTCTTAAAGTTCCCAAGTTTGGAGATTCCCTGCTCTATGCTGGCATGCAAAAATTTGGGTGTCACCCTTGGTGACCTCTAAAGATAAAAATAAAGCCCAGCTCCTATAAATCTCAACTTTGGATGGAAATCATTTGTGCTCTTTTCTTGGCAACATTACTCTAGTTTGCCATTGACCTTTTTCTGGGATTTGACTTCTCAGTCTAATGCACAGCTCCATGATTTTCTGGTAGTCTCCCATCCAAATATAAACAGGTCCAGCTCCACTTAACATTTCAAAATCAGCCACAATTGATTAGGTGCATCAGCCTAGTTGGATGGATTGGCAAAAGTCAAGGCTAAATTATAATTTTAAATGCAAAAAGCATAGGATTAGCCTGGCTGGATCAGGCCAATATTCACCTTAGTCCCATATTTTATTTCTGGATTTATTCGATTCACATCTGGCTTTTCATTCAGGAGCTTAAAGCAATTATAACAGATTCCCTCCATCTATGGTATATTCCTACAACAGCAGTTCTGTGTTCGTGTGAAGCTGGACAGAGAGAGAGTGACAGATTCATAGTCTGCCAATGGATCTCTTTACCTTTGCACTGCATCCCTATCATGGAATGCTTTTGAAATATACAGATAGTCCTCGACTTACGACCACAGTTGAGCCCAAAATTTCTACCACTAAATGAGGCATTTGTTAAGTGAGTTTTCACGCCATTTTGCGACTTTTCTTGCCGCAGAAAAGTTAAGATTGTTAAGCGAATCACCGCAGTTGTTAAGTTAATAACACGGTTGTTAAATGAATCTGGCTTCCCCATTCGCTTTGCTTATCAGAAAGTCGCAAAAGTTGATCACGTAACCCCGGGTCCCTGAGCCATCATAAACACATGCCAGTTACCAAGCCTCTGAATTCTGATCACATGACCACGGGGAATGCTGCAATGCTCGTAAATGTGAAAAATGATCATAAATCACTTTCTTCAGCGCTGTTGTAACTCTGAACGGTCACTAAATGAATGGTTGTAAGTCGCGGACTACCTGTACCTCTTCTTGCCATTGTTTCTTTGTTTGCAATTGTTTTTTTTTATTTTTTTTTTTTTATTTTTTATTATAGACAAACATACACATACAAATATAAACATTTAAACAAACTAAACATAGACTAACTATACAGTGAAATCAAGTCATCAAGCTTGAACTTTGAAAATAGAGCTACTTCGGTAATTATATATCAATATATCTGTACATGTTATCTTTCATCATATATCAGCATTTATATAACGATATTTCATTTTATTTCCTTGTTTGGTAACATTGGGTGGTATTTTTTTTTATTTCGTGTTCTTTTTATCTAGCCAGTTGTACCATTTTTGCCAAATTAAATAATAGTCTGAGTCTTCTTTTCCCTGTATTTCTTTGGTCAGTTTGTCCATTTCCGCACATTCCATTATTTTTTGTATTATTTTTTCTTCTGGTGGCGTATCTTCCCACATTTGTGCGAAAGCAATTCTGGCAGCGGTTAGGATATGTATTATTAAGTATTGTATCTCTTTTTTATAATCCTTAGTCAATAGTCCTAATAGGTATGTTTCCGGTCTGAGGGGCACTTTTTGGGTGGTAATTTCTTCCAGCTGACTTTGAATTGTTTTCCAAAATTTTTTGGCTTTCGGGCATAACCACCACATGTGGTAATAGGTCCCCTTCTGTATTCTACATTTCCAGCAATTCTGGTTGGTGTTGGGAAACATCCTTGCCAGCCGTGCAGGGGGGAGGTGCCATCTATAAAACATCTTGTATGTATTTTCTTTGTAGGGCACGGACATTGTCAGTTTAGTGTTTACTTTCCACATTTTTTCCCAGTTTTCTAAGTTAATATTGTATCCAAAATTTTTTGCCCAACTAATCATGTTTTCCTTCACCACTTCTTCTTCCAATTTGTATTTAAGCAAATAATTATATATTTTAGTTATCAATTTGTCATCTGATTGTATTATGATTTTATCTAATTCATTCCTTTCTTTTTGGATTCCGAATTTTTTCATATCACTTTTATATCTTGATTTTATCTGTAAATACGTCCACCAATCAATGTCCGTGCCCTGCTGTCTCAGTTCCTCTGTTGTTTTTATATCTCCCTCTGTGTTTAACAGTTCGTCATAGGTTTTCATCTTGCCTATATCCATTGTGTTCGGGTAAATTTGGGCCTCCATGGTTGAATCTTGGGATTTTATCGTAATGTTTTCTCCTTATTTCAGTCCAAATTTTTGCCAATGCTCCTCTGATATAATGTCTCCTAAAATGATCATGTTGTCTGGGCTTTTCCTCCCATAAAAATGCATGCCAGCCTTTGGACAGGTCAAATCCTTCTAGTGCTAATGTTCGTTTATTTTCAAGCGTCATCCAATCTTTAATCCACGTTAAGGCTGTTGCTGTGTAATACGTTTGCCAGTCTGGTAGTCCCAGGCCACCCCTTTCTTTGGTGTCTTGCAGGTGTTTCAGTTTGATCCTGGCTCTTTTTCCCTGCCATATATACTTTGATGTCATTTTATCAAGATCTTTGAAGTATGATTTTCCTGGGTTTATCGGTATTGTTCTAAATAAATATAACATTTTTGGTAAAATAGTCATTTTAATTGAGGCAATTTTGCCTAATAGTGATAGTTTCAATTTACTCCATGCCTCTAAGTCTTTCTGAATTTGTTTAGCCAATTTAATATAATTGTCTTCTTTAAGGGATGATGCTTTATTGGTGAGCCAAATTCCTAAATATTTTATTTTTGTTGTTGTTTGTATTCCTAATGTCTCTTCCAATTCTTTCTCCTGAGTTTGTGTCAAATTTTTGGTTAGTAGTTTTGTTTTTTGTCTATTGATTTTCAAACCAGCCACTTCGCCATATTGTTCTATCTTCATTAGTAAATTCAGTCCTGATTGTTTTGGTCGTTCTAAAATAAATACTACATCGTCGGCGAATGCTTGTAACTTATATTCCTGGTTTTTGGTTCTTAGTCCTTTTATTTCATTGTCATTCCTAATTTCATTCAACAGGGGTTCCAATGCTAATATATATAGTATAGGAGAGAGAGGACATCCTTGTCTCACTCCCTTGGATATTTTAAATTGGTCTGTTGTCTCTCCGTTTATCCATATTTTTGCAATTTGATCTGAATATATTGCTTTAATCATATTTAAAAATTTCTCGCCAGTTCCCATTTTTTCTAGTTGCAATGTTAGGAATCCCCAGTTGAGATTGTCGAACGCTTTCTGTGCGTCGAGGAAGAGTAAAGCCATTTTTTCATCTGATTTTTGTTCATAATATTCCAGGATATTGACTATTGTTCTTGTGTTCTTATTAATTTGCCTATTTGGAATAAATCCATTTTGGTCTGGATGGATATAATTTACAATAATTGTCTTCATTCTCTGGGCCATAATTGATGTAAATAGTTTATAGTCTGCGTTTAGGAGTGATATGGGTCTGTAGTTTTTAGTTTGAGTGGGATCTGAGTCTTCTTTAGGTATCAATGTAATGATTGTCTCTATCCATGATTTAGGAATTTTGGCTTCTAAGATTGCTTCATTCAGGACATGTAGTAGAATGTCATCAATCAGCTGGTGTTCAATTTTGTAGAATTCCGCCAGGATACCGTCTGGGCCTGGTGTTTTGTTGTTGTTCTGCTTCTTCTTCGCTTCAATTAATTCTGACATCGATATTGGTCTGTTCAAGAGTTCTCTTTGAGATTCCTTTATTTCTTGGATGTTGGCTTTATTTATATACTCTTTAACTTTTTCCAATTGGATTTCTTCCTGTGCGTATAGTTTCTGATAGAAATTCCTTACAATTCGCTTTTTTTCCTCATTCATATGCTGCAGTTGCCCTTGTTCGTCTTGTAGTTGGTGTATTAATCTTTTTTCCTTTTCTTTCTTTAATTTGTAGGCCAGCCAACGTCCTGTTTTATTTGCGAATTCGAATTGGTTTTGTTTTGCAATTTTGATTTTCCTAGCTATTTCTGTTGTTGTTATTAGATTTATTTCATGCTTGATAAGGTTTATTTTCCCTTTGATCTCTTTCCTATCGGGTCTGTTCTGTAATTCTGTTTCCTGTTTTGCGAGTTCAGTCAATAGATTGTTTCTTCTTTGCTGTTTCTCTCTGTTTTTCTTCGCCTTGAATGAAATTGTTAGTCCTCTTATATATGCTTTTGTGGCATCCCATAGAATTTGCAATGTTGTATGTTCCTTTTTGTTGATTTGAAAAAATATCTCCATCTCTTTCTTTATCATCTCTATATATTCTTTGTCTTTGATGATCTCTCTGTCCATCATCCATCTTCCTCTTTTTTGCTGACCTTTCCAGACTATTGTTATAGGGCTGTGGTCAGCCCATACATTCGGTGAAATTTCAATTTCTTTGATGTTTTCTCTTAATTCTGCGGTCATCCAGGCCATATCTAATCTAGACCAGGACTGATGAGGGTGTGAGTAGTATGTATATTGTTTTTTGGTTTTATTTAATTCTCTCCAAGCATCTTTCAGTTGTAACTCTTGAATCATGTCCTTAAAAGTGTCAGGTAATGTCTTTTTCCTAGATTTGTTTTTTTTTTTTTTGTTACTCTGGTAATCATTGTCCATGTCTACGATTGCATTATAATCCCCTATTATACATATATGTTCGTAGTCTAATTCTTTTATTTTATCATGTATCTTTTTAAAGTATTCTTTTTGGTTCCCATTCGGAGCATATATTGATACCAGTAACATATTTTGGGTCTCCGTCTTAATGTCTATCATTAATATCCTGCCATCTCCATCTGTGTAAATTGGTTTTGCCTGAATATGGTTTTTAATGTATATTGCGATACCTCTTTTTTTTTGATCTGATAGTGAGGTGAATAATGATCCAAGTTTTCTGTTTTCTAGTAATTGTTTATGTTGTTTTTTAATATGTACTTCTTGTAAATTGATAATGTCTGTGTCTAATTTTTGGAGTTTTTTGAAAGTATGTGTTCTTTTGGTTGGTAGATTAAGGCCGTTTATATTAATTGAGATTAATTTCAACTCTCGTCCCATTGCCCTTAGTTTCCCTTTATTAGTTTAAGTCTACTTGTGTTTCTTGTTACCATATGTGTCTTCCCCCTAGCCCCTTCTCTTTCCATCTTCTCCCTTTCTCTAGCCTCCTTTTCTTCCTTTCCTTTTTTTGTTTGGTTTGTTTCCCCCGTGGAGTGTTCCTGATTCGTGTTTTCTGAGTCACGCCTAGCTTCCTGTTCCTCTTCTATTGTAAAGTGTGTGTCAAAAAATTCTTGTGCCTTCTCTATCGTGTCGATTCTATATTTTTTGTCGTCCCATGATATTAAAATTCCCTCTGGCACCAGCCAGCGGAACATTATTTTATGTTGGTTCAGTAGGGTTGTCAAGAAATTGTAGTTTTTCCTATATTCTCTTATTCTTCTTGGAACTTGCTTTAGAGTTATTATTTCTTTCCCATATAGGTAGTATGCATTGGCAACTGTGATATAACTTAATAGAATATTTTAGATAATTCATAGAGAATCTTAGATTTTATAGGTGTATTACATAAAAGCTACATAGAAATTGTTAAAAGGGAATTGTCTAGTGTTAAAGTGAATTTAAGTATTGTGATACCAGAAAGTATGAACATAAATGTGATTTAGCATCAATATAACTTGGTACTTAAATATTAACCGTATTATATTGTATAGAAACAATAATAGAAGAATGAATTGCTAAAATACTGTACTTCCCTCTAACCCCTCTGAATTAATTAATTTGACTCCTATATAACGATATTTCACCCTCCCCCAATCGAATTAGTGTATGAAAATTTGGGGAAAAATAATACAAAGAACGATGGCAACATCCTCAATAACAATAACGAAAACAGGGAAAAAATTAACACCCACACAATCTTCACCTGCACAACAAAAAACCATAGACACGATGCTAACTACAGACAAGGAAAAAGCTGCCACTGCACACAACATGCAGAATATACAGTCTATATTAGCTATGATCCAGGAGGGGATGAACAAGACCCAAGAAACAATAGCGAATAACCATGAAGAAACAAAAAGGAACCATGAGGAACTGAAATCAGAAGTAGGACAAATAAACGATAATATAAAAAAAATGGACGATAAGATCGAGAGAATCCAACAAAACATAGTTAAAAATGAAGAACGAATCCAAAACATGGAAGCTAAAATGGTGTTAACGGAGCAAAAGATAGATAACATCGAACAAGATCAAATGGAGATAAATAGAGAACTTGAAGAGTCAATTACCCATCTAGAATTAGAAAAGGCATCATTTTTTTTACGATTTCAAAATATTGTGGAAACAAAAGGAGAAGACCTAAGAGAACTGATGACAGATATACTAGCTGAGGCTACCCAGAAGGGGAAAAACAAAATTAGCAGGGAAATTGACGAAATCTATAGAGTTCACACGAACTATGCCCGCAGACACAAACTACCCAAAGAAATACATGTCAGATTTGCACGTAAAACTGTAAAAGAAGAGATCTACACATTAATGAGAGAGGGAAAACCCTGCTACAAAGGGAAAGAAATAATAACTGTTTGCAATTGTTATTTGAAAGCACATCAAGAGTTCACGTGTCCTCCATAAATTGACCTCCTATTCAGGCTAGAGACAAAAACCATGTCTCAGAATACTAAACTCGTAGATTATTCATAGGCTGTTGCAGAAATGCTTGCTTTGGTCTGTGCTAGATCATCGCCTTCAGTGGCTGGCCTTACCATTTTCCTCCTTCTCCATTTTGTCCATGCCGTGCATGGTTTTATCCACTTCAGTCATATCAAACTACGTGTTTCAGAGGTGGGTTCCACATATTTTTACCACCAGTTCGCCCCGCGCGCATACCTTCCGCGCATGCGCCCGGCCTTACGTGCATGCACTTTGCTCATGTGCGCACCTTCCACGCATGCACCTGGCCTCAAAAACATATAGGACGACATAATGCCGAGGCGAGTGGGCAGGGGCAGACCAAGCTGCAATCTCCACTACCGGTTTGCCCAAACCTGTCCGAACCGGCTGAATACCACCTCGGACATGTTTCCTAAATCCTAAACATTTTGGTTGCCATCTTGCCTGTTTTCAATGTATAGTAATAGAAAAAAAAACATTTAATATACAATTAGAGACTTCAGGTAGTCTTCGACTTACAACCGCAACTGAGCCCAAAATTTCTCTTCCTAATTTCTGATCATGTGACCATGGGTGGGGATGCTAAAATGCTCGTAAGTGTGAAAAGTGGTCATAAGTCACTTTTTTCCATGCCGTTGTAACTTCAAACAGTCCCTAAACAAGCTGTTGTAAGTCGAGGACTGCCTGTAATCAGGCTATTACAGTATGCCTTCTCTCTTCACGAATATAAATATTCGTGAATATAAATATTTAGAAAAATCCAAATAAAGTAGTTTCCCTGAATTCTAAGTGGGGAGGGGGAATCTAAGTGGCTATTATAAAAATCTTCAACCTTTTGAAAATAGCATTCCGGCATGTACTAATTTCTTTACTTCAGCCAAAGATTAAATGTCATCGTAAATTCTTTCCCTCATACCTGAAAGGTAATGGCTGAAGCTTAGTTAGCTAAAATGGGCTAGCTAACAGCATAGTCAAGATGAGTTTAACCTTGTCTTCAGGTCCCAAGGATACTTCTCAAAGGCTGCTGGAATGCAAAATAATAATTGGAGTCTCTGTTTTTCTCCCCACCTCACCCCCTCCGTGTATGCGGGTGTGTTTGCTGAAAGAATATCATCAGTGAATCTGGATTTAGCTTTAGCTCATGGGTGTCAAACTCGACCGTGTCATGGGCTGGATCGTGACAGATCGCTACGTGTTTTGCCTTTGAAGAGCTGGGGTGGGCGTGGCCTGCACGTGATGTGTCCGGCCCATGGGCCGCCAGTATTGACAAGCCTGCTTAGATCAGTGTTTCTCAACCTCAGTAACTTTAAGATTTGAGGACTTCAACTCCGTACAGCCATACTGTACTCCGTACAGGAATTCTGGGAGTTGAAGTCCATACATCTAAAAGTTGCTGAGGTTGAGAAACACTAAAGGAGAGATTAATCCAGTTTGCTTCTTTGCTTAATTGATTTTTAAAAAAATTCTTAATTTTAAAAAAATATATTAAAATTTTAATAAAAATATTAAAAATTTAATAATTTTAAAAATTATTATTATATAAGTAACTCAAGGTGGTGAACATACCTAATACTCCTTCCTCTTCCTATTTTCCCCACAACCACAATCCTGCGAGGTGAGTTGGGATGTGATAAAGTGACTGACCCAACGGCAGTCAGCTAGCTTTCATGCATAAGGTGGGACTAGAACTCACAGTCTCCTGGTTCCTAGGCCAGCATCTTCACAACTACACCAAAGAGCAGGTGGTGGTCATGGCCAGGAGGGCCTTTGCGCAACTGCGGGTTGTGCTCCAGTTATGCCCTTCCCTTTCCTGGACCAACAATCCCTAGTCACAGTCACTCATGCCTTAGTCACTTTACGTCTTGACTATTGCAACACGCTCTACATGGGCTTGAAAAGCATCCAGAAGCTCCAGTTGGTGCAAAATGCAGCGGCCCACATGGTTTTGTGCAGACCCCGGTGTACACATGTATCACCCTTCCTGTAGGAGCTGCATTGGCTGCCAATTTGCTTCCGGATGCAATTCAATGTGCTGGTTGCCGCCTTTAAAGCCCTCTATGGTTTGGGACCAGGTTATCTGAGGGACCGTCTCTTACCGGTCACATCTACCTGACCCATCAGAGTGGGGAGGCAGGGAATGTTGCGGGTCCCATCCCCCTAGGGAGATACACCTGGTAGGACCCAGAAGAAGGGCCTTCTCTGTGGTGGCCCCCTCTCTCTGGAACACTTAGAATGGCCCCCACTCTAGCACTCTTCCAGAAGGCGCTGAAGACCTGGTTCTGCCAGTGAGCCTGGAGAACCCAGAGCGAGATGGAACCCATTAAATGGCTCGTGTGAGGTGCTGTCACTGGGGCAGGGGAGTGATTTTATTATATTGATTTATTATATGACTTTTTTTTATTAGTTTTATTGTTTTTATATAAGGTTTTATATTCTGTAAGCCGCCTTGAGTTGCCATGTACGAATAGGCGGCAATATAAATTCAATAAATAAATAAATAAATTAACTAACTAACTAACTGGCTACATTACTCTTTATTCAAGTATGCTCACCTACTTGCATGGAACCATCTCCTCTCCCCCCCACCCCCACTGCCGCCACTGCCACCAGTCCACAAAGCCAGAAAAAGTTGGGGATCCCTGATCTATAACATTTATCTACATCTATCTATCTATCTGAAAGGGACACAGTGGCTCAGTGGCTAAGATGCTGAGCTTGTCGATCAGAAGGTCAGCAGTTCAGCGGTTCAAATCCCTAGTGCCGCATAACGGGGTGAGCTCCCATTACTTGTCCCAGCTTCTGCCAATCTAGCAGTTCGAAAGCATGTAAAAAATGCAAGTAGAAAAATAGGGACCACCTTTGGTGGGAAGGTAACATCGATCCATATGCCTTTGGCATTTAGTCATGCCAGCCACATGACCACGGAGACGTCTTCAGACAGCACTGGCTCTTCACTTTGAAACGGAGATGAGCACCGCCCCCTAGAGTCGGGAATGACTAGAACACATGTGCAAGGGGAACCTTTACCTCTAGCTATCTAGCTGTCATCTGTCATCTACCTACCTACCTACCTATCTATGTATCTGTATCTATCTATCTGATTTATTTGCCATTCATCTTGCCTCAAAGCAGTTTTACTATAAGACAAAACTGTATGGTCCAGGCAGGTGCCCTGCATTTTTTAAATTTGTCTCCTTTCCTCAAATAAGGCAGAGGAGTGGAATATTGGAATAAGAATAAACTACAAGTTTGGTCACTTCCTGTAGGTGGAATGTTAAGGAACCCATCTTATTTTTTGCTTCAGGCTTTAAAATGTATTGGGCCAGCTGTGGCCATACACAAATATATGAATGTATCCATTCAGAGACTATGCCCCATGGAAGAATACAATTTCACCTCTGAAGGAGATGGGCGGTTAAGAAGTTATATATATATAACGTCCTTGTCTAACTCCCTGATACAAAACCAATGAATAATCCCCACTAAAGTAAGGTGAAATTTCTGGCTCAGTCTACAAAGTCAGAGAGAGAGGGGGGGGGTGTTGATTTTCTAAAGCAGAGCCAAGCGAAAAGCAAAGGTGTCCATCCCTAACCATGATCGTGCCAAAAAGGTGAAGATGAGTTGTGATTTCATGACGTAAGCTCAGTCCTTTTGCACCTATGTAGATAATGGGTAGGATTTGCACCATAACATACATCATTAGCTTCTGCCTACCTCACCCAAAGACATCTATGGTTACAAGTATAACAGCAATAGCACTTAGACGTATATACTGCTTCACAGTGCTTTACAGTCCTCTCTAAGGGGTTTATGGAGTCAGCATATTGTCCCCAACAATCTGGGTCCTCATTTTGCCCACCTCAGAAGGCTGGAAGGCTGAGTCAATCTTGAGCTGGTCAAGATCGAACTGCTGGCAGTCGGCAGAATTAGCCTGCAATAATGCATCACCTTCGTCTGCTGCTAAGTACCAGTTCCTAAATTCTAACTTCTTGTTGGCCACACTATAAAAAGAGAAAAATAATGTGGCTAAGTAAAATGGAGTGACTCCGAGTATCCATCATTCACTTGTTTTATTGTGAGTCCATGGTCTGCCTTCTGCCAGCTGTGAAGCTGCAACGGACCATAATTAAACATCCAAAGGGAGGAAACACAACTAAGTTAAGAGTCATTTGGTGCAGAGAGAGAATCACAAGGTGACTTTTGGAGATTTTTATTAGCACAAAGCGGGGAGAGGGAGAAACAAACAACTGTGAAACTTATGGTTTAAATGAGTCTGTGGTGATTGTAAAGTATGACTAAAGATTTGCTTGCACTACAAAACAGCAATGCCACAAAGGATAACTTAGAAGGTCATGTGTTCATCTCCTCTGATTTATTTGCAGCTGCAGCCCTCGATTCGTTTACATCGCTGCAGCGTTTTGAGTTCAGCGGGGTTTTTAAAAAAGCCACGAGAGTTCACAATTCAGATTAAGAAGCGGTGTTCCTGATCTATAGCTAAGCAGTTCCCGGTTTCCGCTTGCAAGACAGAGAATTGAGTTTCATGGATAGAAAGAACTATGGTTGAAATACGTAGAAGCTTGTGACAGCTGCCGTGATTATGGTCTTTTATTACTGGCAAGCCATGAGACACTCCTATTCAGAGTGATGCAGGGGTGAAATCCAGCAGGATCTAACAGGTTCTGGAGAACCGGTAGCGGAAATTTTGAGTAGTTCAGAGAACCAGCAAATACCACCTCTGGCTGGCCCCAGAGTGGGGTGGGAATGGAGATTTTGCAGTATCCTTCCCCTGCCATACCCACCAAGCCAAGCCCACAGAACTGGTAGGGAAAAATTTTGGATTTCACCCCTGGAGTGATGTCATTGCCAATTGTGATGGCATTATAAGAAAAACCAAGATGCAGCCTTCAAAAAAATAAAAAACACATAACTGTCTTCTAAACATTGCCAGTTTTCTATTGCAGAACTACTACACAAACAAAACTACAGCTTCTCTCAAGCTTTTTGTTCATCAAGCACACTCGTTCCCAACATGTTTCTTGTCATTTATGAATATTGAGCTGGCTTCGCAGGTATTTCCCTTATTCTATCACCTGAGAGAGGTTTAACATCAGGTATCTCTTCCCCGTGCTTATACACACTGATGGTGACATCGACTATCTCGCCCCCATACTTGTTCTTGACACTGATGCTGTATTTTCCAGAATCTTCTGATGACACCCCCTTAATTACCAAACTGGCATTCTTCCCTTGTTCCAGTTTAGCTATGTAATGATCACTCAGTTCGAGTTCCCTGTCATTCTTAAACCAGATCACTTCAGGATCAGGACTACCAAACACAGTGCAGGTCAGATTCAGGGTCTAAAAGAAAAAGAAGAAAAAGAAAATTTATGCAGTGGTTTTAGACAATGGGAGGTATTACTGGGAGGTTTAGGGAAGGGGAAGAATTTTAGATCAGGGGTCTCCAACCTTGGCAACTTTAAGACTTGTGGACTTCAACTCCCAGAATTGAGAGTTGAAGTCCACAAGTCTTAAAGTTGCCAAGGTTGGAAACCACTGTTTTAATCAAATATAACAGTGGTCCCCAATCTTTGGGGCACCAGGGACCGGTTCCATGGAGAGAGGTTTTTCCATTGACCGGAACAGGCAAGGTTTTGCATGTTGCCTGTATCCAGAAGATGGGGCTTCACTTGTTTGTGCAGCCTTGTTTCTAGGATTTCATGGCCCAATGCTGGACCCCTGGTATATAAGTGAATCCAAGAGAGGATGAGAAAAATTTCTTCCATTTTTTAACTTCAGACTCAAGCCATTGTAAATTAGCCTCACTCTGCCCTGGCACTGGTTGAAGACATATTTTTGTGTGTGCTTCTG
Organism: Arizona elegans; assembly: GCA_022577455.1. Taxonomy (NCBI): domain Eukaryota; kingdom Metazoa; phylum Chordata; class Lepidosauria; order Squamata; family Colubridae; genus Arizona; species Arizona elegans. The sequence continues at coordinate 205,784,278 of JAKOOJ010000001.1, read as the reverse complement.
GTATCCACACTGCAGTTCATTAGGCATATCATTGGGCATTTATTCACAATTTCTTCTTGTCTTAGGTGCAATAGCAAAAGCGTCAAGCATATTCCTCAAAGATAAATTTGCATTAGATATACCTTCCAGTTAGCCTGTATTATAAACTTGTATGGGATGTATCATTTATGGATTGGTTGATAATGTGCTATTAAGTTGATATAAATTCTCAATAACCACAGAGACGGATTTTCTCCAAGACAGTCTGTATCCAACCTGATTTTTTGGATCTTCCAATGGGATACCCATTGCTACAACTGAGTTCAATCATCTTGGTTATCATCATCTTCTCTTCCAAGAAGTGGGTCTTCACAATTTGTCTGAAGTATGATGATTTGAGCCAGGTCATTTGTGTCTCGAGAGGACTCTGGTTGATTTGTTTGCTGATTCATCCACCCATCTATTTATTTATCTATCCATCCATATCTATCTATCTATCTATCTATCTATCTATCTATCTATCTATCTATCTATCTATCTACCTATCTTTGTTTATTTTGTGCTATCCATGGTATTCTCAGGTGTTTTCTCCAATATCAAATTTAAAAGCATCTCTACACTTTCTATCCTTCTTCTTCAAAGTCCAGTGGGTTCATACTACTCAAATGTCCTTAAAGGAGGCCCTTTTTGCTGTATACACAAAAGCTCCTATTAAAAAATAACTAAGCCGATCAAGGGGTTTTATCCATACCTTGTCTTCCATTATGGTCACAACATCCGGCAAACCACCAACCACTTTACCACGATCTGTGAACATACAAATATAAGGTTACTATGCCCTGTCTAAGTGCTCAGAGAAAAGATGCAACAATAGCCAACCAAGATTAAATAGCACCCGGTCCTTCTCAATCGGGAGCCCAGCTACGCTGACTCCGTGCTTTATGTGAAGCATGGCTTGCTTGAGCAGGGGGTTGGATTAGAAGGCTTCCAAGGAAGCTTCCAACTCTGTTACTCTGTTATTCTCTGAAGAAAGAAAGAAAGAAAGAAAGAAAGAAAGAAAGAAAGAAAGAAAGAAAGAAAGAAAGAAAGAAAGAAAGAAAGAAAGGGAGGGAGGGAGGGAGGGAGGAAGGAAGGGAGGAAGGAAGGAAGGCGAGAAAGAAAGAGAGAGAGAGAGAGGAAGAAAAAAGGAATGAATGAATGAATGAATGAATGAATGAATGAATGAATGCAGTGTCCAGAAGAACACCAGCAGCCTTTGCTACCCTCCAAACCTCACTCCAATTCAGGACACTGCCCTACTCTAACAGTGCTTTAAACCCAAAGCAGCCCTCAAAAGAGTTGCTTTTGGTTACCTTTGCCACCATCTCTGAAAGGAGAATCCCAGTGCAAAAATGAAGCAGGCCTTCCTGACCATTTCTTTTTAACCATAGTAAAGTTTACATCTATCTGTTTAGTAGGCTTTCTGTACAGGTAATAGTGTTTGTGGGGGGGGGATTGTTGATTGATTCAGTAGTAGTAAAGAGTTGCTACAGGAAATCTGAAATGAGTGGATGTAGTCGTGACTAGAAATGGAATGATCATAAGGTCATCAGGATGCTTCATCAAAATGGCAACAGACTATGTTAAAAAATGTCCAGAACTCAATCATGAAATAAGACACACTGCTGAAAGCTTGATGTTAGATGACAATACTAAACACATTATAGTCACAGAATAAGAGATCTGGAGTTAGATAGGAGCACTGAGATGGCACTGGCAATCTGGAATTGTTTAAGATAATTAGATTTTTTTTCAAAAAAAGAAGAAGCAAAGGCATCCTGGAGAGTTATGATGTAGCTGGATGGAAACATAAACCCCAGATGTGGCAGCTGTGAAATGGCAAATTCTAAAATAGAATTGCAATCAAGCTTTTATATAAGTCTATGACACAACTCAATTTGGAATATTGCACTCAATTCTGAGCCTGTAGAAACTGTACAAAGAAGGGAAACAAACATTATCTGGATTCAAGGAGCTGAGGACACTGCTCATGAGGAAAGTTTCAGCTTGTAGAAAAAAGGATGAATAAATGGAACATGATATAGCCATATAAAAACAACACTGTTGAGGAAGCTGAATGAGGAAAGATTAGAGATATGAATTCTTTTATCACAGATAAACTAGGAAAGTTGCTAACTCAAGATGCAGTGATGGCTACTAATTTTGGTGGCTTTATGCTTCTTAAAAGGTAGGATTACCGCCGCTGGTTACTGATTAATTTGGTTCTTTATTATCTATTATTATCATCAGAGGCATGGATACCTCTCAATATCAATTGCTAGGAAATTTGGGCAGCAGAGTTTAGTATCCCTGTCTATTTCTTGGGAGCTTCTTATAAGGTCCCCGAGATGTCCCATGGAGCAGCAAATGGATGCTTCATCAAAAACCGTAGCAAAACTAACAACATCAGGACACAAGTACAAACAAGATGGAATTCGCATGTTGATATTACAGCACACATTTTGCTTCTTCCTCATTACTAATGTCTTTAACCGCTGAGCCACTGTACCCCTTGTTTCTAATAAGCATTATAGCAATAGCATTTAGACTTATATACCACTCAATACTTTACAGCCTTCTCTAAGCAGTTTACAGAGTCAGCATATTGCCCCCAACAATCTGGGTCCTCGTTTTACCGACCTTGGAAGGATGGAAGGCTGAGTCAACCTTGAGCCTGGTGAGATTCAAACTGTCAAATTGCAGGCAGCCGGCAGGCAGCAGAAGTAGCCTGCAGTATTGTACTCTAACCACTGCGCCACCATGGCTCTTTTTATAGAAACACAAATTAAGATAGCTACTGAGTTTGAGGAGTAACACTGATGCTGTAATTATTCTCACCTGCTAATTCACTTCCTAAAATTATTCAAGTATTTAGATTTCCGTCTGCCAGGTTACTAATCATCCACCAGCTTTTTTGCACTTCCATACACATAGCAAAAACCAAATGTTTATTGTTCCCTGGAAGATATCATATATGCTTTACACTGAGTTATGTAAGTCTCCCCAAAGGCATATTCCCTTTCAAACTGGAGTGAATTTCATCCCAACTAGGTGTATTCATTTGGTTCCCCAAACATATCTAGTTGTGTAGATAAACTTGACAGAACCCCCTGAGGGGTCACAAGTGGTTTGTCAGGGAAGAAACAGATATATTTATCCCCATTTAAGAATAATACCATGACAGCAAATGGAGAAAGGATCTGAGAGGACAGTCACAGTGGGCAACTGACAGCCCTAGCTTCAAATTATGGTGAATTGTTTTCCAGACTGATTGCCTAAAGTGCTTTAGGAGCAGAGGCATTGAAGTGAAATATCACAGTGAAATATCATAGCAATAGTCTAATTCTCAGTGCTCGTTGCTTTTATCTCAGTGTACCCTGCTTTGCTGCAGAATTGGGGGTGGGGGGCTTTAAATATCCATTTGGAAAGTGGGGTGATCTGCCATTATAATTTTCTTTGGTGTCAAAAAAAAAGGCTTAATATCATCCTATCATAATCCTTGCACCTATCTTTTTGAAAACATCCATAGTTTTCCAGATTTATTACCTTAGGGCAGCTCTTTCTTGGGGGGAACATTTTTCAAATAAATTGCCCAACTAGTAATACCCCTATGGAAAGGCAGACAAACAAGTAAAAAACATGCCTTCCAACATAGTCTATCCAGACCAATGTGAAGATTGCCATCCAACGAATGCATCTATCTTTCTAAAACAGGAGTCCCCAACCCCAGGGACGTGGCTCTGTACTGGGCCATGGCCCGTCCAGAACCGAGCTGTGCAAACAGCAGGCAAGTGCATGTGCAAGCAGCTCCACTTGTGCAAATGGAGCTCCACTTATGCAAGTACAGTAGTACATGCTCACGCGTGCACCTGCCACTTACACAAAACCATCCCCTCTCTTATTTCCCCCCCCCCATTGGTGTGCAAAGCCAGAAAAATTGGGGACCACTGTTCTAAAATATTATGAGCTTCTTAGCAAGGGCAACCTTGATATTGTATGCCTTTGCGCACACACAAATCCTTATCATCATCATTTTTATTTCAAAGGAGCAGATAACAATAGCAATAGCACTTTGACTGATATACTGCTTCACAGTGCTTTACAGCCCTCTTTAAGGGGTTTACAGTCAGTCTATTGCCCTCAACAATTTGAGTCCTTTTACCGGCCTCAGAAGGATGGAAGGCTGACTCAACCTTGAGCCGGTGAGAATCAAACTGTTGGCAGTCGACATAATTAGCCTGCAATACTGCACTCTAACCACTGCGCCACCATTATGGGATTCCCTAATGGAAAGAATTCTGTTGTGTACAAATACATCAGCTTAATCATATGAAAATTGTCAAGTTTGATCCTTGCAGTAGGTCAAATTTGTCTACAAATTTCCAGTTCACTAAGAAACAAAAAATGTCATCTGAAATTTTATTTTTTTAAAAACAAAAAGATGACGAACATAAGAGCACTTCTGCACTTGGTATTTGACATCCCTTATGCCTCGTAAGCCATTTCTATTTCTATTCTCACAGTTTTTGTTCCATTCCATCAATATGATGTTGGGGGGGGAAATCTAGTTATTTGTTGATGTTCAATTACCAAACGAATGAATTCTTTATTATAGCCAATGGCTAGCAGTTAAAATAGCCTTCTGCAGTAACCGTCCATACCATAATACAATAATGAGAGAGAGAGTAACATTAAAGCAACAGGAGACTGTATGAGACAACTAGACCTGTTGAGAGAAATTGCCTATCAGTTTTGCTGGAGTCCTCTCATTATCTTCTGCTGATGGGACACTGGCAAAACTGATAATCCATCACTCTCCCCAGTTGCTGTTTTATAGCCTATCACCTCTATGTTTGTCTATGCCTGCTTTATTACATATACATTATTGCTCGGGTGTTCTAGTTCTAGATTATTGGATGGCCCTCAGCAATAATAAAGAATTCATCCATCCATCCAATAATATCACATTATTAACTAGATAAAAGAGGGGATAACAATTTCTGAATCAAGATTTGTATTCATGTTTCCTGACCAAATGGAAAAGGGAGAATCCCAGTCAGCCTAAGGTGGATCAAATTGTTTGCCAACTCACTGAGCAAAGAAGCAAATCTGATTATCTCTACACACCTCATATTTCTACCACAATCATTCAGCATGTTTGATGAGAACCATTCTTTGTATAAGACTTTGACTTTTTCGTCATTCAGTCAAAGCTACTCTTTTCATTTTTACTAGAACGCTATCTCCTGTTCTTCCGTATTCACACTGAATATTCCTTTGTTTGTTTATTTACTTTCAAATACTTACTTTTCTCAGCAAAAGCAGCTTCCCTAAAGTTGGGAAAAAATGGAAAAAAAATTAACATCCTAATACAATGACACTGATGGCCAAAATAAAGTAATTGCAAAGTTTATGTCCAAAACAAATAAAATAAAATAAAATAAAATCTTACTTGAGCCGCTGGAATTCTTCATAGGCCTCATCGAAAGCTGCAGTGAAACATTTCAGCATGTTAGGAACTTGACTTTATGAGTTGGCACAAATGCGAGCATATGTACTTGCCTTGCTTTCCCCCCACCAACCCACCCACAGCCTACAGTGTGGTACAGAAACATCAAACAAAATCTAAAAGTAGGGATCAAAGTCAGTCTTGATGAGACGTGGAACGAATAAAGATAATGCATGTTCCTGGAACATTTCGAGCACAGAATTGATGCTTATGAATAAACCAAAGAGAAATAGGGCAGTTTCCAAAATATGTTCGACAGGGATAAAATGTTGCATGGGTGGTCAAGATTCCTACCTTGCCCAGATAGATCAAGGGTCCGCTTGTGGGCTTCCTTGCCATCAAACAGCTCAAAAGTATATTTCCCTTTATCTTTTTCGGTAGGCTCACATATCTGTATCCATGCAACTTCATCACTACCACCAATTCTCATCTTTTCACTTGAAGAAACCTTGGCTTCCCTAGGTAAACCAAGAGACCGCATTCAAACAAATGCGCATCATTTTGATATACTTGGACATTACAAAACAGGAGAGGGATTGTCAGACCTGCCACAACCTAAACCTCTAAATCAGGGGTGTCAAACTGGCGGCCCGCAGGCCGGATGCGTCACATGCAGGCCACGCCCACTCCAGCTCCGTGAAGGGAAGAAATGTTGTGAAACGTCACATGATGGCAACATCACGCCATGAGTTTGACACCTGTGCTCTAAATAGAAACGATCCTTAGCTCCATTTGTTGAAAGGCATAGTTCATTAGAGATCGAGTGTACTGCAGTAGTGCAAAACCAGAACTGAAAATCATGCACCCAAATCCTTAAATTCTACCAAAGGTGCTTTTTCAAGAGGCAACTGGACTTTCTGGTTTTTCTTTGAAGATGTTTCATTTCTCATCCAAGAAGCTTCTTCAGGTCTGGGTCAATCCCTGTAAGAATGCTGAAGAAGCTTCTTGGATGAAAAGCGAAGCATCTTCAAAGAAAAACCAGACAGTCCAGTTGCCTCCTGAAAAAGCACTTTTGGGAAAACCATGATATGGATGACTGAGAATCTCCATAGACATTCCCTAAGTTCTACTTTTTCCACCCTTAACTGTCCTCATTGCCCTGTCAGTGTAACCAATCAGGTTAGGCAAGATGTTTTCTTAACTGTCAGTCCAAGTGTAGTTTCTTATGTGCCCCCCCTCCTTCTTCCAGCTGGGTGACCTTGAGGCAGCATCTCAAGGAGATATAGCACTTACTTTTGTTTCCCAAAACATTCCCTCCTTCATTCCCCCTCCCCACAGTTCAGAACAGTCATCGCATAACAGCAAAGCACAAGGTGGCAGCTGATGGGGATGTTCCTGATTGTCCTAAAGCTAGTTTCAACCAGCCAGAAAGTCTCAAGCAAAAGTTTAAATGCCATGTGACTCCCCCCAAAAAAGTGTCTCTGGAAAGCTGGTGTTAAAAAAGTAACAATAAATGCCACCAGATATGTTCAAATCCTTCTTAAACAAACAACCATATACATTATAGTTAAAGCTGCAAATGTATATTTGTTGCAATGTTGTACTGAAGTTGCAGTTCAGAAAAGTCTTCTACACTTTCATTATTGGAGGTATGTGAGCTATTTGAATATCAAGATATCTAATAATAAAAAAATGCTGAATTTTCTTGCAGCCTCAATACAACCTTGCAAAAGGTTGGGGATTTGCAGACTTCAATCAGGACTATCTTTGACCAAAAAGCCATTGAAGCATTATATCCTCTGTACCTATAAAGAGAAGGAAATTCTGAGATAATTTTTAAAAAATCAGCAAGATCCTTTTTCAGAAAATAACATCTCCACTTGGCCTTTCTTTTAAATTCTTTCCTCTTTCATTTCTAATTTATTTTCATACTTATTTTTGTTCTATCTGTATTTCAATGTAATAATCTACATGAAGCTTAAAAGCATTTTGTTTGTTTTTCTTTTGCTTCTTTTTAAGGAAAAGCATCTCTCTCCTAGGGAGATTTCTATTACTTCTGCTGTTTATCATTTATAGTGGTTTCAGGATGTATCTTGCATTTTCAGAAAGAGAGAGAAAAGACAAGAAATATTCTAAGGGGAAATAGAGGAGATTAAAGAGATGCTAAAAAGAAAGCAAGCTAAAAAGGAAAGCAAGCAAAAGCTATATGACTGGTTAATCCAAGTTTTGGGAGTCACAAGCAGGAAAGAAAGAGAGACAAAGAAAATGAAACTTTCAGCTCTGGGTTGAAGCACAGTCCTCAATATCTGATGATAGGCCTGGGGGAAACCCTCATTTGAAGTTTCATAGAACTACTAACACCTGTAGCAAGTAATTCTGAACTTTATAGAACTGTAGCTGCATTCAGAAGTAAGATGCTCGCTGTGAGATACTTAGCTGAAGAATCAGAGGCATTTCTTCAAGCATATGGAGCAGCCATGAAAAAGTCAAAGGAAACCTGATATTTCATCTGAAGTTTTCAAGTTTAAAAAAGTCTCACTTTTTTGAGAATCACAACACATTTTCCTTAATTTCGTGCTTTTGCTAACTGATATCTTTAGGTACAATGATCTTCATACAGTATTGCTTTGCATATTTAATGCTTAGGATTCAATAGCTCCTCGGTAGTGTGTGAGATCAAATCAGGAAAACAACCAGCTCACTTCTCACTGAACACACCTGGTAACATAGGTGTCCAAAACAGAGCAATCCAAATTGTTGGGATTTGACCTAACAAGAAACTGATATATTAAAAATGGTTAAAAATGTGAATAGGGTGCTGTCCTAGAAACCAGGAGATTGTGAATTCTAGCCCTCTTAGCCATGAAAACCAGATGGGTGACATTGGGCCAATCATTTTTTCTCAGCCCAACACACCTCACAAGGTGGTTGTTGTGGGGAAAATAGGAGGAGAAAAGAGTATTAAGTGTCTTTATTGCCTTGAGTTATATTTATAAAGTAATAAAGGTGAGACAAAAAAATAATAAATAATAAGCATCAACTTCCACAGCCAAACAGATCTGTAGCTTGAAGCCCTGTTAGATCTCCGCTTTTCAGTGGGTGGAGGATTGGCTGCTGTGGGTGGCTGCTGACTTGAAGATTTGTTCCAGGCTCCCTGCTTTGCAAGGTCCTAGGATGATTCAGGGGTGACTGGGGATTCGCAAGAAAAGCTGCCAGCTATGCTGATGACAGTATGAAAACATAGATTGGCTCATTTGTCATGGGGAATGTAAATTTATTCCTTTTTTAAAAAAAGTTAGAAATTACCATCTGAGCTGTAATTTTCCTGCCTGTATTATCAGCATCGTTCCCAAAATGAGTTTTCAATAGCTATTGAATACCAGTTGACATTCATGCAGGATTCAGAACTTTGTTCTCTCTTACTTGTGATACCAGCTTGCTTTCATTTCCTCCATGTAATATTTCAAGAAACACTGCAGCCTTATTCCTTCCGGAGTGCAGTGGATCTTCAGAGGAGAAGCTGATTTACCTGCAATCAGAAAAAAATGTTGCTTATAATCAGTTTTAAATAATAACAGCAGTTTCTTAGTACAGTGGATATTATGCTCAAAGTATTATGCTCTTAGTACAGTGGATATTATGCTCAAAGTATTATGCTCTTAGTACAGTGGATATTATGCTCAAAGTATGCCCAAATTTGGGGGTTCTATTTCTACTTCTGCTGAAAGTTTTCCATAAAATATGCATCACCTTAAAACTATAGTACAAAAGTCTTTTGTTATATGTAAACATAAATGACATTTATTTTAAAAGTTCTTATTGGCCATTGCTGATCAATTTTTTTAAAAAAATGCTGCCATCAGAAATCTGTCTAATGTCCTCTCTCCAAATTACAAAGTATTATCTTCATTATCAAAATGGACTGATTAAGAACATTTACTATGTAATGATGATAAATATCAAAAATAAGAAAACATTATTATAATCTGCTTGTTTATTCTTATAAAGTGCCAGTAAATGCCAACTTAGACATACATTTCTACTTAAGGGTGTGATACTAAATTTAAAATGATTTCATATTGAATCATTGACTAAGAACGTGGTAGTGCCTGATAAATTCTTATTTACAGTTATAACAAACTGAATTGTCCTAAGCCTACTTCAATAAATGAAGCAAAACCTAACAGATGGAAAAATATTTTACTCCTGCCAGAGAGTAACACCTTGCTGATTCTGGGTCACCTCAAGCTAAGCACAATTGCATTTTTTTTTAGTACTTGGATTCTAACTAAATGCTAGCTACTCAGGTGATACAAATATTGCTATATAGTATTCTCTATGTTAGTGAATACTCAAAGATTTTATAGTTATTTTCTAAAACCTGAAAATAGAGAGTAACATAGTTGGAAGGGACCTTGGAGGTCTTCTGGTCCAACCCACTGCTCAAGCAGGAGACCCTATACCTGTGATGGTGTGCCACAGGTGGCACGTGGAGCCATATCTGTGGGCATGCGAGCATTGTCCTAGTTCAGCTACAGCACCCATGCGCACACCGGCCATCTGATTTTTGGGCCTTCCAGGCCCACTGGAAGTTGGGAAACGGGCCGTTTCCAGCCTCCAGAGAGCCTCAGGGGATGGGGAACACCATTTTCACCCTCCCCAGGCTCCAAGAAAGCCTCTGGAGCCTGGGGAGGGCAAAAAATGGGCCCACTGGACCCACCGTGCCATCACGTGCCAAAAGCAGGGGGTCGCAGGCACATGAGAAGGGGCCGGGCACATTGAATTATGGATGTGGGCACGTGCGACCTTCCTGTGCTCCCCCTGCTTTTGGCACATGATGGCAAAAAGGTTAGCCATCACTGCCCTATATCATTTCTAACAGATGGTTGTTCAATCTCTTCTTTAAAACCTCCAATATTGGCACACCCATAACTTCTGACGGCAAGTAGTTCCACTGATTAATGATTCTAACTGTCAGGAAATTTCTCCTTAGTTCTAGATTGCTTCTCTCCTTCGGATCAGGGGTGAAATCGACTTACCTTTTCAACTGGTTCAGAAGTACATGCGTTGTGTCAAGTGCGCACACAGAACCTCTGTGCATGCACAGAGGGTAAAAAAACAGGTTACTTCCTGGTTAAAACCAGGAAGTAATGACAACTAGATGGGTGGGCAGAGCCTCGTGCTGCCATCACTACCGGTTCTCTGAACCACCGGCCTCCAACACTAACGGTTCGGCCAAACTGGTCCGAACCAGGAGCATTTCACCCCTGCTTTGGAGTGATTTTAGCCTTTCGGAAGGCCATCAGACCTGGCTTTTTACCCAGGTGCTGGGATAATATAAGGATATTGGAAGCTAGTGGTGAGGCAACCTAAGGAGATGATAGGTGCCAGGTTTTTATTTTTCAATTTTATAGTTTATGGTAAAGGTAAAGAAGACCCTGCCGATCAGACTCTGATAGTCATTGCTGACTTTAGGGGACAGAGCTCATTTCCCTTTTAAGGCCATTGAGCCAGTGTGGTCTGAAGACATTTCTGTGGTCATATGGCCAGCATGATGTCACGGAGCACTGTTACCTTCCTACTAAAGTGGTACCTATTTATCTACTTGCATTTGCATGCTTTCGAACTGCAAGGCAGGATAGGAGCTCACTCCCTCATGTGGCACTCAGGTCTCAAACCTGAGCTGCCAGCTTTCCAGCAGACAAGTTCAACCTCTTAGCCGCTGAGCCACCACATCACTTGGTTTATGATTTTATGATAATTCATTTTGTGAGCTACCCAGAGTTGTGCTTAAGATGGGTGGGCATACAAATCTAAATAAAACAAATAAAAGTGACATTTACTCACCACTGACTCTACTCAATCCCTGGATTATATCATCATATACTGAGGAGAAGAGGAGAAACAATATCCAGTCAGCACAGAACAGACTGCTATGTGGTATTCATATGAGAAAACATTAAGGTAAGCATCAAAAATACCCGACGAGTTATTTCAGAAAACCTTACAGTTTGTATCTCTTCCTTTCGCATTTACCTGTTGTAATCCTCATAGAGATAAAGTACATAGATAAGCCTAATGAGACCAATTTAAGCGGTGCCTCTGGTACGTTGTGTCTCATTGATGATTTTGATAAATCTCATTCATCCTTTGATGCCTTGCCCACCAACAATGTTGCCATTTTACAGATGGGTATATATTTAAAGTGGCAGCAAGACAGAGATCCTAAGAGAGGAGATGGTAGCAGTTGGATCAACTGCTGAAGGAACACAACATTTGGAAGCCCAAAATCAAGCACAAAAGTAAAACCATCTTCGGAGGACCACTAACTGGACATGGTCAGAGAACAATACCTACAAGGCAATTGCTGCCTTAGAGAACAAAGGCCTAAACTGACTTTTGCTCAAGAGCACAGCCCTCTCAAAAAATAAACACTTCTGGGGAGTATCTTTTTTTTCTTTTCATACTCTGCATTTATAAAGCTGGCAGTGCAACCTGGACAACAGCTGCAAGTTTCAATTGCTACTGCTAATACTGCTGCTGTTTTCATTAAGTAGGAAGGTCAAATGGCTTATCCTTCCACAGACATTCCTCTTTCAGAAAAGGTTGCTATGGTGGATATTAGGTTGTAATTGTCCTGTAGAACAAACTGAGGCTGCCGTGAAGGTTTCTTTCATAGAAAATTGCTATCAAGTGGAAATCTGTGAAAAATATTTTTGTGTGGTATTCTCTTCTTGCATGCATTGTTTGTGTCATGTACGCAAAACTCTGGATTAACTAATCCACTTCCCATGTTCCCATGCCATATGTTGTTCAATAAACCACTCTATATTTCATGAACTATCTGGTTCACACAATAATGTGAGACAATGACTGAGTCTCTTTGATCCATGAATGACAAATAACTTGCTTAATTTTAACTTAAACTATCTTAGTTTATGTGTATCAGCAGACACCACACGGATGCCACTCTGAAATACTGTAAATGTTGTCATGAGGTTGTAGCAAGTGACAGCAGGAAGTTACAGACCCCAACACATCTGAAAGATGCCAAGCTTTTCTAAAACTTGTAGTTTAGATTTAAAGTAAGGTGACCAGACGTCCCGCTTTTGGCGGGACAGTCCCGCTTTTGAGCAATTTGTCCCGCGTCCCGCGGCGTTTTAAAAAAGTCCCGATTTTTCATTCTGCCTCCTGAATCCCCGCTGATGGCTAGAAGGAAAAAAAACTCTTTAAACTCTTGCCGCGGGGCTTCAAAGGGCCGACCTACAGCTGATCAGTGTTAAAAAAAAAATGAATAGACCCATGCCTGCAAAAATAGAAAAAACAGCCCCTGTTAACAGCTTCCGCTAGGTTAATTAGCTGCAAAAAGCTGCAAAAAGTTCCTGGAGCAGATTCCCCCCCCCCCCAGCTATACTGAAAACAAAGGCGAAAGCGAAACTAAACCTGCAACATGACAAAATGAGGCAGAGAGAGATTTCTTTCTTTTTCTTTTTCTTTTTCCTCACCAAAAAAGGTAGGTACAAAACTGCAAACAATGGGAAATTTTGGGCAAAAGAGGAGAGTTCAAGATTTTAAAACACAAAAGAAAAAAAGCTCTATTTAACTAGGGAATTGTAATAATTGAGATACTATTAATAATTGTATATTGTGTTGAAAGCAGAAATGGTTAAGTTGTGGTTTGGAGGAATATATGGGGGAAATTATTTGGTTTATTATTATTGGTAAATATAATTAATTGATTTGTAAGAAATTGGATTGCATGGAAATAATTGGAATATTCATGTTCATATTGATTAATATACAAAAAAGATAGTTATATAACTAATTGATTTATATTAAAATGTTGAATTTGTATTAAACAACTGTATTACATAATTACATAATTAACCAATGTGAGGATGGATATAAAAATAGATGACAATGGGAAGGGGTATAATATAGAATAGAAGGGAAAAATTGAATTTGATTAAGATTAGAGATGAGGATGAAGGGTAATATTGTTTTTTTAAAAAAATAGATGAGGAATAAATATGGCAAAAAGGAAATATAGAAATTGTAAGTTTAATTGAAATGACTAAACGCTGTTTAAATTTGTGAACCAGCCAAATATTCTGTTCAAAGAAAATACATTGCATGTTTGTATGTGTGTTTCTAATTATTGCTATTTATTCATATTTGTTCTCTTTTATTCTTTAAAGTTTAACAATTCATTCTTAATCTTAATATCTTTATATTTGCTTGGGGTTGGCTTTCTTCCCTTTCATCTTTTTTATTGTACAGCAATCTTTCTCCTCAAACCTACCACCACTCTCTTTTCTTTCCTTCTTACTTTCTCTTCCCCCCACCCTCTTATTCTCCTCCCTACTTCCTCTTCCTTTCTCCTTCTCCTCCTCTCTTCCTCCCTCTCTTACCCTCACTCCTACTCTAATTTCCATTCCTTCATCCCTCTCTATTGCTGTATCCTTTAATGCATATGGACTACTCAGAGGGCTGAAAAAGTTATTTTTGACTGGTCCTCACACTTTTGACCAGTCCTCGAACTTACGACTGTCCTCACATTTTACATTTTTGCCCTATCTTGTCATCATGGTGAAGAGAAGCAGTTGTGAAATGAGTGACATGGTTGTTAAGAATGCTGCATGGGCATAAATATGAGGATGGTCATAAGTGTGAGGACCAGTCAAAAGTGCAAGGACCTGTCAGAAATGACTTTTTTCAGCCCTCTGGTTAGTCCTTTTGTGCATATGGACTACTCAGAGGGCTGAAAAAGTTATTTTTTACTGGTCCTCACACTTTTGACCAGTCCTCGAACTTACGACTGTCCTCACATTTTACATTTTTGCCCTATCTTGTCACCATGGTGAAGAGAAGCAGTTGTGAAATGAGTGACATGGTTGTTAAGAATACTGCACGGGCATAAATGTGAGGATGTTCATAAGTGTGAGGACCAGTCAAAAGTGTGAGGACCTATCAGAAATGACTTTTCAGCCCTCTGAGTAGTCCCTATACACATAGCCATGGCCACCCGGTCACATGACCAGCTAGCCACGCCCACCCAGTCACATGGCCTCCAAGCCACGCCCACACAATAAGTCACGCCCACAATGGTGTCCTTCTTACCAATGTTAAAATCTGTTCACCTTACCCTATACGCATAGCCATGGCCACCCGGTCACATGACCAGCTAGCCACGCCCACCCAGTCACATGACCAGCTAGCCACGCCCACAAAATAAGCCACGCCCACAATGTCACTCTTTACCAATGTTAAAATCTGGTCACCTTAATTTAAAGGCATGAAAAAACAGGCTCTAAATCTGGTGAGGTGCCCATACAAGAACAACCACCACAGATGGACTGCTGCGGTGCCATGTTAGAGGACAATTGAAGAATTTGGAATCACCAAATACATTGTTCTTCTTCTTCATCCCTCCTGAATTGTGGGAATTGCCAAAGTGGTTGTGGGTAATTGCAATATTAGGCATGTGTGGATGCATGAGTGTCAGCAATTCTACAGTATGTGGTTCTAAATGGTAGGAGACAACATACAAAGCATGGTAATAGCAATTCTGAATCAGGTTCTACTGGATTTCTGGCTCCTATTGTGCTTGGTAAATCTTCTTTCTCCATCCCAAGTCAAAAATCCAAAAGCTGTCACTTTTACTTTTAAAGGAAAGGACCATTCTTGATGGTCCAAGGGAAAGTTCTATAGGGCCATAAGAAATGTTTTGTGGGACCTGTCTACACTAGATGCAGCACAGAGGAATATTCACATTGTATACTTTAAGAGAAGGGAAAATACTACTTCATTCCTGTGATCTTCAGTTTTAGGATTTTCCAGGCCAACCTGTATGGCCACTGGAAAGACATTTGTGGCAGTGGCATTCAAAATATCTGGAAGACAATTGTAGCTAAATAAAATTCTTTCTCATGCTTCGGGATAATAGTGAACCATTCACTTGCTCAAAATGTGGCATTACCTTTCCCTGATACATCAAGTTCAGAAATATCCTGGCCTCTGTCATCTGACAGTGTTGCCTTATATTCACCTTGGTCCTTTTTGGACAGCTAGGAGGAAAAATACGGTAACATTATTATGACATGGAAATTAATGAAAACCATTTACAGTCAGGCTACATTTCCTCTCTCAGAAAGCAAATTTAGTTTGAATTTTGCCTGAGCAGAAATGACATGAATAGATTCCCAATGTGGGCCTAGTGAGTTGAGGCAATTATTTAACACCTTCTGCTTAAAATGAACTAAGCTGCCTATCACACTTTTTAATTCAGAAGGCATCCTAAATGAGCATAATCTATATAAATCACAAATGACTTGATAAAGCTCAGGGATTTACTCATTTTGACAGAAAGGCAATCAGGTATTAAATGCTGATACAGAAGCACTTCTGAACTTGTCTTCTCATTTTCTGTTTGCGTCCATTATTATCCATTTTCATCTAAAACAGAAGACATTATCTAGCAATTGCCACCTTTTAAATGAAGTAGAGAAAGCATCCATGTAAGCATGGTTATTTGGAAGCCTTGAAATCAACAATGAATTTCAGTTATAATCCAGTCAAAACTTTTAGCCCCAGTGATTTCAGTTCTGGACTTGAATATAAATTTTATTTTCCCAGATAAATCAATTGATAATATATGTGACTTTGATTTAATCATATCTGTAATTAGGACTGATCTGAGAATGCATGAAGAGCAAGTTTCTATCTTCTTTCTCTCTTTCTTTCTTTCTTTCTTTCTTTCTTTCCTTCCTTCCTTCCTTCCTTCCTTCCTTCCTTCCTTCCTTCCTTCCTTCCTTCCTTCCTTCCCTCCCTCCCTCCCTCCCAAAATGTTAAATGTTTCAAATGAGGTCATTAAAGCAGTGTTATGCAGGAATTACAACATTCTGCACTCAAAAGAAACTGCATATATTGAACAAAAATAGAAATCTAAAAGTTTGGGAATATCTGGCGATCTGCTAAATAGGGTAAAGATCTTATTTTGTTTCATTAGCTATACCATTTTGATAATGAGGAAGCTAGAAGTCAGTAAAGGTATAGTTGTAAAAATTGACTAAAGTTAAAAGGAAATCATAAAGCAAATAGAATTGCTTATGTACCACTGAAGAAAGAGTATCGCAAAAACAAAGCTAGAGAACAAGTGAGCCGGGAGACATATTTCCAGAGAGTTGAAAGAGGTGTCACTGAGCTCTTTTGCCTCTTTTAAATAGACTTTCAGAATGTTTGTTGTTTCAAAAGAGCAGGCAAACATTTTGACACAATTAAAACATGGTTCTCTGATTGTGGCTTTTATAGTCAAGTACATCGTTGTTACTAAAACTTTGGTAAATCCAACCAATCCAACTTTGGTAAATCTGTCTGCACTGAGGCAACATTTTTATCCACCGGTAGAATGGGAGGACTGTCCATATTTTTACGTATCTGTCTCCATAGAATCATAACATCATAGGGCTGGAAGAGACCTTGGAAGTCTTTTAGCTCAACCTCCTGCACAAGGCAGAAGTCCTTATACCAGTGGTGAAATGTAAAATTTGTTACTACCGGTTCTGTGGGCTTGGCTTGGTGGGGGTAATGTGATTGGGGAGGGAGGGGGGGCATGGCCAATTTTTTTTTTAATTTTTAAAAGCATTTTTCTACAACCTCTTCGCCTGAAGAGGTTGTACAAAATGCTTTTAAAAGGCTCTGATGATCCCAGCTGAGTTGCCTGATCGTCAGCGGCTTTTTTTCTTTTAAAAGCATTTTTTTTCTTTTATAAGAAAAAAAAAAGCCTCTGATGATCAGGCAACTCAGCTGGGATCGTCAGAGCCTTTTAAAAGCATTTTTCCTACAACCTCTTTGGCCAAAGAGGTTGTTAAAAATGTTTTTAAAAGGCTCTTACAATCCCAGCTGAGCTGCGCGATCGTCAGAGGCTTTTTTTTAACTTTTAAAAGCATTTGTAGAAAAATGCTTTTAAAAGTAAAAAAAAAAGCCTCTGATGATCATCTGGGCACGGGGGGGCAGGGGTTTCTGCTACCGGTTCTCCGAACCACCTACCACCATCGCTACCAGATCGAGTGATCCAGTCCGAACCGGGAGCATTTCACCCCTGTTTTATACCATCCAGGACAAATTGGTTGTCCAATTTTTTTCTTGAAAATCTTCATTGATGGAGCACCTACAACTCCAGGAGACCTGCTTTTCCATTTATTAATCTTTCTCACTGTAGGAAATTCTTCCTTAGTTTCAGACTGGCTCTCCCTCTGATGAGCTTCCACCCATTCCTTCTTGTCCTGCCCTCAGGTGCTACAGAGAATAAATCAATCCATTCTTCCCTGTGACAATCTGTCAAGTACTGAAAGACTGCTATCAGGTCTCCACTGAGCCTTCTCTTGATTAGGCTAAATAGTCCATTTGCCTTAGCAGCTGAGCTTCCAGATCTCTTATTATCTTTGTAACTCTTCTCCGGATACTTTGTAGGGCCTCAACATCATTTTTGCATTGTGGTGATCAGAACTGGATACAGTATTCCAAGTGTGGCCTCACCAGTGTAGTATAGAATGGTACTGTCACTTCCCGAGATCTTGATGCTATTTTCTGTTGATGTAACCCATGACTGCATTGGTTTTTTTGGCAGCTGCAACACACTGTTGGCTCATCCTTAAAGCCTTTACTTTAAAGGCTATTAACTTCCTTAAGTTATTAACATGATATTTTCATTAATAAATAAAATGGTGTTTAATAACTAAAAAGGGACACGGTGATTCAGTGGCTAAGATGCTGAGCTTGTCGGTCGAGGTTGGCAGTTCAGTGGTTCGAATCCCTAGTGCCGCATAATGGGGTGAGCTCCCGTTACTTGTCCCAGCTTCTGCCAACCTAGCAGTTCCAAAGCATGTAAAAAATGCAAGTAGAAAAATAGGGACCACCTTTGGTGGGAAGGTAACAGCATTCCGTGCACCTTTGGCATTTAGTCATGCCGGCCACATGACCACCGAGACATCTTTGGGCAGCGCTGGCTCTTTGGCTTTGAAACGGAGATGAGCACCACCCCCTAGAGTCAAGAACGACTAGCACATATGTGCGAGGGGAACCTTTACCTTTACCTAAAAAGCTGTTGTGTAAACTGGCTGATATTTGTTTAAAAATATAACCTGCACGTGCCATGGCACAGGAAGAGGAAGTACTGAACATTAGCAAGAATGAAACTTTTACTTTTACATTTCCGTACTATCCAGGAAATACAGCTCTATGGTTTTGAGCTACTCAGAGGCACAGTTAGGTCCATTGTATTCATACCTTTGGAATAGTCAGGCAGCAAATGCCTTTTTGAAAATCAGGTGGCTCTTTGATATTCATCCCAGCTCCATCTCGGTACCACTGCATAAAAGTCTCCTTCTTGGTATTTGCCACCTGAATAAGGACAACAGGAAATGCAATGAAAAATCCCATCCCAAGAGCCAGATGCTATAGTTAATTCTCTGTGGGTTGTGGCCTTGATAAGGCAAAAGGAAGCCCACATGTTTCCCCCATTTTGACTTCAGGTGGAAGGGAAGGGACATCTGTGTAGCGGTGAATGAAGACACTATTTTTATTTAAAAAGCTGAATTTTTGCACAGTTGTGTAGATGTGTGGAATTGCTCCTCTCCAAAATCAACAGCAAATTTCAGAAACTGTGCAGCCAGGTTGTGAGGTATGCTCTATGCAATTTTTATTTTAAAAATACAATATACCTGCATCTCTGCATAAATGAGCCTGTAGCTAGTAGACTTTTTTTTTTAAAGAATGTTTGAATCAGCAGGTGAGTTCCTGCTTCTCCCCAACTACAGTACTGTTTTGTGGCTTATGGTAGTATCACAAATACTAGGATACACATGGTCTTTCAAGTATCATCTCTTTGTCTCACAAAGAGTCCATCATTAGTCCATTGATATGTGCACTTGATCATGTTACAAAGGCCATGGATAATATTCCTCTGTATTCCTTAACATAGCTCTGCAATCAGCAATTTTATTTATATACAGATATGACCCTGGGTCTGAGGCTAACTATTGCCCATCAGAAGGTGGGAAACAGACAGAAAGTGAAACACCCCAAAGTCTGACAATTTGGAGAGCTGAGAAAAACCTGTATCTTCTTAATTTTAAAATAAATATAGGAGTCAAGTAAGATCTCAGTTAATCAAATTTGTTCAAAAAGTATAAAGGATTTCAGTGTGTATATATGTATGTGTTTGTATGTAAGTGTACATGTGTGTATGCATACTTTTAAGAGATATTTAGCATTAATGATAGGCAGAATTAATTCAGTGAAATTACAATCCACTAGTTTCTAGGCTTTTTTTCTGGAAGCCAGCAAACACTCTGCTGCCCATTGGGAGACTAAGGAGACAGTGGGCAGCAGAGTGTTTGCTGGTTGTCAGAAAAAAAGCCTAGAAATTAGTGGATTGTGATTTCACTGAACTAGGGCTGCATAAAAATCTAGGAAGAACCTGGCTAAAGAGAAATACACATAAAGCCTACGAAAAGGAAAGAAAACAAATGTGTGTGTGTGTGTGTGTGTGTGTGTGTGTGTGTGTGTGTTTTCTTCTAGCCAGGTTTTCCCTACGTAGCCAAGGTTTTTTTGTAGCTCCAGCTCAGTAGAATCACATCTACTCGGTTCTGGGCTTTTTTCCTTTCTAACAGCTAGCAAGCTCTAACTGCTAGGTGGGAGACCTAAATAGATCCATTTCTAGCTCGTTTGCTGTCATCAGTAGGCCACACCCATATCTTATGTGTGTGTGTGTGTGTGTGTGTATATATATATATATATATATATATATATATATATGTCTTCTCAGGTTTTCGCAGATGTATGTATGTAAAAAGTTAAAATCTCGGGTGTTTTCCGGTGTCATTACAAGTCTGTTAGTTAAAATGCTTAAAATCCTGACTAAAATCCCAGCTTAAAATCCTCCAAAATCCCAACAAAACTTTGTAAGATCTTTTGAAACTGTAGCTAAAATCCTAACCAACACTTTAAAAGTTTCTTTCTTTCTTTTTTTTTTTTTTTCTTTTTGGCAAAGTTTCGACAAGCTCTCTAACTTGTCATCATCGGGCCCCTACTTTCAATTTAGAATCTTTGGGTATGCTGCGAGATCGGAGTTGTCGCTTTTCTATGTTCACTGCTGCTGACATATGCTGATTAGCCTGCAACTCTGTGTCCTGATTGGAGGGCAGCAGTTTTTTCTCCTGCTTCATTATCCTAGCTGCAGCCTGACTGCATGTTAAAGGCCCAGCTTTCTCTGGTTCTCTATTACTAACTGTCGACTGAAAACAGGGAAGGATTCTGGTAGGCATCACAACACCACTGATTGCCTGTTGAGATCTCAGCCTGTCTTCTGGCTCGGTTCTCTGTCTCTTTCTATTGCTAACTATCATCTGCAAAGAGGGAAGGACTCTGGCAGGCATTACAACACCACTGGTTGCCTGTTGGGATCTCTGCCTATCCTCTGATGTTAGAACTCGAGTTTCCCTTAGTGCAGGTCTCCAAATACTTGATAACCTAGAAGCGTCATCTCGTCTCTTCATATTCTGCAGCCTCTTTTCAATTTTGATAGCCTCCCTAATTATTCTCTTATTAAGATGTTCCTCTTTCACCACTGTTCTAGTATTTTTGAAGTCGATATTATGTCCCATGGCCTTCATGTGTTGTACCAAGGAAGAATTTCGTTCTTCTTTTTTCAATGCATTTTTGTTTTCTTCTAAACGCACACCTATTCATCTATTTGTCTGTCCAATATAAGATGACTGACAGGAGGCACATGGCACTTCGTATACCCCTTGATTTTCTAGCCCAAAGATAAAATTGAGCATGGGATTTATTTGGAGATAATATGCAGGTGATAATACTGCAAATATGCTTAAACTTGATTAGCATAAGCAGGAGTTCATTTGTTTTAGTGTGTTAGCTTGTTTTGTTGTTTCTGCAAAACAGCTCCAGATTACAAAATTTTTCATAAAGAGAGAGCGTACCTTTGTTTTAAATTCATACTCTGGTTGCAAGAAATGACATTTGTGCCCCTTTGGAAAGCAATTTTGTTAAAATGCATCCAAAAAGAATTGTTCACCTTACACAGCAGCAGGACTTCACATTCATCAGAAATTTTCCAGTGCAAAAACTCCTCAAAATGAGGACCTAGAAGAAGAAGAAGAAAAGGTAAATATGCCATATTCAGATCTTCAGAGAATTAATAAATATGACAGGAAAAATAAAACTGGAAAGAGATTGCTCATTAAGTGACTACATCTAGTTTGTCCCTCCAGTCCTTGAATAAAGGGCCACGTAAGGAAAGCTACTTATTAAATGAAAAGAATCCTTGGACTTGTGAGTAGAGAAAGTTTGTAGGACTGATCCAATTCTTCAGCAAAAACAAATAGATGTTTGAGAAATGCTGGTTTTCTTTAAAGACTTAGGAAGAATGTAGGTGGGTTCATTATTCCGATTTCAAAATGAAGATGTTAAAATTGCAATCCCACAACCAAAGTGCCTTTCAGCAACTGGGTCCACTGAGGAGAAAGCCATCATATGCTGAATACTGATTTATCAACATTAAAAGCTCCTATGGTGATAAAGGCGCCACTGTTCCACATCAGAAAAATAGCTCAGCATAGGAATGTGGGCATTCTTTCCTTCCTTGATAAACATATTCTAAACTCACCCAAGTTAGCTCTGAATTACGAACTGAGGCAATGTTGACTCTCCTTTGTACCCCAGAAAGTCCCTCTGGCAGAATCCAAAGAATCTGAATTCATTATCTTATTTTTCTCTGGATTTGAGATGCATACTGTACCTTATTGCAGTTGGGTGTATCAAAATGCTGTATGCCAGAAACCCTGTGTAACTTGCCAGAGATTCTGTTAGAGGAGAAACAGAACTACTGGCAGGGCCGGATTTTCCTATAGGCTAACTAGGCTTCAGCCTAGGGCCTCAATATCAAGAGGGACCTACATTCAAATTGTTAGCAAAATTAAAATTACACTTTCACTATAGGTGAAAGGGCCTCATAAGTGGAATAGCCTAGGGCCTCTTTTCATCTAAATCTGGCCCTGACTACTGGAATAACATATCTGAGAGCTCCTGATGTCTGGGGTAACACAGGAGATCAGCCACAGGTCGCAAGGAAAATAAAATAGGCTCCCTAGTATTGACATAAGAACAGGAGGGGGGGGAATGTGTAGATGGATGTTCAGGGTAGGCTTTGGAACGGGAATAAAATAAAGCAGATGAGCAAATTCTGAGGTTCCAGGTTCACCTGGAATCCCAGAAGTCCTCAGCTATCTTTAAATGTTGGGAATGATAATAGCTTGTAATATTTTGTGTGAAAAGCTAGGACAATCAGTGAACAAAGGACTAGAGAATAATTATATGCATAAATTATAAAGCTTAAGAAAACCAGAAAAAGTTCTATTTTGGTTCCATCCAGCAGTTTCTCCATATTACTCAAAGGCCAAAGACAATCCTCATTCTGGGGAGGGAAAATGCACAGTCTTGGATTAAACTGTGGTAATTTAATATTTATCTTTACAAACGTTAGTTTGAACAATTAACCAGTGAAACAACTTGCCTCCAGAAGTTGTGAATTCTCCAACACTGGAAGTTTTTAAGAATAGATTGTCTGAAATGGTATAGGGTTTCCTGCCTAAGCAGGGTGTTGGACTGAAGACTTCCAAGGTCCCTTCCAGCTCTGTTATTCTATTCTATTCTATTCTGTTCTGTTCTATTCTATTCTATTCTATTCTATTCTATTCTATTCTATTCTATTCTATTCGTATCCATGAATAAAATGTTGGCACAAAACTCTAAGCAAAATTATAGGAAGGAAGGAAGGAAGGAAGGAAGGAAGGAAGGAAGGAAGGAAGGAAATTTCTAAAATATAGAAAAACTAAATGCATGTGAGACAAGTAAACAAAAAAACAGAGTGCCAAATATTATCTTTTGCTGCACTGAAAAACATTGACTTGGAATTATATTTTCTGTATTCTGCATGAAGCTCTTATATTACTTTTTAGTTTTGTCTTCCAAAAAAAGAGCTTGGGAGCAAATCATAATCCAATGTTATTACCATTAAACTGCTTGCCTTATGGTAACAATGGCAAATGCTTCGAGTGAAGCAGGAGGATACTGAATTTATTTACTATACGTTAGAAATTAATCATAAAGAATATAAAAGTGACAAATCCAACCACATTAAATTCAGCATGTGAGCCGTTATTGTTTTCTTTTGTAGACCCAATTGTGCATAGCATTGATTACTATAAAGTGTTGTGTAAACCTTACTAATCCCAGTGTGAATTAAGGATATGCATTGTTTTTACAGAATGTTTCTGCCATCAAAGAAAGAAAAAAAGAAAAACTATTCTCCAGCTAATCTCATTTTACCTTGTTTCCTTAGGAATTCCTTTCTCTGCAATTGGGCCTCAGCCAAAATAGCCTTAAAAGCTGAAAAAGGACAAAAGAGGAGGAATAAATGGATCAATCAGATATTCCAAAAGACAAAAAACTTATCATATACAGTCCAGGTCAAAAATTTTAGGCAACTTACCATCACCAATGAGAACCAAAGATGATTGACCCTTGGCCTTCCCATCTTGAAGCTGAACCGTGTAGGTACCTTCATTTTCAAGAGTAAAGTGGTCCATAACCATCTGAATAGTGCCTGTTGCATGGTCACACTTAATCTTATGTGTCTGGAAATTAGATAGGTCAAAGGTCATCTCAGGTATAGGATGGTTACAGCTGAGAATTGTCACAGAATGAAACAGGCTGACAGAGTGACTGAAATCTTGGAGACAAAATTAAGTCAGTGGGAATTATAACTACAGTACCTTAATCTCTGTTAAGGAGTAGTCAGAGTTTAAGGAACTGAGGTTTTTTTTATTGATTTTTTATTTGTCAAACAAAAATTACAAATTTGAACAAGAAAAATGAGAAATTTAAAAGGCAACAGGAACGATAGGCACGTTAGTGCACTTACTCATGTCCCCTTAGGGACCTCTTAAATGTGAAGAGAGATCCACAGAAGTTAAAAATGGTGGAACCTATGGATCATATCTATGGACCTATCATAGTATTTGGATCTGTCCACACTATAACAGCAGGGAGTCTTTTTCTCTCTGTGTCCCTCTCAAAAAAAAAAAAACAAAAAAAAAAAACCAGATTTACTTATCAAGTTTTCCCCTTCACCATCTCTACACATTCCCTTTTTAGACGGTATGAGAATTAAGACCCGCTTCAAATGGCAATTTTACAATGCCCCAGGCTCCATTTTAGATACTTGCACAGCAGGGAACTGATTTATGCACATGCTGTATGGCCTTTGTTTAATCTTATGTATGTGAAAAACAATCATAGCTATGTTAGTCCACAGGGAAAGAAATCCATGACTAGATTAAGGCCACATAAAATTGTTCCCAGGAAGGGCATTAAAAAAAAAAATCTGTCAGGAATCCTGCTGGGAACAAATGTCAATTTCTTTCCTCTAGTAAATCTGTGGTAGGATAAATACTACCCAAATCAAAAGTGAATATTCAGATGATGTAGGATGGAAGCAGCATATAGTGCTTGGACCAAATCTGCTTCTAATAAAGAGTAAAAGCAGAGAATTCTACCAAACCCCCAGAAAAGTTATTCTGACCCTAAATTGATATAGAAAACAGAAATATTAACCAGTTAATTGGGAAGACAAAATGGTGGATGCAACCAGGTAATTAAAGACCCAGCCCCCTTTTAACAGACAGTGAAAACTTCTCCTAAGATATAAAAGAGGGTGGGGCTACATTGCTGGGTCACACTCACAGTTATGGCAACTTTGACGTAAGGCAGGGGCCTCCAAACTTGGCAGCTTTAAGACTGGCTGAGGAATTCTGGGAGTTGAAGTCCACGAGTCTTTAAATTGCCAAGTTTAAGTTATTCTATGGGAGCCTGTAACCTTAACTGTAATCTTTCTTCACTGGTATGGGGAACATTTGGGCCACTAGTTATGGTTGAGTTATAATTCCCAGTAGGTCTTGCTTGATGAGCCAATGAAATAGAATGCTGGGAGGTGTAGTTCAACAAGCTTTCTGCGCCAACTCAGAGCTCAAACTGCCCAAGAAGCTGCTGATCCAGTTCTACAGAGGAATTATTAAGTCTGTCATCTGCACCTCTATAACTGTCTGGTTTGGCTCTGCAACCCAACAAGACAGACACAGACTTCAGAGGATAATTAGAACTGCAGAAAAAAAACAATTACCACCAATCTGCCTTCCATTGTATGAGTCAAAAAGAGGGTTGTGAAAATATTTACAGACCCCTCACATCCTGGACATACACTGCTTCAACTCCTACCCTCAAAATGATGCTATAGAGCACTGCACACCAGAACAACTAGATACAATAACAGTTTTTTCCCGAACGCCATCACTCTGCTAAACAAATAATTCCCTCAACACTATCAAACTATTTACTAAGTCTGCACTACTATTAATCTTCTCATCATTCCCACCACCCATCTCCTTCCACTTATGAGTGTATGACTGTAATTTTGTTGCTTGTATCCTTACAATTTATATTGATATTGTTTCCTGATTGCTTATTTGTACCCTATGACTACATTAAGTGTTGTACCTTATGATTCTTGATGAATGTATCTTTTCTTTTATGTACACCGAGAGCGTATGCACCAAGACAAATACCTTGTGTGTCCAATCACACTTGGCCAATAAAAAATTCTATTCTATTCTATTCTATTCTATTCTGTTCTGTTCTGTTCTGTTCTGTTCTGTTCTGTTCTGTTCTGTTCTGTTCTGTTCTGTTCTATTCTATTCTATTTTACAGTTCTCCATCTTAGCCAAAAAGAAACAGACAATTTATTGTTCATGTGATGTTTGCATATAGTACTTCTTCTATTTTACCGCCACAGATCAAGAGATGAAAACTACCAACTAGAGATATTAATAAAATTCTTCTTCTTTTAATGATACATTTTTATTTAAAAAATATATTTCAAAGGAAAAGCATGTTGTGGCTCCGTTGCCTGAGCCTGGGCTATCGACAGATGCAGACTCTGAGAGTGAGGGGGTGGAGTTGGCAAGGCCTTCCTCTCCAGGACCCTCCTCTCTGGCAATGCCTCCGGAGGATACCGAAGGCCAAACGATAGGCTCAGAGCCAAGCACATCCCCGCAGCCACAGGTGGACAGCGACGAGGAAGATAAGTGCTGGCTGGACCCTCGACAGAGGCTCAGGGAGAAGCGTGCACAGCAGAGGGGAAGGCGTGCCAGAGATTAGCTGAGTCACTGGACCACACCCCACAGGGTGTGGGTGTGGTGGCCGGTTCAGTTTGTGATGAGCAAAAACTGGAAATACTCCATGATCTCTGCTTTACTGGACTTTGCCTGCTTTATCGGACTGCATTTGGATTAATCTTTGTTTTGTGTGAATAAGTCTGAATTGGCAGCTAGCTACTGGGTTGCTGCCAGCTTTATCATCAAAGAGTTTTGTCGTGTGGCTTATTAACGCCGGGCCATCTGTGGGTGTGTATGCGTGGTACGGGGACAGAACAAAGCAAAAGAAATGTGTTCCACTTAGAATCTTGTTGAAAAGTATCTATTTGATCCAATGGCAAGAAGAAAACCATATTTTTAATCTAAAGGTATTAGGAGCTATCTGTAGGATACAATGTCCACAACTTACCACTGTTCATTTAACAATAGTTCAAAAACCTTGGAAAAAGTAACTTATGTCCTATACTTGCACTAAGAACTGTCACACCATCCCTGTAGTCATGTGACTGCAATTTGGGCATTGGCAACCATCTTGCATTTACAACCAGTCGCAACCTCCTGCAATCACATAATCATGGGTTGCCACCAACGGGAAGCTGGATTTGCTTAACAGCCGTGTGATTTGCTTAACAAGTGATTTGCTCAATGACCACTGCAAAAATCGTCATAAAATTGGGTCCAATGTGATTTATGAACACCGTGGCTTATGATGGAAATTCTGGTCATAAAATGAGGACTACCTGCAAAGAATTAGGTTTTTGATCACAGCCATTATGCAGTAAGATGAAATTCAATGGTTTTATGGCAGCCATAAATCACAAGCTTATACGTGAATTTCTACCAAAAGAAATATAATTAATCTCCAAACGCAAACGTCTTCTTATGGTGTGTTAATTGAAGAGGTTAAAATAATGTACGGTACTTTGAAAAATAAAAGCAGTGGCTCTGATGCCAAAGCTTTTGTAGCATTGCAAAAAATACAGAAGTTAGAAAAGAAGGGAGAAATTATAGAGTTTTTTCGCACTGGAAATGCAACAACAAAAATCAACCATTACTGTCAGTCAGGATTAGGACACCACTAAGGGTATGAAAAGTAAGCAAGTTACGATTTTCTAATGCAGAATGTTTCTTGTTTAGATCTGTCTCTATATACTGTAATATAACAGTGAAATGAAATGGAAGGATATTTCATGAGACTTAAAAAGCTTTTCATGTAACTAGCATTATAAAACCTCTTCTGTGAAGAAAAGGGGGAAAATGTATGTGCATTTTTAAGTGTATTGGTGCTACTAAGACACTACTATTTGTACATTTAATGCCAGGCATTGGAATGGAATGGAATGGAAATGTTAGGTTCAATTGTGGTTGTAAGAGGATTTTTTTTTAATGCTGCCATTTAACACATCTCAATATGTGATTGCCTTTTTTAAAAGTATGGGGTTTGTTTGTTCAGTTATAATGTTGTTGCTCTATATAAAATATTGCATTCTTTCATGACTGAATTGGACTACTTCTCCCAAGTTTCTTCTTGGGTAATATTGCAAAGCTTTCTCTCCAGTAATATTGTATTGCAAACTAAAGCATATAAAACCTTTGCTAGACCAGTTCTTGAATACAGCTCATCTGACTGGAACCAGCACTTTAATACAATTGAGCGAGTCCAGATATATTTCACAAGAAGAGTACTCCACTCCTCTGCTCACAACAGAACACCTTATGCCACCAGGCTTGAAATTTTGGGCTTAGACAACTTAGAACTACGCCACCTTCAGTCTGACCTAAGCATAGTACACAAAATTATCTGTTACAACAGTGGGTCTCAAGCTTCCTAATGCCGCGGCCCTTTAATACAGTTCCTCATGTTGTGGTGACCCCCAACCATAAAATTATTCCTAAGACCATTGAAAATATGTGTTTTCCGATGGTCTTACGCGACCCCTGTTAAAGGGTTGTTCGACCCCCAAAGGAGTCCTGACCCACAGGTTGAGAACCACTGTGTTACAACATACTACCTGTGAATGACTACTTCAGCTTCAATCGCAATAGTACACGAGCACACAATAGATACAAACTTAAGGTAAACCGCTCCAAACTTGATTGCAGAAAATACGACTTAAGTAACAGAGTGGTAAATGCCTGACTCTGTGATTTCATCACAGGTTTGCTTCATATCATCCAAATTCTATACTTACTTCACTATTGGAAACTTCACTATCATTGATTATAAATCGATAGGTGGCCTCAGGTGAAAGGCTCTCAGCCTGAATCCAGAAACGCACTTCTCCTTTGTCCAAAATCTCA
Organism: Arizona elegans; assembly: GCA_022577455.1. Lineage (NCBI taxonomy): Eukaryota > Metazoa > Chordata > Lepidosauria > Squamata > Colubridae > Arizona > Arizona elegans. Next base: position 205,755,220 of record JAKOOJ010000001.1, on the reverse strand, counting down.
TAGGCTAATTCAGACTTCAAAGGAACAGCTGGAAGAAAACAGCATATATAAAGCAACCCATGAAGACCTATCCAAAATATAAGTGCCAGTAGCTTGGCACCTCTAAAAATCTTAATCAATACACAATAGAAATACAATGAAACTTTATACCTTTTCTAATATATTTTCACAGGTTTGTGGGGTCTTTGGTGCTCTCTGAGCCTGGTGGTTTTCTTGCAGACATTTCATTACTATGTAACATAATCATTGATGATTATCATTATGATGTTACCTAGTTGAGTAATGGCACGTCTGCAAGAAAAACAACCAAGCTTAAAGAGCACCAAGGACTCCACAGTTCAACCCTGAGCTACAAATATTCTCTTCTATCTGAATCACAGGTATGTATTAAGGAAAGTTCTGCATGATTAAGGACACAAACTTCAGCTGCATTTATTGCGCCATTTACAGCTCTTAAATACATAATCCAGCAAATATTAGATATATTCCATCTGACTCCATTCATCCAAATACATTTGCAAGAGTGAAGAAGATCTCCTTTAAACAGAAACTAATATTTGCATTTAATTAATAGAAGGATAAGCAAGCTGTTCTACCAAAAAGGTTTTTATTGCTTTACTTCAATCACCGTGTACAAATGCATTACTTCAGGGACTGCACATTAGATTGAAGCCTCCTACTTACTTGGATTCTTGATTTCACGGCTTAGTGTCATCAAACGTTCAAGCTCTGAAATGAAGAGCAAATTTTAACCTATTGTTTTAATATATGTTGGTCGTCAAACTAAACATTAGTTTTAAAAAAATGTACAAGTCCATGCAATACCAAGAAACTTTAGCTCAATAAAGGAACACAAGTCTGAAAATTCAAGTCTTGAAAAACAGGAGATAAGAGGCAAAATTTGGATTCTGATATCATGACACACCATCCTATCAAGGGATCAAACCTTGATGATAAACTATCTTGTGATAGAATCAAGCTTAGCTGCACCCCCAGTGTGTAGCCAGCCCATGCCTTCCCCTTGGATAAAACCTGAAGAAGCACTACCATTACAGCTTCATTTTAGTTGTATCATCCAACCACCGAATGCTTAATTTTAATTATGGTCTAATGGAAACAAATTACAATTCAACCACTGCTTTCAAAACTCGGTTATTAAAGCAGCTATAATTGATGCTGGCTATAGCTCAAATAACAAAGCAAGAATTTTTGAACTTCTTACAGCTCCAATAAAAAGTGAGAAAAATACAATAATCCAGGAAATGTAGACTCATTCTCGTGCTAAATCATAGCTTATCATAATAGTCAAAGGCAACACAAGAGTTTAAAAATAATGACCCACATTTTAATTATAAAGGAATTCACTAAAATGTAAATATGAGGTAAAATATCCACAGGTTCAGTAATGTTATCTATATCTTGTTTTATCTGCCAACATAATTCCATAGTGTATCATTTTAAAAAAGGGGGTCTCATTTCAGCAAAAACATGAAATCTGGTGGAAACAAAATGTTTCTTTTTTTAGTATGTAGTAACTGTCAGTAAGCTCTCACAAAAATTGTGCAAAGCACTGGAGACCAGGATTAGCTAGATTTAACATATTAGAATTGCTAATAAAGTCTCGGGAAATGGAAATAATTGCAGGGTCTGCCAATTTTCAAATGACAAAGAAATGACAAAATTAACTAGTGAAACGCACAAATGTTTTGCTCTCATTTCTATCTTTATTAGAAGCAAGCCAGCCCATTTAAAAGTTTTACTCATCTATAGAAACTGAGATATTACTCCCTATGACAGTGGTGGCAAACCTTTTGCTCACCGAGTGCTGAACAGGTACGCACTTCATGTGCTTCCCACGCATGCATGTTATCCGCGCTAACACGCAGCTCCCCGGTGTGCTATGCACAATCTCATTATCTGCGTATGCGTGCAGGTTTCATACGGCTCCCCCTGTGCGCTGCATGTGCAATCACACCATCTGCGCATGCACACGGTTTTCACGTGTGCAATGCATGTACGTGGGTGCCATCTATGCATGCACGCTCTGTGCACAAGTACTCTCATCCGCGTGCGCAAACACACGGGCATGCGCAGGAGAGCTCCAAAGACCAGCTGGGTCCCCTGAATTGCGCACATGCGCACCGGAGGCCCAAACACTAGCTGGAGCGTGTGCACATGCGCAGCTGCAGGTGAGTTGGGCAACAGCTCGCGTGCCCAGAAAGATGGCTCTGCGTGCCAATTCGGGCATGCATGCCATAGGTTCGCCATCACGGCCCTATGAGATACAAAAGTTGGTAAAGGTTGGCTTTGAATACAGTAATGTCTTGAAGGAATAACCTTTAAAACTTTGTGGTTATAACAAGGAAATCCTATGGAAGACTTTGATTGTAAAATATCAATGCATATTTATAAAGCAAAAATGCCAATTCCACAGACTATTTATTTTGTAAATAGTTTTTTTTTCTTTTAAAGAAGTATCAAATCCTTTCAGGCAAAGAAACAAGAAAATGCAGATGACAGCTTTACTCAAATGTGCAGTTTAAGAAGAAAATATGAATTTTGTTTTTACCTTCTTCGTCCATAATGAAACTAGATGAGACCCCATCAGTATCACTAACAGCAACGGAGTAAGTTCCCAAATCATCTTTGTCAGGTTTTTTAAAATAGAGTTTAGAGCTGAAATATATGTTTTTAATTTAAAAACAAAAAAACAAAATTAGTATTTTGCTTAAAGGATCCATACTTTTAAAAACATTCATAAAGGAGTTTACGAACTTACTGATCTCCAGTGGTTTCAATATTAAATTTATCGGATTCATCTATCTCTTCATAAAATTTGCTCCAGGCAAAATGAGAAGCATCTGTAATTTCTTTGCAGTCAAATCCAAGGTAAATATTGCCTTCCTCATCCACACCAGCACTGATCTCTTTTGTATCTATAAGATAGGATTGTAGTTCAAAATATAAACATTGTTCGTTCTCCCCAAATCTGAGTCCATTAAGGCCTTATTGGCTTTAATTAGACCAAACTTTCCCTTAATTGTTTCACATTCCTGCTGCAACCTGAAAGAATTTATAGAATTTACATATCAAAAAAGAAAGGCAATTTAATTTTAGAATTCTTTACAGAAAAATAAAAAAACAGAGTTGCTGAAGCTGGTAATACTTCATCCAGCATATTCACAGAATCAAATGCCAGAAGCAGGCAGAGATCAATGATGATATTGCTTGATTCGGTATCCACGCAATACTCCTAGACTTGTTATCCTCAGTGCCTGCCATAGTTACCAGCACTCTTAACCTACTGCCACATTGAGTGACCCATCATCTCATCTTCTGTATTGAAGAGATTATTGATGCTACACAGTATGGATTTCTGCATCTTGCTATGGCTCCTCATCCTTCTGAATACCCAGCAAATTCCCTGTCATAATGTGCCCTGTGACAAATTTGAAGGGGGGAAATGGGTAATTTTGTTCTTTGAAATGTATCCACAAATCTCTTGATAAGCTGGAACAGAAGGAACTTGAGGTTAAAATAAAAGCTGAAGGGGAGATGGAGACTTTTGAATACCATGTTTTGGATTTCTTAATCCTTGCATATTCAGCCATGTTTTAGGTGATACATTTTGGGTAGCAGCTCTGTGTTTTCTGGAATACTCCTCAATTTTGGATACTCCATGGCAGGTGGTCATATTTTTGGTCTTTTCCATGGTGGGAATAGGTGCTTCTACTATATTTGGCTGTGGGAACATCTGGGTGAGAATGTGGTTCTGGTCAATTTTGATATCAACCTACCAGTGTTTGAAACTTTAAATGGTTTGAAAAGAATGAAAGATTTAAAAAACTCTGCTTTAGGAGAAAACAAATCTGACAGCGTGAGCTCTACATTTTAGGATAAAAGATCCTATTTCTTACCAGGTTTAGCCTGTACAAGGACAGCTTCAGAAATATCAGATGGCTTCCCTATGCCAGCATTGTTCACTGGGCGAACTCGAAACACGTAGTATTTGCCTTCATGTAGCTCTGTGATCTGAAAGAAGATACACAAGGAAGATTTAATAGGACACGTAAGTAGTCAATGAAACTTAAGAAATAGTGGAAGTTTCCTCTGATACTGTAATGGAATGTAGTGAGGAGGTAGATTCCCAGGAGGGAAGGGTGTAAGATGTCCATATGTTATATGTGAGAGAAAGAGGGTGAAGACAGCCCCTGTCTAATAATAATTCTCAGAGTATATGCTAGCTGCAGATAGATGATGTTCAATTTGGCAAGATTCTGTCTACAGGTATGGAACAGTAAAGGAATCTGCTTGGAACAATCACCACATGTCTTTCTTGGTTTGGAGCCTGACAGATTCTCTCCGCCAAATGCATTTTTGCAAACTTGGAAATCCAAAATCTTCTCTTCCTTTATCTTATGCATAAAAAAGAAATTGTAACAAGAAAAAGCAAACACAACGCTGATTAACAAAGGGTTAGGAGAGCTATAGTAATGAAGGAGAAATAACGAATAGTTGGTAGTTAAATTTATTGTTCAAAAAGTAACAAAGAAAAAAGTCAGTTGACATGGGCTGTATCTGTTGGACAGTGTTGAGTTTCAAAGGTTTACTGACCGTGGTCTGGACTGCAGATTTCCTGATGTTTCACTAGGAACTGTGTCTGGCCCCTTCCATAGCAAGATGGTCTGTTATATCAGTGGCCTCTAACCTTTCTGGCTTGGCAGACTGGTGGAGGCAGCTCTGGTGGCAGTGACAGGGGGGAAGGGCAGGGGTGGGCTGCTGGGGGTTCACAGGGGTTTGGGTGAACCTCTAGCTAAGATTCTATGCAGTTTGGAGAACCCCCAAATCCCACTCCTGGATGGCCCCGCCCACCCCATCCTGCCCCTCCCAGGAGTCCCCACACGGCCCGTTTTGGATGCAGGTAAGATCAGGGCATGCACAGAGGCTCGGGGAGGGCAAAAAACAGGCCTACTGGAAGTTCGGGAAGGCCATAAACAGGCCCATTGGCTTCCAGAGGGCCTCCGGAGCCTTGGGAGACTGTTTTGACCTCCTGGAGGCTTGAAGAAAACCTCCGGAGCCTGGGGAAGCCAACTAGGCCACACCCACCATGGCCACGCCCACCCAGCAACCAGGCAAAGAACCCCTTGCTAAAATTTTTGATGCCCACCCTGAGAAAGGGGATGATTTCATGAGCACACATGTGTGCCGCTTTACATGCATTGTGTAGCACTAGGGGTTGGGGACCCCTGTGCTACACAAATCAGAAACCTTCCTGGACAAGGATTCAACCCAGCATGTACAAAGGAAAAAAAATCAGGAAACTTGACCAATCAGAAGTAATCACGAACAAAGGACGAACAAAGGACCAGTCAGGAACCAAGACTATCAAACTGACCAATCAGAATTGGGCACAAAGAAAGAATCAATAGAGAAGAGATGAGCCTTCACCAATCTGCACCAATTGGAAAGTAGCTCAGCCGAAGACCAATCAAAGTTATAAAGACAGGACCCCAGTCAGTCCCTGTTCAACTGCCTGGGATCATAGCAGACCATCTTGTTTCTGAATTTACTAAGCACAATTTTGATGAAATGTCAGGAAATCTGTTGTTTAGATCAAAATCACTAAACCCTGGAGCTCAAACTAGCCCAACCAAAACAAGTAAATTGTTGACGACATACTTATTTCTGGTGAAATTACAAAATTAAATCAAAAATACAGCCAGGAGAATATTTTTTTACCTTTAAGTAATGGTGTGGTGTTGGTTTCTCATTGAAAGTGGTCCAGTTTTCCCCTTCTTCCTCTTTGTAGTCAACAAAATATCCAGTAACAGGGCTGTTCCCAATATAAATAGGAGCTTTCCAGAATATTACAAGGGAGGTATTTCTAATCTCACAAAATGTAAGATCATAGGGAGGACCTAAACAGATAAAGGATAGCGCATCTTATTTAAAAAAATTTTTAAAGCCAACTAGGAACAGAAGTCTGCTGGCTACTTATGGATCAAAGAATGGGTTTCATTACAAAATAAGAGAATCCTGACGTTAGAAGGCCACGATCTACAGGCAGGCTGGCACGCTTATTTATGGGGCCCAAAGAATAAAAAGAACTCATATTTCCATAGACACAAATTAAGGGAGATCCTGATTCAAACATGGGAAGAAATTAGACAAAGATTTTATACGAAAGTACCGATTTGGCTCTCAATTATGGAGGCTTTGACTACCACTAATAAAAGGGATATCTTGAAATTTGGCACGTACAAAGATATATTAGATGAAAATTGTATTCTTAGATCATGAGAAACACTAAGTAATCAAGGTTTTAATTTAGACTGGTGGAGCTACCTGCAGATAAGCTCTAGATATCAAAAAGATAGGGATCAATTTGGTATAGAGACGAAGTACAACAATTTAGATAAAATTATGTTGGGGATTGAAAAGAAAATGCTAGCGAGATTTTACAACCTCTTATTAGGCGAGGACAGAGCAGAAGGAATAGCTAGGAATCAACTAAGCATTTGGGAAAAAAATATTGGCTACAGACTAAATTTCAATGACTGGGAGGAGGCTTGGAATAGAAATTATAATCTTACTAAATCAGCAATTTACAGGGAGAACCACTATAAAATATTTCACAGATGGTATCTAGCCATCTGTGAAAAATATTTCCCAGTGCCTCAGCAATTTGTTGGAAGTGTGGAAAGGAGGTCGGCACCTTCTTTCATATGTGGTGGTCCTGCCCGGAGATAAAAAAGTTTTGGACAGAAATACGAATTTGGCTACGAGAAATAGTGGAAGAAGATATAAAACTATCCCCCGAAATCTTTTTATTAGGAATGATGGGAGACGGACTCTCTAAGGACAAGATACAATTAATTATACATGTTATAACAGCGGCCAGATTAACCTTTGCAAAATACTGGAAGGATAAACAAACCCCTCCAGAGATGACAATAATAAATAAAATCCTAGAATGCACAGAAATGGCAAAATTAACTAGTGTTCTTAAAGACAATGAGAATTCAAAATTTAAGGCAGTATGGGAAAGGTGGTACAAATGGTGAAATAATAGAACAAGACTATAAGGATATGTCTATTTCTAATAATGATAGGTTTGAAGATACTTGATATGTACATAATGTAAATATGTAACCGCACGACACCTCAGATGTTAACTGAGATTTGATGTTTTCTTTTTAAAAAAACTTTTTAAAAAATCAATAAAGTATTATTTTTTTTAAAAAAAGAAGTCTGCTGGCTACCAAAGGAAATTGTCTGTAGGAAAATGGTGCCTCTGAGCATCTGAATGCCAACCTTTGGTTTAGCAATCCAAGCCACAAAATGTGCCATATTTACCACCCTCCACAATGTTGCTGAAATGACAAAACTGATTTTTGCATAAAAGAATGGTATTCTGAAAAACTCCAGTGTATTAAAAAATTATTTAATCCTAACTTGAGACTTTTTCACTAGGCCCCAATCAGTAGATTCAAATTAAAATATGCAGAAGCTTGAAATCTGTTCATGTGGCTCTAATATTGTAGAGCTCACTGGGTACATAGGATATATGATCTCCTTTTTATTACAATTTCAGTTTGACCCATATATTGACCCATTTTTAATCCAAACACAATTTTGGTATGCAAATGTGGCGTTTCTTAATGGATGATCTAGATCGAAATCTCCCATCAAATCATAGAAGCAGTTTCTTACTTTGGACAAATGGCTAATGCTTAACTTCAGTTTAACATCAATTAAATAATTCATGTTAATTAACTGTTATAATGCCCAAATCTAAGAAGAGAGTACTTTACATATTAGGACACCATTAAAAAAACAAAAACAACAAGGCCTCTTTTCTCCAAAAAGAATTTTATGGGGCTTTGTATGATCTTTTAGATCTTATATATACATTTTGCAGAAATGGTCTTGCACTACCCATCATTATTTCCACAACTATATAATCTTGTTTGTTTTATGTCATAATTTGATTGTATCCTGGGTTAATAGTGCAGACAACTAAAGGTGGTCTTGTTGTAAATTACAAAAGGAGTGGTACAGCTATTCCAGTATTTTTTCAAATCATTTCTATGCAGAGATGTTAGAGTTAGAAGAGATTGAACAGCCGTTTGTCCTGAAATGTTACAAGATTTCTTGTTTGAGCAGGGGGTTGGATTAGAAGACCTCCAAGGAACCTTCCAACTCTGTTACTCTGTTATTCTCGGAAGGGAGGGAGGGAGGGAGGGAGGGAGGGAGGGAGGGAGGGAGGAAGGAAGGAAGGAAGGAAGGAAGGAAGGAAGGAAGGAAGGAAGGAAGGAAGGAAGGAAGGTGAATGACTTTGAAGACACTGACAGGGTTGCCTGTGTTATCCATCTTAAAAACTCCAGCTCATGTATCAGAAGACAAGATAAGACCAGAGTCCCAGCAAATGGGAAACTTTCCTGTTGCCAAAGCCTTGGAGCTCCAGCTTCACAAACTGCTACGTGGAAGTTCTGCACTGTGAGCTGTGTCACTGCCAAGATGGAAGAACAATGTTGTTGGAACACCACATGCAAGGCTGATATCGGATTGGTAGAAAGGCCATTGACATAAGGGCCCTTACAGGAGCCTGAGTGGTGTAGGAGGCTAATGCCTCCTACTAAGGCAGCATTTAACATCCAGCTGCCTGCAATTACTGCGAGTTCAATTCTCACCAGGCTCAAGGTCGACTCAGCCTTCCATCCTTTCTAAGGTGGGGAAAATGAGGATCCGGTTTGTGGGGGCAATAAGCTGACTTTGTATAAAATATACAAAAGTATGAAGGCTATTGCTTAATGCATTGTAAGCCGCCCTGAGTCTCCGGAGAAGGGCAGCATATAAAAATAAATAAAAATAAAATAAATAAAATAAAAGGAAGGAAGAACCTGGCACCATCTTTTGAGTCTCTCTGGTTGCGAACCTAGTAATGCCACTGCAGCCAGCTCTCCATATTAATATTTATATCTCAGCATGAAAATAGCATCCTATTAAAAGAACAAGAACAGATTTGTGCCAATCTCCCTATTTCATTATTCAATCCCTTTTATTCAAATAATGCAGGACAAAGCAGGCTGTATATAAACCAAACATTTTCTCTGTTCCAGATGCATCCGTTGTAGACAAAGGGACTGCTTGAAATTCAAAAGACACCTTGCAAACATGTACAAAGGCAATAATCTATAGTAGAAGGTGAGAGAAAGGATTCTGGGAGGTAAACAACAATTCCTTCCCTATCAGCATGAGAATTGTTGTTTTCTTGACAGCTTCATTCATTTTAGATCAAAAACTTGAGCCTGAAGGCATATTTCCCCAAAACAAAACAAGCAAACATTAAGTATCAATTGATGTGTACTTCGCTTAATTATAGAGACAAACAAGCAATCCAAAGTTAACTTGGGTTAAACTTGGAAATTATCTAAATTTTACTTTCAACCTTTTAAAACAAAGCAGAAACTGAGGATAGTTTTTCCCTTCAACGCCTATATGTCCCATGTTCCTTTGGTGTTTTGAATCTTGATATAAACATTTCTTTTGTGCCTGCTCCTGTTTCTCATACTTGAAAGCCAAGTGTGTTTGGGGTTTCAAGAACTGACTCACTGACTTTGGGAAGGTAAAGGCAGAATAAAGATAGGGTTTTGAGAAACAGGAAGGAAGGAAGGAAGGAAGGAAGGAAGGAAGGAAGGAAGGAAGGAAGGAAGGAAGGAAGGAAGGAAGGAAGGAAGGTTTTGAGACAATTCAAAGCAAACTTGGAACCAGGGGCATTTGTGGGTGGAAGGTTAAAGAAGTCAAGAAGACAGATGTAACCCTGTGGATGAACTCCTGCCCCTCTTTAATGTATGTGATACATGTAAAAAAGAGGCAAAGTTTCAATTATGTCTCATTTGATTCTGCAACCCAACAAGACAGACACAGACTTCAGAGGATAATTAATTAGAACTGCAGAAAAAACAATTGCTACCAACCTGCCTTCCATTGAGGATCTGTATACTGCAGGAGTCAAAAAGAGGGCTGTAAAAATATTTACAGACCCCTCGCATCCTGTACATAAACTATTTCAAATCCTACTCTCAAAACGACGCTATAGAACAACTGCACACCAGAACAGCTAGACACAAGAACAGTTTTTTCCCAAATGCCATCACTCTGCTAAACAAATAATTCCCTCAACACTGTCAAACTATTTACTAAGTCTACACTACTATTAATCTTCTCCATCATTCCTATCACCCATCTCTTCCCACTAATGACTGTATGACTATAACTTGTTGCTGTATCCTTACTATTTATATTGATAGTTTCCTAGTATGATTTGATTGCTTATTTGTATCCTATGACTATCATTAAGTGTTGTACCTTATGATTCTTAACGAATGTATATTTTCTTTTTATGTACACTGAGAGCATATGTACCAAAGACAAATTCCTTGTGTGTCCAATCACACTTGGCCAATAAAGAATACTATGTTTCTATGTTCTATGTTATGCAGTCATAGCTGCCATCTTGACTTCTTAATTCCCCATTCCCACCTCACAGACACCCCTGCTTGGAACATAAAGGCTGCTCCTCAAAAGCAACTTCCTTGGTTGTATAGATGCTAAACCAGATGTATCTTCCTCTGTCTTCTAAGTTTCAGAATCCTGAAAACTTGTGCATACTCTTAGCTATGGGACACATAGGAAGTATGGTTAAAAAACAAAACATGTTAGATTATTACTAAGATACAAAAATGCTTGAGCACTAATCAATTTTCAAGTTGTTAATTATTTTCATATTCAATTTACTTACCTGGTTCTGGCATGGTCCAAGCCTCACATTTGAAAAGCTCGCTGGGGTCAGATGATTTCCCTATGCCAGTAATATTTGCAGCGGCGATTTTGAATTCATAGTATGCATTTTCGTGCAAATCCTCTACCTTTACAAAAAAATGAGCATTACAAAAAAAAAATAAATCCAAAATTAATGTAGGTAATAACCATATGACCTCATAATAAGAGCAAACCAATTAAGAACTGTTTATTTCAGGGATCTCCAACCTTGGCAACTTTAAGACTTGTGGACTTCAACTCCCAGAATTCCTCAGCCAGCAAAGCTTAAAGTTGCCAAGGTTGGAGACCCCTGGTTTATTTCACTTGGACTTGACTTCTGCAAAAGAGAATAAACAAGATTTTTTTTTAAAAAAAAAATGCAAAATACAAATAATTACAAATATGATCAAATCCTAAAAAGGAAGATTCAACTCAAAATGCAACTCAAAAGTAATAATGGAAACGCGACCTGTGGTGCCCCCAACTTTTTGGGTACCAGGGACCAGTTCCATGGAGAGAGATTTTTCTCTCCAGAGGGGGCCTGGTTTCACATGCTGCCTGCATCCCGTGGATGGGACTTCATTTCTTTGTGTGGTCCAGTTTCTGCCATGCCACAGACCAGTGCCATGGACTGGAAGTTGGAGACCCCTGCCTTAATGGATTAGATAGCTTTTGGCATCATGAGCATTTGTAGATGATAACCTAAAATTGCTTTATATTACACTGAGATGATCCAAGCTTTCAATGAGAGGTTGCTAATTTGGAAGGTTGATACACGAGACACAATTTTGATAATCTGGGTCATCAAAGGATGTATAATTATCATTTAGTTTCAAATCAGGCACAAATTAAATTGCATTATGTTAACTTTCTATAGTTTTTTTTTTTCTTCCTTGCATTTTCCCACAAGCAAAGTGTCTACTTTGTTCAGATCAAACCAGTATCGATCCATTAGTTGCAACAGGAACTGATACCATTGAATGAAAGAACGGGAATAGAAGGGAACAGAACAGAACAGAACAGAATAGAATAGAATAAGACAAATCAATAAGCAAAGAAATAAGTATTGAACATTTCATTTTTTTTTCTTATAATATGTGCGTTTGTATGCACATGAACATCCATTATTGTAATAATATTATTTCTGTGTGTATGGTATGCTCATTAATATAATTTATATTGGATTTGTACTTAGATAAGAAAAAATAATATTGTTAAATATGTTTTTTAAAATTATAGTGTGAAAGATACACCAAAATAAGATACTGCTTAGTCTATATTATGGAATCTGGTCTGGATCAGCTCATCACAGCTGATATGAAATTGGCAAAATCAAGCAATATTGGCTGCAAGTATTTAGAGCATGCAACAATACAGACCTTGTAAATCCTCTCTTTAACAAGGGAAGAGTTGACTTCATGCCAGTTGTGGTGTTTTGCCTCCCGTTTGTCCATGTAATAGCCCAGAATATTTGATCCACCACTGTATCTTGGAAGCTTCCAGCCAATGGTCATGGATTGGCCATCGCAGTTAAGAAGGGTGATACCATAAGGGTAGGACGGACAAGCTATAAAAGTCAAGCAAACTTCTGAATAGTTCACATACAAAACAATAACATCACACTGTTTTCTTTTATACTTTGATTATATTATGATGAATTTATGGACTGACTTTTCTAAGAAAATATTGCATTTACAATGCATGTTTTCTAAGAGGTAAGACCCTTGATAATCAATGGGGATTGTCCATAATAAATATATAGAACGGCATTTTTAACTCTAAGTATATTAGAAGTTAAGTAACCAAAATATTACTTCTGCCTTTCTCTGAACAATATTTTCTTTCTTCTATGACTTTGTTTGCCAAAATAATTCACCCTGAAGTCTTAGATACCAAAATAAGGCTATTTTCTCCAACTTCAATTTACATATTATTCTTTGATATTCGTCTCCTTTTATAATCCAAGCCTTTTCCCCATAGCAGGTACACACAATTTTGTGTAACAATGACTCATCATGTGGAAGCTTACCATTATGTGAAAAGTCCCCATGCTAGCAATGCATGGCGGCATCAAGATGGGAAAAAGTTTACATTTTGAGAATATGGGTAGTCCTCGACTTATGACTTGTTAAGCAAGGCAGTTGCTAAATGAGTTTTGTCTCATTTCACGACCTTTCTGTCACAGTTATTTGGTTAATCGTTGCAATTGTTTACTGAATTATATTGTTATTAAGCAAATCTGGTTTCCCACATAAACTTTACTTGTTGGAAACTGACTGGGAAGATCACAAAAGGTGAGTCCCATGACCCCGGGACTCTGCAACCATAATAAATACATCCCAATTGCCAAGCACCCAAAATTTTGATCATGTGACCATGAAGATGCTGTGATGGTCGTAAGTGTGAAAAATGGGCATAAGTCACTGTTTTCAGTGCCATTGTAACTTCAAATGGTCACTAAATGAATGGCTGTAAGTCTACTACCCATAATGGCTGTTGCTACTGGTTACTACTGCTGAGGTTACTATGGTGTTACTATGGAGAAACAACTTCTAATGGATCAGACTCCTCCTTAAACTTTCAAAACATACGCTTGACCAAGTCCCACTTACTGAGGGCCGCCTGTACTGTGATGGGGTCAGATTCCTGCGAATTTTCACTCATCCCCACTGCGTTTGCTGCTTTCACACGGAAGATGTATTTCTCTCCTGTTGTCAGGCCATGCATGGTGAACCTGAAGAAACAAGGAGGTGAGCTGCTATTGCTGCTTAATTTTAAAGGCATCTGCTTGGACTGTTACAAAATGAAGAGGCTTACCCTATCCATGCAACAAACAATTTATCTGTGCAAAACAGCAGCAAGGTGGAAAACTATGAATCTAGAAACTTGTCCGCTCTGCTTTTAAGACAGGAGGCCTGAGCAGGTTGTCCATACCAATATGCCCAATGGGATTTTTGCAGACTGTTGATCAGGTTCCTACTTACACAGACAATGGATGGTTCAGAGAAACTGTACTTGTTTTTTTCAGAGAAGATTGCTTTATTTCTGTCTTTGGGACAGAAGACAGATCCACACTTTCTGCTTGGCCTATTGTGTTGTGGGTATAGGCACAACAAAAACAGGCCACCACTTTGTGGGGACATTCTGCCACTCCTACACCATTGCAAATGCCTTTGTTTTCCAGTTTAATTCAATGTAATTCACTGTTTTCCCACCTGAGCTGTCTTAAAACCTTTAGTGTAGATCAGCGGTGTCAAACTCACAGCCCATGGGCCGGGTGCATCATGCACGCCCAACCCCGGTTTAGCGAAGGGGGAAAAAGTCATGATACGTCACATGATGACAACATGACACCGCGAGTTTGAAACCCCTGGTGTGGAGATGATCTTCAACATGTCATTCCATTCCAGTAAGAGGCCCAGCTCTGATTGGCTGCAAAGCTGGCAACTCCCTCCCACCAACAGCCAGTCACTTTTCTAAACAGCCCTCCTGCTATGTTCTCTGCTGTTTTATTTGTTTATTTATTAATTCATTTTTTTAATTGTATTTTGTCAAGCATGTATTTTATGACAGGTACAAGTGTAAACATAATTATAAATACATGAAATGATACGAATAAAAGAAAACATTAGGACAGGGACGGTAGGCACGCTGCTGCACTTATGCATGCCCCTTACAGACCTCTTAGGAATGGGGTGAGGTCTACAGTGGACAGTCTAAGGTTAAAGTTTTGGGGGTTTGGGGGAGAAACTACAGAGTCAGGTAGTGCATTCCAGGAGTTGACAACTCTGTTACTGAAGTCATATTTTCTGCAGTCTAGTTTGGATCGGTTTACCATGAGTTTGTATCTATTGTGTGCTCTTGTATTGTTTTAGTTGAAACTGAAGTATTCTTTGGCTGGTAGGACATTGAAGCAGATGATTTTATGTACTATGCTTAGGTCAGACCAAAGACAGCAAAGTTCTAAGTTGTCTAAGCCCAAAATTTTAAGTCTGGTGGCATAAGGTATTTTGTTGTGAGCAGATGAGTGGAGGACTTTTCTTGTGAAATATCTCTGGACTCGTTCGATTGTATTATTGTCTGATATGCAGTGAAGGTTCCAGATGAGCTGTATTCAAGAATTGGTCTGGCAAAAGTTTTGTATGCCCTAATTTGCCCTAATTTGCAGTTCAATATTACCGGAGAATAAGCTACGCAAGATTAGGTTAACAACTCTTAATGGTTTTTTAGCAATATTAAATGCTAATGCTCACTGTTAAAGTGAGTTCTGGCACTTAGATTATTTGAGATGAGTACTCCAAGGTCTTTGACAGAGTGAGAGTCATCTGTTAGGTCGTATCCACCCAGCTTGTATTTTGTGTTCTGATTTTTTCTGCCAATGTGTAAGACAGAGCATTTGTTGGTTGAGATTTGGAGTTGCCAATTGTTTGACCATTCTGAAGAGTAGCAGCATTGTCAGTGCTGTTGAATAGTTTTACATCATCAGCGAAGAGAACACAGTTGCTTCTTATATGATCATAAAGATAATTTATATAACGTATAAAGAGTGTGGGTTCTAAAATGCTGCCTTGAGGGACACTGCTGTTAATAGGTGCAGGGTTAGATAAGGTGTTCCCTATTTTGGCTACTTGTTGCCTGTTTGATAGGAACGCAGCTATCTTGTGGTTTCTCCAATGATGGCCCATTAAATAGTTGGATTATCCTCATCCTAGAACAGAGATGTCCAACCTTGGCAACTCTAAGAACTGTGAAGCTTCTTGGATGAGAAGCAAAACATCTTCAAAAGAAAAAACAAGAAAGTCCAGTTGCCTCCTGAAAAAGCACCTTTGGGACAACCATGACCTGGATGACTGGGAATCTCTACAGACTTTTAGCGATACAATTTGGGATGAACACCCTTTGAATGACGTGGGAGTAGGAATGGATTTCCAGAGAAAAAAATTGCAGACTACAGGAACCAGGAGCACTACTCAGGTGACCCTGAGGACACAGATAAATCCCTAAGTGCTTCAATGACCCTCTAAAACAGTGGTTCTCAACCTTCCTAATGCCGCGACCCTTTAATACAGTTCCTCATGTTGTGGTGACCCCCAACCAGTGGTTCTAAATTTTTTTACTACTGGTTCTGTGGGTGAGGCTTATTTTGTGGGCGTGGCTTGGAGGTCATGTGACTGGGTGGGTGTGGCTAGCTGGTCATGTGACCGGGTGGCCATGGCTATGTCTATAGGGACTACTCAGAGGGCTGAAAAAAGTCATTTCTGACAGGTCCTCGCACTTTTGACTGGTCCTCACACTTATGACCATCCTCACATTTATGCCCATGCAGCATTCTTAACAACCATGTCACTCATTTCACAACTGCTTCTCTTCACCATGGTGACAAGATAGGGCAAAAACGTAAAATGTGAGGTCAGTCGTAAGTTCAAAGACTGGTCAAAAGTGCGAGACCAGTCAGAAATAACTTTTTCAGCCCTCTGAGTAGTCCATATGCATAAAAGGATACAGCAATAGAGAGGGATGAAGGAAGGGAAGGGAAATTAGAGTAGGAGGGAGGGTAAGAGAGGGAGGAAGAGAGGAGGAGAAGGAGAAAGGAAGAGGAAGTAGGAAGGAGAAGAAGAGGGGGAGGAAGAGAAAGTAAGAAGGAAAGAAAAGAGAGAGGTGGTAGGTTTGAGGAGAAAGATTGCTGTACAATAAAAAAGATGAAAGGGAAGAAAGGCAACCCCAAACAAATATAAAGATATTAAGATAAAGAATGAATTGTTAAACTTTAAAGAATAAAAGACAACAAATATGAATAAATAACAATAATTAGAAACACACATACAAACATACAATGTATTTTCTTTGAACAGAGTATTTGGCTGGTTCATAAATTTAAACAGTGTTTAGTCATTTCAATTAAATTTACAATTTCTATATTTCCTTTTTGCCATATTTATTCCTCATCTATTTTTGTAAAAAACCAATATTACCCTTCATCCTCATCTCTAATCTTAATCAAATACAATTCTTCCCTTCTATTCTATATTATACCCCTTCCCATTGTCATCTATTTTTATATCCATCCTCCCATTGGTTAATTATGAAATATTACAGTTGTTTAATATGAATTCAACATTTTAATATAAATCAATTAGTTATATAACTACCTTTTTTGTATATTAATCAATATGAACATGAATATTCCAATTATTTCCATGCAATCCAATTTCTTACAAATCAATTAATTATATTTACCAATAATAATAAACCAAATAATTTCCCCCATATATTCCTCCAAACCACAACTTAACCATTTCTGCTTTCAACACAATATACAATTAATAGTATCTCAATTATTACAATTCCCTAATTAAATAGAGCTTTTTTTCTTTTGTGTTTTAAAATCTCCTCTTTTTCCCTAAATTTCCCGTTGTTTGCACCTACCTTTTTTGGTGAGGAAAAAGAAATCTGCCTAATTTTCCAACGTGCAAAGCCAACAGCCTGCTTTACTTTCTCTTTCGTTTTTCAGTATAGCTGGGCGGGGGGGGGGGGGGGAAATCTGCACTGTTTCCAAGCAAGCAAAAGAGCCCTGAGCAAAACAGCTGAGAGCAAATCAGCTGGGGGTCGGGAGCCGATCTAATCAAGGGCTAATTAGCCTATGCTGAAGCTCCAGGGGCCAATAAAATTACAAAAAAACACCGAACCCTTTGTTAAATTGCTGGCTCCCCCGCCCCTCACCCACCACTATTTATTGGCAATAAATAGTGGTGCGGAGGGGTGGGGCAAGCCAGCAATTTAACAAAGGGTTCGGCTGCACCACTGGCTCTAGGGCAGCCCTTTGAAGCCCCGCGGCAAGAATTTAAACAGTTTTTTTTCCTCTAGCCATCGAGGCAGCAATAGATTGGGAGTGGGCGGGTTAAACGAACGGCCGGCGATCCAACAGAGCAGAGAGTGAGGGTGAGTGAAGGCGTGGGGGGGGAGAGGGCTTTGGCGACCCCTGTGAATTGGCCATTCGACCCCCAAAGGGGTCGTGACCCCCAGGTTGAGAACCGCTGCTCTAAAAGGATTCAAATGACCAGCTGTCTGAAAGGAATATAAATCCTTCCATTCCCCACCATCCTGTCACAGCTGAAGAAGCTTCTTGGATGAGAAGTGAAACATCTTCAAAGAAAAAGCAAGAAAGTCCAATTGCTTCCTGAAAAAGCACCTTTGGGACAACCATGACCTGGATGACTGAGAATCTCCAGAGACTTCTAAGTACAGTGAACTTCAACTCCCAGAATTCCCCACCAGCCATGCAATTAACCAAAATATATACATGCACATGTGGAAGAGCAAGCAATTCTTTAAACACATTATATTGCTTTTACCTGTTATACTTGATTGGCTTATGGTTACAGGCTTCCCAATGATTTGATCCTGCCACAGAATAATCAATGTAATAGCCAATCAGATCTTCTTCATGTTTTGGCTTGTCCCAGTTCACAATAACAGAGGTTTTTGTGTTTCTTGTCGCAACAACACATCCAGGGGATGAGGGTGCCACTGCAGCACAAAGAAAGACACTTACTCTCTTCATAACAATTAACACATTGGTATATGTTTGTAAGCCACCCAGAGTCACTCTAGACCAGATTGGTAGTATATAAGTCAAATAAATGAAATAAATAAGTAATATAATAATATAACCAATTTTTCTCAAGTCTACATGTGATTTTCCTAGCAAATATTAGAAGATGCCACCATGCTGCAAATTCAAAATAATAATATTTTACAGTTGGTTGTACTTCCATCCAGATGTTTAGACTGGATCTGGCATTTTTATCCACCTATCCTTCCCATTACTAGATTCCTGAATTGGTCTGAACATTTCTAAAGAAGAGGGGAGGATGTAATTTTTAAAAAAACCATCTTGGTTTCCGAACTATCAATTGGTCTAGGGATTTCCAAGTTGAAAATAAATCCAGTATCCCTCTAAAATATACATTATGTAAATGTGACCTTTGGAGAAATTCACAAGGCTGACCTTGGGGAGAAAATCTCATTAAAATTCCTCCTCCCTCATTCACTGGGATCTGCCTCTGTTTGCACACAAGAAAGTTCAGGGAGGAGATGGAGCTTCTCCATGACAACTAATACCCATTTCAGTGGCAGCTGGACCGGTCCTTTGGGTTTCAAAAGTGCTGATGTCTGAGACACATTTGGAGCTTATGTCTCCTTCCCTAAAATCCTCAAACCCACTGTGCCAATGGCCATGTCTCTGACAAAGAAAGAATGCGCTAATCAAAGTCCCTGCGAAACGTCGGTGTATAGCACAACTCAAAGCAAGTCAAATGTGTATGTTTTGGAAAGCAATAGATCCTAGGAAATACTAGGGCCATGATTTTTATTCTGAGCTTTGATAAGTTATCTCAAAGTTTCTCGGTCAATTTTTTGTTGCAAAACAGAAGGCTGTTCATTGCTAAATTAATTCTCACAGAACTTCCCCCCCCCACCAGTATTGTTTCTTGTTCTATATGAGAACTAGGCATCCAGGGGGGCTGGGGGGGGCGCTCAGGATGAAATACACCCCTACTCTCATTTTCATGGTTTCTGGAACCCCACTTGATATCTATAGCTGAAAATCAGGCAGTTTAGAGCCATTTTGAATGGGAAACATATAAAGTCTGCATTTTAAGTAACTAAGTTAAGAGTTAAAAAAATAAAATAAGGAAAACTCCAAACTTTTTCAACCTAAAGAGAAGCTGGAAAAGTAGGTCTTGGGCACTTTATACCCCAATCTTGCCCAGCTGTGTTCTTTCTCCCTTCAAAAGCAATCAAGCTGTCTGGCCTTGGCCACCAAGAGTTTTCTATCTATCACATGTTTTAAGCATATTTGCATTTATTTGACAGATTTATACCCTGCCTTCGTTCCAAGATTTCAAATAACCAGGGCTGGCTCTAAGCTAAGGATGAGTAGGCACCAGCCTAGAGGTACCAAATTAGAATAGAATAGAATAGAATAGAATAGAATAGAATAGAATAGAATAGAATAGAATAGAATAGAATAGAATAGAATTTTTTATTGGCCAAGTGTGATTGGACACACCAGGAATTTGTCTTGGTGCATACGCTCTCAGTGTTCATAAAAGAAAAGATACATTCATCAAGAATCATAAGGTACAACACTTAACGATAGTCATAGGGTACAAATAAGCAATCAGGAAACAATATCAATATAAATCGTAAGTATACAAGCAACAAAGGGACTACCAAAAATGGTGAAGACTTCCAAAAATCACAATTGGAAAAAAAGCAAAAAAACCCACCAATTAGTAGTAGACCCCATGAGCCAACGTGCCTGCTTGAGCGTTAAATACAATTTCACAGAATTGTTACCATAAGACAAAAATGGGTACTGATGTAATTTTAACAACCACTTGTCTGAAATGGTAAATGGTTTCCTGCTTCAACCAGAGAGTTGGACTAGAAGACCTCCAAGGTCTCCCACACTCTTATTCTGTTACTTACTCTGCAATAGGGTGGAAATGTCTGAGAAAAGGAAAAATAAAACCATTTTCCAAACCTGAAAATCGTAAAACTCAAAAATTCAAAGGAAAAAAAAAGGAACAAGAGGGCACTTTTTTGAAATTCCTACCAAAATGGGAGAAAGAGTCAAATAGCAATAGTACTTAGATTTATATACTACTTCATAGTGCTTTTACAGCCCTCTCTAAACGGTTTACAGAGTCAGCATATTGCCCCCAACAATCTGGGTCCTCATTTTACCCACCTTGGAAGGATGGAAGGCTGAGTCAACCTTGAGCCTGGTGAGATTTGAACTGCCGAACTGCAGCTAGCAGTCAGCTGAAGTAGCCTGCAGTACTGCACTCTAACCATTGCAACATCTCAGCTCTCAAAGGGGATGAGCCAGTTTATGAGTTTGACTAGGGTGCCAACATGTCTACAGCTGGCCTTACAAATAACATTTTCCTTCAATTTCCCCTGTAATAATAATCCTGAAAATTAAGCAATGCTGAAGGTGGGCGAGCGGCCCAAGGTCAGCTAGACTTCCATAGCTGGAGAAAGATTTGTTCCCGAATCACCCTAGCCCTAATCCAACATGGAACATTCCTCACCGATGGCCTCTTTTGCTTGAATAGGTGCTGTTATTTCAGAAGGATCACTAATCCCATGCTTGCTGGCTGACAAAACTCGGAAAACATAGGATTTCCCTTCCGCAAGATCAAATACCGCATAACGAGGGGATCGGACTGGCACTTCAGCATTGACCCTCTGCCAAGTCCCACTGCCAACAACAGACTGTAAAGAAAAGAACAAGATCATTACCACATGTACAGAGCTGCAAATGTCCTCCAAGTACTTGAATTAAAAGTACTTGAATTAATGAACAATAGCTACACAATCTTCTGTTTCTTAAATAATCTGTCATAGGTTGGGGACCGCTGTTCTGGAGGATGTCATTAGTTCATTCGAGGCTAATCGTGAGCATATTTTTCCAGAAATAAAAGCTGTATGGGAACTCTGTCCCAGATAGGTGTATCAAAAGACCTTTTCTGAATCTGCACCAGTGGTGGGTTGCCCCCGGTTCAGACCGGTTCAAAAGAACCAGTAGAAAAACCGGTGGGAGGCTCTGCCCACCACCCTGGATGTTGTCGTAGGTGATCTGTGCATGTGCAGAAGCTCGGCGCATGCGCGATCCCGTTGCGAACCGGTAGTAAAGGTAAGTAGAACCCGCCCCTGATCTGCACCCTTCTAAGTGTATGGGGTTACACTAATTTATAAATAAAATAAATAACTTTATTGTCATTGTATGTGTATACACAATATACCCATACAACAACATTCACTTAACACCCAAGACCAGGTCCAACACACATAACAATCCCCAAACACACTCCCACCCACCACAATTCCCCACTCCTAAACCACCCAAAGACCAAGTAATACTGTCCAACAGCTCACTGATGGTGGCCCTTAAATTCATTGTTGAGTGCAATTATAGCTCTGGGATAAAAACTATTCAGAAAACGTGTGGTCTGAGTTTTAATTGTTCTGTATCATCTGCCATAAGGCAACAGTCCAAAAAGATTGTAAGCAGGATAGGAAGAGTCTCTGAGAATGTTATGCAACTTTCTCAAACAGCAAGATTCGAAGATGTCGTCCAGGGTTGGTAGCTGGAGTCCGATGATATTCTGGGTAGTTTTAATGATTCTCTGTAGAGCTTTTTTGTCTGCTACAGAGCTGCTCCCATACCATACAAGAATGCCGTATGTCAGAACACTCTCAATGGTGCTGCGATAGTAGGACAGAAGTAGATGCTGAGATAGATTTATCTTCCTGAGATAGATTTATCTATTCAGGGATGGTAAGATCAGAGCAAGTATCAGTCTTTACTATCTGCTTTAGGTAGCTCCACACATGCCCAGATTTTTTGTAGAAGGCTAAACTACTTCAGCCTCTATCCTGCTCCTACGGCTTGCCTATTCCCAAGTCTTAGCTATCCAATATTCCCCCCTACAAAAAAAGCACTTTTCCCACAATCCTCAATTTCAATATCATTTAAATAAATGTAACTAAAGCAATTTTTGTCTGGGAACTCTTCAATCATCCCGATTTAAATAGATTGGACAGCCATTTGACTGAAATAGTATAGGGTCTCCTGCTTGAGCAGGGGGTTGCACTAGAATAGGGGTCTCCCAACTTGGCAACTTTATGGACTTCAGCTCCCAGAATTCCCCAGCCAGCATGGCTAGCTAAGGAATTCAAGGAGTTGAAATCCACAAGTCTTAAAGTTGCCAAATTTGGACACCCCTGGATTAGAAAACCTCCAATAATGCTGTTATTCTGCTAATGTTCGTATTTTTTACCTTTTTGCTACTAGGCAGATTATTTGACATAGATAAATCAACTTTATTGTCATTTTTTACTGTGGGCACACTGGCACATGTTAAAAATGAAATGTTGCTGCCCGCTCTCAAAAATGTACAGATACATAACACATAACACAAATACTACACACACACACACACAAACCTTCCTACACCCATGCATATAAATACCCAAGTTTCCCCAGAAATAAGACTGGGTCTTATTTTCTTTTGGGCCCCGAAATAAGCACTAGGGTTTATTTTTGGGGAGATGTCTTATTTTTTTCCCATGTAAGAAGTGGATGCCCACTTCTTTTGCTTGCTCGCAGTGGGGCCAAGTGACACAACAGTGCCATTGCCACAAGGTGAGTTGGGGGGTGTGGAGCTGCCCCATGCACCCTGCATCAGCTTACCTCAGGGCTCCCGCAGCCAGGCCATCCATGCTCCGACATCTGCCTCACAGCCACAGCACCAACACACTGCTCAGCCTTCTGCTCTATTGTGGCCGCGAGCAAGCAGAAGTAGTGGGCCAGCAGCCACATGGGCTGCTGCTGCGCATTAGGCTGCCAGTGCTGCCGCTGTGAGGCAGTTGTCAGGGGGAGATGACATGGCTGCGGTGGCCCTGAGATAAGCCGGTGTGGGGTGCATGGAGCAGCTCCACCACCACCCTGCCTCACCTCACCTCATGGCCATGGCACCACAAGCAACCAGATGGAATGGGCGGACAGCCAGCTGTGCAGGCTCTTAAGGAAGGCTTATTTGGGGGGAAGGGCTTATATTAGACACACATGTAAAAAACATGCTAGGTCTTATTTTTGGGATAGGTCTTATTTTTAGGATAGGTCTTATTTTTGGGAAAACAGGGTGTGGGTCAGACCAAAACAGGGCAGCAGGTTCTGACCAGTTCTGGAGAACCGGTAGCAGAAATTTTGAGTAGTTCAGAGAACAGCTAATAAAAATTCTGACTGGCACCGCCCTCATCTATTCTCTGCCTCCCAAGTTCCAGCCAATTGGGAGGAAATGGGGATTTTGCAGTAACCTTTCCCTGGAGGGGGGTGAGAATGGAGATTTTACAGTATCCTTCCCCTGCCACACCCACATCCACCAAGCCATGCCACGCCCACCAAGCCACGCCCACAGAACCGGTAGTAAAAAATTTTGAAACCCACCAATGGTGTGGGTGTGAGTATGTGTATAAATCACTGCCCATCCTAAATACATATTGGAAAAAGGAAGCTTGAGAGTTCACAAGGTTGATACTATATGAAACAAAACTGTGACCGAATCTGGATGAAGAAGGATGTGGTCCTAAAATGGCTTCCAGCCAAATGCCACTATAAAGCACAGTACCTTCTCGATGAAATATGATAATGGGTTTCTGCCATGAGGAACAGGTGGGTCCCAACTGAGAACAACATATGTTCTGCTGGTTTCTGAAGCATGCACGTTGGTGGGAGGTCCGGGGATTTTAACATCACCTAGAAGAGTAATACACTCAATAACTGTTCAGCACCAGATTAATCTCCCAGGCTAGCACTGATGCAAAAAGTTGTCTTTCCAAAATATCTCATTAGAGCGCATTGCTCAGCTATTAAGGGCTCTACATCAGCTTTGTGATTTATCAAAGCTAATTTGTTTCCAGTTTGTGAAAGCCAAGCAAGAAGAGTAATTTTTCACAGCTGGCTTTAAAAAAAAAGAAAGAAAGAAATTGAAGGGGGGGGAGGAAGAGGAAATATTGCAAAAATCTCCTAAGATTTTTGTTTTACTTTGATCATATTTGAATCGCTTTCATGTGCGGTACTAAATGCCCTGATAAAGTCTTCATGCTTTATGCAAATAGGAGACAGGTTGATCAAAGTGTGGAGCCCGAGAGTTTCTGCCTCTGAAAAAATGAGCAAGGAAAAAATTTGCATGAAGGATCACAGCAATTAAATATAAAATCATACTGGCAAAAAAAGAAAGGGGGGGGGGAGGATGGTGTAGAAACTACTTCTAGTTTAGGAATGACAATGAGAATCGGGGTAATATATGGCACAGGAATGAATTGTCATTTTCCTGTAACAACTGTGGCTGTTCTCCATTTCTCATCAAAGATCAGCAGTTCAAAGAGAGGATGTGAGCTTTAAGATTCATCTGGAATGGCTCAGCTTGCCTGAGCTGGTTTAATATTAGTCCTAGTCAGAGAAAATCCCCAACACTTTTTAAATACTATCACTCCTGGGGCCGCTCTTGTAGGCATCTCCACACCTGTTTTCCTTCAAAAGCTGAACCCCAAGATATTTGGTAGACAAAATAGCTCACCACAAAAGGAGAGGAAAAAAATATAAAACTTGTGACTTGATTTGCCTTAACTATTATCACCGACGACCATTCTCTAGGCACTGAGAGAAATATCACTTTGTATTTTAGCACATTGTACCTATACATTTTGGATTGCAATTTGAATTTGGAAGAAAATCAGCCCCATGCTGATTCACTAGACTTTTCTGGGTCTCTAAGTTTCATATTCAAAAGAGAAAAAAAAAAAAGGTGTTTCTGCTCTGGGAAGACAAATGTTAAAATATATTTACACTGTGGTCTTAAACTGCATCAGCAGGTATGATTTATTGTGCTTTAAACTCTAAAGCACTTCAACAAATTGCACTTCTTAAGATTCTGGTGGAAAACCAGAAAAATTAAAATAGCAATACCGGGATATCCTGATAACGCAAACATGTAGAATGCTTACATGCACAAAATGAAAATGGAATTTCCTGATACTCAAAACAATAATCACTCAGAAATGAATTAACTTAAGTTCTCAGGTTCTTCTCCTAACTAAATTCCTCATGTAGGAAACAAGAGAAATGCACATGTTTAATTCCATATTAAATGCATAAAGAAAAGAATCTATACAGAAAAAGAAATTTGAATGTCAGCCAGAAGACGAAAGTTTTAGTAACAGCCACAGAAGTACTGTGGGTATGTCTATTATCTTGCCTCTGTAGAAGTTACGTACCTTCAAAGTCGTCATAATGGAGGATAATATCCCTGCCTCCCTCCATGAGAATAGCTGAAGTAAGGGAAAAAAACAGTGTTTATATTTAAGTTTCTGTACTAATAGAACACCTTCTGAAAATTACATTGAATCATCTTCTTTGCAGTATTTTGATTGCATCTCAGTTATCATGGGTTTTTATATCAGCAACATTAGGCAAAGTTAGATGTTGATAGTTCTAGCATCGAGGTTGTTAATTCAGATGATGCTAAAGGTGAACAAACCCTTAAAAGATCACCTTTTTATTCTGAACAAATTCATCGTCTGTCACTCAGGACAAAAATGAGGCAAGTGTCAGGTGTAATATCATTTGTCAGTGGAATCTTTTCCACACATATTTACGTATCAAAGAGCTGGACCACTGCAGGTAATCCTCGATTTATGGCTACAATTGAGCTCAAAATTTCCACTGGTAGCTGTTAAGTGAATCGTGCCCCATTTTACCACCTTTTTTTTGGGCCACGGTTGTTAAGCAAGTCACTGCAGTTGTTAAGTGAATCATGTGGTCATTAAGTGAATCTGGCTTAATGACCCATTGACATGGCTTGTCGGAGGGCAGCTGGGATGGTTACACATCACCCTCAGGACATTGCAACTGTCGTAAATACAGGCCGATTGCCAAATGCCTGAATTTTGATCACATGACCATGGAGATGCTGCAATGGTCGTTAAGTGTGAAAAATGGTCATAAGTCACTTTTTTCAATGATGTTGTAACTTTGAACAGTCACTAAACAAATGGTTGTAAGTCGAGGACTACCTGTATACAGAGTGCAGGACAACTGTTGAAAGTTATTAGCCATACTAGTTCACAATGGGACCTCCACATATCTCTCTCCCTCCCTCTCTCTCTCTCTCTCTTTCCCTCCCTCCCTCCCTTCCTCCCTCTCTCTTTCTCTGTGTATACATAAATACATACATACATGGAAACATGCGGAAAAGGCCTTCATCCTGCAATGGATAGGCAATGGCTAAAATAATGAGGAAGAGGAAGAGGAGGACGAGGAGGAGGATGGTGATGGTGATGATGATCATACATACATACATACATACATACACTGAAATCATAACACTTATTTTAAGTAGCCATAAGTGAGCTGCCTGCAAGCCTGATTTATGTCAAAAACGAAATTTAACCTGCCCCACTCATTTAGCAGCAAGTTTCCTCTTTTATAAGTCTACTTAGAATTTCCCCTGAAGAAACATGGCAATTCTTTTTTCTTACTCTGAGACCTCTCCAGGTCCACGGGGTCAAGAGCTGCCACAGCATCAGAGAATCTTGAAGGCCGGCTGATTCCTGCCTTGTTGACGGCCCTCACTCGGAAAATGTAGGAACGCCCTTCCAACAAGCCGGTCACTGGATATTTGCAGATTTTTACAGGAGCATCATTGCATTGCACCCAGTTTTCGGTACCCACTTCACATCTGCAAATAACAGAAAGATGGCGAGGAAAATTTCATTTTCAAGATTTTCTATCAATCCACTTGAGCTGTGAGAATGATTTCTTTAAACTGGCTGACTGGTGAATCAGATGCCAAATATAGTTGAAATGAGGTAAGTATAAAATAATAGGCATTAGGATAAAATATTGTAACTTCACATGTATACAGTGAGGAAAAAGGAAATTGTTGTGGCTAGCTCATGAACATGGGCAACCACAATGATGTTAATTGGCTTCCAAACAGCAGGTACAACCAAGCAGT
This sequence comes from Arizona elegans, assembly GCA_022577455.1. Lineage (NCBI taxonomy): Eukaryota > Metazoa > Chordata > Lepidosauria > Squamata > Colubridae > Arizona > Arizona elegans. The sequence goes on along the minus strand of JAKOOJ010000001.1, from coordinate 205,727,804 downwards.
TGTGGTTCTGCTCCTTTTTATATGCACAATCCTGTCATTTTGAAGCCAGTGACTATTGCTCTGGATAGCAATAAGCAACAGCAGTTAGACTTATATACCGCTTCATAGTGCTTTACAACCCTCCTTAAATGGTATACAAAGTCAGCTTATTGCTCCCAACAATCTGGATCCTCATTTTACTGACCTCAAAAGGATTGAAGGCTTAGTCAATCTTGAGCCGGTCAGGATCGAACTTCTGGCAGTGAGCAGAGTTAGCCTGCAATACTGCATTCTAACCACTGAGCTACCAGGGCTTCTGTGCATCTGATGCACCTCCTTCAAGCCCCCGAAATTTGCTTAGCAAGAGTTCAAAAGTGGTTTTTCCTTGCCTCCTTTTTAGGGCTGAGAGAAGAATGATTGGTCCAAGGTTACCCAACTGGTTTTGTGCCTAAGATGGAGCTAAAAGCAAGGTATCCATATTTCCAGACTGGTGCTTTAACCACCAGCCCAAACTAGCCCAGGCACTCTCATAAATAGCTTTTAAGCAGAATTGGATAACTTAATCCATCAAGGGCTGGTAGTGTTGAGATGCAAGGCAGAGGATTGTGTGCCTTGAAATAATAATAGCAGGGCAGCAATGGCAAGAGAGGGGTATGTTTCCGTGTCCCACTTGCAAGTCCCCTTCAGGCATTTGGCAAAATGTTAAACTAAGTTGGTCCTTGACTTGAACAGCAGGACCAATTTGTTATATAAGTTGAACATGGCATATTTCCCAGGAAGTGAATGTGACTCAGGAATATTTGACAATTTGACCTATAGGATTATGTGGAATGGACAAAGCATGTGAAAAGCTCCTCGCACATATCTTTAGCAGGTTCACTGAATACACATTCAAGGAGTGAAGTTAATGAAGATTGAACATCAGTCATTAGGGGTAAATAAGACCAGGAGAACCACTGTGGTCTAGTGGTTAGGATGCTGGCTTAGGAACCAGGAGATAGTGAGTCCAGGCTTAAAGATGGAAGCCAACTGGGTGATCTTGGGCCAATTGCTGCAGGGTTGTTGAGGGGAAAATAGGAGGAAGGAGTACTAGGTATGTTCACCTCCTTGACTTATTTTAAAAAAATTAATAAAGATAGGATAAAAATCAAATAAATAAAATAAAATAATCCCACTATCACCTAACAAAAGAGGAAATTAACATATTAACCTAACAAGTAGGAAACCAAGAAATAAGGAACTAAATGATTCATATGTGTAAGCCATTCACTTTGTAACTGTGATCACCAGATAGCAACTTGCAGAGAGGGATGTGTAGTGCAGATCATACCTAATTATTATTTATTATTATTATTAATTAATTATTAATGCATAATTACAATGACTATATTTTCTCAGAAAAAAATAAAAGAAAGACCTGAAACGGGGGTAAATCTAAAAGAGATGCATTAGATAAGAATTGTAATTGTGTAAACTTTGCTTTATGAAAGATAATTCAAGAGCAAAACAAAAACTTTACAAATATATATATTCTACTAAAAATATCTAAAATTAAACAGTACATGTAAACTTATTTTTAAAAAGTACAATTCAGGTTCTATAGTTTTCAGATGAATGTGAAGGATTGTACATTAAGTGGTCTCATTTGCAAGGTAAAATTTAAATGACCAAAATAAAGGACTCAAATGAGTTGTTAAAAAATAAATAAAGCTAGAAGGACAGTTTTCTGAAATAAAGGACTGACCTTTATAAAAAATGAAAAAAAAAGATGTGTGGTCATTCTATCCAGAACAGGCATTTCAGATCATCTCTGCTAAAAGATTCTTCAATGGAGTAATATTTTTAGTGCTAATTTATCACATATTGAGCAATTAAAAGATCTTCATTTGAGTGTATGTGTGAATCAGTTCAAAGAGACCCAGACTGATCTGGAGATTTATAACTTGTTGAAAAACTACAAAAGGCCATAAATTCCATTGAAATAAAACTTGAACAATATCATACTAACTTGCCATAGAAAGCAAAACCTACATCAAATTCAAAAACTGTCTTTTGAGCACTGATAATTTATTTGAAATATAGAAGAATCAAATGCTATTCCTTCCGCATATACCTGTCCACAAAATAGCCGATCACCGGAGCTTCATGGGTTATATTTGGTGGTTTCCAAGTAACAATAACATAATCTCTGTTGGCATCATGGCAGCTCACATCCATTGGTGCCCCAGGGGCCCCCATCACTAGGGCATCAGCATCTAAAACCCCAAGAAAAAACTCAGATAAAATCACCCTTGACACACTAGTGGGTGACAGTGGGGGTTTCCCTCACAAACAAGTGAATTCACTTTTTTCCATTCTTGAGCTAGCAGAAAAGCACACCAGCATTAATTATAATAATTAATAAGTAATTAATTATGATGTCTTCATTAAGGGAGAATATTTGTAGCTCGGGATTGAAATGAGGGGTCCTTGGTGCTCTCTGAGCTTGGTTGGTTGTTGGTGGGAATGGTCTTGGAGGCTTTTCAGTTGGGCTGTTTAATGTTGGCTTGTTTGGCAGTTCCTTGATTGAGTATTGTTTACTTCTTGATTGTTGGTCTGATGTTGAACTTGGGGTTAGTCTAGGCTCATGTTGATTGCTGGGGAGAAGGTCTTTTGGTCTTTTTTGGCTTGTTGGTGATCTCTTTTGCATAGTATGTAGATGTTGTTTGTGTACATGTGTCCATTGATAGCCAATTTGTCCAAACAATCAACACCCAGATGAACCTAAAAACCTCCAAGACCACTCCCACCAACACTGACAGGGCAAGCCAGTAGACTTTAAATTAAGAGCAAACCCCTTGCCTTACTAGCATTGATGATGTTACCTAGTTTGAGAAATTAAATATCTGCAAGAAAACAACTAAGCTCAGAGAGCACCAAAGACCTCTCACTGTCTTCATTGCGGATCCCTATTCAGTTTTAATAATAAAGACACAGAACGATGCTGTCCTTACAGTTTTCATGCAAGTCATGTTAGGGAAAATGATTGGGTCAGAATGAATTTTCCCTTCCACCAAACATCACAGGTTCTCAGGAAAAACATTCATCAAGAATTTTTCTTTATAAAGGAAAGGCCGGGCTTGGGGGAATGGAGAGTCGGTGAGTTTTAACCGATGGCTACATCAGTGAATTTAGTCATCTATCAAATCTTGCTCTAGGTTATATGTATGGAATAACATTATTCTGAAATAGAATTCTGGAACAATTCTGTTCCAAAGCAGTGGTATTCTGAAACAACTCTATATCCATGCCAAAAAAATAGACCAAGATGGAGGATTGCTGAAAAGGTGGTTGCAGAATATAGTGGGAAAACTCCATCCTAAATTAGCCTTCTATCCTCCTAATTGTTAGAAGCTGTTTGGATATCTTTTTTGATTAAGTTATTCTTTTTGAGGTATAGAGTGAAAATAGGGACAGGGAGCATGTGAAGTTTTAAAAAATAGTAATTGTTGCTGAAAATTTGCAAGAGACTTGCAAATTGGAATAGTTAAATATTAATGTCTCCATAGTGGATTGAAGATGAGACAAAAGTAACTATATAAGGACATGTCCTTTAAAAGTATTTAGCGATGCATCTTCTTACTTCCTTAACAAAACCTGAAGATTCTTTTATGGAAGTAAGCAGCAGGGCATTTTAAAAGATGTTATATCCTAATTCAGACTTTACTCTGAAATTCTCAATGGTTTTTTATGTAAATTAAGTTGCTTTCAGCCAAATTTGCTGGAGGATCAGTCTGAATTATTCAACAGAATCAAAAAGGCTGCACATTAAAATAGTAATAATATCATAAAGAGGAACCTTCGTATACCAGGAAATGGGCCTCCATATCTACCACTTTCCATATTGCATACCCATAACATGAAAGCATTTTAACAACACATATTGCCCTCACATACCAATAGTCTTAAGGATTAATGTATGGATATATGAAATTAGCACACTAATCCTTTTCAGATATTTTGGATTCCAGCTCCCATTAACCCAGGCCAATAGATCTAATAGCAAGATATTTTAGGAGTTGTGTTACCAAACATTTGACTGAAGTTAATAGTGGACAACTTTAGCTTTCTCTGGTTTCCCTAGCTCAATTCTCCTTTTTTTTTTTTAATTTGATTTATATGCCGCCCTTCTCCGGAGACTCAGGGCGGCTTACAATGTGTCCTGATACCATCTTTATTCTCCTGAGGTTGGTTTCTTCCTGTTGTTGAAGAGCACGGAGCAATATTGCAGAGAAAGGCAGCATAGCTCCAGGGAAGGCAGGAACAAGAACTGCTGAGCTTTTTCACTGAGAACATTGGTGCTTCAGGCAGAGCAAGAAATGAAAAACACAGCCCTACCATACACTCATGCAAAAATAAATGGAGCAGCATGGAAAGCTTGCAAGTACAAGCCACTTTGTGTCAGTCGGTGAGCTTCAGTAAATTCCACTGAAATCAGCTAGGCTTGTTTACAAGATGGTGAGCTTATCAACAGAGCGAAAATTTCACGGAATATAAATCAACTCACCTCTATAGTGTTCTCATCTGCTGAGAACACTAGCGGAGATTTTTAGCTCAGTCTAAAAGGCTGTATAGGAAGAAGGTGTTCTACCTGCACTTCTGGCCTTAAGGATTGGTATAATTGCTAATTTCATATATCCAGATTTGCTAAGGATTTGTTCATGTCAGGATGAGATCAAATTACAACCCTCGTTCCATCCTATATAGTCATTTCCCTTTTTTGTCAAACCAGAAAGATAACCATTCTCCTTTTCTTTCTCATGATACAAATGTGATAAAATAAATGCTAATCATGAATGCCCTCTTTAAGTTGACCATAACAAAGTTTGGCCTGTCCATTTTACAATCACCGGAACAATTTTGCAAGCAACATAGTCAAGCATTTCAAAGATTCAACCTTTTTGGAAAGCCAAAAATTTCCCACTCCCTACCCCTTCTGATTATCCCTCAAAAACAATCAAGCAGGATCAGCTCCTAAATAGCAAGGCTGTCATACCTCTGACAAACAGAAATGCAGTATATTCATGCACTCCGCCTCTGGAAATTATGCGCAGGGTGTACAAGCCTTCGTCGTCTTTGTGCAAATGAGAGAAAGACAGTGCTGCTTGTCCTTCACCAAAGTAGGGTTTTGTCCACTTGGATTCTTTGATTAGCACATCTGGAAGACAGGTTGCACTTCAGTACGTGTTAATAAGATAGCAACGATAAAGATGTATTCTGCACTGGAATCTCCAAATCAGCCATTTTAGAGCAAATATGTTGGGAAGATGCTATCATGTTTCAGATGCTATTTCTAGTAACATATAGACCTGTAGGCTAGTTTTGTAATGTTTGGTGTAGTCCTCAGACACTGTGAAGGATCCACTAATCTGTATCAATGTTACCTAATCTGAAACTTTACAATTTGTGTATTGGGGAGGACTATTGAAGCCATGTCACAAAAATTTTGTCAAGCACCTGTTTCAGCCAACAATAAACCTTCCGAACACTATTGATTAACAGAGATGGGATAAATCATTTGTTTTTTTCTCACTAAAGTCAATAGGATTTAAATATGTGTGGTTTCAACTATAGTCAGAATCAATAATTATTTCTTTACATGATTTTGATCCTTTCCAATAAAATTCGCTAACTGCAATATATATCACATTAAAATTGGAAAGAGGCAAAAAAATGACTTAAAGCCAGTGTTAGGTCTTTTGTGGAGATAGGGGTTTTGATCCTCAACAACTGTTTTGCTTAGATACCCCTTAATCAGGGGTGAAATTCAGCAGGTTTTAACAGGTTCTGGCGAATCAGTAGCGGAAATTTTGAGTAGTTTAGAGACCCGGCAAATACCACCTCTGACTGGCCCCAGAGTGGAGTGGGAATGGAGATTTTGCAATATCCTTCCCCTGCCACTCCCACCAAGCCACACCTACAGAACCTACAGAAAAATTTTGAATTTCACCCCTGCCCTTAATCAATGAACCTTAAATTTTAGGTTCTGAGCTCTGCAGACATATTCCAGTCATATTGAATGAAACATGCAGAACTGTTTAAGAAATATTAAAAAAAACCCATCTGGTTAAGTGACAACTATTATATCTGGGATGTAGAGCTCATGGAAAGTTGTCACAAATTTCAGCAATCCTTGGAAAATTCAAAAATGTAAAGGAAGCTCAGCAAAACACATTAATAATTAAGGTTCTTACCATCTCTGTACCATTCAACCCGAGGATGGAGACGCTTCAGTTCTGGTGTGACCAAGATGTTACACCTTAAAGTCAGTGTTTCCCCCTCTGTCCCAAAGGTGACTCCAAACCTCTCCAAAAACTGAACTTCAAAATGTGTGAAACAGAGTTCATCTGGCAGCGGCACTGGAGGCAAACAAGGATAAGGTTAATTGAAAAGACAATTGTTGAGATGAACCTTAGAAATTATTTAATATCCATCAACATGCCTTGATATATTTAGGTGTCTTTGAAGTGAAACAATGGAAGTCAAGATTAATGCATTGGCTATAAAGCTGAAAATAGACTTCCTCCTCCTCCTTACTTCCCTTTCAAAACCAATTCAAGGCAGCAAAAGCGACCACAAACACATGAGGCTTGCCAGATTCCTCCTAGCAGACCATTCATTCTCTCAAGCCTTCAACAATAGATGGCATGAGCTTGGTACTAGTCAGTGGTGGGTTGCTACCGGTTCGCCCCAGTTCAGGCGAACTGGTAGTGGCGGCAACAGGAGGCTCTGCCCACCTACCCTGATGCTTCTATGCATAGGCAGAAGCTTCACTCATGCGTGCCCATGAGCGAACCAGTAGTGACGGCCGGTGGTTTGGTGATCCGGTAGCGATGGCAGAGCAAGGCACTGCCTACCCGCCCAGGTGTCATTACTTCCTGGTAATGACTGTGCGCGCATGTGACGTGAAGGCGGGTGCGCTTCTGAACTGATAAGGTAGGTAAGTAGATTTCACCCCTGGTTCCTGCTCTTAATTCTTATAGACATTATTTAGAAAGAGCCTCTATCCAAGGCTCTTGGATAAAGAGCCCCTATCCATCTTAAACTCAAAGCAGAGTGCAAATTATCAACAGGTCAAGTGCTTCTGATCCACTGGTTTGAGTTTCTAGGTTAAAACCAACACCTTGAATTGAGCCTAATACTGTAGTAAATTTTTCTGGTCATCTTTTATTAAGATTCTAAGGGGAGGAGCATCTTTGTGGGTAATGACAGGTCTAGAGTTGCTTTTAACTACAAGGAGAACTTACAGCGATAGGGAAATATTCCAACAGGGTACGGCTCTTCATCCCCTCTGTATCCTAGAAGAAAGTGACAATATTGTGAACCAAGTCATTCAAGTATCTGTTTCACATCACCATGTGGCTTTACTCACTTCTCACAATCACAGCGGCATTAGTTGAGGCTTGTCCATGTATATTTGTTGCCACTGCAGTGTAAGTAGCAGTGTCATCATAGTGAGCCCTAAACAGCAAAAAGAACAAACGATGGATGACATCAAAGAAAATACCGTATATTTCGGACTATAAGATGCACAGGTGTATAAGATGCACAAAGATTTCGAAGAGCTAAGCAAGAAAAAAAAAGGTTTTGCCCTCCCTGGCCCCCATGAACACTCTGCAGGCCTCCCAAAGCCTCTGCCCGCCTCAATTTTGCGAAAAATGGGCCCGTTTTTCACAAAAACAGGATGGGTGTGGCGGGGCTTCGGGAAGACAAAAATTGCTGTATTCGGATTGTAGGAAGTTAGCACTCACCCCTCTCCTAGAAGAATGAAATATTTTAGGAAATATTAAAAAGGCAGAATATTATATTTCCCTGGATGAGAAATGGAGAAACATGTTTTAAAGACAAAGCAGCTTCCTGCCTCTCTCTTTGTCAATGGGCCAGAGGCAGAAATCCAATCCCCCACCCACCTTTGTCAATGGACCTTCATCTGCAACACAATAGGACCCATCTAGCAACAGAAACTCACCACATGGCACCTGGGAAGATTACATCAGCCAGCAAGGCTAGCTAAGACCCCCACACCCTGGGAGTCTGATAACCAATCAGGATACTCTTCCTGTGCCCCAGGAAGTTCAAAGCTCAGAGAGGGCATAAAACCAAGGCATGCTCAGCATCTCCACCCTTTTCTGTTCAGGAACTCAAACCATTAAACCATCTTTCCAAGCAGTCTCCATGTTTCCAGTGTCTTTTTCCCCACTTGGAGCTGAACCCAGAAGGATAATTCTTCCAACAATTGTATAAGACGCACCAACATTTCCACCCTCTTTTGGGGGGGGAATGCATCTAATACTCCAAAAAGTATGGGTAACTGATATTTCCCTTCAAATGTGTGTGTATTTGGGGGTGGGCTTAATCTAGGAGGCAAACAGGATTTTATCACTACACAATCCCACTACAGACCCAACAGAGCCTATCGGTCTTCTGCATGCAGGAGGGACAATTGTCAAGACATCTGGAGAGGCAATTTAATGTTTAGTGGCTGTGATTGTGTTGGTTTCTAACAGGTAGTTGCTTTCTTCTATTACATTAGTTCCATAACTGAGATTCAATTTACTATAGAGCAGGCTTTCATCAAACCAAGGAAAAGGAAAACACTACATTTGCTGTATAATAGTAGAGAAATGTGGGCAATGTGTATTTTTTTTTCTTTGTCAGAGTAAATGAGATCTATCCTCTCTCTTTCCTGTCATTTCCTCTGGTTCTTTCTGTTCAATAAAAGTAAGTCACAAATGGCCAGTGCAATTGCTTCCATCACTCTCCCTTTGTCCTTTGTCAGCCTCTCTCTCTGAAAATGAGAGGCCATGGGTTCAAGCCACCTTTGATCAGGACTGGCGCAGCTGTAGGTCAAGCTATTACTTCTCAAGGCGGTGAGTTACTGTAGCTTCTGGCCCCACCCAGCAACTTAAAATAACCTTGCAAGTATAGATAAAAACACTTTTGATGAGAGTACAAGGTGGCATCCAGAAATATCGGCACAGAAAGAAAGTCTGGTCTTTGTTAAATTAGTATCATGGGACAGCTAAGTGTCTTGGTGTTTTTTGACTTCCCAAGACATATTAATGGCGGAATGAAGTTTTATTAGGAATCCTGTTTTGACCCACTAGAATTCTATTCATAAAGGCAAGGCCTTTTCATCCAGTGCCTTAACATCTGATATTAGAATCAAAATTGTCCACTGCAACAAATGACTTGCTAAGAATAATAGAAAATATAGGTCCAAGCACTTTCAAAAGCTGATAGGGACTCATATTAGAATTGTGTTTTCAGTGGACCTCAAAGTACCTAATCTCCTCCCAAAAAATGCTTTTTTAAACTCTTTGATTCTTCTACTGATATAAATGAGAGTGGCTGCATCTGGGGTCATATTACTAAATTGTTTGCTGGGTAATAGACATCATCTTCATGTGGGTGTCTCTTTAAAGTTTCCAACCCTTTGATTGAAAGTTTAAGCATCAGATTTCCTCTCCAAAGTTCAAGTGGAGGGAGGAAAGAACTTTTGAGAACGTCCAGGAAAACAAATGTAATGTTTCTTTCATACTTGACTGGGGATGTTACGCAAAACGGTTTGAAGGACAAAAAGTGACACACAAAGTCTGTCACAGAGCTGGAGATTTTATGGTGCAGGCAAGATTATTTTCTACAAAAGAGAGAAGGCTTATCATAGCTCTATTTTAAATGACAAGAAGGCAGTGAAAGAAGAGGAAGAAGACAAAAAAAAAACTTGAGGAAAGACCTCATAGTCAGAGGATTTAGGCATTATGACACCACTCAGAAATGGCATATTCATTTCATTTTGAGAATTCATTTTTGACTCGCTTTTGGTATATATAAGGACTACAGCTCCCCCTAGAGGTATATCTTTACTTGTGCACTGCATTGCGTTCTATTAGAAGTCACAAAACCTCAGAAAAAGTGTCTTATGTTACAAAAGTACATGATACGATCGCTATTAAAAAAAGTGTGAGGGATAAATGAATTAATCCTTTGAATTAAAAGGATTTCTTTTTTTAAAAAAAAAATCTTGTCCAGGAGACTCAACATAGCTAGGAATTAATCCAACTCTGAGCCTGGGGCTGCCTTGTGTTAGATTTACTCCAATTGGAGTGAATTTTTCAACTTAATGTGGCTGGAACGGTAGAAGGTAGAAGAGATTCTAGGGTTTACCCAATAAAATAACAGAAAGCCTCATGTAGTTATGGTATCAATATTTCTAGAGCTCTGTTTACTGCCAACTCCCTTCAGCCTAGACATGTTAAATTTCCAATTTTCTTGAAGAAAAACTAATGGCCTTGACGATAAGCAGTTCTTGCAGTTATCACGACATGCAGCTAAAGGAGTAGCACAATAAAGAATGTGTATCAGAAAAGGAAGAATATGAAAAAGACCACATAGATTTCAATTGTCCACACTGGACCAGAGAGACTTCCTATGTATTTCCAGAAATCTATTCCATAGTCATTGTTGTTCTTACAGTGGGCTTCAGTCTTTTCTTGCTTCCAAGTGGAATTAATAGAACTGGGGTGGGGAGGGCATTTCTCATGGGAAAACAGCACAGGGCTTCTCTAACTTTAATTCCCTAATTAGTTGGGTCAACCTTTCACTCAGGCTGCTTGACTGTATTGCAGAAGAATCACAGATCTGCATCATGGGAAGTCTGGCCCAGAGAGAAGCCTGAATGTTTACATTCATAAAAGCAAATTAGTAAGATAGAATATGCAGGCAGGCAGGCAGGCAGGCAGGCAGGCAGGCTGGAAGGAAGGAAGGAAGGAAGGAAGGAAGGAAGGAAGGAAGGAAGGAAGGAAGGAAGGAAATCAGATTATTAATGTGAGAGAATAATTGAATTTCATGACAGAATATAATTTAACTAGTGAAAAAGTTTAAAAATGCCCTTCTGTCATTCAGTAAATATAGTTACTATGAGGATCTGACTAGATGGTTCAACAAAATATGCCTAGTATAGGTATACTCCTTGGTGATTGTTAGGCTCCATGCCCACTTATTTTATTATGTGCGTGCGCACACACACATACAGACACACACACACAAACACAAGTGCTAGAAAATAGTTTTGTCTTTTCCTTTTTATGGCAGCTATCCAATTTATAACCAGGCAACTTCTACAGTTGCAAATGCAACTATTAGTATATGTTGCTTTGGCAAATATATTCCATTCTGAAATACAACCATATAATGAGATGCAGGATGAAATAAATGGATGTCAGAGATTTATAAACCAAAACAAAATAAATTGTACTGGAATCTATACACATAGTGTGCCTTCTGTAGAAACAAGGAAGAATTACAGTAAGAGTTGGGAAGTCATTCTGTCCTCTTGCTTACATTCAAGAAGGAAATGAACATTTTTGGGGAGTCAAATAAGATCCCATATTTGAAAGCAGAGAGAGAGCGATAGGCAGGTAAGTAGATGATAAAGATAGATAATAAGGGGAGGGGGGAAAGAGAATAAGTAGGTAGATAGGTGATGAGAGAAATGATAGATAGATAGATAGATAGATAGATAGATAGATAGATAGATATAGATGATAGATGATAGAAGATAGATAGATAGATAGATAGATAGATAGATAGATAGATGAGAGAGATGAGAGAGATAAATAGTTGGGAGAGATGATGAATGAATGGGTGGATGGATGGGTAGGTAGATAGATGGATAGATCAGAAGGGAGAGAGATGAGAGGTAGAAATATAGAGATAGATAGATAGATAGATAGATAGATAGATAGATAGATAGATAGATAGACAGATAGATAGACAGATAGACAGATGAGAGGTAGAGATATAGAAATAGATAGATGATAGATAGAAGAGAGAGAGAGAGAAAAAAAATAGAGAGCTAGAGAGCTAGAGCTAGATATAAATATAGATACCGTATTTAGAATCAGATTGACCAAAATTTAAAAGCTTTAGACTTTGAGGCAGATGTAAAAGTCCACTGAGACATCCAATTGCACAGATAAAAAGGTACCCAGTTGCCACTTTAAAATGATGAGACGATGCCATCGCTTTGGCTCCTAAAGAATGTTTCCACTGGAGCCAAGGAGCACTCGTATGTTCCTAGGAATGAATGTCACACTCACATCAGATGGAAAGGTTTTCTCAGCCTCAGCTTCAGAGACCCGGGAAGATGAGAGCCAAGAAACTGCTCAGCGGCTTTAAGTGGCTACATATCAGATGACTTGAAACTCAGCTCAGTGGCATGAACAGCTGAGAAGAATACTGAAATACGTAGAGAATCCTAACTGTTAGATATCCTGAAAATATCAGGCCGTTATTCAGATATTTAATAAGTCTCTGTTATGTGTAGGGGGGGAAGGAACAGGAGCATTCGGTGTAGCCCCCAAAACAAGTTTGCATAAAAGGAAAAGAGCCCCATGAAAGGAAAAGTCATTCCGCTATTAGCATTCAACTAAATCACATCCTCTGATTTGTAGCTGATTAGCTGATTTGGCAGCTAATTCCAGGGACCTTGATTTATAATAATTAATAAACAATGGCCAAAGTAGATGAAATGTCACATCTAGGATCCGTTTTTGTTTTTTGTTTTTTTCTTCTACGGGGCATTTGGAAGCCAAGTTGCTTGTGGCAAAGATCCAGAGGTGAATGCCACTCCATTAAATGTGTAGCAAGCTACAACTGGATTTGGATGTAATAAAGGGACAAAGGGAGGACAACTTACTTCAGAACCATAATGCACAGCTAGGGAGAGCTGGTCAAACTCTTTTAAAACCACAAACTCTTCAAAGTCTGCTCTCCCGGACTGTCCATTGTCCCTATGGAAAGGAAAGCACATTTTCCTCTCCTTGGGGTTTCTGCTCTGGGAAAGATAGGGAGATTTTCATCAGATTTGCACTGGAACAAGGAGAATTACAAATCTCAAGGCATGGCACTTCCTTTTTTAAGATATATATCTTTATTGTTTTTTAAATATATATTTATATAATAAAAGGCAGTAGAAACTAAACTTGGAAAGGGAAAGAGAAATAATGAAAGAGAGAATAGAAAGCGCAAGAGAAATCATGGCGCTTTCTGATAAAAATCCCAGATGAAAAATGAATGCCATTAACTAGCACACTCAAATACTTTGGCCACCTAATGAGAAGGAAGGACTCACTGAAGGAGAGCCTAATGCTGGGAACGATTGAGGGCAAAAGAAGAATGGGACAACAGAGAATAAGGTGGCTGGATGGAGTCATTGAAGCAGTCGGCGTGAGCTTAAATGGACTCCAGAGGATGGTAGAAGACAGGAAGGCCTGGAGGAACATTGTTTATGGGGTCGTGATGGGTCGCACATGACTTCGCAGCTAACAACAACAAGCACACACACACACACACACACACACACACACAGGCATACGAAGGGATTCTTTTGTTTACAAAATTAAATAAAACCCACAAAAGTGAATATAAATGTTTGGTTTAATAGATTGGGACATGGTGTATATACCATGCGATTGTGTGTCGGTGCAATCCGCATTGTGAATTTATAGGCCTGTTTGGTCTCCCAGCAGCACCTCTCCTCATCCTCAAAGTTGCTAAAGAAGTGAAGGAAGAGTTCCCATCCGCCCCCTATGAGCCAAATAAAGACCTTTGTCTTTTTCCAGCGCTTACCTGAGGAAGAATATACCATAGATCAAAGTTTCTCAACTTTGGCCACTTTAAGATAGGTGGACTGCAACTCTATATGGGCTGGGAAATTCTGGGAGTTGAAGTCCACACATCTTAAACTGGGCAAGGTTGACTGGAAGTTGAGTCATGGCAACTGGATGGCATTTCTTTTTGGTTTGAAGCATTTCACTGCTTATCCAAGAAGCTTCTTCAATCTGAATAAGTTGGTTAGGGAGACCCTATATATGTTCTCCGGGGTGATTTCATTTCTGGACAGGTTCATTAGGTGAGTAGGCAGAAAGTCGTTAAGAGTTCTTTCTCCTAAGTGGGTCATTAAGTGCCCACTTTCCTGGTGAGCCTGTGATGTGATCTTGATCTTCCTGGGGACTGATGCAAAAGTAGCATATAAAATGGGGGCAAGTTGTATCTGAGGCTCCACCTCTGTTGACGGAAGGATTTTCCATTTTGGCATTAAAGAAAAACCCCTTCACTCCTCCCTCAAACCATCAGATAGTCAAAAAGAAAAGATATCCAGTTGCCATCACTCAACTTCCAGTCAATTCTACCTGGATGACTAAGAATCTTCTTCAATATACTGAGTCCTATTTGGAGAAGGGCAGTATAGAAATAGGAACAAAATAAATAAAATAAATAAATATTGTCAAGGTTGAGGAAACTGTCCACAGTGGATAACTCTGACCCAGCCAGGATCTCCCTTGCTTATGGTGTCTTTTTCATGGGTGATAAACATTTGGATGTAAGAGTTGGGTAGTGGCTGCCAGAAAGTTAACTTTCACAAAGAACCCAAACCACAATATGCATTCAACTGTAGGCAGATCTCCCATACTCTGTAACTGGCAATCTGTCCTGTGGATTTTGATGGAACTTATTTTTTGTAAAACAAGTATCAAAATTACCTTAATAACTGCTCCATCACAGACACCTACCTGTTTATATCCAACATATGCACTCCATATTTGCTTTCGACAGTGTACTTCCCAGGCTCACTTGCAGGAGTAATCAATTCTTCATTTTTGTACCTGAGAAGCAAAACCAAAAACACAAAAATCAAAAGCTCTCAGCTTATGCTGAAAAGCAAATTGCAATGTAATTCAGGCAAAATTGATGGCACTCTATAGTTTGACAGGAAAGGCACTTGCTGCTGGCTTCATTTTCAATGACCATCAACATAAATAGAAGTGGTATTAGAAAACTATTGCAGAATCAAGCAAGAATATCAAAATCACCATGAGTTTTCGGGTAAAACTGGAAGATTTGGCATGTCTTGGGATTTGATCTATTATATCTATCTATATCTATATCTATATCTATATCTATATCTATATCTATATCTATATCTATATCTATATCTATATCTATATCTATATCTAAATCTAAATCTAAATCTAAATCTAAATCTACTGTATATCTATCTATCTCTTTCTCTTTCTTTCTCTTTCTCTTTCTCTTTCTCTATTTCTATCTCTATTTATTTATTTGTTTGTTTGTTTGTTTATTTATTTATTTATTTATTCATTCATTCATTCATTCATTCATTTATTGGTTTGATTTATATGCCGCCCTTTTCCGGAGACTCAGGGCGGCTTACAATGCTTTTAAGCAATAGCCTTCATACTTTTGTATATACCTGCTTAGTAGGGCTTTTTGGGGCCCCCTGAGCAGTATTCTTTTTTATACAAAGTCAGCTTATTGCCCCCACAATCCGGGTCCTCATTTTACCTACCTCGGAAGGATGGAAGGCTGAGTCAATCTTGAGCCTGGTGAGATTTGAACTTGCAGTAATTGAAGGCAGCTGGTAGCTAAGTGCTACTTAACAGCACTTTAGTCTATTGCACCACCAAGGCTATCTCTATCTATCTATCATCTATCTATCTATCTATCTATCTATCTATCTATCTATCTATCTATATCTATCTATTCCCTCTCCCCCCTCCCCCCTCCCTCTCTCTCTCTCTCTCTCTCTCTCTCTCTCTCTCTCTCTCTCTCTCTCTCTCTCTCTCTCTCTCTCTCTCTCTCAAAAGCCATTAAGTTAATTTCTCTCTTGAAGACTTGCTAGGAAAGCTGTGTCCCAGGAACCTGAGGTGGGATGAAGCTAACATTCCCATAATTTGGGAAGTAGCTCAATTATAACTTCCCAGAGCAGTGTTTCAAAACCCAAACTAGCTTTGCATTAGTTGTAACTGAGCCAGAAGTAAATTAAATCAGCTGCCAAACATGGGTGACATTGTGGGATTTCATTGGCAGGTATGCAAAGGTCACACACAGATGTCCCCTGAGGTTAGATTTGAGGTACCCCCAGATTCTTGCTAGTTTCAGTTGAATATCATTTTCATTGTTGAGTTTCAAGCTTTTATATTTTCATATCCTAATGAACCCTGCCCGAGCTGCTCGACATTATTGCCGGGGTGGCGGTTGATACCCCCAGACTTATTGTCATGGGGGATTTCAACCTACCATCCGCAGGTGAGGCATCAGAGGTGGCTCAGGAGTTCATGGCTTCCATGGCGGCAGTTGACTGACCCAGTTAGTTCAAGGCCCCACTCACATAGGGGGACACACGCTGGACTTGATTTTCATCTCTGGTCAGTGGTTGAATGATCTTCGTAGAGGGGACCTAGACATTAAACCCTTGTCATGGACAGATCATTCGCTCCTTCACTTGGACTTTCCAGCCACTTCCCCCTGCCGCAGGGAGACGGAACCGACCAGATGGTTCCATCCCAGGTGCCTGATGGACCCCGAAAAGTTCTGACAGAGCTTGGGCTGTTTCCTGAGACTCTGGCACACGACTCGACCGGAGACCTGGTGGCCGCCTGGGAGAGTTCGGCCGCCAGAGCTTTGGACAGTGTCGTGCTGTTGCGGCCTCTGACCCGATGCCGATCTCAATTGGCTTCTTGGTTCCCCGAGGAGCTGAGAGAGATGAAGTGTCGGAAAAGATGCCTAGAGAGCATCTTGAGGACTAGTCAATCTGATCCTGACCAGACACAGGTGAGGTCTTATATCAAGACTTACCTAGTGGCAATAAAAGTGGCGAAATCTAACCATTTTTCCACTCTTATCGCATCTGCAGAGAACTGCCCAGCCACTCTGTTTAGGTTGACCCACTCCCTTCTTCGGGGGGAAGTGCGGGAAGATCCCTTGCAGGGTTGAGCTGAGGATTTTATGCAATTCCTGCATGATAAAGTCACTCGGATTCAAAAAGGCTTGGACTCCGACTGGATGAGTCCGGGGGAGGAGACGAGGGTAGGTCTTGAGAATATTATCTGGGAGGAGTTTGATCCTGTGGCTCCTGAAGATGGGGACAGGGTTCTGGGTAAGATTAGTGCCGCCACGTGTTTATTGGACCCGTGTTCCTCCTGGTTGGTACTGGCTCCAGGGGATTATAAGTGCTTCTTTGAGTGAGGGTGCCTTTCCCACTGCCTTGAAAGAGGTGATGGTGAGGCCCCTCCTCAAGAAGCCTTCCCTGGACCCAGCTGAATTAGCTAACTACCATCCGGTCTCCAACCTTCATTTCGTGGCGAAGGTTGTTGAGAGTGTGGTGGCACAACAGCTTCCCCGGCACCTGGATGAAGCTATCTATCTGACCCATACCAGTCAGGCTTCAGGCAAGGGTACAGCACAGAAATGGCATTGGTCACATTGGTGGATGATCTCTGGAGGGCTTGGGACAGGGGTTGCTCCTCTGTCCTGGTCCTATTAGATCTCAACAGCTTTTGATACCATCGACCATGGTATCATGCTGCAGCGGTTAAGGGGGTTAGGAATAGGGGGCACCGTACTGCGGTGGTTCTCCTCCTTCCTCTCCAACCATTCGCAGTTTGTGTTGCCAGGGGGGCAGAGGTCGACCTCAAGGCGCCTCACAAGGGGAGTGCCGCAAAGTCGGTTCTCTTGCCCCTTCTGTTCAACATTTATGTGAAGCCGCTGGGTGAGATCATCCGTGGTTTTGGGGTGAGAGTCCATCAGTACGCTGATGACACTCAGCTGTACATCTCCACCCCAGACCACCCCAACGATGCCCTTGATGTGATGTCTCACTGCCTGGAGGCCGTGCGGGTCTGGATGGGGAGAAATAGGCTCAGACTCAACCTGTCCAAGACCGAGTGGCTGTGGCTTCCGGCATCCCGATATAGTCAGCTGGTGCCATCACTGACTATTGGGGGTGAATCTCTGCCCCCCACAGAGATGGCTCACAATCTGGGCGTCTTCTGGGACGCACGGCTGTCTTTAGAAGAGTATATGACAGCCATGGCCAGGAGGGCTTTTTATCAGGTTCACCTGATTTGCCAGTTGCCGCCCTTTCCGGACTGGGACGCCTTGTGCACAGTTACTCACGTCCTTGTCACCTCCCGGCTGGACTATTGTAATGCTCTCTACATGGGGCTCCCCTTGAAGAGCACTCGGAGGCTCCAACTGGTCCAGAATGCAGCCGCGCGGGTAGTTATGGGCGCAACCCGTTATGACCACGTGACACCCCTCCTGCGTGAGCTCCACTGGCTCCCAGGGGTCTTCCGGGTGCGATTCAACATGCTGGTTACCACCTTTAAAGTGCTCCATGGCATAGGACCCGGGTACCTTCGAGACCGACTTCTGCCACCAATAGCCTCCCACCGGCCAGTCCGTTCCCACAGAGAGGGTCTCCTCAGGGTGCCATCGGCCAAGTTATGTCGGCTGGCAACACCCAGGGGGAGGGCCTTCTCTGTGGGAGCCCCTGCCCTGTGGAATGAACTGCCCCCGGAAATGCGTAAGATCTCCGACCTCCATGTATTTCGCTGTGCCCTCAAGACCCTGCTGTTCTGCCAGGCCGGGCTATCAATGTAATGATTTTAAATTAGGTGTTTTAAATTTAGGGGGTTTTAAATTTGAGCCGAAACTATTTAATAATTTTAATTATTTTTAATTGATGTTTGTCTTTGTGCTTTTAATAGGCTGTACACTGCCCTGAGTCCTCCGGGAGAAGGGCGGTATAGAAATAAAATTATTATTATTACTACTACTACTACTACTATTATTATTATTATTATTATTATTAAGAGTTGTTCAGCTTTGTCCAAAAGGGCATATAGCACTATGCCCCCTGAACTTTTCTCAATGAACATCTCAGTGTGCAACCCGTTTCAAGCTCTGAAGTCTCCCGTCGATGCCTTCAAGGATAAAGTCGGAAGCTTCTGTGTCATTCATGTCAAGGCAACGGCATCCATCCAGAATGCCTTTGAGGATTATAAAGGGTTCTTAAACATAGCCAATATAAAAGTGACATTTAATAGCTGGGTTATTACATGAATAACACTTAGCACCATCTTGAGATTCCTGGAAAGAGTCAAAGGCTTACCATTGTACAACAGGGGTGGGAAATCCTTGGACTGTACAATAAAGCCTGACGGACATCTTTTCCCACACAGTATGAGATCTCAACCGCACTAAAAATTCTGGGGCTCGGCAGATGCTTTCTTCAACCGTATACCTTTCCAAGGCCATTTTTTCTTCTACCTGTAAAGTAATTATGGGAAAATCACTCAATAACTTGGAAAGAGTCCTTGAGCTCATGCATTAAGCTAAGTGATAATATTATAGCATTTTTTTTTATTTAGAAAAATCTATAGCCCACATGTTCATGTTTTTTTAATAATCCCTGAGGACATGACTCAAGTATGTTGTGTTATTTTATTAACTGAAATTAGTTCATTTAATTCAAACCATCACTAAATAAATAGTGTATGCTCCACAGAGAGGGCCTCCTCAGGGTGCTGTCGGTCAAACAATGCCGACTGGCGGCCCCCAGGGGGAGAGCCTTCTTTGTGGGGGCACCTACCCTCTGGAATGAGCTGCCCCCGGAGATATGGCGGATCCCGGATCTACGCACCTTTTGCCGTGCCCTAAAGACGTTTTTATTCCAACCAGCTGGGCTGCCTAACTCTTTTAATTTGTTTTAATTTTTAAATTGTTTAAATATGGGTTTTAATACAGGGGTGCTTTTAATTGTGGGCCAAATTAATTTAATTGGATTTTAATACTGTTTTTAAATTTGGTATTTCTTGTGTTTTATCTGTTGGCTGTTCACCGCCCCGAATCCTTTGGGAGAAGGGCGGTATATAAATATAAACAATAAATAAATAAATAAATAAATAAATAAATAAATAAATAAATAAATAAATAAATAATAGTTAGAAAGTTAATAAATGCATTTAAAAATCTCCAAATTCTACAGACCCTAGAAAGGAATATTCTCCAGAAAGAATCAAGCAGTGGTGTCAGTTAACCAAAGTTGTGAATGACAGGAGTGACTTCAGGCCAACTTCAACTGTTGTCATAATGAGGTTGGCTTGTTTCGTTTTGCCTTGACATTATGCTAGCAACAATGTTTTATAAATGATGGAATACAGCAGGGGTCTCCAAACTTAGCAACTTTAAGACTTGTGGACTTCTACTCCCAGAATTCCCCAGCCAGCCATGCTGGAGAATTCTGGGAGTTGAAGTCCACAAGACTTAAAGTAGCCAAGTTTGGAGATCCTGGAATACAGTATATAACATGGCAATCCAGCCCTTGTGACTTATTCAACAAATCATGGTTCAAATAAATGATGGCTTAATGTGAGTTATGAACCCCGGTGTCAGGGGTAAAATCCAGCAGGTTCTGACAGGTTCTGGAGAACCAGTAGTGGAAATTTTGAGTAGTTCAGAGAACCGGCAAATACCACCTCTGGCTGGCTCCAGAGTGGGGAGGGAATGGAGATTTTGCAGTATCCTTCCCCTGCCATGCCTACCAAGCCACGCCCACCAAGCCACACCACACCCACCAAGCCACACCCACAGAACCAGTAGTAAAAAAAAATGGATTTAACCCAGGCCGGTGTTCAGCCTGTTCTGGTAGGAAAACAAGTAATTGATAGAGATTATTTTCTACTAATAGAAAAGAAATGAAAATAAGGTACCATCCTCTGTATGGCAATTTTATCCAATTGTTCTCTAGCAAGGTGTCGGGCTATGTGAAGCTCATCCTCTAAAGCAGCCAAACTCTTGACATATCGGATCCTCCTCTGTTCACTCCAGTGCAGAGACTTTTGCTCCTGACTCCTGCAAGAACAGAGGGAAAATTAATTAGGTTTCATCTAATATCAAAGTCACCAAAATACTGCAGCAGCTCAAGGAAACTTATGAAAGTTATCCCTTTGACAGTATTGTTGGAAAAACTGCATTCTGGTGTAGGGGTGGGGGCACTGGCCTGGAAACCAGAGGACTGGGAGTTCTAGTCCCACCTTAGACATGAAAGCCAGTTGGGGCACCTTGGGCCAGTCACTCTCTCTCTCTCAGCCCAATCCACTTCACAGGGTTGTTGTTGTGTGGGAAAGAGGAAGAGAAAGGAGTATCAAGTAAGTTCACCACCTTGAATTATTTACAAAAATAATAAAGGCGGGATCAAAATCTAATAAATAAATAAATAAACTCTATAGAAGTGACTGAGAACTTTACAAGCTCTCTTTAATTACAGGTAAGTTGTACCTTTCCTCTAAGATGCATCCATGTACATCCCATTGTATCCTCACAAAAATCCCTTGCGGTTGATAATGCTGTGATCAAGATTGTATGGTAAACAATGAAACATCCAATGAGGACATAGTATTGTCCAGATTTAATCTAATGCTCTAACTACATCAGACTATCTTCTTTGGTGGAGAATCTACTATCACAGGGAAGGAATTCATGAAAAAGCAGGAAAGTCCCTAGATGCTTTGCGTTGTCTTTACAAAACTACTTTCCAGGCATTAATCCCTCCTGTCTCCCACTCTACCATCTTTCTTGACACCAAAAAACCTATGTTAGCCAGCCTTCCTCTGCTTTACATAACAACAAATATACAGCAAAGACATGAGAATTAGTATTACCATACAATAGACTAGGGCAAATTTAGGTAAGACTAAATGAATTGGGATAACGTTAATGGCTACAATAAGCTTATTTCCAATGGAATAAAGTACAGATCCAGCATCTCTTTGGTGATTCTGGGAGCCTGTTTGGGATAGGGGTTAAATATATTTAAGGGGAGAAGAGGGTATATTTATTTTACCCCTGAAGCTTTCTAACATCCTTCCAAAGTTGATTACCCCAATAATGTCATGATGTCACTGGCTGCATCATGACATCACTGACTATGGGAGAAAGAAAAGGAAGGAAGGAAGGAAGGAAAAAGGAAGGAAGGAAAAGAAAGAAAGAAAGAAAGAGGGAGGGAGGGAGGAAGAAGAAAGAGGGAGGGAGGAAGGAAGAGGGAGGGAGGGAGGGAGGGAGGGAGGGAGGGAGGGAGGAAGGAAGGAAGGAAGGAAGGAAGGAAGGAAGGAAGGATGGATGGAAGGAAGGAAGGGGATCTTGGTCCATCTCTAAAGAAGTTAAATCAATAAGAAGAACATTTAGACACCTACATAAATAACTTGGAATTGCTTCAAGCACCGGAGGGGTATTTTCAGTACTAAAAATACCATTTCAAATTTCTCAAATAGCAAGACACGATTCAGATATCTGGAAAAATAGCCCAGCCTATCCAACTCATTTCTAAGCCATACCCTGTGTGCAGGTGTGTCTAACCATCTCTAAAATAAATATGAATTTAAATGAGGAAAAGGCTGACAGGAAGAGGAAAATATTTTCAACATTGTCACCTTTTCTACTGCGTAGTTAGTTATGCAGCATATTTGAAGAGCTGACGCTACCATACTGTCATGACAGAGCTGCTATAAAAGATCGATGACAGACGTGCTGATATGATTTGTCGAGGTGAGGTGGTTAGATAAGTGACACACACACACACACACACACACACACACACACACACACACAAATCCCACTTTCTCCTCTAGGGTAATCCTAATGTGAATGCCAGCTCCCTTTTTTCCAAGGGACCACATCAGAGCTGGGTTTCAGACAATTTGGACCAGTTCTGGAGAACCAGTAGCGGAAATTTTGAGTAGTTCAGAGAACCGGTAGTTAAAAAATTTGAAACCCACCACTGGATCATATACTAATGGTACCAACTGAGGCAGTATGAGAACTAAACAGGGAAGTCTTTCCTGTAATTGCCTCATGTGGAATCCCAGCCGATTTTTGTACATTCTGGACTCAGTTCCTCATGATAGATGAAATCACTAACTATAGATTGGTCACTTGAACCAAGGTCAGCATTCATCTTCCTTGCAGAGGTAAGACTGCCAAGAGGAAACATGAGGATCCTCAACTGAACTGCAGAGGAACGGGATGAAGAGATATCGCCATAACTTTACTTTTCATAACACAGTTAGGAGCAGGTCACTGATATATTTGCTGTACAGAATGTCAGTGGGCACACAGCCATTCACTACAAATAGGAGTAGAGTTGCTCAGAGGACATCTCCTGGCTTCAACTGAGAGATCACCTTAAGCCTCCCCAATGATTAAGAGACAACTATACTCAAGGTAAATTGTTCAACCTTTTAACGTTTAGCTAGAACCTTGCATGTTTGTTTTAAACCGAAAAGCTGACTTGTGTTTAAACCAATTTTAAAATCTATTTCTAGCATGGGAACATATCAGGTATGAGATTTAGGAGACACCTAACGCTTTGGTATTCTCGATCCAATAAATTAATGAAGAACTTGCTATGCTGCAAGTGTACGCGTGCTGACAGCTCTCGCCAGCCAATCCAACAGAGCTCTGAGGATTTGAAAATTATCAAGATAATTAATTTTCTTTCTTTTCTGAAGGCCTTAGGGAGCAAGAAGGCCCTAAGCAGTTTTTATAACAATGTTCCAAGTGACATTCAGGGTTATGCCTGAGACTCCGTTTCTGTGTAGCTATGGAAATAAGCATCACTCCCCATGACCGTTAGAAGAAATAAAACAATTGCTGTCCAAGATCCAGTTGAGTATTCCAACTCAACAGGAAAACATGATCTTTGTTTTTTCAGCAACTCTTGACAATAAAAATTTGTATTCTTTCTTTTTCCAGATGTCCTTCCCAGTTCCTCCCCTCTGGCTTTCTCCTTTATATGGACCAATTACTACTCCTCTTCTTTTTCACCTACCCTTGCTAGATCTAAGCATTTCAATCAAGGACATTTTCTCCACATGCCAGTACCCTGAAGTTGCTTAACCAATCGGTAGACAAATGTTTGGTCCTGGATACCTTGATGGTTATAGCTAAAGAAAGTTTTACCTTTCCTGGTATTCCTTTGAGGCCTCTTCAGATGTTGTATGGAGTTTTCTTCTGGCACAAAGTACACATGTTGTTTTGCCTAGACTGCATAATGTATGGTAGGCCTGTCTAGAAGCAGCCCTTCAAAATACAGAATAATACTTCTAGTAGCAGTAATCATAATAACAATGGCAGCAATACATTGAACAAGTTTAAGCTTTCTATAACTTTTGAGGCAAACGAAAAACTGACCGTTGACAAATTTGTATACATCACCTATTCTTACATTTCACATCTGCCTTTGCCTACCTTTCAAGTAGGAGAAGATAATCTAATAGGGTGTTTTACTCTTATCCTAATCTAGACCATTGCTCTTTCAGTTTAGATGGATAGGCCTAGATCACATAGAGCAGAGAGATACAAAATGAAGTCTTGCTTAATCAATCGGTAGACAAATGTTTGGTCCTGGATACCTTGATGGTTATAGCTAAAGAAAGTTTTACCTTTTCTGGTATTCCTTTGAGGCCTCTTCAGATGTCGTATAGAGTTTTCTTCCGGCACAAAGTACGCATGTTGTTTTGCCTAGACTGGATGATGTTTGGTAGGCCTGTCTAGAAGCAGCCCTTCAAAATACAGAATAATACTTCTAGTAGCAGTTATCATAATAACAATGGCAGCAACACATTGGACAAGTTTAAGCTTTCTATAACTTTTGAGGCAAACGAAAAACTGACCATTGACAAATTTGTATACATCACCTATTCTTACATTTCACATCTGCCTTTGCCTACCTTTCAAGTAGGAGAAGATAATCTAATAGGGTGTTTTACTCTGATCCTAATCTAGACCATTGCTCTTTCAGTTTAGATGAATAGTCCTAGATCACATAGAGCAGAGAGATACAAAATGAAGTCTTGCGTCCTTCAAAGGTCTTAGATATGATTCTTACACATCTGCAAAAGTATTACCAAGTTTACTCTGATAAAAAGAGGATTCTAATTGCACACCTTCAATCGTATTAACTGCATTTAGTTTTAATTAAATTTTAAAGTAAGTTGCATTTTAGTTTGGCCCTAGCACCAGCCACTATTTGGGGGAGTGCAGTCTTTGACCTACCACACAAAAGTCAAATTAGTACTGAAAGTATTTCAAATAATAAATTTGAGTTTTCAGAGGGAAGAGGAAGGAGGTCAGAAACACTAAAATTCAAAGTCTATAAAGAAAGTTGTAGGAATCTGAAACAACACTTTTCCCACTCTAGGCCTCATTTTGATTGAAATGATAAACCAACATCACATCCCCAAGGGGATGTTCCTCTTTCCAAGCATAACATTTCCAGATAGAATAATTCAGTTATCTCCCATGAGCTTTCTTCAAGGCATAATTCTGGATCTTGCATAAATTTCTCCATTTTGGAAGTTGCAGTAGCCCAAGTGGTGCTTGCATGGAGGTGAGGCCATGAGGGACAAATCAGCTGAAACCCTGTGGTCTCTTGAACCACCATCTAAAGCAGAGTAACTTGTGAAGGTTGAGATTGGCAAAGCATATTTCTTTCTTTTGTTGGAGTTCATATCTCCCAGAAGACTTATCTCAAATGTCTCAGATTTTCTGAATCCAGCGAATATTTCAGGCTCAGTAATTACCACAAGCTGTCAAGGGAATATGGTGAGGATATACTTCTACTTTCCTGCTGAGAGGAACTAGGGTCCCATCAGAGAATCAAATGGGAACAGAGTACAGTGATACTGTGGTATCTGCTTTCAAGTGCTTTGAACTCATCGGATTTGGTAGTCAAAACATTTTGATGTGAAAATTTTGTCCCAGTACGCATCGTTTGTTGCACAAGCTAGAACTTGTCGGTGTCGTCTGCCTTGTGACTCACTACATTATTCCTTTTGGAAAAAATTTGTTTGGCACTCAACATTTTTGGTACTCATCACACCTCCCGGAACCAATTAACAATGAGTACTGAGGTACAACTGAAATAGGAAAATTCGTGAACATCCAGAATAATTTATCAATAAATTCACTATACTAAAAACAATAAATTTAATATCTCTGACAGATATGGTGAAAATGCCAAAGTTTGTGTTCTACAAAACAAAACACAAGTTTTCATTTTCTCTGTTCTATTTTCTAAAATAATTCCTTGTTATAGTAGAAGGAAGAAGCCGATAATCCCTTGCAAAATGATGGTCAGACTGCAAATAGGAGCTGATCCTTTTCAAAATATGCTTGCAGAATCATCTTGAAATTTTTTCAAAAAAATCGTTGCATTGTTCTTATGACAGCTCTTCATCACCCTGAAATGTTTAGGCCCCAATACTAGCACATACATTTCCTAATGTCATCCTTCCATAATATGGCAAAACATAGAACAGGCTGCTACCTGAAGTATTGCATTCTTCTCAGGAGAAATCTTTAACTACAGAATTAATAGTTATTTCTCAGAGATGTTGTGGTGGACCACCTCTATGATTCTATTATTTTTTTTGGCACAAGTGTATTGTAATCCTGACAAAGCTATGAATTGTTGGGTAAATGTATGGACCCTACCTTGGACCTTCATTCAAATGAACTCTTAAAACCTGGCTATTCCCCCAGAGTTAGGGTTAGGGTTAAGATTAAGTTGGGTGGTGGTCCTTGGTGATAATGTTGTGAATTGAAATAGTGTTGGTATTACTGTTTCTGAATGTGTTGCCATTTGTTTTTACTATTCTTATTAACTTGCTTTCAAGATTGCATGCCACTCAGAGTCACAACAGGAAGAGGGTTATGATTAAACCTTACACATGTGGTAAGTAAATAAATCGATCTGAAACTTCCAAGGCTAAGTTAGCCCACAATTTTCAGTTGCATCCTGCTATACCTTTGAGAAGTCAATTTTAATGCTCCCACAAAAGACATTGGAACAAGAAACTGATTGTAGATCCCTATGCAATAGTACCATAGCTCTTGTCATTATTTACTTTGATTAGTTTTATAAATCAAAAGGTATGCAGATGTGAATTACTTTCATGTGGGAACAGCAGTGATGCTCCTTACCTCCTTGCTGAATATTCCTGGAGCATGTATCTAGTATCACGGTTGTGATAAGACAGGTCAAAATGCTTGTGCGATTTTTGATAGAACGGTACTCTCTTAGACGACATGATGGAATCTGCCACTGTTCACAATTCCTGTAAATTAAAAAGATTATATTTCAATCTGATCAAAGCTTTCTGGTCACTTCATCACATCCTTCAGACTGAAATGGACTATGTAAAAATATTCATTGTTGAATGCCAGTGGCTGCAGCAATTAAAATCACAAAATATGCCATCAAAATATATTGGATTAAATGTTTCATTTCACTTTTTAGGGGATGTGCATTTCAAATTTAAGAATGCTTACAAATGCATCAATCAAACTGCTCTTCAACTGACATAGCATAATATCAATGTCTTAGGTCCAATGCACTTCATTTCACTATTTAATCATGTAATATTTACCAACCTCAAAATTTGGCCTAGGAATTGATATCCCCAGTCAAAAATCACTCTTTACAAGTTTTGTGCTTTTGTCCACAATTAATTTCCATGTAGGAACTATATAAATTTTCCAAGATTATAAAACTGAAATCATATTCACAGTTTCATAAGATTTATTCCTTACAATTTTCGAAGCAGTGTGGTTTGCTATATAACTATTTTATTTTGATAGTCTGATTATGCTAATATTACCAGATACTACTCAATTATTTTCCCTGCAAAGCATGGCCTCTACATCTTATAGTTCACTTAAAGAATTCCTCACTGTTTTATTTAGTTATGGTAACCATACAATAACCGCCAAATCTTTCTGTAGTCACTGTAAAAATGAAAAGATGGATCATTAATGTCGTTTCATCATTTTTATTTTACTGTTTTATTTTTTTTAAAATGGAATTGATGGGATAACTAAAATTCCTTTCATCCAGGGGTGAAATGCTACTGGTTCGCACCGGTTCAGGCGAACTAGTAGCGGCGGGTGATTCAGAGAACTGGTAGCGGTGACAGCACGAGGCTCTGCCCACTCACCCGGATGTAATTATTTCCTGGTTTTAACCAGGAAGTAACCTGTTTTTGACTCTCTGCGCATGCACAGAAGGCTTTGCGCATGTGCAGAGCATCTAAAATTGCATGTGATGTGCACATGCACGCGAGCGGTGCAAGCAGAGCGAGCGCACATGGCATGCACACTTCCAAAGTAGGGAAGGTAAGTAGATTTCACCCCTGCTTTCATCCCTTTACTTATACCTTGAGCTTCAGAACCTTCAAAAGTTTTTTCAAGTGTGCCAATATACAGTCCTTAAATATATACTGTTTTGCTTTATTCTACCAAGAAGTCCTATATCTAAAGTGCATCTACAACTCTTTCTCCTACTAGATGCAGGAATTAGGGACATTGGCTAGATGGTATCCACAACCAATGGCTAAAAAACATGGCAGATTTGTGGGGTTCTTGGTGCTCTCTGAGCTTGGTTGTTTCCCTGTAGACCTTTCATTACCAAACTAGATAATAGCATCAGTGAAAATGGTCATCATCATCAGTGCACTGATGAAGTTCCTACTTGGGTAATGAAACATCTGCAAGAAAACAACCAAGCTCAAAGAGTACCAAGGACTCACAGTTCAACCTGAGCTATAAATATTCTTGTCTATCGATATATGGCAGATCTTTTAAAAGATGTTTCTTCCAAAACTTCCCTATAATCTATCATTTGTTTCACAGATTAAATATTTTATAACGCAAAACCTTTTGATTTATAGAGCTAGATAAGTCTTCTCAATATAACTTGTCAAAATGAAATATTTCACATATTCTGCTTCCTTCTCTGCCAGCCTTTCCCACTTACATCTAATCTGGATTAAGATGATGAACCTTGTCTTCTGAAATGCTTGTAAAATATTTGCTTGGCTTATTTTAAATACTGTATAACTCATCATCATCATTGCCATCATTAGCATCAAGCATGGCTGGATGTGGTCATGTCTAAGATAGGTAAGCCGGTGGAAGGAACTTTACTATTTTATGTGGATGACAGACATTCACTGAATTAGACATAAGCTAATTCCCAAGCATTAGAAGAATTCACTTTGCTAGCATGAGTCCTATTTCTGTTGAGTCAAATCCAATGTTGCATACTTACTTTCATACTGTATGTGTATATATATGTACTATGGGAAGATTAAGGATGTGGTATTATTGCCAAATCCCAAATAACAGGAGCAACTCTACTATTAAGCAGAAGGAATGCCTCAAATCTATAGCAAAATATTTGTTATTTAACTTGCTGCTGTTGTAGATTTACTTCCAAAAAGACATAAAGGCACCTGAGGATTATTCTGCTTCAAGTAATACACTTACATGACCAGCTTTGAGTACCAGCCACCCTGAATTAGAAGAAAGGGTACTATTTGCCATTATCTTAAGCAGGGAGCAACTTGGTTCTGGGTTGTTGTAATGGTATGTGAGAACAGCCTTGGGAGACAGGAGGAAGAGCCACAGCCTAGGCAAACTCTGAAAGAATGGTCAGGATGGAAGAAGTACCTCAGGAGGGACCCTCCCTACTTTGCTAACTAGGTAAGCGAGGGGGAATGTACTTTCAGACTTGCAAGTTTCTGTTACTCTGAGTACTAAAAGTAGTATTAGTACTCATGGTTGCTGCTTCTTTTCTGGATTTCTTGTCAGAAAAAGTGTCTCCTACTTGAGCAGAGGGTTAGATTATAAAACCTTCCAAGTCCCTTCCGACTCTATTATTCTGGACTTCCTCAAGAGCTGCTATTCCAGCTTTGATGAACAGGGGGTTGGATTATAAAACTTCCAAAGTTCCTTCCAACTCTATTATGCTGGACTTCCTCAAGTGTTGATATTCCAGCTTTGATGGCAGGTGAGATCAAGGATGGTGACATAAGCAGTATTGCATATCAAAACACAAGCCACACCTCTTTGCTATTTGCGGACTGGTGTGGCCCATATCTCCCAAAAATATAGAAGCCGAGATGAGACTCTGCTTACATTATGCCAGCAAAAGCAGTGAGGATCTGCAAATGCCACCACACTGTCCAGATTCAACCTGTACATTTCACTGAATGATGAACTACTTCGCCCCCTGTTCTAAATGGTTAGACTGTTGCATACATTACAACATTACATGCTGTAATGTATGCAGCATGGCATACATTACATTCTGCACTTAAGGTGATCATATTACAGTGGTTGCCGAAGCTTTCCATAGGTCAGCTTCTATGAGGATATTGGAGCTGGATCGTGTTCCCATTAAAAATTAAGATTTAGTCCCTTTGATAGAATGTAATAATTGACTTCCTCTTTATGAGAGACAAAGGGCTAATTTTATTTCCAAGCAGTAAGAAATCATGAGAGACAATTCCCATTGGTTCACCTGGGGAAAAGAGAAGACCAGACGTTTCTCTGAGTCTTCTACAAACCACCAACTGAAGGAGACAATGAAATAGAATGTCCCCACCACTGACTCACTCTAAACTTTGAGAGACAAATAAACTCTATGTAAGCCTCCAGGACAACACATATTTCTACAGCCCTTACCTAATTTGGAAAAAGGTAAGGAATTTATACCTAAACATTGAAACTTTTCATTCTAGAAGAAGGATGGATCTGGTGTATTGATGTTAATAGTCATATCTAAAATCACAGTCTTGGAGAAAACGTCATGCAGACAAAGGGCTGTGTTATGCAGTCAATATTAGTCTAGGAAATATATCTAGAAATATTTCAAATACAGAGAGTCCTTGATTTAGAGCTGGTCACTTAGTTCAAAGTTACAATGGACCTCCCCATGGGTACTTACAACCTGGTTCTGAAGTTCTGATGGCCAGACACTATCTGCGGTCACATGACCTCATGTTGGACACTCGACAACCAACCCATAATTATGACTGTTTGCAGCATCCCACAGTCACATGACCACGTTTTAGGATGTTTTTGCTAAAAAAAACCTGGCATTTATTTCTGGATGTTGGCAAAAACAGCCCATAGCGAACCATTGGTTGGCTTAATGATTGCAGCATTTGTTTTGGCAGTCATAAAATTGGGACAGGTGACTTGTTTTAAAACCATCACAACTTATGGCCATGATGCACAAACTCCATTACAATCGTAAGTCGAAAACTACCTGTATTGTGGAAGTCTTTCAATCCAGCGGCATTCATTGCATGGAACACTCTAATTGCCATGCCACAATCCAACGATGAAGTTGGTGTTAAAATGCAGAGTGTAACATGCTACAATGTTCACCAACAAGTTACCTGCAGGCATTTTCCCTTGCAACAGTCCAAGTTGACAATTAGCAAAGGAGAGAAGGGTTCAGCAAATGTAGATACAAACCAAGAATTCATGCTTGCTATTCCCCAGGAGGGTTCCTTTTCTGCACTACAGCCAAATTAAGTCTGCTGTGATGTTAGACTTTCTGTCTTCAAGCAATGAATCTCACCAGCTATGACCAAACATGGCCAAATGCAAGTTACTCTTCCTATTGCAAGGAAAAGATGGGTAGCTGATAGCCAATTGGTACTTTCAGATCATGTCTGAAAGGACCAATTATGTAGGGTCAACATGACATTTTCAGGGGCAGTTGAAACGCACTGATTTTTCACTTTAATCTGCCCAAATCTTGATAAAATATTTTTTTAAAAAAAATACATAGGCCCATCATGCATTGTACCCGCTTGGTTCACTGAAGTTGAAAAAGTGGGAGGAAAAAGATAATCCTAGGTTGTTATTTTTAAAGAACTATGACAGTGAAAAATTATGAAATTATAATGGATCAGATCCAGTTTTTTATCAATAAAGGCCCTCGAGGCAGAGATCCTGTAGCATTTAGAAGTCCATATTTTGAATGAATTAAAACCAAAAGAATGATCATTAAACTTACACAAATGGTGAAAACTGTTGAGAACAAAAACTTCTTTCAAAAGAAGAACACAGTACAGGAAATCCATGAGACCATTTTACAAAACAGCTTCTCTTGGACAGATGCCAAGGCTTGGACTCTTACCAAAAAAGTGTTAATTAATTCCTGTGCAACTGTTTAGTGGCCGTTTGGGGGTGTTTCTTTAAACTGTTCTTTTTAATATTTAAAAACATTTACGTTAATAGTGTGATTGCCTAAACAAATCATTGGTTACTTCTTGGATGATAAATTCTGGTTGCTGTTGCCATAATCGGTTTTTTTTTCCCAAAATCAATGGACTGGCTTCATCAAATTTTGAGATAAATTTAGATGGCTTGACACTTTAGCTTCTGCTAGGAATTTCTTTTACCAATACCAGTTTGAAGCAAAGCTATTTCTCCCTCTCTAAGCATAATGCAAGAAACATTTTATTCTTAGATAGTATATAAACAAGAAAGTGGGGGAAATGTAATTATAGAATATAGACAGAGGAATGAACCTGCATTTGTCTGTTTCATTCATTGAGAGTGTACATGCCCATCTCCCCCTCCCTCCCTCCCTCCCTCCCTCCCTCCCTCCCTCCCCCCCCCCCCTCTCTCTCTCTCTCTCTCAAACACACACACACACAGTTATGCAAAACTATGTAATTGCTGTTCCATGCAGACTGCGCAAGCAAATATGCATGCATATAAATCACAGGTAGTGATTTATTACAGTTTTTATTACATTACAGGTAGTCCTCGACTTCCAACCACAATTGAGCACAAAATTTTTCTTGCTCAGTGAGACATTGGTTAAGTTAGTTTTGCCCCATTTTACGACCTTTCTTGCCAACGCTGTTAATTGAATCACTGCACTTGTTCAGTTAGCAACACTGTTGTTAAATGAAGCTGGCTTCCCCATTGACTTTGCTGATCAGAAGGTCACAAAAGGAGATTGCATGATCCCAGGGCATCGCAACAGTCATAAATATGAGTCAGTTGCCAAGCACCTGAATTTTGATCACGTGACCATGGGGCTGGTCATAAGTCACTTTTCTCAGTGTCGTTGTAACTTCGAACGGTCACTTAATGAACCCGTTGTAAGTCAAAGACTACCTGTATACAAAAATATGGAATAAAGAAAATGGAAAAATAGCCTTTCCCTTTTTTTTCACTCAAATGGACACGCTAAGACAATCTCAAATAGTCAGATCACATATAAATGTACTGGAAAATGCACCATGCATACAGTATGTTTTCTGGTAAAAGAGATGAGATTAAATATTCGTTGATTTTATACATTCACACATACCTAGGGAGCAAGACAGACTTGCTATTTTTCAGTAGATAAAAACTGAATCAAAGAGGAAACTCAATCCCTTTACCATGAACCTGGACTCTTGCAATGCACGTTACGCGGGGCTACCGTTGAAAAGTAGCCAGAAGCTTTAGCTGGTACAGAATGTGATCCCATCAGGCATGGGTTCTACTTACCTTTACTACCAGTTTGCAACGGGATCGCTTCTTTGCATGCGCAGATCACTTCTGATGACGTCAGGGTCAGTGGGCGGAGCCTCCCACCGGTTTTACTACCGGTTCTATAGAACCGGGGGCAACCCACCACTGGATCCCATGGGTAATTTTGTGCTCCCAAAGAAGACCTCTGCTGTGCAAACTGCATTGGGTGCCAGTTTGCTTCCAAATCCAATTCAAGGTGATGATTATGACCTTTAAAGCTCAACGTGGCATAGGGCCAGGTTAGCTACGCAACTGTCTTTGTCACATTATATTGGTTTCTACCACCCAATCAGGCAGGGAAGGTATGTTGCGGAGCCCCTCAGTTAAAGAACTCCAATGGCAGGGTCCAGGAAGAGAGCCTTCTCTGCCATTGCCCCCACCCTGTGGAATATTCTTCCCCCCCCCCCAGCGGTGAGGCAGCCCTCCACCCTCCTGGTCTTCCAGGAAAGCGTGAAAACATGACTCTGCGGCCTCCCATGGGGAGCCCAGAAGAGTACACTGCCATGGGGGTGGTTAGCAACCTGAAAGTCCTCTCTTTGCTTTTTAAACTAATGTTAACATTGTTTTTTAATTATCCTTGCCTCTTTTTAAATGTTAACTTTTGCATATTCTTTTTATGTTTTAACATTTTATTGTATACTACCCAGAATCCCTCTCTGTGAGGTGGATCATGGGCATTCCAAAATGATAAATTTGTGATAAATGAATAAGGTGGTGATAAATAAAGGAGTCCTTGGTGCTCCCTGAGCTTGGTTGTTTTCTTGGAGACATCTCGTTATTCTGTGCTAGCATTGAAGATGTTACCTAGTTAGGTAATGAAACATCTGCAAGTAAACAACCAAGCTCAGGGAGCACCAAGGACCCCACAGTTCTACCCTGAGCTACACATGTTCTCCTTTACTGATAAATAAATATGACCGTTGGGATTCACAAGGCAGCCAGGAAGAGGATTGATAGGAACACAGGAAACATAAGCGTGGATCACAGCCCCACTATTCATTGGTAGGATCTGTGGGCGTGGCTTGGTGGGCATGGTACAGCTTGGTGGGTGTGGCTTTGATGGGTGTGGCATGGGAAGGATACTGCAAAATCTCCATTCCCACCTCACTCCAGGGGAAGGATACTGCAAAATCTCCATTCCCACCTCACTCCAGGGGGAAGAATATTGCAAAATCTCCATTCCCAACCCACTCTGAGGCCAGCCAGAGGTTGGTATGTGCCAGTTCTCCGGACTATTCAAAATTTCTGTTACCGGTTCTCCAGAACCTGTCAGAACCAGCTGGATTTCACTCCTGGGTAGGATCCTAATCAAACCCTCCTCCTAACTCTACCGGCAACATAGAATGAGGCAGGATGGTTCCCTACCACATTTTGGTGCTCACAAGGTGTGGATTTTTAATCGTTCCTGTTTTTAAAATGATCGCCTACTGTATTCCACCCATCACACTGGCCCTGATAGATGATTCCTAATTAGATACATTTTGCTGAATTATAATGTATTTTTATTTATTAAATGTATTGGCCTCCCATCTTACCACAGGGGTAGGTCTAAGGAAGATGAAATGCTTACTATCTCGTGTAAAAGAATATTGTGGAGTGAAGTTGTCACTGCTACACAATAACCGTGCAAGTCAGGTATACCTATCATTGCCTCCAATTTATGAATAGAAACGCTTTTTAAAATCACATCTGTAAGAAAAAGTTATGGAGCTGCCCTTTTATTATATCCCGGGAATTTCATTTAAGAATTATGATGAACGGATAGGCACCCTTAGAATGCTTCCACTAAAGTTAAACATGCTGACAAAAGGCAATATTATTCTACCATACTCATGTGTTTTAATTAGCCCTGGAGCTAGGCTACCCGGCAACATAATTTAGATTCAGCTGAAAACACGACCCATCAAATCCCATGTATAAAAATAGGCTTAAAGCCCACAGCAGCTCAAGATCCAGATCCCAAATGCACTCTGAATATTCTGCATCCTTTTCATTAGACACTAAAGGATGTGCTAATCAAAGGAAGTCACTGCCACACTCCCCAATTTATGCTATTCCTCACGAGGAGGGCTTTTTTTTATTGGCTCCTCTGCCTTTTTTCACATAATTCTATTCTGCAGCAGGCATTGTTTAAGAAGCAAAAAAAAAAAAAAATCAAATTTTTCCACCCATCAGGAGACCAAGATTTTTTTTGGGGGGGGGGGGGGGGTTGTTTTGTTTTTTTAGAAAATACAAAACTGTATCCTGGAATGAACGCTAGAATGCCTCAACAGTCAGAAATGTAGCTTTTCAAAAAGAAGACTTCAAATGCGACGGAGGAAACGGTCGTGAGTTTTGATAAGTTTCGCTTGTAACTTGAAAAGGATTCCTAGATGAATTCAAATGAAAACTTTTTTATGGCTTCACTCGGTTTCTAACTTTGGCCTTAAGAGGTCTGTAGGTTGAATAAAGGAAGGGTGAATGAAGCAGTACCGAATCACTTAATAAATGCAATGCTTTTCCATGATACAAAAAACAGTTTCTCTTTGCTTGCTTCACTAATAGATCTAGAGTTCAAATCTCTCCTCGGAGATCTACCTGTTAAACTCCTGATGGACTCTTGGGTAGCAGCTCAAAAGGTCCTCACATCCCATTGGCTTTAATTAAGCCCATCAATAGATACACACCCATTGTGTTTTTTTGTTGTTGTTTTTCTATCTCTGCCCTTAAATTTTAAAAAAGTCACTCAATGAAGAAACAGAAAAAGCACTTTAGACAACCTGCATTTTCTTCTCATTGGGACCATGATATATATACCGGTATATATATATTCTAGAAAAGAAAGACTTACTTACCTTAATTAGATGTCAAGACTTCAGAGCTGAGTGGAAGGCAGTCTGGCTCAGCTCTGGGCAAGGGAAAACAAAAATAATGTCTAAAGGAAAGCTGCTGCCCCTTTCCTCCCATTTATGGGTAGCTATTAATCTATATATAGAACCAATTGAAGAGCTCTCACAAACCAGAGATGGGTCTTTTAAGCAATAAACTATGACTTAGGTAAGTGGGGATGTCCTCGTTTCCCACCTTGGGGAAAGCCTTTATTAGAGTGGAGAGAACTTCCAATCTGTGCAATTTGGTGAGGTACAGAAAATGTTGGCAATTGGCCTGGTATATACATACATACATGCATGCATGCATACATACATACATACATGCATACCCAAACACACACACACACACACACACACACACACACATATATAGGTCTTTGGTTATTTGGTTTTCTCCCACGTAAAATTGGAATTTTACGCAGGAGAAAATCCGAATAACCAAAGACCTACATACAAACACCCACGAAAACCTTAGAAAACATATATACCCACATACACACACACACACACATATACATATATATACACATATATACATACATAGTTACATACATGTATGTATGTATGTATGTATGTCAAATAGTTGGGGCGGCTCTGATAAAGATGGAAAAGACCAACTCTGGTCATTAAGTTTTGAAAATCTGATTAATGCGGAGGCAAGATTTCTCTTGCGCTCGGAGTTGTAAACTGATCCTCCCCAAAGTCTCTTTAAGAGCTGCTTGGATTATAAAAAAAACATTCTTGCCATATGTTAAGTCACATCATCTAGGTTTTTTAAAAACTGTGTGAACACAGGGAGAGATCAAGCCTGCCCAAGAGACCACTGCTCAGCTCTCGCTTCCGTCAGAGATGCCAAGCCTTCACTATTGCTAGCTTGACAAAGCGGGCTTTTTCCCTCGGTTAAATCCAGCTGCTGCCAAAACAACTATCGGTATCTGAGAAACATGAAAGAGGAAAGCACAGAATGAGAAAACAGCGCATAAGAGGATTTGGGTGAGCTAGTGATCAGTAGCAATAATATTGTAAGCCGCCCAGATCTACCATGTGGTAAGATGGGCGGCTAATAAATTTTGCAAATAAATTAATAAATAAAATAACAGTGGAACAAACCATCTTTGATACTTCCAGTCTCGTAGTTCCAGTGGAGTCTTAAACATGTGGCCCTGCTGATGTTGTGAAGAAGGCATCCGAGCATCTCTCATCGGTCATTTTGTTTGGAATACATGGAATCCACATTGTGGATGTAACAGCTAAACATCCTTTGGAAACCAGCATTGCATTGTGGCTTAAAGCCCAAACCCTAAATAGACATTTAGAAAGAAATGTAATCATGGTGCAGTCAGATACCCATGTATACAGTAGACAGACTTACAACAGTTCCTTTAGTGACCGTTTGAAGATACAATGTGACTTATGTTTCTCACATTTACCACCATTGCAGCATCCCCGTGGTCATGTGATCAAAATTCAGATACTTGGCAACTGTCTCATATTAATGATGGCTGCAGTGTTCTGGGGTCATGTGATCACTTCTGACAAGCAAACTCAACAGGGAAGCCAGATTTATTTAATAACCGTGTTACTAATTTAGCAACTGCAGAAAAGTTATGAAATGGGGCAAAACTCACTTAACAACTGTCTTACTTAGCAACAGAAAAATTGGGTTCAATTGTGGTCATAAATTGAGTGCTACCTGTATTATATTCAGTGAAATGTGCTTCTGTGGGTGTCTAAGACTACAGAAGTAGCCACAAATTTAACCTGGCTAAATTTGGAGCACAGTGCTATGGAATGGTACTTAAACTCTTGCCAGATTGTGCCGAGCCCCAATTAGATTGTAAGAAAAGACACAGAAATAAGAACTAGAAGACGCATTTGTTATTTGTGTAATTCAAACACTGGGTTTCCAGTCATAAGATATTGTCACACCTGAAGGTACAGAAGTGCATGACAGAAGTATAAGTAAACTTCATTTGGGATTATACAAGATAAAAGTGACATTCCCTGAAAATCAAGATGAATGTGCTCTCCTGTGGCATATTTAGAATCATAAAACTACAGAGTTAGAAGTGGTCATTTGGGCCCTTCAGTCAAATAAAATGGATCCTTCTACGGAGTATGCATAAATCTGAGCAAGAGCTTTCTGCAGATTCAAATCTCTCATAGAATCATGTCCATCGTTTTCCATTTGTCTATTTGGCCAGATTTGCATTGGAGCAACCTGTTTTTTTCTGGTAATTTCTGCATCATTCTGGAGATGCATGCAATTATATCCTTTTATGATCTGCTACAAGTATCATTTTCAAAAAAACTGATTTTCAGTTTCCTGGAAATTTTTCTCTCTTTTTTTTTAGATATCTCCATCCTTCCATTATATTGGGATAAGAATCAAAGAGTGAGACCGAACCTCAATGTCGCTCCAGCACAAGAGGGACTCAAAGAGGTCATTGGGAATGGAAGAGTCCTCGTGTCTTGTTTCATTTCTCCTTTTCACCTGACAACAATATATCAGATGATACATTCGTAAAATCCTATGAATTAATTCCTTCAAAGGACCTTCACGCTTCTAGCTGAGAAAAGCTGTAGAAGACAGGGCAACCAAAGGAGTATTAGAAACGAGCCAGCCCATTCTTCATTTCTTTCACGGCCAGGGTTAGTCCCAGTGCAAATATTAGTTCCAAAAGTGTTAGATCACAAAAAGCTATAAATGCTCCTTTACGTCTTGCCACAACAATCATACAGGTAGTTCTCGACTTACAACAATTTGCTTAGTGACCATTCAAAGTTACAGGACACTGAAAAAGTGACTGATGACCATTTTTCACATTTACAACCATTGTAGCATCCCCATTGGTGGGATCAAAATTCAAATGTTTGGCAACTGGCATATACCTTATGATGGTTTCAGTGTCCTGGGGTCATGTAATCATCTTTTGCGAACTTCTGGCAAGCAAAGTCAATGAGGAAGCCAGAATCACTTAACAATCTTGTTACTAACTTAACAACTGCAGTGATTCACTTAACAACTGTGGCAGGAAACGTCATAAAATGGAACCAAACTCACTTAACAACTGTGAATTGTTAAGCAATGGAAATTTTGGGCTGAATTGTGGTCATAAACTGAGGACTACGTCTATTTAGCTTTGCCCATGCAATCAGTGTGCTTATTCCCAGTGTTATACTTGCTAATATATAATACATTCCTCACTCTTCTAATAAAATTCAGTGCCACTTAACCTCTGGATTTGTTTCAGCAGCATAAGAACCATTTTCATGCTGATACCTTCTAACATTGTGAGACTGCAGCTCCAAGCATTCCCAGCTAACATGATCCCTGGTCATACTTGCTCAGAATTTGCAGAGCTGGAGACCAACATCTTTAGAAGGTACCAGAAGATACTACACATGATTTTAGGGAAGGAAATAAGCCCAGATGAACCATCTACAGTCCATAAGGGTTGAGAAGGTAGGTGGCTTGCATAAATCACACACAGAGAGAAATAAAATATAGGAAGAGGATTAAATGATCTCATGTACTGAGTACATAAAAAGTATTATTTTTCTCTTGATAAACAGTCCATAATATTTGATATATATTTCCTACATCTACATTTTTCATCTAATTCCTCCCTAGTTCCTCCCAAATAGGATAGGATGCATGCCAACAAAGACCCAGAGTATTAAAATCCAATTCTGAATATTAGCCATCCATTTCAGGTTCACTAAGGCTGAACCAGACTGTTAAAAACCACATCTGCTCTTGGGTGGGAAAAATAAAAAACAGCTGCATTCTAAATTATTGATATTATGGTCTGGTCAAATTTGTCCCTGGCAAAACATATTTTTGTCATCTCACTCTATAGTCATCCCATAAACTAGGATGTGAATTTTCATCTCCGTTCAGATTTTCCGAGGAGCTGAGGGAGATGAAACGCCGGAAAAGACGTCTGGAGAGCAGTTGGAGGGCCAGCCATTCTGAATCTGGCCGAACACTGGTAAGGTCTCATATTAAGACCTACCTGGTGGCAATAAAAGCGGCAAAGTGTAACTATTTTTCCGCTCTTATTGCGTCATCAGATAATCGCCCGGCCGCCCTGTTTAGGGTGACCCGCTCCCTGCTCCACCAGGAAGCGCAGGAGGACCCCTTGGAGGGTAGAGCCGAGGACTTTGTACAATATCTGTATGACAAAATCGCTCAGATTCGGGAAAATTTGGACTCTGACTGGGTAGATTCGGGAGGGAGGATGGAGGCAAGTCTTGAGAATATTACCTGGGAAGAGTTTGATTCTGTGACTCCGGAAAACGTGGACAAGATACTGGGCAGACTGAGTGCAGCCACATGTTTATTGGACCCGTGTCCCTCCTGGCTGGTGCTGGCCTCTCAGGAGGTTACACAGGTCACAGCATTGGTCACATTGGTAGATGATCTCTGGAGGGCCCGGGACAGGGGTTGTTCCTCTGTCCTGGTCCTATTAGACCTCTCAGCAGCTTTTGATACCATCAACCATGGTATCATGCTGCACCGGTTGGAAGAGTTAGGGGTGGGGGGCACTGTGTTGCAGTGGTTCTCCTCCTTTCTCTCTGATCGGTCACAATCTGTGTTGACAGGGGGGCAGAGGTCGACCCCAAGGCCCCTTGTATGTTGGTTCCTTCACCCCTTCTGTTCAACATTTATGCGAAGCCGCTGGGTGAAATCATCCGTGGTTTTGGGGTGAAGTATCATCAGTATGCTGATGATACTCAGCTATACATCTCCACCCCGGACTGCCCCAATGATGCCCTTAAAGTGATGTCCCGGTGCCTGGAGGCTGTACGGATCTGGATGGGGAGGAACAGACTCAGGCTCAACCCATCCAAGACCGAGTGGCTATGGTTTCCGACGTCCCAATATAGTCAGTTGGTGCCATCACTGACTATTGGGGATGAGTCATTGCCCCCCACGGAGAGGGTTCACAACTTAGGCGTCCTCTTGGACTCATGGCTGTCTTTAGAAGAACACTTGACGGCTGCGGCCGGGAGGTCTTTTTATCAGGTTCGCCTGATTTGCCAGTTGCGTCCCTTTCTGGATCGGGACTCATTAAATACGGTCACTCATGCCCTCGTCACTTCATGCCTGGACTACTGTAATGCTCTCTACATGGGGCTCCCCTTGAGGAGCACCCGGAGGCTCCAGCTAGTCCAGAATGTGGCCGCGCAGGTAGTTACGGGAGCAGCATGGCGCTCCCATGTGGCTCCCCTCCTGCGCGAGCTGCACTGGCTCCCTGTGGTCTTCCGGGTGCGCTTCAAGGTCTTAGTTACCACCTTTAGAGTGCTCCATGGCTTAGGACCAGGGTACTTACGAGACCGCCTTCTGCCACCAATAGCCTCTCACCGCCCAGTACGCTCCCATAGAGAGGGGCTTCTCAGGGTGCCGTCAGCCAAACAGTGTCAACTGGCAGCCCCCAGGGGGAGAGCCTTTTCTGTGAGGGCACCCACCATCTGGAACGAGCTCCCCCCAGAGATACAGAAGATTCCGGATCTGCACACTTTCCGCCGTGCCCTCAAAACATTCCTGTTTCAGCAGGCCGGCCTGGCCTAACTTTCCCTTTATATTGCTTTTGATTTTATTTTAAACTGGGATGTCTTGAATTATCTAGGACCAGAGTGTTTAGTATATTTTAATTGGTTTTTTTTTTTTAACCTTTGTATTACATGTATTTTTATCATTCGCTGTTCACCGCCCTGAGTCCCTCAGGAATAGGGCGGTATATAAATTAAATAAATAAATAAATAAATAAACAAACAAACAAACAAACAAACAAACAAGGAAAGGTATATAGTATGGGGTCCAGTCTCACTCCAAGCTCCTGGATAGGTTAAATTCAGCAAAAAAAAATTGAATAGTACAGCAGGTTCTCTCCCACTGCTAGAAGGCCAGTTTTATGTTATCTTGCCAGAAAGAGCTTCTAAAGAAAGAAGAAAAAGTCTTTAAGAGTTTTAGTTAAAGCTTAAAGTACTGTACTAACAACCATCATGAAAAGGCACAGCTATTAAGCAAACATGTAAAGTGAGATAGTACCCAAAGCCAAATAGTGCCTTACTCTGCTGGGAGTAAGAAGCTTTGTATTTGTTAAACAGCAGATTAGATAGATAGTAGTCCTTGTTTATCAACTGCCTCATTTAGTGACCGTTTGCCATTATGAAAGTAACTTTACAACCTTGCACTCATGCCCTTTGCAGGTCTGTAAAGCAAAAGAAAGCTAGAGTAAAATCATAAGCATAGTTGCGGCTTTACTTAGCATCTGTTTCACTTAACGCCGAGTTGCCGGCCCCAACTGTAGTCACTAAACAAGGACTAACTGGATTTGTCTAATACATGCAATAACGTATTAGCATGATGGGATGTTGTTGGGATTCCCAGGAAGGAGCGAGTACATTCCAGAGGAGCAAAAGACAAGGCAGTTTGCGGGAGAGAAAGAGAGTGAAGACGGCTCCTTCTTAATAGTTCCCAAAGTATGTAATTTATGGTCCAAGTACAGTACTCTGCTTTATTTTGGCAAGATTCCTGTCTAAAGGTGAGGAACAATAAAAAAATCTGCCTAGAAAAATCGCAACCTCTCCTTGGCTTTTGAAGCCTGACAATTAGCACTCCAGCTTAAACATCATTTGTAAATGTGGTTATTTGAAGAGGCCAGATAACTAAACGTGGGTGGTAACTTAATTGCTTGATTGACAGTGGGCTTTTGCAAGCTTCACCTCAAATATTGTGAAGACCTGAAACCACTTATTCAGAAAAGATGTTCCTTGATCATAGTCTGATTAAAACCTTGGGGAGTAAAATCTCTCCTGCTGATGTTTTGTTGAATTGCAAGAAACTTAGGAAAATCAAGGAACAAAGGCTGCAGGGAGCATAATATACAGGTAGTCCCCGACTTCCGACCAAAATTGAAGCCAAAATTTCTGTTGCTAA
This sequence comes from Arizona elegans, assembly GCA_022577455.1. Lineage (NCBI taxonomy): Eukaryota > Metazoa > Chordata > Lepidosauria > Squamata > Colubridae > Arizona > Arizona elegans. The sequence continues at coordinate 205,684,712 of JAKOOJ010000001.1, read as the reverse complement.
GTAAGACATTTGTTAAGTGAGTTTTGCCCCATTGTACCATTGTTCTTGCCACAGATGTTAAGTGAATCGCTTAACAGGTGATAAGTTAATAAAGTGGTTGTTTTAAGTGAATCTGGCTTTCCCATTGACTTTGCTTATCAGAAGGTCACAAAAGGGGGTCGCGTGACCCCGGCACACTGCAACCGTCATAAATATGAGTCGGTTGCCAAGTGTCTGAATTTTGAACACATAACCATGGGGATGCTGCAACGGTCATAAGTATGAAAAACGATCATAAGTCACTTTTGTCAGTGCTGTTATACTTTAAATGGTCATTAAATGAATGGTTGTAAGTTAAGGAGTGCCTGTAGATCAAAATATATAGATCAGTGTTTCTAAAACTTTAAGACACATGGATTTCTGGGAGTTGAAGTCCACATGACTTAAAGTTGGCATATTTGAGAAACACTAACATAGGCAATTTCCAGACACCAATAAAGGAGAATATTTGCAGCTCAGACTTGAAATTAGAGGTCCTTGGTGCTCAGAGAGCTTTCTTGCAGACGCTTCATTACCCAACTAGCTAACATCATCAGTGCTAGTAAGGAATGCTGTTTGCTCAGGAGCCTGTTTTCACTGGCAGAGGCTCAGACCACCACAGGTGCCCCAAAACGAGTGACGTTGAGCTGGCCACACTCACCCTGTCCCCCAAGGTCAAACACAATGCTGATGCGGCCCTCGATGAAATCGAGTTTGACGCCCCTGTCCTAAAGGGTCTGAAAGGGCTTCTGGTCCTTATAATGGGCAGGGTAGAAAGTTGGAGAAGCAATATAGGAAATAATGAAGCATAGTTGAAAACTGGTCGCAAAATAAATGAATGCCTTTCTCAGCTGGGTCATCCTAAAATGGCGCAATTGTTTAATTAATAGTTCTACTTCATTTTGCATTGTACACGTACCTCCTCCAATTCTAAGTTTCATGCTTTAGGATGGATTAACTCTGAAAGAGAAGGGCTGGAGTATGATTAAGTGATAGGAATCAAAGCTTTATGAAGTTAGATCAAGGGAACTAAGCTTGTCGAGGCTTGAGAGAAAAAAATGATTGTAAGAGAGAATATGATAGCATTTTCTCAACTACATGAGGGATCTTCACACAGAAGAAGGTCAAGACCTTTATCCTCCCAGAGAGCGGGACACGGAATGGAAATTTTTGTAACTGTTCAGGAGACGGAGTAGACCTAGGAAACAAATACTGTATGCTCATTCAAGAAAGCCACAAGGTCACAAAACACATGTCACAGAAAATGAAAGGTTGAGGTTGTATTTAGGTCTTTATAGCCAAGTGCTGGGAGTCTTGAAACTAAAATGATGGAGAATGCTTGACGTTTGAAGAAAATGTAGATATAACAAGTATTAGAGAAACTGGATAGAAAGGAAGTTAGCAGTGTGGTTGTATCTAGATATAAATTCTATCAAAAAAGACAGCAAAGGGCATAATAGGAGCAAAAAGAAAAGAATCCTTTTCCTACTAGAATCCCCTAGTAGATTAATCTCTTTCCTTGAAATCATTTCCAAAGGCAAGTTAGTACTGGAAATATCTAATGGTGCCCCCTCTTCCCTGTCCCCTAAGAAGCCAAAGCTGACCTTCAGATGGAAAATGAAACTAGAGAGGCACTGAAAAAAGAAACAAGAATAGTAATTGGTGACTTCCATCACTCTCACTTAGAATGGAACACTCTATGGACACATCAAAGAGGCTAATTTTTAGATCTCTGGTGTGATTGTGCCCTAGAACAGCTAATGAAAGACACAACAAAGTGAGATATAACACTGAAAGGGGAGGGGAATACAGGTAGTCCTCGACTTATAACAGTTCATTTAGTGATCATTAAAAGTTACAACAGCACTAAAAAAAGTGGCTTATGACCATTTTTCACACTTATCACCACTGCAGCATCCCCAGGGTCACATGATTTACATTTGGATGCTTGACAACTGACTCACATTTATGACGGTTACAGTGTCCCGGGATCATGTGATCCACTTTGCAACCTTCCGACAAGCGAAATCAATGGGAAAGCAGATTCACTTAACAACCGTGTTATTAATTTAAGAACTGCAGCGATTCACTTAAACGGAAATGTGGCAAGAAAAGTCGTAAAATGGGGCAAACTCACTTAACAACATAAAGTTTGGGCTCAATTGTGGTCATAAGTTGAGACCTACCTGTAGTGAAGAGAGAGGGAATAAAGAGATAGACAGACAAATAGAATAAAGAGATAGAGAGATACAGTTTAGATAGCGATTTGGAAGATAGATGATAGATAGATAGACAGACAGACAGACAGACAGATGAGAGAGAGATAATAGATAGATAGATGATAGATAGATAGATAGATAGATAGATAGATAGATAGATAGATAGACAGATAGATAGACAGATGAGAGAGATAATAGATAGATAGATGATAGATAGATAGATAGATAGATAGATAGATAGATAGATAGACAGATGAGAGAGATAATAGATAGATAGATAGATAGATAGATAGATAGATAGACAGACAGACAGACAGACAGACAGATGAGAGAGAGATAATAGATAGATAGATGATAGATAGATAGACAGACAGACAGACAGACAGATGAGAGAGATAATAGATAGATAGGTAGATAGATAGATAGATAGATAGATAGATAGATAGATAGATAGATAGATAGACAGACAGATGAGAGAGAGAGAGAGAGAGATGATAAATGGATGGATGGATAGATAGATAGATACATAGATAGATAGATAGATAGATAGATAGATAGACAGATAGATAGACAGATGAGAGAGATAATAGATAGATAGATGATAGATAGATAGATAGATAGATAGACAGATGAGAGAGATAATAGATAGATAGATAGATAGATAGATAGATAGATAGACAGACAGACAGACAGACAGACAGATGAGAGAGAGATAATAGATAGATAGATGATAGATAGATAGACAGACAGACAGACAGACAGACGAGAGAGATAATAGATAGGTAGATAGATAGATAGATAGATAGATAGATAGATAGATAGATAGATAGATAGATAGATAGACAGACAGATGAGAGAGAGAGAGAGAGAGATGATAAATGGATGGATGGATAGATAGATAGATAGATAGATAGATAGATAGATAGATAGATAGGATATTAGAGAGAGAGGAGGGAGAGAGAGAGAAATACTACTATGGTAAAAGATAGTAAACAATAAAGAAGCAACACAGGACATAAGGCATTAAGACAAACACATTTATTCAAATACATATGCAACAAAAATATTAAATTACATTGGAATAAGAAAGCAACTACAGAAGCTGTTCGGCCATTGGAAAATGGAAGTCTTAAAGATGCACTGAAGGAAGAAAGGAAAATAACAAAGAAAAGAAAATTCTGACTTCTGGCTTCACTGCTATGTGGAGCTGACATCTCCACCTGAGCTTTCCCTTTTTAGAAGGAAGACGAGATTAAGCTGTAGCAAATGTGATATATTTGACACCCGGAATGGATCATTTTATTCACACATCTCTCCTTGGCTGCTGAGAGCCAGTTTGGGGTCGGCATTAAGGCTTCAGGCTAGAAACAGGCAGACCGGGAATCCTAGTCCCACTTTAGGCACCAATCCAGCTGGGTGATCTTGGGACAATCCCTCCCCGCCCCCTCTCAGCCTTAAGAAAAAAAAAACAGGGAAAACTTCTGAAAAGGCTGCCAGGAAAACTACAGAAGGCTGACACCGAGAGTCAACATTGATTTTAACATACTGTACGGGTTTATTTCCCCCTTCCGTCTCTGCTGAGCTGCTGCCAGCTGCCAAACAGCTGATTGGCATGCGGGCAGCAGTGACTCGGCTCCACACTCTCCTATCTTTGCAGCCCCCCCCCACTTTATTTCATGCACCCAGAGTGGAATGCAACCCCCTTGGTATGTCGCTGAGACAGAGGCATTGGTGGGCTGCTGCCAGTTCAGACCAGTTCTAACGAACCGGTAGTTCCGACCATCAGATGGCCCCGCCCACCCACACTCACCCTATCCTGTCCTATATTTCTTTCTTTCTGGCTCAGCTGATTCGTGCGGCACAGCTGATTTCCACACCTCCACTGTTCTACTTACCAGGGCTGCCTTAGAAGGAAAGCAGCTGAGATTCAAATTGCTGTATTTTGAACGCTGCGCGCAAGCACGTTAGGCGCGCGCGCTCACAGATCCGGTTGTTAAACGGGTTGCAGCACACCACTGGACAGAGGTAATGAGAGGTGAAGTTTTAAACCAACCTGACAAACTCAAAAGAGGGCTGGGACCGGATAGTATTACTCCCAAGAGTGTTTCAAGAAGTTTGAAATTGCTGATATTTTCGTAAAAGGAAGCATATTCTGTTTAACATTGGCATGCATGCTCCCAGCCTAGAATTTTAAAAAGAAATTGGCAAATTGGCCTCTCTCCAGATTACCTATTTTTAATGGGGCATATTTCAGCTTTTTGTTAATGAGGCAGAATCTGGGATGTAAGCTCCCAGGATTTGACTAGAAAATCTAACTTGCTCTGTTTCCCAGTTGATTTAGGTATCTGTTGTCAAAATAATTAGCATATGGCCTCATCTATAGGCAATCTAAGTTACAGTGGTTATCAGATGGCTTTGTGTGATAACCTTGCAAAGGTGTGCTTAAATTATATTTATGTTATTTATCTAGTTTTCATATTTCTGAGTCGCTGACTTCTTTCAAAGAGGAACTCTGGGAAGTGTACAATAAAATGTCAAAATATAATAGGGTATATATATATATATATATATATATATATATAGAGAGAGAGAGAGAGAGAGAGAGAGAGAGAGAGAGAATTTAAATTTAAGTAAATCACACAGTCATTAAGCAAATCTGGCTTCCCCCATCAACTTTGCTTGTTGGAAGCTGACTGGGAGGATCGCCCTTGGCGATCACATTTCCCTGGGATGTTGCATCCATCATAAATAAAATTCCAGGTGCCGTACGCCTGAATTTCGATCACATGACTCTGGGAAAGCTGCAGCAGTCACAAGTGCAAAGACCAGTTCTAAATTCACCTTTTTCAGTGATTTTCTAATGGTCGCTAAATGAATGGTTTTTGTAAATGGAGGATTCCTGCAGGGAGCAAGAAGAAGGACTTGGTGGCTGAGATGCTCCTTTCTGTGTCTATGATTTTAACTGCAGAAAACTTCTAAAAGCGGCAGAAATCTCCTTCATAAAAAGCTGGAGGTAGGTAAGCTGCTTTTTGCTTTGAAGGCTGCAGATTTGCTCTGAATCACAATCTATAGGACAGTGGTGGCGAACCTTTTACTCACCGAGTGCCAAACAGGTACGTGTTTTGTGTGCTTCGTGAGCGAGCCTGCCATCAGCGCTAATGCGCAGCTCCTCCCTATGTGCTGCGCACGCAACTGCACCATCTGTGCATGTGCACAGCTTTTGCGCGTGCCCCCAACATGTGCTGCTCGCGCAACTGCACGATCTGCACCTGTGTGTGGTTTTCACATGTGCAATGCACACACATGAATTCCATCTGCACATGCACACACTGTGCACCAGTACTCTCATGTGCATGCGCAAATATGCACGCATGCACAGGAAAGCTCAAAAGACCAGCTTGGTCCCCTGAATTGTGCACATGCGCACCAGAGGCCCGAACACCAGTTGGGACACGCACCCAGTTGGGTGACAGCTTGAGTGCCCGGACAAATGGTTCTGCGTGCCACTTCCAGCACGCATGCCATAGGTTCACCATCACGGCTATAGGGCAACACACTGGATGGGGATGGCTCCTTTATCCCTGATTCTCAGTAATAATGACTGATTTCATTGTCACATTCCTCATTTTAATATCCGTCCGTCTGCCATGCTAGCTTCCACATTGCCCGATATGAAGGTGCCTTTCACAGAGGCTGTCCAGTGAGATGTGAGGGCTGAGCAGGAATTTTTAACTCGCACCTTGCACATCTCAGCTCGAGATTCATCCTTGGTCTGCTACTTACTTTTTAACCTTTATTCTTTCTTGTGGGACTAATTTTGGGGACTCAGTTAGGACTCTTATAATTTGAATGGGCGAAGAAAAGCACAACTTCCTAGTTTCTAAAAGCGATATGCGATCTAGAAGGCGTGATGTGATACCGCCCAGGAGTAACCCAAGAAAGCAGAACAAACTCTTCCCATCTGGAGTGCAGATTTCTCCCCTTCTCTTCTGCGTGGAAGGGCAAACTGCCAGTCTTTTCGAAAGGTCACTTCAGTCCGGGATCTGACCTGCAACAGGCAGCTCATGTGACACATTTGAAAATGCAATTGCTTCGTTTTGGGGGATGGACCAAAGCAAAGAGTCGAGTTTACTTTTTTTCTTAACTACTGAGTGGAAAGCAAGGGTGACTGTAAAATCTCCTTTGATGAGTATGGAAAGGTATGACAGGTGTTCTTATTGATCACAAGCAAATCTATTAAAATCACAGAGGGAATTGGGATTGATTTTGTTTGTTTCTTTCTTTCTACCAGTATCTAACTATCTGTATCGCACCTTTATTATTTTTACAAATAATTCAGGGCGGCAAACACATCTAATACTCCTTCTTCCTCCTATTTTCCCTGCAACAGCAAACCTGTGAGGTGGATTGGGCTGAGAGCGACTGGCTCAAAGTCACCCCATTGGCTTTCAAAGCTAAGGCAGGATGAACTCATAGTCTCCTAGTTTCTAGCCTAGTGCCTTAAACACTAGACCAAACATTGGATGTCAATGCACCCTATTCAAAAGTGAGACATACTGAGTTGACGGTGGCTTCGTTCAAAGTCAACATATATAGAATTGCAGACTTAACAGGCCTATATATTGGAAAGGAAAGGTGTCCTCTCCTACAGTGTGAGAAAAACATGTAGTTTTATTCATTTTCTTCTCTCTCTCTCTAAATATTTTACTGCATTTTATACTACTTAACAAAGGAAGATACTTTTAACAACATGAATGTAGCACAAATGAAACCCTGAGTAATTTTTAGGATCATCCCAAGTTTGAGGAAATTTCAATGAGATTTTTTAAAAATGTGGTAGCTTAGCAATGATAGATTCTGGAAGAGAATAGCCAAGAATTTGTCCAGTTGGCAATTTCATTTGGAAAATCAACATATACTGTAGGCCAGGAGTGTCCAACCTTGGCAACTTTAAGACCTATGGACTTCAACAACTCCCAGAATTCCCCAACCATTCTTCTTCTTCTTCTTCTTCTTCTTCTTCTTCTTCTTCTTCTTCTTCTTCTTCTTCTTCTTCTTCTTCTTCTTCTTCTTCTTCTTCTTCTTCTTCTTCTTCTTCTTCTTCTTCTTCTCCACCCCTCCTCCTCCTCTCCACCCCCTCCTCCTCTCGCCAAAAACACAAAGTTCAAAGTTGCTATTAAACAATTCAAGTATGTAGTTTCCTTAATGATATTGTCCTTTGGGACCACAAACATCTCTCTCTGAGTACTCTTAAGTTACTGAGTTCTATTCATACACTTCTCTCTGCTAAATATGGAACTCAGTGAATGAGCTAGAGGATTCTGACCAGTTCACCACTGGTCAGAATCTAAAATTTGTTACTACCGGTTCTGTGGGCGTGGCTTGGTGGGGGGGGTAATGTGACTGGGTGGGCGTGGCCAATTTTTCTTTTACTTTTAAAACCATTTTTTACATGTAAAACCATGTAAAAAAATGCTTTCAAAGGGCCCTGACGATCCCAGCTGAGTTGCCTGATCATCAGAGGGTTTTTAAAAAACCATCTGCAGATCAGGCAACTCAGCTGGGATCGTCAGAGCCATTTAAAAGAAAAAAAACTTTTTTTCTTTTAAATGGCTCTGATGATACAAGCTGAGTTGCCTGATGGCAGGCAACTCAGCTGGGATCGTCAGAGCTTGGATCATCAGAGGCATTTAAAAGAAAAAAAGCCTCTGATGATCGCGCGGCTCAGCTGGGCATGGGGGGCGGGGGCAGGGATTTTTGCTACCGGTTCTCCGAACTGCCCGCCACCATCGCTATCTACTCGCCCGAGCCAGTCCGAACTGGGAGCATTTCACCCCTGATTCTGACCAGTGCTGCTTCCAAAATGTTTCTACGGAAATTGTTACAGGTAGTTAGAAAGTATATCAATATTATTACGTTCTACATGAACATCTATTGTAATTTAAGGTGATGGTGAGTGAGTGTTATTTACTCCTAGCCATCTGCTGAGCAAGCAATTAGGGAAGACAAAGCTTTCTGTAACCCACAAAATTCAAAATGTGAACCTACAATAACTAAAGGGCTCCTCTATATTTGTATTTATAAAATAAAGCTGTTATAAAAAGCAGGCAAATTCCTTATAAGGGGAAAAAAAGCCCTTTTGGTTTATAATGTTAATACCAGGGGTGAAATCAGCAGGTTCTGACAGGATCTAGAGAACCGGTAGCAGAAATTTTGAATAGTTCGGAGAACTGGCAAATACCACCTCTGGCCGGCCCCAGAGTGGAGTGGAAATGGAGATTTTGCAATATCCTTCCCCCAGGAGTGGGGTGGGAATGGAGATTTTGCAGTATCCTTCTCCCGCCACGCCCAAGCCACCCCCACCAAGCCACACCATGCCCACCAAGCCACGCCCACAGAACCAGTAGTAAAAAAAAATGGATTTCACCACTGGTTAATACTGTATGGATTTAGTTAAAATGTCACTTCTGTCTCAAAACCCAAGTAACCTAGAATTAACCATTTAAGAAGCAAAGTGACGTAAGTCATAAAGATTCTGGATTTAGAATGGACGCTCCTTTCACCCATAGGCTGTGGTCATATTAACACTGACTTCAGAAGGGCGATGTCCAGAAAGAAGATTGAATGAAAGCGTTGTCCACCAGACTACCATAAAACTGACAGAAGAGAATATTTGTAACTCAGGGTTGACATGAGGGGTCCTTGGTGCTCTCTGAGCTTTTTATTTTATTTATTTATTTTGTCAAGCACGTATAAGATAACAGGTAAAAGTATAAACATAATTTGAGTACAAGAAAAGAGTAAGTAAAAAGGAATATTAGGACAGGGACGGTAGGCACGCTGGTGCACTTACTCACGCCCCTTACAGACCTCTTAGGAATGGGAGGAGGTCAGCTTGGTTCTTTTCTTGCAAACGTTTCATTATCCTACTAGATAACATCTCACTGATCACTAGTACTGATGGTGTTATCTAGCTGGGTAATGAAATGTCCTTCAAGAAAACAATCAAACTGAGAGAGAACACCAAGGACCCCATAGCTTAAAACTATGGGGGAGGGGGCGAAGTCTGCTGTCTAAAATGATGACCCCTATACAGCCAGAGGCAAACAACTGGCAAATGGTGCTGCATGTATTTACAGCGTTGAGAGCACATTCAAGATGAAATGACTGGAGTTTCAAACTATGGTGTAAATTAAAACAAAACCATCATGTTTCCACTACAGGACAATGTTTCACCATGGGGGGGGGGGTGTCTAATCCTTTCCATTTATGTTTTATTTCTTTTTCTATTACTTTAGGACACAGCCAGAACATACATAGAAAATTTCCAGCTGGTAACTGTCACTTAGACCTTAGCCGTATTTAAAAGAATAGGTACGCAAGTATAATTAAATCAGTAGGGTTTGCCATTGATTTCAAAATGCATGCTGCCAAGTCGGCAAATATTTCCCAGCAAATGACACACCTCTCAGCAAGGGTGACAGTGGCCCGTTGCGCAATCATGTTCTCGGTTGGTTCTTGTTTGTGAACCACCGGTTGCCAACCTGCAACTTTTGTTTAGAAAGCAAAACGGAAGCGTGCTGCTGGGCAATATGGTCAGGTGCGCCAGCAGCTGTTCCTTCATCCTTTTCTATGCAAATTGTTACTGCTGTGGGAAGAAATATCCATCTGGTTCAGTTCCAAGCTGGGAGAAAGACACTGGAAACATGGAGGCTGATTGGAAAGTTGGTTTAATGACGAACAGAACCACCAGCGTTTATGATTCTGGTGCTGCTGACAAAATGGAGTTGAAAGTGGGGGGCTTTTATATCTTCTCTTGGACTTTGTATCTGAGCTTCCTGTTCCTGTGCCAGAACATGTATTCTATTGGCTGTTGTCAGACTCCCATGGAGCCATGTAGGGGTTATGTAGGGGTCATAGCTGGCTCTACAGGCAAAGTACAAATCCTAGGTGTTTGTCTGAGCCAAATTTGGTTGAGGTTTGGACTGCTCTGAGGGTAATACAATGAAGGGACTTGTGTTCTGAAAGAATGTTGGGTAATTCCTATTGTGGCTTAATGGCTTTCATCCTGTTTTGGTTCTTGGTTGAGGGTATTTGCTTATGAGTAGAGTTATCTAGGTACGTCTTCTTTCAATAAGCTCTTTATCTCTTAAGTGCTGACATCTGCTGTGGGCTATTAAGGAAAGTGAGGTTGCTTTCTGCCTCTAAAAAAACATGACGTTTCTCCATTTCTTCCTTTGGGAAATATAATAATCTGCCTTTTTCAATATTCCTCTAAATATTTCATTCGTCTGGGGGGTGGGGTGGCTTCCCACATTGCAAACTCACAAACCAACCTTTGGATACACAGAACCAATGTTGACCTCGTATTTGCACCACACTAGCATCTTTATCCAAAGTGTGTTTCGTTGAAAGAGAGGAGCAAGTAGCCTGAAAGAGCAAAAAGTTAGAAAGAATGGAGGCGGGGAGAGGGAGAGAAGATTACAAAGGAGGTTTCTCCCATCAAATTTGCTGCTCAAGAGTTTCCAGGCGGAGAAGTAGATGTTGCAAAATCGCCTACCGCGCACTCAGTCCTGAAGACTGGAAATATCTTGGCCAGTCCTTCTTCGTCACTGGCCTGAAGGGGTTTTGAGGCCATCACAGTGGCTTCATTGAGACCACATGGGTGACCTTGTTCTTTCCCTGAAGCTAACCAGGTTCCCTCCGTAAGCTAAACTGCCTCACTGTTGCCCTGGGTGGGGGCAGTAGTGGGTTGCCCCCGTTCGCACCGGTTCTATAGAACTGGTAGTAAAATCGGTGGGAGACTCCGTCCACCGATCCCGACATCATCAAAATGATTCTGCACGCGGCAGGTTGGAGACCCCTGCTCTAAGTTCACTGGTGCCAACAAAACTCTTCTCCTTGAAGCAATAAATTAGCTGGTGCTTCAGATGGTTTGACTCAATGGCTTCCCAAACTTCTCCCAATTCTGGGACTGCCAGTGAAACAGCCATGCCTCCCAAAACACAGAAGATCTAGAAAGGCGTTTGCAGTAAGAAGACCTCAAGAAGACATAACTGCCTCAGCTCTGTGATGGATGCTTCATTTGCACCAATATGTTTGGTGAAACACCTGTCAGATGCAAATAACCAGGCGCATTTGTTGAGTTCAAAGCGTAGAAGAGTTTATTATTGCTACCTCTAATACAAGAATCTAGTCAACTAACAGTCAAAGCTAAATTGGCTCTAGATAAAGGTCAATGAAATTCACAGGAGAGCCAAAACTTATGGTAGGTCTTCTGTGACAATGCAATGACTCCAATCTTCAGCCCAACCTTCCAGCTCGGCTTGCTCTTCTCCTACAAACATCCCTTTCAAAGACTTTGCCCATCCCTTATTTTAACCTATCAGTTTTTACAGCTCTACAACTTCTAAGAATAGGAGCAAACATTATGATTTACAATTTGCTACTTACAGTGATGAATTCTCTTCCTCGGTATAATTTTATCACTTCATTAGGTTTGATACCTGGCCCGAGTGAATCACCATTTTTACTTTGATTTCTAGCTAAATCTCATTAGCTGCTCAAAGTGGAAACACTTACGATGTTCTGTCATGTAGTGCTTGCTCGAAAAAGGAGAAAAAGATACAACATGAGCAAAGGAACTCTCTCTTCTAAAATTCTTTTAGAGCCAAACAATTATACCTGATAGCTTGAAGTCAGAACTAATGGCCAGAACTAAATGCGCATGTAGCATGTCTGGGTTTTTTTTTTTATAGCGTTACTGTTATTTGAACATTTATACCATTGTGAAACCAGATGGTAGATGTCAACTATGTTGGAGAGAGAAGAAAAATGCTATTAAATGCAATTGTTGGCTTCCTTGGCATTTCGGAGAGCATCTAGATGAAATTGATAATCTATTTGTACCAAGAAAATCAAACCAAATTATTGGGAATGAGTATGGGATATATAAAAAGCTGCATGAAATTATCTCAGATTTTTTTGGGGGGGGCTGTTTTCTTTGTTTCTTCGCAAAGTAATAATGGAGGGACTTTGGGCCCGAACTGTGAAGGGATGAGAATTGACACCTATTACTGACCGCTGAAATGCAAGCCCAATGTATGCAGCATGTACCAGGCTCAGAAAGTCTAATGAACTAGGCTTCTTCCATACAGAGTGTGGCTAAATTGAGCAATTCAAAATTTGAGGTAAGGGTAATTTGGGAAGAATTTTCAGCATCATCTTACATTGTTATTCAGCCGCTAAGTCATGTTGCAAACCTATGGATCATAGCAGCCTTAGAATACAGTAACAGAGTTGGAAGGGATCTTGGAGGTCATCTAGTCCAACCCCCTGCTTACACAGGAGACCTGTACTAGGGATTCAAACTGCTGAACTACTGACTTTTCTGACTGACAAGCTCAGTGCCTTAGCCACTGAGCCACTTAGTGTCAGCCAGGCCCCCCTGTTGTCCTCTGTCTCCCAGAGTTTGGCAATGCCCACTGCATTGATGACACTATCTAACCATCCCATCCTCTGCTCTCCCCTTCTCCTTTTGCCTTCCATCTTTCCCAACATTAGAGTCTTTTCCAAGAAGAGTCCTCTCTTCTCATTTGGTGGCCAAAGTATCTGAGTTTCATCATCAGTATCTATCTTTTTCAAAGTTGATATCTTTTAGGATTTGACTGATTTGATCTCCTTGCAGTTCAAGGGACTCTCAAGTATCTTCTCCAAGAATAATCTTAGATAAAATAACCTCTATTTTCAATTTCTGTATAAACAATGGCACATATTAAAATGAAATTCCAATCTCCACTTTCTAAAGAAAAAAATGCTACCCACCCAACAGTGTCACCATCCCAAGGATAAAAATAATAACATAATAACAGCAGTAGTATGCAGAAGTGCCAAGTTATACAAAATGACACCAAAACTTACTGTATGAGCCATATCCTGGACCGAAGGAAGTGAACTTCCAATAATCTTTTTTTTACCATTCTCACCATACTCTGCACACTGCTTCCAGTCCGAAGCAGTAATACTTCCAAACCAAACAGTAATACAATACAACAGGATATTCTCAATCATCCCTCTATAGAAAGCAGTAAGGACAGGGGGAGGAAGATGTGCTCTTCTCGTTGTGTTGTGCTTGGCTTTTTTCCAGACAGAAAAGCACAGGAGATCATATGAAAATATTTAGAACTGCCCAATTGTCAATTCAACTTTTTTAAATTTCTTATTAAAAATTATTATACGTGAGTAAGTCATTTTCAACTGTGATTTATTCAAAATGCCTTTGGATTTCCTTGTAAACTGAATGAACAATATAGACTACAACAGAAAGGAAACAGGTTCAGTTAGAATGCTACATTTTGATAGTCATCCCAATTCTGGGATGACTATTCTGGGATGACTATCTAGGAGCCTGGTGGTGCAGTGGACTAAACTACTGTTAAAGTAGTATTTAGCTGCCAGCTGCCTGCAATTACTGCGAGTTCAATTCTCACCAGGCTCAAGGTGGACTCAGCCTTCCATCCTTCCGAGGTAGGTAAAATGAGGACCCGGATTGTGGGGGCAATAAGCTGACTTTGTATAAAACAGAACACCGCTTAGCGGGGGCTAAAAGCCCTACTAAGCAGGTATATACAAAAGTATGAAGGCTATTGCTTAAAAGCATTGTAAGCCGCCCTGAGTCTCCGGAGAAGGGCGGCATATAAATCAAACTAATAAAAATAAATAATAAAATAAAATAAATTCTGATAAAATACAATAATCTTGAGATTTCCTTCACATCTCAATAGCAAGCCATACTTCAAGCCAAATGGAATACTTCAGCTGGACAGTTGGAAAGTCTTCTCATGATATATACTGTAAGTATTAATTCTGGTGCCCTTCCTTTGAATCAAAACTTCACCCTTTTACGTCATGGTATATTATTAGAGCAGGGTGTTTATCAAATCCATTAAGTATGAGGAACTAATTTTGAGGCATTATGTAGAAGATTGTTCTGGTTGTTCCAAATTAAGACCACAAACATTTATTGGAACCATTCTCTTCAAAAGTTATGGCGCCACATGGACTGCTGTTGGAAACAGAGCAAGCTGTGCACGCAATCTGCAAAACACTTCTTCACCCGCATAGATTTTTGACCCAACCAAGCTGAACTATTAAGAAGACCAAAAAGGGCTTCCTTCCAACGTAATAAATGACTAGAAGCTGTGGTCACCCAGAATGCAAAACCTTGAAGGCTGAAAACAGCTGCTCTCCCACCCTCTGCTCGGTAATTACATTTGCTGGAAGCCTGCCACAAGTGCCACACATATTAATATTGCATGGCTGAGCATAGTGAGAGAACGTCAGAAATCCACAGCTACTGTAAAGAAAACAGCTTCAAAACGTTGGCTTCTCCAAAGATATTTTTCTATATTTGGAGGGTATGAGATCATGCATTGCATAGTTACTCAAATAGCATGGTTCTGTAAGCCTTGTGGGTTGTGTATACTGTCCCATCATCCCATGAAGACAACAAATATTTAGGAAAGTAAATGTGAGTAAGGGGAATAGAGAGCTGAAACAAATCTACCATTGTACGTTCTTAGGTTATTCATTTAATACTGTTGTAAGAGCTGTGGTGGCACAGTGGTTAGAATGCAGTATTGCAGGCTAATTCTGCTGACTACCAGGAATTCGATTCTCACTGGCCAAAGGTTGACTCAGCCTTCCATCCTTCCGAGGTCGGTATAATGAGGAGCTCAGATTGTTGGGGGCAATATGCCGGCTCTGTAAACTGCTTAGAGAGTGTTGTAAAGCACTATGAAGTGATATATAAGTCTAAGTGCTATTGCTATTCAATAGATCAATCCTGATGGTATACACCAAATGTTAAATAAGAAACATGCATTTCTTTGGACTTTAAAAAGAGAAAGCCTGAAGAATAAAATATTTCAGGCTGTCTTCCTCAAATTAAGCGTGGCAAATTTGTCCGAGACTGCAGTGCCATATGCATGGGCCTAGAAAAAATTCCTATTGACACAGGAGGACAACAGTAGTGTGCTTGTGTTCCTTATTGTCCAGGACATGGGGCATTTCTGACTTCAATTCATGATATTTTTCAGATCTTAATCCTAATTAAGGATTATCATCTTAATAGGGCGGACTGCATGTGGGCTTTAGGGCGGTAACTGATCTGTGATTTGCTGCTGAAGATTTTTTAAATAAACTTCTAATTTAATTTGATTACTAAGTGTCAATGGAGATAACTCGATAAGTGATATTCAAAAACATTTCATAACTCGATAAGTTTCAGAGGCAGAGAGTTGGTCTAAATATTCAGCTGTCAATTTTGTTTATGTGTGAGTATGGTCCAAGCAGAGTTTTCTTCTAAACAGGATATAATATTGGATGTATATCAAAGGTTACTTCAAAAGTTTGTAGTTGCATTAATTCCAGGAGGAAAAGGAATTGTGCATGTCACCCTGAGGTAAATAGCAAATAAAGAATAATGTAGATAAAAGAAATAATGTGAATAAAATAGGAATCATACAGAGTCAGATATATGGGCTCTGGGGGACCCTCTCTATTCATATTATTATAAGGGGAAGATGTGCTTGGATACATGAACTCTGAGAGACTCTATCTATTCACATTATTATAAGAGAGGAAAGTGCTTGTTGGAAATTACATTAAGAAACAGTTAAACCCTTTTAAGTGGTAATATATCTTCTGATACCTAGATGTCATGGAAAGGACTGCTATATGGAAAAACATCTGAGTGACCTGACTGTGAATGACACAAAGACCTATATGTTACAAAGAGTTATTTAATCGAATGAATTTACCCAAGGACAGTAGTAACTCTCTCATTAGCGACTCTGAGCACTTAAGAAAAGTTGTGTGGCTAAGATAATTTTGTAAACTAAGATTAATGCTTTAAGTAATTAGATGAACTTATTAACAAGTGAATGTAACCATAGAAGGAAAATCGGATGTATGATCTCATGATTAACCATATATGGAAAATGTATGATCTCACTGAATCCTTTGTCTTAGAAATGTATAAAAACCATTGTATCAGAGTTCTTTCTTTGTTCAAAGCTTCAGGTACAAATCTGGCTCTGAACCTTGCGCAATAAACTGTCTCTGACTGGCCTGGGAATGTTTTTTAGTGCTTCCATTCCACTACATTTATGGCACCCTGGCAGATGGGACTAAGGAACAAAGAATTTTTGTTCTGCCAGACAGCCTGTCCCAGCGGAACCGACGCCTCCCCAAGGAAAATCCACTGGCCGGCCATTAGGACTCCTTTGAAGTCCACGGAACCTTTCAGTGAGGAGGTGCCGTAACCCGCTGGCGAAACAGGCTAGTCAAGGATCCTTAAAGGCTAGCCAGACACAGAGACCTTAAAGAAAAGAAAGAAAGAAAAAAGGAAAAACAGGTAAGTATAAATCAGAGAGTTAAAGTCTCTCTGTTTAGAGTACCCACCTGTTAAGGGGTGGCAGAGGGGGGCTGATCACCCTCCTGGAGACAAGGTGGCATCCTGAAGTCTCTGGAATTAAGTATTTAAGTATTTTGGAATTAAGTATTGTGTGGGATTATGCGGGTGGTTAAACCTCTGCGGTTCTCATAGACGACTGTCGGAACGTCCAGCGTCGTGAGCCAGGGGTAGTGTTGTTAGAATGGGTGGTAATAAGTATTGATCGGTGGAAGACAAAAAGAAAAAAACCCCTTAATTACTCAAGTATCAGGCAGAGTTTGCTAGGGTCTGTTTGATGAAAACTAAAGAAAGGGGAGAAATAAAACCTTATGCAATAAAAGTTTTTTTAAAAAAAATGTGTGATCTTATGTGTGGTAAGAGAAAAGAACTAATTGCAGTGTTATAAAGTTTCTGATGAATTGCCATTCTTAACTAAGAATAAAGAAGACTTTGTTTACTGTTCTTCCCACCCGGGGTTTAGCAGGCCGTAAAGAGGTAAAGCCTGTCTAAATGGGAAGTGTCAGATAATTTGACTTGATCAATTTGGTGTGATTTCTGTTAAATATATATATATAATGATAGTGTGTAAAATTGAATGGAATTGATTGTTTGGCTGGCCAGCAAATTAAGTAAACTTGTGCTTGAATAATTGTAATGATTGGTTTGCATGAAGTGAGATTTTTGCATGTGAGATTGGTGTATGCAGTTTGATTGCAGCGTGAATGTGAAGTGTGTTGAGGGTAAAAGTTGGTGAAAATGCACTTTAATTCCCCTTCATATAATTTGTGGGAAATGTCTGTGAATGATGGAGGTTAGAGAGAAATGCAGAATGAGTTGCTTTGTTGGAAGAATGCTGAATGAAGCAGGTGAATGCTGAACGAAGTAGGCTTGGTTGCCTGCTGTAAAACGTTTTTTTTTCCCTCTCCCCCGCCCCTTTTCCTTTGGAAGTGAGAAGCAGGAAAAGGGTGGCCTGTTGGATTTTTTTTTTCCAGCGGACATCTCTCTGCTGAAAGAGCAGAGAAAGGAGGGGGAAAGATCGGCTAATGTGGTTTTTGCTGCTGATCTCTTTAATTTGCATACGAAAGCTTTTCTGCTCTGAATACAATTTTGATTTTATTTTTTTCTGGAAATTTTTGAGGTTTAAAACGCTTAATTAAACCTATATAAAAGAAATGATTTTGAAAGATTTTTTTAATCTGACTTGCATTTTACTAAAGGCAGAGAATTGAAGCTAAAGTTTGATATATTTCAGATTTGTTTGATTGTTAGCAGCATAAGTTGTTGTTCCTTTCGAAGAAGGAGCTAATTTGTTTATAAAAGAGAGATATTCACTAAAACACGGAGATGGCAAGCTGAATAATTATTGGGAACAAACAACTACAAAGGGTTAGGAAAAACAGAGTGTGAACTATACAACTATTACTTATTTGCCAGACCCAGGACCGAAGAATCTAATCACAAACAAAAACATTTAACCACCATAAAACCATCACACACACAAAATAAAGAATTCACACGCCAAATCAAAAGATGGGGTTTTTTTGGAAAAAAAGGGAAAAATGGTTACTCTTACAGTTACGACAGGCTAGCCTCCGAACGCTGTGCTTGTGTTTGTTTCTTGCCTGCCCCCCCAGAAACAATAAACTGATTTTACTCTCAAGCAGCTGACCTCCAATCATTTTGAAGTAATCTCCCAGCCGGGAGTTTTGAATTCAGGAAGGGGAAGCTCTGCCTTTCAACAATTCTTAAAGGGAAAGGCTTCTTTTTCCTTCCGACAGGAGTAGCGTCTCAGCCTCTATCTATAAACAAGCAAAAATTAAGATAGTTCTATGCAAAATTAATTGTATCTGGACCTTGGAGTTTGAAATGGCAGGGACATGACCAAACTCGGAAAAGCCATTCAATCTCTTTGAAAACACACACACACACACACACACACACACACACACACACAGAAATGAAACAATTTTAATGCAGCAGACAGACTTGATTGTAACTACAAATCACAATTTGAATCAAGCACAGTTCTTAGCCAACACCAGATCAATGGATCAGTTTGGATTAGAACATTATGGTGCTGAAGTGATTGATTTACAAACAAAAATAAGACCTGATTTGGAGGAACACCCCCTGGAGAAAGGAGAAACAATTTGTATAAATGGTTCCTCTAGGGTGGAAGGGGGAGTATGGAAAAATCCTGGAAACAAGGGGTTTGCCTCGAAATTGGTCTGCTCAAACCTTTGAATTGTATTCATTAAATTAAGCTCTATGGACAGGGAGCCTGGATAGCTCAATAGACAAATGCATTGTAATTTAACACCAGCTGTCTGCACTTACTGTCAATTCGAATCTCCCCAGGCTCAAGGTTGACTCAGCCTTCCATCCTTTCTAAGGTAGGTGAATTGAGGACCCAGTTTGTGGGGGCAATAAGCTGACTTTATGAAGGCTATTGCTTAACGCATTATAATCCTGAGTCTCCCAGAGAAGGGCGGCACATTAAAAAAAAAAAAGGGAGGGGGGATGCTGGATACTGTATGGGGGTTCTGGAGACTGTATGCATTTGGGATAGTGCATTCATTTGGCAAAATATGGGTGGAGTCATTGGGGAATTCAAGCTATGTAGATGAACTTTTAAAAAGCTATGTTTGTATTGGGATATATCCTTTAGTAAAATCAATTATAAACAAATGTTTGATTTGTAAAAAGGTGAATGAACAAGCTGTTAGGAAACAACAGATGGTGGGAGACCATCAGCTTTAAGACCATTTCAATGTATTTATGTGGATTTTACAGAATTGCCAAAAGAGAAAGATTATCATCATATGAATTGTTGTTTGGAGTAGTTTTCACTACAAGAAGCATATGCATTAATTTTCTGGAAACCAGAGACAAAGTATTGAAACAATATGTGTATAAACTGTCCAGATATTTTGAAGTTTTTAGGAAACAAGGACTATTAGCTCAAACACCACCTTTGAAGTTTCCAGTCCATAAATTCCACCATGATGATTGGATGTTCCTGGAAGGAAGTGAAAGGGCCCATGCCAGCCCCAAAGGAGTGGAAGGATTGAGTGGTTGCCTATGCTGTTTCCCAACTGAAGAGGACTACAACTGCTCAGATCCCTTTGCGCTCTCTCCCAGATGTATTAGTTTTGTAATTGTGCTTTTAAGATCTTAGGAGGACGGTCCTGGATCCACTGGATGAGACTGAAGCCCGCAGACCAAAGTGATCCAGTCACATACCAGGTGACAACAACTGACCAGCCCTTGGTGTTGAGGTTCAAGAAGAATACACCCTGCTGAGTCCTACCGGCAACGGGCTCTCAATGCACGGTGGTGATCGTCAAGCTTTGCTGAACCACCCCGGAAGCTGGTTCTCTACGCACGGCCGAAGCTTGGAACGGAGGAAGACAACATTCCGTGACTATAGTTTGTAATGTAAAACCCATTAACAGTGATAGTATCCAGTAAGCACTTATTAAAAACACTCATGGTTGAGGAAGATTGGGGTGTGGGGACTCTGGGCAACAGCTACTTTAGCCCTTCTGTTGGTATTGTTTTAATACACTTGATATTGCCCTACCCCAAGTTACACATATCCCTAACCCTCTTCCTAACATGGTGAACTTGTAAACTTCGGGTCTTGTGCTCTTAAGGCCTTGTGGGTGTGGGAATAAAGTCACGATGATTTATTTGGGGTTGTGGGTACTATTAGCCAAGGGTCTAGTGAGTGATGCTAGCTTGAACAGTAGTTCCCCAGGTTGTGTGGATGTTCAAGAAATTCCCCTTGTCTCTGCGAAAGAATTTGAAGATGTCAAGAATCCCAGGGAACCTAGCAGCATCAAGACACTGAATGGGGACACTTTGGGTCAAGTCCACTCCCACCAACAACGTGGCATCAGAAGGTGGAGTGGGTACCTTATTCCTAAACCAACTCCTAGACCTAAGGTTAAGAGTTTAACAATCCTGGTACAGGGGGCAATAGAAGGGCCCCTACAATAATTGAAAAGAAGAGATTGCATATCAGGGATACTGGAATTGGGTCGAAACCTGGTTAAATCATAGGGTCACCTTCCCTGTGTGTAAAGAGACATCAGAAACCTGGTAGGCCTATAGGATCCCTGACAAAAGAACAATGTCCATCAGAAGTGTACCTTGGTCCTAGAATGAACCTTAGGGATGTAAAACTAACCAAAGATCTTTTTCCTTCTGCCCACCACTCACTTTCTCATCACCTCCAACTGCCATCATCACAAAATGGGGAGGATGGAAGAGGTCCTGGAAGGTATCCAAGGAAAGGTGCACTAGTCTGTTCCAGCCCCCTCACTTCACTATTTGGTTCTCCATTAGGTCCAACACAGGTTTATGTGTCTTCTTTCCCCCTGGGATACTACCTCCTGGTATCTTTTTGAAGGTCCAATCCTCGGAGATAAGCAAAAGGACCCTTCACTAAAAGTCCCATTACAGCCGCTGACAGGAATGTTTGTGGTGGGGGCTTTTGGGGGTCTGGACTAATGAAAGGAATAACCGAGCACATGCCTTTTCCGTAAATCTTCTTATGTGAAAGGGATGCGTATTTATGTTTGCCAACAAATTGGACCGGAACATGCACACTAGTACTCCTTCTTCCTGAAATAGATGTTGTCAGTGGAGAACATACCATCCCTGTTCCTCTCATGGGGCATGTTCAGAAATGGGTACCAATCCTAGTCCCACTATTAGTAATCATGAGGATAGGAACTGCAGTGGAACAGGCGTAGGTAGGGTAACACACTCAGTAATACAGTTTCAGCAATTATCAGAAGAAAGCCTGAACCAAATTGCTGGAACCCTGGTGGAAGTCCAAGACCAGATAGAGTCATTGGCAGCAGTGGTCCTACAAAATCGACGTGCCTTAGACCTTGTGGCCGCAGAGAGAGGAGGTATGAGAAGATTGTTGTTTCTATGTGAATAAATCAGGTGTGGTCAGAGAAGTTGCCAAGGATTTGCAGGATAGGGCATCCAAGATAAGTCAGAGGTTACAAACAACTGACAGGTGGTTTTCTTGGTTGCCTGGATCCGGCTGGATTACACAAATGTTATTCTTGTTGATATGGCTGTGGCAGGCCTAGCTTTTATTCCTTGTGCAGGCCTAGCTTTTATTCCTTGTGCAATCCCTGTGCTGAAACAGCTATCTATCAGAGCAGTGAAAGAGATACAGACTGCGAAGGAATTAGTTTAGACAGAGCGCTTGATTGAAGAAAAAGCTCGTGATACAGACACATATGTCGAAATAGGGTCTGAGAAAAGAATGGAAGGAGTACCTCCAAGGATTAATAGGGTGAAGATCAAGAAATACCTATCTCTTGCCTAGATTGGTCATATGTTGTGGGATATTATATGTTGGCTTTGTGTATTAAGGGACATAGAGTGTTGTGTAGGAAGTAATGGAAGTTTATGCATGGAAAAACTTCCACAGGGGGGAATGAGGTAAATAGCAAATAAAGAATAATGTAGATAAAAGAAATAATGTGAATAAAATAGGAATCATACAGAGTCAGATATATGGGCTCTGGGGGACCCTCTCTATTCATATTATTATAAGGGGAAGATGTGCTTGGATACATGAACTCTGAGAGACTCTATCTATTCACATTATTATAAGAGAGGAAAGTGCTTGTTGGAAATTACATTAAGAAACAGTTAAACCCTTTTAAGTGGTAATATATCTTCTGATACCTAGATGTCATGGAAAGGACTGCTATATGGAAAAACATCTGAGTGACCTGACTGTGAATGACACAAAGACCTATATGTTACAAAGAGTTATTTAATCGAATGAATTTACCCAAGGACAGTAGTAACTCTCTCATTAGCGACTCTGAGCACTTAAGAAAAGTTGTGTGGCTAAGATAATTTTGTAAACTAAGATTAATGCTTTAAGTAATTAGATGGACTTATTAACAAGTGAATGTAACCATAGAAGGAAAATCGGATGTATGATCTCATGATTAACCATATATGGAAAATGTATGATCTCACTGAATCCTTTGTCTTAGAAATGTATAAAAACCATTGTATCAGAGTTCTTTCTTTGTTCAAAGCTTCAGGTACAAATCTGGCTCTGAACCTTGCGCAATAAACTGTCTCTGACTGGCCTGGGAATGTTTTTTAGTCCTTCCATTCCACTACAACCCTATATGTTGAATTCTTCCAATCCAAAAGCTTTCCAGAATCTAGGAAATCTATCCATCAGCAGAAAAAGGAAGGGTTTTTGGCTGGAAGATTAGAGAGGGCTAAGGTCTATTACACCTGGGATAAAAGAATGAAATGTATAGAACGGTTAAGAATCTAATTGAAAATGACAGGATCATTGCAATGTCTGACTGGAATAATTCAGACCATACAGGTATTACTGACTTTCAACGAGACTTGAGTCTGAAAATCTGGTCATAAGTTGAACCCTCACTTCATTAAGCGAACACAGCAGTCACTGCAGTGGTGGGATTCAGCCGGTTCAGGCAAACCGGTAGTTAAATTGCTGACTGACCCCACCCCTCCCCACCCCGCCCCTTCCAAGAGTTCCCACGCAGCCCATTTTGGCTCCCAGGTAAGTGTAGGGAGGCCTACTAGGCCTGAAATGGGGTGCGGGGGGGTGCGGTGCACCACCCCGGGGTCCATTTTCCCAAGAGGCTTCAGGGAGGCCTCCTAGGCCCAAAACAGGGCACGGGGGGGAGGGGGTGCAGCACACTGCCCTGCAGCTCATTTTCGCTCCCGGGGGGTGCAGGAGGCCAAGTGCTGCCTGTCCCACCCTCTGGTGGGGGGGGGGTTGCCAGAAATTGAAAATAAACACTGGCCTGTGTCCCAAATTGCAATCTCATGGTCATTGGACACTGCAAATGGCTACAAAGGAGAGATGGTTGCCAAGCACCCACAAATGCACTCACATGATTTTGGTGGGGTATGCGTGCAGTCATTGTAAGCTTTAAAATGGGTGATTAGTAGGATTTTTGGGGGGATAGTGCCATAACTTTGAATGTTTAAGCAACCAGACATAAATCAAGGACTAGCTGTATACCCACTCATCTTATTATTAATATAATTAATTATAAAGCTTTTAGATACTTGTTGCATTGTCCATTTGATCCACAATATTAAATTTCATATCTTAATATGCACAGAAAAGTCCAGCTTCCTGAATTTACTTTCCATCTTACTTGGACATCATTGTGGAGCTCTGTCTTAATTTGGAGATATGACACAAATTCTATTCTATTAAATTCTATTCCAAGTTTCTTTGTTTTCTTGCTTTGTTTAGTTTTAATAAAGGACTCTCCCATGATTCTTGAATTTTGTGACAAATCATTGTTATAGGAAACAATAAGTGGCATCTCCTGGAATATCTAGTAGCATCTTTTGCATTTCCATGCAAAAGAATCCAAAAACAAACCTTCTGAATAATTAAATTCAGCTGAATTGAATGTTCAATTAAGTTTACTGCATAAAGAACTGCAGTAGTTTCCCCCCAAAAAAGTACTTTGCTTTCATTGAAGAAATAATTATTTCAAATTTCTAACAGTATTTGTAAGAAAGGGAAAGTATCTGTAATCTATATTTATCAGGAGCATCTCCATTTTTCATTCTACTATACATCCACTAGATGGTGCTACAAAATATGAAAAATTAAATTTTCTGCTAAACACAAGACAAAAATAACCTGGATACTGTACTGGGAAATGTGTCATCCTGTTATCAAGACTGACAGCTACTGCAAGGACAAAAATCTGCAAGGAGAATCGGTGCTCTAAATAGGATTTTCAATCATTAAGGCACAGCTGTACAAACATGACAGTTTGTTCTATTTTGTGCAGAAGAAGGAAAAATATCTCCGAAGTGGAAACAGGCAAAGGCAATTTGCGTGATTGAAAAATTCAGCATTTCCCCTTCTCAATCACGGAAGCGCTTTAAAAATAATCTACAAGCTGTTTGCTAAGGAAAAGAAGAATAAAGAAAAAAAAGAAATACAAAATCTGATGAGGAATATTCAAATGAACTGAATTGAAATTTCTTTTTTAAAACTTATAACTTTTGTTCTGTGCTTTATGTGTTTCTTTACCATGTGCAAATATACCAAGTTACTCTCTTTAATGTTCTCTCTTTGTTTTTAATTTCTTCTTGCTTCTTGGAAGCTTAGGAAGCACAATAGAGATTAAGTATGAGTCACTTTGAATTTCATTTTATTTTGGGTTATTTTAGGTGTGAATGCGCTCTTGACTTTTCCATGTTTGAATTCTTTAAACAGCTTATGGCATATATTCACTTTATGTTTTGGATAGAAATTAAGAATTTCACCATAGATTGCGAAGACTGTGAAGATGGTCAGTTCCAGTGCCGACTTAGCATGAAAGCTGGCTGGATGACTTTGGATGAATCATCAGGGAGGCTGGGAATTCTAGTCCCCCTTTAGACATGAAAGTCAGCTGGGTGACTTTGGGCCAGCCCCCCTCTCTCGACCCAACTCACAGGGTTGTTATTGTGGGGGAAATAGGAGGAGGACAGAGTATTTATTGTGTATGTTCGCCACCTTGAGTTATTTATAAAAATAATAAGGGAAGGATAACTATCTAATAAATAAATAAAATTTTGGGGAGCAAATTTGGGCATCCATACTTAGCAGGTGAATGGTAGAATGTACATTTAACAGGAATAAATGCCAGCTAGCATTTCTCTTTCTCTGAAAGAACTTTGATTTATAGTTAAGATGCATTAGAAAGCAGATTTTTCTTCTGCTATAATAATACCTGAGAAATTCATAACAGCATGGGGCTTCTGGAATGACCACAGGATTGTGCAACATTTCTGGGGATTGCTATGAAACAAATGGCCTCATAATGGACAGACCACAGATTTAGAATTATTCAGGAAACATTTAAAACAGAGACATAGGCCAAATCCCCCAACCACCTTCAAGAGCAGCGGTGGGAAATGATGGGCCTTTTATGACTTGTGGATTTCAACTCCCAGAATTCTAGGAGTTGAAGTCCACAAATCATAAAAGGGCCCTCATTTCCCACCCCTATTCTAGAGTTTAAGAAGTGCGGGGGAAAAAACTGATCAGATTTGACCTAGGGTGTTCAAGATTAGCTTCTGGTTCAGGGGTGAAATTCAGCAGGTTCTGGCAGATTTTGGAGAACCGGTAACGGAAATTTTGAGTTCGGAGAACCGGCAAATACCACCTCTGGCTGGCCCCAGAATGGGGAGGGAATGAGGATTTTGCAATATCCTTCCCCTGCCATGCCCACCAAGCCACGCCCACAGAACCGTTAGTAAAAAAATTGGATTTCACCACTGTTCTGGTCTATCAATTGCCCACTTAACTTCTCCACACCTGAATTACAACTCAGGCATTTCTTTGCACACTTACATGTCAGATATCCATTGGAGCAGGACTAGCAGTAAAGTCAAAATCCTCCCTGCCCTTTGAGCCAAGGAAAAGAACATTTCCACTGGGCTCCAAACTCTAGGAATCAATTGTGAAGGAAGACTTGGCAACACATGCGTAAACATGGACCCCCAAATGAATGTGTTTCTTTCACTTTTCAAAGAAGCCCTTGGAGACCGGGGAGAAAAGAAGTCTCATTATAGGCTTCTAGAGTTATGTGCCTTCCCCACCTCTTAATGCTTGGCCAGCCCACCCTTCTTTCAATGGCATTGCTTTAAATAGTCCATGCTTTGCATTGGGAAGATTGGTGTTTTCACATAAGTCATGTCTGACATTGTTGCGTTTGCCTTCCCACAATTCAAGTCCTAGCCAGCCCTCACCCCAGCAGCCTTGCCGATAAATCCACTGTACAGTGTATTTAAGGTTGTCTTCTTGATTGCTTCTCCACTCTCTCAGATGTCCTTTCTCCCAGTTATATAGCGGACAATGCAGCGCAAACATAAATCTGAGCCTTCCTACAGCAGCCCTGTTGTAACATCTCGGTATTGTGTGCAGGGAGATCAGCTGATCAGAAATGATAGATTCATTTCTATTCCAAACAGCTTCTAGACCAGAGTTCCTCAACCTTGGCAACTTTAAGGTGCAGAAACTTCATGGCTGACTGGGGAATTCTGGGAGTTGAAGTCCACAGAGTAAACTCTGAGAAGTATCACAGAGTTCCCAAGGTTGAGAAGCATTGATCTAGAGTGATGATGTTACCTAATTTGGGCAATGAAACATCCGCAAGAAAATAACCAAGTTCAGAGAGCATCAAGGATTCCTCACTTCAACCCTGAGCTATAAATATTCTCCTTTATTGAAACACTGGTCTAGACAGAACTCCAAAACCCAGCTACAGCAGAAGTCTTTCCTCAACATAAACCAGACCTACACCATCCAAGTAAGGGATAGGTATGCTTGCCAGAAACTACTGGAAGATATTGAATGTGGGCTTTTCTACGTTTTCTCTTTCCTATAACGCCAGAGGAAAACTATCTTATACAATATTAAAAGTGTCTCTAGACTTTCTTGTCCTATTCTCCTCTTTCCTCCTCCTTCTATTTTTATTATCCTAGAAACCAGGAGATAGTGACTTCTAGTCTTGCCTTAGGCATAAAAGTTGGCTGGGTGACTTTGGGCCAATCACCAGAAGACTCTGAGTTCTAGTGCTGCCTTAGGCACGCAAGCCATTTGGATGACTTTAGGCCAATCACTCTCTCACAAGCCAACCCACCTCACAGGGTTGTTGTTGTGGGGAAAATAGAAGGAGGAAGGAGTATTAGATATGTTTGCTGCCTTGAGATCAGTGGTGGGTTTCTACTGGTTCGCCCCGGTTCGGGTGAACAGTAAGTGGCGGCAACGGGAAGCTCCACCCACCCGCCCGTATGTCATCATAGACACTCTGTGCAGGCACAGAAGGTTCTGTGCATGTGCAGAAACACCGCATGCCAGCGAAGCAAGCGTGCATGCACACACTCACAGTTTCGAACCGGAAGCGAAGGTAAGTGGAACGCACTACTGCTTGAGATACTTATAAAGTAATAAAGGCAGGATAAAAATCCAAACAATAAAGTTTGCATGCACTGGAAGGAGCAGATTTCAGCCATGAGTTCTACCAGCAGATGTCAAAGATACCTGTCCTACCACTGATTTTCCTCCTTACCAGGCATATGAGATGGTGGGAATCTGGCCTGATCCCAGGTTTAGAATGACTTCTGTCATCTTATAAATGCTTCTTCCTGCTGTTTCCTGAACCTTGGAAAGGTAACCACAAGACCTGGTTTTTAGTCCCTTTCAAGCATCTTTCCCACTCAGGACCAGCCTGCCATCCATGAGAAACTCTTGTTCTTGTGCATGTTTTTCGACTTGATTTTATTGAACGTTTAAAAGAGGATTTTCGAGGCACATTTTGTAGAGAGAAAAAAGCCTCCCTGTTTGTTCTCCGCTCCCAGCAGCAGACTTTTCCCCACTTTCCTGGAGAAATGTCAATTTGCTGATCTCCTTGTGCAAACCAACAGCTGCTATTGAGGTTGGCCATAATTTGGCAACACCAGAAGGACAGGCAGCAGTGTTCGGGTGTAATGGATATACAAATCTCCATCATTGGCTGCGTTTTCCCTAGCATTGGTTTCCCGATGGCCCTTGAAAGGAACCGCAAAGGCAGAAGAGAATCTGTTCTCATAGCAGCGTCACAAATGATTTACAGGACACTTTGTCAACAAACAAACAAACAAACCTAAGCAAGAAGCTTAGTTGCACTTCAGCAAAGGCATAGCTGTGATGAAAAGTTCCTGTACATAACCAAGATAAGTGCCACCCAGTGATTAAACTGGGTGGCATAACTATTTGCAGAAATGCCATGCTCTCTTTTCAAATCAACGTTCTGTATAATGCAGGCTAGTGGTGTACCTGAAGTGTTCCTACCAATCTGTATGAAACGGTTGGACATATTCGCTCTCTTTATGCTATTTGCACCTCAACTGTAAAAACAGCCCCTCCTTTATCTGTGAAAAAAGTAATCACACACACCCCTCCCCAGAGAATGAAATATTTTGGCGGATATGAAAAGAGGAAGGATATTATATTTCCCCAAAGGAGAAATGGTGAAAAAAAATCTTAACAAAGGCAGAAAGCAATCCCAACGGTCTCCAGCAGATGCCTGAAATATCTAGAGATGGATATTTTGTGCCAGTGATGGGATTCAAATTTTTTTACTACCGGTTCTGTGGGCGTGGCTTGGTGGGCGTGGCATGGCATGGCGGGCATGGCTTGGTGGGCGTGGCAGGGGAAAGATGCTGTAAAATCTCCATTCCCACCCCACTCCAGGGGAAGGTTACTGCAAAATCCCCATTTCTTCCTGATCAGCTGGGAATCGGGAGGCTGAGAATATATGGAGGCAGGGCCAGTCAGAGGTGGTATTTACCGGTTCTCCAAACTACTCAAAATTTATGCTACCGGTTCTCCAGAACTGGTCAGAACCTACTGAATACCACCTCTGTTTTGTGCCCATTAAGAAATTCAGGGCAGCCTTTTCACAAACAAAACATCTTCAGATCCAGATGATGGGATTAAGAATCCCATTCCCCTCCCCAAATTCTAAGAACAGGATGTGGCCTTTAGGACATAATAGGATTAACCCACCACCATTAGAATAGCAAAAGGCACCAGGCTCACTACATTGCACAAACCTCTGCAGCATCTCAGAACCCTATAAAAATCCATGTGCTCATCAAACCAATTTGTCAGCTGTCCCAGAACTACATGCTGTTGTTGGTTCTGCTCATCAATAAACAAGAGTCCTTCTTTCCAATCAGCCTTCATTTTATTTCCAGCACCTTTCTCCCGTCTTAGAACCAGACTGGATTTTTCTTCCTACATCTGGTTACAAGAATGAGCTAGTAGAACATTTTTATGAAGGTATACATTGCAGGGGTGAGGAACGATGGCCCTTTTATGGCTTGTAGACTCCAACTCCCAGAATTCCTGAGCCAGCCATGCTGGTTCAGGAATTTTGGGAGTTGAAGTCTACAGGTCATAAAAGGGCCATCGTTCGCCATCTCTGATATACAGGCTCCATACCTTGTATGTATCTCATATGCTATGAAGATAGTTCTCAACCAAAATACAACAATTGCAGCCTTGTTATTTGTTTGTTTAGTTACATCTGCCTTTATTATTTTTATAAAAAACTCAAGGCGGGGAACATACACAATACTCCTTTCTCATCTTATTTTCCTCACAATAACAACCTTGTGAGGTGAGTTGGTCCGAAGTCATTGAAAAAGGTATGACTAGAACTCACAGTCTCCTGGTGATTGGCCAAAAGTCACCTAGCCAGCTTTTATGCCTGATACAGGTCTAGAACTCAGTCTCCTGGCTTTGAGCCAATGCCAAACCAAGAAATAGCCAGTATTGAATCTAGATAAATTGCCGATTCCAGGGCATGACAGACACATTTGTAAGTCTGCTTTGGACTACTGTATTCCCAGGTCGCAGTGTTTCTGGGCAGATCTATAGATATGGACCCCACTCTGTAGCTAATAACTGTGCTCGTATTTATTATGTCAAAAAGGGCAGCCTTATCTTGACTTGTTGATTTTGGATCAATTTGCTTCCGGCCTCTGATTCTTTCATTCTCCTTCTGAGAGAGAGAGAGAAAGGGAGGGAGGGAGAGCGGGGGGGAGGGAGAGAATATGAAGGAAAGGTCAAAGTAAGTTCTGTGTTGTTTTCACACGATAACTGACTGACAGGACTAAGCTGATCCAAGAATTACAAGTTTGATCCTGTGAGCCACCCTACAGGCTGGGACTCAGCCCTGTAACTGCAAGGGGATCCTGGGCTTTTTGCTCAGATACTGAGAGCTGCTTTGTTTCCTTCTGCACCAGAGAAAACAAGCACTGGTCAAAGGTGCTTTAATAAAAGAGAAATACTTAACTGGCCTAAACCAGCCCAAAGATGGGGGGGAGGCTTTGCGGGGAACGCAGCAAGGAAGGTGTTGATTCAACCCTTGTAATAACTTCATTGAATGGACTATTCCTCATGTAGTCTTCTATTTATTAAGGGTTATGACTTCTTTGCTTAGAGCAGCAAACTGGCCTCATACCTGGTGCCAACCCCAACACACCTGATGCCAGAATCAGAACAGATCATCCTTAATTCCTTTCTCAGGAGCTGAAAGAAGGATCTCGGGTAACACTTGTTCTTTCCTGACTTGGCTGCCAGTGTAGAAATCAGGACAGACATAGGAAACCATCTCTTTGAGCCTTTGAAGATAGTATTTTGCTTTCAGAGAAGAGCAGGGTAGAAATGCTCCATTGTATTTCTTAAAACTGTAAGCTGTGGATATTCTCTGATTATGACAGAATATAAGGAGGAAGAGAAGGACACGGTGGCTCAGTGGCTAAGACGCTGAGCTTGTCGATCAAAAGGTCGGCAGTTCAGCAGTTCGAATCCCTAGTGCCGTGTAACGGGGTGAGCTCCCATTACTTGTCCCAGCTTCTGCCAACCTAGCAGTTCGAAAGCACGTAAAAAATGCAAGTAGAAAAATAGGGACCACTTTGGTGGGAAGGTAACAGCGTTCCGTGCACCTTTGGTGTTTAGTCAGTTGCATACATCTTGTGCTCTGTCAAATCTCTCTAATTTGGCATTGAACATCCATAGCTTATCAGATAGGTGCTGTTGTTTTTGTTATCCACTATCCAGGGAGATGCCAGAAATTGGACCAATGTTTGCCATTTAATCAGTTGGCCTGATTAAATCCACTGAGACTTGCATCCTGAACCAAAGTCATTTGTTCCACCTGCCAAGTTCCCTGATGCCTTCCAGGATAAGAATAAAATTGGAAATCATCTCCTAGATTAACCTCTAGGGAAGAGAAATAAAAGTAAGCATACTATGTTCATAATTTCCTACCGTAGTTCCCTCAGAGGGAGACTTTTTTTGAGACAAGGCTTATGGCAGAATATTAAAGGGAAAGTAAAATATGCTTCAAGGATAAACAAAAAGAAAGAGTCAACTGTCAGGCTGAATCAGAAGGATTTCACATAAGGCCCACAAGCATGCCTTTCCTCCATTTCCAGGGTCTGAAATTCAACATTTGTCCTAAATAAGAGCATGTAAGGGGACACGGTGGCTCAGTAGCTAAGACGCTGAGCTTGTCGATCAGAAAGGTTGCCAATTTGGCAGTTCGAATCCCTAGCGCCGCGTAATGGAGTGAGCTTCCGTTACTTGCCCCAGCTTCTGCCAACCTAGCAGTTCAAAAGCATGTAAAAAATGCAAGTAGAAAAATAGGGACCACCTTGGTGGGAAGGTAACAGCCAGCCACATGACCACAGAATTGTCATCAGACAGCACTGGCTCTTCAGCTTAGAAATAGAGATGAGCACCACCCCCTAGAGTTGGGAATGACTAGCACATATATGTGAGGGGAACCTTTACCTTTACCTTAAGAGCATGTAAAGGAAGGATATTTTATGCAAAACCTTCAGTAGGAGACTTTAGGTACCCTTGACTTACAACTCACTGTTGCTATCCATACCTCTCCTTCATGTGGAGAAGGAGGCTTTTGAATTATGCCTCCAATTTTTGGCATCTACAGTAGTTGATAAGAGTCAATTACATGAATAGAATGTAATGTTTTGGGTGGGAGAGCCTCCCTTGCTCTCCTCTCCCTCCCTGAATAAATAAATGTAATTGCTTTTTAGTTTAGCAATCCTCAAAACCACCGTGAGTCAGTGCAGAAGAAATATGTAATGGAGGCAGAGCTGCCAATGTCTTCGGGTTTGTTTGTTTGTTTGTTTGTTTTTTTGTGAATTACCATAGGAACCGATCACCAGGAGTGAGTCATAATGGATGTCAGAGCTTTCGATGGGACTTAGCTCCAAGTGGTTCGTATGAGTCCAAGGGTTTTGAAGTCATGGTGTGCCATAAACAGGAACATTTTCTCCTTGTTAATTCCTCTCTTATTTTGTATCAGGTGAGTGAAAGGAGAGCTTCATTTAGGGAATCTTACCTGCCTTCTAATCACGAGAGACAACCTGCCCACCATCATCATCCTTCCTCAGATAACACTAAATCATCCCAATGGATTTAGCATCCCTATTATTCTTTTAAAAATGCAACTTCACAAAGATAAAAATAAAAAAGCAGGAGGCCAAACATTACAGGGTCATCCCTTGATGTCTGATGTCACCCTGATGTCTGATGTCCCTGCCATAATCCCTGATGTCACTCTGCCATAACCTCAGAAGCCAGGGAAAAACCAATAAGACCTCTGTCACAAAAAAGTCACCCAACTCTGACCTATATAAGACAAACAATACAGAAAGAGCGATCATCAAAAAATGGCTTTAATGCAGTATTATTACTGTGTTTACCCAAAAATAAGACCGTCTAATATTTTTCTGAACCCTGAAATAAGCACTTGGTCTTATTTTAGAGGAGGTCTTATTATTTTGGGGTGTGTGGAGCAAGATGAGGCTCCTCTTGCCATCTTTCCTGATTTCCAGATCTGTCTCCCTAACCCTAACCAAAGGAAATGGCTGGGACGGCTGCGCATGCGTTTAAATATTTTTAGGGAGGCCTTATTTTCGGTGGGGCTTATTTGGGCGGGGTTATTTTAGCACATGCACTCAAAAGCCCAATTGGGCTTATTATCCAGGGAGGTCTTATTTTCAGGGAAACACAGTATAAATGTAGAGCTCCTTGTTTGCTCAGAAAATGCCAGCTTTCTGTTGCTCTCCTATCAAAAGGTATCTAACTGAGAGATTGCAGTTCTTCATTCTGGTCTCTGTTCAGGATTGGCAGTCTTCCAGGTATGTGACACAGGTAAACAGTCATTTGCAGTAGTAACTGGGGCAAGGACATTTGATAAGAGGAAATGCAATGGTTTAATGAAGTGTTTCTCAACCTTGGCAACTTGAAGATGGGTGGATTTCAACTCCCAGAACTCCCCAGCCAGCTCAGATCATTTATCATGCAAATAAAAATCTAAGAAGACTTCTGAATTGAGGCCTGTCATACCTGAACTACAAAAATCTGGATAACCGCAGGATGGCAATAAATACAGAATATAATCTAACCCTTCATTGCTATCTTGTGGTCGTCTGAAGTTTGCCATTCAATAACATGGGATTGTGATCTCATTGTATTATAGGCATTTCTATGCTGGCTCCACCAATTTTTTTTTGTTTGTTTGTTTGTTTTAAATTTGATTTATATGCCACCCTTCTCCGGAGACTCAGGGCGGCTTACAATGCGTTAAGCAATAGCCTTCATACTTTTGTATATTTTATACAAAGTCAGCTTATTGCCCCCACAATCCGGGTCCTCATTTTACCTACCTTAGAAAGGATGGAAGGCTGAGTCAACCTTGAGCCTGGTGAGATTTGAACTTGCAGTAATTGCAGGCAGCTGATGTTAATAACAGTGCTTTAGTCTGCTGCGCCACCAGGGCTCTGTTATTGTGATGTCTGGTCTGGATCGCAAAAAGCCTTTGTGATGTAGACAGAGATCATTGCTTTATGATCTGAATCTTGTCATTAGGTAGCTCTGTGTTTTAGATTCTGCTAGAGTATAAGAGTTAAGAATGCAAGAGTTATTTTTGATAGGCCTGGGATGTCTGGGTGGCTTAAGGATGAAACCTGTCTGGCTTACGTGCAAAGTGTCCACTCACCTTGCAGGTAAGACCCCAAGCAAATGTTTTAAACATGCCATTGATTACAGGGTCTCCTATCTCAGCTGTAACAGCCTAAGGACTACTTTCCAAAGTTACATTAAAGTCGTTTGACTAATAAAGCTGAAATATCTCATGATTTCTATGGGGCAGGAATATGAAAGAAAGAGGGGGGGGAACCCTCCCAAGCTTGCTGACATCAGCCAGTTTATTCAGGTCAATGGTTGCAGTGGTTTCTAAGATTTCCAGCTATTGGACTTTGTTTTAGCCAGCCAACATCAGTGGTTTTGGAAGAATTTCAGAAGGATTATAAATGCTGCTTAAAGACGCATTATTTCCCAACAAAATAACTGAAACCACAGCATGCAATTAAGGCAAAGCTTTTAAGAGGGACACAGCCAAGGAAGAGTGTCCATTACCATGATTCCAAACATGGCATTTGTCTTCAGATGTGAAGCGTTTCATAATGCTTTGGAAGTATATCTTATAGAGATCTTCCTCAAGTCTATCAGATTGCTCACATTGTTTTCTTTACTTAGACCTATTGGCAAAAATAGGACTAACAATTTGCAAAAAAGCAAGCAAGAGAAGAGAAGCAGCTGGTAGTGTTGCTAAAATTAAGGGTAGGAAGCCTCCTGGTTTTGAACCAAGAGACATTTCACACTGCTTTTGAATAGCTTGCAGAATCACCCGTGTTCTTAGAACACAATTGTAAGAAATGAATGTATACTTCCTATACACATACATGTACATCATGCCACTTTGCTACTCATTCTATCATGGAGATCTATACTAAGCAACTTGATGGAAATGAAGCAAAGTACTTTAAGAGCAAGTCATAAGACTTGATTGATGTTTGTTTGTTTTGTATGTTGTATTGTTGTATTTATGTTTGTACTTTTTAACAAATAATTTCTTTTAAAAAAAGAAATTAAGCAAAGTAGTAGGACAAATATTTGGACTTCGCTTGAGCAGATTAAAACAGCTGGATCTTTTTCAAGTTCATCAGTGAATCTTAAAACAAACAGATGTTTTCTGTTTCTTCAAGAAATCCAGTCATCCCAATTTTACAACAGAAGCATTATTTTTTCTAGTGCAAGAGGAAGCCTGAACTTTTATATGAATGGCAGGGAAGTTATCTAAATGAGAATTCTGAAAAAAGGTTCTTCTCCTTCATTAACCCAAAAACAACAACAACCCAGCAATAGCACTGGAATTAGAACAAGGAAGAAAATAAAGCAAGGAACAGAGGAAAAAAAGATCATAGATGTATTGGTGGATTGTTCTGGCCCTTCCTCCATATAAGATTTCAGATTTAATCTTATGCAACTATATTGCTAGAATATCCATCGATAATAATTTTAATGGAAGGTTCTTGAGAAGACAGCAATAAAACAATTTATTGGAAATGAAGTAGAAGATGATCTCAATAGAGGTTATGCTAGTTTCACGATGATTGGAATTACCAAACAGTTTAAACCAGGGGTGTCAAATTTATGGCCCGTGGGCCTAATCCGGCCTGAGAGCTGCTTAGACCTGGAAATATCAAAGGACCAGCCTGCAGTGCCTCTGCTGGGCAAAATGGGAGATGGGGGGTGGGATCTCATTAGTGAGATTTAATTGTGTATCCAGTTGTAGTCCAAATGGACCTGGAAATGTTTCCATGCAGCATGCATATTTTCTGAATCTTTCTAGACATTTAGCAATATATTGTGATGATGTTGTTGCATTGTACAGTGTTCCTCTTTACAATGGATATCTGGAATAAAATTTTAATGTTTTCAAAAAAATCTATCAAAAATGAAAAATGGGAGGATCAGCTAAAGTATTCTACATAGAGTAAATTAATATTTCAACAGGGAAAAGGGAAACCTGAGCTGATATTGCCCAACAATAACAAAGTGTTTACAATTTTATTATTTGGGGATGAAGAAATGCCATAAATAAGGCAGACGGATTAATACATAAAGAAGACAACAAAAGAGATATGGATGAATTAAAGAGAAGTGAATTGTTTTGTTTAAAAGTATTTTAAGATTCTAAATGTTAATTTATTATTCAACCCAGTAAGTATACTGTAAATATAATACCCAGGATGTTGTTTAGGTTGTCTTAGCTCACATTAGGCTTTTGAACATCTCTGTTCTGACAATATTATGCACATATTCAGATCTGCTCCTATACAAAAGAGTCAAGCAGCTGAGGACTCCACATGTCTTTACATTATGGAATTGAGACTATTTGTGCCAGAAAGTAAACCTCCCTTTGTCTGGAATAGCTGTTTTGAATGCAAAGGGGAAAAATGCATCTTGAGCCTGTGTCAAATGCCAACCATGACCACACCTACTCTGGCCATGGCCACCATGACCACGCCCACCCCATTCACTCCCACCCCGGCCCTCCGAGGTCAAACACAACCCTGATGTGGCCCTCAATGAAATCGAGTTTGACACCCCTAGGTAAACCATGCATAGTCTGATCCACTTCTGAATCTCACCAAATTATTGCATGAAACTGATAGTGAATCCTCCTTCTCTGGGAGATGCAGTATATAAGGAAATACCCTGATCAAAGTCAAACCATAGAAAAAGGGGAGGTGTATTATGGAGAAACAGCTGGATTTTAAAAATACCATCTTTTTAAAAACGTAACTATTTTGTGGATTCCAGACATATTGGTCTATACCTTTAAAGCACTGATAATTTCATACAGTACCATTATTAAAAGTAAGTGGAAGTGAGTGAGCCTTTGTACTCATGAGATCTCTTCTCGGGCTACAAATTGTTAAGTGAAAAAAGGGTGAAATTAAAAGAAAAGAAGTTTCTCATGAATAGCCCAAGCATGGAACCCGATTACATCTTTCCACTTAAATAACGGCTTCCTTTTGTGGAACAGAGAGGGCACAGATTCCCTGTTTCATGCGTGCTCTCAAATCTCCTCAAATTTTCCCCTGCCCAATCGTTTCCGACTCTAGGGGGTGGTATTCATCTCCATTTCCTAGTGGAGGGAGCCAATGTTGTCTCAAGATGCTTCTGTGGTCATGTGGCTGGCATGGCTATATGGCAGGGGTGGGCAAATGTGGCCCTTTTACTGTGGCCAAGCTGTCTCAGGAACTCTGGGAATTGAAGTCCACAGGTTGTAAAAGGGCCACATTTGCCCACCCCTTCTATATGGTATACACCAAAGACGCATGGAGCGCTGTTTTCTCCCCACCAAAGTGGTACCTATTTATCTACTCGCACTTGCAGGCTTTCAAATTGCTAGGTGGGCAGGAGATCTTCTAATTAAGGTCTATCCAATTAATATCTCATTTGAAGATAAGAAACATTAGACAAGAAATCAGGAGACTTGTAATTATCCCTCCATGTTTACAACAATATTCTTCTTTCACAAGTGAGCCTTGGCTGATCTCAAAAAGCTAAGCAGAGTTACATCTGGTTAGTGTTTCAGTAGGAAAGTACCAGAAAAGTCCAGGGCTGAGTGTTAGATTGGGAAATTGAAACAAAAAATTCCCAGAAAAAGACAGTGGCAAATCACTTTCAGCTGTTTCTATGAAAACTACACATATGAAGCCACCAGGAGTAAGCTTGACTTCAAAGAGATTTTTACCTTAATTTATATAAGAATTAAAGCATACACATACACACATATACCATAATACCAATATAAATTAATAACAAAGTACACTATAAACTTAGAAGTAAAAAGAAATGGATTCTGGATTCTGCCTTCTTTAATTGTTGGATAACCATTTGTCTGAAGTTGTGTAGGGTTTCCTGCCTGGGCAGGGGGTTGGATTAGAAGACCTCCAAGGTCCCTTCGAACTCTGCTATTCTATTCTATTCTATTCTATTCTATTCTATTCTATTCTATTCTATTCTATTCTATTCTATTTGCTCTGAATATACAGCTAAGGAAGGCAGTTGTCAATGTGCTAGTAATAAAACGTGGTATTTGTTTAGAAGCAGGCACCATCATATCTGCCTATCATGTTTTTTTAAATATCTGTCTCCTTTGTGACACATGTTCTAATCTTTGGCAAGTAGGTAATGTATTCTACTAATTAATTTGCCTGATACAAAACTAATTCATTATTCTTTTTTAAATGCAGTCAGCAATAACTAGGTGCATATCTATCTAATATAAACATGTGGTCAGATATTGTCTTTTTTGATAGAAAGTACACATTAAAGAAAAAGTTGAGACTCACTGGCAATTTTAGTTGGTATGCTGGGTATAGTATGAAATCTTTCCAGCTGTTGGCCAGTTGGGAACTTCAAAAGCATGTCATCAAGACGTTTAGAAGAGGGGAAAAATATCAAAATTACACTGGCGGCTTCTTATAAAGAAAACCTGTATAAAATGTTTTACAGGTGGCACTTCCCACCCACAAGATTGGCAAGAATTAGTAAAAAATACTCCCCAATTTGTTGGAAATGTGAGGCGGATCTAGGGTCATACTACCATATGTGGTGGGAGTGCTCAAAAGCAAAAAGTTTTTGGCAGCAAATAAGGAGCTGGTTAGAAGAGATGTTAATGTTCAAAAGAGAAGTCAAGCCGGAATTTTTCTTACTGGGCATGATAGATGGCAAATATGACAAAAATGTAACCTATTTAATATTGCATATACTTACCGCGTCAAGACTAGCATTTGCTCAAAAATGGAAGTGTAAAGAAATACCCTCAGAAGAAGTAGTAATACAGAAAATTTACAGTTGTGCAGAGATGGACAGTCTTACTTTAGAACTCAAAGACAAAAATGAATCAACACACTATGAAGTCTGGAATAAATGTTATAATTGGTTAGAAAAGAGGAAGAATGCCAAAAACAAAGGATAATGAATGTCTGGAAATGTATATATCAATGTATATCAATATATCAAGGTATATTGAATTTGTGAATGTAATATAGGTTTACTAAATATATGTATAGCTGTTTAGGAAGTAAAATACTGTATACTTGATATATAATGAAATAGGAGATATGTAAATCTGTATATAGATTAAGGAATATATTACTTATTAAATTGAATTTGACGCAAATATTAGAAACCAGAAACATTGAGCAATGTCCATTGTTTCACTTTTAAAACTAATAAAATATTTAATTAAAAAAAAGACATTTAGAAGAATTTGCTTTTTCTTTTCTTTTTTTTTTTTAAACAGATGGTTATGTGTCCAAACACAGTGCTGGACTTTAACCACCAATTCTACACCTGAAAACCAGCCCAACAGGATCTAAGTAATCTGCTTCCTTCAGAATTATGTAAGGTTGCAGCTCTTTCACTTTCCTTTAAAAAAAAAAGATTAGAGGTTAGAGGTTAGAAATTATTCAACCCAGTTGGATTAAAATGTAATATTTTGAGGAGGGTTGTACTCCATTCCTCCAAGACAGAAAGCACAATCCCTGAAAAGCACTTTTATAACCTCTGGAATTCTGCCCCACACAACTGCCCCACAGCTGTCTGAAGAAGCCATGTAGACAGGTACAACTAGAAGGATACCTAAAATGCCAAGTTAAACATGCATTTTTGACGGGGAAAGAAAAATAATATTGGTCATTACTGTTTTGAGGTGAGGTGCTCTAGCTGCCAAGAACCCTGTCTACTTCCTTGGATCCAATAAAAGCAAAAAAAGTTTCAGAAAACTTTGCAAGATGTTATCCCAGTGAGCTCACTTTGTTCCTGCCAATGTGGAGATGGAGTTGAAATGAACGTGAAAGATTTTTGTATGCAAAATGTCTTGTAACCATGTCACAAGCAGCTGAAGAAAGGTAATTCTGCCTACACTTCTCTACTAGGCTATCGGTGTATTAAGCAGGTGGCATTTTGTGGATTCAATGAATGTGGAGAAGTATTGGTGATTTTTCACCAATATAGTCAGAGGGCAATATTTTTCAGACAGGTCATATTATTAAAAATATCTTTGCAGTAAAAGACAGAGTTTTCAATCTTTTGAGGAAGTTGGTGGAAAAAGGAGGAGGAGGAGGAGGAGGAGGAGGAGGAGGAGGAGGAGGAGGAGGAGGAGGAGAAGAAGAAGAAGAAGAAGAAGAAGAAGAAGAAGAAGAAGAAGAAGAAGAAGAAGAAGATGATGATTTTAGTAAAATAGCTTAGACCCACTATATCTACATTTTCTACACATCTTTGCTGTCCTTTACTGATTGTCTAATTGTCCGCAGTTCAAATGTCATAGGCCTAAACTAGGTGTGCTACAAATATTTTGATTAGAGAAAGGTAGAAAATTGCACTGCTGTAAATCCATAATTTCCTGAAAAACTTAGTGGCACCTGTCTCATTCCACCAAAATGAGGCTGGGTTCCATGCAGTCTATGAAATGCCCATCTCTCTTCACAGGGATCAAAAGGTAGTGAACCAGCTTTCAACCTCAGTAGAACACCCTTTCCAAAAATATATTGAGGGCTGGCTTTAGACTAAGGTCAAGCAGGTGCTGGCTTAGGGGTCCAAAGTTTAGGAGACACCTATGTCACCCTTCCTTCCATAAACAAAGGCTGTGCCAAAGGTGCCAAACTTGGCATTGGCAGGGGGTAGCACCATCAGTCAATGTGGGCTAAGGTGTCCTTACCTTCAGCTGGCACTGGGCATCTTCATTGACATCCTTTCTACTCCTTTAAAACCCCTTAGTAGCAAGACATTGTATAAGGATTGAACAGGATTTTACTTACTATGAAGAAAACTTGGTTTCATATACAGGTAATCCTCGACTTACAACCATTCATTTAGTGACCGTTCCAAATTACAACAGCACTGAAAAAAGTAACTTATGACTAAAAAATTTTCCACAATTATGACCGTTGCAGCATCCCCATGGTCACGGGATCAAAATTCAGACGCTTGGCAACTGGCTCATATTTATGACGGTTGCAGTGTCCTGGAGTCATGGGATTTCCTTTAGAAACCTTCTGACAAGCAAAGTCAACGGGGAAGCCAGATTCACTAACCACCGTATTACTAACTTAACAACTGCAGCGATTCACTTAATAACTGTGGCAAGAAAGGTAATAAAATGGGGCCAAACTCACTTAACAACTGTCTAGCTGAGTAATGGAAATTTTGGGCTCAGTGATGATAAATCGAGGACTGCCTGTAATGCTAGGATTTACCATCATTGCCCTTCCTTATAAATGGAGCCCACAAGGAGTGAGAATGCTACAGTCTAAAACAGAAGTGGCCGACATAAGAAGAAATCAGTGCATGGTGTCTAAAGAGAACAAGGATGCACCACAATTTTTTCACAGGAATCTCTTGTAGCTGCTGCTTAATTGCTGTAATGTTAAGCCTTGTGTGGGCGTAACAAGCACTTAAATAGCTGCAGTTTAGCAAGGAAAAAAAAATTCAGCTCCTCGTTCTGGCCCATTCTGAACCTCCCCTTTTCCTCTGATTTGCCCTGTCAACCTGCCTCCCTCTTGGCAGATGATGTCAACTTTATAAAACCGTTGCTAAGGGATCTTTTCAAGGCCTCATAGGTCTAGTGAATGGTTCCAGGGCTTTGTCAAAGCACAGGGCAGAGGCTATATTTAAAAAAGACAAAAACTGTACGTGGAACCTTCATGAATTGTACTGTGATAATAGGAACAGTATTTTGTTTTGCTTGGACAATCGGTGCCTTTAAAAAACACTTTTAAAGCATCATATCCCTTCTTCAGCAGGAAAGAAGAGTGTGGCAGCTTTGGCTGTATCTAGAACACAGAGATGACTCTAGATTTTGCCACTCCAGAGTGTGACAGAAACAAAGAATTGTTTTGGGAGCAAATGGATTGGATGAAGAGGACAGAATGTGGTGCAAACAGCGTTGAATGAAGTCCCGTCCTCCCAAAACTCTACCCTGCTCATGAAGCATTAAAGACATTGAATTATTCCAGAATGTTTGTGTGTTTTCATTGCCTGCTTTTTTCTTCTTATTATATGTGTATACTAAAGCAGGGAAGAGCAACTATTGCCATTTTATGACCTGTGGACTTCAACTCCCAGAATTCCTGAGCCAGCTATGTATCCCACAATTCCTCCCCTGCTGGCTCAGGAATTCTGAGGGTTGAAGTCCACAGATCGTAAAATGGCCATAGTTGCTCACCCCTGTACTAAAAATTAGCCTCAACAACGATTGGCTAAAAAAACATTAGATTCTACCTTCTTATTTCCATTAACATAGCAGAGTTATGCTATAATACCTGTTTATTCAACTACATCTTCCTTTGGGTTCAGTGGGGCTCATGTAGGTGACCATCATATTGCAGTCTAAGATAGCAGATGTCTATGGAGATTCCCAATCATCCAGTTAGAACTGAAGAAGCTTTTTGGACGAGAAGCAAAACACTTTCAAAGGGGAGAAAAAAACCAAGAAAGTCCAGTTGCTTTTTGGAAAAAGCACCTTTGAGACTAAGATAGCAG
Source organism: Arizona elegans (assembly GCA_022577455.1). NCBI lineage: Eukaryota > Metazoa > Chordata > Lepidosauria > Squamata > Colubridae > Arizona > Arizona elegans. The sequence continues at coordinate 205,641,982 of JAKOOJ010000001.1, read as the reverse complement.
ACTTCCAAACCTCTTTTTTTAAAAAACCTCAGTTGGTGAGATAGAACCCATCCAGGCATACTCTGGATTTTTTTTCTCCTTCATATAAAGCCTAAATAAAAATGGTGGTTGGTCAGAGCAGGGAGATCCATCATCAGCACCAATTAGGCCTCTATCATAAAGGAACAGAAAGTTCTTTGTGACTGAGCTGCAGTTTAATTTATGTCATCACTTAAAGCTACTATTTACAAGAAGTGGGCTCATGTGGACATAATAAAGAAACATTTATTTTTGATCAACATTACTATATCATCACAGTGTTGGGGTGTGGGGGGAAACTAGCAGAACTTCTTTAGGAAATAAGAGCCGGAGAGCTGAGCAAAACCTTTCAAGCTTGAATTCCATGTGGCATGTACTTGCTGACTCAGTTTTCCCAATTAAGCGATCAACAAGGAAGGAGAACTGCAGTGACAGTTCACAAAGCCAATGTGAAATTCCTCTTAATTAGGTTGCAATTAAAATAGCTGATCTGTCTGATCTAGAAAGTTTTAGAAAGGCCTCTGATGTAGAAGATTCTGCCCTACTGCCAAACCGGCTTAACATATTTTTAAATATTTTTTAATTTTTAATTGTTCTATTATCTTAAATTGGGGCCAAATTAATATATATCCTTTTAACTGTTTTTAATGTTTAGATTGTATGTTTTTATCTGGCTGTACACCGCCCTGAGTCCCTCGGGAGAAGATGCGGTATATAAATTCAAAAAAAAAAAAAAAAAAAAAAATTCAATGCCAGTCATTTTCTACATGGAAAAGGAGAGTATATTTCTTCCATCTCCAGCAGCCAAATGTCTCAGGCAAAATTTGCTTTCTATCCAGTCAGTGAACTGTGTTTTATTTCTGTCTCCCTCCCAATGGTGTGGGATCCACTGAATGCTTTGCACTATGATAATAGCAATAGCACTTAAGAGTTATATACCGCTTCACACAGTTTACAGAGTCAACATATTGCCCTCAACAATCTGGGACCTCATTTTATTGACCCCAGAAGGCTGGAAGGCTGAGTCAACCTTGAGCCAGTGAGGATCGAACTCCTGGCAGTCGGCAGAATTAGTTTGCAATACTGCATTCTAACCACTGTGCCACCATGTCTCCAAATCACCTGAGATTAAGATCCAGGGACATTCAAATTCAAATTCCCAGTCTCTGGGTTCACTGAATTAATCTGGTTTAATAACTTTTTCTCGTTCAAATTTGTTTCACAAAATATTTGAGAAGTTCAAAGTAGATCCATGTACAAACGCCAACTTGAACGCTAATGTCATCATACTATAACTTCAGATTTGTTTACAAGATGAAGAATTTAGGATTTCTGCAGTCTAATATTTTCTTGATGTACAGTAAGTTTTTCAGAAAAACAGGGAAGTAATTCTTTTTATTAAACATTAAAGGGAATGCATTTAAATTTTGATTGGGCAGATTCCAGGGGAAAAAATGGAAAAATTTAGGGAGGGGGGGAATAGGAAACAATTGCTTCAATCTGGGATAGTAAATTTAATTCATGGCACTTGCCACCCTGACAATGTTTTAAAAAGTGACCAAAAACATGTTTGTTCCCCAGGCCTGAGAACAGTAGGGGTATCCAGCTCCTCTGGAATTTTATCCAATTAAGTATTCTTCTTTTTCCAGACACATGAACTTTGTTCTCCTTGCTTTATTGCCTTCCTTGTTTTTAATGTTGCAAGCAGTCTGGTCTTGTGCATTTGATAGCTTCTAAAACTGAATGAATGTATACATGAATGAACCAATGAATGAATGAATATAATAAAAATATAATAAAACAGAATGGAAATAAAGGGAGAAACTGAGAACTTGGAAAACCACATTAGCACTATATCTTAACCTTAAATGTTCTGCATTGTTGTGAGTTAACATATGGTATGAACTTAGCCATTCCTGCTCGTAAATCATAAAGTACACTTTGCATGAAAAGTAAACCCACCTACTTATAACTTATAGCTAGGCATGTGTGCGAACTGGGTTGAAAATGTCTGTTGGCATTCTGGTTGTATCTCTTTGCTGTACATTCATTTCTATAATATATCCTGAGAAGAAAATAACATATAACACTGAAGCACACTGAAAGCTTACTTGCAGTTAGTAAAATATCACGAACGGTTGCAGGAACTGGGTATGTCTAGTTTAATGAAAAGAAGGACTAGGGGAAACATGATAGCAGTGTTCCAGTATCTCAGAGGTTGCCACAAAGAAGAGGGAGTCAAACTATTCTCCAAAGCACCTGAGGGCAGGACAAGAAGCAGTGGGTAGAAACTAATCAAGGAGAGAAGCAGCTTACAACTAAGGAGAAATTTTTTGACAGAACAATTAATAAGTGGAACAACTTGCCTGCAGAAGTTGTGAATGCTCCAACACTGGAAATTTTTAAGATGTTGGATAACCATTTGTCTGAAGTGAGTAGGGTTTCCTGCCTGGGCAGAGGGTTGGATTAGAAGACCTCCAAGATCCCTTCCAACTCTGTTATTCTATTCTATTGTATTCTAGATGTTGGGATAACATCATCTTCATTTTGGACCATAGAGAGTTCTCTCTCTGCAGTTTATACCAAGAGAAATGGCCAGAATCCTGTTCAGCTGAATTTATCACATCTTCCAAATACAGCTGGCGTGCTTGCATCTGTGAATACGCTACAGTACATATAGTCCTCAACTTACAACTATTCATTTAGTGGCCGTTTGAAGTTACAATAGCACTGAAAGAAAGTGATTTATGACCACTTTTTACGCTTAAGACTGTGGCGGCATCCCCACATTCACATTGTCAAAATTTGGATGCTTGGCAACTGGCTATTTATGATGGTTGCAGCATCCCGGGATCATGTGATCCTCTTTTGCAATCTTCTGACAAGCAAAGTCAATGGGGAAGACAGATTAATTTAACAATTGTGTAACTAACTTAACTGCTGCAGTGATTCATTTAACTGTGGCAAGAAAGGTTGTAAAATGGGGCAAAACTCACTTAACAAATGTCTCGCTTAGCAACAGACATTTAGACTCAATTGTGGCCATAAGTCGAGGACTACCTATATTCATTTTATACATCCGTTTTATCTGAGCCCAAGTCCTGCAGTAGTTTTTTCCCTTTTATGCTCTTCCTTAAAAAGGAAGAGATTTTAAAGATTTTATCCCACAGAGCTCAGCTCTTTCCTCTTTATTTCCTGCCCACCCCCCCAAAAAAAAGATACAAAAAGATTATTTTCCCTCTAGCTTCAAAAGCACTGATACCATATCATCGGCTTGGCTGAATTATCTTGTGTATTTAGTCTCCCCTACCGCAGGAATTGCCAAGAGAGAGTAAAACAATCTTACTAGGTAAGAGATACAGAGACCAATGAAAAGCCATGCCAAATTCTAGCCCAAAGGGAGACTGAAATCAAAGCAGTTAGTGTTAGGCATATTCAATGGGAAAAAGTTGCAAAAATTAAAGTTACATATCCATTTGCACCTCCTTTTCAGCCTCCAATGACCCCAATTGTTTTTCCCACCAAACTCTTGCAGTGCTTCCAAGCAGGACCTATTTCTCTGTTATAAATATCTAAATTGATTGATTTAGCATCTAAGTGGACATATACTCTGTTAACCGAACAAATAAGGTTTGCAACTAGATTACTGAATCATATCAACCTTCTATTCTATAACGATAGAATCAGATGAGCCGAAAGCTATAGAATCTATAGCCTTCTGCTCATCTCTGACTCTATATATTGTGTCCCTTTTCTTTTCCAGTTGATACACCATATTCCATAGTGTCTGAAATACACAAAACTTTATTAAATTTTTGCCCAGAAGATTGTCCTTTAGGCCTTTTGCAGTTACCTCTATAATCATGCTCAAGGAATTCACATTTTCCTGGCTGTGTTGGTCTTTTGTATTTGTAGGTTGACATTATCTACATGAATTTGCTAATAGGTATCTGGGGATGGGACTAAGTGACAAAGTCAGTGTCCTACTGTCCCAATGCAAAGCCCATCGCATCAGGAAACAAGCACAAAAGTCACAGGGTTTGCATCATGACATCACTGCATATAAATCGTTAAATTTTTCCATTATCACATTTACCTGCAAGGGAGTGGTGCGGTGACTAAGAGGTGGAGCTCACAGCCTCACTATCAGGAGGCTGTGAGTTCAATCTTTGGTAGAGGCAGACATTTCTCTCTCTGGTCACACTGAGAATATATCTGCTGAACAAAACTCCACATTGGCGACAGGAAGGGTATCCAGCCATTAAAACACTCTAGCTCCATTCAGTTGCCCAGACTCCCCCCCACCGCAAGCGATTATGGGGTTGTTAAAAGATGATGATGATCACATTTACCTGCAGCTTTACCTTCATGTTAGAGGAAATGACACGAACAATGGCGTTGTATACATTCAAAATGTCATATTCTGGCAGAATTAGCATTACCTTCCACATATGATTGATTGGTATGGTTTATAGCGATACCAATATCCAGCGTAAGAACCAATTCTCTTAGCCGTGTGAAGATACAGAAAAACAAGGACACATTAAAAATGAAAAGACACTGACTAATTGTTTTCCATCATGGAGCATTTGCTTGCTGCTTATATTTTATTCCAATACAGCATGTTCCAAAAATACATAAAGAGCTTCGCGGAAGTGTCTGCCTGGGCTTTTAAAAAACAAACTGCTAACGAATCACACTTGCTCTGCATGGAATTCACTTGAATTGTGCAGCGTCCAAAGCATTTGCGTTAATCAGCAAGAACCGGGAGCATTAACACAATCACAGAAGAAATTCATTCAGATCTTACAGAGCAACACCAAGGCAGTTTACAGAAACAATGCATAATGTCTCTGATGCATTTTTTTTAAAATATGGAAAAGATCCTGAACTGCAGTTTGGAGTAGCAGGGAGGGAACAATTTAACAGTCATGATTATTGTAATTACCTTGGTCATGTGTTGAAGGTTGAACTTGAATATACTGGAAACAAGTCCAGCGTTCAAAGCTGATGGGAATGAAATGAGACTCGTGACGATATAATTTGGCAGCAGTCCTGTGTACCATAATTTGTGTTCAACAGCCTCTACGTTCATAGTCCCTAAGGACTGTACTGATGGGGGAAGGGATATAAATGGCCGTTCTTTTCTTTTTGCATAGTTGACTGACAAAATGTACAACAATCCACCGTGAAATGCAACTCTGAATAAATGGTTGAAAGGGTTGTTTGATGGTCAAAAGGGAGTTAAGTGCACCATGTAAGAATTATTATTTTTTTTTAACCTGAAATATCCCTCTCTAGTGCACTGGTCATCTTCGCTTCATTCAATTTTGCCTTCCCTAAACTGGGCTCCCAAATTATGCTAGATTACAACTCCCCCAAATTGTTTTAATTCACAACCATGAGAGTAGGAATACAATTATTCTTGTAATTACATCTCGGCTTCACCAACCATGATACAGTAATTTCTTACTTCTGAAAAGAGTTATGTGAATCAAGCATTTTGGGACTGTAGACTTTGCAAATTTAACCTGGGATGAACTCCAACTGAAGTCACTGGGATATCACCTTGAAAAGATATAGACAGAATGACAGTTTCTCTTACTCTGTTTTGCTTTTTTTTTTTTTTTATCTGACTCTAGAATAGAGCAAAAACCACAGTACTGGTTGAGAACCGAATGAGACATGGAGCAAGTGAGAAAACTGCTAAGATGTAAAGTAGAGCTCTATGAATTCTAGCACTAAAGTTAAACTGATAAAAAATCTTTGTAAGCCATTCTGCTGTTGGAATAAAATAGTTGAAATAAAAAGCATCTATAATTAGAAGTCTCACAGGTTCAAAGAGGATCATTCATAGCAAGCAAACAAAAAATAAAACCACCAAAACACTTGGAGAAACTCAACTGTTTTTTTTAAACCAAATCCTACCAACATAATTACGTTATTCAGAAAACAAGTACAGGTAGCCCTCGAGTTATGACAGTAATTGGGATTGGAATTTCCGTTGTTAAGTGATGCGGTTGTATAGCGTGAGGTCACTTGACAGCACCACTTAGCAATGGCAATCTTGACACTTCCCATTACCATTGTTAACCAAATCCTGCCACTTTTTAGGCAAGGACACATCCTGATTCAAACCACCCCGGCTTGAACCCTCTCCACCTCAAGCCCTACTACACAGCTGTAACTTCAAGGACTGTGTGTAAGTACCATTTATTCAGCACTGCTCCAACTCTGAATGGTCTCCGAACAAATTATCATAACTCAAGGACTACCTGCAGGCCAGGCACTTTTGCATCGTACAACAGCAGATTAAAGACTGTTTTTCCTATGGCTTCATCATACAATCCTGCTGTACCATGAAAGGCAGCTGTACCTGATACACCGCTTTCATCAACCACTCCCACGTCTGCCACGAGGTCAAAAAGGAACAGCGGATAGGGCCAGGGCTACCTATGTCTGGACACCTGACCAGACTGAATGAAATAGTGGTTGACACTGTATCCTCCTAATATGCCAACACACCTTTCCGCCTTACAGCTATGCTTTGGTACAACAGCGCTTACAGGTAGGTAGGCACAAGATGTCCCGGATGGTACCTTGTTTGCTTTCTATAGTTGCATCAAACTTAACATTGCAAGAGGGACAAAGTTCGAATGAGAATTATAAGCCACTGGAACAGAAAGCTAAAACATCTTAAAAGCACCTCCTCTGTCTGCTAACCAAAAGTACAAAAGAGACTCCGCTTTCATGGGAATCATTTATTCTTTTCAAGCAGTTGAAATGGGATCAGGTGTTCATTTACAAGCAAACTCATGGGGCATAAAATATTCGGTTTGATTCATTGGACAGGTATGGTCAGCATCAATCTCATTTTACGAATGCAGACTTTTGTACTTCAGACAGTAGGTCAAATCCTTTCCCAGCTGCTTCTTTGAAAAGCTTCCTGGAACAAACAGGATCTATATAAAACAAAGTGCCTTTGGTGTAATTGCTCGGTTCATTTTCCATGTACTTGTAACGCATGGTGTTAAAACTTGCCGGCAATTCATTTAACCAACTTAGTGTTGAAAAATTAATGATGCCACAGGCTTGATCTGGAATCTTTGTATAAAAAAAAAAAAAAAAAAAAAAAAAAACCACACACAACACAAAAGGCCTCGAGCAGGAAATCAATTCAGAAGTATCCCATATGTTACCCAAAGAATCAATCATCTGGCTATGATTATGTAGGCCTCACATAAAGGAAATGAAGTGAAATGGCTAGTAATTAAGTACAGATTATGGTCCTGGAAATACTCAACTGTGCCTAACTTTGAATTCAAAGAGAACACAATTTTACTAGTATTGCAGAATTTGAGATTTATATATTACTGAACTATGTGAAATAGTAGAAGTAATATATGTCAACATTTTCATCCAATCTGCTTATTAGATTCGATTCAGTAGCATATTTTTACACAATTCTAATACAGGGAGTCCTTGATTTACATTCATTGAGTGACTGTTTGAAGTTATAATGGCTCTGAAAAGAATGACCATTTTTCACACTTAGGACCACTGCAGCATTCCCAATAGTCATGTGATCCAAATTTGGACACTTGGCAACTGACTTGTATTTATGACAGTTGCAGTATTCTGGGGTTACTAATTTAACAACTGCAGCTAACCACTACTGTGGCAAACAAGGTTGTAAAATGGGGTAAAATTCGCTTAACAATTGTCCTGCTTAGCAACAAAACTTTGGGACTCAATTGTTATCATAAATCGAGGACTTCCTGTACTTTCACTCTATCTCCCACTCTTCACTCTCAAATTTGTTCTGGAGTTGGTTTTGAAGGGCAAATGAGCAAATCCGGAACATATAATACCAGAGAGGAAAGAAATGAAAAATCTTAATTGCAGTAATAGAAGTGTCCTTGCTTAATAGGATGAAAGCCAGCATTCTCTGCATCAAATTACTCCCAAAGCCTTTGAGAAGACATACAGCAAGACAATTAGCAGGCAGAGGGAAGATATATTAAGGAACCCTCACGAGACAATTAGGGTAATAATGAAATGAAATAGTTGCACTGACTTTCTGCAGCATTAAAACCTACTATCTAGTTAAATGGGTAAAATAAAAGTGGAAGGTTTAGCTTGTTCGTGATGTTTATAAAATTGCTGTCTCAAACAAAATGTTGAAATACAGGAAACTGTATTTCATAATTTTTCCTTGAAATGTGCAGCAAAGCAGAATTCAGTTTATTTGGACTTATTTCCTTTATTTGTGAATGTAGTAGCATCTGAATTAATTCAGAGCATTTTAAATTGAATTAAGAGCCAGCCTTTTTCTCTGACAGATGTAATACAAAGTACTCTTGATGTATTTGTGGACATTTTCCAGGCAATCATTTAAACTTAGTTGGGCATAACGTTCAGCTTCCCACTTCCTTACGTTAAAACCAGAAAGAACTACCAAGGTGACAGTAAGAAAGAAGCAGAGATCTCTGGCAGACTGGATCATGATTTTAAAAAACCAGAGGAATATAACTAAACTATCACAGTAAATCTTGATGTTTCATTATAGTCTAACATGAATTATTTATTTGTTTGTTTGTTTGTTTATTTATTTATGGAGAACAATTGTTAGTAAAACCATATTTTTCCCATGAGTAAAACAAGCAAACATATTACTCAATGCTTGTCATGGCCTGGTCCTAAACTCTGAGTATGAAGAAGAAAATATAAGCAACAGTAATCTTAGAAAATGCTAACTTGAAGTTTTAAATTTCACATTTACCAGTATTAAGAGATATTCTGCCAGTTCTGTTTTTAAAAAAATAAACATATACATCTAACCATTTCACAACTGTAACGCCAATTTTAAAAGTGATTAATTTTTTTTTTTTTTAAACCAAGGCGAATATAAATTAGTATTTTTATTTTCACTCCTGATATGTCTCATTACAGGAATTACTGGCTTCCTTTGGAAATAATAAATTGTAAAGTTGGCATCTTCTGAAAAGTATTTTAATCAGGTATTTTCTACAGCCCTTCTCTGAAATTAAATTATGCGCTTTAAATAGCTCCTTCCGTTTTCATGGTCAAATCTGTACCAAATTACCACCAGTAAAAATCTTAGACCTAACATTTTTCATGCACTGTAGGTTTTTCCCCTAAGTAGGGTAAGATTCCCATCCTATCTCCCAGTTCTTTCCTTCCTTCTATAGGTAGCCCTCAATTTACGACCACAATTGAGCACAGAATTGACATTGCTATGTGAGAAGTTTGTTAAGTGAGTTTTACCCCATTTTACGACTTTCCTTCCCACATTTATTAAGTGAATCACTTAATTAAGTGAATCACTGCAGTTGTTAAATTATTAACATGGTTGTTAAGTGAATCTGGATTCCCCCATTGAGTTTGCTTGTCAGGTTGCAAAAGAGGATCACATGACCCCGGGACACTGCAACCATCATAAATATGAACCAGTTGGCAACTTCCAAATGTAAATCATGTGACCATGGGAATGCCGAAATGGTCATACGTGTGAAAAATGGTCATGCCACTTTTTTCAGTTATATCTTTGAATGGTCACTAAATGAACTGTTGTATGTTGAAGACTACCTGCATAAAACCTCCATCCACCCTTCAGCTTGGGGACTGCAAAATAAGAATGTGAGAAGTGTCGACAAATTTCTCACACCTCTAATGTTCCACTGCACTGCAGGCCTGTTGGTGAACGTCCCAGGGACTAGAAGACGAAGAATATAAATAATAATAATAATAATTCCATATGTCACTACTGCAAGTGCTACACTCCAACCCTAAAATCATTTTTTTCAGTTAGCATCAGGGGTGAAATCCATCAGGTTCTAACAGGTTCTGGAGAACCGGTAGCAGAAATTTTGAGTAGTTCAGCAAACCGGCAAATACCACCTCTGGCTGGCCTCTGAGTGGGGTAGGAATGGGGATTTTGCAGTATCCTTCCCCTGGAGTGGGATGGGAATGGAGATTTTGCAGTATCCTTCCCCTGCCATGCCCACCAAGCCCAGAGAACCGGTAGTAAAAAAATTTGGATTTCACCACTGGTTAGCATGCTATATAAAACAGTCAGTTTTGTAGAAAAGCCTATGGCTGAAATAAATTCAACCTTTTAGCAAGCTGTTATTTGAGGGCTTAAGAGCTGAATAGCAGAGTTAATACTGAAAGATTTAAAATGAGTATGTTTGAATATTTAGCATGAGCTGAGAGGAAAGAATATTGGTTCAAAACCACCCTCTAGAGCTGAGCGCCTCAGTCTGCTTCTAGCCAAACTGCACCTGGATAAAGATAAAAAGAGATATGAAGTTCTTACATCTGTGTTTGTTTGGTTTTTTTTTATCCTATCTCAAGGAAGATAGAATAAAAAACAGATTTAGGAACTGATTTTTTCACTTTTTTAAAAAAGGGATTAATTAGTTTCTGTAAGATTCTTTTGGAAACACAAGTTTGTTGGCAAGCACCTATACAATGAAGTCCACAAAATTCCTTATTAATACTATAGATGGGAGAATGCACAGGGATTCCTAATCACAATTATCCCAACAGAGTGGTCCATGGTTAATGGCATCACAAGGCAAGCTCTGGCTTTTCATGCTTGTATGTAACAGCACTTACAAAATATCTAAGGAGCAGAGATTGTATTGCAATAATGCAATACATATTATTACTTCCTTGTAAGTGGGGTGTTTTTTTGCTCCCAGGCCAGCAAGATTCTTCCTCCAAGCTCAGAGCTGCTTATGAACCAGACGGGACTTTCAAAATCAGCCCTGGTTGAAGACATACTCAGTCATGTTAGGAAACAGCTGGATTTCATCTTCAGTAGGTTGGGTCTTAAAACTGTGGAAGAAATACCGGCACATGTTTAATGGGCCTGCTACATACTGGTCCCTTTCTGGCTTGCTATTAATAAATATTTTAATAGAGCATTAGAAAGAAAAGTAAGATTTCAAAGGATAGTGTTTAACCAATTATCTAAAATATGGGATTCAACAATGTATGAAAAACTACATGGACTTCTGCAAAAATAAATGGTTTTCTTCCTGTGGAAAGATACTGTCAAGCCAGTTTTAAACCTGGATTGAAGAAGCACATTTATTTGAACTTGTCCTATACAGGTGGTCCTCGAATTACATCAATTTGTTCAGTGACCCTTCAAAGTTACAATAGCACTGAAAAAGTTACTTCTGAACATTTTTCGCACTTACACCTGTTAAGTGGTCATTGGAACGTATTTATGATGGCCACAGTGTCCCGGGATCAAGTGATCCATCTTTTGAGACCTTCTAACAAGCAAAGTCAACGGGGAAGCCTGATTTACTTAACAACCATGTTCCTAACTTAACTACTGCAGTGATTCACTTAACAACTGAGGTAAGAAAGGTCGTAAAAAGGGGCAAAATTCACTTAACTGTCTTGCTTAGCACAGAAATGTTGGGTTCAATTGTGCTCATAAGTCGAGGACTACCTGTATTGACATAAAAGTCAGATTTAATACTTCTCTGTGTGATCAAAGTTCAATTTAATAACTAAGTTATTTCCTTATGCATGTGTGGGTTTATATAATTTTATGTTTGCGTTATGTTTTTCCTTTTATTATAAAAAAATAAAAACAGAATGTACTAACTTATGACATGAATTGCTTGGTTCTGGCTTATCACGATATGTAAACCTAACCATTACAATCTGCACAATCTTAGTGTGATCTGTGAACCAACCCATGCTTTACTTAAGTCAACTCATCATGATTAGTCAACTTGTGACTCAGCATGACATGCCAATCCAATGATTGGATATGAAGTGTCAGCTGTGCTACTGATAATTTGAAAAAATCATTGTAGGCAGCATTTTGGAGGGCAGCTGATAGAATTAAATAAAGATAAATTAATTGAAAATATTTCTGTTTCAGATATCTACATGTATGAAAGCTGATGCTTTCTTTTCAACAGGCTTAGTAAGCAATGACTCAACAAAGGATTTAAGAAGAAAAGGGATATGACCTCTATATATAATGAACTTGACAAGTAAATTATTAACTAAAATAAAACCAGTCTCATTTACAATCCAGCACACTACCAGTGCAAAATGGAAATCAGTTGGCTTAAAAACTATCCATTTTCTTATTTGAGTAACAGAAGAATAAATTCCTCTTAAAAGATTCTGGACAAAAAAGTGAAGTCTTTCAATACATTTCAAGTAAGCCACAGTTGGTTTACCTTGATGGGTATTGATCTGCAGAAGATAGTAATCTTACGCAAACAAAAGTTTCCCTTATTGAAATTTTGTCGATACGTTCATTCCTGACAAGTTGTAAAGATTTGAATATGCAAATTACAGTGCAAAACTATGTTTAAAAAACACAAATGCATGTTAAGACTAAAACTGATTATATATATTTCTGATCTTGCCTAAAAAATGTTGCACATAAAAAAAAAAAGCAAACCCAGAACTGAATAGATATATTGGTGCTTTTTTTCACTTTCCTTCTTTTTCCAACATATACAAATGGGAGAAATGTTACTTGTTTCAAACCTTAAGTCATGCTTCTGTCAAATCACCCACAATTGTTGCACAATGCCATGTCTTCAATAAAGATTCCATTAAACTTAAAAATGCAAACAAGAAAAGATGATGAGGTGGATGATCGCCTATTGCTTTTTCATACAAGAACTTTTTTTTGCCTATTAAAACTTCCAAAATGGCATACTGATCCCTTCCCACCTTACATGCTCCTAGTTCTCCTATGGCTCCTTTCTTGCATCCAAGAGCAAGAAGATCAAGCAAAAGTTGCCTAGAAGAATCTCCTTTCAAAGATGTCTATGTACAAAGAGAACACTGCCATAGCTGAAATTCATTTTTAAAATGGGTTTTTCCTGGTTTTTACACAGATCCAACATACTTCTAGATTGGAAAGGGACGCAGATACAATACAACAATTAAATCTGTTCTAGCAGCTTTTCACTGGCTGGTTTACATGAGTGCCAAGAGATGAATTCTTTCCTACATGAAGTGCAGTAAGGAAGCCTCTGAACAGCTAGCCAACACTTTTAGGTGGAACACAATAATCCCCCACGATGGTGTGTGCATGCATGAACTAAAGACATTTCTGACAATGATCTCCTCTTTGCTTCTATACCCTCAAAGGAGTTGTTACATATTGCTGCCTTTCCACCTCGGATTATCTTCTGCTACTTCTATTGCCTTTGGAGCCCAACCATCATCACCACCCAAGACTGAAGAGCTTGTGCCAGCCCTTATTCATGCTTCAGTAAAAGCTCTACGTTGTTGACATCACAGATAAAAGGGACAAACTGCTAAGCAGCGACTCGAACACCACGTCATCTCTCACAATGACAGAGGACTCTCTGGCTCCCCAATTTTCTCCTTCTCTGGGAGGATAAGCACAAATGGGAGGAGGAGACCTTTAGCATCGAAGGGAGTTTTGAGCAGTTCTGTATCAAAGGTGCCTTTAAGTCCCCCGTCCGCTTCCACCTCGCCATTCTGAGCCAAGTTGAAGCTCAACATCCCAGTCCGGTTGACACAATAGATGGTGCTGCCCAATGCAGCACAGCGAAAAGGTTGGACCGGGCTGCCAGCAGGACGAAAAGAAGCACACTGACGCCAGTGCTTGGCCACCGTATTATACTGGAAGACTTCCACTCCGGCGCTCTGCCCTTGTTCCCCACGGCTGCTGCTCACATCGAAGCGGTAAATGAAGCTCTTGTAGGCCACCATGTCAGCTGAGCGGCGCCGGCTGCTGTTGTAAGGACACTCCTGCCACTCGTCCCGCTTGGGGTCGTACTTGAGCAGCCGGTAGAAGAGGGAGCCTCCAGACACGTAGATCTCCCCGTTGCAGGTGGTCGCCTCATGAGCCACGGCAAAAGCCCCCTTGGGCAGAGGGGCCACAGAGCTCCACCGGTCCGACCGGGGGTCGTATTTCTCCACCGTGAAGAGGCATTCCCCACCCACTGCGTAGAGATACCCATCCAGGGCCAGGAGCTTCAGCTGAGAGCGTGCCTGCCCCATGGGCTTGACCTGGCTCCAGGTATCAGTTAAGGGGTTGTAGCAAAACACCTTGTCCGACAGCTTGGGCCGCTGGTCGCCAGGCCCGGTGGAGATCCCGCCCGCTAAAAAAAGATAGTTGTAGAGGACGCACATGGCGCATCCCTTGGCGTTGGCCTCCTCAGGCAGTCGGGTGAGGACGCTCCACTCCTGGTCCGCCTCCTGGTAGCTGTAGAGCAGGGCGCCGCCGTCCTCCAAGGACACCACCGAGGACGGGCTCTGCGGGCGGCTGCTCTCGCGGCTCTGAGGCCGGCTGCCGGCGCCGAGCCGCTCGAAGGCGTCGCTCACCTCGGCCACCAGCAGGCAGGCCTTGCCGGCCTCCAGGCGGCGCCGCAGGATGAGGTCCCGCTCGGCTCCGCTCAGGCGGCCGTAGACGGCGGGCTCGCGCAGCACCTGCAGGTAGTGGTCGCTCATGAAGCGGAAGGCGGCTTCGCGCAGCTCGGCCAGCCGCTGCTTCTTGGCCAGGCAGAGCAGCTGGTAGCAGTTGTCGAGGCTGAGCTGGGCCCGCATGGCCTCGGCGGCGCAGTGCAGGGCGCAGGGCATCTGGAGCACGCGGGCGCCGCTCACCACCTCGGCCAGGTTGTCGTGCCGCACCTCGCCCATGCGCGCCGTGTAGACGTACTCCAGCAGCAGGCGCAGCGCCCCGTAGCTCACCCCTTTGAGGCGCAGGATGTCCCGCGAGGAGCGGGCGCGGAAATAGTCGCTCTTGGCCGCCAGCACCGCTTTGTGCGCCCGGATCCGCCGCCCGGATACTTCAATCACCAAATCCGGCTCTTCGGCCGGCGCCTGCGAAGGGAAAGGCTGAAGGGGCGACTCGCCGATCGGATCGGGACTGCCCACGGAGACCGGCGAGGGTTTGCCGCGGCTGCTGCTGCCCCCGCCCTCCTCCTCTTCCTCCGACTCGGGCGCCGCGTTGTTAATGTCCCACTGGTGCTTCACCACGCGGCTGCTGCTGCTGCTGCAGCTGCCGGACGAGGAGGAGGAAGGAGAGGCGGCGTCGAGCTCCGGATGCGGAGCCTGGTGGTCATCATCGCCGCCGCCGCTGCCGTCGCCGGACGAGCTGAAGCAGAGCGCTGAGCTGAAGCTGCAGGGCGCCTGCAAGGGAAGCTGGGCGTTCGGCCCTTCCTCGGGGGACACGCTCGGCTCCATTGCCGGGGACCTCTCGCCGCCGCCTTCCGCGACTTCTCCCGCCTGCGGCTGCTCCGTCTCCCCGCAGCGCTTCTTCACCTCGCCGACGCTCCCGTTCTCACCTGGGGAGAGAACACAAGACAGGGCTGAGCGATCCATCGGCCCTCCCGCCGCCGCCCCGCGGCTCAGGACGGCTGCGCTCCTGCCCTTTGCGCTCTAGTTCCCCGCCTGACGGAGCGATCGGGAGGCGAGGGGTAGGTTCGCCCCGTCGCTCCCCGCTGAACTTTTGAACTGTCAAGGGCAGCCAACTCTTCGGGCTGCCCGGTGCCGCTGTTTGACCAGGCGGGGCTTCCCTGGGTGGCAGCGTCGAGATTAAAGTTCAGGCGAGTCTCTCCGGGCCAAGAAAGGCGGGTCTGAACGGTGTGGGCCTGCCTCTCTCTCCCCGCCCCCTCCCTTTCCCCTCCTGATTTTCTGATATTTTCTTTCCCCTTTTCATTTTTATCCATGTATTTGCTCAGGTATCCAAACCAAAAGGGGAAGAAAAAAAAATCACTTTCTGCTAAGCAAACATTTGGCCTTAATCCAACTCTTTGCCCATGATTACATCTCCATAGTAAGCACCAGACATGTCATGATATGCTAAATTTAATTCTGCCCCTAGAGCAATGGTCTCCGAATTTGTCAATTTTAAATAAGACTTGTGAACTTCAATTCCCATAATTCCCCAGCTGAGCTGGCTAAGGGAATTCTGGGAGTTGAAGTCCACAAGTCTTAAAGTTGCCACGTTTGGACACCACCATCCTACAGAAATGATATAACAATGACCTCTAGAAATCATGCAAATCTGGGTAATCTTCAAGCTTTGTTGAATATTATATGTTTATGAAGTTTTAAATAATTTATTCAAAAAAGGTTAATTGTCATGCTTTTTTGTTTGATCAGTGATGAACCAGTTGAGGTTTGTACTGGCCTCTATATTTTATCAGGCATTGGCTTTACTGTATTGCAAGCCTACATAAAGGGTTAAAAGGTTGATCATTACGGGAAAAAAAATGGGAGTAGTTTGCCAATTATAAATATACTTGGACCCTAGGCAGATAAATTCATATACCTTGCCCTTTTTGGTTCACATCTGTTCATCAATTTTTTTTCAAATCCTGTTTTGCAAAAATATTAAAACGAATAAAGGAGTGAGAGAAGGTGGAATCCTGGCCTCTACTACACAGTACTTAGCATATCAATGATTTAAAGACCATAAAATTTTGGGGTTTGAAAAACAAAAGTTTAAAAATACATCTGGAAATTTCAAAATTGTATAACAAAACAAAAAAAAAAGTAGAGAATTTTAGTTATTTGGCATTGCATTTGCCATGCTGTAACCTGCCAACATCATTGCAAGGCAATACTTCTGAAATCAAAATCTATTACAACAGCCTTGCTTCAATATTTTTACTCCAAAGGAAGATTTTTCCTGCAATAATGGATCACATTTACTGGTAACAAAGCAGCACAACTGCTCGTAAAAATCTTTTAAGACCTCTTTTAACTGTTCTAAATTGTGGGACAAATTCTATTATTCTTTTGAAACCTGGGCAATGCCCTTTGACAACAAAGGCTTGGCTAAGCCCTATTAAGTTTTGGTGGCAAATCTATATTTTAAAAACAAGGAAGGATTGCTTCAGGAAATGCCAAATCCATCCTTTGTAGATATGGGGTTTAAACAAAACTCAAAAAATTGATCAGATTGGCATTGACAATCCTAATTATTTACTTTCCAGAGCTATTTGCACAAAATCGGAAGCAAATTCTATGTGATAGCCTGGTGAATGAAAGGGTGCTACGAGTGTGTGCTTCAACACTAAGCCAAATCAGCAATATGTGTACGGCCTTTTTAGCATGGTATTGTAATCGTATTTATTATTTCAATTCATTCTCTACTGTTCCATCCGTGAACTGCTTAAAGTTAAATAACAAGAGTAATAATTTAAAATGGTTACCGGTAAATCTAAATTTAACTAAACTAAAAACAATCAGTGTAGTTCAAATGATTTAGAAAAAGGAGATCCTAACTCCTTTTCATAAATGTGGAGAGAAAGGGAGCTAACAGCAACTTTTAAAAAATTTCCAAAAACCAATCACAGTAATTTTTGAACATTAAACAGAGGTTGAGTTTGCAGAAAAACAATTATGTAACTTTTTTCCAAAAAGCCAAGCATCATCAAAGCTTCAAATTTGGCATCAAATCATATACAGATTTTCAACTCTATGGTAACTTGCTATGCAATGTTATAATACTGAAGACCTGTCAACTTGGTATCATCCTCTCACTAATACCTCTCTATTCAAACATGAATGGAAAGAGAAGTGGATTTATGGTGTCCAATAGCTTTCCAAAGCTGATGTATAATTGAAATATCCATTAAGTGAGACTAACTTAGATGTCTTTTAATATTTTTATAGTTTGCAACAGTCCTATTAGAGAAGTCTAGTCCATACATATAAATAACCTGGTTTATCACTGTAATTAATTTAGCAATTTATCTACTTGCAATTTAGATTTTTTCTATTATTAATCAATATTGGATATGTGGACAAAAAGGGCTTCTGGCAACAGATGGGCTACATTTCATAAAAGTCTTGGAAGAATGGCTTTGCAAGACATCTTGATAAAGTCATCTGGAGGTCTTTAATTAAATACAGAGGGAGAGGATGGCCATTACTTAAATCCACATCCAAAACCAGACCTGGATATTTTATGGCCTACCGGCCACATCCGACTCTTCAACTGTCCCTGTTTGGTCTACAAGCTTGGTAACATCAGGGCAGAGCAGCACAGGGGATGGCGAGGGATGGCAGTGGTCCACAACAGTCCCAGTTTCTCATGTGGACTCTTGGGGAAATTAATTGCCCCCCCCAAAACAGAAGACCAAAAGCAGTAAACTTTACAACAAGGAAAAGGTAAAAGGAAAGAAAGAAAGTGGTATTCAAGAATACACCAGGAGATGCTGCAGAGGATTTTTTTTTTAATTTGATTTATATGCCGCCCTTCTCCGGAAACTCAGGGCGGCTTACAGTGCATTAAGCAATAGCCTTCATACTTTTGTATATTTATACAAAGTCAGCTTATTGCCCCCACAAACTGGGTCCTCAATTTACCTACCTTAGAAAGGATGGAAGGCTGAGTCAACCTTGAGCCTGGCAGGATTCGATCTTACTTTAATTGCAGACAGCTGGTGTTAAATTACAGAGCTCTGTCTGTTGAGCTATCCAGGCTCCTCTGGATAGCTTTAAGGAGGACATTAATTTAAGGAGGACAACATTAAAAGACTCAGGTGCTTATACAATGCACAGAATACGGGCAAAAAACAGGAAGAACTTAATCCTAGTATAGGATGGCATATGTGATATTGTAGGTATAATTGCAACTTAGTGAGACAGGATCTATGTTACATGGCGGAAAGAATGCAGTGGAGTACTTCAACTTCAGTCCTGGACCCAATAATTGTCAACATCTTCACAAATGATCTAGATCAGGGGTGTTAAACTCATGTCATCACATGACATATTGGGACTTCCCCCCTCCCCCCTTTGTTAAACCAGGCAGGGGCGGAGGCAGCACATGACACATCCAGCCCGTGGGCCGTGAGTTTGACACCCCTGATCTAGATGATAGACTAGAAGGGATATTGATAAAATCTGTTGATGCCACAGAGCTGGGGAGAAGGATGCTGATACTCCAAAAAAACAGGTCAAGATTCAAAAACATCTTGATAGACTTGAATTTTGGGTCCTATCCAGCAAAATGTTGATTGATGAGAAATGTTAGGGGTCTGCATTTAGGCAGGCACATGGAAAGATTAAATGCCACCTGCCCTAGCATTAGTACTTGAGACAAAAATTTGGGTATCTTGGTAGACAACAGATTATGCGTCACTTAGCAAAGTACCACAGGTGCCAGAAAAGCCAGTGCAGTTTTTGACTGCATCTATAATGTCAAGATAATAGGAAATGATAGCATCACTCTGTGTTGCCTTGGTCACACCACATCTAGAATACTGCATCCAGTTCCGTCCTCTACAATACAGTAAAGACACTGAGGAACTGGAAAGAGTACAGAAAAGAGCAACAAAGATGGTAAGGTGCTTTGTTTTATGTTTTGTTCTATTAGATTTATATATATACCGCCCTACTCCCGAAGGACTCAGGGTGGTGAACAGCCACAGAATAAAACACATGAGGCTAAACCTTATGAAGAATGGTTAAAGGAACTTTGTACCTTTAGCATAAAGAGGAGAAGACTAAAGGGAGATACGATAGCTGTTTTTCTATATATGGAAAAAGGTTATGGATTTATTCTCCAGAGAACATGAAGGCAGGAGAAGAACCAACGGGTTCTTTAAAGTAAAAGATCTCAACTGCAAAAATCCAAGGATCCAATGATCCAAGGATCTTTTATAGTGAAAGATCCAAACTTGAGGAATTTTCTGAATGTGAGAACAATTATGGTAACTTGTGGAACCTACCTCCTGATGTTATGGGTACTCCATCACTGGAAGTTTTCAAAAAAAGATTAAACCATCATTTGTTCAAGATAGTATGAGGACTCCTATACTGGGCAAAGGAGTGAGCAAGAAGATACCCAAGGTCCCTTCGAACCCTATGATTTTAAGACCCTGATTAAATATTCCTCATTGGGGAAGAGTTCTAAAGATACAAGACCTGTATTTCACCAATGTAATGATAATAGAAAAATAATTTAGTGAGACTTTGCAATAGCATATTTACTTAAAAAGGATTTACTTTGAGGTTAATCCTACAAAAGCCTATTCACACTTAAATTCCACTGCTTTTAACACAGCTTGCTCACTAATGTGCATAGGTTGCTGTCTTTGTTCACTTAAACTTGTCAATCAATGGCAGCTCAAGTGATAAGGTTTTTTTACAGAATTTTTGCTTATATTACCTGAATTTCTTGTGATGGATGGCATCCTTTGTATTCCTTCTTCAAAGGGTTTGAGAATCTGATCTTTTTTATTATGATGATTATATTTGACTGTCAGTGGTGTCAGATATAGGCATTCCAAAATTGTTTCAGTGGATTAAATTAGCTGCAATACTATATATTTTTTTCAGAACTTTTTGTTGTGACTGCAAGACTTCATTCAGCTTCAAAGAGGTCTTCTGTTTATTAGGAGGCCATTGGCTATCTTCACCACCTATATAATTAAAGAAAGTTGTAATAATCATTACTTTCAGAATGAAACAAGTACTGCAGTACATGTTTTGTCTGGAGTAATTCCCAGAGAGGAAGTTTTTATTATAATTGTATTCCTTTTAATAGTGGGGTTTGAATCCCATAAACTAAACACATTATTTTTTTTTCTCCAGAGTTCCTTTGACCTGATGTAAGTCCCCAAATGGCAGTTCATTATCCTGTTTTTTTACCAGAATGAGAGATTATAACATTTCTGTCCACTAATTAGGAAAACCCATCTAGGTATAATACCATACAATTAATCTAGCGCAGGAAATAATGATCCAGGGTCGGAATTTAAATTTTTACCCACATCAAAAGATTTATCCAGCCCATTTAATGTAATGAAGATGAAAAATATGTTCACTATGCAGTGTATATGAAATGAAAATCAGGTCCTGGATCTCAGCATAAAATTACAAGACTCAACATACATAACTGTCAAGTTACCTGACTTGCTAAAACTAATCTGTCAAAAGCAGTTTAAGAAAGGGTTCACTCCAACATTTTTGCCATTGATCAGTCACTAAGTCAAGTCTGATTCTTTGCAACCCCTTGCACACCAGCCTCTGGTCCTCCTCTGTCATCCCCTTCTCCTTTTGCCTTAAATCTTTTCCAACATCAGGGTCTTTTCCAAGGAGTCTTCTCACCTCATTAGGTGGCCAAAGTGTTTGAGCTTCAGCTTCAGTATCTGTCCTTCTAAAAAACATTGAGAAAAAGTAATAGTTAAGAAGCTTGTCCTAAATCAGATTCAATATTAAGCAGTGGCCACATCAACATTCTCCTCTTCCATACTGCGGTGCAGACCTTATAATTTCCAGCTAATTGTGCTATTTAGCAAAAAAAAAAAAAAAAAGATCTAATCATGTGATGCAAGATATCTTGTCTCCAAAACAGCAATGATTTTGATATTAAGATATTATCTAAAATTATATTTTAAAAGCTGATGCTAAACTGTCAATGGTATTCCAAACACACAGCATATCTTGGCATTTTTGCCATAAGGATCAAAAGCTCTTTAGATGGTTTACAGTTTTTAATATTTCAAAGTGTGATAGTTAACACTTGATTCTAATCACTTCCTTGATTATTTGTACTTTCACATCAACTTAGTGCTGATTCTTATTAACCACAGATAGATTTCTCCAAAAGGCTCTACTTCATCCTTATCCTTCAAGTCTTCCAATTGTGAAGCCATTTTACTAGGGTAACCTAATAACTTTACAGTTACAGTCACCAATTTATTTTTATGTTTTAAATTTCCTCACAAACGTTTCTTAGAAATGGTGCAAAATATGCAGGTCAGTTTTCCTTCAGCAGCACAATATTTCACATTATTATTATTTTTTTTGTAAAGTTTTTATTTTTTATTTTTTACACAAACACACACACAAACTGTTACAGACGCGACGTTTCACTACCCGGCAACACGGAAGCGCTCCCGATTGGCTGAGACTTGACAGCTCAGCCAGCGGGACAATTAAAGAGATGCCATTGGCTGCTGCGTTTACCAGCCGATATATAAATAGCGGCTGTGACAGAAAGAGAGCGAGTTGGTTCTGACATTTGCTGTTGCTGTTAATACTTTAATAAACCGTTCCTGTTAACCGTTGCCTCAGTCTCCCTGCCTGTTCTTTCAAAATAGAACATTGGCGACGAGGATGGGATCCTCTCACTGAGCAACGGCATCGCATATCCTGAACTCAGTTCCCACCGCGGAAGGTAGATATTCCCTGATCCTGAGGAAAAAAAATCTTTTTTTTCGTGCCAGTTTTCTTCTCTCACGATGGCTAACCCGGCAACATTCGCTCCTTTCGTGCCGGCTTCAGAGACATGGGACGCTTACATCGAGTGTTTTGAGTGCTTCCTACAAGCCAATGACTATACTGACTTTTCTAATGACAGGAAGCGAGCCCATTTCTTAAATGCTTGTGGGCCTCAAATCTTTGCTACGGCCAGGGCTCTTGTAGCTCTCCTCTCTGTGTCCACGGTTCCCTGGCCCACCTTGCTGGCGAAACTGAAGGGCCACTACGCACCCGCCCCCTCTCGAATTGCCCGCCGGTTCCTGTTCCGTCAGAGATTGCAGAAGGGGGAATCCCTTAACACATACCTTGCTGCCCTCCGGGAGGAAGCAATTAATTGTGAATTCGAGAACCTTGACGACTCCCTCCTCGAGCAATTGGTCTGCGGGGTGCACGACTTGCGGCTGCAGCGCCGCCTCTTAGCCAAAACTGATATCACCTTACAGTCGGCTGTAGACGAAGCTCGTGCTTTTGAAATGTCGGACAGGTCAGCGGCAGAGATGCGTAGACTTCCGACCGCCCTACCAGCCACCCGCTGTGCTGCTATTCACATCGGGGATGCTTGCCCCGACAACCTTTCTGATGACGAAGACGAGGTGAGCCGCCTTAAAGCAGCTGGGGGTAACAAGAGGCCACCGAATAAGAGGCAGACTTCTGCGCCCTGCCTCGGCTGTGGGGAAGAGCATCCCCGCGCTTTTTGTCGTTTTAAAAATGCTGTCTGCCGCCGCTGCGGGAAGAGAGGGCACCTGGCCAAGGTCTGCCGTTCTGTTCCTCAGGAAGCTACCACGAGCGCTCCAGCTAACGGCAGACTCGGCAGGAAGGGGTTTTCCCCCTCAAAGGACTATTGTTTTGCCATCTCCCAGGACAGAACAAACCCCTCCGTGTCTGTCAGCCACGCATCTTCAGGCCAGCACAAGAAGATCTTCCTGACTGTCCAGGTTGAAGGAAGGCCGTGCAGAATGGAAGTGGACACCGGGTCCTCCAAATCCATACTCGCCTGGCAGACACTGAAGAAGCTGGTGCCAACCATCTCATCTGAGTAGCTACAGCCTTGCAACACCAGGCTCCATGATTACCAGGGGAATAGTATTCCCATTTTGGGCTGTGGCAAATTCCTAGTTGAGAAAGGGGATTTCTCAGGGTCCCTCCCAGTTCTTGTTGTTAAGAGTAGCCTTCCCAGTTTGTTAGGGTTAGACTGGTTCGAGGCGTTGGGGCTCACCGTCTCGGGCGTCCACACCACTGTCGCTGATGATTTCGAGGCCCTAACCTCCGAGTTTGCTGAGGTCTTCGATGGCTCCCTGGGTAACTATAAGGGTACCCCCATCTCCCTTAACCTTGACCCTCAGGTGGCACCCATAAGACTCAAACCCTGACGGGTGCCTTTTGCCCTCCGCCCCAAGGTGGATGCGGAATTAGACAAACTATTGGCCCAGGGAATACTTGAACCCACCGATTATTCCAAATGGGAGACCCCCATTGTCATTCCCACTAAGCAGGATGGGTCTATCCACATATGCGGTGATTTTAAGTGCACCCTCAACCGTGCTTTGCAGGCGCACCCTTATCCAGTCCCAGTAGTCCAACATTTACTACATTCTTTGGGTCATGGTACCATCTTCGCTAAATTAGATATGACCCAGGCATATCAGCAGCTTCCTGTTGATGACGCCACGGCTACCGCTCAGACTATTGTTACCCATAGGGGCGCTTTTAAGTGTCGCCGCCTGCAGTTTGGGGTCTGTGTTGCGCCGGATATTTTTCAAAGCCTTATGGAGCGATTATTACAGGGAATCCCCAGTGTCATCCCTTATTTTGATGACGTTTTAATTTCTGCCAACAACAAACTAGATCTCCTAGAACGCACCCGTCAGGTGCTAATTAGATTCCAACAAAATGGCCTGAAACTCAAGAAGGCCAAATGCAAATTTGGAGTGCCACAAGTTGAATTTTTAGGGTTCCTTGTGGATGGGTCTGGCATCCACCCTACTCCTTCGAAGGTTGAGGCCATTAAGAGGGCCCCGACTCCCACGTGCAAAGCGGAGTTACAGGCTTTCTTGGGCCTGCTTAATTTTTACAGCATCTTCCTTCCACATAAGGCCTCTGTGGCAGAACCCCTTCATCGCTTGTTGGACAGTAAGGCTCCCTGGGTTTGGGAACAACCCCAGGCCACAGCCTTCACAGCTGTAAAAAACCTACTCATATCTAATGCTGTGCTGATACAGTACAATGATAACCTCCCCCTCACATTAGTTTGTGATGCCTCTCCATACGGCATTGGTGCTGTATTGAGCCACGTATTGCCAAATGGAACCGAGGCTCCAGTTGCCTATTACTCCAGAACCTTGTCCTCTGCTGAGAGGAATTATGGGCAATTGGATAAAGAGGCGTTGGCGCTCGTGGCCGCGGTAAAGCGGTTTCACGATTACGTCTATGGTCGTTTTTTTCAATTAGTCACTGACCACAAGCCTCTCTTGGGTTTGTTGGCAGGCGATAAACAGACCCCACAAATTACGTCCCCCCGCATGACTCGGTGGTCAGTTTTCCTGGTGGCCTACAATTACCAGCTGGTCTATCGCCCAGGGGCTCATCTGGGGAACGCTGACGGTCTCAGCCGCTGTCCTCTTACCATAGCTGTTGATGACCCTGCTCATGACCACTCCGTCCTGTTAATCGATGATTTCCCTGATTTAGTAACAGCATCAGACGTTGCCAAACTCTCAGTTAAAGACCCTACTCTAGTGCAGGTTCTGGATTGGGTTCATCGGGGGTGGCCACTGGGCCCGGTCCCAGGGGAATTCCGACCTTTTACCACCCGTTAGCATGAACTTTCCATCTCCCGGGGATGTTTATTGTGGGGTAGCAGGGTGGTGATTCCCCCCGCACTACGTAGGCCTGTTTTACAGCGTTTGCATGAGAGCCATCCAGGCACCGATAGAATGAAGGCGTTGGGCTGCAGTTATGTTTGGTGGCCAAAAATGGACCAGGCCATTTTCTGAATGGGTAGCCAGGTATCAGCGATGCCAGCAGTCCTGACCTGTGCCCCCTGCTGCCACGCCTAGAGAGTGGGAAACGCCCAGGTCCCCCTGGTCCCGGCTCCACGTAGACCTGGCTGGACCTTTCCTGGGACAGAACTTGTTGATTGTGGTTGATGCATACTCTAAGTGGGTGGAGATAGCTCGCATGGCATCAACCACTTCAGACGCTGTGATTAAGGTCCTCCGCAATTTATTTGCCACCCACGGCTTACCCGATGTGGTGGTATCGGACAACGGGCCCCAATTCACCTCGGCCACGTTTCAATTGTTCCTTGCGGGGTTGGGCATCCGCCATGCCTTGGTGGCACCTTATCATCCGTCCAGTAATGGCCGGGCTGAAAGGGCCGTCTGCTCGGCCAAGGATGCCCTAGCCGGTTTTGGCCCAGGGGACTGGCAGGAAAAGGTGGTGCAATACCTCTTGGCGCAACACTCGACCCCTTGCCCGCTGACCAATCGAAGCCCTGCCGAACTCCTTATGGGCAGGCGTTTACAGACCACCTTGGACAGGCTACACCCGTGCTTCACGCCTGAGGCACCCGTAGATTCATCTAGCCGCCCCCGGTCTTTCGGGGTTGGCGATTGTGTGTATGCCAGGAACTATGGGGGCGATCCTCCGTGGCTGCCTGGACGCATCATTCTAATAACAGGACCATGTTCTTACAGAGTCGAGCTCGAGGACGGACGAGCCTGGCGGCGCCATATAGATCAATTAAGGGGTCGTCTTACCAACCAGACCCCGGAAGATGCGGAACCGACCATGGACCATCTGCCAGAGATGACCTCGCCCCCACCTCCATGGGACGATAAGGCCCATGATGCTTCACCAACAATAGTGCCTCGGCCATCCTGTTTTCCTGATGAACCAGTGTCTCTTCCGACCTCTGAGCCTCCTGCTACTGCATCCTTGCAGTCGCCGGTAGTTCCAATGACTCAGGGGCTAGCGCAACCTTCAGGGACGTTCTCTGAGAGTCCGGAACTAGCCCCGTCCCAGGACAGCGAACTCCGTCGGTCAGGACGAATGCGCAGTCATCCGTATTTCCTTAAGGATTACGTTTGTGCCGTCCAAGGGGGAAGGAGTGTTACAGACGCGACGTTTCACTACCCGGCAACACGGAAGCGCTCCCGATTGGCTGAGACTTGACAGCTCAGCCAGCGGGACAATTAAAGAGATGCCATTGGCTGCTGCGTTTACCAGCCGATATATAAATAGCGGCTGTGACAGAAAGAGAGCGAGTTGGTTCTGACATTTGCTGTTGCTGTTAATACTTTAATAAACCGTTCCTGTTAACCGTTGCCTCAGTCTCCCTGCCTGTTCTTTCAAAATAGAACACAAACATACAATGTATTTTTGCTGAACAGAGTATTTGGCCAGTTAACAAATTTAAACAATTTTTAGTCCTTTCAACTAAAATTACAATTTCTATACCTCCTTTTTGCCATAATATTTATTTTCATCTATTTTTTACCAATATTACCCTTAATATTTCACATTATTGTGTAAGTTTCTTTTTTAACTTTTAAAACCTTGAAAATAGATTTGAAAATAGATTTGCACATAACGGAAAATGTTGTGAATAGGAAGAGGAAGGTGCAGTGGATATGTTAGCTGCCTTGAGTTATTTGTAAAAATAATAAAAGTGGGATACGAGACAAAAAACTAAAATTATTAAAGACCAAATAAACTTGTCCCTACCTTGTCAAAGTGTCCCTCATGGTACCCATATACCAAATGAAATTTCTCTTGGCAGCCTTCATAAGTGACTTTATTAGATTTCTCAAATGCATTCATGCCTGCATAAATGCATACATACATACATACCCCTAGCATACTGCAAAATGAAGTGAGGCAAAGTGTTAGCCTCAGACATTATTTTTATTGACATGTTTTTGATTATCACCCAACTCCAAAAGTCTTTTTTTCCAGAAATAAAATTGTTTTAACACCCAGCTGCTTGGGGGATTACCAAAGGGAAGTTCAGGAGATACAGATTATAACATAATCGCCACTTCATCTGATACATTTCATCTTAATTATTTGTAAGTTTATCTGTCTCTCTCTCTCTCTCTCTCCCCACCCCCCATCTCTCATCTATTTATCTGTCCACCTTTTTTCTTTCAAATTGAAAGTGCTAGGGAAAAAACACCTTTTAAATACTGCTGCTATGTTGCTATCTTATTTATAACCTATTCATTTATTAAATTTAGCTGCCACCCATCTCATTGTCAAATCACTCTAGAACAATATAAAGGTTAATAGAAAACAATAAGAACATTAGAAGATGTTTAAAAGAATATTAAAATGTTGCTATGCAGGAAAAAACATTGCTGCAAATAATATCAACAATATTTGGATACTTGGAAGTATCTCAGATATAAATATTAGTCAAACACAAGTTTATTTTTTTCAAAAAAGTCGTGTGTGTGTATGTCATATATATATATATATATATATATATATATATATATATATATATATATATATATATATATACATATACATATACATATACATGTGTGTGTGTGTGTGTATATATGTGTGTATGTATATGTGTATATGTATATAGACACACACACCCACACACACACGACTTAAAAATTTTGGGTTTTACTGATTAGATAAATTTGTTATAGAAATGGCTAGTTTATACTATTATGTAACTAATTTTTAAAAAGTCTTGTATATATCACACTATTCTCCAAGTCAGAGTTAAAAACACATACCCACAAAATCTTGGATACCTTTTCTTATCTGAGGATTACATTTTAGTTCTTCCACGCATAGAAAGTAGGCTAGAAGGTTGTCAATTTCCTTTCCATTTCTATTTTATTTTTTTCTCTGGAGAGAATTTTTTTAAATTCTACAAGGATGCAACTGGAATGAGTGTCACTTCAGAGAAGCCATGCTCCTTACCCTTTTATAATGTTTTTCATTGTCTCGTAATGACACTGTGTGTGCGTGTGTGCTAGAGAAGCCCTTATCCTGTGTAAAATATCAAAGGGAACTGTCAACATTCCATAAAATAGTTTACCAGACACCAGGAATGTCATAGAGGGTAGTTAAACTGGATCTGTGTGGTGCTAAATCTAATCTCTGGGTTAATTCCTTTGGTCAGTTAATTCAATTTTGGAATCTACACAACTCATATATCCCATGGCCCAGTTAAATGATGCAAACAACTATTATGTTAAAAGTTCATTTGAAGAGATCTCTACAGTATTGGGAACACATTCTAGAATTAAACATGTTATACCAAACATAAATGCTTAAGTATCTACCTGAGATTAAGGTACTTTAAAGTACTATCATTTGACTACATTAGCCCTAAAATATTTTCACTGAATCAGCATAAAATGAAAAATAGATTTCTTTTAAAACAAAATAAAATCCTATATCAAAGCAAGGATTTTCTTCTCTGTGAAATGTAATATCTAAATATGGAAAGGGTGGTTAGTTTAACTTCTGTCAAAAACTCAGCTTTAGAGCAATTTTGCCTCAATAACAGAATTCACCTTAGGTTATATCATTATAGCTATTCTCAAAGTGCCTATTAAAACTTTCTCATAATCTATCACTAGTCATAGCATACTCCCAGAGTGCATAAAATAAGTATAATTACTTTAGCTAGTAAGGATATATTTTCTCTGACAATCTCTACAACCACAGCAACAACAACAAAAGCTTCCAACCACACATTTCACTGATGAGGACCACACATGCATAAGTACAATAATTTCTTTTAAAATATATCAAGAATGAGTTTACATTGTAACTGTACCATTAGCAATGGCTTCAGGACCTTAAAAATGTTATAATGGAACCTACAGATTTGAGATTAAGGTTGATCTATCAAAAAGTGTATTGGCCTCCCCAAACAATACATTTTAAAGAATGGAAACAAGTTTTATTTCTGCTGAAGATGTAAGAAAGTTGATGCTTACTGACCCACACAATATGGTCATGTGATCATTTAAAATCTTTTTGGCATTGTATATTAAAATATATTAGTAGATTTATGGAAAAATCTTTAAATATTGAATGTTAATATAATATTTAGTTAAATATCAAATCTTTGGAATTTGATTGTTTATCAGGAATTGTGGTTGTATGGAGCATGAGTATAGCAAAAAGAATTACCATTAACGAATTGGAAAAATGATATTATTCCAGATACCAAGGAAAAGTTATTAAAAATTTGTGATCTGTTGTTAAAAAAAGGCAATATTTTCTATGTTACTACATCAGACATTTTGTCATATTTTACTATGTCTTATATTATTTACTATATAGCATAGTTGTAAATTCTTTGATAAACTAGTGACTGTCAATAACTATAAAATATAAAATACATTTTTCCTTCTTAATTTGTATCTTTAGTTTGTATTTTAATTGTTTTCAGTTTCTTTTTTTAATAAGATTAAAGATTGTTTCTTTGGAAAAAAAAAGAAAGTACAATGTAATTATGATATATAATTCAGAGCCAATGTCTGGCTAAAAGTCTTCAGACTCAGACTGTTGTCTTATCAAGCCTTTTATACATAATAATATCAATATATCAGATTTTTTGTGAGGTTGGAATTAATACAACTTTTGCTATATCTACACTCAGCTACATTATTCTCCCATTCCAAGCTGTGTCCCAAGCCTAGATGGCTGGTCATTTGTGACTGGTCAGTACCAATATGCAATCTGGTTTGCTAACAATAGATAACTAGCACTAGCCTAAAGCTGAACATATTTCCTCCCACATTACAAAAGGTGAAATAAAGCAGAATAAAACTCTTCATTACTTGAAGTGTACCAGTTGCCAAAATAGGACTGGTGGAAAATTTCTTCCTTCCAACTTTACAATTCGACCTGAGGCAACAGAATGACCAGGTCTGATAATGAGAAGCAGAGGGGATTTTTTTTTTTTTTTTTTTTTTTTGCTGAGACTCTTCATAATTGCACAACTTTTTCAAACAGAGAAGAGTTTAGGTAGATCTGGCTAGACAGAGAGAAAATCTATACTTTACATGAAATAAAATGGTACTCAATAGAAAGGTCATCCACTTCTGCATCTTTTTTAAAAGGAACCAAGGATGGGGATGGGGATGAGGATGGGAATCGGGACAACCAGTTACTGATTGTTTTAGATCACAGGTAGGGAATGATGGCCTTTTTATGACTTGTGGACTTCAACTCCCAGAATTCCTGAGCTGTCCACAAGTCATAAAGGGGCCAGCCATCGTTCCCCACTTCTGTTTTAGATCCAATGCATTCAGCCATACTGACCAGAGTTAAAACTGTTTAGTCCAGCTGTCTTGCTCCAAGATATAGTTTGGCCCCATCAATATTGGGAACAACAATAACACAGCTTCTCCAAGTGTGCCTTTCTTCTGCCTAACAAACATGATGTCGAAGTAGGTCTCTTCTCCAACCAACTCACCATCACTCAGGTGATAATCTCTTACTGACCAGCCAATTGGTGAAACTTTTATGAATGCAATACTAGTCTCCTGGTTATTTTGCAATATTACCAAATTAAACCAATGTGAGGAGACAGATTTCTTACTGAGCTATACTCGGGTGAAATCCAGCAGGTTCTAGAGAACCAGTAGTGGAAATTTTGAGTAGTTCAGAGAACCGGCAAATACCACCTCTGGCTGGCCCCAGAGTGGGGTGGGAATGGAGATTTTGCAATATCCTTTCCCCAGGAGTGGGGAGGGAATGGGGATTTTGCAATATCCTTTCCCCAGGAGTGGGGAGGGAATGGGGATTTTGCAGTAGCCTTCCCCTGGAGTGGGGAGGGAATGGAGATTTTGCAGTATCCTTCTCCTGCCATGCCTACCAAGCCACACCATGCCCACAGAACTGGTAGTAAAAAAAATTGAATTTCACCACTGGCTATGGAATGCACATTAAGAGATTTTTATCAGGCATTCTCCACTACAAAATGAGAAGTGGGGAGATAATCAGGATTGAATGAGGATTCTATCTAATTCTCTCTCTACCGACAATTTTTTTTTCAAGGAGAAAAGATTAAAACGTTGTGGATTTAGCCTCAGTAATTAAAGTTAAATGTCTATGCCTACTCCTTAGAATTGCTTCTAATTATAGTTATGCATAGGAGCATACTTCTTAATAAGCAAGATCATGGATCAGCATTGACTACAAAAAAAGCATACACAAAACCATAAGAAAGAGAACTCTCGACCTTTGGGCACAAACTTATCAGAAAAAAGTAAGCAGTAGCAGCCTTCACCCATATGATCTATACTGAAGAATAGTCCAACTGCAAAATAACACTCCAAGGGAAAAATCCACTAGTTCAATTCCAGGTAGGAGCAAATAATTTTGTAATTTATTTGGGTGAATTCAAAGGAAAGTTACTGATGGGGCAATAGAAATAAGGCCTTAAATGAGAT
This sequence comes from Arizona elegans, assembly GCA_022577455.1. Lineage (NCBI taxonomy): Eukaryota > Metazoa > Chordata > Lepidosauria > Squamata > Colubridae > Arizona > Arizona elegans. The sequence continues at coordinate 205,610,255 of JAKOOJ010000001.1, read as the reverse complement.
CGCAGAAATTTACTACTATTAGTTAGTTGACTAATAACCCCATTGTCTCTGTTTATATACACTAGCTTGCCAATCAGAGTGGGTGGGGGTGTTGTTTTCACCTTAAGCTGTTGTTTACTGCTTGTCTGGTGTTAATTCTGGTGTTAATCCATGCTTACAGTATCTGATTGCTGGTAAGGAGGTATATTGGTCTTTTTCTTTCCTTTGTAGCTTTTTTACAGTCTCTTTGGAATAGTGTGTTTATCTCAATGTGCTTGTTGATGGCTGATTTGTCTGAATGCCAAGGTTCCAAGAATTCCCTAGCATTTTTGGATTTAGGTGCTCAAGTCTAAGAATTTAGGTGCTCAAGTCTAAGGTGCTCAAAGTTTCCCAGTTGAAATGATATGTCCATGTGTTGCGAGATTAATGAGTTTACACTAAATTCTCTGACTATTAGTTGGTGTTCATCAGAGGTGGGTTTCAGCAGGTTCTGACCAGTTTTGGAGCGGAAATTTTGAGTAGTTCGGAGAACTCGTAGTAAAAATCCTGACTGGCCCCACCCCCATCTAGTCTCTGCCTCCCAAATCCCAGCTGATCGGGGGTAATGGGGATTTTGCAGTAACCTTCCTCTGGATTGGGGAGGGAATGGAGATTTTATAGTATTCTTCCCCTGTCACACCCACCAAGCCATGCCCACAGAACCGGTAGTAAAAACTTTTGAAACCCACCACTGGTGTTCATGGATGAGCTCTTCTGCCTATCTGTCTACAGATTGTTAAGAGTTCTCACACTATATAGTTTCTTTTTGTTTTTTTAGGCTACTGGAACTTCTGATGTACTTAAGATGATTTTTTGAAGGCTCTGGTTGGTTTTTTTTTTTTTTCTTAATTCCTAACTGAGTCTAACGTTTTTGTTGCTGAGATAGTTATTAAGTGACATTTGCCCCATTTTACAACCTTTCTTGCCGCAGTTTTTAAGTGAGTCACTGCAGTTGTTACACAGTTGTTAAGTGAATCTGGCTCCCCATTAACTTTGCTTATCAGAAGATCACAAAAGGTGATCGATCACTTGACAATGTTATTTGTTATGACAATGCAACCATCATAACTATGAGTCAATTGTCAAGCATCTCAATTTTGATCACGTGACCGTGGGGATTTTCCAGTAGTCATAAGTGTGAAAAATGGTCATAAATCACTTTTTCAGTGCCCCCATTCTAACTTTTATAACTCAAGGACAACCTGATGCAGGGATGTTAATAATAAAGAAGCTACCTCAGGAGTTTATCTGTCCCCTGGTGATGCCATGAAATTGTAGTACACCAGTGATGGCTAACCTTTTTTTCTTTGAGTGCCAAAAGTACGTGTGTGCGATAGCCCGCGTACACGTGCCCACACCCATAATGCAATGACCCCCTGTACAACCCCCTGCACATGTGCATGGGACCCCCCCCATGGGGCCCTGCCCTCTTGCACATGTGCACGTGACCCCCCTCCGCACCCCATTTTGGGCCTAGCAGGCCTCCTTGAAGCCTCCGGAGGCCGGAAACGGCCCGTTTCCAGACTTCCGGTACTTCCAGTAGGCCTATTTTTCACCTTCCCCAGGCTCCGGAGGCTTTCCTTGAGCTTCCAGGAGGGCGAAAACGGCCTCCCCTCCCCCCCCGGCCCTCTGGAGGCGCTCCAAAGGCCGGAAACAGCCCATTTCCAGACTTCCGGGAAACCCGTTTATTACCCTCCCAGAACCTCCGCACAAACCCTGTACTTACTTGGGATTCAAAATGGGTCACTTGGAGACTCCTGGGAGGGGACAGATGGCATGGGGCGAAAATCAGCTGGCTGGCATGCACACATGCGTGGTGGAGCTGATGGTTTGTGTGCCCGCAGAGATGGCTCCGCGTGCCACCTGTGGCATGCGTGCCATAGGTTCGTCATCACAGTAATAGGTTGTTATTTTTTTTTCTGAGATGTTTCTGATGTATGACAGTGTTATCCTTTTCATAGCTTGTATTGGTTGTCCTGTTGTGGGTTGAGTGGTCAGACACCTTTTGGTAAACTTGCATAGGTATTGATTTTATTGGAAGATGTTGTATAAGGTGATCTGTTTCTTTTTTCTGGTGTTCTGGGTTGCTATATTTATGCTCTTCTAAATAATGTTCTTACATAGCTCCTCTTGTGGGAAATTGGATTATTACTTTGGTAATGGAGTTCCTGGTTAGCGTGAGTCATTTTTTGATAGACTTGTGTTTCTAATTTGCCGCTAATTTGCATGATGCAATCAGTGCTGTAGAAGTCCTGTCTACAAAGAATCTTGTTTAGCTTTGCACTTAAACTGCAGGACCAGAAGAGTGCACAGGAGATTATGGGACTGGGCAGGGAGCCATCTGTTCCCTGCCCTGGGTGCCTCAGGATGAGGTTGCCATGCTTATGCTGTGCAGTCACTTGGCCTTCTACAGGAGATCATGAGTTCATTTTTCCATTTGTAATCCTCCCATGTTTTCCCAGTGCTTATCTTTTTCTATTCCATTAAAAAAAACAAAAAACCCTGGAATAGCTGCACAATGTATTTTGATTTTGTGCTGTTTAGGATTGCTCCATCTGGAGGCATTCCATCGCCAACATAATCAAAATCTCTGCATGTCCTCATGTGCTAATCTGGGGAAGGTGAAGATAGCCAGATGGATCTTTGACTCTTTCCAAGATGCTGGACTGATGCACCCAAATCCATCCCAATAGTTTTGCATCCAAAGTAATTCAATGCTCAGAACAGGGCTGTTGACTTTAAGGAGTCTCCCTCTGATTAAACAGGGCAAGAACTGCAGCCTAAGCATTTAACACAAGAACTCATTCTTTTGTTCAGAGTGAAAAAAATGTGAATAGAACAATGGGAGCCTGAATCTGGCTTTAGTACAGCTCATGTTAGCATTGTTATCTGCAATCTGACACAGACATGCTCTTTAGCACACTTTAGTATGATACAGGTAGACCTCAACCTACGATCACAATTAAGCCCAAAATTTCCATTGCTAAGCAAGATAGTTGTTAAATGAGTTTTGCCCCATTTTAGGACCTTTCTTGCCACAGTTGTTAAGTGACTCTCTAACTTAACAGTTGTTAAGTTAGTAACATGGTTGTTAAATGAACCTGGCTTCCCCATAAGGTGGCAAAAGGTGATCACATGACTTCTGGGACTCTGCAACCATCATAAATATGAGTCAATTGCCAAGTATCTGAATTTTGATCACATGACCATGGAGATGCTGCAATTGTCATGTGAAAAATGGTCATAAGTCACTTTTTTCAGTGCCGCTGTAACTTCAAACAGTCATTATATGAACTGTTGTAAGTCAAAGATTACCTGTACTCCTCATTAAATTTAGCAGCCCACAACTGATATAGTAATCCTCACTAGATCCTTGAGCTACATCTTAAAAAAACGGTCAGGAAATATTGTATTTAGGTGTGTGCAAACTACAGTATTTTGCTTCAAAACACTTCAAGCACAACATTTAGTGTGGGGTGTTAAATGGATAGTTTTGAGGATCCTGAAAATAGTGTGTGCTCAAATCAGCCTCTCAGAGGAGATATGACAGTAACATCACCAAGAGGTTGGGTGAAATGGCTTCTTCCAATTTTGAGGCTTGCTTTTTTTCATATGTAAAACCAGCACAGTAAGCCTAAAGTACCTATTTTGCTTCTTATTTTGCATATTAAAAAATCAGCAACTAAATTTTTGAAGATGCTACCTGTGAGGGCTCCAGGAGTAATAAAAATGTTTGCTAGATGGCAGGTGCCACTCTCCTTACAGCAGACACATCACTCTGCTTGCAATATAATGCACCTGATAGATGAAGATATGTTCCTCTCCCACGTCACCCCAAAATACATGAGATTCTCAGTTCCTTCAGCTTATCTAGCCATCTTGAAAATGGAAAATAATCTCCTACATTTAATTACGGCCTATTTCCATCTTGAACATTTTTTGTCCCCAGCTGTAAGTAAGAAGCTAGAAGGAACCAGAGGGTTGCTAAATGAAATTCTCTGGCCATCTTGATTAGGGTCATGTTGTACTTATGCTAAGTTGGATCTAGATAACATTTCCTACAGTACATTAATATATCTCCTGACAGTTCAGCTTGCCCTGGGAAAGACTGCACACAGCTAGTTCAAATGAAAGGTTAATATGAAGCCAAAGACAATTGGAGGAAAAAAGTCAAACTACAAAGTATGTTTGCTATCAGAAAGATTAGACCTATTCCTGCTCTTGGTGAAAAAAGGAAGCAAAGTAATGTTGAAAGGGAATCTTTCCATGCTAGAGAACTTTCTGGATTTCTCCTTCAGTTCTTTAAGGAGTAAACATCTATATTCTTCTATGTGAAACAGCAATTAACTCCCAGTACTATGGACAGGCTTTCTCAAGAAAAATTATCCCAAAGTGAAATCCTTAAAGGAGAATTCTGCAGGGATCAGTTAGAGACAGGAACAGTAGTTCCCTAAAATAAGCATATTTTAGAACTGTCCATTGGTTCAGAGATAACCTAATGCCTTTACATTGCAGCAAATGTATACTAGTGAACATCAGTTTTACCAGCCTTTTTGAGTCTGGTCTCTTCTATCCAGCTGTGCTGCAATGATGAATCCCAGAATTCCTCTTTAAAATTCTAGGAGACGTAATCCTCAAAGATTTAACCAGCTGTTGGTAAAGACTAAGTTGAGCGTCTTCAGCCAGCGATTTGCAGAAATTTATATATAGATACTTATTGGAAGCTTAGAATCTTATTCTTGGGAGGGAAAAATCTCCTATATATAATTAGTGTTACTTCTGAGTAAATATCAGGATGATTATATAATTATAAATTCATCAGCTTGGCCAGATGGTAACCTATTTTTGTCAAACACCATTTCATCTATCTTTTTTTTTTTTGGAGACTGAGATGCTGAGACTGACAGGTTATCCTAAAATTTAGAAATTAGGCATGTTTGCTGTTGTTTGTTAATGAACCATTAGGATTTCATCTGAGTGTAAGGATTGTGAGAAGCAGGAATAGGTTTTAATTTGGAGGGCATCTACACCTTGAGTAGTGAGGCTCTACCAAACCAACCTACCTTCCAAGCCTATCTTTAGTTCCCCTAAATTCAATTGTACCCTTTACTTTGATATGCAAAAGTAACAGAATTCAAATTGGAAAGGAGAGATGGAGATTGTAAAACAGCTGTTTTACAGTAATGTTCTGGCATTTCTTAAGAATTGCTAAGTACCATGATTCAAGGAGTGGTGGTTGTCTAAGGCTTAGTGGTTTGGGATGGGGGACGAGTGAAGGGTCAAAACAATTATTAAAAACATTAAGACAAATTAATGACAGTATGTGCTTTTTCCATAAGGGAAGAGGCAAGTTGGAATAACGACGACAGACCACGCATCAGTCTAACACAAAGCAAAATCTAAAAGGAAATCAAAATGCAAGCAACCCACCGAAAATGACAGGAAAGTTCTCTGCCTATTTGAAGGGTTTGGCGAGAAAGAGCCAGCGCACCGGAGAGAAGGATGAATGCCCAGTGCGGGTGAGAGCATGCTCAGTGCAGCTGCGGTCCTACTGTACAGGCGGTGAAATGGATTAGTGGAAGGGGGTGGGGAAGCCAGAATCAAGGGGGAGATCTAGCTCCACAATCTCGATTAAGGAAGAGATTTCTCCCTCGGTCGTCCCTGGCTGGCTGGCTGGCTAGCTCGCTCTCGCCTCCCCGGCTTCCAGGCTGCAATTCCGAACGATGCATTTACCAGGGACGAGCCAAGGCTTAGGGTTCCTCCGGGAGGATCCAGTTCGTGCAAAGCGCCAACGTCTCATCTCCCCGCTCCCCAGTAAGCAAGACCTTTCCAGCTAAAGCCCAGAATCAATCCGAATTAAATGGGAGCCGGGGAAGAGCAAGCCGGCAAAACAGCAGAGCCTCCCCGGCTTACTTTGCTTGGGGATCGCCGCGGGGCCCTGCGGGGGAAGCTGCGTAAAAGCGCAGCCTATTCCCAAAGCCCGGCGCGCCAGGTACGGAACCCCCGCAGCGTATGGCTCGCTTCCTCTCTGCCCGCGCCCCGATCGCCGCGGGAGAAGTTGCGGGGAGTGCCCGCCTCCTCACCTTGGGCCGGCCTGTCAGGCGGGCGTCCCGTCGTCCACTACTGAAAGCGGCTCTCCCGTCCGGCTGCAACCCTCGCAGTCAACGGCAGGCTGAGGAGGCGGCGCCGCCGCCGCCGCCCCCTCCGACGGAGCGCAAAACCGCGCCGTTTCCGCCTTCAAGGCAGCGCGGGGAGAGATGCGCCTGACCGCCCATGACGACGCAGCGTCGCCGCCGCTGCCGCTGAGGGAAAACCTCCCAGAGTCCCAGGTTTAACGTTTAGCCGGCCGCTCTGAGTTTTCCCGGCCACGCTTCGGGGAGGAGAGCGTTGCCGCGCCGTCTCTGGCTCGCCCGGATCTCCCGGAGAAATCCGCGGGCTGGTGGCTCCGCCCGCGCGCCCGCGCCTGTGTGGATGATGCAGGAGCGGGTGCCGGAGCACGCGCTCCCCCCCCCCCCCAAAAAAAAGAGGCGAGCCGCGCGTGTGCGGATGGAGACTCGATGGAGGCTAGCCGGGTCTAAGGGAGCTCGGCTCCTACCAAACCACCCCTCAGAGAAGGAAGTCCTTTGTTTGGAAATGGCTGCTTCTTCCCGGCCGCCACCGGCGCCCGAGCATCGCCCTCCGCGCCCTTGAGCCTTTGTTTTATTCGCGGGCTGGATGGATCGCGCCTGGCAAGCCCCGCTTGCGCGACGCCATCCTAACCTGTAGATTCACTGGCTTTCTTCCAAGAAACTACGTTATAGAATTGTAGCTGAGGTTGCCTAAGTTGGGTAATGAAACGTCTGCAAGAAAACAACCAGAACCCCCTTCATTTCAACCCTTTTCAAATGTTCTCCTTTATCAGAATTGTAGTTTTTGTTAATAGTCTAGTAGTCCTTAATTGACACGAAAAAGCCATCTCCTGATGTGCCGCACCCCATTTGGAGCTCTGGTCCCCAGAGGGAAAGTAGTTTTTCACAGTAGGTGAAAAAAAGCAAATACTGAACACCTGTGGCTGCTCCTGTGCAAAAACACAAGTTATGTATCAGGATCCTAATTGTACTTACTTTGCTCCCTAGCACTCCATTTCGCTTTCCACAAGAGTAAGTGGGTTGGGATTGGGGTAATAATACAGTTTATTAGCATAAAGCCCCATCTCTTCTCCTGCATCCTGGCGTTGCAAGATCTACAAGGTTTTTCTCAACCTGGTACCTAATCATACTTCAAAGATTGCCAATAGGGTTGAGCTTCTTTCAGCCCTATCCCTGAGGTGTAAACATCTTATCACAGGCTATCAGAGAGATTCCCCTGCCCATGTTGAAAGTAGTCGAAGACTTTGCAAGGACAATCTTAATCTGTTACATTTCATTTCCTTCATCAAAACCTGTTGTGTGCCATCACCCATCACTTGCTGTAAAATCAGGGACCAGAAGGGGATGGGAATCAGAAGTTCAGGCAGCTGGTGTGTGTGTGTCCCCTCTCCATCTCTGTTCAGCCGCATCCAGCACCTTTCCACCGTTTCCTTAAAGGATGGACTATCTGGCTCCCGAGTGGACCATTCTCCCCTAAGAACTTTTTAATTCTGGAATGTAAAAAGGTCCATAATAAACAACTTTCAAGTTGTCTTATTCATACGTGAGAAACAAGATGAAGGCATGCATATGAGACACACCCTTTCCTAAATATTACCAAGACACATTTTAGCAATGATTGTGTACAAGTGGAAGACAGTGGCATTATCAGCTGAGTGAACCAAATGATCAAAAATTCAACAATTAAAATAGGAATTTACACTACTTAACGAATGCACAAATTGCTGGAAGAGTAAAGAGTCACCTGAAGAAAGAAGAAAATGGGAAAAATGATTAAGTTTGAAATGCTTATTCAGAATGAAGATCATGTATTGGGATGCATTCAAGATTGATACTGAAATATGGCAGAGAGACAGAACAAATTAAATATTGCATGTTCAAATGGATGTAAAACCTCAAATAAATGAGAATAATAATGGGAAGAGGTATGGGCGGAAAACCCATGAAATGTATTCCAAGGCACAATTTGGGGAAATTAGTATAAAATGTTTTATAGATGAGTTTAAGTCCAAGATAGACAAACCATAAAATAATAGTTATTAACAGCAAATGCTGTTAAGAAAAAAAAATGAATATTTTCTCACATGTAGTGATCATGCAAAAATCCTCAAAATTTAGCATAAATTTGGAAAAGTAAAATTTGCCAATAATATAAAAATGGGAGAACCAAAATTGGAGAATATTTAGCAATGGCAAAACTGATAAACACAGCACAAATATTTAAGCAATAGTTAGTGGTTTGGGGGAAAGGGGGAAGGGAAAAATATGTTACTGAATGTTCCTCTTCACAGCATGTTTGTTATTTTATTCTTTGCTTTTTGCATGTTTATTCCTGTGTAATTTTTGGTTTGGTTTATGCATTTTTAAAAAAGTATTTTACTATGAAGGGGGTGATTCCTGCAACCTTGAAGGAGGTTGTAGTAGTCCTCCTCAACTCACCCCACCTTGGATACAGCTGTATTGGACAATTATCATCCTTTCTCCAGGCCCCCTTGTTGAGATTGTGTTAGGAAGGCAATAACCAAAGTATTTCACAGGAAATGGATTGTAAGTTTTTTTAAAGTTCCGTGATGCCTGTTAGTGTCAATTCTTATAATGACCTGGAAAACAGTTTCAGTATAGCAGATTTCTGGTGTATATAAATCAGGAATCTGCTGTACTGAAACTAAATTCTAGCTGCTCAGCCTTGGTACTTGGCAAAGTTAACTCTTTGCTTATTTACACACTTGGCATTGTGTGTGAACCAAAGGATAGCAACCCATGTTTTCAAGGTTATTATAAGAATTGACACTAACAGACATCACGGAACTTTAAAAAACTTACTTTGTTCCTGGTTGTATTTCATTGAACATTTTCCCAAGTATATTACAAGCTTCATGCTCCCCCTTGTAGCTGTTTGAACAAATAACATAATAAGCTACTAATACAGTTCTGAGATCTTGTTTATTCACAGTTTATTGAGTTTATTTTAGACATAAATACATATTTGTATGGCTCAGGTTATAACAAATGTACTGTTAGATATTAGAAAACATTTGATGAAACATAGTGGCTGTCTTCCTCCCAGATATCATTATTCTCACATGGGATCAGACACAAAAATCTGCCTAGCAACACATATATGTTTCTGTGTGGACTATAAATGTGGCTTGTATCCAATATTAAAGCAGTATTTCGGTTACTGGTTAGCATTTTAATCTATACATATATACAATTTTATTGGAGTTTTTAAAAGTTCTGTAATATAGCACACCTATTTTATAATAGTCTTCTTAGGAAACTTCCTCAGCAGCCGTCAATAACCAGAATCCAAAGAGCTTAATGGAATTTTCTTTAGAAAGCTCTATCACAAACTGTTCCTCAAAGCCCTTTCAGTTTCCAAAGCAAGTTGTGTTAGAGTGTAGGAAATATTATCCAAGACAGGCGAGTTCAAAGAAATCCTGAAATTAGGGAACTAGTTTCACGTTTTATCAACCAATGGCAAATCAGTATATAACCAAAACCTAAACCACAAATGTTTGAGGGGTGTAAACTGGGATGGTTAAGTGCTAAAAGTTAAAAATATTTTTCCAACTTCTCTAGACATTATCAGTTCTTTTTCTTGACCTCTGTTCACTTCTGTAATGGACTCATTTGGAAGTTACTTGATAATGCGCTTGCAATTCTGAACACCTTTTCTGTAAAATTATGGCTTAAATTACTTATAGTTGTATCTTCACTATGGGAAATTCTCATTTAGAAATGAATTCTGGGAGTACCCATGTCTGCACTAAGGAGCCAGAAATTCAAATGTTTCATTACTGCTGACCTAAAGATATATGACAAGGTTTCACATCCAGCCAAGGACACACACTTATGAAAACTACTTGTTTGACTATCAAGACAATCATCAATTGGAACTATATATAAAAGAGCAACTCAAGAGACAGAAGTGATTACCCTTTATACCTGCTAAGCTGTAAATTTGTGACTCCACAAATATGAATCTACATTTGATTAAGTAGATAGTAAGGCTTTTAATGCTCTAATTGAGGGAAAAATCTATTGCTCATATTAAAAGTGCTTTCTAATTTATTGCAAACCAATAACTTGCTGGTGGATGCCAATCGGTTTTCTGCCTACTCTTTTTCTGGCTTCAGGAAAAGAGGAAGCCTCCCTCCTCTTTCATACACAAATTTATGTCTTCATTATTGTATAACTATATCAAATTTAGTCACAGGTAACAAACATTTAATATCCATTGATCTAGTTGAATCTTCCCTAAGTGCAATGAATTCAGTGTATTACATTTGAAAGAAATGGCCATAACAGAGCTTTGTAATGTAAGTTTCCTACTAGAATTGCCCCTTCTTCAAGAAGAAGAAAAAAGATGAAACTAGCAGTCCCTGTGATCCAACATACTGCTCTGCTATTATTCCCAATAAGCAGACTGTTAATTGGTACAGCTCTTTTAAAGTTTAAATTCTCATGTTCCATCCCATCCTATCAGAATATACCACTACTGGTATTACATATACAAACCTCAAGAAATCCAAATGGATAAGCTTGCAAGCTTGAGGTAAATGATCTCTTCCTGCAGCTAAGCTCTGGCAAGGCTCAGATACACCCAGGTTTTAAGACATCACATAGTTCTACAAACTCTAAAATGATGCTTAATTACCATTATCCAGAGTCATTACGATGGCTTCTGAAGTTGTAGCTGTTGGTCACGAGCAATTAAGTTTTTAACAGCAGTGATAGCACCTGTGTTTGCATCCCAGATAATTATGTAATTTTCCATTTTATTAAAAGGAAATATGTTGACTTGCTTTGATTATACAAATTCCCTTCTTTATTGCTTGGAAACAGCCATGGCATCTTCTTTCTATAGATGTAGGGCTGGGTTTTGTTTTTTTGTTTTTTGTTTGCTAATATTCACATGACAAATGCACATTTGTTGACTTCAGATCAAAGTCTGTGTTAATAATATGCACTGGTAACAATCAGTGATGTATCTGGAGAGCAATGAAGTCATAATGAGTCAATATCTTGCCAGGGCTGTGGGCCTTACATACCCTGAGAAGGAGGAGGAGAGCTATGCCAGAGGTTCAACCATCCTGGGCAAACAAACCAATTAATTTACAGCATGGGTGCAGTTATAACTGAAAATGTTGGATGCAAAATCAACAAACATGAGGAAAAAAAACCAAACAGTACACCGCCAAAATGGAAGATCAGGCTGGAAAATAAGAACAGATACAAGCAAGCTGGAACAGATGAAAGACAAGAAGACCAAACAACACCTGATCAAGAAAATATTAGCAAACAACAGTTACAGCCAAGAAAATCAGCAGATACAAAGCTCTAATTGCACACTACAGGCAGAATATTCAATTTCAGTCAAATCAGAAATGTTTACACCAGTCCATCAATGGAGAGACTGCAGTGAACCAGCCACATCTGGCAAAGAAAAAACAGTGCAGTACTGGGTGGAGCCATGGGACAACCCCAAAAAATACAAGAACACATCTTGGCTAAAGGAGGTGGATAAGAATAAAACAGAACTTGCAATAACAGCAGAAATGGTGGAGAAAAGGGCAAGGAAGATCAAGAATTGGTCAGCACCAAGTGAAGATGAACTGCATGGCTTCTGGTTGACTGGTCTACACCCACTTGCTGTCAAGCAGTTTAACAACATCCTTAGCAAGGAGGTGAAATTGAAGAGTCATTAACATCTAGCAAAACCTATCTGATAATAAAAGTTTCAGAAAAAGGGACAACACCAGGCAACTATAGGCCAATACCTTCTTATCAACAACTTGCTAACAGGTGTAGTAGCTGATGTACTCCAATAGCATCTGATTGAACACAAGCTCTTTCCACCTGAGCAGAAAGAAAACCACTGAAACAGAAGAGGAATAAAAATTAACTACTAATTGATAAAATGATTCTGGAAAATTACAAGAGAAGGAAGACCAAGCTGAACCTCGCTTGGATTTATTACAATAAGGCATTTGATTCTCTGCTACATTATTGGATAATCAAGTGTCTATAAATAAAACGAATCAGTAGAAACATCAGAAACTTTGAGCAAAGCACAATGGAAGACACAGTTGCTGGTCAATGGTGAAATACAAGGAGAGGTTAATACCAAGAGAGGAATTTTTCAAGGAGCTTATCACCACTAGAGTTTGTCGCTACATTGACTCCTCTGTCATCCATACTGAATAAGTCAGGGCATGGCTACCAACTTCAAAGAAATCTGCCAAGCTATCCCATCTCTTTTGCACAGACAATAAGAAGCTGTATGGAAAAGCACCATCTGAAATAGAATTGCTGCTCCACACTGTCCCAAGACATTACTGTGGAGTTTGGACTAGACAAATGTGCCACCTTTACCACCAACAAAGCAAAACCTGTGAAATATGAATGGAAATATCATCAAGAGTCCAGATGAATAAATTCATTACAAATTCCTGGCATCCTTCAACATGACATCAAGAACAGTGAAGTCACAAAGTTAGAAGTGAATTTATCATGGCCATGAAGATCTTAAAATCTAGACCCAGTAATGGAAATACCAACAAGGCAATTAATAATTACACAAGTCATTAGATACAGAGCTGGAACACTGGACTAGACTCAAGCAGAACTAAAAGCCCTGCATAGGATGATCAGAAAAAAATAATAACAATGAATTATTCCCTTCATTAATGAAGTGACAGACTTTATTTACCAAGGAAAACAGGTGGATGTGGAATGTACACCAGACAGTTGAAGAAAAAAGGGTACTGGAAGAATATCTGAAGAACAATGAAGAAGATGCAATGAAGGTAGTACACCATAAAGGCTTACTGAATATTGGAAAGAGCAAACTGACCTACAAGAAAGACCAAGTGAAACATAGAATAAGAGACATGGCAAGGCAAAGTATTACACAGCCAGAACATTTAAAAATATAGCAGAGCAGAACAAGACCTGCCAATAGCTAAGAGCAGGAAAGTTGAAGAAAGAGACTGGAGAGCTAATTCTGCCTGCACAAGGCCAAGCTTGAAGAACAAATGCACATAAAGCCAGAACTGAATAGACAGCAACAGACAGCAAATGTGGTCCCAGCAAAGGAGTTTCATTACAGTGGACCACCAAGTTAGCTGATTGCACAGACTGATAACAAAATAGATGTTCCAATGGTATATTGGAAGATCTGCAAAACATACCATTTGCAAGTGAATACTGATGGGACCTCAACATAGACAAGGTAATAGAAAAATGAAGAAGCTAAAGTACTCTGGGACTTTATAATTCAAACAGATAGGTAGGTACCTGCTACATAACACCCCAGAGGTATCAAATGTTGATAAGAAAAACAAAAGAAGTCTGGATAAGAGACGTTGCAGTACTGGAGACAGCAGAACAGAATCAGAAGAACTGTAGAAAATCACAATATACAAAGACCTACAAATAGAAACAGAACAACTACAGCAAAAGAAAGCAAAGGTAATACCAACAATAATAGGTGTCCTGGGTGCAATCCTAAAACATCTGGACCACCACTTGAATACCATTGGCATTGACAAAATTATTACCATCAATTGCAAAAGGCAACTTTATTTGGAACAGCTCCCCCCCCCCCCCCCCAGCCCCCGATGGATGATATCTTAAAGACTATCAGCCTATCCTGGGTCCTTGGGAAGGACTCAATAAGTGGATCAAAATGCCAAATCCAGACTATCCATCTGGCTGACCAACTATAATAATCTTATGAAAACAATATACTTTAATGTTAGGGTCTCTTTTTTTTATGTTTATACTTGATTTCCTCACTATTATCTAATGCTAATCGAAATATATAAGCAGCCATATAGATAAATGAGGCACATTCCACCGCCAGCGACAGAATGTGCTATAATTAAATGGAGCACCAAAACACAAGCAACTGCCTGAATCTACTAAATTTCACAGTGGTTTCATTTTCCCTTCTACTTACTGGGAGTAACCAAAAGATAAAAAAAAAATACATTGCTTAGTAAGTCAAACATATTTCATTCTGAATGTTTAACATTTCTTTTTATAATATTCATTTTTAAGTATTAATAATTAAAAGTTAGCCCTACCTCTTTTCCTCCCACATATAAATCTGTAGTATATAACCAAAAAACTTTTTTATTGTGTCTGACACTTACTTGAGAAAGTATATTACAGGTTTATTTATAGTCTCTGGAATTAAGCTAGTAGACTATCTTGCAATAATGATTGCTTTAAAAATGTTTGTGGAAAATGAAACACATATGCATGATATTGCCTTGCAAGAAATAATTATTTAAGCAAGGCTCATCAGAGAAATACTATTCGATCCTTTCCCTTCATTGAATATTTTTAGGCTACAATATTTGAATATAAATAGTAGCAAAATGAGAAAAAATGCTTGAAATGGATTTTTTTTTCAACAAAAGAACTTTTGAAGACTCAAATATATGTTTAGATGTAGCTCTGAAATGGGCTTCTTAGAATATATCTAAGATACTTGTTCTAACAAGGTAACCCATGTAAATTCAGGACAAAGAAACCTTATAAAGAGGCCTTTGCAAACATTGATATTTAATTTGCTTTGAGATAAAAATTTAAATTCATCATGATGGTGTTAACACCAAAGCAAACTTTGCCATTGAACAAATCGCATTGTATCCTATCAGATTTTTAACAGTGGAATCTGCCAAATCATTACTGAAGACACCAGTTCATCTGGCCGCTGCTGCTTGCATTTCTTATTCACCCTTCTGTGTCCTTGTCCTCCAGAGATGACTAAGATGGATATTGCTTTCCCCTCTCTGGATCTATGTCTTTTACTCTGGTCAGGGGAGACTTCTTTCAAAAGCTCATAGACAGCACTCTCTTCCGGCCGAGGTTCAGCTGTGTTGGATCCGTGAGACAACGTGAGTGACCCAGACGATGAAGACAAGTCACTTTTCTGAGCAATGGATCCGACTGAGCCCCCCAACCAAATGGCATTGTCACTGGGGTTGCTCAGAGAAGAATTGGGCCTCTCAGGTCCAGCACCCTTTTGGTCATCCTCTTTCAGGCCTGAATGAGGACAATTCAGCCTGGATTTTGACTTGCTTTTGTTCTGCTTGCTTGTCACAGAGGCCGTTACCAGGAACTTGATAGGCCCATTATGGGCATGATAAGATACCATGCCTCTTCCTGCAGTCAAAAGAAAAAGCACACCCTCAGACACACTCGTTTTCATGCAGTTTAATTCTTTTCATCAGCTGCTGGACCTATACAGCATTGAATAAAAAGTGTACAACTTGTAATATGCCTTTCATATGTTGTTAGGTCAACATTCACTTCAAATTTCAGTTGTGAAACAGAATTTTCCATGGGGAAAAATTTTCAACAAGCAGAAAAACTAGCTCATGATAATAGCCAAAACTCTAGCCTCCTATGCTCGTTTCAATCTGCAAAGCAAGCAGTATTAGAGCTGCAGAACCACCTTGCAATTGGAAAATAGTACCTAATTCTACAAGGATTTATTTCTATGACCTCACCCTATTACATAAATAGACCAATGATTCTCAAATCACATTCTGACCCTTTCTTCCTGATTCTTGCTCAGGATTTAAGCATGCAAATAGATTTAACGTAGGTGTTCACTTGGCAATGAACATTATGTCTTAGTTCAGTATTATGAAGATGCCCATCACTTACCCCACACTTATCCTCCCCACCAGGAAGAAGAAAATCAGAACTGTCATTGAACAAGTTCCTGGTT
Source organism: Arizona elegans (assembly GCA_022577455.1). Taxonomy (NCBI): domain Eukaryota; kingdom Metazoa; phylum Chordata; class Lepidosauria; order Squamata; family Colubridae; genus Arizona; species Arizona elegans. The sequence goes on along the minus strand of JAKOOJ010000001.1, from coordinate 205,594,358 downwards.
TTTTTCTTAATGCCTAAATAAGGAACTGTGTTATAAAATAAACACTAATCAGTTATGAGTGAGTTAAGTTCAAGTCTTCAATTGTTTTTGTGGTTTGTTTAGCAATATATTAGCTGAATTTTATTCCTCCTACAATAGAAGAACAGAGCCAGGAGTGCTTATATCTAGTGTTTTGCAAGAGTGTCTTCAGACAGATGTATGTCAGAACCTACATCATTATGTTCTGGCTCATCAGTTTAATATATTGTCTTACCCTTATTTTAAGGGTATTATAAATCATGTTGAACTGAATTATTAATTTTGTAACTCTTTTTAATTGGGTATGTTTAAATTGGTTAAGATTTTTAAAATGGTAATCAGATTCTTTTTTCCACTTTAAAAACAATGAAAATGCAGAATGTAAACCGTATAAACATGGTTTATAATATTTAATTATAAAATCCACAGCTTAGTGTTGTGTATCATATAATCCAATGGAACATACATCCTCTGGAAGTTACCATTTGTTTTTCAAAGAGGCAAAGCTGAAATTGGTATTCAGTTCATGCTTTGTTCTCTTGTTTTTATAGCAGCAGGAGTCAGGGAATCAGCTGACTGCTTTTATCTTAATTTTGCTTTTTCCGCCATCCCTTGCCGAAGACCTTGTTTTTAATAAAACTTAATCTACACTTACAACACGTAACCATGTTAAAGCTGGCAACAGTGAAAGAGTGTAGATTTCACTTTTTTTACTGAACATATCAGATTAAAGCATGGAAAATTTGGGATCCCAACTGTGGGAACATTTCTGTCATGATTCACAGTATTAATTGCTATGATATCTGAAATGTGTTGTATAAGACTTTTGGCAAACAATCTCTTTACCTGTTGACATATGGATTGTTTGGTGAAAATAATTGATCACTATAATGACATATTTAGCAAATACAAACTGGCTTTGTGGAAGCAAGGTAAAACCATAGCAATGCATTTGGTTTATAAGGCATGTGTAAATTTTTTAAAAATCCTCAGGAGAGTGAGTATTCCTGGTTACCAAATGCCCTCTATGTATCATGGCTAATAGATTGACAATGTGTTTTAATTTTATCCCAGACATTTGAACATTTCTTGGCCTTTTTATAAAAGCATCTAGAACATTAAATTATTTTAATTTAATATATATACTATAGCGAATTTCCCCTTAGGTGGAATAGCTTTGGGAGGGCAGAAGAGTGTCAATGCAGAGCTGCCCATCAGTAGACCATGCTTGCTATACAGGTGTAGTAAACTTTCAGCGCTTTGGTCTTTTAACAAGTTCAATAAAAAAAAAGGAAGGTAAGAGTTAAAGTTTGCAAATGTCATTTAAATGAAACAAAAAAACAGGAAACAAGATGCTAAGATTACAGCACAGGCTCTTTTGCCAACATTTTTGATATGAGCCTTCCTTTATCTGACTGCAGCACTTTTGATGAATCAGTAAAAATTTTTGTACTGATAAAGAGTTTTCTTTTTACTTACAACACTGAATATTATACTCACCGGTCACTTTGGGGATTCCTTGCAAACGAGGAACTGGGAGGGCTACTATAATCCCAACATTTGTTCCAACCAGTAACAGGCCATGGCATACTAAGAGGCTAGTCACTGAAACACGTTGCTGTCCTGCAAGATGCAGAGAATATTACATTACTCCCAAACCAGGTTTTTTGATGTACTTGTAAAGACATTATTTAATGAAATCATGTTCTCCTCCATATTTAAAAATGTTGCTATGGTTTTATTAGTTTTCCAAGTATACAATAAATCACTATAATACAAGGATCACTTAGTCAAGCAATAACCTATCCTATTTTTTTAGTTTCTGAAAACAAACAGTGAATTCACTGCGAATTCTGGACACTGTTGACTGGACACATTTAGGTGGCTCGGGGCTGGAGAAAACTAATTCATGTCATGAAATATGACATTTCATTCTGTGTTTAAAGGAAATTGCTGATGGCCCTAAGGACTGATGCTAAAATTAACTATCAAATATTCATAAAAAGGAAAGTCACTTGTTTGGGAAGTGGAATTCCAGAGCGTTCCATTAGAACTGGGCAGAGGGGCAGCCTTGAATGAAACATGAATGATGCCAGAAGGTGATTAAATAGCATCAAATGATCACAGCTCCAGAAAATATATATTAAAAGATCCAGCCCTATTTTTATTCATGGAAAAAATGCCTTATGCAGAAAACAACTGAACAGACCTATTGTTTTATTAGCAAGAAAATATAAACTAAGGAGGCGTGTAAATATAAATTCAAGACCCTCAAAACTGTACTTTGAAATCAGTGTGTTCCAAACTTATGTATAAATCCAGTATTGTGCAACTTCCACAGCCAGCCAGTAACGATAATCAAACATGGCCTACAAAAATGTCTTCATAATGATCAGTTGCAACTGTTTTTCTCCTACTTTTTCCAATATTTGAAGTGGAGGGCATGAATATCTGCATACAAATAATCCTGAAATGGCTAACACACAGCTAGAATGATAATGCTGCCGACAGACTGAGGAAGTTACTGGTATATGATTCTATACAGCTTGAATCTGAGGGAGGGGAAGTCTTTTCCTTCCTATCTTTAGTTTGAAAAATAGCTAAGCATTTGGACCTAGATGCCCTACGCACGGTTACTCACGTGCTTGTCACTGCCCATATTGACTACTGCAATGCCCTCTACATGGGGCTGCCCTTGAAAACCACTCGGAGACTTCAGCTGGTGCAGAATGCGGCCGCACGGGTTGTGATGGGAATATCCCGACACTCCCATGTTACACATCTCCTACGCGACTTGCATTGGTTGCCGGTTGCCCTCCGAGTGAGATTCAAGGTGCTGGTGATTACCTATAAGGCCTACATGGCTTAGGCCCGGGATATTTGGGGGACCATCTGCAGCCAGCAACAGCTTCCCATCGCCCGGTGCGTTCCCACAGAGAGGGCCTCCTCAGGATGCCGTCGGCCAGACAGTATCGGCTGGTGACCCCCAGGGGGAGGGCTTTCTCTGTGAGCACACCTACCTTTTGGAATCAACTGCCCCTGAAGCTCCGGGGGACCCCCGACCTCTGCTCTTTCCGCCGTGATCTGAAAATGTGGCTGTTTCGTTTGGCCAGCCTGGATTGATGTGGTTTTAATTCTAATTTAATTTTAACTTGTTAGTCTTAATTGTACTTTTAACTGTTAAATTATGAGATTTGGATTTAATTTTTTAACTTTTTATTAGATATTTCTTAACTGTTGTGAGCTGCCCTGAGTCCGGCTGGAGTTAGGGTGGCATATAAATCTCATTAATAAATAAATAAATAAGCAGTGCAAAATGAATACTCCTATTTGGTAGGTAGGTAGGAAGGCAGATAGGTAGACAGAAAGGCAGACATGGTTGCCAATCAACACAAGACTCTAGATAGCTAACAATAAATATGTTTTAAATTTAAATTAAATTTAAATTTTTCATTTAATTTAAATTAAAAATAAACATAATGATTAAAGGAAGTAAAAATAAACCCCTATGGAGCAGATCCCACCCAAGTAACACAACAAAACAGATTCACCCAATTCCTTGGCCCGATGATCAGGAACAGCCGGGTCTTAGGAAAGACCAGTGAAGTCAGAGCCAACAAAATCTCATCAAAATTTCAGGAGAAAAATGTTGTTCCATACAATATGCGCTGTGAGAGAACAGCCAATCTTCTAGGTCCTATTAATGGCACTGACTTATAGAGGGGACCTGGAGAATTCCTACCCTGTCCAAACTTGTGAGATCAGCAGAAGTAATGGGAGACAGGCAGAGACCCACAACTAACTGTGCCCTATACCATGAAGGGCTTTATAGATGATAGCTGGCACCATGAATATATATCTGGAAGTCCAATCAGAGCCAGTGCAATTCACAAAGTAGAGGTGACCTGAGGCAAACATCTATGTGGCTGCATCCTGGACTAGCTGCAATTTCTAATGGTCTTAAAGGCAGCCCTATGTAGAGCACATTGCTAAAGTCCAGATATGAGGTGACCAAAGGTTGAGTAAAATGATTTCAAGATTTCCTCAAGATCAACAGCCTTAATCTCCTTGCAGATAATTAGGCATGACCCTGCATCGTACTGTATGTCTCATACTCAAATTACATTCCAAATTTATACCCAAAATTTATTATAAGTCATACGGTGTGAATCATACTCTGGTCCTTAATCTCAATGTTTGGGTGATTTAATCATTTTTATTTAATAAAAAAAAAACACGTATAAAAAGCAAGAAAACAAGTCGAAAAGAAAGGATCAGACAAAAAACAAGCTTAGATGATTTAAATAAACAGAATGAGAATCTCTTTCTTCTTAAATCTGCATATCTCAGAGATTTTACACACCAGTTCAGTGAAAAATATAAATGTGTCTACTATTTGTTTTTGTTTTTCACATTTACAGTACAATGAGATTGGGGAGAGGGATTTTAATCTTCTCTTCCCATACAAGATATACACACATATTACCGTATGTTCATTCTAAATGCATTGCCTAATACTAGGCAATTTTAGGCACAATACTATGCCTAAAATGCATAGTATTATAACAAATACTACGTGTTTTACGGAACATTTTTACTTCAAAATGACTGAAAATACCTGTATATCCTGTTGTGTAATTCTAATCTGCAGTAGTTTGGTGACATTAACATCAAGGGGAGGGAGGAAAGCTCAAGGCCTGTCCTGACCCCAGGATCTACAAAAATGTTTAACTGGTAGCTCATGCTAGTTAAACAACATTGTTTCCACATGTGAAAACTGCTAACAATTATCCTGCATGCTCACATTTTGAAGGCAGAAGACCGACTTTGGAACAAACAATTCAAAGTGCAGTCAAACGGAAATCCCCTGCTTTTAAAGTGATGGAACAGTTGGGAAGCACCTGTTTGAGAACACGAACTTCTGAAACACGTAATTAATATAAGATGGCAAGTGCATTAAGTTTATTTATGTGCATCGTTCCACATTAAGTACAGAAAGGTGGAATGACTGCAGCTTTGTTCTTTTCCAATTGTTTTAGTTCTCAAGAATGACTGCAAATCAGTTCAGTTGATCAATACTTCCAATGAATATTTTTGGAATAAATTAATCCTACTTTGATCTTAAATAGATACAATTTGGACTAAAACATTTAAGGTATTAAATTGGGTTAAATCTAAATAGTACAACAACTTTGTTTAGTATGTATATACTTCCTGTGATGCAAAGTATCTTCATGAGGCAGTATATATAGATAGTCCTCAACTTATGACCACAATTGAGCCCAAAATGTAGGCTGCTAAGTGAGACATTTATTGAGTTTTGCCCCATTTTATGACTTTTCTTGCCACAGCTGTTAAGATAATCATTGCAATTGTTAAGTGAATCTGGCTTCCCCATTGACTTTGCTTGTCAGAAGGTTGCAAATATTGATCACTTGACCCTGGGACACTGCAACCATCATAAATGGTGAACCAGTTGTCAAGCATTTGAATTTTGATCACATGATCATGGGGATGCTGCAATAGTTTTAAGTATGAAAAATGGTCATAAGTCACTTTTTTCAGTGCTGTTGTAACTTTGAATGGTCACTAAACAAATCGTTGTAAGTTCAGTACTATTTATACAATGTTAAAATATTTTTAATATGTAAAAATCAACAAGTAAAAAAACAATTTATTAACTATAATTATTGGCCATAAATAATGAAATATTCATGACCATTGATTATAGTTTAAAATCTGTACCATAATGAGATGATTTTTGACTCCATAGGTCTGTTAACATAAAGATGGCTTTATGTTAAATCCAATTGAATTTTTCACATCTCTGAAAAAATAAGTAATTATACTGAACAACTATTTATGATACTGAACAACTATTTAAAATGAATTCTAAGCTGACCTTGGCTTTCAACAACATAATTCAAGTACTTTATATACTACAAATACACTATCTTCTCAAACATTGTAACATAAAACAGAAGCAAGATTTATGTAAGATGATCCAGTTAACTTGGCAGAGCTGAAATTTGAGCAGAGACTTCCCGAATTCATAGTTCCCTATGCTATATTTATTATAAATACACAGCGTAGTTACAGTGAGGAAGATTGCTGTTTCAAGGAGTTTAATGACATATTCAGTGATAGGAAGTGTTATGTTTTTCCATTTGCCATCAAGAAATACCTGTGTCATACTACTAGATTAAAAAATGAAATCACACAGGTGAGCTGATATCAGTGGAACAAATTAAAAACAACTTTAGATTTAGCAGAGCTCCTCAGAGCAAATCTTGTTTTTCATGAATTTCACATATAAAAAAGAAGAAAAATGGAATTTAGAATAAAATTCTACACAATTTAATTCAAATTGTAACATTTGTATGTAACATGGACATTAATTATTTTTGTACAGCTACATCTGAGGAAGGTACATCAAACTAATAAGTTTGTCATGGCCAGGGTATACATCATAGCATACTGCTATGGAAATCTTCAAAGGGATGTTTCACTTTGATGAAGGCTCAAGTAATGCAGACTCTTGAAGCTGCTCCTTTGCATGACCTCTTTGAGTCCTGGTGCCGCGGTGGTTAAAATGCAGTATTGCAGGCTAACTCTGCCCACTGCCAGGAGTTTGATCCTGACCGGCTCAAGGTTGACTTGGCCTTCCATCCTTCCGAGGTTGTTAAAATGAGAACCCAGATTATGGGGGAAATATGCCAATATTTGTAAACTGCTCAGAATGTAAAGCACTATGTAAGTCTAAGTGCTATTGCTACTGAGTCTATGAGCAAAGTAAAGTGTGTTGTCTCTTCAACAAATGTTGCAGGAAAGCTGAAGCTGGTCAGCCTGGAGCACTCTTAGCATATACCTAAAATCTACCATGCCAGATAGTTTCAATGCATTCTGTACGCCAGAGCATGTACTGATAGCTACTAGCATAGAAACACTTCAGACAGCCTTAGCGAACAAAGGCTAAGGAGAAGCCTTGTCTTGCAGCACTGGCCTGAAGCGATGAAGGTGCTGTGAATTGCTTCATCACAGGGAAATTACGCTGTTCTTTGTCTGAGGAAGAGAATCCTCCACAACACGTATCTTTTTATTGAAACAAATCTAGCTTTACTGCAGAGTCACCCCTTTTTCATAGGACTGGACATAGGATATTTACAAAACTGAAGAGCTCCCATTGTTCTAGTTATTTATTGGGCTTTAAGTTTTTTTCCCAGCACCTATAAATATTTACAAGCTAAACAAGCTGGACCACTTGCTAGAAGGTTTCCAGGTTATACTTAAAAAGGCTTAAAATATCCAGTTTACTTCTGGATTCAATTTAAGGTGGTGGTTTTGTCCTTTAAAGACAACCGGTCGCTTAGTGACTTTTCAAAATTGTGACACATACCACCCCCCCACCCCAAAAGCTTGCACTCCTGTTATGCAATGTAGGCAACTCCACTCCAAATTAAAAATAAATCTATATGAAACATACAGATTATCAAGGTAAATCTCTCAATATAAAAGCATATTTACATAAGAATCCACATATCATGAAATATATGAGCCATATATTTTGGGTGTCTGAAATCATTATTTGTGGAACATGTAGGTGTATGGATATTATACTTTCTGTGTTGACAAACTCTTGAATTACCATCTCAAAGCAATGCACAAGCAATTAAAAAACCAAACAAATCATTTTACCATTTGAAAAATTAGAAAATGTTAAAACATCACAATTGGCTCACACTCCAGATACATAAGCACAGAAAGCACACGGCATTTAAAAGATGCCACCATTGGCACCTGGATTCAGTTACAGTGGTAATAAAGGCACCATTGGAAGTCCTGAAAGACCAGTTAAGAGACAGACTGTCATAAATAAAAATCTGTATGGTCATTAAAGATCAGCAATGACTTAATGGCATATAACCAATCATAACCAACAACCAAAAGTGCCTTTATCAGAGCCTACCATAAAGTATTTTTTCCTTATGGTATAGGTCAGTGATGGCTAACCTTTTCTGGACTGAATGGCCAAAGCGCAGATGCGCACGTGCACGCCCAAACCCGCAAAATGCAATACGCGTGCAGCCCCCATACATACGACCCACCCTCTCGCATACCCGCTGCATGCCCCCCACCCCATATGCCCCCCACTCCAGCGCACGTCCCCCCCCACACGCGTGGCCCCCCTCATGCGTCCTGCCCCCATGCAGAGACTCAAAGATCAGTTGGCCGGCAGGAGGCTCATATGCATGCGTGGCGGAACTGAACTGGGGTGACGGCTTGCGTGCCCAGAGAGGACTCTGCATGCCACCTCTGGCACACGTGCCATAGGTTTGCCATCATGGGTATAGGATGATGAGTCCTCCTGTTATGACCATTCATTTAGTGACCATTCAGAATTATGATGGTGCTGAATGAAGAGTGGTTATGACCAGCCTTTGGAGTTCTGGCCACTCCAGCACCCCTGCAGTCACAGGATCACAATCTGGAGGCTTGGCAACTGGCTCGTACTTGCAACTGGTTGCAGCACTAATCATGTGATTGCTGTTCATAACCTTCCCTGCTGCCTTCCCCAAAAAGTCAATAAGGTAGCCAGCTTGGAAGCTCAAAAGTTAGTGGGGTAAGTCTTCCCTACCAATACATCCTCCCTCAGCTTCTCTGGGCTCATGCCATGGTGGTCATTTATGCACCCCCATTCACCCATGCCAAGCCTTCCCGCACATCTCTGACACACCCATACACACACCCATACACACTCTCCTGACTCCCACTGTGCCTCCCTTGTATCCTGTCAAGACTTGCTGCACTTCCCTTGCACCCCTGCAAATCCTCCCAAACCTTATCATGTGTCCCCTGCACCCCAGTGCACTCTCATGTACCCTCCTCAAGCCTCATACCTCTGTTACACCTTTGCTGTCCCTTGTCACATCTCTCTCACATCTTACACTCTCCCTGAGTCTTGCTCTGCCTCTCTTGCATTTTTGTGCATCCTCTCACACTTCCCCAAACTTTGTTGTGCTTCTCACACACCCTCACATATCCCCATGCATCTCCCACCCTTGCCATATCTCCCTCCCACTCTCATACACTCCCCAACCTGGCAGTAGCCAGGCACCTATCTGCCGGCCTGCTTGCTCAGTACCAGAGACTTTCTGCCAGCTTTCCCACTGACACAATTGCAGGAAGCTGGAGGGAAGTCACTTTGTCTTATGGCTGTATGGTTTGGTTAACAACAGCAAGCAGGGACTGCCATTGCTGCATTCACACTTTACAAGTACTACATAAATTCCAGTCCCAATTACCATCGTAAATCAACAACTATCTGTAGTTGGTGAGAATTATAGAATTAAGAAACTTAATTCTAAAACTAAGATTTAACTACATCTCTAGTTCCAGATGTTCTGAAAGTGAAAAAGAACTTACCGTGATTTTTGGAGCCAACTATAGTGTTGAGGAATTCATGAAATCTAAACCTTCATGCCTACCTGTTCATATATAAAAAGGGACTACAGAAGAATGTCTTCAGACATAACATGTAAATACTAAGCAGTTATTTACAATAGCTTTTATGCCTTCTAGCCCAGTGATTTTGAAATAATGATCCAGGAAATGGATCTACTTCTAGCAATGCCCACCTAGCAACAGCTTGCCTTCTGCATGTTCAGTATAGTTAGTTACAGAATGTAGACTTGCTTTTTAATTTTGGAAACAGATACTTGTGTGTATAAATGTGCTAGATTTTACTCTTTATGAAGGAAACATTTCCATACCAGAATAGTTTGAACCTGAAGAAATGGGCAAGTAAAATATACAGCAATACAGCCACGAGTGTTAATGCATTAAAAAGCACGCTCCTTTTATTCTATTGCTTACTTTCTGCTTTTCAGAAGTCTATTACCTACAGATCAATGCATTTGCTGTTTTGTTTTCAACTTTTTCCAGCTTTTACTGTGACCCAAGAACATTTAAACAAATCCCCCTTTTTCTTGTTCCACATCAAACCAGTGGTGGGTTTCAATTTTTTTTACTACTGGTTCTGTGGGTGTGGCTTGGTGGGTGTGGCATGGCTTGGTGGGCGTGGCAGGGGAAGAATACTATAAAATCTCTATTCCGTCCCCACTCCAGGGGAAGGTTACTGCAAAATCCCCAGTTCCTCCCGATCAGCTGGGACTTGGGAGGCAGAGAATAGATGGGGGTGGGGCCAGTCAGAATTTTTACTACCGGTTCTCCGAACTACTCAAAATTTCTGCTACCGATTCTCCAGAACTGGTCAGAATCTGCTGAAATCCACCTCTGCATCAAACCAATCTTAGCTACAACATAATATTTGCTACTCTGTAAAAAAAAAAACTCTATTTCAACTGTTACATGAATTGTGGGTGGGGGGACATTTCAGATAAAGTAGAAGCAGCTGAAGCGTAATTGTAATGGTGTGTGTATGTTTATCTCAAGTTCTTCAGCAGGAAAACAGTTTACATTTCTCTTCTTGTCTTTCCGTGGCAGAAATAGCTAAGATTAGATATTTTCCAAATAGCCTTTTTTTAAAAAAATAACACACAGGAATACCTTATTTGTAAACCACACACAGGCACAGTTTACCTCTTACAAGCAAAATACTCAATCCTCTAGAACAGTAATAACAGACTGAAAAAATACTCTCCTGAGAATACAGAAATAAGTGGCTGATTTGTGTGTTTATTGGGTAGCCCCAAAGTTAAGGCCTTTTAAAAGTACTGGAAGAGGAGAGGAGAAAATGTACTGTTAATAAAATTACTATTAGAATTTCAAAGAACTAACAATAGATAGGTTCTCTAAAAGAGAGCAGTTAACTTGCCCTGCGGTCACAAGTGTTCCTCAGCCTGACTGGGGAGGTGGGGGGGGGGGGCTTTGTAAACATGCAGATTGACTTTGGAGACTGGAGAAACCCCTGCAGTTTTCTTGGAAAGATTTTCAAAAATGATCTGCCCTTGCCTTTTTCCTAGTGCTGAGAAAGAATGACTGAGCTAAGACTGGCCTCCTGTCTAAATAGCAATAGCACTTAGACTTACGGTATATACCGTTTCACAGTGCTTTACAGCCCTCACAAAGTGGGATTAGAACTCAAAGTCTCTCAGTTACTAGCCTAATGCCTTAACCATTAAGCCAAACTGGCTCCCTCTGATTTTCTATTTTACTATTTTCTTCATCCAGCAGTTTTTTAGAATTATGTTAACACTTGTCTTCCAGAAATCAGGTCCTTAAGTTTCCGATTATTAGGTGATTTCCATAGGTTTTGGATATTAAGTGCCAATAGCAGGGCATCAGGTTGCACAACCTCAAGTTTAAACCTTCAGATTTAACATCCTATGCACAAAGCAAGACTTGGTCAAACAAACAATCTGGTAATGAATAAATAATGGTACCTGATAACATATTGTGAGCAAGAGTGGCCACATTAACATCCTGGAGATGTTTAAGGGTTTCAGTGTGGAAAAGACGGAGAGTAGATCCCGATGTGAAGGCAATCCAGATCCCCACTCCTGCAACAGCCATATGAGAGATCACCATCCCTTCCTCTTGATGAGCTTCAAAATGGCACTGGATAATAAGACAGAGGCCATTAAAAAGCATTCAGTAGGAACAGTAGTAACAATAACCCATATTTAATTGTTTTCACACAAATAACTATGGACCTGTTGTGAAGGGCACCATGAACTAAACATTATCTAGCTCTAACATTATCAAGGCTGAATTGAAAAAGAGAGATGGCCACAAGTGCTTATCATGCAGTACTTAATACAAAAGAACAATGATGCAGAGACATTCAGATATTCCTCAGAGCCAGTACCTCTATATTACAATACAGTAATATATAATAGTAGTCCCCTGTTTTATTGTGTTAAATTGGTGGAGCTTGGGTCTCATATTATAATATGATTTATAGGCCATTATTGAAAATTGTTATCACTTCCTTTCTTCAAGGAAGTGATAACAATTTTCAATAATGGCCTATAAAACATATTATAATATGAGACCCAAGCTCCACCAATTTAACACAATAAAACAGATGGAACCTTGGAGTCTTCTAATCTAACCCCCTACTCAAGCAGGAGACTCTAAACCATTTCAGACAAATGGTTGTCCAATCTCTTCTTCTTAAAACTCTCCAGTTGTGAAACCCCCATAACTTGGAGGAATTGATTAATTGTTCTTAACTGTCAGAAAATTTCTCCTTAATTCTAGTTGGCTCTTTCCTTGATTAGTTTCCATCCATTGCTTCTTGTCCTGCCATCAGGTGCTTTGGAGAATAGGTTGACCTCCCTTCTTCGTAGGAGCCCCTTAGATATTGGAACACTACTATAATATCACTCCTAATCCTTCTTTTCATTAGACTAGCCATATTAATTTACCATGTGTCTCTGTCAACATTGTACCTATGGGTCAAAGCAATGCATCTGCCATTTTTAAAATGGTGATCCTTCTCCTCCCACCATGGAGATGCATGGATTTAGTATCTCTTTCCCATGGTATTTCAAAAAATACACCAACCTTCTGGAATGGGAAGATAAGAGGGCAGAAATTGGCAAATGTTGCTTTCCCATTATCTTCTCTTGGCATAGAGTGAACTTTCCTCACTGATTCAACTCACAATCTCTTTCCTATAAGTTTTTATACTTGAACATCATGTCAAAGCAGGATGTGGTTCCCTATAGTTCTCATAAACAATAACCAATGGCCATCATAATGAGCATCAATAGAAGGCATAATTAAAACATTTAGTGGGTAGCAAGTGGCTAAAAACATGAGGAGAGAGAGGAGGAGGTAGGTAGTAACTGTATATTATCCATGAAGCAATGTGGATGGTATGCAAAATTATAAGAGCCTGGTGGCGCAGCAGACTAATAGCCTGTTATTAACATTCAGCTGCCTGTAATTACTGCAAGTTCAAATCTCCCCAGGCTCAAGGTTGACTCAGCCTTCCATCCTTTCTAAGGTAGGTAAATTGAGGACCTAGTTTGTGGGGGCAATAAGCTGACTTTGTATAAATATACAAAAGTATGAAGTCTATTGCTTAACGCATTGTAAGCCGCCCTGAGTCTCCGGAGAAGGGTGGCATATAAATCAAATTTAAAAAAAAAAATCAATTTAAGCTTAATTCCTTTACCATGGGAAAATAAAATAGATCGGGCAGAATAAAATTAGGGCAGAATGAAAGTAATTGGCAAAGAGACAAAATATAATAAATTAAATGGCTGAATTTCCTCAATAAATTTAGAATATACTATTTTCTCAATTACTAATTCACTGTTGTATTCGGAGTCATCTAACTGCATATGCATTATTAACAATGGATCATGTAATGTTTTCAAGAGTCATATCATAACAAAAAATAATGTAGTAACTAACAAAGTCTAAAATGCATCCAAAAAATGATACTTGTGGGACATTCATAACTCTCATCTTAACTGAACTGCAACCCAGATTTTCAGATTGTAAATTGGCAAGCAGAATATATTTTGAAGGTATGTATTTAAAGCAGTTAAAAGATGTTAAACAGTTTCAATTATGAGTTGGGATAGTTATCCAACTCCCAAACTTTTTCTGCCCTGAAATCCTTCAGAGACAGTTAACGTCCTCCAAAACGTTGCAAAAATTCAAAGCATCTTTAAGCATCTCCATTTGCAATGGTGGTAGAAATACTGAGTAGAAGTCATGCATAAATGCTGTTATTCTAAAGGCAAAAATCTGGATTTTTCCAACTTTTCACAAAAACGAAGCCAATAAAATCCTTGAGTTCATTGGCATCCTTCGGTCTCAAAAGACTATGGTATCATGCTCTGGAAAGAGGTCCTAAAACAGCATCTAGTGTGACTAAAAAGGCCAATTCAAGAGTGGCAATCTCTTCTACGCTGAGGGCAGATACATTCTGTCCCCTGCCCAGCCCCCAGATTTCGCTGGTTCCGGGACTGCCTCTTTGCCTTAGCCTGCCGAGCAAGTGTCTCTTCGAATTGGAGAAGGCCATGCTGCATCTTTAGCCTCCAAGCTGAACGATCGGAGAGCAAAGTTTCTCAGTTGTTAATGCCCATTCCCAGGGCCTTTAGGTCCCTCTTGCAGATATCCTTATATCGCAGCTGTGGTCTCCCTCTGAGGCGCTTTCCTTGCAGTAATTCTCCATACAGGAGATCTTTCGGAATCCAACCATCAGCCATTCTCACGACATGCCCAAGCCAGCATAGACGTCGCTGTTTCAGTAGTATATACAGACTAGAAATTCCAGCATATTCCAAGACTGCGCTATTTGGAACTTTGTCCTGCCAGGTGATGCCAAGAATACATCGGAGACAGCGCATATGAAAGGTGTTCAACTTTCTCTCCTGCTGTGCATAAAGGGTTCAAGACTCACTGCAGTACAAGAGTCTAAAATCCTTGAGTAACCCCAGAATAAATCTCATAATTTATCTATGTGGCTTATGCTTATCTGAAAAGATAGTGAACTTATTATTAAAGGGAATAATAAAATAGTCCAGTGAATTATAAAATGCACACCATAAAGCTTCCAGTAATTTTCGGAGAAAAAAAATAAAAACAAAAAGTTGTGATTCCTCTGCTTCAAATCTATGGAAACAGATGGTACCACCCAAGTAACAAGACAAGTTGGGCGACAGCCAAGAAAAGCTACATTAATCTTGTCAAATCATTAACATTATTAAGCCATTTTAAAAACCTAAATGATAAAATATAATTAATTAACCTGTTTCTTTATTGAAGTCCCTATGTTAAAACTATTTAAGGTAAGTAAAAATAAGGTGCATAGGGGAAAAAGTTTGCTGTTAAAGATACATCCTTAAAATTGAGTTATTTCTAGATGAGTGGTTGCTGTGAGACATATCATGTGGTAGTGCACAACATTACTGTGTTCTTCATGACTGCAATATGACAGGTTAGAGAACATTAATATTAAGATAATTCAAAGCATTTCTTGGGGCCTTCAAAAGATAATGTTTATTCTAAGCTAAAAAAAAAAAGGATTAAAGCACTAGATTAAAAAACTGACTCAAAAGCTTTAGTATTTTTGTTTTGTTTTGTGAAAAATACAGAATCCTCTCTCTGCCTTATAAACCAATTTATGAAAGCAATGATTTTTCACCTATCAATACAATCAGTATCAGCAGGCAGCAGACTTACCCCTTTGAGAAAGGTTCCTGAATCTATCACTTAGGTAAGTAATGAAAATTTTAAAGACAATTTAAATATCTTTGGGGATAATTTAAATTATATGGGGACAAGTACCTGCTCATAAAAAGAAGCTCTATGACAACCAACATGTTGATTTCAGCTCGCGTGAAACACACACACACACAAATCCTCGACTTACAACAGTTCATTTAATGACTATTAAAAGTTACAATGGCACTGAAAAAAGTGACTTATGACCATTTTTCACACTTACAACCATTGCAGCATTCCCATGGTCACATGATCAAAATTGAGATGCTTGGCAACTGGGTCATATTTATGATAGTTACAGTATCCCAGAGTCATGTGATCAGCTTTTGTGACTTTCTGACAAGCAAAGTCAATGCGGAATCCAGAGTCACTTAACAACTGGGTTACTAACTTAACAAATGCAATGATTCACTTAACAACGGTAGCAAGAAAAGTATTAGAATGAGACAAACTCACTTAACAAATGTTTCACTTAGCAACACACATTTGGGGTTCAATTGTGGTCATAACTTGAGGACCACCTAAATATATACTGTGTATTCAGCAAGGAAGGAAATTGACCCTTAGGTCATAATGTTTATCTAGAGATCAGCTCTGTTCATTAACCACCCTCATTTTGGTCTTACATCCATTCAGTCACTTTCCTTTTCCTTTGCTCATAAGCATGGCCTTTTAAAATCAGCCTTTTCATCAATTTGGGACGGCCTGTCAGTTATTAGTTGCATAACTAGTGCCCTATCTTGTTTCCTGCCTTCTTATTGCAATTGTGACATTATTTTCACAACAAATAATATATGTGGAAGTGCTGAAATTCTAAGGAGGAAAGCTAAGTGAAGTATCAGCAGTAGTCAAAAAGTGGTTGCAAGCCAACCATGACAGGAAATAGGAGCCTCTTTACAATAAAAAAATGTGGAAAGAAAAACAAAGAGTTCCTATCTGCGTCAATAGCAATAGCAATAGAACTTAGACTTATATACCGCTTCACAGTGTTTTTACAGCCCTTTCTAAGCGGTTTACAGAGTCAGCATATTGTCCCCAACAATCTGGGTCCTCATAACACCAATAACAATAATGGTTAGTTTAAAATGCTTGCAATTTACATGTCTGCTTTAAACTTCAAGGAACTTATATAAATTTAAGACAGCTATCTTAAACTCTGCATCATAAAGCAAAAACATTCTCATATTAAGATGATTTTACATATTATGGTCCATGTATTCACTGAAAAACTTCAAGCTGAGCGAAGGCAGATGTGTCCACACAAATATTCCCTAATCAGTTCATAAAAATGCCCCTGTAAACGCATGCCAACTATAGTAATTGTGCAGGCAGAAATTAAATAGATCCAAGGTTATTTTACAAACAGAGATACAGTAAAGACATCTGAACTTGCCTACAGATTCATGCAATACACAAACAATATATCTATCAGGAAAAATATTTTCAAGCAAACAGAAATAAAAATACAGCACAGCAATTCCATTCTACCATCAGAGTCTCCTTACGTGCCCAAGGGTATGCTTTTTGCAAATCAGTATAGCAGAAGTAAAGATGGAAAAAATGTTCATATTTCTCCATTATCTTGCCATTATTAGGTCTCTTTCTAATAGTCAATTCAAAAGCTGAACTATTTTTTTTCCTTTATCTCTAGGGAACAACCAACAGTATAATATTCTTCTTAACCAGAGGCGCTGAAGTTATCTTTATGATCAGCTCTACAATGTTTATTGTAGGGTTGATTTTACGGTAGTATGTCATCCACACAAATGCACTTGTATTTTTATGAAGGAGACTAATGCAGTATATTGGCATTACTTTTTCCATAAGTGAGATTATTAGCCAAACACTTTAAATTTTTGAGATTTTTAAGAGGATATTTTCTCAAATGGAATTGCTTGTTGAAAAGATCATGAATCAGTTACTCCAATTTTTCCTCATTGCTGCAATCCCTAGTGACACTTTTCATGCTCCGCTGAAAGATGGGTAAATTATTTACCCAAGTAGCAAAATCAATGTTTTATGTGCATCACTCTTCAGCTAAAAGATTCTTTAGCCTGGCTCTTAGTCATTCCTGAACACATACATAAACATTGGAATGAATGACCTCAGGCAACAGCATATACATCCACACAATGCTCTAAAGGAATCTGTGACCTCTCCTAACCTAGAGCATGGGGATCTACTTTAATCTAACATATCTCTTTCTAACACAGCTCTCTCATACTGTGCCTTACACTTATAACCTACAAGAATCAGTTCATTCATTGAATTCAAACTGGCAGAAATTACATCACAACATTGAAGAAGCCTAGAATGTATATTTTTAAAAATGAGAAGCATTTGCACAATAATAAATGAATCTCTTTCTCAAAAATTACTATATGACTCTGAAGCCTTTTCATTCATCCTCCAATTTAACATTTTTGTACCATTTTTGCAACCATTCTCATTCTTTATCAGACACGGAACATCTAGAACCACCCTGTTTCTCATGCAAGGGAAACAATTATTTTCATTGCTGATGGTTGGGTGAGGGCTTCTTTCTCCTCTTGCACATACCCTCCATGCACATAAACATCCAAAGTCCTCCTGTCTTTTACACAGACCATGATAAACCATTATAGTTGTTGCTATGCTCCCAAGACATTTCTCTGCGAAACGAAGCAGCCCTAGCATTAAGCTAGCTTGGTCCATAATTCCATGCTACAGTCTTCCCCTTCCTTCAGACCAAAGAGCCTGGTATTTCTCTTTTCCTCAAGCACTATGGCAACCTTAAGAGTGCCAGCACACATTTTTATGGTTACAGCCAACTCTTTCATCCCAGTGGCGCCTGAAAGAACAAACCACTTTTTTTTTGGGGGGGGGATACAACAAGACATTGCATAGTTTGCATCTTTCGCTTCCCCCCTATTTATACGCAGCACAAAATCCTTTGTGATTCTCAGCCTGAAGAGCTCTGCCAAGGACTACAGAATGCTTTCTCAAGCATAGCACATTCTGTATAATGGGCCTCATTGTTCACAGAATGTGAAGGGATTTTACTGTGTTTGAGAAATGGCCGTGTTTATATATGCTTATTAAGGAAAAATGTGGATATTTTCATTTATCTGGCATATTTCAGGCTTTGTTTTTGGGAAATTTAAATTACAAATTATAATCTTTCATTGTTATAATTATATGTAATTATTGAAAGGGGAATGTATAATTATTGTTAAGAGGGAAAGCTAGCAAGCCCATATAAAGGCTACAACATGAATGATAGGCAGGAAAGCACAGATAGTGAAACAGGTGCCTTGAATCCTAGGGACTGTTATAAACTCTCATTTTGAACAATATACTCTGGAAAGAAACATTATAATGAATTGTAAAGATAACAACAACAACAACAACAATAATAAACTGGCAATTTAAACCTTAAATAGCATTTAGGAAATCTGTGTATTGACAAAATTTCCATTTGCCAGTAACAAAAGGTCACACTGCTTAATCTGCACATATATTTCGTTGATACATTACGACATCCAAGGTATTTGAGAAGAACTCAATGCAAATGAAAGCCAACTGGCAGTTGTGATTTCACATTATGTACAATAATACATTTTAAATCTTTACATCTATTGCCAAATCTAGGTAGCAAATATACCTAACACTCTTGCCTATTTTCCCCACAACAATCTGGTGGGGTGGGGTGGGGTGGGTTTACAGAAAGAGGCAAGCCCAAAGTCACCTTACCCAGCTTTCTTGCCTAAAGGAAAACTAGAATTCAGACTCCTAGTTTCTAGGCCAAGACATTCACCACTATACCAACTCTTATATCTTGCTTTGCTTGCATAGACCCCTTTAGGAATAAGCATTGCAGACCTGATGCTAATGCATTACCAAGCCTTTTGGATTTACCCTGGGAATTCTTATACTAGTTACAGAGAAGGGAATTTCTTCTGCGAAATAAATAGTGACAGGATACCACACAGGACACAGCCTTGACCTTTTCCTCTCTTGCCAACATATATATTCCCTTGGCATTCTCATGAATGCTGCTTCAGCTCCAGTGGAACTAGAGACTGGCACATGTCTGTGCTAGCTCTGCTTGAGGCAAAGGCTTCAGAAAATTTCCCTTCCAGCCAACAAGGATGGTGTTTATGAAAGCTGTGATATATTTCGATCATTCCTAAAATGTAACATTATTTCTAGCTAAACACGTACCCAGTAACCACTGAAATGAGGAGTATCACTGTGGTTGGCATGAAGCTTAGAACAAAAATATTTTCAAGTGGAGCTGACCTCAACTTGAATCTGGGATTCCAGAAAGAGTCCAAGCATCAAAAACATAAACAGCAAGGAAGGAACAGTGGGTAGGAAGCAACAGCAATGCAATGCAGTGTGCCAAATAATTTGTTCTTATGCCCTGAAAATATTGAATACCGTATTTTCCGGCGTATAAGACGACTGGGCGTATAAGACGACCCCCAACTTTTCCTGTTAAAATATAGGGTTTGGGCTATACTCGCCATATAAGACTACCCCTCTTCCAACACACACCAAATAAAAATTAAAAAACATCAACTGCCTCAACACAATGTAAAAACAGCTGTGCTAGACCCAAAATGGCCCCTGCAACTAGCAGGAACCTCACACAGCCACAAAAAGCCCAAAAAACCAACTTTCACACTTTACACACACACACACACAACACAACACAACTGGCTCACCCACAATGTAAAAGCAGCTGTGCTAGACCCAAAATGGCCCCTGCAACAAGCAGGAACCTCACACAGCCACAAAAAGCGCAAAAAACAACTTTCACACTTTACACACACACACAACACAACACAACTGGCTCATCCACAATGTAAAAGCAGCTGTGCTAGACCCAAAATGGCCCCTGCAACAAGCAGGAACCTCACACAGCCACAAAAAGCCCAAAAAAATCAACCTTCACACTTTACACACACAAAATTCCACATACAGATTTGTGAGATTTTGTGTGTTTGTGTAGTTAGAGTGAAACACTACAGAAAGACACCACATCTCAGAAAGCTGCACAAATATTATTTTATTTTTATTTTTATATGAAAACTAAATTTAAAACTTCCTAAACTTTAAATGGCTAGGTCTAAAAAAGAACAACTAAAAAAACCCCAATTAACTATTTTTTTAAAGCTCCCAAAGGGGAAAAAAACTTACCCAATAGAACAGGGGCTTGGCAACTTTAAGACTTGTAGACTCCAACTCCCAGAATTCCTCAGCCAGCTTTGTTTTTACTGGCTGAGGAATTCTGGGAGTTGAAGTCCACAACTCCTGCCTGCATGATTGCAGGCAGAGAGTGGCTTGCTGATGGAATGGATTCAGGCAAGCGAAGCAAGGCAAGCGTTGCGATTACCAGCTAAGTTAAGCAAGCTGGAGGGGGAAAACTTTTTTCTTTTTACAGGGCTCTGGGCTCTGGCGATCCCAGCTGAGTTGCCTGATTAGCAGGCAACTCAGCTGGGATCGTCAGAGCTTGCAGAGTCACGTAAAAGGAAAAAAGTTTTTTCCTTTAACATGGCTCTGGCATCCCAGCTGAGTTGCCTGATTAGCAGGCAAAGCTGGGATCGTCAGAGCTTCGATCGCCAGAGCCATTTAAGGCTCGTTAGAGTCTTTTGGGCTGGTCTGCCTGGTTACAGGAGAACGACACCCGGCGTATAAGACGACCCCCGACTTTTGAGAAGATTTTCATGTGTTAAAAAGTCGTCTTATACGCGGGAAAATACGGTATGTGAAAAAGGCTCAACTGTGCCTAAAGACTTCATTTTGTGCTTGTTAGCAAACTATCACCAAATTTAAGAGCAACATGGCTGCAATTATATTAGAAAAGTGGTAGGGGTGGACAATAATAGGGGAAGGATGGTGTCAGCAGGGATCTAGAGGCAGGCCACCAGGCCCCATCAGTATGGAACAGTTTGATTTCAGAGATCAGGATGGACCTCATATTTTCCTCTTTTTTAAAAAAAAATGGTGGGCAGCTTCATTTTGCTGGTCCTATGGGGCATATGCAGGTACTTGTTGGGCTGCCTTTTTCCTGATTTTTTCGTTTTATATTCAGTATGTTTTACCTTTTATGACGTTTACTAGAATGGAAGGGTTTTTTGGGACTATTTGTTCTTACTGATTACAAATTATGAGTTTGGTGATTGAGGGTAGTCTATGAATGTTGCAATAAATAAATGTGATCCCAGCTGACTGCATCACAGAATTGAGAAAAATGCCACTCTGAACAGGATTTAAGAAGCTGATTCTTTCTTTGCTCCACTTTAAGGCTGCATAAGTAATGAAACTTGATCAAATCAAAAGCCTACCTACATGCACCCCATTCATCTATCTCAAATTCCTGATTCTTCTGCTTGCTAGCTAGCCCCATCACAGAAGGAGGTTGTACCAAAATTGCTAATTCATTCCCTCCCCTCTCTCCCCCCTCTCCCTCTCTCTGTGAGAGAGAAGGGGAGGGGGAGAAAGCATATTTTTGGATGAGTATTATTTTCCTCAGTGATTTCTTCAGGTTTTCTCAGAGGTTTTTTCAGAGAAAAGAGAACTAGTCTTCTGGACAATTAACATTTCCTGCAATTGGTGCTTTTATCTAAGGTACGGATCCCTGGGGATTCAAATTTATCATGCAATAGGGAACAATGAGCAGCTGACAAGAAAAATATCAGCTGAGGACACATTCGTCAGTCTGTGTTAGCTTGTGCCTTACCCCATTCTCACCCAAGAAGGCTGAAGTGGTCATACACTTGCACTCCTATCTTATATATTTTATTTATTTACATACAAATGAAGTCACTGCAGTCATTGAAGGTTATGAACCATCATGGCCCATCATGTGAGTTGGTAGATAGATATTGTTTTCACTTCCCAGTCCAGAGATTAGAGAGAGTACTACTAGCCCAAACCCAAACAGTTTTCATGTCTAGGGGATGACTGCAACCTGCATCTTCTTCCTCCTATTCCAGTTCATGAACCACTCTGCCACAGTGATTCTCACCCATGCTTGCACAGATATCCATATGTGCCTCTAAAAAAACACCTGTGTCTAAGGTTGTTCAGCTTATGCTCTTCTGTGTTCTTTGTACAACCAAATGGTCACAAAATTTTAACTCTACTATGAGTAACAAACCTGGCCATAATGGAATCTGCTCTTACTAGAATAAAGTTTTTGGAGACCTAGTTTGGTTTAGTGATTAAGGCACCAGGCTAGAAACTGGGAGACTGTTAAATTCTAGTCCCACCTTAGGCATGAAAGCCAGCTGAGTGACTTTGGACTAGTCACTCTCTCTCAGCCCAATTCGTCTCACAGGGTGATTGTTTTGGGGAAAACATGAGGAGGAAGGTGTGCTGGATATGTTCTCCACCTTGAGTTATCTATATAAATAAAAATGGAAATGTCTGTTTGTACATAACTGCACATCTCCGAAAGTTCTTCACCGATTGCTTTCAAATTTTGACACAACGTTGCATTCGACTACAGGTGAGTTTTTATATACCTATATTATATACATGTCACACCTGTGACAGGTAAAAACATGAAAAACATTGAAAGACATTGACAAACATTGAAAAACAGCGCCATCTGCTGGACTTAAAACCAACATGGCAGCCTCCCAGCCCTGATTACGCTCAACAGATTTCTGCTCCTTATAATTAGACTCTCCATATTGCTTCCAAGAAACTGCGCATTTGGAAGGAAGAGACGCCTGAGGGCCATATCCTGCCACCAGGCTCGGCAGGTAGGCAGCCGGCTCCCCGCCGGGAAGCCCTCGCTTCCGGCACTTCTAGGGCTGGGCGGGGCCCGCCCAAGCCTGGCTCTGACCTCCCCTCCCCTGGCTGCCCTGTGAACTAGCCTCGCCCGCCGCTGCTGCCCATCCCCCTCGCCAGCTGCTCTCGGGGCTCCCTCCAAAGAACACCTGGCAACAAGGCTGCCTGGGTCTGCCGAGTGGGAACCCTCCGTCCCTCACCTGGCCCGAATCGTGCCTGGCCCAGGGCTACCACGGGCCCCGAGGTCAGAAAGACCAACTGCTAACCGGCACTATGCGAATCCAGTCGGTGAGCGGGAGATGGAGGCAACTGGAGCCTCGGGATCCCCTTTGACCAGTGCTGCCTTTGATTCCCAGGTGGGCGCCCTGGCAGTTCACGGAGCCTACACGAAAATTTCGGCCTCTGGCAGAAAAGGGGCTCCGGGGAGGCTTCATGGGGGGGGCGGAAACGGACAGGAGGGAGGATGGCCAGCCCTCCTTTGTTTCACCTGGAAGAGTGGGGGATTTAATCATTCCTTTGCCCTTGGCAGGTGGGGGAGGAGAACTGCGCAGCAGGGATCCAGTGGGGTGTGTGTGACTCCTGGCTTTGCCACTTTCTTCCTTCGGGCGGGAAGCCCCAAACCAGCCTCGAACCCCCGCCGCACCCCCTCCCTCCCCCCCTTCCCTGCTATGCGTCTCCCCGTCAAGCCCCCAGAGAACATCTGTGTAGGGAGGACGGAGGGGGCCCCCAAGTTTCTGCTGTGGTGCGGAGAGCTGCGAAGGCCTGGCCTGAAAAAGTAAGGGCGATGGCGGGGGATGCAGAAGAGGCCGGGCCAGAGACAGAGATAAACAGAGAGAGAGAGGGAGAGAGAGAGAGAGAGACATAGAGATACAGAGAGAGGGGGAGAGAGAGACACATAGAGAGATACAGACGGGGGAGAGAAAGAGACATAGAGAGATACAGAGAGGGGGAGACAGGGAAGATTTTGTGGTTCCCATTGTTTTTTAGCAACCGGTTCTCTGCCCTAATCACCAGCTGGGTAGGCGTGGCTCGGGGGCTGTCATGTGACTGATGAAAGTGATTGACGTCAAGTTGGCCACGCCCACCAAATGTTGGTGGAGAGTTTGGAACACCAGCCTCGCTCTTTTAGCCCAGCAGAAGCACCAGACTGGGCCACAGCAATTCGTGGCCAGGTACAGCTAGTTTGTAATAATAATAAAGGTGGGATGCAAATAAATAAATAAATAATAAAAGCACCCCTGTACCATACTTTTCCTTCCATGTTAGCTCCCACTACTACATAGCCATGGAAGAGACCAGTTCCGTTTTGACATACTCCAGGATTATGATTTTCCAAGACTGTAGTATTGATAATGAGGAAAAAAAGGATACCAGTGAATATAATTCTTGCAATAATAATAATAATAATAATAATAATAATAATAATAATAATAATAATAATAATAATAATAATAATGTTTGCATGTTATTTCATTTTCTATCATATCTAGCTTCAGGCAAGGGGATTACCAGTGGGACTCCTAAAAGCAAAAACATGGGATGGAATAGCCAAGTTCATTCTATAAGAATAAAATGCTCTAACACATATCACGGATCATCCCTTCTGAATGATTAATTACAGACTATTTTTTTACATTTTACTAGTCACGTCAAAAACTCACTAAAGAAACCCTTTTTTATTTAAGATGGAAACTGCAACAATCATATAGGGAGACATCACCATAAAGCAAAAGTCGTAATGAGTCAGAACATATTCAAGGAGTTTCTACTGAGTTTCTTTGAAAGAAAAGGCTCTCAGGTCCCTCGTATATCCAATTTTGACATCATGTGAAATCTGATGCAAAAAAAAAAATACAGCCCCCACCCTCCAAAAAAAGATGGTCTACAGAGCTGGAAAGACAAGAGACATCAGAGATAAATATTCAACAATAAAAAATGCTGTTCACTAAGAGCAAAAGCTTGGATTTCAGATTATTCATATACAAATATAACCAGTCTGCTCCTTTCCACATTTCTAAGCTGATGTTCCTGTTTTCTCCAAGTTGATATCATAGGAATTTGAAGTTTGAAAGCATGCAAATACAAGTAGGTAAATAGGTACTATATATAAGCATGCGGGAAGGTAACAGCATTTGGTGTTTCGCTGTATGGTCTGTGTTGCGGCACAATATCATGCTGGCCTCACTCCAGGCAACACTGGCTCTTTGGCTTAAGAAATAGAGATGAGCACTGCCCCCTAGAGTCGGTCACAACTAGAGGGGTAAAACCCAAAGAGATACCTTTACCTTAACTTTATATTCATGTGCAAGTTTGATTCAAGAACACACTTACATCTTATATAGAAAATTACATTAAAAGCCACAAAATGAATTGCTTATGTTTGGAAAGGGAATTATGCTTACCTCTACAGCATGACTTTCTGTATTAATTATAAATATCTGTCCACCAGAAGCAGCCCAGATGGTTTCTTCCATCACAAGAAGACCTCTGACAGGAAGAACTCCCAATTTCACTATTTTCTGTGGTTCTGAGTTCCAGGTCCCATCTTTTGCAAAAAGAAATGAAAGACTTAATTTTTTAAAAAAAAAAACACATTTCATTTATATAATAATTACCTTGATATACTTATTAATGATAAAATATTCTTGCCTCAAATTGATTTTTTCTACTTTTTGTTCTCTTCCAAAACCATTTTTTTACCAAAGTATATAGCCAGAGGGTGGGTATTTAAAAGTACCGTATCGTATGTTTATTTTGGATCTTTTTTACATTGGGTTACTTGTTTTAAAATGTTTTACTGTTTTTATTGTGATATAGTTATAGTATCGAACTATAAGCTGCCCAGAGTCATTGACTGAGATGAGCGGCTACAGAAATTGAATGAATGAATGAATGAATGAGTGAGTGAGTCTTTAAACCCTTACAGAGGTATTGGCCACCCTTGCATGTCAGGGGGAAAGCTATTCAAAGCTATTTTTCAAATATTACGAGAGGAAGTGAATTGGATTGTTAAAAACAAAATCTAAGTTGTCACGCATTAGCATTTTAATGCTTCATTTTATAATTGGAAATATTCCACTAATTGCCAATCTTCCTCTTAACATTGGACAGTCTCCTTACACAACACAAAGAGAAAATAGGCGTTCAAAGTAATATAAAGCTAATTCTGGACAGTAACTCAGGATTTGTCATGAATTCCATTTAATTAAATCTAATATCCTTCTCTCTGCCTTCCAGCAATGGAGAAAAGTTCTCTTCTGTTTGATTTAACCAGTATTCATCTTACTGTTCAATAGCTTCCTTATTTTCTCTATTGTGTAGCACCATTGGCATTTCAACAGAGCTGCTAAATTGGTTCTGTGAACAGAGATTGTTAATTGAGTAGTGCAATGGTGCATAAACAATAAGATAAATGATTACATACTGCTTGTTTTTATCTCAGCAGAGCAAGACTAAAAATACACAGCAACAGTTAAAAGGGATTCAGTTTTAACACTTTTGAAATTAATGTATACTTCAGTGATTATTCACAATTACAGCTATCATCAACAATTGAAAGGATCCATATAGACCAGTGATGGATAACCTTTTTCGAACTGAGTGCCCCAAAGCATGCGCGTTCAAACCCCCAAAATGCAATGTACATGTCCTGCACGCATCCCACCCCTCTTCGCATGCGTATGTGCCCCCCACACGTGACCCCACACGTGACCCACTCCAATGCATGTATGTGCCCCCTGCATGTGCCCTATCCCCCTTGCACATGCACCCCTTGCCCCCCGCATGTGCGGCAGAGACCCAAAGACCAACTGGCCAGCGGGAGGTGTGCATGCATGCGCAGCAGAACTGAACTGGGGCGACGGCTCACGTGCCATCAGAGAGGGTGCTGCGCGCCACCTCTGGCATGCGTGCCATAGGTTCGCCATCACAGATATAGACTAAGAGCAAAACAAAAACTTTTCATGATATTATCATTGTAGCAATTCTTCCTCGGGAAAAGACAAAACCCTATTCAGTGTTTTAATTCTTCAACTGACATAGGTGCCATGGGAACAACTGAAATATAACACATGAGCTCTCTGAATGTGAGTGTTAAGCAGCATTAGAAGCTGAGAGAAATATATCAGTATTTCATTTTTTTTCTTCTGCTGATACTTAAACAAAGCTGGCAATGCCAGGAATTGTTGGCAAACTTGGATGAAAAATATTTTGACCTGCAGAATTAAGTAGTGCAACTTGGATTCTCCAATGTCAACGTGTACAATTATTATTGGGTCAAATCCTCTGTCCCAGCCTTTATTATATATCTGACAAAATAGGTCAGCATTTCATTAAGCTGCCTCTTCAGCATGATTGGAAAAGCAGCTTGAGCTGGCAAAGATTATAGTTACAAAACTGGGAGAAAAAGTGAGATTTCCTTTGTAATCTAGAGTAAGAATAATTTTGTAATTCTACTTGTATTTGCTGCAAAGGAAATTGGAAGCTTCTTTTATTTCATGTTAGTTTTTTCTTTTCCTTCCTTCCTTCCTCTCTTTATTATAACTGTTTCTTTTATGGTGTTTTAACTTTTGACTTTAGCAGATAGGTGGCTGTACAAATGTTTTAAATAAATAAAATTAGTTTGTAATGTTCTTGTAAAACTTTCAATAAAATTTATTTTAAAATGTTACAAACTGGGAGGCAACAAATGCTTATCTTGGAAGAAGGGAACACGGAGACCACTGTATATGCTTTGTTTAGATGTAAAAAGTGCTACAATCACAGCAACCCAAAGCCCATGCAAACTCTGCTGAATAGAGAGTTGCATTAAAGAGAGTGCATTGCTATGTAATGGATATGCTTTGATCTCTCTTCTTAATATATACCCAGCTACTTGTGATATAAAAAAAGAAGTTTTAAATATATGTTGCTGATAACTGATTGCACTATATTGAAAAATATACTATCCTACTATTAAGAATATTGAGAAGTTCAACTTTCACAATAAAATTAACAGAATTGAAGCAAGTACTTGGGAAATCTATGTCCTGTCTAAGATGACAATCTACCAGGCAGGTGTTTCAATATTTGTAATCTTGCTGCATAAAGAAACAAGAACTGAATATGTGTTTTGTAGATGCAAGGCTGAGGGAATCAAAATTTCTCCTCTAACAATTTCTCCATAAACAAACAAGATATTTCATAATAGTAAATCTCACACTATATTTAAAATAATTGTTGCATTAGAAGAAAATATTTGTAACTCATGATTGAATTGTGGAGTTCTTGGTGCTCTTTGATGTGATTGTTTACTTTGCAGACATCTGATTACTCAAGTTGGATTCACATTGATGAAGTTGGCTAATTGGGTAATGAAATGCTTGAAAGCAATCAACCACACTCACCAGGACACCAAGTAACCCCACTGATCATTATTTTGATTTAAATATATTAAAAGTTAACAAAGAGGAGTAAATAAGGAGCCTCATTTTTAACAAGTATATACTAGACCATTTTGAGGAAATCAATACATGGAACAGGACAAACTACTGGCTTAAACATTTAAATGTTCATTATTTTTCAATTAATGCTACAATAGTGCATGCATGCGCAAAATATAGCCTTAAAGCCATTTTATGTTACATCTTAAAATAGATATATTCATGCCACCTCTTAGAAAGATTTGGAATTAATTCTTTATAAACTAAACATACAGTATCTACATAGACTTCCCCATCCTACTGCTCTCCAGCGGTGAAAAGGCTGCAGTTCCCCTAATTTTCAGGCCAGATGAGCAAAAGACTTACAAGAAATGGCCAGCCCACCTGAATTCTCTTCAATTAGAAAAGACTATTGGAACTGTTAAAGCTCCTGTGAAAACTCCCATCAGAAGTGTTAATATATGTATGTTTGTGGCCCAGGAACCTGTTTCTAATGTAAGAGTTTCTATTCTCAATCTGCATGTCAAAATTGAGACATGTATTGCTTATGAAATTACAAACTAAGCAGATTTTTGAAATATATATGCAATGTTTGATGGTTACTGGTGCCAACAGCAATCCAAAGTGAAAATGTGAATATGAATTTAGAAAAAGAAACACAGCAACGAAATCTGTGTCTATAAATACTGCAACTCAGAAACCCTTCTGGATATCCCATAACATTCCTGTACCTTCCAATTTGGTGTAGATTGCAATGTTTCCATTGACTAGGCCAGCAAATAAATGGTGAGTCTTGTATGCTAAGCTCATCACAGTAGACTTCTCGGGAGCAAAGAAGTGTTGAAGACGGATTTTCTTGGAGCCTTGACTACTTTTGTAAACAGAGATGCTATTTAAGAAGAACAGGAAATACTTTAAAAATCATCATATAAAAAGGAAAAAGGAAAACCAATTCATTACATTCAAAAGTATATAGAGATTCTCAGTCATGCAAGTCATGGTTGTCCCAAAGGTGCTTTTTCAAGAGGCAACAGGACTTTCTGGTTTTTCTTTGAAGATGTTTCGCTTCTTATCCAAGAAGCTTTTTCAGCTCTGGAGCTGAAGAAGCTGGATCTTGGATGAGAAGCGAAATGTCTTCAAAGAAAAACCAGAAAGTCCAGTTGCCTCTTGAAAAAGCACTTTTGGCATTACATTCAAAAATTTCTTCCTCTCAATGCTTTTATGTTCTATGTTTTTGTAACATCTAATGCAGGGCTGTGTGTGTGTGTACACATATACACAAACATATACAGTAGATGTGATAGCACTGATGTGCTGGATGGCCAAACACAATGTTGTCATGGTATACCATATTGCTGATAACTGACTTGGCACTATTAGCAAAAATGTTCCATCACTGGAACATTCACCTGATACTATCTGTATCAGGTGAAACAAAAGAAATGGATTTATATGTGACTTTCCTACACACTCATGATTCTACATATGTCCACAGTCTCAAAAATAACGTTATTGAAGAATTTAGAATCCAAACCAAAACCTAATAAAGCTTAAGTCAATCTACAA
Source organism: Arizona elegans (assembly GCA_022577455.1). NCBI lineage: Eukaryota > Metazoa > Chordata > Lepidosauria > Squamata > Colubridae > Arizona > Arizona elegans. The sequence goes on along the minus strand of JAKOOJ010000001.1, from coordinate 205,564,362 downwards.
ACTCTATTTGTATACCATTTCAGAATTGACAAGAAGATAATTTGTCAGCTATGAAACACAATGCATAAATTCTGAAAGACTGGGAAAAAATCACAGGAATAATACATTTCTTCTAATGAAGGAAAAAGAATGCTTTCCACTTGGAATACAGTATTTTCTTTTTTATGCATAATTTTTCATTATCTAGATCTACAAATCATATATCTGAGGCTTTTGAATAAATACTACAGTATTTTTTCAGAGTATAAGACGCACCTTAGTTTTTGGGGAGGAAAATAAGAAAAAAGCCGATTGGCAGGTGGATTGGGCTCCCGGAATGCCCCCAATCAGCTGTTCCCAAAGGTGAATTTTAGGAACAGGTTCCTTGGTTTTGAACTCTGTGCCTTGCTTTTTTTTGCTTTTTTTTTCTGTCTCTGAAACTTCTGAAACTCTGTTTCAGAAAAAACTTTTTTCTGCCTCTGAAAGCCTCTGAAACAGAGCTTCAGAAAAAAAGCCTCTGAAGCTCCATTTGGGGGCTTCTTTTCTGAAGCTCCATTTGGGGGCTTCTTTTCTGAAGCTCCATTTGGGGGCTTTTTTTTCTGAAGGTCTGTTTGGGGGCTTTTTTTCTGAAGCTCTTTTTGTGGGCTTCTTTTCTGAAGCTTTGTTTCTAATGCTTTTTTCAGCCTCTAAAAGTTCTGTTTGAGAAGCTGGGCGGGGCTATATTCGGAGTATAAGATGCACACAGATTTTCACCCTCTTTTGGGGGGGGGGGAAGGTGCATCTTATACTCCGAAAAATATGGTACTTCTTTTTTGTTGGTCTACAGAACAACTGGAACCACAGTACATGGAATTTAGTGAAAGAATGAGAATGAAAAACTGAAAGATTGACCATCAGCACCTAAAACATTTAATTGTTTAAGGCCATATTACTATAAAATACTTGATATGTTTGCCTTAATTTACTTGTGGCAAATTACCAAAAATTACTATTTATTTTATTTCTGAACACATCCAGCTGCTTGCAAAGAATGGGAAATGATTTGTTTAAATGCAACATAACATTTTCTATAGGAATGTGCAGAGCTTTAAATAAATTAGATCTTTCAAAATAACTCTGATTAATTTAGCTGTTTGCTAGAAATAATTGATTAAGTGCAAAATTGTATTTTTAGCTATCTCTTTCTCTCTCTCTATCTCATTCATATACAGTTAAATAATCCACAGATATGAGACACAGATATGAAAAATACCTTCCTTCTTCCATGCCTAGACAAATAGTAGGCACGCTGAGGGGTTTTGTAGCCATGTCTCCAGATTCAGGAAACATATTATTTGATTCTTTGGATTTCTCATCTTCTGGAATATAGACCATACAGAGAATTCTTGACTCCACATTGAAGCATTCAATAAGCTTTGGATTGGAGTTTTGAAATGATACAATGGCGATTTGGCCCATTTGATTAGTACAACTGCCAATCTGTATCACAGAGAAAAGTTTTACTTTATTTCACAAGCAATATCTCTTTAACCAATAACATTCATGGTAAAGTTAGTTGCCAAAAATCATTTGGTTTTAAATAGTTAAATTAAGGAGTTTCTGGAAACTGGACATTAAAAGAAAACAATTATATACGTGTCTATCTTACTGACTGAAAATACGGGAAAAAATATTTCACTTGCTAACCACAGAGTTTTGTTCTCTAAAAGAAATATTCTTTATTTTTTTAACAGCATTAGGTATTACAAATATATACATAAATATATTTGTTTAATGTACAAGAAATAGTGACATTTCCAGCTTTTATTTGTTAATCCTACAATATAAACATAATTCTATATTGGATCATATTGCCAATGAGATTCAGTACCAGTGACTTTTTGCAAGCAATGCTGATGGTTTTAGGAAATTATTAACTTGCATGATTTCTGTTAAATATATTTCATACTTCTGCTCAGTCTACCTGTACAAGAAGTCACATGCCCACAACTATTTCTGATTTGTCAAATTATTTCCTGAATGCTCCTCAGTCATTCTCAGGATCAAAAGTCTCAACATTTTAAAATGTTAAGAGGGAATACACTTCAAAAGCAAGTGATGATTTGCAAAAATTCACATAGGTGAATATTGGGCACAGAAATCAACTTCAGGCCACAAAATATACTACTGCGTAATGTCAAAGGACTCACCCATGCCTGTACTTTCTTGTTAATATAGAATGGATGCTTATATCTTTCCTAACCTGGCTATGCCTCCAGTGGTGGGATTCAGCCAGTTCGCACCACTTCGGGAGAACCGGTTAACTTTCTGAGCAGTTTGGCAAACTGGTTGTTGGGAGAAATTATTAGGGTAGAGAACTGGTTGTTAAATTACTTGAATCCCACCATTGTATGCCTCCCATTCTAACAATTTCTAAGAAAAGAAGTCTCAAGAAAGGCTTATAATGAGAAAACTGCCCTGCTGCTTTCATGCATTAAGCATCATCTGTTCTTTACTCTATTCAATTTTCATTTTAAAAAAGCTAAAACCAAATGAGCAGACTTTTTTTAAGAATACAGAGTCATCAGTACGTTATCCAGCTTTGTGTATCTGTATTTGTATCTGCATACAAGATATATATATATATATATATATATATATATATATATATATATATATATATATATATATATATATATATATATATATATATATATCTTTTACGACCCTATAATCCCTTTTAATCAGGGGGAAGTCAGGGCAACTGAATAGAGCTGAGCATTTACTGGCTGGATGCCCCTCCTGATGCCTATGCGGAGTTCACAGTAGATATTTTCTTTTTTGCCCTGATAGAGAAACATCTGTCTCACTGCCTAGGATTGAACTTTCAATCTTCTGAGAGGAGGGTGAGCACATTCACATCTAGGCCACCGTGCCACATATCGAAACTGAATTTGCAAAAGTGAATTCATTTTCAGTCTATTATTCCATTCTCTATAAATACTATTATGTGAACTTCGAAAAAATTAAATTCTTACCCACAGAAAACCATACTCAGTAGAAAGAGAATCAGGGTCACTTTCTTCACATAAACAAGGTTCAGGATTATAAGCAGCACATTCAACCTTAACACACAAAATAAAAATCGTTAGTAAAAATCTCATATATTTTGCTATGGCAATAAATAAATAAATAATGCTTTTCTGACCCACTGCTAGTAAAACTGAAGCCAATGAGTAAAAGAAAAATGTTTTCTATTTTGCAACTTCATGTGGCTCTAATACAAATGTATATTATTAACCACTTATTCTGTCTAACAGTTTTATGTTCTATGTCAATTTTGGATTTTGACATTAAGTTAGTAAAAAATGCTTACAGTCCAAATAACTGATAAAGAGGAAATAAACTTAACTTTAGGTAAAGTAACTTAGCCCATGCATGTTTCAATCTGTTCATTAGCTATTTAGCAAACAAAACTAATATTTACCTTAAATTCCTGTTGTTTGGCCATCATCACAGGCATGTGTTTCACAAGGAGTGGGTGTTTCTCTTTTTTAATCTGATTCCCATCATCATCTATACAGAACCAACCCAGCAGATTTTCATCAGCTGTAATGGCAAAAGGGAAAAAAGGAATGTCTTTGTTTTCAATGTTATTGCTATGTTTTTATGTTACCAATTAAATACAAATAGACGCATATTTTCTAGTAACTGTTTCTGTAGAATAACCAAGAAAAATATTTTCTTTTAAAGGTTCACAAAGATGTTTTATAAAGACATAAAGGTTAATAATGAGAAGTTCCAGAGAAACTTTGCAGCCTTACGCTGCTTATTCTAGAAGGCAACATTTATGCATTCAAAAGTTTTAAAAGATAACATTTTAGAAGATAACCAATATTTATAAAATCTCTATAGAGAAAATTCCCTCATGCAGATTTCTATTTAAAAACGATCTTCCAAAAATATATTAACTTTGAATAGTAGCGTAAAGGAGTTTTCGCATGCACACAAAGAGGTGTGGTGGTTTGGTCCTTCTTCAGATATTAACTGCAGAGTATTAGGCTACGTCCAAAGTAAAATAAATACATCAGTATAATGAAAATATATAGTATTATATATGTATGTGTGTGTGTGTGTGTGTGTCTGTGTGTTTGTTTGTTTTCTGAGGTTTTCGTGGGTATTTGTATGTAGGTCTTTGGTTATTCGGTTTTTCTCCCGCGTAAAATTGGAAGTGTCTTGGCGACGTTTCGACGAAGTCTCATTCGTCATCTTCAGGTTGGTGTTTTCGGCTTCGTGCTTCTAGGAGCAATGTGAGATCGCAGCTGTTTCTTCCTTTTAACTGCTAGTGGGGGTGTGAACTGATTGGGTGTGAGCTTGGCTGTGTTCTAATTGGGTGGAGGTGTGTTCTGATTGGATGGGGGGTTGGCTGTGCTCTGATTGGATGGGGGTGTGTTCTGTTTAGTGGGGGCTTGGTTGTGCTCGTGTTAGTCTGAGTTGCAGGGGGATTTGAGCTGGTGAGCTGCATTGCTGTTGTTTGGCTTCTCGTTCTTGGTCGTGCCACATCTTCATGGTGGGTGTGAGTTTGCTTCATGTATGGATTGGAGGGATTTAAAGTGGCTAATGATGTAGCTGTGGTCTGGCTTCTGGTTTGTGGCCGTGCTTCATCGGTGTGGGTTTGCTTTTTGTGTGGATGTGTGGTGGTGACATCCTGTGTGGTTTTCGTGAGTGTGGGTCTGGTGTCATTCTTTGTGTTAGGGATTCATTTGTCAATGAGGGCGGGTTTCCAAATGGCTGGTAGGCGGGAGGTATCATCTCATTTTTCATGCTGTGTGGGTGTTTTTCTATCTCGATGGCTTCTCTGATTATTCTGTTGTTAAAGTGTTCAGTTTTGGCGATAGTTCTGGTCTTTTTAAAGTCAACATCATGTCCTGTGGCTTTAAGGTGCTGGACCAGGGAAGAAGTTGGTTCCTCTTTTCTGACTAAGTTCTTGTGTTCTTCAATGCGTGCACTTATTCTTCTGGTGGTTTGTCCGATGTATGTGGTGGGGCAGGCGGTGCATGGGATTTCATATACTCCTTGATTTTCTTGATTTTCTCAAAATTGAGTTAGAAGAAGGAGTATATGAAATCCCATGCACCTCAGAGAGGCCATTGAAATAGAGAAAAGACCATATTGTATGAATAAACATGATGACACTTGCCGTCTGCCTACTATTTGGAAACCTGCTCTCATAGACAGACGAATCTTAACACAAAATATAAACCATAGATCAAAGATTCACCATAATGACTGTGTTGCCACCATTTCCAGCATAACTTATCCATTAACCCACAACCAAGCAACAGCGCTTCCACCCAATCAAAATACAGCTACATCATCAGCCAATCAGAATACAACACTGTCCACCAATCAGAATACACCTTTGCCTCTTTTCATAGAAAAACGTCAGTTACGATCACATAGTTTGCCCATAAGAACCAAACCGAGAACTTCAGCCAGAAGATGACGAATGTGATTTTGTCGAAACATTGCTACTACCCTTTTAAGGATGTTTACAATTACACAGGAAGAAACCCGAGATATTAACTGTACACACACACACACACACACACACACACACACACACACACATATATGTGAAAAATTAAAATCTCTGGTGTTTTCCCGCGTCATATTAAATAAGTTAAAATATTTAAAATTCTGGTTAAAATCCCATCTTAAAATCTTCTAAAAATCCTTACAGAGCACTCTGCAAGGTCCTTTAAAACCTTAGCTAAAATCCTACCAGTACCTTAAAACTTTTTCTTTATAGCAACGTTTCGACAGGCTCACAACCCTGTCATCTTCAGGCTCTTATCTAGTTTAGAAGCTCTGGGTGTGTTGCGAGGTCGGAGCTGTCGCTTTTCTATGTTTGCTGCTGCTGACGTATGCTGGTTAGCCTGTAACTCTGTGTTGTGATTGGAGGACAGCAATTTTTCTTCCTGCTTCCTCATCCTGGCTGTTTGGCTATGTGTCACAGGCCTAACTTTCTCAGGTTCTCTATTATTATCTGTCTGCTGTAGAGGGGAAAGGATTCTGGTAGGCATCACAGCACCCTTGATTGTTAGTTGAGATCTCAGCCTGTCTTCTGGCTCGATCCTCTCTCTCTCCCTATTGCTAGCCACCCTCTGCAAAGAAGGAAGAATTCTGGCAGGCCTTACACTGGTTGCTTGTTGGAATCTCTTCCTCTCTTCTGATGTTAACACTCGAGTTTCTCTCAGTGCAGGTCCCCAAATACTTGATAACCTAGAGGCATCATCCCGTCTGTTCATATTCTGCGGCCTCTTTTCAATTTCGATGGCCTCCCTGATTATTCTTTTGTTGAGATTTTCCTCTTTCGCCACTGTTCTGGTTTTATTAAAATCAATATTGTGTCCCATCGCCTTCATGTGTTGTACCAAAGAAGAAGTTTGCTCTTCTTTCCTCACTGCATTTTTATATTCTTCTAAACGCACATTTATTCATCTATTTGTCTGTCCAATATAAGATGACTGACAGGAGGCAGTCATCTTATACATGGCACTTCGTATATCCCCTGGTTTTCCAACTCAATTTTATCCTTAGGGTTTCTCACCATCATCGATATTTTTCTATCTGTATGGAACACTGTTTTTATTTTTTGTTTCCGTAATATCTTACTAATTTTGTCAGTGGTCCCTTTTATATAGGGGAGGATGGCAGTGCCCATATTCTGTTCTTCTTCTTGGGTTTTGCTCTGTCTTACTGTCCCTTGCTGGATTATAGTTCTAATTCTATTTTCGTGGAACCCATTTTCCATTAATACTTCTGTGAGGGTCTTAAGCTCTGTTTGCTAGACGTTTAGTTCTAGTGATTAAAGTTTTTGCCACTGAACTTATTTGTGAGGGATGATGGTGTGAGAGTGCATTCAGGTAACGATTTGTACGTGTCTTCTTTTGGTAAACACTGTGTCCTAGGGTGCCATCACTTCTCTTATCTATTAGTACATCTAGGAATGGGAGTTGATTTTCCTTCTCCATTTCCATAGTGAACTTTATCTTCGGGTTCATGTTATTCAAGTGTGCTAGAAAATTGTCTAGCTTGTCTTTTCCATGAGGCCAGATGACAAACGTATCATCTACATATCTGAGCCATAATTTTGGTTTATAGATAGTTTGTTCCAACGCTTTAATTTCAAATCCTTCCATGAACAGATTGACAATAACTGGGGAGAGCGGTGACCCCATTGGTGCCCTTTGCATTTGTTTATATCTTTGCCCTCCGTACATGAAATAGGTGTTAGATAGGCAATGCTCTGCCAATTCTATGATGTGGTTTGGTGGCTGGTATTTGTTTTTGATCGTTGCTAGAGCTTCTGTAACAGGTATTTGGGTGAACAATGAGTTCACATCGAAGCTTACAAGTAGGTCACCCTGCTCTATACGTTGGTTTCTCAGAATTTCTATGAGATGATATGAGTTCTGCACATAGGAAGCAATTGATTCTGCAAATGGATGTAGTTGTTTGGTTAAGTATCTAGCCAAGTTTTGTAGCGGAGAGCCTATAGAGCTGACTATAGGTCTGAGGGGTATGCCCTCTTTGAAAAGAGGCTGCAGAATATGAACAGACAGGATGACGCCTCTAGGTTATCAAGTATTTGGGGACCTGCACTGAGAGAAACTCAAGTGTTAACATCAGAAGAGAGGCAGAGATTCCAACAAGCAACCAGTGGTGTTGTAAGGCCTGCCAGAATTCTTCCTTCTTTGCAGAGGGTGATTAGCAATAGGGAGAGAGAGCGGATCGAGCCAGAAGACAGGCTGAGATCTCAACTAACAATCAAGGATGCTGTGATGCCTACCAGAATCCTTTCCCCTCTACAGCAGACAGATAATAATAGAGAACCTGAGAAAGTTAGGCCTGTGACACATAGCCAAACAGCCAGGATGAGGAAGCAGGAAGAAAAATTGCTGTCCTCCAATCACAACACAGAGTTACAGGCTAACCAGCATACGTCAGCAGCAGCAAACATAGAAAAGCGACAGCTCCGACCTCGCAACACACCCACAGCTTCTAAAGTAGATAAGAGCCTGAAGATGACAGGGTTGTGAGCCTGTCGAAACGTTGCTATAAAGAAAAAGTTTTAAGGTACTGGTAGGATTTTAGCTAAGGTTTTAAAGGACCTTGCAGAGTGCTCTGTAAGGATTTTTAGAAGATTTTAAGATGGGATTTTAACCAGAATTTTAAACATTTTAACTTATTTAATATGACGTGGGAAAACACCTGAGATTTTAATTTTTCGCATACACACACTCGTGAAAACTTAAGAAGACACACACACACACACACACACACAACACACACACAACACACACACACACACATATATATACCGCCCTGAGTCCTCAGGGAGAAGGGCGGTATATAAATTGGAAATAAAAAATAATGTATGTATGTATGTATGTATGTATGTATGTATGTATGTATGTATTTGAGGAACACATTTTGCATTAAAAGAATAACAAGAGGGAGAAAAAGGGGAAAGGGAGAGGGATTTTTGCCAGCAAAAAGAACCACATACACATAGAATAAAATAGCAAAAGGATACACAAAGAAGCTCAAATCAATGCCTAATATAAATTAGCAAAAGCCTGACTACATCTAGCTTCATATTTTCATTAGAGGACTAATGTCTTCTGTGTTTCTGACCCTTTCCCAGGACTGAAATAGTTGGTCCTTAGCAGCAGAAGCCAGTCATGGAGATTCCCTGCAAATAGAACTGAAATCTCTCTTCTCTCAATTGATTTCTCTGAGTTTTCTAAGTTTTGCCAAACCCTGGTCACTATCTAGGATAAATAATTTATTAGCTCATTTTCTGTAAGTGTTCCTCTCCTTTGCCACAATTATTCACAAGGCACAATTAACTCTCCTTCAGTTTAATTTATGTAACTTTTAAGCACAGGAAAAGAAAATCTTACCTAAAGCAAGCTTAGCCATTTGTAAACTTCTGATCCACGACTGTTTGATGGCAGGTGTAAATGTATTGAACACAGCCGTAAAGAAAGTAGGCCGTCCTGATCTATTAAAATTAAAGAAAATAAGTAATAGTGCATATTCCAGTTACACAATATAATAAAAGTATGCCATATACTCTTTTGGCAGAAAGAAAACAAAGATTCATTAGCTGCAACTGTTAGCACTAAATAAATTATTATACATTCTATTGAACAGCATTAGTTTTTCTTTCAACGTTGAGAGGAACACTTTCATAACTTGCAAATAGGTTTTATTTAATACCTATCTAAGTAAAGACCTATCAACTCTCCCAGAGTTGGGAAAGAACAAGAGGCTGCCATTCATCGTCACTGTATCCCATTATTCTGACTCCATTCATAGCATAAATTTATTTATTTATTTATTTATTTATTTAATTTGTATACCGCCCTTCTCCCAAGAAGGGACTCAGGGTGGTGAACATCCAAAATTAAAAAACATACAAATGCAAAAGTTAAGATAATTAAAAGAATTAAATCACTGGCTACCCAATTTAAAACCCCAAATCCATAAAATTTAAAATCCCAATTAAAAACCATTTAGGCTAGGCCGCCTTGATGAAATAAAAATGTCTTCAGGGCTTTACGGAAGGTCCGGAGGTCCGGGATCAATCGTATTCCAGGAGGCAGCTCATTCCACAGGGCGGGTGCCCCCACAGAGAAGGCTCACCCCCTGGGGGCCGCCAGCCGATATTGCCTGACCGACGGCACCCCAAGGAGGCCCTCTCTGTGAGAGCGTATTGGCCGGTGGGAGGTTATCGGTAGCAGCAGGCGGTCTCGCAAATACCCTGGCCCTAAGCCATGGAGCGCTTTAAAGATGAGAACCAACACCTTAAAGCGCACCCGGAAGACCACCGGGAGCCAATGCAGCTCGCGCAGGAGAGGTGTTACGTGGGAGCATCACGTCGCTCCCATAACCACCCGCGCGGCCGCATTCTGCACCAGCTGGAGCCTCCGGGTGCTCCTCAGGGGGAGCCCCATGTAGAGAGTGTTACAGTAGTCCAGGCGTGACGTAACCAAGGCATGAGTGACTGTGCACAAGGAGTCCCGATCCAGAAAGGGGCACCACTGGCGTATCAGGCGAACCTGATAAAAAGCCCCCCTGGCCACGGCCGTCATATGCTCTTCTAAAGACAGCCGTGTGTCCAGGAGGACGCCCAAGTTGCGAGCCCCCTCTGTGGGGGTCAGTGACTCGCCCCCAATAGCCAGCGATGGCACCAGCTGGCTATACCGGGACGCCGGCATCCACAGCCACTCAGTCTTGGAAGGGTTGAGCCGAAGCCTGTTCCTCCCCATCCAGACCCTCACGGCCTCCAGACACTGGTCTGGACACTGATCAATGTCCTATATTGGTAACCTTGTATAGCCTTTCAGGCAATTGTGGTCTCCTTGCACTGAGAAATACAAGTTGTGTCAGAGTTGTGATACTATCCCTTTTACTGCTGCTTTGTAAAATCAAAGCTGGCAAATTGGTAAAGTATTGGCATACTGAAACAGGGTTACAGAAATTGACTAGAATAGGATTTCTTATAATTTCTGAAATATGTTAGAGAATAAGAAAATAATAAGCAATCAGACTGAGGCGGGCACAACTGTTCATTCTCATACAAGGAAAGGCAATTTTGATTTCTTATGAAGTTCTGGTTTTTAAAAACTGTATCGAATATCTAGAGAAGAAAGATTGCTGGCTCAAACTACAGGTAATCCTCAACTTACGACCATAATTGAATTCAGAACTTTTGTTGCCGAGACATTTATTGAGTTTTGCCCCATTTTACAACTTTGCTTGTTATATTTGTTAGTGAATCACTGCAGTTGTTAAGTTAGCAACATGGTTGTTAATGGCTTCCCCATTGACTTTGCTTGTCAAAAGGTCACAAAAGGTGACCACATGACCCCAAGGCACTACAACTGTCATAAATACAAGTTCAGATGGCAAGCATTTGAATTTTGATAATGGGATGCCATAATAGTTTTAAGTGTGAAAAATGGTCATAAGTCACTTTTCTCAGTGCCATTGTAACTTCAAATGGTCACTAAATGAACTGTTGTAGGTCGAGAACTATCTGTATACACATATACAGAAAAGACACTGAACTAAATAAACACAGCATCAGTTAGCTAGTGGAATTTTATTTCAGTTCCCTTGGACACCTAAAACGCTTCCTACTTCTGTACTTATGAGGTGCATATTGTCTACTCACATCTTGAACATGGTATAAATTATGAGGTACCGTTTGCCTGGAGCTTATTACGCAGCAATGGAGAGCTGGAAAATTGCTGCCAGAAAAATGTCTCACACAAAAAGACAGATCCTATCAAGATCTGCTTCTGAGCACATGGTTATCATCATTATTTTGAAACACTAAACATAATCTTCCTTCCTCCTACCCAGAAGCTACATTTTACTGTGTTGACTTTCATGCCAACTTCCCCTCAAGGGCTTTCCAGAAAATGTATGTCCTCTGTAGTTCAAGGTTGCTACTAACTTGTCCTGTTTTCCTGGAAGCTGAAGTTGAATTCGACAGCGGTCTGCGGCTCTAATTTCATCTTCTTTTTTCAAAATGAGTTTCTGTAAACCTGAGGTCCAATCATGAGCCACTGACTGATTTAAATTCTGGTGGAACAACAACGACAACAAGAACAAATGTTGAAGTTCATATAATGTTACATTAAGTTTATTTTTTACGTTGCATCAAAAACCTGTGAAGCTGCACTACAAACCATTTTAAGATACACCATCAGAATTTAAGCTAAAAAAATTTTTGCAGATGCAATCTGGAGAGGCCTTCATTAACAAAAATCTACTGCCATTCTATGTAATTTTTATTTGAAAGGAACACAGGCACAGACATATTGTAAAGCATGGATTAAAACAAGAGAAAAAAACCCACGTCAGTAGGATTAAATAATGCTTAAACAGACCTGATGGCTTAATGCTCTATGCTAAAGAAACACTGCTATTAACTCATGATACAAGCACATGACATTTTTCTTGAAATCACTGAATAAAAATACCTTATTGACTATCCTATGCTTAGATTGCATATATGCAAATAGATTAAGTACAACAAACTCAGCAAGGCATCGCTAATCTACTTACAACTCTACAGTTTACCATTTAACAATAATCGCATTAACATCGCATAAAAGAGTATAGGTGTTTGCTTAATCTGGAAACTTAATTCTACATCCATTTACTTGTTACCTGGTAGTTTCCCTTCAGGCTGCATATTAGTTGACTGATTTGGCCAACTACATTCAAGTCATGTAAGAGGTTCTGCAAATCATTGTACAGTTGCCCTGGTCCCATATAAAGCTTATCTGAAACACAAAAATATGCCATTAAATGTATGCATAAAGTAAGACAGTTATTAGAAATTGCAACCAAAGTTACAAGAATAGTACCTAAAGTGGATATAAAAAGTCTATACACTCCTGTTAAAATGCCAGGTTTTTGAGATGCAAAAAAATAAAATAAAAAGTCAGATCAAGATAAACCACTTCAGATTTTTTTCCACCTTTTAATACAATTTATAAGTTATACAATTCAATTGAAAAGCAAACTGAGATTTTGTAGGGGGAAAATAACAATAAAATAATGTAAATAATGAGGTTGCATAAGTGTGCACATTCCTTATAAGTAGGGATGTGGCTGTGCTCAGAAATAACCAATCACATTTGAATTGATGTTAAATAGTAGTCTGTACATACCTGCCACCAATTAAAGTGACTCTGATCAAGCCCATATAAAGTTCAGCTGTTGTAGGGTTTTGCTGTGGTTTACTTTGCCTCTTATAACAAAAGCCATGGTTTATGAAGATGTCATTGGAAACAGTGGTGGGTTGCTACTGGTTCGCCCCGGGTCGGGCGAACCGGTAGCGGTGGTGTGGGAGGCTCCGCCCACCCACCCCGACATCTCTGCGCATGCTCGGAAGCGTCACACGCACGCCCACGAGCGAACTAGTAGCGGCCGAAATTGAAACCCACTACTGATTGGAAAGTATCAGACAGGAGAAGGATGCAAGAAAATTTCCAAGGCATTGGATATACCATAGAACAGGAATTGAAAACAACTTGATGGCACATAATCAGTCTATGCACTTGCATGTTTAGTTATAGAGTGATTCAACATAAATAATTAAGCAGTCTATATATGTTTGTTTATATACAGATTTAGGAACATTTTGCCATGTGACTTTGTGTACCTGTCTCATGAAATGGTACAAATTGAGAAATCCTATCCCATAAGGCTTTTCTTGGTAGGAAGCCCTATACTAAGAATAGTCTGTTCATGACTTTGTGCCAATTAAAATGGTAGAAATAGGGCAGGTTGGGATTTTCTCATTTCCAGCCATATTTCAACCCAGCTGTTTCCACTCTGTGAAAATAGGCACCACTGGTGTGAGAACCACCTTGAATATATTCAGGTGCATGCATGCTCACACAGACAGATCAAAAACATGGGATTGACAAAGCAATGCAGCCTGTCCTAATATGAAACTATCTGTGATCTAAATAATATGAAAATAATTGTGGTTGTTAGTGACCCAACCATTGTGTAGATGTGATCTACCCATAATGCAAGAGCAGACTTACATAGCAACAGAAGGTTATTTTTTTTCACCTTGTCAAACATTCAGAAGCAAGGTTTATATTACAAAAAAGAAACCAAACCAAGAATCCTACAGAAACAGAGTTCAAATAAAGGAAAGCTTTCACTAATGATTTAGATGTTGATCTCCAACAGACTGACATAAAATAATCCCGTATTAATATTAAAGTTGGGGATCAAGGAACTATGTTCTTTTAGATGTTCTTCCTCTATAAACTTCCTGCATCTCTTTTATGTGTGTGTGTGTGCGTTACATAGGCTCTTTACACACTTAACAATAGTTGCCACTAACCCTGTGCTTTTCCTTGGTTACCTCCGAAATTGCCACCCACTCCCGGTTGTCAGGCCCAGTAATTGAACAATCTGAACAACAGAGGAGATTCTGATGTTTGCTTGGCATGATAAATCCAATTAAATTTACAAAACAGAATCACAAAAAAAAACTGCATTCTCAGTTGGACTGAAACATGATTATGTACTAAACAAGCTCACAAATGATGATGATGGGAATTAAAGTGACACTGAAATTTGATGTTTAATTATATAGAGGTAAATACAGTGATTTAGGGAATTAAACATTGTTCTAATAGATATAAAAGCATAATCTTTAACTAATCTTCTCAATTAATCTATTATGTAAAACTCATGCAATCCCCAAAATTGGCAAAGTGAATCTAAATCAGTTTCCCCAGACGTAAGTAGCACTAGTGACCTTAAAACAGTACCTAAAACCATGGAGAGGAAAGGTACGTCAGGTCACCTAGCCTGACCCTTTGCTTAATGCAAAATCTAATAAAGCACATCTGATGACTATACAGCCTCTGTTTGAAAATCTACAATGAGGGGAAAGAAACCATTTCATAAGGAAACTTGTTCCACTGCTTGAGCGCTTTTCCTGATGATATTTTTCCCCGTAATATCTAATCTAAATCTATTTTCTGAAGAGTCCTACCCTACAGGACAACAGGAAACAGTTCACTCCCTCCTCTAGATGACCTCCTTTTAGAAACCTGTACAAGTTTTGTACAAGTAGTCCTTGATTTACAACTATTCGTTTAGTGACCATTTGAAATTACAGCAGCACTGAAAAAAAAGAGACTTATAATCTTTTTCCCACTTATGACCATTGCAGCATCTCCATGGTCACATGATCAAATTCAGACACGTGGCAACAGGCTCATATTTATGACGGTGCAATGTCATGTGATCACTTTTTGTAACCTTCTGACAAGCAAAGTCAAAGGGGAAGCCAGATTCACTTAACAGCTGTGTTACTAACTTAACAAGTGCCGTGATTCACTTAACAACTGTAGCAAGAAAGGTCGTAAAATGGGGCAAAACTCACTTAACAACTGTCTCACTTAAATTTTTCAATTATGATCCTAAGTCAATGACTACCTGTATACTTCCTCTCCCAAATGGGAACATCAATATGTCTCTTAATTTAATTAATTTGATAGGAGCGCCCGATCAAATCCTGCACCTGTTAATAGCAGCATCCCCCAAGGCAGCATTCTAGGACCAACACTCTTCCTATTATACATAAACAATCTTTGTGATCATATTATAAGCAGCTGCGTTCTCTTCGCCGATGATGTAAAACTATTTGACACCACAGACAATGCTGCTACCCTTCAAAAAGACCTTGACTTTGTGTCGGAATGGTCAAACAATTGGCAACTCCAAATCTCAACCAACAAATGCTCTGTCTTACACGTTGGCAAAAAGAATCAGAACACAAAATACAAGCTGAGTGGGCATGACCTTGTAGATGACCCTCACTCTGTCAAGGACCTTAGATCGAATGATCTAAGTGCCAAAGCCCACTGTAACAACATTGCCAAAAAGGCATTAAGAGTTGTAACCCGAATCTTGTGTAGCTTCTTCTCTGGTAATATTACACTATTAACCAGAGCATACAAAACATTTGCTAGACCAATTCTCGAATACAGCTCATCTGTCTAGAACCCACACTGCATATCGGACATTAATACAATTAAACGTGTCCAGAATTATTTCACAAGAAGAGTCCTCTACTTCTCTGCTCACAACAAAATACCTTATGCCACCAGACTTGAAATTCTACGCATAGAAAACTTAGAACTACGATGCCTTCGGTATGACCTAAGCGCGGCTCATAAAATTATCTGCTACAATGTCCTACTTGTCAATGACTACTTCAGCTTCAACCACAACAATACAAGAGCACACAATAGATACAAACTTAAAATGAACTGTTCCAAACTTAATTGCAGAAAATATAACTTCAGCAACAGAGTGGTCAATGCCAAGAATGCACTACCTGACTCTGTGGTTTCATCCCAACCCCCCCGCCCCCCAAACTTTAACCTGTCAGCTCTGTCCCACTGGGCTGCCATTCGGGGAGAGGAGAGAGAACCAGCCACAGGAAAAGCCACCCAGAGCCCGACGCCAATGTAGTTGCTGTATTCCAGCCACAGATGAGACCAGAATCATCCCTGAAACCCCAATACCATCTCACTAGGCTATGAAATGACACAGACCCATGACGAAACAGAACGCAGCCATTTCTTCTGCCGATTCATTGTTGGGGGGAGACCAGCTGACGTTTGGTGCAATATGCAAATGACATTGCTGACAAGGCCACAGGAAATTGGGGATGGCAAACCACCATTGCTTGCTGACACGAGGAGGCTGCAAACAGGGGTGGCTGGAGGGTGGGGCCATGGGGTGGAGCTGAGAAGGGAAGTGGGAACCTTTAAAAGGTGGTGGGGAGCACAGAGCAAACAGAGCTGACAATGTTTTCATCTTCACAGGTGTTTGTTGGAGCGTGCCGGATCGCTATATAAAGACTCATCACAGCAAGTCTGTTTGAATTGTTTTCTTTACTGGAGCGAGCCAGAACCTGACACTAAGACTGTCTACTGTTGACCTCACCCCATTCCTAAGAGGTCTGTAAAGGGCGTGCATAAGAGCACCAGCATGCCTACCATCCCTGTCCTAAATTTTCCTCTATTTGTATCTATTTGATGTATTCAATTCATGCTTATACACACACACACACACACACACACATATATATAAACCTAATATGTACTTGACAAAAATAAATAAATAAATAAATAAATAAATAAATAAATAATAAAAAATAAATAAAAATACAGTTGCTAGAAAATAAAAGCAGAAGGGTTTTATTGTATTAAAGTTGTGTTACTGGACACTATTAAAATAAAGATAAACTAGATAGGCCTTTGGTTTGAGCCAGTTCAGTTCTTTTACATTCTTATGTACTCAAGCCAACACATGTACAATGAAAAGCCAAGCTAAATTAAAACTTTACCACAACATCTATAGCATATCAAAACAAGTATCCTTGGAAGCAGTGAGTTTGAAGATGCGGCAAACATAATGTTTATATTATTTCCCTAAAAAAAAAAATCACAGAGAGGCAGAAAAAAATAAAATAAGAGGAAATGAAAGCATTAAAATTAAAACCTGATTTTTCATATTAAAGAGAAAGAGGATATAAGGATATAAATCCCGTTCCCATTAGTTAGAGTAGCACGAATTGGGACTATGTAATGTTTCAAAAGAGGTGCTTTGCAACACATGAGAAACATTAAGGCAGCCATGTCTTTTGCAAGCCTTCTGCAGCTTTCAACTATCTCCATATGTTTGTACATGCACAGCCATTTTGCTTCCCTGAACAAAGACAGTCACAAGCAGCCCAAAAAGCAACCACATGAGCCAGGATAAAGATGTAGCTGCTTTAATGATTCAAGCAAGCTTGCTTTGTCTGCATTCCTCCACATTGCAAAATACCTATTATGCAGGATTGGTGCTGCCTTTCAATGTTCTTTTATAGAGATCAAGCCAATATTGTCACAGTAATATCTTTTGTTTATAGCAACACTTAGACTTATATATTGCTTCATAGTGGTTTTACAGCCCTCTCTAAACAGTTTACAGAGTCAGCACATTTCCCCCAACAATCTGGGTCATTTTATCCATCTCGAAAGAATGGAAGGTTGAGTCAACCTTCAGCCTGGTGAGATTTGAACCGCTGAACTGCAGCTAGCAGTCAGCTGAAGTAGCCTGCAGTACTGCACTCTAACCATTGCGCCACCTCGGCTCTTTATTGTTTATCAGTAGATTAATATTGTTAGATTTCAATTTAATTCAGCAGGACAGTTTTAAGGTATCCTGGCACCATGGAATTTAACGTATGTTGTGAAATAAAGAGCAGGCACATGCCATTATACACACTTTTTTTCTCTTCATAACCCTTCACATTTCTTAGAAAATCTAATCATCTCTATAAAAGTAGAACAGAGCAGCTAGCTGTCTTTTCTCCAAGAAACTAAAGAGTTTGCAAATGGCATATAAAAAGCTAAATACTTACTGATTTGGTTTATACCTCACAATAAGTTATTTGCTTAACAATGAGCATAGATCAAAATTGGCTTTAACTCAATGTAATAAGCTAGAACACATCATTTATAAACAAGTCATATCCATGTGTAAACCCAGTTACTGTGTGCACTTAACAACGAAAACTCATTCAAGTATCAAGTGCTCAGGGATTTCTTCTGACTGTTATTGTTGCAGGTCAGAATTTCTGAGTCATGTGGGTTGCATGCCAATTGCCTTCTGTGTGGTTAACTTACTGCTGCTTCAGCACCTAGAACTTCCTCTTCTGCTTTTTGAAATGAGTTTTTTTTTTTTCCATTTCATTCGTAATGATTTCATTCGGTCAAGGGAAAGCAATGACCCTGGCTGAGTCATTCTGTGAGTTGAATTCCACACATCTTAAAAGTTTGAGAAACATTGCTCCAATAGTTCACCTTGATAGGTTCTAAAGAATTTAGTATTCCTCTTTCAAATGGCTTTGCAAAGAAACATACTTCTAAGGTAGTCCAAATAGCATCATAAAGTTATTAGCAAATGGTATAGGTGCTAAGGCAGATTTCATATCTTTTCCTTCATTGTAATGTCACATGTCACATAATATAATATGTCACATAATGTGCAGTTTTGCACATAAAACTGCAACCCACACAGTTGCATAATTTCAACAATAGCTAAATTGTATATTATGTTTCATTAAATTTGGATACTGATTAGACAAGATTTTTATTTTTTTATCTTTATCTTGTCTTTATTTAACCATTGTGTGCTTTCTCTCTTTTTTCTCTCTCTGGTCCACAATTCCATTTTGTGTCTAAAAAGCACCTATTCTTGTCACCACTGTGATTTTTTTAAAAAAAAAGTTACACAAAGAAGAGATAATGAACAAGAATGTGAACAATACGTTTATAGAAAATAGTGCCTTCTAGTTGTGTTAGTAGTTCTAGTTCTTAGCAAATTTGGTTGCGATTTTTATAGTCTTAGTATCCAAAGACCACCAGGATGGAAAAGCTGGAATAAAAAATGCAGACAGGGGCTGTCCTCAATTCTAGACTGAAATGGAAAAGACAGACAGTACTATATTGTTTCTAAGGGGGGGGGGAGTCTTTAAAAAAAAACTTTGCATGCTTTTTATATTATTTACGCTACTTTGGGAGTACCACTGTATGCAATGCAAAAAGAAAATTCTTCAACTTGAGATCCATTGTTGAAAGATACTACTGGCATGTAGTTTTCTCGCCAGCACTACATAAATGGTTAGCTACTGGCTTCTTCTGAGATTATTTATTTTTTAGTGTAATTTACAATCTTGGAAATTTCCCATCTAAGCACTAACTGGCAGCAACCCTGATTAGCTTCTGAGTATAACCTAGCTAAAAACCAAGTGCTGCCACCTGCTGAAACATTAATGTAAGTACCAAATTAAACTTAATACTTCAACGAAGAATTATTTCACTAACCCTTTACCAAAAATCAACCCAGACTAAAGAGCTTCTTGCATTGTTGGTTTTGATTCTGGCAGCTTTCTAACAAGAATCAAGATGGATCATCCTTCAGCTATACAGTAAAACCAATTTTGCAACAAAAGTAGAATTTTCTTTTTATTGTGGGAAACAAGAGTACGAGAAGATCTTCCCCTTTCTGTCTTATTTATAGATTTAATGTTTAAAAAATTAAAAATTGGGACACTGTCACATAGATTTGGAGATACAAAGGGTGCAGATTAAGTGGATCCATTTCAATATGGGAAATTCTGCAAATTCCACTGGATAATCCTGATTAATATACAACAGCTACTGAAAGCAGAAGCTTAAGAGACCTGGTCTAGTTGTAAGCTTGTATGAATGAATGCCCATGAAGCTCAAACACAAAAAGAAAAATCACTAAACAAGATGCCCAGCACAATATGTACTACAGATAGTCCTTGACTTACAACCATTTGTTTAGTGAGCATTTGAAGTAACAACAGTGCTGAAAAAAATGACTTTTGATTGTTTTTCACAACTATGACCATTGCAGCATCCTATGTTCAGGTGATCAAAATTCAGATGCTTGGCAACTGGCATGTATTTATGATGGTTGCAGTGTCACAGGGTCATGTGATCACCTATTGCAAGCTTATGACAAGGAAAATGAATGGGGAAGCCAGATTCACTTATCAAACCTAACAACCGTAGTGACTCACTTAACAACTCTGGCAAGAAAGGTGATAAAATGGGACAAAACTCACTTAAGTGTCCCAGAAATTTTGGGCCCAATTGTAGTCATAAATTGAGGACTAACTGTACTGCAATAAAATATATGCCAGTCTCATAAGAAATCATTTTTGAATGCAAGTAGTCCTCGACATACGACCACAATTGAGCCCAAAATTTTTGTTGTTAAATGAGACATTTGTTAAGTGAATCTTGCCCCATTTTATCACCTTTCTTGCCTAAGTAGTTAACTGAATCACTGCACCTGTTAAGTTAGTAACATGGTTGTTAGGTGAATCTAGCTTCCCCATTGACTTTGCTTGTCAGAAGGTTGCAAAAGGTGATCACATGAGCCCGGGACACTGCAACTGTCATAAATGTGAGTCAGGTGCCTAGTGTCTGAGTTCTGATCAGGTGACCATGGGGATGATGCAATGGTCGTGTGAAAAACGGTCATTCGTTACTTTTTTCAGTGCAATTATAACTTTGAACGGTCACTAAATGAACTGTTGTAAGTCGAGGACTACCTGTATAAAGATTTTTAAAAAACCTAATGTAAAGATCTTCGTAAGCATTTCAAGCCTATCTACAATAAAGAAGTACATTCACAAATAATAACCGGCTGTGACTTACTTGGCTTGGCGTTGGTAACCATGATCTCAGAGGACGGCTGCAAAGGGAATCTGCAGTTCTCACCTTGGCCATCATTACTTCCATACTCTATGACGTCGACATGCCCAAGTGGCACACTCCATTTTAATAAATACCTCTGGCCACTCACAACACCACTATTTTCATGGGAAGAGCTGAAAAAAGGCCACAAAAATGATGACAAGCGGTCGGTTTTTTTCCTTATGTTTTCAGACTTTTTAAAAATCTTCTCATACCCAAATCTCCCTGGTGTATAACTTTTTCCTCTAATTCTACAAGTACTTCCCAAAGAAAAAGCCCCACTGAGCAAAATTGGATTTAGAGATGCTGCTATCTTATTTTGTTTTTTGGCATTAACAAAAACCACAAGGTATGGTTCATGCAGGTGTCATGAAGATTTTTCTAATTTTTAAAACCAAGTAAACTTCCTGTAAATGTTCTACTACATTATTTTTTTGTTAATGAGCAAAAATTTCCAGGGAAAAAAAATTGGAGATTTATTTTTTAAAATGAAGTACAAAATGTTATCATCAAAAAGGAAAAGGCCACAATTAGTTCCCATTGTTCCACAGGACACTGCATTTTGAGGAAACACATTGATCTTGAGCACAGATGGGCTATGGAAAGCATAAAAACATCAATATATGCGTGTGTAATATTCCCAGATCACATAAAGCATGCAAGGAAGTGAGAGGAGAGTGTTAAGTGAGTGGGTTAAAAACAGAAGCAGAAAAATCTTCCAAAAATCCAAGAGAGGCAAACAGCAAAAGAACTGGACTCCTGATGATAATTAATATGACTAATACTGACTCAATATGTTTATCGTAACAGACTCTTTAAAAAACATATTTATTTTCATTTATCAACAAGAATAAAATACTAAATAGAAAAACAAACATCCAACACTGGATGGAACGCTTCAATGGAAAAGAAGAAAAAATAGTACTTAAGACTTATATACCACCCATAATGCTTTACAGTCCTTTCTAATCAGTTTATAGAGTCAGTCTATAATGAGGACCCCCAACAAGCTGGGTCCTCATTTTACCGATCTCAGAACGATGGAAGGCTAAGTCAACCTTGAGTCAGTCAGGATCAAACTCCTGCTGTGAGAATGCAGAGTTAGCCTGCAATACTGCATTTTAACCACTGAGCAACATAGCTCTTGTACACAAAAAAATTGTGTGCACAAGAAAACCCTCAAATCCCAAATGTCTAATCTAATATTGGACACAAAGAATCCAATGCTCCAATGGATGCTGAAAAACAGATAAATCAGGAAACTATTCCAGAGAAATTTTACCCTGGCAAGGCCTGTTTACTTGAAGACAGTGGAGCCAAAGTACATATTCAGTTGCCATAGGAATGCTGCTGGGTAAGAGCTTCTGTGTAGCAAGAGATCTACTCAGCCTACATTTGCAGATATATCCCACCCACATAATTACATGAGACTATGAAATGTAGAACAAGGCATTTCACAGGAAGGATGCAAAATGCAGCAGATATGTAGGACTGTTATAAGATCCCCTCCGAAGGGAGAGCTCTTTCAAATCTACCACAGTGGATACTGAAGGTCGGTGGTATTAGAGTAGGCAATCATTTTATCAGAGAGATATTTCATTTAGGCATTGGATCCCAAAGCAAAATGCGAAACAGCAACCCTGTATTTACATGCATTATATGTGACAGTTTCAATCAAAACTGTGGATTTTAAATCTTGTGCTTTTCTCATAATTGGCATAGACGAGGGGCCTCCACACTCTTCAGTTCATCCATCCCTTCATAAAGTTTCAGACTGTTCATCAACTCCCAAGCATTTATTATATGAAGATAGTTTAATAAATACTACTTTAATAGTGTGATGAATAGCAATAACGATAACAATAACCGTCTTCTCCTGGCTATATCTACCCAACCTACCAGGGAGGGGAAGCAAGGAATGTGGCGGGTCCTCTCTCCTAAGGAGATACATTTACTGGGACCAAGAAGGGGTGGCTCCCTCCCTATGGAACATAATCCCCGTAGAAATAAGATTCCCCCCCCCCCACCTTGACACTCTTTTCATAAGGTGCTTTTGCCCAGAGAATCCAGAGTAGGGTGGATCCCATCAAGTGGCTTATTTGATTAACTGTTGTCGCCAGGGGGTGGGAGTTATTGCTTTTTATTCTTTTATATTAGATTTTTATCTTTGTGAGCCACCTGGTGTCACTGACAATATGTTGGGCAATCATATCACTTTCTTAAATAAAATAAACATCAACTTTTTGGATAGCCCTATCAATCCTTGTGGTTCAATATATGACCATTTGAGGAGACTGTGGCATAGACCTTATTTCTTGCTTCTATAAAAGTAATAGCAATAGCAGTTAAGACTTACATACCGGTCTGTAGTACTCTATAGCCCTCTCTGAATGGTTTACAGAGTCAGCCTATTGCCCCCAATAATGTGGGTCATTTTACTGACCTCAGAAGTATGGAAGGCTGAATCAACCTTGAGCTGCTCTGGATTGAACTCCTGGCTGTGGGCAGAGCCAACCTGCAATACTGCATTCTAACCACTGTGCCACCACAGCTCATTTTTATATTTTAAATAAAGAGGTATTTATATCTGTGAGGATTTTGAGTGGAAAACAAATAATTGAAAAGTAAGGGATGTGATCTAACAGATTTTTGTTTTTGCTCTTTTACTTCCTTCCTTACAAGCATACATTGTGCATTTCCCTTCTTGAAAAAAAAGGAAGGGAAAGAAGTCTGTAAAGATGCACACATATTGCAGCAGTGCAAAAAGTAGCTGACCTGCAAAATATTTGATTGACATTAATCTCACAATTCTAGAGTTGGAAGAGTTTATTGTTTAGAAAAAGACCTTTAAATGAAAAAGGCTTAAAAGACTAGATACAAACACCTTTGCTTTTTGGAGATAACATCGGAGTCTTCTAATCCTACATGACTGATGAATTTAACTTCTGTAGACAACTGGGAATTTGGCATTTTTCCTTACTTTTCCTGAGGTTAAGAAATTAATAAAAAGCTTCTAGTTCTTAAATTAACTCTAACACATCTCACTGTCTCTACATCAATTTTATTTAATCAGGACCCATTCCATTCTGATCCTTAAACCATCTCCTTTAGCAATGTTATTCAATTTCCTAGTATGGTGAGTATTTCATTAGGAAATGTAATGATGGGGAGGAGAGAAGTGGGTTGCAATAACAATATAATTTAGGAGAAAACTTATTTCTGTAAGCTGCCTGAAGTCACTGTGGGTTGGGTAGCCATATAAGTTTTCTTAAGAAATAAAATATTTTCCTTCCTTCGAATCCTTGTTTCCATGAGGCCCATGCACCCCTTTATGTATTACTTTTGTTCCTTCAATTTAAAATCCTTATTTGGGGAAGGAGTGGAGAGAACTAAGTTACAACTTTTCAACCTTTGATCTCAATATTTATTTATTAGATTTGCGTGCCATCCATTTTATTAGATGTCCTACATATATTGCATTTATATATCCTACACTGTAACTTTTCCCAAAGCTAGAGATGAACATGGGATTTTCTGTATACAGTACAATGAATGTGCTCTGCCACTAAGAGCCCTGAATTATAATCCATTGTATACATGCAACCAAAAACCACGTAAAATGGACTCAGAACGCACATACAAAAAAACCTTTTCTAGTTCATGTGTCTCATCTCTTATGCTTTGGCAATTATTTTAGTGCATGACTATAAAATCTTACCGAATATGCACAGTAGCACACATGAGAACATCGTTTAATATAAACAGACGCCGTTCTTTGGTTTTCATGATCTCCCCTTTGTCTGTATAAACAGTTTCTAGCATATCATCACTTCGGATCAGGTACCGGTTGCCACTGCTGAGTAACTGAATAATACGAAAAGATTTCATAACATAGTATTTTTACACCTGAATATATTCTGCTTTAAAAATATATGAATCAGTTTCATGAATCCATAGAATTTTGTTAATTTTGTCATGAAATAAAATTCTTCATTTACAATTTTGTCTCTATAGGATCATGATAATCAGGCATTAATCAATCAATCAATCCTTCATTTCAGTCATGGATCAACATAAAATACAATGAAGGGGGGGAACATCCACCTATTTCAATAATAACTCTGACACTTATAAGAGATAAAAGTTAAGTAAAAGCCTGATTGCTAATATTATACTATAATATTAAAACAGTGAAATTTGTCTAGGTAAATTCTTAATGTTAAGAGTAGGACTACAGACTAAAGAGGGGGATCTGAAGGCCCACAAAAAGGACATAAAAACAGATGAATATTAAAAATAAATAAATAAGAGGAATTCTCAGGTTTACCTATACCCCGTACCCTTAATTATTTGTATGCAAATTTTAATTGCCACCAGCCAAAATCAGGCAACACTGTATGTAATTAATGATTCCTTATCTGAGAAGATAAAATCAAGAAGAACAGTTTCATCATGATCTATAACAGTAAAGAATTAAAGTTTCTCTATTACATATATAACGGGCAGTATAAAAGCACGGATGTGGTTATCTCAATAGCTTTGTGCTACATGGACAAGTTCACATAAATATGGGGATTCTGGTTAATAGCAATAGCATTTAGACCAGTGGTCCTCAACCTTCCTAATGCCGCGACCCTTTAATATAGTTCCTCATTTTGTGGTGACCCCCAACCAGGGGTGGGTTCTAAATTTTTTTACTACCGGTTCTGTGGGTGTGGCTTATTTTGTGGGCGTGGCTTGGAGGTCATGTGACTGGGTGGGCGTGGCTAGCTGGTCATGTGACCGGGTGGCCATAGCTATATGTATAGGGACTACTCAGACGGCTGAAAAAAGTCATTTCTGACAGGACCTCACACTTTTGACTGGTCCTCACACTTATGACCATACTCACATTTATGGCCGTGCAGCATTCTTAACAACCATGTCACTCATTTCACAACTGCTTCTCTTCACCATGGTGATAAGATAGGGCAAAAAACGTAAAATGTGAGGACAGTCGTAAATTCGAGGACTGGTCAAAAGTGTGAGGACCAGTCGAAAATAACTTTTTCAGCCCTTTGAGTAATCCATGTGCACAAAAGGACTACCCAGAGGGCTGAAAAAAGTGATTTCTGACAAGTCCTCACACTTTTGACCGGTCTTCGCACTTATGACTGGTCATCATTTATGCCCATTGTAGCATTCTTAACAACCGTGTCACTCATTTCACAACTGCTTCTCTTCACCATGGTGACAAGATAGGGCAAAAACGTAAAATGTGAGGACAGTCGTAAGTTCGAGGACTGGTCAAAAGTGCGAGGACCAGTCAAAAATAACTTTTGCAGCCCTCTGAGTAGTCCATATGCATAAAAGGAATAGAGAGGGATGAAGGAAGGGAAGGGAAATTAGAGTAGGAATGAGGGTAAGAGAGGGAGGAAGAGAAAGGAAGAGGAAGTAAGGAGAAAAAGAGGGGAGGGAAGAGAAAGTAAGAAGGAAAGAAAAGAGAGAGGTGGTAGGTTTGAGGAGGAAGATTGCTGTACAATAAAAAAGATGAAAGGGAAGAAAACCAACCCCAAACAAATATAAAGATATTAAGATAAAGAATGAATTGTTAAGCTTTAAAGAATAAAAGTGAACAAATATGGATAAATAGCAATAATTAGAAACACACAAACAAACATACAATGTATTTTTTTTGAACAGAGTATTTGGCCGGTTCACAAATTTAAACAGTGTTTCGTCATTTCAATTAAATTTACAATTTCTATATTTCTTTTCAGCATAGCTAGGGGAAAAAAATCTGCTCCAGCAATTTACCTCTTTGTAGCTAGCTAGCAACAGAGCCCTCCACAAAACAGCTGAGAGCAAATCAGCTGAGAGTCGGGAGGCTGATCAAATCAATTTATGGTAATTAACCTATGCTGAAGTGGAAAGGGGCTGTTTTTTTAATTTTTGCAGGCACCGGTCTACTCATTTGTTTTTTTTTAACACTGATCAGCTGTAGGGCGGCCCTTTGAAGCCCCACGGCAAGAATTTAAACAATTTAAACAAATTTTTTTCCCTCTAGCCATCAGCTGGGATCCAGGAGGCAGTAATAGATTGGGAGTGGGTGGGGTAAGCGACTGGCGACCGGCAATCCAACAGAGGCAGAGGGTGAGGGTGAGTGAAGGCGTGGGGGGGGAGCGAGAGAGGGCTTTGGCGATCCCTGTGAAATGGCCGTTCGACCCCCAAAGGGGTCGCGACCCCCAGATTGAGAACCGCTGATTTAGACGTATATACTGCTTCATAGTAGTGCTTAGAGTGCTTTACGGCACTCTAAGGAATTTACAGAGTCAGCATTATTGACCTCAGAAGGATAGATAGATGAGTCAATCTTGAGCAGGTCAGGATCAAACTCCTGGAGTGAGCAGAATTTGCCTGCAATACTGCACTTTAACCATTGTGCCACCTTAATGGCTCTTAAACCTCCCCTTAAGAACTGAGGAGGGTCAAACAGCAAACCTGGCTTTGTTGCTACGCAGGGAAGGTTAATATATACAACTATCAGCCTAGTTCTCACCTAGAAGACATTATGTGAGCTCCTTTATGGGCTGGAATGTGGCTGACCTAAATTCTTTTAGCCCGAGTTTACCCCAAAAGAAATTATAGTTCAAGTGGCAAGCTATAAAACTGTCTAGAATTGTTTGTTGCCCAAAAAATTGTAATTGGTCAGCCAGGACTAATGGGATGATTTCTGATGGGGAAAAAAACTGGCATGTAGTTACTCTCTTCATTCAATAAATTGGTTATGATTCAAGAAACCCTGAGTTAATAAATTGGTTAGTCTTCGGAATGCCAATAGAGATGGTGTAAGAAGGACGCTCAGGGCCTTGCACACCTATCCAATGAGTAATGCCACTCCTGCACCTTCATCACACATGCTCCCATTTTGGCTCCCCCCCTCCCCCACTTGGGATAGAAAACCAAATTCAGTACTATCAACATGGTGGCAATTAATGTCCATGAAACAAATGAGATGTATTTGTATAAAATACATATTGGGAATAATTAGTTAAAAAAGCCTAAACATTTTAGAATCCATCAGAACTGGCAGAGTTGCCCTGCTCCAGGTTTCTCTATTATACACTGTCATTCAGTGGGACAAAAGGACTTACGCCTTCTCTGTCATCATATCTGCACCAGAGAACAGGATTCCCTCAGACAGCTGGATGGCTCTGATCCTACTGGCCTTTCACAAGACATTAAAGACCAGGATGCTTGCACAGACATTTGGCCCCAAAGGTGGCCCCGGCCCCTTTGTTTGGTTGTTTTGTTTACTGACTGGAGGGGAATTGATTTTCAACCCCAGCATGTGTCACCATATGCTGAGGTTGATATATGGTTTGTATATTGATTTCATGAACTATGTTGTTTTGGGTTTCGATCTCTGTACATTGTCCAGAGTCACCTTTGTGAGCTACGCAATTGTACACATTTTTCAAATAAACATTATTTACAAGAGAAATAAGGGAAAAACAAGCAGTGCAATTTTCCAAACCTTGTTCAGATAATGCTCATTCATGGCTTTGGCTATTTGTTTTATTTCACAGCGCTGATCTGCATCCCTTTTCCTTTCATTTAATTTCTCTGCCAGTGTTTCAAGTTCTGTGAGAGCCATCTGTAGAGGCAGCCTGTCTGGGTGGCCTTTAATTGTGTTCTTCAACATATCCTAGACAGAACAAAAGGGGGAAAAAGTTTTGCCATGCTCTGACCAGCTAATTCAGATTATTTTTCTTGACTAGAAAAAGGAAGTCATTTAAACTTATCTGTCTCACAACTATCATTTCCAAAGCTACAGATATAATCGTTTTTAGGATTTGTCTGCTATGTCAAGTGAGAAACACTTAACTAATTTTAGAAAGCACCATACTATCCAGTTACAAACTCTCTTGGCAATTGTTTCCAACATCAAACTGCTCATAAGAAATTAAAAAGTTTTTCTAATGCTCACATGAAATTTGCCCTCTTGTAATTTAAAAGTAATTATTCCAAAACAATGAGAAAGAACAAGCCTTCATTTTCTTTTGTATAGTCTTCAATTTACAACCTTTCATTTATTGACTATTCAAAGTTACAAAAGCACTAAACATGGTGATTTATGACCATTTTTCACCCTTATGACTGTTGCAACCTCCCCATGGTCACATGATCAAAATTTGGATGCTTGTCAACTGGCATATATTTCTGATGGTTGCAGTGTCCCAGAGTCATGTGATCCCCTTTTGTGACCTTCTTACAGGCAAAGTCAATGGGGAAACCAGATTAATTTAACAGCCATGTTATTAATTTAGCAATTGCAGTGTTTCACTTAACAATTGTAGCAAGAGAATGGGGCAAAACTCACTTAACAACTGTCTTGCTTAGCAACAGAAATTGTGGTCGTAGGTCGAGGACTACCTGTATGACATTCTTTCAAGTCATTTGAAGAATATGATCTTTTTCCCCACAAGGTTAAAGACATCTAGCTAATAAAGGAGGATATTTGTAGCTCAGGGTTGAAATGAGAGGTCTTTGGTGCTCTCTGAATTTGGTTGTTTTCTTGAAGATGTTTCATTACCCAAACTAGGTAACATCATAGCACTAATGATGTTACCTAGTTTGGGCAACGAAACGTCTACGAGAAAACAATCGAGCTCAGGGAGCACTAAGGACCCCTCAGATATCTAATTCTTTCCATTTTTCTTTGAAAGATTTAGTTTCCCAATGTTCCTCATTATTTTTCCTGACCATACAAGAATAAATGTTTCTCATAATTTAAAATTAACCAAGGTTGATGCAGCCTAATGCTTCGTTTGCCTTTTTTTGCAGCCACATTACACTTCTGGCTTACATATGTTCACTTAATTATCATGCCAACCATGCCTAATTAGCTTGATGGTCAACGTGTTATGGAATACTCTGTAAAATGATTCACTGCAATCAAGGTACATTATGTTTACAATAGTCCATTAAGGAATTGCCCAGACAAATCACAAGAAAAGAATAGTCTGGCAAGCTTTAATCTTGGCAAATCCATGTCTTATTCCATATTCATTTCAAGGAGCTAGAAAATACATCTATTTATTATCTGTTTTAGGATCTTCTCAGGTACTAGCATCAGATCATTCCCCACCCCCTCATTTTGGGATGACATGGACAAAATTTGCCCTTGTCCCATTGTTTGCCACTTCATCAGTTGTATAATATTTTTCAAAGATAATATCTAGGGGTTTGGCCAGACTAACCAGCTAATTCCCTCACTCATTTAAGGCCTTCATTATCAAAGAATGCACTCTAACTAGTTCTGCAGTTTTAAACTCATTTGTAACATATTCCTCGACTACATTTCTATTATTCTAAGGATTCAACTCTGCACCTTCAATTTGTCCTTCACAATTTTCTGATGAGACATATAGAAGAGACTGAACTAAAATAATTCAGGTTTTTTTTTTCTTTTGAACATGCTTAAGAAGCCTTATATTTTGCATCCTTTGCTAACCTCAGCCCACATATCTTCCCTCATATCAGCTCTAAACTAAATGCCCATGTTCTCTCTTTGTGACCTGATCTTATTTCCATTACTTATGTTCCTTTGTTTTCAGAACTTCATTAAGCTTCTTGGGGCGTCTATTGCTTTTCTTGGGGATTTTTCCTTCTCATTGGAAATGACTGTAATTATGCTTCTAGTGTCTCATTTTTTAAAAGAAATTCCCACCCTTATTAGGTTCTTTTTTTTTTTTGGACTTCTCTTTCCATAGCATCCTACTCTTCTCTTTTCTGACAACATGAAAATCTGCTTTCATACAACTTCCATTTCTACAACTAATTTTTCATCATCTGCGAAGCTGGTACTTCGGTGTAACTGCCAAGAAATGAAAGATTTTAGGGCTCCTTTAATAATAATAGTAATCAACTTACGTACTACTAGCAATCTTCATAATTACACTAGAGATATGCCTCATCACTAGGATGTCATTCCAGGGGCCAGAAAAAGTAGAAGACAAAAGGACTGAGATTTTATATTCTTTGCTCAACAGAGTCTGACATTGGTCTAATCTGGCAACTACACATTACAATACTACAATTTAATATGACCAGTATAAATATGTAACTATCTGTATTGCCACTGCTTCATTGTAGCTACTGGATCAGGAGTGTTCTTGCATTCCACTCTTCTTTTCTTACAATTTACAAAAATAACTATAATTTTCATGCAGGTGAGAAGGCATAGAATAATTTCTTGACAGGATTTGGCAGAATAATATTTTTTTTATATGTATAGCATTCAATTGCATCACTATCATTTAACTAGGATCATAAAACAGGTGGATATAATAATTATAGATTATTGGGGTCCCCAGAGGGACGATCACCACTGGAAGTAGTTGACGAGGTAAGAAGACCTCATCCCCGTCTTATCCATCTCTTAGTTCTGGTTTCAGTAGTTTTAAAATCTGAACCTGTGTAGTTTTAATGTTTTAATTATTTTTATACTTGATTTATAACTTGTAAGATGCCAGAGTCAGAGTCATTTAATGAATGAATGAATGAATAAATAAATGTATGAATGAATATGCCTAATATTAAAAATAAAAATAAAAATTTTAAAAGCTTTCCAAAGCTGTTTAAAATAATCTACAGTTGAAGTCTCCTACCTGCCAAGAAAATAATTCTACTGCTTAGGCTTTAATATCAGAAAGCTCTAGTTCATGCACATTCCACCCAACCTCCAAAACAATTGGAGGTTGCCTTGAGTCATAAAAACTTTTATATGCAGTTAATAGAACTTTGAAGTAATTTTTGAGTGATTATGCATGATGGGGCGATAGAAAAGAAACAGCAATCAACCTGCTATATTCTTTACTGACTGAAGTTACTAAAAATGTATTGGAAACTTAACATAAATATGATGCCTGGCACATACATGACATGATAAGACTAGTGTGTGGAAAAGCAGAATAGACCTAATAGAATTGCTTCAACTGAGTAAAGCAACTCTGGATCACGACTCTTATCTACGATGACATGGTAAGGGTCTAAGATAAAACTCAGCTCTCAAGCTTTGGACAGAATCCTTGTCTTGCTTCCTAAGAAATGACAAGTTTCTTGTGTTCATTTTCTCAGCTGTTTCTCCCTATTTAACACCAGAGTTATCAATGTTGAGCTTCAGTAGCTCATGGTCTTCTAAGTGCAAATGTCAGTTGGTAGACTCTTGTGGAGTACCATAAAGGGAGGCGTAGGAGCTAAAAATTAGATGTTCATAATTACTTACAGAGTCCAGTCCTCCAAACAGGGTTGGAATTGTATAAAAGCTAGCCGAATGCAAACTAGCCTCCTCAGAAATAACCCTTGATGAACAGTATCAAAATTAGCCAACAGATCTGACAATAACAGAATGGGCCATCGTTGACAATAGAGAGAACTGTCTCTATACTGTATCCCTATCCTAAACTCAAAGTGATATTGATTTTCAAGAAATCCTAAAGTTCCTTTCAATGTTTTATAAGAACACTAGCAACACATAATATCCAGAAAATTAATGGCTAAGAAGTTGTGACTGTCATATACAAAAAAACCAACATGGGTTACTCTAAAACCAAGCAATAATCCTATGAACTAAAGAATAAATTCTGCACTTTCAGGTACAACTCAGAAATTAGTCACATAATTGATTTTCAATTAACAAAACAATTAACAATCAGATCCTATTACCATGTTAGTGTTTTAGCCATTACTATTTAGCAAGCAACCAAGAAACATGGCAAACTCAAGCAATTTTAAGAATTGATACATGACTTGCCTGTAATAGAAGGATGAACTGAGGAAAACGTTGTATGGGTTTCATCATTAAGCCATAAAGAGTGATTCTATCAGGACTAGATTCTTGACATTGCTGTAATAAAAAAGTGAGGTTTTTTATATTAGCCACTGAGATTTTCTCAAAAGAAGTATAGATAAAATGTACATCTCATATTTTGGCCACTTAATGAGAAGAGAGGACTCATTGGAAAAGACCTTGAAGTTAGGAAAAATTGAAGGCAAAGGGAGAAGGGGACAGCAGAGGGTGAGATGGTTAGATAGTGTCACTGATGCAACATTAATTTGGGCAAACTCCAGGAGACAGTGGAGGGCAGGTAGTCTGGTGTGCTATGGTCCATGGGTTGGAAAGAGTCTGACATGACTTAGTGACTGAACAACAACTATCTAAACATA
Source organism: Arizona elegans (assembly GCA_022577455.1). NCBI lineage: Eukaryota > Metazoa > Chordata > Lepidosauria > Squamata > Colubridae > Arizona > Arizona elegans. The sequence goes on along the minus strand of JAKOOJ010000001.1, from coordinate 205,531,279 downwards.
TACACATATTCATGACTATCTTAAGGCTGAGCTAAACACTGGATGTTCAATATTTGTCACGATCAATCTCCCAGATAGTCATGGTTACTCTGATGGTCTACAAACAATCACAAAGCAACCAAAACCCAAAATGCTCACCTTTAAAAACTCAAGGAAGGCAGGTTTTGTAGCACACGTTTTCTTGAGAATCCCCACAGCTGTGCTAAAATTGATTACATACTCACTGTAGGCATCCAGTACCATGGATTTAGAGAACTAAATGACACAATAAAAATAAACATACATTATCAGTCAGTTACAATATAGAACACATATTTCTAAAAGAGTATTCAAGATACTCAGCATATAGTCAAAACCTGTAACTTTTATTTAAGCATATAGTCAAAACCTGTAACCTTTTAAGGATCTCTACAAAAGGCTGAATTAGCGAGGTTTTGCCAAGAAATCTCAGACATGCTATTTCTATAAAATAATATTGTTCTGGCATTTGCCTTTAAGATTATACCTCATAATTTCAGTGTCACTATGATACTGTGTTGTTAAGAGGACAGCCTGGATAGACTACAACAATAAATCAAGAAATGTCTGATTAAATCCTGTATCATTTAAGCAAGTCCATCCATCTGATGAAGTAAGGTGCAGTTCATAAAGCCTATAATACAATATGTTAGTCAGAAAACATGATACAATAGGTCTGGGAAATCTAATTCTGAAATTTGTTTTATACCTCTGTCACTTTTAACTACAATAATTGGATAGGAAATGAAAAGGAAGACAAAATCTTGGAGTTGTCAACTACTGTAGATTGGGAAGTTCAAACAATGCATCAGAAGGCAGCAGAGGTGAATCACTTTCATATCTTTGTCAAGAAAACAAGATGGATGTGGAGACTTTAGTTTTAGGATTCACAATACGTTTTTCCTACTTGAAAGATATACAGTTAAGATTAAAATAAAAATAAAAACGAGAAGCCTAACTTTCTGAACCAATTAGCAATCGGAAAATATTTTGAAAAATATACACATGTCTGATATTAGAGTGAGGTGCCTTCTGAGTTTATTTACCTTTCATTTGAAATTGTTATCTACATTACCAGAGACTTAATAGCCAGAAAGGTTTAAAAATGTAGTCTCTGTTTAAGATCTTAAAACTGAATGCTTCTTGTTGCTAGGAAACTATTAGCACAAACTCCAAACTGAGTCCATTTAAAAGTAGATTCAATAAATGTATCAATGCATTATTTCATTGTAGGGATTTTAGGGTGTCCTAAATACTGCAAGTACACACTTAAAACACTTAGCTAAGTTTAAACTCTCCCAAATCAAGTGATAGTCATAGCAACTGGGGATGACATTGTTAAGATATTTAAATTTAGTAGCTGGAGCAGTGGGGTTGTGCAGTGAGCCAGAACACACAGTTGCAGTTGATTGTTACTAGACTGCTGACTCCTGCGTGAGGCAACTTGTGCTGTGATTGGTTACTATGGATGTGTGGAGAGGGAGCTTCCCTTTTTCCCGCCTTTTTCTTCTTTGTGCCCTGTGAGCTTTGTAATCTACCTCATGATGCTCCTGTTTGCCTGACTATCTTGTTTGATGCTTATATTGATGCAAAATGTATTTATTTATATAAAACTACAAGTTTTATATAAACTTGTAGTTTATAACTTTCTTTCTCTGGCTCCATTTGGACACCTGCTGCACAATTCCCTGACAGATATTTTATTAACTTTTTTATTTTCTTCACAGAATTTGTAATTCATCCCAGTGCCAAAGGAAGATAAAATAAAAACCAAAATAGGAACACAATAAGCAAAATGTTGCCACCATTTGTCTTTAGGAGCGCAAAGGAATCTGATCTGACCTTGGGACAGCGGTTTTTGTTCTTCTTTGGAATTTCACTTATTCAGCCTATTTATGAATTAAACAGACTTAAGTGACCCCAAAGCTACGATCATTCACGTACTGAGGCAACAAAGACATCACCGATCATTTCAACAGAATCCCACTCCGAGACACGGCTTGCCAGGGCCATCTGAAACATTGAATGGCACTGAAGAATTTCTTTAATTCGATAGAATACCATCTTCAGTTTCCTCTCACTCAGTAATTTGGGCTCCATCTCTGAAAGAGGTTTTTCATATTGCTAAAATTAAAAGAACATCAAGTAATTATAAAAAAGCTATAATCGAATGAATTATCTTCACTACTATAAACAAAAACATCAGCAATAATAAATTACACAAATGAGATTCAATTCTCTTCGTATTTATTTGGCTTCAAAATGACAATTACTTACCTCTAATATTCTTTTCAGAGCATCCACGTAGTTTTTTTCACTGTCAACCACAGCGCCTAAAATGTATCTTCGCACAACCTGTTAAAATATAATATTAGACATGGCACAATCATACACTTAATTTGCCATTCAAGGATATCTCTGCACAAACATTTATTCTCCCTCAAATAGTCTTTGTCACCTCTGTCTGATAAAGCGGAGAATCTGGTCAGTTATAACTCAGTGAAACCAGAAAGACAATTTCATCAATAAAAAGTGTATCCATTATTTCAGAGACTTATTCCTTATCTTTCAACTTCATACACAGGTAGGCCTTGACTTATCATCACAATTTGAACCAGAATTTCCATTGATAAGCAAAGCAATTACTCCCAATTTTTTGACCTTTTTTGTCATAGTCGTTAAGCAAATCACTGCAGTTGTTAAGTGACTCATGCGGTCGTTATGAAATCTGGCTGGCTGGGAAAGTTGTAAATGATGATGTCATGACCCGTGATGCTACAACCATTATAAATGTGTTGGTTGCTAAGCACCTGAATTTTGATCAAGTAACCGTGGAGATACTAAGTTCAAGGATCGATCATAAGTCATTTTTTTAAATGCCAATGTAACTATGAATAGTTGTAAATCAAGGACTACCTGTATACCATTTCTGCTATAAACATCTATATAGAACATCTAATTTATGAAAAAAAATACCATATTTAAAAAGAAAACTTCCAGAAAAAAAAAAAAAGAAACAGGGAGAAACAAAAAGGTAAGCTCAATTAAGAGCAAAAACCTGGTCAGAAGCTAAAATAATACTTATCTAGCAAACGGACATCTTAAAAAGTATACAATGGAAAGCAACTCATGTTAAATGTAATAGGGAAAAAGGTTTATCTCCCTTTAAATATAGAATTGCTTGCAATTTAACAGTTTAAAGATGTACTGTCATTTAATGGTTTAATGCCCGCCTGTCTCACAGTGAAGTGCAAATTTTATAAAACCCATTTCCACTATTAAACACACTTTAGTTATTCTAACATGATGCTGACATCCAGTCTTTTTAAAAGTTGCACTGGTAATAGCAAAAAGAAGTCGTATTATTTAACTTCCCTCCAGTCACTCATACCCAGAATTACCTTTTGGTTTGCACTGCACTGAATAAAAATCTGTTTCCTGCAGTCCCACATTCACAGACAACTAAACCTGCTGCTTTGCTTAATTACACACCATTCTCTCCACAAAGATGAAAACAGATGGAGAAATTGCAACTCCAGAACAAGTGCCAGTAGCTATTTTAATCCTATCTGCAAAAAGATTGAGGGCCCCTGTAGGTTTTAAAGTACTCTCAGCTAAAGCAGCAAAATGGCAACATATTTACATGTTTGGAGTTTTTATACTTTTAAATAAAAGAAATACGCATTTTGCACATGAGAAACAAAAATAATGGGTTGGGGGAAGAGTCTTCATTTATTGTTTCCACAACTGTAAATCCCAGCAAGTCATGTTTGTTCAATATTTTGATCAAACAACTGCATACAATTTAAGTAAGCAATATGAAATAAGATCTATCAAGAAGAGTTAAAAATAGTTTTAATAGTGGTTAACAAAAATAAATCTTTCTGAACTAAAAAAAAAGAGTGCAGTAAAATCCAGCAAAATATATAGAAATGTGGCTGATTTTGCCACTCTGAAGATAAAGCAGATTCCTATAGCACAATTTGAACAAAATTAGGATTATAGGACAGGAAGCATATCTATATGTATCTGCCAGAATGTTTCTAAACATATACAGGTAGTCCTCGACTTGTGACAATTGAGCCCAGAATTTATGCTGATAAGTGAGAAATTTGTTAAGTGAGTTTTGCCTCATTTTACAACTTTTCTTGCCACATTTGTTAAGCGAATCACTGCAGTTGCTAAATGAATAACACAGCTGTTAAGTGACTCTGTCTTCCCTATTGACTTAATCTGTCAGAAAGTCGTAAAAGGTGATCCCATGACTCCAGGACACTGCAACTGTCATAAATATGAACCAGTTGTCAAGTATCCAAATATAAATCACATGACCATGGGGATGCTGCTATGGTTATAAGTGTGAAAAATGGTCATAAGTCACTTTTCACTTTTCAAAGCTGTTGTAACTTTGAATAATCACTAAATGAACTGTTGTAAATTGAGGACTGTTTAATCTCTATCACAGGAAACTCAGAATAATCCACAATAATGGTTTAGCATTATTTGTGAAGCAGGTTTCTATGGTCTGTAATAACAGCTGCATATAGCTCAGTTCCATAGCAAAAAAAGGTAGGATGAGAAGTCTACAAAGAATGATAGATTGACAGGACTACTTTCTAGTCTCTGGGATCATTTATCATAATTCTCCAATCATACATTGTTTTGGGGAAGTCCTCTGCAGCAGATATAATTTCACTCTATTCTCTTTTAAGTCAGTACTTCATGTTCTCTATGAAACTGGATTAATTCTCTCTGTACAGAGGGCCTTCAGGTTTACTCCTATTCTGTTAAAAAAAATTCTTAAAAAACAGTGAGGCCTTCATGAATTTCTCATACCAGCAAAATAAGGTAGAAATCTCACTTTGAAATCATTGCCCAATAAAAGTCAAGTTTATTTGCTAAATTGAGCCCAGACCTTCAGTCAATTCATGCTTGAACTAAATTGTTTAATCTAGCATTTCTTATGTAGGAAAGGAATAAAAGACACACACAAGTGATTAACTATGCCATCTGGTGGCAAGCAGCAGCATGTTGAGAATTAAATGTTTTTCATCCCCATAATGTATTGACTTGTCTGTTACTAATTGCAAGATTTGAAGAAAATCTCCATCAGGAAAGAACATGTCAAAATATAAGTCACAGAAGTTCATGCAATTAAGTTGTATTTTAGTTTCTCTTCGAAGACTCTACTTAAGGGATTTATCACATGTCAGGATTTGTCTCAACAATCAAGACAATTAATTTCATTTGAATTTTAATTTTGTGAGAGACAAATGTACATAAATTAGACATAAGATGTAGCAAAGTGAAGTTACTGTTAGAAATTAAGGTATGTACAAAAAGACGGGATTAGATTTCAATAGTATCCAATACACAAACCTGTTGTTGGGATAATCCATCTGGCATTGGAGTCATTATTGCTTCTGTGTGCATGCAATCCACATCAATAAATAGCTCCTCTTCCTCCAGACAGGTAGCTCTGTGTTCTAGAAATAAATCATATTAGAATTTCATATAAAAAGATAATCAGTCTTAAAAGAGCCTTGATAGTACAGTGGTCTACGCACCCTGTTATTAATACAGCTGCCTGCAATTTACTGCTGGTTCAAATCTCTCCAAGGCTCAAGGTTGACTCAGCCTTCCATCCTTTCTAAGGTAGGTGAAATGAGGACCCAGTTTGTGGGGGCAATAAGATGACTTTGTATAAATATACAAAAGTATGAAGGCTATTGCTTAACGCATTGTAAGCCGCCCTGAGTCTCCGGAGAAGGGCGGCATATAAATCAAATTTAAAAAAAAAAAGTATTTATTGCTCAGTTAAGATTAGCATTTGTTCCACCACTATTGAATGAAAATGTTGAATTCATTGTTCTAAGAAAAACTCAATATACATTTACCAATAATTTTTATATAGCAATATTTTTTTGAATAATTAATTCTCTAAAGTAGGAAACCTTTATACTCTGTCCATGAATCTACAATGCACAGAATGCTATCATGCGTCAGTGCAGCTCTATGCAGGCAGGGGCTTTATAAACCATATAATTGTTCTTCACCAATCATTGGTAAATATACTGCTCAAAAAAATAAAGGGAACACAAGCAGAAGACATCCGAAATCTGAATGAATGAAATAGCCTTATTAAATACTTTGTTCTTTACATACAGTAATTTATACACTGCTCAAACAACTAAAGGGAACACAAAACTACTGTATGTAATGAATAAAGTATTTAATAAGGCTATTTTATTCATTCAGATCTCGGATGTCTTCTGTTTGTGTTCCCTTCATTTTTTTGAGCAGTGTATATGAATGAGAAAGGAGGTTGATTGTACATTTGCTGGTTTAGGGATAGCGATGACAACATAAAAAGTGTTAAATACAGAATTGCTTCAGGTTGCTCTGAATGTGATTAATAGTAGTGTAAGGTGGAAGTAGAGAATATGGAAGAATATGGAATATTCAGCAAGTGTTTTAACATTAAGGATGAGTTAGATGTATCTATGATATATGTTCAATGTATTTGGAGTTTCCATGTGTGGTTTTTTTTTAATGTAGATATTCAGATTGTTAACTGAGATTCATGGCAATGAAGTAGCGGTTTGACAGGAAAATGGAGCAAAGAACTGCCAGTTATAAAATAAAGGGCAAAAACTTAAGAGGAAAGAATAGGATTTGTGTCTCTTAAAATGTTTACTAAAGATGCAGAAATGGAAACATATGTTTTTAGACTTGCAAATGCTACTATAAATATAACAGTTAGTAGCATGCAGTTCATTGTAAGGAATGTTTCACAAAAGAAGCAAAAATAAGCTCATTTAAAATCTCCTTCTGTTCATTGTGTAATATGGAAGGTAGCCTTGGATATATCAAGAAAAAGGTAAAAATAAGTTAAGTGCGGAGGGAACAGGATATTTAAAGACCATGTATCAAGAATATATTACTTTTCTTCTATCCAATCATATCCGATTCTCAGAGAGGGCTTGGAGTAGTCTCTGAAGTTTTCTTGGCAAGGTTTTCAAAAGTGACTTGTCTCCCAGGTTCTAACCTGGTGCCTTAACAACTATACCAAACTGGTTCTTTTAAGAAAATACAGATGCTAAATAAATGTAGACACAACACAAAAAATGAACGATCAGTATGAAAAAAAAAAAGTACACCAAGCTAGTTTGGTCACAGATGGGGACCAAAACAAGTATGTGAAGAGAAAAGGGAAATTCAAAAAAAAGTTGTAGTTGAATATCTGTCATTGATGAGATCCTGAAAGAGAGAAACTTTTGAAAGTTTTCTTTAAAAGAAATTTTGTTAAAAAAGCAGTGAGGGAAGTGGCAACAAACATGGTAAGAACAAGCAAGGAAGAACAGTTTGTAAGGACAGAAAATTTGGGGAGATGGAGTACATGGTGTTTCTATAAATGATAATACCATAGGTTTTTTTCCCTGTGCCATACCTTTCATTTCTTTGCCTTACTATCTTTTGATACTCTGTATAATATTGCTCGCCATGTGTGGCAAACTGGTGTGCATGTTGTGTATGTGTGTGTGGGTGAAGTCCAAAGTTTTTTCTTCTAAGACATCCATTAATGAAAATTAAGTAGTCAATTGTATGTATAACCTTTAGAGTATTTGATTTGATTTGAGAAACTGCCTCAACTGAATCGCAGAGTTGACCTATCATTTTCACATCTTCAGTCAAAAACCATAGCACGTTCATCCAGAGCAATATAATTTTAACAGCAGAAGTAACAGAAATAACATTATAATCCCAGTCAAGATCATCAATGCCTTTCCTGTTTCTGAGAGTGAAACTTCAATTTCAGTTCATTTCAATTATTCAGCTAATAAACTCAATTTAATTGCACACACACACTTTTTAAATCTTAAGATCAATTCTATTTTTTTCCAAAAATAAGTTCTATTAATATTTCCTTACCTGAAAATCTACCTATGAGCTAAGACCATTTTCTGAAGCAATGTGGTTTGAAAGATACCATAAATAGTTAAAACATTTCAATGCTATTTTGCTTTAAATGGTTAATTAGTACATCGGTCTAAAAAGACGTAGTGGACGATCAGTGCATACCTTGACTAATAAAGGACTTAGTTCTGATGAATGACCGGCCTTTCTTCACAGCCGCTTTAGTTTTTTCAAGCCCGTCTTTGGTGCCCTCCCTTGCTGCTCTCATGAGCTTCTGCATCTGCAAGACAGGGACAAACAGATCCTGCATGTTCAGTGAGTAATCAGAGTGGAATTCAAAGTGTTACAAATGTTATAGCAGACACTACATGACAAGCACTGCTTGTAAAAAGAACAATGTCAGGTTGTGGAGACCAAAGGCAACAACCTATGCTAATGATTAATGCCTGGTCATTAATATGCCAGCTTTTTTTAGGGCATATCTTCCATATTTATACATACAGGAGGCAATGAAAACATACACACAGCATTTTCCAGTATTTAAGCTCCTTAACAGAATTTAAATAAGGTATTCCACCTTGCAATTTTTATACCAGCCTCTTCCATTTCTCTCTAGACCTATTTTAACATCAAGATACAAAATCTCCAAGTTAAGTTTAATATGCACAAAAAAGAGATCAGAACGTTAGATAAGATGTTCTTGAAACTACCAAAACTTTTAATGCTTATTTTTATGGAACTTATAACTCACTTGAAGTAGGATGAGCATAACAAATTAACATTTATAGAAATCATCCTACTCCTTCTTTGATTGTACGAATCTTCCAGAACCTGGGGAAGGGGCCAACCAGTATGAGAATTTTCTTGCTCACCATGCATGTCCAAATTTGGAGAGAAAGAAGGACAGCGCTCTCAATTTTCACTTGCATTTGCAGTTTCACTCTCCCTGCTCCTTCATGGAAAGAGTTTTCCCCTCTGATTCCATAACAAGATAAAGTAATATGCTGGTATCCCCAATTAGACGTTAACTATTTAATGCTAAAGGGTACTTACACTGAAAAAGAAAAACGACAACCACGTTTAAACTCAAACTCCCCCAAAAGCTAAAATCTACATGATCTTCCAGAGAGATATCCACTGAAGAACGACTCGTCTAGGTGAATTAAACTGCAACAGCTTAGCCAAAAAATCCAGTAAGAAAATTAACTGTATTTTTCATTCTCTAAATATTAAAACAGCAGTCCAAAAAGTTGGCATAAACCCCCTGGTAAAGTTATTTTAATGTGAGAGCAATGTAAACAAGCACAGGGTGAACACATGCTATTTTTTCCATCAGCTTCGTTTACTAAAACACACATTCATTATGTCTGCAGAACAATCGTTTTAACATTTATCTGGTTAGAAAATCAACAATGTTACCTTCAGCTCATGTTTTTGCTTTAGTTGCTGAATCTCTACTCCTCCGACTGTGTTGGTCATCAGATCTTTCATCTTTTTCTCATAGTGCTCCTTTAAACGGGTTAAGTCATGAGAGAACTGCAGCACACAAAAAGATACAATCTTAAAATTTAAAGTGATTGGGCTGTATGTGCACAAACTGCTGGGGGCCAGATGAGGGGGGGAAAAAAAGAATGGCAATGTAAAAAAAGGATATATTTTGCTCCTTGTTAGTCTTTGACTCACGACTACCACTGAGCCCCAAATTTCTATCACTAAGTGAGTTTTGCCCCATTTTACATTTCTTGCCACAGTTGATAAGTGAATCACTGCAGTAGTTATGTTAGAAACATGGTCATTAAGTGAATCTGGCTTCATTGACTCTGCTTGTCAGAAGGTCACAAAAGGTGATCACATGACAGCAGGACACTGCAACCGTCATAAATACAAGTAGCCAAGTGTCCAAATTTTGATCATGTGACCATGGGGATGCTGTAAGAAACAGCAGTTGGATGTAATAGGATTGGAATATTTAAGAAACGTATGCGGTATATGGTAGAGAGCCAATTTGGTCTAGTGGTTAAAACGGCAGGCTAGAAACTGGGTGACCGAGAGTTCAAGTCCCACCTTAGCCATGACAGCCACCTGGGTGACCTTGGATCAGTCACTCTCTCTCTCAGACCAACCCATTTCATGGGTTGTTGTGGGGAAAACAGGATGAGGAAGAAATTGTTAATAGTCTGTATTAGCTGCCTAGAGTTATTTACAATAAAGGTGGGATGCCAATAAATAAAAATAAAGTCTTTACTTATGGCCTTAGACCAATTATTAGAGGGACATTACAGCAATGCATATATTATCTCTGTTACTTCAACCTTCTCCAATCTGGACTAATTTGGGGTATACGGCTAAGAAAACTTTCAGCTTAACTAAAAAGCAAGCTTTGTAATGTGATACACTGCCAACATTAATTATACAGTTAGTAGGTATAGAGATCTCTGTTAGCCTTTTGCCATGAAAGATAGGGGGGTATGCTATAGAAAAGGAAATTGTGGATAAGAACCTCTTTAGACACGGCTTTCACTAAAGCGCGCTGGAAAATCACTGAAACTAAAATACACCTTGCTTGACTCTTTTTTTCATAAAGTTCCAAGAGACAGGTGGATTTGGCTGTCTCATCTGATTTTTATCCTGGGATCCTCCTCAAGTATTTTAATTAGGAATTTAATTAGGAATTATCACCAGAGGGTGTGTGTGTGTGTGTGTGTGTGTGTGTGTGTTTGCCCTTGCCTTTTCCTGGGACTGAAAGTGACTGGCTAAAGTCACCCATGGGACTTCATGAGCACGATAGGATTAGAACTCATATCGCAACTTGTATAGTTTCTTTTCTGTTTTTTAACTTCAATTAATTAATTAATTCTCGAAGCCATAGAATTAGAGAACTGAAATAATTTTTGTGTGTGATATAATTACACGTTCTTCTTATTAGAGTTTTATTCAGTTTATTAGCGTTTCCAGAAGGAGTCACATACTGTCCTTACATGTCTTGAACACTGCAATCAATGTGTGGTCAATCTGGCTTTAGAGTCACTATATTTTCAGTTCTTTCAGGCCAGATCTGAAGTGTACTGAATTTTGAAAACATAAAATGAAGTCCACTTGTACTACAGGGTTGTGAAGCTAGAACATTACTTACATCTGAGGGTTCAGCTAGTTGTTACAGAGAGTTATAAAGGAATGAATTAAACACTATATTAAATATTAGGAATCATAATAAGATAACCGTGTCAAGATCAGCCCAAGAATGACATAGAACAATCCAGCCAAAATTCAGTTATTTCCTCACACCAATAGACAGAATCTTACCAGACTAAATCTTTACTAACCTATGAAGACCGAGAGGTTCTACGGAGTAACTATCCTCAATCTGTTCCTCTGTCCCCTATCCACCTCTGGGCTGTGTTGACTGTTGACATTCACACTCCCCTTGGAATGTACTCCCTTCTTGCTGAGAAACAGCCACTTCACTAATCTCTCCCTTTGTAGGTACCATTCATCACACCGAATAACTTCTACTATACACTGTATATAAACTACATCATGGGATATCAGGAAATAAGAGCATATGTATTAGGGTAGAATCTAATACTTCCAGAGTACAAATCCATTTTATGCAGTGCCATGGGATATTCTACCTCTTCTTTCACAACTGCTTAACATTTTATGTACTTGTTATAGCTTGGAATTATGTAATGCAACTGGATGATATAAACATCGACCTACTACAACTTTGAGAAGCACAAATATGCTAGAAAAAGCCATCAGAATTACATACTTGTCTTCTGTGGTTGCCACGCAGAAAAGAACTGGGTATTCCATTTTTACCCTCTGAGTCGCTCTGTTCTTCATAGCTTTCAAACTCACTGGAACTCCACCCATATTCTAGAGAGCTATTTCCACCTTCATCTCCATTCTCAACATCATCATAAATCATCTCCTCTGCATCCATTAAAAATATAAACATAATTAAGTTCTATTCATGGAAAAATTCTGTCTCAAATATCTATGACTGTAAATGAAAATATTTCTTTGCTATTTTCAGTCCAAGGAATGAAAAATAATGAGAGATTTATAAGGAAAGGTCTATTATCAATGCACCAATTTTAAAATTTGGACTTCAGGCTTAGGATTTCTTACAAAATATAATCTCTAGGAAATGCAGCTTAAATTTAAAAAGCCATAATTTTTTTTTTTAAAATCTGGTGATAAACTAAAATATATTTTATTGTGTGTACATTTTTCCTTCCTTTACTTCATCTCTTACAAACTCCATTTTAATTTATCTATCCATTTACTTTCACAATTCAAAGGTTATTAATGATTTATATTATTGAAACAAAAAAAAACACCATTCGCAATTTTTTAAAAAATAAAATCTTTAATATTATAAAATCATAAAACTCAAAAACATAAGCACTGGTCCACCAGGACAATTTTTCTGAAAACAAAAATTGTAAAAGACAACCTAAATTCAAGTGGAAAGTTATTCTGAAATACAGATGCTAACCATAGAATAGCACACCCTCTGTGCCTCCATGAAAACTCCATGACAGTTTGGTGTAATAGTTAAGACATCAGAAACTGGGAGACCATGAGTTCAAAGCTAGATGAGTGACTTTGGGCCAGTTACTTTTTCTCAGCTCTAGGAAGGAGGCAATGGCAAACTACTTTTGAAAAAACTTGCCAACTGCAGGGATGTATCCAGGCCACCTCTGAGAATTGGTTATGATTGAATGGAATAAAAGGGGAAAAACATGCTTCCATACTATGTAACTCATGGAAAGTGAGATTATCAGATGTTTCTCCCTGGGAAAATAAGTGTCCCTGGTCAAGTTTAATTGGACAAGATGGCCCTAAGGATAGTCTGGAGCCAAGTCATACTAGCACTTGGAACTGCATTTGGAAAGCTAACTGGAAACTAGTTCAGTTCTCCTGTGCCTGCCCTGAGTTAGAGCCCCCTGGGCTGCTACAGAAAGGCAGGCATGCTGCACTGGTGTCTGGGCCAGCCCAGTCCTCTACTCTCTGGGTCTGTCTTGAGATAGTGAATCACTACACCTGCAGGAAGGTAGGCACACCAGCAGGGGGAGCCCTGGTATAGAGGCCTCAGCAGAGTCTCTGATTCTCTCTGATGCATCTGTCCTCATCTGGTGCTCCTCCCTCCGCTCTCCCTCCTCAGCTCCCTCCTCAGCTAGCACTTGGCTTACCTCCCTGCTTGCATGTGCATGCACAATCCCCGCCCATGGTGGGCAAACACTCCAGTGGATCAACCCAATGTTGGAGTTTAGAGGGTTTTTGTTTGTTTTGTGTGTTTTTTTAAATAAATCAAGATCTCCCAGGGAACCCTTAGCGACCTCTCATGGAACCCTAGGCTTCTGCAGAATCTCGGTTAAGAACCATCCAGAGTCATCCTAGGGTGAGGAGGCTTTATATCAAAGGGGTTGGGTGAATTAAGTTAAGTAATGCTATAAAAAAACTACCTGGCAAAATAGAAACAGCTGATTTCAGTCAAACTGTGTATTTATATAATATTTATATTGTGTACTTTCCCCCGGTTAGTAGTACTAGTGGCATACAATATCACCATATATAGAATTTCAGAAAAAATATATCTACCCTTGAATGTAAAATCAAGAAATCTTTCTCTTGGCAATGAGAGGGTGGCCCAAAGTATGAATAGGCTATGAATAATCTAAACATTCTAAAATAACTATGGCAGGGAGCAACAGTATGAAATATAACTGAGTTCAAGGCATTCTATATAGAAATGAAGGACCAGAAGAAAGATCAGGACAACACATTACGTCAACACATCAGATAAGTAGTATTCCCAGAAAAAAAATTATGGGTAACAGCAGACATAAACTGTATATAAGTCAATATACAAAAGCACAAAACAACAGGTTTGAAATAACATTTACTTTTGGCAAACCCTTCACTTGTTTAGAAAAATATTATCCCATCTGTCCTAATGCAAGAAGGGAGCGGAGATGACATAAATGAGCAATGAAAAGAGAAGAAAATTTTCTTATAATATTTTGTTATACTGGTACATATTCAATCTGATTTATGATAATGATAAAGAGGGGAAGAATCCTTTGAAGTGAGGAGTTTGCATATCAGATTGTCTACTGTAGTGTCACAACAACATCACATATCACAGACATAAACATTCAGTGGTCTTCTAGTTGTCGTGGTGGCTCAGCTGCTGGGAATTGTATTTGCACAACTTCCTTCAACCTTGAAAAAAATATGATACTCGATTTGAAGGAAAAGGTGCAGGATGGAACAACATCATGTAAAAAGGAAAACCGTGTCTCTAATTAATTACCAAACAATTCAGATATAAACAAATCCAATCTGGGTGACGTACAACATCAACATCAAAGACACCACTTCATAAAAATAATTAGATCCAGATAAAAAACAAAGCCAACACCCTAAATAAAGCCAAACGTAGGTGTCTACAGTCAATCAGCTGAGACCAAAAGGATGGTGAAATGAAATGGCTTTTACTGGTTTATGGAATTGAAGCAGAAGCAGAAGCTTCAACAGACCCGCCCTCGGTGACCAGGCAAGATTTGGCTAGGATGGCCAGATTCAATTTTGGCAAGGCATTGCCTGACTGGTGCTGTGTCCTGGTGCTATATCCTGGTGCTGTGTGATTTAGGGTTTTCAGCGTTATGACCATCCCTTCCAACTGAGTAATGATTATGTCAGGATTACTCCTTTTGTTAGATATCATTTCTAGGGAAGTCGAGAGAGAGAGAGAGAGAGGGGGGGGGGGAACGTTCTAGGGAACATTTGAACATTCCCTATTTCTTCTGGACCACAAACTATTGCCTGGAAACTACCAACTATAGCAACAACCTCTGGAATGGATGAGTCTATGTGTAAGTTGGGAAGAAAAACAGAACATTCCAGTGTTCTTCAGAACACAAATGCAGCCCAAAGTCACTGTTATGGGATGGGCAGCCATATAAATTATTTAAGCCAACCAACCAATAAATAAATAAAAACATTCCAATCTTAACACAATAGGTTTTGTTTATTCCTAATTACTGTGTTTTCGGACTATAAGACACACTCCCCCCACCAAAAAAAAGTGGATGGAAATGTCTGTGCGTCTTATAGAGTGAATAGGGGCCTGTTTTTGTCCTCACTAGCGTCCAAAAGTACTCTGCAGGCCACAAACGGGCTCATTTTTGGCGTGCAGAGTGCATCTGGAAGCCGGGGAGAGCAAAAACGGGATACACGGAGGCCAAATACTTTTTTTTTCTTGTTTTCCTTCACTAAAACTAGGTGTGTCTTACAGTCCAGTGCGTCTAATCGTCTAAAAAATATGGTACTTCCCTGATCTAAATCAACCTCAAACTAAATTTTTCATTTCGGTAAGGTTTGATTGTCTTGCCTATAAGCACAGAATTGAAAAATAGGTACACAATCCAGAATCATTGGTAAGTCTTCAAAAACCTCCACAATTATTGAATTATTAAATGCCTGCAGAGTAACTATCTTTATTAATTTTAATTATATGGAAATGAGATACATTTTCATTTCCATATAATTTTTATTAGGCCACAGTCATCGTTTTAGGTGCATAATCCCTAACGTGCCATTCTAAAGCAAAACAAAGACTTCTACCTGGATCCCCATTCTATATGACAACAGCCTAAAATATAAGAAATATTGTAGGACAGCTAGGGAAAATTAAACATTTCCTCCACTTGGAACATTTATCGGTATTTCCCCTTTAATATTGTTAATTAAAATTGAATTCAAACTTATACCTGGTTCAGAGTCTGAATTTTCTCTTGGTACATCATCATATATTACTTCATCAGGATCTAAAACCAAAGGGGGGAAAACCCTCAATGCATTGTTATTTGACAGATTTCTTTTAAAAATGTGCAACACAAACATCTATAGAGTACACTAAAATAATGATAAACACACACACACATTGTTGTCTAATCAGAAGCATATTATTCATTTGATATTGCTTCACAATTTCAAGTGAGTTAACAAGATGCAAATAAAAATGTTCAAAACCAGCCTCTTGATTTCCTCCTGCAAATAAATTTATTTACAAATAAATCTGCAGACCTGTTTAATTCTTAAAAGTGCATTTATGTAAATGCATTCATTAGAACACATGTTGATGGTTATGTATCTAAATAAGCATTTTAGATACATAAGATATATAAGCTTCTAATGAATGTGTTTGCATAATTGAAGTTTGTAAGTAAACAACTGAATAGGCATTTTAGATATGAAAATGAATCTTCTATGTTGTGATTCCTCACATGATATAATTGCTCATGTGACAATTTACATTTTCAGCACTGATTCCTTAATATCTAGCCTAAGTATAACTACTACAGGCAACAATTCCTTTTTATTTTACATCTTTCTCAGGAGCATTGTTCAAACTAGCACATGGGCTCAGTTCTTGTCTATTTCTAGTACACTTTCAGATGTCTATGAATTCATATCTGTTCTTTCTCATTTCTCTCACAATATAAAGTTTTTTTTTTAAAAAAAAATGAACAAATATTTACAAAAAGCAGGTGAGATTTTGAGCCAAGAAGTGAATACAATCAAAACAAGAAGAGAAATTAATATCCAATGCATATATTATTTAGAAAGTCAATTCAAATTAATTTCCAAAGTTTAAATTCCTTGGATTTCCTTACAATGAAGAGGTTTTCTTCCAGATTCACTGGAGAAAGGAAACACACATCAAATGCAACATTTTGTTTTTCAGGTTTTGTTTATGCCTTTGAACTTGTACAAAATATATGCTTTCAATTTATGTGTTTCATCTAACTCACATATGTAAATAATTTCCTTATCAAGCAACTAACAAAACATTTTTAAGAGTACTAAGATATGATTGGACATAATACAATATTTATTTTTGTGAACTATTGTAACATTTCTGCAAATAGAGAAACAATCTCTGAATTAGGGGCGCGCAAAACATAATCTTTCAAACTGTTACAAGCTTGAAATGATACGAAATTTCCCATCCCAGCAGCGAACAGACTATTCAAACATTTTAGAAGCCTTTCAATCTTAGAACAGAATGATTCGGACATTAAAAGAGTGCCAAGTTGCTTGAAACACTCAAACTGACACGTTTTGCAGACAATTTTGCATTGCCTACTTGGAATTTATAAATATCATCTGAATAATGAAGAGTCCAAGCATCCAGAAGATGTTGGTTCAGAGTGTAATTTATTATTATTTATTATTTATTTATTTTATTTATTGAATTTATATCCCGCCCTTCTCCCCGAAGGGACTCAGAGCGGTGAACAGCCGAAAATTAAAATGATATACAATATAAAAGTTAAGATAACTAAAAATAAATTAAATTAATTAGCCTCCCAATTTAAAACCCCAAGCTATACAATTAAAAAACTAACCCATAAAACCTATTCAGGCCAGGCCAATTAATCTGATAAATTCAGCAATCTGAGCCATTGACCCAAGACTGTTAAATTCCTGCAGAGGAACTGTTGGTCATCCATACTCACTCTCCATCCACTCTGTATTTGCAGGATCAGCCACCCATTTGGCCAAGGCATTCTCATCTGTGCTTCCCTGATTATCTTCACTATAAAGTAAGCACACACAGAGAAAATAAAGATGATTTTCATGTACTCAATTGCCTTGAAGCACAATCTTATTTGCATCTTGACTTGGAAACTCCATTAAATTTAATTAGAGTAGGAGAATATCCAATTCCATTAATTACCACAATGTTAATTACTGAATTTAAAGAGATCTTCCATGAAATGTTGTCCTCAACAATATATTGTTACTTAAAAATATGCTTCAGGAAAAAAAAATCTAAATTGCTTCTGAAAGAAGTGGCAATGAAGCCTGAGAATCCATTGGGCTTAAAATAGTGCAGGAAAAAAGTGAACACATAAAAGAATCATCTTTGGTGGGGCATAAGTAGTGTTGAATGCAATCTTTTCAGACAAAACCTCTGACCCACATCTCCCAAGTTACCTAAAGTAATGCTAAACACAGCTTCATTCCTCCTATTCAGAAAACAGTGGTACATTTGCATTAGCACTCCCTCCCAGCCCCTCATTAGTCTGCCTCTCTTAGGCATCTCTATAGTCCTACAGAGTGAGAGTCTTTGTAACTCCTTGCCTCTGTCTAGAGGTCATCCAGATTTTTGCAGAACAAATAAGGTGTGCTTGTTTTCCCTCTCCTCATTCATCCAGGAGGAGGGAAGAAGAGAGTGAGAAAATGAAGAAAGCAGCTAGCAGCAATGCCTAAAGTCTTTTCCTTCTCCTCTTTTCTGCTGAGACCCTGCATTTTGGGGTGTCCACCAATAGGAATATCAAATATCAACAACCTCAGATATGCAGATGATACCACACTAATGGCAGAAAATGAAGAGGAACTAAAGAGCCTCTTGATGCGGGTAAAGGAGGAGAGTGCAAAAGTTGGCTTGAAACTCAACATTAAGAAAACTAAGATCATGGCATCTGTCCCTCTCAATTCCTGGCAAATAGATGGGGAAGAAATGAAGGTAGTGACAGATTTTATTTTCCTGTGTTCCAAGATCACCACACATGGGGACTATAGCCAAGAAATTAAAAGATGCTTGCTCCTGGGGAGGAAAGCTATGGCAAATCAAGACAGCATACTAAAAAACAGAGACATCACCCTGCCAACAAAAGTGCGTAAAGTCAAGGCTATGGTTTTCCCAGTTGCAATGTATGGTTGTGAAAGTTGGACCATAAGGAAGGCTGAGCGCCAAAGAATTGAAGCCTTTGAACTATGGTGCTGGAGAAGACTCCTGCGAGTCCCTTGGACTGCAAGGTGATCAAACCAGTTAGTCCTAGAGGAGATCAACCCTGACTGCTCTTTAGAGGGCCAGGTCCTGAAGATAAAGATGAAACTCAAACTCAAATACTTTGGCCACTTAATGAGAAGGAAGGACTTATGGAGAAGAGCTTAATGCTGGGAACGATTGAGGGCAAAAGAAGAAGGGGATGACAGAGAACGAGGTGGCTAGATGGAGTCACTGAAGCAGTTGGTGTGAGCTTAAATGGACTCTGGGGGATGGTAGGAGACAAGAAGGCCTGGAGGAACGTTGTCCATGGGGTCGCGATGGGTTGGACACAACTTCGCGACCAACAACCAATAGGAAGGGCAACAAGATGCAGAGGAATCTATATGCCACCATCTAAGGGTTTTGTATTTCAGGTATGCTGAAGTACAGGGCAATGACTGGGTGAAAAGGGGAGTCCAGCAAGCCTTAAAGTGCCTTCCCTATATTTATACTACTATTCTTTCCGAAATGATTATTCATCTAAGACATAAAGAACGTTGTCAATTCATCTTAAGGCTTTGCCTGTACAAAATAGAATAGAATATTCTTTATTGGCCAAGTGTGACTGGGCACACAAGGAATTTGTCTCCGGTGCAAAAGTTCTCAGGGTACATACAACACCGAAGTGATAAATCATAAATCACGAGATACAGGTAGTCCTCAACTTATGACCACAACTGAGCCCAAAATTTCTGTTGCTAAGTGAAACATTTGTTAAGTGAGTTTTGCCCCATTTTACAACCTTCATTGCCACACTTAAGTGAATAATTGCAGTTGTTAAGTTAGGAACACGGTTAAGTAACTCTGATGCCCCTGTTGACTTTGATTGTCAGAAGGTGACAAAAGGTGATCCCATGATCCCGGAACACTGCAATCATCATAAACATAAATCAGTTTTCAAGTATCTGAATTTTGATTACGTGACCACCGGGATGCTGCAACCGTGTGAAAAACGGTCATAAAAGTCACTTTTTTCAGTGCCATTTTAACTTTGAACAGTCACTAAATGTACACGATACAAGCAACAGACAGGTGATAGTCATAAGATACCAATATGAGTAGGTAATGAGCTATGCTTGCTTCATATTTCATCTCCAAATGAGAAAGAAATATGCAGCTCCTGTGAAGTTTTATAGATCAATTCCATGCTTGCAGAGCTGGGCACTCTGAAGCACCTCTTGGAGACCAAATCCAAAGCACACTAGAGCCCTGATAAAAAGCAACCTGTTTAATAATGGTCAGGGCTACATTTCTGCTTTATCTTTACAATCCACTAGCAGGTGTGAAAAATCACACTCTGGTTGCCTTGACTGCCCAGAAGGTATTGAACAAGCAAACCTCTTAACTGTTTCCTCTCTCTGATACAGTCTGATAGGATGGCTGCTTTTAACATCATCTCCTTCACATAAAAACAGGTGCCAAAGATGAACTAATATGCCACTCTGCATCACAGCTGTTTTATTTCCAGTATCATTGGGAAGAGACAGGGTAGGAACAAACAAAATCTCTAGGCGTTACAGGAGGACTTTCTCCTAGAAATGTTTGGGGAAAAAATGGCCTTGCTTTCATGGACTCGAGAGACTTGGTGGCTCTTGTTCAAATAAGGCCATGTGTATTATTGCCAGTATATTCCCACTGGCTCTAAATTTAGGAAATTGATTTGGTCCATGTTGCCTCGCAAATGTTTCATTTTCATTCCCCACCCACCCACCCAAAGCCCCGATTTGAAAAACACTATCTGCAGCTCTAAACAGGTAATGTCCACCTGAACTGCTTACAAAAGACACTATAAAGGGAAGGTTTTGGGAAATGACTCAGAAATGAGTCACAGTAATAATTAAGTTTTAGGTACAGGGACAGGTAGTCAGGCTGAAGTAGGAAGAAACAAACAGAGATTGAAGAGAAATCTACAGGAACTAAAAGGAAAAAAAAGGTTTTAAAAATCTATATAAAGCAAGAAAGTTCATTTAGTGCAGCATCTTGCTTTGTTCAATAGATGGTCAGATAGATGGTTTTGGAAAAATGGCAGGCATGGCATTGCTACAGCTTGACTACCCTCAAAGAAGTAATAAGGCATTTGTAGCGCTAGATGTACCAGCCTATATCCAATAATATAATCAGACATCAGCCGTCTTCTGGAACAGATTTTGGACAAGCTTGTTGAGGAGCATTTATTTCATAGATGTCATTCCACCAACTGACAAGCATTATTAACCATGGTCTGTATTGTCCCAAAGGTGCTTTTTTCAAGAGACAACTGGACTCTCTTATTTTTCTTGAAGACGTTTTGCTTCTCATCCAAGAAGCTTCTTCATCAGAGTTCTTGGATGAGAAGCAAAAAGTCTTCAAAGAAAAACAAGGAAGTCCAGATGCCTCTTGAAAAAAGCACCATTGGGATAACCATGATCTGGATGATTGAGAATCTCCATAGACATGGTCTGTATTGTTAAAGAAGTTGAATATGACTATGAAAAGACGGACTTGTGGAAGGATCTTATCACTTTTTCCTGAACATGTACTAATCCTGCTGTCCTCGGTTTAAAACACTACTTTTCTACTGAACTCCAGATGTACTGATACTTCAGTTATGTTATACTTTCACAATAAATGTCATTAAATATTTGACTTACCTGTTTGGAGGTTCTTCTGAACTCTGAGAATTTGAATGACCATCTTCGGCTACTATATGAACACTTGCTAAAGAAATGATACAGTCTCTCAGTGACGGTGACGTTAAGGGAAAGCATTTTAAATTAACATTCATTATAGTGATTTGTCAAATAAGATTTCCTGCTCTTAAATATTGTTCAGTGGACTTCTAAAGGCCTCCATTAATAATGCATTTTATGAGCTCCTCTGAATATGGGATTATAAATATTTAAGTAAGCAAAAAGGGCATGCTATATCCTTCCGTGCATATATGTAAAACCCCTTTCATTTTATAACCTATGGATAGAATATAATTCTTTATTGGCCAAGTGTGATTAGACACACAAAGAATTTGTGTCCGGTGCATAAACTCTCAGCGTACATACAAACAAAGTGATAGATTCATAGATCATAGTTACAACCATTAGTCATAATATACAAGTGATAAATCATAGATAACCAACAGGAGAAGATAGTAGGAAAGATGAGAAGGATAATATCAATACATTGGGTAAATATCTTTTATAGTTTAGAAATAGAGACATTTCAAAGAACTGAGAAATACAGATAAAAGTTTCGATAATTCAATGTAGAATAAACAGATTTCTGCTTCCGCAAGAAGACTATTTCTGCTTTCCAAATATCCCTTTGCATACTCTCCAAGTTTTACCAAAAGCCCGACGAACCAGGCAGAGACAATTTGAGGGGAAGAGAAGAGGGGAGGGTCCTATTAAGAATTTATTTTTATTAAAAACACAATCGTAATAAAATTGACACTTTCTAGCATAAAAAATAAGTTGTCAACACCACAAAACTATCATTAACAGACTACATAAATCTTACTGATATTAACAAAGATATTTAAGCTATGTGGCGGGGTGCAAAACTCAATGTCCAACCCACTGAGCAATGTGCATAGCTTTGGATTACAAAGAGGGTTCAAAATATCCAAGTTATTAGAGGACATTGACAGGAAAATAATTCTATTTTTAAAAAATATAATTATGCATAGCTCTACACTACCTTCTTCATCCACAGAAGGGTTGCGGATTATAATAGGACTGGAATACGCCGGCAATATCAATGGCAAATTGGATGGCACGGCATAGCCACAAGGCACTGGAACCGAATAGCCACTTGAGAGGGTGGGACTTATAGTTCCATCTTGTGTGGTTGGCTCTGGTGACAGCAACAGCTCCTTTTCCTGCATTGGCGAAATGGTTATGACAGAGTATGGGTTTACCCTTGGTAGGATGCCCTCTGCATTGGCTTTGGAGCTCTGCATTTTCTCTGTTTCTTCTAGGTTTTCTAGATTTTCATTACCTTGAATACAAAAGATACATATTGCTGTCAAAGAAACTCTTCTCATAACGAGAAAAAAAAAACCAAACTTCCTCCCTCTGCAAAATGGCTTCTCCTCCCCTTCAAAACCAAGCTACTTTCTATGTACTGCACTTCAGATCTGAAGGCAAAATGATGCTACATGGAGTATTTATATAGTGCTGGTCTTCGACTCCTTAAAGCAGGGGTGTCAAACACAAGGCCTGCGAACCAGATCCGGTCCACAGGGTGCTTAGATCTGGCCTGCGGGGCCGCCCTGGAAACAACGAAGGACCAGCCCACAGTGCCTCTGCCAGCACACACACACCCCCGCCCAAACTCCATTTTTGCTGGCAGAGGGCCGCAGGAGGCCGTTGCGGCCAAAAACAGAGTTCAGGAGCCCGTTTTCGCTGGCAGAGCGCTTGGGCCACCAGACATCTCCGCTATGAGTGACATCATGCTGGCCATGCCCACCCCGGCCACGCTCACCCTGGCCACACACACACCGGCCCCCAAGGTCAAACACAACTCTGATGTGGCCCTCAATGAAATTGAGTTTCGCATCCCTGCCTTAAAACAACTGTCTTTCCCAGAATAATGCAGCTGACTTCTTGGAGAAGGAAAGCCTTGCAATGGCCAACAAGAGCTCTTTTTTCCCCCTTTGTTTTCTCCTCCTGGGATTTTAAGGCAATCTAGAGACCATTGAACCACACCTGGTTTCCAATTATAAAAGAAAAATGCTGAGGGCAGGGGTATGTTTTGAAGGAAGATTTGTTTCAGGTGGAAGAACAGAAAGGAAGAATTTGCAGCTCAACAGGTAGGTGATGGGGTTGGACTTCAGCAAACCAACAGGACGCAAGCTGAACAGGGAAGCAGAGCTCAGGAGCTTCACCACTCCAACAGAAATGGTGAGAAACTGCAGCCAGTCAACAGGTGGTAAAACACCTTCTTTTTCCACCTCAGCACAGACTGAGTATCTGCAAAGCAGCAGAAAGACATTTTGGTTTCCTCTTGCACCATTACAAAAAAACAAAAACAAAAACCCACCTCCCAAGAGGGCTTTGGGGCCTGAAAAGAGAGGTGGAGACTGGCTACAAATATTTCTATAGGTGTTACAGCAGAGGCCCAATAATAGTGAGACAGAATGCTGTGTTATTTTAAATGAGCTTGCATACAAATAGAATCCACAGCTTGAGTGTTTAATCTGTTAGGCAAACTATTCGGCCTTGAGATTTAAAACAGAGTGGAGGTGTTGAGTGCTTCAGATTGGAAGGGTGTTTCAGAGTGTACAAGGGCACTTATCTGCAATTCCTTAAACCTAATGGTTTTTTTCCCCTGGGATTGGTAACTGTTGAAGTATAAGGGGGGTAGGTGGGTTTGTCTTTTGAGAAATAGTGCAAATCACCAACAAACAGACCGTTTTTGTCTTTCCTGTGTTTTAAAGGAAAGCCTTTAAAAAGCTTTTGTTATAAATTTAACAAACTTGCTTATTTTCCTAACTTCTACCTTCACATATTATACTATACACTAACATATTGTATTATACGAAGTATAAGGTAATATAGCATAGGCATAGTAATAACACTATGTCTATACCTATGTATATATTTAAATCAGGGGTGAAATCCAGCAGGTTCTGACAAGTTCTGAAGAATGGTAGCGGAAATTTTGAGTAGCTCAGAGAACTGGCAAATACCACCTCTAGCTGGCCCCAGAGTGGGGTGGGAATGGAGATTTTGCAATATCCTTCCCCCAGGAGTGGGGAGGGAACGGGGATTTTGCAGTATCCTTCCCCTGCCATGCCCACCAAGCCACACCCACCAAGCCACGCCCACAGAACCTGTAGTAAAAAATTTGGATTTCAACACTGATTTAAATGTAAAATAGTCGTATAACAATTCCGTTCTCCTTTGTTGCCTGACCTTATACCAAGGTTTTCAGCCACCTTCAGGTTGGTAGGCTTCAATTGCTGTCAGCTGCTGTTCTAATCTGGAGAGCCCAAGTCTTGTAAACTTCTCTCCACTGAGAACCAGGTTGACATAGATAGAAAAACTTTATCAACTCAAGCAGTGACTTGTCCTGAATACTCAACTCTCACCATTCAATATAGGAGCATTAGAAAATCTGTCAATTTTATACAGTAGTCATGTTGGCCTGCTCTTGCAAATTCTTATGACAGGCAGGGCAGAGAATTCCAGAAAGCTGCATCTCTTGCCATTGGAGTAATCTCTGAATCTATACATTGAGAGTGTCATCTCATAGTGGCTTAATTGCATGGGCCCCTAAGAGTAACTTGCATACAGCTTTTCCTGGGACAAATCTCATTTAGGTTTTCATGCAATTAACAGTTGTAATTTTTGAGAGCCCAAATTGGTTCAATCCATGATTCCCAGGAGTGACGATTTGCAAGGACTATAGAGTTACTCTCAAAGGCAATTCATATTTGCAAAAAGTAACATTCCCATTATTTATTTTGCCTGGAATCTTGTACCTATACAATTTGCCTCTTCTTGAATTGGCAAAATAGTTTGTCTGTCCGCTTCTGGTATCTCATCTCCGCTATCAAAGTCGAACTGTTCTCCTTCTTCGTCCTCTTCTTCATTAGCAGCAGTGATTGGTATGTCATTTCCTAAAACTAAAAAGTGGACATCGTGAAAAGACAAACCAAACCCTTGAGAAACAATGGGTATGAAATGAGTTACAATCACACTTTTAACACTTAGCATTATAACTTAGGACATTAGGACTTCAGTATGCGTCACATATCAATCTTACATTCATCCTATGAATATCTATTTTCAAAATTATAACATATATTGATTACTGCAGAACTAGTGTTGGAAGTATATAGGAAGCAGATGGTACAAAATCAGAGATACACGAGAAGAAATGCCACTACTTAGTTGACAGCTGTTATTGCTCAAAAGTAATGTATGCAATATATTATTTTGATATACATGCAATCAATTTATCCATCATTCTTAGAAGCAAATTAAAAATATGGAACTTCCAAATAATCAATGCTGATACAGAAGAATGCAGACAATCTGCTCTTAGTGATCAGCATCCTTACACATCCATCAAAAAGGTGTTTAAAGCCAATAAGAATCTCCAATACACTTTTCAACATTTAAATCATTTCATACCAAGTTTATTTTTTATATATTTTTTATCATGTATAAGTATTCCTAAAACCAAAATGAACTACCTGGGTTCAAAGAAATTTATGTCAGGAAACATTCGCAAGCTTGTCCTTTTATAACCATATATAGGTAATCCTCGATTTATGACAGGTTGCTTAGTAACCGCTCAGTTACAGTAGACCCCCTCCCCCCAAAAGCTACTTATGACCTGGTTTTAAGATCATTGCTGCAGTGCCCATACTGTCATTTGTCCTTACAATCAACTGCAGGGACAGAAAGGAGAATACAGGGTGCCTCAGGGGACAGAGGAGCTTGGAAGGCCTGGGGTGGGTGGGTGGGGATCATGAGGTAATCGCATGAGCACTTAACAGCTGTCACGACTTCTGACCATCATAGGCAATCTCCATTAGTCTGCCTTGAGTTGAGGACTATCTGTATTCCTATTATATAAAACATGTCTCCAATATGAACAGGGGTGCCAAACTCACGTCGTTACAGCGGCATCACATGACGTATCGGGACTTTTTTCCCCTTCACTAAGACAGGCGTGGCCAGCACATGACGCATCCGGCCCACAAGACCGGGAGTTTGACAGCCCCTAGTATGAACATGCAATGCTTTAATATTAAGTTATATGTTAGTTCAGAGTAAACTCTGTTAAAATATTTAGCACCTCACATTACAATGCTAATTTGATAACACACTGACTTATATATTCACAGATATTACAAGAAATAAACAATTGGCCAATTGAAAGGCAGCAGATTCTTATATAAAGTCATTAGATAAGCTCTTTTTTTAATTAAAAATGATATCAGGCACATTTCAAAGGACCAGTGATGTCAGACCTGGGTGTTTACTAGAAAAAATTGGCCTAAGAACAATACCCAGAGATTTAATATTGCTAGAGAAACTTTTATCCAAATGTGAATCTATGGGGAGTAGTATTGGAATATATTAAATAAATAAAGGTGGATTCCAAAACAGATGAGGTCTGTAGTCTGCCAAGGATGGCTATGTTATTTAATAGTTTCCCTGAGGAAGGTATCAAAGCTTTTGCCTGCTGGTGAATAAAACAATATTAGAGGCTATGTGAGTGTTGATTTCTCTTAATCCTTCTAGCTCAGGGTGTCAAACTCACGGCCTGCGAGGCGGATGTGTCATGTGCTGGCCACCCTCACGTCTGGTTTACCAAAGGGGGAAAAAGTCATGATACGTCATGTGATACGTCAAGTTTGACACCCCTGTTCTAGCTAAACATTTAGTCTATTTTGACTCACTTTACAAGAAGATCAAACTTTACCCGATCCCAGTCAATACCATTCTTATTTACCTTTCTTTTGTCCAGTGATGGCAATTAACAAAATAAATAAAATATGCTTTATATTTATAACTTACTAACAAAGTCTGGATTCTTACCACTCAATCAGTATTAACTGTTAATGTTATCAGCTGCTAGCCTTTTCTGACTTGGGAGTTCTTCAAATACCATTTTCAGAGCAATAAAACAAAAAAAATTAAAATAAATATTTAATAAAGACAAAACTCAGAACTTTGGCCACATATGCGTTTTTTAGGTTATCCGAATCACCACCCTGCCTAATTTCTGAGAAGGTAATGGCTGGGGTAATTAAATGGGTACTAAATACTTTTCATCTGATCATTTTAAATTCAATCAACACCTTTAAAAAACCTATTAAGACTGGAAGGTCTTGCCTTTTTAAGAACACATAAAAGAGTTCCAAATTTATGGAAAAGTAAAAGCAAATTTATGGAAGAATAAATTTATAGAAGAGGAAATGGCTAGGTTACATTTTTGTGCATACATCTCCTTAGTATGTGGGAATGACTTGGGAAGAGAGATGTTACCTAGGGGACAATAACATAGGACAGATCATAGCCTACAGCTGCATAATGGATGTAGAAAGCAGCTCAGAAGGATCTCCCTCCAAAAAAGGGCTTGGGCTGCAAAGAAGACAGTGGGATATTTGTTCTTTCAGACTTGTAATAGTTTCTTAATGTAGCCTTACATTAAACCAGAATTAGCTAATAAGGTCCTCCTTCCAATCTGGTCTTCCCAGAAAGGCTGACACTTTCCCACAATAATCAAAACATCTATAAAAAAAGCTTTCTTGGGTCTGGAGGAGGGGTGAAATCCAGCAGGTTCTGACAGGTTTTGGAGAATCAGAAGCGGAAATTTTGAGTTCAGAGAACTGGTAGCGGAAATTTTGAGTAGTTCAGAGAACCGGCAAATACTATCTCTGGCTGGCCCCAGAGTGAGGTGGGAATGGAGATTTTGCAATAACCTTCCTCCAAGAGTGGAGCGGGAATGGAGATTTGGCAGTCTCCTTCCCTGTCACGCCCACCAAGCCACACCCACCAAGCCACGCCCAAAGAACCGGTAGTAAAAACATTTGGATTTCACCACCGGTCTAGAGAGATACAAAAATGTCTTGATGTGGAGCTGCAAGAGCAGACGGACTTCTAAACATACAATACTTTCTTAGAAATAAGAACGGTTAGGACTATATTTTCATTTTATGCTTATATTTACAATTAAATGGAAGAAATGTCTGTTGCCAAGGAAATTGCCTGCACTAACATTTTCAAGTTGCTGCATGGATTCCTTTGGTAGCCTTCTTGCGTTTCCTTTATTTATTTTCATTTGTGAAGAATAATTTATTCAAGAGTGAAAAGAATAGCTGCACAATGTGCTTGACTGAACACTAAAATCCATTTCTCTGACAGCAGTCTTTGATTTTAAAATAGGGAAGGAAACAGTGCCTTTCTACATGGTCTCCACATAACACTAGATAGAAATCAACAGGGTGATTTGATTTTAGAATCAAAATGGACGCCTTAAGACTAACATCTAGAGCTGTGGTCCTATGCCCCACACCCTGAGGAAATGTTTGATTATATTCACAAACAAGTAATTTTGACTTATGACTCATCCCTAACAGAAACAAGCCACTCTTTGTCACTCACCCTGAAATTCTATTTTGTAACCCCTGGGACTATGGGCACTCCAGTTGGGAACTTCTGATTTTGGGCCATAAAGGAATATCAGAACTATAAACTACACACAGGAGTAAAAAAGAAAAAGATATCCCAGTATGGCACACCCACTTCTGTATTCTTGCCAAGGAAACTGACTAGGCATGTCCATGAAGTCACCAGGAGCCCAGCATGACTTGAGAGATTCATCTTTAATTGGAAATATGTTCTTTCATGTATAAGTTAACAATGCACAATGCCCTGCTTACATTAGTGGGGAAAAAAGATTTATGTTCTATCTCTCTGTTGTGAAGCATGGCTGTTATATAAAAGTAAATAATTGAAGCTACTTTACTTAATTTTATTTTTCTCTGATTTTTTAAAAATTAAATACTTTGGCTTTTCCCTTTCTTTTTAAAAGACTCTTCTCTTTTAAAACTCAAAAATTCAGAGACCAAACAATCTACCAGCAGCTTCCACAAAAAGGACTATTGAGGGCTACAATTCAGAAGCTGTTCTCATTCAACTTAAATCTTGGCTCCATTTGTACCATCTTTTGTAACAGTCTGTGTGCATAAATGGGCATATCGCACAAACAAATGCCATATAATACAAAGTTCAATTTAAGCAATATTCTTACAATCCTCAAAGAAGGCTCTGTCAGGCAGACTTCCTATTAAATTCTTGCTAAACTCCTCACTCTAAATTAGATGAATTTTAATAATCCATAATTTACAAATATGACCAACAACCAGTGCACAAATTATTTTAACTATTTCTTAGTGATCATATGTAGAATTTACTTCTGAAATGTCACAAATAGGCGTTTTTCATTAATTTATAAAAAGGGTGCCATATTTTCTTGTATTTCAGGGTAGTAGTCTTCTTTTTCTAAATATACTTTCATTAAATAATTACCCAAAGTTGAACATTCTTCACCAAAGTTTCTGAACATTTCTACACACAGATAAAGTTTTAGAAGATAAATAAGTATGATTCATTCTGGCCGTAGCCAAAGGTTCAAAAAACAGGTTTGAACTTTTGATGCCTCTCCATCCAAAGTGGTCCCAGCCTTCCCAAATCTCCAGAAAATAAATCATTTGTCTTTGGATAGTGTGGTATTTCCAGATTGTGGAACATAAAAACAATTTTCTTTACAGCAAACAAAGTATAATACAATGGAATTATTAAATCCCTCAGACTCATCCTAAACATAACTCAGAAGATCTGGATATACTATCTCACTTTAAAAAAAAGAAAGCGTTTTTGCACTGCAAGGAAGTCATAGAGATACTGGCGCGATGATATGGAACTCCCAAGAAATTGTATAATGGAGACAGTACAATGGAAATCAGTGTTGGCAATTTCAGAAGAGACTACTATTTTATTTTACATTTGGGGTTAAACTATCCTTAATACATACTGGAAGGAAGTAACATTTATTGCTGGGCAGCATCTTCACATTTTTTCAGCCAAATAATATATTATTTATGGCTGAATTAAAAGGCAGTGTTCCCTTTCAAATACTTAGGCAAATGGAATTCTGTGAGCATACAGAACTTGATTAAGTATTGCATAAAAGACAACACAGCCTGCAAAAGCAAATTTTCAGTGAATATCAGGTATCCTTGATGTAGTATCAGGGTATTTTATGGATTCCATCATTCATGAATTCAGAGTCAGCCCGGCACTACCTGCCATGAGTACACTATATGAAACATTACCTTTGCATATGTTTCATTTTTACGCTGCTCAGAGTCCTTCTATGAGGGATATGGGTCATTTCTAAACAAGAGAGAGAGGGGGAGGAGGGAGGGAGAGAGAGAGAAAGAGAGAAAGACAGACAGAGGGACAGGTAGGTGAGAGATACAGATAAATAGACAGATACAGACAGAAGACACCAAAGGCACTATGCACTCAGCTGGGGTTTTGTTATATATAAAAATAAAATATGAATTTAGAAAAACCTGAAACAGACTTCTCAGACTTCTTCTGATATTGGAAGTTAAGAAAAAAGTTATCCAAGCCAGAAAGCCTCACGGTTAAGGATCATTGAGCATGAAGGAAATTGAGAGCAAACCATATTTTATTCATTAAATTAAAATTTGAAGTTGCCCAACTCCTCCATAACTCTGAGGGTCTTATAATTAAAAGAAAACAACATATATTAAAAAAAGAGTACAGCTGAAGAGAAAACCTTGATACAAATAAAACCAAGAAGTCAAAGGGACATGACCACCATCCTTTCCCAGAGCCCAGGAAACAACCACATTTTTTATAGTTTGTGGAAATTCAAGCAGTGTGACTTTCAGAGCATAACACTGCAGAGGTCAGCGTCTGCCATCAAGAAGGCATGTTTTCTGGGTGCTGCAAGATGACATTGTTTGCTTAATGAGATTTAGAATGTGTCCACTTTATCAGCCCTCATTGAACTGGTAAAAACATATGGAGAGAAGCAGTCCCATGAAGGGCTTTACACCAGTAGTTAATAACCATTATACGGAATTGCACCCAGAAGCCAGCCAATAACATTGCAAATTTTGAAGCAGTGGGAACACGTGTCATGACACATATCATTGCCTGCACTACCACTACTCTATATCAGGTATAACTATTGGGTAATCTTCAAGGGCAGCCACATATAGAAGGCATCACAGTAATCCAACTGTGAGAGACCAAGGTGTAATTGACCTCCTTGGTCCTGAACAGCCTCCTGGTTCAAGAAGGAGATATACCACCCGATGAACGTGTACAAAATTTATTTCTCTTTCAGCAGCTGTCAGTCCAAGAGGACCCCCCCAAACTGTGCCAATCACACAAGGGGAACAGTAACCTCATTGAATATTAAACATGGACTATCCCCAGAAACAGATAATGAATCCTTACAGGCCTCCCCATCCACATCTTTGTCACTTCTTTGGCCTGGGGGCTGCTGATGATTCCTAACCCCACAGCAAATAGATGGCTTCACCTAGTGATTCTATGAAGAACCAGTTAAAACCCTAGCCGGAACACAAACAGATGTAGCTAATGCAGAAAAGAGATTGCAAACTACGTTTAGTCAACATTGTCCAGAAAATGATGCATTCACATATGTTTTCACTGGCTCTGTCCCATCACATATATTGACTTATCCACCCTAAATAAAAACTGCATTGTAAACAACCTTGCATTAGCATAACCATCCCACAATAATAGAGATCCAGTTCTAGATAGGAGACAATATATACCGTAACAAATGAAAAAGTTTACTAGAAACAACTTCTCATCTTTAATAACCAGTGCCAACGAATGAAGTAATTCAGTGGAATCTTAAGGAAATCCAAAACATATGCTAGACACAGAATCTTCTCCCCATGAGTTTATGAAAACAAAGAATGCAGTAAAAGAAACAACGATGTAATTCAGAATAGTAAAACAACATTTAAGGAATTATTTTAAAAACCGCCACCCTGATGTAGTGGTTAAGGCACCAGGCTAAAACCTAGGAGACTATGAATTCTAGTCCCACCTGAGGCATGAAGCCAGCTAAATGGCCAGTCCCTCTATCTGAGCCCCAGGAAGAAAGCAGTGGCAAACCACTCCCAAAAATCTTACTAAAGAAATTGCAGGAAATAGGCCAGACAGTATCCAGGCGTCAACAATGACTTAAACGTACAAAATAAATAAATTCAAGTATTTTAAAATGCAGGCACTTTCAATTTAGCATGAACAGCCGTACTTTTTAAATTTGTATTACCTTCAGGAGGTGGTGGTGGAGGGAAGCCTTCCATTTCCATTCTATTCTTCTTTCCCTAATGTGTTTTCTTTTCAATGTACAATAAATGATTCTGTAATAAAAGACAAGTTAAAACAGGTGAACATCTTTTCACATTTTTAGAACATAACATATACCATACTGACTACACGATAGGAAACATGTCTAAGTATTTAAAAATGAGAGTTTCTTGAAGTCAGAGGATGGTGCTCTATTATTTATGTATTTATATATTTGCAGAGTTTGGGCCTATTGAGAGCCAATTTGATATAGTGATTAAGGTGCTGGCCTAGAAACCAGGAGACTGGGAGTTCTTGTCCTGATGTATGTATGTATGTATGTATGTATGTATGTATGTATGTATGTATGTATTAGTTCGATTGTATAGAATGCGGCCGCACGGGCTGTTATGGGAGCTTCCCTTTACTTCCCGTTACTCCTATGTAACACCTCTCCTGCGCGAGCTGCACTAGCTGCCGGTGGCTCTTCGGATCCGCTTCAAGGTGCTGGTACTTACCTATAAAGCCCTTCATGGCATGGGCCCAGGGTACTTGCAGGACCACCTCCTACCGGCCTCCCACCACCCAGTGTGGGTGGGCCATAGGACGGCCCTTCTCCGGGTGCCATCGGCCAGATAATGTCGGCTGGCGGCCCCCAGGATGAGGGCATTCTCTGTGGTTGCACCGACCCTCTGGAATGGGTTACCCACGGGCTCCGGACGGCCCCGACATTTGCACTTTCCACGCCAACCTGAAGACATGGCTTTTTAAGCAAATTCCCTGATCTGCTGAGAGGTTTTAATTGTCTGGGGATTTTAAATTGGTTTGTGTTAGCACTATTTTATTGTTATGTTGTTTTTATTCTGTGAGCCGCCCCGAGTCCTACGGGAGAAGGGCAGCATATAAATTTGATAAAATAAATAAATAAATAAATATGCCACCTTTCTCCGGAGACTCAGGACGGCTTACAATGCATTAAGCAATAGCCTTCATACTTTTGTATGTACCTGCTTAGTACGGCTTTCGGGGCTCCCTAAGCGGTGTTCTTTTTTTATATAAGGTCAGCTTATTGCCCCCACAAACCGGGTCCTCATTTTACCTACCTCGAAAGGATGGAAGGCTGAGTCAACCTTGAGCCTGGTGAGATTTGAACTTGCAGTAATTGCAGACAGCTGGCAACTAAGTGCTACTTTAACTGTAGGCATGAAAGCCACTGGATGACTTTGGGCCAGCCATTCTCAGCCCAACCCACCTCACAGGGTTATTGTGGGGAAAATAGTATTAGAAAGAAGTAGTAGTATGTTTGCCACCTCAAGTTACTTATGAAGTAATAAAGATGAGGGGAAACCTAATAAAGTAGCAGAAGCCATTATAGTACAACAGTGCCTTATGACAACCTACAACGACAATGTGTCCTTTATTATAGGTAGTGCTTTATTTCAGAAATAGATTTAGATTTATGTTTATTTATTTTTCAAAAATCACTCTGTCCTTTATTTTGGTCATTTAACTTTTACCATACAAAGAGCACAAAAATGCAGCCTCTTTCATATTCTTGTGAAAAACCATGCAAATGGAATTGTCTTTTTAAAATGAATTTAAATATACTGTTTGATTTTAGATATTTTTAGTAGGTTATGCATTTTGATAAAGTTTTTCTTGGTTTTGTTCTTGAATTTTCCTTTGTAAACAGTTTGAAAATTTTATCCTTGTGAATTTCTTTCAGATTTTCCCCCTTTTCAGGTGTGTCCTTTATTTTTTTTCCAAGAAAATATGATCACCACAGCCGTACCACATCATGAATCCACTCAATACCATTTTGCTTGTGTTTAATAGCAGAAACTTTCATTAAGGTTATTGATGCCAGACACTTAGTAAGTTGTTCTCAAACAAATACTGTGCCAGAAAATCTATCTTTATTATACCAACCTAAACTCTCCTTCATTTGTCCTAACATCTTCCATTTTTACAGAAATGACTGCCTGCAGTATAACTGTGCTTGTGTTATCATGCTATACTAACTCAGCAATTAACTCAGGCACTCGGCCAACAGCCCTTACCAATATCAAAAGTGTAAGATACTCCTAAGCCTTCTCTAAGCCCATATTATGGGCTGGGGCTACTCTATAATAAAATAATTTGACAGATTTATGATTAAATGGCATGAGGCTTAAATCCAGATAAACTTAACTTCAAATTAATTCATAATCCTGAACAACAAGGAATTAAGGACAGAATTTGTAAGTTTAGCAATAAGAAACGCAGAGATTAAAAATTACATCAATAAGCTTTAAACTCAGAAACAAGCCTAAAATACCAGACTTAAAGAAAGTACATATAGTGCTCAATTTACAACAATTCATTTAGTAACCCTTTGAAGTTACAACAACACTGAAAAAAAGTGACTCGTTATCATTTTTCACACTTACGACTGTTGCAGCAACTCCAAGGTCATATAGTCAAAATTTGGACAGTTGGCAACTGGCTCATATTTATGAAGGCTGCAGTATCCCAAGGTCATATTATCACATTTTGCAACCTTCTGATAAGCAAAATCAATGGGGAAGCTAGATTCACTTAACAATTGTGTTACTAATTTAACAAATGCAGTGATTCACCTAACAACTTTGGCAACAAAGGTCATAAAATGGGACAACGTTCACTTAACAGCTGTCTTATTTAGCAACAGAAATTCTGGGCTCAGTTGTGGTTTTAAGTTGTAAAGACTGTGCATACAGCTTGCTTGTTCTGCATTTCCATGCATTTTCGCAGTACATAAGGCCTTGCCAGTAGTTTATAAGGAAGAGGCACACTGCCAGTACTTCTCTCCAATTTGCTTATGATATTAGCAACTTTTTGCTAGGACTGTGCCAAAATTTCTTGCTGGCTTCAGATTTTTGCTTTGCTATAATCCTATTGAGAAACTGACACATCCCCATGTTAAAATGCAAAGGAACCACGTTGCATTATACAGCCTTAGAACAGGCCACAACATGTACAATAATACTTTTTCATCAGTTTTCGTGTCTCTCTCATACGTTGGGAAGCCAACCGAATTCATGACACTGAGATGGGCGGTGAATAAACATAATAGTAAAATGTGTTAAATTCACGAATTCAAGCATTTCATTATGTGAGAGAAATACCCTAAATTTAATTTAATACAATTTTGATCTAACATGTCATGGGCCAGTTTTTGTTTGTTTGGGGTGTTTGTCTCAATTACCTGTGAATCAAAGAGAAAAAGGCCATTGCTTGTTGGATAATTACCATATGAAATGCATTCTTTACTAAGGGGTTGTAGAACTGACACCCACAGTGGAAATTTTAATTAAATATTACCGAGCTTGAAAAAAAAAAGAACTTGTTTTGAATCTCACAAGAATATTTTGAGCAAACAAAATATGTTTCAATGGTTTTCAATGTTGTGATAGCCATCTTACAAATACTGAGCTGTCTATAACAACATGAATGCAATCTCAACGACATGACTATCGCTATTTTCAATGTGTATAATTTAGCAATTAATTTTCTATATCATAGATTGTTTATGTTCCACTTTTCTATTCCTTATCATATTATTTTAAGAAAGAAAAACCAGCATCAATAACTTGCTTTGTTTTTATTATCACATAGAGCTTGGTGTCATTTGAGACAAACCTATGAATAATTTGATTCTTTTAATATATCACTGGTAGTTTTCTCCTAAGCATATTTTGATTGTGGAACATTATTACAAACTGAACTAAGTTCAAAGTAAGCTTGAAGGATAAATTTTATTATTTTCTCCATAACTAAAAAAAACAGATTTTAACTAACAGTTAATTAGTTATGTTTCTGCAGATGAATAAACTTAAGTACCCCTCTTACAAAGTGATATGTACTGTTGTGGTAATAAAGTACAGAATCTAGTCAACACATTTTTTCTACATATTTTAGAATAAAATGAGGTACTTTATTTCAAATGATTCAATATGCTAATTGCCATGAATATTCCTAAAATAATATTGCAGACTATAAAAATTTTTCTTTGTGTTTTATGTTTATTATAACCATTCAAGTGAGGGGAAAACATTTTAAACTTCTGGAAAACAATTCTAAGCTACTTTTTATATTGTAATTCCAATTATTCCCATCCGCAATACATAAGCAGGACAAATTTTTAACCTTGAAAGTTACCATAGTATATTCAGAGGTTTGTCAGATAAAATACAAGCTTTGTAACAACTGAAACAGATTTTTCTAAACATAGAACTTCTGTGCTGCTTGTGTGGGTTAGCTGCTTATCCACCCATGGACTAAAGGATTAGTTGTTAATTAGAATTACTATTCCATAAATTTGAATCAGGACTATCAGGAGAATCATGATCTATTAATTTAATGTACTTGCATTTCTGAGGTTGCACTTTCCAGTTTATTCACTTTTTGTTAGTTCTAACAAGACAGGTGTTTTTTTTTAAGCAATGGTTTAATATGTGTCTGTACGTATGTTTTGTTTCTTGTTTCACTACATTTCATGCATCTTTCAGCATGGTCTTTCTTACCAATTACAAACACAGATAGGCCACTTTAGTACAAGTTTGAATGATGTGATATTCAATTTAGGACAGATTGTAAATTGATACCAGACTGGATTTAATGCAACCCCAAATTCAAGGGTAAAGCAAGGTAGTGTAAACACAATTTAGGTTAGCATATGTGAATTTGCAACTGTGGTTTTAAGAACTGTGAATCTTTGTGTGTGCAAAATAGAGAAAAGGGAATGTCTGTCAGTACAAGTTTAAAAAAACAAATCATTACTTCATTACATTAACGCCACAATTTGATGTGATTGAATGACATGAACAAGGTCAAGGCTACAATAGGACAAGATGTTGGAATGGCTGAATCTATAATATATATTTTTTGTTTTATTTTGCTTTCTATAACTAATCTGTTACTTGTGAACCATGATTTTAAATTGTGAAGATATTTTTATATCCTTTAATATTTGATTAATATACATAAGACATTTGTCTAAAATTTTCATTGCCTGTTTTTTTTTTTTTTAATTTGATTTATATGCCGCCCTTCTCCGGAGACTCAGGGCGGCTTACAATGCGCTAAGCAATAGCCTTCATTCTTTTTGTATATTTATACAAAGTCAGCTTATTGCCCCCACAACTGGGTCCTCAATTTACCTACCTTAGAAAGGATGGAAGGCTGAGTCAACCTTGAGCCTTGGCGAGATTCGAACCTGCAGTAATTGCAGGCAGCTGTTCTTAATAACAGGGTGCTTTAGACCACTGTACTACCAAGGCTCTTTCTGAATAAACCTGCTTCTGAGTTGGAACCAATTACCACATTATCCATAGAAATATTTTGAATAGTATGAATTCAAATAATGTGACTACCTCAAGAGATTTATTAACTACACTAATTGAGAACCACACATGACTACACATTTTCCACTTAAATCCTTCCAGCTGTTTTAAAGTATAAATCCCAATCACCCACAATGATCAGGCTAGGGCAGGATGCCCTGAACTCAAGAATGTATGGCACTCTTGGGCTGATGATGGTGACTGATGGTGTCACCTCCCATGATTTGCATTTTAGAATGATTTAGAAGAACGGGGCTGGTGTTAGTGCCCTCTAAGTTTTGGCAGCCTGGACCACTTGGCTTCAGCCTATAGGGGCCCTGTCTGAACTACAAACAATATTAATTATACTTAAATGCTGAAACTATTGGCTGCATTTGGCAAGTAAATGATAAGTGGTAGTTATTTATTTATAAGGCACCCTAACTGGAACTGTAGTATGGAACAATATGTTAAACTTTTCCTTATAATAATTAGGGTTCTGATTCAAATCAAATTACCTGCACTTTTTCCTAGTAAAGAACAAAAGTGTAGCCTATTCCTGATATTAGTTCTTACATAATTTTCTATTTAAGCTGTGAAATTTGGTCCCAGTATAACTCTGTACTGATCTAATCCTGCAAAACATTTTTATATAATATGACATTATAAATATACATTTTTTTTCTTTTAAAAAGGAAGAAGCTATGTTACAAGATTGGTGTAAGTAGTTTGATTGCCTGTTTGCAATTTTTTTTCCAAAATGTTTGATATTTCATCTCTGAAAAGTTTCAACCAATAGGGAATGTAGTCATCAGGAGTTATAAGAGCTGTAATCCTAAATGTTTAGAAGATGCCTTCCCTTAACAGATTTTAATAATTTTAAAACCTGTCCCATTCATTTATTTTATCCAAGGGATGTACAGCAAAGGCAAACCTAAATCAGCAACCCCAAACTTTTGGGCACCAGGGACCGGTTCTGTGGAGAGAGGTTTTTCCACTGACCAAAGAGAGTGTTGTTTCGTGTGCTGCCTGCATCCCATGGATGGGGCTTTGTTTGTTTGCACAGACCAGTTTCTAGCATGCTGCGGACCGGTACTGGACCATGGAGTTGGGGACCCCTGACCTACATGACACACTTTTGCATTTGGTGACGTGATCAACAGCATGAGATTGTTGGACTATAAGACCTAGAATTCACTACCATGTAGGGTCAGTGAGTTAAAAATATCCAAATCACTTTGGACTCTTCACTTTACATAAACTCTCACAAACCTGTTTTATTTAGTAAAGCTTCTCTACTTTACAGCCTCCTCATATACAAAAATCCACATCAGCCAGCTACAAATTGCAACAATTTTGGAATTCAATCTCAATAATTTGTTACAAATGCCAAATCTTAGTTCTCTATTTGCACCTGCTCAACTTTGGATTCATCCATCACATTAAGCCCTAAGGTGGCTAGCTTCTTTTTTGGTTTAATGTGTTGTTGTTCAGTCACTAAGTTGTGTGTGGCTCTTGCCAACCCCATGGACCACAGCACGCCAGGCCCTCCTGTCCTCCCGTCTCCCAGAGTTTGCTCTAATTCATGTTCATTGTATCAATGACCTATTTAACCATCTCTTCCTCTGCCTTCCCCTTCTCCTTTTGCTTTAATTTCCCAACATCAGGGTCTTTTCCAATGAGTCCTCTCTTCTCATTTGGTGGCTAAAATATTTGAAATGTGGTGAGTAAACTCAGCTAATTGTGTACATTCAATAAATGAGAGTTAAAACAATTTGAGTTAATGCAGTATGCAAATCTCATCTCTACCTTCCTATGACAATCTACAATCATCCTTTCTGTAGCTTCACAATGGAGCTTATAGTTATTCAGGGGCCTTAAGGCCATTTTGATTCTTTAAAATCCTCCAAAACAATCGTCCTGTCTTTCTAATACTAATCCTTGTGACAGTCTCCAGACTCTTATCTTCCACCAATACATTATACTAGATCATAAATTTTAGTGCACTGAGTCATTTATTCATTTAAAGTTGGATCTTTTTGAGCAATCAGCCAATTTTCTTGCTCTAATCTGCAACATAAAATGGAAATCTGGCTCACTTACTGAGCCATGTGTGACTAAAGCGGGTTTTCCCTCATTGCTGGTACCAAATGCAACTCTGCTCAGATGGGTTTAAAAAAAAGAAAACTTAGGATTCTGCATGAATAAAAAAATATCTCTCCATTGATAGTTTCTCTACAAAGGCTGCTTTTCTTTTCCTCAAGTGTTCATTATATAAATATTCTGGGAATTTCCTAATTCATTTGAGTGTCGAAATACACAGTGAACTGCCAGATACAGTATTTTAACAAAGTATTCCAGTTCCTAAAATTCTGTCAAGTGGATATACATACAAAGATGAGCTGATCTGAAAACAATGCTTCTAAATATTTTATCCAAAATATTTAAAGTTCATCTTTCTGCACCTGTGGCACTCAAGAGGAGCTTTCATAAAGCTATATAATATTGGAAACAGAACTTTTAAAAGTTATTAAATATACATAGGCTGGTTTCCCTGTTCATCTGTAATATAATTTCTGTTCTGTGAATTATGAAATATTGGAATAGCATGATGAGCACACGTTTTACACCATACTGTATCTTACAACAATTATTTCTTAGATTACACTACACTTAGCTTCAAACAATCTATTTCAAAAATAATGCTGACTTATCTTAAAAGTTAATATTTCAAATAAAAGATAAACATTATCTTCTATAATTCAGCAGGTTAAGCTTTCTTCAAAGTGATGCATCTTTATGCTTTCAAGGTCAATAATCAATTATTCCTGAGTAAAATGTCTAAAATCTAAAATAGCATTTGTTCCCCTGAACATTCTTTCTCACATTTTCAGAATCTTTTCATGTTAATCAAAGGTGATAACTAGTTGTGGCAGAATGCAATTAATCATAAATAATGATTACATTGCTAGAAAGTTGTTGAGGATAAGGCAAAAGGCTTGTCCAAGATTTGACCACATGGGAAAAGCTAGGACTGAGACACAAAACACAAATCATTCGTTTGAAATCAAGAGTTCTTTCATACAGAATCACCCTTTCCAAATCTTCTCAGCCAACCAGCATTCTAAGCACACAAGACCAACAATTCATTAATTGTAAAATCTATCTCAATTCAGCTGTTGACACATTATCTAAAACAATGACATTTCCTCCCAGTCTCTCTAAACTAGAAACTTCAAGTAAAAATTATGCCCACAGCCATATTCCAAAGTGTTGGTTGGGTCAAGGATGGACACTTAACTAAAACTGACACTCTATTTCAACTGACTTAATTATATGTAGTGCATGAATATATATATATTTAGTATATTTATTATAAGTAATATCTATACAATTAATACTTTCTTCCTTCTCTCGTTCAAAATTAACAATTCAGAGGCTTCATTTAACACTGTAAACTTATCTTCTGCATTCCACCTAAATGCTCCCATTGTTCTCCCAAAGACTTAAGAGTATTAACTACAGTTTTTTTAGGTCCCTCTTTCAAATAATTCTCCAGCAACTCCCATTTTTCTACCATAATCCTCAACATCACTTCTCATACCTTATAGATGGGAAAATTGTAAATGAAAACAGTGACCTCCACCCACCCATTCTTTTGATTCTCAAAGTCTCCAGAAGATAAATCTGGCAGGTGCATAAATTTATTTATTTAATCAATGTATTAGCCAGTCCCTTGATAAGATACTTATTTTCACTTTCTAGCATTAGTGGAATCACACAGAAACTAATTCCAAAATAAATCACAGATATTAAGGAACATTCCATGGGTACACAGACACACACTGGTGGGTCCAACCA
Source organism: Arizona elegans (assembly GCA_022577455.1). Lineage (NCBI taxonomy): Eukaryota > Metazoa > Chordata > Lepidosauria > Squamata > Colubridae > Arizona > Arizona elegans. The sequence goes on along the minus strand of JAKOOJ010000001.1, from coordinate 205,489,421 downwards.
CAAGTAATGACTTCAAGTTGGCACGGGTAAAGTCTCAAGTTATTGGTAACTTATTTTTTTCAATATAAAAAAAATTGTAAGAAATTCCAACTTTAAAATAGCAGGAAAGGTCTAAATTTGCTGATAATTCAATAATGGCAGCAAAGGGGTTTTTTTCTGTAATCCCGAGGTAGGCAGGGATTATCTTAAATGAATTTTCTGTATAAAATATTACTGATTGGTAAGATCGCTATCACACCTCTTCTTCAAGAGCTCAAGTTGAGTTATCTGGAAATTTCCCTTTATTTCCACAACTACCCTGTGAAACACAGGCTCAGATATTCACACCAGAATACACCTGTCAATCAGTCATCTAACTACTGTATCCCCAATCATTTCTATGTAAGGTGATTATTTGCTGGGGGGGGGCACCCACTTCTTGCTACAGAAGTCAAGAAAGCATTTCTATAGTCCCACACAGCATCTTCTAGTAAGTCCACAATTGGGCAAGTGAATAAAACTGGTCAGAGAACAGGTCCTTTTCTGCATGTAATCAACTATACATTTTTTTGTGCAGACTCCCATCACTTTTGCCACACCCCTAGTGAGCCTCCCTCTTTTGCAATAGACACTGGGGAGGATTAAGGAGGAATCAGGATGTACACTTGGCATCATCACCATCGTTCCAAAGGAACTTTTACACTTTGGAAAGCTGCATTGCTGACCCCAATCACTGCGAAGCGGGCAGCCGCAGACATCAACCTTATAAAGAAATGCCTACAGACTGTCCAGAACTCAATTCCATACAGTTAAATTACTTTAATCTTAAAAACATGCCCAACCCTGGAACAACATCATCCCGTGCACATGCAGAGAGAGAAATGCTGAGCACAAATAACTCTAGACCGAACTCAAACCCGCAGATTTAATTAGATACATTTATTAAAGGGCAACACATTAAGCATTTATGTTGGGGAAAGAAGAAAAAAAAAAACACCTCCCCTCTCCGTGCAGATTTACTTTTTTTTTTAAAGGAGATCCTCCCAATACTCTTTTCCAAAAAGTCTTGCTGAGCAAAATCATTCCACAGAAAACTCTTTTTAAACAGTTTTTGGCATCTATAGCTTATGCCTATATATGAATTTTTTCACCGTGACACCATCAGTTTGCTGGATCCAAGAGGCTGCATACATACACATAGACAGACACACACCCCACATATCCGCTGTGGATAAACCTCGGCTCCATCGGGGGAGGGAAACGAAAGGGACGTACTCAGTGGGGCTCCCCATAGGGAACAACAAGTAAAACTTCTCTCCCCCCCACCCCCGCCACTCCCTCTAGCCCTGAGCCAAGCAGCCGCAGAAAGCTTCCTTGGGCATCTGCCTGCAAAGGGTGAACGGAGGGAAAAGGTGGGAGGGGGGCAGTTCAAGCTCCCCCCTCTCACTCGGGAGCCCATCTCCACGCGCGCCTCAACTTTCTCCTCCGCAAAAGCCCGTCTCTGTCCCGGTCGCGCCGAACCCTCGCCTTTGAGGATGCCCTAAAGCGAGCACTCAACCCCTCGGCCGAAAGCCAAGCCTGTCCGGCATCGCTTTGGTCACCTTTGCAGCCTCCAGGCACTGCCACCACCACCCCTCCACTCCTCCGGCTTCACCGATGCTGAGGTCCCCTCCGAAACACGCAGGCGGTCAGCATTTCTCCCGCACACGCACGCAGGATACCCTGCCGAGCCGAGGATGTCGCTGAGACCTCGAGCATGATTGGAGGAAACCGGGGAGGAATCGCCCCCTCCGGTTGGCTCTCCCGACTGCCACTCCAGCGGCTGCTCCCGCTTTTGCAGAGGCATAGGGCGCTGTGAGGAGCAGAGCTGCGCCGCCGCCGCCGCCGCTCCAGATCTTTCCCTTCCACCCCCGTACACGCATGCATCGCATTCCTCGATGCCCACGTGACCCGCCTAATTGCTCTCTATTGTACAGCTGGGCTGCGCGGAGTAAGGAGGCTGCTGCAGCTATCGTGTCAGCTTTTGGGTCCGGTCCAGGTTGTCCTGGCTGGTTTCTCTTTCTCTCAGCAAAGGAGGCTGCTTTCCTCCCCCCCCCCCCCCCAAAAAAAACCTGTGCAAACTCCTCCATTGGCACTAAAAACAACTTTGCATTTTCACCTCGTTTTCCATAACTTTCTGTGGCCCTCTGAGTAAAAGCATTAATTCCAATGGAAGCCTTCTGAGGCATCCCCACCCTGAACCGCCACTCAGTCCTCCTTCTTACACAGGCGGGGCGTTAAACTTGAGTGTTTAAGCAGTTCTGTTGGCTTAGACCACAACCCGGCCGTGTTATTTATACAGAGCTTAAAGTTTTCTGACGGCCTCTTTTTCCAGTGATGCTTCCAATCCAAGATAGGGAAGGTAGTCTCCATAGACACTTAAAGGACAGTATTTTCTTAAGACGAATATAAGCAATCGTGAGTTTTGTGCCTTAAAAGTTGCTGAACGGGAGGTGTTTTTGGTTTTTTTTTACTCTTACAAGAATTGCTAATTGGTAAATGGCCCAACAATAATCAAGATAATTTACTGTGTAATTCTAGAGTAGTGCCAACAGGTAGCTGGCCAGTATATAAGTTTAATAAATGAACTCTGGACTATAGAAATAAATGGACTATAGAAATAAACCAACATTAGGCCCAGGCCACAAGCCAGTTGGTCAATTATTTTGTCGCAGTCCATGGGTCTACAGCCAAAATGCAGACATAACTTGGATGCTGTATTTGATTGTGCAAAATAGTATTCACTGATCCAAAAAGCAGACCCTGTACCTGTGGGGAATCATGCTAAGATGATGATAGAAATGATAATATATGATAGCTTGGTCTAGTGATTTAAAGCATCAGATTAGAAACTTGGAGACTGAGGATTCTAGTCCCATCCTAGGTATGAGAGCTGCCTGGTGACTGTTGGCCAATCATCCTCAGCCCAACGCACCTCACAGGGTGGGTGGTGGTTCTGGGGAAAATAGGGAGAAATATTAGGAATCTTCACCACCTTAAGTTATTTATAAAGTAATAAATGTCGGTTAAAATTCTAATAAATAAAAATAAAGAGCATTGTCATCTTTTTGCCCACTTCAAAAATAGGGTCTTTTAAAGATAGATAATATGAGGTTTATGGTTCCACATTGTTGCATCTAGAACAGTGGTTCTCAACCTTCCTAATGCCATGACCCTTTAATACAGTTCCTCATGTTGTGGTGACCTCCAACCGGGGTGGGTTCTAAAATTTTTTACTACTGGTTCTGTCGGCGTGGCTTATTTTGTGGGTGTGGCTTGGAGGTCATGTGACCGGGTGGCCATGGCTATGTGTATAGGGACTACTCAGAGGGCTGAAAAAAGTCATTTCTGACAGGTCCTTGCATTTTTGACTTGTCCTCACACTTATGACCATCCTTACATTTATGCCCATGCAACATTCTTAACAACCATGTCACTCATTTCACAACTGCTTCTCTTCACCATGGTGACAAGATAGGGCAAAAATGTAAAATGTGAGGACAGTCGTAAGTTTGAGGACTGGTCAAAAGTGCGAGGACCAGTCAAAAATAACTTTTTCAGCCCTCTGAGTAGTCCATATGCATAAAAGGATACAGCAATAGAGAGGGATGAAGGAAGGGAAGGGAAATTAGAGTAGGAGTGAGGGTAAGAGAGGGAGGAAGAGAGGAGGAGAAAGAGAAAGGAAGAGGAAGTAGGGAGGAGAAGAAGAGGGGGAAGAGAAAGTAAGGAAAGAAAAGAGAGAGGTGATGGGTTTGAGGAGAAAGATTGCTGTACAATAAAAAAGATGAAAGGGAAGAAAACCAACCCCAAATAAATATAAAGATATTAAGATAAAGAATGAATTGTTAAACTTTAAAGAATAAAAGAGAATATGAATAAATAGTAATAATTAGAAACACACATACAAACATACAATGTATTTTCTTTGAACAGAATATTTGGCCGGTTCACAAATTTAAACAGTATTTAGTCATTTCAATTAAATTTACAATTTCTATATTTCCTTTTTGTCATATTTATTCCTCATCTATTTTTTAAAAAAACCAATATCCTTCATCATCTCTAATCTTAATCAAATTCAATTTTTCCCTTCTATTCTATATTATACCCCTTCGCATTGTCATCTATTTTTATATCTATCCTCACATTGGTTAATTATGTAATTATGTAATACAGTTGTTTAATACAAATTCAACATTTTAATATAAAACAATTAGTTATATAACTATCTTTTTTGTATATTAATCAATATGAACATGAATATTCCAATTATTTCCATGCAATCCAATTTCTTACAAATCAATTAATTATATTTACCAATAATAATAAACCAAATAATTTCCCCCATATATTCCTCCAAACCACAACTTAACCATTTCTGCTTTCAACACAATATACAATTAATAATATCTCAATTATTACAATTCCCTAGTTAAATAGAGTTTTTTTTCTTTTGTGGTTTAAAATCTTGAACCTCCTCTTTTGCCCTAAATTTCCCATTGTTTGCAGTTTTGCACCTACCTTTTTTGGTGAGGAAAAAGAAAAAGAAATCTCTCTCTGCCTCATTTTGCCACGTTGGAGCAAAGACCCTGCTTTACTTTCAGTTTTGCTTTTTCAGCATAGCTAGGGGGAAAAAAATCTGCTCCAGCAATTTACCTCTTTGCAGCTAGCTAGCAACAGAGCCCTCCACAAAACAGCTGAGAGCAAATCAGCTGAGAGTCAGGAGGCTGATCAAATCAACTTATGGTAATTAACCTATGCTGAAGCTGAAAGGGGCTGTTTTTTCTATTTTTTCAGGCATCGGTCTACTCATTTGTTTTCTTTTAACACTGATCAGCTGTAGGGCGGCCCTTTGAAGCCCCACGGCAAGAATTTAAACAGGTTTTTTCCCTCTAGCCATCAGCTGGGACTCAGGAGGCAGCAATATTTTGGGGGTGGGCGGGGTAAGTGACCGGCGATCCAACAGAGGCAGAGGGTGAGGGTGAGTGAAGGCGTTGGGGGGGGCAAGAGAGGGCTTTGGCGATCCCTGTGAAATGGCCGTTCGATCCCCAAAGGGGTCGGCCCCCCAGGTTGAGAACCGCTGAAGAAGCTAAGTAAGCTGCATAATTTGGATTTCTTTATACCACAGATGTCAATTGTACAGGGCCCTCATAAAACTGGGTTTTACTAAAAAAAAAAAAAAAAGCTTGTTTTGTTCCCAAGAAAGTATACATTTCTTCCATTTTGCCATGTCTTTTTTTTTTCTAGGCAATAAAATTAAAATACATAATGAGGTACCATCAGTTGTCTTCCAAAAATAATTCAGACACAAATCTTTTTTATTGTTATTTCCATATTAATTTACATTAGCACTGAGGGGTGGAAACCATACTGCATCAGCAATAAGCAGCACTGCCACTTATCATATGTCTAATCCGCCTGTCCCAGTCAGGCAGCCTGCAAATTTAGCAAGAGATCAAAAATATTGTTCACAGAATTCCAGAAACTTAGCTTTTGTTTTTAAATCAAAATGCAACCTAAATCTCTAAACTACAATGCTTCCAAACACAAGGGGATATAGCTTCAAACATAATACTGTAGAAATAAGAGTAAAGCAAATGACTACTGTAGATAAGAATGGTTGAGTATAGAGATGAGGCTTTAGCCTTTTCTTAAAACACAGGAAAGGGGGCAGTCAGAACTGGAAAAAGCTGATGGCACCATGGAGAAGTCTTCACCTTTTGTACCTGCAATAAACTCTTTAAAGACAACCAGAATTCTTAGCTTATGAAATAGATAGAAGCCTATTCATATACAGACAGGTTCCAAGCTGTTTAGGAATATATATAGAATTTAAGTTGAAACTTTTTCAAACAGGAATCATATGCTCCTATCAGGAAGTACCCAACATTCAAGCTGCCACATTCTTCTGAGCGGTGGCCCCTTCTTGACCCCCACCCTGTTACTCTTCCGAAAGCCCCCCAAAATGTTGTTTTATTAGCAGGAGGAGACCACAAATGGAGAAGGAGCTGATCAAGTGGCTGATTTGATTGTCTTATTGCTGCCATGGGGGTTGGGGGGGGTGTGATTTTTCATATGGGTTTTTAATACAAGGTGGATTTTTTAATGTTATAAGCTACCCAGCATCATGTATGTGTGACCTCAGTGGCTATATACATTTGTTTAATAAATAAATAATTCTAGACCATAATCATTTTTTAACTTTCTTCAATTGTCTAATTGGGAAAGAACTGGAACATGGGTAATACTGTAGTAGCCAGATTAATTTTTTTCCAGAGAAGGGATTCAATTGATAGATCTGCAGATGGAAAAAAAGTTTTCCTTGACACTATAATAACCTGAAGATCAAGAGCAGAGGATCAAGAGGATTCCAAGGCTGTGTTTCTGTTTCTTCAAGTGGGTGGGATGGGGACAAAACTTAGAAGTCATTTAGATGATACCTTAGATTGGGACAGATGATCATTTCAGTCGGCCAACAAGACTTTGATTGACAAGTTTAGCATGAAAGCAAATTTCCCTACTAGGAATGAAGGAAATAAAATAATGCTGTCTCTTCTTTCCTATTTTGTTTTTATTGGGATGAGAACTGTTTGCAAAGAGGATATGACAGGAAGCAAATTAGCAAACCACTAATATAAATGAAAATTATATGCCAATGATATTGTAGTAACATATACTCATCCAAACCACTCTAGAACTATTAATGGAATATATACAGCAGTATGGCTTAGAATATAGAATTAGATTAGATTTTTTAATCCTGCCTTTATTATTGTCATAAATAGCTCAAGGCAACAAACATATTTAATATTCCTTCTATTTTGTCTACAACAAAAACAACCCTGTGAGGTAAGTTGGGCAGAGAGAGAATGACTGGCCCAAACTCACCCAGCCAGCTTTTCATGCCTAAAGCCGGACTAGAACTCACAGTTTCCTGGTTTCTAGCCTGGTGCCTTAATCATTAGACCAAAATGATATAAAAAAGCAGTAACTGCAACAACAGAGTTTCATATTATTGCTAAAAAAATCAGATACCAGGGAATTTACTTAACAACAAAAATAGAGATTTCTTTATGAATAACTATTTTCAGACTTAGAAATGTATAAATCCATTAAGATGGAGAAAGTTAAATGGAAGGAAAAATGTTACATTTAGTTAATATCATGCTAAAAGAAACTAGTATGTTTTACTGTGGTATATCAGCCTAATACTGATTGCAAAAATATATCATTTCTTCTCTAAACATTGGAAATGCAATAAGGCTGGATCACTTTTTTAATGTTTTGTGGCAACGCCTCCAAATTTTGGAAAATGATTTATAATAAAATGGAACAGATTTTGAAAATTAAATGTACTTTCCAACCTTCTATTTTTCAGTTAAACATTACTAAATGTTACCATAAGGTATAACAAGCTGCTTTTCTTGAGCCGTGGTGGCACAGTGGTTAGAATACAGTATTGCAGGCTAATTCACTGCTCACTGCCAGAGTTCGATTCTGACTGGTTCAAGTTTGACTCAGCTTTCCATCCTTCCAAGGTTGGTAAATGAGGATCCAGATTGTTGGGGGCAATATGCTGACTTTGCAAACTGCTTAGAGAGTCCTGTAAAAGCACTATGAAGCAGTATATAAGTGTAAGTGCTATTGCTATTTTATACACAGTAACAACAGCTCCCAGGATTTTTTTGCTTTTCATTGGCAATTACATACAATTCCTCTGTAGAAGAATAACAAATTTAAGTTGTGGGAGTCTGCATGAAAGTTAAAAGTAGCCTTATATTTGAAAAACAAATCAGATACAGAACTCAGTTCTATGTGGAAGCTATTCTTGGATTACACTTCCACATATGGTCCTATACAGCAGCCAACATTTGGATTTCTTCAAACACAAGCTTTTAACGTTTAAGTTTGTATTCGATTTGCTAAATATAGGGAGCTTTTTAGATGAGGTAGAAATTATTGTAATTTTTAATCTTGGTTTATTAATAATATTATTTTGAATATTTTTACTTAATCTTCTAATACTTATGTATCTCAATCCTATGTACTTTTAAGATTTTTATATTTTTTTTCCTGACTGATTTTTAAATAGAATATCAGTATGCAGATGATACTCAGTTTTAAGTCTCTATCCCAGGCTGACCCAGTTATATTTTTGGAGTACTTTTGCTGTGGAAGGATCTAAGTGAAAAATAGTTTTCAACTTAACCCTAACAAGACATAATTGCTTTGTGTTCTAGGCCCTCCTAGATGAGAACTTCCTTTAGTTCTCAATGGGATTGCACTGCACCAGACAGGACCAGAGCACAACAAACCATGGAGGAGGGGATATCTTGTACTCACAACTCCGGGTGACAACCAGGACCAGGAATGCTTTTGCACAAATCCACTTTGTGCATCAACTGCATCCTTTTGTTTGGGAGCATTGCTCAGTCACATCTTGGTCCCATCAAAGTAGACTGCTGCAATGCACTCTATGTAGGGTTGCCCTTAAATATTATTCAGAAGCTGCAACTGGGGCAATGCAGGGAATTGTTTACAGCTCAATTTACCCTCCATCATAGCTTGACAAGGTGCTCTGGCTCCTTGTAGGCCATCATGTTCAATAAAAAAATGTTTTCACCCATAGAACAATTAATGATGTGGGGCCAGATTATCTGCAGAACCATCTCTCTCTGATCTGTTTTGCCCATCTCACTAGGTCTGACAGGGTTGGTATAGTATTAGATCAGTGATGGAGAACCTTTTGGGCTTGGTGAGGCAGAAGTTCAGAAAATGCCTAACCTGATTCTGCTGGCATGTCACACGCAGACCCTGAATAAGAGATAAACATTTCTCTATCCTATCTTCCCCCTCACACACATCCACACATCTAGGCCACCCTGAACAGCAGCATCTGGGCTTCATATCATTCCGGGTTCTACTACTTCCACTCAAAAAGGTCACCTCACATTATTCCCCAAGCATGCAAGCCTTGGGGAGTGGTACAATTGCCCTGGTGGTCTAGCACTCCCCATGATCGCTTACCTTCAGGTGGTGTTCTATTTCGATTGATAAGCCCCTGCAGCCTACCTGAGTTTGCTCCGGGTCACATGAAGCCTTCATTCTTAAAGCGGCTTTCGAGAATGCTCTTTCTCTGCCTCTGCAAAATGCACAAGTACAAGGAGTGCTTTCGAGAATAGTTGTTCGTGGGTCTTGGTGAATCCTGGTGTGTCACCTAAAATGTGGCATGTCACCTTTGACACACATATGTCTTAGATGGCACCATTTAATATTGTGATGTTTTAAAAATCAATTTCAGTTGAACAATTGAGTAAAGCAAAATACTGAATTATGAAATCAAAATAAATAATTTTAAACCAGATTTAGAAATTTACAGTAATTATATTTTTAATACACAGATATGACACTTATCACAAATAATTTTATTTATTTATTTTTAAATACGGATTTTAATGTTTAATGCAGTTCTAATAATGAAAACTTTCTGGAGAAATAAAACAAAGATCTTTGCATAATACTGAGAAATTAAAATACTGGTAGGTGCCAAACTGAGTTTCTATGGGAAAGAAGCTCCTCTGGATACAATAAGTGCATTCACATACTGCCTTATAAACTAAGTAGGAGCATGAACACTGTTGTGAGACATGAAACCAATCAGCATCCATTTTGCAACCCTCAAAGCCTTACCACATGGGTGATGTAAAATATTTTGGCTATTTGCATGGCAAAGGAGTGTTGAAGATAATTTTTTTTCTTAAAACTTCTGAGCCCCTTTCCCAAATGGGTTGCAATCCCACCCACTTTAATATGCTATTCTTGCATGCCATATCCTTATTATAAACCAATTAAGGTCCCAAATTTTGGTTTGAATTTGATAACAGCTGGCTTTCCTGTCAGAAGAAAGAAACAGTTAAAAAGAACTGTAGCTCCTTCTATGGTGAACTGGAAACTTTACTGCTTGTACTCCCCAAACAGTCCAATGTGGAAATTCAGTGTTTGTACTCTGGCCTCGTGGCTTGAGTTTTATAATCACAACTGGACCACAGCAAGTTAGTAAGGCTATCATAAATAGATCACAGAATAAGTAAACTGGTAAATTTAGAAAATGTTAGTGATACGTAAATAGTATAATGAAATAGAAACTACATTCAGCAACAATGAGAGACAATTCCTTTCTTGTATAATTGTGAACAAGATTAAACTGAACAAGTAACATCTTGATGTAAATATATATAAACCACATTTGAAATGAAGGATGCAATTTGGATGGCATGGTACCATTCCAAAAAAGATGTAGAGCTTGAAGAATACAAACCATGACATTGATTCTAGTTTTTCCTTTCCACGAATGGGGAAAAATATTGTTCTCTATAATTTACCAAGAGAGGGAGAGATTAAATGGAGATATAATAAATGTTTATTAAGCACAATAAAGAACAAACAGGTCCCTAGACTTCAGGTAATATGAAATCATCTGGAATTAATTCAGAATAGACAAAAGAAAGTATAGTTTCTTACAAAAAGGCAGCAGTTGCTAGTGGCTTAGGCATTTTTAAAATCACAGAGGATAAGACTGTTAATGGCTAAGTACTGATTTAGGCAGTACTGAATGCTGTTCCGGATTGAATACAGACTTTCCCATCATGGTGCCCTCCAGATACACTTAATTTCCAAACTTCACAGCTATTATAGTATTTGGGAATACTGGATTACACAATCAACACCTCCAAGTAGCACCACAAAGAAGTCTATGCCTTTTTTTATTCCACATACAGATATCTAGAAGTATCTGAGTGGCTACTGGCTGTGATTGACAGGAAATGAAATTAGACAGACTTCTGGGTAATTGCATTTCAATATATTAGGCAAAAAAATTATTAAACTAAAAATGCTAGAATTTTTTTTTTTACTGACAAGAAAGTACATTTCACTGCCCATTATTTTAACTGCAAGCAAATAACTGTAAAGCTTGTTAAATAATCAATTTAAAAAAGGAAAGAAAGCAATACATTTATTAGCACAATCAATTACGGAGGAGCAAGAAAAAAAAACAATATAGCAAATATATTTGCTGCATAAAATACTTTAAAAATAAAGTTCTTATTTTTAGGAAGTAGCTATCCTCCATTTGCAGATGATAGATAACTGTATACCAAATACACATAATTTTTGGTTGTTGACGGCAAGGAGATGTAAGGGAGACTAAAAGCATGACAACTCAATAGCAAAGAGTACAAACAACTATCTCACGTTCAACTTTATCAGTATTATTTAAGTAGGAAAGTCGTAAACCACATTTTGTAATACCTCATAGGGCAAGTAGGAAAAGAGAATGGTGCTTAATTCCCTCCCCCTCCTACTTTTCTTCATTACAAAGTGCATATGATGACTTTTCTTCAAACTGAAACATATTTTGAAGATCACTTGCATGAAAAAGAACTTGGAGCTGCTAAGAAATGTTTACAAAATGCAAATAATCTAAACTAGTTTGCAATTAAGAACAAAGCATAGCTGAAACACCCCAATTTCTCATATGTTATCTAGTTCAGCTCTCACATTTGAATAAAAAATGAAATTCTATCTACACATGTGATTTCATTATTAGACTACTGCAGATGCCCAACATCCACTATTCTTTCTTTAAAAAATACTCTACTCAGCTATTCTATATTTTTTGAAAAGGGTACTGTATCCCAACAATTCTACTTTTTAAAAAAATACTCTAAGAGAGAAAAAAAAGTCTTATTTCTGTTGCAAATATGACCAATTGCCCCAGCAAAATTTCCATTTCTATTATTTGGACCTACTTATTTTTTTGGTGCTAAGCAGCAAAGAACCATTGCAACAGAGATCTTTTACATTTTAGTCAGAACGCATAACCTGCAATCACAGGATTATGTAATAATGCATGGCTGCTCACGTTCTACCCATCCTTTCTTGGTGTGGTGCCCGTGGTCACTAAGGCTGCCACCAAATACCAAATATGACAGCAGGATAAACTATTATACATATACATCTTACATATGCATAAGGAATAAAAAAAAATCAAATTTAATGGAGGTGTGGCCTGACCTCTTTTGGAACACAATAGAAATGACATATATTCAGGAGTGAGAGGGATTCTAAACAAAATAATCATTAGCAGCAGCATTCCCACCTAAATCACAGTACTGATTTGGTCAGGGGGGAAATATAGACTAAACTCTGAATTATTATAGGCAACTGAGATAAAGGGTCTCAGTTTGGACCCTCAAGGGTCCAAAGGGTCCAAAGCTATGTATTGGCAAATGAACTAGAAAAATTAAACTCATTAAAAAAAAAACAGTGGCTATTGCACATGTAACTAAGCTATGGGTTAAACATCAAATGTATCTGAAATTGTTTACTAACTATTCCTGATTATAGATCAAGCATTAGACATTATTCCATACATAGTGCAATTTCTCACCAACAGAAACATAGGAAAATAATATATACTACATATATGCAACTTTTTCAGTGGCCAGTAGACAATCTACCATTTGATTGCTTCCATTTTTGCAAGCTGCAAATGTTTAATAAGTTTTTGTTGTGCAAACTGCAATTACTTTGCTACTTCAGTTAAAAACAAAGAAACTGGTAAACTGTCAACGTCCGAGACAGTGCACCGTTCAAAGCGGCCACAATGCACTGTTTCGGAGTTGCCACACACGCATAGGGGGAGGGGGATGCATGGGGCCACAGATGGGTGCTGGGTGATGGGACTCATGCTGGGAGAGGAGCCAAGAAGGCAAGCCAGCTGCGGTCAGTTCAGAAGCCATCCAGGTCTGAAGAGTACTTGCTGGAGCCAGCCAGGAGCAACCAGGAACAGGAGGATGGAGCGTGCTGAGTCCATATAGCCAGCTGGCTAGCAGAAGCCAGTAATGCTGGCTAGAAACCCTTTTACTCTATTGTTCACGTGCCAAGCTGAGATTCCAGTAAAGAGACCTGTTCTACTCACAGTGTGGCCTCTTCCTTTGCTGCTTGTTTTGGAACCTTTACTATCTAGAAAGAGATCCAATGCCTTGGTCACAAAATAAACTGCGATTTCAATATCAAAAGTGTATCACTATCCTTTTGAGAGATTGCAAACAAATGTTTATACTTCATTCATTAGAGAAATGCTAATCATTATGACTGGGAAGACCAGTCACTTTGATTAGACCCCAGGGAAAATGCAACTGAACAGAATTTTTCTGTGCTTTTTCACAGAAAATAACAATGGGCAGGGTTGTTATCCTCCAGAAATGATGTATCAATGAGAACATTATAATCATTCTAAAATGTCCCGATTGGATTTTGATCCCAATCCCATCTATATTAATGGCATTTGTGCAACTGTAATACTGTTTCCTAAACAGGGAAAAAATAGAAATTGGAAAAAACTTTAGACTTTAACATTTTGTTATCATTTGTCTTTCACTAATTTTACCCGGGTAGGAAGAGAAAGAGATATTTCAAAGTATTTCATTTACATATTTCCATACTGAGCTTTAATCTCAGATTCTTATGCATTCTATATTACCTATACTAAAAGAATATATATCAAACTCAATGTATTATCTTTTATAGTAGTTGTATATTCCAGGTAATTTTATAGCATGCTTGTTTAAAATAAGATGGATACTTGTATATCACAACTGCCATTAGATGGCAGTGTTCAACAACTTTCCATTAAAATACAGTATTAGGTTAAGGATTAGTTTCAGCAATCCTTATATAGTAATTAAACAGTGGAATAACTATAGGTTGCTTCTTTTAAAATGCTTAGCTTGAGAAAAGTTTTAAGATTTATAAATTGATTTTGGATTTTAGGGACTGGGATTAACAAAATAACAGAATTTAATAGAATTTTATAAATTTTCTGTCTAAAACGTGGGGATGCAAAAAGCTGGAAGCTCAACCACTTTCAATATTTTTCATAATGAAACTGCAAAACAGCAGCTTTCCTGAGGTGCCATATCAAAATTTGAATTTGTTATGTATTGGAAATAATCTTTAAAGTATATAGGCTTTTCTACTAGCCACTACAGAATATTGCATGTCAAAGAGAAACATTTTTTAAAAATGTTAAACCCAAATTATGACCATATTTTCAATGTTCAATTACTCTTCAAACTAAACTATACTTCATAATGTTCTAGCATTGGTGTTAAACATTTTGGTGCTTTTATAGGGAAAAATGTAATGTTACCTTTCCCTTCTCATGTAAGATATTAAACTGGATTGGCATTTGGCATTCATTAGATAAGGTAGCAAACTTTAAATAGAAACTGATTTGTATGTACATGAAAAAGAATTCCAAGAAGATAAGTGCAATTTTAGATTGACTAATCTAATGGGAAAGTAATCCCTATACTGGACATTCTTTGAGACAAGACCTAGAATCCTTTCTAGACTGGAATCTGTCCTAAGCTGACATGTTCAAAATAGCAAGTTCTGGAAACAACAATGCAGGTTCTAAAGACGGACAGACAAGGCAGTTTATTTCCTGCACTTTGCTGGTTTATAGAATATTCTCACATGTGACTAAGAATGCTCAACATTTAGGGCACACCTGCAATGTTTATTAAATGAGGTTAATAATATTCCCAATTAGATAGCATTACTTGAAACTAGTAATTTAGATCCTTTGATAGGCACAGCTTCATATTCCCAGCTGTGTGTCTTATTTATTTCTGACCAGATTTTACGGTTACCCGTAGAGATCCAAGTCAGTTTCAGAGCCCCTTCTTCTGGAATGTTTCTCCATTTACTTTCAGAGATGAACCATTTTTCATTATCCTACCACTAAAATTCCAGTCAACAGGAGAAGAAAGTTGAAGAGTCTTTTTGTATGTCCAGTAGGGATTAAGAATGAAGGTAACAGCACTCAATCCTGTTAATACAACAGTAAAATGTAAGAGTCCCAGATTTTCCATCACAGCATTCCAATTGGAAAGACACACCCACCATATATGGTAGGTAAGCATCATGCGGCAGTGAAACATGTGGATCATTATCCACTGACTTGCCTTCCAAAAGAAAGTATTAGCCCGGCCAGCCTAGAGAAAAAGGAAAAAGAAACCCAAGTTAAAATACCAAATAGATAGAATGGAAACATATTTCACATTTCGCATGAAACAAGAAACATATTTGCAAAGTTAAAGCATTATAGAACCTTACTACTTCCAAATTTGTTGAAAGTTATGAAAGAAGCAGGGAATCTGAAACAAAACTAGCTTGTGAGTAAGAACTTGATTAAACATCTGGATCACCTTTTGGAGGACAAAATGGAATGTCAGCAAGAAAAACTATTAGGAAGCATGCTTAAATTCTTCCAATTCGAGCAAATTCATGTCTTTTTGTCTCATGACTGAAAAGAATCACTCAAAGGAAAAATAACCTTTTCCATATGCCAAGACAGCAACTTTATAATCCATGCCCTACATCAGTTACAGAACTGGAAAATGCAGGAGAAAATGTCCCAACACATGAATCTTGGAAGATTGCTCCAGAAACAAACTTATTCCACAACAGATCTATATTTCATCTGTGGAGTTTGTCAAATCTGTAGAAAATAGTACTGGCTACCTTTTAATTTAAATAAAAAGAGGGATGTTTCCTGCCATATTATCCTAAGCTGTATTACTAGGAAGTAGAATTCAATTGAGAAGAAAGAGCCAGTTTAATCTAGTAGTTTAGGCAATATGTTAGAACGCAGGAGATTGTGAGTTCTAGTCCTGCCTTAGCCATGAAAGCCAGCTGGCTCTTAGCCCAACCCACCTCATGGGGTTGTTGTTGTGGAGAAAATAGGAAAAAAGTTCACCTAAACATAAAGAGATGGTCAGAAATCTCCTAGCACAACTCCGCAAAATCTAAGAAAATGATTCCTATTTGATCTTGACATCCATATGGAAGCATAATAACCCACAGTGTTTAAATTGCTCAGTTGTTCCTATGAATTTAATTGTTCCTTAATATTTTGAAAGAAATCCTGGAGATCATATCTGCTTGGAAACACCATGGTCTGACAAAGCAGTTCTTCATCTAATATGTAATAGTGGGTAGTTCATAACTAATCAAATATAATAAAAAGTATACCCAAATGTTTTTCAATTTATGTTACTTACAATTAGGTTCAAAATAGTAATAAGAATATTTTCACAAGTGATTATCCAGATTTTCAATCTTCATAAATCAAAAGTGTCATTAACCATAACTGATGTATTAATACCTATTCTCTTTTACTTTTAATACTCAAATCTAGAAAGGGCTGGTTGGATTCATATAATTTACTCTTTTGTTTTCTACAGTTATTTTAATCTAGAGGTGGCTGTTTGGGCTCACATAATATATTCAGTCTAGATTGTAAAAGTATAATCTAGAATGACAGGCACTCACCAGTATCCCTTTTACCTCCTCTATTAACATAATTTTGCCACTGGTATATGTCTGCCAATTCCCAGGGATTAAAAAAATAAAATAAAGTACAGTTTACGGCCAGAGACAAATTGTCCTTTACATATTACAATGGTTGGGCTCAAACAAATTATATTATGGCTCAGCATAATGTATGAACCAACCACCACTTGGAACCATCTATTTTTCCATTTTTCTCTCTAGCCCTACTTATTACTTGGGAAACTATACTGAGTTGGGGTTGGCAAGTTTATGGTCTTCCCAATGTTTAAGCAAAGCTTCCATCATCCCCCAGCCACAGGCTGAGCTGTTTTGGAGCTTAGCAGTATCTAAAAGATTACAAACTTCCTACCCGTACATTGTAATAAGCACTTGTAACACAATTTTTGACCTGGTTTTTAGATTTCACATTTACACATAAGCATGAACTGAAATACTGTCTAAATTGTTTGCATTTCTGTCATAAATGTTTACATTACAATGCTGTTTTCAATTTTCAGTCTAAAGTACAGTCCATAGTATGCTGTATAGAGAATTCTATTGTTTTAAAGGAATACTATTCATATATTCAATTAATAAAGCTGAATGACCACAAGTGACTCAAAGTGGCATATTCAAAAAATTGTAAAACACACTATCCCAATAAAGCAGCTTTAAGGGAGAGCTTCTGAACTCTTGCATATACAATTCTCCTTATTGCTTTCTCTGCCACCTCCAAATGAAGAAGCAAAAGTTTACATGGATTCCATTTGCTGTCATTTGCTGTCATTTCCTTTATCTATCCTAATGACACATATATTAACTTCCCCTTAAGGTCTTAGAGAAAGAGAAGTTGTTATATTATGTCATGACTTCATATACAAGGTTTACACATAACTTCCTCAAAAGTTATGAACTTTTGTTTGTAGTTGTAAGAAATAAATGTTCTCCAAACAGAGCTCAAGATCATTATTATTTTCTTGGATTGGTGGTATTGCACAGCAGTCAACAAGCAATCCACAGAAATAGCAGTTTTAATCTATGGTTCCATGTCACAGGAAAAAAATCCAATTATATATGTAGTTCACAATATTGTAAAACGGGACACTGTATTTCATATAGAACCACATCTCATTTAACTACTTAAAACAAGCTCACAGCTAACAGTAGTCTTCCATTTGATGTGGTGGATCTCCCCCTTGTGCCAAACCTATCATGGATTGAAATTCTTAATACAACTTTAGTTCTTCATTGGAATGCACACTAATTATCAACATGAACTGTTTTAGGTCAGATTATAGTTCATGTAAATCAACATTCTTATTAGCTACAAAGAATTGACAACTACATGGCTAATTTCTACTAGCGTTATTTTGAGGCTCAAATGCTTCATCACTCTTCCAGTGATATTTTCGATCATCCCCAAATTGGCTGGGGACAAGTACAGAAAGTTGTTTTCCCTAACCAGGTTTATTGATTCTACAACATTTTTCCAGAACAAGTGTTTTGGATGCATTTTGTATTCTAAAACACAGTCCTAAGTTAAATTTAAAGTAGCATTTAAAGTTAAATTTAAATTGAAAGTAGTAAATTTAATAAACACAGTATTAATAGATTTAATATTTCATCTGGAAAAAGCTCAATAAAGGTAAATAACCTCTTAAAAAATGAATTATTCAATCAGGGGTTACTCCTAGCTGTTGCTCTACCACTTAATGTTCTAGATATGAGAATCAGCTAATCTTTTCAAGTGTGCATTTATTATGACACTCTTCTGTAACAGTTACATCTGTTAGTAGATGAAGAACACTAGCAGTGAGGACCGCCAAGCAACTATGTACTCAGACATGGGCCTAGGACTGATCACTCATTTCCATTCATCCTGAATGGAAATGCATACAGTAACAGAGAAGAGACGGAGGATTAGATTCTAGATAGGAGATTCAGCAAGAAAAAAGTGAAGAGTGAGAACTGTAGCCTGAACTTGTAGAATAAAATGCCTCATTACTTGAAACAAGTTGTTGTCATGCTCTCAGACTTGCTGCAATTCTAGCCTGTTTTGCCATATGGACTTCCACTGGGGACTAGTCCAGACAAGATGTGTAATTTTATGTAGCAACCATAGCTCTTCTTTGCTCACTGCTCTCTCACCTTTAAAAGCATCCAAGACATGCAAGTGAAAGGCGTACTCATCTCAAGTAGCATTCCCATCAAAGGTATGTAATGTCCAGATTTTATGTTGGTTATCAGACCCAAAAAACCACCAAAGGCAAGAAAATGGTGAACAACCACAAATAAATCAAATGTTTTAAAGATAAAATTAGAGACATGAACGGCTACATTTTCCAGCAAAAAGAAGCCAGAGGCTATGAGACAACTGAACCAACTCCAGTCCTGCTGGGAATAAACCTTGTCACCTTGAAAAACTGGATCTAAAAGTAAAGCCCAGAAGCCAGCCACAAAACACTGAATGCCGAACACGCCTCGTGTAGTAGCCAGATTCCAAAAGACTTTCTCCTTTGTTGGCAATGAGTGGTAAGTTATACTCAACCATGAAGACAAAAAATGTGAAAAACAAAATATTCCCAAGTAGAGAAAGAAGCCAATGGCCACTAGTGCCAAACGAACTTCCCACAAAAAATAATTCCAGGCAAATATGGATCTAGATGTTGCCTCATCATTTTGAAGATTCATGTCTTCTACTTATGTTGAAGTGGTTTGGGGAGCACTTGTCAGATCCACTTAAAAATCTTGAACTTTTGCCCATGCAGTGAGCAGCAACCAAATTCTCATTGTCACCTGAAGAAAAAAAAGACAAAATGCTCTATACAGTATAGAAATACATACATTACACATACCTAGTCCTAAGAAGTCATACAGACTCAGTTTACACACTGCATTAAGAGGTCCTTTAGTTTGGGTAAAACTTTTTGTACAACCAAAATAGCTTAGAATTTTGTGTAACCCAATAATAATTATTCAACAAACTGATTAAATAAACATCAAATGAGAATCCAACTATGCATTATTAGTAGCAGTGCAAACGTTACTTGGGTTTCTTGCATATAGTGTACTTCTGCAATTAACACTGAGATAAAGAATCACATATTGCTTCTTAGTACCCGTCACTGGCCATATTAGTCTGGCTCTGAATCCAAACACTGACCTATATAAACAAGTCATGTCTTTGTGATGGCAATTAAATGTGTAAATATATACTTCTTGTAATGAACTTATTTATGTTTTTTAAAAATGTTAGAGTTGCACGCACCTAACTATGAAAAGTGCTTTCTGAGGAGAAAATTAAAGATGGCATGGGGGATAGCTGGCTGACAAAGCATCTATAGTCGCCTTCCTTGATCTGGTGCCCTCCACAAGGACTGAACTTATAAAATGGCCCTGCAGAACAGCTTAGACAAAATTATGGTTGACTAATTTGTGACACATTATATTATATAAATCCAGTCAGTGTAATCAGTATATGGTTTGATATGTTGGGTGAATCTAAATACTCAGGTCAATTCAGATAAACATGATTAACTAAACCATAAGTAAGCAGGGACAGAGTTACCAGCTAAATAAAAACATAATCAGTGGCTATAGCCAACTATGGCTTCTTTCACTGTGTTTTTACCCTTACTGGAGTGTATTCCACACTGTCAGGAAAATGAAGTTGCACATACAATCTTGGAGGTTACTTAGGGAACACTGAGGCCCTAATAATATGTAACTGCTATATTTTGCAGGGAGTTTCACAGGTGCACATGACTGCCTAGTCATTAGCAGGGAAGGGATGTTTTCAAGCTTTCTTCCATTATGCCTTGCAGATGGATTTAAGTAAGCACTAAGTTCCAGATGCATATTTCATTCCTAGTCATTATACATTATAAGCACATTATACACTATGATTCAGGTCTGTATCACAATAATTAACCCTTAACTGGAAATACACACAAACACATGTTGGCTGAGGATGATGAGAGTGGAACTCTCAGGACAGAAGCAACAACTAGTTCAACATTATCTGTCCTACCCAAAGATATTTTTAAAATAAATTTCTGCAGCCTGATCTTTTTAACTTGGAGATACAAAAAGGTAAGTAAAGCCATTGGCACTAGATGCTCATAATATTTTGGTAATTTCATATGAGGTATTCTCCTGATGATCATCTTCCAAAATCCTGTCTTCCTGAGTTCTTTCTCTGTACACCTCAATGCTTAAGAATACTTTTCTGGGTAATGCAGACAACCAAACCATCCCAAATGCCCAAGGCTTACCCAGATTAATTCTTGCCTAGCAACAGATTTAATATAAGTAAAGCTTTGTGAGACCTTTATTAAACGCTTAAAACCAATAGAAAAAAACTGTTTTTAAGGAAGAGTGGCTGCCCTAACAACTCTGAAGAAACACTGAGGGACAAGAAAAAGTAATACCATATCCTGAAAATGACATTTCCAGTTACAGGTAGTCCTCGATTTACAACCACAATTGAGCCCAACATTTCTGTTGCTAAGTGAAACATTTGCTAAGTGAATTTTGCTCCATTCTACAACCTTTCTTGCTACAGTCGTTAAACGAATCACTACAGTTGTTGAGTTAGTAACACGGTTGTTAAGTGAATCTGGCTTCCCCATTGACTTTGCTTGTCAGAATGTCACAAAACGTGACCACATGAGCCCGGTATACTGCAACCGTCATAAATATGAGTCTGCTGTGCCAAGTGTTCAAATTTTGATCACAGGGATGCTCCAAGGGTCGTAAGTGTGAAAAACAGTCATAAGTCACTTTTTCACAATGCCGTTGCAACTTTGGTCACCAAATGAACTCTTGTAAGTGGAGGACTACCTGTACTTCCTTCAGACCACCTCACCCTCCTCTCTCCTGTTCTAAAAAAAACAAAACAAAAGGAATCCGAATTAGCTTCACTTCTGTTTAAAAGAATCTTCCGGAATTGTAAAACTAACAAAAGAAAAACCACCACCCAACAGGGAGAGAGAGAGAGCAACGAGCTGCCTTCATCCATGGCGGGTGGCAAACGGAAACTGGGGCTCTTCGGGGGTTATGAAGTACGCCCGTGTCCTAACTTCACCCTTAAAACAAGGTTGGCAACCGAGAAGGGTTGCGTTTATTCTTACTCCCTTCCACACACACACACACACACACACACACACACACAAAGTTAAATGGATTACCACATTCTTCTTTATTCGTGTTGGATGTACCTTCACATTATAAAACATATAACATCCAACCCTAAGTAGTAGTAGTAGTAGTAGTAGTAGTAATAGTAGTAGTAGTAGTAATAATAATAATAATAATAATAATAACACCCAGAAGCCCCCGCCCACCCACCCCATGGTCAGGGATTGCCACAGCGAGCGAAGAAGAGGAACACACAACTTGCAGCTCGCGTTTTTTTTTTTCCCCCTCTCCTCCAGGCTCTCCCTAATTTCGCGCTGCCACTACTATTCAGAAGCGGTCCTTACCGGTTGACGCCAAGGCCTCGGTCGGTCGGTCGGTCGGCGGGCTTCCCTTCCTCTTTCGCAACCACCCCGTCTGACTTCTGTTTTATTTCTGTGGCTTGGTTTGGGTTGGGTTTTTTAATAAACGTCGTTTTCTTGTGACGCGCTTAACCAACCAACCCATCCACCCCTCTCCTCACTCCTCCCGGTCAGCCGGGTCCAAATCAACACTTTTCGGCCAAGACAGCCTTAGCGGGGAATGCGTGCTCGTGCACAGGGCCTCGGATCCGCCCTCGTTTCCCTTTTTCATCAGTCAGGCAGACAGATGGGGCAAACCATTTGGTCGCTCGGAGAGGGGGGTGGAGGAAAAAAAGGGAACGCCGTGAGGGAAATTTCTGAGGGAAAATGAGGGGAGTGGTGTTGTCCCCAGTTCGGGTCTGAGCCTGGTGGCGAGGCCAGTGAAGAATGCCAGACACTTTTGATTGCTTTTTATTGGGATAACACAAGCAATAGGGCTCCTGGCCAAAATGCCAAGAGAGCCAAGAACAAAGGATTAAGAAAACTTTATACATTTTCACTAAAGAAGAAAGCAGGACAAGGCGGAATAATAAAAAAAAAATCTAATAAACATTTTAGTAATAATTCTACAATTTGTTTTATTGGTGTCTAGCTGTTCCTATTCCTAAGCCTTGGCTAAGGAGTTACCTAATACACATTTTATTTGCTGCAGGAATCTCTATTCCTAACTTAGCTGAGGCCTGCAAGTTACCTTAACTCTTTGTTGCTCTTATCAGCTTTCTAACCACCCAGAATTGTTACAAGCTGTATATGTGCATATTTCTTGTGAATAAGCAGTCTTTGTTCTTGCCAGACAGACTCTGCAATTACAGGCTTCCTGATTTACTTTCAAGTGTGTGCCCTGACTTTGCTTTACTTTAGCAGACAGCCTATCATTCCCCCCCCCTGCCCCATTTGAATCTGAAAATGATTTAATTTTCCAAGATTCACCAAAATCAATATCCATGTACCGAGAGACCCCGCAGTTTGCTTACAGGTTGGAAAGGCAAAGCAGAAGGCATTGCAATCCACAAAAGGTGATTAAGAGAACAATTGATTATGCCTGCCAGGGTCATTATTAGGTCCTTAACCAGTTGAAATCAGGCAACTATCCTGTCAGCAAATACCACCAGCCTTTCCATTCGTCTGGGCTGGGGGGGATAATGAAATAAACAAATTTTCTTATATCCTACACCTGACTTCTGTTACCTAAGCAAAACATTTTACATTCGCTTTTTTAGAGTTCATTCTGATATTTTCATTCCACTTTATGACAAAATTTGCAGCTATCTTCCCAATATGTGTAGTTCGGCTGTGGAATTCCCTCCAATTTGTCCAGAATGTGCACACAGCATTGTTGTCCAAGTAGTGCACACATACCTCCTTAGGATGCCAATACCATATCTAGAGTATCCTATTATGAACTGTCATTTTCCGAATGGATTCTTGTTCTTTTGCTGCAGCAATTAAAAAAAAAAAACACCTCCCCAGTCTCATTAGCTAGGATTTCCTCCACTGCCTGTATATAATGCATGACCTTATTGAGGGACCAGAGCCTACAGAAGAAAATAAGGGGTTGGTAGTTCTTCAGGTACTTTCTGGATTGTTCAAGTTCCCTATGGTTTCTAATCTTTCTTTCAGGTAAAGTGGGTATAATATAGGTGGGTGGGAGGACCACAGTTACATAACAAATCATATGGTCTCATCCTGACAGTTGTTAAGTCTATTTGTCTTAATATTAATTCTAGCGTGGGTAGCTACAAATACCTTTTGGGGAAATTTTCTAATTGAGAGAACCCCTATGTGTTATGTCCGTGCAGGCGTGAGCAGAGGCTTTCCTTCTGCCACGCAAGTGCGGGACATATTTTAAAGTTATTGATTAAAGGCTGACAAATTTCCTTTAAAAGGGGCTGTCAGCCAAAAATTGCATGTTGGTTTTACTGAGTCATTATCTAGAATAAACATAGATGCTGGAAGTTTGGCTTCTCGTCTGTGTTCCTACACACACACTTTCCATTGGCGACGAGGATGGGATGTATGGGATGGGATGGGAGATGATAGTTCACCTCTCACACAACTATGATTCTGGAGGTTTTTGTTTCCAGAACAATAATTTAAGTCCCAATTCCTCTACTGAGGAAGTCACAGGCTGCACAGTCCAAGAATCAGAAATGGCAGATTGTGGGTATTTATTCACTTCACTTTTACTATGAGATAAAGTGATAGGGTTATCTGTTGAGCTTCTTCAACTAGCAGGGACCTGTTGCTGCCACTGTTCACAAGCCATCCCAATGCCACAGGTCTTTCAAATGAGCCTAATTTCTTGCTGAGAACTTTCACTGCAATGCCTTCCCATTCGTGTACAAATACAGTAAAAGTTGTAGTGGGGTCTGGAAGCCCCAGTGCCGGTGCTCCCATAAAATCACTCTCTATTTGTGTGAATGTTTGTTTGAATTATCTAATCCATTCAAATATATTACCACCCCCTCTTTAACAGTCTCATAAACAATTAATCAAAAATTAAAGATTCAAATTCTACAAAAACCAGCCATCCCCAAGAATCCCAGTTGTTTTCTATTGACAGAGGGCTTTAATGGATTGCTTCCCTTCTTAGGCTAACAGTCTCAGCTGTCCTGCAGAGATACCATACCCTAGGTTTTTAACCTCCTGTTGTGCAATTTGGGCTTTTGTTGTTTCTGGCACATTATAGCCTTTCCTGAAGCCCTAACAAAAGGTATCTCATTGGTAATCTGAGGAGCAATAAATCTATTAAGGACAGATCTACTGGCTCCTGTATGTATTAACATCTTATGTTTAGATCCCCCAATTTGGACTTCCACCAGGAGTTGGTGGGCTGGGGGAGCATTAGCTCCCTGCCCCTGGCCTCTTCATTCTTCTTTCTTTCTTGCATGGCTATAGCCATCAGGCATCCACTCTAGTGGTGGGTTTCAATTTTTTTTACTACCGGTTCTGTGGGCATGGCTTGGTGGGAGTGGCTTGGTAGGCATGGCAAGAGAAGGATATTGTAAAATCTCCATTCCCTCCCCAATCCAGGGGAAAGTTATTGAAAATCCCCATTTCCTCCCGATCAGCTGGGGCTTGGGAGGCAGAGAATAGATGGGGGTGGGACCAGTCAGAATTTTTACTACTGGTTCTCCGAACTACTCAAAATTTCCGCTACTGGTTCTCCAGAACTGGTCAGAACCTGCTGAAACCCACCTCTGGTCCATTCTTTCAATTTCCTTCCTTTCTGCATATAGCACACTGATTGGGTCCCAAGGGGACCTTTCCTTTTCCATGCCCATACTACTTCAGATTCCCTATACTCCCCCTACTCACCATCCTCTTCCAAATTGTGTCCCCTTCCTCCCCCCTTTTCCTGCCTAAGGGCATCTGTTAGAAAGATAGGCTTCTGAATTTCTTTCTTATTTTCTTCTTACCCTCTGTTAGTAAAAAACTTGATCAGCTATCTCAACCAATTCTGAAATGTCTTTCCATGGACCTCCTTCTACTTTCTGTAACTTTCTTCTACTATCCTCTGCTGACTGCCCTATAAAAATTTATTTATTTATTTATTTATTTATTTATTTATTTATTTATTTATTGGATTTCTATACCGCCCTTCTCCCTGAGGACTCAGGGCGGTGTACAGCCAGATTAAAAAGACATGCAAGACAAATATTAAAAAACAATTAAAAGATATATAAATTTGGCCTAATTAAAACTCATTACCAATTAAAACGTTTAAAACATTTAAAACAGTTAAAAATTTCATCTTAAGCCAGCCCGGCTTGTATAAATAAATGGGTTTTAAGGGCACGACGGAAGGCACTGAGATCCTGGATTCTCCTTATCTCTGGGGGGAGCTGATTCCAGAGGGTAGGTGCCCCCACAGAGAAGGCTCTCCCCCTGGGGGTCACCAGCCTACACTGTCTGGCTGATGGCACCCTGAGGAGGCCCTCTCTGTGGGAGCGCACGGGTCGATGGGAGGTCGTCGGTAGCAGCAGGCGGTCTCGAAGATAGCTAGGCCCTATGCCATGGAGCGCTTTGAAGGTGATAACCAGCACCTTGAAGCACACCCAGAAGACCACTGGGAGCCAGTGCAGCTCGCGCAGGAGCGGTGTTACATGGGAGCACCATGCTGCTCCCGTCACTACCCGCGCTGCTGCGTTCTGGACCAGCTGGAGCCTCCGGGTGCTCCTCAAGGGGAGCCCCATGTAGAGAGCGTTGCAGTAGTCAAGGCGAGAGGTGACGAGGGCGTGAGTGACTGTGCACAGGGAATCCCGATCAAGAAAGGGTCGCAACTGGCGAATCAGGCGAACCTGACAAAAGGTCCCCCTGGTTACAGCCGTCAGATGTTCCTCCAAGGACAGCTGCGTATCCAGGAGGACTCCCAGATTGCGAGCCCTCTCTGTGGGGGCCAATGACTCGCCCCCCAATAGTCAGTGATGGAGTCAACTGACTATATCGGGATGCCGGGAGCCACAGCCACTCAGTCTTGGAAGGGTTGAGCTTGAGCCTGTTCCTCCCCATCCAGACCCGTACAGCCTCCAGGCACTGGGACATCACTTCAAGGGCATCATTGGGGTGGCCTGGGGTGGAGATGTACAGATGTACAGATGTCATTTATCATTATCATTTTCATTTTCTGATTGTCTGAGGCTTCAGGATCTAGATCAATGTATTGTCTGAAAGCCTGGTATATTCTTTCAAGAAAAGTCCTCAGGAGTCTCATCTTTCTTTTGCCTTATTTCATATACTTTTGCAAGATTCTTAATTTTTGGAACCCCATTTTGGATTCCATTCAAGACTAAACATTGAGAATTTTGTAGCCTCATATTGTCCCCATCATCATCCAGATCCCATTCTGGCTCTGTGAGGGGGAATTCCCAGCAGTTGTCATTCTCATGCTCTTTTTTTTTTTTTTTAACTGCAGCTCCATTGTCCCCACCTCACCAGTCTCTGTTCCTCTGGTGTTAAAAGGACATCCACCTATAGAGGATCTTGCTCATCTCCCAAGTCTTTGAAATGACACAACATAGAAACACATATACATTACCTCCACACTCCTCTAACAGAAATGGACTATTAACAAGTTTCACAAATAAACCCAAATATTATATCTCTATCTGTCTCTTTTGTTTCTGCAATATTGCTTTTAGTTGCTCAATATGTCCCATATTATGAGGTCTCTGAAATGGCCAAAAATCACCTGGATTGTCCAAGGGAAGTTGAGGCCAGACAGACATACAATAAAGGCTGCCTTTGATCCCTATATCTAATCCTCCTAATATCTCAAAATTAGCCAAAATACAACCCACTGGCACATCTTTTGGCAGCTTCCCTTTTGGCAACTCTGTTGCCCCTCGACTGGATACCTTTTTGCTACCAGTTTCCCATTTCAAAGCCAGATCTCAGGTGGATTCCTCTTATCCTGTGGTCTTTGCCTTTGTTTGCCTTTTACTTAGGGCTGGATCTCAGGTGGATATCCCTTATCCGCTGGGACGTCTCCTGTCTAGTCTTTACCTTTCCTTCACATTTTCCTCTTTCTTTTCCTCCACCGGTGCTTGTTCCTGCTCCTTGCTTTCTTCAGGGCTTCAGCCTTTGAGTCCTTTCAAGTCAGTCAGACAATGGTTAAGCAAAGCTGGCTCCCCCAGTGACTTTGATTGTCAGACGGTCGCAAAAGGGAGATCACGTCACGTGACCCCAGGACGCTGCGACCGTCATAAATGCCAGTGAGTTGCTATGCATCCAACTGTAAATCACCTGATCATTGGGATACTGCAATGGTCATAAGTGTGAAAAATGGTCAACAGTGGCATTGCAACTTTGAACGGTCACTATATGATACGGTCGTAAGTTGAGGACTACCTGCACTGTTTTCCAATTTGACGGCAATCCTTGACTAACAACCGTCATGGTTAGCCTTCACCAATGTCGTATGTCCATGTCCATACCTGGGGGGCGGGGGGACAACAGCCCAACTGCAGGATCAGATGTGGGGTGGGGAGAGAGCAGAATATTAATTTATTTGATTATTTTCTTCATCTGAAAAGGGGGACTGTTTTATCTCCCCACCTCACCTCAAAGTTCACATTTCGTCCATATATCTTGATATCAAGATATGCAAATTGAGGCTCCTATGGAAGGCTTTCAGCTACATGCAATGAGGGAGGCTTGAGGATTGAAAGGAAATTCCTTTGTAGCATCTTTTTTTTTTTTTTTTTTTTTTTTTTGGCCTGGGGCATTTACATTGCTCTGGCTTTGATTTGCCTCCCTTTTACGTTTAACAACCTGTTTCCTGAATAAACAAACGCTGCATCTAAACAGTTAGAATAGCACTTCAAGAGAACTTAAGACGCCAAATTCCCTCCTAATTATCCACACCTACAAAGGATTTTCTTGTGGTCTTCAGTCAGTCTCCATCATTCCATGTAACTTAAACCACTAGCCCAACACTGACATGTGGAGCCAAATCAAAGCCTAAAAAAAGGTGCTACAAAGGAATTTCCTTTTAGTCCTCAAGCCTATGTACGGACATATGACATCGGTGAAGGCTGGCCATGATGGTCGTTAAGTCAAGGATTGCCGTCAAATTGGAAAACAGTACAGGTAGTCTTCAACTTATGAACATATCATATAGTGACCATTCAAAGTTGCAATGCAACTCACTGTTGACCATTTTTCACTTACAACCATTGCAGTATCCCAATGGTCACGTGATTTACAGTTGGATGCATAGCAACTGATTCGCATTTATGATGGTCACAACATCCTGGGGTCACGTGACGTGATCTCCCTTTTGTGACCGTCTGACAAACAAAGTCACTGGGGGAGCCAGCTTCGCTTAACCATCGTCTGACTGACTTAAACAACGATCCACTTAACAGCGGTGATAAGAAAGGTCGTAAAGTGGGTGAAAGCTCACTGAACAGCTGTCTCTCTTAGCAATGGAGATTTGGGGAAGCCAGATTCACTTAGCGACTGTGTGACTGATTTAGCGACCGTTCAAATTACAATGGCACTGGAAAAAGGAATTTATGACTGTTTTTCACACTTAATGACCATTGCAGCATCCCCATGGTCAGGTGATCCAAATTCGGATGCTTGGCAACTAACTCTTACTTGTGACGGTTTCAGTGTCCCAGAGTCAAGCGATCCCCTTTTGCGACCTGACCAACGAAGACCACGGGGAAGCCAGATTCATTTAACAACCATGTGACTTACTTAAGATCTGCAACTACTCACTTAACAATGGTGGCAAGAAAGGTCATAAAGTGGGTGAAAGCTCACTGAACAGTTTTCTCACTTTGCAATGGAGATTCGAGGCTCAATGGTGGACATACATTAAATCGAGGAGTCCCCTTACCCTTGTCTTACGAGTGTGTCAATCACCAGTAATCTGGCAGGCCTTTGCTCTCAAATTCTCAGTCTGGCCCTCAGTGATTGATGTCCACTGTTGGAGGATCGATTGAGTAAGATGCATCTAAACTCACTTTAACAATGCTCTTGCTTAGCAACCGAAATTTTGGGCTCAATTGTTGTTGTAAGTCGAGGACTATCTCTGCCTTCCTCTGCATGGCAGCCTTGCCTAGTAAACTCCTTCCCTTTTCTGGGAAATTCTCCTCTGTGTTAGAGGCACCAAAATAACCAAGATGATATAAGATCTCCTGCTGGAGCAGGGGGTTGGACTAGATGACCTCTGAAGTCTCTTCCACCCCTGGATTGCTGTGCTGTTTCAAAGCATCCTATGAAGCTGCGTCTAGTGCCAGGATTTGTGTCCTTCCTTCCTCTCCTTTTTCTTTCCCTCCCTCCCTCCCTCCCTCTATTTGTCTGTCTGTCCATCCATCCATCCATCCATATATCATTCACTTTCCCTCCCTGCCTTTCTTTCTCCCTTCCCTCCCTTCCTTTCTCTCTTTCTTTTTTCTTTCTTTCTTTCTTCCTTCCCACCATCTTCCTTTCTCTTCCTCTTCCCTCCCTCCCTCTTTCTTTCTCTTTCTTTCTCCCCTTCCCCTTTCTTTTTTTCTTTCTTTCTTCTCCCTTCCCTTCCTCCCTCTTTCTTTCTTCCTTCCGTCCATCTTTCTTTCTCTTTCTTTCACCCTTCCCTCTCTTTCTTTCTCCCATCCCTCCCACTTTCTTTCTTTCTTTCTTTCTTTCTTTCTTTCTTTCTTTCTTTCTTTTCTTGTCTCCCTTCTCTCTCTCTCTCTCTCTCTCTCTCTCTCTCTCTCTCTCTCTCTCTCTCCCTCCCTCCCTCCCTCCCTCCCTCCCTCCCTAGTAGATACTAATACCTGTTCTTGGTTCAAATATCACATAAAGAACATACTTTTTTAATGTTGTAAACCAAGTTGTAATAGCTAAATTCTAGCAAAAGATAAAAAACCCCACCCATAATAAAAAAAAATGGCATTTTGTTTATTGCATTCTCTCTTGGTTACATGTGTGATAAACGCTACATACTTATTTAAAGAATGCATTACTTAAAGGGTTTCTGAGATGGATACAAAATATTTAGGATCTAAGTGAGTTAAGAAACGTATCAACTTAATAATAACTCAGTAAAAAAGGTAGTTGCAACTATTTATATGAGATGTCAACAGTAGTTTTATCCTAATCTCTTTACTCACAAATTCTCTAGGCAAAATTCTATAATGCCTCTGTATGGAAACACGTAAATATTAACAGGAAAAATGTGTGGGTTTTTTCCAACAGTGGAAAAGGTTGCTTGTGTTCTATGAAACAAGACAGCTATAAGTTATAAATGATACACTATATAGTGAAAATGCTAAAGGGCTGATTCACACGTAGAGTTAAAGTATCTAGGACAGTGATAGTGTATCAAAAATTCAGAAAATCCTAACTTAATTCAGCTGGTGTATCACCCCCACCCCAACAAGGAGCAATTCTTTACATATTTATTTTTAAAAATGCAGTCCAATTGTGTGGTGCTATGTATTATATAAAGAAATGTCAAATAATTACAAAAATGAAATATGAGTAAAACAAATTAATTTTCAAAGGGTTTGAAGGCTGTGCAAGAGCACACACCCCATTCTCTTGCAGCCTCTGAAAATTGTCAAGAACTTCGATTTTTGAGAATAGTTGTCATTGTTGGAGAATAGTGGCACGTCACCTTTGAAACACATGTCATGATCTAGGTCTATTCATTGTTATCGAAGTATCTATTCACCTACACACCATGTCTCATAATTGCCAAATAATAAGTTAAAGCTCATGTGCTAAGATAGGATCATTCTCAGCCTGCCAGAGCAAAAAAAAAAAAAACCAGAAGGATTACCTTAGATTACCGCACCATAAGGTTTGTCCTCCAGCCTTGAGGAGACTACTCAGATTTAATTCAGAAATTGTATAATATGATAGGAACATCTCCGTGAAATAGGTGAGACTTATATAACCATATACTTTTCACATTTGATCCTTCACTTTTGAATTAACAGATCATCCATTGTGGTAACTCAAGAGATGCTTTAAGGTGATAAACCTCTTCCCAAACCAAATCACTGTTTGCAAAATTTGTTACTTTGAGCAATATCTATATGAATTAAGTCAGATTCTCAAATTGCAAGTCCTCTTGGAAGAGAAAGAACTTGGGGTAGGGGGGAATCTTACATTTTTAATATATTTCATCAATTCGGAATTTTAATGTGCTAGAAGTGGTCAGAGCTGCAATTTCTACCAAGCACATTTACACCTATTGATCATGTAGCAAATTAGGAGCAGCTACTGATGATGAGATGACACCAGCTATAGATAGTTGGGTTGCATATATCTCAGAATTATTTCTGAGCTTCTAGTACTTTTGCCAACATGGTATGCTACAGTGTGTCCATATTCTTTGGAGTGTCTAGAAATCTACAATACAGGCAGTCCTCAATTTACAACCAGTTGCTTAGCAAATATTTGAAGTTACGACTGACCCAAAAAAGGGCATATAGACCAGGATTTGAAGTTCCGATGGGCTGCATGACTGAACTTTGGACACTTGCCAACATGTCTGCCTTTATGGTTATTTGCAACATCCTGCAGTCACAAGACTGCAGGATGTTGCCAAAAACAGGTATTTACTTCCAATTTTCAGCAAAACTGTGTCCATAGCAAACCATTGTTTGCTTAATAACTGCAGTGATTTGCTTAATGACTCTTGCAGAAGAGGTGAAAAATTGGGTCAGTCACGCGACTGACCCATTTTTATAATCATTATGGTATAATGATTATATGAATGCGATGGGCAGACTCTATTACTAGTTCAGCTATTCAGGTGATCGCCTCTGGTATTGCTTCATGCAAAACTTCTACAGAACCAGAGAATGCATGTTGTCAGCTGTCTTGCACAATATACTTAATAGTTTGTGTATCAGTACCACAGTTGCAACAAGAGGAATCTTTCCAGCCCCATTGATACAAGGCAGAAGCATTTCTTCCAGTATCACATCTAATTCAGCTCAGTTTCATCCAGACAGACCAAGGCAGATTAAAATCAGGTGGTTTGGTAGAGTTATCACTTAATGGTCAGGCAGCAACAAGATATTTCCCTCCAGGGTTTCTCGGGGTTAAACTGGGTAAAGGTGAACACTAAGGGAACTGCTGTTTTTCATGCTGGCCTACGGGATTTCAATCTTGTGATAGACTGTGCATTATTCTGGTGAATATGGAATGCCTTGTTGTCATCATCCTTGACCATAGCTGAGCGAGAGCTTGTTATCTTCTAATGTGGGGCAGCATGATGTTGCTGAGTACTAGTATCACAGGAATGTGATGCAATGTGCCAGAGATGATACACATTGTCTGACGGAATAGGACATTGACCATTTGCGTGTGGGTGTTGTTAAGCCACACACCGGCAGAATATTCAGCTGTGAATAAACCAGAGCTAAAGCTGTTATTGGTAGAGTGTTAGCATCAGGACCCCAAGATGTTCCGTCCACTCTGTTCAGTAAGTTTTTGTGACTTTTTTTACAGCTGTTTTTCTGGGTGATGTCAGAAAGTTAATGATCTGTCCAATAGGTGTGGATGAAATCACCCACTATATCATTTTATGGGTGGCATGAGAACAATCTGTGCCAGATTAGGATTATGATAGGAGAGGCATTTCTCCCATGGCTCCTGAATGTCCAGTATAATGCTCTGTCCTACACAGAGCATTATACTGGACATTCCTACATGTTTTATTGCCTACATGTTGGCAATAAAAATCAGAACACCAAATACAAGTTGGGCGGAAATGACCTCGTAGACCTAGGAGTACTCATGACCTCGTAGGACCTAGGAGTTCTCATCTCAAATGATATAAGCCCCAGAGCTCACTGTAACAGCATTGCCAAAAAGGCATTAAGAATTGTTAACCTAATTTTGCAAAGCTTCTTCTCCGGTAACATTGTATTGTTAACTAGGGCATACAAAACCTTTGCCAGACCAATTCTCGAATACAGCTTGTCTGCCTGGAATCCACACTGAATATTAGATGATTGAGTGGGTCCAGAGATATTTCACAAGAAGAGTACTCCACTCCTCTACTCACAATAGAATCCTTTATGCCACCAGGCTTGAAATTTTGGGCTTGGACAATCTGGAACTGCACTGCCTGCGGTCTGATCTAAGCATAGTACACAAAATTGTCTGCTACAACATCTTGCCTGTCAACAATTTATTCACCTTCAACCTCAATAATACACAGGCAAACAATAGTTACAAACTCAAGGTAAACCTCTCCAAACTCGATTATAGAAAATATGACTTCAGCAACCGAGTGGTCAACGCCTGGAATGCTCTACCCGACTCCGTTGTTATATCCTCAAGCCCTCACAGCTTCAACCTTAAACTGTCTACTGTGGACCACCCCATTCCTAAGAGGTCTATAAAGGGGGCATGAATAAGCGCACCAGCGTGCCTACTGTCGTTGTCCTACAGTCCCCATTTATTTGTATTCATTTCCTTCATTCATGTCCATGTTCTTATTCATCCCTGGTATTTTGTACATGTTTGACAAACTAATAAATAAATAAATAAATAATAATAATCCTAAACCATGATACCATCTGTTCAGTTTGACTTGGCATATTATGCATTCCTAGCCATTATGGCTTGTGTTAGACAAGCCCAGATAGTTGTGGCATAATGGAAAAACCTTGGTTAAGCATCCTTGATAAGTGAAAGTGAAATATTCATATGAATTCCAAACTCATGATCTAGTGTTGTAAAAGAGAGTGTGGACTTCACATACATTCTATCTCTTGTTCTCTATTTAATTTCATTACATTCTGTTTGATACAAACTGTAGCTTTCTTAGGTTATTTTTTAAATGGTACAGAACATAGTCATGTATTTGTTTTTCCCGGCACAAAAGTTCCAGTATACAAAATTAAACTTATAAGTTGTTCCACTCTAAATTGACAAGCATTTTGATTCTTATTTATTCTACAAACTTCTCTCTTGATGTTCTATGTTCCTATACTTGTATGTTTTCCTATCTTAGCTCTTTCTTAGCTCTTTAAATCTTTTCTATTCCCTCATATTTCCAGAATTTGTGGCCAGTCTCAGTTCACCTGTACATGAAAAGCTTTTTCACTCCTACAGACTTGCAAATGGCTTTTTCTCTACTCCTTCCACCCCACATTCACAATCCTCAGTTTCTATGCTTGGATTGGCTTGCTTGAGTTTGCAGACTCTGGTTGGCCTATTTTCCTCCCAGTCTCTTAGGGGTCTTGCAGCTCAAGAATTGAAGTTCTATCTTGCTATCTTAAGACAACTACTGAAGTGCTTGCTTCTGGGTTAGAGGTATTTCATTTCCATATCTCTGCTATCTTCCTAGCTTGATTCCTTTCTTGACATATCCATGGACAGGCCCACTGCAAAAAAAAAACCCCCTCTCCAACTAAGGAGAGGGTGTACCTAGGCTGGGGCGATGGCTGGCGTGCCCGCAGAGAAGGCTCTGCATCAGTGGTGGGTTGCCCCCGGTTCGCACCAGTTCTATAGAACCAGTAGTAAAACCGGCGGGAGGCTCCGCCCGCCAACCCCAATGTCATCAAAATGCTTCTGCACATGCTCAGAAGCTTCTGCACTTGTGCAGAACAGCACGTGTGCTTGCAAGCGAAGGACGTGTGCGCACGTGGCCCCATTGCGAACAATGTTACAACAGTGATTTGCTTAATAACTCTGGCAAAATACCGGTAGGCTGTAAAATTGGATACAACTCACTTAACAACTGCCTTGCTTAGCAATGGAACTTCTGGTGCCAATTGTGGTCATAAGTTGAGGACTACCTGAAATCTGTCACACTTGGATAACCCAAGTTAGGAAAGATTGATTTAGGTAAATCAATCTTTCAGTAACCCAATCTTTAGTAAATCTATCTTTTAGTAAATCAATTAGTAACCTTGACTATCACTAAGTATTGTATCTTTTTATTCTTGATGAATGTATTTTATTCTCCTTATGTACACTGAGAGTATATGCACCAAAGACAAATTCCTTGTGTGTCCAATCACACTTGGCCAATAAAGAATTCTATTCTAAATGGGAATGTTAAGTGCAGTATTCAGCAGCCTGGGATCAATCTAGGAGGGGTTGGGATTTGGGGGAAGAATTGTTGCTGTCATAATTGTTGTTTTATGTGTTTAGATGTGTAAAACACATATATAGAACATAGAATAAGAGGGTTAAGATTAAGAAGGCACCTTGTGGGTCTTCTAGTTCAACTCCCTGCCTATGGCAGGATATCCTGTACCATTTCAGAGCAATCTCTTCTTAAAAACCTCCAGTGTTGGAGCTTCAACTTCAATGGGATGGGATGCAAGTAAAGCCTACATGCGAGGAATTTTGATATATTTGAATAATAAATATAGAAAGAAACAGGGGGTAAAAAGAAAAGAATTAGAAGAGGAGATTAATAAACAGGAACGGGCTTTAATAGCCAACCCAACAGATAAGAAAATTAAAGAGGCAATCAATTTATTGAAGGGTCAGTTTAATATGTTAATAGCAGATCAAGTGGCAACCAATTTACAATATGCAAAACATAATACTTTTTGTAACGCTAATAAACCAGGTAGGTGGCTGGCATATTTGTTAAGGAAAAAGCAGAAAGCAAGGACAATAGAGAAAATAAAATACAAGGGTAAGGAGGTTTATGAGCAAGAATTGATTAAAAAAGCTTTTTTAGAGTTCTATTCAAGGCTGTATACTGGTGATAAAATTCAAGATATAGATATAGATAGATATCTGCAGAAAGAGAATATTTATATAACTTCAAAAGAGCAGAGGGATAGCTTAAATCAATTGATAACTTCCGAGGAAATTATGTTTGCAATTAAGCAGTTGAAAGTGGGTAAAGCTCCTGGAACAGATGGTTTGACAGCTATTTACTATAAAAGTTTACAGGAGGAAATGGTGGAACCACTGAAGGAACTATTTAATAATATACAACAGGGAGGAGAGGTACCTCCAACTTGGAAGACAGCATTTATTTCGCTGATCCCAAAAGATGGGCAAGACTATACAGATCCTAAAAACTATAGGCCGATTTCACTTTTAAATACAGACTATAAGATATTTGCTAAAATTTTAGCAAATAGATTAATGACAGTTATGCAGCAAGTGATTCATCATGATCAAACTGGTTTTATAAATGGGAGACAAATGAAAAGTAATGTAAGGCAAATTGTTAATTTATTAGAGTATTTGGGAAGGAACAACCAGGTCCCCACAGTGCTAGTTTTTTTGGATGCTGAAAAAGCTTTTGATAGATTGAATTGGCAATTTTTATTAAAACTAATAGAAAGGATGCAATTTGGAGAACATTTTACACAATCTATTAAGGCAATATATCAAAAACAAACAGTGCAAATAATAATCAATGGTGGTTTAACAGATAATTTTAATATAGAAAAAGGAACAAGGCAAGACTGTCCCTTGTCTCTGTTATTGTTTATTTTGACGCTGGAAATTTTATTAAATAAAATATGTGGGACTGATATAAGAAAGGGAATTAGAATTAGACAGCATGAATATAAGCTACGAGCATTTGCGGATGACCTGGTGGTTACCTTAGCCCAACCGGTACAATCGATTACAGCCTTGATGGATATAATCTGCTCATATGGACAAGTATCTGGTTTTAAAATAAATACAGCTAAAACAAAGATAATAGCTAAAAATATGGACAGAAGCCAGAAAGAAGAGATAGAAAGATTAACAGGATTCGAAATAGTTAAGAAGGTTAAATATTTAGGGGTTTATATTATGACTGCAAATACGAAATTATATCAACATAATTATGAACCATTATGGCAAAAAATACAGAAAGAGATGGAAAATTGGAAAAAAATGCAACTGTCTTTGCTGGGTAGGATAGCCGCTGTAAAAATGAATATCTTACCAAGATTTTTATTTCTTTTTCAAATGATACCTATACTCAAAAAAGATGAAAATCTGAAGGAATGGCAGAAGGGCATAAACAAGTTTGTGTCGGCAGGGAAGAAACCACGAGTTAATCAAAAGATAATGCAAGACACCCGAGAAAGAGGTGGTCTTAAAATGCCCAACTTAAGACTGTATTATGAAGCCGCTACCCTCTCAGCAATTACAGATCGGATAAATTTAACGGAGGAAAAGATACTGAATATTGAAGGAAATGGTCTGGTCTATGGCTGGCATGCTTATCTATTGTATAACAAGAAAGTAGATAAGACTTTTAAAAGTCACATATTAAGAAATGCTCTACTGCCTGTCTGGAAAAAGTATAAATATAAACTAAAGGATAAGTTACCAATATGGACAGTACCCAGACACGCGATAGAGAATATAAATTTGGAGCAAAAGCAAGATAAGTTTACATATAAGGAACTCCTTTATAAGGAAGGAGTTAGATTACAATTAAAATCTATGGAGCAATTAAGAGGAGAAGGAATTATTAAGACTTGGTTTTAGTATGGTCAGCTGCAGGCCAGATGGAGAGAGGATCAAAAAACTGGTATTTTGCAGCAGGATGAGAATTTGATAAAGCAAATAAGAGATAAAGGTCAAATGCATATTAAAAGGTTGTATAATGTATTAGTGGAAATAGATTCGGAAACAGAGCTAGTCAAGGATTGTATGATAAAATGGGCACAGAACATAGGTGAACCAATAATGTTGGATACATGGGAAAAGATATGGGTTAGAAATGTAAGATTTACACAAGCTCAAAACTTAAGAGAGAACTTTTACAAAATGTTTTATAGATGGCATTTAGACCCAAAAAACCTAGCCTGTATGTATCCAAATTTACAACCCAAGTGTTGGCGATGTGAATGTGAAGATGCTACATATTTTCATATATGGTGGACATGTAAAAAAGTTAAGGCTTTTTGGATAAAAATATGGTGGATTATTCAAAATATTTTAAGGAAAAAAATTAAATTTACACCACAGTTTTTTTTTGTTGGGAATAGTCACGGATTGTACTGTAATAGAGACTAAGTTGGTTTTGAATTTAATAACAGCTGCCAGGTTACTGGTGGCACAGTAGGAAGAAGGAAGATCCACCTACCATTGAGGAATGGACATTAAAAGTTGTGCATTTGGCAGAGATGGCAAAAATTTCATCATATCTTAAAGATCATTCAAATGAAAGATACATATCAGAATGGAGAAGATGGATTGACTATATACAAAAAAAGTATCCGAACAAGAAGATTCATATAGTTTATGAATGAACTATTTCTAAGTAGTTTATGTTTATAGTTTTTGAGTTATAGGAGTTAAAGATTTAGAGAGAATATGAATGCAATAATTTGTTAGCATATTTTAGCTTTATGTTTGTGAATGCTATACCCTGTGCCTGTTCTGGGAAGTCTAGGGAGGGGGGTGGGGGGGAAGGAGGGGAGGGGGAAAGGGTGGGGGAGGGAGAAAATGTTTGTATTCTTATAAAACTTTTCAATAATAATAATAAAAATTCAACTTCTGAAGGCAAGCCATTCCACTGATTAATTGTTCTCAGTGTTGGGAAATTTCTTCTTAGTTCTGTGTTGAATCTCTCTTTAATTATCTTCTGTTTTTTTTTTCTTTTGTTTCCCATTAAAACATTGTAGGAAATTAAGTTTCCATGGCTTAACAATTTAATTTTATTGGCAAATTCTGTTGATGTGATCTCTGAAAGCTTCACAACCACAGCATTTCAGGCACCAAATTGCCCCAAATCCATTTTGGATTTTCAGTGTACTGGAAAGGGAACAATATCGAATAAAGGAGTTTTTTTCATTATTTCCAAATATTCCAAGCCGTTCATATTTATTTGTGTATTTAGTCACTTATAGTCAGAGACCATTTTTATGAATTGTTTTACTGATTTCAAAAGATAAGCTAAAATACAAAATAAAAATAAAAATGACAAGAGCAAAATTTATATCTATTTTATGTATTCAATTCATGCTTATATATATTACATAATATGTTCTTCACAAATAAATAAAACAAACAAACAAACAAATAAACTATAAAGAAGACAGGAAAAAAATTAACAACACTGGGTAAAAAAAAAGGGTGTATATAACAAGATACCAACTAACACTAAACATACAGCCTCTACCCTGGCTGAATGTTGATAAATGGAACTCAAACAAATATAATAGTTTCCTCCTCTTGCTCGATGGGTCTACAAATAGTTGTCAATTTTCTGAGATCAGTTAACAATTTAATTATATTTATAAGACTTCTCTAAGCTCATGTTAGTACACTTTTCCCCAAAATTGCCATTGGGGTAGGGCAATCTGAAGTTGCCTAGAGAATGCATTCAAGTTGTAGAAAGTTTATTTTGGAGACAAGATTTAGTCCAAAGAGTTTGTGATTTAGTCTATGTGGATTTTCCATACTAGTGGTCACCCCGCTGTCTCTATGGAAATAATAACGTTTATTTGTATGGTTGATTCATTGCTACAGTGATTCCACAGATACTGGAAATTTCTAAGCTGAAAATATTCTCTTAATAAACAGTTTCTATTTCTAGGGATGTCTCCAAATGAGGCTCTTATTGTGCAAGAAGTCTGCCACAGTCTCAGTTATTTAGAAAAATGTTTCTCATTGTCCTTTAAAAACCTTTTTTTTCTTATCACTTCTTCACAATTTTTATTTTCAAAAAAACAATTCATTAATAAAGGATGATGGAAAAACT
The DNA here is from genome assembly GCA_022577455.1 of Arizona elegans. Lineage (NCBI taxonomy): Eukaryota > Metazoa > Chordata > Lepidosauria > Squamata > Colubridae > Arizona > Arizona elegans. The sequence goes on along the minus strand of JAKOOJ010000001.1, from coordinate 205,449,317 downwards.
GCACAAATGTACCAGGAATGGTCAAGATGGAAAGGTCTCAGAGGACCATAAAATCAGAAGAACTGCAGATGTTGTTGACTTGGGGATGTTGACTCCTGAGCCTTATCCAGAAAATCAATAGTCAGGAATCAGAATTTCCAACATCCCTAAAGCCAGAATAACAATGTTTCTAACTATTTATCAACTTTGCTTTCCCCAAGGTTTGGGTGGTACTAAGTTATTCAGCAGGAAGATTTTGTCAGGATGAAACATGGATAAAATTCCTAGCAAGTGATTCATTGACTCCACTCAGCCAATTTGAATTTTTCCTCGACCACAGTTGTTCATAAACACAGTCCAGAGCTGGGTATTTTAAGCAAGTTCCTTCAAACTTTTGCCCCCGCCGAAATCATCTCATGGTTTTTATTTTTTTTATTTTCTGATAAACATTTTTAAGAATATGCTATTTTTACATTAGTTCTTATGCGAGCAAGGGGAAAGCAGCGATGTCTGAAATGTTTGAAAAACTAAGATGCTGGCACCTACAAAGATATTTTAAAAAGAGTTTTATGCATCATTGACCACAGCAACAAGTTACAAAGCAAGCTTAGTGGCAGGTAGTCCTCAATGTACAACCACAATTTTCAAGCAAAACAGCTTGTTAAATGAGTTTTGTCCCATTTTATGACCTTTCTTGCTAAGTTGTTAGTTGTTAAATTGTTAGTTGTTAAGTGAATCACTGTTGTTAAGTTAGTAACATGGTTGTTAAGTGAATCTAACTTCCCCATTGACTTTGCTTGTCAAAAGGTCGAAAAAGGTGATCACAAAGGGTGATTCTATCCTAAGCTGCTAGATCTCATTGCAAGATTCAGGAATTCAGGGCCTCTATGGTAAATCATGTTCTTCTCTCAAATGCTTTATAATCTGCCTCATAGAAGTCAGCAGATAATAAATTTTTATTTCTCTTGGAGTAGATGGCACATTCCTTGATGATGGGGTATACTGTAATTAATTCTTGATATGGTCAGATATTAGAGCCAGTTCGATGTAGCAGTTAAGGAGCTGGCCTAGCAACCAGGAGAATGTGAGTTCTCATCTGTTTTAGGCATGAAAGCCAGCTGGGTGACTTTGAGCCAGTCACTCTCTTAACCCAACCCAACAACAAGAATTGTTTCGGGGAAAACAGGAAGAGGCAGGAGCACAGTATTGTCATGTTTACCACCATGAGTGGTATGTGGGAAACAAAAGTGGGATTAAAATAAGAATATAAATATTCACTTCATAGCATATTTGTTCCATTAGATACAATTAGCAGACTGTACTGAGATGACCGGGAGAACATTTTGCGAAGGCAGCTGGGATTCACTAGAGTTTAAGAAGGTGCATAAAATACATTAAAACAGTTCATTTAATGACTATTTAAATGCATTGGAAAAAGTGACTTACAACCATTGTTTGCACAAATCACCATTGCAGCATCTCTAGGGTCACGTGATCAAAATTCACCCAGTTGGCAACTGGCTCATATTTATGACGGTTGCAATGTCCCAGGGTCGTGTGATCACTTTTGCAACCTTCTGACCTGCAAAACGAAAGGAGAAGCTACAGTGATTCATTTAACAACTCACAAGAAAGGCTGTAAAATGGGGCAAAACTCATTCAAGATATTCACTTCATCTCATTCACTTATTAACAGAGATTTTGGTTCAATTGTGGTCATAAGTCGAGGACTGCCTATATTTTGCTGAATGTGGTTTGCCATCTGTGAGCTGGTTCCATGACTTACTTGGCTCCTTTAAGCTCTGTGTGTCTTTAGGGAGAGAGTAAATTTGCGTGCGAGAAAATTGAATTAATAACTCTGATAAAATGTGTAACACCACTTTAAGGAGGCAGTGGTGTGCCTGCTCCTAAACGATTACCTTTTTATCTAACCTCATTAGACAGGTTCTGCCACTTTCCAGTCCCTTCTTGTGAGGAAATATTTTGGCAAAGGAAATAGAGAAAAAGAATTGCAGAGAACCTTAAGTGAAGCAGGTGATCTGGATTCTTTTCAGTTGGGTTCAAATGAAAAAAAAACCTATATTGGTCACTCTAAACTTCATTGGAATCTGAATGGAAAAATGCAGCCCTCGTAGTTCTTCAATACTCTCAGCAGCATTGACTACAATCAGGGCCGGATTTAGATGAAAAGAGGCCCTAGGCTATTCCACTTATGAGGCCCTTTCACCTATAGTGAAAGTGTAATTTTAATTTTGCTAACAATTTGAATGTAGGCCCCTCTTGATCTTGAGGCCCTAGGCTGAAGCCTAGTTAGCCTATAGGAAAATCCGGCCCTGACTACAATCATTTATGCTGTCCTCTTGGACCACTTAAGGCTTGGAGATAAGGGGCACTGTCTTATGATGGTTCCATTGCTACCTGAACAGGGAGTTCCCATCATCTGAAGGCAGCACAAGAAGCAATGGATGGAAACTAAACAAGGAAAAGGTTCAACCTAGAACTAAGAAGAAATTTCCTGACAGTGAGAACAATTAACTAGTGGAACAGCTGGCCTCCAGAAATTGTGAGTGCTCCGACACTGGTGGTTTTTAAGAAGAGATTGGACAACTATTTGTCTGAAATGGTATAGGATCTCCTTGAGCAGGGGGTTGGATTAGAAAACCTCCAAGATCCCTTCCAACTCTGTTATTCTCTCCTGTTCTATTTACAGTAACTATGGAGGAGGACTGGTTGAATTCCTGACTGCTCATTGTGGAATAAAACATTGAGCCAGTTGAGAAAACTATGGTTCAGTTGACCGAAGAAGCATGTTGCATAAATGCAACCTAAGTGTTAATCCAATGCTACACGCCTCCCCACCCCCTCTCTTTAGCAGCACAAGGATGGTAGTGGAGAAGACATCTCACCAGTTGTCCTGCTCTGTAGGAATTTATAGAAAATATCTTCAGCTTACTTGCCAGACTAAAGCAAGCAATGCTCTGTTCCACACCCTGATCAAATCACCTTACAATTATAATATCCAATCAGAAATCTTGGTACATGATGAATTACCACTGGTGCAACCGGCTCGTATATGTGAGAATCCTTGCAATTTCCAACACATCATAATTAGAAGCTTTCCAGCTATGATGTTTCATGATCCACGCTTCTGGGTATTATGTGAAAGTGACCTAATCTACCTATCTTAACTCATAAAATGAAAACTTGACAAACATGTTTAGGGATCTGGTTTTGCTGGTAATACATATACTTTGAGGATGTTTTCATTTTCATTTAAATCCCCCATAAACACTTGATGTGTGTAAGTAAGAACATTATGTCTTATACATTGTACTTTTGCATGTAATCATAGTCTATTATCTTTGCATAATGTTCAACCATAGTAGATCTGTCATGGATTTATGAAAGCAAAAGATGTAGTCATAAGTATTGACCTAATTTTTAATCAGTCCAATCATTAATTGTAATATCTTTAGGTCATATGAAACCTAATGTATATCTAGTTCATTTAGTACAAAATATTTTGTACCAATGTTTTTAAAGTTATTTTACTAAATTCTCCTGAAAGTCTCAAAACATTGGGAGGATAATCTGGATTTTCAACTTAATGAAATTCGTTGAAATAATGTGTGGCATAAACAATCTTTAAAATTTTAGCAAGCTATTGGATAATTGTAGCCCAGCCCCTAACCTACCCTTTCCAGAGAAAGTTGTTGAGAAGGTAGTGAGCCTGCAACAGGAAATGGAAGGATCCAGATAATCTGGAAGGAACAGATAATCTGGATCCTTCAGTGAGGCTTCACTTCCAGTCATGAGGTGGAAATTGCTCTGATCTTTCTCACTGAGTTATGAGATAGGGCTGAGATAGGAGAAGTGTTGCCCTTCTAGTTATTTTGATAGTGTTGTAAGTTTTTTATACAAATATATTGTATTCTCTATACAGGTAGTCCTTGACTTACAGCAGTTCATTTAGTGACCGTTAAAAGTTACAACGGAACTTTAAAAAATGATGCATGACAATTTTTCACACGTACGACCTTTGTAGCAGCCCCATATTCATGTGATCAAAATTCAGATGCTTGGCAACTGGTTTATATTTATGACCGTTGCAGAGTCCTATGGGTCATGTGCACGGGTGGGTTCTACTTATCTTTGCATGTGCAGAAGCTTCTGTGCATGCGCAGATCTCCAATGATGACATCCCGGGTGGTGGGAGGGGCCTCCAGTCGGTTTTACTACTGGTGCTTGCAAACTGGTCTGAACCTACAACCCACCACTGGTCACATGATCACTTTTTGCAACCTTCTGACAAGCAAAGTCAACGGGGTAGCCAATTTCGCTTAACAACTGTGGTACTAACTTCTCAACTGCAGTGAGTCACTTAACAATTGTGGCAAGAAAAGTGGTAAAATGTGGCAAAACTCACTTAACAAATGTCTCACTTAACAGAAATTTTGGGTTCAATTGTGGTCATAAGTTGAGGACTACCTGTACCGTTTTCATCTTCCCTTAAAATATTAGCAGAATCCACAATGGTCTGAGAATCAGTGTTTCCACTTGACAGTCAAACTGAAACTAAGTTAATCAACTCAAGTGAACAAACTTCCCCAAACCCCCAAATAAGTTACCCAGACGTAATCTGCATATCAAAGGCAGGGGTGAAATCCAGCAGGTTCTGGCAGGTTCTGGAGAACCGGTAGCGGAAATTTAGAGCAGTTTGGAGAATCGGCAAATGCCACCTCTGGCTGCCCCCAGAGAGCCATGGGAATGGAGATTTTGCAATATCCTTCCCCCAGGAGTGGGGAGGAAATGGGGGTTTTGCAGTATCCTTCCCCTGGAGTGGGGTGAGAATTTAGAGTTTGCAGTATCTTTCCCCTGCCATGCCCACCAAGCCATGCCCACCAAGCCACACCCACAGAACCGGTAGTAAAAAAATTTGGATTTCACCACTGATCAAAGGATAAGGTCTGAAAACACAAACAGAGTTAATTAAATTAGGCCTCCCAGAGGAACTGTGCGTTCAGAAGAATAAACATACCTACCCACACGTACCTGTCCCTCAAGTGTCGCCCTACAATCAGCAAGTAGATGCTTCACCCCGGATAAGCTCCCCTTATAAAAATCTGCTGCTGTACCTCATTTCTGTACAGCCTTCCCCTAAAGGCAAACTTTTGCTTTAAGGAGCAAATATTTCTTCTTTCTTCACAGCTGTCTGCATCTGATTTTTATTCTTGCGCAGCCCCAGCTCAAGTTGGAACCCCAAATTATTATTCTGACTATAGCCTTTGATACTATCAGCTCCAAGAGCTGGGAATTGTAGGTCCCTTTCTTCAAAGGTTAAGGGACCACAAAGTCTCCGACCTGGAGTGAAAAACATTGCTACAGTTACAGTATTCTTGTGTTTGCCATTGCACAGCACAGTAAATCTAATACCTGTGCACAAGACAACTCCAGAAATCACAACTAGCCCTAAATATAGCTGCATGCATCTTAACCAAGACAACCTGATATTGTCATATAGCAGCAATATTGCAGGAGATGCATTCATGTTGGTTTGTTTTCGGGTGTAATTCAGGATTCTTTTTTTTAACGGCTTGGAGTCTGGTAGAAAGCAGGAGACTGGGAGTTCTAGACTTGCCTTAGACATGAAAGCCAAATGGATGACGTTGGGCCATCTTGGGTAGTGACGGGAGCAGCATGGTGCTCCCATGTAACACTGCTCCTGCGCGAGCTGCACTGGCTCCCGGTGGTCTTCCGGGTGCGCTTCAAGGTGCTGGTTATCACCTTCAAAGCACTCCATGGCATAGGGCCTAGCTATCTTCGAGACCGCCTGCTGCTACCGACGACCTCCCATCAACCCGTGCGCTCCCACAGAGAGGGCCTCCTCAGGGTGCCATCAGCCAGACAGTGTAGGCTGGTGACCCCCAGGGGGAGAGCCTTCTCTGTGGGGGCACCTACCCTCTGGAATCAGCTCCCCCCAGAGATAAGGAGAATCCAGGACCTCAGTGCCTTCCGTCGTGCCCTTAAAACCCATTTATTTAAACAAGCCGGGCTGGCTTAAGATGAAATTTTTAACTGTTTTAAATGTTCTAAACGTTTTAATTGGTAATGAGTTTTAATTGGGCCAAATTTATATATCTTTTAATTGTTTTTTAATATTTGTCTTGCATGTCTTTTTAATTCTGGCTGTACACCGCCCTGAATCCTCAGGGAGAAGGGTGGTATAGAAATTCAATAATAATAATAATAATAATAATAATAATAATAATAATAATAATAATCTCTCAGCCCAACCCACCTCACAGGGTTGTTATTGTAAGAAAAGTAGGAGGAGAAAGGAGTGTTGGGTAACTTTGGCGACTTGAGTTACTTATAAAAATGATAAAGGCTGGATATGAATGAATGAATGAATGAATGCTTACAATGCAATAGAAATAGCCCACTGAAGTGAGTCTGCAGAAAGTGTTTGCTAATAGTCCATAGTCTTTTTTATTGTTATTGTTAAGGTGAGGGTGGGGGAAGGAGAGAGAGAGAGAGAGAGTAGTTTTTTGCAATGCATTATTTATTAATGTAATAAAAGCTCCCTGGATGAAGTTGGGCTAGTTATTTTCTCTCTCAATACAACCTCCCTTACAGTGGTGGGTCACTACTGGTTCATCCCGGTTCGGGCGAACTGGTAGCAGCGGTGGCAGGAGGCTCCGCCCACCCACCTAGACGTCATCAAATACGATCTGCGCATGCGCAGAAGTGAACCGTGCAAAATCGTGAGCGAACCGGTAGCAAAGGTAAGTGAAACCCACTCTTGCTCCCTCACCAGGTAATGGTTCTGTGGACCAACTGTTGGAGGAATGAGTGTTGTGTAGGTCAGTTTCGGCTGTCTTGTCTCTCTCTTCCCTTCCCCTGGATTCCAGGACGGGACATATATGTTGGCATTCTACAAAAATATTGTGGATTGGGCTTGGGAATAAATTTCTTTAAGTCTGGGTTCTGTCGTGTTCATTGGGCCTATGCAAAAGGCTTTGATGTTTCTCCCTGAAGCACTTTATGCAGTGCAGGAAAGGCAGTGTGCTTGTGTAGGGAAAAAGGTGATACAGTTTTCCTCAGTGGAGTTCTCCATGTGGTCTTGCAGTTTCCTCCAGCATTTGGGATAGCCAAGAGAGTAGGCACCAAAGCCTCTTCCAAATTTTGCAAATGCTAGAAAAGGCAATGGGCCACTTGTCTTCACACTTAGAAGCAAGGGAGCTTGTGAAGGAGCTTTTCTTTTATTTATTTTTTTTATTGAAAAGTTTTATAAGAAATACAAACAATTTTCTCCCCCCCACCCTTTCCCCTTCCCCACATAATAGAAATTGTACATTTTCTTATACATAAGAAATCCTACATATACATGTTTCCCTTAAAGAAAGCATTAAAATAAGACATTTTAATTACATTCGGAGTTGCTCTTCTTCTCTTTCTCCCCTCATTCCACAACAAACCTTCTTCTTCTCCTCCTTTCTTTCCCTTCCCTCCCTCCTCTTCTCTCCTTAAGAAGGAGCTTTTCTTAAGTCAGGATTCCCAATCTTGGAAACTTCAAGACCCCTGGACATCAACTCCTAGAATGTTCCAGCCAGCATAGGAAATTCTAGGAATTGAAGTCCAGGTGTCTTGAAATTGCTGAGATTGGAAAATTCTTAGTCTTTGTCCATGCACCGGTTAGGAGATCTCCACAACTCCTAAATTTGAGTGGCTGGGGCCCTGCATCATGCTAAACTATAATCTGTGGAACAAGTAGAACACACATGGATATAGCCAAAGGTAAATCAGCCATGGCTTAACATGGTGTGTACTTGGTCACTTGATGATATTGAAATCAAAGTGTTCTTGGGTAGGTAGGGAACAATTTAAACCTTTAGAATACTAATACATATTTTAGCAAAGAGCAGCAAATATTTAGTGAGCACTAGAAGCAACTAGGCACGTAAGAATATTTTCAATATTGTATTTGTGGTTAGGCTTCAAGAGGAAGTTGGGCAGGGCAACAAGAGGCAGCTGTGGTTTCACATTTAGTGACTACAAGTTAACGAGTCACTTCTATTTTAAGTTTTGTCCTTTTATAATGGCTTTGTAACCAATCACATTTATAACCCTGTGTACATAATCTAGTATTTCCTTGTGGCTTGATTATAAATATAGCTTGTTTCCTGGGTATTAAGCTGGGTATTAAGCTGTTATAGAGCAGATCCATGTATATGTGTCCTGACTTTGCAAACCCATAACAAAGTATTTGGACAGGGAAGTACCCATTTGTGTTGTTTGAGTAGACAAAATGCATCTCGTCTTGACAAGGAAAAGAAAAATCGTAGGCTGCAAATGGGGAAGAACATGAGTCCCCTCTTAAGGATGTTTGTCCAACAATTGTGGCTTCAGTTGGTTGTGGATGTCTTAGTTACAGTGATTACGGGAGGTGCCTGGCAAAAAGAAAACCCCAACTTCCTCATGAGTAAGCTACAGCTCCTGAGCGTAAGTGCCTGCAGGCAAAAGAATAGCTTAGTTTAAAGGCTGTTCTGCTTAAGAGGCAGGTGTGGAAGGTGGAGAAGATGGGAGATACCAGAGTAGAAAGAACAACAAAGAGTCAGAAAAAGTTTGAGAATAAATTTCATTATCATGACTTTAATCTTGAATATATAATCTGTAAAAATGGAAGCATTGGATTGAAATCTTACAGAAAGTTCTTTATATTTATATTCTCATCTAAAATTATAATAACTGAAATAAATTAGGTGAAGATCATAATACTAAAATTAATTGTCCCAAAGGTACTTTTTCACAAGAAGCTTCTCTTGGATGAGAAGCAAAATGTCTTCAAGGAAAACAAAGTCCAGTTGCCTTTTGAAAAACCACCTTTGGGACAAAGAGAATTTCCAGACCAACTGCATGAACAGAATCCCCTACCTGTAAAGCCTGTCTGGTTGGGACCAGGCCATTTCTCAGGCTTTAAATAGAATGGAATTCCAGACACATTTTGGTGAGAGAGAAGTTCCTTGAAGATGGGCTCCAGCACGAGTTTGGAAGTTCAGAAGACTAAATCTCTGATCCTGGTGACTGACCCAGATTGGGTCCTGTAACAGTATCCTGGGACACGTATATTTGCTTTCATTTGTGGAATTGCAGAGTCCAGAAAGGGCCAGAGTCTTCACAAAAAAAGGCATGGCCAGTGTGCCTGTTTAGCGGACATTGGGAGCCCATTGGGGCTGCTGGTGTGTTGAAGCTATCAAGCCTCAAATTCCTGCCGCATGTCCCATTTTCCTCCCTGCATTTGAATATTTTCTGTTGGAGAATGTTTCTTCTGTATTCTTTGTTTTGGACGCTCATTCTCCAAAGAGGCTGCTTGGATTTCAACCCTGATTCTGAAGCATCTCGGAAGAATAAGCTGTAGCTGGTTTTCTACAACCTTGGAGTGCAGTATTTGTTTGCTGGCTCTTTGTAACTGGCGGGTATTTATGAGTTGCACTGTCCTGGGGTCATGTGATCACCATTTATAACCTTCCCAACCAGCCACTGACAAACAAAGTCAATTGGGGGGGGAGGGGGGAGCAGATTTGCATAATCCACATGATTCATTTAACAACTCTAGTGATTCTCTTAACAGCTGTAGCAAAAAAAAAAGGTCATAAAATGGAGCAAAGCTCACTTAACAACCACTTTGCTTAGCAACATAAATTTTGAGCTCAATTATAGTTGTAAATCGAGGATTACCTGTATGGAATTGACAAGCTTGGTTCTAGATCTAAATGTTCTCATGGAATGCAGGCCTCTGATAATGAAAATTGGCCATGCCATTTGCTGGGCAGGACTCCAAGGGCGTCAGTGTACCTATGCCAAGATTGCATGCATCTTTTTGGTGGCCTAAAATATGTGCTCTTAATCAGTCAATCAATCAGAACAGAGCTGGAAGGGACCTTGGAGGTCTTCTAGTCCAACCCGCTGCTCAAACAGGAAACCTATACAATTTCAGATAGGAGGATGTCCAGTCTTTTCTTAAAAATCTCCAGTGATGAAGCACCCACCACTTCTGAGGGCCTGCTGTTCCACTGGTTAATTGTTCTCACTGTTAGGAAGTTTCTCCTTAATTCCAGGTTGCTTCTCTCCTTGATGAGTTTCCATCCATTGTTTCTTGTCTTGCCTTCTAGTGCTTTGGAAAATAAGTTGATCCCCTCTTCTCTGTGGCAGCCCCTCAAATACTGGGATATTGGTATCATGTCACCTCTAGTCCTTCTTTTCTCTTTACTGTTACCCACAACATATGTTTACTGTTCTCTTTTCTGTTACTCGCAACATGTGACTTACAATGCCAAAAATCAGATCTTCTCAAAGGTCCAATGAAGCCTTTTAGTCAAAGCAGAATTACAAAGCATGGTAGAAGTTCTACTGCAAAAAAAAAATGTTCAACCAATCATTCTTCTTAGAAACCAAAGCGAGGTAGAAGACTTATAACCAAGGAAGATTGCTAGAGAACATGATTTTCCAGCATTAAGAAATTCCTTAGACTTTCTGTGGGCTGTGGGTGACGCAAATGCCTTTGAAGGAGAAAACATTGAGTGATTATTCAGTTGGGAATAAACATTAGAAACCAAAACGAAGCATATTTTTTTAAAAAATACTTCATCTTTCCAAATAACAAACCTTTCCATGTGTTAATTATTCCCTAAACACATTTTATTTGTTTTCCACTTGGATGTAGTGATGGTATCAAATCCACCCAATTTAAACTACTCTGGTTAATAAGAAAACAAAGAGTTTATTATGGTAACAGCAATGAAGGATTTTCTAGCCAAACCAGCTTGTCCATAGACAATGATTTGTGAATCGTTGTCTACGGACAGCAGGATGGGATCCCGAATAGAACTTTATGCTTAGAGCTACTTCTGGATTCTCCTCTTGAAAAAGGCTGATTTTGAGGTCTCTGATGCTGACTGTTGGCGTGGTTGGGCAGACGGGTGAAAATAATTTCAACGCTTATGCAAAAAATGAGAGTGGGATTTGATTCTTGGTGGAATTTTACATTTGTTTATCTTTTTTTTTATTAGAATAATTCTACAGCAGAAATGATGCTGCAAAACTCCAGATGTTCATTAGAAGGCAAGAAGAAGTTAGAGGCTTCTATACAGGTAGTCCTCGACTTACAAAAATTGAGCCTAAAATTTCTGTTGCTAAGCGAGATGTTTGTTAAGTGAATTTTGCCCCATTTTACGACCTCTCTTGCCACAGTGAAATGAAACATTGCAGTTGTTAAATTAGTAACATGGGTGTTAAATGAATGGCTTCCTCATTGACTTTGCTTGTCAGGCGGTCACAAAAGGGGATGACATGAGCATCATGATTATGAGTCAGTTGCCAAGCATCTGAAGTTTGATTACAGGGCCATGGAGATGCTGCAATGGTTGTAAGTGTGAAAAGTGGTCAGAAGTCACTTTTTTCAGTGCTGTTGTAACTTTGAACAATTGCTAAACAAACTGCTGTAAGTCGAGAACTACCTGCAACCTGTTATAGTAACCCTATCTATAGGTCTGTTCCTTACTTTTTTTTTTTTTTAATGAAATGACTAATCGTGTTGATTCACTACAATTATCTCTACTTAATAAGGATTAATTTCATCCTCTTTTGCTACTCTCCCCCTCAAACATTGGATTAATTAGCTTGCTGATTGTGGCCTAACCATGTATGTACACAATTGAATATTTGTTTTGATAATTTCTCACATTTGTAGAGTCATTGAGCAGAGTGTCAAACCTTCTTTGCTATGCCTGTGACTGTAAATTACATTAATAATTAAAAATCTGACAAATGTCTCTGCAAAAATCTGAACGCTGCTCTTGACGTTTCCTCAAGAACAAGAAGCAATCTGTAGCATTTGTAACTGTCTCCAAGACACAATGATACTTGATGTGCAACAAGAACTTTAAGTAGCCTTGGCTGGCATTCTTTTGACATGACTGATGGCATATAAAGCTCGTAATGGCATCCATTGTTCCTGATGTCCATCAGGGACTGATTACTTCTCTCAACAGAATGAGAATTCAAGGAAATAAAAGTGCTAAAAATACAGTAAATCAAGGTGGGATTAATCCCCAAGAACAATTTAAATTATTTAAAATTAGACGTGGTCTTAATAGGCTCATTCCTTTCCCCATATCTCTGGAAATATAAGAATTTAGATTTTTTTAAAAAACCATCCAGAATATGTCATGACTAAGACTCGGGAAAGTTTTCAAATGAGTGGGATTGTAAAGATTCATATTCTCTTATAAATAAACCAGATGTAACTTCCGTTTAGGGAAAGAGTAAGAGAGCTCCCTGGTAAAGCTCTGCATAATACATGCACAGCCATCATACAATTTCCTTTGCAGGTAAGTAAATGATGCATAATACTGAAACAGGGTAAGCAATTGTAAGAAAATAAATAAAATATAACCAAGCTAATTTATAACAATATCTTTCCCCGCATCTCTCTTACCTTTGTATGCTTACAAATTGTTTTTGTTTTTGTCCATAATCAGGTTCATTGTGCCTTTTGTTGCTGATGTTCTCTGTCTCTCCCTCCCTCCCTCTTTTTCTTTCTCTCTCTCTCTCTCTCCCTCCCCCTTCTTTCTCCCTCCCTCTTTCTCTTTCTCTCTTTCCCTCCCTCTCTCCCTCTTTTTCATCAATGGTTACGGACCACTTTCCTCTCGATTTACTTACATTTCTTCCATATATTCTACTTGCTTTGCAATTTGATTTTTATTCTCTTTATATGACCCTCTCCACAATCACTTTTGTCTTCCATCAGTATTTATTCCTTACCTATTCATTCTCTACTCTTGTTTAACTATACTTCCCTATGAAGTGAGTCGTCCCCAATGCATTTGACTTACTTTTATGCTTCTCCTGCGATGCTGAATGCTCAGGCTTGTAACTGAGAGGCCCTGAATTCCAATCCCATCCAAGGCAGCTGGGTGATCTTGGACCAGTCACTCTGACTCAGCCCTAGGAAGCAGGCAATGGCAAATCACTTCCAAAATCTTACCAAGAAAACTGCAGGGGCTCACCCAGGCAGTCGTCAGGAGTCAACACTGGGTCAAAAGCATCTCGGTAAATAAATAAAGTTGTTATTCCAAGCTAATTTTCATGGTGTTCAGCATTCATTCATCATTGCAGACCTTTTACTGCTATCTTTCTATTAGTAATGGTAAATCTTAAAATTTCTCCATCCATTTCCCCCTCTTTAGAAAATATTCTAAAGGGATATGTGAGTATTATTGGTTGCAACGTTTTATTGGCTTTTAATGTGGAGCCCTGGTGGTGCAGCAGACTAAAGCACTGTTAATAACATCAGCTGCGTGCAATTACTGCAAGTTCAAATCTCACCAGGCTCAAGGTTGACTCAGCCTTCCATCCTTTCTAAGGTAGGTAAAATGAGGACCCGGATTGTGGGGGCAATAAGCTGACTTTGTATAAATATACAAAAATATGAAGGCTATTGCTTAACGCATTGTAAGCCACCCTGAGTCTCCGGAGAAGGGCGGCATATAAATCAAATAAAAAAAAAATGTTTGTAAGCCACCCAAAGATGAGATAGATGGCAAATAAGTCTAATATACAAGCAAATAAATAAATAAATAAATAAGCAAATTTAACTATTTGCCTGTCATTATGTATAACTTCCAATCGTTCACTCTATTTTTCCTATCTTGGTCTTGAATTCATTTATCTTTTGAGAGCCACCTTTTTCATCGCATCATGCAATCTACCTAATTTTTGGTGGAACCATTTCAGGTTCACAGTCAGCATCACAGCATCATGTCACACCAAAGAGCAGGTATTCCTCAGTTAATGACCATTAAGTGATCGTTCAAACTTGCAATGGCACTGAATGAGTGGTAGTTACGATTGGCTCTCAAAGTCCCAGCCGTCAGGTGTCCTGCGGCCATATAATCACCATTTGAGATCTTCCCTGCCAGCTTCCCACCACCAATGGTAACTGGGGACTGCTGGAAGTACTGTTGATAAGCGGCCTGGTAATGTGACATCATATGTTACTACCACATTGCTTAATGATGGAAATTACAGCCCTAATTACCATTGTTAAGCAAGAACTATCTGTAAATGCATATTCATGTCCCCAACCGAGGCACCACAACATCACCACAAATATTCAGCCATGAATACAATGAGCAGGCATAGGGACATTCTTCATTTCTTCTTGCACAGTGTCGAACCATTTGTGAAACATCCTGTGCCCCCACCCCATCATTTACTTCAATTATATTCTGTTATTTACACACTCAGCAACCCCTTTCAACCAGGGGTGGGTTCTACTTATCTTTACTATCAGTTCGCAATGGGACCGCGTACACGCATGCACAGAAACTTCCTGATGACATCCAGCTCAGTGGGCAGAGCCTCCTGCTGGTTTTACTGCTGGTTCTTATGAGCCGGTTCGAACCGGGGGCAACCCACAATTGCTTTCAACCAGGGGTGAAATGCTCCTGGTTTGGACCCAATCGCCCGATCTGGTAATGATGGAGGCGGGTGGTTCGGAGAACCGGTAGCAAAAATCCCTGCCCCCCCATGCCCAACTGAGCCACAAAATCATCAGATCCTTTTTTTTTAACGTTTAAAAGCATTTTTTCTACAACCTCTTTGGCCAAAAAATGCTTTTAAAAGTAAAAAAAAAAGAAAAGCCTCTGATGATTGCGTGGCTCAGCTGGGGTCATCAAAGGCTTTTAAAAGAAAACCCCCCTTTTTTCCTTTTAAATGCCTCTGACGATCCAAGCTGAGTTGCCTGTTCAGCAGAGGCTTTTTTTTAAATTTTTCTTTAAAATTTTTTAAAAAGCCTCTGCCAATCAGGCAACTCAACTGGTATCGTCAGAGCCTTTTGAAAGCATTTTTAAATAATCTCTTCGCCGAAGAGGTTGTAAAAGTAAAAAAAAAAAAAAAAAAAAAAATGGTCACGGCCACCCAATCACATTACTCCCCCACAAGCGACGCCCACAGAACCAGTAGTAACAAATATTAGATTTCACCACTGCTTTCAACCATACAAATAGAACACATTCCACAATTCAATTCAAATCTACTGGCTTTGTAGGAAGCTTTTTCTGAATCAAGGAACATACAGTAGAGCTTCTTTGACACTTTCCTACTATTCTCATTGAACAAAAAGTGGGTCTCCTGCCCAGCATAACCTGCTTTGTATTTACCAGATTTTTCTATCCTAACTCTTCAGGATTTTTCAGAAAAGTGGGCAAATTGAAAACCCATCTGTATTTCAAGAGCTCCCTCTGGTGGTTGCTGCTTTGCACTTGAGGTTGGAGCCTGCAGTGTGTCTGCTTTTTAAAAGATTGGTTTCCAAGCAAAAAGCTGATATATGCACATCTTTCTCTCTGCAGATGGCTACAAATTGGGAAACACACAGGCACTATAAGCATGGCTTACTTTCTAATGATAGCAATATCATTTTAACTATTATACAATCAACAATTTTATTGGTATCATTTTGGGTCCTAGTAGCGCTTCTAGTTTGATGGTATTTTCTTATTACTCAGTTATTTTGCCATCTGAAATGCTCTCAGAGCTAAAGTATGCAGTACCAAAGGAACTGCAGTAGGAAAACCTATTTATTTTCCATATGGATTGCAGGAATTGTCTTACTGTATGTAGAAAAAAGGAGGAGAGGATTTGCTGAGCTAGATATCTGGGTTCATAATGTTCCCTTGTTGTTATTGTTAGTTGCAAAGTCATGTCCAACCCATCGCAACCTTGTGGACAGTGTTCCTCCAGGCCTTCCTGTCCTCTACCATCCTCTGGAGTCCATTTAAGCTCATGCCTACTGCTTTAGTGACTCCATCCAGCCACTTTATTCTCTGTTGTCCCATTCTTCTTTTGCCCTCAATCTTTCCCAGCATTAGGCTCTTCTCCAGTGAGTCCTTCCTTCTCATTAGGTGGCCAAAATATTTGAGTTTCATCTTCAGGATCTGGCCTTCTAAAGAGCAGTCAGGGTTAATCTCCTCTAGGATTGACCAGACCTTGCAGTCCAAGGGACTTCTCCAGCACCATAGTTCAAAGGCCTCAATTCTTTGACGCTTAATATTCCCTATTATATAATAAATAGAGGAGGAATGCCTGCAAAACCTTAAAGAAATTGGGCAGGTGAAATCTACTACATCATGTCCATGTCTCAGATGTTATCAGGAAGAAACATTACTTTGAAACGGGGAGACTATCTGGTCTGGGGATGAAAAGACAAAGGCAACTTCATGAGACTGTGTCAGATAAAAATGGCTACTGTTCTTGGGATTTGTTTGGGCCAGTTAGGGAGATGTGAGCCTAACTCACATCTCCTGTCACTGAAAATCAAGCTAGAATAGGCTTTAAACAAAAATCAAAGTGCAATGGGAAACATCAGATGTAATAGTGTCTCTTTCCTTGATCCTCTTTTCTGAGATCTCTTTGACCAAATTAAAAAAAGAGCCTTTCCCCAAAGAGATCACTGTTTTCAATCAACAAACAAACACTAAACCATAGATCAGCAGGGCAATTGCAAGGCAAGGCTTTACCATGGAAGGGTCTTGCAAGGAAGAACTCAGGGTGATCTGCTGATCTTCTCTAATCAGCTGAGCTTGGGCTTGGATCGTTTGTTTGTTTGTTTAAACAAATTTCTATAGCTGCCCAATGTGCACTTAGATGACTTCAGATGGTTTACAAAATTTTAAAAATTCCACCATACAATAAAAAAAAAACCATTTAAAAAAATCCAATTCCCCCACGACAGCAACAAAATCAAATCAGCCTGTCTCCATTTGTGGTCCCCATGTCTTCTGATAAAATCATGCTTTTAGGGCCTTTCAGAAAAGCAACAAGGCAGGAGCCAGCCATACCTTGGAGGGAATGATTTTTTTTCCATTAAGAAGGAGCCACCACTGACAAGGGTCTTTTTCGTGGTCCCATCAGGTAACAATCCTTTATTTTTGCGACCTATAACATGCCCTGCCTTCCTATTCTGTTGGACTATTCTGATGAATGTAATAAGGGAGAAGTGGTCCTTCAAACAGCTTGGCCCCCAAGCTATGATGCCCTCAGAAATATATATATTTCCTCTGTTTTAAACAATTGCTTGCATTTTTTTCAAACTTGGTGAGAATGGACCTAATTTTCTTTCCAACACTATCACTGGAGAGGGACATTGTTATGGGGGAAAAAAGTGTTTCATGCCTCATTTTAACGCATGTGGATAATCTAATTTTTGAAATGAAATGTGGGGTGTTAGGCTGTGGTCCTAAAACCACCTCTCTGCAAAAAGCCTCAACAAGACTAATACTTTGCTAGATAGGCTATTTTAGTTTAAAGGCTCTGGGGAATTACTATCATGATGTGACAATTTTAACCCAATCACTATAGGTCATAAAAAATTTTGCGTTGTATTCATTGCCACTTTTTAAAACAATTGTCTAAACTATACTTTGCCGTTTAGAGTAGGGCACCAGTGCAGTTGCATGAGAAATTGCTTGAAGTATGCTGTTCTAATCAGCTGTTAGCCTACAGCCTTATACATAAACCACTGATTGCACGCATGAAAGGTAGAGGGAGGGGAAGTAGTGAGATCAGAATATTTTTTCCCCAACAACTGTCCAGGACAACTGCTGTTTTTCAAGCCAAGCAGGGCTCTCCATGGTGCTGAATTAGAGTGAGGGAATGCCTTGGGTCTATTTAGAAATAACTCCATGCCTGGAAAATTTGTAGCTGAACGACAGGTTTTGTTGTGCTGGCTGAAGTGTAAAGGCTATTCAAACAAGAAACTTGTTTTTTACAAAAGAACAACTCCAAACCTTAAAAGTTTAACCAAAAATGCTCCAAAAGTAAAAGTTCATCACAAAACCAAAGCAATTTTCTTCCCCTTCCTACATTCCTTACTGTGGTGGAATGTAGTCTGGGTTCCCAGGAGGGTGGGGCAGCGTTCCAGAGGAGCAAGAGACAGCAAAGTTTAAAAGAGGCTCAAAACAGCTCCCCCCTAGAAGTTCTCAGGGTATTTCTTTATTGATGCCAGTAGTTTGTTTTACTTCGGCAAGATTTCTGTCTATAGGTCAGGAACACAAAATAACACTGCTTTGGAGTAACTCAGGGTGTTTTTCTTGGTTTTGGAGCCTGACACTTACTTATGTGTTGTTGTAAATGGCATACAAATATTTTTATATGGTAAAACTTAATTAAGAAATGTTAAAAGAGCAGGGTCAAAAGAAATATTTTAAACCCGCATGTAAAATAGAAATAGAAGGAGGCCATTTTGAGTGTGTCCTTTCCAATGGCAGAAGAATTAAGTATTGCTTTTAAGTGTTTCTATGAGGGGACTTACTGGATCTAATAGTGCAGCTTAGATTGTGTGACTCTATCCATGTTACACATAATACAGGCCCAAGTCAGATAACTAACAGGTAGTCCTTGTTTAGCAACTGTCTGGTTTAGCAGTTACAACAGTGACAAAAGAGAAATTTTGTGACCTACAAAAAAGAAAGGTTGTGACATTTACAACCTTCGTAACCTATAAAGCAAAAGAAAGCTGAAGTAAGGACATAAGCGCCATTGTAGTTTCACTTAGAAACCTTTGCTTTGCTTAATGACCAACTGTGGTTGCTAAACAAGGATTACCAGTAGTTTAGCTGTTTCTAAATATGGATGATCTCAGTCATCACCGCATCCCCAGCTAATTGCAACCTCTGGCCTGCCCCACAATACCTGAGGTTGAGGGACGACCACCTGCCTCATGGATTTTGTCTAGGATTGGGTGCAGCTGGTTTATCAGTCGAGGCTGAGAAAGGACTGCACAGCCATCATCACGACTGCATCTGGAGTTCAGTTGCTCTAGATTGTCCAGTCATTTTCCCCATATTACGAACTGCTGGTAGGAGCAGCTAAGTGTGCCTGAGGTTAGCTTATGGCAGAGTGGGCAACTTTGGGGTAGCTGGCAGAGGTGGGTTGACTCGCTAATTTAATAGTGTAGAGTTTCCAGATTTTTTTAGCTATTTAACTGGGGGGGTTGGGAGGACCGTGCCCGAACAGCTTCTTCTTCTATTCCAGTTCTAAACTATACTGCTCAAAAAAACAAAGGGAACACAAGCAGAAGACATCCAAGATCTGAATGAATGAAATAGCCTTAGTAAATACTTTGTTCGTTACATACAGTAGTTTTGTGTTCCCTTTAGTTGTTTGAGCAGTGTATAAATTACTGTATGTAAAGAACAAAGTATTTAATAGGCTATTTCATTCATTCAGATCTCGGATGTCTTCTGCTTGTGTTCCCTTTATTTTTTTGAGCAGTATATAAACCAGGAAATGTGCTTGGGTGAGGCACTTGTTTCGCTTGAATGCACACTTTGCTCCTCAAATAAAACAATAATAATGAACGTGACCGTTGATCAAAGAAAAATGTCCATAATTAATGGGCTACAGATGTCCTGTCTCCCTCACTCATATTTGACCCATAAGTTGTATAAATCACATACCTCCATTTGTGTATGCACAATAAGAGTGTTCCAAGACCCTCGTAGCCAGCTTCCAAGAAGCAGTCAATGGGAAAGCCAACAGGAAATCACAATCATGTGATGTTGCCCTTAATGAACAGTGGTGGTTTGCTTAATACCGCAGTGGAACTGATATCATAAATCTATGAGTTCTAGTCTCACCTAGGCATGAAAACTGGTTGGGTGACTTTGGGGCAGTCCCTCTCTCTCAACCCAACCCACCTCACAGGGTTGTTTTGTGGGGAAAATGGGAGGAAGGAATACTAGATACGTTCAACACCTTGAGGTTGTTTATAAGAGTAATTAAGGAGAGATTAAAAATATAAAGCAAAAAATCAGGCTTCTTTACGTGATGTTTCCTTTTACTACATTCTTTAGCAAGTGTGGTTGGTGAGAACTATCTGTGTTCTGCCATCTAATGGTGATCTGGTGTTTTGCAGCCTTGGTATGATATCTCTACTCCTTACGATGTTCCGATTCTGATGTATTTTCAATGACCTCAGGCTATGTTAATAATCGGAAAAGCCAGTTATGTCAAAAAATTTAATAGCAGAATTATTTACAGAATATGGTCATAAACAATACAGGAACCAATTAAAAGAGGCAGCTTCATAAAAGAGCCATGGGAGAGTGGGAAAGTATTGAAGCACATCTGTTGTTGTTTTTTTTCTTCTTCTTACAATTAGCCAAAGGCAGAGAAAAGATAATGAAAAAACAAAAAAAAAAAAAAAACAGGAATAAAACAATTGGCAAAGAAGTTTCAAATAAACAATATTTTTTTTTTGTTAAATGAGATATTACCGAGAAGCAAGAAATTATTGTAATGAAACATTGCACTGTATATTCTGTATAGATATCCTGCATGCTACCAAACAGAACTGCTCAAAAGAACCGTAAAAGCATGGGAAAAGAGAATTACATAAAATAGTTTCTCTAGTAGTGTAGATTTATACAGATGACAAATATTTGGCACTCAGTTTGTCCTCATTGTTAACATGATTTCTTGTGTGGGTATATATATATATATATATATATATATATATATATATATATATATATATATATATATATTTCTTTAACAATAAATTAAATAACTATTTTCCTGTTTCTAACATTCCTTGAAATTCTATAAGAGGAATTTGATTTGATTTGATTTAATTGCGAGGCCACCTTGGATATTTTGGTGCATTACTCACTAAGTGAACCTCTGTTTATTCCTGCACAGAAGAAGCTGTACTATAATAGTGACTTTTTGCTTATAGGAAAGAACAGTTCCAGTATAGTAGTATTTGCATGGATTTTAGAGAGTTCTTTTGAAAGAAATCCACTGTGATCCATTATTTAAAAAAAAGTAATAAATATATATATATAACAGAGAAGACAATGCATATATCTTGAGCCCTTTAAATGTGAAAGGGTGACAAATAACCAAAGCTCAGTGGCAAATTAATTTGCAGATATGAATGTACATCTCACAGATAATTGTACATTGAGAAAGGGCAGAATGATGGATAGGACAGAGAATACAAAATTTCAATAAGGACTTCATCTACATTTGTCATTAAGCATTGAGTATATTTTGCAGAACAGGGAAAATGCTCTGTTAAAAAAAAGAGCTGGTTTTATAGATCCAAATTTATATTCAGACCAACCCTGCTGTGATTATTGTTTGGTTGAAAGAAAAAAAAGGGACTCTGATAGACTCATAGCTAGTCTTGGCTGATTTCTATTTTTTTTATCTCATACTCAGTATGAAGCCATTTGATTATGAAAAGCTTTCCAGCTTTTATATTACTCAGACATCTATTGTATCAGCCATCTTAAAAAATATGATTAGGAAAAGGATACAAAAATTAAAGCAAAAAGGAGCTATGTTTATCTTTGTGGCTTTTGTCATTGCAATACTTTCTCCCTTAATTAGTTTTTTCCCTAAGCTTCCATTCTATAGTTTAGAACTTAATTTTATATAAATATTCATGCATTGTACAGGGCCAGGAAGATGCAAGCAAAATGTGAACAACATTTCAGAACTCCATATCTTATTCAGAAAGAGAACTATGCATGGAACTGATACCCTCATTTCTTTTTCTGATTACATCATCTAGCTGATAAATCTTCTGCAGAAGCCCTTGTGAGTAAATGGAGCACAGACCTCTAGAGCTGTCCCATAATTAAAATGTACGAAAGGAATGAATATGAGAAATGGAATTAATATATAAATGATACAAACATTAGCAAGGTACTTGAGGCACTGCTAATTAAACAAAGAAACCTGCATGATGATGTAATTCCTAGGTGCTAAGAGGCTCCAGTTGCAGTTGTGCAAATGTAAAACTAGTGCAAGACCATTTTTAGAGAAATGGAGTCACAACAGTCCTATTCCTCCAGCATCTTAACTAGATCAGGAGGGAGGGCTGTTGCTGGGTTATGGAAATACCAACAATATTTTGTCTTCTACAGGGTTAAACCTCACATGATCGGTTATGTCATTGAAATATCTTTATCCCACCAATTGGCCCATTTTGCCTAACTAATCTGATGAAAACAGCCAGAAGGGTGTAACAGTGGGGTGGGTGGGGGAACTCACTGACAAGCCCTAATAGGAACAGGAAACAATGGCCAAAGTTATATCTCTGAGTTATAACTCCTGCTGCTTGCTTGGCCACTGGAGAAGGAAGGCTGCCTGTATCAGGAGATCCACTGGAGGGTAGCAAAGAATTTAGTGGTCATCTGTACTTTTACAGCCCAGATTAAATAATTTGTTAAAACTAACAAATTAAGGAAAGATTAAGGAAAGATACTATCATTATTTTCTGAAAGAGGGAGATCTCCCCTAAACCAATCTTATTTCAACTTGTTTTGAATATCCACTGTCAATATCCATTTGTGCAGGGATTAACAATACTACATGAAGGAGAACTCTGGCAGGGGAAGAATTGAATCAGAATAACATAAGCATTTGTCAGTTTGCTTCTAAGAAACGAACATATTTTCAGGCTTTCAGAATTTTTAACTGATGATAACGTACAATGTTTGGGCCTGGAAGCCCAGCAGGGTCCACCCTAGTTAGCAGTTAGAGGGAACTCCTCCAGAGAAGCAGAGCTCTAGGCTAAACTGAAAAGCCTTATAGAAAGACAGAATGGCAAACGGTTTTTGCATTGTTCTTAAGAAAACTGCAGGATGTGGTGTCATGCTCACTTTGAAGGCTCCTTTGCATTTGTAGAAGAGGGAAATCTTTGAATAGATGCATGGCTTCTGGAATGCATTTGATACAACCAATCTTAAGTGCTTGTGTGTGAGACTGTGCGTATAATAACAAAACAGCAAATTCCTGCCTTTCAAAATGCTTTCAATGGATGTTTTATATAAAAACCACATCTTTTTTCTGAATTCAACATATATGTGCTGTAAGTAAAGAAGGTAAGAGAAAAATTAGTTTGTTGATAATGAGCTAAAAGTTACCAAATACCATTTGGTTTTACCCGTAATGATATTTTCATCCTTGCATATTATTCCAAGAAAGTCCTTCGGATCAATTATGTAATAAAATCATAATGTACATATAAAATATTTTACTGTAATTGGCTCTAATAATGTTTTAAATGATGGGATGTAACTCATAAAGAACATTAATAAAGGTGATAATAAATGGCTGACATAAAATGGAAGACGGGTGATATAAACCATAGTCCAGACTCCTGGAAAAGGAAGTCAAGAATAGTTTCCACTTTCATTTAGACATTTGTTCCATTCAAGCTAATTCTTTGCATGTTTACTTGAAAACAAGATGCAATAACTTTAATGAGGCTATTTGAGATATGCCAGCATAAGGACTGCTGTTTGCCATCAAGCTCTAAAACTATACATTATTAAGGCTTACAGAATTCATTGGGGCTCACTACCGTGAATATGGGTTTAGGATTAGAAAGTGTGGAAGTAAATGCCATGAAATATAGTGCTTATTTCTGAATAAATATATGAAGGACAGCGTTATTAACCAAATGCGATAATATTCATGATTCTAATAATTACACATACATTTTTATTAAAATGAAACAAAATCAGGTTGCAACTCCATGCCCACATGGCTTGAGAATAAACCATCTGCATTTTAATGGATCTTATTTCTAAACAGATATTGTATGCATGTGAGACACTATTTTGCAAGTTTTACTATTATTTTGTTTATTGTTATTAGAATTAGAGCATTTTATTTCCCAAACTTATTAACTTTGCTGTGTCTTGAAACAGGAATATAGTCATAATTGAAATGGAAGTGATTAATTTTCAATGGTCCTGCAATATACAGTTGTATTTTATATTGTTGAAAGAGTCTTTAAATCAAAAGCACTGCAAGTCATTCTCAAATATATTACTTTTCACATTCATTCTAGACAGGGCCGAATGACTTGTGACACACGTAATTGAAACACTAATTTTTATCTCCCTCTCCCAAATTAAAAATATAATACATAAGAAGCATGGCTTATTATTTGCCATTATTGTTTTAATCTTTCCTATATAAAAGAGATTAAATATATTGCACTTAAAAACTCAACTTGTGAACAGGTAACATTTCATTGGAATGGGCAGAAGGCATCTGGTTTACATTTTAAAGATTTTTCTTTGGAACAGAAGTGGAACAAACGGGGACATACAGTGGCAAAGGCATTCCTTCAACATATTCCCATCACTGTGTGAGCAACATACAATTTAGCGTAGAACTTTCAAAAGAGCCAAATTTACCCTTCATATATTTTGCCTTCCTTTTCAATGAGAGTATGCTTTTAAAAAATGATTTTATGTAAAAAAAAAATCCCAAAAGAACTTCAGGCTATTTTGAATAACATTTTGTTTGTCCCGGAAGTGAATTTTTCCTTTGGGAACCTCTCTTAAATTCTTAGGGAAAGGATCAAACTATATATTATATTAATTGTATGTGAATTGGATATACACCTTTTTTTTAAAAAAAAAATATGTATATTTGCTGGAGCTGTGAGTGTTTATATGTGCTTTTTCAATCTAGCATATATTTTTGTTGTTGTCATCATTGCTGGTACACTAACATACATTGCAAATAGTAGAAACCGAATATTGAATACAGAAGCACCTAACTGTGCAATCACTAATTACAGCTCCAGCAAAAACAGTTTAAAATTTAATGATTTTTTTATGCAAACAATATTGGAGGGCATTGATGTGCAAATATAGTTAGCTGTTCTAAGCTTTCTATTTCATATCTAGGAACTTTTTTTTTTGTCTCTGGGTATGCTATGGTTGTGAATCAAATGTAGATCATTTTATCACCATCAGTCCCTTATCTATATAAAGGAAGGAAGAAAAGCACATGTGATTTTGCAATATTTATAAAATAAAATGAAATAAAAACATAGCAGCATAATAGGGATGTAGCAGAAGGAGAGAAAGATATATTTCAAATCTGCTGTCTCAAAGAAATGCATATTTTATTCATTTATTTCCATGTAGTTATTTCTAATTAACAGCTCCATTTGAAATAAAGTTATCTTTAAAGATGCCTTATCCCTGCAGATATTCTTGCATTTAAAACAAAACTATAAGCAGCATTAATATTGTACACTACCCCAAAATCAATTTATTTCCAAGTGCAGAAATTCTTTGAATACTCTGTGGATGGGAATATCTTAATCATCACAGACTAATAGTTCAGGAATATTAATATTTCATTATTATTGTTAATCGTTGTTGTAGTCTTCTTTCTTTCTCTTTCTTTCTTTCTTTCTTTCTTTCTTTCTTTCTTTCTTTCTTTCTTTCTTTCTTTCTTTCTTTCTTTTTTATGCTGTACATTCCTCATGGGTTTTTGTTTTGTTTTTTTGCTTCCAAATGCAATTTAAGGCTATTTGGTAAATTCTACATAAGAGATCAGGCTCAATTTACAGTGTTCCCTCCTTCTCAAACATTCAACTCTAATGATTCGTATCTTGAAGCTAAACATGCTTATATCAGCTTTGTCCTAAAACAGAATGCATGCTTAACAAAATATATTGGAAGAAAGGGGAATGAGGGATGGAAACCCTAATGTCTTCTTTACTTCCTACAACAGCAATCTCCAACATGTGCTCTTGAGATACATTAGGACTAAACTTCCCCATCGTTTGTACAATTCTTATATAACACTGCTATTGTTCATGCAAACTAGCATGATGGGAGATGTAGTTCAACATCTATGGAGGGCACCTGGTTGGAGATTGCTGTTAAAATGTCTAGCATTTTTCAGTCATGTGACAAGCTGAAGGGCTCGCAAACTACATATTTAAAGTGCTCATCAAGGTGAAGAATCAAAGTGCTGTAGGCTAGTTTAAATAGTGGTTCTGTCTATGGCTAAATACATTTTGTTTAACAGACTGATAACAGAATCTTGACTCTGTTCTAATATTTTGTATGACTCAGAATTCTGACTTCGATAGTGGCGGGATATGTTTTCTTGTATCTTCACCTGAAAAGATTCAAAAACTTGGATCACAGCCTTTAAGAAGGCAAAAACAATAATGCCTTATTCTCAGAATTTGTTAAACTTCTGTGTAATTTCTAGCTTTTGCTGTGATGTTGATCAAGAACTTAGAAACATGCTACCTTTCTTACATTCTACTGTTAGAAGCCACATGTTTTTTAAAACATGTTCTTTATGTCTGAAACAATCAAGAAACTTTTTCTTATCTTTAATTCATACTGCATAGGAAAAAAGAATTTTGGAAAAAAAATACAAATGTAAACCACAGTTCACCTTTTTTTACCTTAAGATTACCATTGAAACTGAGATATACTTACCACTCACATTCATATTTCTTAAACTGGTTACAACATCACAACTGGTATTTTAAACAAGCAAACTTTTTTTGTGTTTTGTTTTTTGTTTGAAAGGATACCCTGGAAACTCAATTGATCTAGCATTTTGAAACTTCAAATATTACGCGTAGCATCGCTTTTCAAATTAAAAAAAAAAGAGTGTTCACAAATGAAAGAAGTACAACATAAAAGAACTGTTTAAAATGTAATGAATGTTCTCAAAGAGTAAATAGAGCTTTCACATCTTGCTACAGATGATCAAAATTCTTAAGGCTTTCCTTTGTTCCTCTTTCTTCAAGTTCCTTTGCATTTTTCCTTCAGATTTCTGGATGGGTGTCCCAGGAGGACACTTTCTTTCAGGGACAGATTTTCCCAATTGGAAATGATTCCTATGCTTCTCTGTTCTGGATGAATGTTGGAGTTTTCATGGCTGGATATTTCTGTTCATCTCCAAAAACTCAGTATGAGATGTGAGGAGAGACCTGGTGCGAGTTTGCAGTAACCAACAGAAGCAGAATTGCCGAGCACGTGGGCAGAAAATCTAATCGGGTTCAAGGCAAAGAAACTGAAGCTGGAAGGGAAGGGAAGGGAAGGGAGGAGAGAAATGGATTCCTTCTTTTCTTGCACTTTACATTTGTAGCACCTTCTACTTGAATTAGCTAATGCCTCTGGTGAATGGAGAGATGCACCCAATTCAAAGTTTGTGGTTTTTTTTTCTTATTCCTAGTTATCGCATCATTTATAAAAATATAAATAACCAAAAAAGTAAGCTGGGTTCCATCTCAAGAGGTGTTTCCTGTTGTCCTCTGAGAACATAATTTTTATAGGTAAGGTCTCAACAAGCCCTATGCATTGGAGCTGACTGGTGTAGTCCGATCCTAATAATACAAAAAAGAAAAGAGCAGGGATTCTTGCAATGGGCTCAGCAAATTCTGAGGACATAAACAGCATTCTTTTGTGCGTCTGGCACAAAGGAGACAACAACAGGGCAGGGAGGGGGCCAGGAATAGGGAGGAAAAAAAGAGCAGGGAAGAGGAGACCAGCTGTAGAAGCACTTGCTTGGTTCCTTCGTTTGTTTAAAAAAGAGGAAGCAACGATGCAGCATCTGGGTCTTTTAAAGCCTCGTTTGGGCTTCTGGAATATAGATCTCAATGCTGTCTGCACGCTCCGTAGCGGAGTTTTGCCGGAAAGAGGCTGCCCGCTTAGCAGCCATGAGGCGTCTTCGAGCTTCTTGGCGCTGTCGGTCGGGCAGATCCAAAGACTTCTCTCGGGTGATGGGGAATTTTCCTTTAGGGGGCTTCTTTGGTACAGGTGGAGGAACCTTTCTCTCTTCCTAAGATGCAGGGGAGGAAAAAAGAAATGAAGCACAGAAGGAAGGGAGCCTAAAGAAGGTACAGTCTGGGCCTCATTCAGGGACTTTCCCTGGAAGCTGCAGGTGCCTCCCTGTGAGGCATCCATGACAGTAGTGACTGACCCAAGCACGGTAGCCACTGACCAATGTTAGCTGAGTTCATGAGGATGAGGGACAAAAATGTGCATTGCCACACAAGTTCTGCCCCTCATGTATTTATGTGCAATGATGAGACCTGTTAGAGTCTCTGTTTCATCATTTTGATATCATCATGGTTTTTTGGTCTGCATTGCCCTACAGGTTGGAGCATTCTCTCCTTTATTTGCAACAATCAAGTATGTTCTCTTATCTCTGTTCCAAATATAAATATGCATTAGGTATTAATGGACCATTAATTAATTAATGGTAGCAATAGAAGTCTAGAAAAGAAGTTTATTAATCTCCCCCTCCTCCTCCCTCCCACCCTCATCTATCTATCTATCTATCTATCTATCTATCTATCTATCTATCTATCATCTATCTATCTATTTATCTATCTCATCTATCCATCATCTATCATTTCTATATTTTTTCCTTTCTTCCTTCCTCCCTCTATCCCTCTTTCCCTCCCTTCATGTAGGTGAAACACTATTCCATAGGGCAGATGCTACAACAGAATAGGCACACTTCCTATATCCCATTAGGTGCCATTGTTTCCTGGAATGAATTTGTAGCATACTGTTTCTACTAGATCTTCTAGGACAAGTAGAGAGCTGCACTGGCTCCCGGTGGTCTTCCGGGTGCACTTCAAGGTGTTGGTGACCACCTTTAAAACGCTCCATGGCTTAGGGCCGGGGTACTTACGAGACCGCCTTCTGCCACCAATAGCCTCCCACCGGCCAGTACGCTCACACAGAGTGGGCCTCCTCAGGGTGCCGTCCGCCAGACAATGTCGGCTGGCGACCCCCAGGGGGAGAGCCTTCTCTGTGGCGGCGCCCACCCTCTGGAACAACCTCCCCACAAAGTTACGTACAATCACAGACCTTCGGATTTTTTGTCAGGCCCTGAAAACCCATTTATTTCAACTAGCTGGGCTGGCTTGAGTCAAATTTTTAAACTATTTTAAATTGGAATTGTTTTTAATTACGGCCAAATTATTTAATTATTTTAAACAGTTTTTAGATTTTCTATGTCTTGTTTTTACTTTGGCTGTTCACCGCCCTGAGTCCTATATTGGAGAAGGGCGGTATAGAAATTTAAATAAAATAAATAAAATAAATAAATAAAATAAATAAACATATGATCTCCTTGTACTCCCTACTAGTGAACAGAATGGAGCGCTAGTGTCCTGAGCACTTTTTATTTAAGTTATTATTTGTTTAGTTAACTTTTAACTAAATTCATCTGACAAGAGTGGATGCAGCTAGAAATACAAATTTGAAGTATTTAACTTTCATGGAAGAGAAAACTGAATTTTAAACTCTCATACTGAAATCAACGGGGCTAATATTTAACTGGCTTTATTAATAATTCTCAGCTTTAGGTAGATGACGTAAGGTGAAAACCATATAAAGACAAGTTTTATATACTAATGTG
Organism: Arizona elegans; assembly: GCA_022577455.1. NCBI lineage: Eukaryota > Metazoa > Chordata > Lepidosauria > Squamata > Colubridae > Arizona > Arizona elegans. The sequence goes on along the minus strand of JAKOOJ010000001.1, from coordinate 205,420,052 downwards.
TTTCTTCACTACAAATGAGGTAGCAGCTGTGTGCACATTTCTGTGCTCCTTCTTTACTAAAATTCTGGCCAGGCTATTGACTGAACAAGTATTCAAAAAGGAGCTAATAAGATTGTGTTCCTTTAATATTCAGGATTCATTTTGCTCAGTATAGGGAGATTGCTTTAACTTAAACTAACAAAGAGCTGACAATTCTCCAAATTAGATTACAATAATGGTCAAAATGTTGCAAAGTGATCAAACATTAGCCAAGAGCTTATGAGATGGTGCTGCAAAATTTGCATCTTAACATGAAGTCAAGATGACAATATAAGAACTCACGAAATGTTTGCAGTTTTGTGGGATTTCAAGGCATAATTGGACCAGGTAATTTTACCAAAGAGATGATTAAGGGTACCAGTCTACTCATTTGTTTTTGGAGGCACTGGTCTACCCATTTATTTTTGCAGGCACCAGTCTACCCATTTGTTTTTGGAGGCACCGGTCTACCACACACTGCCTTTTAACACTGATCAGCTGTAGGGCAGCCCTTTGAAGCCCCGCGGCAAGAGTTTAAACAGTTTAATAATTAATTTTCACATTATATTTCTAATCTCGGTTTCAGAAAATCCAAATATTCTGTCCAATAGCAATAGCACTTAGATTATATACCGCTTCACAGTACTTTACTGCCTTCTCTAAGCAGTTTAGAGTGTCAGCATATTGCCCCCAATAATCTGGGTCCTCATTTTACCGACCTCGGAAGGATGGAAGGCTGAGTCAACTGTGAGCCAATGAGAATCAAACTGCCAAACTGCTGGCAGCCAGCAGTCAGCACAATTATCTTTGATCACTCCTTTGGGCAACCTGTGGCAACCACAGGTCAGTGGGACTACAGCTGATCTTGCTGGAACTCTCACTAGCTGGAACTTTTGATATTACCAATTATGTTATCTTACAGGACCACTTCTGAGGATTTGGAGTTGGGGGAATTATTGTGCAGTCACTTGCCTGCTTTTTGAAAGAGAAGTTCCAGTCAACAGTAGTGGAAGGGAAGAGGTCATGCCCTAGACCTCTCCTTTACAGAGTGGTCCAAGGTTGAAAATTATTTCATATCTATGGTAAGCTGTTGTATAAGGTCATCCTCTGTCAAAAGATCAAGTTTCATCAGCATACAGATGATAATTGTATATGTTGTTCCTAGGCTAAACAGGAGATAAGGTGAAGTCTTATCTCAGTGCCAGAAAATTGGGATTAATTTGCCTTGGGAAATAGTTAAGCCATGAGAAGAACCTGCCTGTGGGTTTGGTTGTTAAAGTTGTTCCTTGAAATACTGAGTTGAAGAAGTATGTGTGTCTCTATTGTTTTTGTTTTTTAATTGTATTTTAATATGTTTTTTAATTATTTTCTAAGCTGCTTTGAGCTTTGGTCTGAGTAGCACATAAATTCTAGATGGAAGGAGGAAGGGGGGGAGGGAGGAAGGGGGGGAGGGAGGGAGGGAGGGAGGGAGGGAGGAAGGAAGGAAGGAAGGAAGGAAGGAAGAAAGAAAGAAAGGACTTCACTATGGTATTATGTATGCCAGCATGCCAAGAAATACCTGCCGTGGTACTTGCTGTGTTCCCTGCACCTCTGGAGAGTGATGTCCACTAATGATTTCACAAGAAAAATAATTTCAGGCTTAAAAGTCAAAGAAATGCACCACAAGCAACTAGATTGTGCTTACCTTTTTTTCGGGTGATTCTATTATTTTCCATTCATTCAGTTTCATCTGATGCAGTTCATCAAACTTCATACTGACGTCTTCAATTGAGAGTTGTAACAAGTCCCAGAATCCTGCCAGGTCCTGTGAAGTTGGTCGGGGCATAGCACTGGGATCCTGCCATATTCACCAAACAAACAAATAAAAACAACAACAACCAAATGTCATTTGTTTGAAAACTCGGGTGTTTGGCATTATATAAATGGTCAAATGTTGGATGTAAGACTCAATCCATCAAAGTTCGATCCCTTGCTGAATGCAGAAATCCTTGATTAAAACATACTTTTCTTTTTGCTTGAAAAAATCCAGGAAAGGGGGACTTCTCTCAACTTCACTTGGTAATTAGTTCAGCTATTGAATTAGTCTTAACATTACAAAGTTTGTTCTACAAATGTAACTTAAATCAATTATTCTGTGGCCTTGGTTTGTGAGAATTCCTTCAGTTCTTGGCAAGTTTTATCATAACCTTTATCAAGATAAGGAAAGCGACTGATGAATTTCTCCTGAACATCACTTCACCTCCCATTGATTATTGCCTAAACTAAACTAAAATAAGTTTAAGCATCTATCAGTTAGAAGGTACAGAAGCCCTCTATTTATGACCTGTAAGTTTGGCTATTTCTGAACAAAGATCTGGTATTGAAACAATCTGTAGCACAACTACCTAATTTTTCAGCCTAGTTGTTTCCTTAAATGAAGCTTGCTTTATCTGCTTTTGGCCACAAGAGGACAGTCTCATGCTGCTGAACTAAATATATCTATAATAACATGTATGGCTCCAGACTAATACAATTTCCTCAAAAGGCATACATAATAAGAGAGATGCTTCATCTTGAGGCATCCTTAAATGTAATCTTACTCAGGAAGTTATGTATCTTAAAATAATAATAATAATTACAGCAGACCAAATAAAAGGATTACGTCCAGAGGAAGACAGCTAACAGAAAGGGCCTGGATCACATTAGCACATCTGTATTGACTTACACAGTGCTTTGAGCTCTGATCTCATTACAGTGGCAGCATTAATCTCTAGTAGCTTGGTGCATGTAGAAAAATCTTGTTTCGGAAAAATGTGATATAAAAGGTACTTAGGCCATCTTTCCCCACCCAGCAACCTCAAGGCATGATGGATTTCAAAGACATCACTTGTCACTTTAACTGAAATAATGGGATTTGCAGATGCCTAAAGGTCATCTATCAGGTAGGGAGACACAGCTTCAGCAGTGTGTCTGTAGATCTGTATTTGTGTGTGAACATATGTCTGTTCTAGCATTACAAATTTGTGAATGAAAGGAAGTTTGGCAATTTATCATTAACTTGGCATTGATATTAAATAGATGGTAATTAATGTAAGCGTTAGGTTATACCAGTTTTTGATTTCTTAAAGAGCAAAGCTTGAGCACTGGTCTGTATTTGGGTTTTTTTTTTTTAATTAATTTGTTCTGGATTCTTTTAGAATCTCCCCCCGTTTCAGAACAGGTATATAATACAGAGGGCTGCTGTTTAATATACAAATGGTCAGTTTTGGTTGGCTGGAATTCTTTTATTTATTACATTTATTAGCTAAATTTATTATATTTTTGGTTTTGGTCTATGAATGTAACTCAGGAGAGTATATTCTAAAGTTCTATAATGAGCTAAAGATACCATGTTTGGCATTGCCTAGAGATTTATAGAACACCTTTCATATGAATCCACAGGTAAATTGTATTAAGAGTCTACAACTTGGACTATGTCTCAAACTCTCTTCCATCGAACAAGTTTAAGAAAGTTGACTTCTGTATTTCTTTCTTTCAATGGTGTGGTTACAAGCAAATTATTGTTAAATGAAACATGTGTGCCTCAGCTTATTCAAGAATGACACATCATCTATTTAAAAGGAGTTGAAATATTTATATTGACTGTCTATCTACAAAAATTTGGACAAATAACTTCTATCAGTTACATTCTCCTTAACGTCTTGAATTTCTGAATGGTAGTTGACCCGGTTATGTGGCAGCACTGGGCCTTCCGTGTTATAAAAATAAATACATGTTTATGTTATCACGATGTATCTTCACATCTGCCATCTGAGACTCCTGTTGGCTAATTACCAGCCTTTGATAGCAATAGCATTTAGACTTGCATACAGGATCTTTTGGGAGATTTACAGTGTCAGCATATTGCCCCTAACATTCTAGGTCAGTGATGGCTAACCTTTTCCGGACTGAGTGCTGAAAGCACGGGTGCGCATGGCTGAATGCGTACGGGCGCACCCAATTCCCCAAAATGCAATGTGCGCTCAGCCCCCGTGCATGCCCCCCACACCCCCGCACACCACACCTCCTGCACATGCACACATGGGCCCCCACATGGGCCCCGTCCCCACACATGTGTGCGTATTCCCCATTCCCATGCATGCATGGCAGAGACCCGAAGACCAGCTGGCCAGTGAGAGGTACGCATGCATGCACGGCACAGCTGAACTGGAGCGACAGCTCACGTACCCACAGAGAGGGTACTGCGTGCCACCTCTGGCACATGTGCCATAGGTTCACCATCATGGATCTAGGTCCTCATTTTACTGACCTCGGAAGGATGGAAGGCCAAGTCAACCTCGAGCCCATGAAGATCAAACTCCAGGCTGTGGGCATAGTTTGCCTGCAATACTGCACTTTAACCACTGTGCCACTGGGGGAAATAGCACAACTCACAACATCTCATTACTAAAAATGATCCTCTCATGAATTTGCACCCTTGCTGCTGTTGTTTTTAAATTCTAATCATATTCCTTTTATTCAGGAGCTAGCATTCATAGTGCTCCCTCCACTATTTTTTTTTTTCTGAACACCAAGAATCTTGTGAGGTCTGTTCAACTGAAAAAGAGTATGGTAATTGTCTGAGAGTCATACAGTGTGTTGAATTACTACTACTATTATGTGACTGAACAACACTGGACATGCTTGCAGACACTTCACTACCCAACCAGATAATTCTATCAGTGCTATTGAGTGTGGGATTTACTCCTTTTTTGTATGCAGTACCTTGCTCTGCCAGTTGGTAGGCATGTGGTTCAAAGCACTTTACAATTCTAATGCATATGGAAAACTTAGTTTCCACTGGTCATCTTAGGTATGTAGTGAAGAACATGCACAGAAAGAATGTGGAGAAGCAAAAAGAAAGGGTTAAATCCAGTGGAAGCTTTGCTTTCATAAAATGTGCCTCTACTTGTATGGGTCGGATATTTTGATACTCTCAATGGATGTGGTGGAATTCTCTGGGATACATTAAGGCTTAGCAGCCACAACTAGCTATAATTAGGAAAAAGTGAAACTGGGTATAATTTCAACATGACCTAAAGTCACCCAATTGAATTTGTATCTTGACTTTGGACACAGGGCTTATGTTCTGCCATTATGATGCACATGTAATCACTTGCAGACCAAGATTGTTGGGGGCAATATGCTGACTCTGTAAACCGCTTAGAGAGAGTTGTAAAAGCACTGTGGAGCGGTATATAAGTCTAAGTGCCATTGCCATAGCTTCTCCCTACCTACAGGTGTGGAAGAAAAGAAGGATAAAGAGAAGGAGAAGGAGACACAATGACAAGGACAATCTGGCACGGGTGCCAATAATGTTAATTCTATGAATCAAAATCCAGCAATTGTAACTGAAGACTATGTCCATTTCATATATATGTTTTCTTGAAACCTTGGTTTGGTTTAATCTTACTGGATAGCAAATTTTAAATAGACATAGGTAGAAAAAACACTTTCTCATGCTGGTAAAGGTTAAACTGCAAATATTACAGAACGATTGATTTTAAATAAGACAGACTTATAGGTCACATCCTCTGATGCCCCCTCAAAATTTTATTTAGTTCTAGGAAAAACCAATATAACAGTAACATTGTTCTTTGCTGGCAATATTGACCAGCAGAAGCCTTCCTCATATCTAATTTAGCAATGAAACAAAGCTAATTGTAAAAGGTATTGTGGGTATTTTGCCCCAAATTGATGGGAAAGATGTCATGGCAATTTTGCTCAATAGTTTAGACATTAGAACATTTGATTAATTCTTGTAGTCTGTCAGCCTTTTAGATTAGCAGCCATTGGCTCATGATTATCATAGTCCATGTGAATTTGGAATTTATGCCAGGGAGGTAAAATTACTGATTGAAGCCAAGAGAATGCACAACAAGTTCTCGTTTCCAAAAGGATTTTGGTTATTAAAATAGTTAGTGATATCATCAACAAAATAATACAATATAATTACTGTAGATGTCCATTTAGCCAGCTGTTAATATCCCTTGAGATCTCATTCTTTACAGTTTTTAACTACAAAGTTATTGTTTGACTAAAGTTTAAAACAACAATGGATTTCCAGAACTTCAAAGGTAGGCGAAAGCAAACTTTATATACAAGAACCCTTTTGGTCAAGGAATGGGAATTCTTGTTCCTCTCCTTTGAACAAACACTTTCAAAATCCCCTTGGTCCATGTTGCAATATTTTCAGGATCAGACTCAATAATTAAAGTAAGAATAGTATGTTTAAATAAAGCTCTGTTTAATCACAGATGGCATTCTATATTCACTGAATATTCACAAATAGAAGCACTGAAAAATGGCATACAGCTCCTTATATATACAAGGGGAGGAGCTAGATATGGGAGTGGTTAGACATACATACATTAAGCAATGGAAATAAGTTAACTCTTGATATACTGTACAGATACTATTTACATGATGGAGAATAAAGCATTTACTTGTGACAAATCCCCCTCTAAATGCTGATTCGACATATGACAATAATTACATTCAGATTCAGAACAATATAAAACTTGTAGCTTGGTAGTTAAGTATTTGTGTTGTTTAGAAGGTAAAGGTTTTGTCAAGATGTCAGCTATTTGCTCTGATGTTTCACAATGAATAGCTTTAATAAATCCGTCTTGTGATAATTGCCTTACATGTTTGAATTTTATATCTATATGTCTAGATCGCTGTCCAATAGCATCAGATCTAGATATTTCGATGGCAGCTTTGTTATCTTCATATATGATATAAGGCAATGAAGGTTTTTTCCAAATATTAGACAATAAATCATTAAACCATACTAGGTTATTTGATGCTTTAGACAGACAAACATATTCTGCCTCAGTAGTTGATGTAGCTACCAAATCTTGCTTACCAGTGTACCAGTAAACTGGGCAGCCGTTAAGGAAAAATATATAGCCAGATGTACTTTTTCTACAAGTGACATCACCAGCCCAATCTGCATCTGCATAACATGTGAGAATGGGTTCATTTGTATTATTGGGTTCTAATAACAAGCAGAAGTCTAAGCTATTTTTTAAGTATCTTAATATCCTCTTGACAGCTTCCCAATGGTATGATAATGGTTTACTGACATGTCTGGATAATAAGTTAAGGGGTAAAGCAATATCAGGTCTAGTCCAGTTAGAGATATAGAGAAGAGAGCCGATAACAGACCTATACAATGTGTTATCTTTAAATTCTGGAGATGACTCATCAGTGTTTCTTAGAAAATCAGTCTGCATGTGAGTATCACATGGTTTGGCATCATTTAGGTTACATTTGTTTAAGAGTTCTATAATTTTATCCCTTTGGGAAAGTTTGAATCCCTTCTTTGTTTTGCTGATTTGAACACCAAGATATTTGTTTACTTTCCCTAATGATTTTAAGGAAAAGTGTTCATTGAGTTTTGTTACAAAAGTTTCTCTCCTTTTTGTATCTTTGCCTATATATAGAATATCATCAACATAAATCAATACAAATTCTGGAGAATCACCTTCACTCTTAACAAAGAAACAATTGTCAGCAGTAGTGGCAACAAAGTTCATAGTTTTAAGTACTTTGACCAAACATTCATACCATTGCTTGCCAGATTGTTTCAATCCGTATAGACTTTTGTTTAATAGCCATATATCATTTTTGTTTGTATATTGACTATGAGGAGCTCTTACATATATATCTTTATCTAATTTGGCATGTAAATATGCAGTTTGTATATCATATTGAAATACCTTGAGATTAAGTGCTGATGCTATAACTAGAGCTGTTTTAACACTCTCAGTTCTTACAGTAGGAGAGTAAGTGTCTGTATAATCCTCAGGATATTTTTGAGCATAACCTTGTGCGACTAGTCTGGCTTTATACAGTGTGTTACCTCCTTCCAAATTCTTAATTTTATATATCCACCTGTTACCAATAATAGTCTTATCCCTTGGGGCTTGTGTGGGTGTAAAAACATTCAATTCTTGTAAGCTATTCATCTCCTTGGTCATTGCTGATTCCCACTTTTCTCTTTCTTTGGGGGGAAGTTTCAGCACTTCTTCATAAGTGTTTGGTGTTACTATTTCTCCATTCATATACATTACATAATCTTTGTATTTATTAGGCACCTGATTTCTGTTACTTCTGGTTGTTCTCACTGGTATACTATCATTGTCATGTAAATACCTTGCTTCCTTTTTTGTTACTGAATCAGTTTTTATTTTGTGTTGACTATTTGTCCATGTTCTAACTTTGTTTTTGCGTGTGCTGTTATTGTTTTTCTTTTCAATATTCTTATTTTGATGTTCAGTGTCTGAATTGGTGTTTGGGAATATTTCATTAAGGTGTATTTTGGACCAATTGGCCTGTTCATGAAATACTGCTGTTCTTGAAATTATGAATCTGTTATTGTTATCAATAAATCTGTATCCTTTTGTGCCTGTTTCGTATCCCATGAATTTAAGTCTTCTGGATACATTTTCACCTTTACGCCTTAATTGTTTAGGTATATGTACGTCTGCAGTAACTCCAAATATATGCATGTGTGTTAACTTAGGTTTCCTACCGTACATCACTTCATATGGTGTTTTATTCACTATGCTGGACCAAGTCCTATTTTGGGTGTAATTGGAAAATTGTAAAGCTTCTGACCAGAATTGTTTACCTAAACCAGCATCTTCTAATGTGGATCTAATCATGGTTTGTAGTGTCGAGTTCTTTCTCTCTGCCACTCCGTTCTGGAATGCAGAGAAAGGACTAGATGTGTAATGCAACATCCCTTTATCTTTTAGCCATCGTGAGAATTCATTTGACATGAACTCACATCCTCTATCTGTCATAATTTGTTTTATTCTAATGTTGTGTTGTGTCTCTGTGCGTTTGTAAAATTCTTTGAATTTCTGAAATGTTTCATCCTTATGTCTTAATGTGTAGACAAACCCATAACGACTATAGTCATCCACAATGGTTAGGAAATAGCATTTTTTATATGTGATTGATGGTGTCAATGGGCCAACTAAGTCCATGTGTACTAATTCAAAGATTTGTTTGGTTGACCTGGTTGATTTTTTGGGCCTGGGGCTAGTATTGAGTTTTGTGGATTTACACACTGAGCATTCTAGGTAGTTTTTACAGTTTTTTATTTTAACACCATCAGCATGTTCAATCATTTTTTGTACTACAGGAAAACTAGCATGTCCTAATTTTCTATGTAAGATATGAGCACATTCATCATGAATGGGTTTGCCTATATTAGGTCTTTTATCATTGGATGGGTTTTTGTTGTTATGAACTACCTCATGTTCCTCATTATCACTATTACTATTTTCTTCGTTATTTATGTCATTGTCATCCTCTATGTTGGAATCAATATTGTGTAAACATCTTTCATTTGTTGTTAAGTAAGGTAAGCCTCCTTTTACAATGACAGTACCTACGCTTGTTTCATTTTTCTTTAAAGCTGCATTCCCTTTTGAAAAGACTATGTTTATGCCAGATTCTCTGCTTAGTTTTATTGCACTAAGTATGTTATGAGGTATTTCAGGTATTAACAATACCCCCTCTATTTTTCCTAGGCCAGGTAAGATTATATTTCCTCTACCTATGACTTGGACCTTCCCTTGATTAGCTACTTTGATTACAAATTTATCTTCAACAAACGAAGATAATATATTTTTGTTGTGTGTAGTGTGATTTGTTGCACCAGAGTCAATGAGCCAATCGTTATCTTCTGGTCTATGTATGTTGTTGTTGTTGTGTTTGTTCAGTCCATTCAATGAACCAGATTTTCTATCTCTTGAATCATCTCTATCCCCTCTATGTTCCTTATAGATGGGTGGACTACTATATCTATGTCTGTCAGTGGATGACTGTCTGTTGTGATATCTATCTCTATGATCTGTCCTATGTTTATCTCTGAGAAATTTAGGACAATCTCTTCTATTATGCTCCTTGGACCCACAATTATGGCATTTGATTGGTTCATGGTACCTTTCTTGAAATGCCACTTTCTTATATTGCTTATGCTCTATGTGATTATTATAACGATTTCTTCTCGAATTGTCTTCAGCTATCAACCTATTAGAAAGGTTTTCTATGGATAAATACCCTAAATTGATTGCATCTAAATGGGATATATAATTATTCCAAGATGGGTCTAATGAATTGATAATAACACTTTTCATTGTTTGATCTGAAATTATTTCTCCTCTTAGTTGTAATTCTGCTCTGACTTTGTTTAAGTATATTAAATGTTCACTTATGGTGACCCCAGATTTTAACCTGGCTGAAAAGAAATCCTTAGACATTCTTGTTGTAGTGGCTACACTATCACTGTGAAACAGCTTAAACATGCATTGAACAATTTCTGATACAGTTAGATTTGACTTAATACTATGATACATAGCAGGAGATATACTGGATATTAGTAAGAAAAATGCTCTATGGTGTAGGCAGTCCAATCTTAAAGTCCAAGGTCTTTTTGGAGGGTTAGTAATGAAAAACAATAAATTTTCTTTCATAAAGACAACTTGGAGCTGTTGGCACCACTCTTGTAAATTAACACCATCTACCCTCAGTTTTGGGAAATCATTGGGTAAATTCCCAATGTTGTTAGCCCCATTACTTACAACTGGAGGAAGTCCATGGTCTTCTAAGTGTTGGTAACCGCAGAATGGCATGGGGATGCTAGCGACGACTTTAAATGGCAGTCTCTGTCTTTCTCTTGCTTCGAAGCTGTCTGTGTAGCTTTGCACATGCGCATTGTCCATTTCGCTCCTGAAGTCATGGTGACAGGTTCTCGTCGCTGCAGCTCCCTCGCATTGTTCTTCTTCGGAAGACTCGGTCTCTGGTTCAGCCTTGGGAGTCCTGGTGGCGATGGGAGTCCTTTTATTGAGAGCGCTGGTCTCTGGAATTGTTTGTGGCATAGGTTGGTATCTGCAGGGCTCTCTGGGTTCAGGCGTCGATGCTTTCGCTGTCTGCATAGAGGCGTGCGATCTTCGGGAAGTTCATTTACTCACTGTTCTTCCTTTTGTTTTTTTACTGCAGTTTTTCGCTGATTCTTTAGTTATTTTCAATTTTGACCCAAAAGTTGCAAAAAGCGTTTTCATTGCAGACTCTACTTGATTTTCTATTGATACTTCTTCAGTCTCTGTGTCAGACTCTTCTGATGTATGGATCTTTTCTCTTTTGTTTTTTGCATCAAGTAAGTCCTTTCGCGCCAGATATTTTGAATCTTGTCTTCTGATTGGCTCTTCATCGCTTAGACTGAAGGTTCGTTGAAACCAAGATGGCTGCCATTCAAAATTTTGCACGGGACCGTTGTTCTTCTCCTTCGTTGCATTTTTGTCTGTAGACAAATCGCTCACCTTTTTTGAGTCTTTATTTTCATCTGTAACGATGTGCTTTTCTCTCGCTGCTCCGCTTTTTTTCAGTAAGTCTTGGAGGTTCGCGATGAGGTTTTCATCGTTCTTTTGATCTTTTAAAAGTTTTAGTATTTCTGACCTGAGTTTGTTATTTTCTATTTCGTTTTCTTTTTGATCATTGTTCTCATCTATTATTTCTTCGTTGTCTGTAGTACAGTCTTCAGATTCTCTCGATATTTCAGTTGCGTATTCATCAATTATTTCTTGTTCTGCTTCCATTTGTTTAGTATATGCCCTGGTGTTGGGTCTTATTTTTTTGCTTTTTGCTTTTTCTCTCTCAGACATTGTTGAATTTTTTATTGAGTCAATTAACCATCCTCTGCTACCAAAATGTTGCAATATTTTCAGGATCAGACTCAATAATTAAAGTAAGAATAGTATGTTTAAATAAAGCTCTGTTTAATCACAGATGGCATTCTATATTCACTGAATATTCACAAATAGAAGCACTGAAAAATGGCATACAGCTCCTTATATATACAAGGAGAGGAGCTAGATATGGGAGTGGTTAGACATACATACATTAAGCAATGGAAATAAGTTAACTCTTGATATACTGTACAGATACTATTTACATGATGGAGAATAAAGCATTTACTTGTGACAGTCCAGTATATTCCCCACTATATTCTTTGTGATGGAAAGAATGGGGAATCTATTGCAGGGTGGATAGATGAATAAGATAGATTACTATTTTTTAATATTTTATAGACCAAAACAATCTGTTTTGGGTTGACTGTACTGCAAGACAAAACTTGATAGAGCTTTATAAAATAACCTTTGATGCCCCCCAGAGTCCTTAAATGGATATGGAGAAATTATGATTTATTCAATGTACTAAGTATTCATGCTCCACCATCCAGGGTGGAATTCCTAATTCCTTTTATTTTGATAGAGCAAGTTTTCAAACATTATTAATGTATTTTTAAAATAATGGAGTGCTTTTTTAGGACCAGTTTCTAAGTCATGCCCTCACAAGGTGATTTCTAATATAAAAATGTATATTATCAAATATAAAAAAGATACCAAACATTATTTCAATGCAATCTTATTACAATCCTTATCACTTTATGTCCAGACCAAGGCGTTAATGCAGATCATGCTGCGATGCAATGAATTCCCAGATGACTTTGAAATGCTCATAGGCCATAGGAGAACTGGAGCCTTCCTCTTTAAAGCTCAGGCAATAGGTACTGCACAACAAGATAAATAAATAATAAAGCTTCTATGCACAAGTTATGCATGGAATTGTCTGCTTAGCAGATATGGAATTAAATGTCCTCTGATGGAAATTAATCTCCAGATGAATAATAAAATAGTAGCATTTAAATTTGAAGAAAAATAATAAATAACTTAGAAATACTATGCAATGTTTAAAATGTTAACTTACCAAATTCTGTTGACAAAGCCAATAGAATTGCTGGAATTTTTGCGACATTAGCAACTGTGCACTTCCTACAGCACTTCGAATCTTACCTAGAACTGAAGAGGAAGGGTGAATATCAATTTATATCTGAAGCAAGGAAACAACCAATATATTTGTATAACCAAGGCTTAATTTAGATTATCCTTGCTCTTTGGTTATGAATTCAATGAGGTGCACAGGCTTTTCAAACTATATTCGAGAAAGAAAATCAGAGATCAGCTCAGCTTAAACAATATTAGAAAAAGCCACATGAGAAGCTTGAGAAAAGAAATTATTTTCTCAAGTTGCAAAGGAATCAAGGTGAAAGCATATGATCAAATCTTACTGTATACTATTTCATCCCCTCAGAAAATAATGTAAAAATCCTGGCTGCATTGACTAGAATCCTATTCTCTGCTGATCTATTTTTTATGGAACATTCAGGTGTTTCTGTCACTAACATGTCAAGTTCAGTGTTTACCAGATATTCATGTTTTGTGCTGACATGCAAAATATAACTGCAATTCAAATCCCAGTGTAGAGAGTAGGATGGGCAAAACTCTACCAAAGATGAGATTTTTGGTTGACATCATGGTGGGAATGGCTGGAAATAGTGGAGCTCTGCCGGGCTCTATGAAATGCAGCCAGCAATTGCTTGCTGGGAGACCCTATGGGGTCAAGCCATCCTGGAGAGGTGGTGAAGAAGGGAGAGGCACTTCGTCGATCACGAGGAAACCACAATTTCTTTGTTGATCCAAAGAAAGCTCTCTCAAACGGCAGCAGGGACGATGACCATTTTTTAAAGATATGTTTGCCCAAATCTAATTAAATTAACTAATTACATGTTAAAATTAACATATAATTCATTTTGAAAGATGATTTATGCAATGCATGATGTTTGAATGGTGTGTGTGTACACAGGAACATATGTGTGTAGAATATGCCATTCTTTATTACTGAGCACCTAGCTTCAACATTAATTATGGACAAAAAAATAATCTTAAACTTATAAATTGCATTTTGCAAACTGTACAACAATCACAAAAACAAGGGAAGTTCATTGTTCTACAATCAATAACAACCCTTCTTCTCCCATTCCTTTTTACTTTTGCCACAGATTGGTAAAGGAAGCCATATTCAGCAAAGGTCTAAACAATTTCAATTTGGAGCCTAAATTTTCTCAATGCCATTGGGAACCCTACACTGTATAATAAAGTTTCCTGTCACATATAGCTGAGTAACAGCTAACGTTACTGTACTATGAAGATGTGGGTTTTGTTTTTTTCCCCAAAGTTTCAAAGCCCCTCTCCTTGTATAAAAATCAGTATCACATTTCTGTCTAATTCTCCTGAGAATGAATTACAAAAAGACACAAACTTTTCATATATGTCTTCTCCGTTCACACAATGTTAAAAGAAGAGTGATCCCATGACTTTGACAAAAATTAGATGCTATCCATGAATTCCTTACAGTTAATCATTCACAAAGAGCATTATAAGGTGACAATCACCATCATGTCTGTGAAAATCTAACATCTCCTTTCATGGTCTAAAAGTGATATTTTACCAGGACCATCAACACAATCACCAAGATTGTTGGTCTGAAGATATGAATTGCTGGTGCTTTGAGACTGGTATTTTCATTATGAGGTGAAAAGGTGTAATGTAGGTATACATTACAAGCTCACATCTTTTAATCAAAGGACTGCAGGATGGCCATATTCTGTAAAAGCAACCTGACACATCCATTGAATCTGCAGTGGGGAATAATGAAGCAGTATTGTAGTAGTGGGCTATATATAAGCAGTAGCTTCAAAAGTATTCTCTTGAAACAGCACACCCAAAAAAGTTAATTAACTGTACATTGCAGATGTATAATTAATAGGGGTACATGGACACAAGTCCTGGAATCCCACTGGTATGGATCTTAATGAAATTTGCACTCACAAAAACTGCTGACTTTCAAGATGCATCTCTGCTTTGACTACCACAAACTTTTATTGGGAGGAATAAATCATAGAAGAACAAGAAGCACAACTGAACTACAGTATTTGATAAATGCTATCCAGTTATATCTCAAAGAACTAAATTAATAGACACATAAATACAGACATTTCAATTGCACAAATTTTCCTACAAAATCTACTAAGCACCCAATTTCACCATATAATGGTATCTGACTTGAGCTGTCTGAAGGTCATAACGTCTACTGAAGATGCATTCACCTTGTTCATCTGTTGATCGATATGCTTTACAAATTGTGACAAATTCCAAAAACTGTCATAGCAGATAAAGAGAACAACATGTTGGCTAGCCTTTAAGATGTCACCAAACTCTTTGTTATTTCACATAATGTTATTACCATACCCTAGCTGGTTATTTCTTGCATGCTTTACTGAATTGAAGTACTATAACTACTAATGACAATATTTTCCTTTTTTTATTGCAGAATTATTATATTTTTGAATATTGAATATTGGAATAAAATGAAACTTGTACTCTACGTATATTAAGATGAGCAGGTTGAAGGAGATTTAGATAGCTCTTTTAAAATATTTTTGGGGGCACGTTTTTGTTTGTCTTCAAAGAACTTGGAATGCTAAAAGTTCAACTGATTTCATGTTAGAACTAAAAAGAGAAATATTGTTTGTTTGTTTAATTACATTAAAAACATGTTTGAAGAAATTCAGTCCTTTCAGGAAACAAAGCATCATTTAAATAAATTCTATTTGTGCAACATTGAAAATAGTTTAATAAATGTTTAACTTTGAAAAATGGTTTAAAATGGAAGTACACAATCTATTTTATCTGATATAGAATTCAACTAAGTTTGCTAGCTAACGAATGGGCTAACATTGAAGAACTACTGTTGAAAAACCATCCCTTCATTTGCTTGCTTGCTTGATGAAGTTTCTCTGGATCCAATCAATTATTTCTAATGTAGAGCAAGACATGCTTATTTTTGTATTTAATAGAGCAAAAGTTCTACAACTCTTTCTGACCTGCTACCTGTTTATGTTTTACATGGAAAGAGTGGAGGGCAATTTATATTGTAGCTTTCCAAAGTCAACTTGTCTTAGCACAAAACACAATATATCTCCCTTGTAACTTGTACCTATTAGAAAATGTTTTACTCTTATTCTAGGGCAAATTGAAACATTTCTTTCCTCAATCTTCCTATTCAATGTTTGTTTCTATTGACAGGAGTTTGGACTGTTGTTGATAACTGAATGAAAGACAGACAAGTCCTTATCTATAGAAAATAATATACAATAACCAAGATAGAATATAGTATGCTTACTTCTCTAATATCACTGATAAAACACCAGTTTCGAAAACAGTTTTTCCAATTTCTAAGAATGTATGTACTGTTCAGAACTGAAAATGCATCAATCACTTCTATTATCGATACTAGTTCTAAGTATGATTTACATAACATGCTTTGCTTATATTTTACTAACATTATACTAAACTATTTATATCTTCAGTTTGAATTTACTATCTGCCCAATTCCAATAGACTCTGGACAGTGTACAAAACTATAAAAAATATCAAATCAAATAAAAACATCGTATCAGATGGACAGTCCAGATTAAAATAATCATATACACAGCAAAATCAAACAAAGCAAAGCAAAACAAAACAGGGACCACTGAACAAATAATAAATATCAACCTCGAGCCTGGGACCAAAGCCAGGTTTTCGAAGCTTTCAGGGACTCCAGAAAAAAGGGTGCCTTTCTTGTTTTTCAGAGGGCGGAAGATTCACTTCCTCAGTCCCGCAAGATGGTGCTTTATACTGGAGACCTGGACCACCCACATTCTGCCAGAATGTAGTGGGTGGGCAGAAACAATTATCTTAGATATCCAGGTCATATGCCAAACAGAGCTTTATAGGTAAAAATCAGCACCTTGAATTCCACTCTGAAGCTGACTGGAAGCCAATGCAGCTGGTGTAACAGTGGTGACACATGGGCACACCAAGAGGCATCTGCTACTGCTTGCACAACTGCTTTCTGAACCAGCCATAGCTTCTAGGTGGTCTTTGAGGGCACATTGCACTAATGCAATCATGAGGTGATCAGCACATGAGTAATTTATACAGATGGCAAAACTGATTGGTGGACAACAGTTTTACTCAGAATTACTATAAAGCAGTGTACGAAAAGCTAGTAAGCTTTTAATAAGAACTTAGAAAATAGAATCCATAAAATATGTTAACCTTCGAAATGGTATATATTTCTACTGGGCTTCTGGTATTAATTTGATCTATTTTTCTTTAAAGCTAGCAATATATAATGAAGGCAGGAGTCAAATACTTCCTAATCTAATTCTTCCTCTCTCTAAAAGTTTAGTGTATTGTGTTTTATGTTTGGAATCCCATCTGAATTCTCTTTCATATCTGGAAGTCAGTAGTTACAAGGAAACATATTCATGTGATTTTATATAGAAATGTAGAAGTTTCAGCTTTTACAAGCAAAGGAAGTACTCTGGGGAAGTCACTCTGCAATGCAGTGGCAAGGTACACGGTCCATCAAAATTTCCCTCTTTTGTCCAACTCCAAAATGCAAAGTCATAACAGCCACAGTACAGAAGTGAATAGATTAAAAACTATAAGATAAAAATAAGTACGGAAAGATATATTCTTACTTTCTTCAGAAAGATCATTTTCTTCTGCTTCTCTCTCCATCTCTTTACACCATCCTTCCATCCTTTTAGTCTCAGTGTGTAGCAGCTTCATAAACCATGACCCATCCCGTCGACATGGAGACATTCGTCCTGTTTCAATGGTCTCAATGGATGGTTCCAACCAGGGTTCAGGTGGTGGGAGATTGGAGGTGTCAACCTGGGTCCTATAATCTTCTCTATAACTAAAGAGGCCTTGTGTCCGTACAGTTCTTACTGCACCATACTGAGTAGGAGTACTTGGCTCTGAATGTCTCTGGAAAGAGCCACCAAACTGAAGTCCCTTGTCCTCCATTGTTATGTGTCCAGGAAAGCCTTCAAGTTCTAAATCGGCTTGAACAGCTGCCGTTACACTGTTTGAGCGCTTAAATCGTCCATGGCTGGAGTAAAATGGAAAAACAACACACTGATCCATATATTGACAATGTTTTGTTTATAAAAAGAAGGCACCATCTACTATTTTCAGGGTTTTAAGAAAAGCTTTAGAAATATTAATAACAATGAATATAAAGATTGAAAGGCACAACATGAATGGACTGCAGTCTTTACAGGATAAATGGTTATTAATGACCCAAAGCAAGATACAAATCAATTACTCAAACTTCATTTGGAAAGCAAATGTTGATTTATTCTCACAATAGAAGCTAGGAGTGTTTTGTAAATGCTACAGTGACGCATTATCACTAAACTAAACAGAAATAAATGAGTTAAAAACCATGAAGTTTAAAACAGAGGGTGCAGATGATGGGGTTTGAGAAAAGATTGTCATTGTTATTTGGAAACAATAGATATCTGTGAGCACATTACTATATCTGTGTGTTTCTCAACTTTGACAACTTGAATATATGTCGACTTCAATTCTCAGAATTCCCAGCATGAAGTAGAAATCCATAGATCTTCATGTTGCTAAGGCTGAGAAATTCCGATCTTATGGGATGTAATGTAGTGAGGAGATGAATTCCCAAGAGGGAGGGAGTGAATTCCAGGGGAGTAAGAGGCAACTCATCCCAGATATTATGTGTGAGAGAAAGAGGGAGAGTATATTGTTGATGAGTCCTCAGTCTGGTGTCACGGATCCACTCCTAGACCCTTCTCCAGATGCAAGTTCAGAGGAGGAGGTTGAGTTTGAATCTGCAGAGGAAAGTGTGGAGCTGAATATTAGTCAGGGTTGGAGCTCAGAGAAGGCTAGCCTGATGGAGCAGCCTAAACTGTGTTGGTCAGACTAGCGACAGGCTGAGGCTGAGAGAGGTGAACCACAGCTGCAGCAAGTTGGCCTGGAGGCTCCAGGTGAGGACTGAGAGCAGCTGCGGCCCCTTAGCAATGAAGGGGAGGTAGAGTTCACACTTCCTCCTGATCCAAGAACATGTAGAGCAGAGAGGAGACAGGCACAATGCCGGTCAGCTAGGTAGTCTACCTCACCTCTCATGAAGGGCACTGTCTACTTAACCCCACCCTGAAGACTTGAGTGTTGCTGGAGCAATGTGCCCAGTTCTGTGCCATTTATCCTAGCAGGTTTGATTCCTGGACTGCTTTCCTGGACTGTATGTGTGCCCAGTGGACTCGGTTACCCAGTGATTCTTGCTGTGCTGACCTTGGAATCTAGACCTGCACAACAGGGCTGCCTTCCAAGGACCTATGTGGGGGGGTTGAATAAACACCTGTAGAACTTCTGTCACATGTGCGTATGTGTGTAGGGAGAAGGGTACACATCTGGCAAGATTTTTGTCTACAGGTGTGAAACAATAAAGAACTCAGCTTGGAAGAATTACCATGTGCCAGTCTTGGTTTTGAGTCTGACATCTATACTATACATCAAGCAGACAAAAACATAGACAGAAATGGCCCAACCTACCGTTTATCATCTTCCACTTGCACTCCAACCGAATGATACTCCCGTAAGCCTTTGCTATCGTTATCTGAATCAGTTGCTGCTTCCACCTAGTTCAAGACAAAGGAGAAATGTTTTGAAGTGGAGATCATTTCTACCCACAGTGATTATGATTGCTGGAAAAGGCAGACTAAACTCTCCCAGTCTGTACAGATATGCTGATGAAAAAAAAAAACCCTAATGGCTGGCTCATCCCTTTGCTTTCGCCTTCGCTTTTGCAGGAAAGGCATGGCAGTGCAGGAGAATTGGCAAAGTTAATGTTTAGTCATATATCTTTTGTGTGGGGAAGAGCAGCAACCAGAGCATTTGTGGCAGAACAGAGATGAGGCCTCTGAGAATGTTTTTGCAGCTTGCACAAAGCAAATTGCTATACAAACACTATAAACAAGATACATTTGGCATTTTATGAAATATTTTGGTCAGAGACCATAATTGCAAACAAACTAAAGCATTTGGCTAACATCCATAGCAATGATTTCTGTAATAAACACATAAAGGATAAGGAAAGATATGCAGCCATTAAGTAATAAATCCCAAGGATTTCAAATGCATGTATCTCTATCCCACATGATCCAAAATGTTTGGCCCTCTTTATATTTTATATGCCCATTGTGGAAAACAGTAACAGAATCTGGCTGCCATGTGCTAAGTATGAAGTGGATTTTAAACAAAATGCAACATTAAACTAAAATGAATATTTGATGAGGGGAAGATCATCTGAATTATAGCACTCCAGATATTTCTGGTCAGGGGAAATATTTAAAAGTGAAATAATATTTTGATTTCAAATACTGATGATGACAAAGGCTTAGCTAAGCCATTGCTCTGAATACTCTACATCTACTTTGAATTTGATTTTTTTGATTTTTTTTTTTAAAAATCTGCTCTGTAGGCAATTTCTGTTAAAAGACAGTAGTTGATTTTTTTACCTGCTGATGTCAAAAAGGCTAAAATTAAGAATGTCACAGTGGCTTATTGGTTTACATTAAGCTACATTCCTTCATATTACTGCTGGTTTACAAATTATATAAAACTGCTTTATAAATCAAATAACGTCTAAAATAAACAATCCCGCTGTGAATGAAAATATAGATGTACTGCAAAATTAGTGCATAGTCATCTAATAAGTGTGCTTGCTGTGTCTTTAATCAAGTCAATATGGAAATAAAATTCTCAGATGTTCTAAATGCAGGTTTAACTGGGAAATCAAAAAAGGTTTATGAAACACATTATTTGTGTATTGTAAACAAGAACCTGCTACTTGTATTTTTGGCAGCCATAACTGTTCTATCTTTTCTTCCACAGATTACAGTACTGCTGAGGGTTTGCCAGTGGCCACAGAAATGATTTACTTGTAAACAAATAAATTTGGCTGATTTTGTGCTTCCTGTTTTATGGGCTCTATAGCCTCAGTGGGATTTGCTGAAGAAATGGCTGCAGGAAGTCTTTATCTTACTCAGCTTAATTTTTTTTTAAAGGAGACTATATCTTTGACAAATAGTGTTTGTCATTTACTGTACTTGAAAGTAAAGAATAGAGAATGAACACCAAATGCCTTGTTGCTATAGAGATTTGTTGGGTGTCTGTGTAAATTGCTAGGCAAATATATGATAGGATTCTGTATCTACACAATTCCAAATCAGTGAATAAAAAGATACTATTCTCGTAATGGGCATTAAAAGGAACAAGGAAAAGAAATATTTGAATGATGGAATGAGAATGTTATGATTAATTGTACAGAAAATAGATGAATCAAAGCATTTGATATGATCACAGCTTTGGACACAAGCACTATACATAATAGATGAAAAAAAAAAAGCCCTTCACACTTTCTGACTGAATAGATTCAATAGGAAAGTGGTACTTAGAAACCCAAACTAGCGGACAATCTTCTAAGCCTTTCATTATCATTTACTAAAGCTGCATGCACATCCTTAAAAAGAAAAACCTCACTGCAGTATACTGCAGTGTGAATTGTTTCACCCCTGTGTTTAATTACTGCGTAAGCCTATAGGGAATAGATGACCTGAACATTTTGCGTTTATGCTAAACTGCATCCTTTCCATTAGACTGTAGCAAAGCCATTGGGCAGAAATAAATAGATGGATTTTTATCCAAACCCCATGGCATTTCATAGGCATAGGCCTTGAGTCCAATTGCTCATAGCTGCAGAAATGCTTTTGGAAGAGCTCTTTTAAATGAGACATATCTAATCAAGGAACACTTCATGGTATCTATTTAATTCAGCATTATTATCAATAGGATAGTTTTTATTTAAAGGAAACAGTAATTCCACCCTGCTGCCATATTGCCAGGAAGGGAAAGGTGAAAAATGCTATAGTAACACAGAACTGAACCTAATTAGGGAGGATGCCTACACAAGATCCAAGATTACCTTTAACTTCTTCTGAGAATCCTCAACCCTTA
Organism: Arizona elegans; assembly: GCA_022577455.1. Classification (NCBI taxonomy): domain Eukaryota; kingdom Metazoa; phylum Chordata; class Lepidosauria; order Squamata; family Colubridae; genus Arizona; species Arizona elegans. The sequence goes on along the minus strand of JAKOOJ010000001.1, from coordinate 205,398,216 downwards.
AATAGAATGTAAATTAAATCTAAATTAATTGTTGATCCTTCTAAGAGCTTTTCAGCATTAGAGAATGGACAGCCATATAAACCAATCCAACTAAACCAAACCAAACCAAGAAGCAATTCTAGGCTCATGTGGTTAGTTTATTATGATGTATGAACCTACTCATTACAGTCTAGTGCTATGGGAATCCATGATTCTATGGCTTGTGCAGCAAACATTATGGATCAATCCAGCTATTATTGTGAAGCATCAACAGGAGTGTCAGTGGAGTGGAGTGTCAGAAAAGTTAAGATGGCAGGTGTGATCAAAGCCCCACCCTCTTTGATGCACAGCACATATCTAGAAAAGTGGCAAGGCTTCAAACCATGTAGACTTGCGCACTACCTTGGCATTTGGGGACTCCCATATCCATGGAAACCCCTTGGTTTCATGAATTAACATATCTCCTTAGATACATTGATTTTTTATTAAAATAAAAATAAACAATGCTGTTCAAATAAGTGGGTTAGTTGAAGCAGTGGACTATCTTAAAACTGATTATTCTGACCAATGAAGCATCACTTCCATGGTGCTTATTACCAGGAATTGTTCTTTCTATTTCTTATCACCAAATGTAGAGGTGATTTTAGAAGTACCTGTGTGTTTCTAAAATAGAAGTATAAGCAGGTTCGGTGGAACCTCAATATTTGTAAAAGTTGTGTTGCAGGTCAGACCTGTAGGCATGCTTTAGCTTTTATTGATAATTTCTGTTGTAGTATTTGCTTAGAAATACAGTACTTCTTGTTACACTAGTGGCATAACATCAAAGGAACACCAAAGGAAAAAACTGTTACCAATTCTATATTCTTTATAAAATAATTTTCTTATAGCTTCAAACTCACCCGTCTATATTAGTCTCCATTGCTATGTAATTAAAACACAGCCATGAAGGAAAAACAGGGTAGCACAAAGCAGAAGGGAGGAAAAAAGAAATATCTGACTACAGTTCCCAGTTTGACAGTCGCACAGCCGTAATTTCATAATCTCTCCAGGGAAAGAGAAAGATGAACATGCTGTTCACTTGTGACTGAGCAGGATAATTTTCATCTGCAGCATTAGTGGCAGCTACCCTGCTCAGAGATATATTCATTCATTTTATTTCCGGGCACTGCACACTGGCTCAACTCTGCTCTGCATGGTCATGTAGCCAGGGTGTGAATTGTAATTAATGATAATCACTGCACACAGGGATTGTTGTTCAAGTTATTAGGGGCCTCTGAGCTGAATGACTCATCTGATATTCTTTACAGAGCTCAGATGAGTAGCTCATCCCAGAACATGTGTTAAGGACAGGCTACCTGGATCCCTATAGAGGAGCGCCGACTCTTCAAGAACTCCTCAGCCTTTGTCACAAGGATGGCCTTGTCACTGGTTCTCACAGAGCTGATTTGACTGTCCGACATGTGGCGTTGTGCAGCTGCCGTTTCCATGGCCAGATTCATAGCCTTGTTACTATCCAAACTGTCCGTGGAGTTGTACATCCTGAGGCCATCCTGAGGCCATGGGGAAATCCCCTGAGTCCGGCTATCCTGATAGGCATCCTGGGTGGATTCTGTGCTGCTCTGTGCTGTAACTGAAATGAGTGGCTTCGAAGTGGTTCTCGGGGGTACAGGTGGAGGGGTCTTTTTGTAACTTGTGTAAGTTACAGCTGGGAAAGGAATGCAGAAAAGGAGAGAAAACAGGGTTAGTAAAAGGCATTGTGAGGAAACAAATTCATCAAACTTGACTCTACTACTTAAAAACTGGAGGGCCTTCTTTAATATATGCATCCATGGGTCTCCTCAGAATTAGCATAAAATCTCCCTCATATAAAGAACAGGTTGCTATAGTAACACATTCATTGCATTTCAAACCCAAAGCAACAGTGGTGTGGAGCATCCTCAGCCATTAACAAGTTGAAGGAGTTTTATTTTTCCATGCATAGGCTTGGGTGGGGAAGGTAGGATCAGTAAAAAGGGTCTCAATCCATACACTTAACGAGTGAGACTCCTTGGAGTTTGGGCTACATGGAAAGGCTTCTAAGATTCTGCATGGCCTAGTCTGCCAAACAGAAGTTGTGAGTGATATTGTAGCAAGCAAATAACTGAACAACAGGTCCTGTGTCTTCTTCAGTTACAGCAGGTATTTAGGTGATGATGAAGAGAAAGGATTGAAAATATGCTGAATAAAAAGCCAGATGATGTTTTCTAAAAGTGGAGAACCATCTGAGGCAGCATTTCTTCTTATGTTATGAAATGATCTGCTGTCCTGGTAAAGAAGCCGGTTTCACCCCTTCCCTGTTTTAATTATCCCATTTAGGCAGAATAAGGTGGCTGTAAAAGATTGTAAGCAATCATACCATGATTACAGTCAAATCTTGCACAGCTACAGTAACATTTCTCTTTTAGTAAGAAGCATTGGAGGTTGAGAGAGAAAAAAGAAAGTTAAAGTCAACTTTCTCCCTTGGTTCTACTAATTTCTCTTCCCCTCATGAAGTTTACAAGGATTCACTACCAGCCAGCTGATGGGTGTGCGGAAGGCTGGTTATGCAGAGCTGCAAAGCAATGGGGTGGTTTTTCCCCCCTCAGGGAGCAATTTGCACTTTCTAGGAATTTCTGTTAACTACAAAGACATGCAGCTGTTTCATGTGAATATAGAGGTAGTTGGCAGTTGACCCCTTTTGGAATTTTTGGACTTCCCAAATAGGGTTGGTCAAGTGCTACCATCTTAAAAAGCCTAACAATGCGTATCTATTGCTATTGTCTTTATTCAGAACTGGCCTGTTGCCCTTTCCTTCCACCCGAGTCATAATAGTATATTGCCTAATCAATAACTCAGAACAAGACTTCTGACTGTGGCTTTATTGAGGGGGAATAATGTCAGGGAACTGGGCAGCAGGTGTCCAAATGAAGTCAGAGAGACACTGAGGTGAGTTTTATATAAATAAATATATTTTACATCTACATTACAGCAAGCAAGAGAGTCAGGCAAACAGGAGCATCATGAGGTAAATCTCAGAGCACACAGGGCACAAAGAAGAAAAGGGTGGGAAAAAAGGGAACCTCCCCCTTTTTCTCCACACCCACAGCAACCAATCACAGCACAGATTGCCTCATGCAGGAGCCAGCACTCTCCAACCAATCAACCATAACTGTGTGTTCTGGCTCATTGTACAACCACATTGATCCCAGCTACTAAATTTAAATACGTTAACCAATAAACCAAAGTTTATTATAATGCATAGTCTTCAAATTATGACCATAATTTGGACCAGAACTTCTATTGCTAAGTATGACAGTAGTTAAGTGAGTCACAACAGATTTTATGATTTTATGTTAAGCAAATCATTCCTGTCATTAAGTCACCAGGATTGTTAAGTGAACCCAGCTTCCTCCATTGACTTTGCTTGTTGGAAACTGGCTGGGAAGATCCCAAAGGGCCATCATATGACCTCTTGAATATTGCCACCATTGAAAAAACATAGTTGGCTGCCAAGCACACCAGTTTTGATCATGTGACTGTGGGAATGCTAGAATAGTTGTTAAATACAAGGACTGGTCATAAGTCATTTTTTTTCAGTGCCAAACAGTCAGTAAACAAATGTTCATAAATTGAGGACTTCCTCTAGAAAACCGAAAGTTACAGGGCAAAATGGGGATAATATACCTTTTTCCCCATTAGATGGAACAGAGAATTGAGCCCTACAGTAATCAAATGCATAGTTTCTCAAGCCAATTATTCTGATATCGAAGGGGGGGGGAAATAAGCTATAAATGCCTCTTCATGAAAAGGTCTTCTATTGATAGGACAGATAGGACCCACATGTTCCCATTTTACCAGCACAAAATGGAATTCTACCTGAATAAAATTAGAAGCAAAATGGAGGTGAGTGATATGGAATTATATTAGACATTGTTAATCAGCGGTCCCCAATCTTTTGGCACCAGGGACCAGTTCCGTGGAGAGAGGTTCTTCCATGGACCGGAGAGGGTGTGGTTTTGTGTGTTGCCTGCATCCCACCAATGGGGCTTCACTTGTTTGTGCGGACCAGTTTCCACCATGCCATGGACAGGTGCTAGTCCACAGACTGGGGAGCCCTGTTGTTAATGGCTGTCTAGACTCTAGAATAGTGATGGCTAACCTTTTTGCCATCGTGTGCCAGGAGCGGTGTGTGTGTGTGTGTGTGTGTCCCACCAGAAGTTGGCAAACAGACCGTTTCTGGCCTCCGGAGGGCCTCCGTGGGGTGGAAGGCTGTTTTCACTCTCCCCAGACTCCTAGAAAGGCTCTAGAGCCCGGGGACAGAAAAAAATGGGCCTTCCCCACCACCCCTGAGGTCATCCGGAGGCAGGAAACAGCCTGTTTCCCTACTTCTGGTGGGCCCAGAAGTCCTGCGCACGATGGAGCTGAGCTTGCGTGCCCACCGATATGGCTATGCATGCCACCTGTGGTACGCCCATCATAGGCTCGCCATCACGGGTCCAGAGAATGGCTCTGCCTATGAAGTCTTCAGGAGTTGAACTCTATCTGAATGAGCCTTTATCTAGTTTATAGTATTACAAAATAATCCAGGATGAAAACACAGCAGACTACTGATTTCAATAAAGATTTTAATATGATTTATTAAAAATTTCCTTGAAGCTGCTCTTTCTCACCAAAAAAACAAAAACAAAGGACAAACTCTTGGGAGAAGGAAGGGGAACCTCAGGAGAAAATACAGTGATGCTCCATCTGGAAAACAATATAATGATAATTCATCTAATTTCCTTTTGAAGGTGAGAAGAGACATTGCCTTTGATTACTTAAACAATTTACTAAGAATAATCTATTGTTGTCACAAGAGAGTGGCTGTGCTTACAAGATAGGCTTATCTATAGTTATATTAACAATAGGTGAATGTAGCCATTAAGCAGCTTACTGAATTAAAGAGTACTATGTAGTTGGAGCACATTTCTCACCTCTTCTTAAACAGAGGATATTTTGTGAATGGTACTCTAAGAGTTGCAGAAATCAGGCTTTTTCAACAAGCAAGGAACTGAACATGGAGTTAGAAAATTCTGTTTTTCTTGTGATGGTCCAACCAATATACTACGATCACATTACACTTGAATAAAAGATTGGAACAGGCTACTTATTATGTCCAATTTTCAATTTTAACCTTTAAGGCTAGTGGGACTGGTGGTATCATTATGATCTTACACAGATGTTGACCTCTGTAAGAGAAGGCCTTTTTAAAAAAATTCCCACTTGCAGAAGCCCACTTCTTCATCTCCATATAAAGGGATTCATCTTGTGTGACACCCAAAATTGTGCAACTGTTTTAGAATTTTGCTTGGTTGTTGTCTTCTCCCCTTATCCTCTCCCATTTCAAAAAAAGTGTGAAGCTGCAACTTTTGGATTCAGCATCTTGCAATAATATTTTATATGATTATTGTTGCTTAAAACTTTATATATGTAATTATTACTATATATTATAGTTTCTATCTCTACTTTGATTTACTCAACAGAAATCAGAATGTGTGGCTTTTTTCTTCTCCACTGATACCAATTATTATTTTTAACAGACAAATGTTGGGGGAAAGAAAGATTCTCCCTCTCACTGCATGGCCCCCCCAATCTGGATTAGTCTCTTTGAATTTTCACTTGAATAAAAATAATAAATATTGTATAATTTCAAAAATTCTGTGGCTTCACTTTGCTCCACTGCTGCTTTTTGGGAACCATAATTGAAAATAGCAGAATCAAAAGAAAATCACACTTTGTTCATACCACAATTCCTTGTTAACCTCTTTTTAAAATTTCAGCTATGAGATATGGCGGGATCAATAGGAATTTGAAAACTTTGCATGTTGCCTGGAGACCTTCAAATGGGTCCCAAAGTACTTCTTGGCCACTCAACCAACATGATCTATCCACAAATAACTATTTTTCTTTCGTTAAAAAAACAGTCTGAATCATATGCATCTACTTTAAACAACCGCAGAGTTCAGTTTTATTCAGTTTTTAAACAGTGCGCTTTTTATACATATAAATATTCTTTGTAGGAACAATGCTATAGCCTTCTCTGTTGCTGTCTTGAATATCCCGGCTCCTTTGTTGAAATTCTAGGAAGGAACAAAAAGCACAGTTATTTACCTAGACACAATTGTTTTAATACAATGTGTGTGAAAGAGTGAAGAACATTTAAACAAAAGTGTGCCAATTTTAAGTTATCTTAAGATACAAAATTTGCTTAAGTAAGCTACCAAATGTTCAGTTTAAAAGAATTATATTGCATAATCATGTTGAGTTCAACATGGGTTCACTTTAGATGAATTCATGTGATCTATAAGAAATAAAATACTTACAATGATTCTTGAGAGTGTCCACTATGTTGACAACAATCTTCTTACTGCACTGGAACTAGCTAGTTCAGGAAGGGAAAGGCAGCTGAAATAGAAGCTAGATAATTTGATATTAAAGAATATCTGACAGATTCTAAACAAAGGCAGCTGACTTATAATATGCTTGATGGGGGAAAACAGTTTCAGAAGTGGCCACTTCCAGTCCAAGGCTCTCTGGCATTGTATTACAGGTCCCATCATAGATAGATCACATAGCCATTGACCCTGCTTGCTGGAGATAATGTGAGTTAGAACATCTAAGTGTCAGTGGTGTAATGTCCCTTCTTCCAACTTTGCAGGATTAGGTTGAAGGACTACAGAAGACCGAGAATACTATACATTCCAAATAATGTTAGTTTAGTTTAGTTTAGTTTAGTTTAGTTTAGTTTAGTTTAGTTTAGTTTAGTTTAGTTTAGTTTAGTTTAGTTTAGTTTAGTTTAGTTTATTTGATTTGTATACCGCCCTACTCCCGAAGGACTCAGGGCGGTGAACAGCCAAGCAATAAAATACATAAAAACACAAAATTTAAAACCAGATAAAATCAAATTAAATCATTTTGGCCCAGACAGATTAAAACACCCCAATAATTTAAAAACAGATTAAAATTTACATATTAAAAGAGGGAGGAGATTAGGCCAAGCTGCTGGATGGAATAAAAAGGTCTTCACAGCGCGGCGGAAGGTGCGCAGATCCGGAATCCTCCATATCTCTGGGGGTAGCTCATTCCAGACGGTAGGTGCCCCCACAGAGAAGGCTCTCCCCCTAGGGGTCGCCAGCCAACACTGTTTGGCTGACGGCACCCGGAGGAGTCCCTCTCTATGAGAGCGTACTGGCCGGTGGGAGGCTATTGGTGGTAGTAGGCGGTCCCGTAGATAACCAGGTCCTAAGCCATGGAGCGCTTTGAAGGTGGTAACCAAAACCTTGAAGCGCACCCGGAAGACCACCGGGAGCCAGTGCAGCTCACGCAGGAGAGGTGTCACATGGGAGCGCCATGACGCTTCCATTACCACCCGCGCGGCCGCACTCTGCGCCAGTTGGAGCATGTTTGTATTACAGTAGTGATAATTACAAAAGTAAATGTAATATGCTTATATTCTTACACTAAGAATCATTTGCAGGAGTCCTTTTTAACTCTTGCACACCATGTTATGAGGCCACAAAATCTTGTACCTGTAGCATATAGCATAAATATCTTCCCTGTGTTTTTTATTTCTGTTTGGTTAAGCTGGTGTGGAAAGAATTAGACTACTTGTCTCAAGTTTTATGCATATATTATTTAAACTAGGAAGTACAGTACATTGAATATATCAAAGAGCATATGAATGAGATGGGAAATCTCTGGGGCAGCACTTTTAATTGGAATGTTAGTCATGTGAAGGTCACATTCATGAAAGTGTCAAAGGCACACAGTGCACGATCCCTCCATAAATTCGATCTTGTTTGAAAATATGAGCTATCTATGAATCAATATAACACTAGCCTAAGTAGAAAATATCTAGGCTGAAGGAGATAAAATTTCACTTGAATTTCACTTATTCTCCATTGCTGGAAAGACATGAAAACATATTGCATTTTCTGTGTAACAAATCTCATTCATCAAAGATGCACTCATGCCTTGCCTTCAAAATATTATAGCCCCTGTGATGGACAAAATAAAGGAAGTATCCTTCATGAGGCAAGATCTGATCTAAAAAATTTGTATGTCAGACAGAACATATTTTTCCTGTACTCAAGATTAACAGTCAACAATCAGTTTCCAATTAACTCTTCATTTTCTTAGCAAGTATGAATGAAAAGTGAAAGACCCATGGAAAACTTCATAGCATTTGGAATATATAGCTTCAGAGATACTACATAATTTTATTACTTTTCACAAAAATAAAGGAGTAAGAAAATGAAGCCCAAACTCAGTAAAAGTCTGAGTTGCTACCATCATTTAATCAATTATAGAATTCAGTGTATTCTGGAAAAAAAAAATGATGGGAGCATTTTTTGACAGTTGAAGTAAATAGGATTTACATCACTAAATGTGTTCTATTTAGAACAGATATAGGACATTCCATGCTCTAAATTTACCTCTTTTCTTTAAAAATCATAATCAATTTTGAATTATGACAATTTCATTTCATATTTCATTTTCTAATTAAATAATAGCCCTATTTAAGAATTTTTGAGGGTTGTCTTGTTCTCATGTTCCATTGAGACATTTCAATTTTTAAATAAAAATGCTGCAGCCATTAATTTTCACAATCTGATGTTTACTAAAAGAATGAAAAGGGTAGGAGAACCATAAAATATGTTTTTCCTTCTTCCTAGCAACTGGGCTTGTCATTCCATGTGGTCTGCAGCATCTCTATAGTTAAGCTTTCAGCGAATGGTGATGGGACAAGAGCCTTGTTCCTCAACCAGTTTCCCACAGAGCCTGTGGTCCATTGTTCTTAGTTAACAACTAGTTTTCAATTCACAATATACATTTTTTTGGACACAAGAGGCAATGCCTTAGAAAAGAATCTGTACCCTTTAAAGGCTTGAGAGCTGCAACAGGCCTTGTGCAATATGATAAAGAATGTAGTTGGAATATGGGCAAGACCAAGAGCAGAGTTGATCTTGCCACAAGAAAAACGCTATGCCACCCCTCTGCCTTCCACATCCCCCACCAACCCTGTCTGGCCTGACCTGCTGGTGAACCCACAGACCTTAAAAGCCTTTCCACTGATTCTGACATCTAGGCTGAAACTCACTAAGCGTGTCTTAGATTAAAAAATTGGCAAACACTGGCAATTAAAAACTATGAGAAGTTCCTCCAGATATGAAAATTCCTTACGCCCACAATAGGCTTCCCCACTCAAACCTATCACCTTGGGGTCACCACCTTAACTTACAAAAGACGACAAATTGCAAAACCCTGCAGGGCAGGAAGTCACATTTCCTTTCCAGTGGATCTGAGGTGCTTTCTGGTAATCCCTAGCTAAATATGCTCGCTTTCCAAGGACAAAAGACAGATCTCTCTATAAAAGAAACCAGCTTTTCTTTTCAATTCATGGCCACCTTTGATGATTAACTGACTATTTTTCTGTTGAATAAACTTCATCTCTGCTTCAAAAAATTGTCCTGTGTTCTTTGGAAAACCTGCCTCAGATTGAACCATAGTTTTGTCAGGCACAAGCAACCAGAATCATTTGTGAAGAGTCTCAAACAGAAGCTTTATGGTTAGTCACCTATGTTACAAGAATCTTGCCAGACTGGCTATATTCCCTTGAGTACAGTCAGATGAGGTCTCACCGTTTCTAGAGGAAGTCAGGTCTTTGCTGTTTTCTCCAGTGCAAGGACTCTAAACCTGATCTCTTAACATCTCCCTCTAGTCTAGTTAGAGATTCCACCATATCTTCTAATAATCTATTTTGGCTGTGGTAGTAAGACAGCTGAAAACTTTGCAAAGCATTAGACATTTATTTTGCCCCTTAGAATCATACTACACCCTCCCCTCCACACCCCAACTACCTTCAAACAGGCACTTTTTCCAGCCTTTTTCCTTAGCAAGGTGGTGTGTGTGTGAGAGAGAGAGAGAGAGAAAGAGAGAGGGAGGGAGGAAGGGAGAGAGAGAAAGAGAATAACAAATGGGATGTTCCGTACAGCCCATGTAGTGCTTTTTCTGCAAACCTATCAGAAGGAGAGGCTTGATTAAGCAAGTTAGAAAAGGAGAACCAAACCCAGGCTACTCAGTTTAGCAGCCATTATATGCCCAAGCTTCTCTTGACAGCTTTTGGAAAAGGAACAGGATATGATTCAAAAGAGAAACTGGGCTTACAGAGGCACCAACCCAACTAATTTTAGTCAAGAAGATACTGAATTGAGCCAAAAGGAATTTGTACATGACTGATTACTACGGTACTTGGAAATAATTTAATTTGAAAGATGAGATGCAATTTGTTGAGGGAACGGGGCCTTACAATATCTCTGCAATGCTGTTCCTTGCCAATAAATCACCGGCTAATTGAAAAAGTAAATATATAATTAGAGAGGGAAATGAGGGACTGTTCAGCCACTTAATTGCTGATAACAAGGTCAAATTACCATCAGGATTACCATGGTAATAGAGAATAAGAGTGGATATGAGGCTTTTGATTTCCATTTGTATTTTTTAATATACATGTCCAAAATATGACTAATTCTAGCCCTCCCTATAAACCTCCCAACTGCACCTTAGATAGAACTATAGTATGTGTGTCTTTGCTTCATTCTTTTGAATAGAATTCAACTGTTGAGTCATTCACTGGTTTTATAAAACACACCATGACATTTGAAAAGCTCAGGGATTTGCCATAACTTGATGGTCTCCTTCACTGGTCAGATCATCTCATTTGTCTTACTCTGTAACTGCCACAGGAGACAGAGTGACCAACACAAGAAGACATGACTGGGATACGGAGTGAATTGAAAATACAGCAGAAGATATAACAGATGGGAAAACGAGAAGAGTTAGAAATAGAAATGGGAAAGGAAACGTCACAGTGTTCTCAGAAGTAGATCTCTTCTGAGCAACCAGGGCCAAAAGAAATTTTTTTCTTATAGCCATAACATTTTAAAGCACTCTTAGAATAACAGAATAACAGAGTTAGATTGTAAAGTTTGGATAAGTTGTATATAACCCATGTATCTTTGATTTAGGGAGAGAAAGAGTGAGCAAAAAGGAAAGATTAAAACTAACAAGATTAAAATGGGGGCAAATAGAGAACATTGCTTTGGCGTTTCAAATTTTGACACTGACCACTCCCAGCACTGACATGCACACTCAACACTGGTGTGAATGTGATTCCCAAACTAAACAATGTTCCATATCCCAGCGTAATCAGTGTCCTTTTGCAAAAGCCACATGTCATGCAAACCTCCACTAGAACACTTGCATTGCAGCTAGAAAGCTTTGAGCTACACAGAGGCCAATGGATGACACACAAAAGGTTCTATTTTAGTTCTGTTAATTAGCAATAAATTATAGTGTATCAAGTATTGAAGTCTTGAAGACAGTGAAGTACTGACAGCAGCTTGCTTTCTCCCATTTTCTAGACAATTTTTCCTGCTGTCAGATAGGAAGCAGAATTTACTGTTCAGTGCACTAAAAACTGGCACAATTTAAGCATCCGTAAACATTGTGCCATATATACTCTCTGCATTTTTGCAGAGGCTGACGTGTCAGAGCCCTGGCAGCGTTCCTGTAATTAAGCAGACTTCAAATGTGAGTCATAATAGCAGAGGTCAAGGCTTGTATTCATTTTATTAATGTTTGTATCATTGAAGTATTTATTCAGGGTAATCATCATGAAGTGAGCAATTTTAATATCCACGTAAGATTGTGTGTGTGTGTGTGAATTTACAGTAAAATAAGGCCATGTATTCATTCCACCTAGAAAGTAAGAGTGCTTTCTGGTGGGAGGCATGTGTATTTTATTTTCAAAAGTAGAGAAGAAATGCACGGGTTCCCATACATTAAAAATCAGCATTTAAATATTGGATATTCCTCGTGCATTCTGAATGTTCATTTACTTGTCAAATATTAAAATATTAGTCACTAGCAACTAATTGCAGTATCAGATATATGGCAGTTAATATTGGACAGTATTCGATAGTGTGCTACAGATTAGCATTTGAGAACACTGAAAGCTGACACTAATCATACATCATAGTGATTTTCATCCACTTGGCCTTCAAAAACATTTTCCACATTCATTTAAACGCCTGCCATAAAGCTTTTCCTTGTGTGTCATGGATTGTAAAGGATTATGGATGCATGCTCCATTCATTCTTGTTGCTACACATATGGCAGGAGATGATCAGTAGCAGTACATATTCTTCATTCAGGGACAATTCTCTGTAAATACTATGAAAGGATCCTCGAGAAGCTTTCAGGGCATTGGAAGGTAGGCAGTTTAATCCATCACTCATGTTTGAAGTTGCCAGAGAATATTAGTATTTTTAATCTGACAAATTTGATAATGTGTAATTATAACAGCATTTGATTTGCAACAGTATGCTTCACGTGTAAAGCCTGCCAAAGGAATGACAAACTGCCAAATGCATCTAAAGTTCTTCAGCATTTGGGATGTTGAAATAATATTTCTTTAAAAAAAAGAGTAAGAGGCTGGCAATATGTATATACAAATGACATATATACATATTGTCATGAATAGCCATGCCTTTTTATCTTTGATATACATCAGTTTGGTGGGATTAAATGCAGGAGTCCAATAATCAAGGCTCACTGCAGTTATTATTTATTCAGCGTTCAGTGGAGGGATTCCCTCTAGAAAATAGTGGGGGGGGGGCAGGGGGACTCTTCTACAAACAAAATGATGCAGTCATATTTATATATTTCAAGAAAAGAGGAAAAATGATAATAGCAATAAGAATCACACTTAGACTTGTATACCACTCCACAGTGCTTTACAGCCCTCTCTAAGCGGTTTACGGAGTCAGCATATTGCCCCCAACAATCTGGCTTCTCATTTTACTAATCTCAGAAGGATGGAAGACTGAGTCAACCTTGAGCCGGTCAGGATTGAACTCATGGCAGTGGGCAGAGTCAGCCTGTACAACTGCATTCTAACCACTATGCCATTGTGCCATATACATATGCAAAGATAACGGATGATATAAGAATGACTAATTAGCAAGCTTCAACTTACTTCCTTACTTCTATTGTAAGCATTCTCAAGAAAGAATTATTGTCTTCACAAAAAGAAACATATCAATTGTGTTGCCAGAGCAGTTTTGATAAATGTACTGAGAAATGAGGATGTCAAGGTAGCACCAATTAACACATATTCCATCTCCAATGTTACTATCTTGTTAACAGGCTCCCACTCCTCCAAAAACTTGTTTTCATCACACTTTTAGTAATTTCTAATGAGAGGACAACTCCAGTAGAAATAGATGAGCTGACTCAGAGAAATCTTGTATAGCTCTTCTCTTTTTAAAGTATTCTCTATTTGCTGGTTTCTGTTTACTACTTCTTTGGGCTTTGAATTGCTTATTGAGAGATAGAGTTTTATTAAGGCTATTAGATCTATTTTACTTTTTATTTTGCCAGACTAGAAACCAGGAGATCCTTAATCCCCACCTGAGGTAACAAACCAGTTGGGTGATTTGGGGCCATTCATTCTCTCAGCCCTAGGAAGCAAGCAAGGGCAAACCGCACCTGAAATCTTTCCAAGAAAACTTCAGGGACATGTCCAAGCAGACTTCAGGATAACTTGCCATGGCCAATCACCACAGCCAACTCGTCATGGGACAATTCAACACTGCATTAATCATTTCAGTTACTTTGACTATACATTTTCATGGAAATTATTGTAACTCTTGTATTTCTGGCTTGGCTTTCTTTATTTTATTATTATTAGTCATGATTCTGTTGAAATTCATTTAACTTTTGTATTTGCTGAATTGTGGCAAGTTTTCCTATGGCGAGTTGACTGTGCGGTGTTGGCCATAGCAAGTTGTCCCATTCCAGTTTCCAGGAGTTAAAAATTAACTCAAAGCTACCACCAGTAAGTGGGGGTGGGTGGGTGGGTGGGTGGGGGGTTAGGGTTAGATATTAAAATATGCTCCCTTTCTTTCCACAGTACTTCTTTTAACCCTTCCCAATCCAATTTCCCTTGCTAGCCAGGTACAAAACTTGGAGATTTAGCCAGCATCATAATGCTATGGTTTACTCTTACTCCTGTAAAACAAAAATCAGGAAATTGAGTTTTTAAAAATCAGATGTATTTAGTGCTTCCATATGATTGCTAAACAGTGATACAACATTTAATTAATTTCTTACAGAAACTTGAGCTAAACTGATATGGAGATGACAAATGACCATTGAAGGATCTATCTGGAAATTATCACTGCAAATATCTTTAGGGAATCTTTGCAGCAAACAACAAATGATAAATGTATCAATAAGAATCTGTGCACCTGAAATGGAGGTCAAAGTGTAGGTTGCTTTGATCATACTTAGTGGGACTGATTTTCAAACAGCAGACCTATTTTAAAAGTTCTCTGAAAATACAATCCTGAAAACATCAAAGAGTATACTCCACTGAAGATACCGAGGTTTTCTTTTGAAAATAAATGAACAGGACTGCAGCTGCTAGAAATCATATTTCTAGCAGCTAGAAATATTTCTAGCATAGGATTTAGGCTGCAAATGGTGACCATACAGGCCTAGGTGATATGACTTCAAGTCACTGATATGAACTGGGTACTTCAGTTCATATCTGTGTTACGTCAACACTGTTAATTCCAAAATGTGGGCATTGGCATATTTTTGCGCCTGCTATCCTGCCCACAGATTATGGAATTATAGAAAAGATACCCTTATTCCTTTAATTAAGCAAGTTTGTGATGCCTGGACTTCTCCCTGCTAAACTAACTTGAGCATATTAAATTCCAAAAAACAAATCAAAAGCAATTGTTTTTGAGGTTGCAATCCCTACCACCAATGCAGCGAGAAGCTGAGTTTCTTAAATTTTTCTCTGTTTACTTATCAGTCTATTAGAAATGTCTCACAGGAGTCGGGAAACTTAATACTTGATTAACCATTAAAAGTCTGATAAAAGAGATGCATCTTGATAAGATTTTTAAAATTACTCCCTCCTTCCCCACCCACCCCGTTTTATTCATGGGATCTTCATCCTACCCAACTGGATTAATTTGTTCTCAATAGTAACAGCAAACAGACAACACTTGTAAAAATCTATTTGGTTTGCATTTTAAAACTGAAGATGAAAGGGGGGGGGCAGTGGTGAAATCTAAAATTTGTTACTACTGGTTCTGTGGGCGTGGCTTGGTGGTGGGGGGTAATGTGACTGGGTGGGCGTGGCCAATTTTTTTTTACTTTTAAAACCATTTTTTACATGTAAAACCATGTAAAAAAATGCTTTCAAAAGCTCTGATGATCCCAGCTGAGTTGCCTGATCGTCAGAGGGTTTTTAAAAATCCCTCTGCCGATCAGGCAACTCAGCTGGGATCGTCAGAGCTTGGATCGTCAGAGGCATTTAAAAGAAAAAAAGCCACTGATGATCGCGCGGCTCAGCTGGGCATGGGGGGCGGGGGCAGGGATTTTTGCTACCAGTTCTCCGAACTGCCCGCCGCCATCGCTACCTATTCGCCCGAGCCGGTCCGAACCGGGAGCATTTCACCCCTGGGTGGGGGGGCTTAAATTGCATTAGAGTTGTATCAGTTATGTACAGGGGAGGAACAGGCTTCGACTCAACCCTTCCAAGACCGAGTGGCTGTGGATACCGGCATCCTGATATAGCCAGCTGGTGCCATCGCTGGCTATTGGGGGGCGAGTCACTGACCCCCACAGAGGGGGCTCGCAACTTGGGTGTCCTCCTGGACACACGGCTGTCTTTAGAAGAGTATATGACGGCCGTGGCCAGGGGGGCTTTTTATCAGGTCCGCCTGATATGCCAGTTGCACCCCTTTCTGGATCGGGACTCCTTGTCCACGGTCACTCATGCCCTCGTCACGTCATGCCTGGACTACTGCAATGCTCTCTACATGGGGCTCCCCTTGAGGAGCACCCGGAGGCTCCAGCTGGTGCAGAATGCGGCCGCGCAGGTGATTATGGGAGCGACGTGGCGCTCCATGTAACATCTCTCCTGCATGAGCTGCATTGGCTCCTGGTGGTCTTCCGGGTGCACTTTAAGGTCTTGGTTCTCATCTTTAAAGCGCTCAATGGCTTAAGGCCAGGATATCTGTGAGACCGCCTGCTGCTACCGATAACCTCCCACCGGCCAATACGCTCTCACAGAGAGGGCCTCCTTAGAGTGCCATCGGTCAAGCAATGTTGGCTGGTGGCCCCCAGGGGGAGAGCCTTCTCTGTGGGGGCACCCACCCTGTGGAACGAGCTGACTCCTGGAATACGATTGATCCTGGATCTCCGTACTTTCCGTAAAGCCCTGAAGACTTATTTATTCCACCAAGCCGGCCTAGTTCTTAATTGGGATTTTAAATTTTATGGTTGGGGGTTTTAAATTGGGAAGCTAATGATTTAATTCTTTTTAATAATCTTAACTTTTGTATTTGTATGTTTTTTAATTTTGGCTGTTCACTGCCCTGAGTCCCTTCTGGGAGAAGGGTGGCATACAAATTAAATGAATAAAATAAAATAAATAAATAAATAAATAAATTTTCAACAGGTTGGTTAGTGACTGTTCAAAATTACAACGGCACTGAAAAAAGTGTCTTATGACTGTTTTTCACACTTATGACTGTTGCAGCATCTCCATGGTCAGGTAATCAAAATTCAGATGCTTGGCAACTGGTTCATATTTATGACTGTTGCTACGTCCCAAGGTTATGTGATCCCCTTTTGCAACCTTCTGACAAGCAAAGTTAATGGGGAAGCCAGATTCATTTAACAGCTGGGTTACTAACTTAACAATTGCAGTTATTCACTTAACAACTTTGGCAAGGAAAGTCGTAAAATGGGGCAAAGTTCACTTAACAAATGTCTCACTTAGCAACATAAATTTTAGGCTCAATTGTAGTCATAAGTTGAGGACTACCTGTACTTCATAAATTTCAAGTCATACAGATGAGCACTACATAATTATTTCTATTAGCAAATAGGACAGATTAAAAAACTGTAAGGTGGGAGTGACTGCATTTGAATGTTGACAATATTTAGGATGTGCACATTCCATATCAGCACAATAATAGATAAATCATAGATTGGAATTTGTCAAGAATCTACACCATACTGCTCCAATTATTTTTTGTGACCTCCTGAAGATATGCTGTTATCGCTGATGCCTTGGCAACGTGTTATATTTTGCATCTCAAATAATTCTGAAGTTAATACGAGAAGATTTTATTATTGGCATGACACTATATTTCCCCCTGCTGTGTGATCATTTTTGAATCAATTGGATTTAAAAATGTGAGCGGAACTTGTAATTATAGCCATAGAAATTTGTTGATAGCTGCTGTCTGTGGGCTCAGACTTTTAAAGCTGCTCTTTGCCATTCCCCTACAGCTATACCAATATAACTTTCCCAGTGATGTAGCCTCCTCACTGCTGGTGTTATGGGATCAGCAAGATGGCTGATTAAGACCAATCTGCGTAAATTCAACACAACATGACCTTAAAGGTAGGTGAAATGAGGACCCAGTTTGTGGGGGCAATAAGCTGACTTTGTATAAAATATACAAAAGAATGAAGGCTATTGCTTAATGCATTGTAAGCCACCCTGAGTCTCCGGAGAAGGGCGGCATATAAATCAAATAAAAAAAATAAAAAATAAAAAAAAAAAAAATAGTTTCCCAAAGTCTGTTACAGACTTGTTCACTTGATCAACCTCAAGAGCATAAACGACTTTCTCCCCTTTAGCTACAGCCAGAACTGTCATGGCACTTCCCTTTAAAAAATGGCCTCCAAGCCCGATTGCATGAATCCAGCCAACGCCAAATCTTAGGTTCTTGTTATCATTCCCAGGGTCAAACTGAACTGATCAGAAGTTGAGTTTTTTCCCTTGGATATTTTCCTTTGGGATTCATTCCTTTTCATAACCTGCCAGGAGCTCTTTGGCAATTTTTAGGCTGAGCTATACGGCATATTTATTTTCTTTTCTATTAAGAAGAGCTCCTTGGAGTTTATGCTGCTTTCGTATTGAGCTCAATAGTGCAATTTATTTTTGATTTAGGTTGAAATTTCTAGGGTCTATACTGGGAATTAAGAACCTTCCGGCTGATTTTTTTCCCTCCCTGTATGGCCTTCAGATGTGTTAAACTGGAACAGCAGGACAATGGGGACACAATGTGTATGAAAGGGGCAAAGTTGCAGAAACCTCTTTCAGGTGAAATGCGCTTCTCTCCTCCAATGTATTTCTCATTAAACCATTTACTCCCCCAATTTTGGGTATGATAACAATAATATGTATTACTCCTGTCTTTCTGAAATCATTCCTGATTAACGTGATGATCTGCTTTACATCGAATGTATAAAGTGAGAGTCTTTTAAATAAAAATATTTATTTTTGGTGTGTGTGCTTAGGGGAAAACTCTAAGGGACAAAATGAGTGTGAATACTTTGGGCAGTCCATATAATGGTATGTGGGAGACAGGAGACAGATGTTGTGACTCTGACTCCCGAACCTGTCCTCATGGAGGAAGAGGACTCAGAAGGTGAGGGGGAGGAACTGACAAGGCCTCCCTCTCCAGGACCCTCCTCTCTGGCAATGGCTCAGGTTCCATTCGAAGGCCAGGAGGAACAGCTTGGGATGGGCCAGGAGGAAGGCATTTCGGAGCACCAATTGATAGAGAGTGATAATGATGAATCCTGGTTTGATCCCAGGCAGCGTCAGAGGGAGAAGCGTGCGCAGCAAAGGAAGAGGCGTGGGAGGGCCAGGGATTGAGTCATTGAGCCACGCCCCACAAGGGATAAAAGGGGGCGTGATTGCTTGGCAGGCTTTGTGACAGACAAAAGTTTAAACTCTAAAGAGTCACATCGTGAATCCTGCACTTCGGCTCAGATATATTTTGTACTAAATGCTTGTGGATAATTTGTCGCTCTGGAAACGGACTGCAGATAAGGCCTCTCCTGCTTTTTGGGAGTACTAATTGGACTTGGCAGGCGTTTTACAGTTAGCTGCCAGAACTCTCATCTGCCAGGAATTCTGGTCTGTTTATACAATAAATTATTGGCAGGCGTGTTTGATACTGCATTTGTCTGTGTGAGGATGGGGGACAGGACAACAGAATGTAGAGATACAGACAAGGGAATGATCAGATAAAAGCAGCAGTGCCCAGCAGGAATGTGGGTGGGGTAAGAGGCTGAGAAAAGACCCTCCCTCCTTTCCTAGGTAATGATGGTGGTGGTGGTGGTAGAAATGTATTTTCAGACTTGCAAGATGCTATTCATGTAATCTTACTATAATGTAAAATTAGCTCATTTTGGCCATGTTTCCTGCCTGGTCTACCACACAAGGCAGCCCAATATCTATGCTTCACATTCCATATTAAGCTAAGCCAGTGTCATCTGAGATCTTTTTGCCTCAAAACAGATTCAAAGTTGTTCACAAGGGGTCAAAAAATCAACACTGCACCTACAATCATGCAGTCCAGCTCTTGATCCTTTTTTACATGTGTTGTGAGAGACTTACATGATTATAGCTGCAATCTTGACTTTTTTGACCTCTCCCTGCCCAACACCCCCTCAATACATTGTGGTTCTTTTTAATATTATAAATACAAATAAGATTCATGTTTCATTGGTATGAAGTAGTGTGTCATGGTTTAATTGCATGACTGGATTTAGAAGGTTTTAAATTATTATTTATTTATTTATTTTGCAAAGAGGTAAAAGTAAAGGTTCCCCTCACACGTACGTGCTAGTCGTTCCCAACTCTAGGAGGTGGTGCTCATCTCCGTTTCAAAGCCGAAGAGCCAGCGCTGTCCAAAGATGTCTCTGTAGTCATGTGGCTGGCATGACTAAATGCCAAAGGCACACGGAATGCTGTTACCTTCCTACCAAAGGTGGTTCCTATTTTTCTACTTGCATTTTTTACGTGCTTTCGAACTGCTAGGTTGGCGGAAGCTGTGACAAATAACGAGAGCTCACCTCTTACTAGGTGCCACCTGTTACTAGGGATTTGAACTGCTGAACTGCCGACCTTTCGATCGACAAACTCAGCATCTTAGCCACTGAGCCACCACGTCCCTTTGCAAAGAGGAAAAGGCCACTAATAAACACTATAACAAAAGGCTCTATTCAGATGATCAATTAATGAAATTAACATTTGTAAATTGATTGTTTGGAATGAAAGAAAACAATACCTCTTCATAAGTTACACAATGTATGCATTTTCAGAGAATGCTTATAAAATAATTATCATCAAATATTATCATCAAATATCAACAATATGAACTAACAAAGCTAATTAGAGCAGCATGTTCATCAGGTTTATAGGGTAAACAACAAAGACAACAAAACTGAACTCTTTAGTTAATTAAAGAGAAGAGGATAGGCTTTAGATGTGCATAATGAAGGAGTCAGGGAACTTGGTTGAGGAAGTGAATTCATAGTTCAGGAGCCAGCAGCGAATTGTTTGTCGATATTGTAGGAGATAACCTGATCTTCAAAATTGTCCTAAACTTTATTATGTCACACAGTGTTTCAGCTATTGGACTATATTTCTGAAAGTTGTGCATGCAGAGTCAGAGGTCTGTTCTTACAAATAACAGATGACTAGTAAACCGCTGTCTGAACTATAATACTGAATGTAAACAATTCACGTTCATAGAAAAATATATACTGTAAACCTGTACATGGAAACTGATGGTGTATGATGAAGTGGTTTGATTTAGTGTTTTTGCTTAACTGTCTCTAATATGCTAATTATTTGTGTCCTGCTTTAAAATAAAAAGCATTTGCTCATCTAACATTCTACAGTACTGTACCTGTATGATGAAAGATTTTATGCTCAATAGTCTTTGGGTCAGAAACAAACCTGTCTACTCATCTGAGGCTATGGAGAACTAGAATTCAGAAAAGCATCACCATCTAGAACCCCAAAGGCTTTCATTTAGCCCTGACATAAACATCATTTGTACTCTGAAAGATCCCCAGCCTGATTTTAGAAGTCCTATGATAAGGAAAATTGATAAGCTCCAAATAAAGGTCAACAATTCTCAAGGAACCACTTGTCACAATCGAGAATAACCAAGCAGTACAGAAACCATGCTCTGGAAAAGATGGAGCCCCATCATTGTTAGGCTCTCCATGGACTTTGGTCTACTTTCCTTTCACCTCTCTTTGCCCCTCAAACCTCTTATTTGTATTAGGATGAAAGAAATCATAAATGTGTTCATATGATTCAAAATCCACACCCGCTGGCTTGAATTAAATAAAGAAGAAAGTTAATTCAAGCCAGCTGATCTGGATATCGAGTATTATCGGCATTTTAACTTAATATTGTTTTAAGTAAAAACACATTTTACCTACAAGAACCTGTAGCTTGATCTGGATGTCTGCAGCACGGCCATGTTTGATTAACAGAGTGAATGGTATTTTAAAGGCTTTGGTGACCTCTTAACCAAACTGTTAGGAAACAACTTTTGACTTTGGTAGGTTTGGTGGGCTTTGGATTGAAGGAGTCAAGACAACCTCCTAGGAGCAGTCTTCAGTTACCCAGAGCTCCCAAAGCTGCTAAAAAGTGAATAGTATAGCAGCATTTATGATGTCTGGAATACTCTTGTAACTGTGTGCAGATTATATCCAAGATTACTGCATGGTGCATCAGAAGCAGAGGTGGGTTTCAGCAGGTTCTAACCAGTTCTGGAGAACCGGTAGCGGAAATTTTGAGTAGTTTGGAGAACCGGGAGTAAAAATTCTGACTGGCCCCACCCCCATCTATTCTCTGCCTCCCAAGTCCCAGCTGATCGGGAGGAACTGGGGATTTTGCAGTAACCTTCCCCTGGAGTGGGGAGGGAATGGAGATTTTACAGTATCCTTCCCCGTCATGCCCATGAAGCCATGCCCACCAAGTCATGCCATGCCCACCAAGCCATGCCCACAGAACCGGTAGTAAAATTTTTTGAAACCCATCACTGATCAGAAGGATTAAACAATGAAAAACTATGTCCCTGCAGAATCCCCTGGTGAGTAATCAGAGTGGAGAGAGAGAGAATGCTGAGATTCACCCAGGCTCTAAGCTTGAGCATAACACAATTCTCTTTAAAAATCATTAATAAGCTATAAACATACGAAAAAGCTTTAATATAAATGTCATGACCATGATTATGTATGTACTTCCTCTTCGTTAGGGTGCTTTCAGGTTTCTTTGTGTACTTGGCTTAGAGCAGGAACTGTGTTCTCTTTCTTTCCGTCCTTCCCTTCCACTCCTTCTGCCAATTTCTCCATCAATATCTAAGCAGTCTTACGAATCATGAGACAGCAAAGCAACTGGTATCATTTCAGTGTCCTTCAGACACCTACGTTATTACAGTTTCAGGGTTAAAAGGCATGAGCAGAGTTTGAAACCTACCACGGAGCTGAGAAAGCTCAGGCTTAAAAGATCGCACAGAATCCCAACTATCTAAAATTATGCAAAATATAAATTGATTTATAAAATAAGTATATGAACCTAAATCAACATACCATGTAAAAAGAATACAGTAAAAGTATGCAAAATATAAAATCTTATCAGAGCTAAAATAATTTCTTTTTGCTCATCACTGGGTTGAGATGCACATGCATCTTTCAGTTAATTCATCCATCCTCTTTTGTATTGCCATTTTAGATGTAAGAGTTTTGATTACAAAGTATAGCAATAGCACTTAGACTTATATACTGCTTCACAGTGCTTCACAGCCCTCTCTAAGTGGTTTACAGAGTCAGCATATTGCCCCCAACAATCTGGGTCCTCATTTTATCGATCTCGGGAGGATGGAAGGCTGAGTCAACCTTGAGCTGGTCAGAATCGAACTGCCGAAATGCTGGCAGTTGGCAGTCAATAGAATTAGCCTGCAAACCTGCATTCTAACCACTGCACCACCACAGCTCTTATATAAAATATATAAAGAAGAATACTCACCCGTTGTTGACCTGATTGTTGAGGTGATGTTAGAAGATGCCATTGAAGGGAGACATTCATCATCTTGAGAGTAACCAGCTTGAATGGCACGCAGGTAACTGTGACTTCTGGTTCGGAAGCAACCTGGCAAGCCGAGGGCATCCATGGCCTGAGCTTCAACTTCACTAAACACTGATTCACAAACAGATTCAAATTGCCCATTGACCTCTGCTTCACTCATCTAGATAAACAACAACATTGCATTTGGTGTGTTTTTTTTCCCCACTGGCTTTGCAGAAATGCATTATGCTTCAATATACTATCAGAGCTCAAAAAGACTTTATTTCAATATAATTAATGCAATAATCCTATTTACTCCTTCTACTCCCTCCTCAAGATTCTTTATATTGCAGCAGTAGACATCAATTAATTGAAATTAGTTTCCCTTTGCTATAATCTGAGAGCTAAACAGACTATTTTTTAATCCTGGTGTTAGCCTGAAAGAACATTTTCAGACATTGGTTTTTAATTTAATTTCATTATATTACATTAAATAAACAGGAAGAATGTCCTAAAGCTGAGGCATTCTAATTGTTGTCTTAATTTTTGTTAACTTGTATTCCCATTGCCACTATTTTGCCTTTCTGAAGGAATCATCCTGAAAATAAAACAGAAATATAACTATAACTAAAATACCCCTTTTCTCTAAATTTTAAATGAGTAAACAGTTTTAGGAAAAATGACAAAATAATTCCTCAACTCTTCATATTTAGAAGCAACAAGTTACCATTCTTATGACAACAGAGCAGTGAGTTCTGGTTCGTGTGCTTGCTTCATTTAGTTTGCCCTTCCTTCCTTTAGTTCATTGTGTGAACTGGGAAAGCTGAATAGGTTAAGTCCCCAAACAGGCCACTAATTTGGTCAAACTATAATTAGTTAGCTAACTCTGACCTGGAATCAACTTGATCTTCATGTGATTGGGCTGATCATTTCCTCAAATGGATATAATAGGAAATTATTCTGTATTTTAAACTGCAAAGTGAGATTTTATTCCCTGGTGCAGAAGATGAAAGGGACAACATGACTAAGTGCAGTTTTCCCAGACCATAAATGGAAATTTTTGTCTTCTGTAATATTTGACCAGGAAAGTATGTATTCCAGCTGTCAATTCTTTCAGATAGGTCAATGGTCAATCCAGGAAATGCTGTTTATTCTGTACCTTACAGGTATAAATGGGAGTGGAATTCAAATACATCTAAGGAGTGACATTGGACACCAGCAAAGCTGACCACCATCGAGAATCATCTGATGCAGCCAGACTTTTCTAGATATGAATTCAAAATAAGCCCCTTTTAAGAGTTCTGATTGAATTGCATCCTACTACCAGGAGAGCAGTACATTGTTACAACATCAGATGCGAAGTGCAAAAGGAGGAACTACAAGAAGTAAGAATTAGTACAACAGAGATTGCTCCCATGCCATATAGGTTTTCTCTTGGTACTGCATTTAACTGTGTCAGTAAGATCAGGTAGGGAGAATTATGAGGAGAACCAAAGCATACTGCTTTTCTTATATTATTTTTTTAAAAAAAAAATGAAACAAGAAATGCCTGTTTCAGGGAAATCCTAGACCAGGGCAGGGCACTTAGATATTTTGAGCAACATTTCCATCAAATAGGGCTGATGGATGAAGAATTCACCAACATCTGAAGAGATTTGGATCTCCCACTTCTTTTCTTGACCATAGCCCAATTGGCAGTTGTGCCCATCAGCAGTTCTAGCTGCTGACACTTTGCTCCTCACCCCAGTAATATTGCTAGAACTATGCCAATATGAAGAAGCAGTTGATTAAACATGTACTGTATTGTTAATTAAATAATTTCAGTGAGGTGTATCTACCCACACATAGTCATGCTCCATAAGTACACTTCCACAATGAATTTGGTCTGAAAACAATTATTTTCAGTGCTTGCAATTATTATTTCAATTCTCCCATAGGGAATCAGGCGACAAAAAAAATTGATAAATAAATAAATAAATAACAAATAAATAAATAAATAAATAAATACTAATCGTATTAAAGGCACTCTGGAAAGACAAACATTCTTATTTTGAATTGTTTGATATAAACAAAGAAAGATTTATTAAGAAAGAAAGGTGGACTTGCACAATTATAAGTATGATGAAGAGGAATGGCTTATTTCCTTACTTACAAACCCAATCTGCTAGCAGAAAGGATCTTTGTTTTCTGTTGAAGGGGAGAGCAAAAATGGCATATTACCCTTTTCTACAGTATAGATGGATGCTTTATTATAGAGGTACAAAGAATGCATAAGATGGGGAGGAAGAACGGTTTCTATCAAACCTGCATTACCCTCATCTTGTATTGTCCTTTGGTCTTCTGCAGAAATGGTAGAAGATATACCTAGCAATCTCCAAATGCCATGTGGACATAGCATTTCTCTTGTCATACCAGAGGGTATAGGGAACGGCCTTGAAGCACAGGAGGAAGAGTCACTACCAAGGCAATAGTCAGATAAGTAGGGCTTGAGTAGGGGCTAAGAAAATAACTTGAGAAAACCTCTCAGACAAGCCCGTGCCTAGTTCTCATGAAGACAAAGTGAGGGAGAGGGAACTACATTCAGACTTGCAAGATTCTATTACTATAGTTGTTACAATCAAAGTAGTCTTGATCGATAGGGTCTTGGTTTCCTAGTCTGGTCTACCTTGTAGATCTGACACTAGCCTTATTTTTAAAACAGAAACTGACCAAGTGGGGAATATAGATTATAGCCAGTAGGCTATAATTGGAATATGACAGAAAATGAATTATCATTCATTCCTCTGATATTTAATAATACAAAATTGTTATGAGGTCATATAACTCAAGAGAATCTGTGATTGATAAATTTACCATATTTTTCAGACTATAAGATGCTCCGGACTATAAGACGCACCTAGCTTTTAGGGAGGAAAATAAGAAAAAAAAATCTGCCTATTCCTCTGCCTCCCAGCAAATTGCCTCCTTGCAGCAAACAGCAAACAGCCTAGTCAGCTTCAGCACAGCCTGATTTAGCATGACCAGCTGATTGGCAGTTGGATCTGCCTCCTTGGAATATCACCTATCAGCTGTTCCAGCTGGTGGGTGGGGGCCAGTGAGTGGGCAGGGCTTTGGCAACATTTGTTGTATAAGACGCACAGACATTTCCACCCACTTTTTGGGGGGGGGGGAAGTGCATCTTATACACCGAATAATATGGTATTTTTGCTCCAATTTCTTATGACTCTGTCTTACAAAGTACAATCAAAGCACCAAAATAACAGCAAAAGAGAACCCAGAGAAAATAAGTAAAAAAAAAGCCAAACAGCTGAAACCTCCCATTCTATCTAACCCACATCCTGGGGGTGGGGGAGCTAGGTTTCAAGGGCTTGTTTAAACAGGGCCGGGAGGGGGGAACAAATGTTAGATAAATCTTGGTGTCCCAGAGGGCAGAAGGTAGTAGTCCTTCTATGCAGCATAAGATTCTAGAATGGTGCTGGCTACATTTTCTGTTTAGCCTTGCAAAAGAAAGGAGGAAGAAGAGGAATTGCTGATTGCCATGGCTCTGCAAACCAGCTCTGTATATATCTGCAGCACTGAAAACTATAGTTTCTATAGCATCAGTAGCTGCTGGGACTCTTGTAAAAGAGCAGCATAAGGTTAGTAAGAATTCGTTTCTCCCATGCTGCTCAGATTTTCCTAACTATAGCTATTCCAACTCTTAAGCCTGTTACAGTAACGGTGGGCAATAACAACTGGACCTGTTGGAATTCAGCTATAACAACTACCTAGCAATGTTAAACAGAAAATGATTGAATAAATACAAAAAATATTTTAAAAAGTTAAAAGATAAAGGTTTCTCCTGTCCAGTTATGTCCGACTGTAAGGTGGCGGTGCTCATCTCCGTTTCTTAGCTGAGGGAGCCAGCATTGTCC
The DNA here is from genome assembly GCA_022577455.1 of Arizona elegans. Classification (NCBI taxonomy): domain Eukaryota; kingdom Metazoa; phylum Chordata; class Lepidosauria; order Squamata; family Colubridae; genus Arizona; species Arizona elegans. The sequence continues at coordinate 205,371,288 of JAKOOJ010000001.1, read as the reverse complement.
AAAGATCTTTCTGTGGTCAACTGGCCAGCATGACTATAAGCCGAGGCACACAGACTGCTGTTACTTTTCCACTGAAGTGGTACCTATTTATCTACTTGCGTTTGCATGCTTTAGAATTGCTAGGTTGGCAGGAGCTGGGGCAAGAATTGGAGCTCGCTCAATCATATGGTACTTGGATTTCAAACTGGCAAACTTCCGGTCAACAGCCTAGTGTCTAAACCACTAGGCCACCACGCCCCCTATAAAAAAAAAGAACATTCTTACTCCGGTTTATTTTTTATACCTAAATATGAAAGGGATACCAAAACCAGATGCACCAAAATTTAACATTATGTGGCTTTGGATTGCAGAGACCTGTCTTATAGAACATGATTCTCTTGAAAGTCACACAAGGACTGGAGGAATATGGCTTTGGGAGAAATATTGATGGTGTCCTTGGATGAGAAAGATCTTTCTAGTGTTTTATTGATCTAGGAACAAAGTCAATGGATGTGGTTTATGCCTGCAAAAGTATGATGAATCCACTTTAATTTATGGTTTCCTTTAAAATGTGAAAAATTATACCATTGAATCTATATGGATTATTTCCCAAAATTGGGGTAGATTTTAGACAACGTAGTTGCAAAAATGGGGCTCTGAAAATACATATGGCTCACAGCAGGGGTGAAATGTAAAATTTGTTACTACCGGTTCTGTGGGTGTGACTTGATGGTGGGGGTAATGTGACTGGGTGGGTGTGGCCAACTTTTTTAAAAAAAACTTTTCAAAGCATTTTTTCTAATGCTTTGAAAAGCCTCTGCCGATCAGGCAACTCAGCTGGGATCATCAGAGAGGCTTTTTAAAAAATGCCTCTCTGCCGATCAGGCAACTCAGCCGGAATCGTCAGAGACTTTTCAAAGCATTTTTTTTTTACCACCTCTTTGGCCAAGAAGTTGCAGAAACTCTTTCGTCGGAAGAGATTGTAGAAAAAATGCTTTTAAAAGTAAAAAAAAAAAAAGCCTCTGATCATCACTCTGGGCATGGGGAGGGGCAGGGATTTTTGCTACTGGTTCTCTGAACCACCTGCCGCCATCGCTACCGGATCAGGTGATCCAGTCTGAACCAGGAGCATTTCACCCCTGGCTCACAGGCTGACCATTCCCTTTAAGTTTCCAATTCAGCTTTTTCTTAAAGTAGTTAACACAAAAAAATGTTTCTTTATTTGAGACTTTGTAGATATAAGTGCAGGTATCAATGAGCGCAATCTAATTGTTTGTACTTATAATATATTGCAAATTACTGTTAGTGCAGTGGAAACACTGACTTAAAGATGTATTAACTCAGAGGGTTATTTCACATATATGGTATCAAAGAAAGAAAGTATTTGCCATAAAATATACAGTAAGGGAGCAGATAATTGGTATCTACAATTTATTTTTTTCACTTATGAATTGTTCTTGTTAGGTGTATGCGTAAAGCCATTGAAAACTACTATTTACAAACTTCAGTGTGTAAGCAGCCTGAGACTCTTCTGGTTTCTGTCACAAAATCTTATAAAATTGCACATAAACAAAGCTTTTAGCTTAGGAAAATAACCAGTAGAAATGATTGATTATAAGCCTGGGATACATGGTCAAACTCCTGAATTTGTTCTTTAAAACCCTATAATTATTAATATTATTGTAAAATGCATAACAGGAAAAAGAATCCAACCTGGCTAACGCAGCTGGCCTGACTGAGTGTGCTTACTGCTCTCATATAGCTCTGATTCCTTGATCGAAACTTAGGGGAATTGTAGTTTGCCGAAGGATCCAGGGTATGGCCACCAGGCACTTCACTTGTAGCTTGCAGATAGCTCTGACTATTAAAGAAAGATAGAAACAAAGTTGGAAAAAACTATGACAAAAACATCCCCAAAAGAGCTGAAAAGTGTTCTATATAACATATCTTAATAAAGAAAATAAATGATTTCTGCATAGTGGGTATTTGCAGGCATGGTATTGACAATTGTAATGTCCCAATGGAAAAAGAACATATGACGGATTTGGCCTCTTCTGTTGCTAGGTAAAGTTTTGGCCCTGTCAGTACTAACTATCTGGTCAAAACAGGACGTATATTAGATCAGCCCTACCTAAATTCTACTATAAACTCTAATAGCATAATAAGTACTTAAGGATTCTGAAAAGTCAGATCAGTGAAGCTCTTCTGAAACGTGCTGACATCCTACTTCAGGGAATACTCACAATTTAGGCTTAGAACATATCTTCCCCAAAGCTTAACAGCCCCAAAGATCATTTCCCCTATGTGTTTTTGAAGTACATAATGTTCAGTTTATATTAAATAATTTAACAATTCTGCAATAATAACCTATAACAGCAATAACTGATAATGGTACTGTATGGCCCCTTGCTGGTCATTCAAATTCATTCTGCAAGCCAGACAACGTGAACAGCTCCCTCCAAAATATGATCTGCCAGTTAGTTCTTTCTTTCTTTAATGCTTAGCGTTTGAGATCTTTGTTTCTCTCTCGGCTTTGTATTATATTCCATTTCAAAAGTGTTGATCAATTTGTGTGCAGTAGAGTCTCCGCTACATTGAAAAACACTGTTTAATTCATGCTCAGTCTTCTCATTCATTTGCAGTGGAACCCCTGGGATGGTTGTGCTGCCCATTTCATTAAGAAAGTTGTCTCAGGCCCAGGGCTGATGCTTATACGTAATCCCAAAGGATGGCTTTCTGTAAACTAATTTAAACAGCACGTACTTTAAATCAAATATAGATTTGCTGTGCTTGAAAAGTTAAGTTTTAACTTTTGCTACCCTTAACAGCTAGCATGGAACTCTGGATTTAATTAGCACAACTCTTGGATAATAGAAAAACAATATATTGAGAACAGTTCTGTCTAAAGCAGCATGTAAGTGAGTAAGCCAATAAGTAAATACAATCCCTAGTAAATGACATTATATATTATTACTCCTAACTGTACCTTGAAACTAAATAATTCTAGGAAATAATTACCTAAATGTATTTATTAGGAAACTGCCTTGTAATTATTATTCTTATTTTCATAAAAAATGTAGAGAGTCCAGTTCACACAGAAAAAGTAGTAAAAATAGCAAACTTAGCAAAAGCTAATTGGAGAACAAAAGAGTAAAAGACCCCTCCTAGGCTCTAATAATCTTTTAGAGGGTAGTCTTGTCAATGGAAGAATTAAGTGTCAAAATACTTCTGCCTCTCCTGCTGACATCCATCTGACCTAAAACTGTTAAACTTTTGCAGTACTGTCTTACTGTATTTTTGGAATGTCAGCAGTCACTGTAAAAGACCTTTTCCTTTGAATGGTATATATTAACATGTTAAATTAAAAATGCCTTTAGACACCTAGAAAATTTTAAAGAACACTGGGAAAAGGAAAAAACTTAAGTAACACATACAACCAAATGACAGCTATAACAAATGGTTTTATAACTTTCAACCCTTTTATTTAATCCTAGCATTTCCAAGTTTAATTCATTATTAAAGCATGTGATGTGTGCTGTAAATATTTGTGGAAAATGTCTCTGAAATTCAATATATTATACTTAAAACAACTTTCAGGACTGAAATAAATTTGCTTGGATCTAGTGGAGAGTTGAATGCTATTAAAATCATACATTCTCTTCAGTATATAATAGGAATAAGAAAGAAAGAGAATGGCACACTGCTGAATTCTACTGTGAATGGAATTTGGTGGAAAAAAATAGGAATCTTCTGTTTTGTTTTGTTTTTTTGGTTTTTTTTAAAATTTGATTTATATGCCGCCCTTCTCCGAAGACTCAGGGCGGCTTACAATGTGCTCAGCAATAGCCTGTTAAATATATCAAATCAAATGTTAAATTACCAAATCCAGCATTGAAACAGACCACATGCTAGTCATGTAAACTGAGAGCTGCAATTTACCAAGGCAACATGTCTTGATAAAATTATTTATTTTTACAATGTACACTTAACGCTTGGCCTGTTGTAGTGCTACCATTAATACATGCCGCAGTTAAACATTACTATGAATTATTCAAATAAAATTACATTGCCTCAGTTTATCCTCAGGCATAGTTTAACATTATTAATGTTAGCTTAGATTATATTCTCATTAAATCCATTCATTTGGTAGCTTGGCAAAATCTTGAATAGTATTTAAGTCTTCGGGCAACCTGCTTAAGTTTGCAACATAAATAAAGTGCAATCTGATATACATCTACTCAAGATAAGATACAGGAGTTAGTGGACAGGTTCCTCTGTTGCAATATGCATAGAACTATATGAAAAAGTAAATAGGAAAGATGCTTTATTGGGAAAGGAAGCTACCAGGGAGCCACTTAGAATACTATACAGTGAAGTGGTAAAAACAATAAATATAGAGCTTGGGTTTTATAAGAAAAACTCTTGCCAGATTCTTAAATGACTGTTACCTAAAGACACATCAAGGATTTGGTAAATAATGTCATGTTTCCAGAAGGATAATGAAGGCTGCAAAGAGGACAATCAGCAAAGAACAGAGAAATGGTCCTTTAAAAGTCATCTATTTCAAAGGGATCAACAGTCACCCCTTTGACTGTTGGGGTGATATGATAGCAGTGTTCCAATACTGGAAGGGGGTCAACCTATTCTCCAAAGCAATAGAAGGCAGGACAAGAAACAATGGATGGAAACTGAATATTGCCATTAACTCCTGGGAACCAAATTTAAGCTTTCAATAATGTCTAAATGCCAAAATGCAGTTTTCTTTGAAATGCTAATTGTTCTGCACACTAGAAAGAAGAAATGAGACATCTCATGATAATGAAGCAAATGGTAGTATGAGAAGAAGGGATTTATATCTATTAAGCCCTGGGAGATATTTGGGACAAGTGTGGCTTAGCAACATTATTTCTCAGCCTTTATTGCATTTCTAGATAGGAGAGACAGACAGATAGGAGGAGCATTTGTAGAGCAGTGGTGTGGAATAGTCATGCTTTCTGACAAAAAACAATCTTGGAGTCTGAGTAAGTACACATGAGCTGCCTGGGACATCATCCTATGATGTTATCTGGACTGAGTTTGATTCTGTAAATCCTGGTCACATGGATAAGGTCCTCTGAACTGTGACTCTGGCTATTTATTTGTTCTATCCATGCTCCTGCTGGGTGGTCAAGGCAGCCTAAGAAGTGACCTGTGATTGGGTTGTGATTAAGCTTCTTGAAAAGAATTCCTCTGGCCTTTTCAGGAGGCCATCACTAGACCCTTTCATTCTGGATTTCCCTTTGTGGTCAAAGGGAAAGTAGTTTAATAGCAGCTGCTGAGGGTTTTGGAGAAGATGGATTATCTGGATCCATTCCAAACAGATCTTGGGCCAGGATACAATATCGAAATAGCATTCATCATGCTTGTTAATTACCTTTGATGGAGCTGGGATGGAGATGATGCATGCAACATTGTGTTCATTGATCTCAATATTTTCCAATACCATCAACTATGGTATCCTTGTGGACTTGATGCAGAGCTCAGGAGTTGCGGGTATTTTGCTACAGTCTTTGGCCTTCATCTCCTGATTGGTTCTGATCAGTGTCACTAAGGATGGAGAAGACGTAAAACCTACAGCCCCCCATTGGAGGCGGGCTATTTCAGGACTAAACTCTCTCACTCCTCTTATTTAACAACTAAATCAAACTACTAGGTGAGATCTCTCAATTTGGGGGTCAATACTCAATTGTATAAAACTTCAGACTGTGCACGTGAGTCTGTCAATGTACAAATGTGATGTCTGAAGGCTATTTGGGTTAGGATGAAGAAAAACAGAATCAGGCTCAAACCTGAGATTGGAAGGGATTGCATTTCCCTATTTGAGACTAGTATATAATTTAGGGGTCCTCCTAAATCTGTAATTACTGTACTTCTTGAAGAGTAAATTGCAGCTTGGCTAGGAAGGCTTTTGCACAGGCCCACCTCATATGCAGTTGTACCTTTTCTGCAACTGGGAGGTTTTTCAGATGGTCACCCATACCCTAGACACTTCATGACTGGACTATTGCAATGTGATCCACATGGGGCTATCCTTGAAGATCAACCGGGAGCTACAGCAGGGGCCAAAAGCAGAAGTCCAGATAGTAATGGATGTTTCTTACTACAGCACAATTGGGCAGAATAGGTACATTCTAGGGTTGTTGGGTTTTTTTTTTTTGACTAAATATTATCATGCTGTGGGACGGAGGAAGTATACCTTCTCTGTTGCTGCTGCCACCCTCTGGAATAGCAACCCCCTTAGAGATACATATGGTTCTCATCCTTTAAATGTTTTGTAGGTCTGTGAAGATTTGATTCTGTTGCCAGGCCTGGGTCAAAGTACTTGTGATTTTTGGTTATTTGTATGGCTAGGTTTGAGTGATGATGTTTTTATATTATGTACAATATTCTTTTAAAATTATAAGTTGCTCAGAGTCTTTTGGAGTTGGATAGCCTTGAATGAATGAATGAATGAATGAATGAATGAATGAATGAAAAGAGAATAAGCTCTGCTTTAACCTAAAGAGCCCAGAGTACTAGTATTCAAACACATACATGTGCCACTGCTAAACTGATTTCTGGGGAATACTAAGGAGCATCTTTCAGGAAAAAACATACCAAAAAGATAAAGGTGAAAATTAGGGATGTGCAGCACTTTAGATGAAATACCAGAAATGTGCTTCCAGAGGCTCTGGCATGTTAGGTTCCATCTATTGACAACACTTTAAAGAAGCCACTTATATATAAATAGAACATTGTGAAGTAGAAAATTACTAACATTTGTTTTCAGAGAGGAAAGTAAATGAAATAAATTAAAAAAGGAAATTAAAAGTTAAATACAATTTGAGTTTAGTTTAGAATTGCTTTCTATAATCTTTTGAGTTTTCTCAAATATACAATAATAAGCGCTCTGTTGGAGAATGTGCTGCGGTTTGGAAAGATGCTACCAAATCTAAGTGGTTACCAGCATGGTTAACGGGCCTTATCATGAAATTATAACTGAAAAGAAAGTTTTCTCAGCAAAGGGTGATAATAAAAAGGAAGCACACCTGCACAAAAGAAATATAAGCATTTAGAACAAGTCTTGCTAAAGAGCTTTTGCAAAGATAAATCCTATTCTCACTAACCTTTAAGAGTTCTTTGTCAGTGTCAACAAGCATGTAGATAGGGGTGATCCAGAAGATATAGCTTACTTGAACTTTCAATAGGCTTTGACAAAACCCCTCACCAAAGACTCCTGAGCAAAGTTAGCAGTCATGTGATAAGAAGAAGCTCTCTTATGGATCGGTAACTGGTTAAAGAACAAAAAGCAGAGAGTAGGAATAAATGGATGTTTCTCTCAATCAGAGATGCAAAGATCAATATTGGGATTAGTGCTGTTGATGTTTTTCATAAATGATCTGGAGTCAGAAGTAAGCACTGAGATGACCAAGTTAGTGATGCTAAATTATTCAGGGTGGTTGGAATAAAAAAAGGAACAATAATGAATTCCAAATGGACATATTCAAGGAGAGAGAACATATTAACAAAATGAGTCAGGATAATGCATATGGGGACAAAATATTCTACCTTCACCTACAGGCTGATGGGATTGGGGATGATAGTGGACTGACTAAAATAGAATTGTGGAGTTGTTGTAGAAAGCTTAAAGAGAATACCAGTCTATCTATCATTATGACAAAGCCCAATATCTTGATGTGAATTTTAGGAAAGAAACTGAAATTAAAACTTCCAATATTCCATGATATTTTTTGCCTTTTCATTCTGAAAATACAATTCAGTGGGGTGGATATGATAAGAGATGTATAAAATTACCCATTATATGGATAAAACAGAATTAAAAGTCTTTTTTCCCCTCCTCTGATAACTAGACTCATCAATGAAATTGAGTGATGGAAGAGATATAAAAAGGGAGCATTTATTTAATTAGCACATAGTAAATTAAAAAAAAATTACTGCTCTTATGACCACCAACTATGATGTTATCAAATGGGATTAGACTACCAATCATTAACACACTTGATGGCTATATATTAAAAGCATTATGTCTCTCAATATCACTTGCATAGGCACACGAGAGTCACTGCAGTATACTGATTAAGAAAGAATATACTATATTCTGATTACAGTCAACCTTCTGCCATGGAAGCTCACTGGAAGACTTTAGGTGAGTCACTCTCAGGTCACCCTTCCTGACAGGGTGGTTGTTATCAGTGGTGGTATTCAGCTGGTTCTATCCGGTTCTGGCGAACCAGTAATGGCGGCTGTGGGAGGCTCCGCCCACCTGCCTAGACATCATCACGTCCAGTTTTTGATGCTCTGTGTATGCACGTAAGACTGTGAGCATGCACAGAGGTGGCGTGTGCACTCATGGTAGTGACGGTAATTGAATACCACCCCTGGTTGTTATGAGTATAAAATGAAGGAATAATTCCAATTAAGATACCTTGAACTGTTGTGTCATCATCATCATCATCAACAACAACAACATCTTCATCATGAAGTTTCTTGGTATTGTTGCAACAAGATATCAAACTTAACGAATCTTTCATTTTTATATTTTCTTATGTTTGTAATAGGATGCACTCTCAGGTCATTTGCATTCCCAGATGCACCAGGTTCAGCTTTAAGTAAATAAGCTATGTTAATATGATCAGAATCACTAGATTACTCTCTGGGAAACATTTGTATCATTGGAAGATGAAGGACGATTTATTTAGACATTTAGAGCCATCTGATAGAAGGTATGTTTCTGTTTAGATTCCAGGGTTCATCTCAAAAAGACAGAATTAATTCTTAATTGACTTATGTTTTTTAAAAAAATATCTTTTATAGTTTAGAATATTCTTTTCATTCCAAATTAGTTCCATTAGTTATATTAGTATCAAAGTATCAAACTACAGAGACTGCTCCAGGTAGTCATCAGAAGTCAGCACTTACTTGAAAGCACACACAAAAAAATGTGCAGCATGTAAATACAAGAACAAATGGAGAACTTTAAGAAATATAAGCCCTGATTTGCTTTTCTCTACTAAATGTACTCATACCATCTGTGTGGTTTTTTTTAAAGCAATACTATGAAAGGCCAAAAATTGGGAGTTTTCTGAAATAATGTTCTGCAAATTCAGATCTGTAAAACAATCGTCAACATTTGATAAACCAATGAAACAATAGAAAATATATTTGGCTGCTATGTTTAGATAATGCAGTTAAGATTAAATGTTAGGAATTGTAGAGAGCTGACACTAACTGTGGCTTTAAAGGTCAACGCTAACCTTTATTCTCATGATTTTTTCCTCAATCTCTCTAAAAATATCTTGATCACCAGCAAAGTCTTTCAATATATTGTGTCCTATCTAGTTTATTCTGTTTACATTTTGCATAAACAGAATAGTAGTAGACATTCCTCACTAAAATGGATTGCTGACTGTAGCTACAGCATCTCATTTTAGCTTCTCTTTTCACCAAAAGCATCTTAAATTAGAATAAATTCACACACAATTTATCTTTTATATATAATATTCTCAAACTCTGTCTGGGGCTGTTTATGTGATTTTCAGAATTTGAATAACAGATTCCAACATCATAGCCTACCACAATATTTAAAATGAACCTGAAAACACGTTTGGCTCTTTGTCAAGGGGCAGAATAAGCAGAAATAGTATCAAATATTTCTGGACTTCAGTTTACATTCATGCTTATCTGTGCTACAAATAAGGCATATCTGCCTTTTTGCTTCCTAAAGCCTTAATATAGACGATATATTCTGAACATCTGTATCACTGAAAGCGAAGAACGTAAATGTCTCTCTGCAGAAAGACAAATCCACTTTGGAAACTGCTCTTACCTGGAAAGCCAATCTAAAAGTGATGTTGTCAACCAACCAAGAAAAAGAGACTGACAACACTATGAAAGAGCTTGGGACAGAAATAATTGGACAAGAAGCCTTTTGCTTCTTCAAGGAACAGCATGAAATGCAACTTCAAAGAGTCATTGTTGAGCAACCATTGTCAGAAAAAAGGATTTATGGATAACAGACCTAACTGTCAAATACATTTGGGGTTATTAAATACCATCTCCCTAAAACATCAAGCGTTTTATAATAGAATTTTCCAAATGATGCATCACTGATTTGTGTTTTTAATGTCAACAGTAGACAAAGCATAGCTAGTTCTTTGGCTTCTGTTAATTAATAACATTTTTGCTCACATATTTGTAAGAGGCCAAGGTTGGGAAGTTAATAAACAACAATGGAAAAGCTTATGGGCAACCCTGAAACATTTTATTCATTTCCTAAATGTTCCAGTACTTCTAAGAACATTATTCTAGGAAATTATTATACCCCAAATATAGGGATGAGATTTATTAGTTTCACAGCATGTATACTTGGAACATCAAATAATTTTAAAAGAGACACATTATTGTGGAAGGAGGCTTTAAATGGTATACTCTTTCCAAAAGTGGATCAAAGATGACCCTGCATTCAGAATAAATTGCAAATTAATCTAATCAGTTTTCTCATGACTCTAATTTGATTTATATTTGGAAACAATGTATCCCAGAGTGAGAAAATACATTTTTTAAAAAATTAAACAGACATAGGTCTTAATGTAAGATTAATATTTTGTTTGTTTGCTTCTTATTTTTAGGAATAAGATGGTTAATACTGGAGGTCAATTAACCATATCATTTGTGTGGCAGGTGAACAGTTTTTTACTTAATAGGCAGGGATGTCAAGAGAGTAAAAAGAGGTATTCAGATGCTTTAGTATGAAAACCTAGTTCATAGTCTTGCCTTGGTCAAGACACACTGTATGTTACATCAAGGTTTATAAGATTAGGCTGCCATAAAAGGGATTTTGAGGCTATAAATGTTAATCAAGCTAAGAGAAACAAGGAGGGAAATTTTTTAAGGATCCATCTTCTCTTCATAAATATAATGGCAGTAAAACTAATATATGTTGAAGGATTTTATAGGCAGGCTGAATTTCAAGCTCTGGAAATAAGTTACATACAGGTTTCTTTAATATTTCTAGAGTTCAAATTTAGACTAAGGAAGGTACAGCCTTCCGATTTATATATCTAAAATGCCCCTGATTGTGTAAACATTAGCAATTTTGTCAACAAAATCAAATTTAAAAACACTTAAATTTCCACTGGAATTTAAATGCCTTTTGTATAATTGAACACATGTAATTTTAGAAGCACGTTAAGAATGGAAAAATCACCTAGCTTGACGGACACACTTATAAGCACTTAAGTGCTTGAAATATATTTTAGCTCCTTTTCTTGTTCTTTTTAATAAGTTCTCATTGGGAAAGTGATCTCAGAGGTTTAGCAATTATTTCAATTAATAATATTTTTTAAGGCCATGAAAGAATTCCCCTATCAAGCTACAGAATTATAGAATCAGGATATCAACATTCTGTCTTGTACGGTTAATTCTATTTAATAATTCTATTGCTACTGAATAGGTCTGAATAGATCTTCATGCTTGTAAAACACACAGCAGACTTTATTAAATGAACTTTTACAAATCTGGCCTCCCTTTTGATTTTAAACATTCATAAAGCATTTGCTAGTCTAGTCTAGAAAGGAGGTCCGCAGTCCCAGGAAGACTGTGCTTTGATGGAGCTTTTACTTGTACCTTAAAAAATTGATGTGAAAATACACAGGTCACACCTGGGTGTACACTAATTCAGAAAGAACTGTTCTTAAAACAGACAAAAGATCATGCTATTTCCCTTGCTATATCTATTTTACAACCATTGTGTGGCAGAGGTGATTTGTTTCCATCCACAAAGCAAGGGATAGGTGGAAAAGTGTACAACACAAAGAAAAGTTGTTCACATTAAGCATTTTCTAATTCATGTAATCTGTATTGGAACGATTTAATACTTTCAAATTCATTCAAAACTACTTTGGGTTTGAATATAAGATAAATATATTTTCTGCACAGCCATACTATTCAATCCAAAGCTTAAAATTCTGGCTTTCTCAGAAATACAGCTCAAACAATCTTCATTTAAATACCTGGGTATTGTATGATAAAAGAAGGGAATCAATTAGTATGTAGGAATTACAATCCACTCTTGAGGCAAGTAAAAAAAAAAACCCATTAAATGGTAAAGATTAAAGTTATCTTTGCTTGAGAGAATACCTTCGGTTAAAATAATGATTTTACCCTGTTTTGTTTTCTTATTTCTATATTTTCTGGCTCTCTCCTTGGATTGCAGACAGTGAAAATTTATGTTAGAAAAAATTATTAACAAGGCAAAAAGCTTAGATTTTCAAGCTGGACAAAGTAAAGGAAATGTAAGGAACTGAGAGGAAAGTGATCTTTAACTCTTCAGGTGTTCTGTAATTAATGAACTATATATGAGCTATCTGCTATATACGAACTATGATAAAAAAAATCAAACCTCCTCAAACAAAATCCCTTCTCACCCCTATGAACATTATAAGTGTCCCTCAATCTTGGGTCCTCTACCAGAGGCCTGGGAGTTTAAAGGATTTATGCAATATCTAAGCTGTTCCTAACACTGCATTCTTCTGGACAGAAAGCTCTGATGTTGTCCTTGGGAGCTGTTGGAGCCACTCACCCAGCTTAGGAGTCACAGCCCTGAGTGGCTCCTATCACCGTTGGGTCCATTTTGCCCTTTACTAACCCTTGTTCAAGTTCTGTTATAGTTTCTGCCTAACCTAAGACCTGTAAAACCACAAGATATTATCCACAGTGTTTCAGTTATGGACCTATCATTTGGCAGTGTCTCTGCAACTGAAGTGTGCTCTGATTGCCAGACTGAAGCCATTAAACCTGGAATGGAGACCTAATTCCATGCAATCTTTAGCATCACCTGAATCTTCAGCTCTCTCTGGAAAACTTTATATGTACATGTATATGTACAGACTTTAGGAAGATCAAAGAGAATGTGATATAGAAAGAAAGAACTATACAATTCAGCAGATGCCATTAATGTCTGATTCTTTCTTCATTTACTATCAGGTCCCATCTTTTCTAGGGAAACATAAGAACACAACAAGAAATAGTTTGGAAGAGAAATCCACAGCTGAAAAGCAGTGACTGAGAATACTTCTCTGCATAGCCTTTTCCTCTGTAGGTGGAAAAATCAATAATATAATCTCAAAAGAACAGATTTGACCAATCTCAAAGAAGCTCATGATCATAGCAGATTTACAGCTTGTCCTATGTTTCTATGGAGTTCTACGCGCACATGTAAACGACACAGTCAAACAGCAAAAACTTGATTCAAGAATACAGCTTGAGAAGCAATGTAGCAAAGCCTGGCACTTTTGAGACAACACAATATTTTAGTGTAGCAGCAGTAATCTGATTTCTTAGACTATGATAACTTACTTGCCGTGCTAGGTAATGTAATTCTCAAAATGCCGCACATGGGATATTACTTCAATTCAGACACTTTTCCTTTTTCCTGTTAATATTTTGACTTTTGTAAAACTGCAAACCTGTAATGCACTTTTTCCCTGAGCTTCTTTGATGCTATTGTTACATGAATAGCGGACTTATTTGTGGTAATTTGATTCACAATTTTCAAATTGGTAATTATTTTTCTTGTTGATGACCCTGTCTTGGATGTTCAATCCATTTAAAGGAACTGCACAATTTATCTTCTCCAAACAGACAGGTTTTTCCTCATTAGTGGACTAACAGCATTTTGACTAATTTGACTAATATTTGTTTAGTTTAAAATGGCAGTCTTCAAAAAAATTGCCTCTGAAATTGATCTCAGTGGATGAATGAATACCTTCCATTCATCCGAGCTTCTTACAAAAGGTCCTTGAACAATGAATAACTTTATCTCTTCAGTAAAGTCTATGGTTTTTAAATGTCATGAATGATACAGAAATACAGTGCATGACAGGGACTTCCTGGACTATGAAAGGCAGAGATCAGAAGGCTTTTGATGGTATTCCCCAATGAGCAGCTAAGAAATGGAAGGACCTTTCCAAGGCAAAGCTAAAAGAAGAACCTCTAAGTCTTTGGCAAGCTTCTTTGTGGGAGGACTGGACTTGTAAATACGTTTTTTGATTCTTATTTCTTAAAAGACACAAAGTTGTATCAGCCTGCATACTACATTTGCCTTCCATTTAAGAGATACAATTAACTTTGAGGAAAAAAGAGGAAAAAAGCCATCTCTCCATTTAGCCTTGTAATAATATACCATGTGTATTTTGCCTTTCAACTGAAGTGGAAAAACAATGATGAAAGCTTAAGATGTGTGTTAGGATTGTGTATTTTCCCTTCTCCTAGTCAAGCAAAGACAGGATTTCCTTCACTTGCATTCTTAGCAACCAGTTGACCAACTTAATTTGGTTTGTTGCTTCATCTAACTTTCAAATGTTTTACAGAATAAATATTCTGACTCTATTCCAAGATGAAGACAGATGTTCAGGGCCTTGGGAGAGGATTAAAAGTTTCCGTGTCAAAGGACTATTCTCTGAGATATAAACAAGAAGCTGATGATGACATGAGGTTTCAAAGCAACAAAAGATCCCTTGTGAACCCCATATCTATAGTTAGATACATTGGCGCATAGACTTTTGATGTGACAGATTCTGTCTCTCAGGACTCTTAGTTCATTACTGATCATCCTCTAATACTTCACACTTGTCCCCTCTTACAGTCTTATGTCCTGTCAGCCAATCTATTTTTGTTGACAGGACCTGAAAAATAGTAGACCTGTTTTCAGAAAAATACCCACTGATGGGATCCAAGCATGGAGGATTTTTATGGTTGCAACCTTTAATTAGGCAACTAAAAGGTAATTGAACACTAAGCACCCATCCATACTTTATCTCCCATTAACAAAAATGATTGGTAGAGAGGAACAAGAAAGGGAATCCATCATTCACTTTCCATCACTCACTTTCACTCACAGCACTACTCATTGGCCTGATTATTGAGACAGAATAGGGTTTGGCAGTAAGGCTGCCACACTTTTCTGCCAATTCAAGGAACAGTGAATAGTATTTTAACATAGTCAAGTGACTATGCCCTCATTTCTTTATATTTTTTAAAGTACTCCACACTAACTGACCAACATCTAGGCGTTTATACTTTGAATATTGACAAGACATTCATCCTTTGCCTTAAAAACGCAATGGCCAGTTGTTATAGGGTAATAAATTATTTTTCCCACCAGTAATAAAAAGCACCAGCTTAATCTGAGAAAAAGTATAGCCAACCAATATTATTTTCAGAACATAATCAGCTGAAGTAGAAGATGAAGAAATAGTAGAAAGAAATGAAACCCACAAAAATAAAATAGGAAAAAAGCTTTGAGAGGCTTACTTCTGGTGGTCACCAAGGGCTCTTTGTCCAATAGATTTTAACAATGATTCCGGATGGACTGCTACCTTTGGTGATGTTTTGGGACTACTGTCAGAATCTCCACTTTCCTCATCTCCCATGGCTTTAATATAACTTCCACTTCTCATCCTTCTGCAGGGAATCTCCTCATCTTTACCACCAGCAGGGTAACCTCCCCATTCATCTTGAGGTACCTGGGACAGGTATTACAACAAGCACAAAACAGAAATAAATCTGACATTGCTGTTGGGCCCTTTAAACAATCTGTTACAAATAACAACTAAGTACTTGACATTGCCAAAAGGATAGATTTTACTTCAGCTATTAACTAAGTACAACATTCCAGTGATATTTGAATGCAGAAGATTGTTTACCAAATGATGTTGTGGTGTGATAACCTATAGCAGCTATTGCATGCTTTGCACTTTGTGGTGTACCACTGTTTACTTAATATTTATTGAGGAAAGCACAATTAGCCACAAGACATAAACCTCGATTTATATACAGCAATGACTAGGTTCACCCAACACAAATCAAAATCAAGCATGCAGTCAAAGTGAGTGAGGAAAAACTATCACCCTGATTCTTCAAGTGTCTTGAAAGAGAATGATTTCTGATCAAATTGATCAAATTAAAGCTGACATAGACAACTGCTGTAGTTGTATATCTATCTTAAAATCATTGATAACTAGTATTAACTATGAAAAAAAGATAACTAAGTATTTGCTAAGAATGGGGTATGATGTTAGTTCTACACAACAGGCTGAAAAAAGAAGACCAACTTGTGATAGAAACTTCTGAAACACCTGACTGATTTAGCAGAAATCCAAATAAACCTGATGTAATAGCTCTGGAAATCTAAATTTGCAACCTGGTAATCAAATGAAAACATTTATATCATTCAGATAATAACACCTCCAAATAAATTGAAGTTTTACAACAGAATAGCAAACATTGTTAAATATACCATGGACCTATATTGCTATATACAACACTTTGTCCATGCATACAACTAATTTTTAATTGTTCCAATTTAGCTTTTGACTCTGAATTTTGGCAAGGCCTTAATCCAATACTTAGTTGTAGTCTCTAACTGGTTCTGGCCTCAGTAAAATACTTGTTCTTTGCTGTTTTCTAACATGTATACCTACACACACACATACTATATATATACAGTTATACAACTATTACTAAAATCAGCGGTTACAAAACCCAGCTGTAGAATTATGAAGGCAATTACAATATTAGAATGACTAACAATATAATCCTGGATTTAGGAGAACAGTGAAAAGTGACAAAAAAGACAAAATAAAAAAATGTTTACATGGCTTTATATTATATTATTTGGCCTTCGGTGCTATTGTTTCATAATTATGGACATTTTTTTTCCCTGTCTTACTGTTTAATTCATAACTAGGATTTTTTGGACATGGAATGTAGAGGAGAAGGCTCACATTCAGGCTTAGATATATATAGAACATACACATGCAAAAAAAGTACATGTAAAAATTTTGTAGCCGCTGTTGAAAATTTTGTATTTTTGATTTTTAATAAAGAATGAAGCTCAGAAACATCTTCACCTTATGCTTTCAGAGGCTTTGTTTTCACTGCACAAGTTGTATGTTGTTTGGGTATATGAGCCTAATTTCCTCCCTCCTCACCGTATTAAATATTTCCTGCTGTAAATGACATGTAAGAGGCAGCTTAGGGTAATGGTCAAGGCACCAGGCTAGACTTTGGGAGACTGTTCTGGTCCCACCTTAGGCATGAAGCCAGTCAGGTTACTTTGGGCCAGTCACTCTCTCGGCCCTAGGAAGGAGTCAATGGTAAACCACTTCTAGGAAAAAAAAAAACTTTGCCAAGAAAACTGCTGGGACTCATTGTAACAGTCACCAGGAGTCAAGAAGGACTAGAAGCAAACCCTTCTGCCCCCCAAAAATAGTTGTATAAAGAATACCACTGATGTCTGTCCATGTTAGTTTATTGAGGCTTATATGCAGAGCATTTTATATACCCTTCTGGTAATAAAAGGGCTAAAATTCAAAAATAGCATAATAAAATGAAAACTAGTAACGAAAAACTTACTAAGAAAGAATCTAAGGCCATTAAGAGCACAAATAACAAAATGCAAGGCATTTAACCTACATTAGATCCTTTCCCAGATCTTGCAAAAAACCCAGTTTACAACATTGTCAGAGGCTTACAATATTACTTGACAAGGTATTATTGTGCTTTTAAGCAAACAAAACAAGGCAGAAGAAGCCGGATTGATGTTGCAAATTAATTGAGGCAATTATTTTATAGCATCCTACTTTTCTACAAAGATTCCCCTGAAACCATAGCTTCCCTTGATTTTCCTTAATGGCCTTTCTGCAACGCCTTTATTCGCTAGTTGCTCTCTTCCGGAACCATTTACCATGATCCACATTTGAGAGTTTTCTCTTCCTAGATCAACTGTTCTATCCATGAAAAGATACAACAGGTAGTTCTTGACTTACGACCACAACTGAACCCAAGATTTCCATTGCTAAGTATGGACATTACTTTTGCTAGGAAGTACAGTTGTTAAGTGAGTTTTGCCCCATTTTATGACCTTCTTTGCCACAGTTATTAAGTGAATCACTGCAATTCTTAAGTTAGTAACATAGTTGTTACATGAATCTCGCTTCCCTGTTGATTTTGCTTGTCAGAAGCTCTCAAAAAGTGATCATGTGATCACGGGACACTGCAACTGTCATAAAAACCGGCAGTTGTTAAGTGCCTGAATTTTGGTCACATGACCATAGGGATGCTGCAACACTCTTAAGTTTGAAAAACAGACATAAGTCACTTTTTTCAATGCCTTTGCAACTTTGAACAAATGGTTGTAAGTCAAGAACTACCTGTATATGGAGTAAAAAGCAAAATAATACAAAAATGCCAGAGAAACCATTTCATCAATCATTATTTTATGGAAGCCTCACAAGAAACATTTATCAGACTGTGTTTGTAAGACTCCTACAGAAAGGATTGCATGATGGGGGGAGCAGATGGTGAGAAAGAAATGGAGTAGCTTTAAAAAGTGTGAATTACTTGACATGTAAACTGAGTGTTTGAAAAAACAAGAATTCCAGATGTGAATCGCATTTCTCTAAATTAAATGTTATGGTTTCCATTTATTTTATTGGTTCTGTTCTCGATAATTATATATTGCAATGACTGTCTGTGGACTCTGGCACATGATAAAGATTGTTAAAATACAGCTGTACTGATATATTTAGAAACTACTTGATTTCTTGCATGCACTCTCCTGAACCAAGAAGCAATGTTACATAAAATGACAGAATTTTGAGTTAACGTGTACAGGTGAAGGCATTCTAAAATCTGTAAGAATGAAAAAGAATGTAAAGGAAAAAAGGGGGAGGGAAATCATGAGAAAATGGCAGTTTACAAAACAAATCACATCATCATGTTATTTTACTTATCTCAGAACAGAGGTGAACAGATGGAGAAAGTCTGCCTCCATTTGTTTTGACAAGATACAAAGGGGGAAAAAAGCTTATCCAATTAAAACAACAACAAAAATTGCCTCAAGCTTAAGTAACAACTTAAAGTAATAGAGTGATATGTAGAATAGGCTTCTTACAACCTGATTAAAAGCTGATCAAAGTCTGCCTTGAATGTTTAACAGAAAGCGGAAAAATCCAGAGGAAATGCCAAAAAGGCCTAAAAAGGGGAAGAGAGGACTGCTTTCTGCAGACCTTTCATTTGGAAAGCATGAAAAACAATTCTTTGAAGTGAAATTTCAATTTAGCTCTTAAAGATGTATCATTTTAGTTTGTAGCTTTTCTTCTGTAGCTTAATTCTGATAACTTTTGTTCCAGAAACGGAAATAAAAATTCCAGCTTCTCTCAAATGCTGGTTCTTCATTTCATATAGCCAGTTGTACAAGGAAGCATTTTCATCTTGGATTTATTTCTCTGTGTCATTTCAATTGGTAGTAAAACCCCATATGTATGCACAGAAAATCATCAAAATGCTTTTGCTGCTTGTTCAAATAGTTACTGAAGCCTGAATTTTCCATCTGTAGAGTTTGTATCGGCTAAGAGTCAGTACTCTAATGTAAGGTGACCAGACGTCCCGCTTTTGGCGGGACAGTCCCGCTTTTGAGCAATTTGTCCTGCGTCCCGCGGCGTTTTAAAAAAGTCCCGATTTTTCATTCTGCCTCCTGGTTCCCGGCTGCCTCCTGAATCCCCGCTGATGGCTAGAGGGAAAAAACCTGTTTAAACTCTTGCCGCGGGGCTTCAAAGGGCCGCCCTACGTTACTTAGCTCGGCTTCCCCCTCTCAGCTGATTTGCACAGGGCTCTGCTCTTGCTAAATTGCTCAGTTTTTTTTTCCTCTTTGTGCAAACCAAGCTCAAAACGAAACTGAAAGTAAAACAGGCTGTTGGCTTTGCGGTTTGCTTGCAACGTTGGAAAATTAGGCAGCAGATTTATTTTCCTTTTCCTCACCAAAAAAGGTAAGTGCAAACAATGGAAAATTATTTAGGGCAAAAGAGGAGAGTTCAAGATTTTAAAACACAAAAGAAAAAAAAGCTCTTTTTAACTAGGGAATTGTAATAATTGAGATATTATTAATTGTATACTGTGTTGAAAGCAGAAATGGTTAAGTTGTGGTTTGGAGGAATATATGGGGGAAATTATTTGGTTTATTATTATTGGTAAGTATAATTAATTGATTTGTAAGAAATTGGATTGCATGGAAATAATTGGAATATTCATGTTCATATTGATTAATATACAAAAAAGATAGTTATATAACTAATTGATTTATATTAAAATGTTGAATTTGTATTAAACAACTGTATTACATAATTACATAATTAACCAATGTGAGGATGGATATAAAAATAGATGACAATGGGAAGGGGTATAAAATAGAATAGAAGGGAAAAATTGAATTTGATTAAGATTAGAGATGAGGATGAAGGGTAAAATTGTTTTTTTAAAAAAATAGATGAGGAATAAATATGGCAAAAAGGAAATATAGAAATTGTAAATTTAATTGAAATGACTAAACACTGTTTAAATTTGTGAACCAGCCAAATATTCTGTTCAAAGAAAATACATTGTATGTATGTGTGTTTCTAATTATTGCTATTTATTCATATTTGTTCTCTTTTATTCTTTAAAGTTTAACAATTCATTCTTTATCTTAATATCTTTATATTTGTTTGGGGTTGGCTTTCTTCCCTTTCATCTTTTTTATTGTACAGCAATCTTTCTCCTCAAACCTACCACCTCTCTTTTCTTTCCTTCTTACTTTCTCTTCCCCCCACTTCTTCTCCTCCCTACTTCCTCTTCCTTTCTCCTTCTCCTCCTCTCTTCCTCCCTCTCTTAACCGTCACTCCTACTCTAATCTCCCTTCCCTTCCTTCATCCCTCTCTTGGTGTATCCTTTTATGCATATGGACTACTCAGAGGGCTGAAAAAGTTATTTTTGACTGGTCCTCGCATTTTTGACCAGTCCTCGAACTTACGACTGTCCTCACATTTTAGGTTTTTGCCCTATCTTGTCACCATGGTGAAGAGAAGCAGTTGTGAAATGAGTGACATGGTTGTTAAGAATGCTGCACGGGCATAAATGTGAGGATGGTCATAAGTGTGAGGACCAGTCAAAAGTGTGAGGACCTGTCAGAAATGACTTTTCAGCCCTCTGAGTAGTCCCTATACACACAGCCATGGCCACCCGGTCACATGACCAGCTAGCCACGCCCACCCAGTCACATGGCCTCCAAGCCACGCCCACACAATAAGCCACGCCCACAATGGTGTCCCTCTTACCAATGTTAAAATCTGTTCACCTTACCCTATACACATAGCCATGGCCACCCGGTCACATGACCAGCTAGCCACGCCCACCCAGTCACATGACCAGCTAGCCACGCCCACAAAATAAGCCACACCCACAATGTCCCTCTTTACCAATGTTAAAATCTGGTCACCTTACTCTAATGCCTTATTATAAACGTTGATATTTTTTAGAAGCCTTTTCTTGAATTAGATAGTTAATCCTTGTACACACATTGCTTAATGCATCAAGCAATTTTTATATTCTAAATTTAGAATGTGGCAGATTTAACTGAATCAGTGTGGTTGTGTTCTTTATTTGCAAGTATATGGCTAATTACCAGCTGTATTCTATAGGTAATTTATGTGTGCGTGCCATCTCTCTATGCATTACTTCTACATTTTCATGTAATATGCATTTACCCTGTGTTCAGAATTGTTGGTCCTGTTGAGAAGCAAACTACATTGAGAAGAACTCTAGGAAAATAGTTTCTGTTTCTTCACAAGGATTTCAGTCACCATGTTCTGAACAAGGTATGAAAATATGTTTAAAGACCATGGGACATTGCATGCCATCCTATCCCCAATTTCCTCACAACAGGTCTCTGACCTTGCTAATTTGTTTGGTGTACAATCAAGTTTCTCTCCTTTTTCTTTCTCAATTAGATTTAAAAAGCCACCCAACCAAGCAAAATGACTCTGGGTGGTGTACTTAAATAATCTTGTTTGCCTCTTGCCATTCCAGAAGGCCTTGTAAACCTGGTTGTTCTCCCTGGTCTTGGACTAGGTTGGATATGCTCCCCACCCCCATTACATGTATTCAGATAAATAGATAGATAGATAGATAGATAGATAGATAGATAGATAGATAGATGAAATGTAGGTAGATAGATGATAGATAGATGAAATGTAGGTAGATAGATGATAGATAGATAGATAGATAGATAGATAGATAGATAGATAGATAGATGAAATGTAGGTAGATAGATGATAGATAGATAGATAGATGATAGATGATAGATAGATGGATGATATGTAGATAAATAGACAGACAGACAGACAGATAGATAGACAGATAGATAGATGATATGTAGGTAGATAGATGATAGATAGATGATAGGTAGATAGATAGATAGATAGATAGATAGATAGATAGATAGATAGATAGATAGATAGATAGATAGATAGATAGGATGGATTCCATTGTCTAGGCGGGCATTATTTTGTTAACTCATATATTATTGTCTAGGTTTTATATTGTTTGTTTTATATTGTGAGCCACCCAGAATCATTTTGGAGTTGAATGGTGCCTAAGTCTAATTAAATAATGGGAGCTGGCATGCTGCAAAACAAAGCACTAACCTCCTGAATCATCTTTTTTTGCAGAAGGCCATCACTGCCTTAAGATCTCTACAAGAGCTCTTAGAATTGATACATGGCAATTCAAAAGTCTTTCAAGACCTGCAGCAGCTACTAACACATGATGCTCTTCCATCAGATTGAGGCAGAGAGCATTTTTGGAACTTATTGGAAAATAAGCTAGCTATCAGCTGACGAGAACAAGAATTAGGAATGGTGGCTGTCTGAAGTAGCTGCCAAAGGAAAAACTAAGCTTTTTACTCCAGGTTATCTGCTGCAAGTGTCAGTTAAAGTATAAGCCAGTGGTTCATACTTCACACAAAGCCAAAAACAAATTGCAACTTGAGCTCTGATTCCAAAGCCTCTGTTACTCATTCTCTCCTAATCTCTACTGCAACCAGTACATTTATCTTTTACCTATCTATTTTTATTTTTTTTAACTAAAAAAAAAAATAGGAAAACAGGAAAAAAGTTGAAGGTAGGTTTTTCCAATCTCACAATTTTTGCTTCTTCTTTTTTTTTTTTATAAAGAAATAGTATTATTTGTTATACATGCACTGCGTGAATTAGGTGCCAATCAGCATCTTTCAAAATTAGCCCTGCAAGATTGGTGGTCATAGCAAGAAGAAAATACACATATCATATATTCTTGAGGGTATTCAGGCTCCATTCAGAGTGGTTGTGTCCCGTTTGGTTAGTCCGTAATTAAAGACCAGGAATAGAACCTATGGCCACCATCATTGCTATCTTATGCAAGCGCTGTTAACCAAAAAAAAAGAAAAGAAAGAGGAAGCTCAGTGAAAGGTATCCAAGTTGCTTCTGAGAAGAGGTTAAGGCCATAAAAGATAGATGGGACTGATGGTTATGTTTTACTTTCGCCTAAAGCTTGTTATGGATAATTCATATAAAACCAGTTTCTGCGCTCTGCTTTGTGTTTTACTTCTAGGCATAGATCACTGGTGGGTTTCAATTTTTTTTACTACCGGTTCTGTGTGGCTTGGTGGGCATGGCATGGCTTGGTGGGCGTGGCTTAGTGGGCGTGGCAGGGGAAGGATACTGTAAAATCTCCATTCTCACCCCACTCCAGGGGAAGGATACTGTAAAATCTCTATTCCCATCCTACTCCAGGGGAAGGATAATGTAAAATCTCCATTCCCATCCCACTCCAGGGGAAGGTTACTGCAAAATCCCCATTTCCTCCCAATCAGCTGGGACTTGGGAGACAGAGAATAGATGGGGGCGGGGCCAGTCAGAATTTTTACTACTGGTTCTCCGAACTACTCAAAATTTCTGCTACTGGTTCTCCAGAACTGGTCAGAACCTGCTGAAATCCACTTCTGGTGTAGATGAATCTTGGAAAAAAATAGTGGATTTTAACCAAAAATTTATGGGAAAGAACGCCTGTTAGAAAACTGCCTTGCAAATGTTAAAAGAGTATGCTGCTCTTCAATTAAGGATATTAGCAACATTTCACACTTACCTGAAGGTAATGGCATGGTCTCAGGGAGGGTTTTATTTCCTGATGAACTAGAGGCTTGTCTAGATTAAGAGATGACTTCCGATAAGCTTCTTTAGCTTGGCTTACTGTGAGGGTAGACCAAGAGCTCCTTTTCATGTACTTGCCATCAGGGGTCATTGCAAGACCTTCGCAAGCTGAACATTTCACATCATTGTTACTTTTTGAAGTCTTTAAGGAGAGATCCCCAAAATGTCCCTGAAGAGCTTCAGGATAGCAATGAGAGATATGGTCCACATTATGCCTGTTTACCACACTAGGTGTTCGGTAAGTGCTATCACTGTCCAAGTTGTCATCAGAGCTCCACCAGCTGCTCATTCCAGTTTTATGCTTACTTTCAGGCTTTCGCTCTTTGCTTTTACTTCTTTTGCTATGTTTAGAATGATGTCCATGATGATGGTCATCACCTCGGCCATCTCCCTTTGCCCCATTTACATTGCTCTTGGAAGAGCCTTCCAAAGAATGTGATTTTGTGAACAGTTTTTGGACTGAATGAACAAGGTGACGTATTCTACCTGGACTTTCACTGCGTTGTTCAGCTGCGGTGGATGTCCTTTGGTACTGCAAAGTGTGAAAGCCATCCCTATGGAGAGGAAGTTGTTTCTCAAATTGATCCAGCAAATTTGCTGGGATCCGGTTAATCTTCGGGTTTGCATGAGACATGGTGCAATCGTCCCTAGTATCGTAATGTGAGGTGTAGTGCATTCTGGGGAAAGTGCTACTGGACATATGATCACCCATAACCATGGGCATCATCATACATTCTGAATGGATGGAGCTTCGTGGTGAGCAGCGATGGTGATCCACTGGGCAACTCTCAGTTGGGCTGAGAAGATACGATTGCCTTGACTCCTGGCCATGATGAAGATGATCGTGGCTGTGTTCACAATCTTCAGGGGATGCTAAACCACAAGTATGTGCAGAACATAATTGTGATTGATTACGACTGCCAGATAATCCTTTCATGTTCCTTGAAACAGGAGAATATCTTTCCTCACTGAAGGACTGCTGGGTTGGAGACCATGAGTACAGCTGATCTGTTAGGGGATGGATAGAGATATATCTGTCAGCTAGGACAAGCATAACATATATTTAGACCAATTCAAATTAAAGTTTAACAATAATTTTAAACATATAATACAAAGAAATACTAATATTTCATTGATGGTTAAATATTACGATGATGGCTATTTAACCATATTATGATTATGGCAGTTTAATATTAGTGCTAGCGTCCTTCACTGTTGTGATATTTAAATATTAGCTCGTACGTTTATTATTTACTGCATTAGATTTAGATGGTTGCTTAACTAAAATTATCTGGGCCGTTTACATAGTTAAAATAGAAGAAAACAATAAAAAAGGGCATGCCCAGTCCAAATCATTTCAATGTGTTAAAAAAGAAAAAGAAAACTCACAGTTGTTGGGTAGTACAAGAAGGATGGTATAACTGTGTTCATGTCCTGCTTTGATCTGACCCAATATGATCTTTCTCACATTCATTCATTTGGTCTTATTGCCAAATATTAATCTACGATTAGATTTCATTTGGATAATTGCTTCAAGCAGTTTATATGTTTATGTTTCATTCTGTATGGAACAAAACCTCGGGAGGCTATCAAAAGATGGAACACTTTTCCCACTGAGATCTGGCAGGCTCCTAACCCCTTAGCCTTCCAGAAACCTTGAAGATCTGACTGGTTGGGGTTGAGTGAGGGTGGAGCCCAGCAAATGTGTTTGGGGATGTTTGGGGGACGTGCTGCTTTGCGGGGTGGAGACACCAGAAACCTTTGTGATTCTTTGTAAGTAGCCCAGCACTATAATGACATGAGATAGGCAGTTCTAGAAGTCTAGAATCAGGTACTCTGTGTATATTGCTATACCACCTGTCCTCAACCTAGTGTTTAGTGACCATTTGAAGTTACAACAGCATTGAAAAAAGTGATTTATGACCATTTTTCACACTTACGACCATTGCAGCAACCCTCTGGTCAAATTTCAGACACATGGCAATTAGCATGTATTTATGACGGTTGCAGTGTCCCAGGGCCATGGGTTCATCTTTTGCAATCTCCTGATAACCAAAGTCAATGGGGAAGCCAGATCACATTCACTTAACCATGTTACTAGCAACCGCAGTGATTTATTTAACAACTGTGTTAAGAATGGTTATCAAATGAGTCACCTAAATGGGGCAAACCTCACTTAACCACTGTCTTGCTTAGCAACAGAAATTTTAGGCTCAATTGTGGTCGCAAGTTGAGGACTACACGTACAATGTCATGCGTGTTACTTTTGCTTTCACCTATTGGGAAAAAAGAACATTGGAAAATCTAAGGAACTGGTTAGGGACAGATTGTCCCGAAGAGAATCTGCATAGTTGCTAAGAGTTGACCCCACATTCATAGCAAATAATAAAGAGGAAGAAGAGGGGGAGAAGGAGGAGGAGGAGTAAGAGGAGGAAACTAGATAGAGGAAGAACTAGAACTTCATAAACCACAATCTCAAATCCTTAAAGGATTAGACTCTGATGAATTGTATTCATTTCTCTAATTTAATTAGTGCTATGCATGTTAGTTCATTTTTTTTAAAAAAATAAAGATGAATCAATCAGCTATTTAAATATGGACACTTTCTCTGAAAGATTCCTGAGGAGGAGAAGGAAGAGGAGAAATTGTAGTCAGTTCAAATCCAGAAAGGTATTTCTATCATTACTTTTACTTTTTTACTTTACTTTATTTTGAATTTATATACCACCCTACTCCTGAAGGACTCAGGGTGGTGAACAGCCAAAAGATAAAATACACATAATACAAAATTTAAAAACAATGTAAAAGCACAACCAATTTAAATTTGGCCCAAACAATTTAAAACACCCCTATTGTTTTAAAACAAATTTAAAATTAACAATTAAAAAGGAGGTTAGGCCAGACCAGCCTGTTGAAATAAAAAGGTCTTGAGGGCACGTCGGAAAGTGCGTAAGTCCAGGATCCTCTGTATTTCCGGGTGGAGCTCGTTCCAGATGGCAGGTGCTCCCACAGAGAAGGCTCTCCCCCTGGGGGCCACCAGTTGACACTGTTTGGCCGACGGCACCCTGTGGAGCCCCTCTCTATGGGAGCGTACTGGCCGGTGAGAGGCTACTGGTGGCAGAAGGTGGTCTCGTAACTACCCAGGTCCTAAGCCATGGAGCGCTCTAGAAGTGGTAACCAAGACCTTGAAGCGCACCGGGAGCCAGTGCAGCTCGCGCAGGAGAGGTGTTACATGGGAACTCCACGTCGCTCCCATAACCACCCGCATGGCCGCATTCTGGACCAGCCAATGGGTGCTCCTCAAGGGGAGCCCCATGTAGAGAGCATTACAGTAGTCCAGGTGGGAGGTGATGAGGGCATGAGTTCCTTACTTGACATGCGCAAGATGGCGACACTACCCTGAATCCGCAGCCGACTTTGGTATGGATTCGAGTATTTGGGGGTCCGTTGTGGCTGTTTTGTTATCTTAGCTCCAACCCCCGGTGATGGGAACTCTCCCCTAGCCTACTGAGGACATTTTCGTCCCCCGGAACATCATGGCTGAGGAGAATTTGTGGAGACTAAGGGCTGTGGGATTGAAGGCACCAACAGCCGGTCACTCCGGCGTTTTTATGCCTGGAGCGGCGGCGGCGACAGCTGAACACAGTGGTGGGCCGAATTGGTGGTTGGATGATGCCGGCCAGAAGACCCTTGCCTGGCCTAGGGTTACCTCGGAGATCTGCGGAAATTCCGGAGGTGCCGGGGGTGTACTGGAGGCCTAGGTGTTTGCCAGCGTCAGTGAAGGTTATCCTGGCGAAATGGCGGCTGCTGGGTGAGGCTGGATGGGGCAGAAGAACAATGTTGGCGGAGGGGACAGAAGGGCGACTGTTAACATGCCCTGCAGCCATTTTAGAGACTAACAAACCACCAATGTGATCGGGGACTTGGAGGCTGCAGTATGGCTGAGCGGGTTAGTAAACTCTGGGAATTGGAGATGCTGGAGGAGGGCCTGTGGATTGGCTGCCTGGATGGTATCTCCTCTCCCCCCCTCTTTTTAGCCTGGTTTGGGCTTTTTAGGTGACTGCCCGCAGATTTTGTTTGTTACGAACTTATTTCCCCCTTCGTGGAAAATCCCCCTCCTGTAGGACTATCATCATAGGATTATCATCGATCTGTCTCCACAAGTGATGTTCTATTCTTAGTGAACCTATGCACCGATGTGGTCTGTACAGTCACTGCGGGAGGTGGCTTCTGGACACTGGATGCTATTGTAAGGCTGGAGGCGGACCATCAAATTCTCTAAAGTCACAACCATCTGACCATCACCGTGAGAGGGTGACTGGGACATTGATCCTCCAGGTGTGCTCAAAGGCTTAAGACTCCTCCCACTGGGGTGAGAGAACAGTGGAGGCCAGCTGTTTTTCCACATGGATTTTCCATCTTCTGTTGCAGAACTTTTATTGGACCCCACCCAGATGCCAGCTCCTTGTTGGACTTTCAGTGGATGTATTTGGTGGTGGAGCTAATTGCACTGCAAGATTCCCCCCTCTCGCAGACATGGCCCTCCACATTATTGAGGGCCTACCTCAATGACGGGTTTTGGGACCCAGAGAGGTGGCATGTGAAAAAAAGGGGGGTTGAGGGATTTTTTAAAAAGGGTAGCAGGGAAGCTTTTAAGGGGAACCAGGAGGGGGGGAGGGGCCTGTAGAGAAGGACCTGGGGGGTCCATATAGCCACTGTGCGGGGTGGTGGGTTGCATGAGTGCAGCGGAAGGGTTGAGGAGGGTAATCTGACCGGGAGCCGGGGGGGGGGTGAAAGGAAGGGCAGTTCAATTGAAATAATAAGTGGGAGGGGCAGGTATGACAGGCGCAGGGGGCCATATCAGGTTACAGGGGTGCGCACATGCTGTCTTCGAGCGATTGTGCACTCCGGCCCCCAAGGCGCGGCCCGTGTCCTGGGTTGCACAGAGTCTCAGGCCCTGGGTCCTCGGCTGATGCTATGTAATGCCAGGTCGGTAGTTAATAAAGCCCCCCTCATCTGTGATCTTATTATGGAGGGGGGGTGCGGACCTGGCAGGAATTACGGAGACCTGGTTGGGCAAGGAGGGGGGGGGTTCCCCTCATTGAAATGTGCCCTCCAGGTTTCCGTGCATTTCATCAGCCGAGGGCTCAGGGGTGGGGTGGGGGAGTAGCGGCAATTATTAGGGAAAGTCTTTGTCCAAGGGAGGCCACTGTTCCTCAGATAGCCGGATGTGAGTCCCTTTTTGTGAAGTGGGGTCGTGGGGTGCAGATGGGTTTGCTGACTACATTCCTGGCTCCCTGCCACGTGGCAGTGACTCTGCCAGAGCTACTTGGCATGATTGCCAGGGTGGCGGTGGATACCCCCAGACTTATTGTCATGGGGGATTTCAACCTGCCATCCGCCGGTGAGGCGTCAGAGGTGGCTCGGGAGTTCATGGCCTCCATGACGGCCATGGACCTGACCCAATTAGTTCAAGGCCCCACTCAACAGGGGGACACACTCTGGACTTGATTTTCATCTCTGGTTGAATGATTTTGGTAGAGGGGACTTAGACATCAAACCCTTGTCATGGACAGATCATTCCCTCCTTCACTTGGACTTTCAGCCACTTTTCCCCACCGCAGGGAGATGGAACCGACTAGATGCTTCCATCCCAGGCGCCTGATGGACCCTGAAAGGTTCCTGATGGAGCTTGGGCTGTTTCCTGAGACCCTGGCACACGACTCGACCAAAGACCTGGTGGCTGCCTGGGATAGTGCAGCTGCCAGAGCTTTGGATCATGTTGTGCCTTTGCGGCCTCTGACCCGATGCCTATTTCAATTGGCTCCTTGGTTCTCCGAGGAGCTGAGAGAGATGAAGCATCAGAAAAGATGCCTAGAGAGCATCTGGAGGACTAGTCAATCTGAATCTGACTGGACACAGGTGAAGTCCTATATCAAGACCTACCTAGTGGCGATAAAGGCGGCAA
Source organism: Arizona elegans (assembly GCA_022577455.1). Lineage (NCBI taxonomy): Eukaryota > Metazoa > Chordata > Lepidosauria > Squamata > Colubridae > Arizona > Arizona elegans. Next base: position 205,341,240 of record JAKOOJ010000001.1, on the reverse strand, counting down.
AATCTAACTATTTTTCCACTCTTATCGCATCCGCAGAGAACCGCCCAGCCACTCTATTTAGGGTGACCCACTCCCTTCTTCGGGGGGGAGTGCGGGAAGATCCCTTGCAGGGTCGAGCTGAGGATTTTGTGCAATTCCTGCATGATAAAGTCACTCAGATTCGGGAAGGCTTGGACTCCGACTGGGTGAGTCTGGGGAGGGAGACGGGGATTGGTCTTGAGAATGTTATCTGGGAAGAGTTTGACCCTGTGACTCCTGAGGACGTGGACAGGATTCTGGGAAAGCTTAGTGCTGTCACATGCTTATTGGACCCATGTCCCTCCTGGTTGGTATTGACCTCCCGGGAGGTTACATGAGGCTGGCTCCAGGGGATTATAAATGCTTCTTTGAGTGAGGGTGCCTTTCCCGCCGCCTTGAAAGAGGCGGTGGTGAAGCCATCCCTGGACCCTGCTGTATTAGCAAACTATCATCTGGTCTCCAACCTTTGTTTTGTAGCGAAGTTTGTTGAGAGTGTGGTGGCAGGACAGCTACCCCAGTACCTGGAGGAAGCTGTCTAACTAGACCCGTACCAGTGGGGCTTCAGGCAGGGGTACAGCACGGAAACAGCATTGGTTGCATTAGTTGATGATCTCTGGAGGGCTCGGGACAGGGGTTGCTCCTCTGTCCTGGTCCTATTAGATGTCTCAATGGCTTTTGATACCATCGACCACGGTATCATGCTGCAGTGGTTGAGGGGGTTAGGAATAGGAGGCACCGTGTTATGGTGGTTCTCCTTCCTCTCCGACCAGTTTGTGTTGGCAGGGGGGCAGAGGTTGACCTCGCCCACCTGCCAACACAACACATGCCTTGCTTGGAGGGCACAACACGTGCCTTGCTTGGGGGGTGCCGCAGGGGTTGGTCCTCTCACCCCTTCTGTTCAACATTTATGTGAAGCCACTGGGTGAGATCATCTGTGGTTTTGGGGTGAGAGTCCACCAGTACGCTGATGACACTCAGTTGTACATCTCCACCCCAGACCACCCCAATGATGCCCTTGATGTGATGTCCCGCTGCCTGGAGGCCACGCAGGTCTGGATGGGGAGAAACAGGCTCAGACTCAACCCTTCCAAGACCGAGTGGGTGTGGCTTCCGGCATCTCGGTATAGTCAGCTGGTGCCATCGCTGACTATTGGGGGTGAATCTTTGCCCCCCACAGAGAGGGCTCACAATCTGGGTGTCCTCCTGGATGCACGGCTGTCTTTAGAAGAGCACATGACGGCTGTGGCCCGGGGAGCTTTTTATCAGATTCACCTGATCCCCTTTCTAGACTGGGATGCCCTACATACATTCACTCATACCCTTGTCACCTCCCGGCTGGACTACTGTAATGCTCTCTACATGGGGCTCCCCTTGAAGAGCACTCAGAGGCTCCAACTGGTCCAGAATGCGGCCGCGTGGGTGGTTATGGGCGCAACTCATTCCACAGCCACTCTGTCTTGGATGGGTTGAGCCTGAGTCTTTTTCTCCCCATCCAGATCCGCACAGCCTCCAGGCACCAGGACATCACTTCCAGGGCATCATTGGGGTGGTCCGGGGTGGAGATGTACAGCTAAGTATCATCAGCATACTGATGGTACTTCACCCCAAAACCACAGATGATCTCACCCAGTGGCTTCACATAAATGTTGAACAGAAGGGGCGAGAGGACCGACCCCTGTGGCACCCTACATACAAGGTGCCTTGGGGTCAACCTCTGCCCCCCTGCCAACACAGACTGCGACCGGTCAGAGAGAAAGGAGGAGAACCGCCACAACACGGTGCCCCCCACCCCTAACTCTTCCAACCGGTGCAGCATGATACCATGGTCAATGGTATCAAAAGCCGCTGAGAGGTCTAATAGGACCAGGACAGAGGAACAACCCCTGTTCCGAGCCGTCCAGAGATCATCAACCAACGCGACCAACGCCATTTCCATGCATTACACAGCAAACATCCAGCTTCTTATCAATTATGGTTAGGTAGCAATGTTATTACTATCAACAGTTATCCATATTGGGTCCAATGAAATAGGATAGTTCTAGTATGTTTTATATATATTATATCTATTCTTGCACTCTTGCTAGCTAAGGCAGAAATATACTGCCAGAGCTGCAGATTCTGCTAAATTTTTTCATGGTTTTCATGGTAAATTATGTCTAATAAACAAAGAAGGGGATTCAAATTAAGTGTCCCGTAGAACACCATTGTGTTAATAGCTTGATGAATTTCTTTGCTCAATGTTATTTAATCTCTTGCAGCTGGGAAATTTTTGCAAACAAATCAAAGAAGTGGAAGAGAAGAGTGTGATTTAGGTATTCAGAATCCTCAAATTCAGTTTACCACTTTTTCAAAAGGAGATGAGCATCTGAGCTGTTAAGAGAAGCTCTTTGCAGGATCAGCCGTACATTACAGTAATTATGCTTTATGCTAGTTTCTTTAAAGATTTTAAAAAAAAACATTTGCTCTGGAAAAGATAGTTATTGAAAGTTACTACTCATGCACAATACAAATAAGTAGTCGATTTCAAGGGAAATAGAAGCCCTGTAATGCTGTCCTTGTCTTTTTATCATGTCAATGGTTTAATGTTGACATATCTTCTGATCGAATGCATAGAATTTGATATGAAAGATGGTACCAGCTGCTGAGCTACTGTGGAAATGCCAACAAACCTTGGAAGGCATTCAAAGAGTGCATAACTTGTTAAACTGTAATTGGATCCTTTTCACAAGTTTGAGTTTGGAAGGATCCCTAGATTATGCAATGACAAAAAGCAGAACAGGAGTCTTTCAAGTGTCTTTCCTTGAGCAAAGCAAAATTACAACTTGAGCTTTTCATAAATATAGGGACCTTGGTTGAAATGAAAATGATGACGATGTGAGTTCTTTTAAAAGAAAGAAAACTTGATTCCTCTGGTTTAATTGTACCTTAATTCAGAAAAGAAATGCCATTAAATATAATGCTGAAAAAGGTTGCCCTTCCTTCCCCCATATTTCTTAAAGGACCATGGAAGAATTTGAATCTCCCATCCTCCAGAAGAATTATGTTCCTCCTGCTGCCTTCCTATTGCTTCTCCTTTCAAGGAACAACTACTATTTCAACTTTTTTTTTTCAAGCCTACAACACATGATCAGAAAAGTCGGCAGTTCGGCGGTTCGAATCCCTAGTACAGGTCTCCTGCCTGAGCAGGGAGTTGGACTAGATGACCTCCAAGGTCCCTTCCAACTCTGTTACTGTTACTAGAAGATCTATGAGCAGATGAGAAGCAGCAGCAGTGGGTTTCTTGCCTGGTGTGTGGGGGAGAAAGATCCTTTCTTCCTCCCTATTCATGATGGTTCAGTGCCCTCTCACAATTTCTATGAAAGTGAACCCTCCCTCCCATTAAATTTTCTTATATTCCAATATATATAGTTTATAACACTTGCTTTTTCACTTTTTTTTTCCAGGTGATTAAGAGCTAGTAGAGTTAAAAAAAGTTGCCCTTTTTCATTGGTGAGTCACAAAATCTATCTAAAAATGGATTGCATGAAAAGCCCCCAAATCATCAGTCGATGCAAAGTTGAAGTTGTATCGAGTCTTTTTTCCCCCCAAAAAAAGTTAGGGATGTTTCTATTTGCATATTCTTCACCGCTTCCCCCCCACCCCCCGCTCAAAAGCCTGGAAATGCCTGTGAAGATCTGGATGCGGAACAGGAATGATTGCCAAAGTCCAATGACATAATTTGGGACAATGAGCCTACAAATCAAAATGACACACTTGGATTAGCCATGTACGAGGCAATCAAATTAGTATTGGATAGCACCAGCTATTAAATAAAGCAAAATGGAAGAAGAGGCATCACAAAACCCAAACTGACATAGTTATTAACACTAGTGAAATGGTTTTCAAGCTCCTGATCAGCAAAGGATTCTAAAGAATGATAGAGACCATCAAAAGACAGGTATTCCCCCTGCCCAACTGCTCATTGTTCTCAGCAAAGAAAAACTTTCTGTCGATACTGCTCTGCCTTCGTGTATGTTTGGCAATGGAAGGAAGAAGCCAAAGAAAAGGTATGGATGAGGAGGAAGTGGACTGGACTGGACTGGACTGGACTAGACTACTTTATTGTCACTTTGAATATACACTAATCGGCATACATTAAAATGTAATTATGTTGGATACAGCTCTCAAAGGGTCTCCATCTCTAATATAAATATAAACATGACAAGATAAATATGAGTAAAAAATGTCAAGGCTAGGAAAAGAAAAGAATACAGCATGGATTTCACCAGACATGCACCATCAGACAAAAATGATAACACCAACAGCTAATTTTGAATGGAGAGTTTTCTGCTGAGCCAACAACTTTTTAAAATTTGGTTTTTATTATTTAAAATATTTGAAAATCAGGTTACAAAAATATTTGTAACCTGATTTTTCTGGACAAAGCACAACCTAGTGTCAAGAACTACCATGCAGTCAAACATCAACACATCAACACATAATAAAGCCTCATCACACTAAAATAGCTGCGAAAAGGAACCAAAATTAGATATTTAAATTACTTAGAAACAGGTGATAAAACTAATTTTTTAGTACATAGCAAAATCCTACATAAAAAGAACATTTTTTTTTCTTTCAGTCTCATTTCTGGCTTCCTATGTACATGCAATCTGACTCAACCTCATAGGATTAGCTCCAGCCAAAGCTATGCTGCTAATGTTGATTGTCTCCCAACCTCCCTTTCTGTTATTGCCTTTTCAACCACAATATATCCACACTGGCAAACTCTGCATTTGGCTGTTAGGCATTCAGCACATTTTCTTCCTGCTCCTAAACCAGCTAATAAATAATTTGGAAGCATATATATATATATATATATATATATATATATATATATATATATATATATATATATATATGTCTTTTTCTGTTTTTCGTAGGCTTTTATGTGCATATTCTTTCTAGCCAGGTTTTACCTACGTAAGCTACAACCTAGCTTACGTAGGTAAAACCTGGCTAGAAAGAATATGCACATAAAAGCCTACGAAAAACAGAAAAAGACACATTGTACCTTTACAGGGGGAATATCTGAGAAGTGGGTGTGGCTCACCGACGAAGCCTTATAAGGCAGAAATAGCTATCTGAGTCTCCCAGAGAGCAACGCAGAGTTGCAGTTTGTCAACAGAAAAAAAGCTCTGAAGCTGGTGAATGAGATTTCACACAGTCAGAGCTGCAGAACAACCTAGCTTACGTAGGTAAAACCTGGCTAGAAAGAATATGCACATAAAAGCCTACGAAAAACAGAAAAAGACACATTGTACCTTTACAGGGGGAATATCTGAGAAGTGGGTGTGGCTCACCGACGAAGCCTTATAAGGCAGAAATAGCTATCTGAGTCTCCCAGAGAGCAACGCAGAGTTGCAGTTTGTCAACAGAAAAAAAGCTCTGAAGCTGGTGAATGAGATTTCACACAGTCAGAGCTGCAGAACAACCTAGCTTACGTAGGTAAAACCTGGCTAGAAAGAATATGCACATAAAAGCCTACGAAAAACAGAAAAAGACACATTGTACCTTTACAGGGGGAATATCTGAGAAGTGGGTGTGGCTCACCGACGAAGCCTTATAAGGCAGAAATAGCTATCTGAGTCTCCCAGAGAGCAACGCAGAGTTGCAGTTTGTCAACAGAAAAAAAGCTCTGAAGCTGGTGAATGAGATTTCACACAGTCAGAGCTGCAGAACAACCTAGCTTACGTAGGTAAAACCTGGCTAGAAAGAATATGCACATAAAAGCCTACGAAAAACAGAAAAAGACACATTGTACCTTTACAGGGGGAATATCTGAGAAGTGGGTGTGGCTCACCGACGAAGCCTTATAAGGCAGAAATAGCTATCTGAGTCTCCCAGAGAGCAACGCAGAGTTGCAGTTTGTCAACAGAAAAAAAGCTCTGAAGCTGGTGAATGAGATTTCACACAGTCAGAGCTGCAGAACAACCTAGCTTACGTAGGTAAAACCTGGCTAGAAAGAATATGCACATAAAAGCCTACGAAAAACAGAAAAAGACACATTGTACCTTTACAGGGGGAATATCTGAGAAGTGGGTGTGGCTCACCGACGAAGCCTTATAAGGCAGAAATAGCTATCTGAGTCTCCCAGAGAGCAACGCAGAGTTGCAGTTTGTCAACAGAAAAAAAGCTCTGAAGCTGGTGAATGAGATTTCACACAGTCAGAGCTGCAGAACAACCTAGCTTACGTAGGTAAAACCTGGCTAGAAAGAATATGCACATAAAAGCCTACGAAAAACAGAAAAAGACACATTGTACCTTTACAGGGGGAATATCTGAGAAGTGGGTGTGGCTCACCGACGAAGCCTTATAAGGCAGAAATAGCTATCTGAGTCTCCCAGAGAGCAACGCAGAGTTGCAGTTTGTCAACAGAAAAAAAGCTCTGAAGCTGGTGAATGAGATTTCACACAGTCAGAGCTGCAGAACAACCTAGCTTACGTAGGTAAAACCTGGCTAGAAAGAATATGCACATAAAAGCCTACGAAAAACAGAAAAAGACACATTGTACCTTTACAGGGGGAATATCTGAGAAGTGGGTGTGGCTCACCGACGAAGCCTTATAAGGCAGAAATAGCTATCTGAGTCTCCCAGAGAGCAACGCAGAGTTGCAGTTTGTCAACAGAAAAAAAGCTCTGAAGCTGGTGAATGAGATTTCACACAGTCAGAGCTGCAGAACAACCTAGCTTACGTAGGTAAAACCTGGCTAGAAAGAATATGCACATAAAAGCCTACGAAAAACAGAAAAAGACACATTGTACCTTTACAGGGGGAATATCTGAGAAGTGGGTGTGGCTCACCGACGAAGCCTTATAAGGCAGAAATAGCTATCTGAGTCTCCCAGAGAGCAACGCAGAGTTGCAGTTTGTCAACAGAAAAAAAGCTCTGAAGCTGGTGAATGAGATTTCACACAGTCAGAGCTGCAGAACAACCTAGCTTACGTAGGTAAAACCTGGCTAGAAAGAATATGCACATAAAAGCCTACGAAAAACAGAAAAAGACACATTGTACCTTTACAGGGGGAATATCTGAGAAGTGGGTGTGGCTCACCGACGAAGCCTTATAAGGCAGAAATAGCTATCTGAGTCTCCCAGAGAGCAACGCAGAGTTGCAGTTTGTCAACAGAAAAAAAGCTCTGAAGCTGGTGAATGAGATTTCACACAGTCAGAGCTGCAGAACAACCTAGCTTACGTAGGTAAAACCTGGCTAGAAAGAATATGCACATAAAAGCCTACGAAAAACAGAAAAAGACACATTGTACCTTTACAGGGGGAATATCTGAGAAGTGGGTGTGGCTCACCGACGAAGCCTTATAAGGCAGAAATAGCTATCTGAGTCTCCCAGAGAGCAACGCAGAGTTGCAGTTTGTCAACAGAAAAAAAGCTCTGAAGCTGGTGAATGAGATTTCACCCAGTCAGAGCTGCAGAACAACCTAGCTTACGTAGGTAAAACCTGGCTAGAAAGAATATGCACATAAAAGCCTACGAAAAACAGAAAAAGACACATTGTACCTTTACAGGGGGAATATCTGAGAAGTGGGTGTGGCTCACCGACGAAGCCTTATAAGGCAGAAATAGCTATCTGAGTCTCCCAGAGAGCAACGCAGAGTTGCAGTTTGTCAACAGAAAAAAAGCTCTGAAGCTGGTGAATGAGATTTCACACAGTCAGAGCTGCAGAACAACCTAGCTTACGTAGGTAAAACCTGGCTAGAAAGAATATGCATATATATATATATATATATATATATATATATATATATATATATATGTGTGTGTGTGTGTGTGTGTGTGTGTGTGTGTGTGTGTGTGTAGGTCTTTGGTTATTCGGGTTTTCTCCCGCGTAAAATTGGAGGTGTCTTGGCAACGTTTAGACGTTGAGACTTCATCGAAACGTTGCCAAGACACCTCCAATTTTACGCGGGAGAAAACCCGAATAACCAAAGACCTACATACAAACACCTGCGAAAACCTCAGAAAACAAACAAGTATATATAAATATATATGAGAATATAATATGAGAAAACAAATATATATTATAATATATATATATATATATATATATATATATATATATATATATATATATATATATATATATGTGTGTGTGTGTGTGTGTGTGTGTTTTTCTTCTAGCCAGGTTTTCCCTACGTAGCCAAGGTTTTTTTGTAGCTCCAGCTCAGTAGAATCTCATCTACTCGGTTCTGGGCTTTTTTCCTTTCTAACACCTAGCAAGCTCTGACTGCTAGGTGGGAGACCTAAATAGATCCATTTCTAGCTCGTTAGCTGTCGTCAGTAGGCCACACCCACCTCCTCCCTGTAAAGGCATAGTATCAATTTTCTTACTTCTTCGTAGGGTCTATGTGTGTTTTTCTTCTAGCCAGGTTTTCCCTACGTAGCCAAGGTTTTTTTGTAGCTCCAGCTCAGTAGAATCTCATCTACTCGGTTCTGGGCTTTTTTCCTTTCTAACACCTAGCAAGCTCTGACTGCTAGGTGGGAGACCTAAATAGATCCATTTCTAGCTCGTTAGCTGTTGTCAGTAGGCCACACCCACCTCCTCCCTGTAAAGGCATAGTATCAATTTTCTTACTTCTTCGTAGGGTCTATGTGTGTTTTTCTTCTAGCCAGGTTTTCCCTACGTAGCCAAGGTTTTTTTTGTAGCTCCAGCTCAGTAGAATCTCATCTACTCGGTTCTGGGCTTTTTTCCTTTCTAACACCTAGCAAGCTCTGACTGCTAGGTGGGAGACCTAAATAGATCCATTTCTAGCTCGTTAGCTGTCGTCAGTAGGCCACACCCACCTCCTCCCTGTAAAGGCATAGTATCAATTTTCTTACTTCTTCGTAGGGTCTATGTGTGTTTTTCTTCTAGCCAGGTTTTCCCTACGTAGCCAAGGTTTTTTTGTAGCTCCAGCTCAGTAGAATCTCATCTACTCGGTTCTGGGCTTTTTTCCTTTCTAACACCTAGCAAGCTCTGACTGCTAGGTGGGAGACCTAAATAGATCCATTTCTAGCTCGTTAGCTGTCGTCAGTAGGCCACACCCACCTCCTCCCTGTAAAGGCATAGTATCAATTTTCTTACTTCTTCGTAGGGTCTATGTGTGTTTTTCTTCTAGCCAGGTTTTCCCTACGTAGCCAAGGTTTTTTTGTAGCTCCAGCTCAGTAGAATCTCATCTACTCGGTTCTGGGCTTTTTTCCTTTCTAACACCTAGCAAGCTCTGACTGCTAGGTGGGAGACCTAAATAGATCCATTTCTAGCTCGTTAGCTGTCGTCAGTAGGCCACACCCACCTCCTCCCTGTAAAGGCATAGTATCAATTTTCTTACTTCTTCGTAGGGTCTATGTGTGTTTTTCTTCTAGCCAGGTTTTCCCTACGTAGCCAAGGTTTTTTTGTAGCTCCAGCTCAGTAGAATCTCATCTACTCGGTTCTGGGCTTTTTTCCTTTCTAACACCTAGCAAGCTCTGACTGCTAGGTGGGAGACCTAAATAGATCCATTTCTAGCTCGTTAGCTGTCGTCAGTAGGCCACACCCACCTCCTCCCTGTAAAGGCATAGTATCAATTTTCTTACTTCTTCGTAGGGTCTATGTGTGTTTTTCTTCTAGCCAGGTTTTCCCTACGTAGCCAAGGTTTTTTTGTAGCTCCAGCTCAGTAGAATCTCATCTACTCGGTTCTGGGCTTTTTTCCTTTCTAACACCTAGCAAGCTCTGACTGCTAGGTGGGAGACCTAAATAGATCCATTTCTAGCTCGTTAGCTGTCGTCAGTAGGCCACACCCACCTCCTCCCTGTAAAGGCATAGTATCAATTTTCTTACTTCTTCGTAGGGTCTATGTGTGTTTTTCTTCTAGCCAGGTTTTCCCTACGTAGCCAAGGTTTTTTTGTAGCTCCAGCTCAGTAGAATCTCATCTACTCGGTTCTGGGCTTTTTTCCTTTCTAACACCTAGCAAGCTCTGACTGCTAGGTGGGAGACCTAAATAGATCCATTTCTAGCTCGTTAGCTGTCGTCAGTAGGCCACACCCACCTCCTCCCTGTAAAGGCATAGTATCAATTTTCTTACTTCTTCGTAGGGTCTATGTGTGTTTTTCTTCTAGCCAGGTTTTCCCTACGTAGCCAAGGTTTTTTTGTAGCTCCAGCTCAGTAGAATCTCATCTACTCGGTTCTGGGCTTTTTTCCTTTCTAACACCTAGCAAGCTCTGACTGCTAGGTGGGAGACCTAAATAGATCCATTTCTAGCTCGTTAGCTGTCGTCAGTAGGCCACACCCACCTCCTCCCTGTAAAGGCATAGTATCAATTTTCTTACTTCTTCGTAGGGTCTATGTGTGTTTTTCTTCTAGCCAGGTTTTCCCTACGTAGCCAAGGTTTTTTTGTAGCTCCAGCTCAGTAGAATCTCATCTACTCGGTTCTGGGCTTTTTTCCTTTCTAACACCTAGCAAGCTCTGACTGCTAGGTGGGAGACCTAAATAGATCCATTTCTAGCTCGTTAGCTGTCGTCAGTAGGCCACACCCACCTCCTCCCTGTAAAGGCATAGTATCAATTTTCTTACTTCTTCGTAGGGTCTATGTGTGTTTTTCTTCTAGCCAGGTTTTCCCTACGTAGCCAAGGTTTTTTTGTAGCTCCAGCTCAGTAGAATCTCATCTACTCGGTTCTGGGCTTTTTTCCTTTCTAACACCTAGCAAGCTCTGACTGCTAGGTGGGAGACCTAAATAGATCCATTTCTAGCTCGTTAGCTGTCGTCAGTAGGCCACACCCACCTCCTCCCTGTAAAGGCATAGTATCAATTTTCTTACTTCTTCGTAGGGTCTATGTGTGTTTTTCTTCTAGCCAGGTTTTCCCTACGTAGCCAAGGTTTTTTTGTAGCTCCAGCTCAGTAGAATCTCATCTACTCGGTTCTGGGCTTTTTTCCTTTCTAACACCTAGCAAGCTCTGACTGCTAGGTGGGAGACCTAAATAGATCCATTTCTAGCTCGTTAGCTGTCGTCAGTAGGCCACACCCACCTCCTCCCTGTAAAGGCATAGTATCAATTTTCTTACTTCTTCGTAGGGTCTATGTGTGTTTTTCTTCTAGCCAGGTTTTCCCTACGTAGCCAAGGTTTTTTTGTAGCTCCAGCTCAGTAGAATCTCATCTACTCGGTTCTGGGCTTTTTTCCTTTCTAACACCTAGCAAGCTCTGACTGCTAGGTGGGAGACCTAAATAGATCCATTTCTAGCTCGTTAGCTGTCGTCAGTAGGCCACACCCACCTCCTCCCTGTAAAGGCATAGTATCAATTTTCTTACTTCTTCGTAGGGTCTATGTGTGTTTTTCTTCTAGCCAGGTTTTCCCTACGTAGCCAAGGTTTTTTTGTAGCTCCAGCTCAGTAGAATCTCATCTACTCGGTTCTGGGCTTTTTTCCTTTCTAACACCTAGCAAGCTCTGACTGCTAGGTGGGAGACCTAAATAGATCCATTTCTAGCTCGTTAGCTGTCGTCAGTAGGCCACACCCACCTCCTCCCTGTAAAGGCATAGTATCAATTTTCTTACTTCTTCGTAGGGTCTATGTGTGTTTTTCTTCTAGCCAGGTTTTCCCTACGTAGCCAAGGTTTTTTTGTAGCTCCAGCTTTGTTATATATATTTGTTATATATATATATATAACAAATTATCAAACAGTGAATGCACTATATTTGTTCTGATTACATTAGACATTATATTTGGTTTGCTTATAACAAGGATACCCAGCTTTGTGCTTTCCAAATGTTTTTGGAATACCAGATGCATAATTGTATGGCCAATTATGTTGATGCTCTATTTCAAAACAACTGAAGGATGCCAGGCTGCCCGTGTTGGAGCTGGAGCATTCAATTCCTTTCAAAAAGATTTTCCAATTAAGAGCTTTTCTAGCATTGTATACGTAGAAGGAAACTTTTAAGCCAATTGACAAAATTTTAAGCCAATGGGCAAATCCCTATCCAATGCTGGGATCTGAACTAAAGCATCCTTGAAAGCTGGCTGCTTGGTCCCTATTTAAACATATCCAGAAAAGGGAAGCCCACCCATTGCCCTAGATGTTTTATTCAACTACTGTATCCAATTTGTGTTCCTGACTACCAACTGAAATCTACCATCCTGTTGTAATACCTATAGCAGGGGTCTCCAACCTTGGCAATTTTAAGACTTGTGGACTTCAACTCCCAGAATTCCTCAGCCAGCTTTGCCTGACCTATAGTACTTACATCTTAAGATCTGTATATATAGAGAGGTATGAATACATGAAATAAACGGGAAACTCTGACTTTCATACAAGTGCCATGACATGAAAGGGTCAGAGTTGGCATCGCAATGCTGCTGTTGTTATTTTGATGAAAGTGCTAGATTCTGTGGACACCTCTGCCCATATAGAAGGGAAGGGTTGCCTTACATTAGCAGTCTCTAACTTGACCTTCAGAGATTGGTAGTTCCTTCAGGTATGCAGACAGATATTAAAATTCACAATGCCCCCCTCTATACATAATATAGTCTATACCATATCCAGGGTTATTGGGACGGCCAGGAATGTTCATTTTAATCTGTTCTAATCCTGTTTGTAAAACAAAGATGGTTGGATGGAAGTCAAGACATACACAATGTCACAGGCATATACAGCATGCCTTCTTTAACAAAGATCCCAGAATGTGATCTTCCATTTCTGGATTTATATTTGGATCACATCCTTTGACCTGCTGATGGTGTCTTGCAATTTTTTTAAGTGTTAGTTTTAATGCATTGTTTATTTATATTCTTTTCTGCTCAATGTTACATTGATTCTGGGGACACATATTTGAAAGAGCAAGAAATGTTTCTAGAAAGGCAACATTGATTGCTCCCTGTGCTTCTCGTTAAAACACCAGTAGTTTCACTTTAAAATATTTCTTTTACAGTATAATGTACATTGTGCTATAACAATAGGTAGTAGAAGTGGTGAATGCTGAAAGACAGATTTTAAACCCATTGACTTTCAAGTAGCTCTCCTTGTAAGATATCTAAAATAACTTGCTAGCCTAATGAAGAGTTCATTGACAAGGTTACTTTTTCACATGAGGAAATCTTCAGCTATCCCTAGGCATCCTGCCTTTCTTAGAACTTTTTACTCCATCCTGTCTTCATAACCTCAGAAATCCACAGTCACTTATCTTATGAATGTTTGAAACATGACTCCAAAAATCTCTAGCAGTCGATATTTCACATGGCTTGATTTTCAGTTGCTTTCAGGTCTGTTTCTTAACATGGGTGAAAGAACAGCGAAAAAGAAGCTGTACCTGAGATGATTTCAATTACTATGGATAGCTAAACACTCAAGTAAGAGTTCAACCAAGGACTGAGCAATGCAGGTAGTCCTCGACTTACAAACACAATTGAGCCCAAAATTTCCATGTCTAAGTGAGACATTTGTTAAGTGAGTTTTGCTCCATTTTGTTGCCACAGTTGTGAAGTGGATCACTGCACTTGTTAAACTAGTGACATGGTTGTTAAGTGAATCTGGATTCCTCATTGACTTTGCTTGTCAGAAAGTTGCAAAAGGTGATCATATGATCCCAGGACACTGCAAGTTGCCAAGTTGCCAAGCATCTGAATTTTGATTACATAGCCATGGGGATGCTGTAATGATTGTAAGCCTCGGTGGCACAGTGGTTAGAGTGCAGTACTGTAGGTTACTTCTGCTACCTGCAATTTGGCAGTTCAAATCTCACCAGGCTCAAGATTGACTCAGCCTTCCATCCTTTCCATGGTGGGTAAAATGAGGACCCAGATTGTTGGGGGTTATATGCTGATTCTGTAAACCACTTAGAGAGGGCTGTAAAGCACTGTAAAGCGGTATATAAGTCTTATTGCTATTGCTATTGTAAGTGTGAAAAATGGTCATGTCACTTTTTTCAGTGACATGAAGTTCACAGAAAAAAGTTCAGTGACCGTAACTTCGAACGGTCACTAGCTGAACTGTTGTAAGTCGAGGGCTACCTGCAATTTTTTTAAAAAAAAATAGGTATCCAGTCATGTCCAACTCTAGGAGGCGGTGTTCATCTCTGTTACTTAGCTGAAGGAGCCAGTATTGTCCAAACATGTTTCTGGGGTCATGTAGCCAGCATGACATCACACCTCAGCGCAGAGCATACGGACAAACACGGAACGCTGTTACCTTCCCATTGTAGTGCAACTTATTTTATCTACCCACATTTTCATACTTTCAAACTGTTAGGTGGGTAGGAGCTGGGGCAAGAACGGGGCCTTGCCCCGTCCCACAATGCTTGGGGTCTTGAACCTGGACTGTCAGCTTTCTAGCTGACAAACTCAGCCTCCTAACCACTGAGCCATCGTGCTCCCTTCAAAAAGGTAGAAGAATCCAAATTAGAGTGTTAGCACTGATAGCGATGTTCCTGGCTAACTGAAATCACATAAAACCAGCTGGAAATTCTGAGGCCGTTCAAAACAAGTGCGCAATTAGAAACTGAATGTTAAAATCAATCTATCTCTCAATGGATGGAGACCATTCACAGCACAGACTAATTGCACCACAGGGACTGAATAAAGTATTCTTATTTAATATACCCATATGTTAAATATTTTCAGAATAACTGTAATCTTGATTACAAATGTATTGGATGCCAACCTAACCTGGCAAATCATACGTATCTAGTATTTCAACTCATGAATGACAATAGAATAGTTCTTTAATTATGAGTTCACTGCTGTAAAAAAAAGTAGCAAGGGAATTATTACAGAAATTTCCCCATAACCCTTTACCGTTAGGTTTTAATTTGGGGGCAGTTTTGAAATGGAAACCAATCCAACGCTTGAATGAATGAATGTTTCCCTATTTATACCCACCAATCCTCAGCTTTTACCTGTTATCCAGATCTCTGTAGGCCTTTACCAGACTGACTCCTCACAACCCCTTCAACCAAATAATGAAGCCAAGCTCACAGCCACAAGGACCCTGTGCAAGGACCTTCCTTACAATCAACTGGCTCAAACTGTTTTCCCCTCCCCTTGACTTTCACATTAAGAAAGCAAGGCAATCCTTTTCTCTTTGTAATATATGCTGTGCAAGCCTTATGTCCATACTACGCATTTTATTCTGTAATTTAACTCATCTATATCTTTATATAGGATGCTCTCAGTTGGAGAATGGCACTGAGGCTTAAAAGTAGCTATGCTATGGATGAAATGAAAATAGTCCTTCACTTTGCAGAGTAGGAGCATGCTTTGAATGCCTTTTTTTTTAAAAAAAATATCCTTTTTGTGAGAGGTAGAATTATGATGGAAATTATATATTTCTGCTGATGTAAATACATATCCTCAAATGATAGCAAGGCCAAGCTTTTACTGGTATGCCCATACATTTTATTTATAGAGACATGTGTTCTTTAACAAGCAACTCTCATTTGCACCTAAAACATTTTTTACTAAGTTTCAATGCCAGCAATGTACCGCATAAAAAAACCTGCCTGGTCATCCCTTCTATTTTTGTTTTCTTCCATTCAATCGTATCAGATTTTCAGAGCCTGTCTGGACAAATCCCTGCAAGTTTTCTTGCCAAAAATTTTCAGAAGTGGTTTGCCAACGACTCCTTCCTAGCACTGAGAGAAAGTAACTGGTCCAAGGTCACACAGCTGGTTTTAGCCTAGTGCCTTAATGGCTACAGCAATATGGCCCTTCCATACCAAAATATTGATCTGCATGTCAATGTTCCCAAAAGTATTAAATAACTATTTCCCAATTATCAATGGTAGCCAAGGTATCTCAAAAGTCAGTGCACCTGGTGCAGGTTATTTAGTCCCTAAGTGTTACATGTTTGATAGTTTCATATTTATTTATTAAATTTATTAAATTTATATGCCATCCATCTCACTGACAATATGAGAAATTGCACAGTAGAAGAGACACATGCTTTTACAGTTCCCAATTTTCCCGAGTTTAGTAATATTGGTATGAAATGTAACAAGATCATACATAATCCTTGCTCTGGCTCCCTATTTCAAACCATAACTGCATATACATCAGAAAAACAAGAAATTTGAATGAAGGTGGGTTTTTTTAAAAAAACTCCTACATGGCCTATCAGATTCAGGAATTTAATGAAGATTCACAATCTCCATATTTTATGTTCTGTTTTGAAATCCAACAATCAACATGTGCTGATTATGAATCTGAAAGATGCAATTTGCACTGTAGTCTACAGGAAGTTGGCACACACACAAAAGTACAAAATGCTGCCTACAACTGACAAAGTTACTAGGCATTAGTCTACAAAGCTAACTGCACTTAATGCTATGATACATTTGACTACAGAAGAAATGTTACCTTTTCAAACAGGAGGCCCCCAAACTCCATTTTTACATGAAAAATTGGATTCCATAGAATACAACAAAATCTGTGAAAGTAATAATAATACTTAATGCTTGGCACTTTGGATAGTGACTAGCAATTTTTAACACACTACATCTAGACATTTCATTAATTTATATTTCAACACTAAAAAAAAAACCTTGGATGTTTTTTTCCTCATCGTTGTCTGGTTCAGATATAACATTAAACTATAGTTGAATACTTAGGCTATATACATTCTCCTTTTCTCTGATGTGTGGAGGTGAAGGAAATTAAAAAAAAAAATGCATGTAAACCAGAGGTTACCCAAAATTCATTTTTTAAATTATGGATTTTGTAAATTTGCCAGCATCAAACCAAAATTCCAGGTTTACTTAATTCCAAAGTTAAATTCTACTTATTATT
Organism: Arizona elegans; assembly: GCA_022577455.1. NCBI lineage: Eukaryota > Metazoa > Chordata > Lepidosauria > Squamata > Colubridae > Arizona > Arizona elegans. Next base: position 205,324,444 of record JAKOOJ010000001.1, on the reverse strand, counting down.
ATTATTATTTTAAAAAATGCAACCTAGTTCACCAGATTCTGGAAACAGCCAAATTTTTCCCAGTAGCTATTGATATAAAATATCAATATAAGTGCTATAAGTGCTATAAGTGCTTCTAATGTCCCCCACTGGCACAAGCTAGGGGAGAATGTGCAAGCCAAAGCAACAGTTTATAATTATGTCTGAACTAGTACAAAAATGTTAAGGAAAAACTGAATTATTGGACCTCAGAAGCAAAATTGTGCAAGACTTGATGTTCTCTGTAGTAAATAATTAGATATACTATCTAACAATTATATAAAAATAATTCTGTTCTGTAGTCTTCAGCCTCCAACCTTACCCCTCTAGATGATCCCAGGCAGCATGGAAATGACAAGCTTTGTTGTCTGGAGAATTTGGAAGTTATGATTCCAATAAAACTGGGTATTATCAGATGAGGAAACCCGTGTTTGATTCTTTGTTGTCCTAATAGTGGCATTCCCAAATGTTTTAAAGATGTGTTATTTCCAAATACAAGAAATAGAAAATGTCTTCCCTTCAGAATTATTTTACAGAAATATTTTGATAACTCAGGTGGGGGTGCTGAAGATGTTCAAGTTTTAATGTAACTTTTTGATCTAATTGCCAATTTGCTGGATACTGCTTCATGTCTTGTTTGTTTTCACAAGAACATAGTAACTGAAAATTGTACAGCCTTTGTGTGAAATGCTGAGAATTGTTACTTGAATAACAGCAGTTTTATGAATGGACAAGCCCCGTTCATAAATGCTGTGATGTTTCAATTAATTTGATTTCTGATGCTGCATATATCGTGGGCAGTTCCTTTTGCAGTTCTATCCTGTTATAAATGCTAATACAGTTACAGTATGTTATTCCTAAGAAAGCTTCAGATGCCTTATTTGAAAAACCTTCTTATGCTAAGAATGGGATCAGATCTAGTTAGGTTTATAATATATAAAACATGCTATTGAGTGAAAGAAATACAAAAACAAGCAGAAAATGTATAAAAATAAATACAGAATGTGACAATTCAAATAATGGAACAATTAAGGGTTGGTTTAAATGGCTGTGTGTGGTTAACACATCAAACTAGACCATTGCTAATCTAATCATGGGGTACTGAGTTAACCTTTTTATGTATGCACAAACTGGCCTCTATGCAGGACAATTTTAGGGATGTTTTAATTCACCCGAGTAAAAGAGGTATATGCATGCAATTGCTTAACCTTCTGGAATAACAAAGTTGGAAGGGACCTTGGAAGTCTTATAGTCCAAGCCCCTGCTCAAGCAGCAAGTATTATAAATGTCAGACAAATGGTTGTCCAAACTCTTCTTAAAAATTTTCAGTATTGGAGCACCCACAACTTCTGGAGGCAAGTCATTCCACTGATTAATAGTTGTAACTGTCAGGAATTTTCTTCTTAGTTCTAAATTAGATCTCTCCTTGTTTAGTTTCCATGTGGCTTTGTCCAGTTCCTAAGATGAGAGGAACTGCCCTGTCCTATAGCCAACATTTACCACACATTCAAGAATGAAACTGTGCAGTGTTATAACCCTAACCTGCAAAAGTACTCTGCAATTTAATGCAGAGTAGTTTCAGGAAAGCAATTGATGAGTTCCGTGATGGGCTTCCCTTCCCCTCATGCCACCTACTAGAAAGATCATCGCTATTGTTTTCCTGAGCACATGGGTGGGTAGGAATTCAATCTCTAATTTGTATTATTGATTTAGGGACTCTACATTTTACTGTGTGCTTCTTCTGATAGGACTGTCAATCTCTTGATTAATCTGGATGACCTCTTGGTGGCAGGATCTATGAAATCATTTCATCAGACTGTTCGTCTCCCGTCTGAACGATTGGAGGAGAAAATTTAAAAGGCAAACAGAGAACCTTAAATTATAGCACTCTTAATGTTGTAATACTTTGCAGCTTTCTCCTTCTCCCCAGTGAATACAAACTCCTTTATGAATTACTGTTGGTTAGACAAATGGTCTCTTTCATTTCCCTCCCACAATTCCACATGTATGTAAAAGAGAGAGAGAGAGAGAGAGAGAGAGAGAGAGAGAGAGAGAGAGAGGGAGGGAGGGAGGGAGGGAGGGAAGAGGAGGGGAGGGAGGTGACAGAGAGACATTTTCTCCATCTCATGATCTGCCCCCAGCACACGTGCACACAGACACACATATAGACACAATAAGAAATCCTAGCTGATAGATCTATGGAACTTCTGATTAGTAAAATGGCATTGTGCCACAGCAAGCAGAATATGAAAATGAGCCCAATGCTGACAGAAAATGAATTCTGGGTTAAGGTGAACTCTGTACTGACTGCTACAAGCTCACAAATTGTTAAGTAGCACTGTTTCTGCCCAGAGAAAGAAATTCTAAAAAATTCTAAAAATACAGTTTTAAGAAGATGAAAATTAAATAAGCTATAGTCAAGGCATCCACAAACAGGAGCATCAAAATTTATCTGTAAAACAACCTGCTGTTCCACTGTAAAAGCAATCAACAGCCTAGTACAGGATAAGTAATAGTTTTTAATAGCATGGTGTTCATGAACAAGACTGACATGCAAACAGTGAAAATAGCATGAATGAAGTTTATCTTTAAAAAACAGACACAACACAACCCAAATCATTGGAGTGAGCTAAAAAGTTCCGTTAGTTCCAAATGAGATAGAATATCTATGTTCATACCAATTTTACTAGTGGGAAGGACAAGATCATCACTTCGGTGATACTGATCGCTGTTTACTTATAATATAAAGCACAGAAAAAAACCTCATTTAATCCTAAACATATTTAAGGGGGGAGGGGAATCTTCCCTGAAGTTTATAAAAATTGTGCTATTTAAAAAAGTCAGTCTACTACAATCTCTCTCTCTCTCTCCCCCTCTCTCTTTCTTGGGGGTGTATGTTTGTGTGTATGTGTCTATGTTTGCGTATGTGCACCTTTCATCCAGTGTTGACTCCTGGGGATTTCCTTGGCTAGTTCCTACAATTTTCTTGGCAAAATTTCAGAAGTGGTTTTCCATTGCTTCCTTATTCCTAAAGCTAAGAGAGAATGACTGGTTCAAAAATCACATAGCTGGCTTTGTGCCTAAGATGGGACTAGAATTTACAGTCTCCTGGTTTCTAGACTGCTTCTTTAACCACTACACCAAAGCTTTCTTGGTAAGATTCTAAAACATAGCTTTTCTCTTTTCTTGAACTCCTGTTCCTGGAACACTGGCATAATTTTTCACTTTTTTAATTCTGTGGCTTGTTAGAATGCTCAGTCTTTACTAAAAGTTATTTGGTTTGAGGGGGCAGATACCCCGAGGTTTTTATTTATCTTGGATTGTTTTGGAAGTCATTCTGGTATCTCTCTTTTGTTTCCCAGGAGACCTGTTCAGTCAGCAGTCACCACATGACTTGGCTGTTAGAAAAATGATTTCTAGTAGAAGCATTTTTTTCACATATCATTTTTCTATTTATTTATTTTTATTTATAACTAAATAATTAATTAAACTATTATCTAATGTAGGAACACATGAACACTCCACACCAAGAATTTATGCATGCTGAGTAGTACATGGACTTTGTTGCATGTTAAATTCTTCAATTTACATGAATTGATCAGCTGGAACACTTCCCGCACAGATTCCAGTGGAAGGAATTTAATTGTCCAATTATGCTCCACTTCCATTTCCAGAAACCTTGTAGCAGTTGCTCCTGGTGGTTTGTGCCCATTAATAGTCTCTTCTGAAAGTTATTTAAAGGATTCTGACCAGATACTGCATTATCCAAAGACAAGTAGATTGGATGACAGCCCGGAAGCATAGACCTCAAAAGAGTCCCCCCAAAAAACAACTGCAGAATCCAATCCTTTATTAAATTTGGTCACAAATAGTCCTCATTCCAGTTAATATAATCTTGTTATTCTGAGGATGACTAAACAGAAATGGAGAATAGTTATATATGTATATATTTTAATAAAACCCCTTCACATAGCATTTAATATGTTATGTGGAACTCAATAGGTTATAGTGTCATGTTTCATGGGCATCATATTTTTGATAAATAATATTAGACTTAAAATATGACCCAAAGAGTATATAGCTTGGATCCTTATGCATGTAAGTCTCTTTTTCTTTTATCTGTAGTTATTGAAAAAATTATCTTTCTGTCTTATGATCTAAAAGTGCTGAACTACAACATCTAACATAATAATGCATATTTCATTCTTAAACAAAACTTCCATATCCAAACATACAAATTACAATATTCAACAAATAATAGCTACAAGTTCTTCCTTTATTAATTCCAACAATCTACTTTTGCAGTTCCAAATTAGAAAAAAAAAGCTGAAATCTGGATAAAAGCAGTCTGTAAAAAGATTAAATTCCACAAGGAAATCTAAATTCGACCAGTTCGTTCTCACAGGGAGGGACTACTCAGGGTACCGTCAGTCAAATTATGCCGACTGGCGACTCCCAGGGGGAGGGACTTCTCTGTGAGGGCTCCAACCCTTTGGAATGAACTGCCCCCCGAGATACGAAATATCCCTGATCTCCGTGCTTTCCGCCGTGCCCTCAAAACTCTGATGTTCCAACAAGCGGGGCTAAACATATGAACATGTGAATGTTTTTAAAATGTTATCTAATTTTAGGTTCTATTTAATTGGGCCAAACTATGTTATAATAATAATTTTAATTAGCAATTTTATGATGTTTGTGTATCTATATTTTTCTTGACTGTACACCGCCTTGAGTCCTACGGGAGAAAGGCGGTATAGAAATATAATAAATAAATAAATAAATAAATAAATAAATAAATAAATAAATAAATAAATAAATAAATAAATAAATTCTGGTCTCACAAGTTCAAAATTTTGGAAACAACAGGGCATACTTCCCTCTCCTCCCATTTTTGAAAAGGCAAGGACATCCATAGGAAAGTGAAAAAGCAGCAGTCAGTTGATGGCTAAGTAAAAAATATATATTTTTACTATTTTGGGGGGAGTGTACCTTTGGGGATTATATTTGAGTTGCATTATTAAAGCTAAAACCTTATCAACTCAACTACTTATTAGGCATGACTGTGAGTTTACAGTATAGTTCTTGTGTGTTAAAAATATACCAAAATGTTATATTTCTAACATGGGCAAAAGGGCTCTGAGGCCTGAAAGTCAAAGAGATTTGGGGTCTTGAGTTGCCCAAATCTGAGCTACTGTCTACAAATCTTCCAGGGAGTAAACCCCAATTTTAAACCATGGAGAGAATAGAATGAATGGCCACATTACCTCACAAGAATTAAAGAGAAGCCCTGCTCTGCTCTATCTAGGCTAGTAGGCCAGTTGGATTGCTATCCAGCTTCCAGGTTATTTCTCAAAGAAATCATGCCTTCAGTGCCTAACTATATGATATCAGATGTTGACTGATGCTAAATGTCAATAATTCAGGTCATAGAAAATTGTTTTGTCAAAGAATTGCTGTATCTAGCCACAAAAGTAGATTTTGTGCAGATGCTGAAAAATTCCCACTTCCTTTAACTATTTCATAAATACTGTACAACATTTCATGCTTATTAAGCATAAACGGAACAACACCATACTTGCTTAATTTCATAGTGGGTTTCAGTGGGTTTAAGCATGCCAAAATGGTTTTTAATTTTTTTGTTTAATTTTTTTATTTCTATAGCTGCCATCTCAAGAAGCGACAGTATTATTATTTAGGTCGCATGCAATATTATGTATATAATAATTTGCTTCCCCTTTTGGTGAATTTAGTTGGTGTCTTTCCAAAGGGACCATTTTAGACATTCAAACTGGGAATCATAAGCTACTTCTTATCTAACAGTAAAGTACATATTTAATTGTTCCAAGCTTTAACAACAATTATTCTTTTGGGACCAGACTTCCATATGGATGGTATAACAGACAGTTAAATCATTATTTCAATTTGCCCTAAATGATTCCAGCGACTTTCCCACCTACTCACTGCAGAACTAACCATTATTTGAATCACAGATATTTATAGAACTTGCATTATTTTAGTATTTTAGTAGGCACATATTTCTATTTTGAAAGGAAACGGATGACTGCTGTTAGTTTCTGATATTCCTCAGTCACAAGCGGACATTTACCTGCTCAAGAAACAGTAACATGAAAACTTCAACCAGAAAAGGGGTAAAAAGCCTAACTGAAACAATGGCAATTTAAAAATCAACAGTCAATTCAGCTACATTTTCTATATACATAGACATAGAATTTCTAACTCCAATATCTGTCTCTTTGACAGGCAATATGCCTCTTTTAGTACAAGACACTTAGATAAACATAACATCTGTCAAAAGCTGCAAAAGATTTAAGGGAAGTATGTACAATTTGGTTAGATATGCTAAATATGTTCAGTGTGTTACCAGTCTCAAAAACATAACACTTTTTCTTTAGAAAAGACGTAATAGATGAAGATTCTTAATTTTAATATATCTTTTAAGTTCCTTTCACAGTTATGCATACCTACTTTCAGGGCAAAAGGCAAATTAAATAAAGACTAGGCAGTGTGATGTCAACAGGCTCTATCTTGAAGTCCAAAAGAATCCCTGTCATTCTCCCTAATCCCCAGCTTCATTTATTAAACAATCCTTTAAATTTTCAATAAAATATGGAAAGCTGGTATGCTCCTAAACAGAAGCACAACCATTATGATCGTCTTTATTTACAAAAATATTCTCAGCTGTAAATGGGCCTATCCGGGAATTCCACAACAATAACAGTTGAATATGTGATACAGTGGACCTATAGTGGAATTATTAGCCTTTATTCCAAATGGCACTGATTCCCTGGTATAGATGGGATTCTAAGTCTATTTAAGTTATAACTGAAAAGTATCCCGTCTGTTGCTTGAAACTATTAAAATAGCATATGATTAGATCAAAGTCATGTGTGTAAGAGAAATTTCCAGATCAGTCTGCATCTTTAATGTACTGATTCACCACATGTCCTTTGTTTTGAGGGGATGTAATATTGGCTTGTTTTAAGAAGACTCTAAATTAGAGATCCTAGCTTGCAAAGTATAGTAAGAGGATTATGAGGGTGTAAACTAGTCTTTGCTTACACTTATGGCATCCTGTTCAAAATGTGCCTTAAATGACTGGTATTGAACTTACTATTAGCAGAGAAACGCTACATGTGTCATTGGTATGACTAAACTGAGAACCTGGTTTTCCTTGTCTTCTATCTTACTAACAAACATGATATTAAAACCTTAATAGAGTATGAGGGATGGTGGAAGTATAATTGCTAGGGCCAATCCATTTGTTTATTTAATGGAAGATAATGATTTGGAATGTAAGGGAAGTCAATGATAAACAGTGTGAATTAATTAAGTGAAATGAAATAAATAGGAAAGGTATTTAAATTGTATGCCTGTAAAACTAAGAGAAAGGAAGACAGAATAGCTCTTAATGAACATGCTGATCTTGTGGGTTAAGAGCTAATGAATTAGAGCCCTGGATGCATTTAATTATGAATTATGAAAGGACTAAATTATATGGCAAAAGGTATGATCTAGAGCAGTGGTTCTCAACCTTCCTAATGCTGCGACCCTTTAATACAGTTCCTCCTGTTGTGGTGACCCCCGCAACCATAAAATTATTCCTAAGACCATTGAAAATATGTGTTTTCCGATGGTCTTAGGCGACCCCTGTGAAAGGGTCGTTCAACCCCCAAAGGGGTCCCGACCCATAGGTTGAGAACCACTGATCTAGAGACTGTTCTGCATGTGCCTGATAGCAGATACCTATAAGTGGGTGGTAACTGCATGTTATGGCTCCAGGAAATTGTCATAAGAGATAGAGTTAGGTTTCAGGGAAAATTATGCAACATTCTGACTTAATGAGAGCTGGGGAATACATTCCATTCCTTGACATGAATGAACAGATGGGAATGAGATGAGGGGCTATAGAAAAAGTGACTGGACCTTTTGGAGACTGAGAAATGAATAAGATTAGCAAACAGTTTAGAAAATATCTGATTAGAAAAAAACATTTTTTTAAAAAAACAAGTGGTTTACATTTACATACTTCTGTAAAGAAATGGATATAAACTTACAATCATGACTGGTTGATAATGGAAGATTGAGAGAATTGGCAAAGGATACAAAGTTAAGTTCTCAAAGAGAGACAGACTGTTTTTTGGTAATATCTTGTGAAAAACGGTAACAGAGGAAAAGCTATGAAAGAAAGTAGAATGATTATAAAAAGAGAAACTTTAAAACAGAATGATTATAAAAAAGAGAAACGAACCGACAATGTTATTTTAATGGAAGTAAAAAAAAATTGTTTTGAAACAAAGAGTGAATGGAATTAAAAAAAAATAAAAGTAATGGAGTAATGGAGTGATTTGTGATAAAACTGAAATGAGGGAGTCTTGGAAAGAATATAACAAAGATGTGTATGGGAATGATAATAATATGTCAAAAGGTAGTGTTGCAATAAATGGCATAAACTTTAGTATCCAAGAAGAAATTGAAGAGCATCTTGAAAAGGCTCAAATAGTGTAACCAGAAGAATATGAAAAACTGGATGTGGTTTGCTGATGGAGTTGCAGTGTGACCGTTTCACTTCTTGAATAAGGTGACCAGACGTCCCGCTTTTGGCGGGACAGTCCCGCTTTTGAGCAATTTGTCCCGCGTCCCGCGGCGTTTTAAAAAAGTCCCGATTTTTCATTCTGCCTCCTGGTTCCCGGCTGCCTCCTGAATCCCCGCTGATGGCTAGAGGGAAAAAACCTGTTTAAACTCTTGCCGCGGGGCTTCAAAGGGCTGCCCTACGTTAATTAGCTCGGCTTCCCCCTCTCAGCTGATTTGCACAGGGCTCTGCTCTTGCTAAATTGCTCAGTTTTTTTTTCCTCTTTGTGCAAACCAAGCTCAAAACGAAACTGAAAGTAAAACAGGCTGTTGGCTTTGCGGTTTGCTTGCAACGTTGGAAAATTAGGCAGCAGATTTATTTTCCTTTTCCTCACCAAAAAAGGTAAGTGCAAACAATGGAAAATTATTTAGGGCAAAAGAGGAGAGTTCAAGATTTTAAAACACAAAAGAAAAAAAAGCTCTTTTTAACTAGGGAATTGTAATAATTGAGATATTATTAATTGTATACTGTGTTGAAAGCAAAAATGGTTAAGTTGTGGTTTGGAGGAATATATGGGGGAAATTATTTGGTTTATTATTATTGGTAAGTATAATTAATTGATTTGTAAGAAATTGGATTGCATGGAAATAATTGGAATATTCATGTTCATATTGATTAATATACAAAAAAGATAGTTATATAACTAATTGATTTATATTAAAATGTTGAATTTGTATTAAACAACTGTATTACATAATTACATAATTAACCAATGTGAGGATGGATATAAAAATAGATGACAATGGGAAGGGGTATAAAATAGAATAGAAGGGAAAAATTGAATTTGATTAAGATTAGAGATGAGGATGAAGGGTAAAATTGTTTTTTTAAAAAAATAGATGAGGAATAAATATGGCAAAAAGGAAATATAGAAATTGTAAATTTAATTGAAATGACTAAACACTGTTTAAATTTGTGAACCAGCCAAATATTCTGTTCAAAGAAAATACATTGTATGTATGTGTGTTTCTAATTATTGCTATTTATTCATATTTGTTCTCTTTTATTCTTTAAAGTTTAACAATTCATTCTTTATCTTAATATCTTTATATTTGTTTGGGGTTGGCTTTCTTCCCTTTCATCTTTTTTATTGTACAGCAATCTTTCTCCTCAAACCTACCACCTCTCTTTTCTTTCCTTCTTACTTTCTCTTCCCCCCCTTCTTCTCCTCCCTACTTCCTCTTCCTTTCTCCTTCTCCTCCTCTCTTCCTCCCTCTCTTAACTGTCACTCCTACTCTAATCTCCCTTCCCTTCCTTCATCCCTCTCTTGGTGTATCCTTTTATGCATATGGACTACTCAGAGGGCTGAAAAAGTTATTTTTGACTGGTCCTCGCATTTTTGACCAGTCCTCGAACTTACGACTGTCCTCACATTTTAGGTTTTTGCCCTATCTTGTCACCATGGTGAAGAGAAGCAGTTGTGAAATGAGTGACATGGTTGTTAAGAATGCTGCACGGGCATAAATGTGAGGATGGTCATAAGTGTGAGGACCAGTCAAAAGTGTGAGGACCTGTCAGAAATGACTTTTCAGCCCTCTGAGTAGTCCCTATACACACAGCCATGGCCACCCGGTCACATGACCAGCTAGCCACGCCCACCCAGTCACATGGCCTCCAAGCCACGCCCACACAATAAGCCACGCCCACAATGGTGTCCCTCTTACCAATGTTAAAATCTGTTCACCTTACCCTATACACATAGCCATGGCCACCCGGTCACATGACCAGCTAGCCACGCCCACCCAGTCACATGACCAGCTAGCCACGCCCACAAAATAAACCACGCCCACAATGTCCCTCTTTACCAATGTTAAAATCTGGTCACCTTATTCTTGAACAAACAGTGCACTTGTACTTGGTTGCTGGAAGAATGTGTTTATTGTTCCCTCAAGCAAAGGAGAACATGGGGGATTGGTTTGTTAAGAATGCTAGCAAGCGTCTGGCAACATTCTGCTTGAAAAGGTTGAAGAAATGACAATGAATTATAATGTTTTGCACAATATAGAGCTGAGGTATGGTTGACAAATGTGATACAAATGATATATCATAAAGCATGCACAAGAATAAATTGAATGCTTTGCAAATGGTTGCCACTGAGCTGGAAGTAAGACAAAGGTGTCGGATGCTCCCTTGGTTGTTTAAGGTATCTATGGATAACATTACAAGGAATACTTCAGGCAACATCCTGAATTATGGCTTTGAATAACTCCTGAGTTAAGTGGTAATTGTCTTTTCTTTGGAATGCCTAATTGCTTAACTTTTAAGGAAACAAGCAAATGGATGATATAACAAATCAACCTAGAGTTCTCGCTGGAGGCAGAAATATTATTTTGCATACATTTGTGAAGGCCTTGTTCTCTTGAAAAGTCCACTTGTTGAGAAAGGTGGAAAAAAAAGAAGAAAAGGATGATCAGTAGCAAAATACATGGACTCAATTACAATGGTGAAGGGAACCTGAAGCACGCTAGAGAAAGTCTATGCTAAGAGTCACCACCAACTAGATTGCATATAATTAATCACACCTACACATTTTTCTTCTTGGCTTTTGTTATTTGTCTTCAAAATAATCCTACAAATAATCATTTAAAATTAAGATAGTTGCTAATCCATCCAATGCAGTTTTTACATTGCTTACTCCTCCTCGTATTTTTATAAAAGTTAAAATAAACCAAAATCTCTTGTTCTTGCTGATATAGCCACATACATTTTCTCTTCTTTCCTTCCTATTAGCATAAGGCAATCTGTTAGAATTTAATTTTGTGAATAAAATAAATAGGGAAGTCTGCAAATTAAGTTATTCATATCAGCAGTTTCTGTGTAAGATCTCCTTTAAATTATCTGAATGTTAGAAAAATCAAAACATTTTGCACAAATTAGTTTCAGTAGAAATAAGTATGTGAGAGTAGGTACTTTTAATTTGCATTGCAAATCCCTTTGTGAAAAATATTTGTGATGGAAAGAATATACAAATGCTTTAAATAAATTAATATGTAAATTTAATCATCATATGGTATATTAGAAATTCAATCATTTTGTTTTAAATAATGTTTACCTAGCGGTAATGTGCAGGTTAAACTAACATGTTTGTGATTATAAAAGTGCTAAATTTATGCAGCGTTCTATAATTATTTTCCAACTTGTTATAAAATGGAAAACACCTGGAACAGTTTATTTTTCTTACAGGCTTCTAACTGTAAAAGAACAAAGGGAACGAGAATAAAACAGAATCAGTGTGAAATTATTTGTCCTCATTATTCATTCAAAGCAGAAGACCCAGTGTTAGTGTTCACTTAAGGATAAAGGTAAAGGTTCCCCTCGCACATATGTGCTAGTGGTTCCCAACTCTAGGGGCAGTGCTCATCTGTTTCAAAGCCGAAGAGCCAGCACTGTCCGAAGACGTCTCTGTGGTCATGTGGCTGGCATGACTAAATGCCAAAGGTGCATGGAGCACTGTTACCTTCCCATCAAAGGTGGTCCCTATTTTTCTACTTGCATTTTTTACGTGCTTTTGAACTGCTAGGTTGGCAAATAACAGGAGCTCACCCCATCACGCTGCACTAGGGATTCGAACTGCTGAACTGCCAACCTTTCGATCGATAAACTCAGTGTTTTAGCCACTGAGCCACTGCGTCCCTATTCTTAAGGATATAACTATCCAATTCAACACATTTATTGGTTTCTATACTGAACCAAGTTTGGGCAGGAAGCTATATATTCACTATTGTCTTAACTGCATGTTTTCTATAAACACAAGGTTGAAGGTGAAGACAGCTTATGCCACATGATTCATCTACTCTTTTCCCCCCCAAATTTCTACACAATGGGTGACAGATGACAGCAGGTTTTAACTTCAATATCTGCTAAAGTAAATTATGGTCAAAAAGCAGTATTTTACACATCATACATTTCTTTGGAATTTGCCTAGCCTAGATTAGGTATTTTTATATTCCACTGATTATAGTTAAAGGTTAAACATAGGGATACCTTTGTCTGAATGGAAACAATTAATATTTTAGCTATTTCAAATTGATTTTGCTTGAATGACAACATGTACTATCACAGATATGAAATTCCTCACCTCTCCCGTCCACCCAACCCCCCCTTTTTTTCTATTTCTTTTCAGATTCCTGGCTCTGGTTGTCTGTTCTGCTGAATTACCACACCCCCCCACTTTCCTTTCACTTATCAAGTCCATATGTACAATAAGTCTCCTTCTACCTTCCTTTTTCTTCTCACAATTCAGATTGGCCCAGTTAATAACAAGCCAACATTCTTAGATCTAGATGAACTCAGATAAGGTGAATTAGTCAAGGATTCTTAAAACCAAATCAAATCAGCCATTCATTTTCTGTGACAGATAATCATTTTGTTCTGCTGTACTTTGGATTTTTGATACTAATTAAAATCAATTTAGTAAAGTACTTTAAAAGGTATGAACAACATCATATACAATATAAGCATATAAGTAACTGCCAATGGCTGGACAGATTTCCTTATTGTGCATAAGTGACATTTAGAAATTAAACCACTGCAAGTTAGACACTTTGTTCCAGACAACAGAGTCTTTATATAGGGTGTAAATGCTTATATATTGAACTGGGCAATATGAACAATGTAGGGATCTTTCTGATGACCTGGTTGCACTGCTGGATCCCTACCTGAACTTCTGAATCTGATTTCTGGATTGGTGCCACAGTCGCTTTGCTGTTTGGTGTTAGGAGCTCAATACAGGGAGAGTTCAGGAGTTCATGGCTTTGATAGGGCTGGTGGTAGTGGTGGTAGTGGTAATGGAGAACATGTGTTGTTTCATGGTATCAACAGTATGATATCATTCAATTCTAAATTGTTACCCAACCTATGCAGGACGTTGTCAATGTCTCATCCCAGTGTCTGAAAAACGTTGAGGCCTAAATAGGCTAAAGCAAGCAAAGTGGAGCTGTAGTTTGTGCACTAAAATGCTTCATCATCTCTAATGTTATCTCTTGACAAGATGGCACAGAAATAGGTCTGGAATGCAAAGTTCTTCCTGGACATGTAACTTCTGCTGAATGGGCAAACTGAGACTATGGCCAAGGGCCCTTTGCCTAGCTCCCACTGCTGCCTGAGTTCTGGCCATATCTGGTGCAGAAGCACCTCGCAATAACTTATACCTTCACAAATTCTCATTTGGATTACTGCAATCTGCTTACAAGGCAGTAGAAGATCACTCAGATACTACAATTAATGTAAAAGGCAGAGACACACTGGCTGGTTCTCATTGCCATGAATAACTCATGCCAGCTATAGGACTATCATCCACTTTTCATTGGCTTCTGAGTGCAATTAGAGTTTGGTCTGAATCTATTAAATCCTATTGGATTGGCATTTAGGTACTTTCAGGAATTGCCTTCTGGAGACAGAGGAAAACCATCTAATCTGTTAACAAGACATAAAGTGGGTTTATCATGATCAGACTTGCTCTCCTTTTGTTGTTTTTCTGGAAGTTACTATAAATACAACGTTTCCAAAGCATTTGGAAAGAGATGGGATCCCATCTATGTTTAGTGTTTAGGATATTGTGCGGTTCCACTATACTTCATCTATATGACACAGACATTTATTTTTTTATTTTATTTCTTACTGTGGACAGTTTAGCTGCATTGCTGTGGATATTTAATATTATTATTAAACTGAATAAATTGTGGTGATGTTAAAATAATTAATAAATAATTAACGTGTCTGCCTCCGTGTATACACACACACACACACATATACATACAGTATATACATATATATATGTGTGTGTGTGTATGTGCATATATATGTGTATATATATATATATGTATATGTATGTATGTATATGTATATATTTTTACACATACCTGCCATTCATGTATGTATGAAATAAAATAATTTTTCTTACGTCAATGTGAATTTTTTTCTTGTATGAAAAGAGCCTAGATCACAAACTCAATACTTTCCAAAATTTTTAAATAAGGAAGTGCAGCCCTTAAAATGGACTGTTAGACTACTCTTATAAGATTTCCCAATGAATTTAATTCATCTAAACCTTTATAGATATGTCTAAAGCTCTGTTTTTGAATGCTTTGGCTTTTCTATGCCCAAGACACACAGTGAGAAAAGCTGGAAGTGGTGATGGTGTAGAATGAATATAAGAAATAGGTGAGAAATACATGTTGATCATAAATCTGAAATTAAAATCATATTCCATGTAATTATGAAATAAAACAAAAAGTGGATGTAATCACACAGTTGCTTTTAAACAGCTGAAGCATTAAGTGGCATATAATAATTGACCAAGACAAGTTTTGTTCAGCTAAAAAATATTGTCTGTACCTAGCTCTTCTTCTGGCGTGCCAGGAAAACTGATCCCCGCCTTGAGGAGGTCACCACCGTCTTCCTCTGAAAAGAAAGAAAAAGGTCAAGAATATAGATATTTTCAAGACTCACAAATAGGGGATAATACACTTTAAAAAACAACAACAGTATCTCTTAAATAGTTTGATGGGACATTCTGGGAGTTGAAGTCCATACATCTTAAACTTGCTGAGGTTGAAGAAAGTGTTTTTTTTTTGTTTGTTTGTTTCAGTCTTCATTTTCCTACTTAAAACTGTGAATGTTTTCCTAATATCCCTTCCTAATATGGGTAGTCCTCAAATTATGACTTGCTGCTTAGCAATTGTTTGAAGTTACAACAAACCTCAAAAAGGCTATTTATGATCCAGATTTGATGTTCCGATGGCTGGTCCCCACCAGTGCAGTCACATAGTTGCATTTTGGGCACTCGGCAACTGGTCTACATTAAAGCCATTTGCAACATCCTATGGTCATGTGACTGTAATTTATGATCTCCCCCCCGAAAATGGTATTTCCAGCAAAAAAACAGATCCTAGCAATCAATGGGTTTATTAAACGACTGCAACATTCATGTAACAACCACAGTATTCACTTTATAACCATCATGCTTGCGAAAAAACACTGCAAAAAATGATGCAAAATCGGGCATGGTCACACGATTACTTTAATGTCTGACATGGTTTACAATCAGAATTGCAGGTTCACTTATGGTCGTAAATTGAGGACTACCTGTTCTTCATTATGTCAATTACTTTAACACAAATAAAAGTTTTGAACTGGTTATCTAAGCTTCCCCCTGCTTCAATAATTCCAGTTTTATTTTATTTACAGAACAATTTTTTTTAAAAAAATATTTATTGCATTAACTAACAGTCTGTCTTACCTGGATTTTTCATCATTTATAAGTTTCATCAAATAAAAAGATGCCTTTTTTAGTTCTGATAACTTATATTTTTTCAATATATTGTAAACTATGAATATTCTTAGTCACCCAGGTCATGGTTGTCCCAAAGGTGTTTTTTCAAAGGCAACTGGACTTTCTTTGTTTTTCCTTGAAGATGTTTTGCTTCTCATCCAAAAGAAGCTTCTTGTGAAAAAGTATCTTTGGGACAATTAATTTTAGTATTATGATCTTCACCTAATTTATTTCAGTTATTATAATTTTAGATGAGAATATAAATATAAAGAACTTTCTGTAAGATTTCAATCCAATGCTTCCATTTTTACAGATTATATATTCAAGATTAAAGTCATGATAATGAAATAAGATGCCTTTGTATAAATATACAAAAGGATGAAGGCTATTGATTAGCACATTGTAAGCCACCCTGAGTCTCTGGAGAAGGGCGGCATATAAATCAAATTTAAAAAAAAAAAATTCTCAAACTTGAGATATTTTGGTTTATGAGCTCCACAGTCTCCAAATAACATGACAACCTAGGGGTTGGGGAAGATTACCCATCTAAATCTCTTTTTTTTTTCTTTAAGCAGTTAGCTAGTTTTAAATAATATGTACCCTGTTCCCTGAAAATAAGACTTTCCCAGATAATAAGCCCAATTGGGCTTTTGAGCACATGCACTAATAATGTGAATGATGTAGGAATAGTACAGGATCAGCTATATGAACACTGAAGGACCCTCTTTATTCACATTATTATAAAGAAAGAAATGTGCTTGTTTAGAAATTACACTAAGTCAGCTAAATTCCATTCTTGGTAATATATCTTCTGAGGGGCCTATCTGTCAAGGTTGCAGAGACATCCATCTGAAACAAAAAGTTAATTATTATCCAAAAGCAATCATGAATCTACGCATCAGCAGTTACAGAATTGAGGAAGGTTGTTTAGCTAATAATCTCATTAACTAGGAAATAATGAAAGAATTTAGTAATTAGAAAGTGTCAATTATAATGTAACAAATGTATGTTAACCATATATGGAAAACTGCTGTGCTTGCAAAATCCTTTGTCTTGAAGATGTATAAAGGCAGTTGTATCAGAGCTCTTCTTTGTTCAGAACTGCAGATACAAATCTGGTTCTGAAACTGCGCAATAAAGCTGTCTTTAGCTGACCCAGGAATGTTGTTTGGTCCCATCATTCCATAACACTAAAAATACCCCCCCCAAAAAATAAGCCCTCCCCAAAAATATTTAAATGCATGCACAGCTGGTCCCCACCATTTCCTCTGGTTAGGGTTAGGGAGACAGAGCTGGAAATCAAGTAAGATGGCAAGAGGATCCCCATCTTGTTCCACATGCCCCAAAATAATAAGACCTCCTCAAAAATAAGGCCAAGTGCTTATTTTGGGGTTCAAAAAATATTATACAGAGTCTTATTTTCGGGAAAACATGATACAAGAACAAATGCTACTTCATATAGATTTGATACTGGCTAAGACCGGTTCTAAAGGTCTCAGCTAGCATACTTAAGACAGCAACAGTAGGAATGATTGTGCCAAACTTGTGCACAGTTGAAAAGTTTTCAGAGAAGATTTGACTTTTTCTATATAAAACTATTCAATTCACCGTGCACCATAAATTGTGTAACTACCTGGAAGACTAACATGTTAATATAATGAATTTTCTAAGAAGTGACAGGTATGTATATTTAAATAAAATCTTGGAGAGGCCCTGGACAATTACAATTAAATGCAAACACAAATCAGACAGTTTCCATAGAGATGAGCTCATGTGCTTGTCTACATGTTATACTGAAAGAATCTCTAAGTTTATTTCCTCACGTAAATTACAACAATAACAGAAAGATGCCATAAAGAAAGTGAACTTTTAAAATAGTGCTAAACTGAAGTAAAGGAAAAAGAGTTTTTTTTTTTTAAAAAAATGGAGAAATGCAAAGTGATAGAGGCCTAGTGCCATGGATTGACTACTTTAGCCTCTCTTCTCTCTTTTTAAAATGAAAACAAAAAGTAAATAACCTCACAGGGACCCTCTTCAACAAATGTAATGAAGACTTCACAGTTTCCTTAACAATAACAATTGCTAAAAGGAAAACATATTTTATATTTATTGCAATAAAAATAGGCCCAGTTTCCCTTGGCCAACAAACATATCAAATTCCATTCTATTTAATGAATGGTTATGGTTAGTACATGCAAGCTCCCAAAATGCACATAGGCTTTTACTTAAGCCATTAAAATAATTTTTTTAAAGAGAATCATTACACTGAAAGAAAAAGTACAGCTGTTTGCTTTGCTGTAATGTAAGATTTAAATAAAAGGAACGGGTAATTTTACTGGTCTTTTCAGTAATTGTGCTTTTCACAGACCATTGCACCCTAGAATGTTTTCCTATTATTCCTATTTGGACATTATCATGATTATTTTTATCATGTGCCCACAATAAACCAGAGCAGGGGTAGATTTCAAAACCCGTCGCTACCGGCTTGCTTGCGTACACGTGGCACTTCTGCACATGTGCAGACACTTCTGCGCATGCGCAGAAGCGTCTGGGCGGATGGGCGGAGCCTCCCACAGCTGCTGCTACCGGTTCGCCCAATCCGGGGTGAACCGTTAGCAACCCCCACTGAACCAGAGGGATTACGTATTTTTTCTCTCATTTTTTTAAAAAAAAACAACCTTCTCCGATGTTCTATTGTAATCTGAACTATTTTTTTCTACATCACCCCTGTTAACTGCTGCAGAAGATCAGATTAACTCAAGAGACCACTATAAACAACTTTCTGCTTCTTTACGTCCCAAAAGTAAAATAGAAAGATGGTTTCTTTCTTTATTTTTTTTACTTCCCAAGAGTGAAAATGTCGAGGTTATACCTTAAGGAACTCATGGTTGTAGTCAGCTGTTAACTAAGAAAAATTTCAGATTGGTTGACTTTCAATCCATACATAGAGTTAGAAATGGAAGTTTTCCACTGACATTACCCTGGGGCCTTAGCATTTTGTCCCTGGAAGAGCAGGAAGGCCCTAGCTTTGGATTTGCTGATCACCACAACAATTACTTTACAGAATACAATACAAAAAAAAAAAAAAAAAGTCAGACTTCAGTTTCAATGCAGTCCCTCTACTAATTTATCAAAGGCTGGGTTTCCTCTCCCAAGCAACTTAAAGAGAAGAAACAGCTTCAGGAGAAAGTCAAACAAGAGGTCTCTTTGCAAGGAAAAAACAGAGGAAAAATAACTTCAAACCAGGGGTGAAATGCTCCCGGTTCGGACTGGATCGCCCGATCCAGTAGCGATGGTGGCAGGTGGTTTGGAAAACCGGTAGCAAAAATCCCTGCACCCCCCCCCCAGCCCAGCTGAGCCACACAATTATCAGAGACTTTTTTTTTTACTTTTAAAAGCATTTTTTCTACAACCTCTTCCAATGAAAAAATGCTTTTAAAAGTAAAAAAAAAAGCCTCTGATGATCGCACGGCTCAGGTGGGATCATCAGAGGCTTTTCAAAGCATTTTTTTTGCAACCTCTTGGCTGAAGAGGTGGTAAAAAATGCTATTATTACTATTTCATTTATTAAATGAAAAGTCAGGTATTTATTAAAAAATACTTCTCTGCCGATCAGGCAACTCAGCTGGGATCATCAGAGAGGTATTTTTTTAAAAAAAATACCTCTCTGCCAATCAGGCAACTCAGCTGGGATCGTCAAAGAGGTATTTTTTAAAAAATACCTCTCTGCCAATCAAGCAACTCAGCTGGGATCGTCAAAGAGGTATTTTTTAAATCCCAGCTGAGTTGCCTGATCGGCAGAGGCTTTTCAAAGCATTAGAAAAAATGCTTTGAAAAGTTAAAAAAAAAAAGTTGACCACGCCCACCCAGTCACATTACCCCCTCCACCAAGCCACGCCCACAGAACCGGTAGTAACAAATTTTACATTTCACCCCTGCCTCAAACACAATATGGGTCTATGTCTCCATCTTCATGAAATGGCTTTTGTGGCAAATTTTCTCTTTCACACAGAAAGTTCAAAAATGGTTTCCAAATAACCACTAAGCTATTTACATTCTTGTCTGTAATTAATATTGAATTATATTCTCAAGAACTGGAATTTGCCCTATTAAGCCTACTATTTGGCAAAGAGAATTATCTGCGTAGAAGGAAGGAAATTTGCAGTCCTGATATTAAAGAATACATTCAAGAACTGTGTCATTAATCTTCTGCCTAATCTAAGGCTGGGCAACTATGGTTCCTTTACGTCATGTGGACTTCAACTCCCAGAATTCCTGAGCCAGCTGGACTTCAACTCCCAGCATGGCTGGCTCAGGAATTCTGGAAATTGAAGTACATAGGTCCTAAAGGGACCTTAGTTGCTCACCCCTGGCCTAATCAATCTTTCTTGAAGTCACATTATTGCAATGGCCAAAGTTCATCCACTATGTGTCAAATTTTGTTCATAATTTTTATATACTGAAATTACCTTAGTTTTATTGCAAATCTTTTGATAGTTACATGCAAAAATGCCTTAGAATAGAATTTCATTTTAACCTGTCAGCGCTATTGAGATTAGAAAAAGTGATGGTTAGTGCACTTTTTAAATAACAGCGTGATTGTCCTTCATTTTAGTTACTGCCAATTTCACGTGGTTGTGTTCTTCTCTATGAATATTGCTATTATGTGTTCCTAGATATTCTCTTAAACTGATATTATTTATCTTCTGAATATATACATGTATATATATGACTCTGTGTCTGTGTGTTTTCTTCATCTTCCAATATTTTATTCAAAGAAAAATATGCTTATATGCAATTTTATTGTCAATTAAATTCTGCATATAAAGATAAGTAATGTGTTCTGAGTATAATTGAATGTTAGATATTACTGCTAATCACTGCCTTTATCCTGCTAAAGTAAATTGAACATCTTCCTTGTCTTGCTATGAGCATTCTAAACCTATGGTAATTTAGGAAACAATATAGAGCAGGAACACTTACACAGCTGGTAAAACATTCCTGTATATCTGTAGCATGTCAGCAATGGCACAATTAAATGCTATTACTTTAAAAGCATAATTTCTGTCTACAATATATTTTAGTCTGTTTATTTGAGGACAGTTAAATAGGCCACAATTTATTGAAAACAGGATTCACAAGCCTTCAAAGCACCACTTTTCGTTTACTAAATGCCAGTCAAATTTAATTCCATTCATACAAAGTTTTATGACACACTGGGAAGCTTTATACGCTACTACAGTGTAACAGAAAAGTAATTTGAGTGATCCCTTTATTTTATATCTAACAAAAACAGGAAAGTATTACTATTTTGATAAGTAATCTAATGACATGTCATTTGCACTGAACATAATGATTTCCATTTGATTTCATCCAATTTCAAAACTAATTTTCTTATTGCTGCTGTTTGCAGTAACTAAAAATCAACTATGCTGTATCAAACTATGGATGTTTATCTTACACCAATGCTCCTATTAAATAATCTGCTTTTTCTCACTATGTTTAAAAGCTCTCTGCTGTGATTCAGGTGATACTCAACTGTTACTAACAAAAATCAAGCAGCTGAAAAAGTGAGAAAGGTGAAGAAGAATTGGACTATACCAGAGGTGTCAAACTCGCAGCCTGTGGGCCGGATGCGTCACATGCTGGCCCTGCCCCCATCCGGTTTAGTGAAGGGGAAAAAAATCCCAATATGTCATATGACGCTGCCCTGACGACGTGACTTTGACACTCCTGGACTATAAACTATTCAGAAGAATATGCTTTAATAGAAAGTCACGTAATATTATCTAGGAATGGTTAAGTTCCATACAAACATTCAGTCGTGTTCGTTCTTTTGATAATCAAACACTGATTTTTGACATGTATTCATTTTCAGAGTGTTTTTTCTTGTAGTACTACTCATACATTATGTAGGACATAGGGGAATAACTAAAGGCTGGTTGTAGATTTTCTCTGATTTATCCCTTTTCCTTTTATAATAATGCAGGAAGAAACTCCATGCAATTTCAACTTGTTTGTATTATTTCACATACCTCCATTTATATTATCACACTCTTAAAAAGTTGTTTAAACAAGAAATGTGGAACAATGTTGAAGGGAGACTCTTCTGAATTTCTTACAATTCTTGTAGCAGCCTTGGAATGAAACTTCTTACATTTGAGGAAAAGGGAAGATTCCCATACACACCCTCCCCACTAACCTATAAGCTATAACAAAAATCCTTGTGCGACCAGATAGATGCAAATAATGTCCTAAATCATGGCAAAATATTAATCAAAAGCACTTCAACAGCTATGCTGAGAAAACTACACAATGTGATTTTCTGTGAAGGAGTTTTGCTCCTGTATTTTTCTCTAATTCCAAGGAACTTAAAACTGTTTTCAGAAATACAGAAATATAATTTTTGTATATTTAAATGGATAAATACTTCTTTTAACTTTAATTGGTAACATGAGTGACTTCTGTGTCACCTTCGGGCACTTTATTAACAACCTTGAGGAGGGCATTAGGTAGGCCTCTATGTACCCATTCATGCTAGAATAATATAACCACTGTTTACAGACAAAATAACCGGACTGCATTATTTTTGCTTGCATGGCAAGGCCCCTCCCCTCACCCCCAGAAAAAAAAAATGGTGGAATCCTTTCCAGAAAAGGATAAAACCATTTGAAGTGGCAGACTAGAAATGTTTTATAGATTTCATTACACTTCCATAGCCTTTCATTTCTCAGCTATTGTTCGGAGCCTTCTCTGTCATTCTATGAGGCCTTGCAAAAGCACCTTGGAAATAGAATGAGTATCAAGTGATGCAACAGTTGCCATGGAGAAGCTGTGAAGTTTTCTTTATATTGCACTGAATGTCAGAGAACAGCAGAACACAGTAGTTGTACAACTTGCTAGCAAACAAGCAACTGCCAATCAGAGACTGCAATCATGGTAATTAAAAAAAATAAGAGTAAATGCTCTTCACTTTTTAGAGGTATTCTTTGTAATTATTTCCAGAATTAAAGCCTAGGGAGTGGAATTTCTAAAATATGAATTGAAACATGCAATACTCAAAGATGCATATTAAGTTTAAGCAATATTATTTTTGTGCTATCACAAAAGTTATTCAGTAAATATCTACAGGAGGAAAGTGGTCCTTTTCGTTGCAGGATTTAAATCTCTAGCTCACAAAGCATCTCTTGTGCTTTGCTAATATTTCCCTAATCATACACATAGAAATATACACAGAGACAACTAAATAGTTAACCAGATGAGCTTCAACTGTTTTCTGTAATGATAACGTTACAGTTGACAGAGAGTCTTAAGAAATAGAAAGGCATACATAATTATGAATAATTTATAGCCCAAGAACAAGTAATACATCAGTTCTTATGAAAAGTCAACTTCGTATTTGACATTTCTTAGGGCTAGAGTTGTTAAATGTTATGTATGGGTGCTACCACTCTCATAAACTCCATAGATGGCATTCGTGAAACTTTAAATTTATTTAAAAAATTAAATAGCTGAAACATTGCAAGACTGACAAATCTTGCAAGATTTCAATAATGTATTTAATTATTTTATGTATTATTTAACCTGACTTTATTCCTTTTATAAATAAATCAAGGCAGCGAACATACCTAATACCGTTTCCTCCTCCTCCTCCCCCCAATAACAAACCTATGAGGTAAATTGGGCAGAGAGACCGAGAGATTAGCCCAAAGTCACTCAGCTGCCTTTCATGACTAAAATAGGACTAGAACTCACAGTCCCCTGCCTTCTAGCCTGGTGCCTTAACCACTAGACCAAAAATAGCTTGAAAAAGATGGGAACATGGAAACCTCATAAGAATTCAGATGCATAGATTATCATGTAATTTCATGTAATTTCAACATCATGTAATTTCAAAATCATGTAATTTCAACAATCATCAAAGATTTCAGCATTCATATCTGAAATCAGTGAGGTTGGGGGTAAGATCAAAATATTTCACCATTTTGAAAATTTTCAATCACCTCCTCATTCTGATCATCTGCTTCCTTGAGCATTAAAAGATTGCAGTTTTTTGTCTGAAAGGGAACAATAAATATTAGGACATCCTGCTGAATCATTCAATGAAGTTGTCTACTTTTAAAATATAAAGAAATTAATAGTAGTAATGGTATGTTCTGTTCTCACATGACAAGAATTTTATGACCTACATTCAGAAGAAAAATTACCAGAGAGTGTATTCCACATTTTTAACTGATCTCTCTTAGGTATCAGGAATAAAAACTGTTTGAAATGGCCTGTTAAATTGACCTGTTCAATTAGAGAAAAGGCAATATCTACATTTATTGGTGATTGGAACCCCTTGCATAAAAAAAGAAAAAAAACACATGAACTTAAGATTCGTGGTTTTAATGATTAGATATAATAGATTACAGAAAGAAGAAAGTCATGATGTAACTTTAGGGAGAGGTTAAAATATATTTGTAATTACAACTGTTGTGTATATACATACACACACAATTTTGAGAGATCATAAGAATCAGTGTATTGCTCTCATTTGCTAAATTAGTGTTGTTTGAAGACTACATGGCTGCTAAAATGAAGTTAATGATATAACAGCTAATATTAACTGCTCTAAAATTGACTATATATAACATCATCTTAGAATGCTATATTATATATATATATATTAAGATTAGCATTTTAAATCTTCAGTCTAACTATGAACATTTGGTAGCCCTATTAATGAAAATAATTTGCATAGATTATTGTTCCTGTTATTAAAAGTATATTATTGCATTGGCTTTCAAGATAATGTTAAAGAAATGAAAACAGTGATAGAAGCCAAAATGTGCTAAAACAGATACCCAATGCTCACTGCTTTGCTTGAAAGTTGCCATTAGTTCTTGCCAAATAGACATTTAATTAAATTACACTGCAAATTAAAGCTCAAAAGAATCTGCAAACTTTTTTTTATATATTCTGCCTCTTTCTGTAATTTAAGAGCATGCATCATTAATCATGTTTGTGTTAATCTCACATACTTTTAAGTCAGATAACTCACATATATGAAATCTTATAACTCCGTTATTTCACTTGGAGGTTACAAAACATAGACTTCAGGACTTATTTAAGCTGCAATGTAAGAAAAATATTGTTTAAAAAAAATGAAACCCAGTTCTAGATCCTGCTTAAATGATAATGATGAAAAGAATGATGTGTCAGCAGTGGAAATAACATTATGTGTGAGTTGATATTCTTTGATGTACAACATGCCAATTGCAATGCCTTTCTTAAGATGTTATACAATATTAAATTGCTGGGCTTTCTATTAACAAAGCTAGCTGTGTGGTTCAGAATTCCCTTTTCCATTACGGAAAATGGCCTCTAGGAATCACCACATTTTATGGTATTATTTATGCACTGCCTTTACGTTTACAGTACTAATATAGAATTAAACATATTTGAGAACCACTTTGCTGAAATGTTTAAGGCACCAGACTAGAAACTGGGAGATCATGTGTTCTAGTCCCATTTTAGGCAAAAAGCCAACTAGTGTCCTTGGGCCAGCCATACCCTCTTCAGCTCTAGGAAGGAGGCAATGGCAAACCACTTCTGAAAACCTTGCCAAGAGAATTGCAGATATTAATCTAGACAATCATCAGAAGTCATAACTTTCTTTAAAGGCACAATAAATAAATGAATAAATATTTTATTTTATATATTTATAATATATAATGTGTATATGTGTGCAGGAGAGAGGAAGGGTCAGGGGATGGGGAACTCTGTGGACATGAATTTAAAATGACGTATTTCAGGCTCAGTGAATTTAAAAAAGGTACAGTATTGCTACAGACCTTGGTACCCCGAAAGATAGTTATTTCTGGGCTTGTTATGTGTTCTAAATTCTTGTTAATTTCAATCATAATTTGTTGAAAAGCTAAAGTGGTCTTGTTTACATATAACGCTAAAATATATATCATGCATAATAAATCACAGTAATAATATCATTCTAAATCTAAAGTATACAAATCACATTAAGGCTTGTTATGATGTGGGAATCCAGCTTTCTACTCTTGGATCTGCTTCTATTCTCCACTGGGATAGCTGAATTGCTGATTGTCGCTATATATATATATATATATATATATATATATATATATATATATATATATATATATATATATATATATATATATATATATATATATATATATATGTTTTTCTTCTAGCCAGGTTTTCCCTACGTAGCCAAGGTTTTTTTATAGCTCCAGCTCAGTAGAATCTCATCTACTCGGTTCTGGGCTTTTTTCCTTTCTAACACCTAGCAAGCTCTAACTGCTAGGTGGGAGACCTAAATAGATCCATTTCTAGCTCGTTAGCTGTCATCAGTAGGCCACACCCATATCCTCCCTGTAAAGGCACAGTATCAATTTTCTTACTTCTTCGTAGGGTTTATGTGTGTTTTTCTTCTAGCCAGGTTTTCCCTACGTAGTCAAGGTTTTTTTGTAGCTCCAGCTCAGTAGAATCTCATCTATTCGGTTCTGGGCTTTTTTCCTTTCTAACACCTAGCAAGCTCTAACTGCTAGGTGGGAGACCTAAATAGATCCATTTCTAGCTCGTTAGCTGTCATCAGTAGGCCACACCCATATCCTCCCTGTAAAGGCACAGTATCAATTTTCTTACTTCTTCGTAGGGTTTATGTGTGTTTTTCTTCTAGCCAGGTTTTCCCTACGTAGCCAAGGTTTTTTTTTGTAGCTCCAGCTCAGTAGAATCTCATCTACTCGGTTCTGCTAGGTGTTAGAAAGGAAAAAAGTCCAGTTCCTAGCAGAACCGAGTAGATGAGATTCTACTGAGCTGGAGCTACAAAAAAAAAACCTTGGCTACGTAGGGAAAACCTGGCTAGAAGAAAAACACACATAAACCCTACGAAGAAGTAAGAAAATTGATACTGTGCCTTTACAGGGAGGATATGGGTGTGGCCTACTGATGACAGCTAACGAGCTAGAAATGGATCTATTTAGGTCTCCCACCTAGCAGTTAGAGCTTGCTAGGTGTTAGAAAGGAAAAAAGCCCAGAACCGAATAGATGAGATTCTACTGAGCTGGAGCTACAAAAAAACCTTGGCTACGTAGGGAAAACCTGGCTAGAAGAAAAACACACATAAACCCTACGAAGAAGTAAGAAAATTGATGTATGTATGTATGTATGTATGTATGTATGTATGTATGTATGTAGGTCTTTGGTATGTAGGTCTTTGGTTATTCGGGTTTTCTCCCGCGTAAAATTGGAGGTTTCTTGGCAATGTTTCGATGAAGTCTCATTCGTCATCTTCAGGCTGGTGTCTTCGGCTTCGTGCTTCTAGGAGCAATGTGTGTGATCGCAGCTGTTTCTACCTTTTAACTGCCAGTGGGAATGTGAACTGATTGGGTGGGAGCTTGGCTGTGTTCTGATTGGGTGGAGGTGTGTTCTGATTGGTTGGAGGTTTGGCTGTGCTCTGATTGGATGGGGGGTTGGCTGTGCTCTGATTGGATGGGTGTGTGTTCTGTTTAGGTGGGGACTTGGTTGTGTTCGGGTTAGTCTGAGTAGCAGGGGGATTTGAGCTGGTGAGCTGTGTTACTGTTGTTTGGCTTCGTGTTCATGGCCGTGCTACCTCTTCATGGTGGGTGTCAGTCTGCTTCATGTATGGATTGGAGGGGTTTGAAGGGATTAATGATGCAGCTGTGGTCTGGCTTCTGGTCCGCGGTCGTGCCTCATCATCAGTGTGGGTTTGAGTCTGCTTTCTGCGTGGATGTGTGGTGGTTACATCCTGTGTGGCTCTCGTGAGTGTGGGTCTGGTGTCATTCTTTGTGTTAGGGACTCGTTTGTCAATAAGGGCAGGTTTCCAAATGGCTGGTAGGCGGGAGGTATCATCTCGTTTATTCATGCTACATTCATACACAAGGCCAAGATATTATTTTAATCCTTATCGAACAAGCCACAATGGTGGTATTTCATACATCACCCAAAGCTATAAGCAAACAAACTACAGTATACCCTATTTCCCCAAAATAAGACATCCCCTGATAATAAGTCCAAACGGGCTTTTGAGCATATGGCAATAAGGCCAAGCGCTTATTTCAGGGTTCAAAAAAATACAAGACAGGGTCTTATTTTCAGGGAAAGACAGTAGTTTTCTGTGATGTACAAATTGTCAATTTATTAATATTTAAAGAGTTCATTGTATGTCACCCAAACCTCTAAGCAGTTAATAATTCCATCGTGAAACAAAAACTACAAAAAAGAAAAGAAAAAAGAACACACCGAATATATCAAAATATTAGAATATAAAATTTAAAAAAATATCAAAGTCATGCGCTTCAGTACCAAATTCATTATCAATGTAGGAATTGTCGACAATGCTTAGAAACCACAATGTCACTATGAAAAAAATCAACATAAAAAGATGAGATAATGATGCAGAGCTCATGAAGAAAGTTTCAATATGGTAATCTTTTAGTTTCTGGAAATCTTGACACCTAAAGAAGTTCCTGATCACTAGAGGACTTTTGAAAATCCCCAATATTTGGTCCCTAAATGTCTATTCAGTCTATGGTGACTTGATTGTAAACAATCCATCCATAAACTGCATACAATTTTTAAAATATATTTTCAGATATAAACAAAGTGATTAGGATTACTAGATCTGAACTGCCAAGATCTAGATTGTGGCAGCAAAGAATAAGGGTTTTCGGTATCAGTTTGCTGCTATCCGCTAGTCTTCCAAATTTTTGCAGTCCAGATCTGATTGATGATTATGTGACATGTAGTCATTTTTTACTCCTAGTAACCACTTAAAGAGATTTCCTCCATGATGGCCTATCCCTAGCCTGATCTTTTGGGTCTCCCAATGGTGCACTTATCACTGCTATAACTGAGTATGTCCACTTTGCTGCTGCCTGTCCTCTCCTCTTTACTAGCCCAGATCTGGCAGCCCTCAAATTTCTCAAACACACTTTCTGCATAAACACCTGTATCTTCTAGCTTTCCTTTCCCCCCCAATTTGCTGTAAGAAATCAGCTTTCACTGGCTTTGTAATTGCTCTCTTGCACTTTTTCTTTGTATCAAGGCAATAATGAGCCCATTCCTTACTTGAGGACATGCAGTCAATTCAGATGGGGTGGGGGGGCTAGATCACAATGTTGAGATCCTCCCTATCTCTGAAACAGCAGTTTGGCTGTGAGATATAATTAACTTTTATTTATCTCACTCTAAACCATATTGGCCCTCTATCTTCATGCCCAACATATTGATGCTATTCCCCAGCATATCAGCTATGATGAACCTAATTATTCCATTCCATTGGATTCATACAATACACCAGGAAGGTGCATTTTTGCTTGGGTGAATGTCTATGGAGATTCTCAATCATCCAGGTCATGGTTGTCCCAAATGTGGTTTTTTTTTCCCCCACAAGTCAACTGGATTTTCTTGGCTTTTATTTTTCTTGAAAATGCTTTGCTTCTCATCCAAGAAGCTTTTTCAGTTAGCTTGGGTGCATTCAACTGCCATAAGACAGCCCTGAAGGAGTGTAGAGCTTAGGACGAGGCAGAAGCATGTCCCAAGAGCCGAGTTGCCTCTCTCATTTTGATGCTATCTAATAGTGATCTGGATTTAATTTCTATTAAAGTCAAATAACCCCTTAGATAGGACAGCTAAAGCAGCAATAACTAAATCCACTTTGAAGGAAGTAGCCAAGGACCTGTTCCAGAGAAAGAAGCTTTTACTACAAGCTGGCAACCCTATTGAAAATAAATATTTGTTTTCTATTTCTGTCCCAAATAACTTCTGTATCCTGGAAGATATTATTCTAGAGGGCTCTCCCCTCCAGAGATCACACATTTATTTCCCCCTTTCTGTCCTTCCGCCAGCTGATGCCCTGCCAGCCTTCTTCTACCATCAGCACTCGGGCAGGCAAGCTGCTTGTTCAGCCATATAACTGCTTGGCCCAAATTCTCTCTTTAATCATCAGCAGCTGGGAGGCAGGCAGGCACTTGCTTTTGGTTCCTTTTGCCAGAGGCTTGGCTGAGCAATTGGCATTTCTTAAAAAGATATTTCCTGTCACAGGGGAGTCTCTCTCTCTCTCTCTCTCTCTTCCCCCCCCCCCTCTCTCTCTCTCTCTGTGTGTGTGTGTGTGTGTAGAACAAACAGTTCAGTCAGCGTGGCGATTTTGTGTGCTGATCAGTAATTCTCTCTCTCTCTCCCTCCCCCCCCCTCTCTCACAAACACACACTTTAAAAAAACTGGCACATCGCAGAGATTACAGAATAAATGGATTTCATTAATGACTATTTCATTTCTCTGATATATGTAAATCATATCCAATATTTTTATTATGGTCTGTGACAAGCCTTTACAATGTAATAGTAACATATACCATCAATTTAGCCATTGTCTATCCACTGCAGGAGGAAGGCCTCTATTCACATGTTTCCAACCAATACGGTCCTCAGCTTTCTTTTCCCAATTGGGCCTGCAATACTTGTCATCGATCCATCTTGTCTTAGGTCCCTATGTGACCCACCCATTTCCATTTCAATTCTTTTACTCTCTTGATGATATCCTACACCTTTGTTTGTTCTCTAATCCATGTGCAGGTCTTTCTATCTTGTCTTGTAATGCCGAACATGTATCTTTCCATGGCTCTTTGTGCCACTCGTAGCTTTTGTATCGATTGTGAGGTTAGTGTCCATGTTTTAGCAGCATACGTTAGAGCAGGTAGCACACACTGATCAAAAACCATTCTCTTCAGGCATAGGGGGAGGTTGTTCTTGAAAATTATGTTTAGCTTGCTGAATGCCTGCCAACCACATTTAACACACCATTCAATTTCTTTTATTATATTCTATTGTGATCCATAGGCAAGATACACATAGCGGTCTAGTACGTCTAGTTCTTCTCAAGGTATATATTTTCTTTCTTTCTTTGGTGAATTTATTAAACAAAATTTGGCTCTTTTCAGTTTTACTTTTAAGCCAAATAGTTCTTCTGCTTTCTGCAGCTCTTGTATGTGTCTTTGGCATGGGACCCGGATACCTTCGAGACCAAATTCTGCCACCAATAGCCTCCCACCGGCCAGTTTGCTCCCACAGAGAGGGTCTCCTCAGGGTGCCATCGGCCAAGTTATGTCGGCTGGCGACACCCAGGGGGAGGGCCTTCTCTGTGGGAGCCCCAGCCCTGTGGAATGAACTGCCCCCGGAAGTGCGTAAGATCTCTGACCTCTGGGTATTTCGTTGTGCATTCAAGATCCTGTTGTTCCGTCAGGCTGGGCTATCAACATAACAATTTTAAATTGGGTTTTAAATTCCTGGGGTTTTAAATTGAGCCAAATGCATTTAATAATTTTAAATTATTTTAACTGATGTTGTCTTGTGTTTTTAATAGGCTGTACACCGCCTGGAGTCCTTCGGGAGAAGGGCGGTATAGAAATAAAATTATTCTTATTCTTATTCTTTGTAGCTCTTCTGGGTCTTGTTAGAAGAGTACAACATCAACTGCAATTCTTAACTGATTCAAATAGGCGCCATTGATTTTTATTCCATCTTTTGCTCAGTCTAGTTTGCAAAATACTTCTTCAAGGCAGGCTGAGAAAAGGATAGTGATATTGTATGTATGTATGTATGTATGTATGTATGTATTTATAAATTATAGTAATAACTTTATAAATTAATTATTAATTTATAATTTATATAATTTATAACCTAATGGGTCCTGGGAAATAATTTATTTAATTATTAATTATTTAATAATTTATTTAGGGCAGGGAAATATGTAATAGGATAATAAAACAGCATGTCTAATTAAAAATTTGTGCTCACATATATGACTTGGTGAAAAAAATTGGCCAACGGATGTGTAAGTGTAGGTAGGTAGAAACTACCTGATAGGCTGATTATGTTTACCAGACGGTAGGATTTTGACAAGCAGGAGTTCCTATTCAGGGTAACAGCCCACTTCCTACCTTCTGAAGGAATACAGCATTCCCCCTTTACAGGATTTTCCCTGGAGCTGTGGAAAGTGGAAAATAATTGACTCAACTGCAGAAGACCTCTAGTCTGAACAGTGCCACAAGAACACAGGGTAAAGTAATTATTTAAATGTTCGTCAGAGTATTCAAAGCCACATGGTCCAGCTGGAATATTGTATGTCGGAAAACAATATTGCCGATAATTTCACCAAAGCGCAGGGTGCAATCAAACATAAGATGTGTTGCAAAAGCTATGGCTTGAGAATATGAACCGGTATATATTGGCCAGTCCAAAGGGGAGTATGTTAGGATATGGTGCAAGCCTAACAGGTTGTCCAGGCAATATATAAGCTAACATGATGAATATGTATTCTATGACTTTAAGATGCACTGCTGAGTCATTGTAATGCTGAGTCATTGTATCCTGATTGGATAAGCTCTGTAGTAACTGTATTTAAGGAGAGCACAATGAATGTAGTCATTGTGGACATGCCACCATCGTGACCTGTTATCAGCGTGAACTTGCTACTATTTATTACCTACTGCTGTTTTGTAATTTCTACTTGATCTCTTACATGGTCTAATGTGATCATGGTTTATTTATTCTGTTTCTATTTATATTGTTCCTGTTTGATCCTTTTACTACAAACTGGTAAGAAGTATTTTGTATCTCTGGACTGATTATGACTGGCTAAGACTTGGATTGATTAAAGACTATGAGATTGTTTTTCACTACAAAGTAAAAACTTTGATAAACCAGTTTATATGTATTTTATTCATTATTCTCTCAGCACCGTTTCCATGTGCTCTATGCTCTGCTGGTTGTTAACACAACAATATGCTTAACAGTAATCCCACTTCCTGGACTGTTGCAGCTGATACACATAGGAGCCTGGATAGCTCTGTAGACTAAAGCACTGTAATTTAATACCAGCTGTCTGCAATTAAAGTAAGTTCGAATCTTGCCAGGCTCAAGGTTGACTCAGCCTTCCATCCTTTCTAAGGTAGGTAAATTGAGGACCCAGTTTGTGGGGGCAATAAACTGAATTTGTATAAAATATACAAAAGTATGAAGGCTATTGCTTAAGGCACTGTAAGCCGCCCTGAGTCTCCGGAGAAGGGCGGCATATAAATCATTTTTTTTTTAAAAAAAAGACTCTGATTCCTCTTCATCTGAAGAAAATAGTTTATGCCTATCTCACCAGATATGGCAGAATGGGTATCTTCTGGGTCCCTTCAATGAAGCAATGTCACCTAATGGGTCCTGGGAAGCATGCCTTCCCCATCATGGAACAGCATCCCCCTGGAGATAGGGACTACACCGACACTGCTGGTCTTCCAGAAGTCTGTGAAGATTTGGCCTTTCCCTCAGACTCTGGGGCTAGGATGTTAAGGGTGCTCCAACCTGACTAGGTGCAATATGCGGCTATAGAAATTTTCATGTTAGTTGTTTTCTTTTAATGTATTTTGATATTTGTTTGCCATCTAGAATTATGCAAATTAGATGGGCATCTGTATAAAGCTGCCTAATAAATAAGGAAATGAATAACTACTAGATGGCAGTAGAGTGTAACAAAATCTGATGCAGAATACTCTCCTTTTTGACATCTAGTGTTTGTCTGGATTTTTACAACCCATACTTAGCAATCCTCTTATTGCTTTGTCAGTTCAGCAGGGCGATAAAACTTTGAAAGAAAGTTTTTCTGAAAAAAAATAGTCTTTAAAAAAGCTTTCCAAACCTTCAATCTATGTTGCATACAAAGTAATATGCAAAAATAATAGTCTTCAAAGCTCTGGCTCAAATTCTCTCTCTCTCTCTCTCTCTCATTCTCTCCCTCCCTCCCTCCCTCTCTCTCGCTTTGTAAATATGTTACCCTCTACTTGCCCTGTGAGCTTCATGTATCTCCTCAAGCACTAATTAATTTTTGTTAACAGCTTTTCTTTAATAAAAGATTAGTTATAATGCATAAGTCAGCAAAACAAAGTAGCAACTTATTAGTCAAAGACTGAATAAATTTAAAGAGATCCCCCTCATAAGCTATCCATTTTCTGTCTAACACATCATTTGCTGAAAAACTACTGCATATTGCTTAATGAGCTTATTCTACACATTGCTTGCAACTCATAGATTTTGTTGGCAAAAGTAACAAATTTTAATGAGTAAGCTTATTTTTTAAAAAACTTTTTTTCAAAATAGGAAATTTAATCAGAAGTGAAGATCCAATGAATTTGGAAATTAATCCAAACGTGTGTACTTTGTTTCTGCATAAACCTGCCAAAAATAAAAGTAAATAATGCTAAGCATTCTAATTTCTGTTACGGCATTATTTTTTCTTAGGCTCTTAAATCAAGCGGTTATCATCTTCTTTTAAACAACCCCATAATCCCTTGCGGGGTGGAGTCTGGGCAACTGAATGGAGCTAGCAGAGGGTTTACTGGCCAGATGGCCTTCCTGTTGCCAATCCGGAGTTTTGTTCAGCAAATATATTCTCATTGTGCCCAGAGAGAGAAGTATCTATCTCTACCTAGGATTGAACTCACAGCCTTCTGATTGTGAGGCAAGAGCTCCACCTCTAGGCCACCTCACCACTCCCTTAAATCAAGCAATTATCTTCTACCAAAATACATTATTGAAATATTTGCTTCATATTTAATAACCAGTTTATGGAAAAACTATTTTCTACAATAGGATCTTCATGTGTTTTCTTTGATACAATACCGTTAAAGTATGTATTGTGGCTATCTATAGATCATAATGTAGCTGGAATTTAAGTAAATGAAATTTAGTTGAAAAACAAACAAGATCTTCCTGTTGATCTTAATCTGGAAGCAGCAAACCTGCTCTTCCTTTTTCAGACTACCTTTATAATTCTTCATAATCTTGTGCTCTCCAAATGTGTTATGACTTGCGAAGAACTCCAGCCTAGAAAACACAACTCTTTGTGAAACAGCAAACATGGGATTATTTTACACCTCAGTAGACTAATCTTTATGACTAAGAGATTGGATTCAAATCTTACTCTAAGTCTTTATATTGCTGTGTTTTGAACTGCAATATTATTTATACAGTTTCAGTTTAGAATGTGGTTTGATTCCAACTCATCAGGTTTATGAACCATGGTTTATAGATATGAATTGCAAAGAGGACCAATGCAACTTGTTGAAATCGCTCAGATTTGGGAACATCTGGACTCTAACTGGGTAAATTCAGTGGGGAGGACAGAGGCAGGTCTTGTGAGTATTATCTGGGAAGAGTTTGATTCTGTGACGCCTGAAGACGTGGACAGGATACTGGGCAGACTGAGCGCAGCCACATGTTTACTGGACCCGTGTCCCTCCTGGTTGGTGCTGGCCTCTCAGGAGGTTACACGAGGCTGGCTCCAGGGGATTATAAATGCTTCCTTGAGTGAGGGTGTCTTCCCTGCCGCCTTGAAAGAGGCGGTGGTGAGGCCTCTCCTCAAGAAACCTTCCCTGGACCCGGCAGTGTTGGCAAATTATCATTCAGTCTCCAACCTTCGCTTCGTTGCGAAGGTTGTTGAGAGTGTGGTAGCGCGACAGCTCCCCCAGTACCTGGATGAATCGTCGTATCTGGATCCGTTCCAGTCGGGCTTCAGGCCTGGGTACAGCACGGAAACGGCATTGGTCGCGTTGGTTGATGATCTCTGGAGGGCTCGGGACAGGGGTTGTTCCTCTGTCCTGGTCCTATTAGACCTCTCAGCGGCTTTTGATACCATCGACCATGGTATCATGCTGCACCGGCTAGAGGAGTTAGGGGTGGGGGGCACCGTCCTACAGTGGTTCTCCTCCTTTCTCTCTGACCGGTCGCAGTCTGTGTTGACAGGGGGACAGGCCCCTTGTATGTGGGGTGCCACAAGGGTCGGTCCTCTCGCCCCTTCTGTTCAACATTTATGTGAAGCCGCTGGGTGAGATCATCCGTGGTTTCGGGGTGAAGTACCACCAGTAGACTGATGATACTCAGCTGTACATCTCCACCCCGGACCACCCCAATGATGCCCTTGAAGTGATGTCCCGGTGCCCGGAGGCCGTGCGGATCTAGATGGGGAGAAACAGACTCAGGCTCAACCCATCCAAGACCGAGTGGCTGTGGTTTCCGACATCCCGATATAGTCAGTTGGTGCCATCACTGACTATTGGGGGCGAGTCATTGGCCCCTACGGAGAGGGTTCGCAACTTGGGTGTCCTCCTGGACTCACGGCTATCTTTAGAAGAGCACATGACGGCCGTGGCCAGGGGGATTTTTTATCAGGTCCGCCTGATTCGCCAGTTGCGTCCCTTTCTGGATCGGGACTCGTTAAATACGGTCACTCATGCTCTCGTTACTTCCCGCTTGGACTACTGCAATGCTCTCTACATGGGGCTCCCCTTGAGGAGCACCCGGAGGCTCCAGCTGGTCCAGAATGCGGCCGCGTGGGTGGTTATGGGAGCGACGTGGCGCTCCCATGTGACCCCCCTCCTGCGCGAGCTGCACTGGCTCCCGGTGGTCTTCTGGGTGCGTTTCAAGGTTTTGGTTACCACCTTTAGAGCGCTCCATGGCATTGGACCGGGGTATCTATGAGACCGCCTTCTGCTACCAATAGCCTCTTACCGACCAGTACGCTCCCATAGAGAGGGGCTCCTCAGGGTGACGTCGGCCAAACAGTGTCGACTGGTGGCCCCCAGGGAGAGAGCCTTTTCTGTGGGGGCACCTACCATCTGGAACGAGCTCCCCGCAGAGATACGGAAGATCCCGGACCTGCACACGTTTCGCCGTGCTCTCAAAACTTTTCTATTTCAGCAAGCTGGCCTGGCCTAACTCCCATCTTTTAAATTTTTAAATTTTTTTTAATTTGTGATTTTATAAATTGGGTGTTTTAATCTGTGTTTCGGCCGAAATATTTAATAATTTTAAGGGATTTTTTAATATTTGTATTATCTGTATTTTATCTTGGCTGTTCACCGCCCTGAGTCCTTCGGGAGTAGGGTGGTATAGAAATTTGATTTTAAAAAAAAAATAGCTCATTTTCTAAGGATCAAACAACCCAGCCAACTTTTCTGCTGTTCTGCAGTGCTAACATTTTGAATATTTGTACTTTATCTAAGACAGGGATTCTTAATCTGGCTTCTGTGAAAAAATTACAACTTTATTTTCACGAAAAGCTGAAAATTAGTTTTTAATTCATTATCGGTGACAGCAAAATAATCCCTGGCCTCTAGATTCCAAAAGCATTGATTAACTTCAGTAAATCTCACTATATAAAATTATACATCCTTTAAAAACAATTGCTACCAACCTGCCTTCCATTGAGGACCTGTATACTGTACGAGTCAAAAAGAGGGCTGTGAAAATATTACAGACCCCTTACATCCTGTACATAAATTATTTCAAATCCTACCCTCCAAACGACGCTATAGAGCACTGCACACCAGAACAACTAGACACAAGAACAGTTTTTTCCCAAATGCCATCACTCTGCTAAACAAATAATTCCCTCAACACTATCAAACTATTTACTAAGTCTGCACTACTATTAATCTTCTCATCGTTCCCACCACCCATCTCCTTCCACTTATGACTGTATGACTGTAATTTTGTTGCTTGTATCCTTACAATTTATATTGATATTGTTTCCAGATTGCTTATTTGTACCCTATGACTGTCATTAAGTGTTGTACTTTATGATTCTTGTTGAACGTATATTTTCTTTTATGTACACTGAGAGCATATGCATCAAGACAAATTCCTTGTGTGCCCAATCACACTTGGCCAATAAAAATTCTAATTCTAAAAAGGGGATATTGTTATTGATTTCATGAATAACTAAAGAAAACCATATATTATTTTATTATGCATTTGTTATTTTAATAAATGCATTTGCACAGTAATGCATTTTATGCATTTTTCTGAGAAGATGTCAATGGTACAATACAGTTAAGAATTTTGGTTTTATGCCAGAATTTGCTGCAAGATCCACTTGTGTTATTAGCTTGATTGCACTGGATGGCACCAGTTCTTAATTGCTCTGCCCTGACCTTTCTAACTCCTCAATGAATTCAGCCCACAGAGAGAATCAGACAATGGAAATACATCACAATCTCACAAAATTTTAGGGATTATCTCCCAAAGTCCTCCTCCCTTTTTAAAATTCCACTAAAACCATGGTGCTTGGTTTTATAGAATAAAAATCAAATATTATCAACTAAAAAAAAATCCACTTTCAACTATGTTGCTGTCTAAACAACTCCCCCTAATATTTGAGAATTTCATAAATTGAGAAATTGAGGGCATTGTTGAATATTTTTTCCTTAGTGTCTATAGAATTATAACAAAAGCTTGAGTTTATGAAAAGGATAAAATGTCATTACTTTTCAAATGTTAAATTAAGGTAGCTCCATTATGCCTAAATTGTGTGTTTAGCAACTGTTTCTATTGCTTAAGAGAATATTTTCCAACTAATAACCCTCAGTAGTTTTCCCATAAAATCAGTTCCTCTAACTTTCTAACTGCTTGCGACAAAAATTGTCAACATTTTGAATGTCAACAGAAGCTTTCAATGTCTTATCTACTGTAACTATTCGTCTGAAGAAGTGTTTCTGAAAAGGCCGTGAAATTGAGATTTTGTAACAATGTCTTTCTGCATCCTATTTTCTTTTTTATATTATTTCGCTATATGCCTTGCTATTTGTCATCAATCATCCTTTCACAACAAGTTCTCAATCAACCCTACCTGTATGTGCTTTAAGAAACTTACCTAGAATTGCTGCCAATTTAAATTCATTCATATGTTCCAAAACTGACATCCATAGAGCTATGTATGTAAGTGATTGTAATGTAGTGTACTATTTGAATACTTTCTTAGTCATAGAATGGAGTTAAGTTTGGGGGGATGCAATTGCAAATATTAATGCAGAAATATACATATTTCTTGATGAATTTACTGGTTTGGTTGTTACTGGAGGGACATTGATGCTATACCAATGGCTCCACATCATTGCAGTGTTAATGAAACTTCCTGTGAACTCTTAGAATTAACTTCAGGAAAAATCATGATTGTGTTCTGTACAATATACAGGAAGATAAAGGACTGAAGTGAGTGCCATTGGACAAGGAAAAACCCAAACATGTAATATTTATGGCAACTCTTTATCCTAGAAGGCAAAAAAATGAATGAAAAAGATAAAAGTGGAAAATTAGTAATTATATCCATAATGGATTTTCCCCACCCCCACTCCTGAACTCACTAAATTTTACATAGGCTGTTCATCACAAATTATTGCACAGCTTTCATGGGAGAAGGGAGGAGGAGGAGGAGGAGGAGGAGGGCCACAGAGTGAGGAGGGAAATATGTTTCTTTTAAGAAGTACATTTTTATCATTTCACAACATTATTATAGCTTGCCAGCTGTACATACGGCAACATCATTTAATTGGGATTTCACAGACTTCCCATCTTTAAACACATGTCCACATTCTGAAATACATAAAATTCCAAAAGCTAAAATAACTCAACAACAGTTTCTATGGTGACTGAAATAAAAGTGAACAGCCTAAGCGAGGGCCTATTTTTAAAAATCAAATCTTGATGTCTTTGAGATTATAAGAATATATCTGAAGGTCTCAGAGAGCTATTATTCTAAAAAAGAATCTTTAAGAGAGTGAACATTGGTATTTCCTATACCAAAATTATTTATACCAGTTTTCTGAGCAATAGATATGATAACTATGGTATGTGAGGTGACTGTATGTTGAAAGTTTGACTGCATGTTGGAAAATTTTGTTATTTTAATGTTTATAGTTTAAGCACTTTAATATGGTTTTTATGTTGTTTTAATTCTTGATTGGGATCCAACCCAGAGTTTGGTATAAGATGGGCAGTATTATAAACAATGTTGTATTATAAACAATAAATAATGCCAGTGCCTGGGGCCAACTTTAATTCTGCGTTTTTTTCATTGCACCATAATTGAGTAGGATTTGGCCAAAATCAGAATAGGTGATAAAATATATAGTATAGGTTTCATGTTTCCAAGAAAATAAGAAGATGTTGGATGGAGAACATTCCTGCTCAGAAACTTACCATATTTTTTCAGACTATAAGATGCTCCAAAGTATAAGATGCACCTAGCATCTGGGAGGAAAACAAGGGGAAAAAATCTGCCTCTGCCAGCAATTTACCTCTTTTCAGCAAACAACCTGGTCAGCTTCACCACAGCCTGATTTAGCACAAGCAGCTGATTGGTGGTTGAATTGACCTCCTGGAATACCGCCTATCAGCTGTTCCAGGCTGCGGAGATCACTACCGCCTGTCGGCGCTGCCCATCACTGCCGCCGCCTATTGCCACCTCTGTATGCCCCATTTTTGACCTCCATATGTCCCATTTTTGGCCCATTCCAGCTGGTGTGGATTGCTGCCACTGCCACCTATCCCTGCCGCCTGGAACAGGCCAAAAATGGGACATGTGGAGGACAAAAATGTGGTGCACAGAGGTGGTGATAGGTGGCAGCAGTGATGGTGGTGATGGGCGGTGGTGATCCCCGCAGCCTGGAACAGCTGATAGGTGATATTCCGGGAGGCCGATCCAACTGCCAATTAGCTGCTTGTGCTAAATCAGGCTGTGCTGAAGCTGAGCAGGCTGTTTGCTGCAAGGAGTAAATTGCTGGGAGGCAGAGGCCGAAGGGTGGGGGTGGTGGGTGGGCGGGGCTTTAGCAACATTCACTGTATAAGATGCACAGACATTTCCACCCACTTTTTTTTGGGGGGGAGTGCATTTTATACACCGAAAAATACGGTAACTGGATCCCAGGATTGATCTTGGAATTACCTCAATAGAGCAATCAAAGCAAGAGCCTTAGATATGCAGTCTCCACCATTCATGAATAGTCAACCAACCATGCCTGAGCTAATCAGCGAAGACACATTGTCATTTCTGGACATAGGGGTTGTTATGGGAAATACAGTACAGCAATAGCACTTAGACTTATATACCACTTCATAGCGCTTTACAGCCCTCTCTAAGTGGTTTACAGAGTCAGCATATTGCCCCCAACTATCTGGGTCCTCATTTTATCGACCTTGGAAGGATGGAAGACTGAGTCAAACTTAAGCTGGTGAGGATTGCACTCCTGGCAGTAAGCTGAATTAGCCTGCAATACTGCATTCTAACCACTATGCTACCATAGCTCTAGATACATTGGTGGTAAGGACTGCATTAGAGAAGACAATGTCATCCCCAGTGTGATTATCTTAATCAGCTAGCAGTAGACAAAACTCTTGATATAATAGAGCCATCTGAGATTCAAACTGGAGGTGGGGAAGGGTGGGAGATATCAGTCCTTTAAGGGGAACACTCCATATGAATGATCAAGATAGAGATTGCCATATGGGAAATAGATACTGGGGGAAATATCCTGTCCATAAAAGTGTCAGTAGGAAAACAGAAGCTCCCTTGTTAACACTGACTATTGCCCTAATGAAATGTGTGGGGAAAAAAGGGAAGACTTAGATAAAGGAAGTATCCCTTGGCAGCTCGGGTGAGAAGAAAGATGGTGTAACTAAAAGCCAGTCATCCAGAGAATGATACAATGAGATACCTTGAAGATAAAGATGTGCTGCCACAGATGTCATACACTTAGAAAAAATTCTAAGGTCTATGGCAAGACCAAATGGCAAAACTGACAAACAGAATAATAGAATAACAAAGTTGGAAGGAACCTTGGTGGTCTTCTAATCCAACGCCCTTTTCAAGCCTTTTCTTGGTGTCTGAGTGGTTAGAATACAGTATTGTAGGCAAACTCGGCCCACTGCCTGGATTTCGATCCTGATGGGGCTCAAGGTTGACTCAGCCTCCTATCCTTTCGAGGTCAGTTAAAATAGGTGTTTAAACAGAGTGGGAGGAAATTTGGCAGCAACAATATGGTCTGAAGGCAAGGAAGCCTGTCCAATTTCCGAAAAACAATTGTAGGATTCTGTAACAAGCATTTTTGACATTAAAAAGGAAAAGGATCTCAAGTAACATTTTGAGATTTGGACAGAATTAGGTGCTACTTACCAGCAGCTTAGAAGCTGTGGTAGCGCAATGGATAGAAAACAGTATTGCAGTCAAACTTTGCCACAGCCCAGAGTTCAATCCTGACTCGGCCTTCCATCCTTCCCAGGTGGGTAAATTTGCTGACTCTGTAAACCGCTTAGAGAGGGCTGTAAAGCATGGTGAAGCGGTATATAAAAGTGCTATTGCTCTTTCAGACAAGCGGTTGTCCAATCTCTTCTGAAAAACCTCCAGTGATGGACCACCCGTAACTTCTGAAAACAAGCTGTTCCACTGAAACAAAACCAT
Source organism: Arizona elegans (assembly GCA_022577455.1). Taxonomy (NCBI): domain Eukaryota; kingdom Metazoa; phylum Chordata; class Lepidosauria; order Squamata; family Colubridae; genus Arizona; species Arizona elegans. The sequence goes on along the minus strand of JAKOOJ010000001.1, from coordinate 205,282,187 downwards.
CCAATATAAAATGAACAAAAAGCTGGGAGTAGGGCATTATACTGTAGATACAGTAGAATAGAATAGATAGATTAAAGTGGGTATATTGGAAACCATTTTGGAAAATCACCCTACAAGCCATATCTCTTGTTGTAGGAGTGGAAGATCAAGAGTTGTCAAGATCATATTGTGGTCATATCAGATTTTGAACCAGGTATGGCTATAAATATTTACTCTTAAACTCTGCATTCAGTGACTATTGGCATAAAAACCGTAACCCTAACCCTATTGGCATAAAAATTAAGATTGAAAAACCAGTGGTGTCTTGCACTAGCTCTCTCCCCAAGAATTCTGATGATTGTTGAACTTTCAGACCAACAAAACTGTTTACCATGTGAATGGAATCGTTCAGAAGAAAAGCAAGGTACTTGTTCTCCAAACTGAACTTTGAATAATGAGAATTCAATGGAAATGACATTTCTGGTTGAATGGAGAAGGCATTTATTGATTAATTATTGTCTTCAGAAAGATTGACTGGGAAAGGCAAGAAGAATGTAGGAGGAAAGCCAGTGTTTTATCTTAGTCTGCCAGTATGTGCAGTGATCTGTGGCCCCCAAACTGTACAACTAGTGATTAAGTTTGAGACTATGAGGCCACCGTAATCAATCCTGAAAGAGACACAGAACAAATGGAAATCAGCAAAAGGTGGGCTATGAATGCAGAGCAGTTGCACAGGGATAATCTTTATTTTAGAATGGAGATGATTTTGCTCCCAGTTATCGAGCTGTGCAGCAGGATGGCCTGGAGAAAAAGTCCTTAAAATAGACCTATTGTAAATTTTCTGCCTATAAAACTGAATTTTTGGTTTTGAAAAGAAACTGAAAAATTTACTGATTAATAGGAGCAAAATATGGGAAGAAGGGAACTATATTATATAAATTTAAAGAAGAAAAACAGTTTTAAATATACTGTACGTTTATAACTACCAGGAAGATGATTTGTATTGTTTTGTGTTAAATCTTTTTAACTTTGTAAACAGTTTTTTTAATAAAACACACACAGAGAGAGACACAGAGTAATAAATATAGAACTAAATGTGGAATTATATATATATATATATATATATATATATATATATATATATATATATATATATATATATATATATATATTATATATATAATATATATATAATAAATCATTATAGATATAGATATATAGAGATGTAGATGTAGATATAGATAGCAGTGAGGGAACTGGCCAAAATGGAGATGAAAAGGCATATCAACATAAAGAAATGTATGTATTGTTTCATTTTGCCTTAACTGGGAGTGAATAGTGCTGGCATTTTAGTGGGCAATATTCCTAATGCCAAAAGAGAACAAGAGGTATGGAGACTGAGCACACCCAACAAGAGATAAGAAAATCCCCAAGAAACTTCAGGATCATAGCAGGAATTTTGCAGAAAGACAAGGGAACTTTAAAGAATTTCAGAATCTACCATTTGAAGACCTTTCTCCTAAAGTCTGGCTTGTGATGGACATCTATGAGGAAAATTTTAAGTATACTGTATGGTTGGTAATTCTTCTAGAAGGTGTTGCATGACCTTCTCCATGGAACAAAAGGCAAAGACTGAGTTTTCTGAGGTGAGTGGTTTGCCTTTGCAAATTATTTGTGGGAGAAGAATGGGCAGAGCTAAGAAGCGGTGTTAAAGGAGTCATCAGCCACATCATTATGTTCCCACAAATGGTCTAAGTTCAAGCCCTCTTCAACTGTCTTGACTCTAATTTATTATTTTATTTATTATTTAAAATTTTATAACGCCCTCTCTCCCGAAGGACTCAGGGCGGTGAACAGCCAAAATTAAAAAACATACAATATAAACATTAAAATACTATAAAAACGAAATTAAATTTATCTTTGGCTCCCCAATTTAAAAACCCTTACCCATAAAATTCCCCAATTAAAAGATTTTTAACCCAGCCCGACTTGCTGAAATAAAAAAGTCTTCAGAGCCCGGCAGAAGGTACGGAGGTCCTTCTAGCACCAATTTAGTGTTGAACTTTAGTTGATTGCATTCTTGTGTATAGGCTTGTGCAATAAATATTCTGAACTGCAATTTAAGGCATGGTCCTGATTCTTTGTGCTTGACATGCTTGCACTTATGGAATAGCCTTTAAGAGAAAGAAAGTTGAGAGCGAGTGACAAATAATGCCTTATCCGCAGCTCTTCAGGCAGTGAAAGCCACCCACAAGGCAGTAAGAAGTCAAGCATAAAACATAAAAATAAATGAAGAGATGAGGCAAAAGGGAGAATAATGAACTCACAGGACAAATGTGAGATCTCTGCAGCAGGTAATCATGAACTGAAGTTGCACCTAATAATTTATGCCATGCAAACAAGGATTTCTGCCATGAATGCTCTAAACTCTAAAATATTTCAACTAGGCATGGACTAGGCACATGTCCCATGTATGAATCACAGAGATCAAAATGAAGAAGAGGGCATGTCCTATAAACAGGCTGGTCCGTTCCTCAATAGAGAAATCATTGCAATGTCTACAATATTTTTAAATAGTTATGATGGAGTAGTTGTCATTTAATTATTTGCAACTACCTGCCTACTATATAGTTGCAATCTGTGTCAAACTGTGGAGCTGGAGATCAATTGGCCTTTTCTCGACCTCTTAAACCGATGGAACAATGGAACAAAGTTGGCTGAAGATTTCATATTTTCTGAATGTTATGATACATTTCACAGGCCCATAATCCTATTGAGATGCATTTCAAATAAATCCTATGTTTAGAATAAAAACTGCACTTGTAGATTGAACACAGGCTTACGTTTGCATCTATTTCAGAAAATAGCCCAAATCAACAAATCAGAGGTTGCCCAATTTGTTTCATGGCTTGAATAAGAAGTAAGAAACCCAAAGTTTCTGCTTCTATTAAATAACACCTCCAAAAGGTTGAAACAGGTGTTTATACACAGCAGGATGAAATTTGGCAGCAACAATAGGGTTTGAAGGAAAGGAAGCCTGTCCAATTTCACAAAAACAATTGTAGGATTTTTGACATAAAAAATGGAATGGTACTTATCGGCATAGTTGCCACTCCTCTGGGAACAATTCTTCTTAAATGTTTGGCCATCAGGGATGATGGAATATTAGAAAGGAGTCTTTACACATTACAAGTGTGTAATGTTTATATTACACACGAATATTATTTGATAGAAATCTGCCAAACTATTAACAGATAAGAGGTGAAATACATCACTCTAGCTTCTTTCTTTCTTTTTCTTTTTTAATGAAAGTAACTTTTCAGCTGAGGATAAGTATAGATTTAAATGCTTCTTAAGGATCTCTATGGAGATTCTCAGTCATCCAGGGTCATGGTTGTCCCAAAGGTGCTTTTTCAAAAGGAAACTGGGCTTTCTTTATTTAAATAAAAGTTATTTAATATCTTTTAAACTGTTTTAATTTTTGTATGTTGTGTTTTTACTTTTGGCTGTCCACCGCCCTGAGTCCTGCTGGAGAAGGGCGGTATAAAAATCAAATAAAATAAAATAAAATAAAATAAAATAAATAAACAAAGTAAGTTCAGTTGCCTTTTGAAAAAGCACCTTTGGGTTTCTTAAGGATAATATAACACTCCTGTTCTTTGGGGGTTGTGCCCCCAAAGAACTGTGATTAGAAGTTCCAGTCAGCTTCCTTCTTCCTTTCTACAGTATTTAGAAGCAGAAATAGTGTTTTATGATCTCAGACACTAAGACCAAAATCTAAGCCACTTTGAGGTGCAACTGAATCACATGCACCTCTCTAGTAAAAGTGTATATTTTGTGAGGAAAAAAACACACCTATTTAAAAATATACTTTCCTTTTGTAATGCAGTAATGGAAACAAACTTTGAATGAACAGATGTGAAAATGATAGGAATTGGAATAGACTGATGTTACTTGTGACTCACCAAGCTTAGTGCAGCCTAGCCACCAGAGGTTACCTGAAGACAGCCAACTTGGATTAAATAGTCATGGAGAAGATTCTCAACAGCTACTAATCAAAGTGGTTTTACACTGTCACCAGAACTGAAAGGCAAACACTTCTAAATATTAGATAATATCCAATGAACTATAGTGATTAAAGTTTTGGGGAATGGAATCAGGATTCACTGGAAATTTTAGACCAATCATTCTGTCTCAGACAAATCTATTTTACAGTGTTGTTTTGTTGAGGAAATTAAAGGATGCCCACTATAAATGCCATCTTGGACTCCTAAAGGAAAGGCAGAAGCATCTACTCTAGATGGGAACAAAAATGCTGAACATGATTTGCTTGGTCTGATCCAGATGGACTCATAGCATGCTTAAACCTGTTCCAAAAAAGAATAATAAAGCAAATGATGCAATGCTTTGATAGACCAAAGATCCTATTTTGTACTGTTTATTTTGTCTGCTAATTAAAAAAGGGTGGGGAGAGGCTATGATACCCTTAAACTTCTGAAGCACTTAACATATCTATTAGATACAGCCAGGGATGGGTTCTAAAATTTTTTACTACTGGTTCTGTGGGCGTGGCTAATTTTGTGGGTGTGGCTTGATGGTCATGTGACAATTCTTTCAAATATAGCAGAGGTACTGGTCTAACAGGCTTTTAACTGCTTGTAGAGCTGTATCGGTCTACCCATTTATTTTTGTAGGCACTGGTCTACCCATTTATTTTTGCAGGCACTGGTCTACCCATTTATTTTTGCGGGCACCGGTCTACTCATTTGTTTTTGGAGGCACCGGTCTACCACCAAACTGCCTTTTACCACTGATCAGCTGTAGGGCGGCTCTTTGAAGCCCTGCAGCAAGAGTTTAAACAGTTTTTTTCCTTATAGCCCATCAGCTGGGACTCAGGAGGCAGCAATAGATTGAGGGTGGGGCCAAATAAAAGATAAGAATAATGCGGGGGGTGGGGGGCCAGGGGACCGGGGGGGGTCGAACCAGTTCAGTGACATCATATCATCACCGCTACCGCTTGGCGGAACTGGGCCAAACCGGGAGGAACCCACCACTGGATACAGCCCTGAGTTTGCAGAACCAGTTATAAGGCTTGATGCTATTACTTATATAGTTTACAGTTTATTTTGCTGGAAAAGTAGCTCTTTGTGCTGATATCAATTACAATTACTAATTTAAAAAAGGGGAGATTCAGATTATAAACCACAAACAAAGGTTCATTGGCTAGAAAACCTACCCTACATGGGTAGAGAAAGTATTTTTCCTATCTAACTTCTAATATAAATAGGCTCAGAAACATTTTGGTTTCCAATATTTGCCTCCTATTAAGTAGAGAAAAATTGACTGCTGAAGCAACACTTCAGGCTGGGTTCATATTTAAAACAATACCACATACACCCATTTCAGCTACAGCTTTTGCATAGAACATTTGTTAATGATGGTTCCCATAGAAACAGGAAGCTTATTTCAGCTAAGATTCTAAATGCTTCATTGTCATTCTAATCTACATAGATGGAATTGATCTTTCCTCATTCTAGAAGTTTATATTATGACCAATGTGACACTAAAAATGTCACGATTAAAATGTTTCCCCTCCATATTAACTGATTATTTGTTCTCCCTTTGCGTCTTATTGATCCTGGCAATTTCTGTCAAAATTAAGTACACTAAAATGTGTTAGGAGAGCGTCTGCTTCCCAACACTAGTCTTAACAAACACACTTTGGTAGAAAGAAATTGTATATTATCAGTTGACTTTCTCAATTTCTAAGTGAATTAACTGTGTAAATTTGTACCCCGTAATGTTATAAAGTTGCCCATCACTGCATTAATATGATACAAAAAATGGGGGGCGGGGGAACCATGTAAATTGATATCGATCAATCTATCAGAAATTCAAAATATGTTTGGGCAGACAGTCCTCGACCTACAAGAGTTTGCTTAGTGGGTTCAATGGGGTTCAAGTCAAGGAGAAGCCAGATATATTTAACCACTGTGTTATTAACTTAACAACCGCAGTGATTCACTTAACAACTATGGCAAAAAAAGTCCTAAAATGGGGCAAATCTCTGAACTGTCTCACTTTTAGCAACAAAAATTCTGGGCTCAATTGTGGTCATAAGTCAAGGACTACCTGTGTGTATAAAATTCAGTAAGCATAGACTTTGATAGATTTCTTGGCTAGCTTGTTATGTGTGTGGGACCTGGTCTTTGGGTGTTAAGTGAATTTCGTTGTATGGGTATTGTACATGTATACACGTACAATGACAATAAAGTTATTATTATACACAAACTTGACAGTATACACAGCAAACAAGATAATCATGCTGGATTTCGTATCTCAAATCACTAGTCGAACACTTCTCAAGCATTTAGGACTGCGTGATGTATCGGCAGATTATGCAAGCAGATCCCAGTAAGGTGGTCTTCTGCAGCTGACCAATGGTGATTTTGTCAGCGCCAATTGTTTTTAAGTGCTTGCCTAGGTCTTTAGGCACAGCACCCAGTGTGCCAAGTACCACTGGAACCACCTGCACTGGTTCATGCCAGAGTAGTAGTAGTAGTAGCAGCATCAGCAGTAGTAATAGTAGTAGTAGTAGTAGTAGTAGTAGTAGTAGTAGTAGTTGTTGTTATTATTATTATTATTATTATTATTATTATTATTATTATTATTATTATTATATTCTAGTGAAAAAGTAGATGAGGCCAGAGTACAAAAATGAATAGGACCAAAGCAATAATTCTGGTTTGATTTAATTATAATGCATAATCAATTAATGGGTTTTTCCCATGTATTTAATAAGTAATTGAATAATTACAACCCTGTAGATATTTTTGGAGAACCTCTGCGGCTGCACTCAAGGCTTGGAAGAATCCCTATAAGCATTTTTAAAACTGAGTTATAGCAGGGGTGTCAAACTCGTGTCATCATGGCGTTGTCACGTGACATATTGGGACTTTTTCCCCCTTCGCTAAACTGGGTAGGGGTGGGGCCAGCATATGACACATCTGGCCCGAGGGCTGCAAGTTTGACACCCCTAAGTTATAGAGTATTATAAAATACAAAAGTAAATAGAAGAGCAGTGAAGGGGGAAAGGGGGAAGAGAAGTGAGGAAAAATAGGAGGGGGGAGAAAAAGAAGCATTGACATCCAACTCTCTCTGTTACAGTAAAATAAGGCACTGACATCCAATCACAACACAATCACTTTGGGTTTTACAGATTAGACTGATAGATCTTGATAGAAATGGCTTGTTTATACTATATGGAAAAGCAAAAAGCCTGGAAGAATAAAAGTGTTATAAAGCCCTAGGAACTTAGATTATGTACTTTTACATCAGAAAAATCAGACTTCACGTTGCTGCTATGTTTATATTACTTTTCAGTTTTGCATATAATGTTTCACCCCATATTATGCTATTTTATCTTGACAGATTAGCATGACTATAATCAATTCATTGCAAAGATAATGGTTTCAAAATATAAAACATACCTAAAGAAGGTGGGGCGGTACCAGTCTTCTGTAAATATTTTATAAATGACTTGCCATTAAGCAAGAAACAGCCTCTTCTTTATATGATATTCTGCAACCCTGAGATATCATGTGAAATTTCAAATGTTTATTCATTGTATATAGTAATGAAAGATAATTTGTATATCTATACTGGACTATTTTTTTCCAAATAATTTCTTTATTTTTGCACACAATTATGGACATATGTCAAGGACTACCTGTATGTTATCTCCAACCCATAGCTAACATTGATGTTTTTCATGATTAATAATCTTCCATAAACCTCTAATCCATGAATTTATCCTTTCATCTTTTAAATTCCTTCAAGATAGTGACCACTACCAGAATTTATAATGATGAATTTTACAGGTTAATTCTATGCTCTGTGAACTTTTTAATTCTGTTTTAAAATTATTTCCAATCAGGATCATCAATGACCTTGTCATTGTGGGCAAAATTGGAAGAGGAAGTGTGCTGGTTTCCCATCTTGAGTTATTTGTAAAAAAAAATAAGGGGGGGGGATAAATAAATAATAATAAATAAATAAATAAATAAATAAATAAATAAATAAATAAATAATCCACAAATTTAGTTAGCTCATTCTTATCCATTAAAAAGCACTATTCCCAACACAGCTCCTTGAAGGTCTCTATTTTTTAATTTTCCCTTTCTCTTTACTCTTTGCTTTCTACTTTATAAGCATTCACTAGAAGAATAGGTTCTCTTATTCCAAATCTTGGTTGCCAAATCATGGGTTATATCTTCGATGGGAAACCTTGTCAGACTGATTTTTCTTTGGTTGTTTTTGTTCCTGTTATCTTTCTCAAGATAGAATAGAATCAAGATCATGTTAGTACCACTTTATAAAGCCTTAGACTTGTTAAAAGTCTAGACCACATTTAGAATACTGCATACAGTTTTGGTCATCATATTATAAAAAAGATGTAGAGACTCTGGAAACAAAGATTATTAGAGGGCTGAAGGCCAAAACAGATGAAGAATGATTTCAAGAATTAGATATGTTTAGTCTAGTGAAAAGAAGGACTAGGGGTAACATGATAGCACTGTTCCAACATTTGAGGGGATTTTACAAAGATGATTTCCAAAGCAGGACAAGAAACATTGGATGGAAACTAATCAAGGACAGGAGCAACCTAGAACTAAGGAGAAATTTCCTAACAGTGAGAACAATTAACCAGTGGAACAGCTGGCCTTCAGTAGTTGTAAGTGCTTCATCACTGGAGGTTTTTAAGAAGAGACTGGACAGCCACCTATCTGAAATTATATAGGTCTCCTGTTTGAGCAAAGGGTTGGACTAGCAGACATCCAAGTTCCCTTCCAACTATGTTATTCTGTTATTCTTTTCTGTTAACTGCTGATAAGAAATTGCCCAGAATACAGATCATGTTGACTGGTCTATATGTACCTGGATCTTTTGGGTTCCATTAGTAAAAATTGGGATCTTTGTCTCTCTTTTTTATTTTACTCTGTTCAATGTTATATGAAACAGAATGAACCACTGCATAACTTTGAAATTAGCATTTATAGAACTAGATGCTACAGACTAAAACATCTGTATTATATTTCAGAAGGTTATTGCTGTTAAAAATATGTAAAATATTTTGTGTCTAATTAAACACCACAGACATTTATACGGGGAATCATTATAGGCTCCAAATGCCACCCATGTATCTTCATTTAATTGTGGAATCGTTGAAACCATTTTTAGTTCTTTTTGCAATGCGGCAAATACCATGGATACATAGAAAAGCATTATAGCTGTCAGGGCCTCATTTCCATATCTTTGATAACTGCCCGGTTCTGTCCCTCTATTTATTTAATTGTATTTATAGAAGTATTTGAATTTTAGGCCACATCCCTAGGTGGTGTACAGAAACACCCAAGATATAACAAATTGAAGCATATAAAATCCTGTAAAAAGGATCAAATCTTATATTAATATAGATGGATGATTTTGGTGAGCTAATTATTTTAGACAATGAAGATATTGTAGGTCAGCTGAATGAGATATGACTTTAAAGCTTTCTTAAAGAACTTTTTTTTCTCCAATGAATTTCACAAATGCACAGAAAACCAGAGAAAAGTGTTGATCCCAAGTCAGAATCGGCTGACACTGGAGGTGACCTCCCCAAATTAATTTAACAAACATTGACAATCTTTCATAAGGAGGCATTCTTTCAGTGGTCCTGGCAAAAACCATTTTAGTTTTTAAAATAGTCAGGTTATAGCATTGATTATAATTAGTACTATCCAGGTGCAGTATCATTCCTTGAAACAATGGCTCTAAGTAAGAATAATTGGAATTGATTGCCTCCCTACCTCACTGGTGGTTGGTTTAGATATCAGGCTCCTATTAGTTGCTTAAAACTCACCTAGTAGTGGACCAGTTGCTAAGAATCACCTAATAGTAGAACAGTTGCTAAGAATCACCTAGTAGTGGAAAAGTTGCTAAAAATCACCTAGTAATGGAAAAGTTGCTTAAGGCTCACTTAGTAGTGGAACAGTTACTTAAAACTCACCTAGTAGTGGACCAGTTGCTAAGAATCACCTAGTAGCGGAACAGTTGCTAAGAATCACGTAGTAGTGGAACAGTTGCTTAAGACTCACTTAGTAGTGGAACAGTTACTTAAAACTCACCTAGTAGTGGACCAGTTGCTAAGAATCACCTAGTAGCGGAACAGTTGCTAAGAATCACGTAGTAGTGGAACAGTTGCTTAAGACTCACTTAGTAGTGGAACAGTTACTTAAAACTCACCTAGCAGTGGAACAGTTGCTTAAGAATAACTTAGCAGTGGAACAGTAATGACTAAGACCTAAGTGGCTGTTCACACCCAGTCGATTCTCCTGGCATCACTGCAGCTGGGTGAATCCCCTCACTAAAATAAATGGTACATGAGCATGATTGCCTGCTGCTGTCAGTGGTGTTCTAATGTGCTATGAGATTGCTTAATTCCCAGACCCATAATAGAGCTGCTGCCCCTCATTAAGCCAAATTTCTGTGCAGAAAGAGAAGCCGATGGTTTTCCCTAATGTGGACAGACTTCTCCAATAACAGTTATTATATCATGCTTGGTAAATCCATTCACACACAAAGCAGAAGATCAATTGAGCAGTTGTAGCAATGACCTTGTTGCTACAGTAAAGAAAGAAGGAAGATCTAGGGAGGGCAGACTGTTCATGGTTACCAGGATCTGCAGATGAACCCAGTATCACTTTTCTAAGGCTAATAAACAATTAGCTGTATTTTAGTACACAAATCAAAGAAGAAGACTAAAGGCAAGCAATCAAAAACAATTCACAGATCATCTATCACATCTGTAATTTAAATATGCCTTATTATAATAAATGTGAAATGATGCCTATGGTTTGAAATCTTTAAAAAAAGCAACAGAACAATGATAGGCTACGCAAAATCAAGGTCTTTGTAATGTGCTAACAATATCCTACATCTATTTGAGCCCTGGTGGAGGGGCCATTTCTGGGAGCTTTTAAGGAGACCCTGGTTCCCACCCCCCTCCTTAAAAAGCCATCATTGTATCCCACCTGCCTAGACAACTTCCATCCAGTTTCCAACCTCCCCTTTTCAGGGAAGGTTGTGGAAAAAGTCTGGCAACTTCAGAAGGTCCTGGATGAAATGAATTAACTGGACCTTTCCAGTCAGGATTTAGGCATTGGTCACACTTGTTGATGATCTTTGGCAAGAGCAGGATGGGGATAATGCAGCCATCCTCACTCTCCTTGACATCTCAGCAGCCTTCAATCCCATTGACCATGGTCTTCTTTTGGGGTGGCTACAAGGGCTGGGGATGGGTGGCACAGTCTTGTGCTGGTTCAGCTGCTTTCTCCAGGGCTGGTCCCAATCAGTGTTATTTGGGAGTAAGAGGTCCAGCCCTTGGACCTTTTTTGTGGCATGCCACAGGGCTTAGTACTCTCTTCACTACTTTTAAACATCTATATGAAGCTGCTGGGTGAGATCCACTGTCATGATGAGCTGAGGTATCTTCATTATGCTGACAATATCCAACTCTATATTTCCACTCCTGGTGACCAAAATGATGCAGATGCTGCCCTCTTGTGGTGCCTGGAAGTTGTGGGGGCCTGAATGGGGGACAAAAGGCTTTGACTGGCAAGTCAAATTGGCTTTGAGTGGAAAGGACACTGAGATATGGGAGTTTGTCAACTTTCATTCTAGATGGGGTTGCACTCCTGCAGATGGATCCAGTCCACAACTTTGGAGTTCTCCTGGACTCATAGTCCCTGCTCAAAGAGCAGGTGGAAGATCCTCACAGCTAGGAGAGCCTATGTGCAACTTTAGGTTGTGCACCAGTTGCTGCAATAAGCTAGTGTGATACAATTGTTCACCTCTTTGCTAAGAGAGTCTGCTAAATCTAGAGTTTTTTTAGATTTAGGTGAAATCTATTTTCATGTGGAGACTCTGGCCTTGAGAGCTTGCTGTCAATCCCAGCTTTGATGACAACTGCATTTCTCCTTTGAAAAGAAACAGCTGGCTATTGTTGCATATACCCTATCATTATCTTCACTCCCTTTCTATAGCCTTTCTATAATATACCATTAGCTTCTATTATTAGTTGCCTATTTATTCCCAGGCTAATTTCAAGATCCTATTAAACTAGTACAGAGAACCTGTTGCCAACTATATGCTCTGAATCACTGGGGGTCCAGCAATATAAATCCCTCCTTGATGCCACCTCCTTTGAAAGTCAAATGGTTTTTAATCACCAATGATTGTTTTGCAACTACCTGCGTTCTTGACTTATCATCATCAGGACTCACATGAACATGGTTGTGTTTACTCCATTCTTACAAAACACTGCCTTTTCTTTTTTTTCTTCTGCAGAGCTTGGGAAAACGATGGCTTTTAATTGCTAGCTGTGTTGGGGGCCTTACAGACAGAGTAGCCTGACATAAATCAAAGATAGCATATTAATTAGCAAATCTAACATATCTTTGTGGGTTGTTACAGCAACTGTACCATAGTTCCGGCATGTTTCTTAGTTCTTAAAACCAAGAACAAAATTTATGAAGCGTACTAAAAATTATAATTTGAAAATATATAACCTCATTGTAATAAAGTTATTAAATATATTAATAGTAATAAACTTGAGGATTCTAGTTTACATGTGCATTATAAATCCAGCTCTTATTAAGTATGGTTCACATTTCTAAATCCCTGATTTAAGATACCAAAACAACAAAGCAGCACCTAACACGAATTTATATTGTGGATTTAAAAATGGTAATATATCGTTATATTACTAGAAGTTACAGTGCTTCTGTTAGAAGTATTAACGGTTATACTCTCTGAAAATTATTTGGCTATTTAATGAATAGATTAAGAATGGCATAGTTTAGACAACATATGAAATCACCATCTTGTGTGATGTATGAACCGCTGCAGACAATGGACTTTCTAGTCCTTCACTCTTTTCTTTATATCAGAAGAGTTTGGAACTTCTTTTTAATTAAAGTTAATTCAGTGTGAAAGTTCACATGCTGTAAACTGTGTTTCAGTTAAACAATAGATGGATAGCACATGGGCAACCTGTATCGCTTGAATGGTGTTAATATGACCTGTTTGGATGCTCAAGAAGATCTATGCTTGGGATATGGAGAAAGGCGTATGTGAACCTGGAATACTTCCCTTCAAAAAAAACAAAAAACAAAAAAACCCCTAAACAATTTGCAAGCTTTTAACATGATAGAAGATGGCTTCACCATAGTATATGTACTGCACATGTGAATATTGATGGTTAAGAGGGGAAAAAAACTTTACGTTTTATATTATGGATGTAAATCGGGTATGATCAAAAATTCAGGAAATATATTTCTGAAATTTATTTTAGGAAATATATTCATTCTACCTTACTTTTATGAAGTTGTCAGTTGTCTTCAATCCCATGTTATCCAATTAATAATATATTCTGCCCTAAGCTAAACTAGCTGACCATTTCCACAAGTTTTAATTTAAATTATCTCCTTTAAGGATTTGCTCTTGGCTATAAAATCCAATTTCATGGAATTACTGTATAACATTAAAGTAGCATACAAAATCCAAATGAATTTTTCTTTTACAAGAATTTGAAATATTTTTTCCCATGAGACTCTAAATTCCTAAATGCATAACTGTCATGCTGTCAGACATCATTTGTGTATATACTGTTGTTGTTCTCTGCCCCATCTAGGGACCGGGGCAAATAGCAATCTGCATTATTTGGAAGCTGACCTGGCCCTTTAAGGGCCATCCACCGATAAACCCTCACTCCCAAAACAAGTGCATCCCAAATGAAGCCAGACTCCTTTCCTTTAGCTTTTGGAAGAAACAGAAGCACGCAGAGGAATCCAGTCTAATCCGTGGCACACATTTATCTGAGGACAAAAATCCACGTCCCATAGACACAGCATCGCTGGTGAGATTTAGATTTATCCGTATTTGTTAATTATTATGCTCACCAGCAACTCAACACTGCTTACTTTGTATTTGGGTTCTTATTGAATGTATTTCTATTTTTCCCAGTTTCATCCATCCTGTTCCTTTAATAAAGGTATCCAGATCTACGCACATGGTGTGTTTTATTGGAAGATAGATGGGTTTAGCTGCATGTCAAGCTCCACACAGAGTAACGTGTAGTGAGGGCAGAACAATAACTCTTTCTTGTTTATTTTTATCCCTGTTTGTTTGTGAGCTTACATCTCTTCCTATTTTGGTGTTTGACCATTCTTTCATTTGTTGGGACATTCTTTGACTATGATGGCAGTGATGGTTTGGGCTATTGATTGTAACAGGTAGTCCTCTACTTACTATTTATGGTTATTTTATTCAAAACTAGCTATCCAAAACAGTTCAAAGCTAATAGATACATATTAGTGTGAAGATATTGTAGAAAAGTAGATGGAGATAACAAATGTTTCATATTTGCTCTCCTTTTATTAATCTATTTTGAAACCAAACTCAAGATAATCACAAATAGCAATAGGTATAGTCATCAAATAAATAAAATAGAAACTTTTTTAAAAAGAAAGTTGATCTCTTCTTAAGGAAACACAAACACAAAGAATCAGTGAAACGACAGTGAAATATTTGGAGAGCTTCTAGGTTTTTAAAAATAATTTGACATGGTACTGCCCCTTATAGAATGGCCTAGATTTAAAATAGATGTGTGATTTGTGTGTTAATGCATATACTTTTAGACAGTACGCAAATATTAAATGATATTGTAATAATTATATTGTAAGAATTTGACTTTTCTAGTAAAAAATGTCAATTTCCATTTTGTAAGATTTGGGATAAATTGTCAGTATTTATTTGCTCAAAATATTTATTCAGACATGTTTCATAGACAATACAAAATATATGACTGTTAACACAAGAAATCCTGCATGCACACATAAATACATTTAACAGCATGTTATACCACATATATACAACATAATTCCAGGCTAACTATAACTTTACCTGCAAATGCATGCCCTGTCAGAGAATCCAAACCTGAAATTAAAAAAGTAAAAACAAAATAAAATCTTCAGCATTATTTTGAATTGAAACTCCACCTCCACTATAACAAAAATTAACTGTATCACTGGATAATTATCTAGACATCCAGAAAAAAAGCAAGCATTATTTTTCCAAAACAGTACAATTAGATTTTTATTAAATATTTTCTAGAATGTAACTTCCATAATGCTTTAAAGAAACTTGATCATCCTTGTTTAATTTTTGTCTTTCTAAACTTATTTGAGATAGTTCACAATATTGCCAAGTTACTAATAATGAAGTCAATCTGATAATTATTTGTACAAGCTTACATGATAGCTGAATTTGAACCCTACTTTTCCCAAGAACAGATTCAACATGACAAAATAACATAAAGATGCTCCTTTGGAAATTTGTGTTTATTGTATATAAGTGTGTAATGTCTATATGTAGAATGAAACTAAATCTACTTTGGGGATGAAGAAATTATGGCGCTCCAAATGCTGATGAACTACAATCCACAAACTAAGTCAAATGATCAACTATGAATGTTTTATTTCAGAAGCTGTAAAGATTTTCCCTTTCAATTTTAGAGAAACACAAGGATTTAATACCCAGAGAGAGAGGTCATGGCAGTACTGATTTACTGTGGTCAGAACTTTACCAAATGTTTCTAGTAGAGTAGAACTAGTTCATTACTTTATCCTGCTTAGTTCTCTCAAGCCATGTGGGTTCTGCTATTTTTAAATTTGGATTAATTATTATTTGGGTTATTATACAATTTACACAGTAATTCTTTCTTTTTTTTATTCTTATACAGATATTAAATCTCATTCTCAATACACAAGAACAAAATTGAATTAAAAGATGGAGGAAGGAGACCATCGAGCAAGGAATAACATTAAAGAGCTTTGGTAGTACAGTGGTCTAAGGCACCCTGTTATTAAGCTGGTTATTAAGACCAGCTGCCTGCAATTACTGTAGGTTCGAATCTCACCAAGGCTCAAGGTTGACTCAGCCTTCCATCCTTTCTAAGGTAGGTAAATTGAGGACCCAGTTGTGGGGGCAATAAGCTGACTTTGTATAAATATACAAAAGGATGAAGGCTATTGCTGAGCACATTGTAAGCCGCCCTGAGTCTCCGGAGAAGGGCGGCATATAAATCAATTTTTTTTTTTTAAAAAAAAAGGAGGATATGGCTGACCTCCCTTATAGTACTTGGAGTATCCTGAATAGGTTGAGAGTTGGAGTGCCTAAATGTAAAATCAATATATTCAAGCAGAGGCTCTTAGCAGATAACAACACACTATGTGAATGTGAAGAGACACAGAGTCTGGTCCATCTGCTTGGTATGTTGGCTACTACCAGAAACATGTACCGATAATGACTTATTTTTGGCCAACGACAAAGCCAAGAAGGTGGCTTCATTCTGGCATTTTAAAGTTTGACCTAGAATAGGAAAAGAGTGAATCTCATGTCCTTCCCATTCAAAAGACCAAAAAGATAAACATTAAAGAGCATCCTGAGATTCATAGGAGTGGGAAGTTTCATCTTTTTGATCAGAGCTGACAAACATGACTGGATATTCTAGGCATTTCTTTAATAGGTTTGGGCATTAAAGAAGAAAGATCAGCTAAACTACCAATTGAAGTTCTCTGAAATCAATTATTAGAGATAAGCAACTGCAGAAGGGAAGTCTCCTGCAGTACTGACAGGCAAGTTTGCTTTAAATATTTGCAAAATGTTGCAGGTATGAGTATGCAATCTAAACCAAAGTCCAAAGTCCAACCCCTGCAGATATCTGATGTCAGCTCTTCAAGGCAGTCTAGATAAGAAACAGAAACCATGAAAATCTATCTTTATTGTAACATTCAAACATACTGATTGGATGTCATGCCACAGTCTGATAATGCATTTTTGAAAGCGATCAAACTGATCTCTGCATTTTTGACAGGGTGAGTGAGCATTTCCACCACTTGTAACCCATCAGACATCTGGTGATAGGAAAAACACAGTTAGTTTCCATTCGGTGCCAGGAAGGTTCCTGATCTTATTATGGATAGTGCTGTTTATTAAATGATCCAGCAGCCATAACTTCCATCACAACAATTTTAAGGAAGTCCAATGCAGAGAAAAGATGAAGACATTCTTTTTGTGCCAAAACATTGTGGGATAATTTTAAAATATGTACAGCTCACCACTGATAATGCCATTTAGAATAACGAGCTAGATAAAGATAGCTATTTTTGCATAATTCTGTTTCAGACATCTGGGGAAATCACTTAATCCTTTTTTTTTTTACTTCTGTATTAAAGAGATATTTTTTCTTCTTCGCTTTTCTTTTGGAAATGACAGATGCTTCGAATCGCTAACAACCATCTTTATTTCTTCATTTGTACATGTGGAAATTTAAATTTAAATATGTAGATGTTTAACAGTACTGATAGACATGTTAGACATAAATGATTAGAATAATTTAAAACAATCAGGCAGTTAGGTAACCCTTTCTGACATAACAATGAAGCATCTGAACTGAACTGTCCTACTGCCTATATGTCCCCAATTATACAACTTAATTAGTGAGCTTTGAGTAATAGTTCAAAATATTTCTAGTTTCAAAATTCATGGTAGATTATTAATGTGAACATCAGGAATTGTAATCATTTTAATAACAAAACAACTGCCATTACTGCACCCTGAGGTAATGGAATATTTAATATGATACAAACTGTGAATCTTCTACAAGTTAATTGAAAATATGTATAGTATATATACCTACCACTATATATTGAATTAGGATGTTCATGACCAAACAGAATGTATTCATACTACAAAAACAGAACATTACTGAGCCTTAACTATGCATCAGTAATATTCTCAATATTATAAAAGTCGAACCATACAATATTACTTTCTTGGAAAAAATCTACATTTGCAGATTTTTACATAAAGAAAACCATCCTACCATGAACATCCTGTATAGGGAATTAACCACTTGATTTCAGACATGGCTCTATGGTAATTGATAACTTCTGTCGTAAATTGCATGAGAGATATTGTAGGGCAAATACACACACAGAGAGAAATATAAATTGTGATGTGATGTTATTTTGGATGTTATCTGAATTTAAAAAGAAGATTGAGAAGGAACTGGAAAACCTGTCCCCAATTTAGGTGTATTCATTGTGGGTTTTGTATGGAAAACCCACAAACCCTCTACACAAACCTATGGACATATGGACATAACAACTTGTTTATGTTGTTTGGTAAAGACCATTTCATATTGTGCCCCATACATATGTATTAATTAAAGCTAGGAACATTTCAAAAGGCCTTTGGTCTACTCAAGTTGTAGTAGAAATATTTATACTTCTTCACTTTTAGTCATTAAAAAAATTACTTTTCACTATTTTCTAGATGCTAGTAAATGAACCAAAGAAGGCAGGGAAAGAGGCAATTTTCATTCCAGAAAACTTTAATTAACACAAAAAAGAGGGAATATGTTTGCAAAATGCTGAGGGACAGTGAAAATGCTGCATATTCCACTTTATTTTTATTCTACCACATCAATGCTTTCAGAATCAGTAATAACCAGAGAAGTGGAGAATCAACAGTATAGTTTGCAGCACTCAGGATGTCAGAATACTGTCAATTTGGTCAAATGTTAAATTATGCCTTGAGAGACCAATTTGTTGCTTGTTTGTACAATAATCAGATGTGGATAAAATTACTAGCTTCTCAGCGCTAACAATCACAAAGGCAGCTGTCAACTTGTACCCTGGGAATTGCAAAGAAATATATTTTGTATTACTGTATTTTTAGTTTTCATTTGAGAACAGTTCTCAGAAAGGCTTTTTTGAAGGTCAGAGTATATAAATGTTCTAAACAAGAAGTAAACAGGAGTTCTTTTGCGAGCAAAATGGCAAATCCTGGAAAACTCAGTCATGTACATAAATGGTGTTTTCTACTACTCATATTGAGAAGCACTGAATAGCTCACCAATTTATTTGCAAACTCAGAAGGAATATATCAATCAACAGTGGACTGACATTCTTCTTATTTGCCCGCAATTTATTTATAATACATTAAATTTATATGCCAACCATCTCACTGTGGGCACCTACAATAACTTCATACTGAAAGCCGAGGTGGCGCAGTGGTTAGAGTGCAGTACTGCAGCTACTTCAGCTGACTGCTAGTTCAGCAGATCAGCGGATCAAATCTCATTGGCTCAAGGTTGACTCAGCCTTCCATCCTTCCAAGGTGGGTAAAATGAGGACCCAGATTGTTGGGGGCAATATGCTATTTAATATACTGTCTTTGGTGTAAACTGCCCAGAGTCCTCGGCGAGTGGGCGGCATAGAAATATGACTAATAAATTAAATAAAATAAATAAATAAATAAAAGCATATTTGGTATGTGCAGTTCAAAGCAGGAAGTCTTCCAGATAGTATCTTACAAATGCTATCTGGAGTTAGGTAGGACTTTGAGGTTGATTGATGTGGCTGCTACTAAAAAGAGGTTAACAGAATGGCTGTTGTCTCCATCCTTAAAATATGCTATCTTTAAATTTCACCATTCTAAAATTTATAGCCTACAATTTACAGATATGAAAATATGGTGTCTGTATAGAATGTAAGCTGTCTTATTCTTGCACCTGAAAATTCTGGCAGGCTAATTGAAAAATAACATTACCTTAGGCCAGTGATGGCTAATCTTTTTGCCGTCGCGTGCCAAAAGCGTGGGGAGCATGGGGGTGTCATGTGTCTGTGTGCCCACACCCATAATTCAATGTGCCCCAACCCCCATGCATGCACGTGGAACCCCCCGCGCTCCTCCCGCTTTTGGCACGTGATGGCATGGTAGGCCCAGTAGGCCCGTTTTTTCGCCCTCCCCATGTTCCAGAGCCTTCTTGGAGCCTGGGGAGGGTGAAAACGGCCTTCCCCACCCCCCTCCAGAGGCCCTTCGGAGGCCGGAAATGGCCTGTTTCCCAACTTCCAGTGGGGAAGGCCCAAAAATCAGCTGGCCAGTGTGCGCATGTGCACTGGAACTGAGCTAGGGCAATGCTTGCATGCCCACAGATATGGCTCTGCGTGCCACCTGTGGCACATGTGCCATAGGTTTGCCATCACGGCCTTAGGCTTTCTCTTCCTCTCCAAGTTGGGAAGCAGAAAAGAGATATGTTTTGTTGTATTTCAAGTAAATGCTGTTGCCGGGGGGACGGGACGGGGGGGGAACACCTCATCCTTTCCCTAGTAACATGTAAGAGTGAACTCTCAACTCAAACATGTAAAAGGTTAATGAAAACAAACCTTGAAAGGACTGACTGCATGACTGAAAATTCCTGCTGGATAGACAAGCTACGTATTATTGTATCAGGAACTAATAGCAACTATGGCATGAATATAATGAAAGAATGGTCAGACTGTATGAGTTATTATGCCTAGAAGCTTTTAGAGTCTGGAAGAGTGGAAATGTGAATTACTGGACTCTTCCTCTTTCTAAAATAAATTTCTGTGAGTACTAGAAAAATTTTCTCATTTATGGAATAGTTCCTTGTTAAAAGGGTATGTCACGTCATGACCAGGCCCTGAAATCTGTTGTTGAAAACCTTTAGCTTTTTCATGAAAAAGCTAAGAAAGTTCTATTTTTTGTTTAACAGAACAGATTAACAAAACAGATATCGTACGTATAATGAAAAATAGATTACTAGTTTGTTATGTGGATTAAATGCAACACCATTAGTTTATGTTTTTAATAATTTTTAGAAGCTTTCAAGATTGTCATAGCTGGGCATTTAAACTGGGCTATCATTTTAAGTAAATGTTTAGGACTAGTGTGGCTGGCTCAAACCCCATTTTTATCTAAACTCCATTGTTGTCTCTGTTTCCCTTTTTGAGTCTTCTGCTCTGCCTGTACTTTCCTGGGAGGATCATGCAAGACTGTTATCATCAAATAACTCATAACAGGCTGCAGTCAATTCTAAATCCCTTTTTCTTAGGGCAGATACGTTAGCTAGAAAGTTTGGCATATTTTTTTTTTATTTTTTTAATTTGATTTATATGCCACCCTTCTCCGGAGACTCAGGGCGGCTTACAATGTGCTAAGCAATAGCATATTCAGCTGAATAGCATATTCAGCTGCCAATCTTATCAACCGGCAAGGAAAGGACAGGGGCCTGAAATGCTACATTGGGTGGGGTGTGAAGTGCTTGTTGCCTATTGCTTGTTAACAATCATGCACTTTTGTTCTTTAGAAGTTTATAAAAGCTATACTAATTTGTGTATTGGGGCTCCCAATTTTTGACTTGGGTCCACATCTTTGGTTCTGTGCAGAATAAACAGATTTTGTAATTTCCTTGCTTTGTGTGATAAATTGGTTCCTTTGCATCTAGGAAATGAAACGAAACATAACGAAACGAAACGAAACGAAACGAAACGAAACAAAACAAAACAAAACAAAACAAAACAAAACAAAACAAAACCAGTTTGAATGGGCCAGTCCACAGTTTGGCCAACAAATGGTGCTGCACTAATACTGCTAGGGTCAGATATTTGACATATGCGCCCAATTAATACAGTTCATTTGTTCATTTTACATAAAGTTGTATGCAGTGGTGGGTTTCAACCAGTGTTACCACCGGTTCACTTCATGCATGCGCTTCACTTCGCTCTGCGCAAGCGCAGTGTATTAAGGAACAGCTGAGACACAGAAATCCGCTCTGCCATGTCTTTCAGCTGGGCTAAAAATGACCGAATATAAGGTATGTATAACGCAGGGGCGGGCGGGAGGGCCAAGCTAACCATCAGAGAGAAGCAGTCCGCTCTCACCTCACCATCTCCGCTACCAACTCACCCAAACCGGTGAGAACCGGTAGCAACCCACCACTGGTTCTATGTTTAAGTCAGGTCTACAACAGTGGACTTCAAATAATCAGAATGAGCTGAATTTTTTTTTTTAAATGAAAATCAGACACTTAAGTCACAGAGAGAATAAACAACAATGCAGTTGAAGCACTTAAAGACTTAATGTAACGGGTAGTACAAAAATGAGCGTCAAGATGAAGTAGCACCAGTTTATTTTTAAAGCACGCATAGTTAATGTGAACTTTGCATGCATTTGTCTCTTGATATTACATCTAACTTGTTGGAGTGTGTGTGTGTGTGTGTGTGTGTGTGTGTGTGTGTGTAAAATGATGGCTACCATCATTGAAATTCCTGAGTTTCTGAGCTGATTACTCAGCAGAGTCTGTGAAGCAAACTGAACACACAAATCAGACTATTTCCTCTTTTCCTTCCACACACACAAAAAGGATGTCATTTGACGCCATGCGGGGAAAGCCATGGAAATAATG
Source organism: Arizona elegans (assembly GCA_022577455.1). Lineage (NCBI taxonomy): Eukaryota > Metazoa > Chordata > Lepidosauria > Squamata > Colubridae > Arizona > Arizona elegans. The sequence continues at coordinate 205,259,830 of JAKOOJ010000001.1, read as the reverse complement.
TTCTTTTACCCCTTAAATAAAGATAAGTACAGCTTGGTGCAGTTCCTAGCTAGACTTCAATATACACAATTACCACTGTTAACCACAAAGTGAAATCTCAGCTGGGAGATTATAAAGCAAGTGTTTGCTTTAGGGTTTCTAGCTGCCTCCCTTGAGAACCAGAAAAGAAGAAACAATCTATTTATTATTAAACAAATGCTTTGCATTTCATGGGCTGTTTTTCAATTAAGAAAACATCATCAGGCTCAATAATTGCCAGCCCCCTTACCATTCATTTTATGAAATATGAATGGTGAATGGCATTGTGGTCGGAGTGTCCCTCGAGAACAGGGAAACTAGATTCAAGTCCACCTCAGCTATGTGTGACTTTGGCTCAAGCACTCAGAACAGGATAGTCATTTCAGAAATAAAACTGAAGGGCCATATTGAGCTCATGGAGGAATGATGGGATGAGGAGGAGGAGGAGGGAGGAAGATGGAGGAGGAAGAACAACAGAAGGGGAAGGAGGAGGAGAAAGGGGAAGGAGGAGGAGGTGGAGGAGGAAGATGGAGGAAAAAGAAGAAAGAGGAGGATTGCTCCAGGATCTTTTTGCAAAGGGGCATTTTGTCATACTGCCTCTCAGGGAAGATTTCAGCTTTTTTTGTTCTTGCTGTTGTTGTTCCCACAGCCAAAGTCCAGCCCAGCAGACAGACTGCCTTTGCCTTGGCAGCAGCAGGAGGAAGAAAATGGCAAAGGTAAGCTGGGGTGATGGTGAGCAGGATAGCATGGGTCTTGGAGTTCAGGATGGCCAAAGGGCAGAGACTGGAGCATATAGGCAGTTGAGGGGAGTTGAAGTGATCTACAACCATAAGTATGGATGGGTTGCTAAATGCCTCAATTTTGTTCACATGACTGGGGTAGGACATTGCAAAAGCCATAATGTTAAGCATGGGTTATAAGTCCATTTTTTAGCACTGCCGTAACTTTGAATGGTGCTGAACAAATGGTTGTAAGCCAAGGACTACCTATAAGCCTTAAAGTAGGTTTGACATAGTTATTAAAAGAGAAAATTTCTTTCTCTTGTCTATCTGACTAAGGTTGCCTTGAAGTCCATTACTGTCCTGCTCATGCTGATCTTTGGATTCATCCCAAAACTGGTCTACCTCATTTCACATAATGTTTCTTTAAAAGTCAATTCAAATAGCTATTTAAGTTTTTCCTCATTAAAAAAAAAAATGTCCTTTTTATATTACTTTCTGGAACATTAGAAAAAAATATAAAGAAAATGCAATTTTGTAATAATCTTGAGCCTGAAGACAACATTTTCCCCCTAACTTGTTAATCTCTCTTGTAATATCTAATTCATAGTTCTTCATATTTCTATAGCAACGTGCCTTACATAAGCTGGGTTACTCAACAGAGTTGTGAGTTGAAAAGTATCAATTGTACCAGCACTGATGCATAAACTTTCCAACTCCAATATAAATTTCTCACATGAATAGAACTGCCGAAATGTATGGGGAGTGACATGCAGTAAAACTGTTCTGAAACCATAAAGAAGGGATTTTCCAGCACTAAGCAAAACAACTCCTTCCAGAATGTGGAAAAAAGCTTTGAAAACGTTGCTTACAGCTTGCAGAAATGCTTCTGAATTATTCATTAAAAGAAACTTCCTGGAGAAGCAGCCACAGCATTTCTTGCTATCCAGACAATTCCCACACCAAATTCCAATCAGCAGTAAAACCACTCCTATTCATCACAATTCTACTTCATGCTCCATAAAACTATTTGCTACAGATAGGAGATCGTGGGTGTTTTAACATACTAAGCAATTAACTACGTTATTTTAGTTACCATCCCCTTTAGCATTTTCAAGTGATTTCATTTCCTTTTCAAGTTTAGTAAATAAAAATAAAATAATATGATAGGTCTATACAGAGCAGCTCTGTGGATAGGTATTATCAGTGATAGTTACATTGAATTTGTCATGTTCAGCTGTTTGAAAGAATTTGGAGACAAATATTAAGAGAAAGCTGTCGCCTTCATAATGGACAAGGAAAGGACAAGAGGAGTTATCAGTACTTTAATTACCCACTCAGGCAAATCTAGCTTGGTTCCCCCCCCCACCCCCCACCCCGTTAGCTATGCAAATTGGCAGGAACAACCGAACAAAGTTAATATGTGTTTCTGGTCACTGATGTAATCACTATATACAGTATAAGATTAGAATGGGTGTGGGGTGTTTGCGAGCCCAGGAAGGCCAGGGAAAGAGGGTGTGGGGTGCATGTGTGTGTGTGTGTGTGTGTGTGAGTGAGTGAGTGAGTGCAGGGAGGCAGGTGAAGGAGGTCATGGATGAGTTTGAGCAAAGGGGGAAAGAAGGGCATGGTGTGCAATGAGAGGTGGGGAAGGCTTTTCTTGCTGGTTTCCCCATTGACTTTGCTTGTGGGAAGCCAGCAAGGAAAGTCACAAATGGAAATCACATGACAGCAGTATGCTGCAAACAGTTGTAAATGCAAGCTGGTTGCCAAGAACTTGAATTTTGTTCACATAACTATGCAGGTATTGAAATGGCTAAAAGTCTGAGGACCAGTCGTAAGTCTCCCTTGTTTAACATCAAACGGTTGCTGAATGAATGATCATAACTTAAGGACTACTTGTATTGAAGTGCCTGTGTGTGTGTGTGTGTAAATAAATAAGATGGGAGTTGGCTGGACACTAAAGGGAACCAGATGACAATTTAAGGAGAAGAACACTTCAACTTATTTATACAGAATGGTGCATCATATTTTAACAATGGATGTACTAAAGGATATTTGAGCACATTAGATCCAGAAGTTAATTTGAAAAACGTCTGCTGTTATATACTGATCGTGGTAAGAAAATGTTATGGAAAGGAACAAGCTTTACCAGATGAGACTGATTCTGATTTGAAAGGGGATATAAAAATGACTGGTTATGGGAATGATGTTGAAAGAGATGCTACAATAGATATATAAATGAAATCCAATGATGTTTTATCAAATCAAAAGAGTGACCTGATAACTTTCTTATACTTATAAAAGAGAGACATTAATATTGTGAAGAATTTTGCGTGAGAGAAAAAAGAATAAGAAATCAAGTTCCAAGACTTTATTTGATTGGATTAAAGATCAGATTGTTAAAAGAGAGGGAATGTTAAGATGGTTTAGTTGCTCAAGACTAAAACAGATACATTGCTATCTCTGGTAACTTGTAATGGACTTTGCTGATCAGGACTAAATGATGAGGCTTCGAAGATTTGTTTATTGAAGAGATGAAGTATGAGAAGAAGAGACCATTTATTGTATTTTAAGAGAAAATGCTAAATTACTAAAATTGTATATAGTTCTTATGAAGAGACAATACTCTATATATTCATTCCACTTTCTTTTCTTTCTTTTTTCTCTTTCGTTTTGGCACTTATTGATTTTTCTTTACTTTTACTCTGGTTTATATTAGTTCTTATCTTTTTAATTATAAACTTCAATATTATTATATAGAAGGGAATATGAAATTAAAAGCAAAAACAAATAAATTTAGCTTTTATAGGACAAACAGATAGGCCAGTTCTACATTTGAGTTTAAAATCACTGTATTGTCATTAAATTTGTTATTAGATATCTGTAAGCCTATGAAATCAGAGGTAAGGTCCCAGTGAGCTAAATAAATATATTTTCTTTACATACTGTTCTGGTTTACAATCAGGTAAATATAATTTTTTGCTTTTATTTAACCTATATTTGATAATCCTTCTACATGTGAGTTATAAGTCTAAATATTGCATTTAAAGACTGGACTTTGGATAATGTACAGTTAAATAAATTGACAAAATCAACAAAATATAAAATAACAAAAATTTAAAGAATGTTCCACTGGATAACTTATGATTGCTATCTTTCAGCAGTTAGTTAATGGGCTTTTATTTAAACACAATTACATCTGTTCTTTTCTCAGTTTACTGTATTTTTAAAGTTTCTAATGATAGGGATCTCACTGCTTGCCTTGATAATTTGCTTCAATGCATGACTATTCTTGGAAACATCTTCATTATAAATTACTAAAATCTTGCTTTCTTTGTTCCAGCCAAGACATCCATATTTTTAAAATTAAATGTTTGGTTACTATTATTAGTGACAATTTATATTTATGCCTTTGACTCAGTCTTGAATATTTGACAAGTTTTCTTGGCAATATTTTTCAAAAGTGGCTTGCCATTGATTTCTTCCTAAGGCTGAGAGGGAGAGAGTGACTGCCCAATGTCATCTAGCTAACTTCATGCATAAACCAGAACTACAACTCATGGTCTTCCTGTTTCTAGCTCATTGCCTTTAACTACTACACCAAACTGGCTGTCAGCTCTACCAGCCTTGCTACACTCTGCTAAACTATTGGAATCCTGCCATAAACTGGGAGAGGGGGTACAGGCATTTGGGGAAGAAGTGCAGGAGGAAGTAGAAGGAGGCAAAGGGAGGGGGGAGGGATTGGCACTGACATAAATCAGAAGTGTGAAATCCAGACTAATCCAGCTGCCCAAGGAGGCCTAGCCTGGGAAAGTATGCACAATCATTTCAAGACATGCCTAAAATCAAAACGATTCCCAAAATATTGCACAGGGTTGCTATTGGATACTGACAGTCTGGCAAAGGGGAGGGGGGAATCACAAAGGGGAAAATTTGTAACTTTGTATGGGAAGCTTTAGTTCTAGCCTGCTTTTGCTGTAACCAGTAATCCTTAGTAAAAGCACCTATTACTCAACCAAATGGAGTCAAGGGTTTTTCTTTCCTAGGGATCTGGCTGGGGCAAGTCTGACACTGGTTCACACTATAGACAACAGCATGACAATAGTTAATGTTGCTTGAACATTGCAAAGAAAAACAAGACACTTACTGTATATATGTGCTAAATATGTAAGCATATTAAATATCCTTAATAGATTACCAGTATGGAATACAAGGCCAAGGTCCACACTGTAATTAGAGAGAGATAAAAAAAAATAACCAAATGCATTTGGATTTAGCTAAGAAAGAGGTTATCTCACTCTCGTGTAGATTTGTGGGCTTGAAAATGATTTTCTCTGGCAGTGGGTACGACGGGATCGTCGTACCCACTGCCTGTAAAGAGCCGCCTTTATAGCGGAATGGCGGCTCGAAAAAACTCCGTTTCCATTAGGAAATGGAGATAGAGCCGGCTGGGGTGGGTAGAGTCCTCTGCCTAATCCCAAAAGTTTTTTATTTACTTTTGGGACGGAGCGGAAGAGACTCCCCGTATCCCCAGCCGATGCTCCGGGCTCTGGGAGATCTCTGCTATACGCAGAGCTAGGTGGCAAAAGCAAGCCTGTAAATTTGTTAAATTAATTAAAGAAGACGTGAGCTGGATCGCTGACCCTGAGGCGCAAGTATTCTTTTTAGTTTAGAAAAGTTACTGAAGTTCTTTAAGAAGTGAAAGGAAAAAAGATTTTTTAAAATGGCGATTGCTGAGGCTTGAAGAGAGGCTGAAAGGGAAAGTCCTTCCGTTTTCTATTACAAAGTAGCGGAATGAATACTTCTGGCTGTAATTGAGGCAAAACCTCACTCTCACTCTTGCTTTTTTTTTTTGTTTGTTTTTTTTCCTGGGGATCTGATATTGATCTTGGTTGGAAACAAGCCTTTTTTTTTTCTCTTTTCCACTAAATCTTGTCTGTGTGGAAAATGGCACTGGGACTTATACAGTTAGACAAACAGGCAGCAGAGGGGAATTCCCCCTTTAACAAATTACATGAACAAGTTCTAACTCTCCAGTCTCAGAAACCTGACTTTAATATAATAGAATTTCTTCTTAAAGAGATTGTAAGAAGGGATGAGATTGTGAACCAGCAACTTCAAAAATTTAAGCAGGAAATTAAAGAAATTGGTGAATTGGTGAAATCAAAGTTTGACTTTTTGAATCAAAAGATTTTAAAAACAGCTAATGGTTTATCAGACTTTCTGATTCAGTTGGATGCAAAGACTAAATTATTAGAGTCTAAAATGAAAGAAACTGAGGAGAATTTGGATGACAAGATTCAAAAAATTAAAAAGGATTTGGTAAACACTCAGGATAATAGCTCAGAAGACAAACCTAAAATGGAGGTTGACCAAAAGACTGGTAATGAAGAAAATGTGCAACAGAGGATTGAAAGAGAAGTTTTAATGATTCAATATAATTTTACAGAATATGCAATTAGACTGAGAGGTCTGCAGGAAAATAACAGAGATGACTTAAGGAAAATATCTTCTGAAATTCTGGCTGGGATTTTAAAGGTTCAACCTGATGAAGTGTTTTGCAGGATTGACAGAATTTATAGAATAAACTCCTGGTTGGCAAAGCAAAGGCAATTGCCTAGAGATGTGGTGATTTATTTTACAGATAAAGAAATTAGGAATAATATTGTGCAGAACTCTTTTAATTCTACTTTGCAATTTCATGGAAGAAAGATTTGGATTTTTAAGGAGCTCCCGCCTAAGATGCTAATGGAGAGGAAGAAATTTGGCTTTCTAGTGACTGAGTTAAAAAAAAGAAATATCCTATTTAGATGGGATGTCCCAGTTGGTTTAATATTGAGACACCAAGGAGTAAGATACCAACTGAACACTGTTGAAAAAGCGGAAGAATTTTATCAAAAAAATTTAAAAATGAATTTAACATCTTTAGGCACAATACAGGACAAGCAAAAGGAGTTGGAAACAAAAGGAAAATATCAAATTACAGAGGCTGTGGTAGATAAATTGTCTTTAGACTCCCTGGATACCCCAGCTGGACTGTCTATAAATATGAGAGCAGTGTCATCCGATTCCAATGTGTTGAATCATCAAGTTACAGACAAGTGTGTAAATCAACCAGTTGATATACAAGTGATGGAGAAGAAAGACGAGATAACAAAACAAAACCAACAAGATCAACTCATAAAGCAGAATGAAAATCGATCAGCTGATACACAATTGGTAGGAAGGAAACCAGGATGGAAATTCAACCCACAAAAGAAAAAGAAAAGAAATAGATCTCATAGAAATAGCAGTTTCTAAACCAAGCAACAGTGAAGCCAGGGACTTTAAAAAATGAATGAATATGTGAAAAGATAGTGGAGGCGAACAATTGTTTAATACTATCTTGAGGATAGTGGCAGATCTCTGCAATGCCGTGATTTTGGGATGTGAAAAGAGCCTTACATTGTTGGATTTGAATTATCTACTTTGGATTTCTTTTACTGGTAAATATATTATAATTATTTCGAGTTACAAGGCAAGAGAGTCACGCTGGGGCATGCAGAAGATCTGGATGTTACCCATTAGGATGATGGGAATTAATAATCCTGATGAAAACCACAATTACAACTATATGGATATAATTATAATGTCACTCGGGTGGTTGTTTTTACTTTTATATATATATGAGGATATCTACTACTGATGGGGGCAGAAGATGATTGAAGATTTTGAACAAACTGTTGCACCAGCATGTTATTTTACCCTATTATGGATGATGGATTTAACAATCCAGTGGAAAGACATCAAAGAAGATATTATATGGATTATAAATTTAAAGTTATTGTCTTTTTTCTTTTTATAAAATGGAATGCATATATAGATATGTGTATATTTTAGTAGAGTGGGCAGTGGATTATATTTAGAATTGTATTGCATGGTAATTTAGTAGGAATTTGGGTTGAAATAGGTTAGTTTACTGATTGATTAGTTTAAGAAAAAGGATCTTTAAGTCATATATTTAGGGGAGTGGAGGAATTGGATAGAACTGAATAAATGTTAAATTTGGATGTAGGGAGAAGGCCGCTTTGAAATGTTATATTAATATATATAAAAGATTAAATGTTAATTGTTGGAATAATACACTATAAGTTTAGGGGAGGAGAAAAAGGGCAGATTATTGCTAAAATGGGAGTTATAAGAATATTATGCTAAGGGTCAGTATTTTGAGGAGGGAGTAAGGGAAAGGTAAAATATTATGTAATTAGTTATGAAATAGCTTATTGTTATGAAGAAGTCACAGGGGGGGATGGGTGGTGAGGGGAGGTTAGGGAAGGGGGGAAAAGGGGGAAAAACTTGTATTTGAAAACTCTTTCAATAAAAAGAAAAGAAAAGAAAATGATTTTCTCTAAGGAAAATCATCATGAAAAGCAATTCCATATGTCTTCCAATCAAGATTCTGATGTTTGTCTTTAGAAGATGTGGGTACTCCATCAATGGAGGCTTTCAAGAAGAGACTGGACAGCCATTTGTATGAAATGGTATAGGGTCTCCTGCTTGAGCAGGGGGTTGGACTAGAAGACATCCAAGGTTCCTTCCAATTCTGATGATGATGAGCATGATGGTCTGATTAAGAGTAATGTTGAATAATTTCCAAATTTATCTTGAAATGTAAGGTTTTCAGTTACTGTAAAGTTGTTACTATACTACTACTATGGGAAGAATCAGAGAGCATGTCAGGTCAACAACAAGGGCACTTATATCTTATCTTGTTAATAAACAGCAGATGCAGTTAACTACGTGATCTTACTGAAAAAAATAGAGCAGTAAAGACTGATACTAAATTTTCTTTTCATATATGATTAGTTGAGTGACACAGGACATATGTAAAGTTGAATGGCTCAGGACCGGGATATATACGAGACCGCCTTATGCCATTGACAGCCTCCCACCAGCCAATTCGCTCCCACAGAGAGGGGCTCCTCAGGGTACCGTCAGCCAAACAATGTCGACTGGTGACACCCAGGGGGAGAGCCTTCACTGTGGGGGCACCAGCCCTCTGGAATGAGCTGTCCCTAGATGTGCGTATGATCCCTGACCTGCACACCTTTCGCCGCGCCCTGAAGACCCTCCTGTTTCAACAAGCCAGGCTGGCCTAATATGAATACGAATTTTAAATGGGTGTATGTTAGCTTTTAATTTGTGGGCCAAATTTTATATATTTGATTTTAATGGTTGTTAAATTTTGTAAATTATGTGTGTTTTAATATGGCTGTACACCGCCCTGAGTCCTTTGGGAGAAGGGCGGTATAGAAATCTAATAAAAGTAAAGTAAAGTAAAATATTTGCTAAAAACTGGAAAAAGGAGAAAATATCTACGGAAGATGAAATTATTAAGAAAATGATGGAATGTGCTGAAATGAGTAAATTGACATTTGAAATTAGAGAACAGGAAGACAAACAATATTACATGATATGGGACTTATTTTATCAATGGCTAGATAATAAAGCATGGAAATGATATATGAAACATGAAATAAATGTAATAATAAAATATATGAAGTGGTTTTTTACGGGAGATAAGCCACTGTTAAATAATTGGTAAATGAGAATAATAATACAAAGGGATATAATAAATTGTCAAATGAGAGAAATTAAATAACTTGTAAATTTGGGATATGGGATTAAGCATAAAAGAATTGTAACCGATCGATTCATTTTCAGTAATTGTAATAGATGATGGTTGTTTTATGTTTTGTTTTGTTTAAAAAAATATTTTTTTAAAAAAAAATAACTGTTATTTAAGGAGATGCAAACAGGTGTGCCATGCACGCCCACACACTTTTTCCTTAAACTCTTTTTAGCTTCAGGTTCGAAACCTGGTACTTTCCCTGAAAAGATGGTTCAAGGCTTGCATTGTCAGATGATCTTTAGGAAGAGACATCTCTTCATCATAGAGTGAAAAATAGCCAACCTTACTCAAGGAGGTTATCTGAGGCTGTGCATCCCCAACAGAATAGCTGTCAATCTCTGCCAGAACTCATATAGCGAAAGAGAGTCTACTGCATTTCAGGGTAATTGGTTCCACTCCTGAATGGCTCTTGCTATTAAGAGATCTTTTTTTCTATCATTCAATCAGAATCAGTTTTCCTCTAACTTGAATCCATTGTGCATGTTCTGCATTCTGGAACTACACAGAACACAGCTGAAGAGCTATAGTAGACCTCCTCACAAGCTCATATTCAGTTTATGAACAACTGCAATTTAAGATCCGTTTCATACACATTATTTCTAAGTCAGATATTCCTCATCCTGTACTTCCTCATTTACTTTTTTCCTAAGTGAAGAGCGAACTCACTCACTCACTCTCTTAAATTTTAATCTGTTACTTTGATACAGTTCTATAATTGTTGTTTCTATGTTCTAGAGTGTCAGCTCTCCCATCCAATTTTGTATTCTCTGAAAATCTGATTAGCATTCTTCCACCTCTTCACTCAAATATTTACTGAAAAATGTTACATTATCCCCAAGACGAAAACATATGGTAACACATTGCCACTCAACACATTGCCCAATGATGATGATGATAAGAAGACAGGTGATGTCTATTTTCAGAGAAAGAAAGGAAAAAAAGAAAAAAGAAAGAAAAGAAAGAAAGAAAGAGAAAAGAGCATAGTGCAGTAACTATACAGAGATTTCAAGTATTCGATACATTTCACCAGCATTATGTTACTCTCATTATTGTAGCATTGTACTAGATGGTTACTGTATTTTTCAGTTTATAAGACACATTTCCCGCCACCCCCAAAGTGGATGGAAATGTCTGTGCATCTTATAGAGCTAATGTTGCCAAAGTCCCGCCCACCCGCCGACCCCCACCCTTCAGCCTCTGCCTCCCAGCAATTTGCCTCCTTGCAGCAAACAGCAAATAGCCTGGTCAGCTTCAGCACAACCTGATTTGGCATGAGCAGCTGATTGGCAGTTGGATTGGCTCCCGAAATACTGCCAATCAGCTGTTCCAGGCTGTGGGGGGTCACTGCCGCCGATCGCTGCCGCTGCCTATCACTGCCTCTGTGTGCCCCATTTTCAGCCTCCGTGCGTCCCGTTTTTGACCCATTCCAGGCAGCGTGGATCGGGGAGGCCGATCTAATCGCCAATCAGCTGCTTGTGCTAAATCACACTGTGCTGAAGCTTACCAAGCTGTTTCCTGCAAGGAGGCAAATTTCTGGGAGGCAGAGATAGATTTTTTTTCTTGTTTTCCTCCCCAAAAGTTAGGTGTTTCTTATGGTCCAGAGCATCTTATAGCGTCTTATATATGCGAAAAATATGGTAATTGTTCTATGTTTTAAATTATTTTTATGATTTTTGCCAGTCTTGAAAATATAAAACTTTTTAAACAAATGAATAAAAACTTGTTCTACAAGTGATATGATTCCACATATTGCAGATGGCGATAATGAAACTGAGAGTGTCTTGCCAAAGACAGAAGTTGATGAATATAATGGGAGGGATACTAATTTTGAGTTCAGTTTCTTACAGTTTCCACTACAGATTTTTATGATGTTATCTCTGCTTACTCCAGTATCTCCTAATAACATCAGTCCAGCTTGAAGGAAAAGATTATGGATCTTTTACAGATGCCATCAAATTTCAACTGGGAAAATAGAAAATTAGTGAATTATTTTAAAACAGACTGCCCATTGCTCATTTTAATTAATTCCGTGACTGAAATAGAAAGTCAGATGAGATAAAAATGTACATTCCTCTGCTGATTGAATTAAGCTGTATAATGCCAAAATTAGAAGTGGAATTTTGTTGAAGACAGGAAGGCAAAAGTGAAAAATGAAAAAAGTAACCCATATATTTATGAGGATACGATTTTTATTTTAGAAACCATTTAAATTATTTTTATCACTATCTTTATATATTGAATAAATCTAACTTGTTCTTCATCTGATAGTGTAAAGACAGTTTAATATGGAAACTCTCAAAGATAAGTGGAACATCATGAGTTCTAGTCCCACCTTAGGCATGAAAGCCAGCTGGGTGACCAGTCACTCTCTCTCAAAGCCCAACTCACCTCACAAGGTTGTTGTTGTGGGGAAAATAGGAGGAGGAAGGAGTATTAGGTACATTCTCCATCTTCAGTTGTTTGTAAAAACAAGAAAGGTGGGATACAAACAAACTAAATGTAAGTATGAACCAGTTGCCAAGCATCTGAATTTTGATCACATAATCATGCGATGCTGCAGAGGTCGTAACTGTGAAAAATGGTCACTTGTTTCAGTGCCATTGTAACTTTGAACAGTCACTAAATGAACTGTTGTAAGTCAAGGACTACCTGTACTGATACAAGTCGAGGTGGCGCAGTGGTTAGGGTGCAGTACTGCAGCTACTTCAACTGACTGCTAGTTCAGCAGATTAGCAGATCAAATCTCACCGGCTCAAGGTTGACTCAGCCTTTCATCCTTCCGAGGTGGGTAAAACGAGGACCCAGATTGTTGGGGGCAATATGCTATTTAGTATACTGTCTTTGGTGTAAGCCGCCCAGAGTCCTTGGAGAGTGGCGGCATAGAAATATGAATAATAAAAATAATAAAATAAATAAAAAGTCCTATTAAATTGGGCATTTTCATCATTTTTAATTTTAATATATTCGCAGTATCAAGATTAATGTGGGAAGACATACAAGAAAACTAATTTAGCTCAATGTGAAACCAGGGGTGGTGCAAATAATTTATATGAGCCTTTCTAAAGGTATGTGGGAATGACCTAGGAGACAGGAAGAACCACAGACTAGGCAACCACCGTACAAAAGGTGTCTCAGCCCTCAGAAGCAAAGGCGTGTGGGAAACTTCTTAGAAGGGACTCTCCCTAGTTTTCTTTGAAATGAAAGTAAAGGAGGGGAGAGATGCTTTCCAATTCTCTCAGATTCTGCCGTACAATAAAAGCAGTTAGTACTCAGGCTTTGTGATTCTTGTCAGGACTTCCTCAAAAGGCTGATAGCCGAACTCAGTTTTGAACCTAAATATTTAAAAGATTCAAGTCAAGACACGCAAGATTTCTTCCATAAGCTATCTCCCTAGAACTTGCTGTGCAGGCTTATTACATAAATATATATTTAAATGGGAAATGAGGAGACAGAACAGAAATTCTTCCTTTTCATTTCTTAGCACTGAAATGGAAATTAATCATGGGGTTTGCATTTTGACAAAGATGGAAATTTTGGGGGGTGGGGAGGAACAGAGGCAGAAGCGTAGAGTGATCGGAGCAAATATTTGTACTTGCTTCATTTGGTTATGGAAATAAAAGGTAGGTAGGTAGGTAGGTAGGTAGGTAAGTAGATAGATAGATAGATAGATAGATAGATAGATAGATAGATAGATCCATATAGTCACCATATAATACAAAAATTATATACATTTTACCATCGTGGTTCTTTTCTTGAGCCTGTTAAAATATTTCCTTCAAAATAAGAAATCAAGATTGACCTTTTTAAATAGGTTACTCCATCACATAGTGTGTTCTTCCTTCTTTATGTTTGTAGCAGTTGAACACTTACCAGTACAGACTGGCTATGTTTTATATGAGGAGAATCACACTCTAATAAACAAGAACCATAGGATCTGATCTTACAGTCCACTCCACCCTTCCAATTATTATATTGTTCCTTTTCAAGATACTATTCCTTAAACTGGAAGCAAAGTAAGACAATCAGCAAATTAGCTGCTGAATCTACAAATCTTATCCGAATGTGCATTATGGTCTTCCGGGTGCGATTCAAGGTGTTGGTTACCACCTTTAAAGCGCTCCATGGCATAGGACCCGGGTACCTTCGAGACTGTCTTCTGCCACCAATAGCCTCCCACCGACCAGTCCGTTCCCACAGAGAGGGTCTCCTCAGGGTACCATCAGCCAAGTTATGTCGGCTGGCGACACCCAGGGGGAGGGCCTTCTCTGTGCGTAAGATCTCCAACCTCCAGGTGTTCCGCTGCGCACTGAAGACCCTGTTGTTCCGCCAGGCAGGGCTGTCAATATAATAATTTTAAATTGGGGTATTTTAATTTTTAGGGTTTTAAATCGGCCAAATCTATTTAATTATTTTAATTTTTAATTATTGTTGTGTCTTGTGTTTTTAAATTGGCTGTACACCGCCCTGAGTCCTTCGGGAGAAGGGCGGTAAAGAAATAAATAATAATAATAATAATAATAATAATAATAATAATAATAATAATAATAATAATAATAATAATAATTACCCAGTTGCTGTTCTTACAAAAGGAATGTTTGAATCAGAATGCATAGTTTGGCATTTGCCCACTTTTGCACAGACCTATGGAGATGATCTAAGACAACAACAAGGGCAGGACCATGGACTGAGTGCAGTAAGATAAGAAAGACTGAATCTGTACAACTCCCTGGGATATATAACAGGGAGAGAAGGGAGAAAACAGTTTCATCTAGTCAGTAGGGATTTCCAGATTTGTCAACTTTAAGATTTGTGTACTTCAATTCCCAGAATTTCACAGCCAGCATAGAAGAAGTTCTGCAGGAGGTTGCCAAGTTACAGTTGCCAAGTTTGGAGAAACCTGATCTAGTGGTTAAGGTACCAGGCTAGAAACCAGGAGCCTGAGAGTTCTAGACCCACCTTAGCCATGAAAGCCAGCTGGGTGATTTTGGGGCCGTCACTCTCTCACAGTTCAACCCATCTTGCAGGGTTATTGATTCCCCCCTTGAGATAGATAGATAGATAGATAGATAGATAGATAGATAGATAGATAGATAGATAGATAGATATAGAATAGAAGCTGGATATACATAAATAAATGCATAAATCAAATCAAATCAAATCAAAACAAAACAAAACAAAAGAAGCACACCTCCTGTTACTATAGTTTATATCAATACTTTCCCTATGGAGTTTGTTTTCTAATTTAGGCTTAACACCTTTTTCCTTTGCAGAGGTTCATGCCAGTAGAAGCTGTGTGCTGGGCCAATGCTGTGATTTTTTTTTTTTTTACAAAAAATATTTCCTCACATATCTTTTGACAGCACAGCCTGTTTGTGTTTTTAATTCCAGCAATTGCCACAGCGTGTTAACAAATTGCCTGTGCAGCCTTCAGATAGTATCATTGTAAAAACAAGCCTTAAAATAAAATAAATTCAGCATACAGCAAACAGCCTTCCTGTAACCAGTACATCCTGAGGCATAAGCTATTTCAGCCAAGCTACTTCGTTATTGTTTAAACTATATAACCTTTTCACTTGAAAAGAAATATATATCAGCTCTTACAGTGAACTATAAAAAAAAAAGAACCAGCAATTTTGGGAAATGTGTCAGCGTGGCTTCTACTGCAGCTAGTTCCATTTTGGCTTAACCAAAATAGCTGTTAATGCATGAAGAAATGTAACTAGTGATATTAAAGACTAATTTCCTTATTGATTTTGTCATCTGGGTTACGTGATCATGACTAGGCTGGTTCCTTAGCAACAGGACTGAATTTGAAGAGGAAGCTTTGAGTTTTGCTTTGGATTTAGAGAGTATAAACCACTTGAGGTACTCAAAACCTAGGCGTATGAACAGGAATCCCACAAAAAAAGCAAATTAATGGATGAAAACACAATTCTGTCTCTCACAATTGTTGATTTGCCTTTTGATAAATACTTAGTAATGACAGTTTTACAATTGTATCAATGACAGAATTCTTTCTTTGAAAAGAACTGGCATTTAGGTGGGAAAATTAAAGGAAGAAATTATTTCCACATGTATCTTTTGAAGTATAAATGGTAGCTATCACTACACATGATACAAAAATTATAGACAAAATTTGCTTAGTTTATAAATATCATTTGAAACTATAGAAATATACTTTCTAGTTTTCCCATTTCCAACTATATGAACCACTGACAGATTGTTTTTATTATTATGTCCACAAACAAACAAACAAAAAATTCTTGTGCAGGAATATCTTTGTCAGGAAATTCACTTGTTTTCTTATTTCATCTATATAGCAGTTTATCCTTAGAATTTGGGGACTAGCTTTTCCAAACATATTACAAAACAGTATTTTCATATTTAAATATTTTAAATTAAGTTCTTACTGATAAAATAAGTTACATTTAGAAATAATGGCTTCCAAAATTATTTGATGACACACTCATTATTACATGAATGACAAGGATTCATGGGCATGAATTGGCATGAGTTTGGGCAATCATGGGTATAATTGCCCAAACATTTACTTATTTTTTCTTTTACTAATGGAGAAAAAAAATTATTACAGTCTAGTTAATCCTCTCTTTACTTGGAAGAAAATTATGTTGAAATCACAGTTTTAGTAATAGCTCCAACACAGCATTCCTTCCCTTCATCTGCATATAATTTATGCTACATCTATTCTTGGGTGAGGGAAAGTCAAGTAAGGGAGATTTTGACAGTAATATGGAACATGAAGCAGTGAAATTTTATATGTTGGAAAATGGAAATATGTCAATTCTTACAATGGTAGAATGGATGGAAAATGATGGAGCTAGAAGAGATGGCAAAATTAACTGTTTTAATCAGAGAAATGAATATATCTAGTTTTGTTTCTATTTGGAAACTACTTCTAGACCAGTGATGGCTAATCTTTTTGCCAGCACATGCCAGAAAGGGGGGGGGTTGTGCACATGCGTGCCCACACCCATAATTCTATGTGCCCCGCCCTGTACATGCACACACAAACCGCCCTGCTCTCCCCACTACTGGCAAGTGATGGCCCAGTAGGCCCGTTTTTCTCTCTCACCTGGCTCCAAAGCCTCTCTAGGGTCTGGGGAGGGTGAAAATGGCCTTCCCACTTCCCCCCGGAGGCCCTTCAGAGGCCAGAAATGGCCTGTTTGCCAACTTCCGGTGGGACCAGAAGTTGGCAAACGGGCCGTTTTCAGCCTCCGGAGGACCTCTGGGGGTTGTGAGGAAGGCCGTTTTCACTCTCCCCAGACTCTTAGAGAGGCTGGGGAGTCTGGGGACAGCAAAAAATGGGCCTTCCGGTCCCATCGGAAGTTGGCAAATGGGCCGTTTCTGGCCTCTGAAGGGCCTCTGGGAGGGTGGGGAAGGCCATTTTTGCCCTCCCCAGACTCCTAAAAAGGCTCTGGAGCCAGGTGAGAGAGAAAAACGGGCCTTCCCCACCACCCCCTGAGGCCCTCCGGAGGCAGGAAACAACCTCTACTTCCCTATTTCTGGTGGGCCCAGAAGACCCGAAAATCAGCTGGCTGGCACGCATATGCGCGCCAGAGCTGAGCTCGTGTGCCCACTGATATGGCTAGGTCGTATACATGCCATAGGTTTGCCATCACGGTTCTAGACCTTAACCTTAAATCAGAAAAAAAAATGTTTTTCTGCTCAAGCGCACACCGTTTATTTCATTCATTCATCAGTGGCAGGTTGGGTGTGTGCTTGCGCAGCTGGCGCGTGGACCAGGGCGGCGATGGCAGCACATTCAAGGAGACCAGCTCCGGTAACTTTCAGGCACTTGCCTTTCCTGGCAGCCAGCCGCGGGAAAAAGGTAAGGAGTAGGACACACCGCGTGGCGAAGGGTGAGTGGGCGGCAGCTCTGCGGCAAGGCTGGAGTCGGGGAATGGTGAATTCCCTGACCCGGTTAAGGCAGGCGGTGAGCAGGCAGCAGCTCCAGGGCTTCAGTGAATGGCGCGTCTCTGGGCCCCAGCCCCCGACCCAAAGCAAAGGGCGAGCAGGTGGTGAGGGGTGGCAGAATAGAAATTTAAAATGTTTTCCTACCAGGTTCTGTTGGCGTGGCTTGGTGGGGGGGTTTCTTGTGACTGAGTGGGTGTGGCTGTGAGTGACATTGAGTTGGCCACGCCCACTTAGTCACAGGACACCCCATCACCATGCCACACCCACAGAACCTGTAGGAAAACATTTTAGATTTCACCCCTGGTCTGGATCCTCATTTTACTGACCTCAGAAGGAGCGAAGGCTAAATCAACCTTGAGCCCCATCACAATCAAAGTCCAGGCTATGAGTAGAGTTAGCTTGTAATATACTGCACTCGAACCATTGCATCACCAGTAGCTTCTGAGACCTCCATACTTCTGCCAACACAGGAAGATTTATCTTCCACAGGAAGATGCAACATCTGCCAACGCAGCCTTAAAACTGGTTTCTCTGAAAGACAAGGGCTACAGATCCGAACAGCAAAAATCGAGGCAACCACTATTGTAGCAAAGTTTCCTGACTGTGATGATTAAAATTTAGATACACAACAAATAAACAGTGCTGCCCAAATTTTTGCAGTAGGATAATCAGGTAGTCTGAAGTAAGGCTCCATTATAGCAAAGAAACAGCTGGCAATTGCTGGAATATAGCTTAGTAAAGCTCAGGGACATACGGAGGGTATAGTAAAAAAAGCAAATCAAGATGGCGATTGCAATGGTACTATTGCAACTCTGCCTACTCCCGTATGTTGTGCACTCAATGTACATACAAAACAGGTGAACCTTTCATGTACCATTCTGACTACCATCTCGATCTTTTAATTACACCCTTTGAACAACCCAGAGGAGACCTTTCCCTCATGAGATGAATAATATTTGCTGGCTACCGTTGAGTTCACATTCTTTACAATATATAGTTCTGATAACATTGAACTGGATTGTTGCAAAGAGAAGAGAGATACCCAAACAGATTCTAAATCCTTCCATCCTTGATTGCACTAAACCTGAAGTCTTTGTACAACTCATGATTTTTACTTCAACAGATCGCTGACTGGAATAAAGTATCCAGTAAATAAATCTGAAATCCTATTTGTATTAATGGTCACCCTGCTGTGCCAACTCATACAGCCAGTATAATTCAAGTGGATTTAAGCTAATAGAACTGACATAATTCAATAAAACATGACGCTTGAGATGCAAGCAGTCTCAGAGGCTCACATTGTGCACTGTACAGCAATGCTTGACTTCCCACCAAAAGCTGGATGACATAGGACCATAATATGAATCTTGCTGGGTCAAATCAAAGACCTATCTGTGCTTGCTCTCTGTCAAATTGGGACTAACCAAATATATCCAGAAAGCTTATAAGTAAGTCATACATGGGAGAGGTCTCTTTAATTATTACTGCTAGTAAGTGGAATTGAAGATCCACAAGTTTTATTTTGGAGAATATATTGCTAAGCAAAACAGTTGTTAAGTGCATTTTGCCCCATTTTTACAACATTTCTTGCCACAGTTGTTAAGTGAATCAGTGCCGTTATTAAGTTAGTAATATGGTTGTTAAGTGAATCTGACTTCCCCATTTGTCAGTAAGTTGCAAATGGTGATCACATGATCAAGGACAATACAATTGTCATATGAGTCAGTCCCAAGCAACTGAATTTTGATCACAAGACCATGGGGATGTTGCAGTGGTCATAAGTATGAAAAATGGTCATAATTGTAATGAATGTTTGAATGGTCACTAAACAAATGGTTACAAAATGATATATTTGTATATCAATATGTAAACAAATGGTTACAAATATAGCCCCAAGCCATTAAGTCCTATCTTTCATGAATTGGATTAGGCTCCTTTTAAAGTCACTTAATTCAGTAAGCTATATCTTGCTTCTTGGAAGAGCAGCAGTTATAAAGGAAATAATCTGGAGTGGAATTTGAGAATGTTTGGGGTTTAAAAAATCCACAAGGATTGAATTTGAGCCCTCAATAACTTTGTGAGAAAAGTTTAAATAATCTGGAGTCTCAGAGAATTTTGCCAATTTCATCAATGTAATATAATTTTTAAAATCAAAAGTCACTGTTCCAATCACTTTTCCTCTGTAGAAAAATAATTCCCCCTTTTCTTTCTTGGGACTGTCTATAGGTGGGGAAAGGCTGATTTTGGGGAAGTTTCATAAATACTGTCACTGAGAAGAGGCACTGTAGTCCATATAAAATATTATATAAAATAAAAATAAAATATATATATATAAAAACCCAAAAGGGTTTTTAGGCATAACCAAAACCAAATGGGGTCAGGGTGGACCTCTATTTCTAGGTGTGTTGACTATATTTTTTAGAACTGAAATAAAATTCTTATACATATTTTCAATTTTGGGGGAAGCCCCTTCGAATTCTGAATTTCAGCTAACGATTTGTGTTGTTTCAATCTGAAATGTTCTTTCAGCACTACTTTGAAAAGCCTGATTTTACATTTTAAGGCAATAATAGCACCTTTAAAAAGTACAAATATCAATGCAATAGCTTTCCAAGTTGGAAGAGTGAAATCAAAAGATTATAGATTTGAACTGGTGCCAATTCAGGTTTCCTTGAGGTATTTCCGGCTCATCTCCCAAATTCATTTCGGCACCGTGTGGACATTCCTTGCATTTTAAACATTAATGTTACCCCGAAAGCCATTTAGAGAAAGTTGCTGAAGCACTAAGCCAGCTAGTTACCGCCAGTTCCAAATTAGTGGAAGATTTAATAGAGATGTTTCAGTTGCTAAGACATTCTTTTCATACAGATTAAGTGAATCGTTTCTTCAACTAATCCATTTTTCCCATGGTCTTAAACATTAAATATAAAATTTGGTTTGAATGTTTTTTTGTGCCCAGAGGAACTGTCCCTTTAAATACCAATCTAGTTAATGAATGTAAAGGCTGAAGTCCTATGCACAGTTTCCTGGGAGTAAAATTCCACTGATTTCTGGGGAGGAGGGGCAGTGGGGGAGAAACAAAAACAAAACTACTCCATTTGATGTAATCTGAATGAAAAAAGGCATCCATTTGGAGTGTAGATATCCATGAAATAATTCCCACCTACTTGAAAATTGGTACAGTGTACGTTACAATTGTTACAAATGACTAAAGAGAAAAATTGGAACACCTTAGATATTTTTTAAAATTCTATAAAGCAACACATTCCTTATTTTAATTAGTAAATTAAACAACCAAATTTTAGTTATTAAAGCTTTAATTATACATTTATTAATATGTAGTTTTAATATTACCAATTCACATTTTCTTCTCTGAAATTAAGGAGTAAAAATGAAAATAAATAACTCTGTTATGTTGGCTATTGAGCTCTGGTGGCGCAGTGGTTAGAATACAGAACTGCAGGCTAATTCTGCCCACAGCCAGGAGTTCAATACCCATACTGTTGGGAGCAGTATGCAAATAATGTTTCTACATTGCAAACCACCCACAGAGTGCTTTGAAGCACTATGGAGTGGTATATAAGGATAAATGCTATTTCTTTCTCGGAATGTGATTCATAATATTCTAAAACATCTATCACTACCCTCAAATTACTCCTAATCTGCCTGCCCGGATGAAATCCATTTTGGTCTGGGTGAATCCAATTGTTCAATATTATCTTCATTCTTCCCGCGATTATTCCCATAAATATTTTGTAGTCTGTATTAAGTAAGGAAATCGGCCTATAATTTTTTATTTGTTTCAAGTCGGTACCTACTTTTAATACCAATGTGATGTACGCCTCCCTCCATGAGTCCGGAATTTTGGAACCTCGCAGAGCCTCATTGCATATAACCAGCAGTTTTGATGTGAGTAGTTCTTCCAATTCTCGATTTTTATATAGTTCTCCTGGGAGACAGTCTGGGCCTGGTGATTTATTGTTCTTTAATTTGGATATTACCCCTTTTAATTCCTTCATTGTAATCTCTCTATTGAGCATTTCCCTTTCTTCCTCTTTTATCTGTGGGACCCTCTCCTTTGCCAAGTATTGATTAATATTGTCAATTGAGGTTTCTTCCTCCCTATATAGGGTCTCGTAGTACTGTCTAGCAAATTCAAGTTTTTCCTCCTCTTTGTTTAATGGCTTTCCTTCTAGATCTTCCTGGATGCCCAGAAGGCGTTAGACAATCTAAATTGGGGATTTATGATTAAGCAAATTAAAAGGATGAATTTTGGAGAAAATTTTGAAAATGCAATTACAACAATCTATGACAAACAGAGAGCAAATATCATATTAAATGGAGACATGACCAAAACCTTCCAGATTAGTAAGGGCGTAAGACAAGATTGCCCGCTTTCACCGCTTTTATTTATACTGGCTCTGGAGGTTCTGTTAAGAAAAATTAAAAGGATTGGAAATCAGGAAGGAAACATTTAAAATTCAAGCATTCGCTGACGACGTGGCATTGATCATGGAGGAACTGTTAACAATGGGAACAAAAGTATTGGAAGTATTAGATGAGTACGGGAAGTTATCTGGATTTAAATTGAACAAGACCAAAAGTAAAATGTTAACCAAAAATATGCCAGTAGAACAACAGAAAATTTTAGAAGAAAATTTGGGTATTCAAATAGTTAAAAAGATAAAATACTTAGGTATTTGGATAACGGCTAGATGTTCAGCTTTAAAGGAGGACAATTATATACCACTACTAACTAAGATTAAGCAAGACCTGGAATGATGGGGGAAGTTACAAATATCATTGCTAGGTAGGATAGCTACCATAAAGATGAGCATTTTACCCAAACTGATATATTTATTCCAAACCACCCCAGTCAACATAGATAAAAATATTTTTTAGAATTGAATAAGACTGTAAGGAAATTTATCTGGGGAGGGAAAAAGCCGAGGATTTCATTGCGAACGCTACAGGAAAAAAGGAACAGAGGTGGATTTGGGCTCCCAGTGTGGGAGCTATATCACAGAGCCGCTAACCTAGTGTGGTTAAGAGACTGGGCTACATTAGGAAACAAAAGAATTTTGCAATTAGAGGGTTTTGATCTGCAGAAAGGCTGGCATGCCTACCTATGGGACAAAGGAAAAGGGGCAGGGACATATTTTCACCGACATAAAATTAGAGATATATTAATGAGAACCTGGAAGGAAATTAGACGCAAACATTACACCAAAATCCCAAAATGGACCTCCACTATGGAGGCAATGATCTATCCAAATACGCTAAGCATGGAGAAAATGTTCACTTACCAAGATATCTTAGATGATAGCGGTAACCTTAAAACAAACGAGACCTTAAAGGAGCAAGGGATACACATAGACTGGTGGCCCTACCTACAGATTAAATCGCGATATAGGAAGGATAAGCAGGATGGCGGTAGAGAAATGGAGACCAATAGTTTTGATAAGATATGGATGGGAGGCGAGAACAGATTATTAACTAAATTATATTCATACTTGCTTGAATATGATAGAGAAGGAGAAATACTTAAAGATCAGATGATTGCTTGGGGAAGAAATATTGGATCGAAGATAAATTTAGATGATTGGGAAGAAGTCTGGAACAACAATCTTAAACTGACAAGAGCAATAACATACAAGGAGAACCAGTATAAAATGCTGTATAGATGGCATTTAGCACTATCTAGGATAGCAAAAATATACCCGAATGCGAGCCCAAAATGCTGGAAGTGCGGTCATTGTCAAGGTACCTTCTACCATATGTGGTGGACGTGTCCTGAAGCGAGAAAATTTTGGAAAATGATACAAAAATGCATCCAAGAAGTGATAGAGGAGGACATCAATCTACTACCTGAAATCTATCTCCTGGGAGTACTAAAACAGGCTTATGGGAAGAAGAAGAAATACCTAATTATACACATCATCACAGCTGCCAGATTGTCCTATGCTAAGTATTGGAAAGAGAAAGGTTGTCCAACTGAGCAACAGATAGTTAGTAAAATACTGGAATGTGCAGAAATGTGCAGGCTAACACACGTATTAAACGAGAACGAGGATTCAGAATTTTACACGGTATGGGATTTGTGGTATAGGTGGTTGGAAAATAAATGCAAAAAGTAATTATTAAAGGGGACAATGTTTAACTGTGTATTTAATTTATGTATTATGGTAAAACTTTAACTTATGATGTAATAAGCAAGATCACCCTACACTTCAACTGTAAAATATTTATGTAACCTATCAGATATCATTTATTTATGCATATAGCATGATTACACGTTGCCAAACCGAAAATGTTGAATTGTAATATACTATTTACTTAATATTTTTTTTAAAAAAAGGGTAAATGCTATTGCTATTGCTATTTAGCACCTTGTCATAAAATATTATCAATGTAAAGTTGAAATGCTATTTTTTCTGACTTTCATTACATTATTAGACATGTGTATTGTGTACCCTTTGTTCAAATGACAGAGTTTCTTATATTTCACTTGGTTGTTATTTGGGATTATTATAGCTAAAATCTTCAAGTCAATGAGAAATACTTTGTCAACCAGAAGCGTCGCGGCAAGACAGTCTGGGAATTAGTGGGGAAATGATGAGCTCCGCGAAAACCCAGGCTGACGAACCGCTGCCGAGGGGTCTTCAGACCAGAACAGTCCTGTAGGGATGGGGAAGAAGGAGAGGCACCTCAGAAGACCAAGAAGAACAGGCAAATTCCTCGAAGGTCAGAGGAATTGCTCTCCATTTCGGCAGCGGGGACGGCAGCCATTGCAGCTGTCAAGAAGTTGGGGCAACCAGACTAAGTATTGAGCAGGAGTGGTGAATGCAACAGAGTTTTTGAAGCCGGGTGAGTGACAGCCAACCTACAGGTGAAGTAACAACAAAAAGAATTATTTTTAAACTTGAAACCCCCAGCGTCAAAATAGTGGCTAATGGGCATGGCGGGAGAAAAAGAGGATGGAAGCAGAATTTAAAGGGACAAAAACCCAAAAAGAAAATTGATTTTTGAATAAAATTATTTGGAAAATTTTAAGAATTAGAAGAAGTAACCCCAAAATTGACTAACGGGTTGGAAAGAAAATAAATAGATCCTTTCTTTTTGAAGGCTAAAAATAAAAGACAATTGGATATTAAGCCGTACAACAGAAGTGCTCTATACCTAAAGGTAAAATAAAGGAGAAAAAAAAAGAGGGGGGAAAGTACTGTTTAATTCGGATTGGACTATAAAAAATGATTTGGTATTTTTAAAGTTAAAAAAAAGAAAAAAGAAGCTAGATTGTGAACAAGAATTGATACAAAATGGACACTTTCTTAAACACTGAAGAGAATTGTGGATTGTAGAGAGAAAAAAGAGCATTGCAATTTGGAATCTTTGTTTTGGAAAATTTTGAACTGCATCAGTGATAATAGTCATGAGAACTTTTGGAGAGGATTGCTTTGTCTGCAAGCACTTGGACTTTAGAAAAAAAAAGAAAACAACGGAACTTTTAAAACTGGAACAATATTAACACAGAAAGAACAAACTGGCGCAGGAAATTAGAGAAATGATGGAAATGATGTACTCATCATGGAAATAAGAGGAATAATTACAATGTTACATGGAGAATTGAAATTTGAGGACCCAAAAATTGAGATAGAGCATGCTCAAGCTAACAAGGAAACAAAGACAGAGATGCAAGATACAGAGACTGAATATAAATAAGAAGATAAAGACAATGAGAGTAATTTTGGAAAAATAATTGAATATGTAAATAGTAATAATAAAAAGGAGATTTTTAGAAATTACATTGGGATTAACAATGGAAAAAACAAGAAGGGCGGAAAGAGACAAAGAAGGGGAGAAGGGTGGCATAGAAAGAATATAAAGAGAAATACTTCAACAGGAAAATTTCTTCTTTGCTATGACAAGGTCAAAAAAGGCTGGGTATTTTCAAGTGCAAAAATCAGGATCACATAGTAAATTCCAGTTAAGATTAATGGTTAGAATGCTAAGAATCTAGTCAACAAATGGTTAGCATTAAATTGGCACTAGATAAAGAATCAGTGGAATTCAAGAGGGGTTGGACTTAGAATATTTATGGGAAGATAACAACTCTAGGCTGATGACTCGCTTGACTCCACCCTCAGGCTCTGTCTGCTCTTCTACAGATATAACAAAACAGCATAGAATCGTTGTGATACAATCCCACCTGACATTTCTTCATGCACTGCAATAGTGCAGTTTACAGCACAGCAGTTTTTGTTTGGGTGTTTGTTTATTTGCTTATTAAATGTATATGGTGCCCATCTCGTGGTTTCAGTCAACTCTTACTATTTGGACAAAAGCAGGAAGCTTCTAAAGATGCTCATGCTTCAGCTAATGATTAATGTTTTTTATCTCTTTTACAAGCTGAATCTAAATTATCATACCATACCACAGTTCTAGCTGTGTGTGTCAGAATGCTACCTGCTAATTTTGTGTTTTATTTAACTATGATTCCTGTATTAATGGCAGTGTTTGCCCATAAATTATGAGTCGTCCACTAATAACAGTCTCAGTCATTTTCCTGTATATTTCAAAAGAGCACCAATATTAATACGCCCCTTTAATCAATTGCTTTGATTAAAAGCCAGACAATAAATAAATATCTTAAAACTGTAGTCAGCATGGCTGTTCTATAAAACTGCTTTTAAAAACCCACCTTAATAATTTTTAAGGCTAGAATATTGCCGTTTGAGTTTTGGAAGTTGGCAATCTTGAATATTGGGTAATACATCATTCCCTGCTGTAGGTCTGATGAATTACTTGGAAGAAATCTTGCAAGCTAGCACTAAATAGAAAAAGGTTTAGAAAAAGGCTGGTTTTTGTTTGTTGTTTGTTTGTTTTTGGCATAGGCGTGCAATTTTGCTGCAATAGTTTATCTTGCAATTTAAATTACTGCAGGTGGTTGGGTTCATTCAAACATTAGTCAAATAGATTAAATGAGAAATTCTAATCCATCAGAATAAAGACCAGGAAATGAAAGGGTGTGTGTGTGTCAAATATTTTGTTTTACTGGTTGGTGCTTCATTGCAACCTTCACCAATGCAGCTGCCTAATCATTAAAGTGCAACATTGCTAGGAGAAAAAAATATGACCTTCTATATGGCAAAGCAAATTGCTGAAGGCATCAGAAACTAACGGACATATGCTTGAGCATCCATAAAAAATAAATAGGTTTATTAGTTTATTCAGCTGAAAAATGTTTGGGAGTTAATGGTCAAATTCAGTAGATTTAGGTATAAAGGTGAATACTTCTAGGTTTTAATTTAAACATATTTTAAATAAGAATTTCTTCATTCAGATCGGGAAATTAGTTCGTAATAGCTGCATACTGGAAATTGAGACAATCCTTTGTTTAATTATGCTGAATATTGCTTTCCTGTTTTAAATTAATCTATACAGCCTGATTTTAAATAGTATAATTGCTCAATGTTTGACTAAACAAAAAAGAGTAAGTGGAGCACTTCATGTAAATCTGTATTACAGTATTATATTTTTCATTCTTGCAAATTTGGACAGTTATGACTATTATGAGTATTACTAGGCATCTAAGATGACTTAATTATAAAGGAATGATGTCTATAGAAACTCTGATGCTTCCTATGCTTTTAAATGTAAATATAAACACATGAACATTTCAGAGTTTAATGCTTATGAAATATATTGTAAATTGCTTATTGCATTTTATTTAATGAATCTGAATATTGCTTCCCATTATTACAATTATCAAAAAGGTTACAATCAATTGGCACAAAATGATATATTCAAGATGAAAAAAACCCGAAACAACAAATGAAGGCCCAAACTAAACATTCACACACAAAAGGCCTAGAAGTAGAGTCTCTTCTTTAGCAGTGTCCTAAGATGTAAACTTAAATGTTTCTCAAATATCAGAAGGGAAAACATTCAAGAATGAAGAAGCCACTGATGAAAAGACCTGATGGTACTTTATATCAGGCGTCTCCGAACTTGGCAAGTCTTTTAAGACCTGTGGACTTCAACTCCCAGAATTCCTCAGCCAGCCATTGTGGCTGGGGAATTTGGGGAGGTGAAGTCATCAGGTCTTAAAAGACTTGTTAAGTTTGGAAATCCCTGATTTGAATAATTGCAAGTTGATACTGTGCAGTACTTGACCTTTTATCCTTCACCTGTCTCCCTTCCACAAGATGGTCTCCCCTGAGGATCCTAGTATAACTGATCTGGTCTGTAACAGCAAAGGCAATTTCTCAGGTATTGTGGTCTTAAGTTATTTTTTTTTATTTTTTTATTATTTGATTTATATGCCGCCCTTCTCCGGAGACTCAGGGCGGCTTACAGTGCGTTAAGCAATAGCCTTCATACTTTTGTATATTTATACAAAGTCAGCTTATTGCCCCCACAAACCGGGTCCTCAATTTACCTACCTTAGAAAGGATGGAAGGCTGAGTCAACCTTGAGCCTAGCGAGATTCGATCTTACTTTAATTGCAGACAGTTGGTGTTAAATTACAGTGCTTCTGTCTGTTGAGCTAAACCAGGCTAAACCAGAACATAAGAGCCAAACTAGTGGTGAAATCCAAATTTTTTTACTACTGGTTCTCTGGGCGTGGCTTGGTGGGCGTGATGTGGCATGGTAGGTGTGGCTTGGTGGGTATGGCAGGGGAAGGATACTACAAAATCTCCATTCCTTTCCCACTCGAGGGGGAAGGATATTGCAAAATCTCTATTCCCATCCCTGAGGCCAGCCAGAGGTGGTATTTGCCAGTTCTCCGAACTACTCAAAATTTCCGCTACCTGTTCTCCAGAACCTGTCAGAACCTGCTGGATCTCACCCCTGAGCCAAACCTTAGACTGGGGCTGAGGCTATTGCTTTAGTAACAATAGCCAATACAATGACCAACCGTTGACACAGAGCAGGCAGGTTTTCAGTAAAACCCAACAAAATCGCATCCCAATTTTCTTTTTTTGCGGTGGGGGAATGGATGTGCAGCTGATCATTGTGGTTGATGCTTGGTAATGGGGGTAGCAGAGACAGGAGATAGGCATTAACAGGCGCTGTTTTGGATATACAAAGCCCTATGTAGCTTGGCACTGAAGTATTTATAGGCCTTCCTTCCCCACACCAGGAGGAGTTCCTTCCACCTTTAATTGGTTCCCATTTGGGACATGCAAGCAAGAGATATTTTACTAGAAGAGTACTTAAATCTTCTGCTCGAAATAAAATTCCCTATCCCACCAGGGGTAAATTTTAGGTCTGGATAGCCTTGAACTACTCTGTCTACGTTCCGACCTATGTTTAGTTCATAAGATTATTTATCAAAATGTCCTACCTGTAAATGAGTACCTTAATTTCAACCGTAATAACACAAGGGCTATCAATAGATTCAAACTCAATGTAATTCGCTCTAATCTTGATTGTAGGAAATATGACTACTGCAATAGAGTAGTAAATGTCTGAAACATTCTACCCGATCCTGTTGTTAGTCTTGCTAATCCCCATACCTTTCACCATAAACTGTCTACCGTGGAACTTTCATGTTTCCTAAGAGGTCCCTAAGGGAGCGTGCATAAGCGCACCAGCGTGCCTACTGTCCCTGTCCTACTGTCCCCATTTATATGTAATCATTCTATGTGTTTATGGCTATGTTTTGCCTATTTATATCCTTTTATTTGTGCCAATTTTTTCATGTCTATGTCTATACTGTTACTTGTTTCCTTGTACTTGTTGACAAATAAACAAACAAACAAATAAATAAATAAGTAAATAAATATTTCTCAGATATATCTCCCATATTCATATTATGGAACAATCTGACCCTTGATATTCTATTGGCAACCTCACTGTTGGCCTTCCTGAAAGTGTTAAAAGACAGAGTTGTTCAGGGGCCTTTGTGGAATGAACGGTCCTTATTACTAAATATTAATAAATTAATAAAAAGCTTATGGCTTTTTATTTGCTTATGGTTTTTTATCAGCTTTCATAATTATACTCTGTTTTTTAAGTAGCAAATCACCAGGAGAAATTTTTGTTGAATCTGACGGATATAGACACAACAAACAAACTAACATCTGCTTGAACACGAGGCCACCAATACTGTGAAGTAGAAGGTGGGCTGTTGGTTATCACTGCAGTGCAAAACCTCTTCCCTGAGGGAAGGAGGAAATTATAACATAGAAATTGTGATGCCATTTTCCCAAGAAAAGGGGAAAGAAAAATCAGGAGGCTGTATATTTGAGCCAGTAAATAGGAATCTTGGGGTTGTTAAGTGTAAACTCAAAAGTTTGGTTAAATCATTAATATATCTTCTTCTCTTCAAATGTCTCACAAATTGATTGTTGGATACAGAGGGCCAAAATGTCCTGGTTTTGTGATAGTGTTAAGAAGCAGTTCACAAGAAACTAAATATTTATGTGCTGCAAATTTGGCATGAAGGCAATATCAGATTAAAACAAAACCTGCACTCTGTGATTTTCTGCAAAATCTGTTGATATACCGATTGCCTGGGCATAGCCCAGCCCTAGACAGTATATGGGACTCCTTCCAAGAGGTGTCTTCAATATTGAAGAGCATCTTATTAAAAACATTACAGCTTTTTTCAGGAGATAGCAGTTGCCTGGAAGAAATGGCAAACAGCCAGAGTCTTTGTCCCTAATCATCAATTGCCTAAAGGAAAATTGTTCTCAAGGCAAAATAACAGAACAATTTCTGAATAATTAGAACAATAAAATGGATAAGTAAGGTCAGATGCTGAAGGAGTGATTTGGAGCTGACAGTCCATCCAATGCAACAAACATTTTATATGCTTGGTAGTCTACATCAATGGGTTTTTAAAAATTAAACTGGATAAAAAATATTGTAGAAACCACAGAATCAAATATGATCAATAAGTGATAGAAAATCCCCCAAATTCTGGATCTCTTTGACATTTTTCAGAGGAGATGATGATAGGTTCAAATCCAGTTTGTCAAAGTCCATCTGAACATACAAAGAAAAGATATGACATGCTACATAATCCCAAACAGATCAAAAGTAATTTCTCATTCTTATTTTACAAAGCAATTGCATTCTTTTGTGCCCCTCCTTTAGGCAAATCAGATTATAACTTCTGGTTTCAATTTATTAAAACTACTTGCATTTTGTAGACATTCCAAAAATTCAGACAAGAGAAAACAAAGTAATGGTTCCAAATAACCACAGAGTTTAGGAGTCTGAAATTATAAACTACTTAAAAACCTGTGTTTCTTTTTTTGAAGAATGTATGGGCACTAACTGGGAAAGAAGAATATTAAGTACAGTCCTTCTGCAAGTTGTCATCAAGAAATTCCCTCAGGCAGGCAAATTCTTTAAAAGTTGGAGTATTCTTGGAACCAATGTTATAGCACAATCACAAGTCCGATGAGGAGAGAATATATATCCTCCTTCTCAAAAAATATTAAGTCAGAATATTTGGGAAAATATCCTATTGATGCATGCAAAACAGTAGCTTTGAGCTTTGCAAATGGGGATGTTGGCAATTCTGGCAGTTAAATGTAATACTTACTTGATTTCAACAAATATGTGGATTGTGGGTCAGGAGTCCCAAAACTGTGGGGACATGTAAAGAAGAAGTTAGAATAGTAAAGTTTCCTGATGATTGGAAATGGTGAAGTGAGAAGGGACAGCATATTCTGAAATTAGTCCAGAACTACATCTGTGGTTTCTTCCTACATTGATAGGTCTCTTATCTAGGTTCTCTATAAACAGAATTGCCCATTTGGTAGCTCTATCAAAAATCCTGCTTTAAGAATAATGTGTTATAAACTTTGCCGATGTCAAAGATATAGGCTATGCGTATAACTCACACTTGATTACTGAAAACTTTGATTCTTTTTTTTTTTCTGGATTGCCATTATATTTATCAGATAAAGAATCAGAGAAACAAAGCAGTATAGTCACAGAAGCAGTGCAGCAAATTGTGGCTGGGTTTCTCACATCTATTGTGTCATCTGGATCAGCCATCACCAACATTTACAGCTTGTAAATGGTTGAGGGGAACTGGCCTTGCACAAGCGGTGGCCCAGTGCTCACACAGTTGTAGGCGTGCATGCACACTGGCCCGCCACTCAGGAAAGTCGAGCTGCACATGGCGTGTGCACATCATCCTACCACTTGTGCAAGTTGAGCTGCGTGCATGCCAGCCCACCACTCACACAGCCCAGTTCCAAACAGGCCTTGGCCCAGTAGTGGGCCACCGTCCGGGGATAGGGGACCCCTAATCTGGATAATTGTTTGACTTGGATAAGTAGCCAAATATGAACAAAGTAGCCAAATCTGGTTCTGGTGCTGATCTATTTAGTTCTTATACTGAAGAAAGTGTTGATGACCTATTCAGCAGTCAAGAGCATAGCAAGAAAATCAGCTACCATGATTTTGGCCAAAGCAAGGCCTTACTGTAATTAATGCCATCTTCTTTTCCTTGCAGTCTGACACAGACATGAATAATACAAGGAATAAGAATGATAAATATCTGATTAATTCTATTCATTAGAAAGAAGAAAAATGTTATAGCATAAATACTGTACTATAGGAAATGTTAACATGCCCAAACTCTTCCCACTTTATGTCTCTTCTATGCAAAAGGCTGAGTTCTCCCACTACTATGAAGGAGTAATCTCCATCTGTTGACAGTACATGCATAATTAGTCAAGGCTGGAAAGGCATCTAAGAAGGGATCTGCTTCCTCTATTAGCTCACATGTAGAGTCTAACACAGATAACTCAGAACCAAACAGAATTTTTTAAAACTTATTTTCCCCTTAGAACAGCAGACCCTTATCTTAGGATAACAAATAAGTTTGAATGGCTCTGCAATTTCAAAGTCATTGAAGTTGCCAATTGGGATGTGGATATCAGATGAATGTCAGGGTTCCAAGTAACAGACCCAATGCAATCAAAGCTCCATGGCCAAGGTGCTCCTCAAAGTCCAAATTTATTAGGCATGTCATATTGGCACATCTTGTGAAAACCCGACTCTGAAGGTCACGAGGTTTTCAACACACAAATTAAATTCAAAGTTCCTTTCCTCAGTCCACATGTCCATCCCATGGTCCAACCAGGTCACAGTCCCAACTCCAGTTGGTCTCAGTCCACACCTCCCCAGCACCTGGTGGGAACGTCCTTGATTCCCAGGAGAAAGAATTTTATTTTGGCTACAAGTCCACAGCTATCTCTACTCCCCCCTCTAATTCTCACAGCTCCAACCAGCCTTGCTGTGGCAGCCCTGAAGATACTCCAAAATTCAGGGTTCAGGGTTGACAATGAGTGTGTAGTACATAAAAATCTATAATTAATAGGTCAATTACTATATAAAATCATGCATGTTCATGGGATGGGATATTACACATCTCATGAAGTAAAAATCAAGTGGTAGGAAATGACTAGGTAGAGCCCAAAGGCAGGGTCAAATGCATCATACACTTCATGCTTTGATTCTCTGTCCTGGAGTTTTAAGAGAATGTACTCTGAAAGTATATTAAGCTCAGTCTTGTCTTCAACCCAAGAACAAAACAAACCTTTATGAAGGACCAGGCACTATACATGTCACCAAGCTGCACTCACTTTCTAGTTTTACAATAAAAAGCTACTGATTACTTTGTAAGACTGATTCAACTATTCTCTTTTACTACAGGCATTATGCAGCTCTCTTATAAGTCACTGCATCAATTTTAAAAGTAAACTCTTAAATCAAGAAATGATAATTATATAATCTCTGCCACCTACTGAGATTCAAACTCCATATGATATTTTAGGGGAGGGGGAAACATTCCTAATAGAACAAAGTGTTTCATACCATTAAAGTAGCTTAACATCTGTGCAAGTATGAAAAATGTGTTACCAGTTTAAGAACTGCATTAACTTTAAAGCAGCCATTCCTTTTTAAGAAAAATCTCACTGGGAACCATGACCAAAAGTCGTAGCTATTGGAGCTTGTTCAGAATCCAAAGCACTGCTTTCAAATTATTTTGGAAGTGTGAATGGTCCTTACCCCCCATTACTTTCTATGCGTAACAACTGAAGGGTCTAGAGCAGGGCTGCCAAATCCAGCCGGTAGGGTGCTTAGATCTGGCCCACAGGGCCGCCTTGAAAACAGCTAAGGACTGGCCCGCAGTGCCTCTGCCAGCAAAAACACAGCTCGGGAGGCTGCAACGGCCTTCTGCAACCCTGTGCCAGAAAACGGAGCTCGGGAGGGCCGTATGCGTCCGGCCCCTAAGGTCAAACACAACCCTGATGCAGCCCTCAATGAAATAGGAGTTTGACACCCCTGGTCTAGAGCTCTTGCCTTCTACATATATATGTCCCTTATAGCCCAAGGAATACAGGAACGCAGATTGCAAGACACAGGTATTTAAATCTCTCTGCTACAGAACCAGCTCATATATTCCTATAAAAGATTGGCAGGATTTTTAAAAAATCTATAAATAAAATCCTCCATTTGTTTAAAACTTTTCAGTGCAACTGACTAGTATAGAACTACTAAAACTTTAATTTTGCTGCTAAAAACAGTAGGTGGTAATTTAAAAAGAAAAACCCAAGACCTTTAGGTTTTAGCAATCTGATAGAAAATGGAAACAGCTGCCATGTTTTGCTGGTAGATATAAAATTAACATATTCTTGTAATAGAAATTTCCCATATTTCGTATTCAGAAATCACAAACACATTAAGTATTTTTATACTTTAGATGTCATGGAGAATGGACATTTTGATTCATTTTACAGGAACCTATTTGTCTTAATCTTAAAGATACAGCTGTTGTATATTTACTTATAAGTCCTTGAAAGTAGGGGTGAAATCCAGTAGGTTCTGACAGGTTCTGGAGAACAGGTAGTGGAAATTTTGAGTAGTTCGGAGAACTGGCAAATACCATCTCTGGCTGGCCCCAGAGTGTGGTAGGAATGGAGATTTTGCAGTATCCTTCCCCTGGAGTGGAATGGGAATGGAGATTTTGCAGTATCCTTCCCCTGCCACGCCCACAAGCCACACCCATCAAGCCACACCACACCCACTAAGCCATGCCCACAGAACCGGTAGTAAAAAAATTTGGATTTCACCACTGCTTGAAAGGATATATTGTTACTGTTTTGCTCCATGAAATTATAGAATTATTATCATTCTGTTTGATCAATTTAAAAAACTGGTATAAATAAGGGAACAAAAAATGAATATAACACCATCTCGCAGCAATCCACAGCAATTTAGATAGCTGTCAAATATAGAAAAAGAGAGAGATTTCTTGGAGTAACTGATATCACAGCTTATAAATTCTATATTGCTTCTGAACCTCCCTCTGTCCGGGTCAGAGAGTTAAATGTTCATTTTCATCGAATCATAACCTCAAAACATCTTCAAATCCCTAATTGGTGTCTTATAGGTTTTCAGACAACACCATACGTGTTCAAACCTCCATGTGTAATCTCTATAAGAACCACTGAAAAAAATTCCTCTGCTGAAATGAGCTTGTGCAATTTCTGAAACTGTCTGACCCAAACTCATGAAGACTAAATTGGTTGAATGATATTCTAAACTTGTAATGTTTTCCCTCAATTTAAAAAAAAACACAATAATTTACAAAGACAAAATCAAACATACCAAAGAACAAACCAATTTTAAACTAATTGCATAAAAATACAAAGGTTTCCAAATAGTTAGACAGCTAAATGTTTACTGACAATAATCACTGCAGTAAATTCAATAACCATCCTCTAAATTAAGAGAAGTCACCTATTCTGAGCTGCCATAAGCATGTGTTATGCAAAAATGTAAACTGCTGGAAGCTTTCCTTATATAGAAGGAAACTACAAAAGCATATAAGAAACTGTTCAATTTCTTCCAACAAGCAGAAACAAAATCTCTCTTGTATAGGGATACCATTGAATCACACAGAGAGGATGAAAAAAAAGTTACAGCATGTGAGATTTGCTTCTTTATTGTTGCTTGGCTACTTACAAGAATTTTGCCAGAATAACTATTATTCTCTGGGAAATAGCCAGATAAAGGCTTCAGGAGTTCTAGGGGTGGGGGGTGGGGGTGGGGAATCTGATCTTTGTAACTTCCTTCCCTGCAAGGACTCCAAGTTTATCAGTCTCTTACCTTCTTCCCCCACTCTTGCTGGAGACTCCACCACAGTTATATACAGAGGTGATATTTGGTTTATGTTGTCCTAGATAGCCACTTCAATACATACAAATTTAAATTTCCAAAATCCTGGATCTATATTGCAGGTAATACTAACAATTTTGTATATTTAAGGTACATTTCAATGATGGAACTCAAGACTTTAAAATGATTAAATGTAACATGTCTACTAATTGGCACAAAGCCAGGAATGAATGACTGGTTAAATGCCATTCTTCAATAACCTGGACTCTGAAATTAGGTATTGTCAGAAAAATATCAATGACAGGTTTTGAAGCTGCTCTCAGAAGTTGTTTGAAGTCATTAGAAAATGACTTACCAATTTATTAACCTCTTGGCTTCTGTCACAAGAAAAAAGAGAATATATACGAATAAAGGAAAGGCACATGCATTATTCTCTCTAAGTTTTAGATTTAGTGTCAAATATTCATTTGTAATGCTACTTTTACTATTACAGTTATTGTTATTAACAATGCATTTATTCCTAGGAATGGGGGATAGAGCTTGATTTGCATTTCATGGCTGTTATCAAACCAGCACTTCATGATACAATTGAAATACAATTGTCATTCATTATTCACAACTTTCCAAATCCTGGCATGCCACTTTCTGAACAGATAATATAATATGTGCCTATGGGAAATGCACATACTTAAGTGTAGGCATTGATGGAAATGCCTGAAAACATGTATTAGGGAAAACCATTTTTTAAAAATGCATATATTAGAATATCACAATGTCTAAAGTTTAATAGACTAAGGGGAATACAGAATGAATATGTACAAATATCCACATAAAGTAGAAATACAACCATCTATTTTGTGATCACTGTTTTAACTTTCTTCCTATTTGAACAGGTCATTGGAATGAACACAGATCAATAAAACCTGCCGTTTTGGATACCAACACTGATGGCATGGGCAAGACAGGAAAACCTGATCTTACAGAGAATCAATTAAAGAAGTAATTCAAATGATGAATGACAACCCGTTTGCTTAAGTAAAGGGTGAATGGAAGAACAACAAATGAGTGGCAAAGAGAAGTGCATTATGAATCGGCCCATAATTAGTAGAATTTCTGGTCAATGCTTGAATGCTCCTAGAAAGCATGTATAAGTAAGTGTGCTGAATTTTCAGTATAGGAACCATTCAGCTTCTGCTATAGAAATTATTTTAGATGAAATCAAGTGGAGATTCAAGCTTGCTTATGGCCTCACAAGTAACCCTCTTTCCCAAAGAGACTGAAAAGAGGTACATAGACAGTTCTAGGCCAAACTGATATTAGGAGATGTACATCATATACATCATGTACATATTGCAACTTAGAGGCTCTGTCCGATACTGGGACATAGGTAAGCTAATGGAAACTTCTGTGTGATGTCACTACTCACATGTTATCAATTTTGCATCAGCATGGCTTCCTGCAGATGCATGGCTTGATGAAATGCAAACAGAAAAGTAAAATAAGGAAGCAAAATTCAATGCTTCAGATCGATCTTCCTAACAGTGAGGACAATTAACCAGTGGAACAGCTTGCCTCCAGAAATGGTGGGCGCTCCATTAGTGGATGTTTTTAAGAAGAGTCTAGACCAAGGCTGTCAAACTCACGCTCTGGCCACACCCACGCCTGGTTTAGCGAAGGGGGAAAAAGTCCCGATACGTCACGTGACACTGCCATGATGACGTGAGTTTGACGCCCCTGGTCTAGACAGTCACTTATCTGAAATAGTATAGGTTCTCCTGCTTGAGCAGTGGGCTGGACTAGAAGACCTGCAAGGTCCCTTCCAGTTCATTCATTCTATTCTTTCTAAATCTCCGAGTCCACTCTCCAGTTTCATCTGATGTGTGAAAACAGCTGCTCAGGTATAATTGGTGCTTAAATCCCTAGCAATTACAACCTTCTGAATGGGGAGCTAATTAACCCTTGTTACAGTGAGTTGCAAATACTCTGTGCTTACTGCCAAATCTTGCTAAAAAGCATTCGGTTCATCCATTTTGTTGTATGAGCTTTTATAAGAAGAAACACAACACAGCTGGTGACACCCTGTAAAAACTATATAGCCACAAGATACTGGGATGTTTAGAAAGAAAATCTCCCTGCCCCAAAATAAGAGATAAACAAAAATTAAATTTCTTGTTAGAAAGGGAGACAGATAATGAATGTATGGCTTCAAAGTCACCAAAATCAACCATTATTAGTGGTAAGGATACAAATTACTAAATCTGCAACATCAGATTGAACTCAGTGTTTCTCTTGTTATCCCAGCATTTCTTTTAGCTTACTTGTAAGCTATTTAGGGATGTTACTTCCTGAAACTTAAAGAAATTAATTTCTGATCTTTCTTCCTTCTAAAGGTGTGACTCCTTTGCAGCAAAGAACATAGGGAGCAAGCAAGCTTAATGAGACAATAATTACTCCTCACCATATCTTTCCAAAGAAATAGAATGTTTCAACACCAATTACAATTCAATGAGAATTTTAAAAAAATCATTTGAAGCAGGGCACATTTAATAGAACTAAAATAATAAAAATAATCTATTTTTTTCATCGCTATTACAATTCAGTATGAGTAATTTGAATAGCATAGTTATGATTAGGGTCTATATTATAGGTATAATGGTCTGGCATAACACTTTCAAAGACATATTTTTATGTGCCTAAGATTTATCTCAATATATACTAGAATGGTGCTAAAGGAGGTCTAATCAATATCTAGTAGAAAGCTTTGTAAATTAATCATTTACATGAGTCCCACCCATTACCAACACAGAGAATGGCAGAAGATATTGATGAGAAGGCCCCAAATTATAGTGCTATTCCTCCCAAATTCTTTTTTCCATTCCATAACATCTATGAAAGCCTGGTACACTATGTAATGTTGGACCTCTGAGACACTGTCCTTCTGTCCTTCCGTCCTTCCATTGGAGAAACCTGTAGCCCATGATTAGAGTATTGCACTGAAAATACATTTATCCTCCATGGAAGGAAAGCTGGAATTTGGCATCTGTTCAGACAGCACATTTTTTTAAAGCCAAATCCGGAAGCTTGACTGGCTGGCATGATGGCATGACCGAAATGGTTTTATTTATTTATTTATTTTTTAAAAAAGTTTTTTTATTTTTTAGACACACAAACATTTGATAAATCAGTCATTCCTTCCATGTGACATCTTATCTTCTTTTTGTTGTTTCTTCTATCTTCATTCTCGCCAAGTCCATTACAACAATTCATCACTAACACAATATTCTAATTGTAGCACTTTTTATACATAACTATTAATTTACTTATTTGTATCTCCTTTCTAACCAATGGTAAAATTGATTCCATATCTTAAAGTATTCTAAATCTTCTCTTTCTTTAATCATCAAAGTCAATCTATTCATTTCTGCACAGTCTAAATTTTTTTTAATTACTTCTCCTTCCAAAGGTATTTTCTCTGCTTTCCAATTTTGTGCATAAACAATCCTTGCATGTATTACATGTATAATCAAATAAATATTTTCTTTACTATTTTTTTCTGGGAGGATACCCAGTAGGAATAGGTCTGGTTTTAAAGACCGAAATGGTTTTAAAACACTTAGAGAAAACAGTGAGGCAACACTTGCAGAGGGCCCTGAATGGAGTTATCAGGATGTAAGCAGTAAAAAGTATGATCTTGACAGAGAGCAAGAAACTCTATTACCACAAAGATAAACATTGCTTAAGCCTAGACTAGAGGAAGGGGCAGGTTACAAAAAATCACAGAATATAAAACGATATAAATATGATATTGTTATACCCACAGTATAAAAAAGGGAGAGAAAGATAAAAATATCCAGACTTATGCAAGA
This sequence comes from Arizona elegans, assembly GCA_022577455.1. Taxonomy (NCBI): domain Eukaryota; kingdom Metazoa; phylum Chordata; class Lepidosauria; order Squamata; family Colubridae; genus Arizona; species Arizona elegans. Next base: position 205,220,465 of record JAKOOJ010000001.1, on the reverse strand, counting down.
TAGACAAGATTAAGAAACAGATGCCATGTAGGCCCATGAATATTGTTATTTAAGATAAACTATAGTAACAGAAACTTGCAAGTCTGAATGTCCTTCCCCTTTTTCTCTCTCAATAAAGAACATGTTCTAATAGTCTACCTATGATGTGACTAAGGCATAAGTGGCTATAAGGAGCCACAGCATGATGTGGCTGGCCAGGGATCAAGATATACATGACATACTTATGATGCTTAACCAAAAACCAACGGATGACTCTCCCAGAGACCTCATATAGATATTAACTGGAGGGTAAAAGAATTAACCTTTGAGGCATCCAAAAATGCCCCCACTCCCACTCCCTGAAACCAGTTAAGAAGGATACTGTGGTTAATGAGGTCAAAAGACATTTATAGATTAAGAAAGATAATATGGTAGCACCACACCAATCCCAGCATATAGGCTACCAACATCCAGAGTGGATTTGATTTAAATCAACTTGATTTAAATCAGAATTTTAAAGAGCAACTGTCATCTCTATCCCGCAGTGGCTCCCCCTCTGACCCGCCATTGATTCACTAACAGTCTAAAATTGCAGAATATACAGCCTCATGCTAAATATCTAAACTCCATTTCATGCTGAATAAACTAAATTGCTAATGCATCTTATATAGAAAACAATATTTAGATAGATTTTTTACTCCAAAAGCATTTTATTAAAATAAATTTGATAAAAATAAAAAAATCTGATTTAAATTTTTAAAAATCCAATTAATTTTTTTTCTTTTAAAAAATCATATATTTTTATCCACCCTGCCAACATCCCAACTAATGTCATCTTGATTCTATGTCTTGAACCTCAACTGATAAGGATCCAGATAATCTCTCTATTCCAGGATCTTCTGTAACTATAGCTTGATCACCTTCTCAACAATTTTTATCCAAAAGGGAAGATTGGGCATTAGGAAAAAAAAATGTATCTAGATGACTGGGTCTAGCAATGTCCTTTTGACATTTTGACATGTATACATATCTCCTTCAGGGCTAGCAAAATTATCTCCTCTCTCAAAGAGGCCAACACAACTGCATAGGAGCAACTGCATATCTTCTCCTGAGTGGCTGCCACAAGCCAGGTCAAGGATCGAACAACTAGTGCTTCCTTCCCTAGTTTCTTAGCAACTTCCTCAGAAGTTACCGCATCAAAATGCTCCCAGATAATTAAGCATGAGTGAGCCTCAGCTAGCTTGCATGGACCAGTCTAGTTAGCATTCAGCTCTATGCAAATCCATGTGACTTTGTCAATTAGGCTTTGGGACAGAGAATGCAATACATTTGGTGCACTGGAGATGAATTAGTTTATCTAGAAGCTATATGATATATTTTATCTAGTTGAACAGATGTTAATTTGTTATGCTGTGTATGATTTTTATATTTTATTGTGAGCTCTCTTTAGAGTATTAGGAGGAGGCAGCATACAAATGAATGAATGCAAAACAAAGGTGATTAGGAGCTTGGAAACCAGGGAAGATTAAATAATATTATTTTTCAGGTTAAGGGCCCAAAGAAGAGATTAAGTGAAAGCCAACTTTAAATATTCCAAAGTTTGCAAAGATGATAAGAGTAAATTTATTCTATGATCCTCCAAAGGGAATGACTATAGCCAATAGATTCAAACAATAAAAACTTTAAAAAGGACACATTAGGGGGGGAAAAGCGTAATAATATTAATTATTAACTCAGACCCTCAGTTGGGTTTGCCTACTTCAAAAGATTTCTAAACCTTGATCTGTTTGCCATTTGTCTATTATTCTAAAGCAAAGGATTTTTTTGCATTAGAAGATAATGGACTGACTGAGTCCCAATCATTATATTCTTTTAGGTGGGGGTGAGAGGGATGTGTGTCCAACCTTGACAACTTTAAGATTTGTGCTTTCTTTTGAATAAGGAGAGAAAAAAAGAAAGCAGTTCTGCAGCTGCATATTTTGGGCTAAAATAAATATGTAACTTGGCAACTAAGTCTCCTATTTCTCCCTCTTTAAAACCTTTGACATAAATTTTTCGGTGGTAACACATGCCAGATCAGCTCCTACACACCATTAAACTCTTTCTCAAATTTACCCTGAATGTTACATTTGCTTTAGAACTAGATTTCAATGAGAGCCGTTTTGGAGATTATAGGCAAAAATTTATGGAAACCCATCATTGTTATACCAGTATTGTTTATCACCATCAATAGACAATTTGTTAACAGAGAATATTACACAGTACATTACTCAAACACATTTGAACCGAAGGAGTGAAAAATGACAGACTATTATTGCATCAATTTTTAATCACATTTTTTTCTGTCCACAGCATCACAGCAAACTGAATGTATTACTAATTAATGTAAAAGTGTTGCTTGCTACAAACGATGGTTTGAAAATGCTTTGGGGATTTTACTTTGGGTTTCATCTCTTCCCACTAAACATAGTGTATTAAGGCCTTGCTACTTCTAGGCAGGCTGCATTTATTCAGCTGGGAAATACTTTCAGATATATCCTCCATAAATTTGTGGTTGCTACCCATGCTAGCTGAATGTTAAGACAAGGTATATTTTTAGTACTAGATGCTCTGAGAGTCAGTTTGGTGTAATGGTTAAAGACACTGGACTAGAAGTTAGACGTTTTTGTCCACCTTTGGGCACAAAAGCCACTCAGTGACTTTAAGCAACCATTTCCTCTCAACCCAAGAGGAAGGTCCTGGCAAACCTTTTCCCAAACTGTTGTCAAGAAAATTGCACAAATGTATCCATGTAGTCAAGACACCACATGTCATAATAAGTATAGGCAACTGCAAGAGGAATGAATTACAACTACACAAGTGCTGTGGCTTACTTAATTGTGTGAGGTGTTTGGATATAAGATAATATGTAGTGGTGGCATCTGTATAATGACACATTACACACCCTACCACCTGCTCAACGTATTAGCCTTATTACAGATTGTGGCAGATCTTGCTGATACCAAAGCATTTGGTTATCTTCAGTCAAAATGATAGATTTGGCTAAATCGTTCTTTTTGTTTAAACTAGCCATGAAATTCTTATTAGGGATGAGCGAGCAGGCTCTTGGTTGCCCCATAATTAATAAGGCCACTGAATAATCTGGAGACCCGCTGAAAGGGCTCACAGTAACCGCACTTGGTTGGTTCTCTTACTAAATGTGAGGAAGGGAGAGAGAAAGCTGGTGAAGTTATACTGGGGAAGACACAACAGGGTCTCAGTTCATTCAGGCAATGCAAGGTTTCTCTAAATCCATGTGAATCTTAATTATCTATGAGGAAAGATTTTCAGAGATAATAACTCGTGCTACAGCTCTACCTTGAGACCAACTATGGGCCTTGTGTCTGCTGTGTGAGTGTGTTTACCTGAAGATAGGAGTTGAGAACTATCACCAAGTTTGCTTTGGATTCCTATACAGGCAGTCCTCAACTTAAAACAATTCATTTAGTGACCGTTCAAAGTTACAATGTCACTGCAAAATGGGACTTACAACCATTTTTCAAAGTTATGATGTTGGCAGCATCCCTGTGGTCATATGATCAAAATTCAGATGCTTGGCAACTGGTTTATATTTATGACTTGCTGTGTTCCAAGGTCATGTGATCCAGGGGTGAAATTCAGCCGGTTCTATCTGGATCACACGATCCGGTAGGGCTGGCTGCACGAAGCCCTGCCTACCCACACTGATGTCATGACATCCTTTTTTTGCTATGATTTTCTGCCTCTGCACATGCGCAGAAGGCTTTGCGCATGCACGGATGGCAAATGCACATTTGCGAATCGTTAGGGAAGGTAAGTGAATTTCACCCCTGATGCGATCCCCTTTTGCGATCTTCTGACAAGCAAAGTCAATGGGGAAGCCAGATTCACTTAGCAACCAGGTTACTAACTTAACAACTGTAATGTTTCACTTAACAACTGGCAAGAAAGGTCGTAAAAGTGGGGCAAAATTCACTTAATACTCAACAACAGAAATTTGGAGCTGAAGTGTGGTCGTTGTTGAGGACTACCTGTATAGCATCCTTCTGTCAGATGCTATTATTTGAAGGCTGCACACTGGCAACCTTGAAGCTTCAAAATGGCTTTGGCCAGGCCAGCTTGATATAGCCAATAAAACTATTCTTTGAGGAATCTACCTGCCTCGGAGTTTTGTTTGCTATGGACGTATTACTTGGAACCCTGACATTCACAGCTAAAGCAAAACTGCTCTAACCACTCTTGAAAAGCCTATGGAGCAGAAAATGGCCAATGTGTCTTCAGCTTTTAAAAAGGGATTCAAAAAAGACATAGAAAAGAGACTTCCGGTTTGCTGCTGGCCGCCGCCAGACGTTCCTTTAGGATCGTCAGCTTCCATTGCCTGTCAGAGCCGCCTTCACAACGGAATGGCGGCTCGAAAAAACTCCGTTTCCAAGAGGAAATGGAGATAGAGCCGGCAGGGGTGGGTAGAACTCTCTGCAGAGTCCCAAAAGTTTTTTTTTTTACTTTTGGGACGGAGCGGATGAGAAGCCCCATATCTCCTGCCGTTGCTCCGGGCTTTGGGAGACCTCTGTTTATGCAGAGCCAGGCGTCAAGAGCAAGCCTGCGAACTGAACAGAATAATCAAAGAAGAGGCGAGCTGGACCCTTAATATTGAATCGCAAGTATTTTACCCTTTAAAAAACTATTTAAGAGAAAAGATGAGAGGAAAGGGGGAAGAAGAGTCTTTTAAAATGGCGTCTGCCGTGGCTGGAGAAGGGCTGAAAGCTGCGGCTTGAAGAGAGGCTGAAAGGGAAAGTCCTTCCGTTTCCTATTACAAAGTAGCGGAATGAATACTTTTGGCTGTAATTGAGGCAAAACCTCACTCCCACTCTTGCTTTTTTTTTCCCTTTTTTTTGGGGGGATCTGATATTGATCTTGGTTGGAAACAAGCTTTTTTTTTTCTCTCTTTTCCACTAAATCTTGTCTGTGTGGGAAATGGCACCGGGACTCACACAGCTAAACAAACAGGGGGGGGGGAATCTCCCCCATTAATAAATTACACCAACAAGTTTTAACTCTCCAGTGTCAGAAACCTGATTTTAATATAATAGAATTTCTTCTTGATGAGATTGTAAGAAGGGATGAGATTGTGAACCAGCAACTCGAAAAATTTAAGCAGGAAATTAAAGAAATTGGTGAACTGGTGAAATCAAAGTTTGACTTTTTGAATCGAAAGATTTTAAAAACAGCTAATGGTTTATCAGACTTTCTGATTCGGGTGGATGCAAAGACTAAATTATTAGAGTCTAAAATGAAGGAAACTGAGGAGAATTTGGATGACATGACTCAAAAAATTAAAAAGGATTTGGTAAACACTCAGGATAATAGCTCAGAAGACAAACCTAAAATGGAGGTTGACCAAAAGATTGGTAATGAAGAAAATGTGCAACAGAGGATTGAAAGAGAAGTTTTAATGATTCAATATAATTTTACAGAATATGCAATTAGACTGAGAGGTTTGCAGGAAAATAATAGAGATGACCTAAGGAAAATATCTTCTGAAATTCTGGCTGGGATTTTAAAGGTTCAACCTGATGAAGTGTATTGCAGGATTGATAGAATTTACAGAATAAACTCCTGGTTGGCAAAGCAAAGGCAATTGCCTAGAGATGTGGTGATTTATTTTACAGATAAAGAAATTAGGAATAATATTGTGCAGAACTCTTTTAATTCTACTTTGCAATTTCATGGAAGAAAGATTTGGATTTTTAAGGAGCTCCCGACTAAGATGTTAATGGAGAGGAAGAAATTTGGCTTTTTAGTGACTGAGTTAAAAAAAAGAAATATCTTATTTAGGTGGAATGTCCCAGTTGGTTTAATATTGAGACACCAAGGAGTAAGATATCAACTGAACACTGTTGAAAAAGCGGAAGAATTTTATCAAAAAATTTTAAAAATGAATTTAACATCTTTAGGCATAATACAGGATAAGCAAAAGGAGTTGGAAACAAAAAGAAAATACCAAATTACAGAGGCTGTGGTGGATAAGTTGTCTTTGGACTCTCTGGATACCCCAGCTGGACTGTCTATAAATAAGAGAGCAGTGTCATCCGACTCCAATGTGATGAACTATCAAGTCACAGACAAGTGCGCAAATCAACTAGTTGATATACAAGTGATGGAGAAGAAAGATGAGATGATAAAACTAACCCAACAAGATCAACTCACAAAGCAGAATGAAAATCGATCAGCCGATACACAATTGGTAGGCACGAAACGAGGATGGAAATTCAACCCGCAAAAGAAAAAGAAAAGAAATAGATCTCATAGAAACAGCAATTTCTAAACCAAGCAACAGTGAAGCCAGGGACTTTAAAAAATGAATGAACATCTGAAAAGATAGTGGAGGCGAACAATTGTTTAATACTATCCTGAGGATTGAGGCAGATCTCTGTAATGCCGTGATTTTGGGATGTGAAAAGAGCCTTACCTTGTTGGATTTGAATTATCTACTCTGGATTTCTTTTACTGGAGAATATATTATGATTATTTTGAGTTACAAGGCAAGAGAGTCATGCTGGGGCATGCAGAAGATCTGGCTGTTACCCATTAGGATGACGGGAATCAACAATCCTGATGAATACCACAACTATAACTATATGGATATAATTATAATGTCACTCGGGTGGTTGTTTTTACTTTTATATATATACGAGGATATCTACTACTGATGGGGGCAGAAGATGATTGAAGATTTTGAACAAACTGTTGCACCAGCATGTTATTTTACCCTATTATGGGTGATGGATTTAACGATCCAGTGGAAAGACATCAAAGAAGATATTATATGGATTATAAATTTAAAGTTATTGTCTTTTTTTTTTTATATAAAATGGAATGCATATATAGATATGTGTATATTTTAGTAAAGTGGGCAGTGGGTTATATTTAGAATTGTATTGCATGATTTTGTAGGAATTGAAGGGTTGAAATAGGTTAGTTTACTGATTGATTAGTTTAAGAAAAAGGATCCTTAAGTCATATATTTAGGGGAGTGGAGGAATTGGATAGAACTGAATAAACGTTAAATCTGGATGTAGGGAGAAGGCTGCTTTAAAATGTTATATTAATATATATAAAAGATTAAATGTTAAATTGTAATAATACATTATAAGTTTAGGGGAGGAGAAAAAGGGCAGATTATCGTAAAAATGGGAGTTACAAGAATAATATGTTAAGGGTCAGTATTCTGAGGAGGGAGTAAGGGAAAGGAAAGATATTATGTATGTAATTAGTTATGAAATAGCCTATTGTTGTGAAGAAGTCACGGGGGGGATGGGTGGCGAGGGGGGGTTAGGGAAGAGGGGGGGGAAAAAGGGGGAAAAACTTGTATTTGAAAACTTTTTCAATAATAAAAAAAAAAAGACATAGAAAACACAAGCCAGTTAATATCTGTACCAATATCCATTCCACACAATGTGGTAGAATAATGGCAGCCGTGAAGTGAATCTCGTGAACTGAGAACGGTCTAAAGAATTGGAAACAGAAGTAAGAATAAATGCACCATTTTCCAATTGAAGTAATGTTCAAAGTGGGCTACCTTCAAGTGATAAGAAGGCAGAAAAATAAATCTCTGGTCTCCAGATACTTAATCCTTTATTTAAGAAGTGGTTTACTCAGCTAAAGGCTCACCAACATGACACAGCTAGATTAATTTCTTCATTGGTGAGAGAGTTGAAGCATATATACTCAGAAGATGTTCCCGCTACAGTATACTGGTGCCAACAACATTCAGCATGATATGGCAAATATGGATAGACGTAGTTTTTTATCTTCCCCTCTCACAATGCTAAATCTTGAGGTTATCCATTAAACTGCTATTGAGAGATTTCAAATAAACATAAAAGGTTATATGACAAATACAGTAGTTAAACTTAATTTGCTGCCATCTTGTGTGATGGCCACTATTTATTAGCTTATTTGTGTACAGTATTTGTTTATTTCTAAACAGCTGAGCATCCATTACATTAAAAACAAGCAGCAAGATCCCAGGCTACAGATTGCTTAAATTCCCTTGGGCTACATCCCAAAAATGCTTTTCCCACATCTTCCCTTTCCTGCTTCAAAAGCTCTTCAAACAGGGATATGACAGGAGAGACTTTCCAATGTCTGTTTTACTTGACTGCCTTAACTGTAAACTGCCTTGAGCGTTTTTGAGGAAAGGAAAAATAATATTTTTTTAATAATTTCTTTTATTTGAACAGAGGCAGATGGAAGAAATAAGAATATCCTTGGGAGTTTTATAAAGCCAGCAGTACACTTCTACTTTTTTAAATAAATAGATAGATGACAGAGAATCAAATTGACAGTTATACATTTACAAATAGACAAAAATACATTTATTTCACAAAATAATCTTAAACCTGGTGATCTGAAACATGAAATAGGTCCATTATGAAAACTTGGAAGAACTAACTCACATTAACTTCTTAGAATAGGTGTCCTGCTGTTCCTTGATAACAGCTTTTTTTAAAGCCCAGCATTCAGTACAGTAATAAACACACTGAACATTAAATAAAAAAAGTGTAGGGTCAAAAAAGAAATTCTCCTTCCAAACCAATTAAAACAAGCTGCAACTCAAAAGAAGCATATGAAGACCCATTAAGCACAGTTGCAGTTGTTCCAAAGCGAAAAGAGTTGTTACTGTTAAGTATTCTTTAATTGTTTTATTTATTTTTGATGTGTTATTTAAAGATTGTATTCAGTGAAATCATAACAATTTTTTTTTAAAAGAACAAATTCTCTCTAAAGATCCCCCTAGGGCCATTTTTTAAAAATCAGTCTAATAGTTCTGTTTGGTTAGATTAGCATGGCATGTTCTCTTAATGCATTAAATGTGTATAAACTTTGTGGAACCACTCGGTATGAGACTCATTAGCAGATAAGCAGCTAAATCATGTAGGAAAACTACGAACATGAATCCAGCTCACAAAAACAACATCGAGTGAATACTGAGTTTAAAAAAAAAAGGGCCTTGGTAGTACAGGGGTTTAAGGCGCCCTGTTATTAAGCTGGTTATTAAGACCAGCTGCCTGCAATTACTGCAGGGTTCGAATCTCACCAGGCTCAAGGTTGACTCAGCCTTCCATCCTTTCTAAGGTAGGTGAAATGAGGACCCAGTTGTGGGGGCAATAAGCTGACTTTGTATAAATATACAAAAGGATGAAGGCTATTGCTGAGCCCATTGTAAGCCGCCCTGAGTCTTCGGAGAAGGGCGGCATATAAATCAAATTTAAAAAAAAAAAAGGGGTGAAGAACCAGGACCACATATTAAGTTCCAGTTAAGACAATTTATTGTTCGAGCCTAAACACAAGAATGTTAACTAGTCAACTAATGATCAGCACAAAATTGGTCAATGGAATTCAAAAGGGCTTGGATTTAGACCATTTGTGGGAATGGAAAGATTCTAGGCTGATTACTCTCTTGACTCCACTCCCAGCCTCTGCCTCCTCTTCTCCTGCTTGAGTCAGGTAAAGCTAGGTTGAGTCAGGTTATTTGAGAGACTACCTCTCTCCTGTCCTATGTCCATCTGTCCTATCAGGTGTGACAGGAGAGGAATGCCCAAGATCTTATCTACTAGGCACTCAGGAAGACAGCCTTTTCTGTCATGGTTGTTTGACTGTAGCCCCTTGAAACATCATACCCACAAAGATTAAATTGGCCATGATCTTGCTGGCCTTCTGTAAAGCCTTAAGACATGATTGTGACCTCAAAGCTGGGTATCTGGATGTGTGGCAGAACCCAGGTAATAGCTATATTGATTTGTTACTTGTTGTTTTGGGTTTTGTTCCTTTTTTTTTCTTATTTCAATAGCTGATTATGTATGAATTATTTATATGGCTATGTGGTGTTCTATGGAATTTTTAACAGCTCTTGGCTGCCCAGAGTCAAGGATTTGAGATGGGTGGCCAGAGAAATTGAGATACAATATATAAACCAAGCAAGAAATTGAAACTAAATTTACTGATTAATAATTAATAAAACACTAATAATGAAAATAAATAATACACCCATCATCCAACAAACTGAAATTCAATGGTTACAAATCTAACTTGCTTTGTTATGGTATGATATTAATGGGCATTTCCCATTGAAATCTGAAAAACCCAAGTATAAGTCCGAGTGCAATTCAAGTCCACTGGAAAAAGCCTTTTGTATTTAGACACATTAAGTGCAGCATCTCATAATTAATATAAAACCTGCAAATAGAGATTGGTTTGAATTAAGAAAAGAGGAACAAAGAACTCGCATCCAGTTATAAAAGATATACATTCCGCTATTCACATAATGCAGCAGAAGTGATAAGCCCTGATCAAAATTTATAGTCTAGAGCATGGGAATGACTCAAGTCATTTTCCTCTAAACTACTATAGAAAGGAACTCCTCAACTTAACAACAATTTATTTAGTGACTGTTTGAAGTTACAACGGCATTGAATAAAATGACTTATCATGATTTTTCATACTTACAACTGTTGCAGCATCCCCCTGGTCACATGATCAAAATTCAGACACTTGGCAACTGACTGATATTTATGATTATTGCAGTGCCCCAGGGTCACTTTCTGACAAGCAAAGTCAATGGGGAAATCAGATTTAGTTAACAACTGTGTAACTAACTTAACAACTGCAGTGATTCACTGAACCACTGTGATATAAAGGTGTAAAATGGGGCAAAGAGTACTTAACAGGTGTCTTGCTTAGCCATGGAAATTTTGGGCTCAGTTGTGGTTGTAAGCTGAGGACTACCTACACTCCACTTTTTCAACTTTCCATAAGAGTTAATCACAACAAGTCCCACCAAAATCAATGGCACTTTAAGTGAGAAATGTCTTTGTTCATTTCATTTCCTCTAATGAAAGTTACATGATCATCAAGAATTGGGTAGGTCTAGTTTAATGAAAAGAAAGACTAGGGTGATATGATAACAGTGTTCCAATATCTATATTGTGGCTTGTCAGCGGCCTGTGCAGATTGTAACTGATTCCGACAACGAGGAGGCTGGTGTGGTGCTGGTGCCAGCAGCCTGTGCAGCTGGCGCTCAAGTCGGACAGTGTTGAGACTGGAGAAGATGTGGTGCCAGAGGCAGGGATTCAGCCAGGGCCTTCAGAACCTCCAGAAGCTCCTTTAAGTGAAGAGGACAAAGAGGAGGAGCCTCTTCTCAATGCACAGGTGCGCAGAGCTGCCAAAAGGCAGGAGTGGCTCCTCAGGAGGAGGTCTCCTCAAGAGTAAGGTTTGGGGCTAATTGGCCATTCCCTTAGCCTATTTAAGGAGGAACGCCGATTGCAGCAAGCTGTAGGGAACAACTTTAGTTCACTCTCCTTCGTGTCTGGTTTTTTTGCAAAATTGCTTCTGGGCTTTCTGCCAACTCTAGTAAGACTGTGATTACCTTATCTTAGAACTCTTGTAGGCTGTTAAGTCAGTTTATTAATAGCCTTTGGTTGAAAAAGACTGAATTATTTGAGTAAAATAAGCTTTGTATAGATTTTGTGTGTGCTGCGTTCTTTGGGTTCCGTAGCTGTGGCAGAACAATCTAAGGGGCTGCCACAAAGAAAAGGGGGGTCAACCTATTCTCCAAAGCACCTGAAGTCAAGGAGAAATGGATGGAAACTAATGAAGGAAAGAACCAACCTAGAAGTAAGGAAAATGTCCTGACAGTTAGAACAATTAATCAGTTGAATGACTTGCTTCCAGAAATTGTGGGTGCTCTAACACTGGAAGTTTTAAAGAAGACTGAAGTGTCTGAAGTGGTATAGAGTTTCCTGCTTGAGCAGGGGATTGGACTAGAAGATGTCCAAATTCCCTACCAACTCTGCTACTCTGTCATCATTTTCATGAGCCTCTTTCTATTCAGAAGCAAGCTTTGCTGAATTCAGTAGGATTTATTCTCAGGGCACTAAATTGTAGCCCCAGTGTTAATTATTTCCATTAGTGGCAATATGGACTCTTCATTTATTTTGAAAGGGGCCATCTAGTCCTTCCATTAATTTTCTGTAGGTATTATTAAAGTACAGAGAAAGCACAGAGTGCACAGTTCTGCTGCTGAAACAAGAGTTTATTACAAATTCAATTCTGCATCAATGTTAAAACTAACTAGATTTCATGCTCACCACATTCACAAATGTGCAACTTTCCCTTTCTGAAACATTTTTAACACATCGTAATGTACAGAGAACCCAGCTTTGTGTAAACGCTCTTAAAAAAACCTATGATCAGCAAAACCACAACAGCTTGGAGTACTGGAGTTTCACCTGCTAACAAAAGACCAAGTGACAGCTGCAAGTACCTTCAAGACTTCTAGGAAGGACAAAATCAATTTATATGGGCTAAAGGTCTTGAAAGGCTGATTTTGTTTCCCGTTTGCGAAAACACATTTTAAACACCCAAATGACAGATTCCAAGATTTAAGCAGTTCCTTTATCCAGCACTTGACTGACAGTTTTTGCTCTGAGAATAGTTGCTATCTTCATCTGTCTCCTTTACTCACACATGTAATAGCTGTGGGAGAATACAGCCAGATAAAGTGTGAGCAACACAGCACAGGTGTGGACAGTACCATTATATAACTTAATCACTAGGTGTCCCTGGACCTAGTTGAAGACATGATTTTGTTATGATAGTCAGTTCTTGTTTGAGAAAAGCAGTGAAGTTCTTGACTAGGATGTCCTCTAAGATTTCCAAATCAACAGAGACTTTGAGAATCTAAAGTTTAAAAAAAAATTTTTTTTAAAGAAATTTTTACCCATTCCTGACCTGACATTTGTCATCATTACATTAATTTGTTTGTTTAGTCTGGAGGAACAGAAGCAAGAGAGATTCCTGGAGGATCTTAAAAGTATCAGAAAATAGGGCAGTACATTTATTGGCTGCCTGTGATCTTTGTCTCACCAACTCTGAACCAATCATATTGTCAGTGTCAAGTGGGAGAAATCAGGAAATCCAAGCAGTTCAAATTAATATATAGGTTTGTTGCAAGTTTGAGCTCTCTACTACTAACTACTACTAACAATCAAAGCAAATTGGTGACAGATAAGGGTCAATGGAATTTAAGGTGGGCTGACTTAGATTTCTTGTAGGCATGAAGAGATTTGAGACTGATGACGTGTTTGATCTTGTGCCCTCCTCCCCAGGCTCAGTCTGGTCATTTCCTAAAGTCAGTCACTCACCAAATGCTTAAAACATGATGTCCAAGAAAGCAATTCAGATTTTCCTGCATCTACTGTCATCTGATATAATCTTTACATTTTGTGGACCATCTTGCTTAAAGACCCAAAGAAGTAAAGAGTTATTACTCAAGAAGCCACTAATTTCAGTAATTATTTCAGAGCTGGAAAAGATTTGTACCTCTCAAGTACCACAATGAAGCTTACTTGCTAATTCATAACTGTCCATTTCTGCAAATTTATTAGATACCATCTTCCTTGTAATGAAATAAATGAATACTTTCCCAGACTCACTTCTTTTTCTGTATGAGAACTTGACAAATATTCTATTTGACTCTCCACATCCCCTATAGCAGCCAACACCAGATAAGCAAAGATTTACACCAGGCATATAACCAAGCAGAAAATGTATCAAGGAACTAATCAAGGAACTCCTAAGCAGAAAATCACTCTCAATAGCACAGAAAGGTCAAGCTGCTCTAAATAAACAGGGAGAAAACCTCACACTCACTAGTTCTGATTCTGTTACCTAGCAGGTTAATGAAATGTCTGCAAGCAAACAACCAAACTCAGAAAGCAACAAAGATTTCACAATAAATACTTTCTCCCCTTCCATGACAATTTGACTATGCATTGCCAGCTTGGCCATAAATCTGTGGGATTATATTGCACCGTATATCTGTATCAAACAGAAGGCAGAAAAGAAACATGCATGCCTTGAAACATAAAATGTTTTTTAAAGCTTGATTCATAGTTCTAAATGAGCTTTACATATATTTTCTAAAGTTTTGCCTCTAGGTAGCAGTTCTAATTCAGCTTAAATTATATAGGTATATCTAAATATTTCTTATTAGCATTTATGAGTGCACATTCTCATTCTTCCTCTTTACTTCTTTTCCTCTTCTCTCCCAAAACTGAGACGCAATAATGAAGCAAATCCAGAATTAAGATGGGAATTACTGGACCAAAGTCAACTAAGTGATATGAACCATATGTAGTTTAAACATTCATGTATGTTATAAACATTCATGTATTATAAGCATATAATGTATTCTATTATGTCCTCCCTTTACCATACCAAGTTATCGCAAAGCTATAATATAGAGGCATGCTTTAATTTATATTGATAATTAAATAATGCAGTAATTAATTACATCGGGCCTAGTTACTTGAGGGACTGCCTATCTCTCATAGCATCTGCCCATCTGATTTGATCCTGGAGGATTGGCATTAATTGATTCCTTCAATTAAACAATGCCATCTATCAGAACCACAAAAGCATGCCTTATCTGTGGCAGTGCCTGGCCTCTGGAACAAAGTTCTCCATTACTCTGCTGTTATTTAGAAGAGCCATGAAGACCTATCTCTTCACCAGGCCTTTGGTGAGGGAGAGTGAAACCCCTTACTTGCCATCTTTGACCTTTACACCTTTTACTTTTCATTGATTTTATTGTAATTTGTTTGTTGTAAACCCATCAAAGGTTGGGCAGTGTACAAGCATACCAGTTTAATAGATTATTTTTCTTATCATCATATGATTAGATTACACAGAAGAAAGTATAGTAACATACCCCATACTCCAATCTTTTGATTTTTTAAAAATAATCCTAATTGAGATTAAACTGTTTCTGTAATATTGAAAATCATACCATTCTGTGCTAAATCATCTTGTAAATAATTTGAAGAGAATTGTCTCTGAGGAAATTCCTTTCCTTATACCCTTTTACTCCCCTGGAAGACTTAATACACTGATATCTATAACGTATAGCTCCAGTTATTTTATTTAAATTATCTCTAATTTGCAAATAAATATAGTTTAGCTATAAATTTAATTAAATGGTAAACATGCCATTTTCAAATATATAAACATTAAATATGCATTAAATCAAATAATAGCCTAAGATTAAATATAAACTACAGTAATGATCACAGGTGCAGCAACCAGAATTGACCATGAAGATACTGAAATGATGGATAGTTTTTTTGCATTTTAGGATCAACTATGAACAGTATAGCAACAAACTCAAGAATTACTTTACAGACTAGCACTTTTGGAATAGTAACAGTAACAGAGTTGGAAGGGACCTTAGAGGTCATCTAGTCCAACCTCCTGCTCAGGCAGGAGACCTATACTAGGGATTCGAACCGCCAAACTGCCGACTTTTCTGATCGACAAGCTCAGTGTCAGCCACTGAGCCACGTAGAAACTATGATATCTCTATAATTACAAAGATAAAATCATGTAGGAAATGACTTTCTCAGTGACAATTCGTGGAGTTGAAAATTAGACTTTGGAAAGAATGTGGACACTGGATAGAAAGAATGTGATGCTTTTCAACATTGATGTTAGAGAAGACTCTTGAGAATATCTTGGATAGCCAAGAAAACATAGAAATGAATCACAGAACAAATCAATTAAAAGTTTTCAATCAAGACACAAGTGACCAGGCTCAAATGATCATATTTTGGACAAGAGACCCAGGCTTCTTGAGAAATCCATCATGCTGGAAAAGATGGGAGAAAAGAAGAGAGGAGGATGACTTGTAGGAAGATGGCTGGACTTGATTATAGCAATGAAGGGTGCACCATTGGCAAACTTGAAGGGTCAGGTTGGAAACAAATCATCCTGGAGAATATCTACAGTGAATGAAGGCAAATATATGTGTCCCAGGATAACCTTGTGGGATCCTATCTGAGTCGGTCACCAGGGGCAGAGGTTTGGTCTTCCAAGCTTCCAGGCACCTATCAGTCAACAGAAGTGCTGATTTACCATCAGTTTACCAGGTACTTAGGAGCCGAGGGCACAGCAACACAGGAAACAACAATCAATGGCTTAATAGCCGGCCATCAACACTCCAATCAACAACTAAAAGTCACACAAAACTAGGCACAACATAAATACTGTGTATAGAACAGCCCAGTGCACAAATCCTAGAGATTGAGGATGGGTTCCACCGCAAATCCAAAAGCTTGGAAGAACAAACCTCTGGTCTTGGTGACCAACTCGGATTGGTTCCTGCAATATCTACAGTATGTAGCTGTTAAAACAAAGGAGATCATTGAAGATTTTAGAAAGAGCCAGCATGGTCATAATCCATTCAGTATCAAGGATGCAGCTGTAGAGGTGATCTACAGTATTAAGTATCTGGGAGAGCAGATAACTAACAATCTGAACTGGTGTTTCCACACATCATCGTTAGTGAAGCATGCAAACCAGCGCCTCCATTTCCTGCGTTGGATGAGGAGAGCACATCTTTTTCCTTCTATACTAGCCACTTTTTACAGAGGCACAATTAAGAGCATTTTAACAAAGTGCATCACTGTTTGGTTTGGTGGCAGCAGTGCCTCAGATAGAAAGTCCATACAGAGAGTGGTAAGGACAGTCGAGAAGATTATAGGAAGCTCGCTATATTCAGGATACTATTTATAAGCGCTATATGCTTAGAGCTCAAAGCATTGTTAAGGACCCACACACACCCACTTTACGGTCTGTTTCTGTTGATCCCTACTGGGAGAAGGTTTCAAAATATCTATAGCAGGACTACCAGCTTTGTTCCCTATGCCATCCATCTAATTCATTTTTCTTGCCATGTACATGTATGCATCTGAACTAAACTGTGTTGTTTCTCTGTGTGATGTAATATATGCACATATATGCACATATAAATAAATTTTGTATTTATTTATTTCCTCATGTTTATGTAGTGTATATTGGAGGTGGTGACTCTTGACAACTGTATGCAACGAAATTTCATTTTAATATATGCCAATTAGTGTACATTCAAAGTTACAATAAAGTTATGCTAAGTTCTAAGAGCTGACATCGACTTTACAGCACATAATCAAATTCCCAAGAAAATGTTCAAGAAAATGGGAAAATAATTTAGAACAGTGTTTCATATATCTGTAAGTGCATGGGTTCCACATCTGACTCATCCTGTAAACAGGAGTATACTGTTAAACAGGTGAAATGGATGGCCATAGATATACTGTAACTGCGCACTGATCTAATTCAGTTGAGACAGGAAATATGTACATGGACTTTGTAATTGGAGGCTGTAGGTGATAACTCAAGCAGATGATTTTTCAAGAAAGGAAAGAAGGACTTTTCTAAACAATTATAAAAGTCTGAAAACAATGAGTTGTTCTTTGAGCAGGTTAAGCCTCTCTAGGAGTCTCTGGAGGCTGGGGATAGCAAAAAATGTCACTTCCTGTCCCACCGGGAGTTGGGAAATGTGCCGTTTCAGGCCTCCAGAGGGCCTCCAAGTGGGGGGGGGGGGAGGCTGTTTTTGCCCTTCCCAGATGCATAGATCTAGAGCCAGGTGAGAAAGAAAAACGGACCTTCTTCACTGCCCCAGGCGCTCCGGAGGCAGGAAACAACCTGTTTCCCTACTTCTGGTGGACCCAGAAGGCCCAAAAATCAGCTGGCTGGTGTGTACATGCACACCAGAGCTGAGCTGGCATGCCCACTGATATAGCTACACATGCCATCTGTGGCACGCGTGCCATAGGTTCGCCATCACGGGAAAAGAGGGTCATCTTCATTTCAGCCTCCACAGCTCCACAGTTTGCACAGACCACTTTTGCTATTTAACAGAAATACCGTATAGTGTAGGAATTTTGAATGCTGGTAATGCAAAATCTCTCAAATCCGACATTACTCTTGACACCCCAAGAGAGATACATCAGAAGTATTCATCTGTATTCAATAAATGATGCATCAGTATTCAATAGAACCATTTTCATTGACTTGCATGCATAGAAGTGTTATGAGCTCACATTAAAAATAATGGAGTCATTCTGAATACAGTATTTCAAAGATACTCACTGTAATAAAAGCTACAATAAAAGTACAAAGCAAGTCAACTACCAAACTCATATAGTTTTATATGAATGGCTTCTTGCTGAGCTGCTCATGTTGAGCTGTCCAATTTGTGTAGTATTTATATGGTTTTCCCCATTTTAAATGTACAGTAGTAGCAAAGTTTCTTTCACCTTTAGAACAAAAGGTATATATGAGCAAATATAGTACAGTATGGTAAATATAATTCAAAAGATGCCTTAACTTGAGAAATACAATATCCTTTAAGCTATCCTTTTGTACAGGTAGTCCTCATCTTATAAGTGTGACTTATGACCATTTTTATGACCATTTTTCACACTTACAACAGTTGCAGCATCCCAGTGATCACGTGATCAAAATCTGGATGCTTGGCAATTGAATATTTATGCCGGTTGCAATGTCCCAGGGTCATGTGATCATCTTTTGTGACTTTCTGACAAGCAAAGTCAATGGGGAAGCTAGATTCACTTTACAGCCGTGTTACTAACTTAACAACTTCAGTGATTCACTTAATAATGGGGGCAAGAAAGGTCACAAAATGGGGCAAAATTCACTTAGCAACTTTCTCACTTCACAACAGAAAAGCTAGAATTCAGAACGTTTTGCAGCAGGTTGGGTTCTTGTACAAAACCATCCTGACCTTACAATTATCAAGAGCTGGAATCAAAATCTGAATTCTAGCTTTTCCAGAAAGAGATATGCATATTCAGGACGAGTGTGCAGCCAGGCAGTTGTCAAGGAAGTAAAGCTGGAGCCAAAAATACAGCCAACATATGCGGACCTTTGAATCCAAGAGTATCATCTCAGTTTCTAAACAAAGTGCTTTGTTTGACATATTATAAGGTACTCAGAATAACACTTTCTAGAATCTGGACTGGATAATATCTAAGAGCTTTAACTTATTATGTTACAGCTTGAGAGCTTTATAACATCTGGGAGATGGATTTGTGTTTAAAGAGATCTTGCCTCCTTTACTAGGAGAGGAGCCCAGGATGGCTTTAATGCTGTTACTGGCCTTGTCAAAAAGAAATTGAATTTATTCACACCATATTCCATAATAAGCGAAGACATTTTTGTTTATTATGGTTGTTGTTGGCCGCATGGTCATCCAGATGTTTAGATTGGATTTGCCATTTTTGTCTACCCTGTTTTCCCCAAAATAAGACATCCCCTGATAATAAGCCCAATCGGGCTTTTGAATGCCTGGCAATAAGGCCAAGTACTTATTTCAGGGTTCAAAAAAATATAAGACAGGGTCTTATTTTCGGGGAAACACGGGTACCTATCCTAAGAATCTGGGATAGGCAAATTTTATTGCCAGATGGTGTTAAAGGTATTGTTGCAGGATATAAGGTGTTCCAAATAAAGCTTTCTTTTGTAGTTGATGATGGTGATTTTATCAATGCCTTGGTGTTCAAGTAATGCTCCAGATGTTTATTTATTTATTAATATTATCATAATGCCATTGGAGTTTCTGTCTAAGCCTCTTTGAGAAAACATGGATTCTGATTTTAATAGAGTTGAGTATGGTTTAGTATACTATTTTAGTACTATAATTTACTATGAGCTTTCTTTCTCTGCCCATAGATTTATTTTAAAGCCAATTTGAATTAGGAAGAGAATAGCCACATCCTCAGCAGAGAAACACAGCCAGATGTCTGTTCTTACATTTAGGGATGTTGAGTTTAGATAAGATGGTGACCAACGAATTCATGTAAATATTGATAAAAAGAGGGGGGCTGTTTCACTCCTTTCTGAATTGAGATATCTGCCAAAGATGGCTGTTACTGGAAAGCAGCACATCTACAGTTTTATCTTTCAATAGTGCTTTTAAGATCTATGTCTTCTGCTAAATGACATTTGGACATTCAAGATGATAGCACTTCTGTTCTGGCACAGTTTCCCTTTGCTAGTGCTGAACAGATATATTAGATTTCCAGTCGAATTATTGTCAGCCAACATGGCCTTGCTGACTAGGTTAATGGAAGCAAGTCCAATATCTTTGGAATGCACTAGATCACAAATATGGATCTCAGAAATAGATATTTCTGAGTGTTTGTGGTGGGATTCAGCCAGTTTGTGCCAGTTCGGCCAACCCTGTTGTTAATTTTTTGCGTAGTTAGGCAAACTGGTTGTTCCCACCACTGGTTGGTCCCGCCCCACCCACCGGGGTCGCCATTCAGGGTGGGAAGGCTGCAGGGGCATGACTGGGAGCCATGCTGATCAGCTGGGAGGTGGCAATGGACCATGCCGATCAGCTGGGAGGCTGATCAGTCAGACCTTCCAACTTCACAAGATCTCCCCCACCCCTGAGAAGTTGGAAGGTCTGACTGAACTTTTTTTAAACTGGTAGTCACATGGTCTTCTTTTGCTGCCCTGCATGTAGGAGAACGGAGCTGGAAAAAAGGTTGGTGAGGGAATGGTGGTTGTTCTGAATGGGGTGGAAGTGAGGATTTTGCATTATCTTTGCTCTGGGATGGGGTGGAAGTGAGGATTTTGCATTATGATTGTTTATAAG
Source organism: Arizona elegans (assembly GCA_022577455.1). Taxonomy (NCBI): domain Eukaryota; kingdom Metazoa; phylum Chordata; class Lepidosauria; order Squamata; family Colubridae; genus Arizona; species Arizona elegans. Next base: position 205,199,905 of record JAKOOJ010000001.1, on the reverse strand, counting down.
TAAGTAAGAACCAGTAAAAGAGGAATGGAAAAACCCAGTTTAAGATGGGTGAACTTCATACTGCCTTGGGAATTCTAGGAATTGAAGTCCATGCACCTTAAAGTTGCCAAAGTTGAGAAGCATGGGTCTACACTATAGTTTAGGATTTTCCTTTCCTGTTTTATTTAGAGTTTGGTGCAATTATATAAATCAATTGTGGTTTCCTAACAAATAGTGATTATAGCTATATGAACCATTACTGGACTTTTTGTGAGAAACTGAAATTAAAAGTTGATCTGGGTGATTTGATGATTAGATATAGGATTATGGAAATAATGTAGACAAATGTTAATCTTAGAGTAAGAGTTTGATATATTTTTTACTTGTATTCCCCTGACTTCAGATCATCTCTATATGTTCTTAGAGCTATTGTAACCACTGTGCTTGATGTGATGCTATTTGTATTTATGAAAACAGATAGCAATGAACAGTTTTGCTGGAATGCAATACATGCACTTTAAGTGTATTAAAGTAACTTCCAGATAACTAAACAATAATAAAATCAAACAAAGTTTTGAGGAGCTGCTGTAGGAAAAGTTCATTTTTCCCATTTTTAAAGTTCTTGATGACATCCGTATTGACATAGTATTCCCCTCTCTCACCTCAACTCTTGGTATTAGGTGGTTGAATGGGGAGATTTATGATACAGATAATTCATTTGAGAAGTGGATGGAATGACAACGTTCAGATCCAATTTTATTGTGTAACCTCAACTGGTGACTTCTCACTAAAAGACGTACAGAAGGTTAAGATAAATGTGATATGATACAGCATCCAAAACGCATCCAATATAAGCAGTTGACATTTCATATTAGATCTAGATGTTTGCTGCTATTGCTATCAACAGCTTTGTTCTCTGTTGCTCTCTTCTCTATAACATATTAAAACAATATATATGACACCCTGTTGTCATATGGTACTCTTTCATATATTTTGTACACCATTGCCTTCTTTATTAATTACAATCAGAGAGCTGAAAATCTTGCAATGTGATGATGTCACATGAAAGATAGTAGTAGATACTACTACCACTGGAATGATGTGGTTTCCCCACATCAGAAAAGTAGTTGTAAAAAGTTAGGAAGGAGGAAAGGAAAGGAAAGGAGTCCCTGAAGATTTTACTCCGTTAGTCATTGGCAACTATAGGGCAGTGGTGGGTTTCAAATTTTTTTTACTACTGGTTCTGTGGGTGTGGCATGGTGGGCATGGTGTGGCTTGGTGGGTGTGGCTTGGTGGGCATGGCAGGGAAAGGATACTGTAAAATCTCCATTTCCACCCAACTCCAGGAGAAGGATACTGTAAAATCTCCATTCCCTCCCCCATCCAGTGGAAGGTTACTGCAAAATCCCCATTTCCTCCTAATGAGCTGGGACTTGGGAGGCAGAGAATAGATGGCGGCAGGGCCAGTCAGAATTTTTACTACCGGTTCTCCGAACTACTCAAAATTTCCACTACCGGTTCTCCAGAACTGATCAGAACCTGCTGAAACCCATCTCTGCTATAGGGGGTAGCACTCATCTCCATTTTAAGGCCATGAGCCAGTGCTGTCTGAAGACATTTCCCTGGTCATGTGGCCAGCATGACATCATGGAGTGCTGTTTCTTCCCTGTTGAAGTGGTACCCATTGAAGTGGTACTCACATTTGCATGCTTTCGAACTGGTAGGTGGGCAGGAGCTCAGCTAGGTGGGCAGGAGCTCACCCTTTTATATGATTCTCGGGTCTGGGCTGTTGATTTTCCAGCTGAAAAGCGCAGCGTTTTAACAGCTGAGCCACCACACTACCTGTAGAAAGTTATGGGTTCCTAAACTGGCACATCCTAAATGATTTTTTTGACAGATTTCTTTATATCTGTGGCAAGACTATCTTTGTTTATTTCAAGTTACAAAATAAAATAACGTTACTGTATATTCCATGAGATTGGACATCACTATATACATTTATTTTCAAAACAATGGCCTTCAGTTTAATCAATATGCAACTTTCATAAGTAGAACTTCTTTTTCATCCAAAGACCTAAAGCTACCTCTTATTTTGCATGTGTTGGCAGAAATAATGTGACATAACTATATCAGTGGGAGGGTGTAACACAAAAAGCCAGTTGTGGAACAAACTGGGTTCAAACTGTGTTCTAACTTTTTCCCACATAAATATTACATAATTCACAAAAAGTAGTAAATCTAAGCACAAATTTTAAACCTGAAGACGCATGGGGTTAAACGATGAGAAATGAGTAAAATATGACGATAATTAGCAGGAAAAGTAGAAAGAAGAATGTGTCCAAGTCGCGGGTGGGCAGCTTCATCAGCTCATAATAAAATGCAAACTACAAGAGACAGAAGACTTATAAAGTGTTGGCATGTAGTATTGCAGAAGGTGATAATTAGTTACTTGATTGGGTTGCAAAAAGGACAGGAAAGAAGAGAGGGGAGAACATGATTTCAAGCTGATAAGCAATAAAAGAGTTGAAAGGAAAAACAACTTTAGCACACGGAATAATGGTCTGCTCTGAAATGTTTTAAAGAAACAGAGGTCAAATTGCAGGAGAGAGCTTGCTCTCTTGATTCCGTGATAGTAGCAATGGTCTAATTTTAAAATACCCATGGAAATGTTAAATGAAAAAAATGGAAGGTGATAAAAAGAACTGTGCCAATTCACTTTTGGCTGTAGCCTTGCACACTGCTTGTTTTGGATCCATTTGAACCCAGTAGCAAATCCCCCTTCTTGAAGATGACTTCTGCCAGAATTTGACCTTTGAAGGATTACTCACACATACAACTATGGCTTGTTATGATGTTCGAATGATGCTTGTGAGTCACACATTACCTCAGCTCATAAATATGCAGCTTACAAAAAATCCTCTTTAAATCTTAGGCAGTATCCTATTTTTCCAAGGACTCCTTGACTACCTATCCTACAGTGCAGTGTTTCCCAACCTTGACAATTTCCAGATATGTAAACTTTAAATCCCAGAATTTTAACTATTGATAAAATTTCTGAGAGACTTCTTCTGAGAGCAGTCCATATACCTAGAATTTATCAAGGTTGGGAAACACTTGCTGCCTTCTGTACTCTCTAAAAGTGTGAGTTCTAGTTCTGCCTTAGACACAAAAGCAGGCTGGGCGACTTTGGGCCAGACACTCTCTCTCAGCCCACCTCACAGAGTAGTTATTGTGGGGAAAATAGAAGGAGGAAGGTATGTTGGCTATATTTGCTGCCTTGAGTTATTTGTAAAAATAAAAAAGGCGAGATATAAATAAATGTCTGACTAAATAAAACCTCAATTCAAAATAAAATTATTTTAAATAGAGCAGGACAATCCAATTATAATTTATCATTATTTCAATTCAAAGTTCATGGTGTTCTTGAAATAACCAAAATAGTATATATAGACAGGACTTCTGCTGATTCTGTACAATGTTTTTCAGTCAAAGCTTTTTAAAAAGTAATTCCCATTGGAAGGAAGGGTTTTTAAAGGGGATTTTAGCCATGCAATGATTTTCTGTCAAGGTAAACAATAACGTACTAAATCCATGATACAATTTATGTATTGTAATGTATTTAGCACAGTTCCACACATTTCAAAATGGCTAGAGGTATTGGGGAGTGGTTGGCCTTTTAAAGAACTAACCAGCCTGATGTATCAGAGGAAATCACCTGATCCCTGAGAGTCAATAAGTGAAAAGAAAGGGACTCTGCCAGATTTAGGGTGGGAAGAATTTTGGGGGCTCTGTCTGGATGTTCAAAGCCATGGCCCATTCGGAACCAGGCTACGCAAGTGATGGATGCCCACATGTGCTCACACAACTCCACTTGTGCGAGTGGCAAGCACTTGTATGAATGGCAGGTGTTTGCACAAGCACACGCCCATTGCTTGCATAAATGGAGCTGTGCGCATGCGCACCTACCACTCACATGGAACCATCCCCTCCACCCCCCCTCCGCCGGACCACCAAGTCAGAAAAGTTGGGGACTGCTATTCTAGGGAGCTATTTAGCATTTTTCTTTCTCCCATATCATCAGGAACATTGTCCGCTGAAGTTTAGATTTAAGGAAACATGTGTTTTTCAAACACTCCCATTCAACATTTAATAACTGGAACAGACCAACTCTACGAATATGTTTAGCTTACAGGCAACATAAGCACATTTTCTGCCACTTAATAATTTCATATAATTAAAAATTCTGGGTTTTATTCTTCAGGCCATACTCTCTCTCTCTCTCTAATAATTGACTTCCCTTGTCCACCTTTGTTGTTGTTGTTGTTTTTTACATGACTGCTGGCTTGTTTTAGTTACATCTTTTATCCTGTGTGGTAAATCTAGTTCTAGAGCTAAAGTGGGATGTGATGTGCTTTGTTTGAGGTGCACTACTTGAATGTTAGATTCCCAAACACTTTTTCTGAAACAAACATTATAGCAAAAGCATTGTAGCAAATTTAAGGATAGAAGCATCCATTTGTGTCTCATTTTTAAATCTCTGCAAATTTTAAATTTGGGCCTGACCTCAGACTTAATCCAAGACCCAATTAGAAACAGAGCACACAGAATGAAACTTTGATTTTGGGTTTTGCCAATTAGATAGGTTTGTTGTTATCAAAACGGCTAGCTTATATTATTCTATAAAAGTAAAAAAAAAATTAAGGTTTGATGCTATTATCTTATTCTACTGCACTAAAAGGACTCAGAAATCAATGCATTTTCTTTCTTTTCCCCCTCTGCCCTACATTTTTCTCTTCCCTTTTCCCTCCCTTATTTTTCTACTTTTTCCTTTTGCATTTTTGTATTTTATATTGTATCTGGATAAACTAATTGCATTTTGAATTGTAAGAAAAATAGCACACAGTAGTTTGCTTGTTTTCTTACTAACATTTCGGTTCGTAGGACGATGATCCTAAATGCACATTTCCCAGCACAAGGAGAATATGAGTGACCTCTCTCCACACAGGTCTAGAAAACACAAGGAAAAGTTTCCCTGATACTTCTTCACACAGGTCTTCTCAGAGCAGTAGAGTGAGCAAAGACCAGCTCACTTGCACTGTGATTAGATTTCTTGTTCCAAGGAATTATTTCCTATTGGTGTTTACAATTTTCTATCAGGGCAAGAATTGCCTGAGTAAGGGGCCATTTCATGTTCTGTAGACTGTAAGAAAGGAATATAATATACTGCATAATGTAAGAGCAATGATGTTATTATGCTAGACCCTAATTGTCAGCATGAGCAAAGATATGGTTAAAGTAACTGTTCTGAATTACAAAATGAGAACAACCTCAAAGCAACACAGGAGCTTAAATGTCACAGAGAGGCTTGTTAAGAGGCTTGTTAACACAAGTTCTTCCTTTTCAGGAAAAGGCCTCATTCTTAGGAACCACTGATTTTATCAACCCGAAAGTTGTACAGGTAGTCCTTGATTTATGAGTGGTCATTTAGGTACCATTCAAAGTTAGGATGGACCTCCTAATTTACAATCTGGTTCCAAAGTTCTGACGGTCACCCTCTCTCCATGGACATGTGACAGATTGGTAGCCAGACCACATTTATGGCTGTTTGCAGTGTCTTGTATAACATGACCACATTTTATAGCAGTTTTGCCGAAAACCTGTTTTTACTTCTGGTTTTCAGCAAAATTGGCCCATAGTGAACCATTGATTTGCTTAGTAACTGTGGATTCACTTAACAATAATGGTGTTCATTTAATGAATGCCACAATAAAGATGGTATAACCAGGCCTAACCAGGCCAGCCGTGTGAGTGGTGCATTTTACAACCCTTATGACCAAAATGGGCAGGTCCATTACAGTCGTACATTGAGGACTATCTGTAGACACCTGAACAATTCTGTTCTTATTGACAGTTAAGTTTCTGTGTCCTTATAGATACTTTGTTTTGTGTGGTATGATAACCTGTATACAACCTATACAGATTAGTTAGAAGATGTCTTAGAATGAATTATAGAATAATTCATGTAGCCAATGCAAATATAACATCTTTATCTCTTTGGGTTTAAGCCACTATCAAAGGTGGCTTGGTGTCTCACCTAAGTAACACAGCCTAACATATTCTTGTGTGCTTGACCCAGACTCCACAGACTCTGAATGAAGATATTTTGGAGACTTTAAAATGTGTCCTGATGAGTAGGGGAATAGTCCTGAACCTGAGAATGGTGTTAGGCTTTTCCCAGGAATTTTTCCCCAACAAGAGTAAGAAGAAAGGGGACCTGGCAAGGTAGGAGGAGCCGAGGTGGCGCAGTGGTTAGAGTGCAGTACTGCAGTTACTTCAGCTGACTGCTAGTTCAGCAGATGAGCAGATCAGCGGATCAAATCTCACTGGCTCAAGGTTGACTCAGAATTCCATCCTTCCGAGGTGGGTAAAATGAGGACCCAGATTGTTGGGGATAATATGCTATTTAGTATATTGTCTTTGGTGTAAGCCGCTCAGAGTCCTTGGAGAGTGGGCGGCATAGAAATATGAATAATAAAATTAAAAATAATAAATTTAAGAAAGGTAGACAAAAATCTCACTCCATAATGTTTGTAGTGCCAAGGGTTTCCCCTCTTGTTACAAGAGTAATCCTTAGAAACTCAAAGGTGTTACGTAGAAACTCCTTGGGAACAGAGATAGGCTATAGTGGTCTCTGCAAAGGATTGGTTCAAATAACACTAAAATGTTTTCTGTTCCTTCTCTAACAGGTTTCACATGGGTAATATAAGTGGTGAAAAAGATACTTCACCACTTATATTACCCAAGACAATATAAGACAATATTACATCTGCTTCAGGAGAAAGAAAGAAAAAAAAATCTACTCCCAGCAGCTACCATAATGTATGTATGTATGTATGTATGTATGTATGTATGTATGTATGTATGTATGTATTTATTGGTTCGATTTATATGCCGCCCTTCTCCGGAGACTCAGGGCGGCTTACAATGCGTTAAGCAATAGCCTTCATACTTTTGTATATACCTGCTTAGTAGGGCTTTCGCCCCCGCCCCTCAAGCGGTGTTCTTTTTTATACAAAGTCAGCTTATTGCCCCCACAAACCGGGTCCTCATTTTACCTACCTCAAAAGGATGGAAGGCTGAGTCAACCTTGAGCCTGGTGAGATTTGAACTTGCAGTAATTGCAGGCAGCTGGTGCTACTTAACAGCACTTTAGTCTGCTGTGCCACCAAGGCTCTATGTATGTAGAGCTTTTAACACACGGGGTTCTCTTTTCAGGAAAAAAAAAAGATTTACCTATTGGTAGATTGGGTTGTTAAATCACCAGTCAATCTTTTTGCAATAATGGCAAACATGAGTTTGTCACAGTGTATTTTCTTTTCAGTAGTGTGGTTATTCCCTTTTGATCCAGAAATGTTGACAGCCAGGTGCTTCAGAAAGCCTCCAGAGATTTTATTGAAAGATTTCTTTCAATTTTCTCTCATGCTCTTATGTTGGCCCTGTCAGTCACCAGGATGCCGTTAAAATGGTTTATGATAATGATCCCTTGACTAAGTCACAGGCCTATCCACTTTAAAAGAATTCATCAGTAAAGTGATCTTTGTCATAACGTGATGATCTCCTACAAAATATCATTTTAATTTCCTTCTTCCTCCCCTTCCATTTTTCAGAAGCACTTTTACTTGGGATTTGGAATGGTTCCGATTAAGGGGATGGGGTTAACATTCTCAAAAGTCACAAAGGATCAACCATTTTCTGTTTTTACAGTCGAGCAGGATACAAATTTCATTAATGATCTGGTACCGCCTAAGAAATATTGGCTAATTTCATTTTAAGACTGCAATGAAATGTTGACTTTACACTTCCAGCTTAAGGCAGCTCATTTTCAAATCTCTCCCTCACATTTTTCTTTATTTGCTTGCTTACAATCTTACTTGAAAGAGTCATGGGGAAGTTGAATAGCAACAAACTACTCTGTGTGGTTGAACATACCATGCAGAGGCATTATCCTAAGACAGTGGTTCTCAACCTTTTCATCACCATGGATCCCTTTTAAATACCTCTTGTGGCCACAGACCATGGCCACGGACCCCCCAAGACTTAATTCAAGATTTAAATTATAACATTTCTTCAAGCTTTTGTGGACCCCATGTTGACATCGCATCTCCCAGGGGTTCACCCACCACAGGTTGAGAACTACTGCCCTCAGATGATAATAATCTTTAAATGATATACTTGATATCTTAGGAATCTGATTAAGTATTATAGAGATAAACTTCCAATAAAGAATTTTCTGTCCCAATGAAAGACTGGCACAAAGCCACCACATTCAGTCTGTCTTCCACTCCTATGATAAATACATGGAATTACTTAATTGGAAATTAAATTAAATTAAATTAAATTAAATTAAATTAATTGTGTGTGTGGGTGGGGGGGTGGTGGTGCATGAAGTTTGAAACCATGTATGTTTTTTCTCTTTTTTCCGGAGCAGATACTGCACCAATTTTGATTTTGCTTTCTTCTGTTGATATATCAGCGCTTTATTTCTTACCTGCATTTCTGCTTTGCCTCTCAAACTCAAGCTACATATTTCTCTGCTCAGAGAGCTTAAGATGGACTATATGCCATTCTGAAAGATCACAATATATGCTCTGATTCTCATTGGTGTACTGATTTTATCTTGGGAGATTCTAATGATCTCTGTGCACCAGCATAGAATTTGTAGATAATTCTTTTTCACACACTGCCTTATCTCCTCCATTAAGCAGGTTTTTTTCGGGGGGGGAGGGGAACTGGAACAGCCAAAGGATAGCTATAGGCCAGGGGTCTCCAACCTTGGCAACTTTAAGCCTGGCGGACTTCAACTCCCAGAATTCTGAAGCTTTGCTGGCTGGGGAATTCTGGGAGTTGAAGTCCGCCAGGCTTAAAGTTGCCAAGGTTGGAGATCCCTGCTATAGGTAGTTTGCATCATTCTTTACAGTCAATTAGGTTCACCTTACTTTGGGCACCAATGTTGTGACAGGTCATACGAAGGTAAACCTGACAACTTTTATGACATTCATCTAGATTATTTTCAACTGGAAGATCTCAAGGTTATGATCAATGTGTTTGGAGAGATGAAGGTTACTGCTTACTTCCTTAATCCTAGCCCTATAGAGTTAATAAACTGAATGAGAGTGGCTCCATAGTTAAGAGAGTAATCAATGCTTTTTTTGAGAGCAATGCTTTATTAAATGCAGTTGTAAGTCCTTTATTGACCTCCATTGGCTTTACTGTACTTCTCCCTGGACTAGAAGAAATTTCTAATTATAAATTAATCTTCAAATATTCCAATCTTCATTAAGGTAATTGAGAAAGTGTTGCCTCCCAGGTCCAGATGCATATGGATGAAACTGATTTCTTGGATTTATTCCAGCCAGGGTTTTGTTCATAGTCTGCTTTGATCAGCTTGGTGGTGGATGACCAATGCCAGAATGTGTGACACTGTTTATTACCTTGGACCTCTTAGAACCTTTCAGTCCCTTTGATCTTGGTATCTTTTGACGCCATCCAGCAGGATTGGGTCTGGTGCACAATTGTTCTGCAGTGGTTCTTGATTCTTCCTGATCAGACAGGCTCTCAAGATAGCACAGCTTCCAGCTACATAAAAGCACATCCAATTTTCCACTGTCTTTTCCTGTCCTGAAAAACCCCTTGCTCTTTTTTCCCCTTCTTCCTTACATCTCAAGGGGAAGATGAATTGGAGGCCTGAATTGGGGCTATTGTGCCAGCTTTGTGCAAAGAAATGTTAAAAGAGGGAAGGGCCATCAGAGACCATGCCATTCAGTCCAAGTGGTGAAATCCAAATTTTTTTACTACCGGTTCATGGGCGTGGCTTGGTGGGCATGGCAGGGATAGGATACTGCAAAATCTTCATTCCCACCCCTCTCTGGGGCCAGCCAGAGATGGTATTTGCCAGGTCTCCAAACTACTCAAAATTTCTGCTACTGGTTCTCCGAACTGCTCAAAATTTCCACTACCGATTCTCCAGAACCTGTCAGAACCTGCTGGATTTCACCCGATTCAGTCTCTGATGCTCTCAGGGGCAAAGATGAAAATGTCCTTTCCTCCTCCCAATTCAAAGGCTGAGAAGCTTATGGCTAAAAACTGTCATTCAGAGCTCTCTTTGGACACTACGGTTAGCAGAACTGGAGTGGTGTGGTGGAAGCATACCTTGGTTTTATTGATTCTGTTTCTGAAGCTCAGGTATTAAATGGGAAAGCCTAAAAACCATCTTGAAATATAGTTGGGTAGATATGACAAAAGGTATTTCATAGGATTTATAATCCTGACTGGGGAGATTTTTTTGATCCACAGAGTGGTAGCAAGATATCAAGCCAAACCCCGTTACATCTCTTCTTTAGGCGCTGCTGAAAGTGAAGCTAGAAGGAATGAATGATGTATGCTTAGCAGTGACTCATAAGATCTAAGGCAGAGTTTCCCAACATTTCTGGCTTTGTGGATTGGTGGGGGGTGGGGGAAGAGAGGGGATGGTTCTGTGCAAGTGGCTGGCAAGTGTGTATGTGTCCACGGCTCCATTTGCATGAGCTGCGTGCATGCGCACCTGCCGCTCATTTAAATGGAGTTCGTGCTTACCCGCTGCTCACGCAAATGAGGATGTGCATGCTCGGTGGCCATTTCTGCGGCCTGGTTGCAAACCCCTCACAACCCAGTAGTGGGCCGCTGCCCACAGGTTGGGGACCCCTGATCTATGGCATGCAAGTCTCAGTACCTGATTCTTACTGGGAATGAGAGTGAGTTTGTTACAAAGAGATAAAAAACAGTTTATGAGAACTATTGATATTTGTTAATCTGAAGATCAAGCTCCACTTAGCAAGTGATACCAAGGAGAAGTAAGTTAAAACTAGCTTGCTGTTAATTGTCAGAGTTTGATATTTTAAAAAATATGTATTAATCGCTGGGAAGTTTGAATAGTTACAAACTTCAAATTGTTCTTGCTGAGGACTACACATTCATTCATTCATTCATTCATTCATTCTCTCTCTCTCTCTCTCTCTCTCTCTCTCTCTCTCTCTCTCTCTCTCTCTCTCTCTCTCTCTCTCTTCCCCCCCACACACACACGGATACAAATAGAAGAAATAAATGCTAAAATTTTATCAGATAAATATTCCTGTAACTAAGTCAATTGGGGGGGGGGAATCTGCCTATATCAACAGCAAACAGCAAAGATTATGGCTAATGGAACAGTCTCTGCAGATTTTCAAAGTAGCAAAGATACAAGGTAAGGGTATCCACATTGTTCCTTAATATTTATTTCTGTTCTAGAAATATTGGCAGAAAAGGTCTGAGGTCTTATCAGATCTTAAAATCAGTGGAGAGGAATATAACTTAATGTAATGCAGATGAAGCAGTATCAGCCACCACAAAACCACAAACAGCAATAAAATAGCTAATGAAAACAATTCACAGCTTTGGAGAATACCAGAATCAATGTCCTAAAACCAAAACTAATTACAAGATATTTAGCACAAGGAGAAATTAATCTCTTGCAAGAAGAATCTGGCTGTCAAATAACCCATTACTGTGGTCTGCATTTGACCGGTTAAAAGCAAAATATATACCACAATAAATATGCTATGTTATGGCAAGAAATCCAAAGAGATCTCAAAAGTTAGACAAATCTACAGCCATCTTGGTTAAAATCAATTGAAATGACCAAAATGAATGTTTTACCAAAGATAAATTACTTGTTTCAAATGGCACAAATCCAGTTTCGGGGGAAAAAAACCCCATTCATTAACATGAATGGCAAAAAATTACCAGAAAATTTATATAGAGTCAGAAAAGATCTAGAGTTAAATGAAAAAGAAAAAAAAATTAAAAAAAACAGAGGTAGCCTTGCTCTTTCAATTATTAAGTATTTAATATTTATTAAATTTTTATACCGCCCTTCTCCCGAAGGACTCAGGGCGGTGAACAGCCAGGATTAAAATACATACAATATGAAAATTAAAATAATTTAAAAAATAATTAAATCACGTTGGCTTCCCAATTTTAAAACCTCTTACCCATAAAATTAATCAATTAAAATTTTAAGCTAGCCCGGCTTGCTGAAACAAGAAAGTCTTCAGAGCCCGGCGGAAAGTACGGAGGTCCGGGATCAGTTGTATCCCTGGGGGTAGCTTGTTCCAGAGGGTGGGTGCCCCCACAGAGAAAGCTCTCCCCCTGGGGATCACCAGTTGACATTGCTTGACCAACAGCACACTGAGGAGACCCTCTCTGTGGGAGCGTATTGGCTGGTGGGAGGTTATCAGTGGCAGAAGTGGTCTTGTAGATACCCAGGCCCTAAGCCATGGAGCGCTTTAAAGATGAGAACCAAAACCTTGAAGCGCACCCGGAAGACCTCTGGAATCCAGTGCAGCTCGCATAGGAGAGGTGTTACATGGGAGCGCCATGTAAATTGATATTATAAAGCAAGCTTTGTATCATGGTTAACAAAATAAATGAAATTCTTTTGCATCAACACTGGGGCTAGTATTGTGAGGTTTAGATGAGGAAAATGAAGAAAAGAATATTATTTGCAAATAAAACTAATTTGTGTTCAACTGAGTTATCTACTGCTCCATAGATCTCCCTATATTGCTGAATAACCCAAGCCAAAGCTTCACTACAGATATGGGGAAAAAAAATTAAGAGTGAAAGTGGACATCTTTACCTAGTTCCTCTAAATCAGGGGTGTCAAACCTGCAGCGTCACATTATTGTCACATGACTTATCACTTTTTCCCCCCTTCGCTAAACCAGGGGTAGGTGTGGCCAGCGTGTGACGCATCCAGTTCATAGGCCACGAGTTTGACACCCCTGCTCTAAATAGTGGGAAAGTAGGAGAAAAGATGCCATTAACCTTCAGTTTAAACTCATATACTGTAATCCATTTTATGAATTCTAAAGCAAATCTAAATCTATTTAGTACGGCAAATGTGTACTATGTATGTATTCCGTCAAAGGCCTTTTCAGCGTCTAATGATAAAATTACAAACTGATCTTTAGTTTTATTCAAGTCTATTACATTTACAAGTAACCTACTGTTGTCTGCGGCTTGCCTAATTTTTATAAGCCCTGCTTGATCATTCTTAATGACAAACAATATCATCTGCTGTAATCTTTCTGCTAACACTGCTGTTAAAATCTTTGTATCAACATTAATCAACAAGATTGGATGATAATTAGCACACTGAGCTGACATTCTTTTGTTGATTTCAAAATTTCATACTGTCTTAGTGTTGATGCAAAAGATAGATGCTTTTAGTAAAATAGCAGGATACTGTTATTATATACTGTTATTATTATACTATTATTAACTGTTCCACATTAGAACTGATGCCTATATGAAAAAATACCTATCCATTTAAGTAATATCAATTCTGTATTTGTACTGAATCCATTAAATATCTAGGTGTGTCTATACCAAATGATATAACTCCAATAGTACCTTGGTTTCTTCAGCTATTGACAGATGGGAGTCATCAAAACTTACCCTTTGGGGAAAGGTGAACATTCTCAAAATAAATATCATTCCCAGATTAATTTATATTCCAATTTATTTATCTGGAAAACATTTGCAGAAAACAATTTTTTTTTTTTTAGAAAATTTCTATGGGGTTCTTCAAGTCTGAGAATATCTTTACAGAAAATGCAATTACCAATTAATAAAGGAGGATTTGGTTTTCTGAATATGGAGCTATATCATCAAGCTTAGCTACTATCAAGTATTAAATAAAATTGGTGTTAATTTTTTGAGTTGGGCAACTTTGGAATATACACATATAGCATCTTTGGTTGGATGGACAATATTTGCTTGATTGCTTGATTGAGTGTTTCTAAATGACCCAAGGACTATGAGCAGTGTATATATGTTATAAAGATGTAAATATACTTAATCTCTATATCTTTGAAAATTAATTACATCCATTAGAAAATTATGGAATGTAAGCTCTAATAAAAAAAGATTTGACCCATTTTCCCCATGCTAAATTGATTTAATGGGGAATCCCAACTTTAAAAAATTGGGGGGGGGACTGATATGGAAACAGAGGATAGAAGCTGAAATATTGACTGTAGCAAATGAAAGAGGATGAAGATGAATTTTTAACATACTTTGTATTAAGAGACAAATCTCAACTATCAGATGTAACCCAATGGCAATATTTACTTAGGTAACATGTTCAATATTGTTTGAGCCAATGACATTTTCAGCTTTTGAGACACTTGGGACACTAAAATAACTTGCTAAATCCTTTAAAGTTGAAAAACCTACTATTAGATATTTGTTATCAATATATCAATTTGAAATGCAGCTGCTAAGAAATGAGTGGACTAAAGAATTAGAAGTTCCTCTGTTGCCTAGACCATGGGAGACTGTTTTAACATCCATGACAAGAGTATCATTGAACCTGAAATTACGAGCTCAAATTATGATTTATACAACAAAAAAAACCTCCTAGTATTTAGAATTTATTGGATTTCTTTTATGATTGCATAGAAAGGGAATGTCAGAAATATTTTGTTGGAGATATAATGATAGTGCTTTTTTAAAACATTTATTTTTACAATGTCTTACACTTACACTTAAGTTTTGGAAGAAAGTACTGGATTACTTCAATATCATGGTAAAACAAAAGATAAATTTTCAGATGATAACATTCTTTTGAACTACATACCTAGTACTTGGAATTTGACAACCAGATAATAGATTACCTGTGCCCTTATTATGGCCCAAAGACTGATACTGCAATATTGAAAAAAATAAATGCATGTCTCTTTTCTTTTAATGGATTGAAGACCTGATAACACTTGCTGCCTTTGAGCGGATTGCCTATAGTTGTAGCCTTTTTATGGACAAATATAGTGGAATATGGGCCTCTTTTATATAAACTACAGTAGGTTAAAATGCTAATTATATAAATGTATTTGAAACAGGGGTGAAATATTCCCAGATCGGACTGGATTGCCTGTTGGTTCGGTGATCCAGTAGCGATGGCGGAGCAAAGCTCCGCCGACCCGCCCAGGTGTCATTGCTTCCTGGTTTTAACCAGGAAGTAATGACTTTTTTACCTTCTGCGCATGCGCAGAAGGTTTTATGAGCGCACATGATGCACAAGGTGTGTGCGCTTCTGAACCGGTAAGGAAGATAAGTAGATTTCACTCCTGATTTGAAATATATATGTATTTGAATAATAATTGAATTAGATAACTATATGTTATATGTAACCATTGCTAAAATGATTTATATCTTTCTTCTATTTTCTTTGTATTTTTTTCATTTTAAAAAGCCCTTTTTTTCTTTGACAATGTTTGTATTTTTATTTATGTGATTTTGTTCTGTTTTTGGGGGTCATTGTTTTAAAAAACAAAAAAATAAATTAGAACAAAAAAAAAAATGCCCTAAAATGGCCAAATAGCAGAATGTCAATATTGGTAGGAGTGGGCCTAACTAATGGGCTTCACAGAGGACAAAAATCTAAAAAGATATATTACCAGATATACTTTAATAAAATCATGGAATTCCATGAGAAAATAATAAACTCAACAATTTCCCCATTAGCCTCTCTTTCACATGCTTTCCATGCTGGAGACAACTATAGTAAGAAAAATGTAATTTACATATACAGACATGGTTGACTCAGTCTCCATGAACAGATTAAATGCAAGAATTACTTAGTGGAAGGCTGGAATATACTATAGTTAATGTACTTACAAATTGCTGTAAGGACAAAAAACCTGATCTTAAGAATGAGAGAACGATAAAAAAAAATGACAGAATTTGAAATGCTCATACCAAATCAATACCATCTGCTTGGGTGTATATATAAATTTCTAGCCAGATAGGACACAGAGACAGAACAAATGAAAAAAAAAATGCATGATAAAATGGATGTGAAAATAGGAAGAATTATGGACGAAATCCATAAAATCTACTTCAATTTATAATCCAAAAGAAAACTGGTACAAAACAGACATTATACAACTATGTCAATTTCTAAGATAGCTACAGTAAATCATGGACTAACAAATTTTGGAAAGCCAATAAAACAGAAGGAACATTTTAACACATGTGGTACACCTGGAAAAAAACTTCAAAAGTACTAGAAAGGCATCCAAAGTATCAGTCAGAGGATTCTGGAAATTTAATTTGAAATGAAAATACGTTTTTTCAAGAAATGTTACAAGAGATGCAGGCTTCTGGCTGTGAGCCTAAACTAAGAATCACTGAAGTTGATGAATGTGGTTCTTGAAGTTTGCAAAAGGTAAACACATGACAGCAACCATTGTAAATACATGCTGGTTGCCAAGCAACAGAATTTTGATCATGTGACCCTGGTAAGACTGTGATGGTTGTAAGTTTGAGGATCAGTAGAAAATTTTACAATTTTCAGAGAAACTGTAACTTTAAACGATCGCTAAATGAATGGTTGTAAGCCAAGGACTACCTATATATACTATAGGTATATACTATACCTATATATAAACTATATACATAGTTAACATTGATATAGATCCTTTAATCCCCCTATCTTCAGAGTTTGATCTTGTATTGATTATGATAATGTTGGCAATTTCTAGTTTTTATTGTACAAATGCCACTCTATCCAGTTAGTCTCTGTGAGACTGGTCAAATACTCAACCAAATGAAGTTGATGGGCATTTGATACAACCTTTTTAAGCAAAATTCAATGGGAGTGATTTTTCTCCTTCTTGCCAGCTTTAATTTTATTGATCATCTTAAATCTCCTGAATAATTCTTGCTTTGGAAACCCATTTTGTAAATATGTCTATTTCTGTATACAATTATGAGTATATATATTTGTATTTCGTTTTACTTGGAGAAGCAAGTTCAATTCTGGGGACTAATGTTTTAGTAGCAGGCATTTTACAAATACAGAGTAGCTCAAAAATACAATTATATAAGACAGCAAAAAAATTCTTCTTTAAAATGTGGGGAAATGACTTTATATGTGGCTTCTCCAGGGCTTCAAGGCTGTGCAAGCTAGGATGGAGAGGAACTGATTCCTACCAAGATTGAGTGGCTGTGGGTATTGAAGCTACCGAGATCTGGGAATATTCTGGGGTGGGCTGCTGGGGGTTCGCAGGGGTTCAGGAGAACCTCTAGCTAAGATTCTGTGCAGTTCGGAGAACCCCCAAATCCCATTCCTGGCTGGCCCCGCCCATCCCTCCATACCACGTCCCTCCCAGGAGTCCTCACGCAGCCCGTTTTGGATACAGGTAAGTGCAGTGTGCACATGGAGGCTCAGGGAGGGTGAAAAACGGGCCTACCGGAAGTTTGGGAAGGCTGGAAACGGGCCTATTTCCAGCCTCCAGAGGGCTTCCAGAACCTGGGGAGCCCATTTTCGCCCTCCGGGGGCTCAAAGAAAGCCTCTGGAGCCTAGGGAGGCAAAAACGCCCCTGCCATGGTGCAGGAGTATGACTAGGCCATGCCCACCATGGCCCTGCCCACCCAGCAACCAGGCAGAGAACCCCTTGCTAAACTTTTTGAAGACCACCCCTGGAATATATCATTTTTAACCTTAAATAGAATAGATCTTCCCCATTTAAGACAGGTGTGCAATTTGAGGGTCTTTATAGTAGCATGTGCACAACACCATCTGGTGTGCCAGTTGCACATTTTCCTGGATCAAGAGGTCCTTCAGAAACATACTTGTTTCTTGAATGTCACCTCATTTCCTGTGAGTCACCATACAACAAAATAAACTATAATAGTAAAATCCCAAATGTGCTTTTTTCAAGAGGCAACTGGACTTTCTTTTTTTTTTTTGCTTGAAGATGTTTTGCTTCTCATCCAAGAAGCTTCTTCAGTTCTGAAGAACTGAAATGTCTTCAAGCAAAAACAAAGAAACCCAGCTGCTTTTTGAAATAAGCACCTTTGGGACAATCATGACCTGGATGCCCAAGAATCTCCATAGACATGTAATATTGAAAGAAGAAGAAAAAATCCACAAGTACATCTTCCTCTTGTTATGGTAAAATACAATCAAAATATTTACCATATTTGTTATTTTGACTGATTCTCAGCTGAAGAGGTTTATTGGATGAGAAGCAAAATGTCTTCAAAGAAAACCCAGAAAGTCTAGTTGCCTCTTGAAAAAGTACCTTTGGAACAAATATGGTAGTACAAATAGTTTGCAGATCTACTCAGAAATAAATTCCAGTAAGATAAATTGAAATACTAGACAACCATGAACAAAATAGCAAATAATTTATGTGCAGCATTTGCCTCAAAATAAGGTTAGGTAAAGGTAAAGGTTCCCCCTTGCACATGCGTGCTAGACTTTCCCGACTCTAGGGGGTGGTGCTCATCTCTGTTTCAAAGCTGAAGAGCCAGCGCTGTCCGAAGACGTCTCCATGGTCATATGGCCAGCATGACTAAACGCCAAAGGTGCATGGAATGCTGTTACCTTCCCACCAAAGGTGGTCCCTATTTTTCTACTTGCATTTTTTACATGCTTTCGAACTGCTAAGTTGGCAGAAGCTGGGACAAGTAGCGGGAGCTTACCCTGTTACGCGGCACTAGGGATTCGAACCATTGAACTGCCGACCTTTCAATCGACAAGCTCAGCGTCTTAGCCACTGAGCCATAAAATAAGGTAATCTTATAAAATAAGGTTACAATAAGGCTAATTTTCTTTTAAAATCACAGGCCAGACACTTGCTTCCAGGCTCTCTTCTCATCAGAAACTGGCAACATAGAAATGCAAATGTATTATCTGGGAGATTATAACACAAGGATGAATAAATTATTTTGCAAAGAAATGACAACCATTGAAGATAAATTATGAATTAACGCAGGTATTTCAAAATAGTCATGCTCAAAGGTCAATTGTTCAGCTATTGACCTTTGGTGGAAATCTTGTTATTCTATTCTGTTAAGAAAACATTAAATAGATCAACATTATTGTTACTAATTCTGTTTACTGCATGACCTTTGATGGTCGCTCAGCTCCTCAACCAATACCCCGGCAGGCATTCATATCTTTTCACTTTAAGTTTATTAACTCCTTTGTATTATAAGCAAGAAAGGGAGCATTTTCTCCTTTCCTAGATATATCCAAGCCAGTTTTCAAGCTGCTTGTATCTGCATTCATGTAATGAGCGGGACTCAATTTGCAAAACAGCCACTATTCTACAATTCAGAACTATCCACTGCAGTTTTGTGGTTTGACAGCATCGCACCCAAAATAAATTCATGTAATAACATTTCAAATAAGTTATTCACTTCTCATTGGATAGAAGAATGTCTGCTGGGAAAAGGCATCTAGAACAAGATATTTCAGAATCTCACTAACATTAATGTTTTAATATGATTTTTCTGTCATCCAAATTGCCCTATGAAGTGAAGGATGTATTTTTCTTTTTTCCACCAATCCAATTATTTGAAGACGAAACGTAAGTTTAAAGGCAACACTCAGTTGCAGTTCACCACTCATGACAAAACAACACAATTTGCCAAATCAGCTACCTTCTCTGAATTAGCACTTTATTCCCTGTACACGTGTTTGTGTGTGTACACAAACACACGCAAAGCCATCACACTACTTTCTTTTGGGGTAAGCAAAGTAATGTACAGAACAGAAAAGGAGTACAAAATAATAAGCCAAGTAAGTTAAAAGCACGAGATAAAAACAAATAAGTGAAACACAGTTAAACCCAACCAGTACCATTCAGCGCACATGTCTTCAGCTTCTTAACCATCAAAAGATCCTTGCTCCCATCACATCTATATATCGATCCATACCCTGCTTTCTGTTCTTTAAATGTCTCATATCTCTTTTTTTCAAGATATCATCAGTTCTAACCAAGCATGACTCTTTGTCTTCCCATTCCTCTCAACACCATTATACTTCCTTCAAATGTTTGTTTTGAAATGTTTAATCTTTTTTTATAACAAAAGCAGAGAATCAGAATCAGAACAGTGGGCATGGAAGGAGCCAACCACAAAGGGTCATCTAGTCCAATGTTCTGCAATATGTAGGAAAAGCAAAGCATTCCCAGTAGACAGCTACCTAATCGCCCCACTCCCCCCCCAAAAAAAAATCTTACAAAGTTGGAGAATCTACAATCTGCACAGATAGATTGCTTCACTATTGTACAGAACTTGCCATCAGGAAGTTTTTCCTTGTATTTAAATGAAATCTAGATAGCTCGCAACTTGATAACGTCATCGATACAACGAACATGAATTTGGGAAAACTCTGGGAGACAGTGGAAGATGGGTGGGAGGGGGCTGGTGTGCTATTTTCTATGGGGTCATGAAGAGGTGGACATCACTTATCAAGTGAAGAACAACAACAAGCTGCAACTTATATCCATTAATTCTGGTTCTAGTTTCTATGTCAATGGAAAATAGCTCTTGAACATATTCCCTGGTGGCATCCTTTGATACAATGCCTCTCCTCCTTTTCCCAGACTGAACAACTCCTAACTTACTGTAGTCTGTCCTCACAAAACATATTCTCAAACCCTGATATGATTTTTGTGACTATCTCCTAATCCTGTTCTAAGATATCAGTAACCATCAAGGAATGAGATGGCCACAATTGTAAAAAGCTGCTTCTGATGCATCCCTGATCTGTGTTAGCCATTCTAATAGCTGCTCACGTTGCTGGTTTATGGTCAAACTGTGGTCAATGACCACACCATGTCTTTCTGTGAGGCGCTGCTTCCAAGTCATTAATTTCCCATCTATCCAGATGTCCATATTGTTCCTCCCTCATTGTATTACCTTGCATTTTCCCTTTTTGAAAGACAGCTTGCTCCTCTTAGCCTGGTCTTCCAAACCATCCAGATTAGATTAAAAATCTCATTTTACCTTCCTGGTTATTATTCCGATCTTCAAAATTTGCATCATCTGCAAACTCGATAAGTAGACCAGCAGTTATCCTTGTCATTAATGGAGATACTGCTGGATCCAGGTTTACCAGCCTCTACTGATTACTGCTGTCCAATTTGTTAAAGAGTCAATAATAGTGCTGACTCTTTCCAAATGATCCTGTTGTGGACTCATCATACTGTAATGCCATCAAAGCCACATTTTAACAGCTTGTCAATGAAAATGTCAGGTGGAACCTTGTCAAAAGATTTACAGAAATTGAAGCAGCATTTTCCTTGTCCACTAAAGCAGTTACCTTGTCAAAGCAGACCAGATTTGTCTCATCTGACCTATTTTTGACAAAGCCAGCCAACTCTCAAAAATCACAGCAATGTCTTCAAGATGCTTATAAATGCCCTGATTTATTACCTCCGTACTATATTTTCAGCTATTGATTTCAAGCCACTAGTCAATAATTACTGGGATTGTCTTTTTCTTTTTGTTGAAGAGATGGATCACACTTGTTTTTTTTTTTTTTTTTTTTTCCTTTCTTTCTTTCCTGGAGTTCTCTGGCACTTGCTTAATTCTCCAGGACTCTTCAAAGATAATTAACAGAGGCCTAACCATCTCAATATACATCTTCACTCTCTTTTGTATTTAATCAACACCCATTAATTTATGAGTTTATCCCTTCATTTTAATAAGCATACAGTATTTCCTCTCATTCAGTTTGCCTTTATGTTTCTCCAACATATAGCAATATCAATAGCACTTAGACTTATATACCGCTTCACAGTGCTTTACAGCCCTCTCTAAGCAGTTTACAGAGTCAGCATATTGCCCCCAACAATCTGGGCCTTCATTTTTACTGACCTCAGAAGGATGGAAGACTGAATCAACCTTGAGCCTGGTGAGATTCGATCTGCCAAACTGCTGGCAGTCGGTGATCAGCAGAAGTAGCCTGCAGTACTTCATTCTAACTACTGCGCCACTGTGGTTCTATATATTCAATTCTCACTTCCTTATGACAAAAGTATGTTCTTATACATAACCATGTTTGCTTTTTTGAGAAACATTCATTTTTTGCTACAGACCAAACTACCTACTCCCTTTCCTCCTATTTTAATTTTTTTTCCCAACAATTTCTCCATCTTTAGTAGACATGCTGCCAAGGCATACAAATTTAAGTATTTGTTCTAGTTCAGCTGTATTGCATCTTTCCTCTTTCTCTTCCTTTCACTGATTCACTGCAGATTTATTTTCCTTTCATTTGTTGGTTAATGCTTATCACCTTTAACTCTTCTTATTTTTCAAGATGCAGTAACAATAGGCCACCAGATAGGTCCACAGATGTTGGGCAAAATCTTCTCACTGCAAATATGCAACCAGCAGTACTTGTGAGTCCAAAACTGTAGATGCCTCAGGGGACATGTTTTCCCCCTTAAATGAGTACACTAATAGCAGCAGAAAAGTTGTGATAAACAGCTTCAATTCAGTTCAAAACTGTGTCTTGGAGTCCTGGTGGACAATCAGTTAAATATGAGCCAACTGTGTGCAGCAGCAGCCAGAAAAGCTAATGCAACCCTAGGATGCATTAATAGAAGGATAGAATCAAGATCACATGAAGTTACAATTCTAGTACTGCTTTACAAAGCCTTAGTAAGACCACACTTGGAATGCTGCATCCAGTTCTGGTCAACACAATATTAATAATATGTTAAAATTCTGGAAAGAGTACAGAGAAGAGCAACAAGGATGATTAGAGGGCCGGAGCTAAAATATATGAAAAAAAGGTTACAGGAATTAGGAATGTCTAGTCTAATGAAAAAAAGGAGTAGGGGAGACATGATAGCAGTGTTCCAATAGGTGAGGGATTCCTACAAAGATGAGGGGGCAAACTATTTTCCAAAACACCAAAATTCAAGTCTATAAAGAGTCTCAGTCATTCAGGTCATGGTTGCCCCAAAGGTGCTTTTTTCCCTTCCATTCCCCACCATCCAGTCTGAGCTGAAGAAGCTTGTTGGGAAAACAAGAAAGTCTATCCTATTTTCCCCCAAATAAGACATTCCCTGATAATAAGCCCAATCGGGCTTTTGAGCGCATGGCAATAAGGCCAAGCGCTTATTTCAGGGTTCAAAAAAATATAAGACAGGGTCTTATTTTTGGGAAAACATGGTAGTTACTGCCCCCCCCAAAAAATACCTTTGGGACAACCAAAAGGCAAGACAAGAAACAATGGATGGAAACTAACTAAGAAGAGAAGGAACCTAGAACTAAAGGAGAATTTTCCTAATGGTGAGAACAATTAACCAATGGAACAGCTTGCCTTCAGAAGTTGTGGGTGCTTCATCACTGGAGGCTTTCAAAAAGAGACTGGACAGCCATTTCTCTGAAATGGCATAGGATCTTCTGCTCGAGCAGAGGATTGGACTAGATGACCTCCAAGGTCCCTTCCAACTCTGTTATTCTATCTTATTCTATATTAATACAGATAACCTCAAGACACCAGAATAACTTTTCAACAATACTTCAAGTAGGACATGGAGCATTGATGTACAATTGAGCACCATACACTCTGTCTACATAATACCACACACTGAACAAAATATGACCTCTTCTAATGCTTCACAGTTAAAGAGGAAACATACAAGAAAAAGTAGCCACCAGATCAACCTCTTTCCCCCACCACAGTCATCAACTGGAATCACCCACCAAGAAAGGAACAAACTTCATACTTCTTATGAATTTCTATATTTTTGGATAAAATCAGGTCTTATTACAAATGGACCTAGCAATAAGAGATGATTATTACACCAAGTAATGTAACTGGTATCATGAAAACAAAAGAAGGCTAGCTGCAGACTAAGCTGCCTTCTCAGAAGAGATTAATTTAAAGTGTAGGAGGGAAAAAAATCAAAGCCCAACAGCTTTAAATAATGTATATATAAGTTCTCTTTTTGAAAATTAATTCATTTGCCAGAAAGTTTGAGTTCTCATTTCCAGCTTTTTCCTATTAAATTTTACTAATCTGCAAATGAGCAGCTGTCTGCAATGAATATAAATCCTTCCATTTCCCACTATCCAGTCAGAGTTGAAGAAGCTTCTTGGATGAGAAGCGAAACGTCTTTAAAAAAAAGAAAGTAAGTTCAGTTGCCTCCTGAAAAAAAACCTTGGGACAACCATGACCTAGATGACTGAGAATCTCCACAGACATGTAACTGTGCAGTTCACACAGTGTGGATATGTAGAAGCATTTTTTTTATTTTACTCAGAAGATGTCAGCTGGAATGAATTAGCTTTAACTGCCTAATGTAGTTGTATATTTAAATGACATTCTGTTTTTTTTTTTCTGGGGCTCCAGATGCCAAATTAAATGTTTGGAATGTACTGCAAAGGCTTCACAAATACAAGCTGTATGCTAAGCTAGAGAAATGTGACTTTGATTTGCTCCCTTAGACTAGTTTGGCTATAATTCAGGTGACATCCAAATGGACCTTGTGAAAATAGACTTTATCTGTCTTGGGAACCTTCAAGGAATGTCAAAGTCGTTAAGCACTTTCTGATATTTTCACATTTTCAGGCCTTTCATATCTGCTTTGCTGAGTGCACCAGAATTCTGACCTGAATCGTATGGAAGAGACACCATTCAAGGGGAGTCATGAGGCCCAAGAAATGTTCATGGCATCAAAGATAACATCCTTTTCCAGCCCCATTTAGTGTTCAAAATATGCTTTTGATTTTGTTCTGGGAGTTATTCTCCTTCAGGCTACTGATGACTTGGAAAAATACCTTTTGCCTTGTGACTTTTATTCAAGAGTGCTATCACCTACTGAAGGGAACTATGACATTTTCAACAAGCAACTTTAGCAGCACACAATGCCCTTCAACACTGGAGAGATGTTCTGGAAATAGTGGCATAGCCTATCCTGGTCAATTTAATCCCAGGGACCTGGACACAATAAAGATCTTGTAAAAACTTATGCAATGTTAAATTAAGTGGGCATAATTTGTTTTTGTTTTTTCCCACAATTTGACTTTGCATTTTGCAAGGAGATCAAATCAGTCAATCCTAAAGGAAATCAACCCTGACTGTTGTTTTTTTTTGGAAGGACAGATACTGAAGCTGAAGCTCAAATATTTTGGCCACCAAACGAGAAGAGAAGACTCCTAGGAAAAGACCCAGATATTGGGGAAAACTGAAGGCCAAAGGAGAAGGGGACAATAGAGGATGAGATGGTTGGATAGTGTCATCAATGCAATGAATATGAATTTGGGCAAACTCTAGAAGACAGGGGAGAACAGGGGAGCCTGGCATGCTGTCATCCAGGGGTCACAAAGAGTTGGACACAACTTAGCAACTCAACAAAAAAATACAAGATTGCTAGCTTAATGTTAGCAAGGTTGATGCTGCTCCCCAAAGTCTGCATATTTAATTCCACAAGGTTAATGGGAAACAAATCTTCTTCCCCACTCTCTGCCTGTCATTTTCAGGCATATCCTCTTTTTCCAGGCATATTAGACTCAGTTCAAAAGTTTCACCAGCCAACACTTTGGCCAACACTGAGTGACTACTCTCCAGCAGTTCAGGTAATTCCTGCCATTACTGATCTCCCTAAACAGGAGAGGCTTCCGCCATCATCATAATCTGTTTTTCCATAATAGCCATCCAGTAGCCTTCTAGGCAGAATTTCAGATTCCAAGTCCATTCTCTGACTGCCACTACTTCTGAGGGATATTCTGTTCACCTGCTCATTTTTCACCAGCTTTCAGTCACATTTTCATTCTCAGCTTTGCTGAAGCCATCCTCTCCCTACTACCAATCTCTTAAAGGGCCCCAGACTGCTGGGCTCCATTCATAGGCTCTGAATGGCTGGCCTGAGCTCCCTGACTATGCCACAGTCGCTGTTCCACCAACTAAGGAGCTCATAATATCTTCCACCACTCCTATCCCATATCCTCCATTATCTGAAAGTCTATGCTGATCTTAATTGCTCTTCCTAAATGAAACCACTTCCATTCTATAAAGGGCACAAAGGTTATGGATCAAATAGCTGGCCTTTTCTATTATGGCTCTTCCCTCTCCTTCCCCCATGCTTTTGAACATGTTTCTTCTCAAGACCCTTTTACCTTCTTGCTTTTTTGTAAGGGTGATGACCACCATTCATCTAATCCTAATTAGTTGTGGAAATGCCTTTTTAGGGTGGGGAATGTGATGTATTTAATTTTGTTTCTAGGCTTTTATTTTAACTTAGTTGTATGCTGCTCAGATTTGCTTGATTGGGGCAAATTACTAATATTGTAACAAGACTGATTGATTGATTTGAAGCCTCCATACTCTTATTTTCCTTCTTCCTGCATATTCCATTCCTTTCTTTTAGTCTCACAACTGTCATGTTTATCCATTGAACTCCCACCGATACTTTCCTATGCTTTACTCTATCTCTCCACCCAACTAATATCTGTCATCTGTATAATTCAGTCTCAAATCAACCTATCTCAACTTCTAGAGTCACTGTTATCCTATTTAAAAAAAAATGTATCTATCACTTCTTCAGTTGCTAAGTTGTGACCATCTCTTTGTGACTCCCTGGATAACAGCATGACAGGCCTTCCTGTCCTCTACTGTCTCCTGACATTTGTCCAAATTAATGTTCATTGCATCAATGACAGTGACATTATCTAATCATCTCATCTCCTGCTATCCCTTTTTCCTTCAAACCTTCCCAACATCAGGGTCTTTTCCAAGAAGTCCTCTCTTCTCATTTGGTGGCCAAAGTGTTTGAGCTTCAGTTTCAATATCTGTCGTAGAAAGCCTAAAATAGAAATAAATCACTAAACACACCTCAGTTGTGCATCACATAATTTTGCTTATCAGCATTCCTTATTTACTAGTTTACTCTGACAAGCTAGAAGAGTTCTCCTTACTAGATATAGTTATGTATTGGTCTTGGTAGGAAAAACTAATCATTAGTAATCAAGGTCCAAGATCAGAATTGAGTTCTACAGGATAACAATTTGAAGAACAAAACAAAATATATTAAATACAATCCTCCAAATGTGCCCTATTGAAACAGGGAAGAAAAGGCAGGGTTTAGAGATGGAAAACAAAGGTCAGCACTAAGACATTATTCTTGGAAAAGTAAACAAGCTTTTTCATGAATCCTATCTCTAATAAATTTAACCCTAGAATTCTTCAAACGTAGTATACTGTAGTTCTGTTAGGTATGCTTGCATGGAACAAAGACAATTTTAGAATTCACTGCCACTTCCTCATTAGGCAAATTAATTCTCAGCTGAAGGTACTTCCTGCTCTGACCTTGCTTGATTCCTGCTAGCAGAAAAGCTCCTCACCCCTAAAACATCTTGTTAGGTGTTATTAGTTTTTTATGGATGGCATTTCAGTTTTTGTTTGATTAAACTTTGTTGAGAGTGAGAAAAA
The DNA here is from genome assembly GCA_022577455.1 of Arizona elegans. NCBI lineage: Eukaryota > Metazoa > Chordata > Lepidosauria > Squamata > Colubridae > Arizona > Arizona elegans. Next base: position 205,172,607 of record JAKOOJ010000001.1, on the reverse strand, counting down.
AGATGCAATCATTTAATAAATTTAATAAAAACAGGCAATAACCAAGTGTTAATGCATATAGAATTGAAATGAAATAAAATGTTAAAAGAGAAATAACTTCAGAGGAACCTGGTATTTAAACTGGTTATGAATAGTTGTAAAATCTGACAGGGGAAGGAAAGAACTAGCCCTCGTTGTTGAAATCCCATTTTAAGACCTCCAGTGCTGTATAAAACCCTGTTTTCAATCTATCCCATGTGTAATAAACTGGTATACACTGGCATACTTATAATAATGAAATCCCAGGGATATAATACATAGTGAGAAGGATTGGTAAAATGTTATGCCTTTCTCTCATGTTCATGGAAGTGAATTTGATGGCCGGGACTATTTAAGGAAATTGATGCTTCTTATTTAACTATATTCTTCTTTGATATAATTCTCTGACAGAAGTACAGAAGATCATCATAAAAGGGCTCTCCCAAAGTATAATTAAAAGAATAAAGCAATGAGTATGGTAATTGCCAATTTCTTGGTCAGCATCTAATGTATAATATGTGGCCTTTCAAATATTTTGTCAGGTACTTTCAATAGAAGAGCCTGTGATCTCAAAGCTGTGGGTAAGGTATAATATGTAACTTCAAAGTACAAATAATAATGAGTGGCCGGATCCAAAATGTGGATTTATTAGCTTGAAGTGACAGAATGGAGGAAAGAGAGGGGACATTGGGATAAAATAATAGATTGGAGAATAGTGGTTTGGGGAAAAAACATTCACTTTCTTTTTTCTAGCATTTCCACCAATTATCGTTTCTGGACAAATATAAAGCTTTGATCAGTGACAGAGCTAGAATATTTATAAGCTATCTAATGGGATAAAATTTAGATTATAATGCAACATTATTATGTGTGTACACAAAATATGTACTTATATTGCAGAATCAACTTTTTTTCTTGCTAAAATTGATTCTTGCTGAATTCGTTTTTATTCTTTTATTCTTTTTTTAAAATATTTTTTTAAAAAACCTAAAACCTGCCTCTTATTGACTGCAAAGTACATCAACAGAGTCCTGATATTTAACTAGAGTAATATCACTTTGTGCACCAAACTTTAAATTCTAACTGCAGTATTAGATAACCGGTACTGATGTAATGGTATGTGAGAATGACCTTTAGAGAGAAGGAGAGGGGATGCTGCCCAGGAAACAATCAGAGAAGAGAGGCAGGAGCCCTAATCACTCAGTCTTCAGAGGAAGAAATTTAGGAAGGACCTGTCCTAATGGATAAGGCAGCTAAAAGTGTCAGCAAGATTCTACTTTTAGACTTGCAAGATTCTGTTGCAATAAAGTAGAATTAGCTCATCTAGTTGTGTTTCCTCTCTGGTTTATCTTGGAAGGCCAATGGCTGTTGAGGCTACTTTACAACAAATCAACAAATATTAAATGCTAGAAAAATATCTATGATGTCTACTAGAGTATCTGAAAGATATTTTTATCACAATATATTACATCTAATATTAAAACATCATGTATGTATAATGTGGGCCTTTATTTTGTAGGGGTTAATCAGGCAAGTCAAGATTCTGAAAGCAGATCAGAAAAGACCATTCTCAAAAGACTATGAAGGTTTTCTAAATATTCAAGGCTGAGAAACAGAGGATGGAAAGTCTATTACTACCTAAGAAGACATATACTGTATTGGAAACTACTCTATTACTGTAGAGCAAACATTGATATTAACATTTTAACATGGGGTGAGGAGTTTTGTTTGTTTTACTTCAGCGTTAAATACAGAAGTATGTTATGTAATAATTTATTAATTTTCTAAGAATGTCATTAGGCAATATTATTTATATTATATTATTTTGGGCTGCATGGAGGAAACCAGAGGAAATGGCAGGGACTGACTGCGCATGCATTTAAATATTTTTGGGGAGGGCTTATTTTCAGGGGAGGCTTATTTTAGTGCATGAGCTCAAAAGCCCGATTGGGCTTATTATCAAGGGATGTCTTATTTTAGGGGAAACAGGATAGACAGACAGACAGACAGACAGATAGACAGATAGATAGATATTGGATATATAGATATAGATATAGATATAAAATAAATAAAATATTTGGGTTATTTTATTTGTCCATTACTTGAGGTAGATGTCCCAATGAAAATCTGGTCTCTTGCAGCTGAAATCTACTAAACTGGGAATAGGAATATTTGTTAAATCAAGGTTTCATTGTGTTTGTAACCTGCAATAGCTGACCTTTGTCATTCTAAGAACTTCTTTTGTATCTGCAGAAAAGGCAATTTATTATAGCTTCATCCTTGAAATCTTCTGCTATTAAATTTGTGAAGTAGTGTTTTCATTCCAAGAAAGAGATTTATGGTCATCCCCAAGATGAAACTCTGGTAGAAAATGCCTGGATGAAATAATTTTTCCCAATCTTTTTATTCTACTTCTGTAAGATTCTAAATATGATATCGAAGTACAACTTCTTTCATCAGAACAAACTGAAAATAAATGTCAGTTAATCCAATAAAATGTGTATTTGTATCTTGCTCATGTGAACAATTATGATGCATTTGACTCTTAAGAGTCAAAGCACTTGATGGGTGTAAATAAAATGCACCTTGTACATCTTAGCTTATATATTGTTTATTAGGATATAAAATACAAAAGAAAGAGAAAATGGTAGAAAAAAGGGAAAAGGGAAAGGAAAAGGGAAAAGAAAGAACTGAAGGGTAAAAGAAAAAAAAGAAAAACATTGACCTCTAAATCTGTTTAGTAGAATAAGATAGTAATATTACAACCTCAACTTTTTACTATTATATGCATTAACCATTTCTATGACAACAAACTTATCTAATCAACAAAACCCAAAGTTTCATTTTCCATCTCAAGCACAAAATCCAGAAGTGGTTTCCAAGTAGAAACAAAGTTGGATGTGTTCTTTTCCTCAATTAAAACAATCAATGTAGGCATCTCTGCTAGTTCCATCAGCCATTTTATCAGCCATTCATCCATCGTGGGAACATTTTAGCAATTCTGAAAAGGTCTTTCTTTAAAAGTCCATCATCCTTTTGAATGGCTTTCATTCACAGTTGACAAGGAAAGATAAATTAATTTTATTTAGTGAGTGCACCCTTTAACATTTTCTCAAGATTGTCCTAGTAATACCAAACATGTTTGGTATTACCAGGACCATAAGGCAAAATGTAGCTCTAATTATTAAATGCTCCATCATTTGCATGTGCAAATGAGATGCTATGCAACAGCTGTTCACAGACTCATGAAAATGGCAATTTTTAAAATCTTAAGATACTAGGAAAGAGGAGAAGCATCTTACCAAAAACGCTTTAAATCATGAAGTTGTTTTGTAGCTTCATCCAAGGAAGGATGAATATACATTAAAAACTACTGTACTGCATTTCAAATGAAAACCAGGGTGAGTACTTAGCAAAGATTCATGTTTGGTTCCTGCTTCAAAACTTTAACAAAATAATTCATATGAGTTTTCATTCCCGATCCTGTTTTTCATAATTAGCATTGCTGCTGCTACCAATATCACCCTTTAGAACAGCGGTTCTCAACCTGGGGGTCGCGACCCCTTTGGGGGTCGAACGGCCATTTCACAGGGGTCGCCAAAGCCCTCTCTCCCCCCCCCCACGCCTTCACTCACCCTCACTCCTCTGTTGGATCGCCGGCCGTTCGCTTACCCCGCCCACTCCCCATCTATTGCTGCCTCCGATGGCTGGAGGAAAAAAAAACTTCAAATTCTTGCCTTGGGGCTTCAAAGGACCGCCCTAGAGCCAGTGGTGCAGCCGAACCCTTTGTTAAATTGCTGGCTTGCCCCGCCCCTCCGCACCATTATTTATTGCCAATAAATAGTGGTGGGCGAGGGGCGGGGGAGCCAGCAATTTAACAAAGGGTTCGGTGTTTTTTTGGAATTTTATTGCCCCCCCCCCCCAGCTTCAGCAGAGGCTAATTAGCCCTTGCTTGGATCAGCTCCCAACCCCCAGCTGATTTGCTCTCAGCTGTTTTGCTCAGGGCTCTTTTGCTTGCTTGGAAAGAGTGCAGATTTTTTCCCCCTACCTAAACTGAAAAACGAAAGAGAAAGTAAAGCAGGCTGTTGGCTTTGCACGTTGGAAAATTAGGCAGGCAGATTTCTTTTCTTTTTCCTCACCAAAAAAGGTAGGTGCAAACAACCGGAAATTTAGGGAGAAAGAGGAGATTTTAAAACACAAAAGAAAAAAAGCTCTATTTAACTAGGGAATTGTAATAATTGAGATACTATTAATTGTATATTGTGTTGAAAGCAGAAATGGTTAAGTTGTGGTTTGGAGGAATATATGGGGGAAATTATTTGGTTTATTATTATTGGTAAATATAATTAATTGATTTGTAAGAAATTGGATTGCATGGAAATAATTGGAATAATATACAAAAAAGGTAGTTATATAACTAATTGATTTATATTAAAATGTTGAATTCATATTAAACAACTGTAATATTACATAATTAACCAATGTGAGGATGGATATAAAAATAGATGACAATGGGAAGGGGTATAATATAGAATAGAAGGGAAAAATTGAATTTGATTAAGATTAGAGATGAGGATGAAGGGTAATATTGTTTTTTTACAAAAATAGATGAATAAATATGGCAAAAAGGAAATATAGAAATTGTAAATTTAATTGAAATGACTAAACACTGTTTAAACTTATGAACCGGCCAAATACTCTGTTCAAAGAAAATACATTGTATGTTTGTATGTGTGTTTCTAATTATTGTTATTTATTCATATTTGTTCTCTTTTATTCTTTAAAGTTTAACAATTCATTCTTTATCTTAATATCTTTATATTTGTTTGGGGTTGGCTTTCTTCCCTTTCATCTTTTTTATTGTACAGCAATCTTTCTCCTCAAACCTACCACCTCTCTCTTTTCTTTCCTTCTTACTTTCTCTTCCTCACCCTCTTCTTCTCCTCCCTACTTCCTCTTCCTTTCTCCTTCTCCTCCTCTCTTCCTCCCTCTCTTACCCTCACTCCTACTCTAATTTCCCTTCCCTTCCTTCATCCCTCTCTATTGCTGTATCCTTTTGTGCATATGGACTACTCAGAGGGCTGAAAAAGTTATTTCTGACTGGTCCTCGCACTTTTGACCAGTCTTCGAACTTACGACTGTCCTCACATTTTACGTTTTTGCCCTATCTTGTCACCATGGTGAAGAGAAGCAGTTGTGAAATGAGTGACATGGTTGTTAAGAATGCTGCACAGGCATAAATGTGAGGATGGTCATAAGTGTGAGGACCAGTCAAAAGTGTCAGAAATGACTTTTTTCAGCCCTCTGAGTAGTCCCTATACACATAGCCATGGCCACCCGGTCACATGACCAGCTAGCCACACCCACCCAGTCACATGATCTCCAAGCCACGCCCACAAAATAAGCCACGCCCACAGAACCGGTAGTAAAAAAATTTAGAACTCACCCCTGGTTGGGGGTCACCACAACATGAGGAATTGTATTAAAGGGTCACGGCATTAGGAAGGTTGAGAACCACTGCTTTAGAAGAATGTTGCATAATGACAGAACCAATCCTCCTTCAAATAATTATTTTAAGAATCACACATTTTAAAAGGTTGAATAATTACTACATTGTGATTGTAAGCAAGTGATTTAGCAGCAAAACTATCTGAGAAACCATAAACATTCCTCTTGACTTTAGCAGAATTAGAATGTTTTAGAATCTTTTTAGAGATGTCTTGATTATACTTCATTAATAACAATAGAGTTAAGTGCTCAAAAGGCATTTGTGTGGCTGAGAAGAACACAGAGCTATAAAAATAAAAACAAACTGATGAGCTTCTACTCTTGAAATATCAAATATTGTGACATAGGTACTACCAGCCAAATATTTTGACCTTTTGTGGACAATTATACTCAGCTGTCTGAGTACCTCCACTATTCTAGCTAATCTGGTTTATAGAAGGAATTCTTACACTTCAGGATTTTAGAATCTTTTTGTGCAGACAACATAAAAGCGAAATACTGTACTACTAACCCCAGCTCCTATTTTTCTTTTCGTTAACAATGTATACACAACACTCATAAACATTTTACTCAGCATTTTGGTGACAAGACAACAAGTTACAGATTTTAAAAAGGTCCAAGCGGGAAGGAAGAGCCAAAAACAATTAAGTTCTAGGACTTAATTGATTTCTCTTGAAATACTGAATTTAGGTAATTCCCAGATCTAAAGTCAGCACCTAACAATGGTGTTCTTTTCAATTTATAATGTGGTTATTACAGGTCTGAGTTGTTTCTTGAAGCATGATCAGAGAAGAGAATGGCTGGAAATGAATAATCTTTGAACATCAAAATAACAGATTTAGAAGGGATCTTCTAATCCAACTCCCTGTTCAAGCAGGAAACCTTATGTCAGTGATGGCTAACCTTTTTTTCCTCAGGTGCCAAAAGCGTGTGTATGTGCACGAGAGTGCATGTGTGCATGCCCACATCCATAATGCCTCACCCATAATCCCTCTCGTGTGCCCTGCCCCCCGCACATGCACCCGTGCCCCCATGTTTCCCCGCCCCCCTGTGGATATGTGTGTGACCCCCCCACTCCCCCACCGCCTGTGCTCCCACATCCCCTCCACATGTGTACACCCCTCCCCCGTGCAAACCTGGCCTGTTTTTGGTCCAGGAGGCTTCAGGGAGGCCTGCTAGGCCCAAAATGGGGCATGGGGGAGTGCCGCATCTCCCCGGTCCATGTATGCACGCACGACCCCCTGTCCCAGTCCCCCCCTGCATATGTGCGTGCATCTCTGCAAACCAGTCAGCTGGCCAGCAGCTCCAACGATGGAGCACCCACAACTCCTGGAGGGAAGCCATTCCATATAGTCTCTAACAGTCTTCTTTCATTTCGCCAGTACAAGGGAGTGTTACATGTCACTCTGTCTGACTTGTTAATAAAGGAATTGAAATTTTAAAGAAGAAAAATAAACATCTGAATCATATTTGAAAGAAACAAAAGTGATTAGGAATGAAATATAAAAACATTATTTTCTGGACAGTATCTTCCTAGCCCAGAGTGGCACATTTATTTCAATCTGCATAATAATAAAATGTGCATTAAGCAAAGTTCAGGTTGAAATGAATTGAACATCTCTATCAGGGAGGAAAGATCCATGAATACCTTCAAGATCTGAGATTTAATACAAAGAGTACCTAGAGCTGTTTCTGAACAAAGAATACAGAAATATGCCTTTGTTTTAAACAGTGAATTATAAAAGTATTTTCATTCAATTTGTATGCCCTCTCTTTTTTTCTCAATTTTATTGCATAAGAAGAAACCTACTTTCCCTTGATCTAGCACAGATCAAAAAAGCACAGATTTTTCCTTGTAGAAGTTACTAGAGTGAATTTACTGAATACTTTCCCAAACTATCCTTTCAAAGATGAATAAAATATTATATGTTCATAAATTCTTTAGTGATGTTGAGTCAGAGCTGGAAAATAGTGGCAAGGGAAAAGGGGGAATTACCTACTCATTCTCTGAAACGATTGGTCCATTAATGGGAGAAAGTGGCAAGAAGATGATAAGCAACAGGGAGAAAGCAAAACTGCTTTATTCATTTTTTGCATCTGTCTTTACACAAAAGGAAAAAAAACAACCCAACCTATCAAAAACAGTACCATAAAAAACAGATTAGGAATACAAATTAAAATAGGCAAGAAAATGGTAAGTGAGTAACTGTCCAGCCTAGACGAGTTCAAATCACTTATCAATTATCAGTGATTTAGATGAGGGGATAGATGGGAAACTCATCAAACTTGCATATGATACAAAGTTGGCAGGAATAGCCAACACTCCAGAAGATAGGCTTAAGGTACAGAAGGAACTTGACAGACTTGAACATTGGGTGCTATAAAAAAAAATGAAATTCAGTTGTGAAAAAAGTACGATTCTACGTTTAGGCAAGAAAAATAAATGCACAGGGATAGTATTGGTGGTACCTGGCTCAATAGCAGTAACTGTGAGAGGGATCTTGGAGTCTTAGTGGACAATCACTTGTTATAGGAAATAGACTCCTTGTTTATCTCTAGCTTTTCTTCCATCATGGCTGCAGCCTTTGCTTTTATGGATCCTCTGGCAACAGCAACAAAGCATGTTCAGTTTCTTGAGGGTATCAGCCCATAGAATGAAACCTCTCATTTTTTCTCTTCTCCTTCTTGCCAAGGTTTGATGGTGGCACCAGAATCTTATCTCTATATTGGTTAGCGTAAAAGCATTGTCCTTTAGTCAAGAGCTTTCTGAAAGCTGCAGAGTACATCTACTGAGTCACACTTACTAACTATCTATTGCCACTCTAAACATGTCAAGAGTATTGATATACACAATACTTACCTTTGTAGAAACTGGACTGAGTTCTTCTTCCACAAGAGCTGCTCTACTATTGGCTTGATTATTTTTTTTTGTTTAAGATTCCCGTCAATTTACACAGAATAGACATTAAGCTAATTGTCTAATTTATCCCTTTAGTCCTTCCTTTATCCCTTTAGTCCTTCCTTCCTCTCCTCTCTATCTTGGCTTTAGTGTAACAATTCTGACTTGTATTATGTTGGCGGTCCCTGCTAGTTTTGAACCAGTGAATTTCGGTTAGCCAACCAGCAAAGTAAACTAGAATGAGTTATCCGTGGAATGTAGTTATATCAGAAGAGAGATTGGTATTCAGTAACTTTCCCCTTTTTCTCTTTTCAATTTTTCAACTGACTATCAATTTCTCTGTGAATTAAAACAGTACCTCTATTCAGAGCTACCAAATCAAATTGTCCATAAGCTGGGCAAATATTTATTTCACAAAAATTGGACTTCCTTTTTCAAAATCTCATTTTTAACTCATTTTATATTGAGTTGGAATACTGCACCTTCTTAGAGCAGACAAAATTACTGAATAAATTACAGAGACCCTCATTGCCAAGAATTATGAGGCGTTAATCCATGCTTCAGTAAAGGTCGAATGACTTTGGTGGGGCTATTTCTATGCTCCTTATGTGCTTCTGCTTGACTTCTTTTAGCCTTGGAGGTAATACTAAAACACTAGAGCAGTTTAAAGCCACTCATGTGGAAATCAAGCCCTACTAAGTACAACCTATGGCATATATGAGATATTTTCCTTGAATCGCTGCCCATATTCTTCATTTAAAGAATCAGATAATGAAGTTTTTCAGAAACATCAGGATAATGTTATACACAGATGGTACAGAAAATGATGTTACCTGAAATAGTATAGTGTTAGTTTCCATCAAACTATTTAAAAACCAGCATAAAAATACATGGAAACTAGAATATAATATGTGAGTCTATGTATCTGATTCACATCTCAGATTCCTTTACCTCACCCACTCCTGTACTTTATATCAGGTCATGTAGTGGAACTTCAATTATCACAGGGTTCTAATATGTTTTGAACAGCCTATCAGTGCTAATATAATCATATAGAATAATTCTATAGTCTATATTTATCAAAATACAGTATCACAAAAATATGTACCGCAGTTAGATATTCCACAATTTGAGATTATATTATTCATGTCTAAATTTAAGACTATATTCAGTACTTTTAATAAAATACACTGTTTTAATAATACATTGTTCATAATAGATTTTGACAGTTTTCTTTTGGTTATGAGATTGGTTGCATCCACAGAGATACAGAAAAATGAGTGGAATAAAGAATTAGAGAGATGGGGAACTTGTGTTTCTCCAGAATTGTGGAGCGCAATGTTTCTACTGAAAAATGGAGGATGAAAATTAGAGATGGTTTTTATGTTGTAATTTTTAATGTTGTAAGTTGCCCGGGAAAATAATTAAAAAAGGGTTCTTTTTCAACCACCACACCTATTTAATTCAGTTAAGTTCATTTGATAACATCTAACAACCCTCTTAACATTTCCCATACCTGCCTTATTCTAAAGAATGTGACGTCTAATGCCATGTTCAATCTATTTTCACCAGACAACACATGCTAATAGGTTAAGCCAGGGGTCAGCAACCCACAGCTCTGGAGCCTCATGCGGCTCTTTCGGCCCTTTGCTGCGCTCCCTGTCAGCTGATCCCACCACCGGCTGGCCCCACCCCACCCCTCCAACTCAGTCCTCGCCTGGCCTGTTTTATGTGGGAAACGGGTCCAGATGACTCTTTGAGTGTTTAAGGTTGCAGACCCCCTGAGTTAAGCAGTTCATATAAGTTAGACAACATAACTAACTTTGGAAATGATGGAATTACAGGACTCACCTTCAGGTTCACCACAGAGTGTGCACTGTGACTCTGCAAAGAAGAAGAAAGAATGTAATCAATATCAATTTTCCCATAAAGGGAGCATCCTTGTTCAGCTGGAAATGACTCCTTATCTAACCACTGACCCCTGGTGGCACAGTGATTAGAATGCAGTATTGCAGGCTAATTTTGCTGACTGCTGGTTGCCAGCAGTTTGGCAGTTCGAGTTTCACCAGCTCAAGGTTGACTCAGCCTTCCATCCTTCTAAGGTCAATAAAATGAGGACCCAGATTGTTGGGGGCAATATGCTAATTCTGTAAATTGTTTAGGGAGGACTGTAAAGCACTATGAAGTGGAATGTAAGTCTAAGTGCCATTGCTATTGCTTTCTTTTTAAAGTTACCCAATCTTGATGCTGTAGTTCTCTGGTATATTATATCTCAGACAATTAATACTGAATATATCAAATGATGTGTCTTTTCCTTCTTTCTTTCTTTTTTAGTCTATAATAACAAGCTATACTGATTTATAGACAGTGGATATCTGAGAAGAAGTACAAAGAGATGAGATTATGAAAAAGCTCAGGCAAGCATGTCGAGAGATATGGAGAGACCTGACCCTTAGAATCGCCAACGGACAGACATGAATGAATGGATGTCATCGTCATCATTATCTTCATCGTCATCATCATCAACGTCATGCAAGCATTGTTTATGCATACCTAAAAAAGGGCAGCATGATTCACAGGGACAGTTCTTGCCCACCATCTATTCTTCACATAAGCCCATGCTTATCTATACTTATATATGTGAGCTCCAACTAACACAGAGATTATAATAGAATTGATATTGTATCCAATTTGCATTTATACCATATTTCTCCAGTTTAAGTGAAAAAATGAGCTAGTCCTTCTATAAAGGTTACACCGTTTCCCTCCCATAGACACATACACACACAAAATATATATATATATATATATATATATTGTTTTCTCAGGTTTTCGCGGGTGTTTGTATGTAGGTCTTTGGTTATTGGGGTCTTCTCCCACGGAAAATTGGAAGTGTCTTGGCGATGTTTCGACGAAGTCTCATTCGTCATCTTCAGGCTGGTGTTCTCGGCTTCGTGCTTCCAGGAGCAATGTGAGATTGCAGCTGTCTCTTCCTTTTAACTGCTAGTGGGGGTGTGAGCTGATTGGGTGGGAACTTGGCTGTGTTCTGATTGGGTGGAGGTGTGTTCTGATTGGTTAGGGGCTTGGCTGTGCTCTGATTGGATGGGGGGTTGGTTGTGCTCTGATTGGCTGGGGGTGTGTTCTGTTTGGGTGGGGGCTTGGTTGTGCTCAGCTTAGTCTGAGTTGCAGGGGGATTTGAGCTGGTGAGCTGCGTTGTTGTTGTTTGGCTTCGTGTTTGTGGCCGTGCGAGGTCTTCATGGTGGGTGTCAGTCTGCTTCATGTATGGATTGGAGGGGTTTAAAGTGGCTAATGATGCAGCTATGGTCTGGCTTCTGGTCCTTGGTCGTGGCTCATTATCAGTGTGGGTTTGAGTCTGCTTTCTGCATGGATGTGTGGTGGTGACTTCCTGTGTGGCTCTCGTGTGTGTGGGTCTGGTGTCATTCGTCGTGTTAGGGACTCGTTTGACAATAACTACACACTCTCACTAACGTACTAACATCCAATGGATTCCAAAGAAATAAGATCACCAACCTAATCCAAAAAGAAACCCCCACTAAAATCCAAGACAGAGAACAAGAAAACGGCAAAGCTCTCCTCCCATACATAAAAGGCACCACAGACAGAATAAGCAAAATCCTCCACAAACATAACATCAAGACAGCATTCTGCACAAACCGAAAAATATCCACCGTCCTAAGGAACCCCAAAGACAAAATTGAGTTAGAAAATCAAGGAGTATATGAAATCCCATGCACTGCCTGCCCCACCACATACATCGGAAAAACCAACAGACGAATAAGTGCACGCATAGAAGAACACAAGAACTCAGTCAGAAAAGATGAACCAACTTCTTCCCTGGTCCAACACCTTAAAGCCACAGGACATGATATTGACTTTAAAAAGACCAGAACTATCGCCAAAACTGAACACTTTAACAACAGAATAATCAGAGAAGCCATCGAGATAAAAAAACACCCACACAGCATGAACAAACGAGATGATACCTCCCGCCTACCAGCCATTTGGAAACCCGCCCTTATTGACAAATGAGTCCCTAACACGACGAATGACACCAGACCCACACTCACGAGAGCCACACAGGAAGTCACCACCACACATCCACGCAGAAAGCAGACTCAAACCCACACTGATAATGAGCCACGACCAAGGACAGAAGCCAGACCGCAGCTGCATCGTTAGCCACTTTAAACCCCTCCAATCCATACATGAAGCAGACTGACACCCACCATGAAGAGCTCGCACGGCCACAAACACGAAGCCAAACAACAACAACGCAGCTCACCAGCTCAAATCCCCCTGCAACTCAGACTAAGCTGAGCACAACCAAGCCCCCACCCAAACAGAACACACCCCCAGCCAATCAGAGCACAACCAACCCCCCATCCAATCAGAGCACAGCCAAGCCCCTAACCAATCAGAACACACCTCCACCCAATCAGAACACAGCCAAGTTCCCACCCAATCAGCTCACACCCCCACTAGCAGTTAAAAGGAAGAGACAGCTGCAATCTCACATTGCTCCTGGAAGCACGAAGCCGAGAACACCAGCCTGAAGATGACGAATGAGACTTCGTCGAAACGTCACCAAGACACTTCCAATTTTCCGTGGGAGAAGACCCCAATAACCAAAGTCCTACATATATATATATATATATATATATATATATATATATATATATATATATATATATATATATATATACACACACACACACACACACATATGTAGGTCTTTGGTTATTCGGGTTTTCTCCCGTGTAAAGTTGGAAGTGTCTTGGCGACGTTTCGACAAAGTCTCATTTGTCATCTTCAGGCTGGTGTTTTTGGCTTCGTGCTTCTAAGAGCAATGACATTGCGTTTCGACTTTGTCGAAATGTCGCCAAGACCCTTCCAATTTTACACGGGAGAAAACCCGAATAATCAAAGACCTACATACAAATACCCGTGAAAACCTCAGAAAACACACACACACACACACACACACACACACACACACACACATATATTACACACAGTATATATATATATCTGCAAACAGTTGGATAAGTCCAATTATCTTCCAAGGGCTAGCAACCTAATTTTCTCTCAAAAGCATGCATACAATTTTTATGTGGATGAGACCCTTGTTAAAAAGAGACTGAGCTTCAAATATACAGTATCTACCATCATGACTTATTTAATTTCTACCCATCGAACCTTGTAAACATGCTTAGTTAGGAAAGGCTTTAATATAGGAATCGCCAGCCTGCCCACATGAAATCTACACTTTTCATAACGACAAGCAAAAGAGAATTTCAAAAGATAGTTGTTTAATTTAGATAACAGCAGGAATTCTGAGAACTAAATGCGGCTGCCAAAAATCTTGTCATCTGCACAATGAAAGAGACAGGAAAAAAGGTAACTGTGAAAAGTTTACCCATCCCCATAAATGCTGCATCTGAACTGAGCCAAGCATATTACAGTAAAACCCTTTTTACTGAATTGTTCACATATGTACTCAACCTTTCCAGAAGATTGATTTTCAAGGCCACTCATAGGAAGATAAAAAAATACCTTTTTTAATTTTTTTTATGCCTGCATAGAATTTGGTACTACAGAGAATGTAGAGAAAAAGTGGTAAGCATTTCCAAGTCAGGAGGGCTTACATTCACTTTCTTAAAATACAAATAAGATGAAGGAGAAATAGAGTCAGAGAAAGGGACTGGGGGGTTGAGAAGTATCATGGATCCAGAAATGTTTTTAGAAATGGGACGGAGTTCAAAGGTAACTCTGTCCCTACACTCTCAGGAAAGCTTTGTAGGTAGATCGAGATATATACAAGTTCTGTTTTTATTAAAAATGAACTAAAACAAGATAAGTAGTAAAGCTACAAAAATATTTAGAAAGAGGTGTTTCACAATACATAAGAGGCAGGGGTGGGTTCTACTTACCTTTACTACTGGTTCACAATGGGGCCGCGCATGCACAGAAGCATTTTGGTGACGTCAGGGTTGGTGGGTGGGGCCTCCCACCGCTTTTACTACTGGTTCTATAGAACCGGTGCAAACCGGGGGCAACCCACCACTGATAAGAGGCTATATTTCTCTCCAGATCATTAAAGCAGCTGCATCTTTTTTAGGTTTGCATGGCTGCTGCATATGCTCTCTCAAGTTGACTCTGTATTATATGTGTTTGAGCCAATCTGCTTCTCACTACTACCCCTTCCTGAGAAAGCCAAGTGGCACTGCATGGGCACCGAGTCAATGGGGAGCAACCAATGGTGGGATTCAAGTAATTTAACAACCGGATCTCTGCCCTAATGATTTCTTCCAACAACCAGTTTGCCAAACTGCTCAGAAAGTCAACAACCGGTTCTCCCAAAGTGGTGCAAGCTGGCTGAATCCCACCACTGGGAGCAATTTATGAAGCAGCCGCCAACAATCCGAGAAACAATACAGTTGCTTTCATGAGTCAAAGACAGGTGATTTCCCTTAAGTTGGAAAGCTCCTCTTCTGAGAGTTTGCATAATTTATTAGATGTAGTTAATGTAATCATACCAAAGTATTTAATCAATTTTCTCATTAATCAAATTAAACATTATCCCATGGAAGCAATTTTTGGAGGAATTCAGAGAGTGCCCTCTTCTACCTTAGTGCCGTGGGGTTTTTTTTCTTTTAGACACAGTTCCAGCAGAAAATGATGAGCACACTAGAAAATATATAAATTTTCTTTCAACTTCCTTCACTTCTGATTTTGTAAAATTTATTTTAAGTGCTGAGTAACTCTGAGTAGCCAACCACATATAGGATGAAATAATCTGTTTTCTCCAGCTCCCATTTATGACACGTTTCATTCATAAGACTGCATAATCACAATAGCAATAGCACTTAGATCTATATACTACTTCGTAATCCCCTCTAAGTGGTTAACAGTCAGTATATTGCCCTCAACAAGTAGTATAGTGAAATGTTGGCAATGGTTTGCTTTCCAAGCTTGTTTCAATTTAGTTTCTGAATGTTTTGTTACCAGACCAAGTAACATAATCAGGATTTTCTTGTCCTAGTCTCCTTAGCTTATAAATGCCTTGTGTGCCAGTTTGGACAATTGGTAGTGTGATTGATTCGTTTAGAGCGGGGGTGTCTAATTCAATTTCATTGAGGGCCGCATTAGGGTTGTGTTTAAACTCAGGGGGCGTGGGGGGGCGTGGAGGGCATGGCTAGAGTGGGCATGGCCAGCTTGACCAGCATGGCCAGAGTGGGTGTGGTCACTCATGTCAGAGGCGCCTGTGGCCTAAGTGCTCTGCCAGCAAAAATGAGCCACCAAGCTCCATTTTTGGCCATGGCAGCCTCTGCAACCCTCTGCCAGTGAAAGCAGAGTCCACCTCCAACCTCTGTTTTTGCTGACAGAGGGCTGCAGGAGGCCATCGTGGCCAAAAATGGAGCTTGTGAGGACTGTGTGCAGCCCCCCAAGCTCCATTTTTGCTGCAAAGGCCAGACCTTTGCTGTTCCCAGGGAGCCCCATGGGCCAGATCTAAGCACTCTGTGGGCTGGATCCAGCCCGCGGGCCTTGAGTTTGACACCCCTGGTTTAGAGCTATATTTAAATTCTGAGAAGCTGATTGGTTCTCTTATTGATTGGTCATTCGAATAATCTGGTCTCTTACATATTCATATGCTGAATCTAGATCAGGCGTATCAAACTCGATTTCATTGAGGGCCACATCAGGTTTGTGCTTGATCTCGGGGGGGGGGGGGCGGGGGGGGCGGTGTGTGTGTGGCCTGCAGGGCATGGGCAGCTCGATGTCATTCTCTGGGTTCCGTTTTCACTGCCAGGGAGCTGCAGGAGGCCGTTGCCTGGGCGGGCCTTGCACGGCCTTTCTGAGCTCCATTTTCACTGCCAGAGGCACTGCGGCCCAGTCTTTCACTGTTTCCAGGGCAGCCCCGCGGGCCAGATCCAAGAACCTTGTGGGCTGCATCTGGCCTACAGGCCTTGAGTTTGACACCCCTGGTATTGGTAGAATACCAGTCTTCAATAAATTCACGTGTGTGACAAGTGCTGGCATGGCCAATGATTTTTGTTCCTTCCCAGTCAAACTGGTGTTGTTTATTATCAATGTGATATGAGTTCAGGAACTTTTGGTTTTGCCGTTTAACTGCTATGTTTTTGTTTTTTTAAAAAAATTGATTTATATGCCGCCCTTCTCCGAAGACTCAGGGCGGCTTACAATGCGTTAAGCAATAGCCTTCATACTTTTGTATATTTATACAAAGTCAGCTTATTGCCCCCACAAACTGGGTCCCAAATTTACCTACCTTAGAAAGGATGGAAGGCTGAGTCAACCTTGAGCCTGGCGAGATTCGAACTGGTGTAATTGCAGACAGCTGGATGTTAATTACGGTGCTTTAGTCTGCAGAGCTAAACCAGGCTCATGTTGATGTTCATGAACCCTTGTTTTCAATTGCCTTCCTGTTTGCCCCACATAGAATTAGATACAATTGTTGCAATTGATTTCATATACTGTGTTGCTGTTGTCGGTCTTCTGTACTTTGACTTTAGATAGCTCTTTTCTGAATGTAAATTTGGGTTTGTGAGCTATCATTATTCCTAGGGGTTGCAGTATTCTGTCAGTCATTTTGGATGTTCCTTTGATGTATGGCAGGACTTGTTTTTGTGTTGTGTTTGGCTGTGTGTTTTGTCAGAGTTTGGATGACAAGCATTGTATTATGAAATTTTTTGGATAGCCATTGCGGAGGAAAACATTGAAAAGGTGTTTCTTTTCTGTTTTTCTTAATGGCTTGGTGCTGCAGTGTGCTTTGGCTCTTTTGAAAATAGTCTGGATGCAGCTCTGCTTGTGTGCAGTGGGGAGGTTGCTTGTGATATTTAAAATCTGGTCTGTGTGCGTGGATTTTTGGTATACTCAAGTTGTTAATTCACCATTATCTTGTTTCCTTATGTCAATATCTAGGAAGGGGAGTCAATGTTCTTTTTCTTCCTCATGTGTAAAACTGATCCTAGTGAATACATTTTTTTTAAAAAAAATGATTTATATGCCGCCCTTCTCTGGAGACTCAGGGCGGCTTACAATGTGTTAAGCAATACGTTGCTGAGTAGATGGTGTATAGATCCAGCATATGAATATGTAAGAAATCAGAACATTTGACCGACCAATCAATGAGGCAACCAATCAGTTGCTCAGAATTTAAATATATCTCCAGACAAACAACCAATCACCTGACCAACTGACCAAACTGGCACATAAGACCTTTATAAGCTAAGGAGGATAGGACAAGAAAATCCTGCTGATGAGATTACTTAGTCTGGTAACAAAATGTTCGGAAACTAAATTGAAATAAGCTTGGAGAGCAAACCACTGCCAAAATCTAAAACCCGAGCTACAAGTATTTTCTATTATTTCATAGTGAGATGTAATAGATTCTTAGATGTTTCTTCCTTTCATTGCCTACTGGGTTTTTTTAATTACTTAAACTAGGTGAACAGCCTTGTAAAAAACTAATCCTCATATTTCCGTCTATTAAAATTGGAAGAGTCATCTTCTGTGTTTTTGAAAGAGCATGTCTTTTGAAGATAACCTTCGATCAAGTAACTGCTACTCAGAGGACTCTCCCCTTCTTCTCAACAAAGTGGATTGTCTTGTGTTCTCATTTAATCCATTTTCAATACATAACCTACTACTGATTGGGGCACCATTCAGATATATGTTGGAGTTCTACTAATATACTTGTTTGTGTATTCTCTCCCTAAGAATATGTGTAGACATGTGAACAGAAGAGGCTATATCAGGGATAGGTAGGAGTATTTTTATTTATTTATTTATTTATTTATTTATTTATTTATTTATTTATTTATTTATTTATTTATTTATTTTATTTCTATACCGCCCTTCTCCCGAAGGACTCAGGGCAGTGTACAGCCTAATTAAAAACACAAAGACAGACAAAGTTTAAAAATAATTAATTTAAATTTATTTAAATTAATAAATAATATATTTATTTAATATATTTATTAAATATTTTATTTATTTAAAATTATTAAATAATAGGCCCAATTTATAAAACCCCAAATTTAAACCAATTTAAAACCAATTAAAATCTTTACATTGATAGCCCAGCCTGGCGGAACAACATGGTTTTGAGGGCACAGCAAAACACATGGCGATCAGAGATTTTACAAATTTCTGGGGGCAGATCATTCCAAAGGGCAGGGGCTCCCACAGAGAAGGCCCTCCCCCTGGGTGTTGCCAGCTGACATAATTTGGCCGATGGCACCCTGAGGAGACCCTCTCTGTGGGAGCGAACTGGCTGGTGGGAGGCTACTGGTGGCAGAAGACGGTCTCGAAGATATCCAGGTCCAGTGCCATGGAGCGCTTTAAAGGTGGTAACCAACACCTTGAATTGCACCCGGAAGACCCCTGGGAGCCAGTGAACCCCGCGCAGGAGGGATGTCATGTGGGCACAATGAGTTGCGCCCATAACCACCCGCGCAGCCGCATTCTGGACCAGTTGGAGCCTCCGGGTGCTTTTCAAGGGGAGCCCCATGTAGAGAGCATTGCAGTAGTCCAGTAGGGAGGTGACAAGGGCGTGAGTGACTGTGTGCAAGGCGTCGCGGTCCAGAAAGGGCCACAACTGGCGGATCAGGCGAACCTGATAAAAAGCCCCCCTGGCCACGGCCGTCATATGTTCTTCTAAAGACAGCCATGTGTCCAGGAGGACGCCCAGGTTGCGGGCCCTCTCTGTGGGGGGTAAAGACTCACCCCCAATAGTAGTAGATCTACTAAAGAGTAGATCTTTAGATGTTTTGGAACAAACTGTCAAGGTTTCAGACTCCTAATAGACTGGCAATGCACTTCCTTCCCCTCCTCTCAGTGTTAGTTGATGAAAAATATCGCTTGAAGAAAAACCACAGCAGTTTTTGTGAGTTTGAGACAAAAACTGATTACAAATTCCTGGGGTGAGCATATTCTCAGAGGTATCCTGCTCTGTTTATCCATCAACCTGAGTTATTGTTTTGCAAACTTTAGCTGATGGCTCTCAAGGTTGTCATAAAACACAAAATCGTCCTACTATTGCTCTACAAGCCCTTTAATTTAAAATGGCCAAGTTGCATGAAGGTTTATTTAATTTGATAAAAGCTTCTGGTTGCATCTCTACCTACTGCAAAGTTTTCATGCTAAAACATGCCGTTATTTTTTGACCCTTATTATGTAATGGCCCTGTTCAGGGTGACCATTCCCTATTCTGGAGAGTCCAAGCCACAGGATTATCTCCAGGGCCATGGTGAGGAATATTCATGTGGTCTGGCAGAAAAAAATATGCTTTCCTTGATCAGGAGGTCTTCATACAATCCTATTCTGGTCACCTCACAGTTTGATTATTGCAATGCACTCTTCATAGGGCTGCCCTGGAAGACCACCAGAATCTACAGCTGGTTCAAAATGCAGCAACACAAACTATAATAGGTGCCTCTTGATGTGTCCACATGTTACAATGGCTACAGTAGCTACATTGGCTGCCACTTGGCTTCTGGGTACATACAATTCAAGGTGCTAGTTATTGCCTATAAAGCTAATGCATGGCATAGGGCCTGGATATCTGTGAGACTGCTTATCTCCAACAGTTTCTGCTTGCCCATTATGATTCAGCATAGTGGGTGCACTCTAGGTCCCCTCCATTAAACACTGCCAACTTGTGGGAGCTAGAAGTGTGCCTTTTCTTTTCTATTGCCGCCTCCAACATTTAGGACAACTATCCCTTGAGAGATAAGGACAATACTTTCACTCCTGGGGTTTTGGAAAGCTTTGAACAGCTGGCTGTGGTCCCAAGCCTGAGGCTGATATTTATCATTTGTTCAATGTCCCCTGTTTGGCATTGTTGTTTTTGCCATCTCTTGGGTTATTTTAGCCTGGACTGCCTGTATGATTCAATGCATTTAGTTGTTTTCATGTTTTCCTAGTTTTGTATACTTGTTGGCTAACTGGAGTTGGGCAGTCAATAAATTTAAGTAAATAAATATTTATTGCCACTAGACCACCATGTATTGACTACACACTTTTGTGCATAAAGATTTGTCTCTATTACACTGTCATGATTGGGGTTTTAAAAAAATCAACTGTACAGGACTATTAATGTTGATTCTAGAACTAATATAGCAATAGTAATAGCATTTAGATCTATATACCACTTCATAGTGCTTCACGGTGCTTTCTGAGTGGTTTATGGAATCAGCATATTGCCCACAACGATCTGGGTCCTCATTTTACTGACTTCGGAAGTATGGAAAGCTGAGTCAATCTTGAGCCAGTCAGGACATATATGAACAAACAAACTAAAAGAGTTTGTAAATAGAATACTTGCATTCCTATAAACTTTACTATAAGCTTCACTTTGAAAGCCTAAAAGTAATGAAATAGTTTTGCATCTGAAACTTGCAAGCTATCTGCTTTAACATTCCATCAGCTTAGAGAAGAAATGGGTGATAATGTTATATTGCAAGGAGAAAGAGAAGCTGCAATAATAAAGGGCCTGATCAGCTCTTGAATGGAAACATCCAATTTAATCTCAATCCTGGGTAAATCTCATGAGTAGCAGACAATTTCTTATAAAATGTTTCCTTGTTGGCAATTCAAATATGGCACAGTTTATTTTAAATCAGCATTATCTCAGCATGATTTCAGCTATTTTCCTGCTGCTGGAAAGTGCCATCTTTCAGTTGAAATGTCATAAGGCTTGGATTCTTCACAGTAATTAAAAGATATTGTGAACTTTCTTCTTTATGTACAGACATTTTTAAATAAGCTCTTCAGAGTGCAGTTATTAACATGTTGCAGATTGTGTGTGCACTGGTGTTTTTTAAAAAGGCTTTTTACATTTTCAGCATGTTTCATCCAAAGACCAGAACATCTGACAATTTGTCTCCTCTGCCAAATTTTTGCTTCTTAACTCAAGCTTCCTTTCCTTTCACTCATCTCATTTTAAAGGTGATTAAGGAACCTGGCTCTCCCCAGGTTCAAAAATTAATTTCTCAGGGCATAGCAAATGAAGCTTAAACTCTTTATTTCCTGACAACCGTTCAAAAAAAAAAATTCTACTTGCTAATAGTTTTAAGAAGTAATTCAGACATTAAATTCTATAATTCTGCCTTGGGGAAAGAAGCAAAAGAGGGCAGAGACAACCTTCTCCCCACACCCCAACATTGGTTTCCTTCACACCATATAGAACAGGGGTCTCCAACCTTGACAACTGCCAAGGCAAAGCTGGCTGAGGAATTCTGGGAGTTGAAATCCACAAGTTTTAAAGTTGCCAAGGTTGGAGACCCCTGAAATAGAAGAATATTTAAGACTTGTTATCTCACAAGTGGGATTTGTCTGAATTTTTGCTGCAAAATCTGACACAAATTAACACTAATCAGCATGGTATCCGGATACTTGAACAAACATTACACAGCCAAGAGTTAACTAAATATATACAACTAATTGTGGTCCTTTGTCCCTTATTTTCATAGCGACCAGAACTGATCAGCAAAAGTACTGGCTCATGTAAAAGAGTTCAGTTATTTTCCTTCACAAGTCCATTTAATTAAATGGTTTTCCATCTCTGTTTTAGGAAACAAGTTCCAAGAAGCAAAAGAGGAGACTGAAAATTATTTACAGTGAGAATATAGAGAATAGTTTTGACCTAGATAAGAGTTTGTCAATAATGGCCGCAGCAACACATTTTAATTGAGGCTGCTTACTAAAAAACAAAAACAAAAAAACCCAACAGGCTTCTTGTTCAGCCTATTTTGAAAATGCCGAAGCTTCTCTTGGCCTATAAAGTTTTACCTCTCATGATTTCAGTTCCTGAAATTGTAGCTTAAACGGTCTTCAGCCACAACCAAAGCCCTGAACTCTGAGTCACATTTTTGAAGTAATTTTCCCATTGCTCTCAAAGCCTGCAATTTGTCTGTGTGGTTTCCCACACAGAGGGGGCGCTGAACAGAAAGATTTCCAACCTAATTTATTTAGCAACCATATTGCTTTAACAAATCTCTATGTAGACTCTGAGAGACCACGGAGCTACAGGAAATTTAATGATAAAGTTCAAGCTTGCACAACACAGCAGAACAAGGTCAGTATAATCTGCCCCAATAATTGTATGAATACTTTTTTTCTGGATACAAATGCAGTAAATGTATTTTACATGTGCTTTGGGCTGCTTCTGAGTGTCTGTTAACTGGACCTTTATTCTGTCCACGGGCTTATAGTCCACTAAGTAACAGTTTTCTCTTGTGCCACAACTATTAATTTAAATGTTATTCTTGAAATAACATTAAGATGCTGTTGCTTTGCTTTGGACTGTTTGAAACTTAAGTAACTTAGCACTATTCTGTTCTCTTCTTTTGTTCAAAAGGTTGCATTGAAGGCATAGAATAGCAGTCAGTGATAAAGGAAATATGTTTTCTGGAAAACAGTGTAAAGAAGAAAACAATAATATTTATTATACCTCATAGTAGGGTTTTGCTCTTTTTTCTAGGTTGAAAACTGTGTTTGACTTTAGAGTGGTATGGTAAACGGAAGGAGTATCCATAGGACCCAAAATAATTGTGAATGGAACAGAGAGAATAGCAATAGCACTTAGACTTATATACCACTTCATATTGCTTTACAGCCCTCTCTAAGTGGTTTACAGAGTCAGCATATTGCCCCTAACAATCTGGGTCCTCATTTTACCAACCTCAGAAGGATGGAAGGCTGAGTCAACCTTGAGCCTGGTGAGATTCGATCTGCCAAACTGCTGGCAGCTGGTGATCAGTAGAAGTAGCCTGCAGTACTGCACTCTAACCCAGTGGTGAAATTCAATTTTTTTTTACTACCGGTTCTGTGGGCGTGGCTTGGTGGGTATGGTGTGGCTTGGTGGGCATAGCAGGGGAAGGATACTGCAAAATCTCTATTTCCACCCCAGTCTGGGACCAGCCAGAGATGGTATTTGTCGGTTCTCCAAACTACTCAAAATTTCTGCTACCGGTTCTCGAGAACCTGCCGGATTTTACCCCTACTCTAACCACTGCACCACCATGGCTCTTAAGAGAAAAATGAAGCTTGATCTTATTTCATTAAGTACTAAATACAATTGAATTCTATGCACACTTATGTCTGCAGAGATGGTCAGAAACGCAAGATGGTGATTGAAGAAGAACAGGCAAAGCCTTAGTACAACATTGGTGCGTGTACAAGTGGGAAGGGCTTCAGTTGCACTATTGCAACCGCCATTTTGTTTTTTTGATCCACCCCAAACAATGTAATTTTAATTATATGCATATATAAATTAATAAAATGAAATCTAGTTTTTGATGATTACTTATAGATTTCTTCCAGGCGATCAGAGCAACTTACATGTGGATCTCTATTGTATTCCTACAATAGTAATGTTGAAAGTTAGGCTAGGCTGACAGCCACTGACTGACCCAAAATTACCCAATGACTTTTCATCATATGAACTTGAATCTTTAGCCTCTCAACTCCTATTTTTGTCTCCTAATACAGATAGTCCTCATCTTACAACCATTCCTTTAGTGAATGTTTGAAGTCACAACAGCACTGAAAAAAAGTGATTTATAATAATTTTTCACACTTACAACCATTTGCAGCATCCCTATCAGCATGTGGTCAAAATTCGGATGCTTGGTAACTGGCTGATATTTATGATGGTTGCAGTGTCCTAGATCCCTGTAATCACTTTTATAACATTCTGATAAGCAAAGTTAATTGGGAAACCGAATTCACTTGACAACTGCAGTGATTTATTTAACAACTGTAGCACAAAGAGTCATAAAATGGGATAAAACTCACTTAACAACTGTCTCGCTTAGCTTAGAAATTTTGGACTCAATTGTGGTTGTAAGTCAAAGACTACCTATATTACAACATGTTGACTCTCTAGAAGAGAATAGAATAGAATAGAATAGAATTTTTTATTGGCCAAGTGCGATTGGGCACACAAGGAATTTGTCTTGGTGCATACGCTCTAATGAATATACTTACTTACTAATCAAGTATTCAGGTATTTTCTCCTCTCCCATTACAAAGTAGAGTTTGATTTGTCTCTATTGGCCACACCTACAGCTTTAGAAGCTGCCTAAGTCAGTGATGGCTAACCTTTTTGCCGTCGCGTGCCAAAAGCGGGGGGAGCGGGGGGGTTGCACATGTGTGTGCCTACACCCATAATTCAATGTGCCCCGCTCCCCCACGCATGCATGCGCAACTCCCCCACGTTCCCCATGCTTTTGGCACACGATGGCTTGGTGGGCCTGGTAGACCCGTTTTTCACCCTCCCCAGGCTCCAGAGCCTTTCTAGGGACCTGGGGAGGGCGAAAATGGCTTTCCCCCCCCCAGAGGCCCACCGGAGGCCAGAATCAGCCTGTTTCCCAACTTCCAGTTGGTCAAGAAGGCCAGCTGGCTGGCGCACACATGCATGCTGGAGATGAGCTAGGGCACCGCTCACGTGCCCACCGATATGGCTCCAGGTGCCACTTGTGGCACGTGTACCATAGGTTCACCATCATGGGCCTAAATCTTTAAGTATGGATTCTGCTCTGTTCCCTTGAGTTTTGGCATCTACAATTAATCATAGTCCTTTTGCACTTTCCGAGCTAGTGTATTAATGCTGCATTTCTCCTAAAGAGCCACCCAACTCTTTAGAAACCGAGTTCATTGAGAAAACAGGCTCCTTGATCATCCACATTTTATGTAACATGATTTTATACAGTAAAACATTGGGAGAAGGGAATATAAAAATAGAAAGAAGCTTCTGTGAGTCACAGAACATAAGATTCAAGAGATCTGAGCAGCACTAGATTAAAAGAGAAGGAAGGCTAGAAGGGAGACTATCCTGATGGGTCAGATCAGCGCTCTATCTCCACAGAGACGAATTATGCCCATTGGAAGTCAAAAGAGAGAACGTGGTAATATTTGATAGAGAGGAGTTCTGCTGTCTTTAATGCTGCAGTATTTATAAAGCCATCATGGCATCATTTCAGGTGGTTCTTATATCTTCTCTTCAGGAAGGGTTCTCATTGGGTCTATGTTTTCTCACAGGGAGTTAAAGACACTACCAATACTAACAGTATCAGTACCATAAAAGAAGACCAAGAAACCAACTTGCTTCCACTTTGCCCTTCAGTGTCTTTAAGCACGCTAATTCCTCGCGTTCTTACTATCAGCCACTGTTCACCAATATATCTGAAAGTGAATCTATCCATGAAACCACTGACAAAAATATAACTAGACATATTGCATTTCCTGAAACAAAGTCTTTTGGAGTTCTAATCACACAGAGGTTGTTTCAGAAATAACTCTCAAAGGTCCAATTGGTTGTCTTGTTTTTTTTTTAACAAATTAAGAATCATTTATCCAAAGAAATTTTGGTTTATATGGAACATCATGACATGCCTATGGATTTCATGCCTATGGTTGGTGTATAAACTCCATGCTCGAATATTTCCTATAAACAAGGCTTCTTTGAATAGCAAGATAATAGTAAAAATGGATCTTACAGTCTGAAAAACCAGCAAAGAAAAGCAATGTGAGTTCATTAGAGAAGAAACTGAAAACAATAAGGTTTCACAAGCCTTTCGCAACAGGCACTTTACAACACACGAGAGTATGCTCGAAGCCCCTCTCTCTGCATCTTTTTTCAGGTTTGCACAACTGCTTTGTATGTGGAGCCAGCTCTTTCTGCAGCAAAGCAAAAAGGTTGTGCAAGCAGTATTATGCAGGAATGCATTAAAAACAACAACAACCCAATTCTTTCCCCAAATAGGTATCATCCTAGAGAATAAGAAGACTGAAAATTATGTCTGAAGGTGACAGGAATTGGGAGTTGGCAATTAGTTTGTATTGTTCAATATCATGCCTTTCTGCTATGAGGTATTTTTTTTAATTTGATTTATATGCTGCCCTTCTCCGGAGACTCAGGGTGGCTTACAATGCGTTAAGCAATAGCCTTCATACTTTTGTATATTTATACAAAGTCAGCTTATTGCCCCCATAACTGGGTCCTCAATTTACCTACCTTAGAAAGGATGGAAGGCTGAGTCAACCTTGAGCCTGGCGAGATTCAAACCTGCAGTAATTACAGGCAGCTGGTCTTAATAACAAGATATTTAATTTCATCCCCACATCAGTAACTCTACATCAAATCAAATACCCATGTGAGCTTCCATGATTAAGAGTGTTCTTGAATCAGACTGACTGAATTCAACACCTTCGCTGCTATGGTTTAAGGTCAAATATCACAAGAGGATTACAGGTAGTCCTCAACTTATGACCAGAGTTGATCCCAAAATTTCTGTTGCTAAGTGAAGCACTTGTGAGTTTTACCCCATTTTATGACCTTTCTTGCCATGGTTGTTAAGTGAGTCGCTGCAGTTGTTAAATCAGTAACACAGTTGTTAAGTGTATCTGGCTTCCCCATTGATTTTGCTTGTCAGAAGGTCGCAAAAAGGGACACTGCAACCGTCATAAATACGAGTCAGTTGCCAGGGGTCTGGATTTTGATCACTTGACCACAGGGATGGTACAACAGTCATAATGGTCATAAGTCACTTTTTTCAATGCCAATGCTTTGAACGGTCACTAATGAACGGTTGTAAATCAAGGACTACCTTTATTGAACAGCCCTCTCTGTTTAAGGGGGAGGGATATGACATTATCTACCTCCAGTCTACAACTCAGTCCTTTCAGCGGTTCCAAGAAGGCTCCACATCCATTTGCATTACTCAGGTGACCCTGAGGACACAGATAAACCTCCAGGTGAGCTTAACAACCCACTAAAAGAAGGCAAATGATCCACTGACTGCAAGGAACATAATTCTTCTATTCTCCACCATCCAGTCAGAGCTGAAGAAGCTTCTTGGATGAAAAGCAAAATGTCTTCAAAGAAAAACTAGAAAATCTTTTTCAAGACAGTTGTGTCTTGAAAAATAACTTTGGGGGGAACTTACATTAATTACATTAATAGCCAATGTAACATAGGGAAGGCAGTAATTTGGTTCACAAGTCAAATGTCAATCCGGTTCAATCAAAGTTGGCAATTTAGGTCAGGATTCATGCAACAAGACATCACAAAGGGAAGGTCTATCAAGAAGCAGAAATCCAGAAAGACATAGGCCTCATTTCAAACAAGCGCCTTCCCTCAAGGTGGGTGAACCTATTTCATTATGAGACTCATTCTTGTCAAGGTTGACTTGGCTGTAGTAAAATCAACTAGGCAAAGTAGAGTAGATGTCATTGCTTTCTTTTCCAATGAGAATGAATGTGCAGTCAGTAACAACATTATTTGCACATGCTGGATGTCTACATGGCAGATCTAAATTTCTACAGGGCAGAACCCTAGGCTACAAGGACTAATGTTGGCCCAAATCTTGTTCAGGAAAGTGTTGAATTTCCTGGCCTATCTTCCTTCGGTGAGAACTCTTCCTCTGGTAAATGCATGACAAGTTGCTTTTGTGTTTTTCTCTTTCATTCAATGCTATTTTACTTCTTTGTGACAAGTTACATTTCATTATTAAAGATTTCCATGGTATAATTTCTAACACAACATTGATTTGAGGAAAAAGCTATCCATTTCTCAACAGAGTTTCCTAGTAATTCTAATTAAATTATATTAGCTATTGTCTTAAAATCAGTGGCAACTAGTTTCTTGTATTTAGAGTACTTTCCAGCTCACAGCTAAAATGCTCATTTACATATGCATTGTGTTCCATAATGTGCATTCAACTGGTATATACTGAAAAAAAAGTTGTTGCAATTACTGCAGTGATGTTGCAACTTATGATTTGTCTGTGTATTTTTATCATACATTAAAGTACATATGAGGAAACTATGCTATCAGTGAACTATAGTTGGGTCATGAAACCACATAAATCTCTAGATATATATAGTGCATTTTAAAGATCAAGAGCAAGTTTAAGATGAAACAAGCAACTTTAGCAAAGATGGTGCAAACTTAAAAAGCTTCTAATTAGCATGTTGACTGTTTCATATTTTCTTATATCAGTACAAGATTACTACGGAATATTTGTCTTTGTTGCATAATGCTTTACTGAAGTCAGGAAATTGGATCTGCACTCCATTTTCTGTCATTTAAAGATAACGAAAACTTCTATATATTATTGTACAGTTCAATACAGATGGGATAAAAGTTATAATTTAGAACCATGCTTAAAATCTTTTAGTCATTTTCAGAATTTTGCTTCAAATTTTACTACTGTGTGCCATAGCTATAAAACCTGTCTGGCCTGTAATATTTTTTTTATATATATTTTTGTCAAATTTGTCCAATTACAAGAAAACTATTGCCATTGGTTTAACAGATAAACCTCTTGAAATGTTTTCAACTTGAGGAACATTGAGGCTTGAGGAAGGGAAAAGATGCTGTTCCGGAAAATGATTTTGCTATCATTTACCATAGATAGCATGATAGATAACATAATATCTCCTGTATGGATAGCTGTCTGTTCATGCACACTGCTGTTAGTGAATGCCCAGGAAGCCAAGAAATATACTCTTAAGTCCTCCCAAACAAGGAGGCTTGTAAATGTATGGAGACTTCCTTAGGGAGGAAAAAAGAGCTTGTGCAAATATATCAATGCAGAGAAAGTCACTAAAAGCTACTAAAACACTTGCAGCAATG
This sequence comes from Arizona elegans, assembly GCA_022577455.1. Classification (NCBI taxonomy): domain Eukaryota; kingdom Metazoa; phylum Chordata; class Lepidosauria; order Squamata; family Colubridae; genus Arizona; species Arizona elegans. The sequence continues at coordinate 205,143,496 of JAKOOJ010000001.1, read as the reverse complement.
ACTCAGCATTTCTAAATCATCTCTGCATGTTCCAGACCACGTCTTTTGAAAGATTTGCACAGTAGATTCCCCGTCTCAACTATTATTTTTGATCCTCTTAAATAAAAAATTGTCAAATGGTGTCAGGTTGCCTCTGAAAGCAGCTGCCAGTTTCAATTACCTGCGTTTCCCTTTCAATCTATGGAACAATTTTAAAAACAGGGAACTTTTGGCTCTTGGGATGATGCCGAACAACAACTGTGAGCGGCATTTATCAACATCACCAGTTCTGAGAAATGCTGGGAGAGGTGTCATTAGAGTCCTACATTCTACGGATGGTAAGAAAGGCCAGTTCATTATAATTCTTCAGAAAGCAACTATGGGTAATCCTTGACTTATAAACATTTGACCATCTGAAGTTGCTTATGATTGTTTTTCACTTGACCATTGCAGCATCCCCACGGTCACATGATCTAAATTCGGATGCTTGGCAACTAGTTCATATTTATGATGGGTTGCAGTGTCCTGGGGTCATGCGATCCCCTTTTGTGACCTTCTGATAAGCAATGGAGAAGCCAGAATCACTTAACGATTGTGTTGCTAACTTAACCGCAATGCTCACTTAACAACTGTGGCCAGAAATGTCATAAAACAGAGCAAGCCTCATTTAACAACTGTTTCGCTTAACAACATAAATTGTGGGTTCAGTTGTGATTGTAAGTCAAGTATATACTGTATATCATTTGACTGAGAAAATCTGTCACCATTTCCATCCATTCGGATAGCATTAGGCAAAGTTTAGCATGGAATGATGAACTTGTGGCCCATCAGATGTTGAAGAACTATCTGTCATGTCCAATGACAAGGCATGGTGGGTCCAGAACTTCTGGACCAAATATAGCATGCTCCAAACCCAGATGTGAATTAATGAAAGTGAAACTTGCAGTTCCTCCTCTGTAAACATAGACATAATGCATATTAGCAATTGTATGTTCATCATTTGCACATCGTCCAACTTCCAATACTATCTTCTGTTGCTCACTTCCAAATGTCCTATTATTTATTTACCTTAAATCTTTCCTTTAACTGTGCAAATTGGTGAAAACAATATCTCTCTGCAGCCAATTGCTCTCTTGTTTTCATTTTATATTCTCCCCATTCCTGTTCTAACAACTATCAATAATCTTCATCAATATATCAATCAATTAATCATCTTTCTTTACCTACTATTTCTTTCCTGCAAAATACTTGTGCTAAGACCCATAAAGGCATTTTTGCATCTTGAAGTATTTTATGTTTAATCTTTGATTCCCCCCCCCACTTTGCCATGAAAGGGAGATATTAGGTATATCTTCCTGCCATTGTTTAAAGAATACATCAGTCATCAAAATAAGTATTCTTTGAAAAAACAAATCATTCTTGAAAAACATTCATTTTTATCACAGAAATTGGGACATTTTTCCCAACTACAAATATTTTAATAAAAGGCTTTTAAACTGCACAAGGAGTCACAAGTCTGATATGTGCATTCCTAGCAAACAAAATTTCTGCATAAGCCTTCATCATTAAAACATTTGGTAAGAGTTAGGGACTCAAAATCAATAAACAAAAAACCAAGATACTAATGAAAAATCTCACTAATCAACAAGAAAAGGAATTAGAAAACGAATTAGGCATACAAACAACAAAGAAAGTAAAATACATAGGAATATGGCTCATCAATAAAACCTCATCAATTAGAGAAGACAATTATGATAAATTGACAAGACAAATTTAAAAAGACTTCGAAATTTGGAAAAAAAACTACAATTATCTCGTTTGGGAAAGATCACTTCAATTAAAATGAATGTCCTACCTAGAATTTTATACTTGTGAACCCAATAAAACCGGGGAAGAATTTCTTTAAGGATTTCAATAAATTAATAGCAGACTACATCTGGCAAGGGAAGAAAGCAAGAATTAAAATAAAACACCTACAAGATACAAGAGAAAGAGGAGGACTGGCACTACTGGATTGGGAAACATATTATAAAGCATCAGCACTAATTTGGATCAAGGAATAGATGGAACTCAAAAATAAAAGATTATTGAATTTGGAAGGATTCAATCTACAACGAGGATGGCACGCATTTCTATGGGAGGGCACCAATAAACAACATGGATATTTTCAGAGGCATATTGTGAGACAAGCATTATACCAGACATGGCAGGGCATTAAAAAAGCACACTATGATAAAATTCCAGAATGGTTATCGACCATAGAAGCTCAGATCTACCCAAATGCCATGGATATCACCAAAATGAGAACCTATAAAGATTTGCTAAATAACCAAGGAGAACTAAGAACAAAACAAGAATTGAAGGAGATGGGTACAGACATTGACTGGTGGCCATACCTACAAATAAAATCAAAGTATAAGAAAGATTCGGCTCAATTTGGATTCCAAAAAGGCCAATACGAATTAGATAAAATTTTACAAGGATCACAGGACAAATTGATAAAAAAAAGATTATAATTATTTACGAGGATATAAATTAGAAGAAGAGGTGGTTAAAGAAAACATGATAATTTGGGCAAAGAACTTTGGCTATAATATTGAATTAGACAATTGGGAAAAATTATGGACAATAAATTAACAATGTCTGTACCCTATAAAGAAAATCTGTACAAAATGTTTTATAGGTGGCACCTCCCACTGGCCAGACTGGCAAGAATGTTCCCCAATACTTTTCCAACATGCTGGAAATGCAGACTTCATAAAGGAACCTATTATCACATGTGGTGGACCTGCCCAAAGGCCAAACAATATTGGCAAATGATCAGAACACAAATAGAAGAAATTGCACAACAAAAAATAGAAATGAGGCCAGAAACCTTTCTACTAGGCATAATAAATGGACAATACGAAAAGGAAATAAAATATTTAATCATTCATATAACAACAGCAGCACAAATAATTTTTGCACAAAATTGGAAGAGTAGTGACATACCAACAGAAGATAGAGTAATTAGTAAAATCATGGAATGTGCAGAAATGGACAGACTCACAAAGGAACTACAAGATAAAGAGGAACACGATTACTATCTAGTATGGGAAAAGTGGTACACTTGGTTGGAAGATAGAAAAGGGAAAAAAGACTAGGAAGTAATTGGAGTGACCTAATATAGAAATAGGAACATAAACCACTAATGCAGGTTAATAGTGAATTATAACGATAGACACAAGAGAAAGACCAAACAAGGAGGAGTCAAAAGCACAAACAAGAACAAACATTACAGTTGCGACAACTTTCACAAGATGTATATTTGAATTTTTGTTTACATGTTTTGTATGTTTTGTTGTCACTTGTTTTGTTTTGTCTGTATTTTTAAATAAATAAAATTTATAATAATAATAATAATAAAACATTTGGTAAGAGTTTATCGGTGGAGATCAAGGTTTGGAATCTGCATGTTATAGGGCCTTGAAACTGAGCACATTTTTTCTATAAACAGGCCTTTCCCGTATAAAATACTTTTAAGCATTTTATAAACATATATCCCCCTCCCCAATAGTTTTTGTATGCATTTCCAAGAACGTAAATTGTGACAACCGTTTATCGTATTTTAATTTAATAACAATGTTGGACAATTTAGATCAGAGGTGTCAAACTCAATTTTATTGAGGGCCGCATCAGGGCCTCCTGTTTGACTTCAGGAGGGTGGGGATGGACATGGCCAGGGGGGGGCATGACCAGTTCAGCATCACTCATGTTAGGGCAACCATGGCGGCCCAAGCATTCTGCCAGCAAAAACAGGCTCCCAAGTTCCCTTTTTGCCTGTGACGGCCTCCTGTAACCCTCCGCCAGCAAAAACAGAACTCAAGAGGGCCGCCCTCACAAGCTTCATTTTCACTGGCAAAGGCACTGCGGCTGGTCCTTTGCTGTTTTCAGGGTGGCTCCACGGGCCAGATCTAAGCGCCTATGGGTCGGATCCAACCCCCAGGCCTTGAGTTTGACACCCCTGATTTAGATTCTTCTTTTAAAAATTAAGATATGTTAAAATGAGACACCTATTTGCCCTTTGTGTTCAATCAGGTCAGTCTAGCTCTTTAAAATGTTATAAACTCATTCAAGATTAAAGGACAGTCTGTGAATAAATTACACCCTTGGTAGCAACTTAAGAGTTCTGAGGTCCAGCTCTTATTAGGTTGCAGAGCTGGAATGATGAAAACCTAGAAATACCTTTATATCTTGCTCCCTTGACACATTTATTTTGAAGCAGTGATAAGAAGAGTCTATCAATTTCAATGTAACTCAGAATTTTATTTTTCCATTTATATTCAGCTCTATTTCTACATCAGACAAGTTCAAATATTTCCTACTATGAAGCTTTTTGTATTCCTATCATATATACATAGTTGTGGATTATTTTCATTAATAAACATGTTTGTGAGGAGGAAGGACAATTAAGTATGTTCACTGCCTTGAGTTATTTATAAGCAATGATAAAGGTGGGATAAAAAAAATCAAGTCAAATCAACAAACAAACAAACATAACTCCATTCTAGAAATTTGCAACTGATAAATTCTGTTTTAGCTATATGATTTAAAAATCCAAGAGAAATTAAGCTTTTCTCTTTTCTTCACACATTAAATAAATTCCTCTGATAGAAAGGAGCTTTCAAGTCATCTATGTTTAAGCATCCTCAACATAGAACAAGCAATTACAGGTAATCCACGACTTATAACATTTCATTTAGAGATCATTTGAAGTTACAAAGACACTGAAAAAAGTGACTTATGACCATTTTTCATACTTACAACTGTTGTAACATTCCCATGGTCATGTGATCAAAATTCAGATGTTTGGCAACTGGTTCATATTTAAGTTAAAGTGTCCTGGGGGTCTTGTGTTCACCTTTTACAACCTTCTGACATGAAAAGTCAGATTCAATTAACAACCATGTTACTAACTTAACAACTGTCAGCTTTGGAAGCCATATTAGCACTGGAAACGTCCACGCTGCCACCTTCTTGTGTGTGTGAAAGTAGGAGGGGGGATTTAGTAGAGGGAATGTAGCTAGACAAAATAGCATTCTTCTTTTCGGTCAAGGTCATACAGTCCTGCATCTGGGGAAGGAGTGGTTTGGTTGGACTGATGTCTCGAGATGGGGCAGATGGTGATTGACATGTGATGGACTGATGAGTGCAGGAGATGGATTTCGGGTTTTTGATTTACTGAGGGAAAATCAAAAACCCGAAAATCATTTACTGAGAGACAGAACTCTCAGATTCGGGTTTTCCCAGATGTGTCAGTATACCTACTCTAATAAATGGAATTTTGAGAAAATGCCTGTCTCAGAGTTTTTAATTGGAGTTGGGTTCTTCTAGAACACTGAAAACAACTGCAGTGATTCACTTAACAACTGTGGCCAGAAAGGTCGTAAAATGGGGCAAAATTCTCTTAACAAATGACTTGCTTAGCAACAAAAATTTTGGGCTCAATTGTGGTCATAAGTCAAGGACCACCTGTGCGGCCCCTTCTTTGCCTAATTGATGGATGTTAGAATTGTACAAGTATAACTTTTGAAAACTACTCATTAAGTTGGAAGGTTGATTTTAAAATTTAATTTTAGGCATTCATTAAGAAATTAACAAATAATCAAGTTCATTCATTCATTCATTCGATGTATACGTTTCCTCATACAGTATAAAGAATGGTTGCTGGAATTGGGTAAGTCTAGTTTAATGAAAAGAAGGATTAGGGGAGACATGATAGCAGTGTTCCAATATCTCAGGGGCTGCCACAAAGAAGGAGTCAAGCTATTCTCCAAAGCACCTGAGGACAGGACAAGAAGCAATGGATGGAAACTAATCAAGGAGAGAAGCAACCTAGAACTAAGGAGAAATTTCTTGACACTGAGAACAATTAATCAGTGGAACAGCTTGCCTTCAGAAGTTGTGAATGCTCCAACACTGGAAGTTTTAAAGAAGAGATTGAACAACCATTTGTCTGAAATAGTATAGGGTTTCCTGCCTAAGCAGGGGGTTGGACTTGAAGACCTCCAAGGTCCCTTCTAACTCTATTATTCTAATCATTCTAATCATCTCAAACCAGTGATTCTGGGTGGCGAACAATCATAAAATCAAAGCTACAAACATAATAATATTTTTTTAAAAGGCCAGGAAAATTATAATCTGTAGATGTAAACTTTAAGTACATACTTAAAATATGAAGAGTGTTTAAACAAGTAACTTCATTTCTTGTCAAAAATAATTATATAAATCTAGCAATTTTACTAAGACAAATTTCTTTAGTCATCTTATTTTTATGTTAAGATGTATGTTAGGTAAGGAAATACATTTTCTGTAAAATGTAGCATTAGTTTTTCTTCTTTGGGTGTGTTACACACATCTAGAAGGTATCTAGCAGTATCCACAATTTCTAACAATATTCATAAGATAGTTGAAAAGATGTTAACTTTTCAGGATCAGGAACAGGTGATTAACGAAAGTGGTAATCTGCAGTTCCTTTACTATCCCCATTTCAGAGTGACGGTAGCACTCATTACATTCTGCACTGGCTTTTTAAGTTAACAATTTGCAGGAAATTAACAATTTGCAGAACAATTTGCAATAATGACCTTTGTTTCAAGGTGTTCTGTATTATTCTGATTACATAATCTCTCATATTTTTCTCAATGGCACATTCTAGGTATATACATTTCAATTCCATTGAAAAAAATCTGCACAATTAGAATTTATTAAAATCTTTTAAACTTTGCTGCCTTCCATTAAAATTCATTCCCCAAATATCCTCTGGAATAATGTGATGGTGTTTTCTGGATATGGGGGTCAGGTGAGGGGGGAGTAAACCCTGATCTTATGAGGTAATTTATTCCAAAATGAGGAGGCTGTCACTGATAATATTTTTATCCAGCTCCTCATCCTCCTGGCCTCTCCAGAAGAAAATACGCATGGCAGGTGGAGACTGTCTAAAGAAAGTGTTGTCATAGAAATAGAAATAGCACTTAGACTTATAAATAAATAAAATAAATAAATAACTTTATTGTCATTGTACGAGTATATACAGTATATCCATACAACTAAATTCACTTAACACCCAAAGATCAGGTCCAACACACATAATAATCCCCAAACACACTCCCACCCACCACAATTCCCCACCCTTAAACCACCCAAACATCCACACAACAGACCAAGTAATACTGTCCAACAGCTCACTCATGGTAGCCCTTTAGTTCATTGTTGAGTGCAATTATAGCTCTATATTATCTATATTATATTATATTATCCACTTCATAGTGCTTTATAGTCATCTCTAAGAGGTTTACAGAATCAGCATATTGCCCCCAACAACCTGGGTCCTCATTTTACCAACCTCAGAAGGATGGAACGCTGAGTCAACCTTGAGCCGTTCAGCATCGAACTCCTGGCTGTGTGCAGTGAGTTAGTCTGCAATACTGCATTGTAGCCACTGTGCCACCACAGCTCAAGACTAAAAGAAACTAGGGTCAATTTGTAGTAAAAATAATTCCAATGACGCTGCTGAAAGGCACAGAACAAAAACTTTGATTTAGAGGTATTATTTTTCCTAAATTGTTTACATGTGAATCTTTTGAGCAATCACGTTAACAGTTTTCCAGTTAAATTACAATAGCAATAAGTCCAGTGGCATGCTATGATGGTTGTATGCTATTTCCAAACTCAAGAGCATATATCTCCAAATCCCAGCTGTTGAGAAACAACTTCAGTTTGAGAGGATAAATAAAATTATGCTTGGAAGCTGGGTAGCACTTTTTATGAGTTCAACATGTTTTATCACCATGCTTTTTGTAATCCTTTCAAGAACCAAATTACATCCTTTGAGTCACATATTGCACACAGAGGGCTGAAGCTCAGAGGGAAAGGCTTGCTTGGAACTATCTAGTAATTAACCATCTAGTAGCTGGTGTCAGAGACAAGGGTCATGCCAGGAATAAAATCCAAAAAACATTTCAGCCCATATAAAAGCATCTTAAGTCAAATGAATACCGGGAGTAGTGCCTTCCCTTATAACGCCCTTCTTCTTCTTCTTACAGGAAAAACCACAGTGTGGTTCCTACTGCTGGTATTTTTGTAGGGATCCCTTCAACATGGTTAAAATAAAGAGTCCAGTTTCTCACACAAAAACAGTTCAAGGCTCTGTGACATACAGGACTTAGCACTGTTTTGCACGTCAGCATTAACCCTTTCATCTATGATGGCTTCTTGTTTCCTAGTAGCCAGCCAAAGCTGTAGACTGATAGCTGTGATGTGATTGAAAGATGTGATAGTCCTATATGCAGGTTTTAAGGAAAAGTTAAAAATTAAGATGCTGGGCTTAATCTCACCAAGATTATAACCAGAAAATGCACCTTTTAGTTGAAATAGGAAATTAAGATTAAAGTCAAAAATTAAAAAAAACTTTCTAACAAGATGCCTCTCTTGCTTTAGGGAAGGATATGAAAGGTCTGTTATTCTCGTTTACTTTTCTGTTCTCTTACAGCCCGACCCCAACTCATTATGTTATATATGTATTATGAGTTTAGTTTAGATCCAGGTCGTTTTAGAGAAACTGAGATATAACTGCAGATTTTCCTATTTCTGAAAATAAAAAATCTAGATGCTATATCACTTTTTCCTCCTGTTGTAGATTTGGCAAAATAGACATTTCACACATGTTTTGTTAGAAGATAGAGTAGAGCAGGTATAAGTGTTTGCTCTAGTCACTTTTTATTACAAAGCAAAGCTACATTAGCTGAAAGGCACAACTGTCTTATACCAATATTTATCTTCTTACTGCTGTTCTATATTAACAGCAATCATACATTCATGGAAAATCTGAGTCAAAATATCCATTAGATCTGAGAGACAATAAAGCTGTGTTCCATACAGGCAAATAACTACGGACCGGGGTTTATTTGGTAAAGATCTGTTCAACGTGATAATATTTGGTGGCATAGTCAATGTTTTCAAATTACTTTTACACTTTCTCAGAAAGGTCCAAAAATCAAGCAAATTTGATTCAAATTAAAACAGCAGATTTCAAACAAAGTAATAACAATATCTGTAGCTAGAATAAGAACCTGAAAAACCTGAAAAAAATCATTTATTGGTAAGTTTTATACAATTTAATGATATATACTGTAATAGAAGGAGTAACAGAACCTGGAGGGTAGAATCAAAAGAAGAATCAGCCTACAAATGGCTGATTCTACATAGCCACAAATGGACTAAGTCCAACGTCTCTTGAATTCCATTGGCCCTTATCTAACACCAAGATAGTACTAACCTGTTAGTTGAGTAGATTCCTGTACATAGGCATGAGTAGTAATAAATCAGTTTAATTTGAACTTCAAGTGTGGTCCTGATCTTTCACAACTGACATATACTGATTATAAAATCAGTACTCTGAATTCTGAAGACCATCTGGTCCTGAAGTCATATGTCATAAGCAGAAAATAAGAAGCATTTCTCAGTTTTCTGACAAAATATTTGCAAACTGATTTCAAGCAATAACGTGGATGCTCTTAGTAAATAGGCTTCTGGGCCATACTTACCCAGAATACAAACAGTATGCTCAGAATTTCACAAATGAAGAAAAAATATTATTACTATTCTAATGTTAACTCTTGATGCCATGGTACTAAAGACAATAACCTTGAGATACAAGCCAGTGAAATTAAATGAGTTAACATCTGAGTTAGCAGATGTACTACCAACAGTAAAGATTGAACCTTGAAGTGCTATATAAATTTATCAGAAAACCATGTGTCAATGACCCAATGCCAGTATATTGTCACCAGCATCAAATACCAATCAGTAAGTTGCCCTGGTATAATGCTAACATACATTTTTATGTCATCTATTCATAAAAATGTTCAAGCCTATATTGGTTGATATAAAAACGTATGGGAACTTTGGAACTATTGACACAAAAGGAAGTCCTGCACACACTAGGTTTGCCAAGATGTGTTAGGAACACCAATGTAGCCTGACCAGCTAGTTACTAGTTAATAATGCAGAGATGAGTGTGAATGTGGTAAGTTCAGAAAGTGAACAATACACTCAGTATCCCTACATTTCTTTCTAGGATTAATTCTGGGTTTTTTTAAAAGACAGTTTGACTTGTCAATCAATGTAATTGTCTGGCAATTAAAGGTTTCCCTTAAAAAGAGCAGAACAAATAAGTTCAGTAACCTTTAACTCAACCTTTCTACTGAGCTTCGGATGGCCCTAAGCCTCTTGGCTTTCCCAAAAGCTGTTAAAACTTGGTTTTCCCCTCAAGTATTAGGTCCAGCATGCTAGGAGAACCTCCGTAGGTGTGCATTTTATGGTGCTTTATTTGCTTGGATTTTTTTTTTTTTTGTACTGTACTGTTTTAATGGATTAGGGTTTTTATATTGGTTTTTCTATTATAGTTCATCATCCAGATCTATACATCATTTACAAATGTTTGTGGTCTTTTTTTTTTTTAAAAAAAATGTGTCTATTATATTTATGTTCTATAATTATATTTTATTCCAATATCCTATATCAAGATTGCAGTCAAACTTTGTAAAGAGATTTTTTTTTTCAAAACGGAGCAAACAGGCTTAGTACAATTAAACCACAGGGGAAGCCTTTTAAAACCTGAATGCTAATAGCTTCACAGATTAATCGGAGAGAGTGCCATTTTATACATATAGAACATGTCCTACTGTTTCTCCACTGTAATTCTACTATCCCCAGAGACACATTACTCTACATAACCCTCAAAGAATCCTTTCTCTAGTAACAACTAGAATAATGTCCTTACAATGTACCATAAAGTACACTTTAAAGCAGGGGCATCCAACCTTGGCAACTTTAAGACTTTTGGACTTCAACTCCCAGAATTCTCCAGCCAGAAAGACTGAGTCCACAAGTCTTAAAATTGCCAAGGTTGGACACCCCCTACTTTAAAGCATTTGATAGTTCCTAAGACTTCCCAGATGCTTTCCCCCAATGTTTTGATCCTATACACAACATATAAACATGGAATGGTTAAACTGATATGGAGAAAGATGTGTTTAAACTGAAGCAGCAGAACAATTAAGCACATGAATGTTACCTTTGCCCTGATGATATTTGCAAAATTATGATCTCACCAATGTTGTGAGCATCTTTGCCTTCATCACGATCCTTGATGGACTTGAGATATTTATGTTCTCTCACAATATTAAGTTTCATTAGCTGATCGTGAACATCCTACACAAAAAATATGTTCCGGACTTGTGTAGAAGATATCGAAGTAATTTACTAGAAGGTTGTGTTGAAGACATAAAAGGAATAGTTTCTTATTTATGGCCTCCTTCATGGCTGACCAATTTTCTTTTCTTATTAGAACATCTATTAACATGTTTTCTCCTGAGGATGCTATCAAATAGGCCCTGGCTCAGCATTTGCCACTTTTGCTCTAATATCGCTAAGTTTATTCTGAATTACTTCTTTTTTTGACAGGGTATGGTTACATATTAGAATGAAATAAGAACAATTTCTCAAAGTAGAAAAAAATAAAGAGGCTACAATAAGAGGATCCTTAATTATTTAGAATAACTTCTAAATAAGCTATTTCTAGCCTAAAATCACTTTTTTTCCACAGTAACCAAATTAATTCATATTTTTCTCAAGTTTGGAATTTTATTTAGAGCTGCATCTCGACATTTAAATAAGCTCGTTTAGGAATGATTGTATCTCCTTTCACTCTTGCCATGTTCAGCAATTCAGATCTGGAAATGGTCAGGGACAAAGAAAGAATTCCAAAAATTTACTTTAGTGGTAAAGCTAACATTAAAGTGTGAGAGAAAATAACAACCACAACAGTGGTATATCATGGGTAGTGGGAGTGATCCAACTGCAGGCAATAGTAGGATCCACTGTTGGCTACTGGGAGCTACTGCCAGAAAGCTGATCAGCTGTTAATAGTCACTGGTGCAGCGCAGCCATAGAGATGGAGCAGAGCTGCTTGCAGTGATGTGGTTGGGCCAGCTTGACTCCTGCAGCAGCTGCTTAGCTCTAACCTACTCCAAGTGTCAAATACAGTAGCCATGCCACTGAACAACCACAAAAAGATTTGGAACTCTGAAAGTCTGTCAGATTGAAAAATATAACTACCAAGTACTGTATACTGTCTAGAAATTAGGCGAAACCAAACCGAACAAGTACTTCCTACGTTATAACAATTCCTCTTATGATACTTTTCTATTAAGAAGTCAGAGAATCTACAACAGCCCAGATGAGATCAGGTCTAGCCAGAAATTTGGGGTAGCAAAAAGGCAACAAGAAGAGACAGCATGCTGAAATGGGTCTGGTACAAGAGTTTGGTACAACATAGTAGCACAATGGAATCCCAGGCAGTTCCCCCTTATATCCATCCATTTCTACCCTTCACTGGGACACCATCACCAAGGGTTCTCAAAATTCATACTCCACATGTAACTCGAACTTTAGTAATTCAACATTTTCTTTTAATTCCAATTTGCAAAGACGAGAGAGATAGACTATAGGCTGAGAAGGAGAGATATCAGGAACAGCTAGTGAGTCTTGCTTCTCTACAAATGATGAAATAAGGTCAACATTGCTACCTCTTCTTCCCCGCTGATGTTATGGATCCAGTTGGAATGGCCATGAAATTTATTTGGTTCTGAGTTTAAGAAGAGATGTGCTTCAGCTCCCAGAAAGCCAGAAATCTATTTAATATCTTTCCAGTAGGGCCAATTATTAATATTGTTTAGATATTTGCAATATGAACCTTGGTAACTCATTGGCCTGCTTCAAATATGAGGGAAGTGTTGGGAGACCCTAAATTTTATTCTGGCTGAAATTTTACAGATGAGCTGTAAAATTATTTCTCCTTAGTCCTGCCTACTCATTTTCTCTTTATCTGGTTCTACACAGCTCTCTCGCTCTCGTCCCCTCCCTCCCTCCCTCTCCCTCCCCCTCTCTCTCTATACTCACAGAAGCACTCATACACATAGTTGTTTCTTTCCCAAAGTATCAAATTCTACCATGGCATTTTCTGAGATGCCAGGTGCCCTAAAGCATGGCTCTTGTAGATATCTAGTTGTTTTTACAGAAATATTCAAGAAGTATTTATAAAAATACAGTAATACCTTGGTACTCAACTGCTTGGAAACACATTGAATTTGGTACTTGACACTTTTTGACTCTAAAATTTTGTCCCGCTACTTATCATTTGTTTGGTACTCAACGCACAAGCTAGAACTTGTCGATGTCGTCTGCCTTGTGATTTACTATATTATTCCTTATGGGAACAATGTGTTTGGTACTAAACATTTTTAGTAATCATCGCACATCCCAGAACCAATTAACAATGAGTACCGAGGTACCACTGTATTCATTAAAAGCTCCAACTAGGAGAGGCAAGCCCAGCATTCTATACTATACCACATATGAGATGCTCCAGTCTGATCTAGGAACCACATTGCTAATTTGTATGAGAGAAAGGCCAGGCTCATCAAGACTTGCTGTCTGTCAATTCCCACAAGAAAAGGGAATAAAGACTAATCAGCATCATTACAGTATATTTCACAGAGCTTCGGGCTGGATCCAAACAGCTGTTATTCCTTGAACAGAAGAGAATGAGATACAGGGGGTAGGATGCCACTGTAAGAGATGCAGAGGAAAGCTGATTTAAATGTTGTTTTCCCATCAGAGTTTTGTGTGTTATCTGTTCCTCATTCCAGATAATCCTTCAACCATCCAAAGTGCATATTTAGGGCCCAGTGAGGTGCAAGTTAAAAGAGAACTCAGGAAATTCCCCAGAGGCATGCCGAGTGTCACTATCCAAGTCACTCTGTTATTGCCATTCAGATTCTGTTCCTGGATGCCATCTCATTCTGCAAACTGGTTTAATAAAAGGGCTGAATAAAACAGAAAAGTCCATTAAGATATAGTTCTTTTTAAAAATGAGATACATTTGACAATATCTCTAATTAAATTTAAAATTTAAAAAGAAGCACCTGCATTAAGGATTATTCTACAGAAATAGAAGAATTTCATTATACAGAGACAGTATTGGGAGCCTATAATGGCCTCAATATTAATTACAATGGAATCTCACAGAGTTTAGACATTTATTTATAGACTTTCTTCTTTTCTTCAATCCAAAATCCTTTCGAACTGGAGACTGAAAATAGAGAATAATGAAAACTACAATTGCCTATAGCAATAAAAATATAACCATTGCTTTGTCAAATGGGAATGTAGCTTTACTATATCGTGTTCCTTTAGACTAGCTTTGCATGTGTAGTATTCTATATCTCATTCGTTTTTACTGAATCTAACTCTACTGCCTTTTTAATAAACCTATTTAAAAATGAAAATCTGATTTTCATGTATTTGGTCTTTTCCTTGGACGTCAGTTACAAAAGTATTATGAATTTTTTTGGTAAACCCCCCCTCCTCCCCCACCAATGCAGAAGTTAAGACTGGCTACGGAGATTTTCATCTTTGCCAAAATCCAAAGCAGGCTGAAATCCTTCAGCAGACAGCTTTTTCAGCTAGTTCCCAGAGATGAGAGATAGCTGTAATACAAGCAGTATTTTCAGCTCCAGAGCAAAGAGGCAGTGTGGTAAGGAAAGAAGTGGAGACAGGGATGGTCTTGGGAAGACCTGCACAGGTTACGTGTGAGTCTTCCTCTCTCTGCTCAAGGGATGAAAATATTGCTTGAGTTTTGGCATGTAAAATTTTCAGCTCCTGAGCAGAGAGACAATCACACACTAACTGCACTGGGCCTCCCTGAGTCTTCCCCACCTCCCTGAGGTACCTCCGTTTGTTACTTGGGACTCCACCCTCTTAATGACTTGCAAGAGCACTTAATGACTACAACCAGGAGTGCCAGGTTTGTGGTTGTTGAGCAAAGCAGTCACTTTGTGTCTCATTTAATGATTGCTTGTTCAATGACCAAGATTCTGGTTCCAATTGTGATTATAAGGAGTACCAAGGTAAGTGTTTTAAAATAAACGCCAGAAACTACTGTAGTCAAGACAAAAATTAACTTCATATTTTAATTTTAGTGAGAATAATAATGGATCAAAAAGAAAAATATATTTGGTCACAGAGGCCAAATGAAATTTTTAAAAAAGTTTCTGAAAAGAAACTGTGAAATGGGTCATATTTCATTGGTAGAAATCAGAATTAGCCAGTATTATTACATAAAGAGGGTTAGTCGTAGATTCCTTGTTTACATTTTAGATAATAGAACTCTGAAAAAGAGAAAGAAATCTGTAAAATGAGAGGTAGCATAAAATTGGGAGTATAATTTTACCTTAGGAACATATACTTTAATAAAGATATTTGTCACAAAAGTCTTTTATAATTTGGGAGAGAAGAAAGTACTATCTCAGATCATTTGGCTATAAATATATTTCAAATGTGAAATATGAACTATTAAGTAGGAGGAATCTAAAATGAGAACTCCTATTAAGGCTACTTTGGTTAGCCAACAAGGAAGTTCAGTTTCTTCTTTTTGGGGTATGTATAATGGTATGTGAGAAAGACTTTTGAGAAACAGGTCAAAGAGATGCTGCCTAGGGAATGGTAAGATGAAAGAGCAACTGCATAATGGGCAGAGAAAGAGGCTCCAAAGAAACCCTCTCTAACTTCTCAGACCATAAAGGAGATTTGGGGTGGGGGGGATTTGTACCTTCAAATTGGCAAGATTCTGTTAATGTAGCCTTACAATGGAGTAGAATTAGTTCATCTGGTCATGTCAATCAATATGTGCTTTAGCAATTAGAGCACAGAACGTATAATAACAAAGTTGGAAGTGACCGTAGAGGTCTTCTAGGCCAACCCCCTGCTTGAGTAGGAGACCTTATACCATTCTGGACAAATGGCTGTCCAATCTCTTCTTGAAAAGCTCCAGTGATGAAACACCCACAAATTCTAGAGGCAAGCCATTCTACTGATTAATTGTTCATATTGTCAGAAAATTTCTCCTTGGTTCTAGGTTGGATTTCTCTTTAATAATCTTCCATCTGTTATTTCTTGTCATGTCCTCAGGTGCTTTGGAAAATAGGTTAACTCCCTGTTCTCTGTGACAGCCCCTCAAGTATTGGGAAACTGTTACTGTGTCATGCCTAGTTCTTTTGTTCAAAAGGCTAGAAATGGCTAGTTCCCATTCATCCTGTTCTTCATACAGTTTAGCCTCCAGACCCCTAATCACATTTGTTGAAGATTCTGCACACTTTCTAGAATCTCAACATCTTTTTTTTATAATGTGGACAGAAGTGGACACTGTATTCCAAGTGTGGTCTTAAAACAAAAACAAAACAAAACAAAAAGAGACAAAAATATTTTGTTTCATACAATTAACCATACATGTGACCTCAGAAAGACATATCTCAAGAAAAAATAGATGGTGCAATTTAAAAACTACTAAACATATTCAGTAACTACTAAATCAATGGTTTAGCAAAAAAAAAGAGAGAGAACAATTCACAAGGAGGTTTTCCCCCCCATTTTAATACAGAAAAATTGTTCACAAAGGGTTTGTCAAAAATTAGCCTTGGCAGACAGGCCATCGCATTTTTCAATCCATTAATTTCCTTAATAAATTGTGGCAATGCTGTAGACATAATATATTGTAATTTCAGCAAAGGGTACCTTCTGCAAGATGTTTCAGTATGAGGAAGATGGTGTAAAAGGTGTGTTGCTGGCTCAGAGTTTGTCAGTGTGTGACCCCTTTCCCAAAGTACTGTGAAAAGGAGGCCAGTAGAAGAAAGCAATTGCTGGGCACAGCAAAGATATAAATGGATTAATTTATTTGTGCCTTCCCCTTTAAGCTCTCTGAAGCAAAGCTTTAAAACCAGTGGTGTCTCCTTTAAAGCTTCGGACTATTCAGTCCAATCATAATGTTCAACTAAAGAGATAAGGTGACTAGGTTGCAGAAGTTATTTGATCTTATCCTTCCCCACTAAGCAATTCTGGCATGCCACCCTCAGGGGAAATAGTTTAGACTTTAGAGGGTCCCTTTCCATGATAGTAGCTAATTTCTTTGCTGCTTACACCTTGCTCTTCCTATTTGAGGGAACAGCTCAGTTCTCCATCAAGAAAATCAGATGTTTTAAGACCAAGGCCTCTTTGAAGTTTTAGTGGGCCGAGTAGCCAAGTAGGATTTTAATAATAATAATAATAATAATAATAATAATAATAATAATAATAATAATAATAATAATAATAATAATAATTTTGAATGTTCAGTTGACTGAGTTTCATGTTTAATGGATAAAGTAAATAATAATATAATAAAATATTTTAAATACATCTATAGATATACAGATAATTATTGAGGTTATACCAGTAATGACATTAATAAGAGGTGCCAAGCAGAGTAGCTTGAGTAGCTTTCATTAAACTGAAAAAAGAAATATAATCTTTTTGAGCTTAATACTGTAGTAGTTAAGCAGAAACGTCTTCCACCTTTTGCTTTCTCTGGCCTTAGTTTGTGTTTGCTTACTCCCCACCCCCTCCTCAAGTCCCTTCCCTCACAGCCTTCAAAGCTCATCAGTGACTGGGTCTGAAAAGACTCGCTCCCTGACCATGTTGGTCTCTCTGTCTTTTCTGTTCAGAGAAAATTGAAAGGATTTGCCCAGTGAGGTTAACCCAAGTCCAACCTTGGTAATGTTTGGGATGGGAAAGTAGTAAGGGTGCTTATCGGATAGGCTGAGGGTTCAACATTGCTAGCATTTAAAAGGCAGAAATACAAAATGATTGTGATATATTGCAGAAATAGGTGGATCAATTTCATTCTGTCATTAACCGAGACAGAGCTGTTCAGCCAGAGAATCACAATCAAATGCACAGATTTAAAAAAAAAGAAAGAAAGAGACATCAGATTTAGCAATAAAAAAATCTGCAGACTGAAAATGAGGCTCTATGAAGAGCTACTGAAGAAGCTAGGAACGATTAGCTTTCAGAAGAAAACCTCCGGGAGGACGAGAGGACTGTATCTGAAAGAATGTCACATAGAAGAAAGCCAAGATCTATTCTTTATTGTCCCACAGGGCATGACACAGATAAGTTAAATGAAGATAAATTCTAGTTGCAAGTTAGGGAAAAATTCTTAACAATAAGAGCAGTTCAGTAGTGGAACCAATTACCCAAGAAAGCAGTGTATTCTCCTTCAGTAAATGTGTGGAAACAGTAAAAGGAGCAGAACTTGTTCAAGGTTGCATTAATTTCGATTTCTGCATGGATCAGAGTGGTTGAACTGAAAGAATCCTTCAAAGAGGCCTTAGGTACACTGAGCTTCATCCTTTATCTCCATCATTAAAAATCAAATTATTTTTAAGATAAGAGAAGGCTGTTTAGAAACTGTCTTTGTCATCCCTGATACACAAATTTAGGACTGTAGTAGATGTGATACAAAAACAACCAAGCAGTAATAGTATTTTGCTTTCATACCACTAAGTTACTACCTGAAATTGTTTTTGCAACCACTCTTTATAAACCCTGCTCTAAAATTAAAGAATACTAACTCCTACTGACAACTATATAATCCTCCTAATAAGCTTCTTGATCAAGAAGAAATCCATGTATGCTCAATTCTCTTTTGCTTAAGCAGCAAGTCACATCATCATGATGAAGAAAGCTTAAAGCAAAAATGCCTGATAGTCAGGATAAACAGCTAGACCAGGGATGTCCAAACTTGGCAATTTTAAGACCTGTGGGCTTCAATTCCCAGAATTCCTCAGCGGCATAGCTGTTTTTTACCCAAATCTGAAAGTAAAAATAATGTAAGTTCCTTTAATATATTTAGAAGTCTACACAAAATGTCAACATGGTCATGCTAACTTAACCTTTAGGGCTAAAATCCCAATAATGGAATATAGCCTTCAGAGTATATATCTTTTGCTTTATTTAGAGAGTGAATGCAGATAAGCCATTTTCTGGAGAAACTCTCTGCAAATAGTATTTTGAATTTGGACCATCCATCTAAGTTAAATCCAGATATCTAAGAAAGGGAGACATTTCATCTTTACAAATCACAACAGAAATAGAAGATAAGCACAGCTTAGCCTGATATTCAGGAAACCTTGCCTATTTCTCTTCTAGAGACATCTGTTTATTCAGGCATTCATACCAAGAATATATCGGTTACAATTTCACTATGATTGTTTGATGAAAAATTATTGCTTATAATTTATCAGTATCTCCCAATAAATATTCACAACTAACCTGTACATGAAGAACATTTACAGGCTGTACAGTAAATCCAAATAATAAATAAATGTATAATTTTTTTTAGCATGCATCATAAATCCTGCAAGCTGTCATGCATCAATGCCCATGAAATGATTCTAATATCATCTTGCTTACATCTGTTTTGTAGCTTTGTTTCTATCCATCCAACTGTATTAAAACAACCTTATTTCCATTTTGTGTTTACTGTGAACATGTTCATCGTGGTTTTGCAGCTAAGATTTGAGACTCTTTTTCTTCCATGCTAGATGAACTGCGCACAAAAAATGTAGGCTTGCCATTTTCTCTCTGCCAGCTTTTTTAAATGATTTAAATAAATAACCTTGGGCAGTGCACATTTAACTAGAAGAAATTAATCATGTTTTTTTCAAACTTATATGAACATAAATTCTATTTATTCAAAGGATCTCTATTCAAGGGTTTCTCAGGCATGTAAAATTGATCTGGCCTATTTGCTTCCCTCTCTCCCCTTTCTTCTACATGCTAATTCTAATCAGCTGACTGGGGAATTGTGGGAGTTGAAGTCCTCCAGGCTTAAAGTTACCAAGGTTGGAGACTCCTAACTTAGATACAACAATAGTTGTTGATTCACCTCAGAAATTGGTGGGTAAAAAGCTGGATTATTACTTCAGTCAGATTCTTGATCGATCTGTTCCACGTTTTTGTTTTCTGAATATCAGGAAAACATTATTCGCTAAAACCGTTTTATAAACTCTAATTTTTCTTCTAATAGTGTTCATTGTATAGTGTCAACTATGTATAATCTAGATAGGAGTTTGAAGATGGCCACAAAAAATACAAACCAACCTACTTTTTGGGATGGGGCGGTGGGAGAATCCTTCTTTCCTTAGTTCAAGTAACAGTTAAATTGATCTATTCAACTTTTCAAGGTACTGCTTTATGGTTTTCACAAACAGACAACAAAAACAAATTGTGCCAGAGGCATGGAAAAAAAAACAACAACCCCAAGAGGGGCCAGAAAGTCTAAAATCAACATTTAATGCTCCCATCCCCTCCATATGAAGCCCCAGGCAAATGAATATCTTTTAGCTTCTCCTTTCCAAATCTGAATACAGAACCACTATCCCATTTTTATTCTTACAATATAAGGAAATACTTGTAGGAAATACTGAGATAATGTATGTGATCGTTGAGCTAAAGCACACCATACATCTTCTTGATTTAAGAATATTTAATGTAATATGGAGACAATGAGTCAAATGAGACACCCCCCCATGAGCCCAAGCATCCTCCTGGGGTCTCTCGTTCTCTCAATCTAGTCAATCTAGTCAAACAAATATGACAAGATATACAACAGTGGATCTTCATTTATGTATCAGTATCAAATGCCAAGCCAATAAATAAATGGGCCACAGGATTCCCAAGCCATTAATTATAGATCTACATCCTTCACTGCCCATCACGATGCATGCTGAGGAAAAGCTATAGGTGAGTGGAAGACAAATAGTTGTAGTGTCAATTCCTAGCTCCAGATAGAGCTAGTAAATACTCTTTCCTGAAACTGCTGAGATCCGCTTCTAAGTCAGTATAATAATACTGAATTAGATGGACCGATAGTCTGATTCACAATAAACTATCTATTTATATATCTGTGATTCACTCTTCTGGCCTTCTCTCCATCCATTCTAATCATATCCCTATGGAAGTTAGCAATTCTGCCAACTCTCTGCTCTGGATATAATTAGCTCACTCTTGATGTACTTTCTCAGCAGAACTGCCCGCTCTCTGGAGAGGCTTTCTAACGAATTGGTGCATATGTTGCTGCTCTGGGCCCCCATTTGCCAATTAAGTTACCAGAAGACAGAAAATTCATGCATAGGTTGTCATTTGGTGAAAGATAGTCAATTATTTGCTTACTCATTTGATTTTTATCCTGCTGTATTCCATGGGCTCAAAGTAGCTTCTAGTAATTTTTCCTGATCCAAATAATTGGAATTAAAATATTAATAAAACTAGAATAGATGAAAATTAATATTTTATTTAAATAGCATCATTTTACCAAATCTACAAGACTACCCCTTCATGCCCTGTTTGCTGTCTTAAATTTCTTGAAGAATACATTTTTAAAATCTACTTGGGAGCGCCAGGCAGGAAATAGGACAAGGTTTTCTATATTTTATATGATATGAGACAGAATTCCTTGCAGTACAACTTTTTCTTTTTTTATGTCACAAACCTCAGCTAGCACAAAACTTTAGCAAAGATAGATAGATAGATAGATAGATAGATAGATAGATAGATAGATAGATAGAGACAGATATGGATGGATGGATGGATGGTTGGTTGGATATATAGGTGAGTGGAAGACAAATAGTTGTAGCATCAATTCCTAGCTCCAGATAGAGCTAGTAAATTAGATTACTATACAAATATGCATGCATGCATACATACATACATACAGTACATACATATGTGTGTATATGTGTATGTATGTATGTATGTACATTACACACACACACACACACACACATTGTAAAAAAAGAAAAAAATGAGTCCTTTGACCAAATGAAACTCAATAGAAGCCCAAATGAAATATCCCATGAAGACCAATTGGGAGCCAATCCACAGACTCCCATTGCTATTTTTTGGGATCTGTTTTTTTTTGGGGGGGGGATAATAAATATTATCTCCTTGTATAACAGTGCCAAAAATCTTAATTCTGCAATCCATTGTATTAAAATGTAGTATAAAATACATCAAAAATAGCAAAGTTACCAAGGAAAGAATGAACAGTGTGGAAACCATTCAAAATCATTATGTACAGTATCTATGAAATAGATGTTCCTCATCTCAAGGCTGGTAGGAGAAGGGCCTTTTTTTTTTTCTTAGTTCAAAAAGCAGAAGCAAGGCCTAGGATTTAAACCCCCTGGGGCAGAGTGCACCAGGCTTGATTTCTGTAGGCAGTATATAGATATTCTGCTTATATATGGCTGTTTGTCTATAAAGAATCAGGTTATCTAACTGAGTCTGTATATCTTCTACTGTTAGCTAGTTACTAAAGGATGGGTTCAATCCATAGTTAGGCCAGAATTTAGTCTAAAATGGATAATTCCTGTGCCCCAAGAATGCTTATAACTGAACAGCCACCAGTTTCAATTATTTGAGGAAAATTTTGGTTTTACAACTAGGCAAATACTTGTGATAAGCTTTATGGCTTGATTTTTTTTTAGAATAATCATACCATTATATTCTTGATGGCATCTTAATGAATCACTTCATGTTATGATACATTCTTCACTTTAATAATTTTATTCATTTAGAAATCCCCTATAACTGCCCAGGAATAGTTCACAACACTCCTTTATACCCCCTAATCTCTTGATTATTTTTAATTAGCTATGATTGGCAAGGAGCAGAGGAATAAGAATTAGAGCAAATTGCTCCATTTCACCAATATCCCCACACCACAAAACTTGAACCTTCTTAACATGGTGTACTGGACATCTCATATGGAACTGTAACAATGGTTGCACCTGGGCTGCTAGGGAGATGAGCAATTGTATCATCAAGGTATTTGACAGATTGATGACACCAGACTTCCTGCTCTAGATGACATTAAAACCTACACAACTCAGAAAAGCTCTCTGAGCAGCTACTCAAGGATAAAATTGAAGCAGGAAAGTAAGTCTTCTGCTGCTCTCACTGCCATTCAGGTGGTGAGATTATGAGTGTTCAATTGGCTTCACATCAGGTTGCCCATCACTGGTGTACAAGCTACTGTCTTATCTGTTTCTCTGCTTGGAGCTTTATGATAAACTAGGGAACTGCTTATCCTCCAGAGCATCAGAGGGAGCACTCAGGAGTGATTGGGCCAATGACCCATAATATTTCACATTTCCACAGTAAAACCAAGGATTTGACAGAATCATTAGCTTCAGCTACCAGGACAGTCCTCTCAGCATTCAGTGAATCCTAAAAGTCTCTGAAGGAGGACCGTTTTAATAGGGGGGGGGGTGTTTTCCACCTGGCAAAGGTGAACGAAGACAATGAAATCAACTTTCACTACAAAATGGCCTATCCATCACCGGAATTATTAAAATCCCATTAATATCCAGCAGCTTGTGTTTGCCCCTGAGGCAGGTAATTAAATAGACCCCTTCCCAGGGCCTCAGTATAAATATTTAAATAGTTCCAGGAACACTTAATCCCAAAATCATGCCTGGGTTCAATCAGGGATGCTATTGGCCAATAAGGTGAATAGTGTATATATATATATATATATATAACTCAGTGGTGAAATGTAAAATTTGTTACTACCAGTTCTGTGGGCGTGGCTTGGTGGTGGGGGTAATATGACTGAGTGAGCGTGGCCAACTTTTTTTACTTTTAAAACCATTTTTTCTGCAACCTCTTCAGCTGAAGAGGTTGTAAAAAATGCTTTTAAAAGCCTCTGATGATCCCAGCTGACTTGCCTGATTGGGAGAGGCTTTCTTTTTTTTTAAAGCCTCTAGTGATCCCAGCTGACTTGCCTGATCGGCAGAAGCTTTTTTTTAAAAAAAGCCTCTGATGATCCCAGCTGAGCCACGCGATTATCAGAGGCTTTTTTTTTTTTACTTTTAAAAGCATTTTTTTTCGGCCAGAGGTTATAGAAAAAATGCTTTTAATTTTTTTTTAAAAAGCCTCTGATGATTGTGCGACTCAGCTGGGCAATTGGGGGGGCAGGGATTTTTGCTACTGGTTCTCCAAACCACTCACCTCCATCGCTACCGGAACAGGCAATCTGGTCCGAACCAGGAGCATTTCACCCCTGATATAACTTTATTGTCATTGTATGTGTATACACAGTATACCCATACAACAATATATATATACATATACATATACATATACATATACATATACATATACATATACATATACATATACATATATATATATATATATATATATATATATATATATATATATACACACACATATATATATACATATATATATATATATATATATATATATATATATATATATATATATAGGGTGTGTGTGTGTGTGCGTATGTGTGTATGTATGTGTATGTATGTGTATATGGAGAGAGAGAGAGAGAGAGAGGGAGAGAGAGAGAGGGAGAGAGAGGGACAAACAGTTTGGCATAGTGGTTAAAGACAGCAGGCTATAAAACAGGAAACCATGAGTTCTCATCTCATCTCAGGCATGAAGCCGATTTGGTAACCTTGGGCCAGTCACTCCCTCTCAGCTTTAGGAAAGGGACAATGGCAAGAATTAAAAAGTCTTGCCAGGGCTTCCGGTTTCCTTGTCTTCGGCGACGACGGTGCCTTTTGAAGCACCGCCAGCCCAGCTGCTTGTAGAGCCGCTTCGCGATTGAGAAGCCGCTTGAAAACTTCAAAATCCTCAGGATTCTTGGAGGAGAGGCAGCAGGGCACAGGTCGAGCCCCTGTAACCCCCCCAGGGAATTGTTTCTGGGGAGGAAACAGGCGCGGCTCCCTCCCAACCTGCTGAGACTCCGGGCGGCGTGGACATTTCTGCTTTTGCAGAACAAGCCGGCTGCAGGAAACTTCAAAAGAGAAAGGAAATAACCTAAACAAGCAGCGGAAACTTACTTGAACCCTGAAACTTGGAACTGCAAGTATTAGCACTTTGCTGACTTCTTACTTTGAAGGAAAAATTCTTGAATGAGTGAAAGTGACTGGAAAAAATATGGTGCTCAGCATTAGAGTAAACGAATCAGTGAGTGTGGATTGGTGAAGTTATTTTGCTTTGTTACAAAGTTAATAAGTTGCTACAAAGTTGTTTCGTTTGTAACAATAGAAACAAGAGGAAAATCTCTCCCTCTCTAATATTTGACTTTGCATCACCATAGTTTTGCCCTGATTAAATCTGGGGGACTTTTTTAGAAGGCTTTGTGGAGGTGGCAGAAGAAGAGGAACTTCCCTCTTCAGAAAAGCTAGCTTACGTGGCAGGATGGCTTCAAAGAAGCAGGAAGACAAAATACCAGGGGGGGGGATCCCCCACACGCAAACAGGATATGCAGTCACAAGCTCAGAAAAAAGATTTTGATATGGGAGATTTAAAAGAATTCATTTCAAAAAATTTGGATGATAAATTTCAAAAAGCTCAACAGGAAATAGATGATAAAATCCAAAAGTCTCAACAGGAAATTATGCAGGAAATGAAGCAGAACCAAAATAAGGTGACCAAAAAAATATCAGATGTGGCGTCTGGCCTGGCAGATTTTATTGTTAAAGTTGATTCAAAAGTGGATGAATTTAAATCAGAAGTTAATGTTAAGATGAAAGATAATGACCACAAATTTTTTGATGTTGATGATAAGATGCAGAGAGTTGAGAACGAAATTGTTATGATGCAATTCAGGGCAATGGAATTCGCTATACGGCTTCGAGGTATTAGAGAAGAGAAGAGACAGGATCTGAGACAGGTTTGTGCTGAAGCCTTGGCTGTGATTTTAAAAATCAATCCTGATATGGTTTTTTACAAAATAGATAAAATTTACAGAGTGAATTCCTGGGTGGCCAGACAAAGACAACTGCCTAGAGATGTGGTCATATATTTTACAGACAGAGCAATAAGAAATGATATCCTGCAAAAATCTTTTCATACCTCTGTGCAAGTGGGAGGTTCGAAAATTACAGTTTACAAAGAGCTACCACCTAAAATGTTGAAATCCAGAAAAGACTTTGGCTTTCTTGTTAAAGAACTGCAAAATAACCAGATTCCGTTTTGCTGGGATGCTCCAACTGGTATAATTTTGAGATATAAGGGAGAGAGATACCGTTTGAATACTGTGGAGAAGGCGGAGCAATTTTATACTGATATCCTTAAAGAAAGAACACCATCCCCATGTACATCTACAGTTTTGGAGATTAAGGAGAGTGATCAGAAGCAACTTCAAGAACCGCAAGAACAATCTAAGCAGGAATCAGAGGAACTGAAGGGCGCTGAAGGAGGTTTCTTGGATGAGCCCTTGTTGGAATCTTCTCCAATTTTGGAGCCGGTCTGGATGGCTGAAGTTAAGGACCAGCGCATAACCCGAGCAAAATCTAAGCAACTTAAAGAAAAGTTTCAACAGGAAAGACAAGATAAAAAGGGAGCTAAGATTGTACAAGAGACTGGGGCCATGGGGAATGCAGGATCGAAGATTTCGAATGATATCCGATTATTCTGCTCTTTGCTCCAGAAAGATAATAATGATGATTAAATGCTTATCTTGGAATGTGAATGGGTTGAATGTAACACAGAAAAGGAAGAAAGTATTTGCATATTTGAAACAATTTAATAATGATATAATTTGTTTACAAGAAACGCATATTACAGTTCAAGATCAAAACTACTTGAAAAATTCCAAATTAGGAACACATTTTATATCTTCAACTAATCAAAAAAAGAATGGTGTGGTTATCTATGTAAATAAAAAATTAACAGCCAAACTTATAGAAGCAGATCAAGATGGTAGGTTTGTAGCAATTGAACTACTTTCAGCAAATAGTCAAATTCTTCTGATTGGAATTTATGCTCCCAATCAACAACAGGACCACTTCTACAAAATGCTACATACTAAAATACTACAATGGGATTATAGATCTATTTTAATTATGGGAGATTGGAATGGAGTAATTGATTCTAAATTAGATAAAAAGACTTTGGCGAAGTCAAGGATTAGACTACCACAGACTTTCTTTGATATAAAAGAAGACTTGGAAATAAAAGATATTTGGAGAATACACAATCCAAAAGAACTGGATTATACTTTCTTTTCTGATAGACATAGATCCTTCTCTAGGATTGATTTCATTTTGTTGTCAGATGATTTACTTGTCAGGACAAAAAGAACAAAGATTTTGCCAAGAACTCTGACTGACCATAGCCCAGTGTAGATAGAAATTGAGACAAGTAAGACTGAAAACTTGTTCAGACATGAAAAAAATATAATAGAACTTAAAAAGTATTTGAAAGAGTTTTTTGAAATGAATCTGAATAAAGGCACTCCAATGGAAATTGTGTGGGATGCAAGCAAAGCTTATATGAGAGGGGTGCTTATTTATATGAACTCTAAACATAGATTGATCCAACAAAAGAAAAGACTTGAATTGGAAGCAGAAATAAAGAATAAAGAACAGTTACTTATTAAAAATCCAACAGACGAAAGAATACGTGGTGTCATAAAACTTTTGAAAGACCAATTCCAAATGCTCATGGCGGAACAAGTTGCAACAAATTTACAATATGCGAAGCACAATACATTCTGTAATGCTAATAAACCGGGCAGGTGGTTGGCCTACACACTGAGGAAGAAACAGAGTATACGGACTATTGATAGTATTGATATTGGAGGGAAAGAAATTTTTCAACAGAAATTAATTAAAGAAGCTTTTCTTGACTACTACACTAAATTATATGCTAAAGAGGAGGTGCAGAATGGACTTATAGAAAAATATTTAGATAATAAAAGAGTTACAAAAATTTCTGAGCAACAAAAGGAAAGAATGAATTATCCTATAACAGAGGAGGAGATAATAACAGCAATTAAACAACTAAAAACAGCCAAAGCTCCTGGAACAGATGGTCTGACTGCAGTGTACTATAAAACTTTGCAGGCAGAAATGGTGGAACAACTCAGAGATTTATTTTGTAATATACAACAAGGGGGAAAAATACCCCCATCATGGACAACAGCTTATATTTCTTTGATACCAAAAGAGCAAGCAGGCCCTAAAAAACCGGAGAACTACAGACCAATATCTCTTCTGAATACGGATTACAAAATTTACGCAAAAGTATTAGCCAACAGATTGATGCCAGTAATTCAAAAGGTGATTCATGATGATCAAGCGGGATTTATTGAGGGTAGATATATGAAGGACAATGTAAGGCAAGTAATAGATTTATTGGAATATCTTGAGAAGAATAAACAGATCCCTGCAGTGCTGGTTTTCCTGGATGCAGAGAAGGCCTTTGATAGAGTGGATTGGAATTTTCTATTAAAGACTTTTAAAAAGATGGACTTTGGGGACCAATTTATACAGGCGGTTTCAGCAATTTATCAAGAGCAAAAGGCACAGATTATTATCAATGGAAGTTTGACAACAGAGTTTAAAATCGAAAAAGGAACAAGACAGGGATGTCCGTTGTCCCCACTTTTATTTATTTTAACATTAGAAGTCTTGTTAAATACAATACGGGACTCTAATATCTTGAAAGGTATAATGATAAGGCAAGAGGACTACAGAATAAAGGCATTCGCAGATGATCTGGTTGTTACCCTAACACATCCAACGGAATCAATAATCCAGATGAAGGACATTAGACAAGACTATGGTAAAGTTTCAGGTTTTAGACTGAACCAGAAAAAAACAAAGATGATAGTTAAAAACATGACTCAAGATCGTAAACATGAGCTTGAAAGAAGGGCAGGTTTTGAGATTGTACCAAAGGTAAAATATCTAGGAGTTCAGGTTGCAGAATCAAACACAAAATTGTTTCAAAATAACTATGAGGTGTTGTGGCGAGAGGTGCAGAAAGATATGGAGACTTGGAAAAAACTGCAGCTGTCTCTACTGGGAAGAATAGCAGCAATTAAGATGAATATTTTGCCAAGATTTCTTTTTTTGTTTCAAATGATTCCGGTGCTTAATAGTGATAAACAATTGAAATTGTGGCAAACTGGAGTGAATAAGTTTGTCTGGAACGAGAAAAAGCCGAGAGTGAAAATGAAAATTATGCAAGATGTTCCAGAAAGGGGAGGTCTTAAACTTCCAAACCTACAGTTATATTATGATGCAGCAGCTTTGACTTTAACAAGTGATTGGTTTGGAGGAAAAAAGACTGGAATATTGAACGCAGAAAGTTTTGATTTGGAATTTGGATGGCATGCATACCTATTTTATGACAACAAAGTGGATAAAGTATTTAAAAGCCATATACTTAGAGATTCTTTGCTGAGAGTTTGGAAGAAGCACCGACTCAAATGGGATTATAAAATACTGCTATGGCTGGATCTTGGTCATACTTTGTGGAATACAAATATAATGTCACTCAGGGGGTTTTTATACAAAGAGGTTCTTTTTACAGATGCGGGCAGATGGCAGCTGAAGACATTACAGACATTGTTGGCTGAAGGGATTAATTTAACTTGGTTACAATATAATCAATTGCAATTGACATGGAAAGAGGACCAAAAAACTGGTATTATGATGTATGAGGAAGAATTGGTCAGACATATAAAAGAGAAAGGTCCAATGCATATTAAAAGACTTTATAATGTTTTGTTAGAAAGGGATTCAGAAACTGAACTAGTTAAAGATTGTATGATTAAGTGGGCACAAAACTTTGAGGAACCAGTGATGTTGGAAACATGGGAAAAAATTTGGGTTCAGAATGTTAAATTTACACAGTCGCAGAATCTGAGGGAAAATTTTTATAAAATGTTTTATAGATGGCATTTAGACCCCCAAAAATTGTCGTGTATGTACCCTAATGTGCAGCCTAAATGTTGGAGATGTGATTGCTTAGATGCTACATATTATCATGTTTGGTGGACCTGTAAGAAAGTCAAGGCTTTTTGGATAAAAATTTGGTGGGTCATGCAGAATGTCTTGAAGAAAAAAAATTCAATTTTCTCCACAATTGTTTTTATTGGGTATAGTTAAGGGTTTTACATTGGGTGAAACAAAATTGATATTGTATATGATAACAGTAGCAAGATTGTTGATAGGTAAATACTGGAAAAACGATTGAGGAATGGACTTTGAAGATGGCCAGTTTTGCAGAGATGGCGAAGATTTCAGCATATCTAAAAGATTGTTCACAAGAGACTTATGAATGGGAATGGAAGAAGTGGATAGATTATGTTCAGAACAAATATCAAACTAGGAAGTATCAAATAGCTTTTATTTGAAAATGTTATATTAAGATAGAAATATTTTAAGGTAATGAAGACAAAAAAATTATTCGAAAAAGTTATATTAAGATAGAAATATGTTAATGTAATGAAGATCAAAATTTATAAGGGGGAGGGAGGGGTTCAAGTTTTATATACAAAGGTGGGTTTTTCCTTTTACTTGATATGAGTATACTGTGTGGAAGTCTGGGGGGAGGGGAGGGTTAGGGTGGGTTAGGGAGGTTGGGAAGTCTGGGGTGGGTTGAGGGGGGGGGAAAGGGGCAAAAATGTAATTGTAAAACTTTTGCAATAAAAAAAAAAGTCTTGCCAAGAAAACTGCAGGGACATGCAGTTGTCAGGAATCAAAAACTTACTTGAAGGCAGGTGCACACACACAATCCTTATACAAGATATCATTTCAATAGCATTCCTTTTATTCTGAGTTAGCAATTGTCCCAATGGTCCTCTTGCCCAAAGTCTCAGATGACCTGCTTAATGCTCATTGGAGGACATCTGTGCATCCGTCTGATCCAAGTGAGCCTGCAGGAAGCAAGCATTTTTCTGTGTGAAGTGGCATAAACCCTCTTTTGCTCAGCTATTCTGATCAGCACACAGGAGAAGCCTGCCGGCAGGCAGGAACCTTGGGGCTCTGAGGCAACTTCTCTTTTGACTGCAAGAGAGAACAGAGCCTCATCCATCCTCATCCAACGTCAAGGAAGGTATTTCCAGTCTGATCTCCCTTTCGGGAACTTC
The DNA here is from genome assembly GCA_022577455.1 of Arizona elegans. Classification (NCBI taxonomy): domain Eukaryota; kingdom Metazoa; phylum Chordata; class Lepidosauria; order Squamata; family Colubridae; genus Arizona; species Arizona elegans. The sequence continues at coordinate 205,112,619 of JAKOOJ010000001.1, read as the reverse complement.
TTGCACTTCCCACCACACAGATCCCTCACTTAGCAACATAAATTGTGGTCATAAGTCGAAGACTACCTGTAGTCACATTGTCAAAGAAAGAAATAAGATTCTTTGGCACAAACCAGTTTTTTACAAATTCATGTTAGTTTTTGGTGATCACCTTCTGTGATTTTAAGTGTTTGCAAGCATTGCTTGGATTTGTTTGTTTGTTTGTTTTTCTAGGATCTTCTTATTGATGTCAAGCTGATTAGTTTGTGATTTTCCCGGGCCTGGTTTTTTTCCTCCTTTTTAAATATTGGAATACACTGACTCTCTTTCTGTCATTTGGCACTTCTTTTATTATTTGGAATTTCTCAAAGATTTCAGTCAGCGGCTCTGAAATGGCACCTTCCTGTTGCTTTAACACCCTGGGATGTAATCCATCTGGTCCAAGAGTCTTTTATTCATTCAGGGCAACCAGATGTTCTTTCATCTATTTTGATCTACATTTCTCTTCTGCTCCTCACAGTGACACTTCTGACAAGTTGGACTGCTTTTTACTTTTGTGAGCAGACAGACACAAGGAAAGAATTAAGCAGTTCAGCCTTCTCCCTATTGCCCGTCAGCATCATGTCATCTTCTTCAATCAGCAGGCCAATTGTTTCCTTGGCTTTCTTCTTGTTCCAAATACAGCCCCCAAACCCTTTTTTCCCCTTATTTTTCCCATTCTTTGTGAGATGCAACCCATATCTTGCCAGAAGCTCTTCTTGTAGATAAAGATTGTGGTCCAGGAGTCCAAAGTTTTCTCAATGATGTCATCCCTTGAGCCAATGGTTTCCTCCCTCCCCAGAATCCCCTTTCTTCTTTAGACCATGGCCATCAATGCGAAGTATGGATGAAAACATCATCTGTACTTTAAGATAAATCTAATTGCCTTCAGTGTCAGAAATACAATACATTTAGAAACAAATGAAGTTTTCAAAGCTTTGAAATAATTGCAGTAACTGTGCCCATAGTGATACATATTCAATCTTATTTTCATTCAAATAAAAGAGATCTCAAAATATGCCCATTGATACAACTAAAAATAAAAAAATAACCCTGTTCCATACTCAATCAATTATGGTCACCGCCCATTAAAAAAAGAGAAATTCTGAGATAAAAATTTCAATATTTTGTTAAGGAGATGTGTGGTTAGGAAATATGGAATATAAATAAATAAATGCATAAATATTTATATAATTCATAGAGAGAACCTTGGAATCTCAGCATTCATTTTTTTTAAAAATTCTGAAGTACCTGAGTATTTATACACCCTTCTTAAAATATAGAGATTATCTTCCTTTTTCACATTTTTGTTCTATCTATATTTTCAATTTATTAATATGACATAACTTGAAATATTCACTATGACAAAAGTATTTTCCAAGGAATAATTATTTCCAAATATTTAAGAAAGATAATGCAAAATTGTGTAGCCTGGTGGTGCAATGGACTAAACTACTGTTAAAAGTAGTATTTAGCTGCCAGCTGCCTGCAATTACTGCGAGTTCAATTCTCACCAGGCTCAAGGTTGACTCAGCCTTCCATCCTTCCGAGGTAGGTAAATGAGGACCCGGATTGTGGGGGCAATAAGCTGACTTTGTATAAAATAGAACACCACTTAGGGGGTGCAAAAAGCCCTACTAAGCAGGTATATATAAAAGTATGAAGGCTATTGCTTAAAAGCATTGTAAGCCGCCCTGAGTTTCCGGAGAAGGGCGGCATATAAATTAAAATATAAAAAATATAAAAAATTTTAAAAAGTGCTAGGATTGATCATAAATCACTTTTTCAGTGCTGTTGTAACTTTAAATAATCACTAAAAGAACAGTTGTAAATTGATGATTATCTCTATCTGGAGTGACACTATATAATCTAATAAATTGAATCAAAGATAAAACCAAATTAACTATAAGGGGCAATAACATACATCCTTGACAAGACTTATAATGCATTTTGGATGTGGAGGGAAGCAATAATCTCATTTGTAATGATTTGTGCAGAAGGCCTTGAAGAATGCCTTTTAATTCAATACATTTAATGTAATTTTAATTTGTAGCATATCAGAGGTTTTTTTTTTTCTGCATCCAGCACAGATACTACTGTGATTGCAAGATAACAAAATTGAATTGTTAGAATATTGTCCAATCGGCTAATTATGATCAGAAGCTTGGCATCCTTTCACAACACCAGATGGTGCAACCTACATGCTAAAATTGCAGTGAAAATTTTGCTTCCACACTTCACAAGAAAATTAGGTGATAGCTCACACAATTTACTCACTAATGATAACCGTTATGCGTGCCTCACACAATGATAAGAGGAAGGCCCTTTTCCAAAAGACGTATTAAAAAGCTCTAATGATATATATAATAATAATTCTTTGTATTTTATACCATTCCATAGGAAATATACTGGCTCAGAGAACTTCCCAGATTTTATAGAATTTGTAATATCAAAGATTAAATTAATGTATGCCACATTAAATGTGTAGCTAATTTTTTTTGAAACAGTGTAAGGAATTGCTGGAATGTCTTTATTTATCAATCAAGCAGGTCATCTACAGTATCAAAAGGGCAAAAACAAAATAAAAACATAATACAGTAAAGAATTCATTTAAAACACTTTCAGTCTGACTGCAGCTGTCTCCATATTTGTACGGCAGAGATATATAAAAATTGAAAGTTGCAATTACATCTTTATTCTGTATCTATAGACTCTTATTATAGTTGTTATGTAACATGTTCCAGTTATTTCAATCACAAAACCAATGTTTATAGAATGTACATTTAATCCATTTTAATGAATACTCCATGTTAGAAACATTAATGTTTATTTTATTTATTAGATTTTTAATCTCTGCTGGGATATTTGGATCAGAAAAAGGCAGTCTATATTACATACCTAATGCCCCAAACCAGAGGTGGGTTTCAGCAGGTTCTGACCAGTTCTGGAGAACTGGTAGCGGAAATTTTGAGTAGTTCGGAGAACCGGTAGTAAAAATTCTGAGTGGCCCCATCCCATCTATTCTCTGCCTCCCAAGTCCCAGCTGTAAGGAGGAAATGGGGATTTTGCAGTAACCTTCCCCTGAAGTGGGGAGGGAATGGAGATCCTTCCCCTGTCACGCCCACCAAGCCACACCCACAGAACCGTTAGTAAAAAAATTTGAAACCCACCACTGCCCCAAACCCTATTTTAATGGTCTGGGCTATTAGAGAATAGCAGTTCAAAGTCACTCAACTTTGATGCTTAAGAGAGGAGGGGAACTCAGTCTCCCTCCTTGGAACTCATCACCTTAACCACTATACCAAACTGCCTTTCACATTTAGCATTATAGCATATTAAAAGGAACTCTACAATTCTACAGAGTGCATAGATCTCATTGGCTTTCTTGCTGTTGAATTCAAATTTTCCTTCCCAAATTGTTAGAGCAAGATTTTTTTCATCCTCTTCCATGAAAAAGATGCTCTAGTTCTACCAGCTTTATGAGCTTTAAACATGTCCTGTTAATGGTTTGCTTATTTGAAAAAAACAACAACCTTTTTGTTGATCAACAAACTATATTCTTCTAATTGTAATGTATTAAGATACCATTAGCAGCTGCTTGAGCCCCGCTTTGCCACAGCATGAGATTATAATGGAACCAATCAAATGCTTCTTGATCTGATAAACAATGGATTGCAATGATGGAAAGTAATCCAAAGACATGTATCAGGTAATTTAAAAAAAAAAAAACCTATGTTTTGTTTGAATCACATACAATTTCCTTCATATGTCCATTAAAATTAAATTAAATGTTTATTTTCAGGAGTTTGATTTAAAAATATTGCTATAATCAATTCAAATGTCTAATAAGAAATAAAAATAAAAAACAATTCTTAGCATTACATGATTTGCAAGTAAAATAAAAAAAAAGAACAGCTAAATAACCATATAGAATATCTGACTGTCAGCGTTTTTAACGTCAAACATTCAGTATATTGGTTATAACTTTTGGACATTTCTTAATTAATATAGCAACCCTTTTTGACTGGGCACAATATATCTGACCAATCAAATTCCAATCTAATATCTTTGGTCAAGAAAAATATCTGTTTGTTGTCAGGTTTCAATATATTCAGTTTATTAAAAAAAAAACACTATTCTTCTCTTGGATATGAACTCAGGCTTTTAAAATTCTATGGTACAAATTATGATTTCTTCATGAAGGCACACTTATTTAATAAAGACCCTGCATAATTCTGGGTCACAGCTGAAAAAATAAATAATAATCATATTCAAAGCACCGAAGCACATTCTCATTCACCCAGATTAAACATTCAAAAAAGCAGAACAAATAAAGTAAATATTAATAAAATGAGCAAAATAAAATCAAAAAGAATAAAATGAGAATAAAAAGAAGTTGAAAATTAAAATAATGAACTGTCTACAGAGAAACCTAAAGGAAGTGGAAACATTTTGCATAAAGAAAAAAGAGTAAAGAAAACCTGAGAAAGAAATCAAATCTAGCATGAATAAATCAGAATAAAAAGAAGGGGGGATGGGACAAAAGAGGAGGCAAATACCACCTTTACTCAAAGGACTCCAAGCAGAGATGTGGCAACATCACAGAGTTAATTTCACATTCCCTGCTAAACTGAAAACATAATGCACATGAACATTATCTTTACAAAAATTATTAATTTAAATTATATCCCATCTTTATTGTTTTTAATAAACAACTCAAGGTGATGAACATACATAATATTCCTTTCTTCTTCTATTTTCTCCATAACAATAACCCTGTTGAGGTGGGTAGGGCTGAGACAGTGACTGGCCCAAGGTCTCTCAGCTGGCTTTCATGCCTGAGGCAGGACTAAAACACAGTGTCCTGCTGAATGGCCCAAAGTCATCGAGATGGCTTTCTAGGTGGAACTAGAACTCACAATCTCCTGCTGATTGGTCAAAAGTCAGACAGATGGCTTTCATGCCTGAGGAGGAACTAGAACTCACAATCTCCTACTTTCTAGCTTGCTGCTGTACTACTAGACCAGTGGTGGCGAACCTTTTACTCACCGAGTGCTGAACAGGTATGCGCTTCATGCGCTTCGCACACACACGTGCTATCCATGTTAACATGTGGCTCCTCCCCCGTGTGCTGCGCGCACAACCGCACCATCTGCACATGCACACAGTTTTTGCACGGCTCCCCGTGCACTGCGCTTGCAATCGCACCATCTGCGCATGCCTGCGGTTATCGCACACAATGCATGCATGAATGCCATCTATGCATGTGCACACAAGTACTCTCACGTGCATGTGCAAACATGCTTGCATGCACAGGAGAGCTCCGAAGACCAGCTGGGTCCCCTGAATTGCACACATGTGCACCGGAAGCCCAAACACCACCTAGGGCACGTGTGCATGCGCAGCTGCAGGTGAGTTGGGCGACAGCTCGCGTGCCTGGAAAGATGGCTCTGCGTGCCACCTCTTTGTTTTTTACTGTTTACTGCTTGGTTGATTGTCTAAGTTGGTACTTCTTTGATTGACATATTCCTCACTTCTTAATTGTTAGTCAAATATTAATCTTATTGTTAATCTTTTACACTTCAGTCCAAGCCAGAGGAAATTGGCTTCCAATGTCTTAGATGACCTTCTACCTCTTCAATACTCTATCTCTTTCTATTTAGATTATATTTTAGGCACACTTATTACAGCTCCATCACTTATTCTAATCTGCCGTATTTCAAAACCATATGGATGAATGGATGTGTACAGTTAGCAATTCAAAGGTAAGACATCAGCAAATATTTTTTAACTGATGAAAGCCTCTTGCTGCTGTTTCATTTCACAGTGCTGCTTTTTACACATTGTATTCTTTCTGGGAGAAAGAAAATCCTATCAAGCAAATTCAATCAATAACAATGTTCTATATCTGTCAGAAAGAGAGCTAAAGATAGTACATCAATGGAATATGTTCACACCATTCTTCAAGATTCACTATTGATGAATTTCAAAGTTCTTTGCTTGGATCAGTTGGCAGAAGTATATCTCCAATATAAAAGAAGTTTTCTAATAAATCAGTTCCCAGATCCCTAAAGAGACCTTCAAAACTTATATTTGTCGTCCCCAAGTTTGAATTCCAAATTGCCTTTTTTTGTATCCAAATTAGAATTTATTCATTTTAATTAAATACCATTCCTTTTTCTTTTAATGTTTTTGCAGAGGATTTGTCCTATCAGCTTGTCACAGTTTTCAATTAATCCTTTTTCTTACAATATTAATAATGTAAGTGTGTTTATTGATAAAACAGTGCAAGATCAATACAGGAAAAGTATCGAAGTTCTTTTTGTGAAGGGTTTTAATACTGTGTATTAAGAAACCTCGGTGGAGAAAACTAAGCTGATGTAATTTTGAAAGTTTGAAAATCAAAGTTATCGATTTATTTAATAATGTTTAAGAGACTGTTCATGCTTTACTAAAGTATCAGCCCCAAAGAATCTTGATCTTAGTTTATCAATAAGAACAATTCAATAAAGATTCCTAATGTTTTTATCAAAGCATATGGCTGCATTAGTAGTAAAGAAGAGCAAAAATTGCAGATGAAAGAAATGTCAAGCGTGCATGCTTGAAATCTGGAATTATTTTTAAAATGAAAGTCAGAAGGGCACTACAAAAACATGAATGATCACCCAACTCCAATGCACTCTGGATAATAGAATAATGTAGAGGGAGAACTTTCTAGACCACTTTGTTTTTAATGTTTTTAATGTTGTATTTCAAGAACTATGGTGATTTGCAAAAGAAGTTTTCTAATTTGCACCTTTCTTTTTGGGGTCAAATTCTATCACACTCTTAGAGCAATTCAGATCCAGAGAGTCTTGTTCAAGTAGTAAGACTGCCAAGGGATTCCGATTGAGCAGGCTAGATAATTAACAAATAAATAAAACAGCCCTGTACTTTTTTTAAAAAAAAAAAAATTCCCTGTGCGATTGCAACATTTTTAGAGCCAGCTGGACAAAGAGATGGAGAGGGAGCTGCACAGGGAAAGGAGGACCCTATGTTACATGTTTCTGAACCCATCAATCAGTAAAAGAGAATGATTTAATTTATATTTAATAATGAATCTTAATTTCGATGGCACTGACTGCAATTTGTTGTGTTATGGTATATTATTTCCTATATTTAAGCAATATATACCATGTCTAGTTGAATTTTATAAACTAGCAGCACCCACTTATTTATTCATTTATTCATTTTTTTTTAAATCCAGCCTTTATTACTTTATAAGTAACTTAAGGCAGCAAACATACCTAATACTCCTGTTTTCCCCACAACAACCACCTTGTAAGGTGGATTGGGCTGAGAGCAGATGACTGGCCCAAGGTCACCCAGCTGGTTTTCACACCTCAGGTGGTACTAGAATTCACGGTCTCCTGGTTTCCAGGCCAGCACCTTAACCACTACACCAAACTGATAAGCATACAAACTTGTAAACCTATAGGGGGAAATTAATTGAACTTAATAATTCTACGCTTTTTCTTTCGAAATGTTTCTCAACAAATTTCTTTTCTGCAAGTACTAAGGTCACTTTTCTTTGGACAATTATTAGTATCTGGTTCTGCGATCGTGCTTAGTGTGTGATGAGCAGCGTTCCTTTTGTTACTTCTGTCTGTTCCAATTCTTGTCCACTGCTTCGAGTATGTCTCTGTAGATCAGCCTTTCTCAGCCTTTCCACCTAGGAGAGATCCTTGACATAATTTTCAGATCTCTTGCATAAAAACTGCAAACGTATGAAAAGCTTCCCAATAAAATTCACTTTTAACCTACACAATCCACATTTCCTAACATTTACAACACCAAACCAACAGGCCTGCTGTCTCTTGTGTTTTCATTTTAAGTAATGAAACTAAAAAATTCCTACACTGTCAGTGCTAGTATTGTGCGCTGAGCAAACTTGAACCTAAGATAAACTGTGGTTCTTTTTCAGCCACAATCTCTGGTGCAACCCCAGCTGAGAAAGGCAACTGTAGATAATAAACATTAAAATGACATACACACACAGATATATGTACGTGTGTGTGTGTGTGTGTGTGTGTGTGTGTGTGTTTCTTCTAGCCAGGTTTTCCTTACGTAGCCAAGGTTTTTTTGTAGCTCCAGCTCAGTAGAATCACATCTACTCGGTTCTGGGCTTTTTTCCTTTCTAACAGCTAGCAAGCTCTAACTGCTAGGTGGGAGACTTAAATAGATCCATTTCTAGATCGTTTGCTGTCATCAGTAGGCCACACCCATATCTTATGTATCCTCCCTGTAAAGGTACAGTATCAATTTTCTTACTTCTTCGTAGGGTTTATGTGTGTTTTTCTTTTAGCCAGTGTTTTTCTTCTACACAGTAGATATAGATATTCTAGAGATACAGATAATTTTCTTCTCCCTCTTTCATTTTTCCAGACCTGCATACATCTACCCAATTTACTAGCCCATGTAAGTATCTTGAAACCTTTGTTCAGTGTTTATAAATTGAATAGGTTTTTTTTCAAGCCATTATTGTTTATATTTTGCCGATAAAATGTTACTTTTAATTCTTGAGGGTTACTAACAGAATATATTCCATCTATGTCCCACAGTCTTCTCAGATCTTCATAAGATGTCTTGTCTCTGCAGTAGGCACCATTCACAGCAACTTTATTTCACTGAACAAAGCTTTTATTTTGGCCTTTTTAATGCAGTTCTCCATATTCACATTCCTACATCTTTCCAATGACATTTTTTTAAAAAAAATAAAGTAAAATTTGGATGGCTAATCTATAGTTTCCCATCTGCAAGTGCACCAATTAGTGGCTTTGCCTCTTTCTGTATACATACAGTGTTTCATCTTCAGTTCTTTTATAATGTAGGTTTCTTAATCCATTTCTCAGTGCAGCTTCAGTTCTTATTACTGTCATGCATGAATTCTCAGCTACATTTCCACTATACTGGGTGGTTAATCTCAAAAAAGGGTCTTTAGTCAATCACATAATTTAAAATGTTGAAAGTATTTTTTTCATACTAATTGTTACTATCTGTAGTCATTGCATTGTCAAATGTCATTCATTACAGCTGCATTCCATCTGGCTGCTCTTTACATGCTCTTGTGTCTGACCTTTCTTAATGCTTCATCTTTTTGCCAATCATCCCTCATTTTATTAATATGGTATCTACATTGTGTTCTGCGATAGTTGATGCAATTTTTTTTTTTGAGGAGACAATCACAACTTTGCAGAACTCTACAAGAGTCTGTTGAATTGGTAATTACTATGCAGGTTTTCAGGTATGTCCTGATCTTCAGAGGCATCTGGAGAAATATGATAGGCTGTCAAACAAAGAAAGAGGAAGCACCTGTGAAGCCTGTCATTTTTTTCCTCCAAATAGGGTGTTCTTAAAAATCTAAAATGCTCGTTACTCAGAAAAGTTCTACTAAGTCAAATAGGAATTTTCAATGAACCGCTACAATTCATATACTGCTGAAATTAGAGCAATATCTAATGCATTTCCACAGACTGTAGTTCTAATATTATATAACTATTATTGTGGTTTTTATTATAAAAGTGGAGGAACAATATGAAGAGATGCATTTAATATTGCTCTAATTTTTTTTTTTAAAAAAGTATGTTGCTTTGTATAACTAAAGGTATGATTCATATCTTCGGTTGAACATGCTAAGATTAGGAATGGGTCTATGGACAGGATCCTACTCTCTCCATAAGTGGAAAGGTCCGAAATGGTCTTCAGCATGATTACTGCACATATTGACTCAATTACATGGATAATGCTGGAAGACCAACCAATCTGTTCTGAGCTTCTCTACTAATTCCAAGCCATTGACTTTCAGTGGCTAACTGACTACTTACCGGAGAGGCATAATTTTGAAAAAAGAATACCTATGGCTTTTGCTTGGTGCTACTTTACTTAATTTGCTACTTAATCAAACTGGTTTAAGAAGAGGTAGGGCCAGAATGAAAGCAGCTTGGCTAAAGGGTGAGAATCTCTATTGTAATTGTTCCTCATTCTACCATCAATCGCCTGGAACCAGAGACAATGCAGGTCAAGGCTGCAAACTTCCAGCATGATTTAGGCTTCTGGTTCTACTCTTCCAGCATAGAAAGAAGCCATAATGCAAAAGCACCATGATGCTAATGCAGAAGTGGGTTTCAGCATGTTTTGACCAGTTCTGGAGAACCGGTAGCGGAAATTTTGAGTAGTTCAGAGAACCAGTAAATACCACCTCTGACTGGCTCCACCCCCATCTATCTTCTGTCTCCCGAATCCCAGCTGATTGCGAGGAAATGGGGATTTTGCAGTAATCTTCCCCTGGAGTGGGGACGGAATGAATATTTTACAGTATCCGTCCCCTGCCATGCCAAAGCCACACCCACTAAGCCATGCCACACCCACCAAGCCACACCACAGAACCGGTAGTAAAAATTTTTGAAACTCACCATTGTGCTAATGCAGTGTGTAAGCAGGATCTCAACAGCCAAAATAAGAAAGCAAATACCCATCCCAAACATTGTGATCTCTTCCAGATATTAAAACAGAAAAAAGAATGTGATATTAGGAACAGCTACCTTTTTTCTCCATTGGTCCATGCTGACCATCCAGAAAAAGCAGAACTACAGGCAGCCCTTGACTTGCAGCCTCAATTTAACCCAAAATTTATGTTGCTTAGTGAGACAGGTAAGTGAATTTTGCCCCATTTTACGACCTTTCTTGCCACAGTTGTTAGACGAATCACTGCAGTTGTTAAGTTATAGTAACACGGTGGTTGTCAAGTGAATCTGGCTTCCCCATTGACTTGCTTGTCAAAGGGCCACAAAAGGTGGTCACATGATCCTGAGATACTGCAGCTGTCATATATATGTCAGTTGCCAAGCATCCAAATTTTGATCACATGACCACAGGGATGTGGCAATGATTGTACATTTAAAAAACAGTTATAAGTCACTTTTTCCAGTGCCATTGTAACTTTGAACAGTTACTAAATGACCTGTTGTACGTCAAGGACTATCTATAGAATATCTGAACCTAAAGTTTTTAGGCTACATTTCAGGCCACCCTGGATCTATATGGACAATGAGTATATCTGCCCCCTTTGGGCCTATTATTAAAGCATGTGTAATTTGGTAAATTCTATCAATAAAACATCACAACATTGGGTCAGGAGATCCATTGATTGGGACTGCCACTAGGAGATATATACAAATGATGTGGCGGAACTGCTCCTAAGGCTGATAAGATGATGAGGTTGCAAAACTCCAGATCACTTTGAGGCTAGTAGGCTAGGTTTTACTACAAAAAGTATGTTGCAAGGTTTGGCTGGGTCACCGTGGTCATGGTACAAATTTCCCAACAAGCAGACATGGATAGGCTGTTTGGACAGCAGAAGGATAGCCAAAGTGGACAGTATGAATCTGGAACCCACATTTTGTAAGTCACCCAGAGTCCACTTCAACAGAGAGATGGGCAGCATATAAGTGTGATGATAGAAGATAGATAGATAAATAGGTAGGTAGGTAGGTAGGTAGGTAGGTAGATAGATAGATGCAAAGATAGACAGACAGACAGACAGACAGACAGATAGATAGATAGATGAGAGATGAAAGAAGATAGATGAGAGAGAGAGAGAGAGAGAGATCCTATGTTCCATTAAACTGCATGGAAAATTGTAACAACTAAAGTCATTCCTAGAGTATTCCTAACAAACTAATCACTTCTCAGACTTTTTCCAAATACAGTACAATGTTATTCCTGGCCCCATAGTTAATGCTATCCATGTAAAGATCTTGACTGCCTACAATTATTGACAAGATTACTGACAAACAAGGGCAGTTTTGCACAGTTTTAGCAACCTTCAATTACAAAACAAAATAATGGCATTGCAGCAAGCACAATTTCAACATAATTAAAACCCTGCATCAGTTTAGTTTTCATAGAGACGGTAAAATTATCCAAATTGTACATATTTTGTAAAAGGAGAACAATCTTTTAAGAACATCTTTTAAAGGGTAACTACAATGTTGCATGAACATGAATACCCAACACACATGACAGTGATTTAATTTCCATTTGTCTTACAGAGGTTGCTTTTAAATGATATTCTCCAGTTTAATATTAGAAAGACTGCAAATTCAGGACAATAGCATCCTTAGGAACTAACCATTCTTTATTTTATTGATTAAATAATTATTAAATACTATGAACATAATCATATTGAGTTTGGCTTTAATGAACATATGCAGTGCTTAAAAGAAGTTTAAGATTCTTTCTTCCTTTCTCTCTAGGAAATTTTGTTCTTCACTGTGTTTAGAAGGGAACTAAATATTTTCTATAAATGAGAAAGCCTACTTAATTGCCATAATATTAAAGCCTTCCAGTTCACAATGCTCCAAAATAAATACAATATAGAGATCCAACTGACACTAAAGTAAGTTGTACACACAGAGCAAGAAAGGACATTTCAGGCCCTTGCCACCTGACAAAATATGTAAGTGCCCATGTCAAACTCTTGCTTTTTTGACACCACTCAGTAGGTGAGGCCTCATTCTTCCTGATACCCAGTGCAAAGTAGCAGCTGCTAAGAGACCAAACTATAAATCAATCTTTGCAGATTGAATCTTGCCCCAGGCACCATTGCTCCAAGTGGCTTTCAACACTCATTGCCTCTCTCCAGAAATAGTATTGGATCGGCAGTACAAAGAGGATGAAGAGGAAGGAAGGAAGGAGAGAGGAGAGCAGAGCAGAGCAGAGAGCAGAGGAGAGGGAGCAGGAGGAATAATGGCCTAGCTTAAGGGTTGTCATAAAAATTAAAATTTGCAAGGTCCACGGTGTGGCACATAAATAATAAGCCAGATTAATGCCCCAGAGTCAGATATAATACATATAAATATGCTAGTCTACACATAAAAGATGAAGAACATTTGCAGCCTTTGAGAAACCTTCTTTCTGTGGCTCATGTCATAACACTTCACAATCCAATTTTCTTCAGTCTCGATTCTTTCTAATGATTTTAGTCTTTATCTTCCTGCCGGTATTGTCCATGATCAGAAATGATAGATATTGCAGGCAAAAACATTGGGAGAGATCTAGGCTGAGTGGAGCTACTGGAAGCACTATACAGAAATTTTAAATTCATTCCTCCCATTTTCCTTCAATGCAGGGAAAGTTAAATATTTCAAGCATATATATGCATGCTTAATGAAAAGAAAATGATTCACTACCTAAGATGAAATTGAATCAGGGCTATTAAGCAGGTAACTGACACAGAAAAATGCCGACTCAAATGATCAATGGATCAAGGCTGTTTGACTGCTTTTCAATCAGCATTCATAAGCATGCCAATGCACCTGCATAAGGTAACACATGTGCGACTGAAATAGCCACTTGTACGCAAGCAAATGTTTTCTACATCTGGCTGTCCTGTGGAAAAATAAATCGATAAAAGTACAAGCAGTATGCAAATGCATGTAGATAATAGGTATCACTTCGGTGGGAAGGTAACAATGCTCCGTGACATCATGCTCAGTGCCTTCCGCCGTGCCCTTAAAACCTTCCTTTTCCAACAAGCCAGGCTGGCCTAATTCTTTTTAAGTGTTTTTAATTGTTTTGTTTATCGTTTTAATTAATGGGGCCAAATTTATATATATTTTTAACTGTATTTTAATATTTGTATTTGATGTTTTTACTTGGCTGTTCACTGCCCTGAGTCCTCAGGGAGAAGAGCGGTATACAAATTCAAAATAAAATAAAATAAAAAATAAAAAGCTGGCTACATGACTGCGGAAATGTCTTCGCACAGCACTGGCTCAATGGCCTTGAAACAGGTATGAGCACTACCCCTTAGAGTCAGCAATGACTAGTGGAGTAAAATCCACAAGTTACTTTTTCACTCAGTGGATTGAAGACCTGATTGTACTTGCGTGTAGCACAGACATAGACTTTGTATGGATAAGCATAAGGAAATATGGGACTCATTTATACAAAATACAGGTTAAAAATATGATAGTTATATAAGGATATTATAAATATATATGCACTTGAATAATATCAGCATTAGGTACTGTAATTATATATATTCAGTAGAATTGTAACTATTTACTGTTAATATGATTTATCGTACTATGTGTTTTTTCTGTGTCGTATTTCTTTCACTTTTTTCTTAAAGCACCTTTTTCTTATTAACTTAAAAGCAATAAACATTAATTTAAACTTTATTGTATAGCACATTTGAGTGCTGCTGTTGTTCTTTCAACATATAAAATATGGTTTACATTGGTTCTTCTGTTTCAGGCCATGGATGATTTATTTTTATATAGTAGCAATTTACTCTGTACAAAGAGTGCACACAGCAGAAGTGAAGAATTCTGCTCCCCAAGAATTCTGAGATTTGAAAATAAGTTTTTTTAAAAAAGGAAAAAGTGGATGGACCTGGAACTTTATTCACATTTGATCATTTTGTGCAAATAATAGTTCTTTTCCTCTGTACCTTTGTTTTGCTACATGTTTGTCTTATATTTTCTTTGAAAGCCCAGTCCTATCTAGAAGAGTCAAAATTGTAGAAGACATGTAAAGTGAGAATGGCCAGTTCTTCCCAGACACTTCAAAAGCATTACCTTCTCTCTCTCCCTCCCTCCCTCCCTCCCTCCCTCCATCTCTCTCTCTCTCTCTCTCTCTCTCTTTCTTTCTTTTTCTTCCCATATTCATGGAATTAAGTGGATGAACGCTGCTTGGGATAATCAACTGATTTTAATCAATCTAGTAACTTCTAACCAAGGAAAAAACATTTCCTGAACAATTAAGACAGAAATTAACCTGTTTTCCTTGCCAGCCCCCCAAACATATCTAGTTTTTCTACTTTTCTACTTCTTTACTGAACAATATCATTTAGGAAAAGTTCCAGTCAATTCTCTTCACAAGCAATCTAGATACTGTGTAAGTACAAATATTTCTTTAAAAACTTATTTCAAGTCTTCTAAGATAGTAAAGTTTTCCTGGAAATAAACACTAAGAATTAGCAATGCTAATCGTAATCTAAAGATAAAACATTAAAAATTGGTTCATTCACTACAAGGGAAAAAAATACATGCTGGCATAGATTCTACAGATCAAAAGAAATAATTTCAAACCAGTTCAAACATTGTAGATATGATGTATAAAATAGGTGAAAGCTTGACTTAAAAAAAAAATTAAGTAGCATATGCGAGTAGCCTTGGTGGCGCAGTGGACTAAACTACTGCTGTTAAAGTAGTACCTAGCTGGGGTAAGTAGAACCCACTTCTGAACTGAGTGTTATTTTCTTTTGTCATATTAGATGTAAATTAGGAGCTGGTAGCTCAGCTATGCAATACTGGAATTCCATTGAACCAAGGAGCAGCTTACTTCAACATAAAGATCCTAATAATGGCACCTTTCTGAATCTATCCCTGCAAGACACATGATGGTGTAAGACTACATAATTGTACATAATTGAGTAGCACTAGCAAGGGAACTACAGTAGTCCTTCAGCAAAAGAGGTATTGGTGATCAGTTTCTTGGATCTTGTCATAGTCATACCTTTCTACTTGCACAATTGTACACAGTGTACACTTCTGTCATGGCAGCACGACAGAACGCAATTAACATTGCTAGTTTCTGGGCAAGATCTGTTTAATTTGTACATATTTTAATTTTGTATTTTATGTTCTAAATATTATGTCCTATAATATGCCTTATTTTAATTGTGATGCTTCTGACACGAATAAACAAAGAAACTTGCACAAATTACTTGATTGTTAAGATAATATGTAAGACTCTGTTTCTAAAATAAGTATCTGCATCTCCATAAAGGAAACCTTTATGTTATTTTTTCCCTCTCTATTCATTCTCTACAATTCCTTCATGTAGCTCAAGAGCACCTCCTCCATTCAAGAGAATAAATTCAAGGGAAAGACTTGGAATAACATAGTAAATTTAGCAGATGAAGTTCTTTAAAGGCAATAGGGACTGAAGGGCAGAGGCAGAGAGTTAATGGGTATGAGGGGAGATCAAGATTTTTAAATAATTTTCTTTATTGAAAAAAATGTGGGTTTAGAATAACAGAGTTGTAAGGGACCTTGGAGGTCTTCTAGTCCAACCTCCTGCTCAAGCAGGAGACCCTATTCCAGGCAACCACATTCCAGACAAGTGGCTGACAAGTCTCTTTTTAAAAGCCCCCAGTGATGGAGCACTCACGACTTCTGAAGGCAAGCCGTTCTACTGATTCATTGTTGTAATCATTAGGAAATTTCTTAATTCAAGGTTGCTTCTCTCCTTGATTAGTTTCCATCCATTGTTTCTGTCTTGCCTTCTGGCACTTTGGAAAATAGGTTGAGCCCTCTGGGAGGGCTCAAATATTGGAGCACTGTTATCACTGTTCTGATATCAGTGTTCCAATAGTTGGAATACGGAGAACACGGAGATGAATTAAGCAAGGGAAATGGTTTTCGGAAGCTCCTCCTGAAGCTGCTGTTTTTGAATGCAGGGTTTGGGTTCCCAAAGCTTGGCAAGATCCAGCAGAGGTTTGTTGGCGGTTCAGGACAAAAAGCTTTGAAAAGGTTTCTATTTCTGCAAAGAATTGTTACTCTGAAAATGGCAGCTGCTTCCAGGAGTCTGGAGACTAGGCTACACCACTGTGGGGTCCCATTGGGGCAGGATGGAGTAGGGTGGGGGAAGAGAGGTGTGTTTTGCAGCAACCTTGCTGTCAGTCAGAAGGGCGAGAGACTGCTGAAGCACTGCAACCTTATCTTGAGAATATTATGGAAGTAGTTTTGACACTGTCTTCTTCTGAAATGTTTTTATGAGCTCCCAGTCAACAGTTCTGGAATTTCCAGGCAGATCCCCCCCCCCCCCCCCATCCAAATAATATCCAGGGTTGGTCTCTTTCAAACAGGGTAACTTTTTAATATGGTTTTTATATGGTTCTATACAGGTAGCCCTCGACTTACATCCATTCATTTAGTGACCGTTTGAAATTACAACAAAATGATTTATGACTGTTTTTCACACTTACAACTGTAGCAGCATCCCCATGGTCACATGATGAAAATGTGGGTGCTTGGCAACTGGCATGTATTTAGGATGGTTGCATTGTCCTGGGGTCATGTGATCACCTTTTTTGACCTTCTGACAAGTAAAGTCAACCGTGTTACTAACTTAGCAACTGCAATGATTCACTTAACATCTGTGACAAGAAAGGCCATAAAATGAGGTAAAAATCACTTAACAAATGTCTAATTTAACAACAGAAATTTTGAGTCCAACTTTGGCTGTATTTTGAGGACTACCTGTACCATTTTTATACCTATTGATGTTGATTTGGTTCTTTATATTGTTTTTAATTGCTGTTGGCTCCCCAGAGTCATATCTTTAAAATGGGCAGCTATATAAATTGGGGAAGAAATAACTTTCCACCCTGAATGGGTGGAACAGTTAGGTATAAGAGGAATATGAGAGGAGGTAATTTAACACTCAAGAATTCTTCAAAGGACCTAACCAAAATAAAATTCAGTCTGAAATACCAAAAGTGCTCTTAAAGAAGCATTTTTAAATAGGAAAGAAGCTTAAAAATGGTTCATAGAATGCTCTGGGCAAGTACAAACACTATTATTTCTCATCATTCTGTGTGCAAAATATACATATGCAGCTACATTCCATTCTGAGAAAGATTAAATGGCCTAGATATATGGGGAAAAATGGCATTTTCCAAGGCTGTAAGGCTTCTGCAAAAGATCTGTTGTTAAATGTGTAGCACTATTGTGGATCTCTGAAACTTACTACGGTTCAAGCTTTCTTTTATTTATGTACCTCTCCCAGGAGAATTCCTCCTGTTTCTGGAATTTGGCCACACCTTGAAATCAGATTATATTATTATTTCAGATGATATTTAATGTTATAAAGTAATTGCATTCCTACATTCTGCATTCTATCATTTGCTGCATTTCATTTATTTTGCACAGTCTCCATTTGGATAGTTCATTTATATTATTTTAACCTGTCAGCATTAAAAGCTGACATTTTTTTTTATTTTTTATTTTTTTGCTGATCACCATATTGCAGTAAATGAAAGATGATCTGATCTATTTGATCTGTTTGCAAACAACCTGTATTTCCTAAGTTAGGTGTGGGAATTTTTGGAATCAATGAGAGAAGCAACTCTTGGCATCAAGGAAGTGATATCATCAGGATTGTACCAAAACCAACTGAAAGTTATTGTGTGAAATACTGTAAAGTACTTTTCACTTTCTCCTACTCCAAACTTTTTAACAGGTGGGTGCTTACTCTCCTTTAATAGGACATAGATCCAACAAGATTCCTTATTTTTTTTTATTACTTTCATGTTTCAAAATAAAACAGCTGAATGAGAACAGCTGCAATTAAATAACTCATTAGTAGACATCTGGCATATGTTTGTTGGATTAGCATTTCAAATATAAAAAAGGGTTTACATTTTAATTCAAACAGTAGAGAGAAAAAAAAAACAGTAGGGAGAACTTTCTGATTGCATTTTTTTCACATTATAGTCTATTCCCCTACCTAAACATTTCAGATTGTAGGCTCTCTGACTTCAGAATTATATGGAATATTTGCTTTTTTAAATCATACCTGTTGCATTGCACAGATATTTTTTCAGATTCACACTTTGCATTTTCTCCGTATACTTTTTTTATGCTTCCTAATATTAAAAAAGCATCCAATGTTGTAGTATTTCGGGTGGGGGGGGATAAATAAATAATTAAACCAACATAAAACTACAAGGAATTATTCAAATTATATAAGCCTTCTTTCAGTCCAAACGCTTGCCTCCAATTTGGGTCTGTAATGGAATGCTTGAATGAAATTCACGACAGAATAAAATTACTTCCATTTGTATCCAATTGGGCTAAAAGCAAGCAACATTATTATGTCTCCAAAAGAGCAGGCATAATTAAGTGGAGGAAGGGACCAAGGATCCCATTTAATTTGGCTAAGAGTATTAGTGAATCGAATACAGAAAATCTCCAAGAAAACGCATTTGGTTCTAGGCCAAAGAAACAGAAAGAATTCTGGGAAGAAAGATCGAACAGCTAATGTCATAGAAAGCATTCCACATTTCTTACTCTACTTCTGATCCAATGCAATACAAGCTTTATTTGCAGTCAGTGAGGAGTTCTGTATTTCATATGACAAACAATCACAATAATGAGAAAGAGGGAAAAGAAATAAAAAGGGGAGAAAGACAGAGGCAGAATAGAAATGTGAGGGTGTTTCTGTAATATAGGTCCACAATACAAGAATATAGTTGGGGAGCAAAGCTGTACCAAGAACCTCTAGAACAGAACAGAATTTGGTATGCTTTCTCCAAGTTTATAGTGGCTGATCAGTAAGTAGAAAATGAGTATTTTCCTCTTTGCGCTTACTGAAAGACCTAGATAGGAAGACTTCTGGTCAAAAACACAAATATAAAAGTATCACAACATGCAAACGGATACAAAAAAGATGTTGAGACTCTGGAAAGAATGAAGAGAGGAGCAACAGGGATGATTTGGGGGTTGGAAGCTGAGGCGTATGATGAACGGTTGCAGGAACTGGGTATATCTAGTCTAACAAAGAGAAGGTCTAGGGGTGACTTGATAGCAATCTTCTAATATTTGAAAGGCTGACACAAAGAAGAGGGGAACAACCTGTTCTCCAAAGTACCTGAGGACAAGACAAGAAGTAATGGATGGAAACTTATCAAAGAGATATCCAATTTAGGATTAAGGAGAATTTTCCTGACAGAAGGAACAATTAATCAGTGGAATGGTTTGTCTTCAAAAGCTGTGGGTGCTCCAACATTGGTGGCTTTTAAGAAGATATTGGACAGTCATTTGTCTAGAACATATAGGGTCTCCTGCTTTGGCAGGGGATTGGACTAGAAGGCCTCCAAGATCCCTTCCAACTCTGGTAGTCTGTGTTCTTTTTACATCATGACATAAACACTGGCCTTTCAAATTTATCTCTTAATGTCAGACTCAAATGCAGAAGCCGTTGTGTGGGTCATAATATCATCATACATGTTTTGCCATGTACTCCCCACTTACTGTGCTCCAGATGTCTGTCTATACATGAAATGGATGCCAAAAAGATTATTAGGTCCACACTATAATAATATGGGCAAATAATCATACACGCATGATTAACTGGATTTCTCCCTGTGGACCAGGTCATAAGCATCAGAATGCTTTTCTACCTCGCCCCCATTGGCACAGATGCCAGAAGAAGAGCACTTCCATGTGATATGGATAAAATGCTAGATAAGTAATTGGCTGGGAAGAATGGCCCACCAGACAAACCACTATCATGCTCAAAAAGAGTTGTACACTAGCCTTTCTGGAGATTAGTGTCAAAACTCTCATACTTTATTCTCTCTTAATCATGAATGAAACCAAATACTAGTCTGATAAACCAAAGTGTCTCATTCCTTTCTTTCAAGAAGGTAATTTTGATCTTTCAAAAACGAAATTCAAAACTAGGAAGAAGCATAAAATGACTGGTGTTAAAGTCATACTTTCCTTATTTCGTTCTTGAATAAGCAGACTCACAGAAAGTGAAATAAATATTGTGAAAGAAAGCACTGCAAAGATATCCCAGATACTGGGAGTATCATTTTATGTTTTCTTGAGGGAATAGACATGCTGATAAACATGTTCAGTACAAGAATATTTTATGATTGTAGAGCGAGGGTAGGGTAATTTCACCTTATGTACTCGTAATTTTAATGTTCGTTGTAGATGTTATGTAGCTGTAAGCCACGCAGAGTTACCCTATGGTAAGATGGGCAGCCAATAAAATTTATAAATAAACAAACAAACAAACAAACAAACAAACAAATATTTGTCATATTTCTGACCTATTAAATAAATATGAGATTAGGAAAAGGGAACACATGTTAAAACTATATTAGTCCATCAAAAAGCCTCCTTTTTGATATGGTTTAGTTATATCAGTTAAGGAAATAGTTTACCTGCACAGGTACATAAATGTGAACCAAGGAAAAGATAAACATCCAGAAAATTAGCTATGTTTTGCACAATTGCCAAGTGTTAATGATTTGGGCTTTTTGATGATTATCTGTACATCATTATGATTCTTCAATATTAATTCTTTCTTCCTTATAGTTTTACTTCACATACCCTGCTTATATGTAATAAAAGCTGGTATCAAAAGCTGGTATCTAACTAACTAGATACTAACTATAACTAACAATACTACTTAACTAACATGACTTCATATGGAAATAAGCTAATTATTTGATTGTAGGAATGTTGTGACTGGTAAAACAACTTTGTACCCTTTTCATGTAATTTTGTCTATTTTAACTTGCAATAGGACTGTGTTTTAGTAAAAAAAAAAAGAGGGGGGGAGAGAGAGAGAGAGAGAGAGAGAGAGAGAGAACAAGTACCTTTTGCCTCAGAGAATGATTTAAAACTAATACTCTGTGCTGAAGATCCCAAGAGGTTAGTCCCTAAGAAAATTTGACAGTATATTTCAATAGTCTCTGAGTGAGTCCAGTAACTGTTACGATAATGGATTAATTTAAACAGAGTCAGAAAAAGGTGATTTTCAAATATAGAGGAATCGCTCATAATAATTCACTTGAAGGTGATACCGACGTTCTCTAAATTGTCAGTATAAACTATAAAAACAATGTTCTGACTTCACAAAGTGAGTGGCTCCATAATTTATCAACAAAACTGGATGATCACAGATGGTCTAAGATTATCTAGATAGAAAGAAGCAAGATGTGAATACAATTCTTCTTCTGCCTCATTCCCAAATCTTTATGATGCTGGTCTTCTTGACCAAAGCAAAATCTTCTCTCTTGACTAACCTTAAAATCCTTATGGAATATCTCCAGCCATTCTCGATGTATTTATAAAGAAAAAGCATAACTTCTCTATTTGCATGCCCATGGGGTTCTCCTCACTTCTTCTCAGAAAGAATATGTGACCCTAACACATTGTTGTCTTTCATGTTCAGAGCCTAACACATCCAATGAGATATCGTTCTCATTACATTTTCCAGTAGATATTCCCACATGAAGCAATCAGTACACTTGTCTCTCTTGTATGGAAGCACAGCATTGTGTTGTCCCATTCATGCACACACACACACACACACACACACACACACACACACACACCATGGGTGTAGGGAGTCTTTATTAAGGCTTTTGAGCCTGAATTGGTATTCCTCAGCAGTTCCCTGTGCCAGCACCAGCTCAACCCCAATGAGTTCCACACAGTGGTGGGATTCAAGTAATTTAACAACCGGATCTCTGCCCTAATTATTTCTTCCAACAATCAGTTCACCAAACTGCTCAGAAAGTTAACTACCGGTTCTCCCGAAGTGGTGCGAATTGGCTGAATCCCACCACTGGTTCCACAGCTACTCAAATGAAGCCAACACTAGTCCTCAAGACAAAGGCAAGTCCAGTTCACTAGATAAAAGCAAGTTCCCAAGGCAAAGACAAAGGCAAATTCACAGGCAAAGGCAAAGGCAAGGCACGGCAAGGCAATAGCTGAAGCTGGCTGAGGAATTCTGAGAGTTAAAGTCCACAAATCTTAAAGTTGCCAAGGTTGGAGATCCCTGATTTAAGAAGTTGCTGAAGAAATATCACAGGGAAGAGAGTCATTATCTAATCTCTATGATCCCCCAAAGTCATGGGATATTTGTCTTAACTTACAAGTGGGCAAATTCCAGTTGAATTTGCCAGTTGAAAAAAACCCTCAAAGCGACAAGCGAAGTTTGGTCATGTGAATGACCACCGAGGGAGGTAATGAGCTCCTATCACCAGGTGCCATCAAGCAGAGGCTATCTAGAGCTTTTTTTGGAGATGGTTTAATTTGGATGCCTGCAGTGAGCAATAAGATAGATTTGATTGATGACTTAAATGGCCCTTTCAACCCCACAACACTGTGGCTCCATGTCCACAAGGTTTGAATGAACTAGGTTATTGGCTAAAATTACGATTTACATTTTAATTTTTTTTTAAAGTCAGTCTGCTGCATTGAATGTGGAATTAATGTCATCTGATGACTTATTTGCAGTGTTTTAAGTGTCCCTCCATTGTTTAGCAGTAAAGAACCTCTTAGGAAGCACTCTCTCCAAGATCAAAGTAGATTGCTTTTTTTCTCATCCTAACAGATTGCTATTGTTGCTGCCCCCACAAGCAGAGGTGAAATCCAATTTTTTTTTTTACTACCAGTTCTGTGAGCGTGGCTTGGTGGACGTGGCAGGAGAAGGATACTACAAAATTTCCATTCCCTCCCCACTCCTGGGAGAAGGATATTGCAAAATCTCCATTTCCACCTCACTCTGGAGCCAGGCAGAGGTGGTATTTGCCGATTCTCTGAACTACTCAAAATTTCCGCTACCGGTTCTCTGAACTGCTCAAAATTTCCTCTACCGGTTCTCTGAACTACTCAAAATTTCTGCTACCGGTTCTCTGAACTGCTCAAAATTTCTGCTACCAGTTCTCCAGAACCTGTCAGAACTTGCTGGATTTCACCCCTGCCCACAAGCCATCTCTAGGAAGAAGGGAAAATAATTCCACTGTCAGAATTAGATCTTTGTTAGGGAAAATCCCCAATTTCCGTTCCCAAAAATGCATATTTTATTTATTTAATCATTTTATATTATGCTTGTTACCTAAGAAAGATAAACTCAACCAATACAGGATCGCAAGACTTGCATGGAGCCCTCTAGTTCCTTATGGGAGACTTCCAAATTATGGCTGAATATTCAGTTCTGATCATAACTCTTAGACATAATCCCTTGCCAAGAACACATCCCCCTGCAATCTGACCTTTAAAACCGCTTTGTGAACTTCAGCATTTTCTTTGAAAACCTTGCTTTCTCATCACATATTTTGAGGATAACTATTCTGTTGTTAATTAAAATTAATGTTAATCATTTTAGCAGGTACGCAGTGAGTACTGCTATGGTCTTTTCTCTGTCCATTTGCCATCCAAAACTGATACACGATAAAATAAGACTAAGAGATGAAAAGCAAAGCCATAACTGTGTGGTATATACAGTGAGAAAGAAATGTTTTTCTCCAGCACTATTTTATGTCTCCACTAACACTTGCTTGCCTTTGCCCTTGATAAATTATACACTGCACTGCATTTGAAAGACCAAATTGTGGCAGAATGCTTCCAAGGACGGAAAAGAAAGAAGTAAGGGGGGGAAAAAATTCTATAAACAATTTTTTCCAAAGAGAAACATTCCACAGAACAGTGAAGAATATCAAACTTGGTTTCAAATTTTAAATCATTAATCCAGGTTTTGCTTGTGTCTGCATGTCCTATTTTAAATACAAGTCTTACATACATGCATCTTAAGGCCTATGATAGTTGATATTATCAGGATGTCCTTTCAGTTTTAATCCATGTGATAAAAAAGAGCACCATAAAATAGATTTTTGCAGGCTATTTCAGCACCATATTGTCCTTGCCTTGGGATTTTAATCTGTCTTGCTAATATTTTAATATTCAATATTAAAATTAATATAATTATAATTAATTAATTAATAATACAATTTAGTAAGAACTAATATTCAGTATTTATGACTTTTATTGCAAGCCATCCAGAGTTGTTTTGCAGAATAAGATTATCATCATATCAATCAATCAAATCGATCAATATAATTAATTGATTTAATTAATTAATTAATAGTTTTAACTGCCAGGATTACAAGCACAAATATCTTAGTATTTCAGAGTCTTGTAAAAAACTGCAAAATATTTTGATCTTCAGCAGTCTTATTTATGCTATGAAGTTGTATTTTAGAAGAAAAATGTCTGCATTGATTTTCTAAACTTTGCCGGATCTATCCTATATCAGAGAGTTTAGAGTGGGGTAAAGACTATAAATCTATAAATGATTCAAAGAGAAAATAGCTGGACAAACATGGCATCCTAATTTAAAATACTCCTTTGGCAGAATGTCCTAGTGGTAGACATTCCCTTGTTCCTTTGCAATCCCAAATCAAGGCTACAGGAGGTTTCAGCATATTTGAGGATTATGTCTGGTGGTTGGCACTCCTAGAATATTGGCAGTGCTTTCACAATTTGCAGCTTGCCATTCACTGAATATACTTCAGTTCACATTTTTGATGTATGGGTGATTTCAATATCTTCCACATCAATGAAGAATAATGAGGCTTTTGGGTTGTCTCTTGCTATCAATATAGCAGGCATATATCTAGGAAATGTTCATTCTAAGTTTTGATTCCCCCTTCCCCTTAATCTATTGAAGACATTTCAGAATTCAAAAAACAATAATTTTTTGTGGGCTTCTGTCTCTCAAAGTTTAGCCCCTTTCATCTTGTCTTATGGCAAAATGATGATAAAATGGAGAAAAAATGTGATTCAGAATGGTGGTTTACATTTGAAAGGCTGGGATAATTCAACATTTTACTGGAATATTGAAGCTCTTAGGTTTATCATGGAAAATATTTAGATCCTAGCAAATAGATGTTAAAGCAAAATTCTGGAACCACTATTTATAATTACCGGTAATTGAAAGCAAAACATGAGGTGGATGATATTTTTACATGATAGACTCATCAAGTGACTTATTTGCAGTAATTTAAGTAGTTATGATTAAAATAATCTAGCCAAGATGAAAATAGCTGATTCATTCATTCCTATAATAATTGTGTCTTTTTTGCATTTCATTGTAGTGACTAGATAGAAGTTTTGTATAAATGGAAAGGATTGCAAGATTAAATGACAGAAAAAAGACAGTGATGACTATAAGGAGCCATTCAAATTATCAAAAGGAGGAAAAAATGGAAAAAGACTAAGGCAAATTCCTAACATTCACATCCTTAAATGTCATTTCTATCATCAATGAATAATCCCTGAAAAACTTGCTTGATGTCACATAATCTCTTCAAAGAAACATCCATTTTCAATGAAGCTATTCAATGCACCAAGAATTTTGCCAGTAAAATCAGGTTTTTAAATTGGCCCAGATTTTCAGATGTGATTTGTTTTCCTTATGCAGGAAACAAAGTCATGATGTAGGGCACATGTAGGGTACCAAATTTTGAGTGGAAAAAATCCAATAAAACCAATTTGAGGAGAGTGGAATTTGATTACATGGTTCACCAACGGAGCCCAATTATTGGCAGCTCAGCTAGAGCCAACACTGCCTAAAATGGTTCTTAAAAACTATGTGGAAAAGATTGTTTTTCTGAAATGTTTTTAAGCCGAATATAGTTTCATAAAAATCAAAGAACAAAAAAGAAGGAAAAAAGATTTCTAAACAAATTCCAGAAAGAGGTTATTTTATGCTCTGAACAAAACCAGAGCATAGAATATTAGAGAAGAACCCTACAAAATGTCCCCATTTGCAGACTAGTTCCTCAGAGCAATTCAGTTTTTAAAACAAAATGGTGGGGGGGGAGATAGAAAAAATGGTCAGACTCTCAAAAAAATCAAAATAATAATAAAGCTGACTATCTAACTCATCTACCCCAAAAGTGGTTACTTTAATTTTCAATAGTAGTCACCTCTCAGCCCCAACATCATTTAACAGAAAAGACTAGGTTCTGAAAATGGAACTAATGAATGCACATTGCATGCTTTCCCACTGTGCCCAGTCCTTTCACTTTCTAAAAGATTTGTTGCATTTCATATTGACACTTTAGTCCACCAAGAGGATAGCTTTAATGGAAGACAGACAGACATAGTAAAGCAATGGAGCTGTTGGGAAATACCCCTTTGAAGGCCGGTCCTTGGCATAGCTGTCTCAATTCCTCTCTAAGCAGTATGGTTCCTTTGAAAACCGCTGATTTCGCCTGAAGTCCCCTGCAGCTCTACAGCAACTCCCACAAAGGCCACCCAGGAAGACCTAAATATGTTTCACACGGTTTTAGCACCTGATCTGGCTTTATGCTGGTAAACACATAGATTCAGCAAAGGGGTAATATAAAAAGATAAGCCCTTCCCTGATCAGTCATCATATTGTATGCCAAAACCGTAGACTTGCAGAGTTACAGAAACACTCAAAGCCCCTTGGGCAATGACCCTGAAAGCATCCGTTTCTCTTTATCATTGACACCAAAGAGCTGCTGAATATGACCTCTGAACTGGCACAATGAAAGACTATCATCAGACTCTTGATTTTCTACATAGAAACATCCATCATGTTGACCAAACATTATGACAGTATACTCATTCTGGAATTAGATCATTCTAAAGTAGAGCAGGTGAAGAGATGAAAAAGAGGTGCATGTTTTTGAGCAGAATGAAAGTATTGCAAGAAGATTTTGTTTCTCCTACCTCCACCCCCCAAAAAATATCCAAAAAACTATTAATTTACTATGATCGTTTGTGGGATTCTGTGTTGTATCAAGCCCTCCAAAGTTTACAGTTCAGTGTATCGTTAGGAGGGTTGAAGAAATTTTTCACTAAAAACGTAGCAAAACAGATACTAACATACAGCTTCCTGTGTATTTATTTTATTCTAGTCACTTATAACAGCGAACTCTAAACTCTACAGTGATACTGGGTGGCATCCAGTAAAAACAATAATGCAACATAATGAAAACAAACACACAAAAAACAAACAAATCCAAACCCACCAAAATGCCAGAAGAAAATTTACTATTAAAAAAACAACTATTTGTTCCCAATGGAGTTATTACAATTTCTACTTAAATTTAAGAGGTTGGCCAACTTTTAATTAAAAAATAATAGATAGGGATGACATTCGTGAGTGGGATCAAGAGCAGGAAGACTTCATCAAAACAGTGTTTTGCAGAAATACTATTTGTTCCTGTGTCTGATGGAATGATAGCCCCCACACTTCTGGTTTAGCATTGGATAAAGAGGCGACTTAGAGAAACAGGGTAGAATAAGATGTATTCAACTGTCCTTTGCCAAATTCGCTTGGCTGAGCCAATAGCAATAGCATTTAGGCTTATATATTGCTCCAAAGTGCATTACAGCCCTCTCTGAGCAGTTTACAATGTCAGCCTATTGCCCACAACAATCTGGGTCCTCATTTTACTGACTTCAGAAGGACGGAAGGCTGAGTCAACTTTGAGCCCCGTCAGGATTGAACTCCAAACTGTGAGAAGTTAGTCTGCATGTGTTGCATTCTAACCACTTTCTCACCAGGGCTCCTAAGCCTTCCTGAGCCAATGGCAGCAACTTTATATGCATTGCAAATGTTCATGCAGGAGCACTCATCTAAATGCTACACCTGCTTAATTACTCATCAGCAGGATTGGGGCTAGCTGAATTCTGAAAACTTACACTACTTCCATTCTTCAGACTCCCATCCGCCATCACTTTCATCGGGGGGGAGGGCACTGTCCCCCCGGTACCGTCATTTTCCACTAAGGATTCTACTACTAGCCCCAAACTCTGGTGGGGAAAAAAATCTGTTTCACTGGGCCCTGGGAGTTTCTATTACTCCTTCTACCATCTCTCCATGTCCCAAAACAAAGCTTCTAGGCTGTGGAGAAGAAGATGACAACATCACTGGTAGTGGCTAGGTAGAGTAAAGCTCTTGAATTTTGAAGACTGATTGGAATATCTGATCCCTCTCAAGGCGGCAAGGGAAATGCAATTGACAGGTTGATCTCATGCTAATGAAATATGGATCAAGAATGTACATTGATGTATGAACGTATTTGGCATGGCTTGGGCATAGGATCAATCAGACTACAGTACCAGCTTTTATATTCTGAAATATAATTAGCTAAGGTTTGCTTTGCTTCTGTTTTGCTTTGTTTTAACAAGCAAAAAGCTACCAGAAGTTGCTTGTAAGTCTAGCTGCATTTTAATAGACAGCCTTATGTTTGAGCATGTTGGCAATTTGTTACCACAAGCTGATTCCAGTGTTCCATCAATATAATAGTAACATTGCCTGCTTACAAAATATAGTTATGGTAAAAAAGAAGAAGAAGCTCCGTCTAGGTCAGGTTAATGTTTTGATTACCATTCGCTATGTACTCTATTATGTAAGTTTAAAAAAGAGAGAGAGAGATGAGCATATTCCCAATACATTTTTGATATAGTCAGTGACCAATGTCCTTTTGTACTAAATGGAGTAGTAACAAGCTAAACACACTTATTTTTCTCTTGATCCAGCCACACTCAAGGGGATTTAGTCTGAAATAACTTTCACAGCAATTTGATTCACAACACCTATTCACTGTTAGAGAATGTTGCCTTGATGGTTTGATAAGAAATTAAATATAATCCAATGTATTGTTAAATGAATAATAAATGCAGATGCTCGTATCTATGCTTTCTTGGCTTACTAAGGCACAATGATAATACGTATTATTTCTGCAGTGAACTCCCAATAAATTCAATCTGACATAACATGAATATGCAAAAGACAGCAGCAGATCAAATAAATACATCCACACTTGGAGACATACGTGTTCCTGCAGTTCCATTACTAGGCATGATTCAGTTCTGTTGAACTTTATTTCTATACAGTAATTGTATCTACAATACAATAAACTTGAAATTACAAAAATCCTGTACATGGATCAGTGAAGCCACTTTAGTATCATTCTTTCGCTGCTCATAACCAGGAGGTCTAGCTATATTTTTCTCTCGAATTGCAATAAATGAAATCTATTTCCCAAGCCAACCATTAAAGATGAATATAATAACATTTATCCAATGAAATCTAATTTCCTATAATAATTTTCTTGTGGTTTTATTTGTAGATTGTTTCCGTTTTTGAAGGATTCCGTTATTTTCTATTTCCCTGAGTTTATGCTATCTGATTCAATGCTATGTTGACTGCTTATGGCTTTACAGAGGTTCAGACAGAGGTTTTCCCAGCCCCTAATGTAGTAGTTAAAAACTGTATCTAAGGTATTTTGAACACAGAACATGTAATCTACCACTGAGCATTTATTCCATTTCATTGCTATGAAATCAGTATTCCAGATAAATAAGGATTATTCTGCTTATTTAATCATTATACTATTGTGTCTGCACTTAATACTATTGCTCCCAATGAATAAAATCATCCCATGTTTACTCATAATATCTGATTGAAAAACAGAATAAGCAGAGCTAAGCACTCTGCAGCTCACTGAAATCTATGGTTTTAAATGTATCTAATTTAGATCTTCATGGGCTCGGGAATATAAAAAGCCAATGTTTTGATTATTCTATAATATCTTACTCTGTGATTCATGGAGGTCATATGGTTTTGTCATCTGGTAGATGCCAAGAGTAGCACTCTGGCCAGAACCGATATTATTCCAATTTAAGTCCACTTAATTGAATTGCAGTCAAACCTGATTGCTCATGATAGAAACAAGTTGTAGTTCAGATGACATTTAGATTAATCTTATTAGGTGAAGATTGCTACAAAATATGCTACATCCTTTATTGTTTAAACTTTAGAATAGACTGAAAGTTTCAGATGGCCACAAGTTTTTAGACACCATTCCCAATTCTATAAGCTTCAATGGTTTTGAAAAGTAAAAAATTTGTTCAAGGTTATTATTCCAATATCTTAATAGTAACTCTCTTAACATTATCCTTTCCCTCCATTTAAATCAATAGTAGACTCTAAATTATTTTATTTTCATTGGTAAAGAACATTCTTAATAATCTCAGAGGAAAAAAAGAAAGGATTAATATTTTTTCTCCTTTGAAAGCTATTTATGCAAATCAAATCATAGTTAAAATTCAGTCAGCTAGCATACATAAGAAGTTACAATTACTAAATACCAACATACAGGAAATTCAAAGGTTGAATGAAAACCTTAGTCTTCATACCTATGAATTATCTTGAGAGATATGCTGTATATCAGCATATGGGGGGAAAAAACTTTCCTTTTCTTCATATTAGATGCAATTTGTTCAATCATTTAAAATATAAGCAATTGGTAGGCTTATAGTGTACATTCATATATTCCTTTGTACATTAAGTGTTTTATGTTGATTTTATTAACAAAGTGAAGAGCTTAATGACTAACACCACATGTCCATTTGAAATTTTCGGGTGAGCAGAAGTCATTTCCTTTGCGGTGCACAATTGCATATTCGGAGTTCAGACTGACTGCATGTGAATATTCTGTGTATTTCTTATAAAATGCTACTTACAGATGAAGAATTTGAGGAGTATTTTTCCTTGTAATGAATTATCTTATTCAGTCACTTGTTGCTAAACAAAGAACACATAAAAGCATCCTTTTTCTGTCTCTAGACCTCTTAAATCACCAGCGAAGGGGGAAAAAAGCATAAATGTGAAAATGTATATTTACAAATTATGCATACCGCTAAGGCAGATCTTAGACCAGCTATAAATCTGGCTGCAAATTATAGACTGAAATGTCATTCAGAACAATATATAAGTGGCTGCCATTCAGTGATTATTCTTTGGGGGAGAGGGGGTAAGAAGGAGAGACAAACTGTATTGTATGACAAGGATTTCTAACACTTCACTAAGAACCATTTGACCAATGACTTATAAATGTGCATATTTGTGTGTTATTCCCGAAAGCTTCTTTTCCTTGATCATCCCATCGCACATTGAAAAGGCAGGCAATCTGAAGAATACCCCAGAATGCTACTTTCCCCAAGCTTTCTAGGGACCGGTATAATTATGACACACAGTGGCCCATTCTGTCAAAGGCCCACGAGATGTAAGCCTTACTGTAATTGAGAAAAGACACATCGACAAAACCCAGGGGTTGGAACCCTGTGATGCCAGCGACTTCTTCATTCCTGTCCTTTTTTCAGCCCAGTGTAAAATTCTCTTTTTCAGCATTCATAAAGCAGCAACCTGGCTATTCCTGGAATTTCGTGACAAAGCTTTCTCTAATCAATAGTGGTGATCTCAAAAAACATTTTCGGCAATGTCGGATTCCACAGAAACAACCCAGAACCTTTAGGACCCCTTATCGGCCACTTCGGGTTTCACATTATATGCAGTTGGCAAGAGGCAGACTGAATCATCTTCTCTTCCCTGCATTACCACAAAACGAAGGGCTTCCTTTGCTTTTTCTTATCTTTTCCGTTCTTTGGTGGGGGGGGGGGAGAGGTATATGGTTTTTAATAGTTCTATCTTCACTTCAGGGAAGGCTAATGCAGTCAAAGGTCCCTGTTTTAAGTAACAGAACAAAGAAAACAGAAAGACGCATGGAAAACGCTGACTTTTTCAAAAGTATAAATCCTGAAGTGAAGCCTACCTTAGAGACTATATATTGCAGCAATTAAGTGTGGGCTGAACTTATCTCCCCCCCCCCACACACACACACTCATATCCCATGCACACACTTCCAGCATCACCTGTTAAGTTCTGCACTTTCTGCTAATATGCCTTTTCTCCAACCTGTCCCTGCAATTAAGCTCTTCCATGCAATTTGGAAAGGTTTCCTGAAAACACACACACACACACACACACACACACACACACACACACCACAGCATTTTACTTGAAGGCATTACAGCTCATTGTTTGCACTGAAGAAGGGGGGGGGAAATATGGTGCAAAGTACCAGGGGAGGGGGGAGAGGGAGAGGGAGAGGGGGAGGGAGGGAGGGAGAAGGAGAGAGAGAGAGGCTCTGTTGAAAATTACTGAGACGAAGGGCTAATTACGGCAATTTTTTTTTCCTTCTCCCTGAGACTTCTTGGCATCTCAGCAGCATGGTATGGAAGCGAAGTATATGCCGAAGCAGCAAGAGAGTAAGAATTGAGTCATCTGACTTACCGTATTGAAAAGTCTTGCTGTACTGCAGGCAGCATCCAGGCAGAGAGCATGAAGCCTCACGCGGATCGAGAAAGAGATGCCATCAATGAACGATGCAAATTCATGGGTTAGGAAACGGAGCGGGGGGGGGGGAATTCAAGGCCAGCGACTGTACTGTGTATCCAAGGAAGGTCCTGGTTAGTCACAGCTTTGACTAGCCTGCTACCCAGCTCTGCAAAACAACTAGACTGCAGCAGTGTGGTAAGCATAGGATTGCAATGCATGTCCCATATATTCAAGCATAACAGAAAACATGGTCTGGAGCTTTATTCCATGTGGATAAGGGGCTGGAGTGTTCAGGCAAGCAAGCAGGAAGGGGGCTCGGCTCTTCCTCCCCATAGAGTCAAATCAGAGGAGGCAAAATAAGAAAGCTGGCTTACTGTAGAGGAGGATGCCCAAGATACAAATTACATAAAGCAGGTGCCTCTGCCTTCTGTTTTCCAGATTCATGCCTGTAATCACATTTCACAAATGAGCTCTATGTAGAGAGGAGCCACCTCTTGTGATGATATCATTTGCTCTAGTCTCCTTAAATGGGCAACTTCCTACAACACGTCACAACTACTGACAAAACAAATCTTGATCATTTTTTGAGTGGGCAGGGTGGTGGATGGAGTCCCATCCACTAAGAGGAGCAGCAGCAGCAGCTCCTAGTGCTGTGATACTATGAATCCTACATCATCACCAGAAGAGGGGGGAAAGGAAGAGACAGGATGGAAACCTGGGGTGGGGGTGTGAGAGAAGAGGAAGAGAAGAAGCCTGCTACAATGAAGCATCTACGAGGAAACTACATCAAAAGGCACTTTGGGCTTTGCTGAGCATTTCACAAAGCAGCGAGCAACAACTAAGCTAGAATTAAGTCACTGACAAAGTGTGAATTTGTGGCATTTGAGTTCCGTTCAGCTAAAGAGTGACATTCTATTTTTTTTTTACCCTTCTCAAAAGCAAAAGAGATCAGCATTCCACCTACATTACCATTACACCCCAACATGTCCTATCTAAGTCATTCCAGATACTATTTTTTACAGTTTATTTCATCTAATGTTGGTCTCTTTTAGGCCAATAATCCTAAACATGGACTTCCTGGAGAAAATGAGCTGCTATAAAAATGTACAAAGAATGATCAAGAGGGAATTTGCTTCTCATAACATTGCAAGTCAGGCTGAAAATCACATGCCTCGGTGAGCCATTCCATATTAAATAAAATAAAATAGTCCTGTACCCAAAGCCTATCCCTGAACAATATCTGCCTTATTTATGCCAAATATTTCCACTAGTCCTTGATTTACTGCTGCTGTGGTATCAAAATTACTTTTCACTTATCTGATCCAGTCTTGCTGCTGAATTTAGTGTTAGAAGGGTCATCAGTAGTTCTTATACTGTATTAAATATGGAAGTGAATTCACATTCCATATATTTATGTTTATCCCTCGATACTTAACATCAAATGCTAATTTGCCTGCATGAATCAACTCTCACTTTAAATACAAGGTTTAAACTTCATGTAGGTGGTATAAACTTTTTAAAATAGCAGCCTTGCAGTATCAGATATCATGCAATATTCAAGTATATGCAAATTTGTCCTAACTCATGAGGTAGATACAATTGTGATACTGTCACTAAAGAAGGAACCACATAAACCTGAATAAACAGACAGTCCTGATAGAAGACCTGAATTAGTCTTGGTTCAGTGGAGCTTACAGGGCCATCAGCTTCCTCCTTTGGAGAAATTGCCTAACTTGGGTCAGGAAGTCTAGATCCTATGTACTGTATGTATGTACAGTATGCATGTACTGTATGTATGTGTAGATATAGCTAGATATATAGAAACAGAGATTGGTATATTAATGTAGATTATATTTCCAGCTATAGCCACCATTTTAAGACAACTTGCATGTTTTTATTCTGCCTTCCATGTTAGCTGCAAATGCTGATAAAGTTCACCAATAATTAAAGCATTGATACCCTGTCTTCCTTCCTTCCTTCCTTCCTTCCTTCCTTCCTTCCTTCCTTCCTTTATAAGACCAGAGAGGTCTTATAAAATGTTAAAACATGCTATTCCCTTGGGTTCTTCTGCTCAGGAATGCTGCAAAAAGCTTTTCTGTTCAGAAGGAAGGAAGCCAGCCAATCAATCTCAGCATTTAAGTTATTCATATTTTAAGTAAGACTCCACAAAAGGACTTTGATTTTGTTCCTCCTGAATAAAATGATCCTAACTGTTGGGTTGAATGTGTCAGTCCAGGGATACGTAATCCAATAATAATGCACCTGCATGCCGAGAAAGTCAGAATCAGAAACAATTTTTGTTGTTCAGTTACCAGATGGACTAGATGACTTACAAGGTCCCTTACAACTCTGTTAATCCGAATCTGAATCACTAAATTGTGTCCAGCTCTTCGTGTCCCCTTGGACTATAGCATGCCAGATCCCCATCCTCCCCTGTCTCCTGGAGTCTGCCCAAATTCATGTTCATTGTGTCAATGACACTATCTAACCATCTCATCCTCTGCCCGCCCCTCATCCTTTGGCTTTCTGTCTTTCCCAACATCAGGGTCTTTTCCAATGAGTCCTCTCTTCTCATTAAGTGGCCAAAGTATTCCAGCTTCAGCTTCAGTATCTGTCCTTCCAAAGAACACTCAGGATTGATTCTCTTTAGGATTGACTAATTTGATCTCTCAAGAGTCTTCTCCAGTCACAAACAATATGTAGATATTTCAATTAGGGATTGTTTACCCTGACTGTCTCACACACACACACACCAATATGGTGAGGATAGGCAGAACAGGCATCTTTTGGGTCCTGTCAATCAAACAGGAAGTAATAGCTTCTTCGTCATACCCTTTGGTATGACAATCTCTTTTCCCTAGGCCCCCACATTAATGACTTTCTAAAAAAGCTGGTTGCCGTGGGATAGGATGGTTGTAATATGATTTAAAAGCTCTGTTATAACTCTGTTAGCTTCCCAGTCAGCTGTGTTTTATATGTGTGTGTGTGTGTTGTTTTTTTTTTTTTAATTGCAATCTCAGAATCATTGAGAAAACAGGCTGCCTTGAAATCCAACCCAATTGAATCCAATAAATAAATACAAAAATGCAGTGGCTAGAATTCAAAGCAAGGCAACTTATCCAGATCATGTGGCCCCACATCTTATATCAGCTTCAGTGGCTTGTACTCATTTTCATGTCTATGTCGAACTGCCAGCTTTCATCCCAACAAATTCCAGCCATCCCAGAAACTGACTAGTCTGGTCATTGACTCTTTTTTCAACATTAACAATGGGACAGCATCTTCTATTATCTTCCAGGTTTAAAAAAAACACATCTTCCATCAGTGACAGTTTTGGGGTGAGGTGCCACTATTTCCCATCCAGCACCTGATGCCTATCTGTCTCTCTTCCTGTGCTGTCCTCATAGATCATGTGAAGATATCTCATGTATCCAATGAATCTAATAAAGATTCAGTTGATTGACAGGAAAAGACATTTTCAATACAGGTAGTCCTCGATTACAACCATTCATTTAGTCATTGTTTGAAGTTACAATGGCACTGAAAAAACTGACCCTGTTTTCAGGGCTGTTATGACTGTTTTTCACACTGATGACCACTGCAGCATCCTCATGGTCGAAGGATCAAAGCTCATCCGCTTGGCATCTGGCATGTATTTTTGATAGTTGCAGTGTCCTGGGGTCATGTGATCAACTTTTGTGACTTTCTAACAAGCAAAGTCAATGGGGAAGCCAAATTCACTTAATAACCGTGTTACTAACTTAACAACTACAGAGATTCAGTTAATAACAGTGGCAAAAAAAACTTTGTAAAATGGGACAAAAATCATTTAACAACTGTCTTGCTTAGGAATGGAAATTTTGGGTTCAATTGGAGTCATAAGTCAAGGACTGCCAGTTCTTATTTAATGATTTGTAACGTCTTTTACTAATGGCCTGTTCACTTATAATATTTTTATATGTAGATGAACCATATTATGTTCCATTGGTTGTATGGCTTGCCTGATCATTAATTTCCAGTCTTTTGTCTTAATTGTTTCTCTCCATGCTGTTATACTGAGATGTTAAATTATGTTGTGAACTGTATTATTTACATGGTATCCTTGGTACATATGAACTGGAATGAAAAATTATAGCACTCTATTTGTCTCTTCGTCTGGTTTAGACCATCCTCAATTTTACCATTCTGGGCTGCTTTAGAGACACTCAATCTGGACAAGGAGAAGAATATTCAAACACGTGAATGTCCAGTCTCTCTTAAAAGCCTCCAGTGATGGACCACCCACAATCTTTGAAGGCAAACTGTTCCACACATTGATTATTCTCACTGTCAGGAAATTTCTCTTTAGTTCTAAATTGCTTCTTTCCTTAGTTTGTTTCTATCCATTTTTGTCCTGCCTTCAGTTGCTTTGGGGAATAGGTTGACCCCCCTTTTCTTTGTGGCAATCCCTCAAATATTGGAACACTGCTATCCTGTCGCCCCTAGTCCTTTTTTTATATTCCTTCGGGTAACCTAAGGGCAGGTGGCAATAATGGAGACATTTATCTGAGACATTTTTAGGAGGAAATAAAGGATGATAATCTTAACCTTTTAGCATATACAGAAAGGATTGTATGAAATTGCTGTTGGTAGGAAAGGTTAAGAGGAGAAGAAAACCAAAGTACCACTGAAGGATAAAGGAAGATTGGTAAGCTGCTCAACCTGCCATTGGTATAACCCAATGTTTATACATCTGAAACATTTTACATCCATTATCAAACTAATTTAGTTCCAGTACTATCCAAACGCTTTCTTATCAACACTGAAAGAGTCAGAAATCCCACAATATTCTATTAATCTGAAGCCTCCATCTTCCAGATGAATCCATGTCTATTGAAAAAGTAGAGTGTTAATTTTTAGGATTCTAATGCCCCATTCAGAGCAATGTTAATAAGAATGTGGTTTCCTTAAATTGAATGATAAGAGGCAGGATCGCCAGAACTGAGATGCATCGCCAGAGCTGGAGATCGGGCTGTTGAGCAATAGCAAAAGATCTTAAAGCATTAAAAGGAAAATAGCTATTGCAGAATTGAATGAACAAAACTATTGATTGTGAGTTGTGTATACCCCAAACGTAGTGATTGTTATCATAGTGATAACAATTTACTTTACATAATAAGTTTTCTTAATACTCATGAAGGAATTATTTCTCTTTTGATACATGGTCCACCTCAAAGGATCAACAATTATATGACTCTTCAGACCGGATCTTCTTTGTTCTAGGGATTTCTTGACTAGATTTACTCATCAACATTAAATACAGCAACAGTGAAGAGATATGAAATTTGATGGGACTAGAGAATATCACAAGCCCTTGCCCCTCTGTATTCCAACATGTTATTCACACTAATAAGCAATTCACTAACTCTTCAGTTTCCCAGGTGGGATATATAGAAAGTGAAGGAGTCATACTTTGATTCTGACTTATAAGTAAGTTGCAATTCCTTCTAGCAGGAATATTTGTCATGGCAGGTAGGGAAGTATAAGTTCTCTGCATTTCAAACACTCTTTCATGTTTAGAAATAAACCAGTCACTTTATTTGCACTCCCTGTCACATTCACATGATTTCATACCCAAACCTGACCCATAATTCTATTTATGCTTGAACATGAACGTGAAACGAAATTGAAGTAGAAGCTTATATTTAAATAAAAAATGAAATACCCTTTTTTAAAAAAATTACTTTCATTGAAAAACTGCATCGGAGCACAACCAACTAAGTAAAGTTCCATGTCTTAACATATAGATTTGGAAAGCTCAGATCAGAGCAATAGACAAATGCTGAATTTCATAAATCCATCACCATTTTAAAATGTATTATAATTTTAGAACCAGAAAATTTGTTTTATATGCTGCCTGGAGTCACCTATGTATGAATTGGACAAACAAACAAATAAACAAACAAACAAATAATTTTTAGCATTTACTAATCAATCATTTACTCATCTCCACAGGGCAATGGGAAAAGAATCATTTTAAGACTGAAGAATCAGTGGAAGATCCAAAAATACAACTCAGACTTTTGTAAAATAGTCCTTAATATATATAAAACCGAGAGTGTTTCAGCTCCCAACCGATATAGTACCATCAAGTTAGTATATGCAGTACAGACACAAGACT
This sequence comes from Arizona elegans, assembly GCA_022577455.1. Taxonomy (NCBI): domain Eukaryota; kingdom Metazoa; phylum Chordata; class Lepidosauria; order Squamata; family Colubridae; genus Arizona; species Arizona elegans. The sequence goes on along the minus strand of JAKOOJ010000001.1, from coordinate 205,073,642 downwards.
CAGAGACAGCTTCTTTCATCTCTTTTTAGTAAAAGTTTGTTTTAACAATCTTTCACATCTCTGCTAAATAACTCAGTGAATACTCTGGGCTTCTTTTCACACTAGAGATCAGAAATGTTCTTTGCACTCCTGAGTGGCTGCACAGACATGCTTCAGTTTTATTTAAGGCTGAAGACAATCTCAGAGTTAGCTATTTCTGTTGAATCAAAGACTCTTTTTTCTTCTGACTCTTTTTTTTTTCCTGCACAGAGAAATGAAACATTTGTCCTAAGGGTAACTTTTATGGTCCGAATCTTATGTGCAAACAATACATAGCTCTAACCTCATATTTTTTAGGAAACCACGATACACTGAATTGGGTGTAGGGGTCACAGATAAAGATGGGGTGAGTTTTCAAAAGAAGGATATTGAAAACTAATAGAAGGCTTCCAATTTTAAGATGGATGCACCACTCTTCTGAGCAGGGAAAATCTTCCCCAAATGTAATCTCATTCCTAGGTCCAGTTTGGAGAAAGATTAATGCAACTGGAAGCGCATATGAAGAAGGGCGCCCATTAAGTCTCCTGGTGGCAAATGACTATATTTTTACAAGCAGTCCTCGATTTACAATTACAACTGAGCCCTAACTTTTTGTTGCTAAGTGTTCTGACCCAACTCCCCAAACACGACAAACCCTCTGAAGTTAACTCAATGATTCCTTTATTAGGAGCGCCAGCAGCCCCGGCAAAATGTTTCTCTCTCACCGCAGGCTAACAAGTCCAGCCAGCCGGAAGATGAATAGTTGTCTGCCACATCTATTCATCTCTGTCCCCTGCCTTTTATCCCCAGAGCTAGGCTGGGGCTTCGCTAGCAGTGGTAGCTCTTCTGTCCCAAGGATCGGCCCACAGATTTCCACTGCTCTCCTCTCCTCTGCCTTCTGCGCATCCGTTCGTCAGGCCCTGGACCCAGCTGTTCCTACTTTTCCTCAACATCCGCCTCCAGACCTGGGGGTTGTTGACTCTCCATTTGAGGGCTGACAGACGGCCCAGGCTCCGCTTCTGTCTCTCTCTTTGCCAGCTCCATTCCCTCTTCTCCCTCAGACCTCCCAGGTTGCCCTAATGCTGACCATGACTCCTATGCCTTCTCCTCCTCTGATTCAGTTGCTGGAGGGGCCTGTGGCCGAAAGGCCACAACATTAAGCGAGACAGTTGTTAAGTGCATTTTGTTCCATTTTACAACCTTTCTTGCCACAGTTGTTAAGTGAATCACTGCAGTTGTTAAATTAGTAACATGGTTGCTAAGTGAATCTGGCTTCCCCATTGATTTTGCTTATCAGAAGGTCACAAACGGCGATCACATGAGCCCGGGACACTGCAACTGTCATAAATATGAGTCAGCATCTGGATTTTGATCACTTGACCATGGGGACGCTACAATAGTTGTAAGTGTGAAAAATGGTCATAATTCACTTTGTTCAGTGCTGTTGTAAGTTCAAAGAGTCACTAAATGAACTCTTGTAAGTCGAGGACTACCTGTATTTTTTTAAGATCACAGTACTTGACTATATGACCTGTAAGAAAAATATGCTCTGTGCATCATATGCTGTATAATTTCCTGGAAGATGAAAAACACTCTTAGTCCACCTTCTGTTGAATCCTTTCTTGAAGGCTGAATTTTAGCCACAAGCCATATCCTTAAATTTGGCAACTCTGTTTTTAAGGGAATAGGAAAAAAGGCTAGTTTGGACATTTTTTATGCTCCCAAGACAGCTTGAATAGAATATTTATATTGGTTAACCTTGATTTATCTGAAGGGAGGAAAAAAGAATAACTGACACTAAAGATGATATGCATTTTAGTAAAATGCATTAAGCATTCATGCTTAAACCCCGTTTATGGCCGAGGATGAATTTTTGTACAGAGAGCAAACATAACATCAACCTGTTTCTTAAAATGGGAGAGGTGAAGAGAGTTTTTTTTCCCTTTCTTTCCTTTCAAGGACATTAATAGTCAATCTCATCATCCTGATGGGAATAATGAGCTTTATATTCTCCAGTTGGCTGAAGCTCTCTGCCATATAGCAAGCCAAACTATTTGTCCAGCTGATACTGATGCAATCTGGCAGCAACAGTTGAAGTATTCTTGTAGTGCAGGATTTCCCAACCTAGGCAGCTTTAAGACATGTGGACTTTAACTCTCAGAATTACCCATTCCCCATGTCTTAAAGCTGCCTAAGTTGAGAAGTCCTTATGTAGTAGGTGTCTCAATCTTATACAAAGATGCTCTAGATCACGGGTGTCAAACTTGCCACGTTACATTGCAATCACGTGACGTTTTGTGATATTTTCCCACTTTGCGGAGCTGGAGTGGGCGTGGCCTGCATGTGACACATCTGGGCTGTGGGCCGCCAGTTTGACACTCCTGCTCTAGATTCAGTATGGGTCTTCTGCTTACAAAGTTATGTGCTGTACCTGCAGATATTCTGATGCTGTCCAGAAGATATATTTACTATGACAAAGTTGTTTCCAATAGCTCATATTGCATAGTGGAGCACTGGAACTTCAGACAGATCATCAGAATTGTAGCCTATCTATCTGGCTACTCCTGGTCAAGAGATTGAACATTCCTAGATAATCTTAAACAGATAACCACTGTTTGCCTGCAAGGGTTGGGTAGACAGAGCACAAAGGCATTTGAATAAAGAAAAATGTACAGTATACTGTGGCCGGTAACTTTTAAAAAGAGAAAAACAACACAACCATTTTTAAAGAGATTTGATAAGGAATAAATCATACTTCCACACTATCACTCTAGTCTATTCTGTATCTTTTGCCATTTAGCAGGAAAATTCTTAAAGGAATGATTGGCCTCCTGTATCTGCCCACCATGAAAAATATGTACTCATTCATATTCCAGGTTGTAATGTATGACTAGTAGCTTGAATCAGAGTGAAAGAGGCGTGGGAGGTTTAATCTTGCCTTAGATGTATTTATTTGGATCAAGTTTGGTATCTTATCAATGAGAAGTAAGAATGTTCTGTAAAGGAAACAGTGTTGTTTATTGCAGCAGATTGAAGTAGGAAAAATGCATTCACTGGACGGAAAACAATATTGAACTGAGTAGTCCTTGGTGCTTCTGAACTTGTTTGTTTTCTTGCTGACATTTCATTACCACTGATGCTGATGATGTTACCTAATTGGATAATGAAATGTCTGCAAGAATACAACCAAGCTCAGGGAGCAACAAGGACTCCACAATTCAACATTGAATTATAAAATCTTCTCTTCTACAGTACTGAAGCCCTCGATAGGAGGTGTTACAAAAATCTGCTCTCATGAAGTTCTCCCTCAAAATAACCTGGAAATTCTAGTCCTAAAACAACTGATGCTTTATTTTCCTATTTCAGTTTTGAATGTATTTCAGAATGGATACTGTTGTATTTAGGGCAGTATTAGCATATTCTGATGCACTGCAAACTTAGCACTACTGTATGGAGAGGATGTGATCCCTTGATTCAAGAGAGAATCTTTTTTTGTTTTGTTTTGTTTTTCCTTTCCCCTTCCTTGTTGTGCAAGTCACTCATCCCTAAGCAGCCTTTCCTTGTGATTCTGAGCAACAGTCTGTACTCCAGGACAGGATTAACATGGAAGCCAGAAGAGAGAAAGAGCTTCCATTCATTTCCAACATGACAGAGGTTGCCTATGCCTGTTTTGTCGAGATATGGGAATCCTCAGGTCATTCAACCAGGGGAATGGAATGGAATGGAATGGAATGGAATGGAATGGAATGGAATGGAATAGAATAGAATAGAATAGAATAGAATAGAATAGAATAGAATAGAATAGAATAGAATAGAATAGAATAGAATAGAATAGAATAGAATAGGACACAGTTGGAAGGGACCTTGTAGGGTCATCTAGTCAAGCAGGAGACCCTATACCATTTTTGACAGATAGTTGTCCAGTCTCTTCTTGAAAGCTTCCAGTGATGAAGCACCCACAACTTCTGAAGGCAAGCTGTTCCAATGGTTGATTGTTCTCACTGTCAGAAAATTTCTTGATCAGTTTCCATCCATTCTCTGGACTTTGGGTGCTTTGGGAAATAGGTTGACCCCCCCTCCTTTCTGTGACAGTCCCGCAAATATTGGAACACTGCACCCCTCAACCTTCTGTTGACTAGGCTAGCCATGCCCAGTTCCTGCAACCGTTCTTCATATGTTTTAGCCTCCTTTTAATCATCTTTGTTGCTTTTCTGTGGACTCTTTCTAGAGTAAACATAAATGTTGTTAGCTAGGATTAAATTGGATGTGACACACATAGCTTCATAACTTAAGCGGAAGGGACAGATAAATAGAGACATATATTCTATGAGATCTTATAAAGACCTTTGGCTATAGTTGATTGAAAAGCAGGATTTGGGAATCTAGAAAGGCGTTCCCATAAATATTCACTCTACCCTTTAGTGTGCCAATCTACTAACTCTATTTTCTGTTCAGTTCTCTCACTTATGGCTTGCAAAAGTTGTGTTCTCTAAAGGCTGAGCCATGCTTGAGAATTCAATATACTAGCAACCAGAGGAATGCAATACCCAATCATGGACTAAATTTACGACTGTCCTTTGAAGCTCTAGTTCTTCTGTTTCTGTTACTAATGAGCCATGGTGCTGCAGTGATTAGAATGCAGTACTGCAGGCTACTTCTGTTGCCTGCCAGCTGCCTGAACCTCTACAGTTCGATTCTCACTGGTTCAAGGTTGACTCAGCCTTCCATCCTTCCAAGGTGGGTAAAATGAGGAACCAAATTGTTGAGGGCAATATGCTGACTCTGTAAACTGTTTAGAGAGGGCTGTAAAGCACTGTGTGAAGCAGTGTATAAATGCCTTTGCTAATGCAGATTTCCTTATTCTGATTCTTTAGTTAGACATCCATGAGAAAAATCTCAGAGTTGACAAGAGTGGCAAGGAGGATTTTTGACCAGCTATATCAGTGATAAAGATATTGTTGTTGTTCCTAATGCCAGAGAAAAATTATCTCTTCATGAGTTTGTGATCTTGGTTTTATTTAATACTCGATTGCATCCTGCCTAGCAATCTAGTAAATTAAATGATGATGTTATGGAAAATACAAAAACAAAACTGAATAGGTACAGAATGTAACATATTGATACCTAATGAAAGTAGATTGTTCAAATCACATTATGCCAGTATTTTAAATCACTACCTTCTGGTTTGCTGTGTTTTCAAACGTGAGTAACTTCCAAATTAGTAGGCATCAATCCCAGAATTTTCAGCAATAGCCGTGCCTGCTACAGCAGTCCACAGAACTGAAAGTTGTTCAGGTTGGATAACACCGGTTAGACCAGGGTTGTCAAACTAAGCACCCCATGGGCTGGATCTGGCCCATTGGGTGCTTGGATCTGGCCCGTGGGGCTGCCCTGGAAACAGCAAAGGACCGGGTCATGGTGCCTCTGCCAGCGAAAATGGAGCTCGCAGCCCTCCTGAGCTCCGTTTTTGCTGTAGAGGATTGCAGGAGGCTGTGACAGCTGAAAACGGAACTCAGGAGCTCATTTTTGCTGGGCCTGTGGCTCAGGCCACTACCGGCTCCCCTGACACAAGTGACGTCGAGCTGGCCACACCTACCTTGGCCATGTCCTCCCCAGCACCCCAAGGTCAAGGTCAAACACAACTTTGATGTGGCCCTCAATGAAATTGAGTTTGACACCCCTGGGTTAGACCAACGTGGTATTGTTAGTTGTGTCAAAATACAGCTCCCCTATTTCTGTTCTAATTCAGACAGTGGTTAGAGCAGTGAAGGATAACCTGAATGCTTTAGTTCAACAAGACTAAGATTTTAATCCTGTCCATTCCCATTTCCATATAGAATAGAATAGAATAACAGAGTTGGAAGAGACCTTGGCAGTCTTCAACCCCCTGCTCAGGCAGGAAGCCCTACACCATTTCAGACAAATGGTTATCCAATCTCTTTTAAAAACTTCCAGTGTTGGAGTATTCACAACTTCTAGAGACAATAATATAAATGAAAAGACATACTGGCTCTGTTGCATCCTCACATCTTCAGTTTGGTGAGAGATTGGTGAGAAGGGGCAGCTGGTGAAATCTTATTATACAAACTGATGTGTCAACATGAAATTAACAATGAGAGCAGACTTTGAGAAGGATCTGCCTTCATTTTATCTCCATGATGGTAACTCTGTGAGGTTGGTTGAGAAGAGAGGGTGACAGAGCCAAAGTCACTCAATGAACTTTCCTGGGTGAGAAGGGATTTGAATCTCAAACTCCAACACTTTAGCTATTATACTAGACTGGCTCTCTTTTGTACCCCAGATCATCTAGTTTCTCCATTTTTAAAGCTTTCAACCCATACTACGAATATTTTGAAAAGTGTATTTAAATAATGAATGTTTATGGAAAAATATAGGTGGAGCTGGATCCAATTTTCTTGTCAGTGGATCTCAACTCAGCTAAAGGAAAGGAAAGAAAGAGCTGTGTACTTTCCAACAATCCATTCTGAACAATCAGGATGATATTGTGGGGGTATCTCCTTACTCAGATCAATCAATTTATCAGACTAATACTTGTAAACAGCCAGATTCAGAGGATAGTGTACTAAATCTAAGTTTTATTATACATAGGTGGAGCCTTTACATTCACGATCATGGTGTAAGGTTTGAACAGGGGGTTGGACTAGAAGACCTCCAAGGTCCCTTCCGACTGTTATTCTGTTATGAAAGGAAAAATCAGAATCTAACTCCAACTCATACATGTGTTTTTATCTGTTTATATGTATATTTCTAACCAAGTAGATCCTTTTAAATTGAGTCAGACTGTTTAGCATTGCTGGAGTAATTTGACCCAAATGCAATTACACTTGTATCCGTGGTTAATATAATACAAGATAAATAAATAGCTAGAAAGTATTTACTGAACATCATGAAAATAGATTTTAAAAAAATTAAACAAATGTAACATTATATGGGCATTGCATTTGTAAGAGAATTTAGAAAGTGTCTGGAATCATATGCATAATCTCAAGGATCTCTCTTTCCTGAGAGATTTCACAGACCTGGATCCAGCATCTGGTAGTGACACTCCTCACAAATATGGTCTCACACCAGCAGGATGTCAGCTTGCCACAGTGCTCACAGGCAGTTTCTCTTAATGTACTGCATTTCATGCAAGTAGCTGAAAATTTTAACCGAATGTAACATTCTATTGGCATGCATTTTAGGGGGAACTTTCTATGGGTAGCTATAAACTGAAAAAATTAAGTCCACCAAGATGCTTTTGCTCAAGGAATGAAAAAAAATCCACCACAATTTGACCACAAATTCTTTACATTACCAAACAGTGATTGATTATTCCAGTGGCTAAAGTATGTAGTGATGCAACAGTATTCTACAAATTAAATCATACAAATGTAGTGGGGAACAGTTCAAGAAATATTTTCAGATGTTTAAGCTTTATTACTTCTGTGAGTGTACTTATTATCTGTCACTGCACTGTGCATATAAAGACCTCAGTCTAATATATAGAAAATGAAAATATTTGTCTTCCTAAATTCTCTTTATTTACAAAATGGGGGGGGAAAAACAAAATTCTAAGCTAAAGCAAACTGCAAGAACTGTTCCCTCCCCCACAGGACAGAAATAAAACTAATAAATTGTAAAATCAAGAACAACTTGAGACAAAAAAATTACTATTCTTATATGTCCAAATCTACTAAGATAAAAGAAAAAGAAAAAAAGGATGGAAACATATATTTTAGTTCAAGCTCCATAAGGATGGCTGGACAAAATAATTATCACAGAATAAAAAGTAATTAAACTCAATAGGAAAACATTTCCCCATATTTTGTATAAATATTAAAAAGAAGAATGCACAAAAATAATTATAACTGTGACCAATAACCAATGCTGTGAAAATGTATTTGCATGCATATAAGGAGCAAATTCTTCCCTCCAAATTTCAGAGAGCGCATTAAATCCTCCAGGGTCTAAGTGGTTTGTCCATTCTGCTGACAGATGTCACATCATGAGTGAAAGACTTGAAGAAAAAATGTTGTGCATTCATAACATTCTAGCATTTTTTGTTTTTGTTTTACTAAAGAAAAATTAACAGAAATGCTTAGAATGTCCCTTTTCCAAACGATCCCCAATTTCCAACTACGTAGCGCTGAGGACGTTCAACAGGAGGTAAGTCGCACCATGTTTCATGAAACATGGATTGATGCAAGTTGTTTTCCATGTGGAACTGATCTCTACTGCCATGTAAAAATGCATAGAACTGTACCCCAATTCTGCTAATTCATGCTACATTTAAATGTCAGTAAATCTTAACATTAAATTTAACACTTTTAGGAAAGGAGTAACTGTGAACGACGGATTCTTCCAATCAGAAAAAAAAAACAATTATTCAAGTCAGCCTAAATGTCTTCTTTAGAGAAGTTATCAGAAAGACAAGTATTTGCATTCATAAAGAATAAAGGCAGATGCAAAAACCTTATTCCCTATGATGCTACGAGCTGCACAGGGTATAGGACAGTATCCAACCTGTGTGGATTTTCTACAGGTGTTCCTCATTCTCCCTTTTACATACCCTGAAAATCTGCTCTAGCATGTTCACAGTTGCAGGACAGATGTCAAAGGCACACAAAAGGGAGATGCACTTTTATACAACAGCAGTGTCATTTATATGAAACTCAGTGCAGTGGCAGATTTATAATTGTGTCTGAATTTAATGGAACCGTTTTGCCTACCATCCGAATTTGTTGATTTAACACATCTGGAAGGCATTGGGATTGGAGAGAATTGCTTTAGGAGACCATATTGTCAGAGTACACATTGCAGATTGTTATATATGAAAATGAAACTGAAGAGAGAAGGAGGCTGACTAAACCACCCAGAGGGATTATTCTCTCCTTCTCCCTATGGCCATTATCATATCCTGTCCTATAGGAAGAAAGGATCCCTGAAGATAGAGGCAGGAAGGCAAAGGGCAAGTATCACAGAAGCTTCTTCAGCTAGTTTCTTCTCTCTAGCTCTCATGTTAGAATCATTACACCAGCTGCCTCTAGGACGCACCATAGAAATTTTGTTTGTCAATATTTGTTTGGGTTTTTTTTTGCAAATGTTTACTCTATGTTACATTCAGCTGCTTTAGATTATCATTCTGAAAAATAAAATATATAATAACAATAATGAAAATGAAAGGTTATATCATAATCCATCTGTGGTCGTTCCTGTGGTTATAGGCATACTATGTGTCATACTGGATAGCACTTAGGAAATCTGTGCACTGACAAAATTTCTATCTGTCAATTGCAAAAGGAAACATTGCTTGGATCTACATATATACCATGCCAATACATTAAAATAAAATCCAACCTAAACATCTTACTGGCTGTGCAACCAACTGTAACGTCTTGATATTCCTGAATTAAATTGTATATTCAGGAGGACTGATTTAATTAAATAAAAATTTCAATCGAGCAGGTATCCTTTTGATCAAAATGTGGATGAAAAGGAGGAAAAATAAAAATGTGCCTGTTTTTTATTACATTTCCAACATTTGCTAGATAATAAAAAGTTGAAAATTATTTTAAGAGATGTCGTTCTATTTTTCACCATTTTCCAAGGAAAGACCATAACCATTGAGATCATGTAAATAAAAGAAGTAAAATGAAATCATATTCTTTCTTGAAACTCTTAGCCTAAGTAAATCATTTCCAAGTTGCCTAATGGGACAGGAAAGATACTTAAGAGTCAGACTAACTTTTTAAATTGCAACTTGGTGCTTTGGGTGTAAAATCTGGTTTATAGGTGTCAGGTGAACCCTCCATTCCAGCTACCATTAAAAGTCAAGTAACATACAAAGGTTGCCTATTAGATGCAAATGCAATCCTCTGATAGATGCTTATTGGATTTAACTCAAGGAAGTAAAAGCCTCCCCCACAAAATTGGGCTTTTTCCAAAGCAAAGACCTATATTGTACTCTAGATCCAACAGTTTAAAAGTTGCACAAAATAATACAGGATTGTATACAATAATATAGAATACTGCCTGGATCTGTTCAAAAAAGTTTGACTAAGGTACCAGTGGTCATCTGGAAATTCTTAATGTCATATTTATTCTTCCTCAAGTATCATACAATGTTCTGTGGAAAATCATGGAAATGATGAATGTACGATTTTAGGACTCCAATTCTATAGGATGCATAGCAATGTATGCTTCCTTTTTTGCAACTCCAAATAACTTTCAAGACTCAATCCTACTGTTTGAAAGGTTTCAATGCAGTGATATTACAGAGCTGAAGCCAAAGAAGAGAAGGAGGGCGGGGGGTGGGGGTAGAAGACAAGACAAAAATGAAATTGGTTCAGATGAACAGGCAATCTTTCCATCTTTGACCATAAGAATTATTTCATTCAAGAGAGCAAGAAGGGGTTGGTTGTGGGTGGTTTTTTTTTTTTTTTTTTTTTTGAGATACATTTGTAAAATACAATGTAATGCCAAATTTATCAGATGGCATTATTTTATTTCTGTAATGTTACATATATAGATCAGAGGATGAAAACCAATTCCTGTAAAATTAAAGGACTGTAGCATAAAATCAGAGATGCAGCAGTAAATAGAGCACATTATGAAATCAAGCATATTCTACATCACTAAACATCTTTTTTTTAAAAAAAAAAAACTTGCTTATAATCACATTGCTATATATTCAAGTGAGCTCCTTGTGAATCTTAGTTAGAAGCATCACAGGAGAGCCAATGTTTGCAAGGGAATATTTGAAGAGTCAGCAATACATGGCCTTTTGTTGTCCCAGGAACCAAAAATGACTATTTTTAAAAGCAATGCATATTATTTTCATGTTTGCTGGAACCAAAAGCCAACTTTTGCAATTCAAAAACATTGTTGCTATTATATTTTTTTTTAAAAAAAAGGAAATTGAAATCCTCTTCTTGAAATGGATTGCTTGTCTATATGCCTTAATCTTTTATTTGAGATAATATACAGATTTGGGGATCAGGGACCAATTTTGTATTCCTGAGTGTATGCCTGAACATCTTCAAAATGAAAGCTGTCAGTCTTTTTTATCGGAAACCTGGAATATTTGGCTTTGGGAACCAATGGGGATGCAGATAATCAAGATGTGACTTCAAGAGGATATCACATCTTCTATTAGTGTTGCCACTATTCTGTGTGTAGGTTCGCTAATAAAATTCAAATGAAGTATAAAGAATAATAAATATTCATCTAAAAACTATCATTACAGGACAAAATGAAATCCCTTTGAATGGCCACCAGCATGCTCAGTGCCCATTGAAAGGACTTCTGCTTACAGCTGAAGTCTTGCTGGTCGCACTACTTGCCATATGCAGTAAACATATGGAGCACGAAGCTGAAAACACCAGCCTGAATGAGACTTCGTCGAAACGTCGCCAAGACACTTCCAATTTTACGCGGGAGAAAACCCGAATAACTAAAGACCTACATACAAACACCCACAAAAACCTCTGAAAACATATATATGTATGTGTGTATGTATGTGTATGTATGTATGTATGTATGTGTATGTGTGTGTGTGTGTGTGTATATCTATATATCTATATATTTCTTTTTCGTAGGTTTTATGTGTATGTCTCTTTAGCCAGGTTCTACCTATGTAAAACCAAGATGTTATGCAGCCCTAGTTCAGTGAACTCACAATTCACTAGTTTCTGGGCTTTTTTTATTTTTCTTTTCTTCTGGCAGCCAGCAGATCCTTTGGAGACTCCCAAAGCAGACTCCCAATGGGCAGCAAAGGGTCTGCATAACATCATAGTTTATGTAGGCTGCATAACGTAGGTAAAACCTGGCTAGAAAGAATATGCACATAAAAGCCTACGAAAAAGAAAGAAAAAGAAACATTGTACCTTTACAGGGAGGATACTTGAGAAGAGGGTGTGGCTCACTGATGAAGCCTTATAAGGCAAAAATAGCTATCTGAGTCTCCCAAAAAGCAGCACAGAGTTGCTGTCTGTCAGCAAGAAACAAAAAGCCCAGAAACTTGTGAATGAGATTTCACAGAACCAGGGCTGCATAACATCATAGCTTACGTAGGTAAAACCTGGCTAGAAAGAATATGCATGTGTGTGTGTGTGTGTGTGTGTGTGTGTGTATAATGTTTTCTGAGGTTTTCGCGGGTGTTTGTATGTAGGTCTTTGGTTATTCAGGTTTTCTCCCACGTAAAATTGGAGGTTTCTTGGCAACGTTTCGACGAAGTCTCAATCGTCATCTTCAGGCTGGTGTTCTTGGCTTTGTGCTTCTAGGAGCAATGTGTGTGATCGTAGCTGTTTCTTCCTTTTAACTGCCAGTGGGGGTGTGAACTGATTGGGTGGGAGCTTGGCTGTGTTCAATCAGAACACACCTCTGCCCAATCAGAACACAGCTAAGCTCCCACCCAATCAGTTCACACCCCCACTGGCAGTTAAAAGGAAGAAACAGCTGCGATCACACACATTGCTCCTAGAAGCACGAAGCCGAGAACACCAGCCTGAAGATGACGAATGAGACTTCGTCAAAACGTTGCCAAGAAACCTCCAATTTTACGCGGGAGAAAACCCGAATAACCAAAGACATACATACATACATACATACATACATACATACATGCATACATATACCAAAATCACTATGGTTACAGTCTACATTCAGAAATCTTAAACTGAAATGTCTCAGTTTGAAAAGCACTGAAATTCACCAAGTATCTCAAAATATCCAGATACAGGTGCTACATTTTAAATGTGAGGTAAGTCTTTAAGCTTTAAGACCCTTATTTGTAAACTAAGCCCTTTTCAAGAAAGGGGGGGGAGAGAGAAGGAGGGAGGAAGAGAGAGAGAGAGAGAGAAGGTAATACACTGAGCTGCATATATATTTTATTAGCCTGTTTAAAGCCAAAAGAGTAGCATTAGAAAATTTACTCCCTAAACACTTCATTAGATGCAAATTTCAGCACTCAAGGGAAGAACAGCTCCCAGTTACTGTCAAAGGTACAATCTGAAATCCAGGAAACATTCTATACTTAATGCTTAGCCAAAAACATTTTCCAAAAAGCTTTAAAAGGCTGCAATGGTTCCAAACATTTTCATACAAACCCTGCTATTATAATCTTAGTGGAGGAAAACGATAACAGTTGTAAATGTAATGTAAAGAAGTAAACTTGAAAGGGAGAATTAAAAGACACATTCTCAAGCAGTCATTTCATTATTTCCCTGTTCATCCCAAGTAGTTTTATTACTTGCAATCCATTCAATCAATGAAAGTTTAATCTCCACAAAAGCCATTTGATTGTGTCATTTACTGGTATTATACACCCTTCTTTTTGTTTTGTGTGCGCGTGTCTGGTTTTTTCCATCCATTACCTGTCCTTTCTATTAATGATGGCTAATTTATTCCAGCCCTGCAACATTTTATCTTAATCCTAAAGAACAGCTGCCTTAAGCAACAATCACCAGGGCCCTTCTATCTGCAGCTCTGTAGCAGTTATCCTTCTTGTTCAAAACTTTAATTGTAATCTTTTCCTCAGAAATGTAAATTGTTTTCCAATTTAGCTATCGTGCTTTCTCACACACTCTTTCCAACGTTCCTCAGATAAAAGAAGCCACACTTCACTGAGTCCAATTTACAGACTGGGAAAGTGAAGCAAGATTAATGTATTAGTGTCAGTGCAATTTAAAAGGAGCAACATTTCAACATTTATGTGAAGCCGCTGGGCGAGATCATCCGTGGCTTTGGGGTGAGATACCACCAGTACGCTGATGACACCCAGCTGTACATCTCCACCCCAGGCCACCCCAATGATGCCCTTGAAGTGATGTCCCAGTGCCTGGAGGCTGTGCGGATCTGGATGGGGAGGAACAGGCTCAAGCTCAACCCTTCCAAGACTGAGTGGCTGTGGCTCCCGGCATCCCGATATAGTCAGTTGACTCCATCGCTGACTATTGGGGGCGAGTCTCTGGCCCCCTCGGAGAGGGCGCGCAATCTGGGAGTCCTCCTGGATAGGCAGCTGTCCTTGGAGGAACATCTGACGGCTGTTACCAGGGGGACCTTTTATCAGGTTCGCCTGATTCGCCAGTTGCGGCCCTTTCTTGATCGGGATTCCTTGTGCACAGTCACTCACGCCCTCGTCACCTCTCGCCTTGACTACTGCAACGCTCTCTACATGGGGCTCCCCTTGAAGAGCACCCGGAGGCTCCAGCTGGTCCAGAATGCAGCAGCGCGGGTAGTGATGGGAGCAACATGGCGCTCCCATGTAACACCGCTCCTGCGCGAGCTGCACTGGCTCCCGGTGGTCTTCCGGGTGCGCTTCAAGGTGTTGGTTATCACCTTTAAAGCGCTCCATGGCATAGGGCCTAGCTATCTCCGAGACCGCCTGCTTCTACCAACGACCTCCCATCGACCCGTGCGCTCCCACAGAGAGGGCCTCCTCAGGGTGCCATCAGCCAAACAATGTAGGCTGGTGGCCCCCAGGGGGAGGGCCTTCTCTGTGGGGGCTCCCACTCTCTGGAATCAGTTGCCCCCGGAGATAAGGAGAATCCATGACCTCAATGCCTTCCGTCGTTCCCTGAAAACCCATCTTTTCCAGCAAGCCGGGTTGGCTTAGAAGAAATTTTTAAATTTTAAATTTTTTAATTAGTTTGTTATTCTTAACTTTCGGCCCAAATCTATATATATTTTTAAATGTTTTAATATTTGTATTCTATGTTTTTTATCTTGGCTGTACACCGCCCTGAGTCCTCAGGGAGAAGGGCGGTATATAAATTGGAAATTAAATTAAATTAAATTAAATTATAGGGTTCTATAGCAACAGCAGCCCTTGGCGTAAATTCCTTCAATCTCCTCCTTTTACCTGTCATCCTGCAGCACCAGCCATTTCAGGAGAGAGAAGCAGATGAGATGAGAAACAGGAAAATCCCAGCAGCCCTGCTGGAAAATTGGCCTCCTCAGTCTCCTTTTTCCCAAAATTGTATTCAGGTCATCCTACATTCAATTGTTAGCCTGTAACTTTAAGACTGTTTTCCTCTCTGGTTCAAGAGTTAGACTGGTAGCCGAGAGACCTAGATTTTAGTCCACACTCAACCCCCCCCCCCAGGGGTAGATTCATATCCTTCCATTACATGGAAAATGGGGTGGGATAAGATTAAGACTCATGATTGGATGCTATCTAACTTATGAATGGGACTATTATAAAGAGCTGGTCCACACTTCTAGCACCTCTAACAAAAAATATATAGAAAACTTGGGGATGGTTGAAAGCTCCGAAACCAACACATTCTTGTGACAAGGTGACATTTGTGAACATGGGAAGCTAGACATGCAAATGCTACATTTGTGCAATCATAATAGTGCCAAAGCAGTCTTGACGGTATATAAAGAGTCTGGCTGTCTTATTCTCACACAAGTCTTTCTTCAAATGAAATACTTCTAAACCGCCAGATATTAAATAAGGTCAATAGCACAGAATTCATTCTTCTCCTGCCAGGATTTGTCTAAGCTTTCTCCAAATCCCAACTGAATATTATGGTTGAAGTAACAAGTCAATAGCCAGCTCCTTGGTACCTTCACATTTTTAAAAAAATGCTGAGACAAGATAAAATTGCATGCTGTTCCATATGAAATATATTAATATCAGCAAGCAGTGAATTGTAGGAAATAGGAGGAAAGGAAAGCATTCAGGCAGCAGTTACTAGGAAGGTGTGGAATAACATAGATTCACTGAAGAATTCCCATAATCTGATTTCTTATGCTATAGGGCTTCAAAGGTTAAACCCAAAAGGAAAAGAAATAGTGCGTACACATCCTGGGATTTTATTCTTGTAAAAAGAAAGAGAAGTCAAAGCATCTTCTGTATGCTAGAAATAAAAGCTTCAGGTAAAAATTGAAAAATATAAAGCCATGCTTTATTCTTAACAAGTTTCTTTTCTTTTTTAAAGATGAATTACAATATCTAAATCAAGTAGTTACATGCTGGTATATGCTGATTTCTTTTCATCAAGCAACATAGAATATGTTACTTTTGTCAGCTGTAATCTACACAACAAGGCAGCATTATTCACTGAATTTTATGCAGCAGAAAAAGCAATATTATCCATTACTAGAAGCACCAAATTTTTTTTTTATAAAAAAGCTTTAGGAATGTAGTTAATATACATCGCATGGGGCTTAGATATCAGATATCAAGCTATGGTACATCATGTGATTAAGATATTTGGGAGGCTGGATAGCATCAAACCATCAAAAAATAATCTTTAGTGAAAGTAAGATCTACAATTTCACATCTGTTGTAAACTACTGTGAAAATTACAAAGATAGTGGAAGACTAATAGTTTGACATGTCTTTAACTTACAACTGAAACTTACTATAATATATAAATATAACCTATAAAGGAAAGGCCAAAGCTCTGCTATTCTTAGTACAGAGTCATAATTACACAATTATTTTATAATACACAGATCTTAATGCAAAGGAAGAGTGTCTTTTTGATCCTTTGTCCAACCTCATCCATTTAAAGATCTTTCCCTGTTTCCACATCTGAAAAAAAAATCACATGTAAGATACTTTTCTATTTTTCTTACTAGATGAAAGCTGTTAAAACAGGTGAGTTCTAGCAGGAAAACAACAGGAAATAAAATCTTAGTTTTGTGCTCCGGTATCTGAATTCCAATTGCAGGTTCAGCAACTGCATTTCATAAAATATAGAAGGATGCAAAAGAATCGCAAAAGGCAAGGTAAGCATGAAGATATGTGCTAGGGAAGCATACAGGTGGGGGAGCTCAAGGAAAGAGTAAGCTAAAATTCACCCATTTCAACTATTTGGGCAAACAAACATTGGAAATGAAGGGACCCAGGCACAGCAGAAAATGCATTCTCCAGGACATTATACTCTGGCAAAATGGTACACAAGTATAGGGAATGTTTACATTTTAAAAGTTCGATTTAATTAATTGATTATATGTCATAAACTCATTGTTAATTCTTAATGATCACATTTGTTCATTCATTCATTCATTCATTCATTCATTCATTCTATTTATATAGTCACCCTAACCCTAACCCTCACAAAATGTGACTGTGGGGGATGTACAATAACAAATTATTAATTGGTAACAAAAAGTCAACAATTAAAAAATACTGATATAGGTAGTCCTTGACTTATGACCACAATTGAACCCAAGATTTAGGTTACAAAGTGAAACATTTGTTAAGAGCCTTGGTAGTACAGTGGTCTAAGGCACCCTGTTATTAAGCTGGTTATTAAGACCAGCTGCCTGCAATTACTGCAGGTTCGAATCTCGCCAAGGCTCAAGGTTGACTCAGCCTTCCATCCTTTCTAAGGTAGGTAAATTGAGGACCCAGTTGTGGGGGCAATAAGCTCACTTTGTATAAATATACAAAAGGATGAAGGCTATTGCTGAGCACATTGTAAGCCGCCCTGAGTCTCCGGAGAAGGGCGGCATATAAATCAAATTTAAAAAAAAAAGTGAGTTTTGCCTCAGTTTACAACCTTTTTTGCTACAGCTGTTGTGAATCACTGCAGTTGTTAAGTTAGTAATATTATTGTTAAGTGAATCTGGCTTCCCTGTTGACTTCGCTTGTCAGAAGGTCACAAAAGCTGATCACAGGACCCTGGATCACTGTAACTGTCATAAATATGAGTCAGTTGCCAAGCATCTGAATCACATGACCAAGGGGATGCTGCAATGGTCTTAAGTGTGAAAAATTACTATAAGTCACTTTTTTCAGTGCCTTTGTAACTTTGAACAGTCACTAAATGAACTGTTGTAAATTAAGGATTATCTGTATAATGATTAAAAAGTAACTAGAAAGCAACAGATATTAATAACAGAGGAGTCACTTCAGGAATTCATCATTCCTTGGGCCTAAACGACCTAAAATAACATAACCAGGTTTTGAAGGCCTTATGAAAAGTTAACAGTGATAGAGCCAACCACATCTTGAGGTGGGAAATGATGTTCCATAAGATGGACTCCATGACAGAAAAGGCTGATACTTCCTTAACAGATGGGATCTGGAACATGCATCTTCTGTTGGACCTTCTGTTGGGTAGAAGTAATTGGGGAGAAACAATCCCTCAGATAACCTAGCCCCATACCATGGAGTCCTTTTTAGGTTAAACCCACCTTGAATTGGGCCCAGAAACAGACTGGTAAGCAATGTAGCTTGTGGAGCAGAAGTATAAGGTGTGCTGTTCTTAGGGACACACATAATAGCCCATGTTGCCACATTCTGCCAGTTTGGTATAGTGGGTAAAGCACCAGGCTAGAAACTGGGAGACTGTGAGTTCTAGTCCTGCCTAAGTCATGAAAGCAAGCTGGGTGACCTTGGGCCACTTCAACCCTCTCTCTCAGTCCAACTCACCTCACAGCAGTGGTGAAATTCAATTTTTTTTACCACGGGTTCTGTGGTGGTGGGCGTGGCTTGGTGGGCATGGCAGGGGAAGGATACTGCAAAATCTCCATTCCCACCCCACTCCAGGGGAAGGATACTACAAAATCCCCAATCCCTCCCCACTCCAGGGGGAAAGATATTGCAAAATCTCCATTCCCACCCCACTCTGGGGCCAGCCAGAGGTGGTATTTGCTGGTTCTCTGAACTACTCAAAATTTCTACTACCGGTTCTCCAAACCTGTCAGAACCTGCTGGATTTCACTCCTGCCTCACAGGGTTGTTGTTGTGGGGAAAATAGGAGAAGGGAGGAGAGTTAGATATGTTCACCACCTTGAGTTGTTTATAAAAGAAATAATAAAGGTGGGATATAAATAAATAAGAAATAGATAAAAATGCAATGAAGTAAAATGATTAGAAAATTATTTATGATTGTTTATTGTTCAGAGTCACATGTTTGAGATGGGTGGCTAAACAAATTGAATAAATATGACTTATTAATATTAGACCTTGGATGAATAAATGAATACATATGAATAAATAAATAATATGTATGTGATTAAATAAATGAATAAACGAACAGAGGAAAAACATCACAGTAAAAGTTTCACTACTAAGCTAAAACACATCTTCATCTTGTTTTGAAACAAGAAACGCCTCTTTATTGCTTTGTTCTGGCACAGGAGCCAAAATGCAAAGAGAAGTGAAAATGGATCTTGGAGTTTTGGCAAGAGAGGACCTGTTTGGAAATTTCACGCTGGGAAAGCTCATTTTGGGATCATTTTCCTACAAGACAGGCTAGATTTCACACACAGGTTTCTCTGCAAGTCAAGTGTATAGCTCCACCTAGAGGGCCCATTCACTATATTTTAGCATAAAGTATACCTATACTGGATGGAAGAAATCAAACTCAACCCATCTTTAAATCCACCCCCCCCCCACCTTTAACCGGAAAGGGTAAGAAGTGATTTTGAAATCCTTGACAGGCAGAGAACAAGTGTTGAGGCTATGAATTATATACTCACATTTCAAAATCAAATCCTTATTACAATCTACAAAAGTTGAACACAGATAATGTCATTAGATTAAACTGACACTGTTTGATTGTTTATAGACATCTGACTCATCCTTTTAAAATGTGTTTGCTCTAACACAATAACAGGAACCCACTTGCTGTTTCTGCCCCCTTTTGGAATCAATGCATTTACAGCCTAGTCAGTTTGCCGTTAAACCTATTGTCAGGCGTAAACCCCAAGGAAGAAACTTCTTTCTAGAGGATGGGCAACTCCTGCAAAGATTAAGGACTGCAGTTCTGCCTTCTGATTTTCTGAGGGGCCACAGAAGACTATTGGGATGGTCAAGATGTTTCATTCTGATTTGGGGTGCTTTTGTTTTGCGATTATTGTGGTGGATTTTATTTATTTATTTATTGGTTCAATTTATATGCCGCCCTTCTCCGTAGACTCAGGGCGGCTTACAAGGTGGTAAGCAATAGCCTTCATACTTTTGTATATACCTGCTTAGTAGGGCTTTCGGCCCCCCCAAGCGGTGTTCTTTTTTATACAAAGTCAGCTTATTGCCCCCACAAAGCGGGTCCTCATTTTACCTACCTCGGAAGGATGGAAGGCTGAGTCAACCTTGAGCCTGGCGAGATTCGAACTTTGCAGTAATTGCAGGCAGCTGGTGTTACTTAACAGCACTTTAGTCTGCTGCGCCACCAAGACTCTGCATTATTTTGCATTTACTGTGGTATAACAAAATAACAGAATTGGAAGGGACCTTGGAGATCTTCTATTCCAACCTACTGCTCAAGCAGGAGACCTTAAACCATTTCAGACAAATGTCTATCCAATCTCTTCTTAAAAGCTTCCAGTGATGGAGCACCCACAACTTCTGAAAGCAAGTTGTTCCGCTGATTAATTGTTCTAACTGTCAGGAAATTTCTCCTTAGTTCCAGGTTGCTTCTCTTCTTGATTAGTTTCCATCCATTGTTTCTTGTCTTGCCTTCTGGTGCTTTGGAAAATAAGTTGACCCCCTCTTCCTTGTGGCAGCCCTTTAGGTATTGGAACACTGCTATCATGTCAACCCTAGTCTTTCTTTCCTTCTTTGTTCTCCCCCGCCCCCACGCCCCCAGACACATATGAAAACTACCCACATGTAGATCACCAAATTTTGGATATTTTGTTGTTCAATATCGTACGAGGTACAAAGGACCTTACAAATGGCCCCTGAGTCATTAGGAATTTTGGTGGCTGGATAAAATGAATAAATAAATAAATAAACAAACCACCTACCTAATAGAGCACACAGTAGTCACTTTTCAGATTTGAAAAGTGGAGTGGTACAATTGTTTTCTAGATGATAGTTCCTCACTGACATCTTCTCTGTCTCAGGGGAGATCAAGCACTGAATATACCAAATTCATTTATTATATTTTTCAGCCGGGTATCAATCAGTCCCAGGTGAATGGATAAGAATAAATATCAATCAGGAGATTTATGGATTTCTAAGCTGATTCACCAGTTAAATTAAGTTATGTTGTTCTCTCTGGATCATGTTTAACTCTCTCTCTCTCTCTCTCTCTCTCTCTCTCTCTCTCTCTCTCTCTCTCTCTCTCTCTCTCTCTCTCTCTCTCTCTCACACACACACACACACACACACACACACACACACACACACACACAATTGGTTGATTACCCCTCTCACCTATATGTGGAACTTAAGTGCATTTGTTTTTCCTTCCATCAAAAAGTGTTTGAAAGATTGGTGAAAAAGTTGCTGCGATTTCCCATTTTGTCACTTGGCTAGCAGGAAAAAAATTTGGAAGACCTCATCAATTTCAATCAGTTTTGGAGGGAAAGTGGGGGGGGGAGTGAGAATCCCCCATACGGAATCTGTGTGGGGAAAAGAATAACAACAAAACATTCATTTTTACAGTTGTTTCTGTCACTTGGACTAAAAGGGGAAACTTGGAGGAACTCCTTTCAGTTTCACTCAGTTAAAAAGGGAAAGGGAAATCAAAGGCATGGCCAACATTTCACCATGACACTAAAAGAAAAAAGGAAACCTCCATCCTTTTATGACAGCAAGCTAGCAACCTAGTACGGAAGGGCCACTGAGGCAGGCAGCAGGGACTGGTGTACACACTCACCAGTTGGAACAGAGGCATTTGTCTAAAGCACAATGAACACAGCAGATAGACTTAAGTGCTCCACCTACATTAGTTACATTGCCACTTATGCAGGGAAACACTTTTAACTCACAGCCAGCAGACATGGTTGGAGATTACCTTCTAGAAGACTAGGAAAGGATGATTACTATGTTGTCCATTCCTGTCCTCTCAAAATAGAAGGGCAAACATGGGGCAAACAGGAAGTGCAGTGCAGCCTAGGGTCAGGCAAATGTGTCCAGTTGGTGCAAGGGGGAGAGATTTATATACTGCTTCATAGTGCTTTTACCATCCTCTCTAAGCGGTTTACAGAGTCAGCAAATTGCCCCCAACAATCTGGGCCCTCATTTTACCCACCTCGGAAGGATGGAAGGCTGAGTCAATCTTGAGCCGGTGAGATTTGAACAGCTGAACTGCAGCTAGCAGTCAGCTGAAGTAGCCTGTAGTGCTGCACTCTAACCACTGTGCTACCTCAGCTCCTTATAGCTCCTTCTATGACGCCTTATATACAGCAACTGTTTTATCATGCTGTACACAACAACAGATATTAAGAAGATTTATAGCTATGTTTCAGCCAATATCAGAAAAACAAAGCATAAGCATAAGCATTTTTTAAAAGCCAGAGAAGAAAATGTAATAAAGAAGAAGTCCCAGTATCCTAACAGAAGAAATCAGATAATTCAATATATAAGCCAATGGACAGCCTGAATCCTTGAAATCTATTCTTCTTTGTCTTTAGACTAATGAAAAAAATCACTTTGGGTTCTTTCTCCCCCTTTCCCCTTTTAAAACTTTTTAGAAATTGGAAGCTTCTCTATAATTGCAATCAGTCCTGGTGACTCTGCTAAATCATATTCCAGGGTTTCTAAACATGTACTTAAATCAAACATTTTACATGAAAACCAGAATTTGAGCAATAATAAGCATGCAGAAAACATGAGATGTTTGTTGACAACCTCTGGTTTTATCTACTTTCAGAACCAAAATAATAAAATCATGGAATAAAGGCATGTTGTTTATTGAAAAAGATCACTACAGATAATTAGTTGATATTATGTCAGTTTCTCTGGTTAACAGTACACTCTGCAACCAAATTATTACATTGTTATAATACTCTTTACTTTATTTATTTGTGCCTGCAAATCAGTGTTGACTCCATGTCCCTGCAGTTTTCCTGGCAAGATTTCAAAAATGGTCTGCCATGCCTGCTTCCAAGACCTGAGAGAGAGAGGGTCTGGCCTGAGGTCACCGAGCTGGCTTTGTGCCTAAGGCAAGACTAGAACTCACAGTGCCTTAACTGTCTTTCAAACTGGCTGTCTATAATACTAACTAGTTAGAATCATTTGGATGCTGCTTATTTCCATATGCAATGGATTTGTAATGGAGTTACAATGCTTTAATGCAGTGAATTAATAGGGTACTGAATGTTTATTCTTGCCTCTTTGAATTGCTACAACATGAGTTGATATGGGTTTGCAGTTACTATTATACAACAAGATCCCGTAATGCTTTCCTTCTTTCTGCTGTGATCTGTTTTATGTCCAGCTGAGAGGAGAAACAGAATGCAGATAGATAAAGAATCTATCTAGGGTCATAGCGGCAATGAGTTCTAAGTTCTCCATGAAATAAAAGGGATGGGAGGGGGCATACAAGTATTTTTCTCCACCAACATGTTTTCTTCTAAAACATACCAAATATACTCCAAAGAAAGATGACTTTGAACAGTTGGGGTGGGGTGGGGGGAATGATTGAGAAGGATTCAAATCCTGTGCAGTGAATAACTTCCACATCTTGTCAACTTGTGCCTATTCCAGATGAATATTAAACCTGGAGATTCTCCCATCTACAATAAATATGTGCCTATAATGCACTTGTATAATTCACTTGCCTAAAAATAAGATATCCGGCTTACAAAATTCATCTTATCTTGGCCTTAAATACCAATCACTTTATATCACACATATCGCACACCCATTTCCACATCCAGAAAAATACAAGTACATGCATATACACATTTCTCTTCTTCTTTCTAGAAGCAAGAGGGAAACTGATGTGAGGGGAGATGTGATAGTCCCTTTGGAGAGGGACTACAGCAGGGGTGGTGAACGATGGCCCCTTTACGACCTGTGGACTTCGACTCCCAGAATTCCTGAGCCAGCCAGATTCTACAGTGAAGTAGAATTCAGCTGACTCCTGCAGAGGAATTCATCCAGTAGATTTCCTTTTTGGTGACAGGGATTTTTAAAGATGTTTTAGCAAACCAGTGTTTTGCAAACAAAAATGGTGGTGTTCCATCTGACAACAGAGCATCATATTGATAGACCTTGATTCCAACTAGACCTTGATCCCATTTCTCTGGGAACCCAAATTAAACTAGTCCTGGTTTACTTGGAAAACGAAATGATTTGGTTATTAAATTACATTTGTTTATTTATTTATTCAATTTCTATAGCAGCCCATCTCAGTCAATGACTCTAGGCTACTTACTATTCAAAAACTATATTAGAATTAAAAATACTAAAAATATTTTTAAAAAGTAAAAACACTAAAAACATCCAGATTAAAAATACATATCAACTGATATACCTGGACAGTTAACAATACAGCCCAGGTTTTTAAGGAAGGCCTTACAAAAGGTTAACAGGGTTGGGGGCATTCTGATCTCCAGAGGGAGGATATTCCATAGAGTAGGGGCCACTGAGAATAAACCAGTGGTGGGTTTCAAATTTTTTTACTACTGAGTCTGTGGGTGTGGCTTGGTGGGTGTGGCATGGCTTAGTGGGCGTGGCTTGGTGGGCATGGCAGGGGAAGGATACTGTAAAATCTCCATTCCCACCCCACTCCAGGGGAAGGATACTGTAAAACCCCAATTTCCTCCTGATCAGCTGGGACTCGGGAGGCAGAGAATAGATGGGGGTGGGGCCAGTCAGAGGTGGTATTTACCAGTTCTCCGAACTACTCAAAATTTCCGCTACCGGTTCTCCAGAACTGGACAGAACCTGCTGAAACCCACCTCTGGTATAAACCAATCTTATGGTCACTACCAGCTGACACTCTTTGGCTGATGGGACCTGCAGCATACCAGTTCTGCTCGACCTGGTTGGACAGATAGAGACTCTTGGAAAATGGCGGTCCTTCAAGTATTTCTTTGTTATTTCAAAGAGTTCTGACCTCTTCCAATTCTGTCCCCATTAAAAACTGGCCAGGGACTAACCTCATATATAATTTTAGAAGATGATGATCTGTGCAGTTGTGTGCAGCATGAAGATATATAATCTCAATCTCTTGTCCTTTGCTACACTAATTTTGGCAAATCCAACATTGGATTGTTATATTCAGACTGCTCTGTTTTTACCAATTGCATTTTTGGGGCATTTTATTCAGGTAGGTATTATTGCTGTGTGGAACTGTTTCTCAGCAAAGGGAGAATGTTCATTATTATTTTTTCTTCCATGTTACTCCACTCCTGTCTTGATTGCTCAGGAAAAGGAAAGCATATTTTTCATTGCAAATTTTAGAAGTATGAATGGCCATTCACTATATACAGGATAACTACAGCACTGAATTTCAATGCAATAATAATTTCCTGGAAACAATTTTTCATCTAGAAAATAAGAGCTCTTCTCAAGGTTCATCTAATAGAGAGGGCCATTAATGCGAGGGAATTTCCACCTACTTGATACATCCTATGGTAAAGAATGAAAAAAAAACAGGCTTGTGTCCAAGGGACTATAAATAACTCATGAATAAAAATGTAACTAAATCATACTGAGATTAGCCTAGGATGCACATATTAATGGCATCTCTTTTTCAAACAATGCAAGAACATCTGATTATAAAAATACTATTGCTATTTGGCAAGAATTCATTACATTTTACTTTTTTCTTTGAGATTCAATTTAACTTTTGGGGTGGGCATATTAATGTGCAACTAAAATAGTAGCTTGTGCTTATAAAATTGCTATGTTTCTACACCTCCACCTCCTCCTACTGAACAGCTGCCTTCAATCATAAGTTTCATGAAATCATAAGAAAGCTATTGTGACTATTTGGGGCCGGGTGGAAGGAAGTTACAGGTTTTGCTTGTGTCACCCATCAGAATCTTGCAATAGAACAACATGACCAAACTAAATGTCAGCAGGCATCTCTGATGTCATTTTTGTAGGCTATGGTAGCACCATCCTCTGATGTCCAAATCTTGTATAACCAGAACATGGGAGTGAATGCGTAAGATAAGGGGGTTTGCAGAGAAAACTTGAGAGAGAAATAAACAACTAAGAAGGGGAAAAGAAGACAAATGGCCAAGGAAGGTTGAGACTATTAAGTTAAAAAGTCATCACAACAGGAGTGATGGCTGGCTGGGATGCAACTTGAAGTATCCTATCCAAATCTGAAGGCCACTAAGCTAGGAAAAAGGATTGTAATATCCAATGGTATATAGTAAACGATGCTATATGTTAGGAAGGGAACCTAACATGGGGAAATAGTGTTCAGATGCCTCCAATAGGAGTAAAAGCATTATCCTTTACCAAGATTTTCTCTTTTATATTTGGTTAGAATATACAATGTATTGTAATATCACTTAGCATGAGTTAATGTCAAAGTTTTATTTATACATACATACATACATAAAAGGAAGGAGGGAGGGAGAGAGTTTGGTATAACGGTTAAGGCATCAGACTAGGAACTAGAAGATTGTGAGTTCCAGTCCTATCTTAGGCACAGAGCCAGCTTGGGCCAGTCACTCTGGCTCAGCCCTAGGAAACAGCAAACTACTTTTGAAAAACTTTGCTGGGAAAACTGCTGGGACTTTTTCCAGGCAGTCTCCGAGAATTGGACACTATTGAACAGAATGCACACTTCGCACTTTGTACCTTGTCATCCCTACTCCCTTACTCAATTGTGTGAGGACAGACTCATGGCCTTCAATCGTAGAGCTTTAACCCTTATTGTGATCACCAGATCAGTTCAGAATGACCCATATTTGTAATCTGCATAAGCAGAAATCCCCTTTCCCTGCTTCAGTTGGAGTTTTTTCATAATGAAGTACATAAGGTCAGTGAGGTTGTGCAAGGCATCAGCGAGAACATCCCTCCCATTCACTCCCTCATATCCTAGGCTCACAACCTACACTCAATCACTACTCATATTATGGAAATGAAAACACCAAATGCAGTTGCCAGGATAATGTCTAGCTCAGATTGTAGATTCATTAAAATTATTTAAATTAAGGGACACTACAAACATGAGAAAGGGTTCAACTACTATATAAGACTTGAGGCCATACTCTGTCATGAATTATTCCCTCCATAAGACTTCTGATTTGTACAAGGAAGGGAGAATGACACAAAAGAAGTCCTCAATGAAACTGGAGAATAATTATATTTAGGTCTGTCACCTGGACAATCAATGCAAGGAAAGAAAAAAAAAAGCTCAGCTAGATAGCAAACAAACTTAGAGTTATATACCACTTCATAGTGCTTTACAGTCCTTTCTAAGCGGTTTACAGAGTCAGCATATTGCCTTCAACAATCTGGGTCCTCATTTTATGGACCTTGCAAGGATGGAAGGCTGAATCAACCTTGAGCCGGTAAGAATTGAACTGCTGGCAGTTGGCAGAATTAATCTGCAATACTGCATTTTAAGCACTGCCCAACCCCGGCTCTTAGTTGAAATAAGGAAAGGGGTTGTGAGATGGGTGTGGGGGGTGGTGGAAAATAGGATTGTACTAATTCTATGCAATAATATAAGAAAACTTCAAAAGGAGGAATCTGGAAAGGATTGGTTATATTATAGCCTCATTTGATAGTGACGCCTGAATCCTACATTTTAAAAAATGATTTGAATTATGGGGGAAAACATTTAATGTTTAGATCAGTTTTCTTAAAAGTTTCTTTTTAGCTCTGTATAACACTGATTTTTATCTACTCTACTGTATTTAGAGGCACTGTAGTTCTAGATATGCAGCCATCTCATGAGATTAAGCCTGACCTGCTGAAAGCTAATGGTGACATGCAATTCTTCTGTGGTTTATTTCTGTTTAGCAAAAATTATCCTAAAAAATGAAGCATATTAAAAAGCAAGGATATTACCTTGCTGACAAAGATCCATATAGTCAAAGCTATGGTTTTCCCAGTAATAATGTATGGCTGTGAGAGTTGGACCATAAGAAAGGCTGAGCACTGAAGAATTGATCTTTTTGAATTGTGGTGTTGGAGAAAACTCTTGAGAGTCCCTTGGACTACAAGGAGATCAAATCAGTCAATCCTAAAATAAGTCAACCCAGACTGTTGTTTGGAAGGAAAGATATTAAATCTGAAGCGTAAATACTTTGACCACCTAATGAGAAGAGAGGACTCACCGGAAAAAATCCTGATGCTGGGAAAGATGGAAAGAAAAAAGAGAAAGGGAAGGCAGAGGATGAGATGGTTAGATAGTGTCTCCCGCATAGTAAGCATGAGTTTGGGCAAACTCTAGTAGACAGTGGAGGATGGTGGGAGGATGGTGTACTGTAATCCATTGGATCATGGAGAATCAGGCATGACTTAGCGACTGAACAAGAGCAACAAAATCCTAAACTGAAGTGCTAATACCACATTAAGCAGGTAATATAGAAAGCAGCAGATGTGATCTGGTAACATATTGTGCTCTGGAGAACAGGACTGGAATTTATATTTTTCTGTGAGACAATGTAAAGGGGTCATATATTGATCAGGCAAAATATTATTAGTCAGATAATATTATTATAATATTTTGCCTGCAATAATACTATAAGACAGAGAAATTTTATGACTCTCTCCATGGAGAAGGATGAATTTAAATAAATATTTGGGAGGCCTTGTGGGCACATTTGATAACAATCGGGGGAGGGGGTGAGGAACACAGAGGAGGCTCAACTAAAAAAAGTGTATTTGTGTATCAGTCACAGAGATGCTGTGTGGCTCTCTTTCTCTCTTTTACAAAGTGAAACTAACAGAGAGTGAGAGAAGAAAGAAAAAGGAAGGAAGGAAGGGAGGGAGGGAGGAAGGAAGGAAGGAAGGAAAGAGCATAGCAGAAAGAAAGATACCTATGAGAAAGAGAAGTGAGAAATAAGTCCTCTCCTCATTTAAGAGGTTGCAGTAAATATTTCTGTGCTGTTGAAGTGGGACATATCTTGTGTGTGGAAAAGATGGTCCCATTCTTGCTCATTTTGTTATACTAAGAATCCCTCTGTCAGCAATTCATAAGGGAGACTGCTTTCTCCAGACAAGCAAGGAAAAGCATCCTTCCATTTACTTATATGCCCAGTGTCATGGCCAGCTTGGACTCTGATGAGGTGACCCACAATGAGCAGCCAGTTTCAGGGTACCAGCCAGGCATCAGAAGCTGTGCCTCCTGGTAACCAGGAGACACAGCTGACCCTGGTCTCTGAAGATGAGGAGACTAAGCTGCCATCCCCTCCCTTTGCAAGGGCTTGCCAAGCAGACCAAAGACATTCTACAAGGCTTCTCACTCTTCCAAATGAGCAACATCAGGTAGCTTCTATTTAAGATGAGTAGCAAGCTCAAGCTTCTCTGTTGGCAACAACCATTCAATACTCAGACTCCATGTGCTCATGATGTGAAACCTCATGATTTTGACTCTGGATCAGGACCAGCTGATGACCCATCTACAATGTTTGGACCCTTGGACTTCCCTTGACCACTCTTATGCCTGCTGTTTTGGAGTTAGAACTCTCTCAAGACAATCTTGCTGGACTCTGAGGAACTTGCTTTCTCTCGGGTGTGTGCAATTGCGCATACATTTACTTTGCTGCTTGTTCATACATGCAAAAGTTGAAATAGCTCCCCTAATTTTATTCTAACCTTTCCTTTTTAGCTGGTTGCTCCCCAACTGCAGTGCTTTTTTTGGCTTTCTCTCTGGGCAGAAACCTCTTTTGATATGTAGTCACACAGAGAAAAAAATAGTCTAAAAAAAGCTGTTTTTCATATCCACTGAAATATGTCCTCCCCCTCCAAAATTTCCATTCCTAATTTAGGCTCAGCTATAACAGAAATCATATTTATAACATCAAAGAAGCTGAGAGAGAGAGAGAGAGAGAGAGAGAAGGAGAGGAACCCACCTGATGTGGTGTTCAGTCTAACCAGATTTAATCACCATTTTAATACCATTAATTTCATGCATTAAAGGATAGAAATTAACATAGTTGTACATGTTCTCTTAATTTCACATTTAATTCAATAAAACATTGCTTGGGATATATCAAGTTTTCTACAGTTGATATAATTTGAAAAATGAATGAGTCAGGCTTTATATTCTCTCAAGATGAATGCTTTAAGAAGCCCCAACCTTTATCAATAGTCAATGTACATTTCAATGTGCTTGGGCAATTTTTACAATTGACTATGAACTCTTGTGCAATCTTCTTCCATTTCTTTGAATTCCCAGCCAAGACATTTCCAGCATACAATTATACTTATCAAAGCTTTTTATTTGATTTCCATTTTTACTGATGGGCATAAACTGTTTTAAACTTCTGGTTCTGCAAGAAAACTACTATATATCTAGCTTTGACAGACCTCTATGAGGATCATCTATTAGCGCGGTAAAAGTGCTTTCATTGAGTAAAACATGAGATGGAGGAAAAATAAGGATGTGAACAAAAAGTTCAAAGTCAAATACATTGGCATATATACTACCATCAAGGTGTCTTTATTAATGTCAATAGAACACTCATGTGTTTACATTACAGCTTGCATTACAACACTGCTGCTCTTTTTAAAATGTTTTAACGTTTATGATAACTTTGCAGAAGGCCAATTTTAAATGTGCTAAATAACTCCTAATGAATATAGAACAATTCCCAAAGTTCTTAGTCTTGAATATTGTACAATATTAGAAATTCTCTAGGGTGAGAAAAAAAATAATTACAGTTATCATTTCTTACTGCTAAATCTGGATTCATAATCAGATTTTTCAGAATATCCCTCCCCCCCCACTATCTCTTAGAAAAACGCTGTAGAGAACTTACTATAGTTCAAAGACAAGGACTACGGCTCAGTTTCATCTATCCAATGGGTCTCATACAACATCCTTCCCACAGGCTCAGCTTCTTCACTCACTTGGGGCTCACAGAAGCTACCACAGCTGGTGCTGTTCTTGAAATACCAGCAGGAACCTTTCAAATGGAAAAAGGCCAGGCATGGTCCAAGCCACATGACATTTCTTACCTCTCTGCTTTCTTTATGATGCAAAACCTGACTGCAATCAGAGTAGAGGGTATCTGGTGGGTTCAACAACCACACTTGTCTTTTTCCCTTTCAAATGCATTGCACTGTGGCAAATATAGACAGAACAAAACAACATTGTTCTCTGCTGCTTGCAGAACAAGAGGAAATCTATAAAATCAAGAGGGAGGTGTCCCTCCCAAAAGCCCATCACCTGAGATCTATTCCATGGACAAGATAAGATGCCACACCCGAGTTGCAGAGACAATTCACTTCTCTACCCCGGCTACATTTGCCCTACACCATTCAGGGCATTAAAAATGCACTACCTTCTTTAACATACACATTTCATATGCAAGCTTATACTTTTTTGAAGGTAATTAAAGCTACAAAAAAAAAAACACTTATTTTAAGAAGATACCAGCTGACGCCTTGATCTGGCTGCAGTAAATTCCAATTTAGTGAATCATACTTTCTTTGAAAAGAATTCCATGAGAGGTTTGTCTGGACAGTCCTGACTTGTGACAGAGATGACAACTCCATCCACCAAACCAATTTCATTGATTGTGACTACTGAAAGGACTTTAATGAATAAGTTTTTCATCCATCTTAAAGCACCTCCTTTTCTCTATATACTACTCAAACTCTTGTGTCTGATTGTTTGTAACCTTCAATTGGGCAAACAGAGTATCATAAGGGAACAATTTTTGAATCAGCA
Organism: Arizona elegans; assembly: GCA_022577455.1. Lineage (NCBI taxonomy): Eukaryota > Metazoa > Chordata > Lepidosauria > Squamata > Colubridae > Arizona > Arizona elegans. The sequence goes on along the minus strand of JAKOOJ010000001.1, from coordinate 205,042,110 downwards.
CATCTGAGTCTAATTTTCAGAATGTGTCTAAAATCCAGGACCCATGATTTGGAAAACTTAAGGCAGTTTCACCACTGTGCAGCCACACCACTGTAGTCAGACACTGTCGCGCAATCATCATTGCCAATGATGCCAGCTTTTTAAAAGAAATCTCAATGGGGAAGCCAGCAGGAAGTCATTCCCATCGCCACTGCTTTTTTGCCCACTCATGGTTGTTCTGTTTCTCTGTTTAGGTAAGGAAATATCTCTGAAATAATGACCCAACCAGTCACAGGACATTTAATGCTACTTGAATAACCCAGTGAGAGAGCAGTAAATGGATGGCCATGGCAACATATTGAAAATACGTGTTAATAAGGGGATTATTTCTAGATGGGACATTCCTGTAGTTTGTATGCTTTTCATCTTTTGGAATAAGTGCACAGCTATAAATCTTCTCTACTCTCCAATGAAAGAAGGCATTAACACATCCCAATCAGATAACTGATTGTTGTCTATTAATGATGATGGAGGATGATGGAGACAGCAGTAAGGATGATGGAAACAGAAGTAATGTGGAGGCCATTAAAGCAGAGCTAATAATTATGTGTGTGTGCATGTAGATCAAATGGAATCATTCAAGGCCAACATTGGAAGAATTCGATCTTAATAAATAAGAGAAAGAGGCACTTATAGGGTACTGCATCTGGTTAGGGTATCTGCATATTGTTGTTGTTGCTACGGTAACAAGCTAAATGTCATAAAATTTTAGCACTAGGAAACAAATTCAGATTTTTCTCTCGTCCAACACCCATTAAAGCTGACAAAATGTGTTACCATACAGTTAAGGCTGTGTTAATATATTGTTAGTTCAGAAATATTGCTCTTGATTATTTGTGAGCTGATTCCTTAACAACAAGGAGGGGGCAGTTTTCAAGAATGTTTTTGGGTTATTTCAGAAGCTCAGCTTTGAGAGAAAAGCCTTATCCAGTGTTTCTTAACCTTGGCAGATTGAAAATATGTGGACTTCAACTCCCAAAATTTCCCCGTCAGTTATTAGTTACAAAATAAGATTAGAAAGCTATGCTGGCTGGGGAATTCTGGGAGTGGGAGTTCACAACATCTTCAAACTGCTAAGGTTTCAAACTGCGTGCTAATCCATTTAAAGTAAGTGTCCATTTTTGAAGGTTATACTGTATAAAGCGAACTAAAACTTGATATCAAGATGGAATAGTCCTTATTTTGTAACTCTAATTCTTTCCTGGGAACATATTTGATTTTTTTTCCTACTTACATTTATTATCTACAGGTTAATTCAAATATGTCTCCTTATACATTGCAGTTTAATTCCAGATAGTCAAATTCTAAGCCCATTAATGAAGATCATCCAATAAAATTAAATCAGTAGAGCTTTATCACTGTTTCAATTACATTGGCAAAAGAGAGTATTAATTTGTACCTGAACTTTTTTTTTTCACATCTGACCTTATTAGAACAGCACAATTTAAAATCACAGGAAGATTTTCCTAGCCTGCTTTAGAAACCTGTTATAAAAACCGCTGAAACAATGTAAAAGAATTTGCATTCTTAGAAAGATTTAAAGAAATGCTGATTGCTATAAACCTTGATTCTATAGAAATTTGCAGCTCATCTAGACTTTAAGCCTTTTCTGAACTAACTTGAATAATTCTCAACCTCAAATAGATATTCACAAATCATTTTTACAGTAATGAATTTTAAATGGCCGAGATATCAGAAAAAGTAATTTATCATTGTCCGTCTTCAGAGGTGAGCATTATTCTAACTCTTTTGTTTCCTATCTTTATTGCTTTCAAAAGAATCCAGCTTTTTACCACATGGCTATTTTGAAATTCAGACTGCAGCAACACTTTAAAGTATTTGCAAGATAATATATCATTTGTGTATTATTTTGCTGTGCTTGATATTGCTTCTATAATAATCTATTATTGATTTTAAGGACCGTTGGCTTTATTGTTAACAGTTTCAAGATTCTTTTCATTAATCTTTTGTAAACTCTCTGGGTAGAAATAAGAAGATAACAATAAAATTCTTATATTATTATTGTTCTTGTTATTTGTTCACAACAATGTGAAGCCACAGTATTGGCCTTCATATTTTCAAAAACTTAAGGTATCTTAATGTATTGGTATAATAAAGTGAGTGCCCAAACCGGAATATGTGTGTGCTGGAGCCCTGGAAACTCAAAGACCAGCTGGGCGGCACATGCATGTGCCTACTGGCCACCTGGTCTTTAGGTTTCCGGGGCTCCGGCATCCGTGAAGATCAGCTGGCCAGCATGCATGCGTGCACCAGAAACCAGAAGACCAGGTGGTGACAGCGCACATGCCCACATAGGGGGCTCTGCGCGCCACCTCTGACACGCATGCCATAGGTTTGCCATCACAGGTATATGTACAGATCCAAGCAGTGTGGTCTTTTGCAATTAATAGATGGAAATTTTGTCACTGAGTAAATTTTCTAAAAGCCGTCCAAGATTTTCTGATATGGCATCCAATGTGCTGATAACCACTGGGACCACCATGGGCAATTTATATCATGATCTTTCAGTTTCGATTTTCAGATCTTAAGAGGTTGTGATCTTTCTGAATCTTTGCCTTCTGTTCTTACTATCCCCTGATATTGCCACATCAATTATCCACACGTGTTTCTTTTCAACCACAGTGAAATATGGTCTTACGAGCCAAGGCTTCATCTGTGTTCAGAAATCCCACAGTATTTTAACCTGCTCATTTTCGATTACTTTTCAACTCTGTGTTTCCACCAATTTTTTTTTTTTACTACTGGCACATGATACTTTTTTTTTTACTGATGTTCCAGTGAGTCACTTTGGCAATTGTGTTATGTAATTTATCATCAGCTTGTACAATCTTTTTCCCAAGAGCTGAGTATATGACCAATTTTTTCCTGCTTTTTTGCAGAAATTATTAAAATTAACCAGTTTAGATATACTGTACTTTAATTCTCTATTTAAAAGATCATTATTTCAGTAACAGTATTTATTGAATTGCCCTTTAGAAAAGCTTATCTGTTGATCGAACCTTACAGTAAGGTAAATCTAGTATTTCTGGATGTGCTTCTTGACTGGAGAAGTATCTTGTTGATATGGAGACTCTCAGTCATCCAGGTCATAGTTGTCCCAAAGGTGCTTTTTTCAAGAGGCAACTGGACATTCTTGTTTTTCTTTGAAGACTTTTTGCTTCTTATTCAAGAAGCTTCTTTGGCTCTCTTGTTGTATCTTGTTGATCCTTTCTGAACCAAAGCAATTTTTATCAAATTAGTATTACTATCCTAAATCTGCATGGCCATATGAATCTCTCAGATGTTTTCTCTTATTCTAAACAGGAGTTTAATCCGATTGTTGTATATATAAAATGGTATTTGCATGAATATATTTATTGAATTTCAATGATACATTGAATTATGGTTGTTATTCCTGATTCTTTCTTAATTTTTTTTATCATTTTATCACTTTTCAAACTAAACATTCAGTTTTTCATTCTAGGAGGAGGCATAGCATACCTCAAAGAAATCTCTCTAGCACCCCATACACACAGGCAGAGGCATAGTCTGTTGCTGAATTAGTCACATCGAGCATTAAGCTACACACTTCAGTGTTATGTTAATCACAAATGTATGTTTTTAAAAAACCCTCACTGATACAGAGTAAATGCTACAGTATAATTTATATGCAGCCTTAGTACCTTTTTATGAATTAAAGTGAACCACTGTGGCTTTTAAGTAAAACATCAATCATTCCTTCCATTTCCCATCTTCATTTAGCTTTGTAGTTAATCAGCATCAATATAAGCTATAAACTTTAATTGATGCAACTCGCAGTGCTAACACTATGTGCTAGTTGTCTTTTTAAAAGTAATTTTTCAAAGGCATAGATATGCTGGTTAATCAGTTTTAGTGGGGTTTTTTTGTTTTGTTTTTTCAAAGTGATATTCTTTAAGATCAAATTGCTTTCATTAGCCTCAATAAAAAAAATGATGCTCTGGGAGCAGAACTCATTTTCATCCCAATTTTGAGAACAAGCAATCTCTTTGCAAGACCATTTCATGGCAGAACAAGCTTGGGTTTAAATTAACTGACAGTGACCTCCAGATGTATGATACAGAAGCACCAAAACTATCTTGGATGCAGCTCCCAGCATGCTATCCCTTGAAGTGTCCTTTCCCATCGCCGGCTGTCAAAAAACAAAATTAGCAAATCTAGCACACCCAATGACAAGAGAAGAGAATATTCTTTACGGCTGAAGAAATGTGGTAATGATAGAATCTTAAACTTGTGGAGCAACACCATTGTCCCCAAACTCTCTCATCATTAAGCTTAAAAACATGGAAACTAGTTCTCCCTTTATTTATTCCTGTGTATTTATTTCTTAGGTTTGTTTGTTTGTTTCCTCCTCCCCTTATGTCTGTTTTTACACTGCCAACCTGTTAGTGTAAGCATCTGCTTTTTCATTCTTTAAAAAGACAGCACTTCTTAAATAAACCAACCCAAACAATGTGGACCTTTATCAACTGTTACAATCTCACCAGTTGTTCCTATCCATTCTTCACCGACTCCTGATCTAAGCACAGCTTGATTCATCTTTCTAAAAGGTAACAAATAAGTTAGTTAGCTATCTAGCTAACTCAAGATCATAGATATTAAGGATGATGACTGGAGCTCTTTTGAGGGGCAAATACAGCTGACTGGATTAACCAAGTCAAGTACAAGCTTAAAATAGGACTACTCTTGCAATAAACAGCATCTAGAGGAATAAAGTGCCATTATATGAATTGTCTTGTTAAGATCATTAAGGTAAAGTGGCTGAACAGCTGGGTTTTTCTTTAAAAAAAATTAGTTAATTCTATTTGGTGCTGCCCAATTGCAAGGAACATAAATAAAATATATAAAAACACTATAACAAAAATTGATGTACCAAATCATTTTACTGTCAATTCTTTCATGAAATCTCCTTATAAATAAATAATAGGCAGGAAGAAATAAACACTAAAAATGGAGAATATTTATAATAATTTGGAATAAATGACATTATTTTTACCTATTTAGCATTTAGAAAATTAAACAACTCTTTTGTGTATGCTTAATTTGCATAAATATTGATCTCTATTTACAATTTTTTGTTGGCAAATAAAATGTAAATACTTAATATATTAATGGTGCTCAAAATTATTTCAGAAAATTTTGGCACTTTTCCTGAGAAAATGTTGGCACTTTTCCTGAGACTTCTTAAGGACTGATGAGAACAAAGTATCTTGTCTATTTGTCTGTCTGTCTAGCTCGAGCTCAAGCTCTATCTAATTTCAATAACATCTATCTATCTATCTATCTATCTATCTATCTATCTATCTAATCTATCTCATTTGACTTGTTCATATTTTAGGCTGTAACACAATTCATCTTGATGGTTGATAGTTATTATCATTATCAGAACTGTGGCTAAACCAGGTTAATTAACTTAATCTTTCAAAAATAGTAATACCTCTTCTGTCCCACTGAGAACAGTATAGAAATTTAAGTGGGAATAAAGGTGAGCTCTACTCATTACCAAAAGTAATAGTTTATAGTGCTTCCCATGTTCAGAATAGTATTCATCATCAGTTATGTTTGCTATCTGTCTGTCTGTCTGTCTGTCTGTCTGTCTATCAATCATCTATCTAGCAAAATTAGTTTGGACTAGAAATTTGCCTCCAAAATTTGTTTAACCCGGTACTTCAACTAGCAGAATGGTACCATGTTTTCCCAAAAATAAGACCCCATCTTATATTTTTTTGAACCCTGAAATAAACGCTTGGCCTTATTGCCATGCGCTCAAAAGCCCAATTGTGCTTATTATCAGGGGATGTTTTATTTTGGGGGAAACAGGGTAATTGAACATCTGCAACCAAGCTCAAGCTAAGAGAAGTGCATTAGTTACAGAACAAGGAACAAGTAGAAGTAGAGATGATAGGAATTTACACTCAACAGCTTCCAAGGCATAAGAATCCTTTTAGTGCAACATTGCCCTCCACAGAGCAAGAAACTTAGCCTCTAGCTTTAAAAAGTTGAACTGTGGCGCGCATGTAACTGTTGACTGAATATTTAATTATTGTGTTAGAGGCTATATGGGCATGCAAATAAAGGTTTGAAGAATAAAGATGACAGGAGGAAGATGAGTGGAAATAAAGGCTAAGATATTTGAAAGCTTTTACTTGCTCAATTTGGTAGCGGTTGATCTTCCAAATGTGGGGGTGATTAGCATGCTACATGGTGAATGCAACCATATTGGTTTTCACATGATTAATTTCTAGCCTTTCAGATTGGCAGTAGGAGCATATGAAGACTGTATCACAGTGTGTGGCAATGTGCAGTTCTTGTGCTCTATTTACATGTCTCCACCACCATTTCATTCCTGTTCCTTCTCTAATTTGCTTGCCGACACATGCACCCACACTTGCCAGTATGGTATTCGTATCGGCAAGTTCCGTTTTCATTGGCAATTCTTTGAAATATTTTATCTGCAATCATTTCATATGCCCCCTTTTGAATGACTGAGGTCATTTTACTTATATGGAATTCTAGGCTGATAAAGAAAGTTTGCTACTGCATTCATAGTGAGATTAATGTAAATTGGAAATTTGCCGGAAACATTTATAGACCATCAATCTTAACATCAATTCTCCAAAACAGAACAGCAAAAGCTGTTGCTGGAATGGAAAAAATCTGGATGTCAGAAAAGGGAATTTTACCTTCTGGATGCTTCTGTAGAGAAGGATCTATTGTTGTCCCCGTTGGTAGTCCTCAATCTACAACCATTCATTCAGTGACTATTTGACATTACAAAAGCACTGAAAGAATGGTGGTTACAGCTGGTCCTGAGACTTCCAGCTGTCCCAGCCTCCTCACATGATCGCAATCTGGGCACTTGGCAACCAGCTGCCTTTATAACTGGGTTACAGTGCCTTGCGATTGCTTAGTTACCATTTGCAACCTTCCCTGCTGGCTTCCACAGAAAGTCAATGGGGAAGATGTCAGAGAACGTTGTAAGTCATGGGGTAAATATTGTACACTCTTCCCCAGCCCCACTGTACTCACACACCTTCCTCAATCATGCTGCACCTCTTACACACACCATCACACATCCTCCCCAACCTATACTGCACCTGTCATACACCCTTGTTGACTTTCCTTCACATACTCATTCATCCTTCCCAACTCTCCCTTGCAACCTCTGCCAAGCTGAGACTTGCAGTTTTCCCACTGATTTGGTTGTGGGAACCAGGCAGAAAGCTGCCTTGCCTAATGATGTAAACAATGGCAACTGGGCCTCCAGGGATTTATGACAGCTTCACTTAGTGATAGGAATTCTGGTCCAATTGCTGTTTGAGGACTGCCTATAAATTATACTCTTTACTGTCTTAATATTTTTATTAGTGATTAGCATTAAAAAGTAGAGTAATTGCTTATCAAATCTGCAGATGATACAGAATGGGCTAACATGCCTTGAATAAATAACACCGGAAATACTCTTCTTAGGCTAGAAAAATGGCCTGACAGCAACAGAATGAAATTTAATTAAAACGATTCTTAGTTTCTCCAACTAGGAAATAAAAATCAAATGTACAGGTTTAGAATGTGAAATTCCTAGCTAAGTTATGGTATTTGTGAAAAATATTTTAGGATGGTAGTTGGCTGCAACTGAATATGACTCAGAAACTGTCTGCAAAAAAGATGGGGGGAAAATCATGGTTGCACCAAGAGATTTAAGTTAACAAATCATTAGCAGTAATTATTCCAATGTATTCTACTTTGCTAAACCCCTTCCTTGTGTCCTGGGTCTAGTTCTGGCCATCATACCCCAAAAGAGGCTCAAAAAACTAAAACAAATTAAGAGAAAAGTGATTTAAAAAAATCAGAGGATTGGAATTGCCACAAGGAGAAGTTAGGGGCCTGGGAATCTTTACTTCTGAGAAGACTGAGGGCGCTATGAAAGCACTCTTATTGCTCATTTATTGTTATTTGTTTAAACTTAAATAATACATAATAATATATTTTTTAATTTTAAATAACTTTTCTTCTAATGTTAAATAATTTATTTACATTTTTTAAAAAGAAATCAAGATCTGTATTGTATCTTTCCAGGGTAAAGAGCACAGAAAAAAGAAATTTTAAAAGTTATAAAAATTCAGATTCCAATTAAATGTTAAAAAGAATAACTTCCTAACATAAAACATTTAATAATAGTTTAATAGTAGATCCAATAACTTGTATGGTGTTAAACACCTTCTCTGAATTAAAGGATAGACTCCTATTTCTTGGAGCTGCTTCACGTTGTATTCCTGCCCTGAGTAGGGTTTGTAAATATAAATTTATGGTGTTACCTTAAGGTGTTGTACTAGATATTCTATCTTGGGAATTCATTTGAAAAGTGAGATATAAATAGCTTCTATTCAATCAAAATTATTTCAGCAAGAACATGTTTACAATTGCTTAATGATGTTCCCAATTATCAAAAAAGATAGACAATTATTTGAAACTAACAATACATTGAAACAGTTATTTGAAACTTGAGCAAATTCACAACCATCTCCAACCTGGCATAACCTGTACAGAAAAGAAAACACACAACATCCAATTATCTATATTAAATTCAATGCAATGTTTGTTGACTCTCCCATTAGAACTGGAGGCCAAAGGGTATTATTTTGTTACAGTATAGAGATAAACTTATTATCCAATATTTTAATATGTGAAGTGTTGCTAAGGATTTGATCAGCTGTGCCAACATTTCAAAGACTTTTACCCTTGTTGAATTATCTACTTAGCATTAATAACTTCCTGAAAATTGGTCAAAAGAGGCCATCATGTCAGTGGCAGAAAGCAGAACTATTATTTATTTAAAGCCGTTTATTTGGCCAGCTATCTTAGAACTGTGACTGTCTGCAGTGGACAAGAAATTAAAAGTAGAAAACCAGAGAGAAACTCAATTAGTGAAAATGGAATGACACAGTCACAATCCATATATCATGTGCCAGAAGTCATGTGTTAGTTCATTCCATCTTATGATCAGCAAAAAGACCCAACAGCCATAATCAAACTCACCAATGGGGCTGCTTTATTTAATTGATTTATAAGCTGCCTCAATTATCAATTAGGGTTGCCAGGTGTCCACTATTTGAGTGGACAGTCCGCTTTCTTCACATTATGTTCACTATTTTTTTTCATAAAATAGTGGACATTTTTTTTTATTCAAAAGCTTTATGATGAAATGGTACGTAATCTAAAGCTGTACAGTCTAAGAGAATAATGATAGGAGAATCGCGTTTTGTCTTTTTTTTTTTTTCATAAGTTAGAATGAGACAAAGATCGAATATCCATTGAACTCGATTCTCCGAAAAAATTAATGATGAGATTAAAATAAAAATATATTATAAAATTATGTACAGTTCACATTTTTAAAATGTATTGTAGCTTGTGTCAACTGACCTAAAATGGCGTGTTAAAATGTTTGTAAGAAAATATATAATTTAATTGTAAATTTTTTTTTATTTTTTTACTACTTAACACACCACCACCACCACCACCCTGCTACTCTGCTATTTTTTGGAAGCAGACTTGGCAACCCTAATCATCATGTCAATTCTAGGCAACAAAAAACAAAGCGAAACTCAGTCAGTAATAACAAAATCAACTTTTAACAACTCACTTGGGGAAAACGTAGTTACAAGTACAGAATATAAACTGGAATAAAAAAGCAAAGTTAAAAAAATCACCAGCCTCCTGTATTTGCCTTGGGAAAATGATTCTCCCCTCTCCATGCCTTTTATCTAATACGTGGTAATTGAAGAGAACTTTCCCTATAAAAATACCAATGATAAGGAAATAATGTGGAAATTCAGATCAAAGAAAGTCTGCACTTGCAATATAGCGTGCAACTTTCCTGCTTTTAGAGGCTTGCAATGGTTATACTTTCTGTTGTATGTTTTATTCAAGCTCATTTTACCGAGTCATGGCACACACTTTAACTAATCCCTCATTTCCTTAGTGGCTAGTAAAAAGCAATGTTTCTCAGTAAGGCAGCTTTTTTGCTAAATTGAAGCCATCAAATCTGCAGACCACAAAATGCTGACTTAATGGGTATTAAAGACTCTGGTACACCTCTGATTTCAGAATGATGTTGGGATACTTCCAACGTTAAGAAACTAGATTTGTTCATGGAGATGAGCTTTACTGGAACAATTTAGAAGGATTACTTCCCAGTTGTCCCTTCTACCAGTGTAGGAAAGGCAAGTAATCTGGGCCTGGTGGCTCAGCAGACTAAAAGTGTTGTGATTAACACCAGCTGTCTGCAATTACTGTAAGTTCGAATCTCACCAGGCTCAAGGTTGACTCAGCCTTCCATCCTTTCTAAGGTAGGTAAAATGAGGACCCAGTTTGTGGGGGCAATAAGCTGACTTTGTATAAATATACAAAAGTATGAAGACTATTGCTTAACGCATTGTAAGCCGCCCTGAATCTCCGGAGAAGGGCGGCATATAAATCAATTTTTTTTTAAAAAAAGGTGTATGTTTTCATGAGCCAATATGCGAACTTCCTGAGTTAATCTGTGAACTAAATTCTGATCCTTCAGATTTGTTTTTGAATTTTATTAGGCAGTTTTCCAGTCAGAAATGTGTAAATGCACTTCTCGGGGAGAAATGCAAACTAATTGTGCCTTAGCTAGTATTAATCTATCGCAAGTTATTCTAAAGGTGTTCTTTAAAAAAAAAGAAGTGAGTAGCTTACTGTTATTTTTGAATAACAAGTGAGTAGAAGGCTATATATGCTGTAGAATATTGATATATTTTATTTATTTTGTAACAATCGTGTTTCAGATTGATTGTAATCATGTCTCTTCATCAACGTTTCTCTATAAGGACTCATTAGAAATTGGAATTTCATATGAAAAGAAAAGCACAAGCAAAATCACCTGTCTTTGAAACTTTAAAGTCCCTTGGAAGATTCACATGATGGATTCAAGGATCATTTCCAGTAGCCTATGCATGCTGTAGTCTAGCTCTTCCATGGCCTAAAAGACTGAAGCAGCATCTCAGCCATAAGTAGGCACCTAACTTCAACTTAACATTCCAGCTTTAAGTGAATAATCATTTCACTGAAAATCATGAAATGCACAGAATGTGCATTCAAGAATTCTGCTTTCAAATTAATCTAAATTTCAGTATAAATATACTGTATGCAACCTTACTTTGGCTATTTATCAACAGCAATTTTTTCATAAAATATTGGAAACAAGCTACATTATGAACTCTCTACAGCTTTAGTAATTTAATAGTTTTAAAATGTAACTTTGAAGTTAAGCCTTAACTGCTCCTTCAAACAAGCATAGGAAATAATTCATATTTTATATAGAGAAATGGAAATTATTCTTAATCAAGCTACAAGAACCCATATATACTCTTGAGTTTGTAGATGTTCAGCAAACCAATAACTGGAAATGTTTGCTTGGAAATAAATATATATTTCATGAATGTATATATGCAAATACTGAGAGTGGAAATCCATTTTCTAGAAGAGCAATTAGCCCCAAATGGCATGTCATTTGTAAATATATTATTCTACTTACAACAGCTAATTTAAATTCAAGATTAACAACCCATTTCTCAGAGGGCTTTTTTCCCAATCCTCCTTATGAAGAGCAATTGGAGAATCATCTGATTCTTGTAATTCCTTCAGAGTTCTTTGTCTCAAAACAAAGGAAGACATTAAAAGAGCAGAATAAAATTTGGTGATTACCTGTATTCCTATCTGGTAAAATACAGCAGTGTTTCTGCAGAATGCCAGGCAAAACCTATAAGAACAAGACACAAAAGAAAAATATTTGATTACTATAAGACAGGATAAGAATGTATTTAAATATAAATCCATTTTAGAGGCATGAGTCCCTCTCTCTCTTTCTCTCTCCCTCTTCCCCCCTCCCCCTCTCCCTCTCCTGTACAAGGTGCACTAGTTGCCAGTTTGCTTTTGGGTACAATACAGAGTGCCCATTATGGTTTATAAAACCTTACATGGCATAGGTTTTGGTCATTTGAGCCCCACCCCATCCCCATTTCTCATGGTGTTGCATGGAAAATAGGGTTGATGTACTCTAGTTTCCTCTGGTCAAACAGGGACGCAGTGGCTCAGTGGCTAAGATGCTGAGCTTGTCGATCGAAAGGTCAGCAGTTCAGCGGTTTGAATCTCTAGTGCCGCGTAACGGGGTGAGCTCCCGTTACTTGTCCCAGCTTCTGCCAACCTAGTAGTTCAAAAGCACATAAAAAATGCAAGTAGAAAAATAGGGACCACCTTTGGTGGGAAGGTAACAGTGTTCCATGCACCTTTGGCATTTAGTCATGCTGGCCACATGACCATGGAGACGTCTTCGGACAGCACTGGCTCTTTGGCTTTGAAACCGAGATGAGCACCGCCCCCTAGAGTCAGGAACGACTAGCACATATGTGCAAGGGGAACCTTTACCTTTACTTTACTCTAGTTTCCTCTGGTCAAACAGCGTCACCTATTAGAACCCAGGAAATATGTATATCTGATGCAGCATCTGCCCTCTGCAATGAGGTGCTCCTAGGATCCAGATGGCTCCCATCCTGCTGGTGTTCCAGAAGGCCATAAAGTCCTAGCTATTCTCCCAGGCCTTGGGCTAGGGTAGCTGGAACTTTTGGCTGGCTAATGAAGGTTGCAGGATGTTTGGACTGTTGTCAGACTGGCCATCTTGTTGGTTTTCTTCTTTTCTAGTTTGTTTTTTGTTATGTTTTTAATACACTGTTTTTATTTTGTTGAGTGTACTGTGAAAGCCTCCCAGGGTTATTTTGAAGTTGGGCAGCACAACATCAAATAAAATAAATAAACACATTGTGGCAGGACAGCACTTGCACCATGATCAGAGTTATTTACTGGCAAAAACAATGTCTACTGGAAGAATAGGCTTACACTGTCAGCTTCTTTTGTTTAGGGCAGGGATGTCAAACTCAATTTCATTGAGGGCCACGTCAGGGCTGTGGTTGACCTCAGGGGACAGGGCAAGCATGGCCGACTGGGTGAGCGTGGCCATCTTGATGCCACTCACTGGGCGTGGCTGACTGGGTAGGTGTGGACAGCTGGGTGGGCGTGGCCAGCTGGATGGGCATGGCCAGCTTGGCAATACTCCCCAAACTGGCCTGAAGTTTCCTCTTCACAATGGGTAGACTTGGGTCGAAGTCACGCTGGCCCAATGTTTCCTCTTCACATTGGGTAGACCAGGCCAAAGAAATGCGGATAGACCAGGCCAAAGCGACACAGGCCAGCCCCTTACATTTTCGAGGATGGCCCTGCAGGCCACATCCAACCCCTGGGCCTTGAGTTTGAGAGCCTGTCCTAATTTTATGCGAAAATGCAACCAGTTGCGATAGGGTAGGCAAAAAAACATGGTTAACCCAGGGCTGGTGATTGAAAAGAGTTGGTCTCTCACCATTGGTGGAAAGAGTCTAACAAAATGAGAAGATCTTTGAAAAGAAAATACAATTTAATGCTGGCACCCCAACATTACAGTGAAATCCTGCAATTAAAAAAAAAAAGAAGACAGAGAATCCCAACATTTTTTCCTTTGTTTATGTCTTTTTGTTTGAGAGGAAGTTACACAACTTCTCATGTTTCAATGACATTCAATTATAACAGTGAAATTTTAAAACCAAGGAAGGCCTAGGTTCAAATTCATCATCAGACACATAAATTGACTGGATGGCTTTGAACAACAAAGTCTTACTACAATCTATTTATGGAGGTTGGTAGATGGGGAAAAAATGGAGGAGGGGATGTTGTATATACCAACTTCAGCTCTTGAAAGAAAGATGGGACATAAATCTGAGAAAGGTTATAGAAAAGGCGGCCATGATGTTGATCCTGTATTTGTATGCTGAGCAGAGCAAAGGTATGGATTCATAAGAAGTAATGCTATTTACATTTTAAAAGATTTACAAGAATTTCATTTGAGTCTAATTTCATAGCTAAGTGATTTTTAAATTTAAAAGTGTTCTTCTGTTAACAAATTAATTGTCACAGGAAAATTCCCCGATATTAGAATCAAAGCAGTCACTTGGCATGGAACATCAAATGCACCACTGTCCCAAAGAAACATGGTAACCGCTCAATAATAAACAGTGTGATGCACAGATTTCCAATTAAGATTACAATTTGGGGACTCTGTTCTTGTCTCATGAGGTGATTCCCCCAATAAAATATAGCAAAAAATGTGTAATATACCACGAAGGGAAAAAAATCCTACAAACCCCATCGTCATATTACTTGTAGTCTCTTCATTTTTCAAAATCATGTGATTGGATGTCATCTTAGAGGTCCAGAATTTGCACAAATGTCAAGGATTGTTTTAGCTTGTCTTCCTGCTATATACTATTCTCATGTCTTAAGACTGGAAGTCCATTTTAGTGATTAGTGGAGGGATTAATTTCTGAAAAAACATCGAAACTTAACTCTTTGTTTGACTTTAAAAATTGCAGCACTGAGAGGTCTTTCAGACAGGACTGGGATTACCGTGTATTGAATAATGGAGGTATGTCATTACAGGTAGCCCTTGTTAAATAACTGGTTGCTTAGCAACCATTCAATGATATGACGGAAACCCCCTCACCCCAAAGATTCTTATGACACAATTCTGGAATTCCGACTGCAGCATGTCACGTGCACCTGCAGTCACATGACCGCATTTTAGGTGCTTGGCCACTCACTTTTGCAGTCACTTGTAGCATTCCAGAGTCATATGACTATGATTTACCAAAAAAAAAAATTGTTAGTTTCCAGCCATTTTGGGTGGCTTCCAGCAACAAAAGAACCCATTTTATGACTGCCACATTCACTTTACAGTTGCCATGTTTGCTTAATTACTATCACCAAAAAAGGTTATAAAATCGAACTGGTCATGTGGGTGCCTCAACTGATGGCTGTCATGACTTATAGTAGAAATTGCAGGCTACATTATGGTCATACATTAAGGATACTTGTATCCCTTTAATAAGTAGCTTAAAGTGTTGTCCCAACAATTCCATTGTCAGATTTATAGAATCTTTTGGAGAAGGAAGTTCTCACCAGGATTGTAAGAGATGGACAGAGAACCCTTCCAACACACCTAAGTTCTGATCCTCACAACCTCATCCCATTATTTATTCTAATAAATTAATACTAGCATATTAAATCTTTGTTGTCTCTATCATTTATGTGAGTTTCCTTTCCCAAATTTGAAAAAAGGCCAGGCTACCAAAGCTGAAATTGTGTAGAAAAGCTTGATAGGTTAACTGGTTTACAGATTCTATACCCCACATATATAGATATATAGTTGTCAAAGTCAATGCTTCTTCAACATTTGATGTACTTTATTCTGGAAAGAAGATAGACATTTCTCTTTTTACAAATTCACTGCAATTTCTCATCTTATAAATGGAGAGCCCAACCATTTGTTTCCTTCAAAAACTGGAAGCAACTGAATCTCATTCTTCAATTTCTCAATTATTTCCAAAGATTCTGTTATACTGTCTTCCTTACTACCAAGCAATATTGAGACAAATACCACAACCAACCAAGTTGAGATGCATGTAATGTTGAAAGGTTTATGGCTATCAAGAGAGGCATCCATCTCTTTTAAGTAAGTCTCTGTAAGTCTCACAGAAGAAATTACGAAAAGATGTGGTCAGCCACATTCTGAGCTTCCATAATATACTTAATTAAGAGACTGAGTAGTGAGCTAGAAAACCGGTAGTTCAAGCATAGTCTCACACAGGGTTTCATCATGTGTTCTTATCTATATCTGTTTGCCTTAGTTTCTCAAAGTCAGCCAAAGAATACTGGCTGTGAGATCATATTCTACACAAGACACATATCTTGTGGAACACATAAACTTGATTTCGATTCAGTATGAATACTTAAACAGTGAGGATCAAATGCTAGATAAGGAAAGCACACACACACAAAATTAATATATATAGTGTGTGTATTTTGTTCACCCCTTATCGCAAGTGAAACTCATATTTCCCAAATTCTTCAGTAATTCAGATTTTTTTATCAAATCTGGAAAAATCCCGTTGCCCTCTTACTAAAAGTAATATCTACATTTACTTTCTTCTCTCCTACACCCATTAGTTAGTCCCTAAGTAATCATTACTTGAGTTTGGAGCTACAAAGTATGCTGGGTCCTTTTCTGGATTAGGGATGCAGAGGCAAAAAAATTCATTGACTAAGGAGCAAGGATTCAACTGGCTGGATCTTACAATTTTCTGCTTTATCATAAAAGCAGGGATGTCAAAGTCACAGGCCGGATGTATCATTCACTGGTCACACCCATGTCTGGTTTAGCGAAGGGGAAAAAAGATGACACAAGTTTCACTGTACTTGGTAGTACAGTGGTCTAAGGCACCCTGTTATTAAGCTGGTTATTAAGACCAGCTGCCTGCAATTACTGCAGGGTTCAAGTCTCGCCAAGGCTCAAGGTTGACTCAGCCTTCCGTCCTTTCTAAGGTAGGTAAATTGAGGACCCAGTTGTGGGGGCAATAAGCTGACTTTGTATAAATATACAAAAGGATGAAGGCTATTGCTGAGCACATTGTAAGCCGCCCTGAGTCTTCGGAGAAGGGCGGCATATAAATCAAATTAAAAATAAAAAAAAAATTAAAAAAAATAAAAGTTTGACATCCCTGCGCTAAAGACACAACTCCATATGAGATTCAATTATGTCAAGGCTTTTGCAGTACCTGTAACCCTAATACAATTGTCTTTCCTAGGAGCCAAACAATAACCTTGAAGAAAGGTATTGAAGAAAGATAAGAAGAGCTATTTTGCTTATCCAGCCCTTATTTATCAGGGTTTTCAGCTGTTGAGTATTGACATCTTTGGTGTTGGAAAAGGACTTCTATGAACACAATGGACATTCAAGAAAACAAACTGATGGATCATCAGACAAATCAACCCAGAATTGTCACAAGGCACAAATGACCAGGCTCAAATTATTCTACTTTAGATACGTTACTGTATGCTAACAGCTCTCTGAAAAGACAGAAAAGTAGGAAAGGTGGAAAGGAGAAGAACAATGAATCTAATGATATTATGCAACTATTCTCCCAAACACCTGAGGGCAGGACAAGAAGTAAAAGGTGCAAGGTCATTAAGAGAGATCCAATCTGGAACTCAGAAGAAATTTCCTGACAGTGAGAACAATTAATCAATGGAATGGCTTGCCTTCAGAAGTTGTGGTTTAGCAACACTGGAGGTTTTTAAGAAGAGACTGGACAGCCATTTGTCCTGAATGGTATAGGGGTCTCCTGCTTGAGCAGAGGGTTGGACTAGAAGACCTCCAAGGTCCCTTCTAGCCCTATTACTCTATGTTCTATGTTCTATTCCATCTTTCCCTCTTTAAGTGCTAGAAATATATGGGAATGTGCAAATGGAAGATGATGTCATCTAGATTACCTTTAAATCTTTATAAAGTTATGGCAGCCCATTTCCAAGTTCTGTAAAGGCATAAACTGGAAACACTTTATGCCTTCTTCAAATAATTTATATTAACCTCTGGGTTTGTATTGCAAATTCTATTATTAGTTACTTCTATGGTGTTCAAATAAGCATTCAGACAATTGCAGTTGTAGCTGCCTGCCAGTATCTCTCTAAAGGTAATCTCAAAATGAGGTATTTAATGCACCTTACATCCATGGGCAGATATACAGACGTGAGAATCCAGTGCAGTGGGAATGTTGTCTGGATTCCCAGGAGGGAGGGGCTGCATTCCAGAGGACTGAGAGACAGCTGAGTTTATGTGGAAGAAAGTCACAGTAGCTCATCCCTAGAAGTTTTCAGAGTATATCTTCAATGATACAAGTAGCTGCTTTAACTTGGCAAGATTTCTGCCTATAGATGAGGAACGATAAAGGAAACTGCTCAGAAGTAATTCTATATATCTTTCTTGGTTTTTGGAGCCTGACACACAGTAAGGAACCGTGTAAAGCAGAGCATGCTATTTTTTCTCTTATGGGTTTTTCCATTTTTTGTTATTCTAAATTTTGCACATATGAGTCTGTCTAATTCATTTTATGAACTTCTTGAGTTGCAGATTATCATGAAGTTTCATGGAATGTAAAATGCTTTAGTGGTGCCTCCAAGAGGAGGCAAATATTTACTAGGTTAGGCTAATTAATACCTGAAAACTATTTTTTATACAAATTAGTATACTAATCCACTTTTAAAGTGGATTTTATTTAGGGGCTAGGTAAGACAAACACATGCAAGTGGGAATTCAAAATCTGCATAAGATGTAATAACTTTAATGCCGAATTGTTCAATATGTGGTCCACAAAGACAGTATAAAATATTGCTTATTCGGTTTTTAAGGCAATGCATTGCTTTTATTAATTAATCTGGTCCTCCAAAGGACTCTCCAGATTTATTACCCAGATGTTCTGAAAATGAAGTGATATCTGCAGAGGGCGACAAAAAGATAAGAGTAAAAAATGCACAGAAAAATTGGTGAGACTTGGAGCAACCTGGCTGGGGAATTCTGGAAGCTTGAAGTCCACACATCTTAAGAGCCAGCCAGCCATTGTCAAGGCTGAGAAACACTGATCTAGACAGTAGTTAAACACATCTCTGACAAATGATTTATAAAAACCGTTTCAAAAAAGTTTCAAGATTTTTTTTCTCCTCATGAATAGACATTCCACTAATTTATCCACTGCTCAGGACATATTTAAGGCTGGTATGCAACGTTCTAATATTGCTTATGCTTCACATTAAATGAAAACTAAAAAAATAAATAAAGCAAGGCTATTGGGGGGAAAATTAGGGAACTTTAGAGTGCGTACACAAGACATCCCACACAAATCTATATAAAGCTTTCATAAGTGCGAAAAAGAAGCACATTTCTCTTTGTGCACTTGAAGTAAAATCCTTATTGAATAACGCAATGTGGAGATTCTGAGATAGAAGTGAAAAGTCCACATAGTTAGTTGGTCCCTAGGATGAAACAATTGCAACTATTACTCCAGTTACTGTGGTGTGTGTGTGTGTGTGTAATTTTCAATAAACCAACACCTTTTGAATTTTATTCCAAGATTTGTAGAAAATAATAACAGAATCAGAACCTAATAATGGTTACATAACATACTTTTCCCTAGATAGCAAATGACCTAGCACTTCATCAGCTGCAGGTTTAGCTCTCCAAGAAATAATAAATGCATTAGTCCATGAAAGCAGAAAAAAAAAAACTCCTGACCCAAGTTTCTTTCCTATGGAGAACTCAAGCAGTCCTCATCTTACAATTGTTTGCTGAACAATGGTTCAAAGTTACAATGGTGTTTGAGAAAGCGGTGTACAAACCCACTGTACAACACCTGGAATCATATCATCGCAAGTTGGGCTTTTGGAAACCAGATTACATTTTGACAATCACAGCATCCTGTGATTACATGACGTGATTTGTAGTTTCCCCAGCTGGCTGTCAACAAAGTTAAATCAATGGGGAAAGTCAGGTTCACTGACTTAATTATAATTTCACTATATCAGTGGTGAAATTCAGCCAGATCTATCTGGATCTCATGATCCGGTAGTGCTGGCGGCAGGAGGCTCCGCCCACCCTCCTGGAGATCATCACATCCCGTTTTTGACCCTCTGCGCACGTGCAGAAGGCTCGGTGCATGCGTGGAGGAGGCACTCACATTTGTAAGCCGATAGGGAAAGGTAAGTGAATTTCACCCCTGAACTATATGATTCATTTAAGAACTATGTGATTTGATTAACCATGAAGATTCACTAATTTTTTTTAATTAGGGTTATCATAATATAAAATACAAAAGAAAATAAAGATAGAGAGGAAGTAGGGAAGGGGAAGAAAGGGGAAAGAGAAAAGAAGAAAAGAAAAAAAAAGCAATTGATAACTTTTTTCAATGCAGTGTAATACAAAATAGAATTGCAGCCTCATCTTTTTATTTTACCAACTTAACAAATACTAGACATAACGGTAAACTAAGTTAATCGGAAAAATCCAAAGTCAATTTTTTTTTCTATCTCAAGCACAAAGTCTTGGGAAGTGATTTCCCAAGTAAAATCAAAGCCGGATATGACCCCCCCACCATTAAAACAGTTAATTTTGCCATCTCTGTTAGCTCTATCACTTTCTCCATCTATTCTTCTATTGTGGGTCACAGGGATTCACTTATTGACTGCTGTAAAAGAGGTCATAAAATTATGCATGGTAATGTGATGACTCGCCTAATTACAATATCGTTTAGTGAACAAAATTCTTATTTCAATTCTGCTCATAGGTTGATAGGTTGACCTAAATATTTATACTTGGTATACATTTCAAAGTCATGGGCTGTCCTTTTAAAATAATGTTAGCCAGCTCTATATCAATATCAAGTATGAAAACTACTTTTTCCACAATCCATAATGTTAAATATGGATGCAAAAATATTGATAGCATGTCAGCCAAAAAGACTTGGTTGGAGATAGGGAGATGAGGAGATGTTTAAAATATGAAGGAGATGGTGATGGGATATAAGAACAGTATTGCATGATTATGTTTGTTATTATAATATTGTTCCGGCCCACTGCAATCAAAAGAGTTTCAATAAAGATTCTCAACAAAGCATGAAAAGGTTCACAGTAATATTAAATACCAATTTATGCTTTTTGGGGAAAAATGACATATTAATGTCTTTTGTTACACATGATAAAAAAACAAGGTTTTGAAATATAAACTTAGAACTTTTAACTGATGTAAGACAAATATTTTAAGATAGGCTTTCTTAAAGTGTACATATAACTAAATATATGAAAATTGAGCATTATCTGAAATCAATGACAACTGCAAAAGTAATATTACGAGAACTATATAAAGATAAGTCACACATACTTAAACGTGCATATTTGGATCAATGTTTTTGCATCTTGGCACAGTAAATCTCGTAAGTAAAACTCGTAAGATTTTTATGTATGCCAATAGTCAGTATATTTTTATAGCTGACTTGTTACACTCATGCCTGAATTGATTTGCTTATATTTATTTGTTCAAAAGACTTATATGGTCACCTATAACCCTGGGCAGCTCACAAAAGAGCAGTAAAAACACCCCAAACCCATAAAATCATAACAAAGATTCCCAGTGACCGAAAGGCAAACATTTCTCCACACATCAATGTTTAATTTTGCTGGGCTCCACTTTCACCCTACCCCAATGCTTGTGAGAAGATCCAGCTCGTCAAGGCTTCCTGGAAAGCCAAGAGATTGGGGGCCTGCTGGATCTCGAGGGTAGCAGGGCAGGGATCTTCACAGAGAAGGTATTCTGCCTGGGACCCACCAGAAACAGGGAAGGGATCTGCAATGTGCCCATCGTCTCTAACCTGGGGAAATGAGCAGATGCCTTCAAGGAGAGGCAGTACCAAAAATAGCCTGTGCCCTTGCCATGGGCAAGGTGGAAGTCCCTGCAGCTCAAGGAACAGTGGTGTAATATGGGCAAACTGTGGAGTGCCCAGAACTTCATCTGCCATTGCATTCTGGATACTTCAGATGATCTTCAAGAACAGTCCCGTGTAGAGAATATTACACTAATCCAACCAAGAAATGATGAGGGCATGAGTGATTGCGAGTAGGCTATCCCAATTGAGAAATATAGACAATTGGTGCACAAGATGAATCTATGCAAAGTTCTCCCCCATACGCAGCTGCCATTTGCTCCTCAATTAGTAGCCATGAGTCCAGAAAGACCCCAAATTGTCTCTATCAAGGACTCTGCAACCCCAACAAGATGATACCTCACCAAATCCAAAATGACCAAATATCCGGAGCCATTATATCTTGTGTCAGCCTTCCCAGGTAAACCAGACAAGAAACATAACTTGATGAACTAAATCCATTCTACTGTAAGGCTATATTAACAGAATCTTGCAAGCTAGAAGCTATAACCTTCCCATTGCTACATTTAACGGCTTGAACAATTAAGGCAGGTTCTTGTTAAGTTTCTTCCCCTGACCGTTAAGTGACTTCAGGCTCCTCCCTCTCTTGTCTGATCATTCCATAGGCATCATTTTTTCCCCTCATCCCCCAAGGTCAACCATACATTCCATTATACTTTCTAGGGTTGAGCTGGAGCCAGTTCATCTCCATCCAGATGCTCACAACTTCTAAGCAGTGGGCCAAATTGAAGAACATTGGCAGGCATGAAGATCTATCAGTTATGCCCCTAATTATGATGTGATTTGTCCCTTTTTAATTTTAAAAATTTATTAAATATTTATTAAACAAAATTATATAGCTGCCCATACAGTATAGCTTCCCTAGTGAACTTTCTGGATGGTATAAGATTGAGGAAGTCTGATATTGAAAACACAATTGAATTATATTTTGTAGGTCAGAATTGGAGCTGATGTGTTTATTAACTAGTCACTAATAATAATCTCCTAGTGTATTATCTGGAGTATATCTCTGCAAACAGAATGATTTACTAATTCTTCATCACATAATGCTTGCAGTCACTAAAACAGCTGCAAGTGGAAAGTTAAATTTTCCCCGCTGTACTAAATCAAAATGTCCCCCCATGCATTCTTCATACTAGAATGGCTAATAGGTCTTGCAAAGTATCAAAAGAATGCTAATTGGTTCACATCTTGCATCAGAGTGGGGAAAAATGACTATTTCCCCTCCCCCCCCCCGCCCCAGTGACTGCTTATTGACCTAAACTAATTTGAAGAGCTAAACAGGGTCAGGGTCTGGTAAGTTCTTGGATGGGAGTTTGCATCCCATCCAGAGTTGGCTAGATGTGGAATTTTTTCTTAAAAAAACACAATCTTCTACAATGGCAAATTATTTCTATAATACTGCCAAGAAAATCGTGTAGATCTCCTGGACGCGAGCTTGACAAGAATCAAAGAAAAAGGTAGACATTTCAGTGCATTTCTCCCTTCCAATATCTTCTTCTGATCAAACTTCCATGAAAGCTTGAGGAGAAATAAAAATTGCTATATAAGTGCAGAGGGTACCTGACTGGTATACTACTGAAGGCTTGAGGGTGGAAACTCAGGAGAGAATAACATTTATAACACACAGATTTTTTAAAGCAATATCCATACTCTGTAAACTGCTTAGAGAGTGCTGTAAAGCGCTATGAAGTGGTATACAGGTAGTCTCAACTTACATCAGTTCATTTAGTGACCGCTCAAAGATACAACGGCACTGAACAAAGTGACTTCTGATCCTTTTTCACACTTAACGACCATTGCAGCATCCTCATGGTCACAGGATCAAACTTCAAACACTTGGCAACTGACTCATATTTATGACATTGCAGTGTCCCAAGGTCACATGATAACCTTTTTTAACCTTCTGACAAGCCAAGTCAACGGGGAAACCAGAGATTAATTTAACAACCATGTTATTAACTTGATAACTGCAGTGATTCACTTAACAATTGTGGCAAGAAAAATCGTAAAATGGGGCAAAACTCACTTAAATGTTTCACTTAGCAACAGAAATTTTGGGCTCAATTATGGTCGTACGTTGAGAACTACCTATATGAGTCTACATGCTATTGCTATTGCTATTTCTGTTTTAAGCAAGTGTCAAGCACCATTAATTACCAAGGTATCAATGATACACATCTGTTAAACCAGTGTTAGACTTTACCTAACTTCCCAGACAGCTCACAGTCATAACAAACCATCAAACAGGAAGGACGAGGTCTTCCCCGAAGCAAAACTCTCCCCCCAAAAAATGTTGCTGACCTGGCTGACAATTAATCAAGGGACATCTCTTCTAGAAGCAGAAAGGTTATTTGAGAAGCAATGTTCTCCTTTCCAAATGAATAATGAGCCTGGGAGAAAACTCTGCACTGTAAAACAGTGCTATTCATGCAGACTTTGAGCTACAAAAAGCTATTTTCGATGCTGTAAAGAATTGTACAGAAATAACATATAGTTGAGGACAATTTCTAGGATTTGGAGCAAGAGTGCCATTGAATCAATCCCTCCATTTATCTGACTGAATTTAAGGAACTTTTCCTACTGTCTTCCATCTCCAGTAACAGAGCTAGAGCTTAATCAGACACATCATCAGGGGTAGGCTTCAAAACTTTTAGCACAGGGTTCTCTGTCTGGTTGGTGGGTGGATGTGGCCATGGTAGGCGTGGCCTAGTCGGCCTCCTGCACCATGGGGGGGGGGGTGCTTTTGCCCTCCCTGGGCTCCTGAGGCTTTCCTCGACCCTCCGGGAAGGCAAAAACGGCCTCCCAAGGCTTAGGGGGCCCTCTGGAGGCCGGAAACGGGCCCTGCATTTACCTGCATCCAACACAGGATGCGTGGAGATTCCTGGGAGGGGCGGGGCCAGCCCGGAGTGAGATTTGGGGGTTCTCCAAACTGCACAGAATCTTAACTAGAGGTTCCCCCGAACCTCTGTGAACCCCCAGCAGCCCACCCCTGTACATCATTGATTGGTCTTTATAAGGTTTGCTCCAGCCTTCCCCAAACTCAGATATGTTAGATTTCAATCCTTCTAGACCAAGTCATGAAAAAAGGCCATGGTATCTACAAATTATGGGAACTAAATTCTAACACATGGACAGTATCAGATAAAGGAAGGATATCATTGCCTATATAGGTGATTATAACATGTCTTAATCTGAGCCACAATTACAAAACTGTCAAGGCTGACAGCCCACAGAAAATTAGGGTAAGAAGTTTCCTTCCAGTCCATCTCAATTTATAATGGTTACATGGGTACCTCTATGCAAATTTCTTTGCAATGACAAAGAAATTCAGGTTATCCTGGATTTCTTCTGGGCAGTTTACTATTTTCCTGGCATTTGGGAAAGGGTGCCATGACCCTGCTCTACTTACAAACCCCTGAAAAGTTGCCCAAATGTTCCTAAGGCCTACAAAATGCACATAAAAGAAATCAGGCCACATTTGTATTTTATTTGGATAAGGGGAGTAATGCTCAGTAGAAAAAGTCTCCTGCATTTTTTCTTCTTCTAAGCATTCTCAATAAAACTTTGCTTTTGGAGCTATTTCAAAGGAGAATATAAATTCTCATGGGTGATGTAAGTTTTCCTTGCATTTGTTTAGTCACCAAGTATCAGGGTGATTGTAAATGGTAAAGCTATTTCTCCAATTCCTCCCACTTCCAATAAATGCCAAGGAAAACATGATAACAGGATTTTCCCCACTGGGTTTTGCAGTAGGGATGTTACTTTTATTACAAGGGGAAGCAGGGGAATTATGCCCTTGATTAATTGCTGGAGAATTTCTCTTCTGCAGAAATTTGGAAAAGTCACCCACCCAATTCCTTTGCTCACAGATTTGTTGGGAAATTTCAGACGACCATTTCAGCCTATCTTCATAGGGGAGTTTCCCCAAATTTGCTTCAATCAGATTTATTTATAATCCTATTTCTATACTGTTACAGTATACTACTTCTCAAGCAGAATTATTTCAAGTTACAATGACTACCACTATGCTAATACTTAAGAGATTTGTTTTGGGATTCTTGCTCTGTGTCAATAGGTCATGGATTGCACCATTCCATGGAACATTACAAAGCAGCTGTTTGGGGGATTTATTGAAGTCCAGGACTTGTATGTAGAAAATCAGAGAAAGCTTTTTATTTCATATATTGTACAACACCAGATATTAAGAAGATTATGCATGGTAAATAAAATACAGTTGCTGTTCTTTCTCTCGCGCCTTCATAACTAAATAAGAAATTCCTTTCCTTTCCTTCCTTCCTTCCTTTTTTTGAAATGAGGGTAGAAGAATGTGTGTGTGATTGTACAAAAAAGAGGCTTTCAAAAATCACCCATAGATAATTAATCAACCATGACAGTACAAATTAACATCAATAAATCATATTTCCATAAAGTACTAGACCATTTATTATCCTAGACTAAGGAGATTGCCCTTCCTGCCTTGAAAGACACATTGGTGTGCCCCTTCTCAAAAACCCATCCCTGGATTTAATGTCACTGGATAAATTTCTTCCAAGTTTAACTTCCCTAAAAGGGAAAATTTTAGAGAAAGAAGTTGAAGTTGAGTTGAAGACTGGAGTAATTACTTGGATAACCAGTGAAACATTTCAAACCAAAAAGAAGTACAGTTATCATAATTTAATTCATTTCTTAATGTCCTTTTTTATTTAGTGCAGGGTTTTATTTTTTAACCACTAACATACTGTGTTTACTAGGTAGCTGATGTCTAAAGAAGAGTTTTGAATTTGTTTTGTCGGTTACCCCAAATAAATGTGTGTCATCAGAATTAAGCTGGGCTGTCCTATTTAATGGGAAGGTCAAAAGTTACGTCATTCAGTGCCATAGCTAAATTACCAGCATTAAGGATTGAGCATATGTAACACTAAGAAAGAGGCCACCAGCTACTTGGTTCACCCAGTGAAGCCAAGTTGATAGTTACCATAAGGCCTAGTATAAAAATGAATAACCATCAGTTATTCTGTCATAATGAATCACTAGACTGCCCACAAAATAACTATATATTTTATTTTTAGGAAATGGCATTCTTCTTCCACCACTTCCTGCCTGCCTTTTCTAGAACATTATTGATGCACTTTTGGCTCTGAAGAATCTCTACCAATGGTTTTTTTTTTTTAATTTTAAAAGGTGACTATGGAAACAGACAAATAGCAGTGACAGTTGTCATTTTGAAGCGAGTCATAATCTCAGAGGTTACAGATTAATTTTAGCACCAGCTATCAATAGGCTTCCTTTTCTTGCCAGCTACTTGCATAATTGAAGCATTTCTGCTTTCTTCCCAATTCAAACAGCTTAGGGCTGTTAATTATATACATCTGAAGTAGAAGTACCCAATTAAAGACAAAAGAGTACATCCTGTGGTGGGTTTGCTTTTTCCAAAGTGCTTACAACTGCGTTGAGAACACATTTTTAAACAGATCCTCTGTATTAAATTCAGCCCCCTAACCTCACCTTATTGTGTTCAAGATGCTCTGTGGATCCTCAGAAGCAGCTCTGAGGGTAGGAAGCTTAAGGGGGAACTTTTTAGGATGGGGTGTGTTGATACCTGCCTTATAGTGTGAGCCGTCAGCCAGTGGAACAGGCTGCCACATGAAATGGTGAACCTGCCTTTCAGTGGAGTTAGCCTGTAACTGTGTTGTGATTGGAGGACAGCAGTTTTTCTTCCTGCTTCCTCATTTGCAGCAGCAAATATAGATAAGCGACAGCTCCGACCTCACAACAGAGATCCCATCACTTTTAAGTGAAACTACTCCCACTGTCCTTGCCCTGACATTTCAAGAGCACTTTAAAAAAATTTGTTAGTATGCAAACTGAGCTGGTGTGCTCGGGCATTCCCATTTTTTCATATCACTAAACACACACAGTCAATTTGAATGCATCCTGGCAACACCCTGAGGCTCTCTTATAACTTTCACAAGTGGAGTAGTAAGAATAAATAGAGGAAGGAGGGACAATGGTACCTCATGACATTTTCTTGTACGAAGCCCTGGTAGCTTTATAACAGGCATCTGTATAGTACAACTCCTGACCTCCTCTATCCCTGTCATTGTCATGGGATAATCTTTAAATATATGCAGGGAATCAGGGGGCATTGGTGTTAGATCCTTTTGATTCACTTGTAAATTGTGCATCATTTTAAGCAATCATGTAGTAATTTTTTTCGATAATTTCTGTTAGATTTTAAAGACCTTGCAGAGTGCTCTGTAAGGATTTTTAGAAGATTTTAAGCTGGGATTTTAACCAGAATTTTAAATATTTTAACCAACTTATTTACAATGATGCGGGAAAACACCCGAGATTTTAATTTTTTGCATATGCACACCCGCGAAAACTTAAGAAGACATATATATATATATATATATATATATATATATATATATATATATATATATATATATCTACCTATACATTATATAGGCACAGATATGCATGTAGATACTTGCAATGTTTCTAAAGCATAAATATATGCTTTTTAACTCTTGCCTTTTTTAGGCTTTGCAGTTTTTATATATGAATAAATTGAATATGAATAATTGTAAGATTTTTGGAGAAATTCTGCTAAATTCTATTATATACATTCAACAGGCCTGATCTAGAGGAAAGATAAATGGTCTTTATTAATATTGCCAGAGTTTCTTAGAAAAGGGAAGGGAGAATCTGCATTAGGTATTTTATTGCTGGTTTTCTCTCTAGGTGGCCATGCTGGCTCAGGAATTCTGGGAGCTGAAATCCATAAGTCATAATGGGGCCATAGCTGCCCACTTCTACTATAGTCAATCCTAAAATGTTCTTAACAAAAGAGACTACTTCTGCATTCTAAACACTGCTGGTTGAATTATTATTTTTCATCACTTCAATACAATCAAAAGAAAGGAACTGGACTATCTCCACACAGTGGCCACATCTGTTCTATGTGAAATTTATAAGAATTGGAGACTTTCTGAGTTATTAACAGAAAAACTGTTTCTGGGTTATTAATCACCTTTGTTCCTTCTTTTGCATCCAGATAAGAAGCCAAGGAATCTCCATTAATCTTAGTGGATTTACACATTACTGTATTGTGCAACCAGGCATTCTAGTTCAATATAAAGACAGTTCAACCTACTTTTATGGCAACTATTCAGGGCAATGTGATGAACATTATTTCAAACTTGTAGGATTTAAAGTTCTACTGGAATTTCTTTCAAATGAGAGAGAAATGAAGATTCAATCGAATAGTGCATTTTGGTCCTCAAGGAAAATACAATACTCCTTTCAAGTAGCTTCAGGATCCTCCTTGATCCCAATCCTTATGAGAGGCTAAAATAATGTTATCAGCAAGGATGTTCTCCACTGGTCCTTAGCTATGATCTACTTGGACCAGGATAGCCTACTTGGCTTAGTACATTCCTATTAGTAAAGATACTTCTTTTGTGGGTGCTTTGAGTCAGCTTTGACCCCTCTCAATTGCCTGGGCAAGTCCTTGAGGTTTCTTGGCCACATTTTCAGAAGAGGCCTGCCCTTCCCTTCTTGCTAGAGCTGATTTTTATTAGTCTGGGATTCATGCTAGAGACATCTATATTGACTAAATTTTGTCTTGCCTAATTAAATATAAATGATAACAACAGCAAACAAAAACTCATAATATCATAACTACCCCAGGATCAGGCTTTTATTTTGACAGCCTTTTATTTTACTTTTTTAAAAAAATAATAATTGTGTTTTAATATTTGGATTTATTGTTTTAGGCACTGCTGATTTTATTGTGATGTTTTATTAAGGTCTATTTATTGTAGAAGCTTTATTTAATATGGGTTTTACTGTACACTTCTTTGGGCAGAAAAGAAATGTAGAAAATAAATTCCATTTGGTGTTTATTTGGTGAGATAGTCATGAGTAAGGTTTATGGCTGAGTGCCATGTAAAAAGTTCCATAAAATACCTGTTGTGTTTTTATTTCTTTTCAAGGGCAGAAGGATTTCTTCCAGAAAAGACAAGTGTATCAATTCCATGTCATTGAAACACGTATCACATAAAGATAGAGAAGAAGTCTTCTATTGCACTACACTGTAACATAGTCTATAGAGGTAAAAAACAATGATACTTATTCCAGGAAAACTGAGTAGTAATAAGAGACAAGTGAGAAGGGGCTATTGCTCTCAGGTTTTCCTTGTGGGTTTCCCTAAGCATTTGGTTGGCACTGTGAGAACTAGATAAACCATTCATCTGAACCAAAATGACTCATTTTATGACATGAACTGAAACCAGAGGAAAGAACAAATTGGTGGATGGATGTTCCCCAATAGTATCTAGGACAATATTTAAAAGATAAAGGTTTCCCTGTCAGTCATGTCCAACACAATGGCACAGTGCGCAGCTCCATTTCTTGGCCAAGGGAGCCAATGTTGTTCAAAGACACTTCCATGTTGCCAGCATGGCTATACGCCAAAGGCACATGGAACCCTGTTACTTTCCCACCGAAGGGGTACTTATTAATCTACTCAGATTTTTTTTTTAATTTGCTCAGATTTGCATGCTTTGAACTACTAGGTGGGTGGTGTAAGTAATGGGAGCTCACCCTGTTGCATGGCACTCAGTTCTCGAACCCAGACTGTCAGCTCTCCAGCTGACAAGGTCACCGTCTTTAACCACTGAGCCATACTGTCAGCCCTAGGACAGTATTTATTGAAAGGGAATTGGCTAGCTAAATTGGAATATACACATTATAGCAAGGGTGGGCAATTAATATTCCAAAGGAGGCACATAAGAAATTGGCACTGTTGTGGAGGACTGCCACCTGCCCACAGTCTACCCCCACCCCCACTGTCATTGCCCCACCTCCATTCCCCCCAGTCTCCTAGCTAGCACCACTGCAGGTCAGACACAGACAGATGTGGCCCACAGGGTGTAAATCCGTAGGTCTGCATTACAGCAACTTGGATAAAGGAAAATGTAGTATTATAGAATCCTTCAGTTCTATACTGGTTTTAGATGCATTCCTAGAAGTAGTGTGGCATATTAATTGGAAATCAATTATGTTAAGCTTGCATAAATATTTTTGGAAGTGCAGATCCAGCGCCATTGACTTTTTAACACTCAGAGTAATTACCTACCAGCTTCAAAGGAAGAGTGGGATGTAAACTGAGAGTTAATAAGATATCCTGAATCCCTTCTCTATCTATCACTCTGCCTGCTCTTGTCTAAGAGATTGTTAATTGAAGGCTGCTTCCTTCTCCCTTTTTTCTTCAGGCACACACTCATGGAAGAATGTGGATGTCACCCTTTGCCTACCCCTATATATCCTGTAAATAAATCTCCTCTCTAATCCAGCTTTAGATCTGCTTCATTACTACCATGTTTTCCCGAAAATAAGACCCTGTCTTATTTTTTTTGAACCCTGAAATAAGCGCTTGGCTTTATTTTTGGGGAGGTCTTATTATTTTGGGGTGCGTGGAGCAAGACGGGGATCCTCTTGCTGTCTTATCTGATTTCCAGCTCTCTTTCCCTAACCCTAACCAGAGGAAATGGCAGGGACTGGCTGCACATGTGTTTAAATATTTTTGGGGAGATCTTATTTCCAGGGAGGGCTTATTTTCAGGGGGAGCTTATTTTAGCGCATGCACTCAAAAGCCCGATTGGGCTTATTATCAGGGGATGTTTTATTTTCAGGGAAACAGGGTACCTGGATGAAATTCCTATACTCAAGAATGTTCCTGTTTGTACACAGAATTCTTCCTTTCCCAGCAGGATCTATGCACTCTAGTTCATTAATTTAAATGATCCTTCAGTATGGTTCAGCTTGACTGTGACTATTAATCTCCCCTAAAACAAGACTGAACAGTGCTTTACCCATGGTAAATCTTATCACAATTTTAAAATAGTTGTTTGTATTTGCATTCTGGAATTCAAGACCTAGAGGCTACAGAAGAAATGAAGAATGTATTTTCATAGCATTGCACAAGCATATTTTATAAAGTACCACCCTAAATACTGACAATGACTTAATGCAAATTGTGACATCAGACATTGATTGAGAAGAACAATAAGTGAGCATTTGTCCAGAAGCCATCCTCTCAAAGAACCAGCATTCTAATGTTAGTGTTTTTCTCTCTATTTGCAATTCTATAGCAATTTCAAATCTAAAATTTTGGAATAAAATATATTAAATCACTCTTAATGAATGTTGTCAGTAAATAAATGTCCCAGGCATGGGAACAAACTTCTTCATTTTAAAATTTGCTTCCCAATAAATGTCTTAGTTAAGGGGGAAACACTCTAATGACCTTTTTTATTCCTCTGAACTAGTTTGCTATTTAAATGCAAATATAAAGGGAAACCTAAATAAAAATTTAGTGGAAGACTGACAAATGGAAAGGGGAATAAAAATATGCATAACATTCTACCAAAAATTCTTGCATAAAATATAGACATAATAAAAAGAAAACATTGCAATTCCTATCACAACAGTAGTTTAACATTCAATCTTGATTATGTGTTTGCAACAAAATGTTATAGCTCTGACAGAATTTTAAAAATTCCCAACACTGACAGAATTCATTCTAAGTTGATGGTTCTCCAGTTTTAAGAAATGTCTTTGCTTGGTTTATAAGTAGTATATGTGGGACTACTTGAAAACAAAAGGAAAATTTCAACTATATTTGTTATTTATTTATTATTAAATTTATATGCCGCCCATCTCACTATCAAGCAAGCTGCTTACAAGAAGATAAAAATGACAATATAAATCATTAAATGATATTAAGATTAATATTAAAAATCAGCTAAGTATTTAAATGTTGTCATCCTTAATCCATTAAACACTTAATGGTTAATGGATTAAGAATTAAAATGCTCCCATCAAGGCTCAGACAGAGCCAGGTTTTAAGGCCCTTCCAAATTTATTTTGTAAAAAATAAATCCATTAATCGAAAATTCTTCAATCCTTCAATACTGTCAGGCTTGAAAGTCCAGTCCCACATGAGAATGTTCAATTAAACTATTTTGTTGTTATAGCCTATGCACAAGAATTTGCTCAGTTAATTGTCAGTACCTGCTTAGAGTTAGATCAGGGTCAACAACATTCAAGGAAGATTAGACTTGGTCTCCTTGGGGCTATGTAGGGATTCTAGGCTGATCCCTCTATTCACCCCCACCCTCAGGTTCTCCTTCTCCTTCTCCCATAATGTCTATCTGTTTCCAGTCCAGCTTGACTGTCCTAGGCAGGGGTGGGTTCCACTTACCTTTACTACCGGTTCACAGCGGGAGCGCGTGTGCGCATGCGCAGAAGCTTCTGCACATGCGCAGATCACCCATGATGACGTCGTGATGGGTGGGCGGAGCCTCCCGCCGGTTTTACTCTTGGTTCTGTAGAACCAGACTGAACCAGGACAACCCACCACTGGCTTAGGATTAAAACAATGTCATGAATATTCTGGCAGTGGTGGATCAGGTTGCCAAAGCCTTTTTTCAAGTTCAGAGAGAAATAGTGATTCAGATGGATCAGTTAATCCAGACAATGAATCAACTAGCCCTGCATTTACCTGAACAAGCAGCTCTGGTACATTCTCTAGCCATAGTCTAGGAGCATGCAAAGTATATGACGTTTATCTCCCATCTCCTTACCTAATAAGTATGATAGAAATCACGGC
This sequence comes from Arizona elegans, assembly GCA_022577455.1. Taxonomy (NCBI): domain Eukaryota; kingdom Metazoa; phylum Chordata; class Lepidosauria; order Squamata; family Colubridae; genus Arizona; species Arizona elegans. The sequence continues at coordinate 205,008,921 of JAKOOJ010000001.1, read as the reverse complement.
AAATTTCTTCCCTTCAATACATCTGCCTAAGGCAAGAACTTCCTAAGATCCACCAATGTGATATATACGATTTATTATTGACCTAGTGACAGAAAGAGCTGACAAATGGGCAATTTCTTTCTGACATAGATTAGCCAGACTAAAACAATTTCATGGCATTGTTGAGGGCTACACTCAATCATCTCATTAAACAGATGACTGCCAACTGCAAATTTGGTTGCCTACAGCAGGATAACGGATGTGTATTAGAATATACCACTGACTTTCAGTTGTTAGCTTAGGAGGGGAGCTGGAATGCAAGGCACTGGATTTACCATTCGGCTGGTCACTTCAGTGGCTTTTTATCCATCTCTGCTAGTTGAACTGTGACAGAATACAAGTGGGAGAGAAAGATATCACTTCTCTGTTTCATTCCCCATTTCCCTCCATACTTCAAAGATTTTGGAAATTAAAACCATGCATCTGAGCTCTAGCAGACCATTATGGAATTCCTTGCTTTGGGAATAAAAATGGATGTTTACAAAGTAAATGAATATGACTTGCCCTCAAACTCTCTTGCTGTCAAGTGAAGTAGAGATTGTTCTTAAAGGCGAGTTGTAGACAAAGAAATAGAGGAAATGGAATTTCATCCCCAATTTTATGCTGCCTGATGCCAAGAAAGGGGAAGACATTCTGGAAAGGGGGAGGGTGGGAGAATCTTTGATTTTGGCCTATGAAGAAATGGAAATTCTCCTCCTGAAATACACTAATAGGAAGTCTGGTTGAGGTTGCAGCGAGATCAGACATGAGGAGCGGGTCTCCGCACTCCCGCCAAGTTCTCTCCATTGGTGGGCTCCGAAAGGAGCCAAAACTGCCCTATAGGGGCAGTGAAGCAAAGAGGGGTGCTCTGTGAAGTCACGGAGAATTGCAACTCTCCTGTCTTACCCAGGGTTCTTTTTCCCTCTCAGCCATGATAAGGAGAAGAGGCAGCCTAAAGATGGCTGCCATGAAACTGGGACAACCAAGGAACAACTAAGACTGGTGCTGGGGCGAAACAGGTGAACAGTGACTGGAACTGGGGGAGAGGATTCTTTTTCACATAATGTTCTGTCCCCGTCTCACACACGCACACAAACAGTCAGCCAGGAGTTAAATAAAACTTGCAAACAATAAATTCCTTCAATAACAGGATTGGCAGCAACCCAGTACCTGCTTGCCAAGAACTTTACTCACAGAGGGAGGTGTTCCTCCTCCGTCAGATAAACCAAAACAAATACACAAAGCCACAGAATTGTCAAGTCCAGTCCGTATTAAATCCAAGGCAGGCAGATAACATCGTTTCAGAGATACAATGCGACTCGCTAGTTGTTTAGTTTTGTCTGTCACAGAGCCTGAATGGCCACCACACCCCCTTTTATCCCCTGTGGGGTGTGGTCCAGTGACTCAGCTTAATCTCTGGCATGCCTCCTTTTCTGCTGCGTGCGCTTGTCTCTCCTATGCTGGCGTGGATCCAGCCAAGACTTATCTCCGTCACTGTCGGACTGCGACTGTTCGGAGATACCTGGCTCCTGGCCAATCTCTTCTCCTTCAGGAGACACCTGAGGCATTGCCAGAGAGGAGGGTCCTGGAGAGGAAGGCCTGGCCAACTCCTCTCCTTCACCTTCGGAGTCTTCTCCTTCCAATAAGACAGGCTCGGGGGTCGGAGTCACAACACATAAAACCTAACCCCAAGGAATAATGTAGAACTACTTGCTCAGAATTATTTGTTAAAGCGGCGATTAAGCATTCTGAGAAAAATACCAGACTGGAAGGAAAAGATTTAAAGAGAGAAAAACAATAAATCTCTAAAAATACAGAAAATTGGACTCTCATACTGGGAAGATGTGGTAATTGGAAGGCATTTTAAAATGCTGGAATTATTTACTTTAAAAACTTATCCTGCTTCTATAATTGAATTACAATTAAAATTACGATCAAAATAATTAAAATTAGACTGATTAGTGGCAACACTGAAATTTAAGTTGATAGCGCCACCTGCTGAATAAAGGAAAATATACAAGTCTGGGAATACTTATATGAAGGATTCAGGAGTGAAATGCGGTTCAGACCGGATCGCCCGATCCAGTAGTGATGGCGGTGGGTGGTTCGGAGAACTGGTAGCAAAAATCCCTGCACCCCACTCCCCATGCCAGTTGAGCCGCACAATCATCAGAAGCTGTTTTTTTTTACTTTTAAAAGCATTTTTTCTACAACCTCTTTGGTCGAAAAAGTGCTTTTAAAAGTAAAAAAAGGCCTCTGATGATCACGCGGCTTAGCTGGGATCATCAGAGGATTATAAAAGCATTTTTTTCTGCAACCTCTTCAGCCGAAGAGGTTGTAGGAAAAAAAATGCCTTTAAAAACCTCTGGCGATCCCAGCTGACTTGCCTGATCATCAGAGACTTCTAAAAACATTTTTTTCTGCAACCTCTTAAGGTTGTAGAAAAAATACTTTTAATTTTTTTTAAAAAAAGTTGGCCATGCCCACTCAGTCACATTACCCCCACCACCACCAAGCCACTCCCACAGAACCAGTAGTAACAAATTTTAGATTTCATCCCTGGAAGGATTGTGAAAATATTTACTGAGTTATATATAACTATCCCATGACTACTGGAGACTCAAATATGAGAAAAAGGAAGTTATTTAATTAAAGTGACCCCTGAATGTTATGCTAGAAGATTGAACCTGAAAAGGGGACTTAAAGAGGCTTTTGATAATTTCTGGGAGTATTTAAATGGAACTGATAGATTACCTATGGGATACAAAGAACTGTGATGAGCATACTTCTTGAAGAGCAATTTTAGGACTGAATAAATGGTTCTTGGACTACTGGACAAAAGTGGGATTTTAAAAAAAACAAAATAAGATGCTTCATAAGGAAGAAATGAGTGGATCTTTGAAGGAGATGGCATTGATTTTCCAAAGTACAAAGGACATCATGGAGAAAGGATTTAAGGAGATTATGGAAAAAATGGAAAATACTATGCAAAGGATAATGAGTAAAGATCTAGACTCTCAGAAAAGGGAGGAGTTAACAGAAGGAATGGAGGAAAAAATAGGACCGAAGAACCAGAGAACAAAAGAAGACAAGGAGGAAATAATAATAAAAATAACAGCGATTGATGAATTAAACCAGAGAGGAAATATTTTAAGAGAGTTGAAATGAGAATTGGAGATACAGGAAGATACCTTTGAATAGGAGATAGGGATTTGGGCATACTTTGGAAACTAGGCAGCGGAAAAGGGTAGAGATGGGAGAAATACTTAAATTGAATAGCCAACAAGTAGATGCAGATAGAGATAAAGATCCAAGAGGAATATGGGAGGCAAGTCAAAAAAAAAAAAACATAGCAACTAAAAGTTATCTCCTCCTTGTCTTCTTTTGTTTGGTGGTTCTTCGGTTCTATCTTTTCCTCCATTCCTTCTGTTAGCTCTTCCCTTTTCTGAGTGTCTAGTTCTTTACTCTAATGGGCAGGGATGAAATCTAATTTTTTTTGCCACCGGTTCTGTGGGCGTGGCTTGGTGGGTGTGGCTTGTTGGTGGTCATGTGACTGGGTCGGTGTGGCCAATTTTTTTTTTTAACTTTTTAAAGCATTTTTAACTAGTAAAAAATGCTTTAATAAGTAAAAAAAAAAAGTTTCCGATGATCATCACCTGACCAGCCTGGCCTCTCTTCGCCAAGCCAGATCCAACGCCTCCTAGCCCCAAAGATTGCAAGCCTTTCTACCTCGGCCACCCAGTCTGGGAGATGATGTGGGGGGAGAGAGAGAAACAAAGTGCTCGGCTGCTCCCCCTTTTCACTCACCCTGACCTTCCTGTTGTGGATTTTCACGCCTTGCTTCACGCGCCTGGAATTGTCACCCTCGTCTTCTTCTTCCTCCTCCTCTCCAAGTGGAAAAATGCCAGGAGCAAGTGCAAAAAGAAGTGCTTGCTTGCTCCTGCCCTTTTTCCATTTGTAAGGAAGCTTTTGTACCTGTGAAGGCAAGTCTGGCTTCCTGCGCTAAAAATCTCACCAGTACCACTGTGCGCGCGGCTTGTGTGTGTGTGTGGATGTCAGGCATGGGATGCTGCGAAGACCAGGAGCAAAAACACACACACACACAAACACAGGCTTTAAAAGACCTTTTAATGAAGGCGGGGGTGGATTGGAGGGGAGGGTCATTTCCCTCCCCCTCCCTGCCTCCGCACTGACATTCAGTGCAGCACACACACACACACACACACACACAGGCTTTAAAAGACCTTTAGAATGACTTGGGGCTCCTTCAGGTTGGCCTCAAAAGAAAAGAGGAATGAAGGTGGGGGTGGATTGAAGGGGTGAATTTCCCAACTCTAGTTCAGCTGGCCGGGGATGGGACGGCAGGCACAGGCTGTTGCAAAAGACCAGGAGCAAAAAGACACACAAACACACAAGCTGCGTGCACAGCAGTACTGGTAAGGTTTTTAGCGAGCAGCACAGGAAGCCAGACTTACCTTCACAGGTATGAAAGCTTCCTTACAAATGGAAAAACGTCAGGAGCAAGCAAGCGCTTCTTTTTGCACTTGCTCCTGGCATTTTTTTACTTGGAGAGGAGGAGGAGGAAGAAAAAGACGAAGGCAATCCCAGGCATGTGAAGCAAGGCATGAAAATCCACAGCAGGAAGCTTGGGATGAGTGAAAAAGGAGAGCAGCCGAACACTTTGTTTTCCAGAACCGGTAGAAAAAAATGTTAAAAAGTAAAAAAAAAAAGTTCCGACGATCAGGCATTGCTCAGCTGATCGTCGGAACTTTTTTAAAAAACTTTTTAAGCATTTTTTTTACTACCGGTTCTCTGGAAGTAAAAGCAGGAAGTAATGACGACTGGGTGGGTGGGTGGAGTCTTGCGCCGCCATCACTTCTGGTTTGCCGAACCACCGGCCATCATCGCTACCGGATTGCCCAATCTGGTCTGAACCGGGAGCATTTCACCCCTGCTAATGGGGGTGGGGGACATGCGTGGGGGATGCTCACATTGCATTTTGGGGGTACGCATATGCCCCCGCACCCCATTTTGGGCCTGGGAGGCCTCCTACACCAACCTGAAAGCCAAAACAGGCCTAGGGGTGCAGCGCATGACCCCACACACCCCGTTTTGGGCCTGGAAACCCTCCTGCACCAACCTGGAAGTCAAAACAGGGCACAAGGGGGCCGTGCGAGGCCCCCCCATGTCCTGTTTTGGGCCTGGAAAGCCTCCTGCACCAACCTGGAAGCCAAAACGGGGCGCAGGGGAGCTGGGGCACATGTGCGTGGGCACTCACATTGCATTTTGGGGGGGTTGTGTGTGTATGCGTGCATTCACGCATGCATGTGCTTTGGGCACTCTGCACCAAAAAGGTTAACCATCACTGTTCTATATCATTTATATCTCATCATCTATATCTATTTCATCATTTATATTATATATCATCTCCTAATTTGCAATAAAGTTTCTACCTAACTGTATGGAGTCCTTGAAAGTGTTGCTTCTAAATCATTACTCAGTGGGGAGGGGGAGTTGAGCATCTGAAGAATCAAGCCATTGCCTGCATGAAGTCTGGCACTAGCACTCCTTCCTTCTAAATCAGCATTGAGACAAAAGAAATACGTGGAATTAGAAAGCTTAATAAAGCATATACAAAGTGTTTCCTCTGTGACTTTTTTATGGTAATGACATTCTACTTCAAAGCAATTTATTGAAATCTGATCATGCACACTGATGACAGACTGAGTCATATCTCAAGCTGTATTCATGAGGCCATATTCTTTTAGCACGCATGCTATGGAGTGTGAATGAAAATGCATGACAAAGTCCCAGCAAAGGGAAGCATGAATCAAATGAACAAAATGATTTCAAAGGGAGGCAACAATCAAGGCATTCAGTCAGCAGGCTAACCCGGATCCTTTGATTCAGAGTGAAAAGTCATGCCCCCATGTCTCTCAGACATAGGAGTTTACCTTTTATAATGTTACTACAATTTAAAATCTTCCAGCCATTTTGTGGATTGAACTCAGCACAGCAGAAACATCCTTTTCTTTGGCTCGACTGGATAACAATTCAAAATGATTTGTTGCAAAGCAAGAAATGACAATAAAATATGTGTTACCACATAACCAGTCATATGCCTAAAAAGTAACCATCTTTCTTAGCATCAATTCTCTTCTAGGTTTAGATCCATAGTTATCTGAATATATTAGGTGAGACTACTGGAAAGGCAATAATGTCCATATGATTCTGCAGGAGACCTTCATAAATCTTTGACCTTGCCCCTCTGTGTTTTTTTCCCTACTTATTAAAAATTGGGGAATGAAGGGAATGGAGCTATGGTGGCGCAGTGGTTAGAATGCAGTATTACAAGTATTCTGCTGACTTAGGTTTGTCATCACAGTTCTAGACCTTCCTTGCCTGGATGCCTGCTGGGTGAATTTGGGCCAGTCACTTCTCTCAATCCTAGACTGGGAAGTTAGACATTATTTATCAATGTGCACTGGACCAAGATACAATCTTCACAGACATACACATACATCTACAACTAGACAATACTTATTGTTATGTATGTATCCATTTTGTGTGGGAAATTTGAATGATAGAATGCTTGTGATTGGTTAATGGTTATTTCAGAACTGTATATAAGGAGGGCTGTTGCCTGTGTTTCTTTGCTGAAGTCTCACCCTGAATTAAAGAGCTGTTGTCACTAGTTTGCTTGTGCCTCTCGTTATTCCCGCACCACAACACTTATTCTATCATATCTGAGCCAAAAAGAAGAGAAATTCAGGACAAGCAAAGGCAAAACAGCATTTCTCTGTTTACATTTTATAGTATAATTATCTAATTTTTTTCAGGTCCAGGTATGGTAGATCTAATTATTCTTCAGTAAAGCCTAAGACAATATTTTGAAGGCAGCCGTCAATCAATTGGTAGTCAAACCCCTTGACCAATTTCTATAGCTGGAAGAAGAATGTATTGTGAGCAGATAATTCTGCAATTTAAGAAGACTCAAAAGAAAAGTCAGAAACTTTAGTGAACTTTAAACTAAATAGCTCTCCCTTTCCTTTCTCCTTTGCATTTTATTATGGAGAAGTTGGCAGATCTCAAAAGGTTCTGTAATAGTACCCAGTATTACAGAATCAGTATAAACTATTAATGGAACAGATTCTGTTCTATCTACATTTCCCACATTACTTCAAAGGAGATGAGTACATCTCATGGTTCTCTTTTTATTTAAGCAAACTATCCTGACAAACTGTAAGAACAGGATTAGGAGCATTTCCTACACATCTACCAGATTTAAGCTGAACACATCCAGATGATGCTTATTTAGCAGCCAAGAGTTCAGAGCGCTGTCTGTCTCACTGCTACCATTCAATGTCTCTCCAGAGGATTGCACCCCAGCTAAGGTAACTCCACCTTCTCCTGACTAGGTTGTGAAAAGGGCAGAGCTGGAGCTGTGTGAGAAAGAAGTAAAATATCTTTAAAGGGATCTTTTTCTGCTTTTCAGTGGCAGAATGGCAGGAATTAGTACAAGAGTGGGCAGATTTAGTTACTTTCTATGGTTATCATTATTCTTATGCAGTTCTAAGATACTTGGAACTGCAGATCCTGACAATGGTTTCATTGTAAGAATAAATATACCATCTCCCTGAAGCAAGACTACACTACACATCCATCCACATATTCCCTAACTGCGATTCTCTCTTCAGCAATGGATGTGTTTTCACTGCCTGTAAAAGAAAAAAATTCACTGTAAAAGAAAAAAAATTCCCCCATCTCCTTTCTACTATACTACAGGCTATTTACAAAACATTTCAAAGGATGCTTAATCTATTCTGGAAGATGAATGTGATATATAGCCTCATTTACTACTGATTGCAATCTCTATGATAGATCAAGATATTGGTTAGTCTCCAAACAGAGAGAAATGCATAGCAACATAAAATTCTTTTTAAAATGTATGAATCATAAAAACTAAAGAAATAAAGGGAACAAAAATGTGTTTGTTTAAAAGCACAACATGATTTCATTAAGATAAGATCTTAGGGAAATTAGTTATTAAAGTTTCATCAGAAAACACTTGCATCTCGGCCGGTAATTTTAATTATTATTATTGTTAATCTGTTTCATGCACATTTATTCAGATACACTTTAAAGACGATCATGGTTTAATTTCAGTTTGCATCATCAACAAAATTCTTAATGCAATGAATATTCCCTTTCTTAACTGCAATGTTACTTGTACCATTATTTACCTAGATGGACCCTGATGCGCCTCTCTAGATACACTTAAACCATTTATAGTGTACTTAGCTGGATATAAGATGCACTGAATTCGTGCTTAAAACTGTAATGTCATGTACCTACTCAGAAGCAAAGTTTCTGAATTAGTGGGGCTTAAGTCTTCCTCTTTCACAATACTTGAAGTGATGATCATTCAATAAAAGTGAGGACTGGTTCAATGAAGAAGGATAGGAGAGGAGAGGAGAGGAGAGGAGAGGATAGGATAGGATAGGATAGGATAGGATAGGATAGGATAGGATAGGATAGGATAGGACAGGATAAGATAGGATAGGATAGGATAGGATAGGATAGGATAGGATAGGATAGGATAGGATAGGATAGGATAGGATAGGATAGGATAGGATAGGGCAGGGCAGGGCAGGGCAGGGCAGGGCAGGGCAGGGCAGGGCAGGGCAGGGCAGGGCAGGGCAGGGCAGGGCAGGATAGGATAGGAACAGAATACTTCATTGGCCAAGTGTGAGTAGACACACAAGGAATTTGTCTCTGATGCTGCAGCTATAAAAATTATGGGATAGCATACTGGTGTGATGACCACCAACCAGGATAGCTTTAAAAGTTGATTGGGAGGGCAAAGTCATGAGTGACAACTAATAATTCAGTATAGAAAATCCATCTTTTAATTACTAAGGGAAAATAAAACAATTACTTTCCTTTTGTCAAGCTGTTAGGCTGCCCTTAAGCATGCTTCAAACATATGAAATATAGACTAGGTAGGATCTATGTAGGTCTTTGGTTTTATCTAACAATTGAGTTATTAAAATTAAAATGGGTGACCTTTAATTACCATAATCAAACTGATCATGCAGGTCCAATAAAACCACTTCCAGGAATCCAGTTGCCTTGGAAAATATGGAGCCACCCAGAGGTGGTATTTAGCCAGTTCGGACCAGTTCAGCGACAATTTGAATTGATTCACTGAACCAGTAAATGCAACTTCTGGTTGGCCCCTCCCGGGCCCGCCCGCTCGCCCCTCCTGCCCGCTCGCCACTCGTCCCTTGCATTGATTTATGAATGAGATTGAAAAGAGGGTTGACAGACTGATTTGTTTTCATCACAAAATAATTTCTTCAGATCTGAGGCCCATGCCCCCAAGGAACTTTTTGAGGGATATCCTTTGGGTCAATGTGATTGGTCTGTAGAAATCCCCACAGCATTATCTGAATTAAAATTGATCTGAGCTTCCTTTTGCTGACAAGGCAAAGGCTGGAAGAACAGTTTTCCAAAGATATAAATCAGTAAAAGAAAAGACACTGTGAAAGCATTCCAAACTGCTGTGTCTCAGATATGAGTCCTATTTATAGTAAAACAAAAATTCATTCTTGAACCTCTTGTCTGAGTGATACAACAGGGTAAATGTCTCCTGTTTTTGGACAGGAAGCCAAGTTTCCTTCTGTCTTTTATTTTACTAATGGACAGATTCGGAATTTTGCTTCTCGCTGCATGAGAACTCTTACAAATAACTGACAGCCTCCTGTGAATCAGGGTCCCTACCCCAATTAACATTTTTTTCAGATACTTGAAAATATAATAATAGAATGGTTAGCTGACAGGCTGCAAATCCTCTTAAATCATCTTCATTTAGAATGACTCTGGATCTCACATCTCAGCTCCATTCATATAAAATCAAAATAGTGGGGACTGCAATTAAGTGCTTTTTTATAAATCTGCCTGATGCCCTAGGAAAAAAAAGACCAAGGTAAGCTAAATGGTGAGAGCCAGTTTGGTGTGGTAGTTAAAGCACCAGGCTAAAAATTCAGAGACCATGAGTTGTAGGCCCGTCTTAGGCACAAAGCCAATTAGGTAACTTTGAAGCAGCCGCTCTCTCTCAGGCCTAGGAAGCAGGCAATGGCAAACCACTTCTGAAATCTTACTAAAACTGCAGGGACTTAGCCAAGCAGTTCCACCAGGTGTCAACAGTGATCAAATGGCAATGTGATCATGGCCCCCACCCCCCCGTGGTGAAATCCAAATTTTTTACTACCGGTTCTGTGGGTGTGGTGTGGTGGGTGTGGCAGGGGAAGGATATTGCAAAATCTCCATTCCCACCCCACTCCTGGGGGAAGGATATTGCAAAATCTCCATTCCCACCCCACTCTGGGGCCAGCCAGAGGTGGTATTTGCCAGTTCTCCGAACTGCTCAAAATTTCCTCTACCGGTTTTCCAGAACCTGTCAGAACCTGCTGGATTTCACTCCTGGTCCCCCACACCCTCGCCCCACACACCAAAAAAATCTGAGTGGTAGTCAGAATCCTGAGGAACCAGAGGAGAATGCAAGAAGTTGTCTAATTTGTCTTCTGGTAAATACTTGTTTGTGACTGGCAATGGTCACCATGGCAACTATTTTGTGAGTATAGGTCATCCTCAATCTATAGTCATCTGTTCAGCAACTGTTCGAAGTTATGATGGTGCTAAATAAATAATGGTTATCACTGGTCACAGCATCCCTGTGGTCATATGATTGTGACCAGGGTGCCACTGACAACTGGTTGGAGTGCCCTATAATCACATGATCACTATATGAAATTTCCCTGACTTCCCTGGAAAGTCAATGGGAAGCTGTCAGGGAAGGTTGCAAATTGGTAGGGGAAAATCTCCCATATCTGTGCACATTCCCCTTATCTCACCACATCTCTCCTAAATCCCTGTACACCCTCCCCAATTTGTGCCGCACCCTTGCGCAACCTCCTTGACCCACACATGTCTTGCAATCCCCTTGCACCCTTATTGACCCTCCCGCACACCCTCACTCTCCCCAAGATGCCCATGCACCCCACAACCTCATTCCTTTTTCTAACCAGCAGCATTTTCCTACCTGCTAGTCTGGGACTTACAACTTCCTGCTGGCTTCCCCACTGACTTTCACTGTGGGAAGCCAGCAGGAAGTCACCTCGCCTAACCACTATGGGATTTAGTTAACAATGGCAACCAGGACTGCTGGGATTGCTGTTACTAAGTGACATGGTCACACTTTACAATCCATAGCTTAGCAATTGAAATTCTGGTTCCAATTGCAGTCATAAGTCAAGGACTATCTGGAGGCAAGACCTCTGTCTCATCAGTCCTGAAGAATGACCTAACTCTCTCTGGATCAGTTTGAATCACTGCACTCTCTTTTTCTCTGTCAAAGTTAATATTGCACAAAATTACCTTGAGGATAAAAAAGGTAAAAAACCTAAGCAAATGAAAGAAAGATAATTATGTAACCTCTCTTCCTTTGCTTTTTTGCCTCTAAATCAAGAACATCTACAATAGCAAAGGTAGTCCTCAACATACAAAGGCAATGGAGCCTGCCCATTATGATTGTATATTGTGACAAACATATTTTTATGCAGTAGTAGTTAAGTTAATCGCCATATATGTTAAGCAAACTAAAGATTTGCGATGGGCATGGTTTTGCCGAAAACTGGAAGTGCTATTTTTCTCCAAAACTATCATAAAATGTGATCACATGTTCATTGGACACTGCAAACGGCCTCAAATGCAACCGTGTTGCAGTTTGGATATGTGACTGCAGAGGGTCCCCCAACTGTCAGAATTTCAAATCCAGTTGCTAAGTGACCAGTAAAATACCCCACTTGCAATATAATATTTATTGTTAATAATATCAAAGTGCAGGTTTTTTGGCTAATGTATTTCTAATGAAATAAACTTGGTTTCAGATGTAACAATTGGCACACAATTTTTTTCCCCTCCAGGATGAGTTCGCATAGGTTACGTTACGCTTATGACTCTGACACAAAATGATGATTGTACTCTGTGTTCAGGGCAAAGACTTGACCTACGATATTCCCTTGATAGCTCCCTATTAGATGCAAATTTCAAAATGGAATAAAACTAATTCAATTCCACCATAACGAGAATAAAAAAATTTGCTAATTGGTCCTAGTAATATATAATGTTGAAAAGCTTTGTACAAATCTGATTTTCTATAGATTTATGAAGGTAAACTCAGCACACAAAAGCAAGCAGATTTGAGAATATCACTAAATGAAAAGCTTAAAACAAATGCAGGCCTTTGTATGCCAAGGGTTTCATCAACGTTTATTGCACTTTGCTTATATAAATGCTAATATGAAGAAAAATATATTGTTCACGCAGATATGGAATTTATTACTAGCAGCTCTACTATTTTTGGCTAAATATACACTAGAGGGTGCTCCTGCAGTATCCTTTATATTACATCTTTTAACATAACATCCAGACCATTTGCTTCCATTCTGATTTTTGTTCCCTATTCCCAACAACATCAAAAGTTTCAGGACACTATCTCTATCTCTTAAATCAGGACACTAATTTATTTTGATTCTTTAAAAAAAGAAACTAAAGTTTAGTCTGGGATGCATTGGAGTTGCTTTATTAAAAAATGGTACCTTGGGGTACCTTTGTAAGAGAATAAACGCAGGAAGAGTTTGAAGAAACTAAGTTAACCAGGAGTGTCCACTTCCCATCTATTTATTGGGAGTTCTTTAAAAACAAATTTCTGAAATTCCTATAAGGCCAGCCCACCAGCCCACCTGTCTGCCTTCCTTTCAACTTCCTGCTAGGGAATATATTTCAGGGAAGTCTCTGAAGACTGAATGCTTTGAGGAAAAAAGGCACACATCATTTAATTTATTATGTGATAGATTCATGATACCATACTGAGTAAACCAGTTATTTATTAACTAGGGAAATATATATATATATATATATATATATATATATATATATATATATATATATATATATATATATAGAAACATTAGTTTTACTCTTATTAACCAATAAACATATTAGCTTGGTTGCATGTTTCTTAACCCTTCATTTACCAGAGTGAGCAAATTTTAGACTATTTAATAAAAGAGTTAATCCAGGACAAGTTATAGTACCACTTTTCAAGTGTCAATTACTCTGGGTTTTTTTGGGGCAACGCACATATTATTTCTTCTGTGCAAAAAAAGAGGCATTGGTCCTGGGAAGTTAACAGTACCTGAGTTGTCCCCATAATGTCTGAGCTTTGTTTGCGTTGCAGGTATTCACAAGAGGCAGCAATGGGAGAACTTGTGCTGGTTACATTCGCCCTTCAGAGGCTGTGAAACCCTATGATGAGGAATGAACAGAAATGGGGAAAAAAATAACAGCAAAATGTTAGAAGCCCCCACACCCACACCCCTCTGCAAAAAAAAAAATAAGCCTAAATGCATGTGGAATTATTTTTTAAAAACAAACCAAACATTTCTTTTAAAAAAAAAGCATGGCCTTGCACCACATTTATTACAACCAAGGACATCCTTGGACAAGCAAGTCAGTGAATGGAGAGTTACAAATGGTGTGCTCAAGAAAGTGTCTGGAAATTTATTTTGTTTGTTTATATATTTATTTAAAAGATGCATGCTGCCTTTTAAAAGCAAGGTCTCCCGAGGTCGCTTGCAATCCGTTAAAATCACCAAAGAATAATGGAGAGAGGTACCTAAAAGTTAGATCATAAGTAGTAGCAAGACAATAAAAGCAACTAGATTAGCTTAAAAGTAAAGAGTATTATCTTTTTTTAAATTAGCATATTGACTGAATAAAATGTCTTAAGAGAATAGTGTTGTCGTTGCTGGAGGCTAAAAAACAGTAATGTCAGAAATTGGGCATCCCTCTCTCTGGAGAGAGCATTCATTGATGCCCATTTAAAGGTTTGAAAATGGATGGACAATACACTACCTATTGATATTCCATGCCCATGGATGCCTATTTAGTACCTGCAAACTTCCTACCCCATTTTCATTTCTATATTTAAAAATTAATTAAAATAACTTAACAGGAAAGTAGTAGGCTTTATAGGCCACCACAGAATATTTAAATGAAGGGTGGAAGATGAAGCACTAGGGAACACTTGGAAGGAAGCAAGTCACTGCTTTTCTTCCAATTAGAATGCATTTTGTGATTGTCTTTGCCCACTGTGACATCCACAGATAGTTCGAAGCCTGTCATGTTTCACAGTATGTCTAAAAGTACTATATTTCCACATACACCCACATACCCAAGTTGTTTGCTTACTCCTGAAATGTTGCTTGCTTATTTCCTGGATATGGGGAAAAAGAATTCCACTATTTCAGGAATAATGTGCAACCTATGTACAACATATGCACATATGTTTTAAAACAGGTTCTCCTAATTAGTCTCTCTACAAAGGTACTGGATAACAGTTCCTGGCATTACCAGCTAACCAAGTCTTTTGAATAGCATCCCTGTTTTGTCTGGGAATTTGGGGGATTTTAAACCAATATATTGAGATACCTCTTAATATAGGTAGTTCTTATTTATCAACCACAACACGGACCAGCGACTCCATTGCTAAGCAACATGCATGTCACATGATTATGCTAATTTACAATGTCAGTTCCATCAATTCTGATTGTGGCCATTAAGTAAATGGCTGCAGATTGATAAGTGTGATATCATGTGACTAGCATTTTCAACTTCCCATCAACTTTACCCATTGACTTTTCTTGTTGGAAGCCACCTGTGGAGCTTGCAAATGGCAATCATGTGATCATAGGGAAGTCCGACTGTCGTAATTGAGAGTTGGTTGCCAAAATTCCAATCACATGACTATGGGGATGCTTCTTTTGGGACCCACATAAGTCTTGCTTTTCAGTGCTATTGTAAGTTCAACAGTCGCTGACTGAGAAGTCGGGAATTAAGGACTACTTATATAAACCAAAGTCCCAGTGTTGTTCCGAAATGGCATTCTACTGCTCATATTTCCCTACTCCCTTCAGCCACAGCCCCTGCTATTTCATCAGCGAGAAGAGATGAAAAAGGATTGGGCTCAAGATGTTATTTTTAATGGGGAATCAATCCATTTTTTTCCCTTCAAAGAAAAGAGCTGAGAAAATAAATGAGAGACATGAAAAGATAGCTATATTGCCATTCAACTCCACAAACTCTACTTCCTCATCTCTGGTCAAACAGAATGCATAGCTTTCCATGCTGGACTTCCTGTAATTCTTGCCCTGTTAATCAAATGAGATCAGGTCAGTGGTGGGATTCAAATAATTTAACAACTGGTTCTCTGCCCTAATGGTTTCTTCCAAGAACCAGTTCACCAAGCTGCTCAGAAAGTTAACAATCAGTTCTCCCGAAGTGGTACGAACTGGCTGAATCCCACCACTGGATCAGGTTTGCATTCAGGTTCCAAGAATATCAATTCTCCTTAAGCAAATAACTTGCCTTACCAAGCTATTAAAAAAAAAATGGAGAGAAGGCTGAGAGATGGCTATCCTTTTGCTTTGCATAGTTTAACAGCTATGCTAATATTGTCTCCACGTATAGCAATTAGATCAACACAAAACCCTTTTAATATGGAAAAGGCAACATTTAAAATATGTGTTATGCACTGTATGCTTATGTGTCTAACAAGATCTTTTCCTCGGGGAAGGCAATGTGTTCTCAGCTACACATATGGCTCACATATTTATGCATAGCTCTCAAGTGGCATCTGACTGAAGACATTGTAATTTTTCACAGATCAAAATAGAAGTTATTCTAATAAAATGCTAATAGTATAGCCATTCCCTGCACATAAAATATCAGCTTTTGACAAGTGCAGAAGTACTCAATAAAAACAACTTGTATTGTGATGGGATCATGCTTGCCTATAGGGGAAAAAAACCCACCTAAACATGTATGTAATGGTTTTTCTCAAAGGAAATAATAAATAGGATATGCTGTGACCTAGTACCACCTTATCTTTTTTAAAAAGTAAGATATTAATTTTGAAAATGAGTTAATGGATTATTTATAATACATAAATAAATCACAGATAAGTCATTGGGCACATCTTCTATTTGTAATTATAGATTTTAAATTTATTTTTTAACATTTAAAACTGAATGTAATAGGCTTCGCTGTTTAACATCCACTGCCACAATTTGCATATACACACAAACACACAATAATTATCAGGTTTGTATAATATGGACAGTTTTATTGTGGCTTTGGTTTACTACTTTGTGTATCCAGTAACAGTGTCATTGTTAACAAGCCATGATTAAACAAGCCATAGCTTAAGGTTTAATATTTGAATACTCAGCCAACAGGTATGAACCTATCCCTAATACTATAATCTATCTTCCATTATTTTAGTTGAACTGTACAGATAGTCCTTGGCTTGCAACCATTCATTTGGTGACCGAAGTTACAAGTGACTTATTACTGCTCCTTGCACTTACAACCAGAGTAATTTCTACACAGGCCTGTGATCAAAATTTGAGCACTTGGCAACCAGCATGTATTTATGACAGTGGCAGCATCTCAGAGTTACGTAATCATCATTTGCAACCTTCTCAGCTGGCTTCCAACAAGCAAAGTGAATGGAGAAATCTGGTTTTGCTTAATGATATATGATTCACTTAACAACCATGGAAAAAATATCTGGTGCAACTCACTTAACAACTGCCTTGCTTAACAATAGAAATTCTGATACAAATTGTGGTTATAAATTGAGAACTATCTGTAAGCATACGCACTGACATAGACAAACACCCAGCATACAATTAAAATACATTTTCTATTAACAAAAAACAACAAAAAAAAAAAAAAGATCAGAAATCTTGGAAAACTGTACAGAGAATGACTGAAATAGTTTTCTATATATTCCTGTTATCTGAGGATCAATCAGTTACTAATGATTTAGCAAATAAACCCCTGAACAGAGTAAGGACAGAATTAAGCAAAACATAGCACGATTATTGAGGAGGCTGTAAATCTAAATATTAGATTTACAACAGTAGCATCACTTTAATTTAAGCACTTCGAGAATTGTGCTGCAGGATTATAGCTATAAATATTTATGAATTAACTGACCCAGCCAAAGTGCATACAGTATTGAGCAACTGGGTTAATAGTGACCTTGTTGTGATAATGCAAATAATATGGTGAGAACGTAGCCATGTTTTTAACAAACATGTCAACAGTTTATCTCAAAACATTTAACTCAGTGATCAATGTACCAAATAGCTATGTGTGTGTGTGTGTGCACCTAAAAATATGCCTAATAAGACAATGCTCAATATTTTTCTAGTCTAGATTTCAACAATATATGGAATAACAACCATATGTACAAGCCAGATGCAGCCAGGACCACTGCACCAAAATTGCATTGCTCTCATCTGATTAACAGTGGAAAGGCCAAGGGAATTCCAAAAAGACGTCTGTTTTTACTTTCTTGATAATGCAAGGGCTTTTGATTGTATTGGTCACAATGAATTATTGATAGCTCTTTTTTTATAAAAAAAAAAACCATGTATGCTAAACCACCCGAACCAAGAATAGAATTATATCAGTAAGAATTTCTTGCAGATGTAGTGCATCTGGTGTGACTTAAGAGAGTTGGATTTATGAGGGGAGACCTGTGTTCAAATGCATGCTTGGGTGTAATACTCTTTAAAATGTCTCCAGAAACCTTTACGCTTTATAGGTGTTCTGTAAATTTCACTTTCTGATGAGCATAGCTGTGTTTTTTTCCTTAACTGCAGCCTCTTCTTATGTAATGATACCCATTCAATTTCTCAGTAACCCTGTTGTTAGTTATTGAATACATATAGTTGTGTTAAGACCTGCTAAAGTGAAACTAACCTTTAGATGACTCTAACTGTTAACTCCAACTGTTTTGGAGGGAAAATTAGAACATTCATATTTGGGTGGGCTTTTTCAAGTATTATGATTGATTAAGGCCCTGTGGGCCCAGAGTATAAATTATAGGGATTCGCCTGCAGTTCCTCAGTTCCAGTTTTTAGTCAATAAATGTTGTTGTATCTATTATGGTCTGTTTCTTGACTGCTGAAGCCCACTACACAATACCTGTTGTGGATTTATGTGATATGGTTTCACACTTGGCTCCTATTACCAGATTAATGTACCTTTGGAACAGCTGTATCAAACTTTTGGCTTAATCTGTCTATAATTCTTTCTATATATCCAGTAAACCTGAACACACAGTACTGCTTTTATATCTTAAATCAGAGTCTATTTCAAACAACTGCAGTTCCCCAAGCTCTCAGAGGTTGTCTTATTACTTCAAAACATGTTCCAGCTGTAATAACAGGATAAAATCAGGTGTTTGGTCCTAGAAACAGAAGAGTTGAATAGTGTTTATTTTTTTTTCCTCTCCTATCATTGCTCAGTCCCTGGGAGCCACTATAATGACACAGGAAATCATTAGTCCAGATTATTGGAAATGTTAGTTTGTCTCTTTGTCTTAGCA
Source organism: Arizona elegans (assembly GCA_022577455.1). Classification (NCBI taxonomy): domain Eukaryota; kingdom Metazoa; phylum Chordata; class Lepidosauria; order Squamata; family Colubridae; genus Arizona; species Arizona elegans. Next base: position 204,990,377 of record JAKOOJ010000001.1, on the reverse strand, counting down.
TTAAAGAGCTGACTTTGGTCTCAGTGGTGATGCTGTAATTTTATCAATTAAGGATAATATAAGTAACTAATGTTTCCTTGAACAAGAAACTGATCTTGTTTTCTCCTAAGTATAAGACTATATTCTAGTTTTATGTCAGTGAGGTTGCTGACTAATCATCATCATCATCATCACCACCACCAATTAAATTTATATACTGCCTAACTCTTAGCAACTCTAGGCAGTTTAAACTCAAAAGAAACAAATATATTGGATTTCATAGATACTTATGGTAAAAAGTCCCAAAGGAGGGGAAAAAAATCTTAGAAGGACATATCGGACAAAGTTTGATTAAAGTATAGAATGCCACAAATGGAATAATAAATCCAACAATTTCCACCTTAGCTTGTCCTTCAAATATTTTTCATGCTGAAGATAATTACAGCAAAATATATATATATAATTATACACAATATGTAGATATGAGTAATGTTTTCCAATTCTATGAGTAAATTACAAAGACAACTACTACTTAATAAAAGTTAAAATATGCCATGGTTGATATATGTACGAAAAGTAAGAAGGATAAAATCAGATCTCAAAAAGGAAGGAGGGATATTAAGGAAAAAAACAGAATTTGTAACTCATACAAAATCAACAGCACTTAGGATGTATATTAGGACATACTGTAAACAAAACTATACGATAAAATGGATGCAGAATTTCAAAAAAGCAATTACTATACAATAATGGGAAGAATTGAAGGCTAAATATATACACTTTACATCAAGTTATAACTTAAAAGGAAAAATGGTTTTATAGATGATATAGAACTCCATCAATAAAACCTAAGAGAGACAAATCATTCAGTAATAAATGTTGGAAATGCCATTTTACAAAAGTCCATCTTATCACATAAGATGGACATGTAAAAACTTGACAGTATTGATAAAATATACATAATATAATGCAGAAAATTTTGGAATTTAAATTTGAAATTAAACAGAATTGTTCTTATAAGGTATAATCTCAGAAAGCTAACAAGAAATATCATAATTTAATGAGTTGTTGCTTATATCAGCAAGAATAAACTTTGTTCAATATTGGAAGAAAAACACAATCCTAACAATATCTGACTGGGAACTTAAACTTGGAGGAACTTCTAGGGAATATGGCAGACTGAAAATAGCTCCACAAAAGGCAGTCACCATTTGCAGCCATAAATATCAGCTCCTTCAACCCTTTCTGAATAAACAGGACACAAGATTGGCCAAGCAGTTCTCCTTACAGCTGCTCCTTATGAGGAGGCCTGAAGACAGTACTCTTCAGAAGGTGAGAGATAAGGAAATTCACCACATGCTCGAACAGGCCTTTTTCAAGGACACTAAAGTTACACTTCATTTCCTAACCACTTTTGGAAATTGCCTATTAACTGCTTCAAAGTGACAAAACTGTAAACACCTGCCAATTGCCTTCAATTCTTAACATAAGAAACTGAAGGTGTATGTTTATAATTTTTAAGGATTTAAAATAAACAGGAAAAAAACAAGGCAAGGTTTTGGCTAAAGAAAGTTTTAAATTGGTTAGAGGCTCAGAGAAGTTGGACTATTGGATTTTGAGTGTTAAGGCTTTGAAATGTTGCTTTTGATACTGGAAACCTAACAAGACAAGTAACTTATAATTATGTTCAGAGAAGTGTTTCAGGAACTAGACTGGATCAATTATGTCAGCTATGTTGTGTCTTCTTGGGAACAGTCTGTTCCCAGAAGAAGTTAAAGACAAATATACAACAAAATCAACATGAATGAGAATGTCAATACAAATCTGTCATCAGCTATAAAGAAAAAAAATGAATGAGACTTTAAAAATTAAGAAGGAAATAATAATAATAAAAAACCCTGACAATTCCAGAGAGCAGTTGGAACAATTTGTTTTTGATGGATTTACAAAAGAAGCTGTTTAAAACATTGAAGACAAGAATCAATAACCATAGGAACAGATTAAGAGCCAGATTGTTTTGTGTAAAAAGAAGGACCACAAGTCAGTTTATTTGACCAGGGTTAAAATGGGACATGTCCTATTTTAGATGGTTCTTTTTGGGATTTCTGATCTGGACAGGAAAAATGTATATTGGATTTGCTTGCATTTAATATGGTGTTAAATGTATCCTAATTGAACAATCTTTAAAACCGGCTTTGTTTTTTTTAGTTAACATACAGAGATTTTGTGAATATGCTCTTTTTAAAATTCTCCCTCTTTGTTATGTTAATTTTAGTCTTTTGTTTATTGTAGAATATTGATATTTGCCAAATGTGATTTTCTGCATTGTTAAGAGTCAAGATATATCAAGTTTGTCTGAATTGGATATGTTGCTATTTTGGGTGGTTCTTTTTGAAATTATTGTCATTTAGAATAAAAAAAAATATTTATTTGGTTTATTTACAGTTAACATGGTGTTTAAACTTTTTTCCCTACAGTTATTCTAGAAGCTAGAGATATTTATGAGCTTGCTTTAAAAAAAAGAAAAGGAGAAATGGTCACTCTTTGTCATGTTAAATTTTAGCTTTTTGTTTATACTAGGATAAACTTTATGCCTTTTAAACGTGGTTTTGTTTATAGCTAAGAATTGTGATGTGGAATGTTCAGTTTTATAGATGTTAATTAATGTTATTATTTTAGACTGGATTTTTTTTTTCTGATACCTGGATTGAAGAAAAAGTTACTTATTGGATTTGCCTGTAGTTAAGAGATAAGTTATGGAATCACTTGGAAAACCTAGCATCAAAAACTATAATTAGATATCATCAGCACTCTGATAATATCAAATTCCAAATTGGCAGATTTTATTTATTTATTTATTTATTTATTTATTTATTTATTTATTTATTCAACTTGTATGCCACCTTTCTCCAAAGACTCAAGGTGGCTTACAATGCATTAAAAACCATATCTAAAAACATTAAATATTAAAATATTAAAAACAATTAAAATCCATTCACACCATTCATGGCCACATCTCGCCAGATCGCAACAGTGAGATCAATGGCCCCAGCCTGCCAGAAAAGCCAGGTTTTTACCGCTTTTCGGAAGGTCAATAGGGTGGGGATGGTCCAGATCTCAGGAGGTAACTGGTTCCAGAGAGCTGGGCAGCCACAGAGAAGGCCCTCCCCCGCAGGCCCGCCAGCCGGCACTATTTAGCTGACGGAACCCAGAGGAGACCAACTCTGTGGGATCTTACCGGTCGCTGGGAGCTATGCGGTAGAAGGCGGTCTCGAAGATAACCTGGCCCTGAGCCATGTAGGCCAGATGACTTCACCTAGCAGTTACATGTAGATACTGAAAAGTAGGGGAGAGAGATTAGAAACCTACAGCACCCCACAAAATATGGACCTAGAAAATGATCTTTCCCTGCCAACCAACACCAATTAGAACCAATTCTGTAGAAAGAAGGAGAACCATTTTAATATGTGTCCAATCCCCAACCCAAGGAGCCAGTGTAGAAACCGTGAACAACAGTATCGAAAGACACCAAGAGATCAAAGAATGTAAATATGGATTCACCATTGCTGACCCAGCTCCACCATAGGTCAACAAGTTTAACCAAAACTGCCTCAAAACTAAATTCTGGCCAGAAACATGACTAAAATAGGTCTAGGTTTGCCAGGGTTCTCATCAGCTGCAGACCAAGTACTTTTTTAACAACCAGAAATGGAAGATTGGAGACTGCATGATTAATATTAGAGACTGTTGGGTCCAGAGAGGCCCCTGAGGAGGAAATACATTTTTTCAAGTTTTTTCAGCTTTTAACTATAAACCACAATCCTGTATTTAAGCACTGATTGCTAATGACAATCTGTTCTGAGAAGATGTGGGAGTAATCTACAGCAAATTCAGCTAATCTGTAAATACATATTAGAAAGCAAAATACAAACACAAGAAATGAACTTGGGTAGGAAATAAATTAGAAAATACAACACAGAAACACATAGAGCCAGTTTGGTCTAGTGTTTAAAGTATCAGGCTAGAGGCCAAAAGACACAGCTATGAGAATCAGCTGCCCCAGGCAGCTGGGTCAACCACTTTCCCTCAGCCCAACCCACCTCACAGGCTTGTTGTGGGGAAAATAGGAGGAGGAAGATGTATTGGAGACCTTTGCGACCTTGAATTATTTGTAAAAAAACAAAGTTAAGATACAAATAAATGAAATAAAATAAACAATCAACACAAATTATTTGCGGCAGTCAAATATACATTATTTGCTGACTTGAAAACCATGAGGTGTCAGAAACTGTTCTTCTCAGAAGACAACTATATACAACGTTGGAAGCTGCTAGTGATTCATTTAGCAAAATCATTCTCCTTTTTTTAATAGGAACTCTTACACTTTTGCATGTAATTCAGATCTTTCAGATATCTTACTTAAAAGGGGGCACGGGGTTTCTAAATACAAATGAGTCATGCCCTATATGAAGGATTAAAATGCAATTTCACCCATATTATTATAACAAGCTATACGCTCTATAAAAGGGATACGTCAATGACCCGGGGGTAAATTTCATAACGGCTCAAAATAATGTTTGATCAAAAATACATCAGGAAACTCAGCAAGGAAATGAATATGTACTGCAAATTGCAGAATTGATTTGAAGTAGAAGATAAAGGTTCCACAACTAAACAGAAATAGCAACATTCAGCAAGAACACATGGGTAAAAGCAAGCAGAAACAAATGCATCTGTCCTGAATTTAAAAAAAAAAACACATTCAGAGCAGGATAAGTAAAACATGACTGAAGAATAGCCAGAAAGAAAATAACAAAAAGTAACTCTATTAATTAGGCATGGGAAAAACATTAATTCAAAAATTAAATAAATTTACTGCTTTTTCAAACTTATGTGCTGGACCAGGATATATAGGAACACAATAACAATCCTAGCGAGGAAATGTTCTTTTGATCTTTTCCATCAAAACATACTCTGAAACAAAAGTAAAAAAAACTTACTCCCGCTCCATGGACCTAGAAAACTATTTCCCAGAATGCACTCAGTCACGGAGGTGCAGTGGTTAGAGTGCAGTACTGCAGGCTACTTCTGCTGACTGCCGGCTACCTGCAATTTGGCAGTTCAATCCTCACTGGCTCAAGGTTGCCTCAGCCTTCCATCCTTCCGAGATGGATAAAATGAGAAGCCAGATTGTTGGGGGGCAATATGCTGACTCTATAAACCGCTTAGAGATGGCTGTAAAGCACTGTAAAGCAGTATATAAGTCTAAGTGCTATTGCTATCATTCTGTACCATTTCAATGGTGTCCAATGCGTCTGGACTAAGGTGACCAGACGTCCCGCTTTTGGCGGGACAGTCCCGCTTTTGAGCAATTTGTCCCGCGTCCCGTGGCGTTTTTAAAAAGTCCCGATTTTTCATTCTGCCTCCTGAATCCCCACTGATGGCTAGAGGGAAAAAAAACTCTTTAAACTCTTGCCGCGGGGCTTCAAAGGGCCGACCTACAGCTGATCAGTGTTAAAAAAAAATGAATAGACCCATGTCTGCAAAAATAGAAAAAACAGCCCCTGTTAACAGCTTCCGCTAGGTTAATTAGCTGCAAAAAGCTGCAAAAAGTTCCTGGAGCAGATTTCCCCCCCCCCCCCCCAGCTATACTGAAAACAAAGGCGAAAGTGAAACTAAACCTGCAAGGTGACAAAATGAGGCAGAGAGAGATTTCTTTCTTTTTCTTTTTCTTTTTCCTCACCAAAAAAGGTAGGTACAAAACTGCAAACAATGGGAAATTTTGGGCAAAAGAGGAGAGTTCAAGATTTTAAAACACAAAAGAAAAAACGCTCTATTTAACTAGGGAATTGTAATAATTGAGATACTATTAATAATTGTATGTTGTGTTGAAAGCAGAAATGGTTAAGTTGTGGTTTGGAGGAATATATGGGGGAAATTATTTGGTTTATTATTATTGGTAAATATAATTAATTGATTTGTAAGAAATTGGATTGCATGGAAATAATTGGAATATTCATGTTCATATTGATTAATATACAAAAAAGATAGTTATATAACTAATTGATTTATATTAAAATGTTGAATTTGTATTAAACAACTGTATTACATAATTACATAATTAACCAATGTGAGGATGGATATAAAAATAGATGACAATGGGAAGGGGTATAATATAGAATAGAAGGGAAAATTGAATTTGAATAAGATTAGAGATGAGGATGAAGGGTAATATTGTTTTTTTAAAAAAATAGATGAGGAATAAATATGGCAAAAAGGAAATATAGAAATTGTAAATTTAATTGAAATGACTAAACGCTGTTTAAATTTGTGAACCAGCCAAATATTCTGTTCAAAGAAAATACATTGTATGTTTGTATGTGTGTTTCTAATTATTGCTATTTATTCATATTTGTTCTCTTTTATTCTTTAAAGTTTAACAATTCATTCTTTATCTTAATATCTTTATATTTGCTTGGGGTTGGCTTTCTTCCCTTTCATCTTTTTTATTGTACAGCAATCTTTCTCCTCAAACCTACCACCACTCTCTTTTCTTTCCTTCTTACTTTCTCTTCCCCCACCCTCTTTTTCTCCTCCCTTCCTCTTCCTTTCTCCTTCTCCTCCTCTCTTCCTCCCTCTCTTACCCTCACTCCTACTCTAATTTCCATTCCTTCATCCCTCTCTATTGCTGTATCCTTTAATGCATATGGACTACTCAGAGGGCTGAAAAAGTTATTTTTGACTGGTCCTCACACTTTTGACCAGTCCTTGAACTTATGACTGTCCTCACATTTTACATTTTTGCCCTATCTTGTCATCATGGTGAAGAGAAGCAGTTGTGAAATGAGTGATATGGTTGTTAAGAATGCTGCATGGGCATAAATATGAGGATGGTCATAAGTGTGAGGACCAGTCAAAAGTGCGAGGACCTGTCAGAAATGACTTTTTTCAGCCCTCTGGTTAGTCCTTTTGTGCATATGGACTACTCAGAGGGCTGAAAAAGTTATTTTTGACTGGTCCTCACACTTTTGACCAGTCCTCGAACTTACGACTGTCCTCACATTTTACATTTTTGCCCTATCTTGTCACCATGGTGAAGAGAAGCAGTTGTGAAATGAGTGACATGGTTGTTAAGAATACTGCACGGGCATAAATGTGAGGATGGTCATAAGTGTGAGGACCAGTCAAAAGTGTGAGGACCTGTCAGAAATGACTTTTCAGCCCTCTGAGTAGTCCCTATACACATAGCCATGGCCACCCGGTCACATGACCAGCTAGCCACGCCCACCCAGTCACATGGCCTCCAAGCCACGCCCACACAATAAGTCACGCCCACAATGGTGTCCTTCTTACCAATGTTAAAATCTGTTCACCTTACCCTATACACATAGCCATGGCCACCCGGTCACATGACCAGCTAGCCACGCCCACCCAGTCACATGACCAGATAGCCACGCCCACAAAATAAGCCACGCCCACAATGTCCCTCTTTACCAATGTTAAAATCTGGTCACCTTAGTCTGGACATATTGACTGAACAGCAACAGCAGACCCTAATTTGTCATTTTTGGGTTGTTACAATAAAACAAGGGAGGAATGGAAGGTGGCTTAGGACACCTGTTGTAGCAAAAGTATCTAGATTTTTTTTCTCCCTCATGAAATTTATAGCATCAAAGGAAGTAATTTAAAGGTAATTTTTGCTCTTTGCAAAGAGAACTGGCAACTAGATTGAAAAAAGAGGATGGTGGATTTCAGGACTGAAAATACACAAGATATTTGGGATCTATCTCCTGTAGAAAGCTGGAGCTTTGCTGGTTAAAATCTTAACTGTTGGAGGAAGGCAGACTATCCAAAAAAATATTACTTAGAGCAAATGGCCAAAGCTGATCCCAGAAATCGGAAGTCCTCATGATTCATTTCAGTTAGATTTAGAAGAAATCTATTACAGAAAAAGAAGAAAAAATCTTGTTAGATACAGACCGTTCCTTATAATTCAAGTTTCTTCCTCCCCTTGGCATATCTGCTTAAAGGTCAAATCATATCAAAAATATATTTGTTTGATATTCAGACTTTTCAGTCTTTAAGATTTGTCTTGCTTTCAGAGCAAATGTTCAGCTAATTGGAAAACACACAAGATAGAAGTTGGATTTAACTTGCTATCCTGCTTTCTTTCCTCATGAACTCTGCCTAATTTTTTACTACCTCAATTCATCTAAGATCTGGAACAAGCAGAGAAATGCAAGGCCTGGAGAATGTATACATAGGATCAATCAATTAGAGCAACCCCTTAAAATCTAGAGAGATTGAAAATGCCCTGCAGAGGAATCAGGACATGACTTGCAAGCGGCAATTTTCAAATTCTCACCTAGTTCTCAAATGCCACAGCATGATGTTCAATGCTTCAGGGCAAATGCAGGGTTTCTTTTTTTATGTTTTTTGGAGTATAGTACTTAAATTCTTTTCAATAGCCTCCCACTTACAAACAAGGAAGGGATATTTGCCCAGAACTGCACCTGTAATTCTAACGATTAGTATTTGTTCTGGTACCTCAAGACCTATCAGAGCACTTTGCTGTCACCTTTTTGTAGTTTCATTTTGGGCATTTTTTTCCTCTGGCCTTTTCTTTACATTTTTAGAAATTTCTTTTCCAAACTCATTATTCTCTAGAAATGTCTAAAGACTGCCATGTTGTCATCTCGAAAAACAAAACAAAACAAAACAGCTTTAAAAATAAGGACAGGGATGGATCATTTTCTAGGCATTCTGGTTCAGGATAAAGCTCATTTTTGGGAACTCTCCTAGCAGTGACAGTGATGAACTCTGAAGGTTTTTCTGCATCTTCATCTGCCAGTCAGCAGAGAATTCCAGTCTGGAAAATAATTGGCAGCTTCCTATATGGAGTGAAATGAAATGGGGCAAATTAAAGAGCCTGCCAGAGCTTGAGCTTTATTGAACCCGGCCAAAGGATTACATTTTTAACAATTTAGATATCCTAAGGAACAGGATTAATAGTGAAGTAAGTGTCATCTCTAATCATATTTGATTAGATGCAGACCTTAACTTAAGTCCTAGTGTGAAATCATACTAGAATTCTCCAATTAAATTAATATAAAAGCACAATGCAGTGATATTTCATTTCTAACTCCCAGATGCCTATTTCAGGGCAGAGGAGAACTTTGAAAGCTACATTGGACATTCTCTGAAATAATATAGATAGAACGTATGAAATATATTTTTTTTCAAATTTGCCTATAAAATATCTAGAAGTCCCTTAGGAAATTCTCTATCATTGTTTAAAGATGCTTCAGATCATCACATAAAACAATGAGAGAAGGCATGCATGATCTTCTCTCCAGTTTTGTGTCTATAATCCAATTCAAACATATATTAAAAATGACCAACAGTCTGCAAGATTATCATGAAGAATTTCAGTATTTTTAATAGAGATCTCTACAGATTTCATATGCAGATGCTGACATTTAAAGTGAAAACTCCGAATCTCATATTTGGGATAATTTAAAATTACTACTACTACTATTATTTTGAGGGTAAAATAATGAATCACCTGTGGTACACATTATAAACCCATGATGGCGAACCTATGGCATGCGTGCCATGTGGAACGTGGACCCATATCTGTGGGCACCCGAGCGTTGTCCTAGCTCAGCTCCAGCACGCATGCGTGTGCCAGCCACCTGATTTTTGGGCCTTCCGGGCCCACCAGAAATCGGGAAACAGGCCATTTCTAGCCTCTGGAGGGCCTCCAGGGAGATGGGAAAAGCTGTTTTCACCCTCCTCAGGCTCCTAGAAACCTCTGGAGTCTGGGGAGGGCAAAAAACAAGCCTACTGGGCCCACCATGCCATCACATGCCAAAACCGAGGGGAGTGCAGCGGGGTTGTGCGTGCATGCGCAGGGGGTGGGTGGGGTGTATTGAATGATAGGTGTGGGCACGCGCATGCATGATCCCCCTGGGCTCCCCCCACTTTTGGCACGCGACGGCAAAAAGGTTGGCCATCACTGTTATAAACCATCTATCATTTATCATCTGCTTTATCTTCTATCATCATCATCACCTTGGCCGTTTATCTCCCTAACACCTTTCACATACAATTTTATTAAACAATATGCAAATGATTATTTCCATTTATTACAAGTTCATTCTACCATGTCTCAAGATCTGCGCTTTGAGACTACTATGAACAAGTAATATTCTGGATCATCTTCTCATGTGCAAACAACCTTTATTACAATACCAGACTGAAAATCCCTTTTGAATGTTCTTTCCCCTGTATTTCTTTTTGACATTATAAGAGCCTACAGCTATAATTCATCCGTCCAAATCCAAAGTGAATGTAATTTACTTCCACAGACATGCCAGTAGTGTTCATACACACACACACACGCACTGCAATCATATGTTGGTTAGCAATCTCAATGGGACATGTCTTGTTAGCTAATTCTCATCCTTTATAGTTGCTTTTGCAATTAAAATGTAGAAATACTATTCAAACACTGTTTTTTAAGAAGCTATACCCTCTTTTTAAAGATTGGTTCTTTTTTTAAAAAAAAAACCACGAAATAATAAATTAAATACATCATACCGATAAATATCTCTGGTTTAATTCACCAATTGGCCTTGGACAAGCTATCATCTCAATCTAGATCCCATTCCTTTGTGCACAGTCTAGAATAAATAATATGTCTAAATTTAGAGGCTTTTGGTGAAACTCTTTAAAGACTTTCAGTGTTAATAAGTGTTGGACAAGCTCTCCCCTCACAACTGCAAGCTGTCCATGGCTTTCTCTTCAAAACAGAAACAAGCTCAGATGATCCTTCCAAGCAGCCTTAAATTCAATTTATAAAGAAAGCTGGAGAAGAATTCTGGCCTTAATAAATAAATAAAGCTTATTGAAGAAATTGACCGAGGCTTTTCTAAACCCCAAAAGTTCTTTAAACCTTCTAAGAATTTCAGCCTCAAGTTGCATCTCTGTCCATCTTGTAATATTTTACTGCACAGCCATCTAGCTATTCTTTTCTATGACAAAGATTTTGTTATTCATTTTTTTACAAGAAAGCCTTTATTTTTAGAAGAAAGCTCAAAGGCAGACACATGTTCCCTCCCTTCCCATATAAATAGAAGCTGACTTCTTAATTTATTACTAATCTATATAAGGTAATCTAAATTGAGTTTTATGTACACTGGAAATTGGAGAGAGCTGTTTTATCGAGCCACCTTCTCCTATGAGTAGCTAAAAGAACACAGAAAATTTATTTTCCTCCTTCCCAGCATATCTGGCATGCAGAATGGAAAGCAGACAAAATATTGGGGAAACCTTAGCAGGGGTTATTACAAAAATGTGGGATTGTATAATGCATTATTCTGATGATTACTTCAGTTGAGGATACAACAATAAACAAGATGTCTCTGCCGAAGGGTAATGGTTAAAGATAGCACTGAGAATAGTGAAACTGTTCCAAATTTTGGGCTTGGAATTTCTTATATGGACAGTATGCAATATGCATTATCTAGATATGCACTGTGTATGCATTTGGATTATTATCATAGACATCTCAGAAAAAAGCAGGAAAGTAATATTTAGTACAAATGGAGTAAGATAAAGGAAGAAATCAGGATGGAGGAAATGGTCTTGGAATTTATCAGAAGCTTTGTTTGAAATACCATTCAAAATATCCACTGTAAATATTGCATTTTATTCAGCATAACAGAATTGCTGCTTTTAAAAATTTATACAATCAGAGCCATATAGACTTCTATAGAAAATGACACATCCATTACTTCCATTGAATCTAATGCTCATATATAGTTTAAAACTACTAAAGAATTTTATATTGTGAAATAATTGCTACTATTATGTGGAATTTTACAGACCTAGATTAGAAAAAGAACAAACAAATGGGTACGTACAATGAAGATAAGGAGGGAAAAAGACAGGTAATAGGACTATTTGGGTATTTTTTGGCACCAGTGTATGTGCGTGGGAGAGGGAAGCAACTGATATGTTAAAGGAAGAGAAAATGGATTATCTTCTGCAATGGATCCCACTAAAAAAATAGAACAGAATAACTTTCCATGCACTCTTGCAATTAAGTTATTTGCTTTGGCACTAAAATAAAAATAGCATGGTCAGCAGAAGATTCTGCTATTCTTAGTTTTCCCAAACCAAAATAAAAATCTTTAACAAATGACAGGAGATTAATAAAAAGCAGCTACAGTAGCCAACAGCAGTATCTATTTGCAAAAGAATCAAATGCTGGCAGCAGAGGGCACCAAATTCCTTTTATTATTGAATAGTGTAACCCAATCATAAAAGTTTGAACTCTATGTAAAATTTCCTGCCCATCATCAGAACCTATTCAGAAAGCATAAATAATATAGAAGGGGTGTTGGTCTTACCTGAGACAAACCTCGTTGGGTTGAGACAGCAGACAAGAATTGGTTGTACTCATCTTTTTAGTTGAAGGACTGAGTCTGTCAAATTTGTAAGTCCCTCCCTTGTTGCTAGGATCTCCAGCTTTTGGCAAAGACTAAGAAACAGACTCAACGTGTTGGAAGAAAAAGTTGTCCTGTCTAAAGAAGACCAGACTGAGCGAAGGGTGGGGCTGGTTGCTGTCTCCACCCAACGAGAAGGTGCATCTCAGGTAAGACCAACACCCCTTCTCCATAGTGGTGGAGACAACAGCCAGGAATGGGACATACCAAAGCTGACTGTCCCTGAAACTACAAGCGGGCCCCAGTCAGAGGACTCCCCTTCGGTATGAACTCACTGTAAGACCCTTTGGCCAAATGCTGCCTCAGTTGAGGTGAGTCTGTCTAACTTATAATGTTTAATAAATGGCAAAGGGGAAATCCAAGTAGCAGCTCTGCAGATTTCCGTGAGAGATACCTGTGTTGCCCATGCTGCTGACATGGCCGCACTGGAGATCGAATGTGCCGTCACACATGCGGGCTTCAGTAGGGAACACAGTTCATACGCGTTGGCGATAGTTTGACAAATCCATCTGCCAATGGTAGAAGGTGTTACTCTGCAACCTAAAGAAGCTGGGATAAAAGATATAAACAACAACTCTGTCTTTCTCAAATCAGCAGTTCTCTTAAGGTATATACAGAGGGCCCTCCGATCGTCCAAAGTATGCCAACGCCGTTCTAAGGGGTGGGCAGGGTGAGGACAGAAATTGGATAGGATCAGTTCCTGCATTCCATGAAATGGTGTGTTGACCTTTAGAATAAAGGAGGGATCCAGCTGAAGCACCATGCGATCAATGTGAAACATGCAGAGGTAACTTTGCACTGAGAGAGCGGCAATTTCAGAAATTCGCATGGCAGAGGTAATTGCCACCCAAAAGGTGACTTTACAGGACAAAAGGTGGAGGGTAGCAGTCCATAAGGGCTCGTATGGAGCCCCCGTGAGTGATCTCAGAACAATAGATAGGTCCCAGGTAGGGTAGCTGTATAAATTAGTGGCACCTTTCAGGAATCTCCATATGGTGGGATGCTGAGATAGAGAAGTTAGGGACCCACAAGTCAGGACAGATGACAGAGCCGCCACTTGCCTCCAAATGGTGTTAAGCGATAGCCCACTATCTAGTCCATCCTGGAGAAATTCCAGGATCTGGGCTATCGAGGCCTGGAGGGGAGAGATACCTGCACGGTCACACCAAGTACAAAAGGCCCGCCAAGTGGCAGAATAAATATGCTCCATGGAAGGCCTCTGAGAAACCTGAATAGTTCTGATGTCCCTGGAGAAGGTGTCCCCACTCAGAGCATGCCGCTCAAGTGCCAGGTGGTCAGTTGGAGCCACTGTGGGTCCAGGTGGACCAATGTCCCCTGGCTGAGCAAAGCTATGCCCTGAGGGATCCTCCAGGGTGGAGCCACTGACAATGTCTTGAGGTCGGCAAACCAAGGCCTCCTGGGCCAATGAGGTGTGAGAAGCAGGACCTCTGCCTGCTCCTCCAGAATTTTCTGCACCACCCTCAGAAGGAAGGGATGAGGGGGAAACCTGTAAAGGAGTCCCTGTGGCCATGGGCTGTGGAGAGCATCTACTCCCTCCACCCTTGGAGCTGGAAATCTTGAATAAAATCGTGGGAGCTGAGCATTCTCTGGGATAGCAAACAAGTCCACCTCTGGGACACCAAAATGGTCCGTCAGTTCCCAGAAGAGGGACGAGTGCAGATGCCACTCTGCGTGGTCGGTGACTGTCCGGCTGAGCCAGTCCACCTGAACATTGGACACCCCAGAGATGTGCTCCACTGTCAAGGAACGCAGATGATGCTCCGCCCAGAGGCCTAGTCTCTTGGCCTCCATCATCAGACCAGTGGATCTGGTGCCCCCTGGCAGTTTATGTGCGCCTTTGTGGCCACATTGTCAGTAAGTACTAACATGTTTGTTGGTGACCAACTGCCGAAAAGGCAGGAGGGCTAAATAAACTGCTCGCAGTTCCAGCCAATTGATGTTTCACTGCAGATCGTGGCCCGATTATCTGCTCTGAGCCACCTGTGACTGGAGATGCGTCACCCCCAACTGAAGTGGCTGGTATCTGTTGTCAGCACCAGATGGTGAGGCTTGTGGAACAGCCGCCTCCGTGAGATGGCCGGTGACCTCCACCAGTTGAGAGATCTGTTGACGCTGAGGGGAACCTGGACCCTGGCTGGCGAATTGCCTCTGCCCGCCTTCTGAAAAGGCAAAAGAAACCATTGAAGGTCTCTAGCATGAAGGCGTGCCCACGGGATGATGTGAATGGCTGACACCATTTTGCCTAGGAGCTTTGACAGCAGTGCCAAGGGTACTCTACAGTCTTTTTGAACCCTACCAGCTAGATCTTTGAGGCTGGCCTGCCACTACTGAGACTAGTATACCTTTCTCTAGCAAATCTATCATTGCCCCAAGATGGAGCAAGCAGGTTTAAGAGGTCAAGTTGCTTTTCTCCATGTTAATAAAGAAGCCGTGATGTTGAGACAATGAATAGTTACTTGGAGATCCTTGATGGAAAATTGCCTAGAAGAGGACTGAATAAAAATATCATCCAAGTAACATTGGACATGGATGGGTATGGCCCTAAGGTGGACTGCCAAAGTGGCTAATACCTTAGTAAAGGTATGGGGCGCAGAAGAAAGCCCAAAGGGTAACCCTCAATACTGATAGTGAGTACCGGCATAATAAAATCTAAGAAATCTCCGATGCAAAGAAAAAAATCAGAATGTTCAAATATGTCTCAGTGAGGCCAATAGAGGTGAGGAAGTCACCCTTCCTAATGCCAGCAAGAATAGATTGAAGAAACTGCATTTTGAACGATTTATATACAAGGTATCTGTTCAGTCTCTTAAGGTCCAGAATAGGTTTCCACCCATCCAAGGACTTAGGAACAAGAAATAAGAGAGAGTAGAACCCCTGCCCTGCCTGATCCTTTGGTACCTTCTGGATAGCTCTAATGTTCAGAAGGTGTTGCACGGCCAAATCCATGAGGACCTTTTTGTTTCTATCTTTAGATACAGAGCAGCGGATAAAGAACCTCGGGGAGATGGAAAGGAATTCAAGGGATAAATCTTACAGTATCCCTGACCCAGGTGTCCGACATAAGTTCATCCCATCAGTCAGCAAAGAAAGCTAGTCTGCCCCTGATGGGAGGGTTGGGCATGTAGTTATCTGTGGCACCGGAACAAACAACTTCCTCCCCCTCGAAAAGGCTATTTGCCTGGGAAGGTTCTACCTCGAGGTGGCCTGTCCTGGTGTCCCCTCTGTCTAGGCCTGAAAGACCCTTGGGAACAGGAGGTTCCAGCACCCCAATCGGAGCCCCGAAAAGGAGGCCTGCAGAAAAAAGGAGAGTAGCGGAAATCGCCCCTTCGCTGAGATATAGGTAACATCTTACGCTTGTCCTTCATCTCCACCAGCAATGGGTCCAATGCCAACCCGAATAAGTGGTCCCCCATAAAGGGAGCAGAAGCGAGGTGCCACTTGTGATGGGCATCCGCCTGCCAATGCCTGAGCCAAAGCAGACGACGTGCCACCACCACAGAAGCCATGGACTTGGAGGCAAAACAGGCAGAATTTAGCGTAGTGTTGGCCGAGAATTGAACTGCAGCAATGATCTTATTAAGATCCTGCTGCAGTCTGGTGTCATCACCTGGCAATTTGTCTTATAGCTGTTGCAGCCAAAGTAACATTGCCCTATTAAAGAATGACACTGTGGTGGCTGACCGAATTGCCCAGGCTGCCCCCTGGTTTGCCCATTGAAGGGACTTGTCCATCCACTGTTCTTCCGGGCATAACACCTCATCTGGTTCACCCGGAATAGAGGTGTTAGATAATAAGGCTGCTATTGGGGCATCCACCGATGGAACCTGGAGCAACACTGCCAACTCCGGGGCTTTATTGAAGAACTGCCTGTCTGTGGAAGAAGAGATCAGGGCTGACCCAGGAGTTGTCCACTGTCATTGAACGACATTGAGGAACAGACAAGGTGCAGGAATGGCGTCCACAGCTTTGCTCGGTTCCGAGAATAGGGGAGTCGACACCTCATGGGAAGGTGGAGGTATATCCCCTGCAGGAGGGGAGCTGAGGCGTGCCACATTGGTTGCTTTGAAGAGCAATGATTTAAAAATGGTAGGTGGAAATAAACCGGTAAGTGCCAGCTGCTTGGGTAGCAAACCATCATCATCTGAAAGATCTGGGTCCCGGTGGTCTACCTCCTCGAGGAGCGATGGATGGCTCCTGTGGGAAGGAGCCGGGGAACCCAGATCCCGAAAGGATTGAAGGTCCTCCGGACAATGATTGACAGGTGAATCAGATGCGAGTGACATCTCAGAGAACCCTCTGCTGAAACCTAGCCAAGAGAGATTGCTGTATAGCTCTGGAAATAATGTCCTGGATATTGGTCGGAAGGATAAATCCCCGATCCTGCTTAGAATAGGCCCCGGCATCCGCTGGGATGTCTGTAGAATGAGGGTCCAGAATAACAGACAGGGGCCACGCCATCAGCAGGCTGCTCCTGTGTGGGGACTACACAGTCAATTGAGGGTGCAAGGCCCTTTCCTCTAACCGCTTAAAAGGCACAAGCATGAAAGTCAAGGCCCTGGAGGCTGAAATTGTCCTTAAATAGAAGAACCAGCAGCCAGGGTCAGATTACCCAAATTGTAAAGTGTGGGGCTCCCGCTACCCTAGCTCCGAAAAAAAAGTGTGGCTTGAAGATCAAATATGCCGCCACCGCCAAGTTGGGGAAACACCGGGCCATCGCCTGAAGTGCAGGAAGGTGAAATGGGAGCACGAAGCTCCTTTGACAGCTCTAAATGTTGGGCGGCTCCTTCCAAGTTGTAAAAGCAAATGGCCGCCTGATCAGCCTGTCCGGGAGCACGAAGCTCCACCAAATCCATCCCAACAGAAGGGAGCATGAAAACTCCACCAGTCAGTAATCCCAGCACCAATGGAAGCGTGGAGGTCCACCGCTACTCCGGAACACCTGCAGTTCAACAGAGGCACCAGGTAATACCCAAAGGGAAAATACCTGTCAGGGAGCTGGGATCCCCTTGACAACAGGCAGAGCCGAAGCCCAGACACTGGGGAAAGAACACCACTCAACCAAATGGAGAGTCAGCCCTTTTACTCACAAGCCTAAGTAATCTGAAGAAATCCAGAAAAGGTCTCTATAAGATGAAGCGAAGAATTGGAGAGAAACAATCCGACACCTCCATCCAGTCTGAAGGACTGAGTCAAAAGCTAGAGACCCTAGCAACAAGGATGGGACTTGCAACTTTGATAGACTCAGTCCTTCTGAGTCCAACTGAACAGACGAGTACAACTCATTCCTGGCTGTTGTCTCCACCACTATAGAGAAAAATCAAGTTTCCCTGTAAATGTCATTCATTTAGCAAGGAAATTTTAAAAACTGGCAAGTAAGTAAGTAAGTTGGTTGGTTAGTTAGTTAGTTAGTTAGTTAGTTAGTTAGTGAACCAGTTTGGTCTAGTGGTGAATGCACCAGGCTAGAAGGAAGGAGATTGTGAGTTTCAGTCCCATTCTAGGCATGAAAGTTGGCTGGATGACTGGGCCAATCGTCAAGAGGCTGTGAGTTCTAGTCTTACCTTAGGCATGAAAGCCAGTTGGAAGACTTTGACCCACTCTTAACCCAACCTATCTCACAAGGTTGTTGGGAAAATAAGAGGAGGAGGAAGGAATATTAGGTATGTCTTCCATCCTGAGTTACAGTATTTATAAAAAATAATAAAGATGGAATATAAACAAATAAATGAACAAATAAATGAAGTAAGTTACAATATAATATAATATAATATAATATAATATAATATAATATAATATAATATAATATAATATAATATAATATAATATAATATAATATAATATAATATAATATAATACATGGTTAAGGTACTGGACCAAAATCTTGGACACTCCAAGTTCTAATTCACTTTTAAGCAAGAAAAATGTACAGTGAGTGACAGACCAGCATACCACACAGAACTGTCATTATAGAAAAATAGGAGAAGGAAACATATATAGTTTGGGAGGATCCAAAGCCTATTGGTTTGAAATTTATTATATTTCAAACTTTCAGAAACAATAATAATAATAATCCAGAACACTTTATAATTTCAGAAATAGAATAAAATAAACTCTTGTCAACTAAGAATTGGGCCAGTTACTATTGATCAGATCTCCATCTCTTCTGGAGAATAGGGAGATTATAAAGCAAGCATGAAAAAAATATATCCATAAATAATCTCCCTATGTGAGAACACTGTGGGAAGGGAGGCTTCTGCTTTCATTTGCACATTTAAAATTTCACATTTGCATATTCAGAATACCCATGGAGTTCAGTTTTGAACAATATCTTTACATATGCAATGTAGTTGTATTAATGTATGCTTGCAAAGAATTCTTTAGTTTGCTGGATTAAGTAGCAGTGGCACCAGCCATAGCAAGCCAAAATGCAAAAATGACCTATGTGTCATTTTTAAATGTCACTCTTAAATCCCTGAATCCCAACACAATACAATTGGTTGTAATAATTGTATCCAAACATGTATTTTGTCTTTGCCGCCCTGTAGATATCCTTATTCAAAAGGCCTTAAACCAAAAACTGTACATAGGATTGAAATGTTATCCACGTGCAAGCCTTCTCATACTGGAGGTCTTAGGTAAGCCAACCTTTTAAATTTGTTACACTTTTAATGTTTATCTGGACTCAGTGTTGAAATCCCTTCATTTTATCTTGCGGAAATCAAATTTAAAACAGGTGAATCCCCTTAAAACTCTTAAAATATGGCATGGGCTAAAAATCAATGCAAAAACTAATTCTCAGCCTCCCTATCTTACTGTTACTCAATTCTCTCTATATAGTTCCCATTTGAGAGAACATACAAGTAGTATTTGATTTAGGAACACAATTGAGCCCAACATTTCTGTTGCTAAACGAGATATTTGTTACATGAGTTTTGCCCCATATTACGACTTTTCTTGCCATAGTTTAAGTGAATCAGTGCGGTTGTAGAATAGTAACCCTGTTGTTAAGTGAATCTGGCTCCCCCATTGACTTTGCTTGTCAGAAGATCATATAACCCTGGGACACTGCAACCATCATAAATATGAGCTAGTTGCCAAGCATCCGAATTTTGATCACATCGCCATGGGGATGCTGCAATGTTTTTCAGTGTGAAAAACGGTCATAAATTACTTTTTTCAGTGCCGTAGTAACTTCAGACAGTCACCAAATGAATAGTTATAAGTTGAGGACTACTTGTATGTATATATTTGTGAGTGGGTATACAGGTGTATGTATATGAATGAACCAACTAATCTTCAGAATGTTTTAGATTCCATCTTTCCATTACAATCAACCACCCCAAAAGATTACTTAATAATTTATACAATAAAAAAGATACCTAAATATAATTAGTGATTAAAATAAACTAAGAGTGACAAAAAGAGAAAAAACAACTAATTAATAAAAGGGGAAGAGAGTTATTCCTCAATATCAATACAAAATTAATTATGTTCTTAGGTTTATTATTAACTCTAGACCATATAGAATCATATTATTTCTCCTTCTCATTTCCTTCTCACATAAAGACTTTTCAAAAATAATCTCAGGAGGATAATTTTATGTTTAAAATTTGTATGACCTCTATAAAGTGTTTGGGTTTATATATTTCTTGAAATACATCACAATATAATGAATTAAGTCTATCTACATCTATAAGTGGCATTTCAGTAGACAAAAGTGAAGGCTAAATTCTCTAAGGTAAGATTAATGTTATCCAAATAAATATTACATTGAGACTAATGTATATTTTAAGAAGGATTCTGGTGTTAATCCCTATTAGATACTGTAGTTAAAAAGATAAGTTAATGAGAAAATGTTTATGGCGGGATGAAACCAAAGGGAGATTAGTTTGTGATGACAATAGCTTTAACCTACAAGTTTTATTCCAACACTTACTGTATATTCTTTGGGAACAAAAACTTGTATGAATATTCCCTTCTTTGGGCCTACTTGGAGAGTAAATGTGTACTACTTCTAAAATCTTGTCAAGTTTTCAGGTCTAGGTATATTTAACAGGGATCTTTATTTCTACCTTAGAAAGCTGCCAATTATAGCTGATCAGTAATAGGTAAGTAAGTACCTTTGATCACAAATTATATGAGAAATTGCCTTATTAAAATGCTTTGGCCAAACAAAAAATCAATATCTCAGATCAGTTAATTACTAATGGTTGTTTCAAAGACTTA
The DNA here is from genome assembly GCA_022577455.1 of Arizona elegans. Classification (NCBI taxonomy): domain Eukaryota; kingdom Metazoa; phylum Chordata; class Lepidosauria; order Squamata; family Colubridae; genus Arizona; species Arizona elegans. Next base: position 204,969,642 of record JAKOOJ010000001.1, on the reverse strand, counting down.
GATAAATTGCATCTTGAATATAAATTACTTAAAATGTTCACTTGCAAATATATATTTGGCTGAAACATATATTAACTAAACAAAATGGCTCAAATGTTTTAGCAGCCTCTGAGGCAACTGCAGTTTTAGGATTCTTAAGTGATGAGCATATGAACAAAAACCAAGAATTCAATTTTATAAGGAATTAAAATGAAAACAGAAATTTGTTACATATCTCAAGATCCGGATGAAGATCTGGAATACTCAGTTTGGAAATCAATAGGTAGCAGTATTAAGAAATGGTAAATATGTGTCTTTATGATTTAAGGGGGAAATTAATTCATCAAGAATTTTAATATATTTATTAAATATTTCAAAAATATTTGGGCCTTATATTTTGTGGGGTTGGCTCATCATTAGCTCACATAATCTGATCTTGTCTAGCTATAGTTTTGAATCACTACATAAATTAATACAATTTTGGAAACAAACATTGAAGATCTGAACGTGATGTTGAATTATATTCATAAAACATGGAATTTGTCATCTCAAGTAGAGCTTTGGTTCCACAGTGCCTGAGGTATGGTACAGAAGGTAATTTTATGTGGATGGAAGTTAATTAACTTCCCAATGAACTGGTGGGAAGAATTACAGGTAGGTCAAAGAGACTTTAGCTATTAGCCAGCTTAAAGATACCAAGGGCAGTGTTAATGGTTGGTGTACACTTTCAATTTTACACTTGTGAAAATTACAGAGATGCCTATGATTATAGCACTAAATATATCCACAAATATGTAAAAAGGATAAGAACCTGAAAATATTCAGGAATAATTTAAGTATCTACTGTGCAAACTGCAAAGTAAATGAGATGATAATCTGAATTGCCTCAGAATCCCAAAAAGTAATCATATTATTTATTAATACATAGTTATTAATACATAATATTTTAAGAATTTCAGAAGTATAGTTGGAGAAGAGACAGTCCCTGTTTAGAAGTAGAGAAGATAGGATAAATTATTTATAAGGCTAGGGTCCTCTAAGTAGAACATAGTAAGAACATACAGTAGTGATATAAGAACATTATGGTAGCAAATCATCTCCGAATATCTTGAAGGGTAAAGTAGTACGATGATAATTTAGGCCTCTTCTCTTCTCTGACACAATCACTGAGTTTTCACAAGTCTTCTGTGGTTATAAAATTAAGTCCAACAGAGGCTTTAAAATATCCATTCACATGCATCTATCCAAGAAATATGATGATGTGGTCAGCCATCTACTGATAGTCTTTGTTGAAGTAACGTTCCTGCATTTAGAGTTTTTGCCGACAAGATAAGAAATGGAATATTTTCTCTTTACTGCATTCCCCCCCACCCCCAATACAAAAGAGCTGTCAGTCCTTTTCCCCATTCTCTTTAGCTAGTACAAATGTATGCTGCCTGTCTAGTAATAAATAACATGAAGATGCAAAATCTTATTTGAGAACCACTTCCAATAATTCTTGCAAATGATTGCCTTTTAAATTGAACATTCCCACATTATCCTCTCCCAGGGAGAAAATGATGTTTTTGACATCTTTGTTAAGCTTTTTGGTTAGCTGAACAAGTAAAAAGAAATCTGTATTTTTCCTGAAACTCTCGTGGTCAGATTTATTTCTTTAAGACAAATATAAGGTGGCTGAAATTTGAGAAGTGTTATGTTTTTAAACTAATATTACATTAGAAAACATATTTCCAGGCTGTTTTTTTGAAACCTTATGTCCTCCAGAGGAGTCTGACCAATTGCCATAATTCTCTACGCAAAATATTCAAAGGCTATTTATGGTTTATGGATTTTACATTCAGGAAATCTGGAAAATCAGCTGTTGTATTAAAAATACTTTGCTGCAAGCACTAATAAAATATACAACCCTAACATGCCCTCTTGTATGTAACACATTAATTTAAGCACAGATAACTCTCTCAGGAAATATACTGTAATACAACGCTTTAGTGCAGCTAAAAAGATAGTTGCTTTCATCCTTACATAATAACAGCTAAAAGGAAATGAAAGTTATGGATATTATAAGATCCAAACATTAAAAGCTTACACAACCCACCTCGTGTACATGCACCAACATTTTCTGAGTCACCGTTATTTCCTTATGCCAACTTATCTAACATCCTTGTTTTGCGCCCATTGGAATCAAAGGGATGCTTATCTATAGAATTCTGTGACATCCACTCCAATATGTTTCTGCTTGCCCAGTTGTTATGGATACTTTTTAGCTTCCTCAACCTAAGAACATGAATTGAATACAAGAAGGGCAAACTGAACAGCTTCCATTTCTCCACTCTTACCTGCTTAAAGCAGCACTGCTGGGGTGCCTACCTGACTATTATGCTGTCATTATTTCTGTGAGGAAGGGTAAAATAGTAACATTTTTAATAAACTAAAGAGAATCCTCTCCTGAGGATGCAATCTTTTTTTTTTATTATTGAAAAAGTTTTTCAAATACAGATTTTTCCCCTTCCCCCCCTCCTTCCTAACCCCCCCTCCCCCTCCCCTCCCCCTGTGGCTTCTCCAGAATAAAACCCAAATTAATAACAGATTATATAATACTTTCAAATCCTTTTTGTTCCACGCCCCCCATATGCTAACCCTTTCTTTCTAACAATATTATTATATTCCCCTTATACTATACATTTCAAAACAACATTCAGCTGTAAAATTATATAACAAATCCTAATTTGGCAATTTCAGCTCATAATCTATCCATTTCCTCCCCCCCATGCATATATCTCTTAATTCAAATCTTTTATGTATATTAATATAGCATAACATCCCTTTTCCAAAACTAAACAATCAGTAAGCTAACCTATCTCCACCCTTCTAACAATATTATTATGTCCCTCTTATACTATACATTTCAAAACAACATTCAGCTGTAGAATTATATAATAAATCCTAATTTAGCAATTTCAACTCATAATCTATCCATTTCCTCCTTCCCCATACTAACCATTTCTTTCTAACATTGTTTAAACAATCAGTAAGCTAACCTATCTCCACCCACTTCCCTACAGGTCTACCATACATAATATTTTCGATATCTTTGTTCTTCTGCCCACACCACTAAAAAATATTTCCATATATAGATAAAGTTCTCAAATGACTTTAAGCTTGTAATCCATATAATATCTTCTGCGATGTCTTTCAACTGGATTGTTAATTTCATCACCCATGTTAGGGTAACATCAAATTCTAGTTCCAACAGTATCTTCAGTATCTTCAATTACCATCTGCCCCCATCAATAGTAAGTATTTTTGTATAGCAAAAAACCACCCGAGTGACTTTATATTTATATTCCATATAGTGTCTTCTGTAATGTCTTTCTTCTAGATTATTAATTCCATCCACCGTGTTAGGGTAACAACCAGATCTTCTGCATGCCCCAATCCCATAGTTCTCTTGCCTTGTAGCTCAGCATAAACGTAATCCATTTGTCAAAGAGTCCAAAATAGAAAGTTCCAATCCACTCAATTTAAGGCCATCTCACATCCCAAGAGTACAGCACTGCAGAGATCTGTCACTCTCCTAAAGATAATATAAACCAATACTTTGCCTCAACTATATTTTCATATATTCAATCGTCTCTTAAGTAACTGGCATTACACTGTTGTTTAGTCTAAAAATTTTTATTTTTGTAGGACCTGCTTCTTCTTTTGTTAACTTTTTGTGTCTTAGATCTCCATCCTGGTTTCCTTTCTATGAGTTGTATATCAATTGTTTGATTTCCATGCTGATCTGCAGCTTGGTTAGTCATCACATTAGAATCCAAAGCCGCCTCCCTTGTGTTTATAGGTAATCCAACTATAACCTCTGAAGAAGAATCCAGAAGCGGCTCATCCACAAAGGCCTCTGTCTTAGCTTTTTGTGGTTTGGATCTCCATCCAGCTATAACCTCTGAAGGAGAATCCAAAAGCGGCTCGTCCAAAGGAACCTCTATGACTTGTTGTTTTTCCATTATCTCCATCTCCATCTGCTTAGCCTGAGTTTCAGTCTCTTGTTCATTTTGCATTTCTTTATTCCCCTCCTGTGTTCCTGACAAAAATGTCATACATGGAGATGTTAAATCCTTTTTAAAAACCTTGTAGTAAAATTCTTCCACTTTTTCGACAGTTTTTAATTGATATCTTTCTCCTTGATATCTCAATATTACACCCACTGGGACATCCCACCTAAATGGGATGTTTTGTTTCTTTAACTCAGTCACCAAAAATCCAAATTGCTTTCTATCTTTTAACATCTTAGGCGGCAACTCTTTATATATCCAAATCTTTCTTCCGTTCAGTTCTAAAGTAGAGTTAAAAGATTTTTGCACAATATCATTTCTTATTCCTTTATCTGTAAAGTAAATCACCACATCTCTAGGCCACTGCCTTTCCTTTGAAATCCAAGAATTTATTCTGTAGGCCTTGTCAATCTTACAGGATACCTCTTCAGGATGAACCTTTAAAATCCCAGCCAGAACTTCAGCAGACATCTTTCTCAAATCATCTCTATAATTTTCCTGTAGTCCCCTCATTCTGACCGCAAATTCCATGGATTTGTATTGCATTATTGTAACTTCTTTTTCAATCCTTTGTTTTATATTATCTGCATTGTAAGTCTTGTGATCAGCTTTCTTTTTAGACTTTACTTCTGAGCTATTGTCTTGAATATTTATCAAATATTTTATTGTCCAGATTATAAATCTTATGATCAACTTCCTTCATTTTAGACTCTAGTTCTGAATTAATCTCTTTATCCAGCTTTATAACTATTTCTGAAAAAGTTTTCAAAGCTGTTACAAACTTGTTTCAGATTGGCATATTTTTGTTGTACCAACTCTTTAATTTCCTGCCTAAATTTTTCAAGATTCTGGTTCACAATTTCATCATGCCTTGCCATCTCCTCCAAAACAAATTCTTTTAGGTTAAAACCATTCTTCTGAGCCTGCAAATTCAAAACTTGTTCATGTGGTTTGTAAATGGGTTTGTTCATGTGGTTTGTCTGGCTTTGTTAGTTTTAACGCCATCCTGCCACACAGACAAACTCTTTTTAAAGAGAAGGACTTCTCTCCAGACAATATCAATATCAAATCTCCAGGAAGAAAGAAACATAAAGTAGAGATTTTTCTTTTCAATTCTAGCCAGCGCTATTATTTCTGCTACTTTGTAACTTGTTAAACTATTCAGGTGGAAGGACTTTTACTTTCAGCTTTCTTCTTCTCAAGCCTCAGCTAGTCGCCATTTTAAACTTTTTTTCCTTCGCTTTTAAAATCGCTTATAAAATTGTTAGAAATACTTGCGATTTAGGATCCAAAGTCCAGATCTCATCCTCTTTGTTTAAACAATCTGTTAGTTCTCAGTAAATGGCTTGGTCCTGTCGCCTAGCTCTGCAAAAGGCAGAGTTCTCCCGAAGCCCGGAGCAGCGGTGAGGAAAAGAGGGAGCCTCATCTTGCTTCGTCCCCAAGAGTAAAACAAAAACTCTGGGGACTTCGCAGAGGGCTCTACCTGCCCTCGCATGCTCTGTCTCACATTTCCTTAAGGAAATGGAGTTTTTCGAGCCACCTTTCAGATGTAAAGGCGGCTCTTTACGAGCGACGGGGCTGGCGGTCTCAAAGGACCGTCTGATGGTGACAGAAGCCAAACCGGAAGCCCAGGATGCACTCTTTAAGGTCCATGATTTTAGACATCATAGAACAGAACAGAACAGAATTCTTTATTGGCTAAGTGTGATTGGACAAACAAGGAATTTGTCTCTGGCACATAAGCTCTCAGTGTATATACAAGCAACAAAGTGATAGGTCATAGATCATAAATCACAAATATGTCACCAATGTTAATTTTTGGACATATTATGTATGATGGCTCAATTCCAAATATTGAGGGATCCGTCTCAGAAATGGTTTTGGAACTGATACATGTAGTCTGCTTGATAATGGAACCATAAAATACATCATTTTTTGTTTTTCTGGAACTTTCAATAATTTTTGATATTATCAATCTATTAAGGTTGGCTTAGGTCTTGTTTAGATTTAGTCCAATGTAAAAGCATTTCCTTCATTATTTAACCTCTCAGTTTATGGACTATCACAGATTTCAACAAAGATCAAGATTCATGCATATACAATCTGATCTTTTTCTGCTTATCGGTGTTGCAACCAACATAAACACTGTTACAGACACAAACACACAGAATACTCTCGGATCCTCATTTCTGCAAGTCTTAGAATCTACCAAGGCCTGTCTATACAACAGGCATTGCACACACACACACTCTCTCTCCTCTAAAGTTGAGGCCCATTTGAGAGTGAAACCCAATTCAAATGGCCCTCCTACCTTCTCCTGATTGACCTTAATTGGGCCTAGCAAAGAACAATTGTTAAAAAAGAAAAATAATTGGCTTCTTCCAAGGCCCCACTGATTGAAGGCCCATTAACTTTACAGACTCCTAAAACAAACTACTAGAAATATTCCCCAATTTTGCGGTAATAAGACTTGGTAATTACTGAGCTTTCTGCAAAAGGGGTCTTTCATCAAATCAGCAGAAGGTAGCACTAGCAAGTTAAGAGGAACATATAAGTGTAGAGAGAGTGAGGGAGTCCAACTTTTTCTTTCTAGCAAGTTCAGCAGAAAATAAGAATGCTGCCTGGATCTTATGAGCCAAGGGTGCACAGTGGTTAGGGTGCAATACTGCAGGCTACTTCTGCTGACTGCCTGTTGACTGCAATTTGGCAGTTCAAATCTCACCAGGCTCAAGGTTGACTCAGCCTTCCATCCTTCCGAGGTGGGTAAAATGAGGACCCAGGTTGTTGGAGGCTGACTCTGTAAACCGCTTAGAGAGGGCTATAAAGTACTGTAAAGTGGTATATAAGTCTAAGTGCTATTACTATCTTGCATTCCACATACATCCAATGAATGTAGATAAAAGCCAACTTTCTGTAGATTCCACTAGGTCCCATGACTACCCAGAAATGTTTTGCTGTAACTTCATTCTACTAAAAAACTGAGAGGACAAGTCTTTACGTTAGAAAAGATCTTTAAAAAATAGGTCATCTGCTAAGATTCCAACAATATATTAAAAGTTATATAATTTTAATATATTCAATAACAACCACTTTAGGAGCTACACTTGTCTCTAGTACAACATACAAATGTCTCAGTTGTGTTTTTTTGCTCAAGTATCAAGCGTTATGAAGGTACCTATATATAAATCTTATCTGAATGCCCAAGATATCTTGCTAAAGGCTATACATGTAAAAAGCCCTAAAATAATGTCACAGTATTTTTTCCTCCCATCTTAGTAGGCAACTTGAATGGGAAAATTTTAAGACTGATTATGTCTTAAAATTTAACTACTGGTAGTTGTTTTATTACTTTGAATCACATGAGTGTAGAAAATCTCAATTCTGCCTTTAAAAAGAAAGCAGGGAGAATAGAGTATGTACAGTATCTCTTATTGCAGAATCTCTTACAAATAAATACTTTAATGGAATATTGTAACTTAAATTGAATATTGTAAATTGCAAAGGGAATTAGTTTGAAACATTACTGTACAGCAGACTCCAATATGCAAGATTGCTGGTCTAAAGTAAACACCAATTATTCACCCTAGAAAGTCAGATCCCTCTGTAGACTTTAAGCTTGACATATACTTCCATTGTTAATTAGAACTCAGTGTTCCAACACCAGATAGAAAATTTGTGGGTTATCTTCTACAGGTTAGAAGTATTTTCTAATCTCTTTTATACCCTCCCTGTTTTAAATATTCCACAAATAATGCAAATATTTAGATTCCCCCCATTTTATCAATAAGGTTCAAGATGGACCACAGACAGTGCATTGAAACCAAGTGCTAATAGTATCAAAGCACTGAAAATATGACAAACTATAAATGACATCAAATTCAGTTAAAATCTATTCTGCTCAGTAACAATTATTTCATAGAGAAAACACAAAAAGTTGCTCATTCTGCGATTGGGTTCGTGCATTGCATTAATCATGATTTAACTATGATTTGTTCATTAAATCACAGAAGTGGGGTTCAAAGATCATATCAAGATAAAATCAAACAAATCACATTATAATTCTGGCAATATCTAAATCCAGCCTATAAAATAGCTATAAATTAGTTGTTTCTGATACTAATCTCAAAACCAGAGAAAATAACACTGGACTGAGCTGAAATATTAGTACACTTTTATTATTGAATATGTGAATAGGCATGATGTAGTCTTTAAAATTGTCAGTATTTCCAAGAACTTTTAAGGATAAGCTTCTGCCAGGTATTGAATCTAAAAAGTAAAGTTGTTGGGCATGATCTAATCAAAGCTTAGAGTATCTCCAGTGATTTAAATGGGGAAAACCTATTCAGCAGTTCAGCAGCAGTTCAGCAACCTGGGAGCCAATTATACGAATGTATCAAACTGGTATAATAGGAACCCAGTGTGACCCAGGCTCATCCCAGAAGACTGCAATTTTTGCGATATGTTTCAAAAACAATGTAAGAATAGCAGATGCATCTCCACATTTCAATAGGATAGAACTGCAAAACTGCTACCATCTAGTGACGGTCTGGATTTTTCCAGCCCAAAATCTATAGCCCTAGCACAAGGTACCCATGTATTAGGCACCCATGTATTAGGTACAAGGCATCCATGTATTATAAGGAAAGGGGGAGGGGGGAACAGGCATACAAAAGTAGAGGTGTGATTGTTTTGCTATCCCTCCCAACATTCAAAAATTGAAGGTTCAATATAAGATATTAGCTGTCCAGAGTTCCACAATAGTGAGATGGCAGCATATTAAACCAACCAACCAACCAACCAAGCAACCAATCAAAAAAACAAACAATGAATCAATATAGGTAATGAGTTGTTTTAAGCATGATTTCTAAAGTAAGTCTCAACAGCTGAATTTGTAGTTAACAATGAGTAATCAGCCAAGGCTGCATTGGCTAGAATCACACAACATGCTATAACAAAATTAAGCAAAGGACAAAAATAATATTTTCCCAGAGATTTGTGTGCGTCCTGTCCCAATGACTTTCCAGAAGCCTTAAAAAGCTGGCTACTCTCCCAGGGTCTGGGGTAAAATGTCTGTGCTCCCCTTGTTAGATGGGTTTTGGGATTTTGAATGTACTGTCTGAACAGAAGTTAAATTTTTTATTGTACCTTTCATGTTATATATTTTGCATCTTGTTTGTTTCACATGGCCAGCCACTCAGAGTGGTCTTGGCATCATCTAAATAAAATCAATCAAAAATAAAAACATGATATTCTAAAGCCAATTATGGAAACAACCCCAAACACAACTAATAACTCCAAGCCATGTGCTACATGCCAAAAGGAGTACAAATGTCTTTAGGATTGTGCTGATTCACTGCTGTGCCAAGATAAATCTAGATAGATAGCTGATAGCAGGGACAAGGAGAAACTACTCTGGTGAATTTGCAGAAAGAGGGTCAAGAAGTTGCTGATTCAAAATCTCCTGTGATCAGGACATTTTGCTTTGGATCCCTTACTAAGAAAGTCACTGGATGAAGGAAGTGAGACAGAAATGTGTTTTACCTGGTCTAAGTCTGTCTCTACTATCAAGGGGAACATGAATGAAAAAGAATACAGTTGTAATAAAGATATATAAATATTTGTGACTTGGAAGCTGCCTTTTTTCATTTTGTCTTACTGCAGGCTGGGGGAGGAGGTAGATTACCATGAAAATAATCACATTACTGAAGTTGGGTGATATTCTGTGTCTAAGATTAAGGTTTCCATTTTTTCCCCTTATCTATCCTAAAACAGGAGAAATTGCTTCAATCTTAGGAGGAGGGGAATTTGGTTTTTTAAAGGTGTAATAGGAGCCTTAAATCTTTCAAGGTTAAATCTCATTATTCTTTAAACTTCTTTGTCAAAGATAAAAAAAAATGTTCATTTCAGTTCTCCTAGACTGCCTCTTTCTAAGTTATTGCAAAAATGGATGCTACAAGGAGGACCAAAACTCTGTGATACAGGTGGTCCACACTTACCAATCACAACTGGGACCAGCAACTCTACCATCAAGTGATATGGTCATAAAGTGAAAGATCACACAAATACACTTAATTTAAGATATCAGCTGATCAATTCCAGCTGAGGTTATTAAGTGAATCATCATAGGTTGTTAAGCAATCAGGTAACCCCAGCTTGCGATTTTTTGCTGGCTTCCCCACTGACTTTGCTTGTTGGAAGTTGGCTGTCACAAATGACAACCACATGACTACAGGACACTGCAATGGCTGCTTCAAAATCAGCTTGGAAGTCACTTTTTTCCAATTATACAATTATACCTTTAAATGGTGAACAAGTGGTTGGTAAGTGAGGACTCTCTAAATATTCAACCCACCTGAACTGTTCCATCAACAAGAGGTGTCATCATTGTATGTAACATGTGACAGGAACCTTTTAATTTTTTATTTATTTATTTAGAAAATTTATATTGCTGTCTATTCACACATGGCAGCTTACATGAATATAAAAACACCATATATAAAAAATATAACTAATAGAAGAAAATAATCTAATAATAAATTAATAAAATAATATATTAGCCCCCCACACCCCAGCAACAACATATCACACAAGTCATTTAATGGAACACAAGTTAAAATAGGGATGAAAATGGTAAGTGAGCACCTGTTTACCCTAGACAAGTTCAAATCACCAGGACCAGATGGACTACAACCCAAGGTTCTGAAGGAACTGGCAGACGAGATCTCAGAACCACTAAATTATATTTTTCAAAGATCCTGGAGCAATGGGGAACTGCCAGATGACTGGAAAAGAGCTGATGTAGTTCCCATCTTCAAAAAAGGAAATATAAATAGATCCAGGAAACTACAGACCTATCAGCCTGACCTCAATACCAGGGAAGATTCTGGAAAAGATAATCAAGCAACGAATCAGTGAACACCTAGAAGCAAACAAAGTAATAACCAAAAGCCAACATGGGTTTTTCAAAAACAGATCATGCCAGACTAATCATATTACATTCTTTGACATGAAGACAAAATTAGTGGACCAGAGGAATGCTGTCGATATAATTTACTTGGACTTCAGTAAGGCATTTGATAAAGTAGACCATAACCTACTACTTGCTAAAATAGAAAAAGGTGGGTTAGACAGCATCACCACCAGGTGGATTTGTAACTGGTTGACCAACCGCATTCAATGTGTAGTCCTCAATGGAACTGTATCTATATGGAGGGAGGTATGTAGTGGGGTATCCCAAGGCTCTGTTTTAGGCCCAGTACTCTTCAACATCTTCATCAATGATTTGGACGAGGGGATAGATGAGGAACTCATCAAATTTGCAGATGACACCAAGCTAGCAGGAATAGCCAACACTCCAGAAGATAGGCTTAAGATACAGAAGGATCTTGACAGACTTGAACATTGGGCGCTATCTAACAAAAATAAATTCAATGGTGACAAAAGGTTCTACATTTAGGCAAGAAAAACAAAATGCACAGGTACAGTATATGTGGTACCTCACTCAATACTAGTAACTGTGAGAGGGATCTTGGAGTTCTAGTGGACAACCATTTAAGTATGAGCTAGCAGTGTGCAACAGCTGCCAAAAAGCCAACTCAGTTCTAGGTTGGATAAACAGAGGGATAGAATCAAGATCACGTGAAGTTTAATACCACTTTATAATGCCTTGGTAAGGCCACATGTGGAATACTGCATCCAGAATACTGCATGCACATGCCATGATGTAAAAAAGATGTGAAGACTCTAGAAAGAGTGCAGAGAAGAGCAACAAAGATGATTAGGGGACTGAAGTCTAAAACATATGAAAAAAAACCTTTTTGTGTGTATGATAGATTAGGTTATCTGCCTTTATATACTGGTTTTGGTATCTTAAGATTTATATTCACTTTTATTTGTGCTTCATTGTTAACCACCTTGCCTGCAAAGCTGCAAAGCATATAAGCATATACTGTACAAAGTCACTACAAATACATTCGCTAATTAGGCAGTATATGTATTAAATAAATATACAGAGCATTAAATTAAAGTACAGCGAATCATAACTCTCATATATTCTGTAGTTTTGGCAAACTATGCTGACACTGGGCAAATTAAAATAATATATATTGGCTTCCACTAGATTGTATAATATGAACTTTTTAAAAAATTTAAAAAATAAAACTTCAGTCATCCTGAATTATCTATGCTTGATAGCACTTAGGTGTTATTTTTGTATTACACTATATATTCTATTGCTTCTTTGTGTGAGTCCACACATGAGCATGCACTACATGCAGTCCTCAACTTACAACTACAATTGTGCCCCACATTTCCACTGTTAAGCAAGACAGTTGTTAAGTACATTTTGCCCCATTTAACGAATGACCGAAATGTCACATGGAAGAAATGAATGATGTACTAAATGTTTGTTTGTCTTAAAAAATAAAAATAAAAATAAAACTACTTTTTTTGCTACAGTTGTTAAGTGAATCACTGAAATTGTTATGTTAATTAAATGGTTGTTAAGTGAATCTGGCTTCCCCATTGACTTTGCTTATCAAAAGGTTGCAAAAGGTGATCACATGACCTGGAACACTGCAACCATCATAAAGACATGCCAGTTGCCAAGTGTCTGAATTTTGATCACATGACAATGGGAATGCTGCAATTGATGTAAATGTGAAAAACAATCATAAGTCACTTTTTTTAGTGCTGTTGTAACTTGGAATAGTCACTAAATGAATAGTTGTAAATCAAGGACTACATGTATAACCCTATGAAACCCAGTTACAGGTTCACTTTATAATATATGAAGAAGGATCTATTTTTGCGATCAGTGTGGGCATTCCTTTTCGACAAGTGAGAATATTTGGAATTTTGAGGGCATATTATAGAATTAATGATTCCCATGATTCAATGATTGACAGGAAGAATCACAAAGAGACCATTTTACTAAAGGAGATTTTGCTCTCCTTTCAATATCCTTGATATCCTTTCAATTCCCCACCCTACCAGCATCATCTTCAAATGCTTTCCATCACTTCAAGTCTTATTTGTGCTTTTTTCGGGTAAGACAGCAAACTATACTGTAGACCCATATAGTTTTTATTTTTTTAAAAAAACATCTCTGGGTTATATGTAGAAATCAGATATATTTTCTTAAATAAAAGACTGGTGCTTTGCTTTGCAGGAAGCTAGACTCTCTATTAGCGCCTCATAGCTAAATTCCATGCAGATCACCCGGACAAGCCGGGAGGGGGTGGGGTACCCCCTCGGAGGGGGTGAGGTACTAAACTTGTTGTTTATCTCACACAGGCCTCACTGGGAGAGTGAAGGGAGAGGGGCCGGATGTCAGCGCCTGAGCGCTGGCATAGAGAGGAGAGATAGGCTCTGAACTTTTGTCTGCTAAATCCCTTTGAAGCTCGGTCGTCGTGGAAATGAGGAGGGGGGAGACATTCCTGTGAAATGACGAGACAAGAAGTCAGGAGAGGGACTTGGAAGATAGCCAATGAAAAGCAGAGAATTGGGGATCGGAAAGGGAGGGATTGGGGGGCAAAAGGTCAGTCTTGTCCGCATCGAGTCATGATCCGGTTGCTGGGCTCGAATAAAGAAAAGATTTCCTTAAAGATTGGCAGTTTGGAAATTCATTTATTTTGAGATAGCATCGAAGTCTGACACTCTCAATTTTTTAAAACTTTTAAAAATTCAGGAGAAACCTACCAGGCATCTTAAAAGATGTCCATGGGCACAAAAGCATCCTCAGGTATTCCCACTGGTGTCCCAGGACTTGATACAATGAAAGAGAAGATGATAGGGAGTATAAACAATACCGATTATGTTGTCTCCCAATACATTCTAATAATCTTAGTAGTAAAAATATACAACATGTACCCAATAACTTTAATAGTATTAAACTCATTTGTTCCAAAACTGGAAGGATTTTTTAAATCCTCCTATAATCAGAATGAACTGACCTCATGGTGGAGAAAAATTAAAATTAAATTCATTCAGATTACAGATGGTCCTCAATTTATGACCACACTGGAGTCCAAAATTTTGGTCACATGCTGTTCCAGTTTAAGGAATACTTAGCAGATCTTTCAACAGTGTGCAGAATGTAAGAATGATGTACAATGTCCCTTTGGTTGTTTAATGTATTCATGGATAAATGTGGAAGAAATGCTCATGATGATGTTATAAGTGTATTGCTTGAAAACATGAATGTGTATGCACTTTTCATTAGAGATGATGCCATATTATTGGCTGAGATACTATTTGATGCAATAAGGAACATAAATCTGAAAACATATGTTTCAAAACTGAGATATTTTATATTTGACAAGGAAAAAGCAGTGAATTATTCCATGTTATACAGTGTACATTAACACTAAAATACATGAATTTGTGTACCTTGGAAGAAATGTTTACAGACAATAGGAAAATGAATGGAAGCATTTAAAGAGGTGCAGATGCTGGTACAATGGTCTGTTGCAAAAATGAACTCTGAACTTTCATTATGGCTCATTCAAAATAGCTGTGTTTAAGAATACGTTTCTGCACATTTAGTTATACTAAAGTGATAATTGGGTAGATCAGAAGAAACATAAAGATGAGTTGGATGCAGTGGAAATAGTACCTTGATGTATGTGTGGTTTAAAAAAAAATAGGATGAAGTATGAATGGATGCTGAATTAATGTAGTCTGCAACTAAAAGCAAGTGGGAAATAAGTGGACTGGTCAATGAGAATCCAATAGCAAAATATAATTTTGAGAGAAAAAGGACAACACTGAATATGTTATGTTGCATTAAGTTACTGAAATCCTTTAAGAGAGAGAAATAAGGTTTAAAAAGCAAAAACGCAAAGCAGTATATGGATATGCTGAAAACAAGGATGGTTTGCAAGGACATAAAGACAAGGAGATGTATAGTGAAGGGTATTCATGTAAAACCATATTTAGATTTCCTTTTCTTACCTCTGTATTTGACTTGTTATTTCTTATTCCTTTTCTGTGCTTTACATAATATTGGTTATCTATATAGGGAATAGTATAATGGATATATATTTATGCTGAACACTGGACATCTAGCAATATTGCATCAGTTAATAAAACTGCAGCAGCTGTTCTCCTTCAACTCACGTAGTTTGAAAACCCTCCAGTGAGATACTCAAGATGGAAAAAAAGGTGACTTAAGCATTCTGTTACTTAGATTGTAGGAGAATGGTAAACGTTTATTGGACTTGATGCAACTGCATTTTAATTGTTCTAACAACCAAATGAATGCAAAATTTAATTTATCCTTCACATTAAAATCTACAAAATTACAAAACTGTTGTGCTGGTTATTCAAGAGCCTACTAATAGTGTGAGTTTTGTGTTTTTGTTAATTATACACATTTTCAGTGATTTAAACAGTGCATAAAATCATTGTATGTGTGTGTGTATACACACACACATATATCAAAACAAAAACTTTTTTTTAAAAAAAGAAAGCAAAACATTGTGGCTTTCACCTCTATCAGCTATCTGTGGTGGATAAATATGACTGACCCAAAGTGCTTTTTCCAAAAGGCAACTGGACTTTCTTGGCTTTTTTTTTTTTTTTTTGGTTTGAAATCGTTTCACATGCCATGCAAGAGTATTGTAAAACAGAAGCTTCTTGATGAGTCCAGTTGCCTTTTGGGATAACCATGACCTGGATGATTGAGAAATGCCATAGATGGTAAGGATGACTAAAGAATGCGTATGCTTCACCAAACTAGGGCCATGTAGCATTAAAATGGAAAGATGACTCAGACTGATATCTCTAGTATACGTCTCTAGTTTTTGATGCTGGACCAGGACAGGAATATTCCTTGCAATCAGTGACAGGCTGTGATTATCAGAATTGGAGCATTCCTTTCTTTCACTTTCAAAGTTGCAGATACATAGTTTTCTTTTTAAAAGTGTGTATTGTTACTTAGTAAACTATGGATATAACACAGTAGGCATTGCTATTGCAGAACTCACAAGGGATGTTTTCATATTATAGCTTCAGCTGGTCATACTGTTTACCATAGATCTATACTCGAGACCCTACTTTTTCCTTTGATACTCTTATATAGTATTTGTGCCTTCAAGTCAGGAAGAAATCTGCAGTTTTTTGGCAAAGTTTTTCAGAAGAGGCCTGTCATTGCTTATTTCCTGGGGCTGATAGAGACTGATTGGCCCAAGATCGCCCAGCTGATCTCATGACTAAGGCATTATTACAGTAGAACACATGGTCTCCTGCATCCTAGCCTGGTGCTTTAACCATTATGCCAAACTGGCTCTCATATCTACTATTTATAGCCTAAATATATTAAACCCACTGGCGGAAAAGGAAACTATACAGATGCATCTGCATATCACTTTATTTATTTTTTTATTTTCATGTGAGAAAATGCTTAGCAAGAGCTGCATATCAATCAGTGCTATTTTGTCCTGATTTCTTTTTCAGGGCAAATAGAGTTTACCTAAATGATAAAATACCAATTCCCTTTATAGCAGATTACCTCCAGATTCAAATGAGATCAAGGCTGCATCCATAATTTTCAGAAAGGAACTAATAATCATATGAATAGTCTGAAGTGAATGGTTTGTATTCAGACAGAATATTGATGACTGACAATGTTTGATGCTATTGTTCAGGGTCTGAAATAAGTTTTTATTTGATATTAAATGTCAATATCCAAGGTGTCAGACAACCCACCAGGTGAATATGATAGTCCACCAGGATTATATAAATGTTTTAAGTCCTAAAGAAGATCTTATCAATTTAGAACTGGAAGAAAACCAACACCAACTAAGCACAACAAAATGGCATTATTCAACTCATCTTTATGACAATACACTTGAGAATTTGAATAAAAAAAACGAGACAGTGGTTTGTTCATTAAGCCAACTTTTCAGGATCTCTTAAATGTGATCCACCACATCGGAAAAGCCAATGCATATAAGTGGCCTAGTATTTGATGTCAAGTCACTGACATCACCACAAAATAATGTGACGGCTACAATATGAATTTAGTGACTTTTTCCAGGACTACTCACACTCTTGATTCTTCCATTTTTAACTAATCCATGCAACTATAGGCAAGCCCTTCTTCCCAAGAACCTCTACAAACAGAGCTTGATGAACTATTCAGTGCAACAACTCCATGTCCTGTCACTTGTAGGAGAAAGAAGTACCTATTTCATGGGATGGAATCCAAAAGCAGCCATCTAATTCAGGAGAGGGGGGATGGGGGAAAGTGCAGTGGCTCACCCTCTCCATTCTCGCTCCCAGCAATTTGCACTTCACTTTTTTTTACATAAAGGGCAAGTACAGGTAGTCCTCGATTTACAACTATTTGACTCCTCGAAGTTACAGCAGCACTGAAAAAAGTGATCATTTTTCACACTTACAACAGTTGCAGCAACCCCACCATTACATGATCAAAATTTGGATGCTTGGCAACTGGCATATATTTGAGAGGTCCTTGGTGCTCTCTGAGCTTGTTTTGTTTTCTTGCAGACATTTCATTACCCAAACTAGGTAATGTCATCAGTGCTAATAGTCTCCTTACTAGCAATGATGATATTACCTAGTCTGGGTAATGAAATGTCTGCAAGAAAACAAAACAAGCTCAGACAGCATCAAGGGCCCCTCATTTCAACCCTGGGCTACACATATTCTCCTTTATTGGCATATATTTATGACGGTTGCAGTGTCCAGAGGTCATGTGATCACCTTTTGCCAGGTTCATTTAACTGTGCTACTAACTTAACAACTGCAATGATTCACTTAACAGCCGTGGCAAGAAAGGTTATAAAATGGGGCAAAACTCACTTAATAGTCCATCTTGCTAGCAATGGAAATTTTGGGCTCAATTGTGGTCCTAAATCAAAGACTACCTGCACTGGGGAATATAGAATAGAATAGAATAGAATTTTTTATTGGCCAAGTGTGATTGGACACACAAGGAATTTGTCTTGGTGCATATGTACATAAAAGAAAAGATACATTCATCAAGAATAGTAAGGTACAACACTTAATGATAGTCATAGGGTACAAATAAGCAAATATACTCTCAAATCCTGATTATGTGTGTCATCCAACCTGGTGCAGAATTTAACAAGGAACAGATCTATAGCTTTTGCTCAGTGTCTTAAACTCCGGAGGGGAAAAAAATAGCTTTGGAAGTTCGTTTGGCACGAAATGGGCCATTGCAGAAGGCAGGCGGGTGGGAGCCTCGCCTCGCCTCACTTCACCTCAGAGGCAGCGCGACTCGCGTTCGCGGTCGGCCTTTCTGCACCGGGCACCAATCTCTACCTAAGGAACATAGGGTATTTGCCTTCCACGCGAGACTCTTCCAAGGGAAAGCAGCCCACCACGCGTCCCTATTTACAGCCGTCCTCGCTTCTCCTTCCACCTCCCTCAAACTCCTCTGCCGCTCGCTGGCCTCGCCTCGGGACTAGTAGGCGTCGTATTGGAGGGAACGGAGGAGAAAGACGAGGCGGTTCGTCGCTGTACCCCAGTAGCCTCTGTTGTTCTCCGGCTCGTTTTTTTTTTTTTCCCCCTCTCTCTCAAAGCAACCCGCCTGCTCGCAGATTTAACGGGCGGGATGAGCGCTCGCTCTTTACTTCTCTGAGGAAACAATGAAATGGGTCCGCGGTCTCCTCACACTTCCAGGACTCTAGAAATCGAGAAGGCATCTGCGGGGGCAGCGGCGGTGGGGAGCAGTCCGCTCGGGTCCAAGCGCACAGTGTTAATTCGCCGCCCCCCCTATCTGAACCCGCCAGTTTGCCAAACGAGGTCTCAAAGACACCTCCCCCCCCCAGTCCTCGCAGAGTGTTTGTAAGGTCTCCGACAGAGCCTCGTGAGGGAAACCCCGCGCGCTTCTTGGCCGCTTAGAGAGCCTCGCTGCCTCCAGCGCTCGGGAACGAGCAGGTGAAGCGAGCTCCAGTCCGCAGCCCTCCGCAGCAGTTGACGGCGCCGCACTATAGGCGCGGAGTTCCACCGAAGGGATACTTGGACGGCGGTCGCCCCAGCCAAAAGAACAAGAGATCGCGCCCGCGGACACGTCCCTTTCGTCCCGGCACTTTCCGCGGAAGCGGAATCCTCTCCTTTTCCTTTTCCTTCTCTCCAGAAGCGCCGTTTTTTACGCGCTTGTTCCCGCTCCCCAGACGCGTCCTCGGTCTTTCTCCCATCTTAGATCGGAAGACGCTCGCCGCAGTCTCAGTCGTTTCCGAGGGCTACATCTGGACGGTGGAGGCCACCTCAGAAACGGGGGGAGGGCATCCTCAGGACCTTCCCGGTTATTTCTGAGAAAGTGCTCCCTCGCCCCCAAAGAGACGCCGCCGTCGTTTCGACACTTCGTTTGCCCAACTGAGCCCGGCTTTTGGGAAGACGCCGTCGCATCTGCTCCTCCGATCCTTCCCTTTTGTAAAGAGCCTCCCTCCCCACTGAATTTCCTCCCTCGCGCTTTCTAACAGCGCTTCCACATGCCGTCTCTCTCCCCATCAGTCCCCCCAATTCATCCTTGGTTTCTGTCTCACCCATCTACAAGCATCTCCAGGATCGGATTTCGGTCCCCACAAGGAAGAGACGGGGGACTTAAAACTCTCATTCTGTCACCCCAATAGTTCTCTGCCATCCTTAGTATCGATTCTAGGCGCTTTAAGCCTACCTCTCCCCACCCCATCCTCCCACCCCGTTCGCCAGCTCGTACGAGTGTATCGATGTCGTCGAGTAAGCGAGGGACGGCCACTGTAACCCCGCTTCTCAACACCATCGACGCCGATAGTGGCTCTGTTCCCACGCAGTAGTCCCCCTCCCCTCCGTGACCGAAATAACCGCAGCTGTCACAGAAAACTCCCGTTCTCCTCAACTCCGTCTCCCCTACCATCGTCCCCTTCCCGAAAAAAACAGCCTCCGCAACAGATGCTACCCCAGCCCACGAGCATCGTCTCCCCACGTCGAAAGACTCGGAGAAAAAAAAATCGAGCCGAAAGACATAACCCCCCCACCCAAGCCTCCAGGCTTTTGACTCCAGTGGTCCAAGGTGAACCCCCTCTGTACCCCAATAACTATTAGAAACCCCGCTCAGAACCACCAAGCCGAGGCAAACCCCAACCGCAGCACCAGCAATGGCATCGCTCCCTCTTAATAATCCCCCCCCCAATTGACTTAATCCTACCAGCTCTTTCCATCTCCACCTCGGACACCCCCCTCTTCCCCGAAATCCACACACTCCGAGAGTTTGCAGCGCTAATTCACAGCCGGCCAAACATCTTTGCTCAGCGTTGCAGGTTTTAAATCTTCGGCAAAAGGTGTACTGAAGGTGTGTATTTGTGTGTGTGTTTGTGTGTGGAGGGGTAAGCTTAGATGCCCCCTCCTGCCCCCGCCCCAAACCAGCACCACCACACGAGGGTCCTGGGCGGTCTTGCTCATTGGCTGCCCGCTTACCTTCTTCAGCGCGGACATTCTAGTGCGTTATTCATTTAGCGTATAGTGAGTTGCATGCTGCGTTCAACGAGTCAGGTGAAGGATAGTAGTGGCAGTAACAGTGGTGGCAATAGTGAAGGTGAAGAAGAAGAAGAAAAGAGGCAGAGAAGTATGCATAATGAACATTATCCCCCGGGTGTATTTGTCTCATAGACTCGCGCGCGGCCGCCACACAATCGGGAAAACGGCGCCGCTAGATAAGTTCCCTTGTCGCGATCCAGGCGCTGTCCGGCTGCTCCGTAAAAAGCGGCTTGCTCGCTGCTGCCGCTGTCCGAACCGCTCTCGAGGCGGAATTCTCACCGTTCTGCGCAGCCGCGCACGGCCTCCCTTTACCCTCCCCTCCAGAGCTCGGCAGGCGGGGCGCAGTTCAGTCTCCGGCCAGGCAGCCCTAGAAGGGAGGTCTTCCCCGCCCCTTGGAACGCTAGCGTAAGGACCGCCCCCTTCAGAGCAAGAGCCAATGAGAAGCCAGGGCCTCTGCAGACTAGATACGCCCGGATGGAAAGAGGAAGATGGGAGTGGGTCGGAACAGCAGCAGCAGGAGGAGAACGTGGAGGGCTGTATTTCAACCGGGCGCTATGATTCTCCCTCTGCGAGGGTTGTGAGCCTTTGCTGCTTTTGTGCATCTCTCTGGGACACATGGCCTTGAACAGGAGGAGTGAAGGTGAGGCGGCGGGGCGAGCTGGGGAAGCAGGCAAACAAGAACGTCGCTGTGCAGGAAGCATAGAGATCAAGCGGAGGTGGGCTGGACAGATCTCTCCCCCCCCCCCTTTCCAATCTGAGGTGCAGTACTGTAGTAGAACTTGCTGCGATCGGTAGAGAAGAAAGCTTTGTTTATCCCAAAGGTGCTTTTTCAGGAGGCAACTGGACTTTCTTGTTTTTTTCTTTTGAAGACGTTTCGCTTCTCATCCAAGAAGCTTCTTCAGCTGTGTCAGGATAATGGGGAATGGAAGGATTTATATTCCTTGCAGACAGCTGGTCTGCATCCTTTTAGAGGGTAGCAAGCAATACCAATCCTTCCATTCCCCACTATCCTGACAGAGCTGAAGAAGCTTCTTGGATGAGAAGCGAAACGTCTTCCAAAGAAAAAACAAGAAAGTCCAGTTGCCTCCTGAAAAAGCACCTGTGGGACAACCATGACTTGGATGACTCAGAATCTCGACAGACTGTAAGCTTTGTTTATGTTTTGGGCATAGACAAGGTACTAATTGCTAACAAGAAGAGTCTTAACACTTTTCTGCTATTAAGAGGTGAGAAGATTTGAAGAAGCTTTGGAAAGAGGTCATCAAATAGCGTGGGGGAGAGAGAGAGAAATTAGATTTGCCTGTCACCTGGGTTGGTGGGCAAAGTAAGGTTCTATAGTAGTGAAGCTGACAGGTAACAGAGGTTTATCTGTTTCGGTTCCACCTCCAGGTAATTCACAGAGTTGCCAGGAAGCATGATCAATGTGCAGTCCAGCAAATCTGAGAAAAGCCATACCAGGAAAGGATGGACTCTGTTATTAAGTCACATCCTAAGGTCCCAAAATTGGGGATTGCTGAATGTTAATTTAGATTCTGCAATTGCTAAAGAAAGTATGTTTGTCAAGAGAGTTAACCAAGTGCTGAAAAATGTATTTCAGTGAGTGATTTATGACATTATATATTACTAGTTTTTATTTCTCTAATATTATATCATACTGATAAAATTTTTAATGTTTTTAAGAGTGTGCCTAGGACCTTGAGAGGAATTGATCTATATAACAGATAAAGCCAATTTGCCAGGAATGCAGCAAACCACAATTTTGAAACCCTATTTACAGAGATGGACCTACTATTACAGAGAGTGAGGCAGGTTCATCCAGAGTGAGTAGCAGGGAGTGGGTAACGACAAGGACAAGATTACCAAGGATAAGGTGGTCTCCCAGTCCCTCCCTAAATTAGCTTGTAATGTTCAGATATAGTAAAATAGCATGTCCTGTTGTCAGTGTTAAAATAAGACAACAGTGGAATTTGTAAACTGGAAAAGTTGACAACTTATTCAGGCTGCAAATAACTTGCACCAGCCCTGCAACTACGGTAAATCTTGGAAGACAAATTAGACTGATCAGTGGACTACCTACTAATGGAGTTGACAATATGCAAATTGCGCTTGTAATTACATTGGGAAGACTTTTGTAAATCTTGGAAGTTTCAAATCCTTCTGGCTTGATTTAGAGGGAAATATCAATGAACAGCCATTAGTCTAGTATAGGCATTCTTGTCTACTATCCCTCTATTTTTTACCATGATATGGTGGGGTGGCATTCATCATATCTGTTGTCATAATGAAATCCTAGTGTGGAAGATACAAAAATGTTTATTTAGTGTTTATATCCAGCCTTTATTTTATAAATTACTCAAGGCAGTAAATGTATTATTAATTCAATTTGTATGCTGCCCCTCTCCGAAGGGGCGTACCTATTTTATTTCCTCCTCCTGTCTTCCCCGCAACAGCCACCCTGTGAGTTAGGTTGGGCTGAGAAAAGGGGACTGGCCCAAAGTTATTCAGCTGTCTTTAATGCCTAAGGCAGGACTAGAACTCACAATAGCAATAGCGCTTAGGCTTATATAACATTTTGTAGTCCTTTACAGCCCTCTCTAAGTGGTTTACAGAGTCAGCATATTGCCCCCAACAATCTGGGTCCTCATTTTATCGACCTCTGAAGGATAGAAGGCTGAGTCAACCTTGAACCGGTCAGAATCAAACTCTTAGCAGTTGGCAGAATTAGTCTGCAATAGTGCAGTACTGAATTCTAACCACTGCGCAGCCATAGCACAATCTCCCTGTTTTTAGCCTGGTGCCTTAATTAATCTCTAGGTCATAATTCCTCTACAAGTGAGAGGTTTACAGAAACAGTGTTATGGCAGGAACATAATTGAGTGAGTGGGACAGCATTTTGATGAAAATTATAAATTATTTCCATTGACTCTCAAATAAAAAAAAACAGCAAGTCACAAATTAGGGCTGTTATAACTCTAGTGTTCTTCCCCAATTTGCTTTTTAGGACCTTACTCTATTGGTATTCAGAATGTATTCTGAAATGATATATGTAGGAGGCAGGGGCAACTCCATGATGATTCTGGTTTTTTTTTTTTTTTCTTTCTGTAAGCATATTCATTAAAATGAATCGGGAAGCATCACCTGACCAGTCATTACCAAATCACAATCAAGATACTTGCCCCAGAGCAATCCAGAACATGGAATGTCTGGTGCCAAACTTTTGTATGCCATGAAAAAGTTTCTTGCATTGAGGAAAGATAGGAATGGCTAGATTCATACCCCATAGTATGTTATAAAATGCCTCGCCAAATCTTGTCTCAGTATGTTCCTATGATTCCAACTATTGAGCGCTGTAAACCTCAGTATAAGAAGTGTAGTGCAAGATGGCAGCACCAAACTGATGATCTTTAAAAAGCACCAAACTTGGTTGATCTTTAAAAAGTAATCAGGGTTGGACCTGGTTAGTGTTTATATGGTAGATACAAAGATTTTAGGCTAGATTTAGAGCAGGGATGACAAACTGGATTTCTTCGAGGGCCGGGTAGTTCTCCACCAGCCGGGGGGTGGGTGGGGAGATGGGACAGACACCTCCTGCAGCATCCCTTCACGCCCCATTTTGGCTGGCAGAGTGCTGCAGGAGGCCATCCAGGTTGAAAATGGGGTATGGGGGGGGGGTGTTTTGGCTGCCTGAGGCACCGTGGGTAGATCCTTTGCTATTTCCAGGCTGGCCCCACAGGCCAGATTTAAGCACCCCATGGGCCTTGAGTTTGACACCCTTGATTTAGAGGGTGAAAATATCCTGGAAAAAGGCAGTAGTGAATCTCTTCATATTATTTCCAAAGAAGGTCAATGAAGATATGCATTGTTATATGTGAGGATGTCTAATATAATGTCTTTAAAATCCATGGTTTTAAATACTTCAACTTTGTATGTATGATCCCCAGCTAGAGAACGTAAACAATGATGGGCTGCTTGTCAGAGGAATAAATCTCAGTTTGTAAATAATGCTAGGATAATGAGTTCTAAGATATGATTTGTTCAACCTGTTCAGATAGTTGGAAAATCTGAAGAGTAGCAGTTGGATAGAAGGAAAGAGCATAAATGTGCATTTACAATGGGTGTGAGTGCAGCCAAAATATTAGTTTTGCTTATCTTTAAATCTATTACTAGGTTTACTATATCATTTAGTTACTCCAGTGAAATTAGTGGAATGACAAAGAGAGCTAGATTTATCACTAGTGTAAAATGCAGATAAGGGTTCTTGAAGTGGTTGTAAAACAATACAGCCAGTTACCATTGGAACTTTTCTCTACTATTGACTTAAAGGAACAGCTATCCTTTGGTCAGCAAAAAAGATAAACAATATAATTATTGTCAGTTCCACTCTTTCTTTATAGCTGTTCTGGCCAAATGATGTGATTCAAACTGATGGGTTTGCTAATATACCCTTCTTCTCGTCTCTCTAGAGAGTGCAATTCTTCCCCCTTGGTAAATGTCATCTGTAGCTTGGAAAAGCCAAGCTGTTTTATTTATTGATTCTTTGTCATTTTTGCCCATTGCAGCATTTCATCTCATAGAAGTTCACCATCACACCAGTTCGGG
This sequence comes from Arizona elegans, assembly GCA_022577455.1. NCBI lineage: Eukaryota > Metazoa > Chordata > Lepidosauria > Squamata > Colubridae > Arizona > Arizona elegans. Next base: position 204,944,506 of record JAKOOJ010000001.1, on the reverse strand, counting down.
TTTGCACAAATCCCGCCTCTGCCCTCAATTCCCCTTCTCTTAAGTTTTGTTTGTAAGAATATCATATATATCATTTGAAGCTGGAAGAGAAGATTGACTTGACCACATTAAAGAAACTGACAAGAAGTGTTTGGAATTTGGAGATATTTATCTCTCCATTCCTTGAATTCTTTTTCAAAATCATCTCTTTTCAATAGCATAAGGGGTAGTGCAATATTATGCATATGTGTAATGGATAAAAGGTTGAGGAGAACAAGAGAAAGGGATGGGCTGGAAGAAGAAGTAGGTTTATATAAACTAGATATCTTTTCAGGTACATTTGAAAAGGAAATGGGGAACAAAGAAAAGATCTGGTTTTAGATAAAACCATACACATCTGGCACAACATCCACAGATAGGTGCTTTGCTGTTCCTTGTTTGTTTATGACCTTCAGACATCTGGCAATTGCCTGGACATTGGTTGCAGTTTTCTTGGCAACACTTTTCCCCCCCAGAAATAATTTGCCCTTCCCTGATTTTTAGGGTTAAGAACTTGTCTAAGGTCACCAGCCATATGGGATTAGAACTCACCATCTCTTGGTTTTGAAGCCTGATGCCTTAACAATATACAAACTGGCTCTCTTCTTGTCCTAGCTCAGAGGTGTCAAACTCAAAGCACAGGGGACAGATCCAGCCCACGGGGGTACTTAGATCTGGCCCGAGGGGCCGCCCTGGGAACAGCGAAGGACTGGCCCATGGTGCTTTTGCCAGTGAAAACAGGCTCCCGGGCTCCGTTTTTGACTGCCAGGGCCTCCTGCAACCCTCTGCCAATGAAAATGGCGCTCAAAATGGATTTGATTTGCATACGTGTTCTAATGGGTCCCTGTCACCTTAAGCAGGGACCCATTAGAACAGGTATGTTCACCTTAAACACAGTGAGTACAGACCGGTTTAATATTGGACTGGAAACTAGATAGGTCTAGTAATGTAAAGGAACAATATGGATTGCTGGAATATATTGGAGTCTGTTTAAACTTCAAGTATTTTATCTTGTTGCTTCTGTACATTTTATGTCATCTGTCTTTTCTGCATGCTTCACGTTTCTCCTCTCAATTGCCCTTTTAATTCATTTTCCAAATTAAAAATAATTCCTGTAGCATTATAATTCTTGGCTCCTTTCTCTAGGGAGACTGGAACAGATTCAACTTTCATTTGTACAAAATCAGCTCATCAGAAGTCTATACAGATCATAGAATTTTTACACAATGGATGTTGGTTATGCCCTTTCTTTTCTTCATTGTAGAATTTATTTGCTTTTTATTTGAAAGGACAATCATCTATTAAGCATTAGTAAAGCATAATTTAGAACAGAATCTAAGGTAACAGAAAATTAAAACTACTTTCTTGCCATCACATATTCCTTTGAACTTCATCAAAATAGATATTGTATTTTTCAGACTATAAAATGCACTGGTGTATAAGACGCACCAAGATTTTGAAGAGGTAAGCAAGAAAAAAACCGTTTTTGCCCATCCTGGCCCCTTGGATCACTCTGCAGGCCTCCCAAACCCTCTGTGTGTCCTGTTTTTCACAAAAACAGGGTGCACAGAGGCTTTGGGAGGCCTGCAGAGTGTTCCTGGTGGCTGGGGAGGGCAAAAACGTGATGGGGGGGTTGGAAGGGCAAAAGGGCCTGTTTTTCGCAAAAAGGGGGTGTTTTTGCCCTCCCCACCACACAGGAGTAATCTGCAGGCCTCCCAAAGCCTCTGTGCGCCCTGTTTTTGTGAAAAACGGAAGCATTTTTGCCCTCCCCAGCCCACAGGAGCACTCTGCAGGCTTCTCAAAGCCTCTGTGTGCCCTATTTTTGTAAAAAACAGGCCTGTTTTTCACAAAAACAGGATGTACGGGGCGGGGCTTCAGAAGGCCAAAAATGGCTGCATTCGTTGTATAAGATGCACCAACATTTCCATCGCCTTTTAGGGGGGAAAAGTGTGTCTTATACTCCGAAAAGTACGGTAGTTTATTTTGTATCCTGTTCCTTGGATGAAGTATAGTTATATCTTTGGTTATAAAACAGATGTTGGTTAATGGAAGGTTTCAATAATAATCTAGGATATTTTTCTTGTTAGATATCATATGATACAGATGATGGCTTCATTTTTCTATTATGTTGTACAGTCCCTTCAACAGTAAAACAAATTAGGTATCTTATACTAGCTTTGAATTTTTATCAATTTCCAGGGTCAGCTTTCTTAATAAGTAGTAATCCAAGAATGACAAGGAAAAGATTCTTTTCATTTATTATTAAACTGAAATCATTAAAATCACATTTGTTTTTACATACCCTGTTTTCCCCAAAATAAGACATCCCCTGATAATAAGCCCAATCGGGCTTTTGAGCGCATGGCAATAAGGCCGAGCACTTATTTCAGGGTTCAAAAAAAATATAACCCAGGGTCTTGTTTTCGGGGAAACATGGTAGCTTATTTGTGAAAAACATAGCTGTCTGAAATTTGTATTAATAAGTGTACATGTACGTATTTAGTTGTTTCTGCCAGAAACAACTAAACATTGCATAATTTTGTTTATGCAAAATTCTATAGCCCAGAATTTTGCATACTTGTAGATCCATTTTAAAAAGGGGGAAATATGGAGGTGCTCTCATATGCACTGACTATATATAGGAAAATATTTCTTATTCATAATATAGAAATAACAAAGATGAGATACAGAGCTATTTTTGAAATGAAGCTTAAATATCTTGTTATTTAAGAATAGTTTTTAAAAAGATTCATTTGCAGATATGCATGTGAAAATGCTCACAATCTCTCTCAGGTGTTTAGGGAAAGTGGTTGAGAAACGAGTTTTATTGATGTTGAAGTTACTGAAATGTATGGGCATGAAATGTAACAGGAGGTCCACATTTGTAGATGCACTGTTCACCCGGATCTATTTATTAAAAGTATTGTTCTTATTAAGGGAGAAAATAGACACAATAAAAATCATTGTGAACTGGTGATTCGAGATTGTGAGTCTCATATAGAATGCCCTGTGAAACTATAATAGTGAATTGCACAAATCTGAAAATAGCTGTAGCTATTTTGTACCTGTAATTCACAGAGCTGTTTTTCAATATTTATTTATTAGATTTCTTTTTATCCCTTATTACATTATAAGTAACTCAAAGCGGCAGATATACACAACACTTCTTCCTATTCCTATTTTCTCCACAACGACAACACTGTGAAGTGGGTTGAGTTGTAAGAAAGTGACTGGCTTAAAGTCACCCAGCCAGTTCCTGAATAGTTTAGGATCTGCCTTGTCTCATATGCATCTATTGCAAGTACTTAAAGTATTCCAAATGACATGATGGGGCTGATCACTAGTGAGCCAAAGCTGTTTTCTTTTCACAGTGACATCAAAATGGCATCTGTGAAGACATTTGCCAAGTGATATCCTTGTGGACTTTTAGATTCCCAGCGAAGACATTTTCATTCCACCGTTGTCAGTCATGTATTTATATTTACATTACATTTCTTTTTGTTTGGAAGATTTTATGTATAAAATTCTGAACGACGTTTGAACGATGTGTTTTTATGCTAATACTGTTTCATTTTAGTAGCACATTTATGAGCTGCCAAACAATTCATCTTTATGAATAACTGTACTTATATAAATATAGTAATAAAGCACTGCCCATTGACAAGGTTCTCTTCAGAAAGAGCTTTTTTTGAATAGAGAAAGAAAAGAAACAAACAGATGTTACTGGTTTTCCACTTGGCAATTTGGTGTACTGTGTAATTGGTGCTAGTGAAAGCGCAAAACAGAGGGCTAATTTTCTCTTCATGCGTTCTGCACCTCCTATGATGATGTCACATTTTTTGTAATCAATTTCTGGATGCATCCTAGGGCAGTTTCCAGTGCAATTTCATCTCTTAAGTATACCATTAGATATTGCTATTATATTCTCTTTCCCCAACTTTGTTCTTTAAATTTTTGAACTGCTAATATAATCTTCAGAATAGAATCTGTAGGGGTAAAGGTGAAATGGAGCACAGGTAATCCTCAATTTATGACCACAATTGAGACAGAAAAATCTGTTGCTAACCAAAACAGTTGTTAAATAAATTTTGCTCTATTTTATGAGCTTCCTTACCGCATTTGTTAAATGAATCACTGCACTTGTTTAGGTTGTTAAGTGAATCTGACTTCCCCATTGACTCTTTATCAGAAGGTCATAAGAGGTGTTCACATGACCCCGGGACAGTGCAATGGTCATAAATACTTATTACATAATTTCTTTCTGACATAGCATTGGATTGGAAACAATAAAAGGGGAATTGGTAAGGCAACACTCAACTTCTCAAAGGCCTGAAGTAGGCTAATTCATGTTTTTTATTTTTATTTTTTTCAAACTGATGGGGAGTAATGAAATGTAAAACACCAGATGGATTCCAAAGACAGTATGGTAATAGATTTGAATACTCTCAGAGATCACTATAAGGCAGGAATAGTGAAAGACTACAGTGTTTGGAAGGCAGCGGCTGCAGTGGATAGCTTAATGGTACATATTGGTTGAGGCACATTTTTGGATTGATTGCTGGATTTGAAGGGGCTGCTTCTTAGCTTTTCCAAACCGTATTAAACCTGTTCTAGATTTCACACCAATGCTCATGTATGTTTCCTGCCTTAAAAATAACAAAAACTATGCCCAGTTATTTTCAATAACTGAGGTTGTCCATCCCTGTTGTAGGCTGCATTAAACATGGTCTTGTGGCAAATACCGTTAACATCTGATTCTTGTCTGTGAAAACGGGTTTGTACTTGGCCAGTGTTCTTTTGAAACTTGGAATCGTGTCATAGAGAACCTTGAATGTATTCTGTCAGTCCAAGAGATTGATTTGTTAGTGCAGGGTTTGTTCATTTGTGAGTGCGGTGGTGTATATCTGCTGCAGGTGATTGATAGGAAAACTAGGGATTTAGAGACTGCATTTTGGGCCATGGACAGTGGAGCCTCTTTTAAGTTTAGAAAATACGATCCTTGCCTTCGGTTGCAAAACTATATTCTTGCTGCTGTGTTCTTCTGCGTATGCTTGTGTATGCAACAGATGCTTTTTCATACTGTGCAACTATATGCCCAGGTGTTTGTTTTTCTTTTGAAAAGTTATACAAGCTGCTTCCTCCCTTCCTTTCCTTGTGATATTTCTTCTTTTCACTGGGATGTGCAGAAGCTTGCCTACAGGCATGTCTAAATTAATAGTATTAGGGGGAAAAATCTCCCCAGACACGTTGAATATAATTTCCCCCCACAAAAGCAGCTTTGAATATGGTTTCTGTTCACAGTCATTCCTTAGAATGACTTGTATTCATTTAGAATACAAACAGTCCATGATTTAAAAGAGAGCCAAGCTGCATTCCCTGCTTTTCTTTTGCCTGAAATTAAAACAAAAAAAAAATCTGAAAAGATTTTGTTTGAGGAATATAATTATTATTTTCTTGGCAATTATAATAGTCATCCTTACTGAACAGATGTCATTTTCTTCTCAGCTTTTTTCTGATAACAATGGCATTATTGAAGTTTTCTTAATTTTGTGAATTGTGTGTATGAATCTGCCCGGGGTATCCATGAACAAATGACAACTTTGGGTATTTTACCATTAACCATTTAACATTAAAAGATTTAATTTGTAGGCCTTTTCTTGGCCAAGGCCAAGAAAAACAAAGCATATGAAGGAAAACTTTCCCATAGAAGGGGCTAAAAAAACCCCAAAATATTTGCTCAGATACATTTGACAGTTTATAAAACCTATTATTTCAAAATGACTTGTGTAGATCTTCAAGGAAGTATGATTTGATAACAAAAATTACAAGGTTCTATATAACTGCTGGCTGTGCCTCCAAATAATGTTGGAAACAAGCAGAATTTTATCCAGGTTAGGTCTATGCTTCTAAGAAGTATATTTTTCCTGCCTTTAATGTGCATCGGAGCCTGGGAAAATGTTCCCCTTCAGTTGTTGGTGAACAGTAATTACTGTTGGTGAACAGTAATTCTAAGGCCTTTCACTGATGGTCATCTTTGCTAAGGGTTTGGAAGTTGTAGTTGGGTTGCATTTTGTGGGCCACTGCTCCTTCAGCCTAAATTAATGTTTCTTTTGCAACTTTAAAATGAAAGAGCTCATGGACTGTAATTTTACTTCTCAGTTTAAAAAATGAAAATAGCTGATGTGGTTGCTGATTCTGATATCCATTCTCTCTCTTTCTCTTTCTTCATTTATTTGTACAGTTGTATAAGTTTCAGCACAAATGACCTGACAAATTCTTGAAGCTAGGTGTGAAAACTTTGCAAAACTTAAATGACCTGAAAAGTCTTGTTGGCTAATAGGAAGGCTACCTGATAATCGTATGCCTGCCCTGCCATTGTTATTAAAACAATAATAAATCGAATTTTGCATAAGGCCAAATAAAACCTATAAAGTAAAAATGTATGTATAAACTTTAAATTTATTCTGTACCACAAGGACACAAACTAAACGTTTTGAGGTACTTGCCCTACAGCAGTACAGAAGAAAGAATATTGTAATCTGCCTTTATAAAGGCTTATAACTCTCCCATCAAATATAATCGGGAGAAAATAGATAGCTAGTGTAGATTGGACTGCAGCTCTAAATTCAGGAACCATTGTGTGATCTTTGACCTGATCCCTATTTAATGCACAGTTGGGAATAGTCACAAGATGTTAGTTTCTAGACCAGGTCTTTTTCCAGCTGGATTGGAGATTACTGTTCAAATGAGATGGGACAGTATATATAGAATCTAGTTAAGTTTCTGCTATCTAAATTCTGTTTTCTATCCTGGATTCTAAGGCCAATGTTAGCAATACACCTGGCAGTGGCAAATACAGTTCTGGAAAACCTAGATTGTAGTCAGTCAGTCGTTTTATTTTAAAGGTCAATGGCCAGTAAAACCAAACAAAAGAACAAAACAGCAAATAACAAAACAGTAAAATTACCAATTTGATCTATTTAGATTCTAATTATACTAAAAGTTATGGAAAAGTCATAATTAACATTTCTTGAAAAAAATGTAGTGATTAATATATGCAGAAGAATAATGCATAAAGAGTGATTATGGTTTAAAAACTAAAAGTTAAGAGTCCAATTATAGTGACTATTTATATTGTTAAAACAATTCTGGCAGCTAATTAAATTAAGACAGAAATAAGATTCAATTGACAGTAAGAACATAAAACATTAATAAACAGTAGAAACCAAATAGCTCCATTTGAAATGTTTCCAAACAGAATACCTAGGAGATGCTTGAAAACAAATGATGGCGAATTGTACAAACTATGGAACAGTGTTTAGCTGTAATCATTGAAGTAGAATCAGATTAGCATGATAGTAACCAACAACTTGAGGCCCGAATATTTGGTGATGAACAAAGATAGTAATTCGTGGTTTCTATGGAGATTCTCAGCCATCTAGGTCATGGTTGTCCCAAAGATGCTTTTTCAAGAGGCAACTGGACTTTTGCTGTTTTTTCTTGAAGATGTTTCTCTTCTTATCCAAGAAGCTTCTTGGATGAGAAGTTTCGGGATCTCATTTTTCCCCCCAGTACCTATTGCGAGAGCATTGAATCCAGCCAAGGACAAATTCTTTCTGAATTTGGGGGTCATTATGATATCTGGCTGGGGGAAGTAACTGTGATATCTGGCTGGGGGAAGTAAAAAAGCAGAGTGTCTCAAAAAGTTGTTTCTAGGTAAGACTGATTATAGCTTTGAGTCGATGGCATGTTGTTTAAGATCAGCTAGCACAGATTCATAGCTCAGCAGGGTGTGATGACTGCCCCTGAGAAACTATTAGATTTTAAGTTTTCATATATTTCCCTACACCAGAGAGACTGGAAATTGTTGGTCATAATTAAAGGGCCAAATCAGCTGGAGAAAGAAGAAGCTTAGGCCAATATGAAAGGATGTGAATCCAAGTGGAAGTTTCTATTTTGGGTAAGCCAGCTTCATGGCAGTGTACAACATTTGGAATGTAGCAGGATACTGGGAAGATAGATCTCAAATACTTAGACTGAACTCTTTCAAGGGGAAGAAATGACCTGTAAGGCCCCAGTTGGTCTCCAAAGGGAAGTTTCTAGTTGAGAAGACTAAGCACTATGGGTAGATTCTGAACGCCATTGGAGAAGTAGATAGAAAGATTGTAAAGCTATAGTTGTTTCCAGCAGTTTTGACCATTCGCAGCATCTTTGGCATTGCTAAATAATCTTAAGATCTTTCTTAAGTGTTTGATGCCAAGTTTTCTGAGGCCGGCCTTGTTTTGTCTTTCCTCCAAGAGATATTAGTGCATAGTGCAATTTTTAGCATACCATAGTGCAATTTTTACCATACCACACCACAATTTTTGGATGCCGGTCTTCAGGCATACATAAGGTATGGCCAACAATATGCATTTGATGTTCATTCACAGTTCTTGATAGGTGTTCTAAATTTGATCTTTCTAGTGTCTTTAATTAGTGATGTGGTCACGATATGAGACCCAACCACAAACTGTTTAAATACAACGGCAAAGTGTTTATTTGAATGTGTTCATGAGGACAAATCTTCATACAGTAATGCACCTGTGGGATGTTGTCTTTTAGTTGTCTTGGGTTTTTTAATAACAAATTATCAGTTGTTCATCTTGACACTGTTGAATCAGACTACTAATGGTTCTTTAGAGCCTGCCATGTCAGAGGTAGAATAATGACATTATCTCCCAATAGAATAAGTGGGAAATACTTGTTTGCCCATTTAGAGCCATGGATGTACATGGTTTTTAATTGGTGGATTAAATAATTAATAGATGTGGAACAGGGTTGAGGCAACTATGTAGTTCAGAGGGACGTGTGTAAAGGAAAGGAGATCTACTTGATGGTATTTCCCCTGAGGGAATGATCTGTCATGCAGTTTAGCTGCTATAGGAGCAAGAGTTTGTTGATCATTGAGTTACTCAACTTGGGCCATAATAAACTGTGTGATACTGGATGAATAGCTGCCTTGAAATCAATAAAATCAGTGATCAGTAGTGAATCAGCCTGGTCTAAAACAGCTTGTGCTTCCTCTGGAATGAATCTTTGTATCAAAAAAGAAACACTTAAAATGATCACAACTTAAATCACTGTATTGATCACTGCTTATGGGTTGTTGTTTTTTTTTTGGGGGGGGGGACTATTTTTAATTTTGAACCAATTCCAGCAATAATGGTGAAGAAGAAAACAATAAATTTCATTTAATTCATTATTGAAAAGGAGAAGAAAAATATTAGGGGGACAATTAAAAAGGGAAGTAATTGTATTAATGTTTTTTTAAAAAAAATTAGTCTAAAGGTTAATGTTTTTTTTAAAAAAACATTAATTTTTACAGTATCAGAGTAATAACATATACTCTAAATTACTGCAGTATAATCTTTAAATCACCAGTTAAATCTAGACCTTATGAATACAGACCATTATCCAAGCTGTAGTGATCGCACCATTCCAAGAATATGAGATCACCATTTTTTAAAAGTTCCAGATGCAGTATATCCAGAGCTCCTTATAACTAGGCAAATTCCATATTTTTAGAATGTAATTAACAACATATTAATTACATTGAGCCTTAATTTGGTGGGAGATTGACAATAGGCTACATTTGGGGAAAGAAGGGTTGATATCTCCAACCAACTGTGGCTCTTAGCTCATATTGTATATGTCTTCCTCTGCTTCACAGTGACATCCTTGCAAGGGCTGCTTAACTTAGGGCTAGGGGTGGAATTTCCAGGACCGCTAGTGTTAGGAGACTTCAACTTATTTTCCCTTGGGGCTGGGGTTGGAGCTGCCCAGAAGTTCATGGTTGCTATAACAACCATGGTCCTATCCACAGAAGGCCATGTTGATCTGTTTTTTGTCTCAGAGCAGACAAAATGTATTGTAATTGAAAATGGGAGAGGTGCTTCTTCTCAGGAACAGATCGATCATAGTTTTCTTTGGAGTGACACTGGATACTTTAGTTCACAGAACCAAGTCATAGAAAGATTGGCTGGCTCTTTAATTGAGATATGTAGGGGAAAAAAATACACAGCTCACCCTCCAGCACAAATTAAGATACTTTTAAGATACTTTTAATGAAACTATAAGTAAAGTTTGTTAGATTGCATTTCTTCCAAGAGCTTCAAGTAACGTATGTAGTTCTTCTTCCAATTCTTCTTGTCCAAAAGATAGAGATTGATTGGCCCCAGGTCCTCTAATGAACTTCCATAGCTCAGGTGAATTTGAAATTGGACCTTTCTTGGTCTTAGTCCAATGATTTTATGGCCTGTAATGTAACCTTCCCCAGTTGTGGTCCTCCAGGTTTGCTGAACTGGGACCTATAGATCTAGGAGATTAGGGAAAGGTGCCTTGGGGCCTGTTCCATTTAACAGAGATCTTGTATTCCAGGATTCGGTACCCAAGGAACACAAAGACTCCTTTATATATTAAGAAATTTGGCAGATCCAACATGACAGTAGTTCTACGTTGACAAACTATAATGTGACAAAAAGCTAATAGTTGTGAGTAATGCTTTTAAATGGGTTTGTATTTTATTAATCACAACAGCGTGCATATGCAGCTTAAAAAACAAGGATCAGATATATATCTATTTACATAACAAATGTTTAGGGAGGAAACCCTCTAACAACCTGCTAAAATTGTTCAAAAGGTTGGTGGCAAGACTTTTCCTTCTGTTCATTTTTTTCCTAGCCACACCCTTAATTTTAAAAAATGTAAAAGAATTGAAAACGAGAAAGACTTATTTTATTACATGATCATCTTCCCCAGGGTATTTATGTTTTTGTTTGGTTGAGAAGTGGTTTCAGTGCATACTTTGTAATAGTTGTCATCGTCACCCTCATCCTCCAAGATCTGTAGTCCACAGTTTGGGAACCAGGGAGCTAGCGTGGTTTTAAGGTGCCAGTCTAAAAACCAGGAGGCTGTGCATTGTAGTTCCATCTTAAGCATGAAAGCCTGCTGGGTGACCTTGGACCAGTCAATCTCCCTCAGTCCAACCCACCTCACATGGTTTTTGTCATGGTGGAAATAGGAGATAGAAGGAGGATTAGGTATGTTTGTCACCTTGAGTTACTTATAAAACAAGGGTGGAATTAAACAAATACCGTGTTTCCCCAAAAATAAGTCCATGTCTTATATTTTTTTGAACCCTGAAATAAGCGCTTGGCTTTATTGCCATGCACTCAAAAGCCCTATTGGGCTTATTATCAGGGGATGTCTTATTTTGGGAGAAACAGGGTAAATAAAGCCACTGCTGTCCTATTCCTATGTCTTGCTATGTTATATTTTCCACTTTTGAGTTCTCCTGCATAAGAATGTATGCTCCTTGCTTAAAGAAGGCTTTTGACATAGGAAGCTGGAGTGCCTTAAGCTTTTTTTTTTTTTTTTTTTGCTTTATCAAGACTTTAACTTCTTTATTCTATTATTACCTTTTTAGTGTTCCAGAAGAAAGTCCTGGAAAAACTATTCCCTGCTCCTGTACTTCCCGATGTAATTTCTTCAAGTATAGAAAGCACTGCTGTTTTGAAAGGTGCAGTTGCAACTCAGGAAGAGCCAAAAAATGTGGCAGCTTTGGAAAAAGATTCTAGGGTCCAAGGTAATATTTGTATGTGTGCATTGGCATGTGGGTGTACAAGTACGTGTTAATTAAACAAGAATTACCTGTAATACCCAACCGGTTCCATTTTGCTTTGCTATGATATCCAAACCTAGTCAATCAACGACAGCAAGTTTAATTTGATGCAACAGTATTTGGATCTGTGAAAAGTATAGGTCACTCCAATCTGTTTTGACTCTGAGGATGCTGGCAGCTTCTCTGCTGGGCTGCTGGCTATCAGCCTCAGATGTTCTGCCAGCCAAACCATGGTACATCTGCCCAATCTCCCACAACTTTGGCACTCTTTTACACACATGTCCAGTAGTCTGGATCAAGCACTAAAACTAAGGGGAAGGGACAGGAAGACATACCAGTATTTGCTGATAAGAGATAACTAGGATTAAATACTCCTGGCAATAAGTAGCCAAGGACGGAGTTGGACATATCTGTGATAGCCTTAGCTTGCATCTCACAGCTGGGCCAGCATTTTCCTCTAAACTTCCTCCAGATTGAACTGCAGACTGATCACTTGGCACAGTTTATGCTGGCAGAAACAGGAAAGCCACTTTAAAAGTGGAGCAGATTGAGGCACCATCCTGGTGGGCCAGAGTCATACTAAGAACATCATGCATTCATGTCCTTAACAAATAGTTGGTGGGCCATCTATGCCACAGCAAGCAGGGTGTCTGAATAAAGCCTGTATCTTTATAATCTAAAATGGATTTTGGATGAACTCAAAATGATATACAGTTGCAAGAAAAAGTATGTGAACCCCTTGGAATTATGTGGAGTTTTGCATGAATTGGTCATAAAATGTGCTCTGAACTTCATCTAAGTCACAACAATAGAAAAACACAGTCTGCTTAAAATAATACTACACAAACATTAGCTGTTGCCATGGTTTAATTGAACATAACATGTAAACATTCACATAACCTCAACCAAACGTTTCCTGTAGTTGCAGATCAGACCTGCACAACGATCTGGAGTAATTTTGGACCACTCCTCTTCACAAATCTGTTTCAGTGTAGCAATATTCTTGGGATGTCTTGTGTGAATCACTCTCTTAAGGTCATGCCACAGCATTTCAATCGGGTTGAGGTCAGGACTCCAGAAGGCGTATTCTGTGCTGTTGAAGCCATTTTTTTGTTGAATTACTTGTATGCTTTGGGTCATTGTCCTGTTGCATCACCCATCCTCTGTGGAGCTTCAGTTGGCGGACAGATGGTTGTACGTTTTCCTGCAAAATGTCTTGATAAACTTTGGAATTTATTTTCCCATCAATGACAACAATCCATCCAGGCCCTGAGGCAGCAAAGCAGCCTCAAACCATGATGCTCCCTCCACCATGTTTTACAGTGGGGATGAGGTTTTGATGTTGGTTGCTGTACCTTTTTTCTCCACACATAGTGTTGTGTGTGCTTCCCAAACAACTCAATTTTGGTTTCATCTGTCCACAGTATATTTTGCCAGTAGTGCTGTAGAACATCCAGGTGCTCTTTTGCAAACTTCAAACGTGCTGCAATATTTGTTTGGGACAGCAATGGCTTCCTCCGTGGTGTCCTCCCATGTACTCCATTCTTGTTTAATGTTTTCCTTATTGTAGATGTGTCAACAAAAATGTTAGCATGTGCCAGAGATTTCTGTAGGTCTTTAGCTGACACTCTAGGATTCTTCTTTACCTCATGAAGCATTCTGCGCTGTGCTCTTGCAGTCATTTTTACAGGACGACCAGGCCTAGGGAGAGTAGCAACAGTGCTAAACTTTCTCCATTTGTAGACAGTCTGTCTTACCGTGGACACATGAACATCAAGGCTTTTGGAGATACTTTTGTAACCCTTTCCAACTTCATGCAAGTCAACAATTCTTGATCGTAGGTCTTCTGAGAGCTATTTTCTGCGAGGCATGGTTCACATCAGACTGTGCTTCTTGAAATCAGTAAACCCAAAACAGGTGTGTGTTTTTAAAGGGCAGGACAGCTGTCAGCAACACATCCAATATCATCACGCTGATTGGAGTCAAGGTTGGCTCACTCCTGGCTCCAATTAGCTCTTGGAGAAGTCATTAGGCTAGGGGCTCACATACTTTTTCCTCCCTGCACTGTGAGTATTTACATGTTATGTTCAATTAAACCAACATCTAATGTTTGTGTAGTATTATTTTAAGCAGACTGTTTTTCTATTGTTGTGACTTAGATGAAGTTCAGAGCACATTTTATGACCAATTCATGCAAAACTCCATGTAATCCCAAGGGGTTCACATACTTGCAACTGTATTTGGGGTTTAATTGCTTCTTTGCTGCAGAGCTACACACAAGACCATTTTTACTTAAGCTCTTGGCTTCAACTGCATCAGTGTGAGGACTGTGGTTGATTATTTTTGCCTTTTAGGTTGGATTTGAGTATTGAATTGCTGAATTACAAGTTACAGTTCTAAAACAGTAATAGTACTTCACCAAGCGAACAACAGCTATCAACAACTAGCATTTTTTAAACATAAAATATTAGCAAGGCAAAAATTAACTTCAGAAACTAAAAACATATAAGTATTCAGTTAGCAGGTGCAAAACAAAAGTCACCTTTGATAATTTGCCACTAAAAAAGCAACACACCTGTGAATTGTAAACTATCATCTTTGAAATACTGACAGGTGGACGCTCGGGAATTACTCTTTAGTATTTGGCTGAAAAGAAGAGTGGATGCAGATTGGTTAAACTTATTTCACATTCAAAACAGCCATGCATTGAATTATGATTTTTCCCGGTACATACTCCCTTAAAAAATCCCTTCACTTGTTAAAATAATGCATCCTTTGGCCCTGAAGTATCATCTGGTGTTTTCAAATTGGACACAGTGCTTGATATTATAACCTGAGAGCCATGGTGGTGCAGTGGTTAGAATGCAGTATTGCAAGCTAATTTTGCTGACTGCCAATTGCCAGCAGTTTGCCAGTTCGATTCTCACTGGCTCAAGGTTGACTCAGCCTTCCATCTTTCCAAGGTTGGTAAAATGAGGATCCAGATTGTTGGGGGCAATAGGCTGATTCTGTAAACCATATAGAGAGGGCTGTAAAGCACTGAAGCGGTATATAGGTCTAAGTGCTATTGCATTCTAATCAAGTTGACTCAAATTTATATGAATGGTGTCCACATCTTATGTAAGTAGTCCTTGTTTATTGACTGTTTGCAGTTATTGTACCAGGCACCATTCATAGTTATGAAAAAGTAATTTTATGACTACATTTATAACTTTCACAGGTCTGTAAAACAAAGAAAAGCTGAAGTATAAATATAAGCATAGTGATGGTTTCACATAGCAACCTCTTTGCTTAATGACCAATTTGTAATCCCAGTTATAGTTGCTAAATGAAGACTACCTATATACTCCAGGAAGCATTTTCAAAAGAGAAAATAGCACAATTCTTGACATGGACCCAAAAAATAAATAACAGGAATGTTATTTTATGCTACATGGCCCTCCTAAGTAATAAAAATGCTTTTCTAAAAAAATATATTCATAGTTGAACTATTTTGCATGCATGCATGCCTGCATGTATATCATTTGATATTAGGGGCGCATGTTTCTGGTTTTAAAATTCACTGTGGTCCCACAAAATATGCATTTAGTTTAAGGAGTTGCAGATAGGTGTTTCTCTGTGTGTTCCAAAATATGTTTTTGCCTTAGAAGATGAAGTGTTTCATTGCCCTGCTTGATTTATCAGTCTGATACAGCTTTCTTCAACTTCAAAATGAGTTCAGCTACTCTGCCTTTGGAATCTGAGGATTTCTAACTCCAAATAGAATTAATTTCATTGGGAAAGACTGATCAAAATTAAGTAAAATTAAGTCCATTGATTTAAAGAGGCTACTGTATGTTTTATTCATTGGTTATTATTTTATCTCCAAGTTGATCCATCTTGATCAAGTTCTTTAATTCTTTTTAACCATAAAAGCTTGAGTTTTGCTTAATCCTGATGACTTTATGGACATATCTGCGAGGTTTTTTTGACAGTATCAAAGAAGTAGGATCTTCCTTAAGGTTATATAAAATGAAGTCTTTCCTTGATTCCTAAAGCTGCAAGGCTTATAGCAAACAGTTTATTGAAAAGGACCTAGCAGAATTTAAATGGCTTGGAGCGCAAAAAATGAATAACCTGTAGCCCTACAATTACATAATCATTACTTCAGGAATGGGTTTGAGAACACTGTTGGGAGCCAGTAATCATGCATATTCATCATAGAAAAGGAGCATATTTGCTATTAAATGTGAAATGTGCCCCCCATGAATAGATAGAAGAATCATAATATATTACTAGATAATAATTCAGAATTATTAAGAAAGAGTAATATCTTCTTTTTACATTATTTATATTGATAATATTTCTCTTGATTGGCAAATATATTGCTAGAATCAATAATCCAGGGTTGCAATAAACCCTTGTTTGTTTTTAATGTGGTATTTTAAATGTAATGTGAGTTCTTTCTAAATTCCTTTGCTGCACTTGTGTTGATTTACAAGAACAGATGTATTTCTTTGCCAGTTCCGGAATGCTAGCAGCTCAAAGCATACTTTGCACACGCTGCCTTAACAAAATGTTGCTTGTCTTATATTAAAAATGTCTGTGATTTGGAGGACTGAGGACTGGAGATAGACTGGCAAGCAAAGCAAATATTGTCTATACATATTCATGAGAGACTCTTTGGCACTGCAATATTGGAATAAACAACTTCTGCAGACTGATTAAACAATTCATTTTAGCAGTTAATTACTATTGCAAGAAGGAGCAACAGACTGTAATTATTACTTTGCACAGTAGAATATGACATTTTAAATGCCTTTCCATCAAGAATTTGTCTTCTGTTGGGTGATTATGTTAACATGACATAACTATCAATATGGCTGCTGATTATTCATAATCTTCTAAAGCCATAATTTTATGGTTTGGATCAATGAACTGCTGCTTTTAACTCTCAGTTTCTGTTGCATAGATCTTCCCAAGCATTGTCAGATAATAATCTAGGCAAAATTCGTTGAATCAGAAAGGGATGATGGAGTTAAGTTACTTGATTCTCTTTTATATGTGTGTGTGTGTGTGCAGTTTATAGCCCAAGTCTTTTGTTTTAACAAACTATGCATTTCTGTTGTCTCGCTAATTCTCCTCTTTATAAGTAACATTTTGGTTACTTTATTTTTTTATTTATTTATCAAATTTGCTTCCCATCTCACGGTTCAGACGACTCTTATTACAGCTCTAACAAGGATCAACCTATAGCATCAACATATGAAGACAAAAATCTAGTTGCTGGCAACAAATGGCAAATGGGAAGATGAGTGAGGGGTCCTTGGTGCACTCCGAACTTGGTTGTTTTCTTGCAGACATTTCATTACCAAACTAGGTAACATGCTAATAGGGAGTGGGGTTTGCTCTCAGTTTATATTCTAGTCTAGTGGCTTGCCCTCATAGCTTCTTTTGCAACTCCTTGATTGCGGTATTGTTTACTTCGTGATCGTTGGTCTGATATTAATCTTGATGTTTATCTATGCTCATCTAAGTTTTAATTGCTGGTAGTGAGGTGTTTTGGTCATTTTGTTCTCTTTTTGGCTTGTTGATTCCCTCTTTTACACAGCATGTACATGTTGTTTATATCTATCTGTCTATTGATGGCCAATTTGTGTCTCATAAAGGAGGATGTGTCTCATAGTTCACAGATACCACAAGTTGATATTATACATCAAGAATATGGTTGTCACATCATTTCCTTAATGGATCAGGGTCAGTAACCCCATAGCTTTGGACTTCTGTTATACGAGACATTATAGCAAGCAGTGGTGACCAAAAAAAAAAAGCTAATGAAAAAGTGTAAAATAGAAAGACTAGAAAAACATAGTATCTATATAGTCACTCAAAAGTGGATAAAAATTATAGCTCTGATACAAATCCTCTTAGCAACATACCTGTTTTTAGCCAAAAGGCCTAGAAGCTTGGTGTTCTGGTGCCTGGTTAACTGCTCTCCTATGAGTAGAGGCACATGTCCTGTCTGTCAAATATCTGCAGATATTTGGAGAATTAATTTCAAATAACTTTCTACTTAGAACTACTAAATAACCCCCTGGAAATCCCCATTGTTAAGTACCTCCCAAGTAGTCATAACGAAGGATCTTACTACACGACTGAAATCTGGAAAACCTCTTGGAAATTATGTCATTCACAACACATGTTTTCTCTCTGAGTGGAATGCGACCATTGTCACCCCATTCTGCAAGGATAATGGAAATAGACCTGACCTTGCTAATTAAAGACCTATTAGCTTGCTTAATAAGCAAGCTGTATGCAAAATATATTTATTTAAAAATATTGGGTTGGATCCAAAGTGAAATTGTCCTTGCTGAGGAGCAAACAAGATTTAGAAGGGACCACTCATCCTTAGGTCATGGGTTTCATCCTGCAGTATTTAGCCGAAAAATATACTTTACTATATCGAAAGGGACTCTTTTGGTAGCTACTGTATTTTGAATTTAAAATCAGCTCTTGATTTGATTCCAAAGGAGAGGCTATGGGGAAAATTTCAGGGATCCTCAATAGATAAAGTGTGGCTTCTTTTTATTCATATTTTTTATTCTAATGTCTTATTGAGAGTTTGATGTTTCTCCCCGGGATATCTTTCTGGAGCTGTTATCACGCAAAGAGCAGTTAAGCAAGGGTGGCTTCTAGCCCCTTACTTATATCACTTCAATAAATCAGGCTGTCACTCTGATTAATAGTAATTTTGTCTGCCCCCCAGATGGGAATGAGAAAGCATTGACTTTCTTTTGCCTAAAAGAGCTATTACGGTTGTAAGTAAAGGACTATCTGTATTATTTGTATTACATAGAAACCTGGGCGCCGAAGATTTGCTTGACTGGAGAAAGATTTCTTTTTTTATTTGTATCCTGCCTTTATTATTTGACAAATAACTCGAGGTGGCGAATATATCTATACATCATCTTCTTCCTCCTCCTCCTCCTTCTTCCCCACAGCAATAACCCTGTGAGGTGGGGTGTCCTGAGAGAGAATGACTAATTCGAGCTCAGTCTTTCATGGCTAAGGTGGGATTTGAACTCGTTGATGTCATGAGGAACATGACAATTATATTCAGGAGCGTCTCTCAGAGGAGGGGGAGGGGGAAAGCATCACACTTAGGTCTGCATCAGATGGGAGATAGGCATCTCTTAGTGGCTTCTCTCTAATGTGGCACAGCGAGGTGAGAAGAACTTGGTGCCGGGCAGAGAAAATGGGCTTCTCATCATACCTACCTCCATACTGAGGTAGGACAAGGAGACTGTGGACAGGACAAGTGAGTTATGCTGGGAACCATGGATCAGAATCTTCTTCTGTAGGGCTGACTTGCCTGCTTGGCTGTGGTGAGTCCTGATTACATCTCTACAAGGGTTGGAGCCATCACATTACCCTGGCCTCCAAAAAGTTCAGAATTTCTTATTACGTAAAAGCGAATAGACTGTCTATACAACATTCTCCAACAAAATAGGTACCCACACACAAGTTGATCAAAAAGTGCCTGGCAACTCAGCCCACTATAATACAACCAAAACAGGCTACAGAAAGGATAACCTGATCTTACATTAAAAAACCATATCTGAAACAATCAACACGCTACTTACTATAACCACACAGCATCACCATAGTGCAGAAACCAACTAAAGAACTCCAACACATCATAAGTACAGGTAGTCCTTGACTTAATGACCCAAAGATGATTTTCAAAAGGCAACTGGACTTTCTCACTTTTTTCCTTAAAAACGTTTTGCATCTCATTCAAGAAATTTCTTCAGAACTGAAATGTTTTCAAGGAATAAAGTAAAAAAGAAAAGTCCAGCTATCTTTTGAAAAGCACCTTTGGGGCAACTATGACCTGGATGATTCAGAATCTCCACGGACACTCAACTTAATGACTTCCTTTAACAACTGTTTGTGGCGATTCTGAATCATCCAGGTCAGGATTGTCCCAAAGATACTTTTTCAAAAGGCAAGTGGACTGTCTTATTTTTTTTTTCCTTGAAAACATTCTGAAGAAGCTTCTTAGAAGCAAAATGTTTTCAAGGAAAAAAAAAAAAAAAACAAGAAAGTCCAGTTGCCTTTTGAAAAAACACCTTTGGGATTTGCTTAACAACAGTTCAAAAATAATGACAGCTTCAGAAAAGGTGCTTTATGGCCAGTAAAGCACTTCTGACCATTGCCAAAAGTTGCACACGAACCTACAAAAAGTCCTTGACCTATGACCATAATGGAGCATGACCATTATGGTCACAAGTCATGACAGTTGTAAGTGAGGTGGTCATGTGATCACTTTGCTTAATTCCCACTCCTGCTTTCCATGATGCAGTTGATAAAGAGCATGAGGAATGTAAAGGAGAACATGGGGTGTTTCAGGGCTGTGTGAAGCTTATTCCAGACTGAGCCCTGCCTGTTCTAGGCCTCATCCCACCTCGAGAAGCCCCATGGTCTGCCTCCTGCCTCTCAGATTCCTACTGGTCTTGACATGCTTTTGCCCCACTGAATCCCTGGAGAACTCCCCACACACACATTGGGTTCCTGCAAGCTCAGGGCCTATTTTCCATCATGCAAGGACCCATATCTCATATCCCATCACTCATCACCCATAGTGCCAGGATTGTGGTTGTTGAGCAAAGCAATCATATGAGGTCTCAATCAGTGATCATTTTGTTCAACAACTGAGATCCTGGTCTCAATTGTGGTCATAAGTTAAGGTCTACCTGTACTGAATCACCCATAACATGCATCCAACATGAGGAACAGCCACTATGAGGGATCCTTAGGACTCACTGAGCTTGGTTGTTTTCTTGCAGAGATACCTATAGACATAAACAGTATCTGTATACTATGCAAGAGAGACACCCTCCCTACCAGCAATCAGCACCCAGAGAAGCATAGATTAACTCCCAGATAAGCATCAGACCAACAATCAAGTAAACAATACCCCAGTCAAGAAACTGTCAAACAAGCCAACTGTAAGCAGCCCAACCAAAGAACTTCTTAGACACCCCCTCCCCCCACACACAGACAGGGCAAGCCACTAGAATATAAACTGAGAACATCTCCCACTCCTTACTAGCACTGATGATGTTACATAGTTTGGGTAATGAAACATCTGCAAGAAAAGAATCAAGCTCAGAGAACACCAAGGACCCCTCATTTCAACCCTGAGAACTACAAAGATTTCTCTTTATAAGCAGAGCTTATTCATGAACACCAAGTAGCAGTCAGAAGACACAATGAAAATATATGAATTTAATATAGTTTCATGGGGGAACTGTGAGCATCCTAGACCAGTGACGTCTAACCTTTTCCAGACCAAGTGCCCAAAGCGCGCGCCTGAACCCCCAAAATGTAATGTGCGTGTGACCCCTGTGATGCATATGCAGCTCCCTGCATGCGCCTTGCCCCCCTGTGCATGCATGGCAGAGAGCCAAAGACCAGCTGGCCAGCAGGAGGCGCATGCACATGCGCAGCAGAGCCAAACTGGGGCGACAGCTCACGTGCCATCAGAGAGGGTGCTGCGTGCCACCTCTGGCATGCGTGCCATAGGTTCACCGTCACGGTCCTAGTCTTATGGTTTTCAGCCGCGGACCACTAAGGGGCCACAATGTCATCATCACAGGGGGTCCGCGAAGTCTTGAAGAAATGTCATGATTTAAGTCTTAAGTCTTGGGAGTCCGTGGCTATAGTTCATGGCCACAAAAGGTATTTTTAGAGGGGGATCTGTGGTGAAGAAAAGGTTGAGAACCACTGTCTTATGTGACGTTAAAACCTAGCACTGATGTTATCTAACTGGATAATGAAACTTCTGCAACTAATCAGCCAAGCTCAGAGAGCAACAATTTTGCATCTTGGCTTCCTTAGCACCGGCACCCTTTCAAGAGCTACGCACAGTCCTCATTATACATGGTGTTAAGGAGAAGGCTTTTTTCTGCAAGGTTTCACAGCAAGGCAGCAGAAGATGGCAGAGTCCAAGGCAAAAGCAGGGGTGCAGCAAATCATTGCAGTTAAGAATTTAGCTGAGCAAAGGAGAATTCCAGGTCAAGTGGTCCAAAGTCAAGCTGAAGATTTATGATGCCAAACCAAGGGAGGGATGTAATCTTAGTGAATGAGAGCCATGGTTGTCAATAACTGGATTCCAAGCAAAAGTCATGGTCTAATGAAGCCAGATGCTTAAGTTGGTCCTAGCAACAGAAGCTTGTTTCACTTTCCTTGTCCGGGTTTTTCAGTTAATCTTGAAGCCATTTTTACAGAATTTAGTAGAAGATGAGAGGCTTTCTAAGGATCCTTGAAGTCACTGTTAATGCAGCAGGTGGTGGAGGCAGTGGAAAAGCCAATTCTTGAGCTAAATTTTTCATCTGCTGGAGCATCTGATACATATTAGCTGCTAAATTCCACACCTCCGGTTTCCAAACTGTCTTGGTGCCTGCAGATGGTGTCCATCCAATTCAGTCTGCCATCACTCCAGCTTGTGGATCCGATGCCATGCTGTGGTTTTATTGTAATCTGTGAAATTTTGGGGGAGTTGATGAGATTAATGTCAGGTGCAAGAAATCAGGAGCCAGCATAGTGTTCAAAAGTACTGTGAGTTTATTTCATGCTGCCTATCCACAAAAATCTGTCAAGGCAAATTGGTGCTAGGTAAGAGCAACAGAATTCATAGGGGCCTGGAGTGGCCTTAGGTCACTTGTGGGAGCATAGCAATTGTGAACTGATAACACTTTGACCCCTCCCCTGGGCTCAGCCTGGTCACCTCCTACACTTGCTCTTAGATTTGTATATGTAAGATTAAGTGTAATGAGCCATAGTTCATTAATTTCTTTCTCTTGTTTTTGGTACTGGAGGGGGATATTAAGTTTCACTATTTGGCCAATTACCGAAGAATGTTATAGGTAAGATTCAGCTACAATAATAAGTTACATTGTCCTAAAACATCCATTGCAATTTTTTTCCTAAATATTCATAAGGTGAAATTTATATGTGGTCCATGAACAAAAGTTTTCTTTTACCTCTTCTATGACACCCTTCATGGCGGTTTTCATTCTTCTCTTGAAACTGCCTTCCATCACCAAATAATGACAATTGGCAGCTAGAAGATAAAAGTAATCGGTGAGAATGTGGAATAGCATTAACACTTTTTTTTTTTTTTTTGGAGAAAATCAGAATACAGGTTTTGAAAGACCGTGTCCAGAACAGCATATAATATTCTAAATGTATTTGCCATCTAGTTTCTCTAATCTGAATATTTAGGATAACCGTTGAACAACCAGGGTAATTGATAATTCAAAGCAGCATAAACAGATTAGCAAATAAATAATGTTCCTGTCCCAAAGGAACTAGAGAAATCTTTAGAATAATGAAAAATGTGATTGGTAAATTAAAATACAAACAATAAAACTTCTGGCCTCTAAAGACTGGACTAAAAGTAAGTGTTTTTTAAATATATTTTATAAAGGCAGAATGGTAGCCAACTGCAATCGCTTAATGATGCCTTCCAAACTCTGGGAATGATGCAGGAAAAGGCCACCTTCTGTCTGCTTAATACATCAGTCTCAAAAAGCAGTGCAGCTTCTGGGTTTTGCCTGCAGATTTCAACGTCTTGCTGAAACGAATTCCCTTAGGTAGTCAGACTCTAAGTGCTTAAAAAGGCAATTCCCATTTGCCTTCCTTAATGCCCAAGAGAGATATAGCTCAAGCTTTCTGGAAAGCACTAGGCTGCCCGTCCCTATCCAGGAGTTTTCACTTTTCTTTTTTGTTTTAACTAAATATTTAGTATTTGTTTTCCAATTGATAGGATCCCGGGAGTCCTAAGATTTTCAATATCCTGTAAGTGACAGGGGAAATGTATGATTCTTTTCATGAAAGCAGATGGGTGAGCCAAATTCACCCTCAGGGAGACATTCTTGTTTCCCCGTGTGATTTCCACCAATTAAGTTGTCTCTAGAAGCTACAACCTAACTTCCCATTGCAACAAAAGTGTATTTGAATCCTACAGAAGTCAGCTTATTTGTTTGTTTAACTTACATGTCACCCATCTCACCCAGAGGCAACTGTTGGATAGCTTACAATCAACAAAAACAAAATAAAACATTAGCATATTAAAACAATAAATATTAACCTTAACATTATTTTTAAAATGCATATATATATATATATATATATATATATATATATATATATATATATATATATATATAAAACCATAAATATTCCCTGTGAAAGGTCATTCTCACTTTGTTCCCAAATGCCAAACTATAAAGGTAGTCCAACAAGTTGTTTTCTCACAGTTTAGGCAGTACCTTGTTTGTGTACCTTGAGATCACAACTGTATTAATAAAATTTGCAAATATAATGAGAGGCTTCATATAAAAAAAGAAACTCAACTATTGATACTCCCAGCTCTTTCCCCCCAAGTTTTATCAGAACAGAGGTCTTCTTAATATTCTACATCGATCCTTTATCTGACTTTAAGATAGGAATTGGCAAGCAGAGTTTTCCAGACGTCCATCAAGCTGTCTGCAACCCGATTTGGATGCCAAAAATAAATACAGAAAGCAAAAATGTAATATAAACCTGGTGAGCTGAAAAGCAAAATGCCAGTCTCTGTCACCTTTATTTCCATGAATGCTTCAATGGCCTACAGGAGCAGAATACAAGGTAGGTGATGACATCACAGTTCTTTATCTGGAGGTGAGATTCCTGCTGCCCTCCTTCCTCCCCATCAAGAAGGCAAAGGATTGATGGAATAGGACAGTGATGGCTAACTTTTTTGCTGTTGCGTGCCAAAAGCGGGGGGGGGGGTCCTCATGCGTGCATGCCCACACCCATAATTCAATGCTCCCCATCCTCCCGCACATGCACGCACTGCTCCCTGCACTCTCCCGACTTTTGGCACGCGATGGCACGGTGGGCCCGGTAAGCCCGTTTTTTGCCCTCCCCAGGCTCCAGAGGCTTTCTAGGAGCCTGGGGAGGGCGAAAACGGCCTCCCCCCCCCGGAGGCCCTCTGGAGGCCAGAAATGGCCCATTTCCCAATTTCCGGTATGCCTGGAAGGCCTGAAAATCAGCTGGCTGGTGCACGCATGCACGCTGAAGCTGAGCTAGGGCAATGCTCGCGTGCCCACAGATATGACTTCGCGTGCCACCTGTGGCATGCATGCCATAGGTTCGCCATCACAGGTATAGGAGAAAACATTCTGAGCAAATAAACTTGTTAGTTCTCTGCTGTTGTTAAACTTAATTTTAAATTAAGGAGACATCATTTCCTTAATTTAGGAGGCATCATTTCCTAGGAGTCAAAGTGCAACCTGCTGGGGTCATCATTTCAAATCTTACCAGGATCCTCAGCATCTTCAACAAGGACGAAGCTGCCAATGTGATGCCTTTGCTTGAAAAGCTGGGCATACAGGTGAAACTTGAAAAATTAGAATATCGTGCAAAAGTTCATTTATTTCAGTAATGCAATTTAAGAGGTGAAACTAATATATGAGATAGATTCATTACATGCAAAGCGAGATACTTCAAGCCTTGATTTGTCATACTTTTGATGATTATGGATTACAGCTCATGAAAACCCCAAATTCACAATCTCAGAAAATTAGAATATTACATTA
The DNA here is from genome assembly GCA_022577455.1 of Arizona elegans. Taxonomy (NCBI): domain Eukaryota; kingdom Metazoa; phylum Chordata; class Lepidosauria; order Squamata; family Colubridae; genus Arizona; species Arizona elegans. The sequence goes on along the minus strand of JAKOOJ010000001.1, from coordinate 204,919,198 downwards.
AATCAATAAAACAAGGATTGTACATAGAACAATATCGGACCTCTGAAAAGTATAAGCATGCATATGTATTCAGTACCTGGTTTGGGCCCCTTTTGCATCAATTACTGCCTCAGTGCAGCATGGCATGGATGATATCAACCTATGGCACTGCTGAGGTGTTATGGAAGACCAGGATGCTTCAATAGCGGCCTTCAGCTCTTCTGCATTGTTTGGTCTCATGTCTCTCATCTTTCTCTTGGCAATGCCTCATAGATTTTCTATGGGGTTCAGGTCAGGCGAGTTTGCTGGTAATCCCATGGTCATTGAACCAGGTTTTGGTACTTTTGGCAGTGTGGGCAGGTGCCAGGTTCTGCTGGAAAATGAAATCAGCATCCCCATAAAGCTCATCTGTGGAAGGAAGCATGAAGTGCTCCAAAATCTCCTGGTAGACGGCTGCGTTGACCCTGGACTTAATGAAGCACAGTGGACCAACACCAGCAGATGACATGGCTCCCCAAATCAACACAGACTGTGGAAACTTCACACTGGACTTCAAGCATCTTGCCGTGTGTGCCTCTCCATCCTTCCTCCAGACTCTGGGTCCTTGGTTTCCAAATGAGATGCAAAAGTTGCTCTCATCAGAAAAGAGGTCTTTGGATCACTGAGCAACAGACCAGTTCTTTTTTTCTTTAGCCCAGGTAAGACGCTTCTGATGTTGTTTGTTGTTCAGGAGCGGCTTGGCAAAAGGATACGACATTTGAAGCCCATGTCCAGGATCTGTCAGTTGTGATTGCTCTTGATGCACTGACTTCAGCCTCTGTCCACTCCTTGTGAAAGTCCCCAACACTTTTGAATGGCCTTTTCCAGACAATCCTCTCCAGGCTGCGGTCATCCCTGCTGTTTGTGCACCTTTTTCTTCCACACTTTTCCCTTCCACATAACTTTCTATTAATGTGCTTTGATACAGCACTTTGGGAACATCCAACTTCTTTTGCAATGACCTTTTGACGCTTTCCCTCCTTATGGAGGGTGTCAATGATGGTTTTCTGCACAACTGTCAGGTCAGCAGTCTTTCCCATGATTGTGATTCCTACTGAACCAGACTGAGAGACCATTTAAAGGCTCAGGAACCCTTTGCAGGTGTTATGGCTTAATTAGCTGATTAGAGTGGGACACTTTGAGCCTAGAATATTGAACCTTTTCACAATATTCTAATTTTCTGAGATTGTGAATTTGAGGTTTTCATGACTGTAAGCCATAATCATCAAAATTATGACAAAGGCTTGAACTATCTCGCCTTGCATGTAATGAGTCTATCTCATATATTACTTTCACCTTTTAAGTTGCATTACTGAAATAAATGAACTTTTGCACGATATTCTAATTTTTCAAGTTTCACCTGTACACTCAGAGAGCGCATAGCGCTCATGTCGCATTTACCAAGGTGCCTCTGGATTGAAAGGATTAGCTGATGAGGGCTCCTTTCATGTCCCTGGCAGGAGCTGGAGCACAAAATGGGAGCTCACCCCATGGCAGCATTCAGGTCTCGAAAGCAAGCTTGCTGCTTGTCAAGCCAGCATCTTAACTGTGTGCTCCTTCACACTCAGAGATATCCCCTGTTGGATGATCCTGTATAGCACAGTCAAATAACAGCACAAGGAATCATAAGTGTGCACCCCCATATATCTCAGAGGAAGTGTGTAGCTTTGAATATGAAAGGTTGTAAGCTTTTAAAAAAGAGATCCTGAGGTCTCACATGTCTCAGACAAAGTGTGTTGAATAAAAATGGAAGGGGAAAGATTCAGGGAAGACCTCAAATCTTCCAATGAGAACTGAGCACATAGAATGCCCTTGAAGTGCTAAATGAATGGGGGGCAGGGTACAGAGGGAGAGAGAGAAAGGGGAGGGGAGAGAGAGTGAATGAATTAAGAAAGAGAAAAATCAACAGAAGGGATGGCTTAACTGTTATTGAGGAACTTGAGTGGAGAACAGAGGAAGGGAAGATGGGGAATTGAGAGGCAGCTCAGTGATTTACTTGATCCCTCTAAGCTTTAACAGGTGTCACAAGATGATTCGAGTCATAGATCAACTAGTTATGTTCACACATGGTGGGGGAAAAGACTAACCTGCTGCCTTCACATCACATGCTAAATTTGATTTGGGACTTTGGGATGGGGGGGAATGACTATGTTGTTGCACTCCTGATACATCATCTGATTTTGGTGCTCATTCAAGAATTGGCTTTTTACAAAGTTTAATCCCCTGGAAGCCGTCCAGTCCAAGCTTATAAGAGTTGTCTGCATTTCTGAGATGCATGAAGAACACTGTCTTCTGGTTAGAGAAATGTTTAGTTTTGATGGATTCCAGAGTCTGGTGCTATCTCATTAATTTCTGATTGAATTTTTTTTTTCTGTGGGTGTCTGGCTCCAGTGGTTCTAAGAGATCATTTTTAAATCAACTTGGTTAACAAGAGCTAATAGCAAACTTCCAGTCTTTAGGTCTCTGCTTGGATAGCCTTTGTCCATTAAGGTTTGGAAATGCCAAGAAACATCTTAAGCAATGTCTAGACCAGGGGTGGGCAAATGTGGCCCTTTTACAACCTGTGGACTTCAACTCTGTGGAATTCTGGGAGTTGAAGTCCACAAGTCTTAAAGTGGACATGGTTTGACATTCCAACTTTAGAGGAAATCTCAGATGACAGCCATCTATTCCTTATTTCTAAGGAATAGATTGGCAAGAATGCACAATGCTTCTTTGTTGCTTCTTCTATCAGACCAGGATTCTGATGTATTTTTTCCAGGTTGCCCAATTCTGTGCCTCTATTTGTTTTATTTGTTTTACCCCAGGGGTGACAAACTGGCGGTCCACGGGCCTGATGCGTCATGCGCAGGCCACGCCCACCCCGCTCCGCAAACGGAAAGACTTCACAAAACTTCAGGTGTCAGTAATGTGACACGGCTGATACCTAGTGTTAATCCCTCTGATTGGCACTAGTATTTGCATTATTTTTATATATCGATAATGTTATTACATTCTATGCCTACATTTTATTCATATCTATATATTGGACTTCTGTATAGTATTTTCCTGGCTTCAAGGCCATAATAAAGCTTTGCTTGTGATTATAGGACTCGGCAAAGCATTCAGAAGAAGGACTTTGTTTGCCTTCCTACTCATTCTTCCAGATGCTTTGCCAGATCTGGTATGTAGCAAAATTCAATTGTGCACAGTGGATACCAAGTTTAAAAGGCACCATAGGGCCTCATGATCAATAAACTGAGAATTCAGGCAGCAGGCTCTTATTTTAGTCTGGTCCAGCAAGAAATTATTTGCTATGTGGAGCTGGGTCTGCTGATAAACTGCTTTTGAACTTCTACTCCTGCTGTTACCCTAGTAGACGTGCAAATGGAACCCCTAATCAAAGCTGGGCTGAGTTTCCAAATGCTCCAAAAGAAACAAACAAACAAACAAACAAAAGGATAATCAAGAGAAATCGTCATGTCAGAATTGCACTTGCTGGTTTATATGTTGCTGCAAATTAAAAAAAAAAAAAGCCAATAGACATTTAGTACATATATACTATAATAGAGAATTTAACGAGCAATATGCATTCCAGTCTCCTGCAATTTTTCTGAATCTTGGCAACTTTAAGAGGTATGGACTTTAATGCCCTGAATTCTCCAGCCACCTGCCTGGGAGTTGAAATCCACCTTTCAAAGTTACCAACGTTGAGAAACCACTATCCTAATACAGGTGGGTCTTGACTTACCGTGTTTCCCTGAAACTAGGACCTGTCCCAATAATAAGCCCAATTGGGCTTTTGAGTGCATGTGCTAAAATAAGCCCCCCTGAATATAAGCCCCCCAAATATTTAGATGCATGCACAGCTTCCGCGCAAACAAAACACCATGAGGAGGGGAGGCCTGAGAGGAGCCCGGCTGACCAGCTCCAATGAGCAAATTTTGCAAGCAGCCTCCCTCCCCGACTGGAAGTCAGCACCAGAGGCTCCCGCCTTGCTTCCCTGCCTGGCCGGCTTCACACAATGGGAGGGCACAGAGACTTCCCACTGGTTCCCCACGTGGAAAGGAGCTCCCCGTGGGTGGCTGCCAATTGGCCCCTGTGGATGCCAAAGCCCTGTGGCAGAGGAGGAAAAGCAGGGAGGGAGTCTCTCGGCCAGCCCTGGGGTTGCCAGGGGAGAGATGGGGGGTCGCCTTCTCTTTCTGTCCGCTGCCCACATCCCCAACCCAACCTCACCCTCAGCAAATCTTTTTGTGTGTGTGTGGGTCGGATGCTAAAAACGGCCTCAATGGCTATGAAGACTATAGCTCCGAGATGGGACTTGATAAGAGGAGCTAATTGAAAGGTTAATCAGCATGGGTGCTGACAGCTGAGGTCCCTCCCTGTTCCGGCTCTCTCTTTCTTTTTTCTTTTTATAATCTGCTAGTGGGAAACAGAGTGGCTTAGGGGGAGGGGGCGGCGAGGGGGCTGCTATGGCGATCTCGCCAGCTGGGTTAAACACTCGGGCGGAGGAAAGGGAGGGAGAAGGCAGCCACGCCGACGATGCCTGGATGCAAGAGACCCTGGGGTCGCCGCTCCAGCGTCTGACTTAGCCAGGCTTAGCCTTAGCCCAATGAGCAGAAGCTGGAGAAGGGAAGGAGGAAGAGGAAGAAGCATCTCGCTCCATGCGTCTCGCTTCTCTGCCATCCCACCCTCCCCACCTGCCACTTCCCCTCGCTGGCCAAGATCCTCAACCCAGATTCGGGGAGCTGAATGTGCTGCCACCGGCCAGGAAGAGAAGTACATGAGAAATGGGCTCTCTCGCAGGCCCCCTCTCTCTCTTCTTCTCCCGAGTCCAGCTCACGGAATCTGGCCTGCCGAGGTTTAGGGATAAGACACACACACACACACACACACCGATAATAAGGCCAAGGCCATATTTCAGGGGTCAAAAGAAAATAAGACCCTATCTTATTTTCGGAGAAACACAGTAGGATCATAATTGAGCCCCAAATTTTGATTGTAAGTCATGATGGTTGTAAAGCGAATTACCGCATGACTGCGCTTACTCTCAAGACTGGTTTTTGTGGCGGTCTTAAACAAATGCCATGGTTGTTAAGCCAACCCCTGCTATGGGGCTGTTTTTGCCGGAAAAAAACCAAACTAAATCCTGGTTTCAAGCAAAAACATCATAAAGCGTGGTCACATGACCATGGGATGCTTGCTGCAAACATTTGCTAATGCTGCCCAATTGCTGAGCACACATAATGACTGCAGCCGTTTTTCTTGACCGTTTTTCTTTTCGTGAGCCAGTTGTAAATTGAGGTCCTCCTGTAGGTACCATGGATGAGTACCTTCAAGGGTCTGTCCTTTCTGATCATGGCTCTTAGTCTTGGAAGCGAGACGTTGAGTGACATCCTTTCACAGAGAATGTTGCATTCTTTGAAACAGGATACATGGAAATGCTTCCTGAATCAGGAACATGGCTGTATTACTGCAGGGTCTTGGTCAGTTAGCCCTGGTACAAATGACGCAGCAGGATGATCTGCCCCCCGCAGTGGCACATTGGAAACTTGGGACATAACATCTTCAAGAATGAAGTCTATAAACTAGGTTTATAAACCTCTTCAAGTGCAACAGCAAGCAAGCTCAACATTTTGGAAGCTGAAGAAGGCGGAACCAAGCAGAAACTAAACTTCGTGTAATTGACGTGTAAATATATTTAAAAATAAAGTTAACTATTTAGTAGCCATATTGATTCCAGTTTATGCAAGGTTTTGAAGACTGCATGAAGCCCTCAGGCATCAAGCTATTTACCCCTGTGCACGAACACCCAATTCTAATTTGGAAAACTATGCTAAAGCTATCGGAAGTTTGCAGGGTGTCTCCTGCAAAATTTTTGCATTTACATTAATAAATAAGAAATTTTAGAGGAAATTAAGATAGCACATCTAAGAGTTGCATTTTTTAAAAAGCAAACCAGCATTGTCCAAGAGCTTTTAACAGCCTAAAAATCTTTCACATTTATTCTCATTAATTCCAACACTGATTAACACCTCATTATTAATCAAGTGTGGAAGGAGAAATCAACCTCAGGACTTGACAGTTTGAGATAGTTTGAGCCTGAATTTAGGGAAAATGAATTTCCTGAATAGTTTCAATTAATTTTTACCTTGATGCCTGTCTTTTCAGATTGCATGATTAATCAGTTGCATCTTACTGCATTATTTTTCTCTGTTCTCTTTGACCTCTAACAAGGGAATATTTTCCATAAGTAATTAAAGGTATTTGGAGAAAATTTGTTGGAGCTCTTTTTTAAAAACTGAGAAGAGCCTCTGTTTCTCATGGTATGTTCTAATTTCTTTTTATGTGTTGCAAGAAAATGGGCTGAAATAATAGAGTTCACTTAGAAATCTTAGAAATGGAATCCATGTCCAGGAACATCCGTATTTTACTTTTTTAAAAATCAGTGGACAGTAGCCCTGTGTTATAATACATCTGAGAATAGTTCATTAATCTATGTAACGTTTCTCATATTGAAAATCAAGGTAATAGCATTCTTGCAAGTGTAATCAAGTTCTATTAAGGTTTTTCCAAAGGTTTTTCAGCAATGCCATATAGTTGCTTATGAACAATATTTCTTCTGTTTCCTGTTCTACTCTGTGAGAATGATTCTGCTTTTTAATGAATTTATTCTACAGATCATAGTGGGGTAGTAGTTTAAAATTTGACAGGGTGGAATTGAGTCATTCTTAAATCCTGACTGTCGCATGGACAACTCTTTGCAGATCCCTACACATTTTCAAAATTCATTTGCCATTGCCTAGGGCTAATAAAGGAATGGTTTAAGATTGCCAAGATGGCTTTTTTGCTTAAGGCAGGACTACTACTCAGGATTCCCTGCTTCTAAAGTAGCACCTTAATCCCTAGATCCTGGTGGCTTTCAGTGTAAACTCTAGCATTGTTAGATATCAGGGAAATCATTAATCCAATGCAAATTGGCTGAAGGTCAGGTAATGTGATCAATAAAAGTATCTCTCTAGATAGATAGATAGATAGATAGATAGATAGATAGATAGATAGATAGATAGACAGACAGACAGACAGACAGACAGACAGACAGACACAGATATATGTGTACAGTTAGTATCTCAGGTTTCTTCCCGTGTAATTCTAAACATATCCTTAAAAGAGTAGTAGTGACGTTTTGACGAAATCGCATTCGTCATCTTCTGGCTGATGTTCTCGGTTTGGTGCTTATGGGCAAACTGTGTGATTGTAACTGACTTTTTCTATGAAAAGAGGCAAAGGTGTATTCTGATTGGTCGACAGTGTTGTTGTATTCTGATTGGCTGATGACGTAGCTGTATTTTGATTGGGTGGAAGCGCTGTTGCTTGGTTGTGGGTCAATGGATAAGTTATGCTGGAACTGGTGGCAACACAGGCATTTTGGATGAACCTTTGATCTATGGTTTATATTTTGTGTTAAGATTCGTCTGTCTATGAGAGCAGGTTTCCAAATAGTAGGCAGACGGGAAGTGTCATCACGTTTATTCATACAATATGGTCTTTTCTCTATTTCAATGGCCTCTCTGATTATTCTGCCATTGAGATGTTCTATTTTTGCAACTGTTTTTGTGTTATTCAAATTAATATTATGTCTTGTGGCATTTATGTGTTGTACTAATGATGATGTGTGTTCTTTCTTTTGTACTGAGTTTTTATGTTCCTCGATGCACACACTCATTCTTCTGTTGGTCTGTCCAATATATCTTGAGGGGCAGGAAGCACACGGGATTTCATATATGCCTTGATCTTCTAATTCTATTTTGTCTTTAGGGTTTCTCAGAATAGATGATATCTTTCTATCTGTGCAAAATATGGTTTTGATGTTGTGTCTATGCAGTACTTTGCTAATTTTATCTGTTGTTCCTTTTATATAGGGCAAGATGGCTTTCCCACTGTTTTGTTCCTCTTGTTGATTTCTGTCTGGGTGTTGCATGCTGGATCATACTGATGATTTTATTTCTACAGAACCCATTTGATGTCAGTACGTTAATTAATGTATATAATTCTGTTTGTAAATGTGCTTCATCAGCCAGACATTTAGTTCTTGTGGTTAATGTTTTGGCAACAGAGTTTATTTGTGCTGGATGGTGATGTGATTTAGCGTTGAGATAGCAGTTGGTATGTGTCTTCTTTTGATAGATGGTATGTCCTAAGGTGCCATCATATTTTTTATAAATTAATACATCGAGGAAAGGCAACTGATTTTCTGATTCTATCTCCATGGTGAACTTTATTTTGGGATGGAGGCTGTTCAAATATACTAAGACGTTTTCCAGTTTATCTCTTCCATGCGGCCAGATCACAAAAGTGTCACCAACATATCTAAGCCACAATTTTGGCCTGTTAACAGTTTTTTCTAAAGCATTGGTTTCGAAATCTTCCATGAAAAGATTAGCGATAACTGGTGATAATGGTGATCCCATTGGTGCACCTTCTATTTGTTTATATCTCTGTCCTCTGTGTATGAAATATGTGTTGGATAAATAGATATATATAGATATATACATACACAGATATATATAGATATATACATACCATATGTGTGTATGTATATGTATATATATGGTTCGATTTATATGCCGCCCTTCTCCGGAGACTCAGGGTGGCTTACAATGCATTAAGCAATAGCCTTCATACTTTTGTATATACCTGCTTAGTAGGGCTTTCGGGGCCCCCTAAGCAGTGTTCTTTTTTTTATATATACAAAGTCAGCTTATTGCCCCCACAATCCGGGTCCTCATTTTACCTACCTCGGAAGGATGGAAAGCTGAGTCAACATTGTGTTTTGTGCTTTGTGTTGTGTTTTGTGTTCCCTTTAGTTGTTTGAGCAGTGTATAAACTACTGTATGTAATGAACAAAGTATTTAATAAGGCTATTTCATTCATTCAGATCTCGGATGTCTTCTGCTTGTGTTCCCTTTATTTTTTTGAGCAGTATATATATCTGTATGCATGCATATATATATATATATATATATATATATATATATATATATATATATATATATATATATATACACACACACACACACACACACACACACACACACACACACACACACACATATGGTTATACTTACACACTAAAACAGCTATAATGACTGTATTTGTAGGGTTGTGTCTACAAATCCTTACAGATGTCTCCTAATGTTCAACAGTGCATACAAAGTGCTGTTGTTTGAACCATAAAAACAGCCACATATATTTCCAGATTTGTGAAGATGCTTCATAAATTATCCACAGATGTCTCTGCATGCATGGGCATGCATGGTAAGGCTATGTGGGAGTTGCATATAGAGTGCAATTTAGACTCAAAGAGGAGAAGGAGATTTAGAACATGTATGGCATATGTATATGTGTGACCTGCCAGCTTCTCTTTACATCAAAGAGATCTTTTTCTGTTAGGGTACAGTGGCAGCCACATGAGGAGAACAGACATAATAATCTTGAAGGAAGAAGGCAGGATTGGTTGCATCAACATCATTTAGGCCCAACAGAGACAAGGGGTTGAGTAAGAAACTCAAGATTGCCTTCCCTTGATTCTATTTGGCATAAGAGGGGAAAGCAAGAATGTCAGGCTTTTACGATTCTGTTGTTATACTCTGCAACAATAAGAAGGAGGTCCAGTAGTCCTTGTGGAGTCTATTTCCTGGCAGACTAGGCTAATTAGAAGGAGTAAACATGGAGAGAGAAAGTTGTTGAGTAACATAGTAAGTGTGGCTACTGGCACTTTGTTCTTAGAATCCAGTTCACTGCATAGCCCTAGTAGAAGCTCTGGCAAGTCTTTTGTAGCTCAGTTTCCTATTTATTCTCTTCTAGACAAGACAAGTATGATTCTACCTTCAAGAAAAATATACACTGTGACTCTGCCTCCTGAAGGTTATGTACCAGTTGCTACTAATGAAAACAGTAAAGGATCTTCTGGAAGTGGTGCTGAGGACAGTAATACTGGTGCTCCAGGTAAGAGAAAATGCTTCATCTTTCTTTAAAGCAGCTAGTGCTTAAATATATGCGCTGCAGATAAATGGAAAGTTGCATCAGTTTACGGGCATGTACAACCATGTATGAAGTCAAATGTGTCTGCTAGAATATACAATTATATAAAGAGACAATCATCCTAAAATCAGTACAGAATCCAGATTGAAACATTCCAGACAGATGCTCAGCTCTCTGAGTAATTGTTTCAATGGTAAAATGCCTTTCGTGTTATGTTAACTTTGTACAGGCAGGAATTTTGTTACAGTGCTTTAACAGTAATCAGAATAGAGCTGGAAGGGATCTTGGAAGTCTTCTAGTCCAACCCCCTGCTTAAAGAGACCCTCTACCATTCCAGACAAGTGGCTGTCCAGTCTCTTCTTTAAAACCTTCAATGATGAAGCACCTACAACTTCTGAAGGCAAGCTGTTCCACTGGTTAATTGTTCTCACTGAAGTTTCTCCTTAATTCCAGGTTGCTACTTTCCTTGATTAGTTTCCATCCATTGCCTTCTGAGGTTTTGGAAAATAAGTTGACTTCTCTCTTCTTTGGGCATCCCCCCAATACTGGAATACTGGTATCATGTCACACCCTAGTCCTTCTTTTAGGTACTACTCATTTTGTTCTTCATACTACTGTAAATGTTAACAAAGGATGAGTCTACTTGCTGCAAGCATTTCAAATACATCAAGTGATACCCTGAACTAAAAAAAAATTCACATAAAAATGGAAAGAGTGGATGTTAAATAATTTGGATTTGGTATGTATCTTAATTCTGTATGTAAAATTTCAGATAGATGTAACATTTCTTTACATTTCATAGCACAACTTAATGTGATATATTTCCTATTTGTATTAAGAGGAGACTGATTAAACAGCAGAAAAATATTTATGTTTTTCCCATAGAAAGATACGTATTAATCTTATCAAGAGGTCAAATATTCCTTTAAGAGCAGTTTCAGGCCAATTGACATGTAAATACCTGTCAATTCTAGTAGAAATTGAATAAACTTTAGGCATATGTAGCAGTTACCTTTCCTCATTTAAGGACTGCTTCTGGGCAAATAAATGTCTTCCCGGATGATTTTTATGAAGGAAGCAGTTGGTTTGTGGAAGAAGACTGTCCTTTTGAATAGTGACTACCTGGGGTTCAGTTCAGCCATGTCCATTTGTGTACCATGTGATCCTGTAAGGAGGAGATTTCTTGTATTAAGTAGACACCCATCACACAATGACTGCCTCTGAGTCGGTAATATTACAGAAAGCACCAGATACTTAAGTAAATAGGGACCAACTTCATGGCATGCAGGTAACAATATAGCTAATACTGTGGAGTCCTTGGTATTCTCTGAGCTTGGCTGTTTACTTGCAGATGTTTTGTTACCCAACTAGATAACATCATCAGTGCTAGAAGTGGGTGGGGTTACTCTGCTCTTATACACTGACTTGTCCTGTCAATGTTTGTGGGAGTGTTGTTTTCTCTTGTTAGTTCCTTAATTAGGCTGAGAGAGGAAAAAATATTGTAGGAAAATGTGGCAAATCTAGATGTCTCACATCTCTGCACCCATTTGGTTACCAGTTTAAATGGACAGTTTTTTATCATTCTGACAGAATGAAAGATTTAATGGATGTCAGATTGCCTAAGTGGGAGCTAAGAAGGCAAGGAACATCAAGAGGAATTAATTTCAGTATAGACTATTATCTGACTGCACACTTTCTTAGGATTTTCCCTTTTCCCCCCCAGTTTTATTATAGTGCTAGTAGAGAAGATTATAATTAACATAATTATGAGGAGATGGTTTATTTCTTTAACTTTGGCATCAAGTCTTGTTTGCCTGACATATAATTTGTATTTTATTGCTATGTTGCTATAGTGCAGCAGATATGAAGGGCCCATGTTGCAAAGGCTGCTTTAAGACATGTCCTAGATAGCAAAAGAAATAATACAAGGGTTGCATGAAACATTAGAATGACTTGCTTAATTTGACCTTTTAGTGAGTCTGCTAACGTTTTTTTCCCCCCTCTGGGATTCAGTATCAGGGCAAGATTTAATGAATCAGACATCTAATGAATGTAGTTAAATCAATAACTTAATCACTTCAAGCTGTTTCAATTCTTGATTCTGTTCCAATATATTTTGGTGCTCTGTTCATTTAAGCAGACTTTTTATAGCATAAAGGTATAGTCTCTGGTTTATGAAATAAGTAAAAAAAATGACAAAGGAATTAGCATTAATCATGTTTGTGTGCTGTACACTTACAATCAAGGAATTGCTTATTTTGTATAATGTGTTAGTCTACTATTCCAGGTGATTAATTATGATCAGAATAGTATTCAGTTTTTAGACTAATAATTGAGTGATCGCTGTGGTGGTATAAGCCAATAATAAAAGCTTCCTTGTTTTTTTTAATCTTTTTCTGCCTGTGTTGACTTTATGGTGTCCTATCCACTGCAGTTCATAACTTAGCCATGGGATATAGTGCAAGAGTCCATAACGTAGCCATTTTAGACCTGAATTAAGCAGACCAGGATGTGGAGATAGAACCACAGCACACCATAGCCTCTCGGAAGGCGTTGCTTTGAGTTTCACAGTGGAGGAAAGCTTTTTGTGTACTGCTTAGAAACCGAAACTTACAATAACTTGAATGTTCTTTTTCATAACCAGAGAGATTTTGAGAAGTTTTATTTTCCTCTTGATCAACAAGAGTTGCTTAATGCTGCATAGTGGGTACCACTTGGAAACAAAAGTCTAACGATATGACCATACAAACAAAATTTGTACCTGCGATTATATTCAATAATGGCTTTGTTTCGGTTAGACCAGAAAACAGAATCCACAAGTTTGAGTAGAACTTTATTAATAATGACTATAATAGTTTAATCTGAGTATAATTACATATATCTGTATATAATGGTCACTCCTCGTGCAATGGGTGGCTATATAAATTTAATTAAATAAATAAACAATGTTGAAGGCCTGACTAAGTTTTCCCTTCCCTCCATTTTGGTGAGGATAGAGCCAGTTTTTCATTCTATTTTCAGAGTTTAATCTGAATCTGAAATACAATACCTGCTTGTATTTATGCAACCATTGTCCCACTTAGTTTTTCCAAGTTCGTGATATCACTGCAAAAAATGCAGTATGTGCAGTGTTCCATTCTTTCAATTCTTGCCTCATTTTTCTCTTCTCCCTGCCCTTCTTATCCAACAGTCTCCACCACCCTCCTCTTTTCTGTCTCTTATTCCTTTCTCCCCCTTCAGATATGCTGCAAGCTTCCTGTTGTCGTAGCAACGTAACAGCAGACCATTTGCAAAAAGGAGAAATGAGGGGTTGCAGGCATAATCTTGTTAGTTTTCCAAAGGACCTCCTAAAAGCTTGTGAAGATGCACATGTTCTTTTACTCACATCGTGCCTTATCCACAGCCTGATCCCTCATGTTGATTGGATAGCTTTTTATATTGAACATTTTGACTCCATCAGATAGAACAATAGGGTTGGAAGGGATCTTGAAGGTCTTCTAGTCCAACCCCTTACTTAAGCAGGAGAGACCTTTCCAGACAAATGGTTGTGCATTTGAAAACCTCCAGTAATGGGACTTCCGGTTTGCTGCTGGCCGCCGCCAGACGTTCCTTTGGGATCGTCAGCTTCCATTGCCTGTCAGAGCCGCCTTTATAGCGGAATGGCGGCTCGAAAAAACTCCGTTTCCAAGAGGAAACGGAGATAGAGCCGGCAGGGGTGGGTAGAACTCTCTGCAGAGTCCCAAAAGTTTTTTTTTTACTTTTGGGACGGAGCGGATGAGAAGCCCCATATCCCCTGCCGCTGCTCCGGGCTTTGGGAGACCTCTGCCTATGCAGAGCCAGGCGTCAAGAGCAAGCCTGCGAATTTAACAGAATAATCAAAGAAAAGACGAGCTGGACCCTTAATACTGAATCGCAAGTATTTTACCCTTCAAAAAACTATTTAAGAGAAAAGAGGAGAGGAAAGAGGGAAAAAGAGCCTTTTAAAATGGCGTCTGCCATGGCTGGAGAAGGGCTGAAAGGGAAAGTCCTTCCGTTTCTTATTACTACAATGTAGCGGAATAAATATTACTGGCTACATTTGTGCTGTTGATTGAAAAGAAGTTTTTTTTTTTTTTTTTATAAGGGAAAGTCCTTTCGTTTTCTATTTCTTCTCTCTTTTTTGCTAAATCTTGTCTGTGTGGGAAATGGCATCGGGACTTACACAGCTGGACAAACGGGGGGGGGGGGAAACTTCCCCCCTTAAGAAACTGCACCAACAAATTCTAACTCTCCAGTGTCAGAAACCTGATTTTAATATATTAGAATTTCTCCTTGAAGAGATTGTAAGAAGGGATGAGATTGTGAACCAGCAACTTGAAAAATTTAAGCAGGAAATTAAAGAAATTGGTGAATTGGTGAAATCAAAGTTTGACTTTTTGAATCAAAAGATTTTAAAATCTGCTAATGGTTTATCAGACTTTCTGATTCGGGTGGATGCAAAGACTAAATTATTAGAGTCTAAAATGAAGGAAATTGAGGAGAATTTGGATGACATGACTCAAAAAATTAAAAAGGATTTGATAAACACGCAGGATAATAGCTCAGAAGACAAATCTAAAATGGAGACTGACCAAAAGAGTGGTAATGAAGAAAATGTACAACAGAGGATTGAAAGAGAAGTTTTAATGATTCAATATAATTTTACAGAATATGCAATTAGACTGAGAGGTTTGCAGGAAAATAATAGAGATGATCTAAGGAAAACATCTTCTGAAATTCTGGCTGGGATTTTAAAGGTTCAACCTGATGAAGTGTATTGCAGGATTGATAGAATTTACAGAATAAACTCCTGGTTGGCAAAGCAAAGGCAATTGCCTAGAGACGTGGTGATCTATTTTACAGATAAAGAAATTAGGAATAATATTGTGCAGAACTCTTTTAATTCCAGTTTGCAATTTTATGGAAGAAAGATTTGGATTTTTAAGGAGCTCCCGACTAAAATGCTAATGGAGAGGAAGAAATTTGGCTTTCTAGTGACTGAGTTAAAAAAAAGAAATATCCTATTCAGGTGGGACACCCCAGTTGGTTTAATATTGAGATATCAAGGAGTAAGATATCAATTGCACACTGTTGAAAAAGCGGAAGATTTTTATCAAAAAATTTTAAAAATGAATTTAACACCTTTAGGCATAATACAGGATAAGCAAAAGGAGTTGGAAACAAAAGGAAAATATCAAATTACAGAGACTGTTGCAGATAAATTGTCTTTGGATCCCCTGGATACCCCAGCTGGTCTGTCTATAAACAAGAGAGTAGTGTCATCCGACACCAAGCTGATGAACCATCAAGTCACAGACAAGTGCGCAAATCAATCAGTTGACATACAAGTGACGGAGAAGAAAGATGAGATGATAAAACTAACCCAACAAGAACAACCCATAAAGCAGAATGAAAATCAACCAGCAGACACACAATTGGTAGGCAAGAAACGAGGATGGAAATTCAACCCGCAAAAGAAAAAGAAAAGAAATAGATCTCATAGAAACAGCAATTTCTAAACCATGCAACAGTGAAGCCAGGGACTTTAAAAAACGAATGAATATTTGAAAAGATAGTGGAGGCGAACAATTGTTTGATACTATCCTGAGGATTGTGGCAGATCTCTGCAATGCCATGATTTTGGGATGTGAAAAGAGCCTCACTTTGTTGGATTTGAATCATCTACTTTGGAATTTTTTTTTTTTTTTTTTTTTTGGTAAATATATTATAATTATTTTGAGTTATAAGGCAGGAGAGTTACGCCGGGGCATGCAGAAGATCTGGATGTTACTCAGTAGGATGATGGGAATTAACAATCCTGATGAATACCACAACTATAACCACATGGATATAATCATAATTATAATATCACTCGGGTGGTTGTTTTTACTTTTATACAGATGCGAGGATATCTACTACTGATGGGGGCAGAAGACGATTGAAGATTATGAACAAACTGTTGCACCAGCATGTTATTTTACCCTATTATGGGTGATGGATTTAACAATCCAGTGGAAAGACATCAAAGAAGATATTACATGGATTATAAATTTAAAGTTATTGTCTTTTTTTTTTTTATAAAATGGGATGCATATATAGATATGTGTATATCTTAGTAAAGTGGGCAGTGGATTATATTTAGAATTGTATTGTATGATTTTAAGTCATATATTTAGGGGAGTGGAGGAATTGGACAGAATTGAATAAATGTTAAATTTGGATGTAGGGAGAAGGCCGCTTTAAAATGTTATATTAATATATATAAAAGATTAAATGTTAAATTGTAATAATACACTATAAGTTTAGGGGAGGAGAAAACGGGCAGATTATCGTAAAAATGGGAGTTATAAGATTAATATGCTAAGGGTCAGTATTCCGAGAAGGGACTAAGGGAAAGGAAAGATATTATGTATGTAACTAGTTATGAAATAGCCTATTGTTGTGAAGAAGTCACAGGGGGGGATGGGTGGAAAGGGCGGGTTAGGGAAGAGGGGGGGGGGGAAGGGGGAAAACTTGTATTTGAAAACTTTTTCAATAAAAAAAGAAAAAAAGAAAACCTCCAGTAATGGAGCACCCACAACTTCTGGAGACAAGCTTTTTTTTTTTTTTCACTATCAGGACATTTCTCCTTTAATTCTGAGTAAGATCTCTCTAATGATTTTCCACCCATTGCTTCTTATATTTAGATAAGCATTGCTTTAGTTTATACCTTTGGGCAGATGCCTTAAAGCAGGAATCTTCACCTTTTTCAGAGATAAAGAATGTGTGTTAATTTTGAGACTGTTTGATAACATGGGGAAGGAAAGGATTAGATCAGTGGTTCTCAACCTGTGGGTCCCGAACCCTTTGGGGGTCAAACGACCCTTTCATTGGGGTCGCCTAAGACCATCGGAAAACACGTATTTTCAATGGTTTTAGGAATGATTTTATGGTTGGGGGTCACCACAACATGAGGAACTGTATTAAAGGGTCATGGCATTAGGAAGGTTGAGAACCACTGGATTAGATGAATAGTAAAAAGAAGTATCTAATAAAGTTGGAGATAATTGGTTTCTTTGCTAAAAGACTTCACAAGAGTAGGTGTTCTCTAATCTCAGTACTCTCTTCTCCATTTAATCCACAATCTTGGATCCTGCTGTGGCATCTCTGGAACTTGGCAATTTAGGATACCCCCCCCCCCCCAGCCCATTGGTAGAGAGCCATTTAGGAAAGCTTTGCCACTTGGTTAATCCATAAAGATTTTGTTGGGCTCTTGTGTCTGGTTAGTCATCATGCTAAGACATTTAATTTAGCATGAAGTGTCACTTCTCCCCTATCGCCATGTCTTAACATTGACTAGTTTGACAAATCATGATTAATATTCTTATAAATTCTATTCTATTTATAAATTCTATTTCTTATAAATTCTATTCTATTTATTAAAATTCTCTTAATATTCTAAAGAATATTAATATTCTTATAAATTCTAATTCTATTTATGTCAGATACCGTATTTTTCAGTTCCTTGAGCAAATCTGAACTGAGGATTGTTCCTAAAAAAACAAAAACAAAAGCAACATTTCTTAGTTCTCTAGAATGGTCATAGGCCAGTACTGTAAAACCATTTGGTTTTCCTTCCCTCTTCCAAAACTGAAGTAATGATCTTTTCTTCCACATTGATTACAACACGAGCCATGGCAGTGCAGTGGTTAGAATGCAGTATTGCATGCAGACTCTGCCCAACAGCCAGGAGTTTGATCTCTGTCTTCCATCCTTCCAAGGTCAGTAAAATGAGGACCCAGATAGCTGGGGGCAATATGCTGACTCTGCAAACTGCTTGGAGCACGGGTGTAAAATTTGATGGTGTCACTCAACATATCGCAACATTTTTTGCCTTTGTGGAACTGGGATGGATGTGGTCTGTGTGTGACGCATCTGGCCCGTGGGCCGCCAGTTTGACACTCCTGGCTTAGAGGGTGCTGTAAAACAATATTAAGCAATATATGGGTCTAAATGCTACTGCTATCTGTATCTTGTCTTCCTTGGAAGGAACTGAAGAAAGAAAGCATGTTGCTACCTTCGTTAACTCCTAATAACCCATGTGAAGTAGATTGCCAATGGACGTTAATAATTCAGGATCCCAATGTGGTTGAGGAGGGATTTGAGACCAGTATGATTATTCCCTATGCTGGCTGGTGATTCTGGGAATTGAAGTCCACAAGTCTTAAAGTTGCCCAGGTCAGAGATCTCTGCTCTAGAGTTATAGTTGTTCTCTGGATTCTGAGGAATTTGTTGGTTCGAAATTGGCTGAGGGTAAGCAAGATGAAGTAAAAGTAATTTCAATTTAGCATTTGCAAAAATGTAGAAAATACAGAGATTAAATTAGTATGATAATAAGGATTATTGTATGTCTGGCAGAGTTACTTTCTGTGAAATGTGAGGCCATATAAGTGTTATTAATAAATACATAAATAAAATAATAGTGCTTAAATTTTAGTGTCTTAATTTGTATCACTTCCAGCAGTTGGTTTGCTAATAATCATATTCTATAATTTCTGACGTTTCTTCATTAAATGCTCCCCAAACAATAGCTGTTTGTACAGTTGAGGTTTTTTATTTCAAATTATAGCAAAATAACAGAAAAAAAGCATACATATAACTTGGTTAACATTGCAATATAATAGTAAAATTAAAGGAAGAAAACGCCTGGAAATCTGTATCATAAACAAAATTACTTTTTTAAAAAGTTATCTAAATTGATCAAAAGTTGTTTTTGACCATCTTTCTGAAAATGACTAATTAAAACAGTAAACATTATATCAATAATCTATTACTACAATGCAGGTAGTCGTCGACATACGATCACAATTGAGCCCAAAATTTCTGTTGCTAAGCGAGACAATTGTTAAGTGAGTTTTGCCCCATTACGACCTTTCTTGCCACAGTTGGTAAGTGAATCACTAAAGTTGTTAAATCACTAAGATGGTTTTTAAGTGAATCTGGCTTCCCCATTGACTTTACTAGTCTGAAGGTCGCAAAAGGTGATCACATGACCCCAGGACATTGCAACTGTCATAAATATGAATCAATTGCCAAGCATCTGAATTCTGATCACATGACCAGAATCCCTTGCAGCGGTTGGTGCAACAGTTGTAAATGTAAAAAAAAAAAAGTCTCAAGTCCCTTTTTTCAGCCTTTGTAACTTTGAATGGTCACTAAACAAACTGTAGGTATGTCGAGGACTATCTGTACTTGTGTATGTATAAGCCTATCCATGGATAGGCTGACATTTAAATTTTTGTTTTTACTAAAATGCTATGAAAAGTGTGCCACCCGTGGCCAAGTTTTTCATAGTATTTGGATTAAAAAATTGAGGATCTTCTCTCCATGAATGGGCTTTTCCATGAGTCATACAGGGTATATGGGTATCTTTTAAAAAGTTTTATTATACATTCTTCCAGATAAGCTCAGCTACGGATAAACTAATTTTGGGGGGGTGTTATATTTTGGCACCTAAAATTCCCAGCTTATACATAAGCATGTACAGTAAGTGTATATTTGTCTTTCATTTTTGTATAATGATCCTTTTGACCTGTATCTGATAGATACATGAATTTATGGAAATTTTAGTTCAGGTAGTCTTATTGTAATTGGGACTAGCAACTCTGTCGCTAAGTGATGCAATCATAAAGCGTGATATCACATGATCTTGCTGACTTATGTCTTATACCCGTTCCAATTGGTGTCATTAAGCCACTCCCCATGGTCAGCATGCCAAAATCACGTGATCACCATTTGCAACTTCCTGCCATTGACTTTGCTTGTCAGAAACTGGCAGTGAAGGTTGGAAATGAGGATCACAAAGATGTCTCTGTGACACTGCAACTATCATAATTATAAGCCTGTCACCAAGCGCCCAGATCATGATAACATGACCGCAGGGATGCTGTGATGGTCGCAATTATGAAGAACAACATTAATTTCTCTTCATTCAGTACTGTTGTAACTCTAAACAGTTGCTGAATGAGTGTTCATTCAACAAGGACTACCTGTAATGTGAAATAAATATCTACATTTGTGGAAACTAAAAACCTACAATTGCCAGGGGCTTTTGCTTTAAATTATTCCTATTTCTGTATGAAGTTTTTACAGCTCCATTTCATTTTTCAAGCTCCTGCTTGAACTTTTGTACTACTTTCAGCTGCCCTGTTCATAAATTTAACACTTACATGCATGACATAAATTTAGAACTTACAAATTAGAAAACTCAAAGATCATCTTATTTCAAGTAACACAATGACTGATGATACAAGAATCTTGACAGGAAAGCCACAAATCCATCAGGCTGCTAGAGATACTTAGCAAAATTACTGAGTACATGTTATACCTTAAAATTCATAACTTCTACATTTTTACATTTCAGAGGGGAAGGTTATAACCAAAATACTGCTCAAATAGAAGATTGACTATTCCAATTTTGCAAGCATTTTGCATCTTAAATCATAACTGATTGAATGAAAGATTTTAGTTATGGATTTCAATCTTTTAGCAGTCAAACGTTTTGGTCATATGGTCAAACATCATGACAGTCATTAAATGGGTTGGTCATATGGCCAGCCTGATTTTATAACCTTTTTTTGCAGCAGTGGCTGTTAAGTAAATCAGTGGTTTGCTATGGGTGCAAATTTGCCAAAACCCAAACTATTTCATTCAGGGCCGCATCAAGGTTGTGTTTGACCCCGGGGAGCCAGAGTGGGCATGGCCAGGGTGGGCATGGCCAGCTCAATGTCACTTGGGTCTGGGGTGCCTGTAGTGGACCGAGCACTCTGTCAGCAAAAAAGGGCTCCCAAGCACTGTTTTCGGCTGTGATGGCCTCCTCCAACCCTCTGCCAGCAAAAACAGAGCTTGGGAGTGCCACCTGTGGCCCTCCCGAGCTCCGTTTTTGCTGGCAGAGGCCCTTGGGCCAGTCCTTTGCTGTTTCCAGGGTGGGCCAGATCTAAGCACCCCATGGGCCAGATCCGGCCCCCCAGCTTTGAGTTTGACACCCCTGGGTTATATTTAAAAATACAATGTTATTATGCTCTGATCTTTTCAATTGTTGTGCTTCAATTGTTTTTTCATGCAGCTAGCATTTGTACATGTGCTTTTGAAATATCTTAATTTGGATAATACTAATTTGTATAATGGTCTGTTTTTGCCCAAGCAAACTTAATGACACTCTTAAGGATTACCAAAGCATAATTACAAATAAAAATGAATATTTATATTTTGTTCTTCCATTTCTAGTTGGTAAACAATTTGATTAACTGCCCCACTACCCAATGGACTGAACAAAATGACACTATTCATTTTTATCAAATGTGCCAAAGACAGCTGAAATTGCATACTGCTTAACAGTAATTTATTTGCTTCTATTTGCAGTGCATTGATGTCAGAGGAATTCATTTGTTTACGCTGTGAAAATGACTTGTGAAATGAGATCTTAAGAATCATTAGTATTGGGGTAGAAGAGCGACAAACCCTCCAAGAAATTGTTCACTTCAGAAATCAATATGGTCTATTTTCAAGTACTGCATTATGATTATCACAGAATCCATAAAATCAAAGATTCAAGTGTTTTTCTCCTCATTGACTCTACAAATCTATTTGGGCAAAACCATGCATTTAAATCAAGATAGGTTGGGAATGCATTAATGTATTAATCTAACTTTTAGAGCACTTTTAAAAGTGCATTGGGAACAGACAATGTGGTGTCTTCCTGGTGTGTTAGTCTTAGCTACCACTCTGGTGGCTGAACATTATGAGAATTTTAATCCAAAAAAACTGAAACGCAACAACTTGCCTCTCCAAGGCTTTATAAAACAAGAGGTAACCACATTGTTGTATTAATTAAAATCATCAGGATGTGTTTAAAAAGTGTGATTTTTTTTAGTCCATTAAGCCTTTTTATATTTTGTATATGTGTTTATGCTAAAAGTTCTAAAAATGCCCATTTAAAAGCTTAATATAATGTATCTGTTAGCAATATTTTATGCAACATTTATCAGCATTATTTAACATGTTGTAGGGAAGCTTAGATTACTCCAGGTAGTTTGTTGTTCCAGAGCACATATATTGACCTGATCTGACATTTATTCTTCAATGAGTAGAGCACGGCTCTATCCTGAGCTGTAAATTTGCTTGGTAGCTTTTGCATGCTGTTTTTCCCTTCTGAAGTTCAAGGCAACTTCCATTTATCTCCACAACAACAATAATTCTGTGAAGTGGTTTCATCTGAAAGAGATGTAGGTGACCAGCCCTAAGTCATCCAAGAAGCTTCCATAGCTCAGCAGGAACTTGGATCTTGGTCTCCTCAGACTCGGCATTTTACTCGCTACACCACACAGATTTTCATTTATCCATTTAAAATCTTTGTATCTCTCTGCCCTTGTGTTTCACACATTATGTTCTGCTTGCATGCTTGTGTTTTGAAAACAATCTTTTTAAAAATGAGCAACCAGTTTTAAAACATAATTGATAAAGAACCATTTTAGGTTGCTAAGCAAATTAGCAGCGGGAGGAATCGTTGGTCTTGGTGATCTGTAGTTTCTGCTTAATAGCCAAAGGAAGAAAAGGCCAGCAAGCACACTGCTCATTCTCTACTCTGCATTTTCAGAGAGCCACGTGAAAATGTAGGGAGAAAATGGATGGTATTCCAGGTAAAATAGACAGGGTTTAATCAAATGAGCACCATTTTTCTTCTTCATTCTATATAATGTCAAGTATGGAGAAGACAACTATCCCAGTTTAGATTACTGACCAGGAAGAGGGTTGTAAAATTCTGTCCCCATTTCATGAAGAGTACATGGATGTGTATGCGATTCCCTATGCGTTATATGACCTATGTTATGATGGATGATGCCTCTTTTTCGTAATAAGTTGATGCCATCTTTTTTTTTTATTTTTTATTGGATTACGTTGTAATACAATACACAGAATATCGGTTAGACAGTGGTGATATAAATACTGATTGAATACATTCTTAAGTTATAATATCTCCTAATTTACCTCCTTATTTGGCTATTTTAACTATCTCTTTTCCTTTCTTTATTCTATCTTCCATTCATTTATACCATAGTCCCTACACCGTAGTATTCCAATTCCTCTTTCTCATTAATCTCATATGTTAGTTTGCTCATCTCGGCGCATTCTAGGATTTTCCAAATTAAATGATCTTCTGATGGTATTCCCTTTTCTTCCAATGCTGTGCGTATGTTAATCTGGCTGCCGTAATAATATGTATAATTAAGTATCTCTTTCTTTTCTCATATGTCCTCTTTAGTACTCCTAGAAGAAAGGTTTCAGGTGCCAAATCTATGTTTTCCTCAATTACTTCCTGGATCCAATTTCAAGTTGATGCCATCTTATCATGTGCTAACAATTTCAACTTTAATCATTTCACTCCATTTGTTGTTACTTTTTCACAATTTGGCTTTGGATGGTCAAACGTTACTCAATAAATCAAGGAGAAGCAAGTTATGAATATTTTTTGTTCATTCTTGATCTGCTAATGGGGAAAAAAACCCCTTATAATCCAGTGGAAAAAGCTGTCAGAAAAAGAAAAGACAGAAAAAGCTGTCTCGTTTTTCCACCCCCCCATTTTGCACATTTTAAGGAATAAGCCCTTCTAAAGTTGCTGGGACATTTGTACAGCAAATATCTAAGCAGTTATATTTTACTGTAGCAACTCTGTAAGAATACAGTTTAGGCAGAGCTGTGCTCAAAAATTATTTGAAATTGTTTGTTTTAAATTTTCATATTGACCTGTGCAATGCAAACTGATATGAAAATGCCCTTTATACTAATTTTCTTCCAGGAGTAGCCTATGTCTCCCTGGTGCCTTAACAATCCCATTCTTTTTAATCCTCAGATTTTCTCCAAGCACAAGTGGAAAACAAAAACAGAAAGGATGATTTATCGCCATTTAAACTTGGAAACATAAAAATTGTAATGTGAAAAATAAACTAATCTTGGCATACTCCTTTTTAAATTAACCTTAAAAAATTAAGAGAAGGAAAAAAAATGTTATCTCCATCCATGGTCCATTCCATTGCAGTCCTGTCCCATCCCCAAACAACAGAAGACTGGTCTTCAGTGACCAAAAAATTGTTTTTTTTTTCATATATTGCTATACTATCATTTCCATATACGGAAACTTAAAGTCTCACTCACATAGTTTGAATAAGATATTGTTTAATTCTCACCAAACACTCTTATTTTGATTTTGCTTTCTGCCCAGACAAAAATTAATATTTATTTCTATTTCCTTCTGAGCACATAAGCAAAAGAGAATGCAAGTCATCTACACAATGCCGCAAATGGCCCCTTTCTTCAGCAAGCAAGGAATATGAATAATTCCCCTTTCTTCCTAATGTATTAAAAAAATGGAGGGATTTTAAGTGTATCTCTTTTCCACAGCCGCAAGGTGGCACACATCCTCAGTGTTGTTCCTGCAGAGGGTAGGATGAAACAAGGGCAATATCTGACTGCCCTGTTGATTCCTTGCATGTAACGGTCACATACTTAACTCTGATATTAACCTGCCTTGTGTTATGAATGGATTATTTTCTCAAGGGTGACATGGATCAGATTGGCGGTCAACGGAATGCACTGATTTAGGCTGACAGCTTTGCACAAGCCAATTGTCTGTGTGACCTAGTAATACAGAACAAAAACTCCTTTGAAGCCAGTAGGGAATTTTCTTCCAATTGTAGATGGTAATGCTGTCTAATACCAAAATGCAATATAGTGCGATTTTCAGGAATTTTAAGGAAAAGCGTTAGCAATTCTGAAATTTTGATATATTTTTTTTAAAGAATATGTTTGATTCAAGTGTAAAAGTAGTCTCTGTGTCTATATAATCTATAATATTTTGATGATCAGGAAATATTCAAAAATATACCAGTTGACATTTACACATTAGTCCATATCGTATCTGGGTTATTTTATGCAACTGCTTTTTCTTTCAAAACTGTTTTTATATATATTGTACCGCCATGAAAATGTTTCTCAGTTAAAACAAATGTCTGATAGAAACTAACGAATATTGTACAGTTTTATCCAGTTATACGTCTTGCATTAAACTCCTGCTCCTTCCTTATTACATATAAAGTAAAATTTTAATTCTAAACACTGTTCATCTAAACAATCTCATCTGAATTCATCAGGTATTCTTTACTTAAACTCAAAACTTAATAGCTCAAATCTGTTACCCTTGTTTGTTCAGATTCCTCATTTCTGTGCATCTGAATAAATGAAATGTGTTAAAGCTTTTACCCAATTTTGCGTACCTAGATCCAAATTGAATAGATAACACTGGATACCACGCTTGTCTAATATTGGTTATTTTGTTTTAAAAACAAGTGAATTACATTAAGGTTCCTCCATCAAGGAGATCATAAATCCAAGTGCTTGCATCCAAGTGTCATTCTGATACAGCACAAAAGGGCTGCTACAAAATATTGCTGGAGTTGCTGTCTCTGGGGCCATGAAGCCAGTCAGGTTAGAATGACAAAAGACTGAACCTATCAAATGCAGTTGCTCACTGAATTCAAATTGAGAAGGAGAACTTTAGATAAATTTAATTGTTTGCTACTTTTATTCAGTACCATGCTGTTCCTATTATTGAAGGTTTTATCAGCTGGCCCATGTCTAAAGGCCATTTGAATGAACGTGGCCTCAAAACCCAGGTGTCACTTCCATGGGACCTGTTACAAGGGTGAGGCTGAGACCCAACAGACTGAAGTGACCTTGCAAAACTTTGAAGGCTTTCGGATTAATAGTGCGGCAGTCATCCACAATAGTATAATACATCCGTTAATGCAATTTATAAATCTACCCCCATTCAGAACATGGACAGCTTCACTGAAAATTAAATTAGAGAGATGCTTTGCACGAAACATAATGAAACCTTGACATTTCTTTCCAGTGACACACTTTCCCTGGAGGGTAGAGATGCTGTTGTAAAGAAATGAAAAGAAAAGCTCATTTTCTCCTTCTTTCTTCTTCTCCATTGCTGAAGCGGCAGTCTTTTAGGCGCGTTCGTCTGTTACTTTAAAAGAAATGCAAAAGGGATTAAAATGTAGATACAATTTAGACATTAAATGTCAGGGACTTTCTATCAAAGAAGGGACCTAGAATTTTGGACTACCTGTGTTTAGAGTTAGCTGAAGGACAGCATCCCAATAATCAACCTGTTTGATTATTGATAGTCACCCTAACTGAGTTATCACAAAATACTAAACGGAATGTCAGATTTACAGAATTTTATAGAACATCTGGGAAAGAAGGAACAGAGAGAATTTCTCCCTCTTTGATTTTGCTTTTTCGTCGTTTTCCCTACAAAATCCATTTTTTAGATTTGAAAAGTTTCTGACTCCTTCTCTTGACTAGGAGAATTTACCCTGATTTTTGTATCAATAGTGTTGAATAACTGAGAAGAAGTCAGTCTTGCTACCATTATCAAAGTTATTAAAACTCTGTAATACTAAATAACAGTACAGTCTTGTAGGATGTAAGGATTTTAGATTCATTAGGCAAAATGGAAGTGTCTTTGGTTTCCTAAAGCATAGATTTGTTTCCATAGTGTCACTAACATTCAGATGTTTGATTATATTTTAATGAATGTGAAATGGATGTAACCAAATATACAAATTTAAACCTGGTTCATAATTAAAGGAAGAAGAGGGGAAAAAATGCTGTCTCTGTGTGTTTGCATGTGAAATAGAAAATTGGGGCAATTAGATATCAGCATTTGGGGAGAATTAAATTAATGAGGTCTTTAGGATTAAATAAATGCTGTCACTATTTACAATAGTTTGTAATAATAATAATTATTAGATCAATTGCCAGAGAAATTGTGATAATAATTCTTTAATGAGGCGCAAGGTTTTTAATAAGGTGAAATCAGAATACTTATGTTGCTACCTGACTGGTATGAAACATCTATCCCCAAAGCTGCAGCCTAAACACTGAATTCTATTAACTAAATAAATTTGAGGATGTCAAATTAAGGTGATTTCAGAAGCCTTTAAGCACCAGTAAGATTGTTGAAAATATTTTTTTTAAAAAAAACACCGCAGTGATAAAATACATCACCAGTATTAGTCTTCCGGGTAAAAGAAAATATATGGAATATTTAAATGAATATATGGAGAAGGGATAATGCGTGGTTAGATGAGTGAATATTTCTGAAAACACTCTGTGACTTTGTTTTCTGTCTTCCTTTGTATTGAAAATACCCTTGGTGTCCCCATTAGATACCGAAAGCAAAAGCTTTATTTCTTCAAAATAATGGACTTTGGCAATCATGTAGCTGACCAGTGACTTTCCAATCCACCACTGTAATCTGAAAGGACTGATGGATATAATTGCTTGAAAAAACACTCTACTCTGCTGTCTTAATGCATCAAGATAGTCATCATTCAATTACACATATTCAAAGCTGTCCCTTCCATTTTCTCCTTTTAAGCCCTCTCCTGAAATAAAGTAAAAACAAATCAGAAATGTGGTACTCTTTTCTTCCTTTCCTCCCTTCGCAAACTCTTTTATTTATTCTTTAACCAATGTTAAATTTTCACAAAGCCGATATTGAATAGCACAGGACAGCAAGATCCGCTTTGACCCAAGCTCCTCTTTGCCAAGTTGCATCTCAGGTTTCAGAGCACTCCCATTCGCAGACTATCCGTGTGTGAAATGATGCATTAAAGGAAACATTCTGCTACAATGGAGGAAAAAAAAAATCTAGCATTGCAGTTTTTCTTCTGCCTTTGCAAAAAGTCAGCTATGATTGGAGCCAGGTTCGCAGCAGGCAAAGTCAATATAGTAGTAGCTTCCCATTAGAGAATAATAAAGGAGGGAGCACTGTGTCAATTTTCTTAAGATCATGGGTGAACAGTGGGAAACAAATCTAATAAATTGTATTAATAATAGATATTGGTATTATAACTTTAAGAGACAGATCACTAAGTTTATGAATACACAGTGGAATGGCTTTTATCTCTAAAAAAACAGCTCCTGGAGTCTATTCCACAGTAGTCCATTGGATAAAATAACATAATGGTTAAATTTGGAGAGAAACACCCCTCCTCCACTTTTGTCAATGCCATTAAAGAGGTAGAAGATCTAATTACATTCATATAGCAATAGCACTTAGACTTATATACCATTTTACAGCCCTCTCTAAGTGGTTTACAGAGTCAGCATATTGCCCCCAACTATCTGGCTCCTCATTTTACCTACCTCAGAAGGATGGAAAGTTGAGTCAACCTTGAGCCGGTTGGGATTGAACTGCTGGCAATGAGGGGTGAGTTAGCCTGCAATACTGCATTCTAATCACTGCTCCGCCACAGCTCTAACTGTATATAAATATAGTTACTACATCAAGCCGAATATACTGCATTAAAAAAAAAGGGGGGGGGAGGGAAAACATTTGAGGCTCTTTGAATGTCTCATTCATAAACCAAATTTTGGCATGCCAGATTAGGAAAAACAAAATTGCAAATAAAATAAAATAAAATAAATAAAGGGGGAGATAAATGCTTAGGGTTTTCTAACATGGTTCCATATTTCTCAGAATTATTATTACATCTCAGACCAGTTCTTTTAAGTTTCATAAATTATGTAGCTCCTGAAATGTTCTTCTCAAGGACTGAGAACAAGGTCTCTAATAATCTTACAATCCTGATTCTGCTGCAGAACATACAGGGAAACGCTTTGTATGTTTCATCAAGCTTGATTGGCAACTATCCGCAGGCTATTATCTGAGCTAGAAATGATGAGGAAGCAAATTGGAGATAGTTAAACTTGGGATTTACTACATCAAATGGAATGATGGACACTAATTGACAATTTTGAAAAGGGCCAAGACAGTGTCATGGAGAATTGGGCTATAAATAACTACCTTAATTTAGCAGCTGTAAGGGACAACAATGAAAGATGGGTTATTTCCATGTTTGTGAGCTCCTTGAATTCATCTTGTTGCTTGCTAGGTGAGACACAGTGCTGGTTCCTTCCAATATATCTGAAATGGAAAATGGAGGCAACCTGTTGCCAAGATTAAGAGCAGATATACATGGTACAAGTTACCTTCAACATTTTGTCCTTAACAGGAGGGAAATCTCAGTTGGGTAGAGATCTGGATTCATATCTATGAAAGGTTGAATTGTTTGGGCATGTTCACAACACCAGCTTGAATAAGCTGGAAAAGATGTAAAATACATTCCAATGTGATCTTTGAAACAAGACATCTTGAACATTGTGTTTCAGTTCAGCAGAATGAGGGTGAAAATAGAAGTTAACGAAAACATGGGTGGCTGCCAAAATCTGCCTCCCTGCTGTGTGTTCTGGCAGCAACCACTACTGCCAGGGATAAGAAAAGGTAATGGGAAAACTCAGTATGATGGTATTATGCCACATGGCATATTTCACAACGTATTTTTAGGAAGAGGGCTGTGGCATTAAAATTGCCTTAGATGGCTTGATGATTTTTTTGTCACACAGAGGGAGCGTGACAATTGTTTTTATCAGCCATCTACCATATTATTCTGTATTATCTCGGTGGGAGGGAAAGGGATGGATCTGCATTTGCTTTGTAGCTGTTCCATTCTGACCTCTTAGACTGATTTTCTACACAATTATTTCGGATAATTTATACAGAGATCCTGTGTCTCCCTTCTAGCAATAGCAATAGCACTTACATAGTGCTCATAGTGCTTTACATCACTCACTGGGTGGTTTAAAATGTCACCATATTGCCTCCCAAAATCTGGGTCCTCGTGTTACCAACCTCGGAAGAATCAACGGCTGAATCAACCTTGAGCCTGTCAGGATTGAACTCCAGGCTCTGGGTAG
Organism: Arizona elegans; assembly: GCA_022577455.1. NCBI lineage: Eukaryota > Metazoa > Chordata > Lepidosauria > Squamata > Colubridae > Arizona > Arizona elegans. The sequence continues at coordinate 204,889,270 of JAKOOJ010000001.1, read as the reverse complement.
AGTTTGCTTTCAATACTAGGGCTCTTTTGCCTTCATCACTTTTTACATCTGCATGAAATTGTTGAGGGAGTCCTACGGGACTCTTCATCTGATGAAATACAGTGTGCCACAATGGCTTTTTTGAAGAGTTTTCTGAGATGATCAACTTTTCTGGTGTCCATGGGCTGGCTTAAAGGGATAAAAAAAGGAAGCTGGCTCCAAACAAGATTGGAGCACCATGATAGCACTTACAATTGATAGGATTATATACATCTTCAGAAAGACGTCTAGCCTTCTGGTACGCATTCTGGATCCAGTTCTTCCCATGGTACCTCAAACTGAGGCAACAGCAGGAACATTTACCGTATTTTTCGGAGTATAAGACACACCTTTTTACCCCCCAAAAGGGGGTGAAAATTTAGGTGCGTTTTATACACTGAATGTAGCCCTGCCCACCCACTGGCCCTTTGCTTGCTACAAAGATGCTGGAGCAGATTTTTTTTCCCCTTGTGCTAATCAGGCTATGCTGAAACGTGAAACTGAAAGTAAAGTAGGCTGTTTGTTGCAACGTGGCAAAATGAGGCAGAGGGAGGTTTCTTTTTCTTTTTCCTCACCAAAAAAGGTAGGTGCAAACAATGGGAAATTTAGGGCAAAAGAGGAGAGTTCAAGTTTTTAAAACACAAAAGAAAAAAGGCAAAAATAAAAATGAGAAGGGAGAAAAAGAAAAAGAAATGAAAGAGAAAGATGTTATACATATTTAGAATTGAAATATGAATAGTAGTAAGAAATTAATAGGAAATCATGATTGTAAAAATCAAATGAATAATAATTGGAATATTTTTCTATATGGGCAAAACTTTGGGTTATTGGGAGAGTTTAAGATGTGAAAATGAGTAACATAAGGTGAAAGCTCTATTTAACTAGGGAATTGTAATAATTGAGATACTATTAATTGTATATTGTGTTGAAAGCGGAAATGGTTAAGTTGTGGTTTGGAGGAATATATGGGGAAAATTATTTGGTTTATTATTATTGGTAAATATAATTAATTGATTTGTAAGAAATTGGATTGCATGGAAATAATTGGAATATTCATGTTCATATTGATTAATATACAAAAAAGGTAGTTATATAACTAATTGATTTATATAAAAATGTTGAATTTGTATTAAACAATTGTAATATTACATAATTAACCAATGTGAGGATGGATATAAAAATAGATGACAATGGGAAGGGGTATAATATAGAATAGAAGGGAAAAATTGAATTTGATTTAAGATTAGAGATGAGAATGAAGGGTAATATTGGTTTTTTTAAAAAAAATAGATGAGGAATAAATATGGCAAAAAGGAAATATAAGAAATTGTAAATTTAATTGAAATGACTAAACACTGTTTAAATTTGTGAACTGGCCAAATACTCTGTTCAAAGAAAATACATTGTATGTTTGTATGTGTGTTTGTCTAAAAAATAAAAAAAAAAAACCTTTTAAAACAACAACCAAAAAAGGTAGTCTTATACTCCGGTGTGTCTTATACTCCGAAAAATATGGTATTTTAAACCAGGCTTAGCCAATCAACCACGTTTGTCCATTTTAAAAGAAAATTATTTTAGAACACTTGTACATCTGCCAGTAACTTGAAGGTTGGAGCCATGGTGGTGCAGTGGTTAGAATGCAGTATTGCAGGCTAATTTCTGCGACTGCCAGCAGTTCAATCCTGACCGGCTCAAGGTTGACTCAGCTTTCCATTCTTCCAAACTTGGTAAAATGAGAACCCGGATTGTTGGGGGCAGTATGCTGACTCTGTAAACTGCTTAGAGAGGACTGTAAAGCACTATGAAGTGGTATGTAAGTCTAAGTGCTATTGCTATTGCTACTGGCAGACTCAAACCTGTTGTGCTTGAATTTGACTGGAGAGGTTATAGAAAAAAAAAATCTCTGGACTCAAAATTTGGCAGCCTGATTGATTCAAAGGTTGCCAGTTAGTTTCATGGCAAAATACAGGAAATAAGCACTTACAAAATAATTGCCGATGGTTATTTAAAGCCCTGGACACTTCAAGCCTAGTCTATCGAAGAAATCTTGCAACAGCTGCTGATTCTCCTAGCAGAAATTCAAAGTTAGCCCTTCTCTGTAATGACCCCTTAGATTTAGAATAATTGTTGAATCTTTGGATGGTTGGAGGAAGCTTTAAAAGTAGATATCAGTACTCAGGCTTTTAGTTAATATTGGTTTTGGTAGATTTTTAAAATTATTTAATTTATTGAAAGTTTTTTTTCTTATTTTAAGTTGTTTTATTTGTTGGGGAATGTTGCTAATGATATATTTAAGTAACAGGTGATTCAGAAATGTGCTAATAACAAGTATACATATGAGTATGTTTTATTTTTCCCCAGCTTCCCTAATATTAGCTTACAGCTGAAATTCCTTCGTCTTAGGTCACAGCTGAAATTCCTCCATCTTGGTGTTAGAGCAGACTTATCAATAGCTTCCTGAAAATCAATTGCAATGCTAATGATCCCAGTAAAAGAATTGTCATTATTGCTATATTTCAGCACAACTGCCACTTTCCTCCATCCCTCCAAAATGCGCAAAGTGACATACAGTCAGCCATTCTTGTCCCAGGATGGCAGCTTGGTGAGAAGAATTGCAGCTAATGGTCTTTAAGCAGCCACCTTCTGTGTTCATGGTTACTTGGAAATAATTGTAAGTTTCCCATCACACAGATATGAACACTGGACTAATTATTTTCAGTAGCTGAAGACCTATGAGCAAGCGTAATTGCATAGTGATAATTCATAAGACCACAGGTGTTCATAAAGAACTCTTTGTTTAGTCTAAGAACTGTCTCTTTTTAGCAATCCACTCCTTTGCAACCATATATTAAAGATACAGAATATTTAACATTGGTAAACAGCTAAAGCTAGAGCTCTGGTATACTGTTTCCTTCAAGATTAAACTTCTACTCTAGGTTCTTGCAAGCTATATACCCATGAAGGTGAACAAACCAAAGAATAGAATAGCTGTTACTTACTACTCCTATGCAGGACCTAGCGAGAGGACACATGGTTATAATTGTTCGCTAAAATGAACACCTAGTTTGACCCCCTAAGTTGGATGAGAAAATACTGGAGAATTCTTCTTACAGTGCATTACTAAAAATTCTATAATAGAAAGAAAGAGTTATAAATAAATAAGAGGTCCGATATATTTCCTACAGAAACCCTTCATGTATTCCTGTTTATAAAATATTTCTATTATTGTTATTGATATTGCTAGACTACTAAAAAAGAGAACTTCCATGAGGTGCTTTATACAACCAATTCAAAGTGATTCATATATTCTTCATGGTCACACACAAACGTTTTCGGTTTTTGAACCGAATGTTTCTTTAACTAATGGATGAGTTTCTCTTGGACTTCCTCCCAGATAAGTGTGTGTAGGATTATAGTTTTCTGTCAGCATAGAAAAAATGTATAACCCCTCTTTGCTCAAGCCACAGATCTCGTTACATTTTTTTTTCTTTAAAAAGGGAGCTTAAGCAATGATACCTTAATATCTGTACCAGTTTATGCAGGGCTGGAATATATTTGTCATTTGTTCTTCCTCTCATCTGTCTGTATTCTTCTGGGAGATGTTTGTTTCAATTGTCATACAGGTAAAACACTGTTCGATGTAGGTTTGTGGTGCAAATTATTTCAGTCTTTTTTGTGCTGCAGCGTTGAATTGCAAATGGGTTTTTTATTCCTCCTCCTTTGAAGGGATCAGAACTGCTCTGCAGTGAGTCACTCATCTGTCAGTTAAAGAACTTGCAATTCTGGAGCTGATATTATGAAAAGAAAGAGGAAGTGTTTCAGAGATAACAAAGCCCAAGAACCGAGAGGTTACAAAAATGAAATTGCATTTCTCATCTTTAGAGCAAATTTATTAGTATAAAGGCTGGGGATGAATTGTAGCTGGGGCACCGGATGAATATTGGGTGCCAGAAGCCAAACTAGCAAAAATAAAACATTTAGAAACCCAAAACATAGATTTTCTTGTATGTTTTTTATCACTGGCTTCTCAGGTGTATGTGCATATTAATTCTGCTTGTAGACCTCTCAGTGAAGGGCATCTTCTGGACACTGCAGAGGTGAATTAAAAATGTGAAACATGGTACAGTAGCAAAGATAATATAAAATAAAGTTGAGACGAAGCTAGTGCCAGCTGATAGAACAATATTAATAAACAACTCAGCAGTAGACATAGATGAGTATTTAAAACAGTATTGTCATTCTTGTTGGCATTAGCTGAAAACAGAGTCTTGTCATGTATCTGCAGAGATATGGGTGTGTCAGAGCACATGGGATATAATTCCTTATATATTTTTATTTGAGAACATAGCTAGCCACCTTATAAACAATCATTTTTGAGGGAGGGCTCTCCCATGTTACCCACTATTTAATTGGAAATTATTTAAGTTGACCTTGAAGCTTCTTGCATACATTCTTCTAAGCTGTAATTTGCTTAATTAAAGGAACATAAATAAAATTGGTGTTACTGCAATCGTTTCTTCCAATTCTTCCAATTTCGTAAAGTTGCGTCTTAGCCCTTTAGCTCTCATCTTCACATGAGGGTTCCCTATAGAAGACATGCAGATACATGACAAGACTCTGTGTATAGAGTATGTGGGGAGAAGAATAATCCATTTCGCACATGCTACAATGTCCTTCAACATGTATGGAGGAAGACCTCATGCTGGCAAGAGAGAACACTGTCCACATGGCCCAATCCTGAGTGAATATCATTTACTTTCAATTCTAATAATTTAATAGGATTAAAACTAAATGACACTTAGTTTTAAATATTTATTTAAGTGTTAAATATTTACATATTTTTACATGTGCTAAATTTCTATGACCTATTTTATGTCTATTTTATTTGCTCAGTGAATGTTATGTGTTTATAATTATATGACACAAATGAAGAGGCCCTCATTCCTATTCAAATCAAATAGTAATACCCAGCATTTGTGCTTATCTCACTTCATTCTCTCCTTTGTGTTGGCCAGCCCCCGCTCATCAAAACGTAAGACTCCTTATACTGTAATACTAATTTGTCTTCGTGTATATATGTGTGTGTGTGTGTGTGTGTGTGTGTGAGAGAGAGAGAGAGAGAGAGAGAGAGGGAGAGAGAGAGACAGAGTTCATGCCACTCATTAATGAGGAATATACTTATGGTAAATGAAGAATAAAAGTACAGGTAGTCCTTGATTTATGGCCACAATTGAAGCCAACATTTCTGTTGCTAAATGAGACATTTGTTAAGTGAATTTTGACCTATTTGACAACATTTCTTGCCACAGTTGTTAAGTGAATCGCTGTAGGTGTTAAGGGAATCTGGCCTCTCCATTGACTTTGCCTGTCAGAAGGTTACAAAAGGTGATCCCATAATCCCAGGAGACGGCAACCGTTATAAATCGGTTGCCAAGCATATGAATTTTTTATCATGTGACCATGGGGATGCTGCAACAGTCCTAAGTATGAAAAACGACCATAACTCACTTTTTTCAGTGCCATTGTAACTTTGAATGGTCACTAAATGAACTGTTGTAAATCGAGGACTACCTGTACTTGTAATCCAAATGAATTTTCTCTCTCTCCCCCATCTGAGATTATTAAGCATCACCGTCTTAGAGAAAAGGGATATTTTTATCCAGATAGCCAAATTGCTCCATACCCCCCTATTATATTTACAGTCCATTGTGTTTTTCTTTCAATGCACAGAGGAGAATGATAAAGGACAACTTCCAAGAAAGCGGCAGAGGAAAAAACGGAAGAATGTTTGTCAAACTCCTGCTGATGGACATGGAAGTCCAGCAAAATGTGGAGGGGGTGAAAACCCGATTGGAGATAACTTGCAGCTACAACACAGGGACGGTCCAAACTTGACTCAAAACCAAAAGAGGAAAATGAAAAAGAAGCGGCGGAAAGAAAAAATGAGAGCAGCTGGCTTACTAGGAAAACCCGTTGCTACCGAATTCACATATATGCCTGAAGAAAAGAGAGAGAGAGAGTTTGAAGTTGCAGATAAAGTAGATGACATACTGGATTTTTTGCAAGCAACACAGGAAATCTATTTTTCTGACAGTAGGTATATTTCATCACACATGACAGTGACTTGAAGGAGGGGAAACAAATTATTTTTTCACTGTCAGATATAGGGAGGGAGAAAGGCTGATGATGGCTTTGTGCTCTCAGTTTGAGAAAGAAAGAAAATACATACATAACTCCGATTGGGCCTATGCAAGCTATTTTAGATTCACCTTGCAGGTTAAGGCAACAGGATACAGGTAGTCCTTGACTTGGGACCACAATTGAGCCCAACATTTCTGTTACTCAATGAGACATTTGTGGAGTGAGTTTTGCCCCCATTTGTGCCGTAGTTGTTAAGTGAATCTGGTGTCCCCATTGATATTTGTGGGACCGCCTTCTGCCGCCAATAGCCTCCCACCGGCCAGTACGCTCCCACAGAGAGGGACTCCTCAGGGTGCTGTCAGCTAGGCAGTGTCGGCTGGCGACCCCCAGGGGGAGGGCCTTCTCTGTGGCAGCTCCTGCCCTCTGGAACGATTTGCCCCCGGAGATACGGAGGATATCAGATCTCCGGGCTTTTCGCCGTGCCCTAAAAACTTTTCTCTTCCATCAAGCAGGGCTGGCGTGACACCCCCCCCCCCCCCGTTTTTTGAGATATTAGATTTTTAATTGTTTAATGAGTTTTAGTCGTAAGGTTCTTAAATTTTTGGCCAAAGGGTATAATTCTTTTAAATTTTTAAATTTTGTATTGGATGTTTTTTACTTGGCTATGCACTGCCCTGAGTCCACTAGGAGAAGAGCGGTATACAAATTTAAATAAAATAAAATAAAATAAATAAAATTTTGCTTGTCAGAAGGTCGCAAAAGGGGATCACATGACCCTGGGAAACTGCAACTGTCATAAATATGAGCCAGTTGCCAAGCGTCTGAATCTTGGTGACATGACCATGGGGATGCTGCAATGGTCATAAGCGTGAAAAGCAGTCGTAAGTCACTTTTTTTAGAGCCGTTGTAACTTTGAACGGTCCCTAAACAACTACCTCTACTCTCCTCTGAAGAGAAGGCCTTAACAAAACAAACCCTGAAAAGGTCACCTTGAACTGACTGGGTCCAGAGCTGTTAGAGGAGAGTCCTGTCAGACTTCTTTCTCAAGTGTCAACTGAAGACTCTCAGTTGCATCGTACCAGTCTAATTTCTGCCCTGTTTGGCAAAGCCACCCAACCTGGAACCATGTCAGCCAGGACAGCAGGAGAAGATTTTCCCCTTCAGCCTCCTTCCACTGTGCTTTCCTTTTAGAAAGAAAGGGACTGCACTGCATTGCTTGGAAAGGATGTTTCCTCAAAACTATTTTGAAGCTAAACCTTCCCCCCCACCCCCTCTTTTGAAGATATGGTCAGCCCTAGTTCCTATACTCAGGAACCAAGAAGACTTTTCCACTGCCCTTGATAATAAGGTCTTCATTTATTTATCAAATTTATAAGCTCACCCAACCTATAATGATTCTGGGAAGCATATCAGCTAAAAACATGCCCAATATAATAAAAGAGAAAAAGAAGATAGTCAACTGGGAACCAACACAGCTAACCTATTTATGCAATTCCTTCAGAAGGCACGTACTTCCTGAACTGGCTGTCTAAGAAAAGACCTTGTCTGTCAAGGCTTGTCCCAATGAGGATAGGATCACTCCTATCCTCACCCAGTGAGGATGATATCCTTCTAGAGAAGTGCTTCTCAACTTTGGCAACTTTAATTTTGGGAGTTGAAGTCCAGACATCTTAAAGTGGCCAGGATTGAAAAACACTGTTCTCTATAGAGAACGTGTGTTGTGACAGGGAAAGTATAGTTCTATATCCTATTGGATGACACTTAAAACTTGGAACCAGGATTGTGTCATATCTTTTTGGATGAGAAAGGTGGAGAAACAAGGATACTTGGATAGCCAGGCTTCAGGCCATGAAGATAGCCAGGCGTGATGCCATGAAGGATTTCATATTGCCACTCATGCAGCAGAAGATGGAATCTGGAAGTGGGCAATTCACGGGAAAGCAATTCTTAAAATCACTTCCAGCTTTTAGCTCCAGTGCCAAATCTCTATCCTCAGAAGCTTTGACCTCTCGCTGTTGCGTCTGAATACCACGATTGGTCTATAATAGAGCTTCTCTCATCTATGAACTTATTCTGGAAGAATGGCCAACGTTGCATGCTTTATTAAGGCCCATTGGATGCAGATGGGGCTGTTCTTTTTTTATAAATAATAGTTTTTATTAAAGTTTACAATCATAAAGATGAAAAAGAAAGAATGAAGAAGCGGAAGAAATAAAATCACCCAACTCTCAGCCACCTCATATGCAGTGGTGGGATTCAGCCAGTTCGCGCACCACTTTGGGAGAACGGGTTGTTAACTTTCTGAGCAGTGTGGCAAACTGGTTGTTGGAAGAAATCATTAGGGCAGAGTTGTTAAATTACTTGAATCCCATCACTGCTCATAGGTGTTCTATATTGCAAACTGTAGCTGATTCAGAAGACATGGATCGTAAGTGGTCTGGCTGTGGACAGTGCAGGTAGTCCTCAACTTACAACCATTTATTTAGTGACTGTTCAAACAACACTGAAAAAAGGGATTGTGACCGCTTTCACATTTTATCACTGTTGCAGCATCCTCACAGTCAGATGATCAAACTTCATACTTGGCAACTGGTTCACATTTATCAGGACTACAGCGTCCCAGGGTCATGTGATCCACCTTTTGCCATCTTCTGTTCTGCCCCAGCTATGGACCCCATAGAACGCAGCACACACAAGTCTGTACAAACCTTAGTTTACTAAATTAAATCAGTCTTTTTCAAACAAAGGCTGTTAATTAACTTTCTTAACAGCCTACAAGAATCCAAAGAATAAATAATCGTAATCTTACTATGGTTGGCAAAAAGCCCAGAAGCAGGAAGCTGATAAGAGAACTAAGATCAAGACGAAGGAGAGTGAACGAAGTTGTTCCGTGCAAATTGCTTCAGTCGTCGTCCTTCCTTAAATAGGCTAAGGGAGTGGCCAATTAGCTCCAAGCCTTACTCTCGAGGAGACCTCCTCCTGAGGAGCCACTCCTGCCTTTTGGCAGCTCTTCTTCCTCTTCACTTATAGGAGCTTCTGGAGGTTCTGAAGGCCGTGGCTGAATCCCCACCTCTGGCACCACATTTCTCCAGCCTCTTCATTGTCTGACTCGAGTGCCAGCTGCACAGGCTGCTGGCAGCACCACACCAGCCTCCTCGCTGTTGGAATCAGCTACTAGCTGCACAGGCCGCTGATGGGCCACAACATCTTCAGACAAACAAAGTTAATGGGGAAGCCAGATTCACTGAACTGTGTCACTAACTTAACAGCTTCGGTGATCCACTTAATAACCGTAACAAGAAGGGTTGTAAAATGGGGCACTTAATACCTGTCTCGCTTAGCAACAGAAATTTTGGTCGTAAGTCAAAGACTACTTCTATTGATTCAAGCTTCCTGCCTGCTCTTGTTTTCTGTTTGATGCCTATTTCCAGGATAGCTCTGATATAATAGCAGATGTAAGGAACTATGCTTTTAGATGTACTTGAATATATGAATAATCATCATTTATTCTAATGAGATGCATTTCTAAGCGCATGCGCTGAAACTTCCCTTTTTCATGTAAACTACAGAACCTGTTTTCTGTGTCTCCCGTTTAATTCCTGAAGTACGGGGGACAATGGTATATAGTATGATTTCATGCTATACTTTCCAGAAGATGCAGTGGCACAAAGGTCCAGTAAATTATTCATGAGCAGGCATCATACACCCACAGGCAAAGATTTCAAAGAAAATGATCCTGCATTTTTCAGATTTAGGAAGTAGCTGTACTGAATACAGATTCCTTTATTTTGTTCAGATTGAATTTCAAACACATCTGCAAACCCTTGTTGGAATATAAACTTGAAGCTTTACTACCAGAGATGATACTGGGCAGAAAGAAAGGGATGGGACGGGAAAGGACATAAGTGAAAAAAGTTCATTTTCATATTTGAAAAACATGGAAAAAATCCTCTATCTATCTATGTATCTATCTATCTATCTATCTATCTATCTATCTATCTATCTATCATCTATCTATCTATCTATCTATGACAAGAATATGATAATTAGCTATGTTTGTGAAAGAAAGTTTTTCTTCTGCTTTGATTTACATTGTCACTGGGAATAGTCTATTTCATTACTAAAAACATTAGCATAACTAGAATCTTTTTTTTTTTTTTTGCTTTAATTTATATGCCGCCCTTTTCCGGAGATTCAGGGCGGCTTACAATGCGTTAAGCAATAGCCTTCATACTTTTGTATATTTATACAAAGTCAGCTTATTGCCCCCACAATCTGGGTCCTCATTTCACCTACCTTTGAAAGGATGAAAGGCTGAGTCAACCTTGAGCCTGGTGAGATTTGAACTTGCAGTAATTGCAAGCAGCAGATGTTAATCTGTTAATAACAGTGCTTTAGTCCACTGTACTACAGGCTTTTTCTTAATGCTTTTTATTCACTTTTCTTCCATAGTGTCTCATAAACAGTTGGATGACTTCTCTCACCCTTTCAGCCTCTTTCTATGTATGCTTGATGTTATTTTAGTAATGATTTTATTTGAAATCACAGATTAGGGAATAAAAGTATTGTTCTAGGATGAGTTGTTTTTCAAAGGCATGTTGCTCTTGAAACATGACATATATGATCATTGATCCCTTGGCTCTTGAAACATGACATATATGTCAATGATCCCTTGGCTGTGCCACCAAGGGATCATTGACATATACGGAAGATCCATGAGACAAAGTTGCCATCTCATCCCATAATCCTTTTAAATGGAGGGAGTTCATAATTTTGGGTCTAGTTATTGATTATGCATGGACCTCAGCCTTTAAAAATTGATATTTATATGAAGCTCTCTTCATATCAATATCATCAGGTTGAAGTCATATTCATGTGTAATGTGTAATGTGTAATGTAATGTAAAAGTCATGTGTAATGCCTATAACTTCTCAACATAAGCTCACTTGATGTTCATCAGGACTGGACTCAAGGTATATGTATTGTTTTATACAGACCCATCAGAGCAGGATGGACCTGGCAAATTTTAGAGGCCCAGATTCAGAAACACGATTCTATGAATCTCTCATAGTCTTTTTTTCATTTCAAATTTGGTAAATTTAAGGGGTTCAGGGATGACCAGAGTGGGTCTGGGGGGTAACCCACCAGGGTCAAGGCTGAGTCCGGCGGGGGCTGTGGCATTCGGGATGCAGGGTCGGATACTAGGGAGGGGGCTAAAACTCGATCTAGTGAGGGCTGTTTAATTAGTACTGTGGGTGGGAGGGGCAGGTATGGTGGAAGCAGGGGACCATATCATGTTTCGGGAGTGCACACTCGCTATCTTCGAGCGATTATGCACTCTGGTCCCCAATGCTTTTCTCGTTCCCCAAGTAGCCAGAGCCTCAGGGCCTGGGCCACCGGCTGATGTTGTGCAATGCCAGGTCTGTGGTAAATAAAGCCCCCCTCATTCATGATCTTATTCAAGAGGGGGGAGCGGACCTGGCGGGTATCACGGAGACCTGGTTGGGTCCGGAAGGGGGTTGCCCCTTGTTGAAATGTGCTCACCAGGTTTCCGGGCATTCCATCAGCCGAGAGCCCAGGGTAGGGGCGGGGGAGTGGCAGTTATCATTAAAAAAAGTCTATGTCCGAGGGAAACCACTGTACCTCAGATAGCCGGGTGTGAGTCCCTCCTCGTGAAGTGGGGCCATGGGGTGCAGATGGGCCTGCTGATTACATACTTGGCTCCGTGCTGCGTGGCAGCGGCCCTGCCCGAACTGCTTGACGTGATAGCCGGGGTGGCGGTGGATACCCCCAGGCTTATGGTTATGGGGGATTTCAACCTGCCATCTGTCAGTGAAATGTCTATGGCGGCTCGGGAATTCATGGCTTCCATGACGGCCTTGGACCTGACCCAGTTAGTTCATGACCCTACTCACATGGGGGGGACACACTCTGGATCTGATTTTTGTCTCTGGTCAGTGGCAGAGTGATTTGGAAATAGGGGATTTAGTCATTAAGCCCTTGTCATGGTCTGATCACTCTCTCCTTTGCATGGACTTTCAAACCGCTACCCTTCGCCACAGGGAGACGGAGCCAACTAGATGGTTCTGATCCCAGGCACCTGATGGACCCTGATAGGATCCTGACAGAGCTTGGGCCATTCCCTGAGACACTGGCTCACAGCGCGACTGAAGAACTGGTGGCCACCTGGGATAGGGCAGCCGCTGGAGCTTTGGACCATGTCGTGCCTTTGCAGCCTCTGACCCGGTGCCGATCTCAGCTGGCTCCCTGGTTCTCCGAGGAGCTGAGAGAGATGAAGCGCTGGAAAAGACACCTGGAGAGCGATTGGAGGGCCAGCCGCTCCGAATCTGACTGAACACTGGTGAGGTCTCATATTAAGATCTACCTAGTGGCGATAAAAGCGGCAAAATCTAATTATTTTTCCAGTCTTATCGGGTCTGCAGAGAACCGCCCAGCAGCCCTGTTTAGGGTGACCCACTTCCTCCTTCAACTGGGAGTGAGGGAAGACCCCTTACAGGGCAGGGCTGAGGATTTTGTGCAATTCCTGCATGACAAAGTCACTCAGATTCGGGAAGACTTGGACTCTAATTGGGTAGATTCAGATGGGGTGACGGAGGTGGGTCTTAAGATTGTTATCTGGGAGGGGTTTGACCCTGTGACTCCCAAGGATGTGGACAGGATTCTGGGTAGGCTTAGCACTGCCACATGTTTATTGGACCGTGTCCCTCCTGGTTGGTGCTGGCCTCCCGGGCAGTTACACAAGGCTGGCTCCAGGGGATTATTAATGCTTTTTTGAGTGATGGTTTCTTCCCTCCCTCTTTGAAAGAGGTGGTGGTGAAGCCCCTCCTCAAGCCTTCCCTGGACCCGGCTATATTAGCGAACGATCGTCCAGTCTCCCACCTTCGCTTTGTTGCAAAGGTTGTTGGGAGTGTGGTGGCGCGACAACTTCCCAGTACCTGGATGAAGCTGACTATCTAGACCCGTTCCAGTTGGGCTTCAGGCCAGGGTGCAGCATGGAAACGGCATTGGTCGCATTGGTTGATGATCTCTGGAGGGCTCGGGACAGGGGTTGTTCCTCTGTCCTGGTCCTATTAGACCTCTCAGCGGCTTTTGATACCATCGACCATGGTATCATGCTGCGACCATTGGAGGGGTTGGGAGTGGGGGGCACCGTGTTGCGGTGGTTTTCCCCCTTCCTCTCCGACCATATGCAGTTTATGTTGGCAGGGGGACAGAGGTCGACCTCGAGGCGCCTTGTTTGTGGGGTGCCGCAAGGGTCGGTCCTCTCACCCCTTCTGTTCAACATTTATGTGAAGCCACTGGGCGAGATCATCCGTGGTTTCGGGATGAGGTTCCATCAGTACGCTGACGACACTCAGCTGTACATCTCCACCCCGGACCATCCCAATGATGCCCTTGACATGATGTCCCGTGCCTGGAGGCCGTGTGGATCTGGATGGGGAGGAACAGGCTCAGACTCAACCCTTCCAAGACCAAGTGGCTGTGGTTCCCGGCGTCCCGGTATAGTCAGCTGGCGCCATCGCTGACTATTGGGGGTGAGATCTTGGCCCCTTCAGAGAGGGCTCGCAACTTGGGTGTTCTCCTGGATGCACGGCTGTCTTTGGAAGAGCATATGATGGCCGTGGCCAGGGGAGCTTTTTATCAGGTTCGCCTGATACACCAGTTGCGTCCCTTTCTGGACCGGGATGCCCTGCGCACGGTCACTCATGCCCTTGTCACATCCCGTCTGAACTACTGCAATGCTCTCTACATGGGGCTCCCCTTGAAGAGCACTCAGAGGTTCCAACTGGTCCAGAATGCGGCCGTGTGGGTGATTATGGGGGCGACTTGTCGCACCGACGTGACACCTCTCCTGCGCGAGCTGCACTGGCTCCCAGTGGTCTTCCGGGTGCGATTCAAGGTGTTGGTTACCACCTTCAAAGCGCTCCGTGGCTTAGGACCGGGGTATTTATGAGACCACCTTCTGCCATTGACAGCCTCCCACCGGCCAACTCGCTCCCACAGAGAGGGGCTCCTCAGGGTGCCATCGGCCAAACAATGTCGACTGGCGACACCCAGTGGGAGAGCCTTCTCTATGGGGGCACCAGCCCTCTGGAATGAGCTGTCCCTAGATGTACGTATGATCCCCGACCTGCGCACCTTTCGCCGCGCCCTGAAGACCCTTTTATTTCAACAAGCCGGGCTGGCCTAACATGAATATGAATTTTAAATGGGTGTATGTTAGTTTTAATTTGCGGGCCAAATTTTTGTACATCCAATTTTAATGTTTTTTTAAATTTTGTAAATTATATGTTAATATGGCTGTACACCACCCTGAGTCCTTCGGGAGAAGGGCGGTATAGAAATCTAATAAAAGCTAAAGCTAAATGTTTCTCAATATCATTTTTTTAAAAAAATAAGTCTGTCAAAAGCAAAACCACAGAGTGAAAAGGCAAATAAGATGCTTTTTTACATACAGGTAGCCCTCAATTTACCAGCACAATTCAGCCCAAAATTTCTGTTGCTAAAAAAGACAGTTGAGATTTGCCTGATTTTTTTTTCCAGCTGTTCTTGCCACAGTTGGTAAATGAATCACTGCAGGGATTAATTTAGTATCATGGTTGTTAAGTAAACCTGGCTTTCCCATTAACTTTGCAAAAGTGGTCACATGAAGCCACGACACTGCAATCGTCAGAAATATATGCCAGTTTGCAAGTGTCCAAATCTTGATCACCTGACCACGGGAATTCTGCAACGGTCATCAAGTGTGAAAAATGATCATAAGTCACTTTTTTTCATTGCCGTAACTTCGAACCACCATTAAATGAATTGTTGTAAATCGAGGAATATTTGTACGCTGATACTTTTTCTTTCCCTTAAGAGCTATCAAACAGTGCAGAGTCAGCTGAGAGCTCCGGAAGCATCCATGAGGTTTTAAAGAGTCTTGAATCTGGCATGTTGTCATCATCAGATATTACACATCTTCGTCAAATGAAATCATTCGTCCTTCTGCAGAATGTGGAGGAACTAAATATTGCCCTGAAAGATCTCAGCACACATTCAGAGATGCCTCATGGTAGGTTGAATGCATCCAGGTTTGTTACGAGATTCCTTCTAGCATGCAGATTTCCTATAAAACTATTCTTCTCAAGCATTTTAATTTTTTTTTAATAAATATAATTTATGTTTGTTTAAATATAAAGGGTTTTATTCAGTGTGTCTTTGCAGGACAAAATGTAAATTCTCCCCCCCCCCAAAAAAAACAAACCTTCAAATAAGTTCTTTGTATGGAAAAAGAGAATTTAAATCTTGAAATTGCTTTCTGGTCAGTCATGGCTTTCCATGATCTTTTTGCACAGTGTCTGTGCAGCTGCTAGATACCCCTAAAAGAGGTTCTCAAATGTAATTTATATTCTGACAGATGGGAGATATTTATTAAATAAACGACAGGAGAATAATCATCTTAAGTATATTTAATGTAGTTTAATGAAATGAAATCAAATTTAATCCTAGCCCTCCCCCTTACTTTATGGAAAAGCCCTTAGCCCAGAAATAAAATGTGCACATGGGTCTTAAACATATGGACGGGCAAGGTTTTGCTTATGACTATATAATGTATCCCCTATATGGAAGAGCATCATTGCCAGAATTCCTTTGGCTGGCATATATCAAGTTCCAATTCATGGAATGCTTGATTCTTAGCATTGAGAAAAAAAGAAAATCCCAACAGGAATGAAAAAGCTTTGTTTTATACAATGACAATAAGAGATTAAAGTTTAAAGAGAAGAAAAGGAAAAGGAAGCCGTTGTAGTTAATTTCTTAGTACATTTGTCTTAGAAGTGTAGAACATGCATATCAAGTAGGTACTACATCCCATAGCAGAGAGGAAGGAAATAATCTGCTATATGATCACAAAGAACCCTAACTGTCATAGTTAAACATTAGAGGTATGTCTGCACCTTTGGTTCTAGTTAATATATTCATGCTTTCATTTTGTGGAACAATTCATTCATTGCATCCAGTAAGCAACTACATGTGATGAAGAAATGAGAAGAGTAACAGATTCTTCTTTCAGTAAATTCATGTATTCTTAATCTCTATGCTAAATCAAGAATAAAAATATCCTACCCTCTACAATTGCAAAACTGATCAATAGAATTATGAGAGCCTGTTTGTTTTTTTAAGCATTTAAAAACTAGGAGATGGTGAGTTCTAGTTCCCCTTTAGGCCTAAAGTCAGCTGGTCCCTCCTCTCTCAGTCCAACAAGGCATGGACAAACCACTTCTAAAATGTTGCCAAGAAAAACTGTCTGAATTTTTCACCAGGAGTCTGGACTGACTTAAAGGCAGGAAAATAAAGTAAAATAAAAATTGCATTGTTAAATTGAAATAAAAATATCCTAGCTTCTATAATTGAAAAATTGATCAAAAGATACATAGACCATGTGATTTGAACTGATCCAGGGAGCTTCATTGGAACATAACATTCCATAATTTGGGTATCTAATATAATATATTATTGTGTTAGCTGTTTATTAGTCATTTATCGAGATGGAATGAAGGTCTTTGAAAGGTTAATTGTTTTGATTGTTGATTTGATAGTTATGAATTTGCTTCTCTTTGTTTGCTACAATTTCCATTTCCTTAAGAGAATACTAGTTAATCAGAGCCAGTTTAGTGTAGTGGTTAAGGCATCAGGCTAGAAAGCAGGAAACAGTGAGTTCAAATTCCACTTTAGCCATGAAAGCTAGCAGGCTGATCTTGGGCCAGTTACTGTCTCTGAGCCCAACCCACCTCACAGGGTTGTCGTTCTAGGGAAAATAGGAAGAGGAAGCTGTGTTGGATACGTTTACTGCCTTGAATTATTTGTAAAAATAATAAAGGTGGGACACAAATAAATAAATAAATATTTCTTGTTATTAATGTTTGTATATGATATATGTATTGTTTTAATCTAATCTGTTAAAAGTTAAGAACAGAGTTATTTAAGGTAAATGCATGTTAGTTGCTTTTTTACTTCAAGCTTATCTGGATTTAATAATAAAATGTAAAAAGTTGAAACTCTTTTGTTGGCATATATATCCAGTTATTTCAGTTACATCTTTAAGTCATTTCACGAGTTTGTCTTTGGGAATACAAATGACTAAAGGTATAAGCCAGTTGCTGCTTAAAATTATAATGCAATAATTAAAACAGCTAAAAAAAGTCATTACAAAATTCACAATAATTGCTTTTTTGCTTTGCTATGAAAATTAGCTTTGCAAACAAGCTGTATTGTTAAACTCTTTTTTTAATGTTTATCTCCACTAAAGTTTAAAAAAAACAGAGACAATATTTTGATGTGGAGGGAAGAATCTAGGATTTTCCAATCAGCGGTTCTACTTGAAGTAAATGGATCATTTCCCAATATATAGTTACAAGTAGTTCTCCAATTATGACAGTTCACTTAGTGATGGTTCAAAGTTATGATACCACCCCCAAGAGTATTTATGACAATCCCGAAGTTACAAATGTTGCAGCTTCACAGCAGTCATTCACTCTTACGACCGACCGTAGAGACACTGCATTCTTCCCTCTGCTTATTTCCTCCCACAGGGACCTAACAGGCACTGGCCCTGCTATACTAGCCCACCAGCTCCTCCCCACCCTGTTACTGATTGCTCACTTACCTTTCAAAGATCCAGAGTTCCAGAACAAGCTGACCGCTTCTCTCTCCTCAAGCAAGTGATCTCCTCTCCAGACTTTCTGTTGCGGGGCTGCTTTCTTTGCCTGCTCCGAGCACTCCAAAAGCAGAGCTGTGAGAACAGAGGCAGAGAAGGAACAAGTGTGCCCTGCTCAGCTTGGCTGACTCACTGAAGCTGCCTGTGCAGGATACCAGATCTGCTTTTGCAGCGCCGGACAGCCTTAGTGAGTCTGAAGGAGCATAAGATTGTGCCTCCGAAGAGCTCTGCCCCTTTGCAAAAGCTTTTGGTACAGAGGATAGAGGCCTGGAGAAGCGCAAGATCGTACCCCCCAAAGGCTTCTGTGCTCCTCTCCAAAAACTTTTGTAAAAGGATGGAAGGCTTTGGGGGGAGTGATCTTGCGCTGCTTCAGGCCTCTGTCCTCTGCACCAAAAGCTTTTGCAGTGCCTGTGGAGACCTGGTGGGACAGAAAGTGGGGGTGGGGGGAAGCATTAGATATCTCAATAGATCAGGGGAAGCCTTGGGCAGTCAGATGCACTAAGCCCCCCATGGTCTTCCCCACCCTAAGATACTTCATGTGCACTCAATGACCTGCACATTCAATTAGCAAATGCATTGGGTAAAGCAGGGAGGGATCAAATTCATTTAATGTGATCCAATTAACGAATCCTCAGGTTGCAAATGTAATTGGCATGCTCTATTACATTCGTAACTAGAGGATTACCTGTATACTTAAAACTTTTTCTACGGTAAGAGCTAACAATTTCTAAGCCAACGGTTGAAACTGGTGTTGTTTCTTTTCCAGTTTTTGGAAGGAGCATTATCCTTGCAGTCTGTTGCCAAGTTACTGAATCTATTTTGAATCAATTTTTTAGAATAATTTGCTTACTTAGAAAAAACGGGGACAATTTCTGACACTGAGTTATCCACTAGTTGTCCTCTTTTATGCCAGCTTTTACAGTACCACTGAGATAAATTCATGCAATTAATAGTAGCAGAAAGGCTTTAAATTCAGAGATTTATTTCTTGATAGAACTTCCCTTGATGATAGTAAATTAAAAGCCATTTTAGATACAGTGAAGCTCTCATGGGTTCAATTCAGCAAAAACAAAAGTTTGTTCCAAGATTAATTTGTAAGAAAGAATGATCTAGAACCATTGTACTTCTGAGCCAGCTAGTCAGCCGGCTAGAAATACATTGCCCCAATGCATCCTGTGATGTTAGCAATAAAATATGTGGTTATCTCCAAGATTAACAAACATTTGGGGAAGGGGTTACCTGTGGATCAGTCCCACAGTTTAACCTGCACACAGATTTCAGTTCAATTTATTTAATGTTTATTGCCATCTGAAATACAATGGATACTGAAAGAAATCTGGTGCACAAGGGACTTTATTCCATATTTGGCTATTCGTTCCTGTGAGCAAAGATGTGTGATCAATAGTTTTACAGTTTACTTCAGGGATTATAGGAAGTATATTACTTTCTCTAAATACAGCTTTGTCCTTTTATCTTTGATGGTGATAGCTGTTGCCAGTGGATTAGGAATTCATAACTTTCTTTTGTGCTTAGTATGGCAATTTTGGAAATGTAGAAGTCAAACATAGACTTCACCTCAGAATAGCTAGAGTATGGATTATTGCATCCATGGGAATAAGAAGGAGGAAAGTGACAATATGAACATTACGATGTAAGCTCCATACTTTTGTATGTGCAATGTGATATCACATGCACATAAAGACACGACATTGCCATGTTTGTTTCATCATTCTGGCAAAGCAGATCCTTGTGTTTGGATCTGATCAGACGGATGATACATGCCTTCCTTTTATTTCATCTGCATGTTATGATTTTGTATTGAATTTTATACTCCAACCCAGGGGGGTCAAACTCAATTTCATTGAGGGCCGCATCAGAGTTATGTTTGACCTCGGGGGGGGGGCAGGGGGGACATGGCCAGGGTGAGTGTGGCCAGCGTGATGTCACTCATGTCACCTGTGGCGCCCCAAGTTCGCTGCCAGCAAAAACGCTTTCCTGAGCTCCGTTTTTGGAGGGTTGCAGCCTCCTGCAACCCTCTGCTAGCAAAAATGGTGCTTGGGGAGGCTGCGTGCAACCCTCGCGACCTCCATTTTCGGCTGGGATGGTCTCCTGCAAACCTCTGCCAGTGAAAACGGAGCTCAGGAAGAGTCCCAATTTTGCTGGCAGAGGTACTGCAGGCCGGTCCTTCACTGTTTCCAGGGCGGGCCTGTGAGCCAGATCTAAGCACCTCCCGGGCCGGATCTGCTCCCCGGGCCTTGAGTTTGATATCCCTGCTCCAACTCATCCATTAGTCTTGTGGAAATATGTTTTCTAATTCAAACTTTTTAGAAGTTTTTTTTAAACCTTTCTTGGGATGCCTATGTGAAAGTCTTGCTTATGTATTAGGATAACATAGGTACCAGTGTAACCTGACAAAATTTGGTAGAGAAGTATATATGGTTACTTGTGTGAACCGTGTGAGATCCATTCCAGAGGCATTTGGGGAAACAAAGGTCAGGCTGAATACTACTGTTTTTGTGGCAGGTTCCTATTGAATTGGTTTTTTAATTCAAAGCATCTAAAACATGCGTACGTACCAAAGAGCAAAGCTCTTAAAAGGCACCAAAAGGAAGTATACTCAGGTGTACATAACATCTCAAGCAAAGATTATAATAGTATTACTCATCCAGAGTATTCTGATGAGTCATGTAGTATATATGACGCTATATTGCAAAATATTCTTTCTTTTTTGATAAAATACCATTTTGAGTCTCAGATTCCATTGCACTTGACAACCAATAAGATTGTAAGAATCCTTCTGACACAGATTTCCAAAAAAAGACCAAAATAACTGGAAGGTCTTTCTATATGTTGTAGATATTTCATAATTAAACAATTCTTTCAAAGGTTCTGTCATCTAAAAGCACCGCCAGATGCAAGCTTCCTTTATGACCAGCCATATCAGAGAAAATATGCAAAATAGATCATATGGATAGACTTAACGGTCTGCCCAAAAATGTACCATTCCTGCATTTTTAAAACATTTAAACAATCATATTGTAATTATATCAAATCTCACATACCTTCCTCTTATAAGTGGACTGAAATAAAAAGAACTAGATAAAAGGCATTCAGTTTTTCGATGGTGAAAGGAAAGATTTCACACAAAAAAAAGTGATTTAATGTAAAAGTTACTTTGTGGCTATCAGAAAGTTGCAATTAAAGGAATCTGTGAGAAACAAAATGCTGAACTAACTAAGATTAACTGAAGCCAGATCCAGCAGGACTATTCTCATGTACTTAAGGAATTAAAATATATATTTAGAAACAAAGCCCTACTGTAAGATAATTGGCCCATCTGCCCCAGTAACTATACTGGTTGTAGTATAATCATATAGCTTTAATTCAGACCGATCTGCTCCAAGAGGCCAGGGGTGAAGAAGGCAAGTATTTGGGAGTGCAGAGTAAACAAGTAGTGCTTGACTTATAACCATTCATTTAGTGACCATTCAAAATTACAATCACCCTTTAAAAAAAATTGGCTTATGACCGTTTTTCACACTTAACAACCACTGTAGTATCCCCTTCGTCATGTGATCAAAATTCAAGTGCTTGGCAACTGGCATATATTTATGGCACTTACACTGTCCCAGGGTCATTTGATCACCATTTGTAACCTTCTCAGCCAGCTTCCGACAAGCAACGTCAATGGGGGAATCCGGATTTGCTTAACTGCATGAGTCACTTAACAACTGCAGTAGTTTGCTTAATAACTGGGGTAGAAAGGTCATAAAATGGGGTAAAAGTTACGCAACCTTGCTTAGCAACGGAAATTTTGGGCTGAATTGCGATGGTAAATCGAGGATTATCTGTATGTAATGGGCCAAAGGATTAACCTTGCGAACAGGAAGAAGAGCCATAGCCAAGACCCAGTCAGATAAAAGAAATCTGGGTCCAGAGAACAAATATAATTAGGGAAAGCATCTCCATAATTCTTAGGACAATAAAAGGATTCAGACTTGCAAGATTCTCTTACCATAATCTGATAATAAAAGTAGGATTAGCTTTCATGTCTTTAGTGTCCAAGTTTGGTTTAACTTGTAGGGTTGATAGTATATGCCCAAGTCTATTAGCTTAATCACTGGTAGGATTTCATTGAGATATACAGCACTAAGTTCATTGGACAAAGGCCAAAATACATTAGTCCTCACCTATAAGCTTGCAATTAAAGTTGGGTGTGCTTTAAAAAAAAGGAAAAAGTTCTGTGGGTATGTTTTATTTGGTGAAGCTAACAAATTTATTCAGAACCAAGCATCACTGATATTCTACGGTATTTATTTTTCCTTCATATTTGAGTCTTCTTGTAAATCACATGAATGACCATATAAAACTGTCTTAGTTACTTCGGTAAAATAGAAATACCGGTATTGTGAGAGAGAAAATACCACAGTACAGAATGCCAATATGCATACACGCTGCAGCCTTGGGACTTGTACTTGAGTAAAATCAGAGGGCATCTTACTTATTAATAACTACATGTAGGCTGCAGAAATCTAGATGACCAGAAGTTGGCAACAGAGGGAGTTTTCTGCATTATTTGCTGGTATCTAATGGTCACCTGGAGTTTTGTGGCTCAGGTATGGTAGTTTTACCAAAAAGGGAGTATAGAAGTACAGTCTAAGAAATTGCTTGTGGAATGAGCTTATAAATTCCCCCCTTTTTTTTTTTTTTGGTGTACAGGTAATCCTCGAGTTATGACAGTTCACTTAGCGACTGTTCGAAGTTGCAACATAATACGATACAGTCCTGAAGTTACAAATTTTGCAGCACCATGACAGTCTTTCGCTCTTATGAATGACAGCAAAGGCACTGCAACATTCACTCTGCCTATTCTCTCCCCCTCTGCCGCCGCCCCCCCCCCCAGATCTCCATAAGCACTGGGCCTGTGGAGACTCACCTTGCGAAGATCTAGCGAGCTGTCTCCTCTCTGCTGCGGTTTCTTTGCTTGCTTTGTTGCTTCAGGCTTTCGGTACATTCGCTGAGGCCTAAAGTAGTGCTAGATCACGTGATATCAGTAGCGCGAGATTTCGTGGTACTGATCGCTCATTACGAGATCTGCGGCAAAATGCTTTGCAAACAGAAGGAAGGTTTCAGTGCTTCAAGTCTACCCTCCATTTGCTGTTTCCTTCTCGAAGCGTAAAGGGACATTGCATCCCTGTAGGTTGCGGTCAACTTTGCAAAAAAACTTTGCCAGCAAGAATGGAGTCCAGGAGGAACTGGCGTGTCCCTCCTGGGCTCCGTTCTTGCTGGCAAAGTCTTTTTGCAAAGACTTGCCAAAGTGTTTGCAAGCCAATGAGATGCTTTGAGGCAGCACGATTTCACTGCCCCAAAGCCTCCCATCAGCATGCAGACTTTCTGCGCACTGAGACTGGAAACTTCTGGGGTCCGTGATCTTGTACGGCAGAGAAGCTTGCTAGATCTTCGCAAGATAAGTGACCCAGTACGGCAGGATGGGGAGGGCAATTGTGGGGAGCATGAGATATCCCAGTGGGTCGGGAAGGCCTTGGATGGTCTGAAGCAAGTAGCCTGTTCCATCATTAACCCCCCCCCCCCCCCCGGCATGGCCTTCCCCACCCCGAGATACCTCATGTGCACTTAATGACCTGCACATTCGATTAGCGAATGTGAGGGCAAAAGCAGGGAGTTTTCACGTTCATTTTATGTGATTCACTCTAACACCTGAGCCTGAGTGGCATAGGAGGCTAATGCTTCCTACTAAGGCAGCATTTAACATCCAGCTGCCTGCAATTACTGCGAGTTCAATTCTCACCAGGCTCAAAGTCGACTCAGCCTTCCATCCTTTCTAAGGTGGGTAAAATGAGGACCCGGTTTGTGGGGGCAATAAACTGACTTTGTATAAATATACAAAAGTATGAAGGCTATTGCTTAACGCATTGTAAGCCGCCCTGAGTCTCCGGAGAAGGATGGCATATAAAAATAAATAAAATAAATAAATAAATAAAGTAAACACGTTCTTGGGTTATGAATGTAATTGGCAGGCTCCATTACATCCGTAACTCGAGGACAACTTGTATAGGATTTTTATTTTTAATCCTTCTAAGCAGCCCTAATCTTATCTGACAACAAAGAGTTGCTAAAGTTGCAGCCTTTTTGTACAACATAACTGTTCTCCAAGTTTATTGCTCCTGAATCTCCAGCTGTTCCATATGGAATGACTGCTTGGAATGTATTTTCTACAGTGATCTTAACCACATGTCCTATTTGGATGATGAATGTAATTGTCCTGCCTTTATTTTGTGTCTATGTTTTATTGAACATAAAGCCACAGGAACACCATTCCTTTTTTAACTTTATGAAACAAGCTGTTAAAAAAAAACACATCAAGCTATCTTGAACGCTGTAAAACAAACCCAGGCGTACATCGGCATTCCTAAAAAGCTATGATATAAATTAGATTAGGGTAGCATGGGTGCTGTTTTCCCTGTAAAACAAGTGCACATCAATGTGTCATGCCTCTTTTCCCTGTTTCTTTATTACTTTTGGTCTCCTGAGACAAAGACCAGACTGCTGCTTGACACATTTGAAAGTGCAGGCATGGTCCTGAGTCACAAGATTCATTTTCTATTGCCTACACAGTCAGCAGACTTTAATTCCCTCTGCTGTACGTGGCACCCATGTTCATGATTGATGACCTGCACCTTATGGACTGTCAGGTTCCTTGGAGATTAAAAAATAAAGGGGTTGTGTGTGTATAATGGTTGATTGTTTTCTAGGCAAGGTTTCTGTTGGGGTTCTACTTGCTCACATTATTTGGATCTATTCCTAGGATTTTGACAACCTCCATACTATTGATCCAATTGCAGTCTATGTGTGTCTAATGTTAGTAGATTGTTCCTCGTGAAATTTTCAGCATGTTAGTCTTGGAAGTGTAGGAAGTTAGCACCCACCCCTGTCCTAGAAAAATGAAATATTCTAGGAAATATTAAAAAGGCAGAATATTATACCTCCCTGGATGAGAAAAGGAGAAACATGCTTTTGGAAAACAGCTAATAACCCCAGAAAGGCTGGGCCAGCTTATCTACAACACAAAAGTCATGGCCCTCAGGACATGATAGGATTAGCCCTCTACCTATCTAGCAACAGAAACTCGCCACATGGCACCTGGGGATATTACATCACCCAGCAAGATTCAACCAAGGTTGGGACTCAAAACACTACAAAGTTATCCATGCATGGCCACATGGCAGTCTGACAACCAATCAGAAAACATTTCTTACACAGGAACAGAAAGCTCCAAGGCAGAGCCCAACAGAGGGTATAAATCTCTCTCTCTCTCTCACACACACCCATGTGCTCTTTTTGCCCAGGACCTCAAACCATGTGGTCCTGCCCACCATTAAACCATCTTTTCAAACAGTCTCCATACTTCCAGTGTCTTTCTCCCCACTTGGAATTGAACCCAGATGGACATTTCTTCCAACAGAAGTATGGTAGGATTGTTGGTACAGTTGGAATAAGTATTTGTTTCTAGCGCTCAGCAACTTCAGAAGGTGAGTGAAAGAGATCTTTAAATGCTTTTTTATGGTTTGTTTACTAAATTTATTTTAGTACCGGTATCAGGAAGCAGTTGACAGCCCAACAACAGGTTGAAAGGCAGCTGCCATGTTGTGCACCCAAAGAGATGTAATATTTCCCTACTGCTAAAATCACGGGAAATTGATGGCATTTTTTGAACCATCAAAATGGGAAAGAGTCATGACCATCACTTAATCTGAATCCATCTGAAGATCTTAGGTGCTGTGCGAGTGGGAAGCACCCACCCTCTGGTTATTAAGGCAGGCACTGAATCACCAATCAGACTCTTTTGTAATAAATAAATGTATGGAAAATATATTGCTTCCCAGGTGTAAACATGAGTTTCTTTCTTCTCAGCGATAAAGGTTTTGTTGTTGTATAAATTCATTGTTCAGCCAGCTGCTTCCAATCATACTCTTGACCAAATAAAGCAGATTGCTTGGAATAGGAGCATAACGAGCTAAATGCAAAGGAGCACCTTCTGGCGGGCCCTTCATGGATTTCGCGCATCTGGAAACCAGGAAATATGAGGCTGCTGCCAAGAGCAGCATTTCACATGTAAATTTGAGATATGCTTAGCCAAATCGTGGAAGAGGCATAGCCAAAGATCTTTTTAAGTTTGGAATATCATGATCTCAAGGAATATATTAAGAAGTTCTCCTCCTTTCACTCAGATAACTGAACCATTTCTTTGGCCTTAAGATCCCCTCTTCTTTTAAGGCAGACTGTTAACGTTTTCTTTCTTTTTTGTCAGCAAGCATCAAGTCAAAAATAGTCTTCTCGCGTGTTGCCTTGGAAATTATCACCCACTAAAGAGCTAAAAATGTCTTCTAAGCACTTAACAAAAAGAAACTATGGAACCGTCTTCTAATAATTCTGTGAATTCTCTACACTAGTAGTGTTTATATCCCGTGAACAATTTGGACTTTTTGTTGCCTTCCATGTAGTAGAAATCCTATCCAAAGAAAGAGAAATCAAATGGGTGTTACCTTAAAAATTGAATCATGCAGATGATGTTTAGCATTTAATAAACATTGCACAAGATAGATAGATGGCTGCAGTTATATTCTTATTCAGCCCAGCGTAAAATTATAGATCAGGGGTCCCCAACCCCTGGGTCGGGGTCCATTATCAGACCCGGGCCTGTTTGAAACAAGACTGTGGGAGAGATGGGCAAGCATGCACACTTGAATCTCCCCACTTGTGAGTGGCGGGCAAGCGTCCATGCATGAAGCTCCACTCATGTCAGCAGAGAGCACTTGCACAAGTGTGTGAAGCTCCATTCATTTGAATGGAGCTTTTTGCACAGGAGTGCCCTAAGCTTGCACGAGTGGAGCTTCACATGCAAGCACCCTCCACTCAAGCGCCCTCCACTCGTGTGAGTGAAACTTCATGTGGAAGTGCCTGCTGCTCGCACGAGTGGAGTTTTGTGGATGAGTGGAAGCATCCTGTCATGCACGAAAGTATATTTCAACAAGTGGAGGGTGCGCACACACATGCCATTCACACAAATGGAGCTGTGCACATGTGCATACATCTGCCACTCACCCCCCCACCCAATACCAGGTCGTCCACCAAGCTGGAAAGATTGGGGGCTGCTGCTATCAATAACAAAACTGTGACTACAAGTGGTCCTTGATTTACAACAGTTCATTTAGTGACCATTCGAAGTCAGAACTGAAAAAAATGACTTATGACCCTTTTTTCACACTTATGACTATTGCAGCATCTCCATGGTGATGTGATCCAAATTTGGACCCTTGGCAACTGACTCATGACAGTTGCAGTGTCCCGGGGTCATGTGATCCCTTTTTGCAACCTTCTGACAAGCAAAATGGGGAAGCCAGATTCACTTAACATTTTAAGTAAATAATAAGATCATTATTTAACATAATAAGATTTTGTGTCTTTTTTGATTTGGGAGTTTAGGCCTTCTTGTAGCTGTTGTCTACAAGGTATCATCTCTTTTATGGCTTACAATGAATCTCACTGGGGCTCTGCATGACTTTGTTGTAGCTACTGGCCTTCTTCATCTTGATTGGCTCACAGGGCTTCTCAGCTCCACATGATTTTTTCATGATCTTGAAGGGGGCTCTTGATCACTCTTTAGGATGCTTGTGCTGCCCACAGACTACTTAGCTCATAACTAGGCTAGCATAATCTGTCCGGACCAACAGAAAAGGAGGAACAAATAGGTGTAAGAAACCTAGTCTTAATCCTTAGGAATAAATAAATAAATATGAAGTTTGGCACAAAGAATAACAAAAAAACCCACACTCCAATCTATGAATAGGCAAAATGTTTATGCAGGTACCAAATCTGGATATGCAAAACTAGGTATCACGAGACTACGAATAACAAGGGCTGCCTTTATTAAAGTTAGACTCCAGTCTTGAAAAGTAAAGGTGACCTCAGATCAAATTTGTTTCCTGATGACTTTGTAGACATGTCCGCATCATTTTTCTTTATGCCTATATGTAAGAAGCAGCCAGGCTGAATTCAAGGGTGGGGTCAAGTGCATCGTCAGTTTGGAGTCTCTACGCTCCCATAAGAAACGTAAGTCCAGCCCCCTTTAAGTCCGTTGATTCTTATCTGGCACCAAGTTTCCTTGACTGTTAGTAGTTCAGATTCTTCTGAATAGATAGCATGAAATAAACTTCTAGTGCTGTGTTTTTGAATATCCTGATCCCTAATACATATGGATGTAGTTTGGTTTTATCCTCTTCCAGGATATTGTGATAATGTGTATTTTTTTTCACTTTTGTCATACTGTTCCTGTATTCAAACAGGTACTAACTAGTCTGAACAAACCGAAGATTTGCCAGCTACTGCCACTTGTCTTAAGAATTTAAATTGCACCAATTGCATGGTTGCCAGAGATGGGTGTTAGCTATCAATATTATACCTTATTATAACCCTTCCTTTGTGCCTGCAGTGGTAATATTCCAATCAAATTCCATGTGAATATGTGTAGTATCAGATGGCCCTCAAGCACTGTACATTTGGGAAATGACATCAGTGTACTTAAGGAAACAAGTGGACCAATCTACTAAAAGTTGCTAGCAACATTTACAGGTGGAAAGTTACATTTGAGACAGGAATTGGGTTTTTGCTTTGAAAATATTAATGTCCTTAATTTATTCCTTTGTTGTATGTTAGCAAAAAATAAAAAATTAAGGTTTGCATATATTTGCATACCTGGAAACAACATGACTTTAAGTAAACAAACTTGGGGCAGATCACAGTTGTGCCTAATCATATTTCATTGATAAAATGTGTAAATTAATAACCATTCTAAAGTTTAAAACCAAACAAGACTTTGCCTACATACTGATTCCTATTTTAAAGAATAAAGGAGTAAATGGGAAAGGCAGGAATGGGTGGGGAAGGGGAGAACCTAATGATATGCAAAAACAGAGAGGATTTTACGCTAATGATTCAAAGGGATGTAGCAAATGAGAGAGTCCAGGAAAAACAGATATTAAGAGAGATTTCTAAGTAAGAAATCCAAATCAGAGAACTGAAGCTGGATAAGTATTAAGGAACTAGGAGTCCTAACTAGAAGATCAGTCTAAGCAAAGTTTAAAGGAGGGATGGGGTTGTTATTGGTGGCGTCTTTTCAAAGACTTGAGTCCCTC
The DNA here is from genome assembly GCA_022577455.1 of Arizona elegans. Classification (NCBI taxonomy): domain Eukaryota; kingdom Metazoa; phylum Chordata; class Lepidosauria; order Squamata; family Colubridae; genus Arizona; species Arizona elegans. The sequence continues at coordinate 204,860,179 of JAKOOJ010000001.1, read as the reverse complement.
CGGAACAATGTTTTAAGGACCTTCCTGCTGGCAGCGGGAGCGCAGCTAAAACTGGAAAGGGTCAGCTCTTCCAGAAAGCTTTTGAAATCAGAGTGTAAAAGAATGAGAAAGCCTTTAGGGAGAAATGAAGAAGCAGAGGCAGAGAGAGAGAGAAAAGAGAATAAAAAATAATGTATACTGGCAGACAAAGGTGGGGAAATGTACAGAGGAAATGTTTAAACCCCCCCTCCCCCAAAAGGAGAAGGGGGGGCAAGACTGGCAGTAAAACAGAAGATTGAACGGAAAAGGAAGAAAATGGTACTGGTAAACCAGTACAATTAGTAGCATAGGGGATAGACAAGTATATTGAAAATGGAAAGCAATGCAATGGAAAGATGATGTGGGATTTTAATTTTTATCTATCCATCTAGGCAGCATTTTTGGAGGAGGATTGCTAACTGAAAGGAAATAAGTGGTCACAAACCACCCAGTTGCTTTCTGTGCTTAAGACAGGATCAGAATCCAGGTCCCCCTTTTAGGTTCCAGTACCTTAATTACTAGATCAAAGTGGTAATAAGGAAAAGTCCAGGACTTCATGGTATAAATTTGGAAAGCTCTTTGCTGGAAAGAATTTGTATTGGAGATCAACCGATTGAAGTTTTTGTAAAACAGTTATCAAGTTTCTCCCCCCCCCCCCCCAATCTTTGCAATCTTTACTGGGACCTGTAAAAGGAAATATTTAAAACCCTGGGATGGAGACCTCATTCGCTGTGTTTGCACCAGGCCAGACACAACCCTGTACTTTTCTGGTTGAATTCCGGCCTGCTGCTGTAGCTGTTTGGAGGTAGGATGCCTGCTATCCTCTGCCTTTGGCCATGGAATCTGCAGCTGGTAGCAATTGCTGCAGATGTTTGGCGGGCAACTAATTGACCTGGGCTGGGTTTAAAATGGGTGCCACTTCTCCTGATTTTATGAGTTCTTCCCAGTGTTTCTTTTCGTGGCTTTCTTCCCACCCTTTCCAAAATATGGGTGCTATCTAGGAAGGAACGGGGCCGTCACAACTGACTGCAAAGCAGAAAGCTTTGGCAAGAGATCTGCTTTTCAAACCTAGTACCTCATGAGGACTAGGAGCAAGCAGGACACCACTTCTTTTTATGATCAAGCTTGTGTTTGTTTGTTTTTAACTCTGTAATTCAATGCAAAAAAAAAAGGAAGAACAGGCATTTATAATTTATATATAAGAACAGTTCTAAGAACAGCTACCAAGTTTCTTGAAATGCTTCATTCAAGGAATTGCAAAGACTTTCAGTCCTATTTAAGATACAGGTTTGCTAAAAACTGTGTGACGTTTTGTGAAGAATTTGTTTTCTCTTTTGCAGATCAAGTCACGGCAATCTCTTCTTTGTTTCGCTACTGGATTACAGATATCCTTCCTGGAAAGGAGGACAGGAAATGAGCCGAATGAGAATCTCCATCTGTACGGAGCTAAAATCTAAACCTCTGAATTAAATCTGAGAATATTTGGGGAGAAATATGTCTTTGAACAGAATACAGGTTCACAGAGACACTATTAATTCTTTTATTTTTTGGCTGGGGTTTTGTTTGTTTGTTTGTTTGTTTGTGACTGGCTGAATCTGCAAGGGCCTTTCATCTTTAGTGCACCCAGAGATCTCAGACAATGGCCTGAAGGATGTCCATCTCACTTTTTCTTTCAAGAAATTTGGAGTGCCCACCTTACAAGCCAGCAAGTTCCAGCATTGATTTAAGATGTTGGCTAACAACATGGACTGCAAGAGCTGTGACTTGGACTAGAGAAGCCTGATGTTCTTTTTCTCAGCTTAATTCACTTTGAACAAAGCTCAGAAACTCTTTTGATTGATCGGTCCACGGGCAAGCTGAGAAACTTCGGAGACCAATTTACAGGCAGCAGAGAGAAACATACTGTCTGGTGTGCAAAGACAGGAAAACTTGAGAAGATTGGCTTTCCCCATCATATCTCTGCTGTTGTTTTTTTAAATACTCACTGTAGGAGCAGAATAAAAGGTGAATCTTTTTTCTTGTATTCTTTATTTGAGTTGGGATGATGGGATGATAAAATGTATAGGCTTCGTTTTGAGTTACGGCATAGTCAGTTTTTGGCAGACTTTTTTTTTTTATGTCATGGAAATATTTGGGGTATTCTAGATGGGTATCTCCATTAGTTCCTCTTAGAGTTGTTCAGCCTTCACTGAACAACTCAAATTATTAACTCAAATGTTTATTATGGTTTCCAAGAGAGAAATCTAGCAGGAACAGCTTTTCTAATACCTGCACAAGAGCAGCTTCTCTTGCCAAAATGTGCCCTTTACATAAATTTTAAAGATACTAGAGAGAACAGGATCCCTAAGGGACATCAAAATAAATTATGCAGAGAAACTATGCAGAATAAATATTATTCCTTAAGCTCCATTTGTAAGCGTAGACTCCAAACCCAGCTTCCTTGTGTTTCTGCCTCTGCAGTCTGTACAGAAGAAAATCTGCTCCTGAGTACAGTGTGAGGTCATTAATTTTTGACCAAAATATGTATTTTTAACATATAATAAATCCCATACTAGCACGCCTGTCTTCTATTTGGCTTGCCTGCGTAGCAAAAATGGAGATTGTTCTCCCAAAGTTGCTGAGTCTCGGCCCCCTAAGAAGCATAGATAATGCTTATTTCAATAGTTTCTGAAGGACTGCAGAGGAACTCTATCTTTGACACTGCGTATCTGACTGTTTACTATTTAATTCTACTATCCTCAGAAATACCCACCTATCTCTTAATACCTAAATACGGTGGCTTCTGTAAGTTGTATGTTTTTATTATGCATTCACAGTACGCCTGCAAGATGTATGCTATTTCTCCTTTCTCTTCTGCATCTTCAGTATAACCTAGCTTGTTATGATCAGCTCCTCTTCTTTTTTTAAGAATGCAATTCATTCTCTGAAACTGTTCTGTTAATACAGGAAGTCCTCCACTTACAACCATTCATTTAGTGACTATTCAAAGGTACAACGAAACTGGGAAAAAAAGTGGGTTATGACCATTTTTCACACTTAACAGCTGTTGTAGGATCCACATGGTCATATGATCAAAATTCAGACATTTGACAACTGACTCATATTTATGACGGTTGCAGTGTCCCGGAGTCATGTGATCATCTTTTCCGATCTTCTGACAAGCAAAGTCAATGGGGAAGCCAGATTCACTTAACAACCGTGTTACTAACTTAACGACTGAAGTGATTCACTTAACAACTGTGGCAACAAAGGTTGTAAAGTAGGGCAAAACTCAATAATTGTCTCTCTTAGCAACTGAAGTTTTGCAGTTGTCTTATTCAGACATTGACATATTCAAAGATTCAGGTAACAGATAATGGCAGTCAGGATATTATATTTCCATTCAACCAACTTTGACAATGAGTTGATGGTGAACAGAAAAACAGACTATGTACATGGCATGTCTACCATGTTCCATGATACCTAATGCAAAAGATTCTCAGATGATTATATTCATAAGTAGAAGTGGTTATCAGCTCTATTTCATTGTGCTAAAATTTCAAAATAAGGCAACCATTAGAAAACGGGAAACTCTTTTGTGCTTGTGAGGATAGATTTTTCTTTTTTCTTTTCTTTTTTTTTTTTTTGGAAGGATCATAACATCTTCATTTTTACATCATTGGCATTAACAACAAATGTCATTTAATAAAGAATAATCTTATTTAAAAGAAATCAAGTGAGATTTGAGATTCCTGATAAGTAAAGCAATGTTGCCCCTGATTATAGCATTCTGGTTTTGTTTTGTTTTGTTTTTTGCAGGAAGATTTTCTGAAACCAGAGGAATAAGGAATGCAGAGTGTGGATTGGGAGTATTTAGTTTAGTTGAGTATTAGTGACAGCATCAGAGTGGAAGCATATTGCGCTACAAAGGAAAGGAGATCATGGAGGAAAAGTGACAGGATTTGGCCTTGATCATTGTCAAGACCGCGAGATACATATTAGATCAGGGGCATCTCGCACAGGCCACGCCCACCCCAGTTTTGCGAAGGCAAAAGATGTCGTGATATATCACGGGGCATCAATGTGACATGGCAAGTTTGACAGCCGTGTATTAGATGAGGAATACTGAGAGAATTCTCCCTGCCTAAAATAAGCCACTGCTGCATGCACTTCAATCAGCAAGCGAAAGCGAGAAAAGCCACTTCTGTAGTGTAGCCAGTTTAAGACCTCCATCAAACCAATGTTACCCAGACTGTATTTATGAAAGGAATTTAGGCTTGTTAACCTGTCTCCTTGCATAATGTATCTTCAGCTGAATATGCAGATGCAATGGATGTTACTCCCACGAACCATGCACAATTATGTCATTCACTCCAGTACCTTTGCTCATTTTCATGTCCTAAAAGAATCCTAATGGGATGAAAAAGTAAAGAAAAACTCACTCTTATTTATACACCCATCTTCTGGAATGTGGTGCCACTGAAGATAAGATCCGTTCCCACCAGGGGTGGGTTCTAAATTTTTTTACTACCGGTTCTGTGGGCGTGGCTTGATGGTCATGTGACAATTCTTTAGGATTTAGCAGAGGTACTGGTCTACCAGGCTTTTAACTGCTTGCAGAGCTGTACCGATCTACCCATTTATTTTTGCAGGCACTGGTCTACCCATTTATTTTTGCAGGCACTGGTCTACCCATTTATTTTTGCAGGCACCGGTCTACTCATTTGTTTTCTTTTAACACTGATCAGCTGTAGGGCGGCCCTTTGAAGGCCCACGGCAAGAGTTTAAACAGTTTTTTTCCCTCTAGCCATCAGCTGGGACTCAGGAGGCAGCAATAGATTGGGGGTGGGGCCAAATAAAAGGTAAGAATAACGCGGGGGGGCAGAACCGGTTCGGTGACGTCATATTATCACCGCTACCAGCTCGGCGGAACTGGGAGGAACCGGGAGGAACCCACCACTAGTTCCCACCCTCTTGACCTTACATAAGAGCCTCTAAACCTGGCTCTGCCAATTGGCCTGGGGCCCCTATGGAGGGGGCATAACATTCTGGAGGTGGATAATGGGCTGCTTGTACTTTGCTCCCTTCCTTGCCATCTTCATTCATTTTTAATATTTACGATCGTAACATTTTAAAGCTTTATTTTGCTATTTTTCCTCTGATGTAAGATGGGTAGTATATAAATTTATATATATGAGATGAGATGGGTGATATATATAAATTTAATACATTTATACACCACCCATAAATAAATAAATTTAATAAATAAATATTGAGCCGCAGGTTAAACTAGATGATCTACTTCAACAAACTTGCAAATATGCTTAATCCAATTGCTCAGTCTCATTTGCTGACTATTCAGTTAGCGTCATCCCCAGGAAGTCTAGTTCTCATATAGATATAAAGGGGTTGGTTTGTAAAACTGAACAGGAACTATACTATTCTGTCCTATAATGCAATCAATGCTCTATTGTTATAGACTTCTGTACCATTTTATATTTCCAGTGTTTAAAAGATGAGCAATAAAAAAAAAAAACTACTTTGATCTGGCGGTTAAGCACCAGGCTAGAAACTGGGAGACCGTGAGTTCTAGTCCTGTTTTAAGCATGGATCACTTTGAGGCAGCCACTCACTGGATCACATTGAGGAAGTCACTCGCTCCCAGCCAACTCACAGGGTTATTGTTATTGTGGGGTAAATAGGAGGATTATATATGTTTGCCGCCTTGAGTTATTTATAACAATAATAAAGGCATGATTTTAAAAAATTATGAATAAAGTTATCATAGGAATTAAGGATTGAAGCGAAATTTAGAGATGGATTATTACAGCCTCTTCTCCAGCATAGAACTAGACTGCTAAAGCATCCAGCCTCTTAGTTTAATTACTTCCCAAGTCAGCCTGTTCCACTGTTGACAGCTCTGACCATTGGTAAATTCTTCTTGATGTTCACCTGAAATCTTGCTCCTGGCCATAAGAGCTCATGAGAACTCACATCTTCAGGAGCTGTTTATCTTTGGTGGTACAGCGGTTAAAGTTCAGTTTTGCAGGCTAACTCTGCCCACTGCCTGGAGTTTATTCCTGATGGCGCTCAAGGTTTTCTCAGCCTTCCAATGTTCCAGGTTTGGTAAAACGAGGACTCAGATTGTTGGGGGCAATAGGCAAATAATGCTTCTGCATTGTAAATTACCCTGAGAGTGCTGAAAAATGCTATGGGGTGGTATATAAGCTTAACTACTATTGCTATTGGTTCTCTCTCCATACCTGGCAACAGAAGGGTCTTCCATAAACAGGATTCTTTATGTGGGAAAAGCTGGACTCTTTTCTCTAATCTATTTTTTCATATCACATAATAAAATTAGGGATGGGCAGATTTAATCATTCTGTTTTGTATTATTTTTAAACATACCTTTATGTTATATGCATTTACCCCAAAAGATAGACTTTCCTTTAAACATTCCTTTAAAATGAGCCGTATTTATGTATTTCTTTTAACTGAGAACTGCTTTACTAAATTTAAGAAGTGTGTTATCCAGAAGATATTACTCCATTCCACAAAGTTGTCAGAGAAGTGAAATAGGTTAATTTGAAAAATGAACAAAATAAATCTTTGCAGCATTCCTAGCCAAATAAAAAATAATAATACTATGAAAAAAACATGATTGTGCAATCGGCTCGTTTAAGTATTTGAATTTTGTTTATCACAGACTTTTAATCAACCAACATATTGGAAAAAATGAGAAAGAGAAGCCAGTTGAGGTCAGTGTTGCCTGATAGCTTTATAAATTACCTGTAACATGAAATAAACTTGTTCACCAATCAAAGTTGGGCGCCTCTAGACAAGAAGAAATGAAAACACTCTGTGGAATAAAAATGCCAACTGGTTTGTGTTTGGCTTTAAAAATAGGGCAGTTTTTGAAAGGAAGAAAATTAAAGAAATGCAGAGTTAACTGGAGTATAAGCAGCAATGTTCGGCTGCAGTACCTGAAGGATAAAGGATAAAGTACATGAAGGAGATATCCAGTACATGGAAGAGACGTATATGTATGTGAGTATAAAAGAATTGTGATTATAGTAGTAAAATCTAATACAAACCAAGAAAAAGAGAAGAGAAAGAAGTGCAAGAAAAAAGAAGAGGGAAATGCAATACAATAAAGATGTGTGTGTGTGTGTGTGTGTGTTTGAGAGACTTCCAACCTTCACAAGTATAAGCAAATTTAGTGACTCTTCACCCCTTCTAAGGTTACCAACATTTATCTCTTCATTTCATATACTGTCTCTTATCTATAAACAAATCCATAAGAAAGCATCTTTTTAGTCCTTGTGTCACCAGAAATTCCATGAAGGGTTGTCAGAAATAACAACACCTCCTGTTTTAGCCTTGATCAAATAAACCAACTTTACTTCCTTTTACTTCTAACAGTCTTAATTTTTAGTTCATTCAAATATTGTTGTAGGATTTGATTTCTGATCATTTTTTTCTTCAGCCCATTGCACGAAGTTCTTCAAGGCCTTAATAAGCCTCTTTTGTAAAGTCAATAGGAGTAAAATATTTAGGTCTCTCTTTTGGTTTGCCATTTGTGTTTGTTTCCCTTTTAAATTTTAAAACCTCAGCCAGGTTTTTTTAATAGATCCAGTGATATGGATTAAATTGTAAATGTGCTTTAGATTACAGATTGATAAATATATTTACTGATATCCATAGTAAAATATAAAAATAGCATTGATATGAGTGGGAATATGAAAACCTAGATAAATTCTATAAAAATACTTTGATAGCTTACTAAATAATAAGACAAAAGCAACACAAGGTTGGTTGACAGACATACAGATTGTAGTTGTTTTGTTTTAATATACGGTAGAAAACTGAAACCAGGTTCATATTTGAATCCTACACATAAGGAAAACCATTATTCCATTTTACTAGTAAATAGCTTTTAAAAATTTGGGACGCTATTCAATTAAATGCAAGATTGCAAATTGACAGCTATATATTAATTTTTTTTTCAATTGCATTAAGCTAAGCATGTTGCAAGAGTTTTCATTTATTTTAGAATAGAATAAAATGGAAGGGACCTTGGAGGTCTTCTAATCCAACCCCCTGCCCAGGCAGGAAACCCTACACCACTTCAGACAAATGGTTATCCAACATCTTAAAAATTTCCAGTGTTGGAGCATTCACCACTTCTGCAGGCAAGTTGTTCCACTTATTGTTTTAACTGTCAGGAAATTTCTTCTTAGTTCTAAGTTGCTTCTGTCCTTGATTAGTTTCCATCCATTGCTTCTTGTTCTACCCTCAGGTGCTTTGGAGAATAGTTTGACTCCCTCTTCTTTGTGGCAACCCCTGAGTTATTGGAACACTGCTATCATGTCTCCCCTAGTCCTTCTTTTCATTAAACTAGACATATCCAGTTCCTGCAACCGTTCTTCAAATGTTTTAGTCTTGAGTCCCCTAATCATCTTTGTTGCTCTTCTCTGCACTCTTTCTAGAGTCTCAACATCTTTTTTACATCATGGAGACCAAAACTGAATGCAATATTCCAAGTGTGGCCTTACCAAGGCATTATAAAGTGGTATTAACACTTCACGTGATCTTGATTCTATCCCTGTTTATGCAGCCCAGAACTGTGTTGGCTTTTTTGTCAGCTGCTGCATATTGCTGGCTCATATCCAAATGGTTGTCCACTAGGACTCCAAGATCCCTCTCACAGTTACCACTATTGAGCAAGGTACCACATTTTTTCACTGTTGAATTTCATTTTGTTAGATAGCACCCAATGTTCAAGTCTGTCAAAATTCTTCTGTATCTTGAGCCTATCTTCTGGAGTGTTGGCTATTCCTGCCAGCTTGGTGTCATCTGCAAATTTGATGAGTTCCCCATCTATCTCCTCGTCCAGGTCATTGATGAAGATGTTGAAGAGTACTGGGCCTAAAACAGAGCCTTGAGGTACTCCACTGCATACTTCCCTCCATGTAGATGCAGTTCCGTTGAGTGTGGTGGTCAGCCAGTTACAAATCCATCTGGTGGTGATGCTGTCTAACCCACATTTTTCTACTTTATCTAGTAGTAGGTTATGGTCTACTTTATCAAATGTTTTACTGAAGTCCAAGTAAATTATATTGACAGCATTCCTCTGGTCCACTAATTTTGCTGCTTAGCCCTTTCATATTTTGCTAACAAAAGAAATAAAGTTATATTCATAACAACAATTGTAATATTTGATTACTTAAATTAATCTAACCAACTAAAAGCACAAATTCTTCCTTGGAGCTACATGTCATCATCAAACTCAGTTTTTAAATATTGGCAACTTGAACTAATGTGGACATCAACTCCCAGAATTCCCCAGCCAGCAATTCTGAGAGTTGAAGTTGAATGTATCTTAAAAGTTGCTGAAATTGAGAAACCGTTAGGAAATTGTTATTGCCCACCTGGTTGGTCAGGAAATATATAAACCAACATTGTGTGTTTGTAGCTAAAAGTATTATGTAGCTTTAAAAACTGTGTTGCATCATCATGCATCCTGATTGGCTGAGCTCTGTAGCCAATGTATTTAAGGAAAGCTGAATTATGGCTTGTGTGGACACTACACCATTTTACCTGCTGATATGCTGTAACACTATATTTGATCTCTCTGCATGATCATTGCTTGATCATGGCTATTTATTGTTTTTCTATTATTTATTGACTGTTTTTATATTGAACTTTGTTCCTGAATGAAAATGAAGAAGATCTGTTTTATTGTATTTTTCTACAACTGTAAGAAGACTTTATATTGGAAAATATCCCTGGACTGATCTTTATCTCACTTTATATGTGTATGATTTGGAATGGTTTTGGATTATGATTTTGCTGTTTCCCTAAAAGTAAAATATTATCAAAACCCAGTTTGTTTGTATGTTAACTGTTATTATCCACAATCATTCTCAGTTGCTTTCGTGCGTAACCTCAAAGGGTACTCTGCTCAGTAACCCACAACATCGATTGTGAGCCAAGAATATCCTTAACAGAAACCGTGAGCTAGCTGATTCTGACTGATATCAAGAAGTTGAGCCAGATAGGGTCTCCTTAGTATTTGGATGGGATAACACCAGGAAATCTAGTTGGCTAGACTAAACAATGGAAGAATTTTCAGAGAAACAGAAAGAGGAACCATTTTTCTATTACTGCCAAGAAAGTTACATCAAAATAAATTCACTAGAAGTTGAGGTTGGCTTTAAAGACTTTTTTTTTTTTTTACTATTTTTCAAATAAAAACACAGGTCAATAGAAATTATGTATTTTTGAGTCACATGCCTATATCCAGAACTTTTAATTTTAGAGGGTAGAGGCATGAACAGCTTTTCAAAATATTATTCAGATTTTTAAAAAGCCTCTTCCATTTACATGAATGAAATAGCCCAAACATTCAATAATGCAAAACAACAGAATACATTTTCTTTAAATCACTATTAAATAAAGACTCATTGAATATTAATAAGTTAAGCACATAGTATTATCCTTTAGATATCTAATAGTCACAAAGCTAGTTGGATGATCCAGCACTCGCTCTCAACACTAGGAATCCCATCCAATATTCAGATGAAGATTAAACTATTTGCCATATCTGCTCATTCCTTTCTGATGAGAAGAACGGGAAAAAATTTTTTGCAGGTAAAACAAAATCAATACTGCTTCAGGAGTTCCAACCACTATTACCTGAGCTAACTTTTCCTAATGCATGTCCTTATTCTTGCTCAAAAACAGCCATTTCCCAAAGTATATTTAAGGGGCACAAAATAGGTTGCAGAAGAATCAAGGAAATACTACAAAAGAGTACCCAGATATATTTTTGTGAAAACAAGAGTTTTAAAAGCCAGTAGGAACCATCCAATGATAGATAGCACTAGCACTTAGATTTATGTACTGCTTCACTGTGCTTCACAGCCCTCTCTAAGCAGTTTACAGAGTCAGCATATTGACCCCAAAAATTTGGGTCCTCATTTTACTGACCTTGGAAGGCTGAGTCAACCTTGAGTTGGTCAGGATCAAACTCGGCAGAATTAGCCTGCAATACTGCACTTTAACCACTGCACCACCACGGCTCAGTTGCTTGGACTAAATTACTTGCAAGCAGTGTTCCCAAACAGGATTCTCCCAAATCAGTATAAAGTCAGGTGTAGCTTAAATGCTAAATGCAAATATGACCTTGGTCTGGTCCAGCCAGGCTATCCTTATGAGCTTTTCAGAAGGTTCTTCATATTAGTTTATCAGAACTGTGGGATGGTTAAACCAGCAAACATAAACACAAGCTGTCACTTACTTTCTTCATTTCAACTCTGTTCCATAAAACAGCTCTGGCTTCATAACATCTTCTTACGGCATATCCATTGTACTGCTCTTAACAGCATTTGGATTCTCTTCTCTGGCCTGTTTCTCTTTCTAGCAACTGGGTAACACGTAGTAAGAAAAGAACCTACTGTATTGCTCACATGTATGCTTGTTTAAGGTTTCCTTTTTTGTGTATTTTTTTTAAACCGGCAAACGCAGAAAACCATCTTTCCAATTAATTGCAGTTTTCCAGGCTGCAGTGTTTCATTCTGCAGCACAGCAAAGCAAACTCTTAAATGTTTAGATAAGTGCGTTGTAAATCGCTTTGCCTTCTGCTCAGCAAATTGAGTAGAATCTGTACAGGAAGGGCCTTTGCAGTTAGAAATAAATAGATAAGTACACAAATCTCCTGAAAGGACTAAAGAACAAAAAAGGCTTGAAAAGTATTTTCTGGCAAGTCAGGTTCCGGCCAAGTTAACAAAGGATGACTATCAGCCTCCCATCCTTTCCAGCCTTAGCCTACAGATTCAAGTTAGACTTCCAAAGCTTTTGAAAGCTGAAGATCTTACTCTGAATGCTGCAGCCTTGGAAATGCCTGCCCTTTGCTCCATATGGGAAATCTTTCTTGGGTATGGTTTTGAGCAGATAGTTGTGTTTAGCTCGGGGAAGAGAGGTTGGGGTGTTCTCATTTGAAAGCCCCTGGTCATTTAAAAGATAGAAATATTATGTAATAACTAGGCAGGGCCTTTTGCTCAGCACCATATTACACTATATTGTTAACCTTTTGGTGCCAGGTTCCCAAAGCGTACACATGCATACGCAAATGCACACACGTGTGCCCGAACCCCCAAAATGCAATGTGAACACCCTAGCCCCCCTGCGCCCCATTTTGGGCCTGGAAAGCCGCCTGCACCAACCTGGAAGCCAAAACAGGGTGCGGGGACGCAACGTGAGGACCCCCATGCCTTGTTTTGGGCCTGGAAAGCCTCCTGAACCAACCTGCACCCCCTCCACGCATTGCCCCGTCCCCTGTGCATATGCATGCAAGTCCCCCCAAGCACCCCACGCTCCGTGCATTCGGACCTGAAGACAGCTGGCTGGCAGGAGATGTGCGCGCATGCGCAGTGGAGCTGGCCTGGGACGACGGCTGACATACCCGCAGAGAGGGCTCTGCGTGCCACCTGTGGCACGTGTGCCATAGGTTCGCCATCATGGCACTATACTGTACATAAATTCCATTACATCAGATCATCCCACTCAATCAGGCAGGAGAGGCATGTTGCAGATCCTGTCGGTTAAGGAACTCTAAGTGGCAGGTACCAGGGAGAGACCCTGCTCTGCAATTGCCTCCACCCTGAGGAATATTTTGCCCCCAGAAATGAGGCAGCCCCTACTCTCCTGGCCTTCTGGAAAGGTGTGACAACATGGCTTTGCAGCCTTGCATCGGGAGCCACAATGAACAGTAGGGCTGGCTAGTGCCCTGAGAGCCCTCCCTACACTGTTGAACTGATTTTAATAGTGTTTAAATCATCCTTGCCTCTTTCTAAATGTTTAACTTTTATATATACTAGTTTTGTATTTTGACATTTTACTGTACACCACCCAGATTCTCTCTTTGAAGGAGAGTAATGGTTCAAAAATGAAAAAAATATATATAAGTACATGTAGTCCTTGAGTTACGACCACAATTGGGCCCAAAATTTATGTTTCTAAGTGAAACATTTGTTAAGTGAGTTTGCCCCATTCTACAACTTTTCTTGCCACCGTTGTTAAGTGAATCATTGCATTTGTTCAGTTAATTAAATGAATCTGGATTCCCCATTGACTTCGCTTGTCAGAAGGTTGCAAAAATAGATTGCATGATTCTCTGGGACACTGCAACCGTCATGAGTCAGTTGCCCAAGCAGCTGAATTTTGATCACGTGACCACGGGGATGCTGCAACAGTCGTAAGTGTGAAAAACGGTCATAAGTCACTTTTTTCAGGGACGTAACTTTGAACAGTCACTAAACGAACTGTTGTAAGTCAAGAACGACCTGCAAGCAATCAAGCAAATAATGATGTTGTAAGGTTCTTGCAGGACAAGAATGGAAGAAAATCCTCTAAAAGAGGCCAGTCCTTAATTCTGCTCATATGTAACTTCTGGAATTTGCTTCAACATGTTTTAGAAATGAGTAAACCATGTTTGGATGCTTTCAAAAATAAATCAGTGAAGATGGGATTGTTGATGGTTGCTGCATCAAGAGACTTAGGTTCATAAGTATAAACTATAAGGTTGATTTTTTTTCCCCTCTCATTTTCTTTTCATGATTAGTTTGTATTTTTAATTCGTTTGGAATTATCCTTTTTCTCATTGTTTTAAGATGTTTTCAAAGTTTAAATAGGTCTGCTTCCCAAAAATAGCGGACAAGCTGGGGGGGGGGGGGGTTTAAGTAGTAAAAAAATAAAAAAAATTACAATTAAATTATATATTTTCTTACAAACATTTTAACACGTATTAAAATTATCACTTCAAAACTTTACTTAAAATTCAAAACATCAAATATATTATAATAATATGTAAAATATTAAATTACATTTTACTTTGCTGTCATGTGTATTGTTTATTTGACTGCGCAGCTTTGATCAATTCTTTGTATTTAAGGAATAATTCTTTAATTTCAGTACAACGTTGAGAAATATTAAAAAATATACAAAGTTCACTTCGAACTGATACAAGTGGTCGGTTATGTTCATCAGTCCACAAATTTCCCATGACGCTGAAAATTCATTCAACGTTTGCATTTGATACCGGAATTGATGCACAATACTGGAACAGTTTCAGTAAACTCGGAGCTGGCTCTTTCTTGAAAAAGTACGTCCACTTATCAAGGGATGAATCGCCCTGCAGATGAACATAAACTTCTTCTAAGGCAGAAATTTCATTGAAGAGAGAGTTGGGTGGAAGTTCTTCTCGCCATGGTGATAATAACCAGATGTTCGTCATTTCTTCTAAAATTGGAGAATTATTGCGATCAATTAGATTGAAACAACTTAGCGTCTCATATACTGAATCGGTGAAATTATACCACTTTTCTAGGTACACAATGGCTCTTTGATACACGTTGATGGCTTCTTTCTTGAACTTTTGCATGGCATTCTCAGGCAAATGTTTTTTACGTAAGGCAAATAAAACTTTCATTCCAAAAAACTGCTCATCGTATTTTTTTTACAAAGAATCATGCAGCTTACACATGATAATGTGAAGATCACATGCAAGAATTTTCTTGCTTTCCAGCTTCAGTAGGGTGTCTTGCATTATTGACATGAAGAAGTGCGTGAAATATAAATACAATTCTGAAATTGTTGGTTCATCGTCCTTTGCGAGTTCATTTTCGTGATCCGAAATAAGGTTCCAGATAACCTTATGGCACTCATCAGATCCAAGAGAAATAAAATACGATTTTAGAGGTATCCAGTTTAAAAGAAGTCTTTCGACCGCTTTAAACAAACTTAACCAACGTGTTGGAACATGGCGCAAAACTTCATGAATTCTGACTCGCAAAACTCAAAAAATGATTTCAACTCTTCTCGTTTCTTCGCAGAATTCGAAAATTCGGCAAAAACCTTCAGCACTACATTTTCGATATCAAAAGATAACTGCCTTAATGCATTTTTTGTGCTGTTATGTAAAATGTGATTATTGCAATGAGCATTCGATCTTTGTCTCATTCTAACTTATGAAAAAAAAGACAAAACGCGATTCTCCTATCCTTATTCTCTTAGACTGTACAGCTTTAAATTACGTACCATTTCATCATAAAGCTTTTGAATAAAAAAAATGTCCACTATTTTGTGAAAAAAATAGTGAACATAATGTGAAAAAAGTGGACTGTCCGCTCAAATAGTGGACACCTGGCAACCCTAAGTTTAAATGTTGTTTTGTTAATTGTAAATACACATACACACACACACAGACAGAGAGAGAGAGATTTAGAAAAATAAAATAAATTTTAAAAAATTCGGAAACTTGGGATTCATAGCATTAGTGGCATTCAGGGAGAGGATGGCCAAATAGCATGACAGCCTAATTGTACCTCAGCCCAATTGTTGTATCATTTAAGAGCTGCCCCCCCCTCACTACTTTCCTGTTGTGTGATAAATAAGAGCCAAACAATGGCAGTTGGGAGGAGCTAGAAGAAAGAGAACTACAGAAATACAATGTTCTTTTCCTTACTGTGCAGCAGAAATGAGAGGCTGGTTTTTGACTGTCAGAAATGTGGAAAGGGGCATCTCCTGGCCCATGAACTGGTCAGCAACTTTGCAGGGTCTTGCCCCTCATTTAGTGACTCAGCGGTAGCGTACCTTGAATACAGATGGCTGACGTTCTTTGGAAATAAAAAATCTAATGAAAGTCATTTCTACCCATTAAAAGTATTTTTAATCTTGGATGCATGTTGAAAAGTCCATACATAATATTCCATTTTCAAGCATTAAATTCTCACAGCAATATCTTCTTACTGTGAATGTACCTAAATCGCAGAACATATGACACATGCCCCAGTCTGTTTTCCTGACTCTATCTATATACTATTGAAATTCTCTTTTCACAATCTTTAACTGGATAAAACAGTGCATAATAGGGCAACAATTTTGAACCCAAGATTCCTCAAATGTACTAAGTTACAGAATGTGTCCAAAATCCAAGACTCGTTATTCCCAAGGGAATGAGATTTGGAAATGTTATGCTTCTGTTTGCTGCTGCACTCATGAAATCTTCCTTTTCAATGTTCTGTGACAGTTTCCCAGCCAGTCTCACAATCCCTTTCTTCCTCCCTGACCCAGCAGCAATCAGTAACCTGCCTGCTGGAAAGAAAAGGGAAGGGGGAAGGAAGGGAGGGAAGGAAGGAAGGAAAGGAAAGGAGGGAGGAACTCCCTCATACCCTTCCCGGCCCTTGCTACAGGCAATCTCAATGGGAAGCTAGCAAAAAGTCCTACCTACTCCCACTGCAAGGTATAGTTCTATATATTTCACACAGGGATGCTCTTCAGGAAAAATACAAGTTTCATTTATAACAGTGATGGGCAACTTTTTCGGCACCGAGTGCCCAAACCAGAACATGCATGCGAGTGTGCATGTGTGTGTGCCAGAGTGCAGGAAACCCCAAAACCAGCTGGCTGGTGCGCATGCTCATGCCAGCCACCTGGTCTTCGGGTTTCCAGCATGCGCATCCGTGCCAGCCAGCTGGTCTTTGGGTTTCCAGCACTCCGGCGTGCCTGGAGACCAGCTGACCGGCGTACATTCACATGCTGGACACCAGAAGAGCAGCTGGCGATGGCACATGTGCCCACAGAGAGGGCTCTGCGTGCCACCTCTGGCACGTGTGCCATAGGTTCGCCATCACGGATCCAGAAGAATGAAAAATCCTGACAAACGAGAGTTGACTCTGTAATAAAATATTCTATATAAAATATAAAATATAGACTATAAATTCTGAAATTGACACAAGAATAGACCAAGTACCAAGGGATGATGACATGAAGGGTCACTTATAAACTCTGCTTCCCCAAAGAACCGGGTAGATGAGAAAGGAACAATTGTACAAAATCCAACTACAATGCAATCTATGCTACAATCTATGCTAAACATATGCTTTAGTCGGAAAACTGACTAAAATAAACCCAGCTGCAATTAGAGCCTTCTAGCCACTCCTATTTCTCCTGCAGCTGCAAAATGCTCACACTTTACAATCAATGGACTTTGCCTCAGATTCTTTTTTTCATGTACTTATTAAGCACCAACTGCATCTTGCAAAACTATCACTTTCAGAGGTGATATACACACACACACAAAAGGAACTTGTGTGAGGTAAGGCACTTAGAACCATCATTGCTTTGAAACAGAATGATTCTCAACTGAGAATAGGCCAGAATTTGTAGCCTGTCATCTCCAAGATGAATATCATGAAACATGCTAATGGATAAGGCTACAAAACTGAACGGAAATAAAATGGATGTTATTCCCTCGCCTCCCCCCTCTCCTGCTCCCCCCCCTCCCACCACCTTCCCAACCTTCCAGCCATTACTACTAATTGTTTTATGAAAGAGATCCTGGAAAAGTTCAAAACAGGGAAAGGCAGACAAGATCATTTTCACTTGACTTTTCTTTCCTCATTATCAATAATTGGCCTTTAGGCTGGATATACTGTAGGCTCATTTAAAAAAAAAAACAATAATAATAAAAATAATACAAGTATTCTTTTTATTTCTAGTGGTCTGCATTGCTTGTTACCTTATTCAACCCTATCTTGGGGTGGAGGGGGGTGGTGGCAAACTGATCTTGACTGATACTGAAAAGCTGAGCAGTTTGGAGCCTCTCTAGATGAGAGACAAGAAATCACAGAACTGGGGTGATAGCCCGCCTGGGTAAACCAGACAGGAAACACGACTAGTTGATGTCCCAAAGGTGCTTTTCCAGGAGGCAACTGGACTTTCTTGTTTTTTCTTTTGCAGATGTTTCGCTTCTCATCCAAGAAGCTTCTTCAGCTCTGACAGGATAGTGGGGAATGGAAGGATTTATATTCCTTGCAGACAGCTGGTCATTTGGGGTAATGGGGTAATGGGTCTGATAATCATGGTGGGGAAGATGGGGACAGAAATCTGACAAGGATGCAGGGGGATGAAGCGATGGGCATTAGTATAATAAGTGGGAGGGGCAGATATGACGGCTGCAGGGGGCCATATTATGTTTCGGGAGTGCGCACTCGTTGTTTATGAGCGATTGCCCACTCCGACCTCCAAAGCACTGCTCGTTTCCCGGGTTGTTCAGAGTCTCAGACCCTGGGT
The DNA here is from genome assembly GCA_022577455.1 of Arizona elegans. Taxonomy (NCBI): domain Eukaryota; kingdom Metazoa; phylum Chordata; class Lepidosauria; order Squamata; family Colubridae; genus Arizona; species Arizona elegans. The sequence goes on along the minus strand of JAKOOJ010000001.1, from coordinate 204,842,047 downwards.
CTACGGCTGATGTTATGTAATGCCAGATCAGTGGTAAATAAAGCCCCCCTCATTCATGATCTTATTTCAGAGGGGGGTGCTGACCTGGCAGGGATTACGGAGACCTGGTTAGGCCAGGAGGGAGGAGTTCCCCTTGTGAAAATGTGCCCGCCAGGTTTCCGTGCATTCCATCAGCCAAGGACTCAGGGAAGGGGTGGGGGAGTGGCAGCAATCATTAGAGAAAGTCTTTGCCCGAGGGAGGCCACTGTTCCTCAGATAGCCGGATGTGAGTCCCTCCTTGTGAAGTGGGGTCAGGGGATTCAGATGGGCCTACTGATTGCGTACCTGGCTCCCTGCCACGTAACAGCGGTCCTGCCTGAGCTGCTCGACATTATAGCCGGGGTGGCGGTGGAAATCCCCAGACTTATTGTTATGGGGGATTTTAACCTGCCATCCGCTGGTGAGATGTCGGAGATGGCTCGGGAGTTCATGGCTTCAATGACGGCCATGGACCTGACCCAGGTAGTTCAAGGCCCCACCCACTTGGGGAATCACACTCTGGACTTGATTTTTGTCTCTGATCAGTGGCTGAATGATCTAAGAATAGGGGATATAGACATCAAGCCCTTGTCATGGTCTGATCATTCTCTCCTTCACATGGACTTTCAAGTCATTTCCACCCACCGCAGGGAGACTGAACCAACCAAATGGTTCCATCCCAGGCGCCTGAGGGACCCCGAAAGGTTCCTGATGGAGCTTGGGCCATTTCCTGAGTCTCTGGCTCACAACTCGACTGAGGACCTGGTGGTTGCCTGGGACAGGGCGGCTACTGGGGCCTTGGACCGCGTTGTGCCTTTGCGGCCTCTGACCCGATGCCGATCTCGTCTAGCTCCTTGGTTTTCCGAGGAGCTGAGAGAGATGAAGCGTCGGAAAAGATGCCTGGAAAGCAATTGGAGGACAAGCCGATCTGAATCTGACCGAACACAGGTGAGATCTTATATTAAGACCTACCTAGTGGCGATAAGAGCGGCGAAGTCTAGCTACTTCTCCGCTCTTATTGCATCTGCAGAGAACCGCCCAGCTGCGCTGTTTAGGGTGACCCGCTCCCTACATCAGGTGGGGGTACGGGAAGATCCCTTAAAGGGTCGAGCTGAGGATTTTGTACAATTCCTGCATGATAAAGTCGCTCAGATTCGGGAAGGCCTGGACTCCGATTGGGTAGATCCAGGGGAGGAGACAGGGGCAGATCTTGAGAGCGTTATCTGGGAAGAGTTTGACTCTGTGGCTCCTGAGGACGTGGACAGGATTCTGGGCAAGCTTAACGCTGCCACATGTTTATTGGACCCGTGTCCCTCCTGGTTGGTACTGGCCTCCCGGGAGGTTACACGAGGCTGGCTCCAGGGGATTATAAATGCTTCTCTGAGTGAGGGTGTCTTTCCTGCCGCCTTGAAAGAGGCGGTTGTGAAGCCCCTCCTCAAGAAGCCTTCCCTGGACCCGGCTATATTATCAAATTATCGTCCAGTCTCCAATCTTCGCTTTGTTGCGAAGGTTGTTGAGAGTGTGGTGGCGCGACAACTACCCCGATACCTGGATGAAGTTGTCTATCTGGATCCGTTCCAGTCGGGCTTCAGGTCACGATACAGCACAGAAACGGCATTGGTCGCATTGGTGGATGATCTCTGGAGGGCTCGGGACAGAGGTTGCTCCTCTATCCTGGTCCTATTAGATCTCTCAGCGGCTTTTGATACCATCGACCATGGTATCTTACTGCACCGGCTGGAGGGGTTAGGAATAGGGGGCACTGTGCTTCGGTGGTTCTCCTCCTTCCTCTCTGACCGTTCGCAGTTTGTGTTGGCAGGGGGGCAGAGGTCGACCTCGAGGCACCTTATTTGTGGGGTGCCGCAAGGGTCAGTCCTCTCACCCCTTCTGTTCAACATTTATGTAAAACCGCTAAGCGAGATCATCCGTGGTTTTGGGGTGAGTGTTCATCAGTATGCTGATGACACACAGCTATACATCTCCACCCCAGACCACCCCAATGATGCCTTTGCTGTGATGTCCCGTTGCCTGGAGGCTGTGCGGATCTGGATGGGGAGAAACAAGCTCAGACTCAACCTCTCCAAGACCGAGTGGCTGTGGCTTCCGGCGTCCCGGTATAGTCAGCTAGTACCATCACTGACAATAGGGGATGAGATCTTGCTCCCCACAGAGAGGGCCCGCAACTTGGGTGTCCTCCTGGATTCACGGTTATCTTTAGAAGATCATTTGACGGCCATGGCCAGGGGTGCCTTTTATCAGGTTCGCCTGATCTGCCAGTTGCGTCCCTTTCTGGATCATGATGCCTTGCACACGGTCACTCATGCCCTAGTTACCTCCTGTATGGACTACTGTAATGCTCTCTACATGGGGCTCCCCTTGAAAAGCACCCGGAGGCTCCAACTGGGCCAGAATGTAGCCGCGCGGGTGATTATGGGCGCAGCTCGTTACGCCCATGTAACACCTCTCCTACGCGAGCTGCACTGGCTCCCGGTGGTCTTCCGGATGCGATTCAAGGTGTTAGTTATCACCTTGAAAGCGCTCCATGGCTTAGGACCTGGGTACCTACGAGACCGTCTTTTGCCACCAATAGCCTCCCACCGACCAGTTCGTTCTCACAGGGAGGGACTACTCAGGGTACCGTCAGTCAAATTATGTCGACTGGCGACTCCCAGGGGGAGGGCCTTCTCTGTGGGGGCTCCAACCCTTTGGAATGAACTGCCCCTGGAGATACGGAATATCCCTGATCTCCGTGCTTTCCGCCGTGCCCTCAAGACCCTGATGTTCCAACAGGCGGGGCTAAACATACGAACATGTCAATGATTTTTTAAATGTTATCTAATTCTGGGTTTTATTTAATTGACCAAACTAAATAATAATTTTAATTAGCAATTTTATGATGTTTGTGTGTCTATATTTTTCTTGACTGTACACCGCCTTGAGTCCTACAGGAGAAAGGCGGTATAGAAAAATAAATAAATAAATAAATAAATAAATAAATAAATAAATAAATAAATAAATTAATTTGCATACTTTTAGAGGGTAGCAAGCAATATCAATCCTTCCATTCCCCACTATCCTGACAGAGCTGAAGAAGCTTCTTGGATAAGAAGTGAAACATCTTCAAAAGAAAAAACAAGAAAGTCCAGTTGCCTCCTGGAAAAGCACCTTTGGGACAACCATGACCTGGATGACTGAGAATCTCAACAGATGACTAGTTGATCTAACTCTATTTTACTGTATGGCTACATTAACTTGAAGGAACAAGCTTCCCATGGCCACTTTTTAGTACTTGATCCATTAGGATGGGTCTTTCCCAAGTTTCTTTCTTTGACCATTAAGCCAATGGGGGCTCCTGCCTCTCTTCTCTGATTGTTTCCTAGGCAGCATCACTTCCTCTTGTCCCCCAAGATCATCCACACATTCCATTACAGGTAGGCCAGACTGAGAATTTGGGGGAACAAATCCAAGTAGAAGGCAATGGCAAGCTGTTGCTCTAGTGTTGCCAAGGAAATAACTTGGATGATGATGATGATGATATCAATATAGAATACTTTATTTGATGAAGTTAAGTGCCTTACAGTCCAATTAATTTTGATCTCATAAATTGAAAAACATGTTTCTTCCAAATCAATATTATTTTTAAAAATGTTCTCTCTTTTCTGGATGATGTCCTGAAGTTGTCAAGGCACTTTAAAATAAAGACCCAATACTATCATCATAGGCCCCATGCCTGTTTCATCATGGTCTTCAGAATAGCTCAGGTAAATCAGCCAAAAGAAAATCTATCAACTTATTAATTTTTAGCCATCCCACCACAGTCGCCGGCAATTTTGATTGCTATTCACACAATGTCTTTAAACTCAGGTTCCAGAAGGCACTTAACAAATGACCTACATTAAGCTGGTGTCCCTACCTGGGATGGTATTTGGACTTCAGCCAGGTATCCATTATATCACTGAACATTTAAGGAAAATGAATCACCTAGGCTACCTTTTTGTGCTGTAAATCTTTAAAAACGCATCAGGAAAGTTGTCTCAGAAAAAAAAAAAAAAAAAGCAAAGGAAGTGAAGTTGTTGCCCTGAAGCTAAGAGAACAAAATGTTCTTTCTACCAGCTTTTGAAAAGGAAAAAAAAAAGAGTTCTGTAACAAGGGCATAATCTGTAAATATTTCTAAGTCCTCCTGTTTTTACCGGATGGTGCTGAATTATGCCAGCTCTGTGTTGTGCCACTCTACCCTCTGATGATAAACAGCCATGCATCACAGCTTTGTGTTCTGCCTGCCACAGGCACAATACTGCTAAATTAATAGTTAATTCAGAGAACTTGACTGTTATATTACCTTTGGAATTAGAAAATGAAAGCCTTGCTGTCATCTACCTTGAAGGGAAATAATGTAGTCTCCCCATGGATGATGAAATAATATCTTGGAATCATTCCCATTAAAATCTGGGGCGCTTGCTTCCAAAATAAATGTGCATTTCCTATATGCCGCCCAGAGTCCTTGTAGGATAAAGGGTGGCGGTGACATATAAATATTTCTACATATATATGCATAAACAAATAAATATGCTGCCTATGACCCTGCCAAGTGTCAGACTAGGCAATGCCTTCCAGGTATTATTGTTTTCATTTTTGTGCATCATTTCTTTATGTAGAAACAATTTGTAGTTTGCATAGTTAGCATTTAAGTATGACAGTGTCTTTTTTTTTTTTTTTTTTTTTTTTTTGGAAGGGGAAGGTTTAAAAACAGAATGAATGAATAAAAAATGAACACCGTCTTAAAAAATCTCATCACTTAGAATTAAATGCATATTCTATTTTATTTCTGTAACGTTCCAACAAAAATGTCTTCCATACACGGGTCATTGTTGTGATGCTTTCTGACTAAATCAACATTCAAAATTTGGCTTGACAGATTTTTTTTAAAAAATTTTTTAGTAAAATGAAACTAACCAGCATGGCTTAATTTAGCATATATGTTTTATGAGGGAGGGCTAGTTTGGTGAAGTGGTTAAGATGCCGGAGGAAAAACAATTTAACTGGATTCGCCTTGGGCCAGCCATTCACAATCCGATTTACCTCACAGGGTAGGTATTATGAAGAAAATAAGGGGAAACACCACCTTGAATTTGTATATGTACATACATACATAGGAATAGAAATCTAATAAATTGATGTCTGAATTGCAGAGATTGCATTTATTCAAAAAACAAAACAAACCTCAGCTTGCTGAACAAGAGTTGGTAATTGGAACTCACCACTGACTTTCCTTGTAGCCCAAAAGAAGGGATCTTATCACAATGCAGGAGTTCAGTATAGGGAGAAATCCAGATCATTGGTCCATCTAAAATAAATCCTGTTACTTTTTGTACAACATTTGTTCTCTAGCCTGACAGAACATGCAGACATGACTTCCCCTATTGATCCTTGGTGAAGCTGGCTCTTGTTATTTGCATTCTGATGAGCTTTATTCTCCCTTCTGGAAACCAAACATAATTTTAGGCTTATATCTACCAGAAAATGCTACTGAAGCATCAAAAGAACAATACTCTTGGCTCTGTTCCTACCAGAATCCTATATCTCCCTGAGTTGTCCATGAGATACAAGAATATTTGAAGGTCCAATCTGAGTCAGTCATCAGGACCACAGGTTTATTCTTCCAAGCTTTTGGACTCTTGCTGAAGCCCATCCTCAGGGAACTTCTCAATTTATTTATGTATTTAATTTATTAATTTAATCCTGCCTTTATTATTATTATTCTCAATTTATTTCTTTATTTTGTTTATTTATTATTAATCCTGCTGTTATTCAAGGGAGAAGGAATCACTAATGTGCTGACATTGTAAATCGTTCAGAGTGTTCTGTAAAGCACTATGGACCAGTATATAAGTCTAAATTCTATTGCTATTACTCTACTTCCCTTTTCAGAAAAAGAGATGGTGAAATGATAACACAAGGGAGCACTCTGCCTACAAGAGGACATTAACACTTCAGGACAACTGACATCTTCTATATGTGTAGCCAACCAAAAAAAAGAAAGAAAGAAAGAAAGAAAGAAAACATTTAACTTTCTAGACCGAGCCATGCGTGTCCAGCACTATTTATTTATTATTTTATTTTATTTTATTTTATTTTATTTTATTTTATTTTATTTTATTTTATTTTATTTTATTTTATTTTATTTTATTTTATTTTATTTTATTTTATTATTTTATTTTATTTTATTTTATTTTTTTATTTTATTTTATTTTATTTTATTTATTTATTTGTCAACAAGTATAAGGAAACAAGTAACAGTATAGACATAGACATGGACTCATGAAAAAAAATTGGCACAAATAAAAGGATATAAATAGGCAAAACATAGCTATAAACACATAGAATGATTACATATAAATGGGGACAGTAGGACAGGGACGGTAGGCATGCTGGTGCACTTATGCGCGCTCCCTCTTAAGAAATATGTAAAGTCCACGGTAGACAGTTTACGGTGAAAGGTATGGGGATTAGAGAGACTAATAACAGGATCAGGTAGAGTGTCCCAAACATTTACTACTCTATTGCAGAAGTTATATTTCCTACAATCAAGATTAGAGCAAATTACATTGAGTTTGAATCTATTGATAACCCTTGTGTTATTACGGTTGAAATTAAAGTATTCATTTACAGGTAGGATGTTTTGGTAAATAATCTTATGAACTAAGCATAGGTCGGAACGTAGACGGCGTAGTTCGAGGCTATCCAGACCTAAAATTTGAAGCCTGGTGGGATAGGGAATTTTATTTCGAGCAGAAGATTTGAGTACTCTTCTGGTAAACTATCTTTGGACCCTCTCTAATGTATTGATGTCTGAAATACAGTGAGGGTTCCAGGCAGGTGAGCAGTATTCAAGTATAGGTCTGGCAAAGGTTTTATATGCCCTAGTTTGAAGTATAGCGTTACCAGAGAGAAAACTTCACAAAATAAGATTGACAACTCTTAATGCCTTTTTTGCAATGATGTTATAGTGAGCTCTGGGACTTAGATCTTTTGAAATGAGTACTCCTAGGTCCTTGACAGAGTGTGGGTCAACTTTTAGATCGTTTCCAGCCAGCAAATATTTGATGTTCTTATTTCTATTGCCAATCTTAACTCCTTCTCTTAAAATGTCCTCACATGAAATCAATAAAACAGATTGTGATTTTATTTTATGGAAGTAAAATGTGACCCCAGCCTCCCAATAATCTGATTTCATTGACCCATTGAATGGTCTATATTTTTTCAGTAGAATCCATGTGTTTTTTTTCTGTGTCCAGAGTAGCCAAGATTTAGATTGCTTTGTTGTAAAGCAAGCTGCTTTTGATTTGCTTTCTTAATAAGATTCGAACATACCAAAAGAGTTTTCGGATATTGGAGACATAACTTGCTCTCGGCTGAAGAGTTAGGGACTTCTGCCAACACTTAAGCTTTGCCGATAAATCACACGTGGCAGCTTATATAATAGGCTTGGGCTTTATATACTGTATCTGTAGGACAGTGGCATGTAAAAATCTTAATGGGAACAACATGCTCCAATCTGAACAAATTTCACATTGGCCCAGGACTGTACTTTTATAGAACAGTCTAGGCAAAGTGAGTTCATATAAGCCTCTATGGCAAGTTCTTATTTTCATTAAGTCATGGCTGTCCACCAGCTCCTCTTTTTTAAAAAAGGAAATTGAAAATTGAAAATCTCTGAAAAACTTGGATAAAAATGGTTATCTACCTGCGGAAAATCACACCGGGTTATATAAGATTATTGCAGGTAAGATATTTTTTCTTTCTCTCCCTACCATCTTTCACTTTTTACTTATGCTTCTTCAGGGCTACTGTTTTGGGTCACATAGCAAAAGAATATTAAATTTGGTACAGCCGATTTTCCAGCCATCAATGGGCATCTAATTAAATTTCTAGGGGGATGCCTTGGTTATCAATCTGGATAACTGGCATTATTCTACATTGCCCAGAGCAAAATGTGTGTATTTTGTTATTGTGTTTTCAGAATTTTCTTCTTTCTTCTAGGTTTTTAATTACAAACATTTATTTAGGCTGAATTCAATACCTACTTAGCCCCAAATAAACCCCCATTATATTTAACAGGAATTACTTCTGAGTACAAGAACTTTTAAAATTATCTATTTGCAGACATTCTGGAACACAATGCCACACTATTAGAAAGTTAAGGAAATGTAAATAATTCTAATTATAGTGAGGTTCCTAAAACATTAACACAGTTGAGTAGTAAAATATTTCTGCCTTAATGGAGTATGATTTGAATATTTAAAATATCAATGCAGAAATCAGACTTGTGGAAAACCTTTAATTTTTCTAGCTTTCCCACAGATAGGATTCTACAACAATGCAGAAGAATACAATAGATGCAGGGACAATTTGAATGAAGCAGCTTTTACTGTGATTCATCACATTTCATGGCCTTTAGAGCACCTACCATCTTCTTAATCAGGAAGTCCCAGAGGTGCCAGTGGGAGAGGGGATCATATGCTCAAAATGGCAGTGCGCTGGTTTCTATGGCAATTTAATATAGAATGACTTTCTGGTCACCTTGCACGCCTCCACCTCTTATTAACTGGAATTCTCACATTGTAGTCTCTGTTCTGCATGTCTGTATGAATTTCTGTTCATAATACATTAAAGCATCAGTGACATTCACCAAGGCTACAGCCATAAACTCCCCTCCCTTATGCTTACTCACAATAGTCAGAATGAACTGGAGTAAAAACTCTTTATAAAAAAACTTTCCCAGTGCCCATCAGCAATGGGGACATCTAGTTTGGTCCAGTGGTGAAGGTGCTGGCCTAGAGATCAGGAGACTGGGAGTTCTACTCGCATGAAAGCTGGCTGGGGGACTTTAGGCCAATCTTTCTGTCTCAGTCCACCTACCTCACAGGGTTATTACTGTGGGGAAAATAGGAGGAGGGAGTATTAGGTGTGTTTGTCGCCTTGAGTTACTTATAAAATAATAGAAGGAGGATAAAAATCTAATAAGTAAATACAGCAATAACTCTTGGTGACACTAGCAATAAATTCCAGCTTCTCATTTGGAAAATCAGAATAAAGCCCATATTCCATAACATTTACATGACTACCACATATGGGATTGGGATTTTCTTTTTTTCTTTTAAAAAAAGGATGCTGACCCTAATCTATGGCAGGGCACTCTTGTTCAGTGCTCTAAGGCCACACTTTGAATTAGACTCAAGACGCAAGGCAGCCATTCTGCTCCAACCACTGAAGACAGATCGGATGCGGTATATGTAGAAATAATCAGATCCCAAAACAAAGGATTATATAGTAAATAGACCAGGACCTCTGAAAACCAAAAAGGGAACAATTTGGGAAGATGGGGTTTGAGAAAACCAGTGAAGCAAAGCCTCTCAACTGGGAACTGAGGTAGGACTGAGCATGCTCAGTAGCCAGAGAATATGCCATCTTAATTAGAAAAGATAAATGGAAAACCAAAGGGAAAAAGTCGATATTGCAAGGCTCTGTGGCAGGAATTCCCATGCAGATGATTAGGAGACTCCAATAAAGGAGAATATGTATAGCTCAGGATGGAAATGAGGGGTCCTTTGTGCTCTCTGAGCTTAGTTGTGTTTTTGTAGACGTCTCATTACCCAAGCTAGGTAATCATCAGTGGTAGTGAAATGTCTACAAGAAAACAACTAACCTCAGGGAACACCAAGACTAGGCAGCTGGATTGTTTTCACACAAGGGCTCTTTGGTATTCCAGATACTAATCTGTTAGCTTCATCTTCTCGCATCTGAATGCTTCAATGGGGAATTTGCTTTGCCTTCTTGCAGACCCAAGCAGCTGGGAAGTTAGCCATCAACCCCATGGATACACTGATACATCAGGCGGCCCTGTTCTTGGGTTTGTTTGGGACCAGCATCTCTACCTACAGCTTAATGCAGCTGGCTCAGAAGAAGAGGAAACCTGTGGATTTTTAATCAGATTTTGGATCTCAAGCCAAAGAGCTAAGCCTGAGCAGCACCCATTGATTTTCACTGTCACTTTCAGAGATAACTCCACTGGCAGAAAGGTGTGCAGAGAGTGTCATCCTCTGCTGTGAATACAAATCCTCTCAATTTGTATTCCGCAATATTTCTTGAAAGGTGGAAGAAGAACCTCAATTATCTCCCCCCTCCGGAAAACAAACTAACAAAAGAAGAAGAGCTAGAAGAAGGAGGGAGGGAAGCATTGCATTTTATGGCAAGATGGATTCCCCAGGACAAGTGATGGATTTCTTTTTGCTGAGCTTAATACACACAGAAAAATATCTGTATATACACAGATCAGTTAAAATCTGAGCTAGAGCAGACAGACAGATTGCCAAGTAGAACTGCTTTGTTATCATTCTACCAAATCATTTTGGGCAGAAAGATTAACAGGACAAAAGGGGAGCAACTGAAAGTCTTAAGAAAAATAAGAATACCTTTCCCCTTCCCCTTCGCACACGAACTGATTGCCATGATTTGGCACCACCATCTCAGCTGAATGCCTGGACCTCAAATGCCAGAGGAAAGTGAAATGGGTGGATGCATGTGTAACACTCTGCGCAAAAGATAAACCATATATTAACAGGCAGTTCTATGCAAATGGATGGTTGGTTCTGTGCTGTGTTTTGGGCATGTATGGCAGGGATATAAGTTAGTGCTTAGTGCTTTTGACAACCTCTCTGTTCTGTAGTCATATAGATAAGAGTTCTCAGACACAAAGTCCAGTGCTACATCATTTTGTGACAGCTGAAATCATAGGGTTGACCAAGTCTTAGAAGTCATCTAGTCCAGGGGCCCCCAACCTTTTGGGCACCAGAGACTGGTTCCGTGGAGAGAGGTTTTTCCATGGATCGGAGGGGGCGTGGTTTCATGTGTTGCCTGTATGCAGTGGATGGGGCTTCACTTGTTTGAGTGGCCCGGTTTCTGGCATGCCGCGGACGGTGCTGGTCTATGGACCTGGGTTTGGGGACCCCTGATCTAGTCCACCCTCTTCTGTTACCCTTTGAACTAATACAGACAGAAAATCAAAATACTTGGTTTTGTAATAGCACTACCTTTATTGTAAGTCTTTTGTAAACCTTGCAATTCTGAAAGTACTTCTCCCTCCCCTGCCTTTACTTTCTAGAGAACTAGGGAGAGTCCCTTCTGAGATGCTTTCTTCATGCCCATTCCTCCTTTGGACTGAGATTTCTCTTATCAGATTGCTGTCTAGGCTGTGGCTCTTCCTCCTGTCCCCCAAGGTTATTCTCACAGCCCATCATGTCTTCAGGATCCATGAGTGTATCTCTAACAGGTGACCATCCAGCCTGTTACCCTACAAAAACGGTCTTCCATGGACACAAAGAGATATGTGGAAGATGAGACTGAATTTATTTGGGGATAATTGTAACTGAAAGTTGTATGATGATTTAGTTTCAGGTTACTACTTTAGAAGAAGGAGAGCAACATATTAGATGGATAACTATCACTTTGAGGTAATCTGCAGACCCAACCTTCAGTCAACGTTATGGTCAATGTTATGGTCATAACATACCTTCGGTTATGTTATGGTCAATGAATCTTGAATCTTGTATCAATGAGAAACTGAGTAGCTCTTTCTATGCATCCCATTTACTACAATATGAAACAAAGCAGGATAGCAACCAGATACCCTGTGCAAAGATTGGTTCATTGTAAATTTTTTTTTAAAAAAAGCATGATTTTTTTTTGTACTCAACATTGTTGTACTTTCTTTGTTAATGGTACAAATCATTTCCTTTGTAAACAGTATTTATGTTTAACCACTGTGGGTCATTGTGCACCTCTTTCTTTCTTTAAAAAAAACAGAATTGCCTAATGCATTATTATAAATCATAAATAGATTTGACATTACAACCTGCTGTATTTTTTTCCACCACGTTTGAGAACAATTGTGAGGAGTTAGAGAAATTAGAAAATTGGTTTTTAAGAGATTCTTCTCAAGAAAATTATCTAACGCATTAAATTTAATTCCCCACCCAAGCCCACAGTTTATCATGTTTAATTCCTTGCCAAATAATCCTTTATTCATTCTTCATTCTCAGGGAAGTTAACAAACTTTAAATGAATCCTCTGGCGATATTGGAATGCTTTACAATGGAAAATAATACATCTTGTTATATGAGACAGATTGTTATTATTCCTTAAACAAATGTACACTGTTTTTGGATTGGATTCAGAATTTCAGAGGTCATTTAGGCCAATGTCCAGCCCCTATTTAGTGCCGGAATCCAAATGCAAACATTTCCGACAAACAGCTTTTCGGTTTCCATTTGAACACCTCCATTGAAATCCATATTTTCTCTGGGTCATTGGCTCCACTATGGAATTTTGTTAGGAGATTTTTGCTAAAATTCAAGCAGGATCTCCCTTCTTTTGTAACTTATATAATTATTATAATTTGAATTCCTTACTTTGTCTCCTGCATCCTGGCATTAGGATGAACAGATCTTACCTTGTGTTGGGGCTTATTTAGCATGTATTTTAGTGGTGCAAAAGTGAAGATTGAAAAAGTCATGAAATGTCATTTCTTATTTAGAAGAGAGACATTTTCTGTAGGTGAAGCAGATCCTGCACTTCATCTGCTTCCAAGCCTCAGAGGCAATAAAAGCAATATTTCATCACACGACAGGTTGACTTGTGTGAATGTGCATTTGTTTCACTTTGTTAAAGTTCTAATCCTTTGGGAGAAAGTTTCTAATTACAAAATAGGTCTGATATTTTGACTGCAGCATGAAAGGTGAATAATTAAATGTGCTAAGGATACTGATTAACAGCATTGTTTATGATTATAGCTTTAAAATTATTCTGATTCTGTATTCGGCAAGGGACGTACAGAGATGGAAGCACAATTTGGATCCTCAAAATCAGCCCAGTTAGGCCCAGATCTAAATGCTCTAACGCTGTTTTTCAAGCTTGGCATCTTGAAGATGTGTGGACTTCAACTCCCAGAATTCCCCAGCCAGCCATCATGGGAGTTGAAGTCCACACATCTTCAAGCTACCAAGGTGGAGAAAAACTGCTCTGACATGACAGCAACTGTATGCATATTTCTCCAAACATGGGCTCTTATACTGTACTTTATACCATAACCTTGTTTAGTAATCATAATTGGGACTGGCAACTTGGTCTTTAAGTGAAGCAGCTGCTAAGTGAAACCACAATGGCACTTATGCTCTTACTTAGGTGTCCTTTGCTTTACTGACCTGTGAAGTTCATAAATGTGAGGATTGGTTGCAAAGTTACCTTCTCATCATTGTCACAAAGCAAATGGTCAGTCGCTAAATGAGGACTACCTCTACTGCCCATAAAGAACAAGTCATGGAATGAAGAACAGATATGGGACAATCCCATGCAAGCAAAGGATATGCTTTGTGGAGGTGGGCCAGGATGAAACCTTTGCCTCCGAACTCCACTTAGCAATAACACTTAAAGTTATATACTGCTTCACAGTGCTTTACAGCCCTCTCTAAGCGATTTACAGAGACAGCATATTGCCCCCAACAATCTGGGTTCTCATTTACCAACCTCAGAAGGATGGAAGGCTAAGTCAACCTTGAATCTGTCAGGATCGAACACCAGGCTGTGGGCAGAATTAGCCTGTAATACTGCATTCTAGCCACTGTGCCAAATAAGCAGGATGATAGAGGAAGTTTCAGTTCCAAACAGCGTGATTTCCATAGTGTCACCCTATGCACATAGACTTTAGTCTTCTGATTAGAATAAATGTATTTTACCCAATGTTGTAACAGTAAATGAGCAGATGGGTAACTGGATTTACTCCCACTGGCCAATAAATGTGCCTCGTTATCCCCGGTTTGCTGATTCCACTCTTGTGCACATACAGTTTTCACCACATGGGGCATTTAACAATAACAATGACACTCAGACTTATATACTGCTTCATAGTGTTTTTACAGCCCTCACTAAGCAGTTTACAGAGTCAGACTATTACATTCAACAATCTGGGTCCTCATTTTACCAACCTCAGAAGAATTGAAGGCAGAGTCAACCTTGAGCCAGTGAGGATCAAACTCCTGGCAGTGAGCTGAATTAGGCTGAAGTAGCCTGCAATACTTTATTCTAACCATCGTGTCAGCACATTGCTCACACAGAGGATTACAATATTACCTAAGATCTTTAGAAATGAAACCTAAATCTCTCTAAATTGGAAGGACTACCTGATCACATCTAACCATGTTGTAGGTCCCATCTGCTAAGGAGTTCCATCTGATAGGACCCAAATTACATGTTTCTTCTGCTTTGCCTCTCACTCTCTGGAACATCATTCCCCCTTAAGTTGAGGTTAGCCTTCGGAAGGCCCTGAGAATGTGGTTCTTCCAGTAACATTGGAGAATCCCATGAGGAGCCTACGATATGATTATACTGTGTTTATGAATGCTTTTCTCCAGCAATTCTGTTTTTTTTTTTTTTTTAGTATTTTAATAGTTGGGACATTATTTTTAATTGTTGGTTGTACACCATCTAGAGTCCCATCCAGTAAGATAGATGGCTGTATAAATTTGTTAAATACATAATTAAATTTAATGGGAAGGTCTCTGTGTTTTACTTCTGCTCTAATTTGAGCTAGAACTACTTGATATACCCTCTTCCTTTTAACTTATGTTATTTAGCTTACATAACCTTGGCAAAGCATCAATAATTTAACACAAAGTACAAGTCTTGCTGCTCCATGCTTGGGAGGTTTGAAACAATTAACTGAACATGTTGATATTTCCCAGAGATATATTTAGATGGGCACAAAGTTTGCACATTTATTGGCGTTCTAGTACAGGAGATATATTTATTTATTTGTGTGCTGCCCATCTCGTCTAGAGACAGCTCTGTTCCAGGGCTTTGTCACTTCCATAGAAAGCTCTGCTGAGTTCAGGACAAATTGTTTTACAGTGGTAATGTATAGAGCAAATGGCCGGTACATTTATTTCTTGATTGTCCAAAAGGCCAAATATTGCATTTACTTGAATGGAAGATTAGAGGTTCTTTATTTAATCAGATAGTTTAACTTAAAATGGGAACAATTTGGTAGAATATATAATAGGGGCATAATAATCTCCCTTTTGATAAATTCTATGATTTATATGCATGGTGCATTCTCTCTCGTGACAAAGAACATGACCCTGCAAATGATCTGAAGCTGTGTTGAAGTTGTGTTGTATTGAGGTTAGAAAAGCACTGAAAGGCTGATATTTATTAGTCACTGGGAATGAATGTTACTGTTGTAAATGCTCTCGTAATTCATAACTTCTGGAACAGGCTGCATTTTGCTGGCATCACTCTTTTCCAACTTTCTTGCACAGTCTCTGAAATGACTGATTGAGAACCTCTGCTTTAGGAAAATATTATCTTCAAAGCTTAAGATGTTTCGCATCACCATTGAAGAATCAGAGTATGACTTGTGAAAATTTCATTTGCGTTGTCCTTTGGACTGCCTTAGGTTTATTGCTTCCATCCAATTATTGAAATACTTTACCTTTTAGGAGTCGAAGGTTTTTATAGCTCTTTGTTTCCTATTGTGAATCTGCACCATTTTCTAATTTTATGGACTGAGGGGTGACAAGCTAAGGAGCAGAATAGAAAGAAGCAACAAAACAATACTTTTAAAAATAAAGAAAAAGAGCATGCCTTTCTCTTCTTCTCATAAATATCACTCAGAAAATGGAATCACCCACCAAAGCAAGCTAAAATTTAGCTTAATCAAATGACATTTTAACAAGGCTCATATTCTAACCACCAGAAAAAAAAGTCTACAAATATTTACTGCAACTTCTAAGAGAGAATTTGATTTTGATACAGTAGACCTGCCCTTCCTTGCTGCCAGATGACAATCAAGAGGAATTTTGCAGCTGAAATCTGGTAACCTTAGGATGAGTGTTTAATTGGACATCCTAAAAAGGAACAGGATTTTAATTAGGATTGGCACAAGTTGTTCTACTGATTTCCTTTTTAAGACTTGGCACCTGGCTGTAATTGCTTCAGAATTAATAGAATGTGTGTTATCTAATCCCTCAATGGGATTGTTACAAGCATCTTACTGGTACCACAAAGAAGCCAAAATTATATAGACTTTGGAAGACTGCCTGTATTATTATAAGACAGAGCATCTCTCCCCACCCCCAAAAAGGTTTTCTTTTATGATTGTCATGTGGTTTTTATATTTGTGTGGATTTATATTTATATTTAGTTTATTTTGAAGAATTAATATCTTATTTTTCTTAAAAACAGGAAAAACTGCGTAACTTAGAGCAATAATGCTGTCAAAACAATAAATGATAAAAGCAGAGCAAAATAAAAATAGTAAAAAATATTAGACTTTCAGAAACAATATTGATTTAAATTATTAATTTAAAAAGTTACAGAGAAATAGAATACTGCAACTTAGCACAGATGGAGAACTCTACCAACTAAACTGTATATCAATTATGTAATCACAACTTATTTCAATCTTACATCTGAAGAAATTTCCCAAATGTATTATTTTCTTATAAACAATTTGAACAGAATTTCCTATTTTATTAGTTTCATTCATCTGGTGCAGCTATACTGAATTGATTTTAATTTGAATAACAATAAAAAAGGAAAACAGAAAAAACATTTGACAGCCTCATCAAAATTAATTATACTTCAAAGTAGTACCAATCAACCCACACTGGTCTGAATACTTTAAACTGACAATACTTTTTAAAAATCTTTCTATAATAGAGCTACCATGTTTAAATCACAAAACCCTGAATTAACTCTGCTTCAGTGTATTGCATTTTGCAGGCCAAATAAATTAGTTAGGCTGTTCAATAATGAATATCTACCTTACAAACCTGTTCATATTCTTTAGATCATAAGATTCTCCCCCATGTCCTGAGGAGCCTGAGTGGCGTAGGAGGCTAATGCCTCCTACTAAGGCAGCATTTAACATCCAGCTGCCTGCAATTACTGCGAGTTCAATTCTCACCAGGCTCAAGGCCGACTCAGCCTTCCATCCTTTCTAAGGGGGGTAAAATGAGGACCCGGTTTGTGGGGGCAATAAGCTGACTTTGTATAAAATATACAAAAGTATGAAGGCTATTGCTTAACGCATTGTAAGCCGCCCTGAGTCTCCGGAGAAGGGCGGCATATAAAAATAAATAAATAAATAAAATAAAATAAAAAAATAAATTTCTATGTATTCATTAAATTTATCAATGGTATGATGTGATATCAATCTCTCTGTGTTTATGGCGCACAGTATCAAGGCAATTAGAGGAAGATGGACCCAAAAGGGGAATTTGGAATGACCTATAGTAGTGGTTTAAACAAATTTTAACACTTGGCATTCCCTATGCATTCCTCACAACTGTTTGTACTTGAACATGTGCATCCTCCTTCAAAGGTGAATGCTGTATTATCTCATGCAATTTGAACACACAGCTGAATCTTTGCTTCTGACTCACATTCAACACAGATGTCAAAACTAGAGCAATTGTATGAAATAGGGGGAGGAATATATATTGTTCTGGTAGATTGTGAGGTACAGGGTTGCAGCTGGATGTCTGCTTATTCAAATGAAAGCAGTGACAGGAATAGGGACAATTAGACCTCCTTAGGGGAATAATGCAGAGATAATCCATTGGGCATTAGTGCTAAAAGCAGCTACATACTACCAGGTTCAAGTTAGGGTTATCAATTCGAACAAAGAAGGCAAGCTTGCTCAATCCAAGGTCAAGACTCAAGAGCATTTGGCCCTCATATTAAAGGTGATGGCTAATGAAGAGGTGAGAAGAAGACTGTCACAATTGTAATCCTAGTCTGGTGCCAGTCCAAACAAAAGGCCCTTTTGTTTCCTTATTGGAGCTGCAGCAGATATTTCTCCAAAAATACCTCTCATTGAACAAGCACAGATTCTTTGCTTTTTTAATTTACTCATTAATTAAAAATATTACCTTGGGTTTGGACTTTCCCGAGAGATTTTCCCCTCCTTTTTTTAAAAAATTGACTTTTAATCCAATAATACTCAGAGACATTTGACTCTAATTCAGCAGACTTGTGGCAGACATTGCGAAAAAGGATCCTGACTTCTAAAATCACTGGCATATTGTCTGGGAGTTAGACTGAGCCGAGGTGGCACAGTGGTTAGAGTGCAGTACTGCAGCTACTTCAGCTGACTGCTAGTTCAGCAGATCAGCGGATCAAATGTCACCGGCTCAAGGTTGACTCAGCCTTCCATCCTTCCAAGGTGAGTAAAATGAGGACCCAGACTGTTGGGGGCAATATGCTATTTAGTATACTGTCTTTGGTGTAAGCCGCCCAGAGTCCTCGGAGAGTGGGCAGCATAGAAATATGACTAATAAATAAATAAATAAATAAATGTTGTAATCCCAAATCTGGTAAAGAAGCAGATTTATTTTTGTTATGCTAAAAAGCAAGCAAATCAGGAAACGCAGTTCTGGGCTACAATAACTGAAGATTTTGTGTTAAGCAAAGCGGAAATGATGTAGTTTATATATGAGAAGCAAATGCATAATGATTTTCCTTTCATAAAATTGATGCTGCAACATCAACATACAATCGGCTGTTACCAGGGGGACCTTTTATCAGGTTCGCCTGATTCGCCAGTTGCGGCCCTTTCTTGATCGGGATTCCTTGTGCATAGTCACTCACGCCCTCGTCACCTCTCGCCTTGACTACTGCAATGCTCTCTACATGGGGCTCCCCTTGAAGAGCACCCAGAGGCTCCAGCTGGTCCAGAATGCAGCGGCGTGGGTAGTGATGGGAGCAACATGGCGCTCCCATGTAATACCACTCCTGCGCGAGCTGCACTGGCTCCCGGTGGTCTTCCGGGTGCGCTTCAAGGTGTTGGTTATCACCTTTAAAGCGCTCCATGGCATAGGGCCTAGCTATCTCCGAGACCGCCTGCTGCTACCGACGACCTCCCATCGACCCGTGCGCTTCCACAGAGAGGGCCTCCTCAGGGTGCCATCAGCCAAACAATGTAGGCTGGTGGCCCCCAGGGGGAGGGCCTTCTCTGTGGGGGCTCCTACCCTCTGGGATCAGTTGCCCCCGGAGATAAGAAGAATCCATGACCTCAATGCCTTCCGTCGTTCCCTGAAAACCCATCTTTTCCAACAAGCCGGGTTGGCTTAGAAGAAATTTTTAAATTCTTTTAATTGTTTGTGATTCTTAACTTTCGGCCCAAATTTATATATATTTTTAAATGTTTTAATATTTGTATTCTATGTTTTTTTATCTTGGCTGTACACCGCCCTGAGTCCTCAGGGAGAAGGGCGGTATATAAATTGGAAATTAAATTAAATTAAATTAAATTTAAATCCTCTGCAGCATTGTTTTTTTTTCTTGAAGACAGTCCCTCTTTACTAAAAATAAATAGATCTAGAAATCCCCCAGGCTTATAAGATTCCAAGATATATTCATGTTTTCAAACACATTTTATAATAAAGGGCTAACATTACTGTACTCTTAAGAAAGAATCAAGAATCTCATATTTTATTACTACTCCATATCTTTCCTTCAGTTGCATGGGACTGAAGAATAAGCAAAGCTAGAACCCAATTCAGTCATTCTTCTTAGGAAGCTGGTCTTACAGTAAAATTAGATGATCAGTCTAAATTGGTCAGATTTGTCTACAATTACTGGCAAGTACTTTCTTTCAATTTTGATAGAGGTCATAATTTCTAGCTTTAATTAGTTTTATCTGCTATAGTCATTATTTTTATGGTAGCCGTCCAAGCAGAAATCAGGTGCAAGGATTAGCCCTGCCTTCCTTCAAGTTCAGTTTTCTAGGAAAAAAATAAGACCAAAAACAATATTTAAAGAAGCAAAGATGTTGCCTAATTTTAGACCTTTGTTTCACACGTGATGGATCAACTTGTTTAACCTTGTTATAACAAATAAGGCATAGCTGATTTTGTATTTTGCAGTTCATAATAACCAGATTCATACAATATGCAAATCAAACAAATTATGTTTTGGCTTTATAGGTCATGTGAAATAGACTGCTGACTCTGATTATATTCACACAAAGATGCAAGCCAGAATTATTCTGCCATTGTATGTGGTTAATAACAACAAAAAACCCAGACCAATCTGAGCTATTTAATAGCAATAGCACTTACTTATATACCACTCCATAGTGCTTACAGTACTCTCCCAGTGATTTACGGTGTCAGCCTATTGCCCCCAACAATCTGGGTCCTCATTGTACCAATCTCGGAAAGATGGAAGCCTGAGTCAACCTTGAGCCGATCAGGATCGAATTCCTGGCTGTGGACAGAGTTAGCTTGCAATACTGTATTCTAACTACTGTGCCCCTGATAGAGATAGTCTTTGAGCCAATGTTAAGGACCCTGGGTACTTTTCCTGGGAAATGTCAGCATCTAAATTGAGATCATACAATCTGGTATCTAATTCCTATGATGATTATGCATCAGCCATAATTTCTCATATATTATACTGTTGATGGGATTTTTTCATCCATAAGAGGATGGCAATCAGATAATAGTGAAAAGGAACCTATTTCCTTTTATTGAAATAGTTTGTACTCAGGTATAAATGGATTTTATTTGTATGAATGTTACTCAAGTCTAAGTTATAGTTTAGTGTGGGCAAATTACTCATGCAGCCATCACAATTCCCACTGTACTCTCTCTGTAACCTATAATTTATGTGATTCTTTAATATTCTCTTGAACTAAAGTCAGTGAAGTAAGTGTCCATCCCTGACAGCTAGGAAGGAGAAAATAAATCGTGAAGTGAGTTTTTTTTATTATGAAGACAGTGATGGGTTTTTCCCTCCTTCCCCCTGTATTGTCTAGTGAAACTGTACCAAGTTATCAAGGTGTTTGGTGTACCAGCCAAAAACTGAATGGAATTAGAAGTGACATATTTGTCACGACAAGAACAAAATTATTTATCTATAATAAGACTTGAACATTTCAATTATAGCATCAACATTAGTGAAAGCATCCAAATCAAAAGACAGGTGAGGTTTAAATGTGGCAAGTAAATTCAAAATTAACATTATCCGCGGCATACAAGGAAAACTAGATGAAGATGTTTTAAAGATGGCACCTTCCACCGACAAGACTTGCAAAGATGTTCCCAAAGAATACCTCAACCTGTTGGAAATGTAAGAAAACTCATGGAACATATTACCATCTATGGTGGATGTGCCTGGCAGCAAAACAAATTTGGACAAATATAAAGAAATGGCTAAAAAAAAAATAGATCAACCAATTGAAAGAAAGCTGGAAATATTCTTGTTAGGAATATTCACAAGAACATACACCAAAGAAATAAAATATCTGATTTTACATATCATAACTGCTGCACGAATATCATATGTACAAAATTGGAAACAGGAAAAGATACCAACAGACAACGAAGTGATAGAAAAAGTTTTAGAATGTGCCGAGATGGACAAATTAACAAAAGAAATTAAAGAAAAAGAAGAAACAGATTACTATATAATTTGGAACAAATGGTATGAATGGCTTGAGTCTAGAAATAAAGAATAATAAATACAGGGAAGAATTTAAAAGTATAAAATATGTATATAACAAATGTATAGAAATGTTAAAAATTAAGATTATTAGTGTTAGAAAATACAATGTAACCAAAGAAAAAGGAACAATGTAGAAAATGAAATAGTAGTAGAGATATGGGAGGATAGATACAAAATGGAAAGAAGACCACAAAGAAATACTGATGAAAAAAGAGGAGATATTTATATGTTGTATGTTATGTGATTGTCATATTGTGTCATAATAAAATACTATTAATTTTTTTTAAAAAAAAGACAGGTGAGGTTTTATTAATACAGTTTTTAGTTACCCAAGTAGCTGAGATTGCTCATTTTTAGGTGATTCTAAACACATACAGGATTTTGAAACCTGGACCAGAAAAGGTAATTGTTAGTTGGATCCAAGATGGGGGGAAAAAGCCTCATTGAAGAAGAATGGTTCTAACCTCTTTTGAAGGACCATCAATTGAATTACCTTTGAAGAAATATAAAGCCACTAGGTCCAAGATACCCACTCCATCTCATACAGTAAATGCTAACTGATACCTTTCTATTAAGTTCAGGAATTCAAACCAACCAAAGTGAAACAGGGAGCCATCAGCTCATCAGTTGCCGCATTAATGTTGGTACCAGGAAATTGGAACACATTCCTTGGTGCTTCTCCTAATTATCACTGCATTGCCCATGGGGGAAGGAGAGAATCACAAGTGTTTAGAAAAGGAGCCCAGAGAAATGGGAAGCTCCCAAAATGGTTATATTGTATGTAAGATACTGGTCCATTCTCCTGGGCTTTGTTTGCATTTGCATTTGTGTTAAGCTACAGTTAACTGTTGTTTTAAATGTTTTAACAGGTTGTTTACTATACATGGCCCAGAATGACACAGGTGAGATGGGCAGCTATATACATTTGATATATGAGGGACGTGGTGGCTCAGTGGCTAAGATGCTGAGCTTGTTATTCAGATGGTTGGCAGTTCAGTAGTTCGAATCCCTAGTGTCATGTAACAGAGTTAGCTCCTGTTACTTGTCCCAGCTTCTGCCAGTTCGAAAGCACATAAAAAATGCAAGTAGAAAAATAGGGACCACTTTGGTGAGAAGGTAAAGCACTCTATGTGCCTTTGGCATTTAATCATGCCGGCCACATGACCAGGGAGACATCTTTGGACACCGCAAACAACTAACACACATGTGCAGGGGAACCTTTACCTTTTATACATCTGATAAATAAATGACCATATTAGGACTTCCCTTTGCTTTTGATGTTTAATTAACATTATTCTATAATTTTTAAAAAAATAAGGCCTAATTTAATTTCTAATTCTAATGTTAAATTTATACATTTTTTAATTTATCTGTTATATTATATTGTACACTACCCAAAGCTCCTCTTTTAGGGAGATGGGAAAGTTTAGAAATACTATTTATATAGATATAGCAAAAATTAAAATAACAAAGAATACAGGACATTCATTTCTAATGACATGGATCTTGCATTTGTCTAGCCTATAGGATCATTAATATAAAAAGTACACATATTATATTTGTATGAATCTTATTCAGGAGGGTATATTCAGTGGTCTGATTTTACTGGTTCAGACCAGTTCGGGCGAACCATTAGCTCTGACTTTCAGCCTTGAGCGAACCGTTTCTCTCTGTCTTTGAAGTCGGCCCGCCTGGGCCCGCCCGCCCCTGCATTAAACTCACCTATATTTCTGCTTCTGAAGCCCAGCTAATCGGGGCGGCAGAGTGGATTGCCGCTCCTCAGATGTTTTCCTTGCTCTCAGCAATGAGGAAGTTCAATTTTCTGCAAACTGTGCACGCGCACGAAGCGCCCGCTCAGCGAACCAGTTGTTAAACCAGTAGGGTCCCATTCCTGGTATATATCCTATTTTAAGAACCAATCTTGATTTGGTTTTTTTTCCATCGAAATTATATTACTGCCCTTAAAAATCTCTTTATTTGCTATCCAGTTTCTGATGATGGTAGTTCACAGTCATTCTGGAATCTCCTTATTTTTGAAAAGGTCTCTGTGCTACAAACCAAAGTTCATGAATGATTCAAAGATACCGCCTACTCAATGGAATTTCATACATCCTGTCTAAGTTACTAAGGTGCTCATTTTTATGGAGATGAGCTATTCTAAACAGAGGAATTAGAGACACTTCCTTGCATAAAGTTTCCAGGAAGCCATAATCGGTGCACCTGATGCTTTATTTTGAAGTAGAGAACTCCAACATAAGCACTAGATAAAACAAGTAGCAAAATACTCATTATTTTACAAGCAGTGTCTCTTTTTCCTGGAAGAAAAGAAGCTGATGTTACTCAGAACATTGATGGTATTGCTTCTGAACAAACAATAATTTCAGCTTAATTTGCTTCCCATTACCTCTCATGAAATTCCCTTTTAAAACATCCACACATATGCAGCAGATAAGCTTGGCCTTCGTATAAAAGAGATGCCTCTTGCATTTATTTTCCCCTCTTTCTATGCAATGGGTTTTTGCCAACATTACATTTGGGTATTCCTATATGATTCATTTCTAGGAGTCTGATTAATAAGAAAAATAAGAAGCATGCAATTTAGCATCATAGTTAAGTAAATAAATAATTCAAAATCCTGTTCCAAATCTCAGGGCAGGATGCAAAACAGATAAACAAGAAGTCTTGACCCTACTTGACACCTTGGATCCTGACTCCATTAGTTCCTTATCATTACCATAAACATTCCAGGATTTCCTGACCTGCAAGGACTTTTCCGTTGAATTAATTAAAATAGGCTATGTCAAGCACCAGGCAAATCAGGTGATTCAGGCAGTTCAAATGACTATAAAGATTTATTGCAAGCTTAAGTTCTCTACAAGAATCTGAACTACTAATGGTCAATGGAAATTAGTGGGAGTTAAGAATAGAAAGGAATTCAAGGTGGGCTGGACTTAGATCTCTCGTGGGCGCGAAGGGACTCGTGATTTATGACATGTTTGACGCTCCCTCGGGCTCAGCCTGGTTGTCTCCTACAGGCAATTACACAATCACAAAGGAATTCTTCACAGAAGGAAAATGGATGGTGATTCACATAGAAGTCCCTGAATAATCTATCACTGAAATAAAATTTCATAGGAATCAATAAAAAAGCAAAAGAAAATTAATAGATTCTGCCCCTGCCCAGATGTAAATTATCATAGAAAGGGAAAAGAAGAGATGGGTTTTCCTTTTTTTCAAATGATAACAAGGACTTGAAATATAGATGAAAAAAAAATGTCAACTATGATTTTGTTACTTTCAGATATTTGAAGAAGAGAATAATACTGTCAATTAGTGCCTACAGTATGTTTAATAATATGGATTAATTGTCAATTTAAAATATTACAATATTACACTGTGATATAGTTGATTTTGCCATACAGTGCACAATTTCTGAATACTTTCTGAAATTCAAAAATTAAAAAAATATATTTTTGTCCTATATGAAATCAAATAACAGCAATGAAATTTGAACTGTTTGTGTTTTGGGTTGAACCATCATTTCAATTGCTGCTAGTCTACCAAACAATAAAAGTGAAATATGTTTTCATGTCATAAATTCTATTTTATTTTTGTGGCCCATAGGGAAGGATGAGTGAAGAAAACCTGATTTGTAGTCTTGGATAAAACTGTGGAAAATACCCCAGAACATAAGAAAAACAAATAATCCAATTCATAAATGAAACAAAACCATACACAAGCAAGGAAACAAATGTAGATTGCTCACTGGAAGTACTAATAATGAAGCTAAGGTTAAATTTCTTGTACACAAACAAGAATCATTGGAGAAAAACTCTGATGCCTGATGTCCTGATTAAAGGCAATTTCATATACAGTAAGACAAGGTGGTTAGATATTATCACTAATGATACAAGCATGCACATAAGAACACAGAGAAGCAATTTTTGACACAGTTCTAGCAAAATGCTAAGCATTGTGCCAAGTAGAATTGGAAATGACTAAATGATTGAACAGCAACAGTAGAAGTTTTAGAAGTTGTTTTTGGAGTTCTTTACAATATTCATAACTTAGCAGATGATTTAGCATCTGGTAAACCTGTCACTCAATCAATACATTTATTGAAAGTGCAGATATGTCTCTGTTTTGATTCTTAGGAAATGTCAAGCTGGTATGAGCAGATCTTCTAAAATAATCTTTTTCCCTTCCCTTTTTAAATTTTACAGTTATGCTCCATATGCTGGAGCTAAAGTTGGCTTCAGAATTAAATTGTCTATGCTGTATTTAGAGATACCCGTTACGTTTCAAAGCAAAACACAGAAAATGTATGAAGTTTAACTTAGTTCTTTGCAGAAAATATCCTTCCACTTTCTGCACAATCGTTTGTGGATCATGAAAGTGAGAAAGGGAATTTTCTACACTTTTGGGACTGGCAGGCAGGGTGAAATCATTTGGAGAAGACAAGCAGGTAGCTAGCCTTCCCCTCTTCCTTTTATTCTGAAAATGCTGCTCTTCTAAAAAGAAGGTAGCAACAGAGAAGAAGTAACAAAATAATAGAGTTGTAACAGAAGAAGTAACAGAATAATAGAGTTGGAAGGAACCTTGGAGGTCTTCTAGTCCAACCACCTGCTCAAGCTCTTTGGGTTTTAAAATTCGGCCAAAACTATTTAATGGTTTTAATTAATTTTAACTATGATATTGTATATTTATGTTTTTAATTTTGGCTGTACACCGCCCCGAGTCCTTCGGGAGGAAGGCGGTATATAAATATTATTATTATTATTATTATTATTATTATTATTATTATTATTATTATTATTATTATTATTATTATTATTGAGATCCTTTACAATTTCGGACAAATGGTTGTCCAATCTCTTCTTAAAAGCCTCCAGTGATAGGGCACCCACAACTTCGGAAGGCAACCCATTCCACTAGTTAATTGTTCTCACTGTAACGAAATTTCTGCTTAGTTCCAGGTTGCTTCTCTCCTTGATTATTTTCCATCCATTGTTTCTTGTCTTGCCTTCTGGTGCTTTGGAAACTAGGTTGACCCCCTCTTTTCCAAAGCACCAGAAGGCTTCAGCTCTTGCTGATTTTCAGATAAAACACAGAGAATTTTTCAAGGTTTTCCCCTCAGCTGAAGTTCTACTGTAGACCCCACAATAAAGATCTAAAATTATTTCGAGAGAATTAGTGTGTGTGTATGTATGTGTGTGTTTCATTTTGCTACTGAACTAGGCACAGAGAGGGACAAATGGTGAATTATCAACATTAATAGAAATGTAACCCAATTAAAAGCCAAAAATTCTGCACCCAAATCTACTTTCTCGTCCAATAATAGGGATGCTATACTACATAAATAAATGAACAGTGGATATCCTTGAAAGATGAAAAAAAACACCATAAATTCTTGGGCTGTGCACATATGCAAATACAAGCAAGGTACGAAAAAGATGCAAAGTTATATGGTTTTATTTAGAAATGACAGATTTGGATAAAATACTCATGGAAACAGAGGATAAAATAATTTTAAAAATCTATAGCTTTCTGCTTAGTTTAGAATTAGGGGAAGAACAAGTAAAGGAAATAATGATTGCTTGGGCAAAAAATTGTGGATATTCAATTGAGCTCGATAGATGGCAACAGTTATGGGAAAAGAACTATAAACTAACAATGTCCATTGCATATAAAGCGAATCAATATAAAATGTTTTATAGATGGCATATGCTTCCGGAAAAATTGGCAAAAATGTTTAAAGACAAATCAGCTAAATGTTGGAAATGCCATCAAATACCAAGAACTTATTATCATATGTGGTAGACATGCCCAGAAGCTAGGGACTATTGAAGCAGAATTAAGACATGGTTAGAAGAAATGATCCAACAATACATTGATTTAAAACCTGAGCTGTTCCTATTGGGTATGCTACCAGAGAAAATAAGTAAAGAAAATATATACTTGATTATATATATAAAATAACTGCAGCGAGGACAGTATTTGTGCAAAGATGGAAAGCAGAGAAAATCCCTTTGGAATCTTAGATTGTGCAGAAATGAACAGATTAATTTTGATGATTAGAGAGGATATGGAGCAGGGGTGAAATGCTCCCGGTTCGGACCGGATCACCCGATCTGGTAGCGATGGCAGCGGGTGGTTCGGAGAATCGGTAGCAAAAATCCCTGTGCCCACACCCCCACCCATGGCCAGCTGAGCCGCACGATCATCAGAGGCTTTTTTTTTTCTTTTAAAAGCATTTTTTTCTACAACCTCTTCCGATGAAAAAATGCTTTTAAAAGTAAAAAAAAAAGCCTCTGATGATCGCGGGGCTCAGCTGGGATCATCAGAGGCTTTTCAAAGCATTTTTTTCTGCAACCTCTTGGCCGAAGAGGTGGTAAAAAAAATGCATTGAAAAGTCTCTGACGATCCCAGCTGAGTTCCTGATCGGCAGACAGGCTTTTCAAAGCATTAGAAAAAATGCTTTGAAAAGTTTTTTTTTAAAAAAAGTTGGCCACGCCCACCCAGTCTCATTACCCCCCCACCAATCCATGCCCACAGAACCAGTAGTAACAGATTTTACATTTCACCCCTGATATGGACTATTATAAGATATGGGGGAAATTTTATGTTTGGTTAAAAAAGAGATATAGATAAAGATTGTGATAATTAAACAAGGAGAGTGTTATATTAAATGTACTGTAATTTGGAGGAAATATTGCAACAGAGAAATGGAAATTATCAAGGAGAAATGAAGATAGAAGGAGTAATAAAAAGAAGTCATGGAAGAAACACCAAGAAAACACACAGAAGGATTGATGTATTATGTGTTTGTTTGTTTTTAAAAAAATAAAAAAAAACCTTTTATATAAAAAAATTCTTGGACTTTGCAAAGCAGACTGTATAACAAAGAATACGGACACTTAAACTATTAAAGGAAGTTTTTTTTCAGATGCATGCCAAGTTTTACATCCTCTCAACGTGGAGATAGAAATACTGTATCAGAGAGAAGAAAACACTATCTATTTCTCAGTGAGACCAGGACCAGATGGATTACACCCCAAGGTTCTGAAGGAACTGGCAGTCATGATCTCAGAACCACTGAATTCTTTCAAAGATCGTGGAGCACTGGGGAACTGCCAGAGGACTGGAAAAGAACTGATGTAGTTCCCATCTTCAAAAAAGGGGAAAAAAATAGAGCCAGGAAACTACAGATCTATCAGCCTGACCTCAATACCAGGGAATATTCTGGAAAAGATAATCAAGCAATGAATTAGCAAACACCTAGAAGCAAAGTAATAATCAAAGGCCAATATGGGTTTGTCAAAAACAGATCATGTCAGATTAATTTTATTGCATTATTTGACAAAGTGACAAAACTAGTGGACCAGAGGAATGCTGTAGATATAATTTACTTGGACTTCAGTAAGGCATTTGACAAAGTAGACCATAACCTACTACTTGATAAAATAGAAAAAGGTGGGTTAGACAGAATCACCACGAGATGGATTCATAATTGGCTGACCAACTGCACTCAACATGTAGTCCTCAATGGAACTGCATCTACATGGAGGGAGGTATTGCAGCGAGGTACTCCAGGGCTCTGTTTTAGGCCCAGTACTCTTCAACATATTCATCAATGATTTGGATGATGGGGAACTCATCAAATTTGCAGACGACACCAAACTAGCAGGAATAGCCAACACTCCAGAAGATAGGCTTAAGATACAGAAGGATCTTGAGAGACTTGAACATTGGGCACTATCTAACAAAATTAAATTCAATGGTGAAAAAAGTAAGGTTCAACATTTAGGCAAGAAAAACAAAATGCACAGGTACAGTATATGTGGTACCTTGCTCAATAGTGGTGACTCTGAGAGGAATTTTGGAGTCCTAGTGGACAATCACTTAAATATGAGCCAGCAGTGTGCAGCAGCTGCCAAAAAAGCCAACACAGTTCTAGGCTGGATAAACAGAGGAATAGAATCAAGATCACGTGAAGTGTTAATACCACTTTATAATGCCTTGGTAAGGCCACACTTGGAATACTGCATCCAATTTTGGTCACCATGATATAAAAAAGATGTTGAGATTCTAGAAAGAGTTCAGAGAAGAGCAACAAAGATGATTAGGGGACTCGAGGATAAAACATATAAAGAACGTTATAACATGCTGGAACTGGATATGTCTAGTCTTATGAAAAGAAGGACTAGGGGTGACATGATAGCAGTGTTCCAATATCTCAGGGATTGCCACAAATAAGAGGGAGTCAAGCTATTCTCCAAAGCACCTGAGGGTAGAACAAGAAGCAATGGGTGGGAACTAATCAAGGAGAGAAGCAACTTAGAGCTAAGAAGAAATTTCCTGACAGTTAGAACAATTAATCAGTGGAACGACTTGCCTCCAGAAGTTGTAAATGCTCCAGCACTGGAAGTTTTTAAGAAGAGATTAGATAACCATTTGTCTGAAGTAGTGTAGGATTTCCTGCCTAAGCAGCGGTTTGGACTAAAAGACCTCCAAGGTCCCTTCCAACTCTACTTCATTCTACTTATGAAACATTTACTTACTTGTAAGGTCTGACCCCCACAAAATGAGCAGGTTTAAATCTGTATAAATTTGAGTGGAGTGAATTTATATTTCTAAAATAGTTCAGCCAAAATGTTAAAAGTATGTAAGCATATCCTTGGCAACCTGTTCAGATTTTCACTGTTCTGTAGATAGCAGATTTTGTTATGAATCACATTCTGTATTTGTGTTGATTGTCAGAAGCTGCAGCAGCAAATGAAAGGCAGGACTTTTGCCCAGTGAATTCTTTCCCATGTAATTTTACAGCAGCTGAGAGAAAAAGCAAGCCTTACACAGAAAGGAAACCAGCACATAAAGTTTGGGGCTGCTTGGTTTCTTCTTTCAAAAAAAAGGTGATTCGTTCCATTAAATCAGAAGTGGGGAATTATGGCCCCTTTATGACTTGTGGACTTCAACTCCCAGAATTCCTGAGCCACCCATGGGAATTCTGGGAGTTGAAGTCCACAAGTCATAAAAGGGCCATAGTTTCCCCACCCCTACATTAAATACCCCTTGGAAAATTTGGATTGTGCTCATAGATCAAATAGTCACCATAGCAGAGGAATATAGAGGAATTTTTCAAACTCAAATTTAGCAGCAATTTTGTTTCTTTATGCATCATATGTGACTTGCTTGTTACGTTTCGGTCACACCTTCCACTGTTTGCCTTCTATGGTTGCCTCAGTGGAAGGAAGCCACACAGAATTGGCAGGAACAGCTTTGTTTCAGTCATTTTTGTTTGGTGATTTCTAAACCCTTTGATCTGATGAATGACTACCCTCACTTGTAGAGGTAGTCCTTGATTTACAAGCACAATTATGCCCCAAATTTCCATTGCTAAGCAAGACCATTGTTAAGCGAGTTTTGCCTACAACTTTTCTTGCCACTGTTGTTAAGTGAATCATTGCAGCTGTTAAGTTAGCAATGTGGTTGTTAAGTGAATCTGGCTTGCCCATTGACTCTGCTTGTCAGAAGATTGCAAAAGGTGATCACATGACCCTGGGACACTGCAACTATCAGAAATACATGCCAGTTACCAAGTGTCCAAATTTTGATCACATGACCATGGAGATGCTGCAACGGTCATGAGTGTGAAAAATGGTCATAAGTAGTTTTTTTCAGTTCTGTGGTAACTCTGAACAGTCACTAAATAAATGGCTAAACAACTACCTGTATGGGAAAACATTAGAACTTGTCAAAAGTGTTTTTGCCAAATTGTCCTAGGTTAATTTCAGTATACCTGCTTTTCCACTCGTAAAATCCTTAATCCAGCTCCAATATATTTACTGATTATACTTTATTTTTACTGAACAATTTCACCTTGATTCATAATAACTTTAGTGATAACTTTAGAAGGATTCTGGTAGTAAGGAATGGGGGAGGAGGAGGAGGAGGAAGAGGAGGATTTGGCCTTCTCATTGTGATTTTATGATTTCATGAAAAAGTCAGACTAAGACATTTTGCTCCCAAGGCAATAAAATGTGTGTCCAATCCTATTATTCCCCTGAACCAGCAATTGAGGTTGCTTAATAACAGTTAACAGTGCATAACAGTTCTTGCAATGAATTTATGTTGAAGTAATATGTGCATTATAAAATAGTCATAATACCGGAGATCTGGTGTGCCACTTGTTTGGAAATATGAAATTACTTGTACTGGATTCATAGAAAGAGAAGAAAATAATTAGAAAATCATAACAGATTAGAATAATATTTATAGGGTTTAGAAAAAAGCAGTCATTTCTCCTTGGATCATACTCTCAGAGTTAGTTAGGCCATGTTTAAATGTCACTGTATCAATTCTGCATTTCCTAACCTAGTGTCCTCTTGAAAAAAATTTCTCAGACAGACAAGAAGGTCTAAATCAATCTTTACCAGCTTAGGCTGCCCAGTAGCAGTACTGGACTCCACAGCCAATGAATAGCAGAGTATGGGATGATAATTGATGGTCATCACGCAACAAAACAGTCAGTGGCATATTTAATATCGTAAGATTTAGGAGGAGCAGGAGCAGGAGGAGAAAAGGGAAGGGGAAGGAGAAAGCGGAAAGGAGAAAGGAGAAGAAGCACTTGCTCAGTGTTGGCAATTTCTTGGTTAAATCCATTCAATTTTCTTGGAACAAGTATGGAAGTGGTTTGCAATTATATTCATTCTAGGCTACAGTTGGGTTAT
The DNA here is from genome assembly GCA_022577455.1 of Arizona elegans. Classification (NCBI taxonomy): domain Eukaryota; kingdom Metazoa; phylum Chordata; class Lepidosauria; order Squamata; family Colubridae; genus Arizona; species Arizona elegans. The sequence goes on along the minus strand of JAKOOJ010000001.1, from coordinate 204,809,735 downwards.
TTGTCCTTAATCTCAGTCTGTTGATTAACACATTCATATATTTTCCAAAGAGGATAATAATAGTGACTCACAAAAGTATTTTTTAAATGTACTGATTTTTCAATTATTTTATCGTATTCTTCTATGAGGTCAACGCCATTCCCCTGTAGAAGTTTTGTATATAATTACATGGATTGTGTGTATATATTTATTTCCCTTCTGTCATGTTACCATATGTTAAATAATAATAATAATTGCCATAAATGCATGCTGTACATCAGCAGTAAAACAGATTTTATTACAGAATTTCACTTAGAATAAGCAGTAGCTTTATGAGAATGAGAACAAACTAGCTCGCCCAGCAGCCCTTCCTTTCCCTCCTTTAGTAAATTGCTGCAGAGATTTATCAGAAGGTGCTGGCAGAAATAACAGAGTGATTTGTACCTTGCACTTTATAGTGTAATTATATTATTAAACATCATTCAAATAATTGAATGCTATGTGCTAAACCATGTGATTATATTGTGAAACTCAGTAGTTAAAAATAAGCATAATTATCTTGAGAATTTCAATTTTGCAACAATTCCTCTTCATTTTTGCTTTATTCGATAAACACACAAATAGACACATGAAAATACTGCAATGTATTTTCCTGAAGTCAACCAATTTGTTTAATAGCTGACATCTACACAAACAGTTGGACTCTATCATGCATTATCCTGAAAGGAGATTGAAATCGCCATCAATCATTTATCCTACATTCTCCTGTTACATGAAGTTCTGTGCTACCTGCCTCATTCAAAAGAGTACGGATGTATTTAGCTGATTCTTGTGCTTCTGAATATACAGAACTTCTTCATCTCGTTATTTGTGACCATCAAAAATCCTTGTATCTGTAGTTAGTTTTTATTCTAGCTTTTTATTAGAATTAGGGCTGGTTCTGAAAGGTTAATGATTCATGGACTTGCATATGAATAAGGGATGGGTTATGGGAAGAAGAGATTTTTTTAAAAAAATTAAGTCCTTAAACATTTACTTAAAACTTCTTTCATAAGGATTGAAGTAAGGGTCTGGGGGTTAAATCATATGACATACTTGAGGGGCTGTCACAAAGAAGAGGGTATTGACTTATTCTCTAGGGGACTAGAGGGCAGGACAAGAAGTAATGAGTGAAAGCTTGTCAAAGAGAGATCCAACCTAGAAGTAAAGAGAAATTTTCTGACACTGAGAGCAGTTATCAATGTAATAGCTTGCCTCCAGGTTTGTGGGTGCTGCATCATTGGAGATTTTCAAGAACAATTTGACTATGATAATATAAGTCTCCTGCCTTGAGCATGGGGTTGGACTGGAAGACCATCTAGATCCTTCCAGCCCTATGATTCTATAAACTCACCTGGTGGTTTTAGACTTGTCAATCCAAAGATTACTAATAGCTGAAAAGCAGTTAGCAAGGAATTTCAGAAAATGTTTAGAAAAGGAAGGAGGAAAACCCATTGTCCTTTTGAAGATACCAATTATGGTTTGAGCAAGATCCTCATCTCCCAGAGTTCTAAACCCACCAGAGACTATCTGGTGAGTAGTTGGTGACCACCTTTAAAGCGCTCTATGGCTTAGGACCAGAGTATATACGAGACTGCCTTCTGCCACCAACAGCCTCCCACCGCCCAATATGCTCCCACAGAGAGGGGCTCCTCAGGGTGCCGTCAGCTAAACAATGTCGACTGGCGACACCCAGGGGGAGAGCCTTCTCTGCAGGGGCACCAGCCCTCTGGAATGAGCTCCCCCTAGAGCTTCATCTTAGCTCTGACCTGTGTACCTTTCGCCGCGCCCTGAAGACCCTTCTGTTCCAGCAAGCCGGATTGGCCTAATACGAATTTTATAAGGGGTGTATGTATGTTTTAATTTTTGAGCCAAATGTTATATATTTGATTTTAATTGGTTTTAAATTTTGTAAATCTATGTGTTTTAATATGGCTGTACACCGCCCTGAGTCCTTCAGGAGAAGGGTGATATAGAAGTCTAATTATAAATATAAATAAATAAATAAAGAGACCACTGTCTTGCAGTCTCCTCTCAAGGAGCAACTGTCTGGAGCATTTGTGGGTAATCTCAAATTTTCTCCTAGTTTGGAGAGAAATTATGAAGAGCTACTCAGCACCTCTTTATTCCAGTACAGTTGTCATCTCTGCTAAAAGCTATACCATTTCTTCATCATCAATTCACCATTTCTTCACCAGAAGTGGTTTTTTTTTTTTAACTTTCTTCACTGGCAGACATTAAAGCACTCATATTTTTGTGTGAAAATAAAAAGGATGCTCTGCATGTGGCACAAATGGAGGGTCTATTTTTATCCCATACCATCACATTCATTTAAAATGAATTACCTTCTTTCTTTCTATTAGGAAAACAGTTGGTAAGAAGACATTTCAAAACAATATATGAAACCAGTGGAAATGCATAAAAGTAATATTTGCAATTAAGAACTCTTAAGACATTTTTGTTTACATCACTTCATGCATCAGGAATGGGCAACTCATTGGATGAAGGTATCAAGCAATTTTCCCAACAGTTGTTTGTTCCCTTAGAAATCAGGCTGTAAATTTTAAGTAGAAAACAACTATTTTCTTTGTTAGGATTCAAGTATGGTGCACCGAAAAGGAGGATGAGGTACTTCTTTGTAAGCTATGTCTCTGATTGTGTCTAAACATTTGTAATAATTCTTTTATAATAATTATAAATTGTTGCCACTCCTTAAGTGAGTTAGCATGAGTTTCTTCAGCAGCCCCATCCAGCCCTTCTCAAACCTTGTTAATCTTCAACTCTATTTTACCCATTCAGTCTTTTTTCTGAGTATTAAGATTAAGGGGAGAAAGATCAAGCATAAGAATCAATATTGGAATGGGGAATGGAATTAGAATGGGGAGTGGAGTCGGGTAGGGTAGGGTAGGGTAGGGTAGAGTAGAGTAGAGTAGAGTAGAGTAGAGTAGCCACTCTACTTGTATATTGGTTCCTTGTTCAGATTTAATGTTTGATGTTTTTGTATTTTTGTTTTTATGATCTTGTAAGCCATCCAGTGTCACTTGACAGTGAGATGGGCCACATATAAATTTAATAAATTAATAAATATACCAATGCAAAGTAAAACTTTTGTTTTAAATGTGATACTTAACTGTTTCAATATACATCAATAGGATCAATAGGAAATTCCTCAAGGTTATCTCACTAAGACTTTGAAGATTTGATGAGATGAATTATTTTTTTTGTAATAAAGAGATACATAGCTATTTTGTTCTGAGATCATCCAATAATTCTGCAGAAATTTTGTTTTGTTCATAGTGCTTTGTGTTCCCAATAATACATACTGTATGAGAGCTGATTATATAAAAACAAATGCTTAATACAGAGACCATGTTGTCTGTTGGTTTTTTTGATGCAGTTAATTTGCTGTGCAATCTAGGAACCTCGTGAGATCTCCAGGCCATGATATCAAAAGTCAAGGAAAACATCAGAACATTTCCTTTTGTTCAGTATAGTTTTGCGGAGCTGGAATGGACTGAAAAAAACAACCACTCTGTTCAGTGCAATTATACTAAAACAAGAGAAGCCCTTTAAAATCAAACATATATAAGAAGCTCACCAGGACTATTCTCCATTATAAAGAAGGAAATGATTCAAATTCAAGCAGAACTTTGTTTAATTAAAACTAAACTAAAACAAACTTCCTCCAATATTAGCCAATTTCCAATTTCTTCCAATATTAGCCAAGCAGATTGCAGCTCATCCTGCCAGTAAAGGCTTTTATTTTAAAAATGCAGGAAACACTTTATTTTAAAATGTCCAAACTTTTAGAAAGGTTTAAATGAATAGGGGATTCAGTGCTGAACTATAATGGACTACTTCCTTTTATCCTGCCCCAGGACCAGGATTTCCATTGAAAATAAAAACAGAGTCATGTATTTCAGGAACACAGTGGGCTGAATTTGGTGCAGGTAGCTTATGTCTGCGAATTTTGCAACCTTCATTAGCACGCTACAAGTGTCACATCAGGGCAATGTACATCCATGTTCGCAGCTGCCAAAATACTTATGACATTTCATTAAAGTGATGAAATCCACTTGAATCTCTTCTTTTAAATAACCATTTTTTTGAATGGGCCAAGTCTTAGTGTCAACTCTGAAGCCATTTTGGAGCATCTTCAGGGCTGCCACAGTAGGGCTGGCTAGAGCTGTGGGAATGGGAGAGGGGAGATAGAGATATCTGGGGACTTGTAGCCAAAATAAAATTCTTTCTCCTGGGAATCAAGGACGTGGCTCCGCTGTGAACTGGTAGTAAAGATAAATAGAACCCACCCCTGGTGCACACATGCCTCTTGTTCTGACCCAGCCTTAGCAGAAGCAAGAAACAGACTCCTTGTCACAAAAAAAACCCTCTTTATTTACCACTTGTTAATTAATTGCATTCACCCACCGAAAAGTCCAGGCAATAGTCCTTCAAAGAGTTAACGGTAGCAACAGAACTTATCATTTCCTTGCGATAGTTGCAAGGCCGTGAGCTCCCAGCCGAAAGGCTGCAAATTAAGTTCTGGCAAACAGTCTCTGTGGCACGAAACATGATGAGCAAAATCTTCAGAAATATGAACTGTTGTCTCCTATGACAACCACTCCCCTTTCCTTCTATTTATTCCGCAGCCAGGGAGGGGCCATTCAGCGTCCATGTGTGCTTTGCTTCCCGAGTCGACTCTTTGTCCTCCATTGTTCCCCTCTCCTAACAGCTCTGCACATATGTGTGTCTGGAACAGGCCCCAGCTGTTCTTCCTCCTCACTCATATCAACCTCCAAAGGCAGTTGCCTCTCCGGTGGCTGAGAAATGTCAGACGGCCCTGACTCTATCTTTGCATCTGACCCACAGCATCCATCAGAGCCTTCCCCAGACTCCAGAACTGGCTCAAATTCCTCCCCAACCTCCTCATTGTCCGATTCTGCCTCCAGCTCCACTGGTAACTGGCTGGCCACAACACTTCTTGCACAAAGTGAGCTTTATGTGCTCACCTGCTACTTGCTGTTCACCCAGTTCCCAATGGCCTATGGACTGGTATTCATCCATGGCCCGGGGGAATTGGGGACCTCTGACCTATAGGATTCGACTTCTGAAGAAAGGAAAAACAAAATTTTCCATACATTTAAGTATAAACTGTGCACTGAAATAGTTGACAGAGCAAAGCAATAAGCTGCAAGGTGTAGGTGGGTGTGGGAGGGGGAAAAAAATCAAACTTAATGAAGTAACCATCAACAACAAATACACTAAGGGAACCAGAGCCATGTTCCAAGAATGGTTTTCCTTGTTGAAAATTATGACTTCAGGTATCCTAATAATTTATTAATTTTCATCAGTTATTTATAGCTAGTGTTATTTTCATCAGTGACAAGTGATACCTTTCCAGGGTATTTAGTTAAAGGCCCTTAATTATTTCAGAGTTAATGATACTATCTTATTCCTGGATTCTCAGATAAATATTAGAAGGAACACATACACACAGTGAGTGTCATTCTATCTAAAATCAAAATGCTGTAAGTGTTTTATGAAAATTATTGTCTTCTCTTTAAAATGGCTGACCGTGGACTAAATAAATTCAGAATTAACAACATTAAGTTGTTATACTTTATATGTTCTAGTTAGTTATTCTCTTCTCAAGTAACTTTATCACCCCACAAAATATTTCTGAATGTGTAAAAAGCTAATTAGTAACAAACTACTTAGTGTAAAGTGTTATTGATGTTTTTTGTTTCACTTTGGAAATTAACTTAGGTATTGAAAAGCTGGTGCTAATCAGTAGAACAAACATTCACCAAGATTCAGTAAACTATGGAATAGGGATCTAGACCACAAAGGTTAAAAAAAAAAGAAAAACAACTCAGTTGTGTTAATTATATTGAATTGATCCACAAAGTGATATGTAGCACATTTCAAGTGTCTACAAAATTATAATCAAAACAGAAAATATATTTACTCAAAGATGATGTCTTTCTGCATTATAAACTATACTTTTAGCTAAAGGAATAATGAGTTCTCTAGTCCTCATGTAGAAGTAGTCCTTTCCTGTAAATTTTGTGCAAGGTTTTGAAAATAACAAAATGACCTAGTTCTGTGATGGCGAACCCATGGAATGCATGCCAGAGCTGGTACCCAGAGCCCTCTCTGTGGGCACATGCACCATCGCCCCAGCTCAGCCAGCTGGTTGTCAGGTTTCCGAGGGCCATGCATGCCGGACAGCTGGTTGTCGGGTTTCTGGCGCTCTGGCGTGAGCACCTTCCAGTTTGGGCACTCTGTGCCTAAAAGGTTCGCCATCACTGACCTAGTTGATCATTTGGCTTCTCATTTAGATTCATATAACAAGATGCACTACTGATGGTTTTGAGGAAATCTCTCTCATTTCTCTTTCGTTACCTTGCTGTTGGTATGTTTCTTGCCCATCCCCCATCTGATTTTATACTATTTGTTTTTTTCACTGAATATTCCCTACTAACCTCTAGACCATGGGCTCCCCAATTCTGATAAACTTCATTATGTGTGTATTATCATATAATTGGGAAAATAAAAGTGACAAGTGACTAGATTCAACAGAACCATTTTCCACACTTTTTTTTTAGCTCTTCTAATAATCTTCCCAAAAGACAAGGATTACTTTCAGCACATCTTGAGAGTTAAAACATAGAATTTAAGGGTTTTGTGTGTGTATATATATAGATGCAAAATGTATATTAGCATAGATACTGTGAATTGGACATTGACTTTGGCTAGCAGATGTCTTTGTTACAAAAGTTCACTAGGCAAAATATTTGTGAGCTGACACTCCATGCTTGGAGTGTATTTCTTGTTTACAGGCTTAGTAATTACTAGTGGTGTTGCTATTTATGTTTGTCTTTCAGGAAAAGCAGCGCAAGAACCTTTGCTTTAAATTATATATCTTAACACAAGTTAAAAAATGGAATATCACCCAGGATAAAACCCTCCAACCCACCCTCCCAAAAGAAAGCAATTTGGAGCAGAGAATTTATAGTTGAATCTGTAGCTGGAAGATAAGAGGATGATTTACCAGCTGTAAAGATTTTCAGGAAGGGGTGAAAGCATCATGACTCTAAAGAGCACGCCAATTTTAACTACAATTGTTGGCTTTTGGCAAATTACACTGAATGATACTTTCAAGGTTCTCAATATTCCATGTGAATTCTATTTTTTAGACCAAGCATCTTCTACCCAAAAGCAAAAACTCTGTGTCAGATATTGATAAAAATGATAAGATTTTATCATTTTGTGCTAATCCCATGTGCTACAGTTTATTACTTTAATAAGTATTTTATTTTGTAACCTATTCTTTCTGCTTTCCCGCAGATATAAGAAATCTTTTAAAGAGAAATAACTAAGTTGTCTTTTCTTCTAACAATGAGAAGTGGCTTTTACTCATTAAATTTGTAACTCATTCAGAATCCCAGAAGAGCTCCTGCATTAAAGCTTTGGCAATATTCATATTTATTTAAATCTCAGCTCTGAGAATCTGTAAGGACCTACTTCAATGATCTTCCCAAGAAAGTAAAACTCTTGAAACAATTTACATTTCAAAAGGAACTTTTACTGAGAGATAGTGATTGCAGAGAAGTCAGGAGGAATCTGAAATTCAGACACAAAGCGCTAGGCTATTTTTCCCTTTCACCCCGCACCCGGATACCCCATGTCCATCATCAACCAATAATGTGCTGCAAAGATGTTTAGGAAATCTTTGAGGATAGAAGGTGAGAAGAGTTGTCTTCAGGACACTGCGACCTTGGATACTCGGCCCAGACCAATCAAGAAGGAGTTGATGCAGATGGTGAGATCTCTCCCTCCCTTAAGCTCCCAAGCAGTTACAGCTACAGCAAAAGTGAAAGCATGCAAATTATGAGGCCCGTGATGCCTCCCCCACCACTCTTGTCAGAATGGCAGGGTTCTGATAAGGGCTTGACAAAGTCCTATTTTCATTGCAGACCTCATTGGGGATTATAAAAGTAATCAGAACCTGAATTGTCCTGAGTTTGTCACACACACACACACACACACACGCACACACGCACACGTGTTTGTGTGTATACAGTGTGTGTGTGTATATACAGTGTGTGTATATATACATATACATATATATGTATATGAATATAAATGTTTGTCATTTTTTTACTGTGAGCACACTGACTCACATTAAAAATGAAATTCTGTTACCTGTTCTCAAAAGAAAGTGTGAATATAATATACAAATTCACACACATACATTTTATATATACATATAAATATTAATCACTGTCCATTTTGAATACATGGTGGAAAGAGGAAACTTGAAAGTTTGCTATTGTATGGAACAAAACTGTGGCTGAATTTGGATATCATGAAGCCTCCTCTCAGAAGGTAACAAGGAAAACGGGTCATGAAGAGGATGCACAGCATCCCAGACAATACTGCGGACCCTCCTCAAGCATCTTTTATATGCTATGTCCTGAATAGAAGGAAGTGAACTACCAATAATCTTTTCTGCCATCCTCACCACTTTCTGCATTGCCTTCCTGTCTGAAGCAATAATGCTTCCAAACCAGACAGTAATGCCATATGACAGGATCATCTCTCAATCATCCCTCTATAGAAAGTGATAAGGACAAAGAAAGATGTACTTTTCACATGCGACACAGGAAATGCAGGTGCTGCTGTGCCCACTTCATCAGTGTCTCACTGTTGAGCGCCCAAGCTAATCTACTCGTTAGCTGCACACCCCGACACTTGATTCTGCTAACTACCTCCACATTAATCATTACTATACAGAGGTGTGTGGCCGTGGCTGCCTTTTCTGAAATCAACAATGATCTCTTTAGTTCCAGGGTGTCAAACTCATGGTCCACAGACCAGATGCACCATGCGATGGTCACACCCACCCCTGTTTTAGCAAAGGGGGAAAAAGTTGTGATACATCACATGACAACAATATGTCATCGCGAGTTTGACACCTCTGTTTTAGGTTTTCCTATGTTTAAAACGAGACTATTTTTGTTACACCAGTTCACCAAACCCTCTACTTCCTTGTGATAAGAACCTTAATCATCATCTTGAATAAGGCCCACTACTGTTGTATCTTCTGCATACTTCATCCGCGTACTTGAAGTAAAACTTCAAACAACCACCATTTTGCTGTACAGAAAAATACTATCACTTTGAAATCGGATATTTTCCCTCTATAAATTACAACATTGCTATCTATGCATTTCTAAGAAGAAAATACAGGTCCTGGTTTTGCAACATACTTTTATCTCTTCTACGTATCTCAGATGGCAATTAATAATAGTTTTAATTTGGAAATGAAGCCATTTTTTTATGCTTCAACTCAGTATTATTCTAAATGCCATGCAGAAGGGCTCATAAATTTCAGGGCATTTTTAAAGGAAGGGAAGGATGTCTAAATACATACATAAATACATAGGGCAAAGAGCTTTACTTCCTACAGGTCATTTGAGGATTTAATATGCTTGGCAGTGTGGTAGAAAGAACCTCTTTAAAAGAAAATAGCTGATTTTTAAAAAATGACAAAAAGGAGAGGTAGGACTTCTGGAAACCAACAATCTACCCTGAAATCTGAATAATCCTCACAAGTAGTTGCCCTAATTGAAGTAGTTTGATGTTTATTTCCTCCAGATAGTCAAGTTCAATCATCTTCTTAGCACTCTGCCAAAGCCAATGCCAGTAAAGCTGATCAGAAAAATCTCACTATACAATTGGTAATAGTAGTGATGACTGGGGTGTACAAAGGGCAGGAATTTAATTAACATGAGCTTTTGACCCAAACTGACTGGGCATTTGAGAAGTAGTTCTGTGTGTGACCCTGTTCTTTCTTGTAAATTCCTAGTTGATTTATTTTTTTCAATTCCTCAGTTCTTTTTTTCAATTCCAACTCCAGTTCATTCTTGATGCTTCTTTCACTGACTTTCCATATTCCTTTCCTCACTTCCTTTCAAAATGTGTCTGTGATTTCTTTAGTTAGATTGACAATAATTTTTCAGTTGAACTGGTTTTTAATTAACTCAACTCCAAATTGCTAAAATATGAATCATTTGGGAGTGATTAAATAAATATCCAATCTACATGAAATTAAACATTCAATGAATTCATTAAAATGAGATCATGTCATTCTAGCCCATGAACAATAATTAGTTCCATGTCAGGCCCAACAAAACAAGAAAGACACATGGTGATTCTTCCACACAGAGTTCATTGTTCCACACCTGGAGACAGACTCTTGCCAAACTGAAGCACTCTACTATCTGCATCTGCCATATATATTTAGTTATGCACTTTAGATGCATATAAGGACAGATATTCCTAGCATGTATTAGTTGCTAGAGGAGAGAGTCAAACTAGATGACAAATAAAGCATCTTTGATTAGATCCCTGATAATTCTTTTAAAATATAACAATAGTTGTTGTCTGTGAGGCCTCTTGCAAAAGAAAGATAGTCTATGAATTCTGACAATATATTTCTAATGTTAAAATAGTTTCCCTCTATTTCCCTGTTTCTTTGTAAATGAAATGCTGTGCTAGTTTTAGCATTAGGAATTACTCTTAAAAAGTTTTCATGCCTGAGTTGTAACCATCTCTGCAGCTGTTTATCTTTATTTTACAGATTGCTAAAGCAGAAATAAATGAGTTCATTAAAATGAGATCATGTAACTCTATCTCATGAACAATCACTAGTTACACCTACTACATAAGACCCCAGATTTAAAAATTGTTGATAAGAAAACAGTCAGGATGGTAGAAACAGAAACAGTACAATTCTGGACATAGATATGGGATGAACCAACAAAACACAACAAGGACACAGCTTGGTTAAAAGAGCTGGATAAGAATAAAAAAGTTGAAAAAGCAATAACAGCAGAGGGGTGCAATCAAAGGGGCAGTCATGAGCATACAGTCAAAGTCCCATACCTTTTGACACGATGGTGAGCTTGACACATATACAAAATGAGTGGTTTCAATTGCATCAGCTTGTGCACAACTTTGATTTTTTACATCCTTCCTGTGGATGCCTCTGCCATGAATTTAGGACCGGGTGCATTTGTTTTGCTATGGGCTTCTTTCACATGAATGTTAGAAGCAGACAAATCTGAAAGCAATTATTTGAGGGAAATTGGAAAGTCCTGTATATATCCTAATGTATTCTTCTGAAGAATCAGTACAGCAAGACAGACAGTGAGAAAATGCAAATGCAACAGTAGCACACTCCCTGACTTATTTTCCTGGCTTCTAGTTCAGCTCCTAGTCATCCATTTATGTCTGAAAATGTGTTTCTTCACTGGTATTCTGGACCCTTGTTTCCATCCCAATTATATACCAGATAGGTATTATACAATGACACCAATTTATTCATTGGATTTTATGGCGGGTCCAAATGCCATTCACCTTCATTGCTGTAACACTCCAGTCTTTTCCCATTTTTATAATTTTTCTTTCCAGAGAAAACCAATCAAAGACAGAAAAATGTCATAACTACACAGTGTATGTGAGGATCTTTGGTGCTCTCTGAGTTTGATGGTTTTCTTCCAGACGTTTCATTGCCAATGTAGTTAACATCATCAGTGCTAGTAGGGACAGTGTCTTGTGAAAGTATTATAATTTACTCAAAATCTTGAGCTTGGCCATTGCAAGACTTGATGGGCAATTCCTCTGCCTCTTGTCTTTCCTCTCCATCCAGGGAAGGGAATTCTTCCTTTCCGGCTCCTGGGTGGGCCAGTCTTCCAGCAGTTGCCTTTCCTTCAGGGATTGTTTCTTTTCACTAGTGTTGTGAATTTTTTAAGCTCACAGTGTCAAAAATTCAGAAAATGCAGGATTGTTTTTTTTTTAAAATGTAGCAGCCCATCAGCCCAGAATGAAATATCTACTAGAATGTAAGAAGCATGCAAGGTGAGTGCAAATAAGAAAAGAAAAAGACAAAAAGACGGAAGTGTTACAATAATGGAGGTCAATGGCATTTGAACCTGATATAAAATTCTATGACTGAAGTAGTGTCATTCTACAATAAGAGCTACCAAATATATTGGATTGGAATAAGGGGTCCAAAATACCAGAGAAAGCATTTTACTACTTTATGTTTTTTAAAAAAACATTCCAGTAAATAGAAAGCTAGCATTGCAGGGTAGAAAAGCTAAAGCTGTTATTACTTTTTGTGTTCATTTTAACTTTTCGAAGAGTTTTTACCATAAACAAGGAAGGGGAGAATGAAAAAAATATAATCCACTCAATAAAGTGCTTTCTAATGTGAATGAATTAGGCTATGCACTTAGAAAATGTGATATCTTCTTTAGGAAAGTATAAGCAGCTTTCTCCAACCAGAGAAGTGAAATGAAATGGAATGGAGTGGAGGAGAGGAGAGGGGAGGAGAGAAGATTATTTATTGGCTAAGTGTGATTGGAAACACAAGGAATTAGTCTCCAATGCCTAAGCTCTCAGTGTACATACAAACAACAAAGTATATAACCATAAGATACTAATAGGAAAAGATAGTAGAAAAGATCCCTTGGTGCCAGTCTAACACTTTATCATCACATGAGGTCTCCTTCGTTGGTCTACAAATTGGGAGACTTTCAGATTAGTGGCCATTAAGGGCAGGACTGAGAGGAACACTAATGTCCTGTTTTCATAATTTTACTAAGAATTACCTAATATCACAATATATGTATAAAGACAAATGAGAAAAAAAGGAAAAACAATCTGTCCAAAGATCTGTCCAAAGGAAACCTTCTACTTCATCTCCAGCAAACATATTCAATGTTAACGATTTATCACTGTCTACTTAAATTGCAACCCAAAACATCTTCATTCCACACCTCACCCAGTTTTCTATAAACTCATCTCTAAATCTTCAGCTCTCCTTATTGTTCTACCAAGTTCCAGTAAGAAGTATTTGTTGAAGTTTGGTGGAGCAATACCCACAGTGTAATTTACTTTCCAAACACAGAAATCTCTCCAGTTCTGCTCATTCACCACTGTACCACTTTTTCACTCTCAATTGTGCGTATTTCTCCAGACATCTCCTTGCTTTCTTCAGAGACACTAATTTTTCAATTTTTCTTGTTACTTCATCCTCTGATTCCATCAAACGCATCAGCAGGATTTTGTATTTACTTTTCTACCAGTATTGAAAAATAGATAAAACTCTGAGTAGCTTTCATTCAGCTAATCAGCTTGCTTTCATTTTCCTTTCTGAGGTCACGCCTCATAACACTGCTGACAAGTGCATGAGCCCATAAAGGAGAAGTAAACTTACAACTTTTTGGTGGGCTGAATGATAGCTATTCACCTGATCTTTTATGTCTGTGTGGATGCTTTACTTAGTTACTGAGGATTGGTTGGTTAATTTGCTTTTGTTTTATTTAACTTTATTTACATAGTTTAGGTTTGTTTTATTTTATAATATTTGTTTATTTATTCATCTATTTATTTATTTATTTATTTAATAAATATCATTTAATAAATTTGTTTATTTAGTAGTAGTTTATTTTAGCTTACTTAGGATTTACCTTATTTCATGGACACGTTCCTCTATTATGCAGGGGAAGCCCTCTTTGAGGTAAGAGATCTTCAGTTTTATTTATATGTTTACTTCTCAACTTCCATGTCTGACTCTAGGATTTAGAGTTCAAAAAGGTAACACGACAGATAACATGACATAAGTAATGGGATCTGGAACGAACTATATTAAAATTGGATAATGAAGTAAAATAGGAATCAAAGGAATCTAGGAACAAGCTGAACCTTCTTTAGTGCTAAAAAGGGGTATAGGATAGTGGAGTGACAATATTCACCAACTGTTGTCTGTTGGGTGCTTCATCCTTATGGCCCGTAACCACGATTAATGTCCAATGCAGCTTAGTGTGTCATGAGAATAGAACACAGGCTATTTGTTTGTTTTCATATTTAAGAACTGCCCATTTCCCTCTCAGAAGTCAGGGGGGTGGGATGTCTCCATCCATCCATCTCTCTCTCTCTCTCTCTCTCTCTCTCTCTCTCTCTCTCTCTCCCCATTAACAAGGATAGTGTTTCTCAACCTTGGCCACTTGAATATATGTGAATTTCAAATCCCAGAATTCTCTCTCAGCATGAATTCTGAGAGTTGAACTCCACATCTCTTCAGATGAACAAGGCTGAGAAATACTGAACTAATGGCACTAAAGTTGGCCACTGAGATAGGTTTTTATAGGAAAAAGAAAGATTATGTGGCAATGCTTGGTTTTCTGCCCTAAAAACGTTGTACAATCTTTGCAATAGTGGAGAATATCTATGCAATTTGAAATCTGTGCATTGTGCAATCTTATCAGGCATATTATGCATTTATCTCATTGGCCATCTTAGACCAAGTCCAAAAATGTTACAGAATTCCTGGAAGCCGGGCACACTAACAAATTGGCAATCAATAGACATAAACATCTACACACAAACATAAACATCTACACACTGAACGAAAGAGACAATCAACAAACAAAAAAGAATGAAAAGACCAGTGGTGGGATTCAACCGGTTCGCACCACTTTGGCCGAACCAATTGTTAAATTGCTGGCTGGCCCCACCCCGCCCCTTCCAGAAGTCCCCACATGCCTCATTTTGACTGCCAGGTAAGTGCAAGGAGGCCTACTAGGCCCAAAATGGGGTGCAGGGGGATGCGGTGTAGCCCCCTGCAACCCGTTTTTGCTCCCAGGAGGCTGGAGGGAGGTCTACTAGGCCCAAAACTGGTGCAGGGGGGCAGTGTGCCCCCCTGTGATCTGTTTTTGCTCCCAGGAGGGCACAGGAGGCCGAGTGCTGCCTGTCACAGCCCTGGCCACATCCACCATGGCCATGCCCAGCCAGCCAAGACCAAAATACCTCCCCACGAGCAATCAACACTCAGATGAGCATAAACACCAAGATTAACATTGGAAGAATAATCAAGAAGCAGAGAACAGTTACGATACAATCTGGCAAATTTTGTAGCCTATGAAAATCACACCAACTTTCACAAAGACATCACCTCCCCAAATGAACAAATAAACAAATTCCCAAGCAAATTTGGTTTTAGCTGATATCACATCATCCTAATCTAACTTTACAAAAAACAATCTATTATGTGCTGCTAACATTTCCAGAAATGTATGAATGTATAAGATATATATATATATATATATATATATATATATATATATATATATATATATATATATATGTCTTTTTCTGTTTTTCGTAGGCTTTTATGTGCATATTCTTTCTAGCCAGGTTTTACCTACGTAAGCTAGGTTGTTCTGCAGCTCTGACTGTGTGAAATCTCATTCACCATCCTCAGAGCTCCTCCTCTGCTGACAAACTGCAACTCTGCGTTGCTCTCTGGGAGACTCAGATAGCTATTTCTGCCTTATAAGGCTTCGTCAGTGAGCCACACCCACTTCTCAGATATTCCCCCTGTAAAGGTACAATGTGTCTTTTTCTGTTTTTCGTAGGCTTTTATGTGCATATTCTTTCTAGCCAGGTTTTACCTACGTAAGCTAGGTTGTTCTGCAGCTCTGACTGTGTGAAATCTCATTCACCATCCTCAGAGCTCCTCCTCTGCTGACAAACTGCAACTCTGCGTTGCTCTCTGGGAGACTCAGATAGCTATTTCTGCCTTATAAGGCTTCGTCAGTGAGCCACACCCACTTCTCAGATATTCCCCCTGTAAAGGTACAATGTGTCTTTTTCTGTTTTTCGTAGGCTTTTATGTGCATATTCTTTCTAGCCAGGTTTTACCTACGTAAGCTAGGTTGTTCTGCAGCTCTGACTGTGTGAAATCTCATTCACCATCCTCAGAGCTCCTCCTCTGCTGACAAACTGCAACTCTGCGTTGCTCTCTGGGAGACTCAGATAGCTATTTCTGCCTTATAAGGCTTCGTCAGTGAGCCACACCCACTTCTCAGATATTCCCCCTGTAAAGGTACAATGTGTCTTTTTCTGTTTTTCGTAGGCTTTTATGATAAAAGTCATAATCCAGTCAGAGCTGCAGAACAACCTAGCTTACGTAGGTAAAACCTGGCTAGAAAGAATATGCACATAAAAGCCTACGAAAAACAGAAAAAGACACATTGTACCTTTACAGGGGGAATATCTGAGAAGTGGGTGTGGCTCACTGACGAAGCCTTATAAGGCAGAAATAGCTATCTGAGTCTCCCAGAGAGCAACGCAGAGTTGCAGTTTGTCAGCAGAGGAGGAGCTCTGAGGATGGTGAATGAGATTTCACACAGTCAGAGCTGCAGAACAACCTAGCTTACGTAGGTAAAACCTGGCTAGAAAGAATATGCACATAAAAGCCTACGAAAAACAGAAAAAGACACATTGTACCTTTACAGGGGGAATATCTGAGAAGTGGGTGTGGCTCACTGACGAAGCCTTATAAGGCAGAAATAGCTATCTGAGTCTCCCAGAGAGCAACGCAGAGTTGCAGTTTGTCAGCAGAGGAGGAGCTCTGAGGATGGTGAATGAGATTTCACACAGTCAGAGCTGCAGAACAACCTAGCTTACGTAGGTAAAACCTGGCTAGAAAGAATATGCACATAAAAGCCTACGAAAAACAGAAAAAGACACATTGTACCTTTACAGGGGGAATATCTGAGAAGTGGGTGTGGCTCACTGACGAAGCCTTATAAGGCAGAAATAGCTATCTGAGTCTCCCAGAGAGCAACGCAGAGTTGCAGTTTGTCAGCAGAGGAGGAGCTCTGAGGATGGTGAATGAGATTTCACACAGTCAGAGCTGCAGAACAACCTAGCTTACGTAGGTAAAACCTGGCTAGAAAGAATATGCACATAAAAGCCTACGAAAAACAGAAAAAGACACATTGTACCTTTACAGGGGGAATATCTGAGAAGTGGGTGTGGCTCACTGACGAAGCCTTATAAGGCAGAAATAGCTATCTGAGTCTCCCAGAGAGCAACGCAGAGTTGCAGTTTGTCAGCAGAGGAGGAGCTCTGAGGATGGTGAATGAGATTTCACACAGTCAGAGCTGCAGAACAACCTAGCTTACGTAGGTAAAACCTGGCTAGAAAGAATATGCATATATATATATATATATATATATATATATATATATATATAATATCAGTATGATCCAGCATGCAACACCCAGACAGAAGAGAAATCAACAAGAGGAACAAAACAATGGGAAAGCCATCTTGCCCTATATAAAAGGAACAACTGATAAAATTAGCAAAATACTGCATAGACACAACATCAAAACCATATTTTGCACAGATAGAAAGATATTGTCTATTCTGAGAAACCCTAAAGACAAAATAGAATTAGAAGATCAAGGCATATACGAAATCCCGTGTGCTTCCTGCCCTCAACATATATTGGACAGACCAACAGAAGAATGAGTGTGTGCATTGAGGAACTTAAAAACTCAGTACAAAAGAAAGAACACACATCATCATTAGTACAACACATAAATGCCACAGGACATAATATTAATTTTAATAACACAAAAACAGCTGCAAAAATAGAACATCTCAATGGCAGAATAATCAGAGAGGCCATTGAAATAGAGAAAAGACCATATTGTATGAATAAATGTGATGACACTTCCCGTCTGCCTACTATTTGGAAACCTGCTCTCATAGACAGACAAATCTTAACACAAAATATAAAACATAGATCAAAGGTTCATCAAAATGCCTGTGTCGCCACCAGTTCCAGCATAACTTATCCATTGACCCACAACCAAACAACAGCGCTTCCACCCAATCAAAATACAGCTACGTCATCAGCCAATCAGAATACAACAACACTGTCGACCAATCAGAATACACCTTTGCCTCTTTTCATAGAAAAACATCAGTTACGATCACACAGTTTGCCCATAAGCACCAAACCGAGAACATCAGCCAGAAGATGATGAATGCGATTTCGTCGAAACGTCGCTACTACCCTTTTAAGGATATGTTTACAATTACACGGGAAGAAACCCGAGATATTAACTGTACACACACACACACACACATATATATGAACTCAAATCAAATTTTAATATAGTTCCTTTCAGATCTCAGTTTTGAAAAATATAATAGTTTCTTAGAAGAATTATATGGATTATTTGCAAGAATAATATTGTTTTCAAAAATCTATTTGAAACTAGAGAATTGCATTTTTATTCTTACAGACTTACAAACAGAGGGAAGGACAGCAAAATAATTATTTTCAGCAGCTGCATTTGTTGTAAGCCTGTTTGCTGCTAAAAATCCAAATTCACCATATTTTGTCCCAATTACAAAAATCAACATTTGGTTAGACAAAGCATATATAAATTACTTTGAAAACTAGGATATGAAGATGCTACAATGTAAGATTGATAATAGATCGATGTAGTTACCTTCCTTTTCAAAATGTGGCTTTATAGCAGTGGTGGGTTGCTACCGGTTCACCCCGGATCGGGAAAACAGGTAGCGGTGGTGGTGGGAGGCTCCACCCACCCATCTGAACGCTTCTGTGCATGCGCAGAAGCATCATGCGCACGAGTGTACAAGTGCCCATGAGCAAACTGATAGCAACGGGATTTGCAACCCACTACTGCTTTATAGCCCAAGCAATTTGCCTACTGCAAAGGGCTTTAGGATGAACAGTAAGAAAGCAGCCAAACCGCCTTGCAACTGGATATGACTCCAGCCAGAAATAAAGCTCTCTCCATCATTATCAAGCTCTGGAAGTTGAATGAAGAAGCCTTAAAAGTCGGGGAAGCGTAGCTTGGAAAAGGATAGAGGGAAGACAGGACAGCTGGGTCTTGTAGTTCTTTCTTTAATAGCACTTTGATAAAGAATGAGCTTAATTCACCCCTTTGTCTTCCTTTGGCAGTCCTGTCTCCAGAAATACAGGAAAAATCAGAGAGACAAAGGTGAATAACCAACCATGTTGTTTGTATGGGTACCTGTATTTTAGGGAGAGGCTCTGAACTCCCTTTAAGTTATTGGGAGGAAAGATGCAAAAAATCTGTTTCCCTGCATTGCATTTTAAATGGACTGTGCCATTTGTAATGACCAGTTTTAATTTGGTGTGTCATTGGTGATTTAATATGCAATGTCTTTCATGAATATTGTGTAATAGTACAAGTGTTTTTCCATAAAATACAGAACAAGAGGTGAAACAAATATGGATTATTCCTGTAAAAAGTATACCCTGAGCTACACCATTTTAAGTACAGTACTGTTAAGTACTGTTAAAGACCAATTTAGAAAAAAATCTATTGGTTGGCTAAAAAAAATGCTATGATAAGAGATGTAAGTAATTCACTTCCCTTACAATCCTGCTTTAGCTTTCTCTTTTTGTTTGTTTATTTGTATTCTATGCTTACTGAATGTTTCTTATAATTTCTGCATCTTAGCTGGAGGAGGAGAACAAGTTCTTGACAAGCGAAATTGAAAGCCTTGTGAAACAAAACAAATACTTGAAGGAAAAACTCCTTCAAAGTCAAGGAAGTGAGTATAATTTCAACTTAACAACATTTTAATTACTTTCCTTTTAAAAAGAAAGTGATTTATTTCTTATTAAGTTTAGCTTTACAAGTACTAGTTATTTTGTTATTTTTTGCCAGGGCCTACCTAAGAGGAAGAAGACCTTCCAAGTGAGAAACAACCGACTGGAAAAAGACCAAGGAAAATACATGTATGATATATAAATAAGGACATGGAATTGTATTAGTAACTTAATTAGTGAAATAAATAAGTGGAAATGCTGTGAATGTAGCATATGTAGAATTCAGTAAGGCATTTGACAAAGTAGACCACAGCCTATGTCTTCCTAAAATAGAATAGTGTGGGATAGACAGTACCACCACCAGATGGCTTTGCACTTGGCCGACCAACCACACTCAGCATGTAAGGCCTCAGTGAAACTACATCTCCCTGGAGGGAAGCATGCAGTGAGGTACCTCAAGGTTCTGTCTTGGGCTCCTCAATATCTTCATCAATGAGCTAAATGAAGGGATAGAAGGGGACCTGATCACATTTGCAGGAAAAAAAACAAATGCACACTATAGGCAGTTACTGGCTCAATAGTAGCAACTATGGGAGGGATCTAGGTGTCCTAACGGACTAACACTTAACTATGAGCCAGCAATGTGCTGCAGCTGCCAAAAAAAGCCAATGCAGTTCTAGGCCACCTCAAGAAAAGGATTGCATCAAATTCACAAGTGATAGTACCGCTCTATACCACACTAGTGAGGCCACACCTGGAATGCTGCATCCAGTTCTGGTCACCACAATGCAAAAAAGATGCTGAGAGTCTAGAAAGAGTGCAGAAAAGAGCAACTAAGATGATAAGAGGTCTGGAGGCTAAATTCTATGGTGATCGATTAAGGGAGCCTATCAAAGAGAAAGATTAGGAGTGGCATGACAGCTGTCTTCCAATATTTGAGGAGCAGTCATACATATGAGGGGGTTGACATATTCTCAAAAGCACCTAAGAGCTCGACAAGAAGCAATGTGTGGAAGCTCTTTAAAGTGAATTCCTATCTGGAACTAAGAAATTTCCAGATAGTGAGAGCAATTAATCAATGGAATAGCTTGCCTGCTGGAGTGGGGGGTTCTCCATTACCGGAGGTTTTTAAGAAAAGTCCATTTATTCAGGATGGTATAACAATTCCTGCTTTAGGCAGGAGATTTAACTAAAAGACCTCCAAGGTCCTTTCCAGCCATATGATTCTAGGTGAAGGAAATGCATTCAGTTTTAATCAGACAGAGAAGCTACACTGTGGGGTCCTTGGTGCTCTCTGAGCTTGGTGTTTTTTTTGCAGATGTTTCATTGCGCAACTTAGTAACATCAGCAGTACACCTTTATAGCCAATTATTCTTCTTTTACACTCCTTTCCCCCAGGCTGCAAATGAAGGAGGAGCTGGCAGTGATTAAGAGTAGTGTGAAAAACTAAAAGCGGAAATTCAGTGTTTCCATCAAGAAATGGATCAACTGAAAATTGTAAGTATTTTACATAGTAGTAAGAAATTAGAACAATCTCATTAAGTAAAATTATATAAAGGATTAAAAGTTAAATTCTGATCGTGCTTCATCAATTTTATTTTACAGGAAATAGCAAAGGAGACCCAAAAACATAAAATACTCCAAGAGGATATTGAGAAAAATATATTAAAAAATGTGTAAAATATTCAATTCCATATGCCTCAGAAGAAATAGAAAACCCAAAGACAATGGTAAGATTTGTCCTTCCGTTTGTGGGAGAGAAATAAACATGTTTCATTTGATGACTCTCTACTTTGGAAAGTCACAATTGGGAATGTCATCTCTTCATCCTCCCTCACTAGAATTTTATAACATTTTAGCAGCATGCTTTCTTTGAATAGATCAAAAATAGTTCTTATAAAAATCCAGCTCCTTTGTATTATTCGATACAATAATATTTTGCATGGCAAAAAAAGTAGTTGTAAGTAAATGCAAGGTTAATAAAATGCATTTTTCCTAAGGTGACATAGCATAAAAACCATGAAAAATCCAGATAATTCTGTTCTAAAATATTTGTTTAACTCTTTTCAGATTCTGCTGGATCCTCATATAAGACTTATGAATGTTTTGAAAAGGTAAATAATACCTTTTAAGATATTGTGTATTTTTATTCAGTAGAAAAGATATCATACAAAATTCAGTAGTTAAAATAAAATCAATTTTGTAACACAATGTTTACTGTTTTACAGCACCTTGGGATCAGGAGCCACAAAGTGGCCTATTACAACACTGATGAAAGAGATGAGCAATCCCGCCAAAGGATAGAAATGGAAGATAAGTATTAGGATAGTTTTTTGTTTCACTCTTTTTAATAAATTTATCATGTTTGAGTATTTCATGGTTAGCTTGCATTTTGTTACATATCTGCATTTTTGCTACCACAGTGAAATCATCCATCATCAAAACGCAACACAGCGAGAAGATACCCTTGAACCAATTCCAAGGTTATTCCCAGGACTTCCCAGGTATACCTATTCAAAAACATTTAACCAAATATGATATTGTGAAAGATGAAATGCCATGTTTCTTGGACAAATGTGAAATTACGTAAAATATAATTTCACATATAAAAATTGAAATTACTGAGAGGACATTGTTTCATAGGAAATTCACATAGGTGTCGTGAAAAAAAAAATGAAAAAAAATTCTCTGTAAATTAAAAGGTGTTTTTCTGAGATTTTCAAATTCTGCAGAATTCTATACCAAGACCAAAAAAGAGCCACAGATGACCAATAATTGGGGTACGTCATTCAGCCATGAAATACAAGATTTTAGACAACATGCACTCTCTCGTGCATTAGAAATAGAATTTAGATGGCTTGACTTGATATGCTGGGCTGAATGGTTCCAAAAGCAAATGTGATGAAAAATCTTGCTAATTTTCTGCCTGCTAATTTCCACCAAAAAATTATTCACCAGCTTCAATTATTGTTTATTTCAATGTGGCTAGTTTTGATTGGACAAAAATGCTATTTCATAAATAATTTTATGTTAGTTTTAGTTAGTTAGTTTTTAGTTAGTTTTTTTTATTGAAATGCTGATTTTTGTTCAAAAAAGGAACATGTTGTTTGTCTTCAAATGCAGTCTTTAAATACAGGATTGAACTAATGTGATTCTCTTCTAACCTACTTGTTTTTAATCTAGTTCAGTGAATATTTCAACTTCAAAGACACCTGCAGTCGTTTTTTGGGACTCCCTCTGCTCCTTACTTTACCAAATCAGGGACAACCAGAATGGGCTGGATAGCTGTGGCTAACAAATGCAGTCTATGATCGGAGCCTTGATGAGTTGAAGGGGCTCATGAGGGTAAATTAAATCATGGACTATATTGTTGGATATGTATATCTCCAGAAGGGTCACCTAAGTCAAATAGGCCATGTGTTAGCCCAGACTAACACTTATTCCATCCACCAACCCACATTGGACTAGTGCAGCAGATTATAGTCTATTCTTTCAACATGTCAATACAACATCAAAAGCATCATCAAATACAACATCAAAAACATTTTCCAGTGGCCCTAGTGCAACTAGCCACAGCAGCGGGAAGATCTACCCAAAGGCAGAGGTGCTAAGAGTCACTGAGCTAAATCAGTAGCTGAAGCAGTTGGGGGGCGGAGGGGAGGAAGAGAGAGAATTGCTTATTGACTGCACTTTTTATGATTTTTTAAAATTTCTGTTTCTTTTACTTTTTAATATTTTTTAAAAAGTTCTTTAAGTATGTATATACAATTCTTTTTTGTTTTTCCTTTGCTCGCATGTCTTAATCAATAATATATATATATTTTAAAAAATCAAGAGATGTTGGATTACAGCCTTTTGCACACAAAAAAATAGACTTCAGGTCAAAAGACTTACTATTAAGCACCAGAAAGTCAAACATATGGCTCCAAACCATTCATAGAATTGATTATTATAGATCAGCTATGGATGTCTGCTATGAATTATGTCATCCATTTATTGAAATATATATGCCTGTAAATGTGCGTCTTGTAGGTTTTTGTTTCTCCTCTTTTACTTTTTTCTCCCTTTAATTTTTGTTTGGTTTTGCATTCAGTTAGTTTTTAAAAATCTATTCAGGCTATCATTGTTTATCCAGACTTCCCTAATTTGGTATAGGTTGGGCAGCATTTTTATTGTGAGGTCTTGCCACAATGAACATTTTGTACTAGATATAACAAACCAGCTAAAAAACTCAATTTTAGATTGTTGCATAAACCCATCAGTTTGTGGTATGAATTAAATAATGGCATCATCATGACTCAGCTTATAATAGAATACAACTAGTAATATGGACACCAAACTGTTTTCAGGAAATACATGTTTCATATAAAATGTATGGTATATATTTATAAATGTCCACTTTAAGCATGGGAGAATAGTCTGTTGTGTTAACTTCACCTGCCACTGATGACAATGGCATCATATTTCAAACTTCATATCTGTCAGTGTATAAGATGTATCATGAACTGGAATAGACATGATAACAGGTCAGCCAATGGGGACTGTTTGGTGACTCAGTTTGGAGCATGGGCGTGGCTTAGCTTGACTGTTATGTAAGACTTGGTTTGTCCTTGCATTATTGCCCCTGTAGTGGGTGAAATCCAAAATTTTTCCCTACCGGTTCTGTGGGCATGGCTTGCTGGGTGTGACAGGGGAAGGATATTGCAAAATCTCCATTCCCACCCTACTCTGGGGCTAGCCAGAGGTGGTATTTGCCAGTTCTCAGAACTACACAAAATTTCCGCTACCGGTTCTCCAGAACCTGATAGAACCTGCTGGATTTCACCCCTGCCCTGTATTATATTGCTTCTGTGAATATAGCTTCTGTGATTATTGATTCTGTACTTCTGGATTCTGAGTTCTGGTTCTGGCTTCTGCTGTATGTATGGTATTGTATATAAAGAAGTTTCTTATATAAATGAATCGTGCTGAATTGTTTACTTGTGTGCTGGTTGGATTGCTGCAAACTCTAACAGTATCCCCACACTCCCGCTGTTCCACACAGGCTGCAACTGCACCCCAATGATTGCCAGTATCATGAGGCAGCACCAGCTATGATCGAAGCACAACATCTGAGTGTAGGTGAAGGACGGGTAAATCACTGAAGTCCCTGGTAAAACATGGCAGAAATTTGGGATGAAGTTGAGAGCCCAGGAACGCCAGCAGCATCTCCCTCAATGGACACAGCCATCTGTTGCCTGTAATAACCACAGCTAGCTGGTGCCTGAGGATTATATTTGTTAGGCCTGGGAAATTTTGCACATGCACACTTGCATGACAGACTTCTATGATATATTTTGGGGGAAAGCATCCAAACTGATCTCCACTGGGCCATTGGCAGAGATCAGTGAGACTGCTGGACTTGAAGGATGTCATGTGGTTACGCATCATGACCCACACCCCAATTCTTTACTGATCTGTGACATCAAAAGAGGATTTATATTGTCCCTTTTTGAAACTGTCCCATTGATTCCCTGACAAGATTTGTAAAAGAGAGGAATTATTTTGTAGTGTTTTTTTTCCCCTAAAGGAAATGCTTTTTATGGGAGAACAGAGTTTTCAATTAGTAGCGTTTATTAGCCATGCGACCTCAGTTGACCAACATCCAAGTGGAAAACAATGCCCTAATCAAGGAACTATTGAAGACAAAACTACAGCTCCACCAACACTGGCAGGGTAAGCTGCTGTATATAAACAGGGAGCCAACTCCACTCCCTTCTAGCAAGGAAGATGTTAGCTGGTCAGGTAAGGAACCATGTTCAGAGAGCACCAAGAACTCAACAGATCATCTTTGAGCAACATATATGGTCATCTACTGGCATCATGTGCATGTGTAACCAGTTGTAAGTAGAAGCCTTAATATTCAGAGTAACTGTTCCTGAGCTATTCAAGGTCAATAGCAAAAATAAGCAAAGAACAAAATCAACCCAAAAAGCAGGGCTCACAATATACTATAATGAGATAAAAAAAGAATGACGTGGAAAGGGAAAAGGAAAGGAAAAAAATCCTAACTTATATGGACTTCAAGTGAAGTCCTATGTAAGCTATTATAAGTTTTATATAGTCCCATATAAACACTTTATTTATTTACCTATTTGCTTATTTAACAAATTTATATAGCTGTCTATATTGCCCAAAGTGATGCTAGGCAGCATGCAAAAGATTAAAAAAAAATAAGAATATAAAAATAGCAAATACAGATAAAACTGGAAATCTTGTCGTTGAAGGAAATAAAAATGTTTCCAATAATGAAACCATCTAGATAGGTCTTTGGTTCCAAGAAAACCCCAATATCAGGCCTAAACCCTCAAAGGACACAGGGAAATCCAATTGGATTCAATCTTTTATTTGCTACAACTAATGGATAGCATCCTGCCAAAGCTGAGCTTTACCTTCTAATTATGAAATAAACCCTGGGAAAGTCTAAGAGTGAAGCTACCTTACTCTGAACCTCTTCCCTGCTTCCCCATCTAGCTCAGGGTTGTGAAGTCTCTTGATCTACGTCTCTTTCTGGGAAAACTCTGTGCTGCCCAAACTCTCCCTCACTGCTCCTTCAGGTGCATATGCCATCATACTCAGTCCTGGCCAAATAATGTTACAAAGAACAATACCTAACTATATACATTTGTGTAATTAAGCTTATATATATATATATATATATGTCAAAATATGAAATGTGCCACATTCCTCCCCCCTGACTCCTCGTTACCTTTCTGACTCCGCCCACTGTATGTATGTGTATATATATATATATATATATATATATATATATATATATATATATATATATATATATATATTGTATATCACTGTATTCTTAAGTCTTTTTCAAAAATCGAAAGAGATGGGATTGACTTAATCTAGGGAAGAATATTCAGTATGGAGGGCATCACAATTGAGAAGACGTGTCTCGAGACCCACCAAATGTAAATCCATAGCCTCCCTGAAGCTCATTCAAGAGGAATGGGCAAGTACAGTGTGATGGAGCAAGAGCCATACTGTAATTTACACAGACATCTCTCCAATTCTGCTCATTCAACTCTGCACCATTTTTCCACCCTAAATTGTACATATTTCTCCAGAGATCTCCCTGCTTTCTTCAGTGGCACTACTTTTCTATGGCTTTTTTCTTGTTAGTTCATCCTCTAATTCCACCAAACGCATCAGCAGGATTTTGTATTTACATTTCTGCAAATATTGAAAAATAAATGAATTCCTGAGTAGCATTCATTCAGCCATCAGTTGACTTTGCTTTTCCTTTCTGAGGTCAAGCCTCATAATACTGCTGACAGGTAGATGAGCTTACAAAGGTGAAGTAAATACAACTTTTTGGTCAGCTGAATGAAAGCTATTCACCAGAACTTTTATCTCTGTGTGGGTGGTTTACTTAATTAGTCAGAATTGGCTGATTAATTTGCTTTTGTTTTTACATACCTTAGGTTTACTTTACTTTACAGTATTTGTTTGTTTATTCATTTGTTTGCTTAATATCATACCTGTTTATTTATTTATCACACTATTTATGTATTTATCATATCATATTTAATATATTTGTTTATTTAGTTAGGATTAGTGTAGTTTAGCTCACTTAGGGTTTAGTTTAACTCCATCATGGAAACTTTCCTTTATTATGCACGAAAAGTCCTCTTTGAGGTAAAGGATCTTTAGTTTTATTTATTTACTTATCAGCTTGCATGTCTGACTCTAGGATTTAGGATTCAAAGAGGTAAAACAACAGTTAATATGACATAAGTAATGAGATCTGGAAGGAACTATATTAACATTTGATAATGAAGTAAAATAGAAATCAAAGGATTTTGTCAGTGGTTTGCTCTCCAAGCTCATTTCAGTTTAGTTTCTGAATGTTTCGTTACTAGACTAGGTAACATCAGCAGCAGGACTATCTTGTCCTATTCTTCTTAGCTTATAAATACCATGTGTGGCAGTTGGATCAGTTGGTCGTTTGGTTGGTTGTTCGTTTAGAACTATATTTAAATTCTGAGCAGCTGATTGGTTCTTTTGTTGATTGGTTGTTCGAATGGTCTGGTTTCTTATATATTCATATGCCTTTATGTAAGTCAATATGTTTGTTAATTGCTCCTTTGGTAGAATACTAGGCCTCAACAAATTCATGGCAGGTGCTAGTATGGCCAATGATTTTTGTTCCTTCCCAATCAATCTGGTGGTGTTCGTTCATGTTCAATTAGGAAGGAACAAAAATCACTGGCCATTCTAGCACCTGCCATCCATGTGAATTTGTTAGGGTTTAGTTTAGTTTAGTTAGGGTTCAGTTTAGTGCCATCATGGAGACTTCCCTTTATTATGCAGGGAAAGCCTTCTTTGATGTAAAATATCTTCGGTTTTATTTATTTACTTGTCAACTTACATGTCTGACTCTAGGATTTAGGATTCAAAGAGGTAACACAACAGATATTGTGACATAAGTAATGGGATCTGGAAGGAACTATATTAACATTTGATAATGAAGTAAAATAGGAATGAAAGGATTTTGTCAGTGGTTTGCTCTCCAAGCTCATTTCAATTTAGTTTCTGAATGTTTTGTTACCAGACTAGGTAACATCAGCAGCAGGATTGTCTTGTCCTATTCTCCTTAGCTTATAAATGCCTTGTATGGCAGTTGGATCAGTTGGTCGTTCGGTTGGTTGTTCATTTGGAACTATATTTAAATTCTGAGCAGCTGATTGGTTCTTTTGTTGATTGGTAGTTCGAATGGTCTGGTTTCTTATATAGTCACATGCTGGATGTAGGTCAATATGTTTGTTAATTGCTCCTTTTGTAGAATACTAGGCCTTAAGAAATTTATGTATGTATGTATTTATTTATTTATTTGTCAACAAGTACAAGGAAACAAGTATCAAGTATAGACATAGACATGGACACATGAAAATTGGCACAAATAAATGGATATAAATAGGCAAAACATAACCATAAACACATAAAATGAGCACATATACTGTAAATGGGGACAGTAGGACAGGGACGGTAGGCACACTGGTGCACTTATGCATGCCCCCTTAGGAACCTCTTAAAAAACGTGCAAAGTAGACTTCCGGTTTCCTCGTCTTCGGCGGCGACGGTGCTTTCTTTTAGCACCGCCATCCCCGCCGCTTGTAGAGCCGCTTCCTGACTGCGAAGCGGCTCGAAATCTTCGAAATCCTCAGGATTAAAGAAGAAGAGGCAGCAGGGCACAGGTAGAGCCCCTGCAACCCCCCCAGGGAACTGTTTCTGGGGAGGAAGCAGGCGCGGCTCCCTTACAACCTGCTGAAACTCCGGGCGGCGTGGGACGTCTTCTGCTTTTGCAGAACAAGCCGACCTCAGGAAACCTTTAAAGAGCGAGGAAATAACTCAAATAAACATCCGCAATCCACTTGAACCCTGAAATTTTGAACTGCAAGTATTAGTCCTTTGCTGAACTTTTTTACTGAAGTGAAAGTCTCGGAATGAGTGAAAGTGATTGAAAAAATATGGCGCTCAGCAAATGAATTAGTGGGTGTGGATTGGTGAAGTTATCTTGTCTTGCTACAAAGTTAAAAAGTTGTTACAGAGTTGCTCCGGCTGCAACAGAAATAAGAGGAAAATCTCTCCCTTTTACTTGTCTTTGCTGCATTATAGCTTTGTTTTGAGTAATTCTGGGGGACTTTTTTAGAAGGTATTGTGGAGGTGGCAGAAGAGGCGGGCCCTCCCTTTTTAAGAAAGCTAGCTTACGTGGCAGGATGGCTTCAAAAAAGCAGGAAGGCAAAACAGGGGGGGGATCCCCCCCACGTAAGCAGGATACGCAGTCACAAGCCCAAAAAAAAAAAGATTTGGATATGGGAGAATTAAAAGAATTCATCTCAAATATTTTGGATGAGAAATTTCAAGACATGGATGACAAAATAAATAAAATAGATGAAAAAATTCAAAAGTCACAACAGGAAATTATGCAGGAAATGCAGCAGAGCCAAAAGATGGTGACCAAAAAAATAACGGATGTGGCGTCTGGTCTGGCAGGATTTATTATGAAAGTTGAGACAAAAGTGGATGAATTTAAATTAGAAAATTTCTTGATGTTGATGACAAGATGCAGAGAGTTGAGAATGATATTGTTATGATGCAATTTCGTGCAATGGAATTTGCTATAAGGCTTCGAGGAATTAGAGAAGAGGAGAGACAAGATTTGAGACAGATCTGTGCCGAAGCCCTAGCTGTGATTTTAAAAGTTGAACCTGAGATGGTTTTTTGTAAAATAGATAAAATCTATAGAGTTAACTTGTGGGTGGCCAGACAAAGACAACTGCCTAGAGATGTGGTCATATATTTTACAGACAGAGCAATAAGAAATGACATTTTGCAAAAATCTTTTCTCACTTCTGTGCAAGTGAGCGGATCCAAGATTACAGTCTACAAGGAGCTCCCACCTAAGATGTTGAAATCTAGAAAAGAGTATGGTTTTCTTGTTAAAGAACTGCAGAGTAATCAAATCCCATTTCGTTGGGACGCCCCAACTGGCATAATTTTGAGATATAAGGGAGAGAAACACCGTCTGAATACTGTGGAGAAGGCGGAGCAATTTTATAATGACATCTTTAAAGAAAGAACTCCATCCCCACGCACATCTACAGTTTTGGAGATTAAAGAGAGTGATAAGAAGCAACCTCAAGAATGGCAACAACAATCTAAGCAGGAATTAGCAGAGTTGAAGGGTGCTGAAGGAGGTTTTCTGGATGAGCCTTTGCTGGAACCTTCCCCAATCTCGGAGCTGGCTTGGGCGGCTGAAGTTAAGGATCAGCGTATAACTCGAGCAAAAGCCAAGGAACTTAAGGAAAAGTTACAGCAGGAGAGTCAAGACAAGGCTGGGGCTGTGGGAAATGCAGGACAGAGGATCTCAGATGAAATCCTAAGGTTCTGCGCTTCGCTCCAGAAGGAGAATAAGGATGATTAAATGTTTATCTTGGAATGTGAATGGGTTGAATGTAACACAAAAAAGGAAGAAAGTATTTGCATATTTAAAACAACATAATAATGATATAATTTGTTTACAAGAAACGCATATTACAGTTCAAGATCAAAACTATTTGAAAAATTCCAAATTAGGAACACATTTTATATCCTCAACTAACCAAAAAAAGAATGGTGTGGTTATTTATGTAAACAAAAAATTAACAGCCAAACTTATAGAAGCTGATCAAGATGGTAGGTTTGTAGCAATTGAATTACTTTCTGCTAATAGTCAAATTCTTTTGATAGGAATTTATGCTCCTAATCAACAACAGGACTATTTTTATAAAATGCTGCATACTAAAATACTTCAATGGGATTATAGATCTATTTTAATTATGGGAGACTGGAATGGAGTAATTGACTCTAAATTAGATAAAAAGACTTTGGCAAAATCAAGAATTAGATTACCACAGACTTTTTTTGATATGAAAGAAGACCTGGAATTAAAAGATATTTGGAGAATACATAACCCAAAAGAATTGGACTATACTTTCTTTTCTGACAGACATAGATCCTTTTCCAGGATTGATTTTATTTTGTTGTCTGATGACTTACTTGTTAGGACAAAAAGAACAAAGATTCTGCCAAGAACTTTGACTGATCATAGCCCAGTCTGGATAGAAATCGAGACATGTAAGAATGAGAGACGCTCTTGGAGATTAAATGAAAACTTGTTTAGATATGAGAAAAATATAATAGAACTTAAAAAGCATCTGAAAGAGTTTTTTGAAATGAACTTGAATAAAGGCACCCCAATGGAAATTGTGTGGGACGCAAGCAAAGCTTATATGAGAGGGGTGCTTATATATATGAACTCTAAACATAAGCGGATTCGACAAAAGAAAAGACTTGAATTGGAAGCAGAAATAAAGGACAAAGAACAGTTACTTATTAAAAATCCAACAGATGAAAGAATACTTAGTGTTATAAAACTTCTGAAAGACCAATTCCAAATGCTTATAGTGGAACAAGTTGCAACAAACTTACAATATGCGAAGCATAATACATTCTGCAATGCTAATAAACCAGGCAGGTGGTTGGCTTACACATTAAGGAAGAAACAAAGCATACGGACTATTGATAGTGTTGATATTGGGGGGAAAGAAGTTTTTCAACAGAATTTAATAAAAGAAGCTTTTCTTCAATATTACACTAAACTATATGCCAGAGAGGAGGTGCAGAATGGACTTATAGAAAAATATTTGGACAATAAAAGAGTTACAAAAATCACTGAGCAACAAAAGGAAAGAATGGATTATCCCATAACAGAGGAGGAGATAATAGCAGCAATAAAACAATTAAAAACAGCCAAAGCTCCTGGAACGGATGGTCTGACAGCAGTGTATTATAAAACTTTACAGGCAGAAATGGTGGAACAACTCAGAGACTTATTTTGCAACATACAACAAGGGGGAAAAGTACCTCCATCGTGGACTACAGCTTATATTTCTTTGATACCAAAAGAGCAAGCAGGTCCTAAAAAACCGGAGAATTACAGACCAATATCTCTTTTGAATACGGATTATAAAATTTACGCAAAAGTATTAGCCAACAGACTGATGCCAGTAATTCAAAAGGTGATTCATGATGACCAAGCGGGATTTATTGAGGGTAGGCACATGAAGGACAATGTAAGGCAAGTAATAGATTTATTGGAATATCTTGAGAAGAATAAACAGATCCCTGCAGTGCTGGTCTTTCTGGATGCAGAGAAGGCCTTTGATAGAGTGGATTGGAATTTTCTATTAAAGACATTAAAAAAGATGGACTTTGGGGACCAATATATACAGGCGGTCTCAGCAATTTATCAAGAGCAAAAGGCACAGATCATTATCAATGGAAGTTTGACAACAGAGTTTAAAATTGAAAAAGGTACAAGACAGGGATGTCCACTGTCCCCATTGTTGTTCATTTTAACACTAGAAGTCTTGTTAAATACAATAAGGGATTCTAACACATTGAAAGGTATAATGATAAGGCAAGAGGATTACAGAATAAAGGCATTTGCAGACGATCTGGTTGTTACCCTAACACAGCCAATGGAATCGATAATCCAGATGAAGGACATTATACAAGACTTTGGTAAAGTTTCAGGTTTCAGACTGAATCAGAGAAAAACTAAGATGGTAGTTAAAAATATGACACAAGATCGTAAACTGGAGTTAGAAAGGAGGGCAGGTTTTGAGATTGTACCAAAGGTAAAATATCTAGGAGTTCAGGTTGCAGAATCAAATATGAAATTGTTTCAAAATAACTATGAGGCGTTGTGGCGAGAGGTGCAAAAAGATATGGAGATTTGGAAAAAACTGCAGCTGTCTTTACTTGGAAGAATAGCAGCAGTTAAGATGAACATTTTGCCAAGATTTCTTTTTTTGTTTCAAATGATTCCGGTGCTCAAAAATGATAAACAACTAAAAGCATGGCAAACTGGTGTCAACAAATTTGTCTGGAACGAGAAAAAACCAAGAGTAAAAATGAAAATTATGCAAGACATTCCAGAAAGGGGAGGTCTCAAACTTCCAAACCTACAATTATATTATGATGCAACAGCTTTGACTTTAGTAAGTGATTGGTTTGGAGGAAAAAAGACTGGAATATTGAATGCAGAAAGTTTTGATCTGGAATTTGGATGGCACGCTTACTTATTTTATGACAGCAAAGTGGATAAAGTATTTAAAAGCCATATACTTAGAGACTCTTTGCTGAGAGTTTGGAAGAAGCACCGAAACAACTGGAATTATAAAATACCGCTATGGCTGGATCTTGGTCATACCTTGTGGAATACAAATATAATGTCACTCGGGGGGTTTTTATATAAAGAGGTTCTTTTTACAGATGCGGGCAGATGGCAGCTGAAGACATTACAGACATTGTTGGCTGAAGGGATTAATTTAACTTGGTTACAATATAATCAACTGCAATTGAGATGGAAAGAGGACCAAAAAACTGGTATTATGATGTATGAGGAAGAATTAGTTAGACATATAAAAGAGAAAGGCC
This sequence comes from Arizona elegans, assembly GCA_022577455.1. NCBI lineage: Eukaryota > Metazoa > Chordata > Lepidosauria > Squamata > Colubridae > Arizona > Arizona elegans. Next base: position 204,776,191 of record JAKOOJ010000001.1, on the reverse strand, counting down.
CAATGCATATTAAAAGACTTTATAATGTCTTGTTAGAAAGGGATTCAGAAACTGAACTAGTTAAAGACTGCATGGTTAAGTGGGCACAAAATTTTGAGGAACCAGTGATGTTGGAAACATGGGAAAAAATTTGGGTTCAGAATGTTAAATTTACACAGTCGCAGAATCTGCGGGAAAATTTCTATAAAATGTTTTATAGATGGCATTTAGATCCAAAAAAATTGTCGTGTATGTACCCTAGTGTCCAGCCTAAATGTTGGAGATGTGACTGCTTAGACGCTACATATTATCATGTTTGGTGGACCTGTAACAAAGTTAAGGCTTTTTGGGTAAAAATTTGGTGGGTCATGCAGAATGTTTTGAAGAAAAAAATTCAATTTTCTCCACAACTGTTTTTATTGGGTATAGTTAAGGGTTTTACATTGGGGGAAACAAAATTGATATTGTACATGATAACTGCAGCAAGATTGTTGATAGGTAAATACTGGAAAAATGAAGCGCTGCCTACGATTGAGGAATGGACTTTGAAGATGGCCAGTTTTGCAGAGATGGCGAAGATTTCAGCATATCTAAAAGATTGTTCTCAAGAGACCTACGAATGGGAATGGAAGAAGTGGATAAATTATGTTCAGCACAAATATCAAACTAGGAAGTATCAAATAGCCTTTATTTAAAAATGTTATATAAGATAGAAACATTTTAGGGTTGAGGATAAAAATTTGCTAGAAAATGTTATATTAAGATAGAAATATTTTAAGGTTAAGGATGAAAATTTGTTAGAAAATGTTATATTATGATAGAAATATTTTTAAGGTAATCAGGATGAAAATTTATCTGAAAATGTTATACCAAGATAGAAATAGGTTAATGTAATGAAGATGAAAATTTGTAAGAGGGAGGGAGGGGTTCAAGTTTTATATACAAAGGAGGGTTTTTTCCTTTTATCTGACATGAGCATACTAGGAAGTCTGGGGGGAGGGGAGGGTTAGGGTGGGCTGGGGAGGTTGGGAAGTCTGGGGGGGGTAGTGGGGGGGGAAAAGGGGGTGAAAATGTAATTGTAAAACTTTTGCAATAAAAAAAAAAAAACGTGCAAAGTACATGGTAGACAGTTTAAGGCAAAAGGTATGTGGGTTAGAGAAACTAACAACAGGATCAGATAGAGTGTTCCAGACATTTACTACTCTATTGCTGAAGTCATATTTTCTGCAATCAAGATTAGAGCAGATTACATTTAATTTGTATCTATTGATAGCCCTTATATTATTGCAGTTGAAGTTAAAGTAGTCATTAACAGGTAGGACATTATGGTAGATAATCTTGTGTACTAAGTTTAGGTCGGAATGTAGATGGTGTAGTTCAAGGTTATCCAGGCCTAAAATTTCAAGCCTGGTGGTATAAGGAATTTTATTGCGAGCAGAGGAGTGGAGTACTTTTCTTGTAAAATACCTCTGGACCCTCTCTAATGTATTAATGTCTGAAATACAGTGTGGGTTCTAGGCAGGTGAGTAGTATTCAAGGATAGGTCTGGCAAAGGTTTTGTATGCCCTAGTTAGAAGTATAGCATTACCAGAGAGAAAACTTCATAAAATAAGGTTGACAACTCTTAGTGCCTTTTTAGCAATGTTACAGTGAGCTCTGGGGCTTAGATCTTTTGAAATGAGTACTCCTAGGTCCTTGACAGAATGTGGGTCATCTTTTAGATCGTTTCCGCCCAGCTTGTACTTGATGTTGATTTTTATTGTCAATGTGCAGGACTGAGCATTTGTTAGCAGAAATTTGGAGTTGCCAATTTTTTGACCATTCAGATACATAATCTAGGTCATTTTATAGGGTAGTAGAATTATCTGTGGTGTAAAATAGTTTTACATCATCGGCAAAGAGGATGCAGCTGCTTGTAATATGATCACAAAGGTCATTTATATAGAGCAGAAAGAGTGTTGGTCCTAGAACGCTGCCTTGGGGAACACCACTGTTAACTGGTGCAGGGTTTGATATAGTGTTTCCAATTTTAACTATTTGTTGCAAAGATCCAGAAATGCCATAAGAACTAAGTTTTAACAGAAGTTTGTCATGTACCACTGAATCAAAGCTTTGCAGAAGTGTATGTAGATTGCATCTATTGCTTTAACCTGGTCAAGTTGAGAGGCCCAAATATTTTGCAGTGGTGGGTGCTAGCATGGCCAATGATTTTTGTTCCTTCCCAATTGAACTGGTGTTGTTCATTCATGTTGTTCAGTGCAATTGGGAAGGAACAAAAATCACTGGCCATGCTAGCACCTGCCATGCATGTGAATTTGTTAGGGTTTAGTTTAGCTCCATCATGGAGACTTTCCTCTATTATGCAGGGAAAGCTCTCTTTGAGGTAAGAGATCTTCGGTTTTATTCATTTACTTGTCAATTTACATGTCTGACTCTAGGATTTAGGATTCAAAGATGTAACGTGACAGATAGCACTGGAGAAGGTTCACCCTTTTTTCAATTCACTAGGTGGATGGCTCAAATTAATGAGAGAGGGGAAAGAGCCCCCCTTCCTACTGTTTTTGGCTGTAGAGGTAAAAACAATATTGTGGAGGGTATGCTGTCCCCTCCACCATACACCTGCACCCATGACAAACAATCCATTTGTTTACATCATCATTTGTGCACAAAGGCCTCCTCTGCCCAAAAAACTATGATTATTTTAAAGCAGAAATATTTCTAATATGTATTAAGAATTCAAATCAAATTTTAATATAGTTCCTTCCAGATCCCTGTTTTGAGATAAAATAATTTCTTAGAAGGATTATATGGATTATATGCAAGATTAATATTGTTTTTAAAAATTTATTTAGAGTTAAAGGATAAAATGTTTATTCCTGACAGACTTTTACAAATAGAGCAAAATAATAATTGTCAGCAGCTTCATTTGTGATCAGCCTGTTTGAGGATTGCTGCTAAAATCTAAAAACTAATCTAAAATCTAAAATGCTAAAAATCTAAATTTATCATACTTTGTCCCAACTACAAATATCAATATTTTGGTTTGAGAAGGCCTACAGTATATAAATCATTTTGAAAAGTATGATAATTAGATTACCTTCATCCAGTTGGTTTGCCCTCAATGTTCATAATGTCTTTTTTTGGCAGTACTGTCTCCAGAGCTACAAGAAACATCAGAGACAAAGGTGAGCAATGAAACATATTGTTTGTGTGGGTACCTGTAGTAGGAGTGGGGATAGAAGGGCAGTCCTTCCTCTGCACCCCAGAGGGAAAAAAACCTTCTTTCAAAACTACTGTTTTTGGTAGATGCTCTGAACTCTTTTTGAGCTAATGCGAAACAGGTGCAAAAAGATCTGTTTCTCTGCACTAATAACACACCTCAAAATTGCATTTTAAATGGACAGGGCCATTTGTAATGACCAGTCTTAATTTGGTGTGTCATTCGTGGCTTAATATGAAATGTCTTTTATGAATATTGTGTTATAGCAGAAGTTTTTTTCTATAAAATACAGAACAAAAGGACACAAAAGAAACAAGAAGAAAACACCAGGAGAAGATGGCTAAGAAAAATGCCATGATAGATGTAAGTAATTCACTTCCCTTACAATCCTGTTTTAACTTTCTCTTTTTGTTTGATTATTTGTATTCTATGATTGCTGAATGTTTCTTGTAATTTCTGCATTTTAGCTGGAAGAAGAAAATGAATTATTGGCAAGTGAAGTTGCAAGCCTTGCACCAAAACAAGTACTTGAATGAAAAACTCCTTCAAAGTAAAGGAAGTGTGTATAATTTTAATTTAAGAACATTTTAATTATTTTCACTTTAAAAATGAAAGTGATGTATTTCTTCTTCAGTTTAGCTTTACAAGTACTAGTTATTTTGTTATTTTTTTGCCAGGGCCTGCCTAAGAGGAAGAAGACCTTCCAAGTGAGAAACAGCCAACTGGAAAAAGACCAAGGAAAATAGAAGTATGTTATATAAATAAGGACATGGGATTGTATTAGTAACTTAATTAGTGGAATAATTAGTGGAAATGCTGTGGATGTAGCATATGTAGAATTCAGTAAGGCATTCGACAAAGTAGACCACAGCATAAGTCTTCCTAAGCTAGAATAGTGTGGGATAGACAGTACCACCACCAGATGGTTTGGCCGACCAACCACACTCAGCAGGTAAGGCCTCAGTGAAACTACATCTATCTGGATGGAAGCATGCAGTGAGGTACCTCAAGGTTCTGTCTTAGGCTCCTCAATATCTTCATTCATTTTATATAAATGACATGGTAAAATGGCTAAACAAACCAAATCACACACACACACCCAAGTAGGTAACCAAAGCATCGCCCTCCTGCTCTTATGCAGATGACACTCTGATCCTCTCCAGGACACCAGTAGGTCTTAAAAGAGCCTTGCGAGCCCTTCTCCAGTACTGTAATTACAATAAACTGGACATAAATTATGAGAAAACAAAGATAATGGCCTTTGCAAAAGAGATCTAAATCCAGATAGTGAGAGCAATTCATGGTTAGCTTACATTTTGTTATATATATTTTTGCTACCACAGTGAAATCATCCATCATCAAAATGCAACACAGCGTGAAGATACCTTTTGAACCAATTCCAAGGTTATTCCTAGGACTTCCCAGGTATACCTTTTCAAAAACATTTAACCAAATATGATATTGTCAAAGATGAAATGCCATGTTTATTGGACAAATGTAAAATTATGTAAAATATAATTTCACATATAAAAAGTGAAATTATCATACTGAGAGGACATTGTTTCATAGGAAATTCATATAAATGTCATGAAAAAAAGAAAAAAATTATAAATTTTTCAAGAAAATCTGAGATTTTCAAATTTTGCAGAATCCTATACCAGAAGAGCCACAGATGTCCCATAATTAAGCTATATCATTCAGCCATGAAATAAGAGATTTTAGACAAAATGCATTCTCTCATGTATTAGAAATAGAATTTAGATTGCTTGTCTTGATATGCTTGGCTGAATTGTTCCAAAAGCAAATGTGATGAAAAATCTTACTAATATTCTAACTGCTAGATTCCGCCAAAATGTTATTCATCAGCTTCAAATATTGTCCATTTCAATGTGGCTAGTTTTGATTGCTATTTGATAAATAATTTAATGTGTTAGGGTTTTTTTTAAAAAAAATAACATATAGTTTCTCTTCAAATAGAGTCTTCAAATATAGGATTGAATTAATATGATTCTGTTCTAACCTACTTGTTTTTAATATATTTCAGTGAATATTTCAACTTCCAAAATACCTGCAATCCTTTTTTTGGACTCTGTCCACTTCTTGCTTTACCCAATCAGGGACAACCAGAACTGGCTGGATTGCTGTGGCTAAGAAATGCAGTCATGTGACATTGCACATTATACCTCTTCACTTAACAATATCAATGACAATCAGACCCAATTTGGTCCCAATTGATGTCATTGTCAGCCCTGGAGAAGTTTTCTTCGGATCTTCAGGGCTGCCACACTTGGTGCTGTGGGAAATTGGGAGGGGGAATTGCATGGAATTGTAGAGATATCTAGCCATAACAACATTCTTTTCCCTGGACATCAAGGACGTTCAGCCTGCAATTGGAGTTGCGTGACTGAGAGTTATCTCCAGTTGGGATGGTGGATTGATTGGACCATGTGATAGACATGTGGGTGCAGGGGAAAGGACTTCGACTTTCTTTTGGGTGGGGCAAGCCCGGAAGCTTTCAGATTCAGGTTTTCCCAGATGTGCCAGTATGACATCTCTAATAAAGTAGAACTTTGAGGAATTTCTAGCCTCGGAGTCTTCTTTCATTGGGGGTGTTACTTGGAACCCTGACATTAACCCAAATCTCCATTAAAACCTCAAACAGCTCCCTGACCTCCGGGAGAGCCCTTAGTGCCAATCTGACACCGGGCAGCATAAAGACTCAGGGAAGATGGAGGAGAGAATGGCGACCATAGAGGGAACCACTGAGACTGGTTTGATGGTCCACGTCAAAACCATCTACTCCCTTTCTGAATCTGTGATGAAGGCAGCGGAGGCTGCCGAAGCGGAATGCCAACAGGGTGTCTGGCCTGGAATTTCTAGCCTTGGAGTCTTCTTTCGTTGGGGGTGTTACTTGGAACCCTGACAGTCCTAACATGATGACCACCTGTATCATGAATATTCTCTATCAAATACGCTCCTGAATCTCCTTCTATGATCAGGATCTTAATGAGGTGAAGGGGGTTATGTGGTTAAATGAATTTGTGGATTAGGTTGTTAGACATGTCCATGTCCAGAAGGGTCACCCAAATCAAACAGGCCATGATGAATAGACCAGACTAACATCAATCGTATCTCCCAACCTGCAATGGACTAATGTGACAGATTATAGTCTATTCTTTCAACATGTCAATACAACCCAAAAATGGCCCTCATTCCCCTGAGGTCCTAAGGCAACTAGCCACAGCAGCGGGAAGACCTGCTGAAAGGCAGAGGGTGCTAAGAATCACTGGGCTAAATCAGGCTGACTTTGGACTTTGGACATAGAAATGTTCAACATCTGAAGATTGAAAATAGACGCTTGACTAAAAGAACTGCTGATTGAACTCAACAATGTGCATTGAGATATCTACTATATTTAGTAGTGTTTCACAACATTTAGTAGTTGTGAAATACTACTAAAAGGCAAAAAATTGGTTAAACTTGATAGAACTGGGCATCTATTCTACACCATGGGTATCAAAGTTGTACAGAGCCCAGGTCTGTAACCTGGACTGTAAGCTCTCCACCTGACAAGTTCAGTGTTTTTAACTGCTGAGCCTTCAAGCCCCACAATAGTTACTAGGGAGCTACTTTTTTGTTGCAATAGGCTATGAATTTGAGTCTAAAAGGTCAGACCAGTTTAGAGATCCTGTTCTTACACTGCTTACTTTGTTAAAAAGCAGATGCCTTCCAAACTTGATCGAGAGCTGGATTTGGTGTTCAGCTGTTGATGCTGAACAACTTCAATTCTGTGCCATGCAAGGCTTGATAACCAGATATCAACAGGATTGCCTACCTCAAGAAGAATCAATCCATCCAATGTGTTCTTCATTCATCATCCCCAGCCCTGCTGAAATACAGTGAAGAAGTGAGCAACAAAACAATAGTTTCTTTTAATCAATGCTCTATTTCTCTATCCTTATCCCCAGAAAGGCAGACAGATCCTGCCCTGATAGTTTTTAGAAGACTGGTCAAAATGAAACTCTTGCACAGAGCATTTGGTAGTTGTTGCACTGCGTATGTGTCAAGCAAATTTTATTATTTTTCTATTGTTAGTCATGAAGGTTGTGAATTGGGAAGATGTCTCAGCCATCTTTTGTGATGAAAGTATATGGGTCTTGTCAAAGGTAGTGAAAAAAATGGCAGGAGTTTTGGCTTTCACCACTGGAGTGATGCCTAAGATTTATTATTTCCTTTAATAATGAAAAAAGTAAGAAAGCTGGAGTAGGGCTGTTAGCTTCTTCAGTGAAGAAAAATAGTGGCAAACATTCAATTGCATTCATCCTTTGTAGAAAGGTAATAAAACAACCTTGCCTTAAATGTTTACTTCTCGTGAATCTCCTCAGCCTGAAGCACTGATATTCATCAGAGAGGAAACATCCTGCTACTTATATTTTGCCATCACTCCAGAGGTATGTTATATCCAAGACAACAAAAAGCATTTCCCAAGGCAAAATATTTACACACAGAGAAAAAGAATTCATAAGTTTACAGGAAACGATAAGCAGATATAAAACTATTATTTTAGCACCAGTGAAACAGTTTTGACCATGTAAAGGAATGCTGGATATTTGAAGTTTACAGGATTAATATTCAGTAGGGGAATATGATGGAGATGGTGGAATGAGAGAAGTCCTAAAACTAAGTGCTGAAACACAAAGCTTCAACTTCAATCAGAATAGATCTGGAAGGGATCTTGGAGGTCTTCCACTCCAACCCCCTGCTCAAGCAGGACACCCTATACCAGTGATGACTAAACTTTTGAACGTCGCATGCCAAAAGTGAGGGGAGTGCGGGGGTCACACATGCATGTGCCCACACCCATAATTCAATGCACACACCCCCGTGCATGCACGCATGACCCCCCCTGCACTCCCCCCACTTTTGGCACACAATGCACGCATGACCACCCCCTGCACTCCCCCCACTTTTGGCACACAATGCACGCATGACCCCCCTGCACTCCCCCCACTTTTGGCACACAATGCACGCATGACCCCCCCTGCACTCCCCCCACTTTTGGCACACAATGCACGCATGACCCCCCCTGCACTCCCCCCACTTTTGGCACACAATGCACGCATGACCCCCCTGCACTCCCCCCACTTTTGGCACATAATGCATGCATGACCCCCCCCTGCACTCCCCCCACTTTTGGCACACAATGCACGCATGACCCCCCCCTGCACTACCCCCACTTTTGGCGCACAATGGCACAGTGGGCCCAGTAGGCCTGTTTTTCACCCTCTCCAGGCTCCCCAGGCTTTCTTGGATCCTGGGAAGAGTGAAACAGTTTGAATCATAAGTGCTGAATCATAAAGGTTAATATTTGGATTAAAAGATTAACAATGTAAAGATTTAATTTAGAATGAAGTTAAATGCTGACTTTGTGTTTCTCTAATTCCTGAGTAATAAGCTATGGTGAAGAGTAATTTAACCTCCACATGGAATTTTTCTCTACTTCGAAGTGCCTTGTGTAGCAATTTAAAGCTAACCTGTGGTGCCCCAATTATGTCACTTCCAGGAACACAAATAATAACCAATGACCAGGATGATCAAGAAAGTTCCCAGGCCTTCTCACAGCCATTAGAATGACATTCTGCCTGAATGCATGTTCTCTCCCTTGTTTCCTGAAACACAACAAGTTGGCCTAATAAGAGAACTGATTCTGATTTCATAGATTTTGAAACGTAACTTTTTGCATCTTGAGTGAACTAATGAGTCAAAAGGGGGGGAGAGCCAGAGATGGTTTAGCTATCACAGTATCCATCTCTTTATTTGTTGCCATCCAACCCCTGGGAATGGTCATCGGTATTAGTAATTTACATTTATCATCAACCTCAATTGTCCAAATGTTCATATAAAGGTAACAATGACAAATTGAAAAACTGCCTTGGAGATGTAATGTTAATTTTCTTTACTGCATATGTACTAATTAGATGGGATTTTAATGCCATATATACATAATGGTTGATGCTATCCTGACCCCTGTGATGATACCTGCTGCAGCATCTATTTAAAGTCAATATAATGGCTACTGTCTAGCTCATTTAACTTACTGTTTAAATCTGAATATCCTAAATATGGCAATGTTGAATGACTGTCTAGGAAAATATACATATGGGAGGGGAGAGTGAAATGAGCACTACAGATTATTTTATTTGTTTGTTGTTTGGTTTTGTATCCCACTTTTATTATTTTTACAAGTAACCCAAGGCAGCACACATATCCAACACACTTTCCTCCTCCTATTTTCCCCACAACAGTAACCCTATGAGGTGAGTAGGGCTGAGAGAGAGTGAATGGCCCAAGGTCACCCAGTTGATTTTCATATCTAAGGGGTGGGCTAGATTATATCATCATCTCAAATAATATGGTTGATTTGTTAATTTCATTCCAGGTCACAATGGGCAGGCTAGAAAGTGACTACCCCCCAGTAATTTTACACTTAAAACTATTTGTATTTTACATACACACTGACACATTCCACCAAGCTGACTTAGAAGATGACAAATGTAACAGGAAACTAAAATAGGCTGATAAGAAAAAGTATGCTGTTATCCAATTATTACCTTCATGATAACAAAGTGATGCAATAAATTACATGTAAAATGATGACTGATGAGACCAATGGCAATGAGAGTAATAAATTGCTGGACCTTGAAAAGCATACCATCAAATTGAAGGGAGTTCTAATTAACCAAGTAGCAAAAGTAGACCCCTTAGGATACATAGCTCAAAACTATGATTTTATAAAGACTGCTTAAAGTAAAAAATAGATCTTGTCTACAGTTACAACTAATTCAGGAATAAAATTAGGTATGAACCTCCAGATTCTCTTGCAAAACAAATGCCAGTAGAAGCATTTAATCATAGATAAAAAAGAACAGTGAACACAGCAAGGTTGTCTCAGCTCTATGAAGCCATGAGGTTGAGTGATTCACATACATTGTGGCATAATAGTTCACAACCTCAAGCATAAGGATTGAATGCTAATTCCAATCTCTACCCAGGAGGCCTTTTCCTGTGTCTATACTCTCCACAAACTGGCATAGATGCTAACCCTGCCCAGGAGTGCATAATAACTCTTGAAGTGCTACAATGCCGGCCATTTGTATCCAACAGATATATAAAATAACTAATTGAGCAATTGAAGCCTAATAAAGCCTTAGATAATGACTTTATTCCCAGTAAAGTTCTCAAAAATAACACCGACTGGTGGGACCTCCATTCTTATCGCATTTTTCACTTTTATTGGCAACACCACTCATATACTAGAAGACTGGGGTATAGCCATTATAATTCCAATCTATAAAAAAGGACAAAAGAAAATTCTGGTCAACTACCATTCAAGCAGTTTTTAAAATATAATTAACAAAATCTATGCTAAACACCTAAATAGAAGTTCTATGACTGGATTGAAGATAATATCCTAGCTGAAGAAAAGGCTGGTTTTAGACCAGGAAGATTTGAAATCGACCAAGCAATAATCTATAACACCTAGCAGAGAAATACATCTAAGAATCCAAAAGTTATCTTTATGCAGTTTTGTAAATTTCAAATCTGCATTTGGCTCCATATCAAGAGAACTATTGTGGAAGCAGCTGATATCTACCAACATAGATAAATTATTACTTTCATTAATATATAAACTTTACGGCAATACCAATCTGAAGTAAAATATAGTCCCCAAGGGCAGTTAATTATAACAACAGAAATAATAAAGCTGGGGGAAGGGGAAAGAAAGAAGATTATAAGGATAAATGTACAATTAGGATGATAAAAGTGACAGACTGAGTAAAATTGAAAAGAAATCGAAAAGAAAGTATATATTAATAGAATATTGGAATTGCTTGAATACCAAACAAGGAAAATATTCCACAACAAAGGAGAAAGAAAGGAGAGAGAAGTAGAGGGTAAGAAGAGGAGAGGGAGAGAAAGGAATTTAAGAAAGGGGAAAGAGGAAGAAAGGACAGGGGACAGGTCTAGGAGAGAAGATAAGAAAGGGGGAAAAGAGGGGAGGAGTGGGGGAAAGGAAGGGGAAGTAGGAAAGAGGAAGGAGAGGAAGAGGGAGAAAGTAGGAGAGGAGAGGAGGGAAAGAAGGAAAAGGAAGAAGGAGAAGAAGGTTTGTTGTGAAATAAGGGAAAAGAAAGGGTAGAAGAGCAACCCTGAATGTAATTGAAATGCCTTATTTTTATGCTTTCTTTAAGAAAAATATGTATATGTATGATCAATTATGTATAAGAGAATGTACATTAACATTATGTGTATAAGAAATAAAAACTAAAAAAAAACCAAAAAATAATAATAAAACAAGGTTGTATTCTTGCTCCATTACGTTTTAATTTGTATATAAATTCAGTTACCCAAACTTCAATAAAGCAATTTTCACCCATCAGAACCAAAAGACGACTTTCAGTTCTCCTGTATGATGACAACGTGCTTATTCTGCCTGTGCCTATGATAGGGATGTAAAGAACCCCTAGACCGCTTGCTTAATATTCTGAAAAAGAAAAATTGATGATAAATTACCAAAAAGCATAACTTCTGACCTTTAACAAAAGACCTAAAATTTATAATCAGTATATTAATGGCAATAATACTGAGCGAGTTAAATGTTTTAGCTTCTTGGGAATTATCTTTCATTCCTCAGGATGGAATGCAGGGACTCACATTCACCCACAAATCATAGGATGCCCAAAGAAGAGCCATTATCCTTTGGTTTCTCTAGAGGTTGACATTATGTTACAGCTGAACTAAAACTATTTGAGGCAAAAGTTATGGCACAACTACGTAGAATTCTACTGGGTTGTTATGTTAACTGAACTGCAGTCCAGAGGGTATAATCCAAGTATCTAAGAATGATCATGCAGGTCCCGAGATGCATATTTAATACAGCTTTAAGATTAGAACTAGGAATTACAAAGGTAGAAGCCAGGATCTAGATGGTTATCTTCAATTACTGGCTAAAAGTACTATTTAACCCAATAGGTCTGAAATTCCTGGTTTACAAGTGTAACTTCCAATCTACCTGGAAAATATCAATCAGAGAAAAACTGGCAGCCTATGGCTTCTCTAATAAAGCAATAAAAAGGATGTGATATGATCAGGCAAAATGAACATTGAATGAGAGGCTCCTTCACACAAGATATCAACAAGGTATTAGCTCAGTAACAAAAAATTTGGAGGCTGTCTTTACCCCCAAGCCAACTGATTGTTGCTGAACCTTAATTAACAATAGATATCACCGAGCATTTGCTCTGGTTAGATTCAAAGTATTCCCTTCAGCAGTTATTGGTGGTAAATACCAATTGATGATATAGTGGATTGAGAGATTGTGAATTTTAGTCCTGCCTTGGGCAAAAAATCAGCTAAGTGGCCTTGTCAGTTACTCTTTCTCAGCCTTAGGAAGGAGAAGGCAATGGTAAGGCACTTCTGAATCTATCCACCTACTTACCTCCCTATCTACCTATGGCAATTATTAGCAAATAAGATAACCTTGAAATGCAGAGAATAAAAGTGAATGTCATGAGACAGTCAGTGCTTTCCTGCCAGCTGACCAACAGTGTGAAAACCATCCTGTCCTCAATGCTTGGAAAAGCTACTGTAGGCTCTGAAGCAATTAAAATTCTCTCAATTGCTTCACATTGCATGCAAAAGCTCATCTCACCAATAAATAAAGATACACTGAATACACACACACATACACACTAAAATGTGCATATATTTCGGCAACTGTTTGCAAAAGGGTTTGAGCAGTTGCTACAATGAGCCAATTGCAGATATGACAGGTCTTTTTTTTTTCTTTTGTTCCTCAATCAGGCATTATTACTAATAACTACAATAATGTCTGTGAGGTGCTTACTCAGGAAGCCTAGGTCAGAACAAATTTATTCCAAATGTGGCACTGATCACATCAGTGCCAATTTCTACCAGGAGCACCCTTTACATTTGGAACTTTGATAATACAATGGGGAAACCTCTGTATATATCAGCTAAATACTGATGGAGACCCCCACCCCTCTTTAAACCATATAGAACGTCTGCACATGGAGCCACATCTCGCACAGTTTATTTATTTAAAGGAATTGTATGGCTGCCCATCTATGTAGCATCTTTCACAAATGTAGCCAATTTACTGCTACTTTTTAAGTCAAGATCATTTATGAAGCAAGTTAAAAAGCACCATTCTCCATATAGATCCTTCGGAGAGGATCCAATCCTTACTTCCGTCCATATACCCCCAGGCTACAGCCCACTACTGGGCTGTGGTCGATTCAGAACCAGGATATGGTAGCAGCAGGAGAGCATGCGCACACATGCAGCTCCACTTAAATGTGCAGCAGGTGAGTGAGAGTGCACGCATAGCTCCATTTGTGCAAGTGGTGGGCACATCTGCCTGCCGCTTGTGTAAATGGAGCTGCCCCTGTGCATTCACCAACCACTCATGCAGAATCATCCCCTATCCCCTGCTGGTCCTCAAAGCTTAACACATTGTAAAACGCCCTGAGTCTCCGGAGAAGGGCGGCATATAAATCAAAGTAAAAAAAAAAAAAGCTGGAAAGGTTGGAGACCGCTGAACTAACACATCTCCAAATGAGCAGAGATGATGTCACAGTCATGACCAAAAGACCAGTGAATAAATCATTTCTTTTAAATCTCTCCAGAAGAGGAAAAGATGGAAGATCAACAGAGGTGGGTTTCAGCAGGTTTTGACCAGTTCTGGAGAACCGGTAGCAGAAATTTTGAGTAGTTCGGAGAACTGGTAGTAAAAATTCTGACTGGCCTCACCCCCATCTATTCTCTGCCTCTCAAGTCCCAGCTGATCCGGAGGAAATGGGGATTTTGCAGTAACCTTCCCCTGGATTGAGGAGGAAATGGAGATTTTACATTATCCTTCCCCTGCCACGCCCACCAAGCCATGCCCACCAAGTCACACCCACAGAACCGGTAGTAAAAAAATTTGAAACCCACCACTGGGTACCATAGTACTCTGGATAGCTGCTACTCCTGAGGGGACCACAGGACAATGATTCTTTGTAGGCCTGAAAACCAGGAAGACCAAGATAAACCATCAATCTCTCAAGGACAGCAGAGATCTTTTAAGGATATTGGGTCTATTAATCCCACTTTCTAATCACTTTTGGAAATTTTTGAATTATATGAAGATGAATAGAGATCTTCAGAATCACAAAGTTGCAAAACCAAATGCTGAGTTTATCTTCATTGCAGAATAAAAGAAAACCTACAAGCTTAAGAATTTGTAAAATTTGAAATTGGTGTGAACTACAATTCAAAGCCTGATCTTGAATCTTACAATGTTGCTCCAACTGAGCCTGTGCTTCAGAATTGTCAGCCTCAGGAATCAGTAAGCCAAGATTCAATTGAGACTGATCAGCCATAAGCATCTCCTGTTCATCTGGAGCAATCAGATGACAAGCCACAATTCCCAAGCCTCAGGTCTTGGAGCATACAGAAGTGAGCAGACCAATGTTCTTCAAAGAGGGTTCTCAAAAGCAAAGCCAAAGCATAAATAATTGCAGCCAGCTGACTACAGGCAGATTTAGGTATCTCCTGTGCTTGTTGGAGACAATTGTTCAGCTCTTCAATTGTGTTCCTGCTTCTTGTTTTTAACTCTTGACCCTTGAACAGGCTGATTATCCAGTTTGGCATCTTGTGACTTTTGGAACATCTCTGGACTACGCATTGCTTCCTGAACTGTATTTGGCTCCTTTCAGGCAAGCATTATTTACTATTTCTGTTTTCTGTTATATGCCTAAATTGTGGTAAATATTCTTGCTTTTAAAGTATTGTTTGTATGTTTGTGTCAACAACTTTGAAACAGAACAGAAATAAAAAACTATATAAGAGTTACAGTTATAAACAAATTAAACGATCAGAAAAAATGGAATATTAGGGCTTGGTATATAAATAAATAGTATCTTTGTGGAAACTAAATTGTTTAGTCTGTCTTCGGTTATAAGAGAAATTTGAGCTTTTGTGATTTCAGAAATAGGACACTAGAGGGGACTAAGGATTTCAGGCAGAAAAGGGGGAAAAGATTTGCCTTTTATGTTTGGTAAGCATTACAGACAAAATAACATAAAATAGGATTACATGTTAAATACTTCAGATCTTTGAAGAATAGGGTCAGAAAATAGGAGCTGCAATGTAACATGTTTGCTTCTATGGATAGATAATTTCCAAAAGTTGTTCAAGAAGAAATGACAATGTGAAAGACAATGTGAAATAATACCTTTATAACCTTTATATACCTTTATAAGGTCTATAACAGGGGTGTCAAATTCACATCATCACAGCATCACATGACATATCGGGACTTTTGCATCACACGCTGGCCAGGGCCCCCGCTGCATCCAGCCCCCGGGCCGTGACTTTTTTTTAAAAAAGTTTTTTTTATTTTTCTACAAACATCATTGTGTGAACAGTATGGGACCAGAGTGTCTTACATTTTAGTGCAAATAAAACAATATTCTTCATATTTAATACAATTAACAATCTTATAAACTTTTAATAATAATACACATATTTTGCTGAGTTATAATCTTTCCTTAATTATTCAATATTTCAATATATTATTTTTATGCCAATCTCCGTATTAATATCACTCCTTTTACTACAAATACCAATAATCATATTTGTTGTGTCTAAGACTTACATAATTCTAATAGTAATATACAGCTTTGTTTTGAATTATAATCTCCCATTGTTCCCCTTTCTAATTTTTAATTATGCCACTGTTATATTTAAAAGATATCCCCTTTCTAATCACATTTTAAAATAAATAAAACAATGTTCATCTTAGTTATGTTTGACAAGTTATATAATTCTAATAATATAATACATGTTTTGTTGAATTATAATCTTTCATTATTATCTCATTCAATAATTCAATATGCTGTTTTCATGCCAATCAAACTCTACATATTGGCGCCACATGACATCAGAACTTTTCCCCCTTCGCTAACACGGGTGTGGGCATGGCCAGTGCGTGACGCATCCAGCCCCGCAGGCTGTGAGTTTGACAGCCCTGGTCTATAGGATAAAAAGCTGAAACAAATTTCACTTGATGCAGAACTATTAGAATATATAAAAAAATACTGAAATACTGGAAAATAAAAACTGATGTAAATTATAAAACAGAGATGACAGTTTAACTGAAAATGCCAATTAAAACCAAGAGAACAACCTGTATAATTGACTTATTGAATTTATAAAAGAGGTTTACTGAAGACTTGAAGAAGCCTTTGAAACGGAAAAAAGGAAATTTAAGAGAGATCAAATTCTATAACAACATCTTAATGAATTAGACTGTAAGAAATAAAAGGAAGGGGAGTAAAGAATTACTAAGTTTGCTTGTACTTGTGATGAAGATTAGAAATCATTTCTTTAAATATTTTTTTCTTTTCTTCTCTCTCTTTCTTTGCACATGCTTTTCTTCCTTTTTCTTTCAGAGTTTATGTTGTCATTATTTCTTTAAAAAATCAATAATACTATTTTTTAAAATATGACTTCTTAAAAGAAATTACTTGGGGAACTTTATGAGACACTGATGGGCAGTCCTTCTGAAACTTTAGTTGCTTTCTGGAACAAAAATGAAGCTGCAGCCTTGGATATATTTGCACTTATCAGTCTCTCCCTACTTGCTGATCCAAAGGGACTTTTTGGTTTACAGAAGCATTCTAGGAAATGAAGCAGAAGAGAACCTTAGAACACAGCTGGTGGAAGGAATCCAACATATTCCAGGCTAGAACATATCTATACCTATGGCAACTAGACTGGTAAAACAATATTTCTGTTTTTATTATATACAAAGACTGCTTCTGAGTGTCCCTGTTTAAAGTGACCTAGATCCCATTTGAGATAGATTTCCTTGAAGACCAATTATAGAACCTGTGAGAAATATTCTCTGCATCCAAAGGATTAATCTAATCCTCAAATTCATTGGGATGTCAACTGGGCCAGAAGTGACTTGTGATATTATCCGAGATGAGATAATGTGAGGCTTTAAATAAAAGCTTATTTCAGCACAAGAACTGCACTGATTGCACTTGTAGATTATTTTTGCCAAGACCAGGTGTTGTAAATTCTTTCCGCAACTTTCAGTGTCATCAACCACGATACCGCTTGGACCAATTCTGAGGGTTGGGAATGAGGAGCATTGTATTACAGTACCTTTCCTCTTCCTGAAAAAGCAGTTTCAGCTGGTAGTGATGAAGAGGGAGCAGTTGAGTCTGAGGTCCTTTGAATATGAGGTGTCAGAGAGCTCAGCAATTCACTTCAGTATCTACATGAAATTATTAAGGGGAGTTATGTGCTGGCATAGCTTTGCATATTAATATCAAAGTGGACTGGCACTGTTGTGATTGGTGTCTGGATGCACTTAGAACTTGAATAAAAAAGAAAGAAAAGGTTTTGGTTAAATCCCTGGAACATGGCATGGCTTTGGGTGAAGAAGTCATCTGGTTCTAGGAATATTTCCTGGATGGAATTAGACCTATCCACATTGATCTGGTTCATAATCTGGGGATCTTTCTTGAGTCTCATTTCCTGCTTGACACTTAGCAAAGCCTCCGATGGCACAACTCAGTTTTCTCTGTCAGTCATGACCTTTCCTAGAACAGCAGGCTCAATCACGCATGTCTTAGTCATATTGTGTTTAGATTATTGCAATGTATTCTATGTGGGGCACTGTACATAGGGCTATATTTGAAAACCACTTTGCAGCTACAGTTGGGTAGGATGCAGTAGTTGAAATAGTCATGAATGCTTCATATGACACAGTTGTGCTATTTTGGGAACAAACCAGTTACCGGTTGGCTCCCAAGAACGTGTGTGCTCACATTTGCGAACCGGTAGGGAAAGTAAGTGAATACCACCCCTGATGGGGATGTTGTGAAAACCAGGTAGTCCTCAATTTACAACCATTCATTTAGTGATTGTTCGAAGTTACAACACTGAAAAAAGTAACTTTTGACAGTTTTTCACACAACTCTTGCAGCATCTCCATGGTCACATGATCAGAATTCAGATGCTTGACAACTAATTCATATTTATGACAGTTGTAGTGTGCCAGGGTCATATGATCACTTTTTTCGATCTTCTGACAAGCAAAGTCAATGGGGAAGCCTGATTCAACAACTATGTTATTATAATAACTGTATTATTGTACTAACAACTGCAAAGATTCACTTAACAACTGTGGCAAGAAAGGTCGTAAAATGGGGCAAAGCTTAAGTTTTACTAAATATGTTTTGCTTAGCAACAAAAATTTTGGGTTCAATTGTGATCATAAATCAAGGATTACCTATATTTCCTCTTTTAATCTGGAGAATAATGGGCTTTATTCATATTTTATATTTTTGTATATTTTTATTAGTTTAAGGTACACACACGCATTAAATCACCCATTTCCCATTGTTAACAATTCTCAAGTGAATGCCACCTGTTATATAACAGATACCTGAGCTTGTAATGATGTCCTACAATATCTTCTATTGTTTCCTTAGTGTGTTTTACTGGTTCCAATTCCCTCTCTATGTCATTAGGCTCAAGTGTCTGTCCTATATCTTCTGTAGCAGAGACCGATGCGAAGAATTATTTGTTCATATGCAATTTCCATATCTTCCTTGAACAACCCTTTCATTTTTTATGTGGGATCACTGCCCAACTGCTTTCCTAGATGAGAACCACATCATGAGGCACCAAGTCAGAAAGAGACGGAATAGAGATCAACAAATTTCATGCTTGTATATTATTATGCTATCTAAAAAAAAGTGACGAGCACTTCAGCTAAGGTATCGGGAAGGCAATATAAGGTAGAATCAGTTACTGGTCAGGAAATGACCTCTGCCATGCTATCTGTATCCTTGAAAATTGTTAAAACATTTTAATGGAAATATAACTTTAAAGAATACGGTCATAATACGACCATTGTTTGGTCTAAACATGTCTTATGTCTATCAATGACTAACTCCAGTTATGCAATTTCTCTTAACATATATGCACATTTAATTTCTGTGTACCTCACCCTCTTATAAACTATATTAAAGTAAATGTATGCATGTATCTTCAAGTCAATCTTGACTTTTGGCAACTGACCAGACCAGTCCAGTTTCCTTGGCAGTATTTTCGGAAGTGGTTTGCCATGAACTTCTTTCTTCCTAGGGCTGAGTGAGTGACTAGCTCAAAGCTGCTTGAATAGCTTTTAAATTTTAAGCCCAAGGCAGGACTGAGACCTCAGTTTCCCAGTTTCTAACCTAATGTCTTAAACTACTAACCAAATTAGCTCTCAGCCCATGGGAAAGCCACACAAAAATCTCGTGGCATTTTACAATTTTACAAATTATGGCACGAGTTTTACTGGACGCTAGTAGCCTTCATCAGCCTCTTGAAGTACACCCCCTCCCCCACACACATTTTTGTATTTCCTTAAGAAAGGCAAGGCGGCTCCTCTCTATCAAAGCCACCCCACCCCCAAATACTGAGGTGTGCCTTCGTGGTCCCAGTTTAAATGGAGGCGAGGCCCCTTAAGATCCGAGGACGGAGATAGGAAGGAGGCTTTTCTCTGTGCGCTCGACTATTAGGAACTACGGCACTTCTAAATTTCATTCCCGCCACAACGAAGCAAAGTTCTCGTCTGAATTGGTCGGTGGACTGGAGAGCAGATTGGCCGAGGAAGATGATGACGGATCCACTTTTGCCCCCGCAGGCATTTAAGTTATGTCACGAGTTTTCGAGGAATTCCACACACACACACACACACACACACCACCTCTGCGCCACCGATGCGGAGAGCACGAGGAAGGCACAGGCAGAGGGGTCTTTGGGGAAATCTCGACGCCCCCACCCACCTCCCTCTGTCTCCCCCGCCCCTTTAAGGCTGGTGCCGCGGACGCGCGCGCTGCCAGGTTGCTGTGGCGACGTAACAAGCCCCTGTTCTCTTGCGCGCGCTCTCCCTCCCTGCTTCCCTCTCCCCCCCCCCCCCGCCCCAAATCTCCCAGCTGCCGCTCGCGCTCTTCCTCGCTCCGGCTCCCTCCCATCGCCCAGTCAGCCGCAAACATGGCAGCGGCCGTTCGCAGGCTCTACTACGCTGCGGTGGCGGCTCTGACAACGAGGCGGAACGGTCACAGGTGAGGGGGCGGAAAGGGTCCCGGCGGTCGGTGGACGGGGAGGCAGCCCGACATCCTTACCAGGGCCTTCTCCCTCTGTTTCGTTTCTGCGCGGGAGGCAACAGTAGCGACTTTTCTCCCCCCGCGTGGAGCGTCTCTGGAGGCGGGTGGTGGTGGTGGTGGTAGTGTGACGGCTCGTCGCCGTCTCCGCTTTTGCAGAGAAAATTGGGGTCGGGGAGGGGGTTGCCTGTGTGGGGCCTTGGGAAGAGTACCTGTCCCCACCACCAACGCGGAGCCTTAAGATCAGGCTTACTGCCCTCTTTTGCCGCTTCGCGTACTTTGTGGCGTCTCCCCGCCCGCCCTTTTTCTCTGGCAAAGGTGTCTCTGAGCACGTACAGACTGCACCCACCCCTTTTGACGTGGCTGAGTCAGCGGGACCCATATATTTGGCCCTCGGGAGAGTCCTTTAGAGCAAATTGGGATTATGCTCGGAGGGTGAGGGAAACCTGGTCTGTACGACAAATCCAGCAAAGAAGGCGCTAGGTCTCTGTGCGCGCAGTGGGGTTGCACGTTTCACTCCCCCCCCCCCCCCGCTCGTGCCTTTCCCCCCTTTTTTTCTTCCCCTAACGACAGTGGCTTTTCTGGAAGTCTGGCCGCACATTTTAGGATCGACCTGCCTGGCTTCCTTTAGCTATTTCTCCAGAAAGCTTAATATCTCTAGGCTGGTGGCTGAATAGCAAAGTCATTGCCGTTTCACCTGGTTCTTTCTCAAACTTTCTCAGGCATAAATAAGAAGGACCGGTCCACTTTTTACCTCCTCCTCCTCCCCCTTCCTCTTCCTCTCCCTCCCGCCTCCATTCATAATGTGGAAGCTCAACAAGAGCAGTAAAGTCCTCCTGGATGATTCACCAGAGGAAGAAGACAGCCATCGGCAGGAACCGCCATCTCCACCATCGCCAGCAGGCACCTTTTCAGCTCAGGTAAAAGTCACCAGAGTGCTGACTCTGTGGATTGTAGTACCTTTCAAAGTTCTGCCCTGATGATTCTGTCACCTTTTGTTCTTATTCACAGAACACACTTTGTCTGCCTTTTCTCCCTCTGGCCTTTACGCAGGCCAAGCATCTTGGCTTTATTTTATTTTTTTAATAACTCAGATCTGGCATTATGAGTAATCATTTTCTGTTCTCCTTGGATGCCTTAATAGTGAGTCTTGTGGCAAGAAGGAACTGGTATGTGCTACTGCTGTTTATCCTCTGAAAAGCTATTTTCAATATTTCCCTAAAAATGCTCCACTTGGCAGTGAACTTTTGTCTGTGCTTTTGAATTTAAGTGTCCAATTATATTTTTAATTAATTACAATGAGTAAAATTACATGTTACATTGGTTAAACCTATCAAAAAATAAAAGAGTGCACTATTAAAATTCTCACAGTTATATTCAAAACGGGATCTTAAAACTTGAGATCAAATTTTGTTGCACTTAAGCATGCTAACTTCTCTTCAGTATATATGAAAATACTTTTGTTTTACTTTTAAAACTAATAAAAGATTTAATAATAATATAAAAAGTGTTTTCTTTTTTTTAACTTAGTAGAATCTATTTTAGTGCATTTTAATAGCACTTGAAGACATGTTTGTGAACACATACATTTTGAACCTGTTCTTTATTTGTGTTCCTTCTTTAAAAATTCTGCAATAGCTTGTGTTAAGATTAAAAGAATATAAGATATTTACATTAATTTTTTCATTATTTTATCAAAATAATGAAATACAGAAATACAAAGAGAAATGAAAAATGGGGAAATGGGGTGGAAAAGGGGAAGAGGAAAAAGTGTAGGAGAAAAGGAAAAGAAAAAGAAAAGCATTGGCTTCCAACTCTTTTTGGCACATTGAATAAGGTAATAATATACAACCTCGGCTTTTTACTATTCTATAATAATAGCTATTTTTATAACAACAAACTTATCTAATCAGCAAAACCCCAAATCAAAATTTCATTTTTTCTGCCTCAAGAACAAAGTCTACAATTGGTTTTCAACTAAAAATTGTGTTCTTTTCTTTAATCAAAGCAGTCAGTTTAGTTATCTCTGCTAACTCCATCAACTTTTGCAGCTATTTGTCCACTGGGGATCAAAGTATCCTTCCATTTTTGTGCTTAGAGTGTTCTTGCTGCTATCAGCATATATAACATCAAAGTTCCATTTTTTATAATTTCTTTATTCATTGTTCGTATTACTTTATACTAACATAAGCTCCCTATTGTTTAGTGAAGTAAAGTTTTTTTAGGATTGTAACTATAGGTGTGCAGTTTTAGGTCCTTAAAAGGGAAACGTGTATAATGTCTAATCTTCTCAAAGCTATGTATCCTTATTTCAGAGGGGCTTACTCTCAGATTGCTATGTGGAATATTGCAGCTTTATAGTTATTTATCTCAAAGTCACTCCTTTAATCTTAATGGCAGTTACAATAATGGAACTTTAAAACGTGTTTATTCAGGATTGCAATGTGAATTATACTTTTCTAAGCTTCTACTAAAATTATATTTTAAAGGATAATAGGTTTGTTTATGAAAAGTTGTTATGTAACAACTTTTATAAAGTAAAATATAGGTCACTTGAGTTTGAGCTTAAATATTTTATTAATTTAAACACATTAATTCATTTAAAATTAAATGAATTAAATGTTTCTTGAATTATCTTTAAAAGAGATAAATTTCTGATGAAAATAGAGAAATGTAAAAAAAAAAAATTGTCCAAGCAATTATGCAGAACATTTAGTGTTGATTTAAAATTATAATTTTAAAACATATAATATAACATAACATAACATAAATTACTTATTGCCACATTAAAAATTCATAAATATATTCCACCCTTCTGAGGTTGGTAAAATGAGGATCCAGATTGTTGGAGGCAATAGGCTGACTCTAAACCGCTTAGAAAGGGCTGGAAAGCACTGTGAAGTGGTATATAAGTCTAAGTGCTATTGCTATTAGCAGTTGGTAAATAATATACCTGAATAAATTACAATTACAGTAAAGGTAAATTCTCGGATTTTTTGTAGTTGGAACCTATTCAGCACAAGCAACATATTGTCCCAAATTACCGTTTTATTAGTAAATAAGATCACCTTATTTTGCAAAAAGCAGTTATTTTGATATCTTCTTAGCACTTTTGATGAAGTAATTGATGTTCTTGCTCATTTGGCCATGTGCTTTACCTAAGTGCAGATATTATTAACTTTGCATTCTGAGCAAGAGGGATACTCATTTTCCTTACTTAAATGAAGACTAGGAAACAGCAGTGGAAATCTCAAAGAGACCTTACAGCACCTCTTTGAGATACCTGCACCATTTTATACTCCAGTTTAACAGACCCAGTAATGCAGTGTAAATTTTCACTTTAACTTGATCATAACTTTATTAAATATAACAGCTTTTCCTGAAACAACAGTTCAAGCTTTTAAAAAACTGGAAAAGTTCAACCTTGGCTTCAATTTGTAACAAATAACTTGTTTGTTTGGTTTTTTTTTCTACCTGTACTCTCCCTACCATAAAGAGCTAGCTGTTGTTTAGTATTATCTATCTACCCATGTTCAAAACTTCTTACATTATATTATTATGACAAGAAATAGTCTGTTTCTGAATGTTGATGTAATGCCTTCCCTATTTAGGGATAGTTACAGGCTATGAGGTCTAACATGATTTTCCTGTATTTATTTGTGCTTTAAATGCTACCTGTAACTTAAAGTGTTTGCTTTCTTGTATTCATGAATTCCTAAGTACTTTAAAACATTCAAAAAATACCTTATGTAGACATAAAGTCTCCTTTGAGTCAAGTTTGATTTGTATTGACTTCATGAACATGTCTGTAGTTTTCTTGCAACAATATGGATTATCCATCTAAATAAGATACCCACTTTAACTGAATTGCATGGTTCTTCTCCCAAATTTGATAGCCACTGACTTCTTTCTTTCCTGGTTGATCTTTTATTCTATCTGTTGATCATGTGCCTTTAGGAGGGTTGTAATTGAGCATGGATATGTTTACATAAAACATTTTGGTCTTTTTCGTATAGGCAGTCGTCGTAGCACCTCAGAAAACTCAGCTTTCCTGCTGAGAAAATTGAGGCCTTCCGAAGAACAGGTGAATGTTTGGTCAATGAACACTTGAAGCATTCATGTTTGACCAGCCTGATGGTTTATACATTTTAGCTGTGATTGAATTTTTTCAGGATAAGTGGCTGTGGTTTGATTTTGGCTACATATATAATATTGCATTTGAGTAATAGAGGATCAAAGACTAATAGAGGAGCCTAAAGACTGTTCCTGTCCATCAAGGCCATAAGCACTCTTATAAAAGTAATAGAGTTGGTAAAGAAATTTGTTCAATGTTATTAGTTTCCTAAAGCTCTACCGGATAATTTCTACCCCCCCCACCCAAGGCCGTGGGGCGGGGGGGTAGCGGTTATCATTAAAGAAGATCTAAGACCGAGGGAGGCCACTGTTCCTCAGACGGCCGGCTGTGAGTCCCTCCTTGTGAAGTGGGGTCATGAGGTTCAGATGGGTTTGCTGATCACGTACCTGGCTCCCTACCACGTGGCAGCAGCCCTGCCCGAGCTACTCAAGTTATCGCCACGGTGGTGGTTGATACCCCCAGGCTTATGGTCATGGGGGATTTCAACCTGCCGTCCGTGGGTGAGACGTCAGAGGTGGCTCGGGAGTTCATGGCTTCCATGACAGCTATGGACCTGACCCAGGTAATTCATGGCCCTACCCACATGGGGGGAAACATACTGGACCTGGTTTTTGTCTTGGACAGTGGTTGAGTGATCTTGAGATAGGGGATATAGTCACCGAGCCCTTGTCATGGTCAGATCACTCTCTCCTTCGCCTTGACCTTCGAACCGCTGCACCCCGCCGCAGGGAGGCGGAGCCGGTAAAATGGTTCCGCCCCAGGCGCCTGATGGAACCTGATAGGTTCCAGATGGAGCTTGGGCTATTCCCTGAGGCTCTGGCACAAGCCTCGACTAGTGACCTAGTGGCCGCCAGGGATAGGGCGGCCGCTGGAGCTCTGGATCAGGTCGTGCCTTCGCGGCCTCTGACCCGGCGCCGATCTCACCTGGCTCCTTGGTTTACCGAGGAGCTGAGGGAGATGAAGCGCCGGAAAAGACGCCTAGAGAGTAGTTGGAGGGCCAGTCTTTCTGAATCCGACTGGACACTGGTAAGATCTCATATTAAGAATTACCTAGTGGCAATAAAAGCAGCAAAACGTACATACTTTGCTGCTCTTATTGCGTCATCAGATAATCGCCCGGCCGCCCTGTTTAGGGTGACCCACTCCCTGCTCCACCAGGAAGCGCGGGAGGACCCCTTGGCGGGTAGAGCCGAGGATTTTGTTCAGTATCTGTATGACAAAATCACTCAGATTCAGGAAGGCTAAGACTCCGACTGGGTAGTGTCAGGGGGGGATGACTGAGGCAGGTCTTGAGAATGTTATCTGAATGAGTTTGATCCTGTGACCCCCGACGACGTGGACAGGATTCTGGGTGGACTGAACGCGACCACATGTTTATTGGACCCATGCCCCTCCTGGTTAGTGCTGGCTTCCCGGGAGGCGACGCGAGGTTGGCTCCAGGGGATTATAAATGCTTCATTGGGTGAGGGTGACTTTCCCGCTGCCTTGAAAGAGGCGGTGGTGAGACTTCTCCTCAAGAAGCCTTCCCTGGACCTGGCAGTGTTGGCTAATTATTGTCCGCTCTCCAACCCTCGCTTTGTGGCGAAGGTTGTTGAGAGTGTGGTTGCGTGACAATTCACCCAGCACCTGGATGAAACGGTGTATCTGGATCCGTTCCAGTCGGGTTTCAGGCCTGGGTACAGCACGGAAACGGCATTGGTTGCATTGGTCGATGATCTGTGGAGGGCTCGGGACAGGGGTTGCTCCTCTGTCCTGGTCCTATTACACCTCTCAGTGGCTTTTGATACCGTCGACCATGGTATCATGCTGCACCAGTTGGAAGAGTTAGGGGTGGGGGCACTGTGTTGCGGTGGTTTTCGTCCTTTCTCTCCGACCGGTGGCAGTCTGTGTTGGCAGGGGGCAGAGGTCAACCCCGAGCTCCCTCATATGTGGGGAGCCACAAGGGTCAGTCCTCTCGCCCCTCTTGTTCAACATTTATGTAAAGCCGCTGGGTGAGATCATCCGTGGTTTTGGGGTGAAGTACAACCAGTACGCTGATGACACCCAGCTGTACATCTTCACCACAGACCACCCCAATGATGCCCTTGAAGTGATGTCCCGGTGTCTGGAGGCCGTGCGGATCTGGATGGGGAGAAACAGGCTCTGGCTCAACCCATCCAAGACCGAGTGGCTGTGGTTTCTGACATCCCAATATAGTCAGTTGACGCCATGGCTGACTATTGGGGGCGAATCGCTGGCCCCCACGGAGAGGGCTCGCAACTTGGGCGTCCTCCTGGATTCACGGCTGTCTTTAGAAGAGCATTTGACGGCCATGACTGGGAGGGTTTTTCATCAGGTTCACCTGATTTGCCAGTTGCGTCCCTTTCTGGATCGGGACTCCTTACAGTCACTCATGCCCTCGTCATTTCCTGCCTGGACTATTGCAACGCTCTCTACATGGGCTCCCCTTGAGGAGCACCTGGAGGCTCCAACTGGCGCAGAGTGCGGCCGCGCGGGTGGTTATGGGAGCGACATGGCCCTTCCATGTAACACCTCTCCTGCGCGAGCTGCACTGGCTCCCGGTGGTCTTCTGGGTGCGCTTCAAGGTTTTGGTTACCACCTTTAGAGCGCTCCATGGCTCTGGACCTGGCTACTTACGGGACCGCCTACTATCACAAATAGCCTCCCACCGGCCGGTATGCTCTCATAGAGAGGGGCTCCTCCGGGTGCCGTCGACCAAACAGTGTCAACTGGCAGCCCCCAGGGGGAGAGCCTTCTCTGTGGGGGCACCCACTATCTGGAACGAGCTCCCTCCGGAGATACGGAGGATTCCGGATCTGCATACTTTCTGCCGCGCTCTTAAGACCTTCCTATTCCTGCAAGCTGGCCTGGCCTAACCTTTTTCCCCTTTTCTTTTAAATCGAAAATTTTAAATCTGTTTTTAAATTATTGGGATGTTTTAAATTTGTCTCGGGCTAAATTGTTTAATCTGGTTTTATTTCTGCTTTTAAATTTTGTATTTATGTATTTTATTTTGTGCCTGTTCACTGCCCTGAGTCCTTCGGGGGTAGGGCGGTATATAAATCTAATAAAACAAACAAACAAACAAACAAAGCTATATTTTTTATTTTTTGTGTCCAGATACTTCTGTCATATATCAACTCTGATAGTGACACACTTTCAATTTCTAAGAGATTAAAGGGTGGGATCAAATGCCCAACTGACTCTATAGTTAGAAATAAATTGACCCTGATTTTATGAAAGGAGGTACCATTAACATTGTTAGGGCTCTTATTCCTGCTATATGTACTTATAGTCCTTATTGAAAGTGGATTTGGCAGCCCTGGAGTATTAAAGGCATGGATTTTTTTCTGTATTGTTTGCTTGCTGATCCCAATATACTGGTTTGAATAACCATGCAATTTAACAAGGTTTTTTTTTTTCACCTGCTAATAGTAGCATAAACCTTTTCTACTTTTCCAATCTACATGTTCTTTAAATATATCTGATTTTGCATTGATTTGTTCAGAACACCTATATGTGGCTCAATTTCCTATCGTTTTTAAGCATGTTTACGAAATTTATTACAGTAATTCTTTCTACATTTTATTAAACCTTTTTATCCTCTTTACTATCTTCCTTAATGCATTTAAATCATATAATTTAATGGCCTCTGATTTAGGAGAATGGATTCTTTATGAGAGAGGTCATATACTTCAAGATTCTTATCCTTATTTTTGATTAAGTCTTGTTTCTTTTTGGAACTATTCCTTTTTTCTTCTAACAAAGGTTCATTAGATATCTGTCATCTTAAACTTTCTTAATATGAAGACTGGATTTTATCCCATTTTAAGCCACTTTTTCTCTTGTAATGGCTAAGGTTTAAGACTTTTCTCATATGAGATGACTTTTTGAACTCTTCAGTAATGTTCTTTGAACAAAAAACATGGTCATTTTAATAATTTGAAGACACATGTTTTGTGTGCAGTCCTGCATGTTGTAAGCATTTCCTTCAAAAGGATTTGCATAGTTACAATATATTAAATTAGAACCTGACTGCATAATTGCATGCACAGCTGCAGTAATCCAATAGAAATCTACTGTAACAGTTTCTGACTTTCTGTGGGACTCTTCCATATTCTTGTATGCACTGGAATGAAGAATTACAGGATTGCTGTCTATTTTTTTCTCGTATTGGACATAACAATGTTAACTCAGCAAGATTGTAGCTGTTTTATTTGTGCTTGGTCCAGAGTTTCTTGTTAGTGAATCATATCTATAGAATTCTACGTGTATACTATTTGTGTTGCCAAACTTACAAAAATATAAAATGTTGAGATACCTCTGTCCCCCATTTCAGACTGCATAAACTGTCAGTGATCTGTCAAACATGAATAACTGCACTGACAGGAATTTTTAATTTTTTAAAAAAACCTCAATCTTATAAGTATTAAAAACTAATTAAAAGTATAATTTTAAAGATTGACTACTATCTGTAAATAAATAAAAGGAAAAATAAAATGGCCTGAAATATTCTTTGGATGGTCAGCATATTGCCCCCAAAAATCTGAATGGGAGGCTGAATCAATCTTGAGCCAGTCAGAATTGAATTCCTAGCTGTGGGCAGAGTTAGCCTGCAATACTGCATACTTACCACTGTACCATCACTGCACCACCATGGCTCCTAAAGTGATTATACTTAGATTTTACATTAATTGAAGAAACCTTAGTATATACTCTAAGAGAAGTAGATAATACTTTTTGATGGATTTTAGTAAAGAATATCAAATTAGAAGAAGGAAGCCAATTTTATAGAGTATATTTATACACTTAAATAACTAATATAAATTGGGAAATAAGCTTTTGGGACAAAATACAGTACAAGTAAATTGAAAATTGGATTATATAGACATGTTTATCTATGTTTGGATTATTCATTTCATTTCTTCAGCAGTAGGAGCTATGCAAAAAATCAAAGTGTAGCTCTCCTTTCATAGAAGTGTTCCTGTCCATGGTTCCAATTCTTTCCATAGTTTCCTTCAGCTTCATCTCCCATCTTTTGAATTAAAAATAAAAAATGTCTGCTAAATATGTATAATATTTATATTTTTATTTAAAAAATAGATTTTGAATTGATGATTTGGAGAGTATTGTGTAAATTCAGGATACTTCCCTATCTTGGTGGCACTCGTGTATGTTATCTAGTGTACTATTAGAAAGAATGCTATTCTGTTAGCACACATTTTAATATGTATAAAAAGGAAGAAATGAGGGGTTGAGAAAATGCATCAAACAAAATCTATGTAATCCTCCATGGGAAAAAAAAAAAACTACCTGAGAGGTGGTTGCTATTTGCCTTTATGTATCATCACTTGTAATTTTTGCCCTACTACTTAGAAACAAAAACATCATTGAATTCCTTTTGAAATAGTCTGTGTATTTAGACTATTTTGAATCTAAAATGCCATTCAGATTCTTCATCAGAAATAATTAAATAATCATGGAAATCTGGATTTATATACTGATCTTGTATTACATCTAAATTCTTCCTTGTCCTTTAGGCATGTAATCTGAGATATTTTACATCCTTTTGAAGCTATGCATGAACTAGTTTTTATTCACCTTGTTTTTCTTCTTGCTCAAAAATTTAGATCTTGCATGCAGGATCAAACTTTTCTGATTTTTGTGCTGTAGTAATGAGCCACTGCTGAGATTTTCCAGGTTTCCATCTGGAAAGAAAAGCTTTCTTTTAAGGAGTACTTAAATATTTTTAAATGGCTGGAGATAATATATTTTTCTGTATTCATAGTATATAGTCAAGAGTGTCAGTTGCATGCAAGAAGCCTTCTAGCAGAAGGTAATAAATAATTTAGATGCCACTTGTTGCCACAAATTACTATTCAGAGGCATCCTTTTATGAAGAAAAACCTCTTAAATGATTGTTCTTATTTTCTGCTTGGGAAACATTTGTTTGGAATTATACATACCAATGTATCACAAGCTAAACCAAACACTGACCTTTTTTTTTAGTGTTCAGTGAGATGTTTTTATCTTAGGCAACCACAGCTATCTAGCCCTTCCTATACAATAAATATTTTTCTTTTCCTCATGTTTCTAATAGGGAGTAGAGTTGTGTAGTTTTATTTATATAGCTTTATATACTGAAATTACGTTTTTTTCAACACAAATATTTGTACGTACAGATTTTGTGACATTTATAGATTTGTTAATCCAAATCTTTCTTCCTGAGCCTTTTTTTTTTAAAAAACTTCCCTCATAATGATTTCCAAACAGAAATTGGATAAAAGTGAGAAATATTTCCTTACCTGAGAAATATTTCCTTACCTGAACAGACAAACTGAATGACCAAAGGTGGGCAAAAAAGCAGTGGGGAAATTTCCAACTCTCTGCCAGCTTCCCAATTGAGTTTCCTTGTGTGAAGCTAGCAGGTATTATCAAAAACCTACCTTCCTTCCTTCCTTCCCTCCCTCCCTCCCTCCCTCCCTGACAGCCAATAAATTCTTAAATGATAGCAATTAACGTTTTACATTTATAGAAAATTCAGAAGACATATAAATTATATATATGGATGGGAAATGTATGTGCCTGTGTATGGGAAATCCAATTATTACCTCAAACAGATTTCAATCAATGTAGCAGAGTTCAGTTTTGACAGTCTGGATTTGTAGGACTGTATGAAGTAATTTCCAAGGGACGCGGTGGCTCAGTGGCTAAGACACTGAGCTTGTCGATCGAAAGATCGGCAGTTCAGCAGTTTGAATCCCTAGTGCCGCGGAACGGGGTGAGCTCCCATTACTTGTCCCAGCTTCTGCCAACCTAGTGGTTCAAAAGCACATAAAAAATGCAAATAGACTTCCGGTTTGCTGCTGGCCGCCGCCAGACGTTCCTCTGGGATCGTCAGCTCCCTCTGCCTGTATAGAGCCGCCGTTACAGCGGATGGCGGCTCGAAAAAACTCCGTTTCCAAGAGGAAACGGAGAGAGAGCCGGCAGGGGTGGGTAGAACTCCCCGCAGAGTCCCAAAAGTTTTTTTTTTAACTTTTGGGACGGAGCGGATGAGAAGCCCCATATCCCCTGCCGCTGCTCCGGGCTTTGGGAGACCTCTGCCTATGCAGAGCTAGGCGTCAAGAGCAAGCCTGTGAATCTAAAAGAATAATTAAAGAAATGAAGAACTGGACCCTTAATACTGAACCGCAAGTATCTCACCCTTTCAAAAACTATTTAAAAGAAAAGAGCAGAGGAAAAGAGGGAAAAAGAGCCTTCTAAAATGGCGTCTGCTGTGGCTGGAGAAGGGCTAAAAGGGAAAGTCCTTCCGTTTTTCATTATTACAATGTAGCGGAATAAATATCATTGGCTACATTTCTAGAGAAACCTCGCTCCTGTGCTGCTCAGAAGTTTTTTTTAATGAGGGAAAGTCTTTTTGTTTTCTATTTCTTCTCTTATTTTTGCTAAATCTTGTCTGTGTGGGAAATGGCATCAGGACTTTTACAGCTGGACAAACAGGGGGGGGGGAATTTCCCCCCTTAAGAAATTGCGCCAACAAATTTCAACTCTCCAGCGTCAGAAACCCGATTTTAATATATTAGAATTTATCCTTGAAGAGATTGTAAGAAGGGATGAGATTGTGAATCAGCAACTTGAAAAATTTAAGCAGGAAATTAAAGAAATTGGTGAATTGGTGAAATCAGAGTCTGACTTCTTGAATAAAAAGATTTCAAAAGTTGCTAATGGTTTATCAGGCTTTCTGATTCGGATGGAGGCAAAGACTGAATTATTAGAGACTAAAATGAAGGAAGTCGAGGAGAATTTGGATGACATGACTCAAAAAATTAAAAAGGATTTGATAAACATTCAGGATAATAGCTTGGAAGACAAATCTAAAATGGAGACTGACCAAAAGATTGGTAATGAGGAAAATGCACAACAGAGGATTGAAAGAGAAGTTTTAATGATTCAGTATAATTTTACAGAATATGCAATTAGATTGAGAGGTCTGCAGGAAAATAATAGAGATGATTTAAGGAAAGTATCTTCTGAAATTCTGGCTGGGATCTTAAAGGTTCAACCTGATGAAGTGTATTGCAGGATTGATAGAATTTATAGAATAAACTCCTGGTGGGCAAAGCAAAGGCAACTGCCTAGAGATGTGGTGATCTATTTTACAGATAAAGAAATTAGGAATAATATTGTGCAGAACTCTTTTAATTCCAATTTGCAATTTCATGGAAGAAAGATTTGGATTTTCAAGGAGCTCCCGCCCAAGATGTTAATGGAGAGGAAGAAATTTGGCTTTTTAGTGACTGAATTAAAAAAAAGAAATATCCTATTCAGGTGGGACATCCCAGCTGGTTTAATATTGAGATATCAAGGCGTAAGATATCAATTGCACACTGTTGAAAAAGCGGAAGATTTTTATCAAAAAATTCTAAAAATGAATTTAACACCTTTAGGCATAATACAGGATAAGCAAAAGGAGTTGGAAATAAAAGGAAAACATCAAATTACAGAGGCTGTGATGGATAAATTGTCTTTGGACTCCTTGGAGATCCCAGCTGGACTGTTTATAAATAAGAGAGCAGTGTCATCCGAACCCAAGGTGATGAATCATCAAGTCACAGACAAGTGCGCAAATCAATCAGTTGATATACAAGTGATGGAGAAGAAAGATGAGATGATAAAATTAACCCAACAAGAACAATCCACAAAGCAGAATGAAAATCAACCAGCAGATATACAATTGGTAAGCAAGAAAAGAGGATGGAAATTCAACCCGAAAAAGAAAAAGAAAAGAAACAGATCTTATAGAAACAGCAATTTCCAAACTAAGCAACAGTGAAGCCAGGCGCTTTAAAAAATGAATGAATATTAGAAAAGACAGTGGTGGCGAACAATTGTCTGATACTATCCTGAGGATTGTGGCAGATCTCTGCAAGGCCATGATTTTGGGAAGTGGAAAGAGCCTCACTTTGTTGGATTTGAATCATCTAATTTTTTCTTATTTACTTTTTTTTTCTCTTGGAAATATATTATAACTACTTTGAGTTATAAGGCAGGAGAGTTTTGCTGGGGCATGCAGAAGATCTGGATGTTACTCAGTAGGATGACGGGAATTTACAATCCTGATGAATACCACAACTATAACCATACGGATATATTCATAATTATAATGTCACTCGGGTGGTTGTTTTTACTTTTATACAGGTGTGAGGATATCTACTACTGATGGGGGCAGAAGATGACTGAAGATTTTGAACAAACTGTTGCACCAGCATGTTATTTTACCCTATTATGGGTGATGGATTTAACAATCTAGTGGAAAGACATCAAAGAAGATATTATATGGATCATAAACTTAAAGTTATTGTCTTTTCTCTTTTTACATAATGAAATGCATATATAGATATGTGTATATCTTAGTAAAGTGGGCAGTTGATTATATTTAGAATCGTATTGCATGATTTTGTAGGAATTGAAGGGCTGAAATAGGTTAGTTTACTGATTGTTATAAAATGGGATGCATATATAGATATGTGTATATTCTAGTAAAGTGGGTAGTGGATTATATTTAGAATTGTATTGTCTGATTTCAAGTCATATATTTAGAGGAGTGGAGGAAGTGGACAGAATTGAACAAATTTGGTTGCAGGGAGAAGGCCGATTTAAAATGTTATATTAATATATATAAAAGATTAAAGGTTAATTTGTAATAATACTCAATAAGTTTAGGGGAGGAGAAAAAGGGCAGATTACCGTAAAAATGGGAGTTATAAGATTAACAAGTTAAGGGTCAGTATTCCGAGAAGGGATTAAGGGAAAGGGAAGATATTATGTATGTAACTAGTTATGAAATAGCCTATTGTTGTGAAGAAGTCACAGGGGGGGTTGGGTGGAAAGGGTGGGTTAGGGAAGGGGGGGGGAAAAAGGGGGAAAAACTTGTATTTGAAAACTTTTTCAATAAAAAAAAAATGCAAATAGAAAAGTAGAGATCACCTTTGGTGGGAAGGTAACAGCGTTCTGTGCGCCTTTGGTGTTTAGTCATGCCGGCCACATGACGATGGAAGTGTCTTCGGACAGCGCTGGCTCTTCGGCT
This sequence comes from Arizona elegans, assembly GCA_022577455.1. Lineage (NCBI taxonomy): Eukaryota > Metazoa > Chordata > Lepidosauria > Squamata > Colubridae > Arizona > Arizona elegans. Next base: position 204,741,539 of record JAKOOJ010000001.1, on the reverse strand, counting down.
TTGAAACAGAGATGAGCACAGCCCACTAGAGTTGGGAACGACTACCACATATGTGCGAGGGGAACCTTTACCTTTACCTATGAAGTAATTTGCATTTCCTACCACAACATAAACAATGAAATGAATTATTATTATTTAATATAAATGAGAGGAAAAATTGGCTTAAAATTTAATCTCTATATAAAAAGAGCTGTGTTCTGGTTTAATTAATCCCTTGAATACCTGTACATTTTAAAAGAATATTTTAGAAAAAAATATTTGTACATTCCTCTAGAAATATTGAACGAACTGGCGCAGTTACTGCCAAAGTTTGAAAGCTTGTTACAAGGTATTAAACAGCATAAGACAAGCTGAACCTCAGGAATGCTGAACTAAGAAAAGTCTTATCCTTTGAATATTTAGTGAAAGTAATACCGGTACAGTAGTTTGACCAGAGAGCATAACATTAGGTTACTAGCTTATTAGGCCATTAAAATATACAACATGGGTGTTACTTGCATGCATTACCTTTGAAAATTACAAGGGAAGTATGAATATATACATATCAAAGTTTGCTTTGTCCACTGAAATGAATGCAGGATTGTTTCAATTAAAGTTCATTTGGGTATCTTTTGATTTAAAGTTGGGAGTATTTGTAAATTTGCAAACTTCCCTGTAAGAAGCAGTCCAGTTTTCATTATGGTTGTTTTTTGTTGTTGCTGTTTAATTTCACTTGGTATTTTGGCTACATAATTGTTCACAGTGAGAACTATGAGTGTGAACTGGAACTTGACTTGAATGGGAAGAAGAATGGCCAGATTCTTCTTTTGTCATAATACATTTGCCCCTTCATATTTATGTGTGGCTTACCTCAAAAATTGATAGAAAACAAAACCTATTGGATGCCATTTCCTTCAGAGCTGTATTTTTATTAGAACTCTCTTTCTAGGAAGCAGGCATAGCTTGTCAAGCAGGCTTAACTTGAGTAACTTAATTTATGAGAACTAATGAGATCTACTCTGGGGAAAGATGGTGCCAGCATAAAAAGGCACTTTGCAGAATATGGTGCTTAAATTATATATCTGATTTGATACTAATTAATATAAAATTTGCTAATATAATAAAGTATTTATTTTTTAGGGAAACAATTCAAATTATTCTTAGTTAACTATTAGTTATCCACATGTGTGTATGCACACATTTTTATTTACTTCTATAAATAATAAGGTACATTTGCAGCAATTTAAGACCAACCTTTAACCTGTATCCAGTAACCTGTAGAGCAGAGCATCTGGTATCAATCATAAACCCAATATCATTGCCCTCCATCTCTTTCCCAAGAAGAGAAAAGTTTGCTGAAATATTTGAAACTCAGTAAAGCAGATTGCCCACAATATCACTCAACTAGTCCTCAGTCATATAGGACAGGTTTTCCACCATTTTTCCTTGATTATGGTACTGAGAAGTAGAATCTTATAGAACTTGGACCTTATATTAAGCATTAACAGTTTAAAGTGGAAAGTTTCAGTAATCTAGCATCCAGAACTGCAGGAACCAGAATTTAGACTAGAAGTGGGGATTGGCACTTCTATTCTTAATAGATCTCTTTCTGTCTGTCCCGGTTGCAATCTAACTTCAATCCACCTGTTTTGTATAGCCACGCTGCCTGTCAATCCAAGCTCTCTGGGACATTCTTGACTGGTAGGTTATGGATTGGTTAATTTTATCATATCAATATTTCTAGGCCATGACTCATTTTTTTCAATTATACAATTTGATAATATGCAATAAATAATTTTGAATAAATATTACACTTAAATGTTGATCCTAGAAATAGCACTTTTGTTTATGCAAGTGAATTTTCTTCCTCAGTTATCTAAGATTCCAGCATCAGCATAGTTGTTGAAAATGAAAATCTTTCTGCATTCACATTTGCGCTGTTGCTTCTTTGGTCTGGAAAAGCATCTTCCCCTCTAGGAAGGAAATAGATGATATGACTGATATTTGCAATTAGTTCTAATGAACTTAACTGTTTTGTTTGTTCCCTGCCTAGGAAAAAGGTTATTTAAGTTTTAGCTGCTGTTTTTAATCTTTCATTTTATTTTTCCAGTTCTGCTATTCCTCACAGATTTCTTTTTTTTTATCTTTATGTTATTTGTTATGAGTCTTATTTTCTTCCTTGGACCATGGTGCTAATAAAGTAGTCTGGTTACCAAGCCTGTGAAAACAGAAAACAGAAAACAAGAAACCACATAGCATATTTCATAGACGAGACTCATGGTTAATCAGTTTCTTCACAAATGCTTGTCTGCCAAAAAGAGATGAGCCACATGATCTAACTCTTTAACGCTTTTATTCAACATCAAAAAAAATATACTTACATATTCATATCCTCTAAAAGGTGTACAGATCTTACTATAATTTTCAGTATCAGAAATGTCCAAATCTAGTCTCGGTGACATAGGGATGGATGCCCATCTGGGCCTCTGCCAGTTGCCACTTATACTCCATCCCTCCCTCATTCTTCTGGTATCCCAAGTCTCAGATAGAATAACTTTATTGTCACTTTAAATGAAAATAAAGATGTGACTTGGAATAGAGGTGTAAACCTGTCACCCACACCATTACAGACGTGTAGGTCATCTGACCCTCATTTCCTTGGAGTGTGAAAGACAATTTTGTAAACCTCAAGCAACCAACTTGAAGGAATACTTTTATACTTTCTGTTGCTAAGTGAGACAGTTGCTAAGTGAATTTTGCTCCATTTTATGATATTTCATGCCACAATTGCTAAGTGAATCACTGTGGTTGTTAAATTGGTAATAAGATTAAGTGAATCTGGCTTCCCCATTGAGTTTGGTTGTCAGAAGGCTGCAAAGGTGATTGCGTGACCCTGGGACACTGCAACCATCATAAATATGAGCCAACTGCCAAGCATCTGAAGTTTGATCACATGATCTACAACAGTTGTAAGTGTGAAAAACAGCCATAAGTCACTTTTTTCAGTGCCGTTGTAACTTTGAATGATCACCAAATGAATTGTAAGTCAAGCACTGCCTGTATACTATAGTGCCTTCTTTATACAGTATTTATTTCTATCTTTTTTTCACTCGTTCAATTTTCACAAAACCCACGAATACCATCCACTTCCCACTACCGTTCATAAAACATCTGTATATCTGGCTATCTATAATACTATCATTTCTACACCACCCATCTCACCTAAGTGACCCTGAGAAGTTTATTTACCATTAATCTTATTCAGGAAGCCACTTACACTCAAACTATAACAAAATAATAAATGTGCAAGTGTTGTTTTGATATTCCTTGAGTTATATCTTTTGACTTGATAATTATGAACATTTGAAAAAGATGGGTTGAAACTCTTTGACTAGTTTATCTTGTTTGAAAGATCTTAATTGTAGTAGTGGTATCAATGGCACCTTTTTTTCTCTGATCTACAGATAAGTGGATCAATATTGTAAGCTAGTTTTACAAAAAGTGGGAAGTGTTGCTCTCTGGGTAGAGATAAGTCATAAAATCTCCAGTGCTACTTGATAAATTTGAAAATAGCATATAGTTGATAGCAATGAAACCTCTAATTTTCCAAAAAATAAGGACATCAAATTTTTGAGATAATTGAGCAATTATTTTTATTTATTTTTTATTTATTACTTTATTTTTATTATTAGTTACTTAAAACCTTTATACACTGTCCATTTTGTACCAAACTCTGGGTAGCTCACTTTATATTTTGAATGACACATCTATGAGTGGGATGGTACAAATTACTGTAATGGGCATACAAAATTTGTCATTTGTCAGCTTAAAATACTAAAATGACCAAGAACAGTGAGAGGTTATGGTAATATTCCCACCTACCATGACAATAGAAAATTGCTGCCATTATTGTGATTGTTGTGGAAGAGACAGAGCTGGTAGCAGCCGGGAATGAGCTGTTGTGCCATGATCCTAAAGTTGGTGAAAGTAGAAATGGGTAGGCTTCTGCCCATTGTGAGAAGCAGGGTAGTATAAGGAATTCTAGCTGGACATGAAAAAGCAAGCTCTGACAGGAAGAGCTTTGGACACAGCAAGGGCTGATATATGGAAACGGATGATTTTGCTTTGTTGTCAGCATTCTAAATCTCCAAACAAAGAGAAAGGAAAAGAATGGGTATACATACAGAAATGATGGTTATAATTTTGTTTTAAAAAAATGGTGAAACAAAGATTTTAAAAAGCATTCTGGTAGCTCTCTTTTCTTCCTCCTCCCTCTTTCTTCCCTAGTTGCAAATTGCTACTTGAATATTTTTATACTATATTTTGGACATCTATGATTATTATTTATTTCTATTTGGATCATTTGGATATTTTTTTAAAAAAACTTCCCTTTTTTCTTCAGAAACCATATTCCAAGCAATTAAGCTTACCTTTCTGTGTGATAAGTTATACAGTATATGGGGGAGCCATTTCTGCTTGAATTTGTTTAAACTTTTGCTGTGGAATTTTTTTTCCGTTGCCTCCTTGTTCAATTTAGACAATTCTGTTTGTCTTTTCCAATGTTGTGCCAGATTGATTCTTGTTGTTATTCTTCATTAAACAATTCTAGTAGTGTCTTCAATCTAGTTCTTGAGTACAGATATGTTGTGTTGGCATATATGTTCAGATCTTTCTTACTGTAATTGTCCTTAAAGTAAAAAATCATTGGTGTAATTGTTTTCAAATAGGTCTTTATTGCATCCTGTCAAGTAAAGTCCTAAATATTTCACTGGATCTTTTATTATCTCACAGCCACTCTTCTTTTTTTTCACATTTTCTTCTTTGTAAATTAAGGACCTTGTTATTATCTTTTTTTCCTTTTAATTGATTTTATATTCAGAAAAGCAACCATATCTTTTATTACTTTCATCAACTATGGAATTTTGTGCTTATAATCAGGTTTTAGTACTACATCAAGTCCATAGCATTTCATATTATCCTGTATTTCTTGTTCATTCCACTTATCTATTATCTTTTCATATCTTGTGGTCACGACTTCCAGAGCAGTCACAAAAAGTAAAGGGGATAATGGACACCCTTGCCTTGTGCCTTTGCTAATTGAAAAGCCTGCGGAGAGTATTTCATCTTTGCTGCTTGCCTTGGCTACATATTCTCCACACGTTTCAAATTCTTCTCCAGGATTAATTCTGTTTAAGACCTGTAGTAAAAACAGCCTGTTCCAAATTGTCAAAGGCTTTTTCCAAGTCTAGAAATATTACTGCTGCCTTCTTTTTTCATAATATTGATGAATTCTGTGGCATTTATGATAACTCTGTTATCTTTCATCTTTCTTTCTGGAATGTAATCTCTAGTCTGTGTATATTCTGTATTTATTCTTTCAGGTATGTGTTCAGCTAGCATAGTAGTAGATATATTGTAATCAAAATTCAGTGAAGAATTTGGTCTACATTACTAAGTTTATTTGGGTGCTTCCCTTCTTTGTTCAAGTGGCATGTGCTTATGAATGTTTTGCCATGGAATCTTGTTTTTAACGAAACAATAGGAGAGAAAACTAAATATGGACCAAGTACATTGTTTATATGCCAGTAGTATCTTTATTCAATATTATCCATTCTTATTATTTCTTATTCATCACAAATATTTGTTAAACTCTTTTGAAATTTATAGTTACTTATTCTTTTTTAGACTAAGAACAAGGATTCATGTCTTCAGGATGAAGTAACATCTTCTGTTTCACAACTCGCAACAAAGGTTTGTTTATTTTTGAGATGTGAATTTAAACTTTACTTTGGATTTCTCCTGTTGGGAATGTTTTAAGTACACTACTATTTGTTCAAGCAAGATTCTTTTGTTATAACTGTAACAAGATGATTTATTATATTCTATTAAATTTTAAATTCTTACTATTGTATTATTAGGTATATTTTTGTTTGTATTTCATAACAAAATAAAACAATTCAGTTTATGTTCTTTATATTAGGAGATTGTGTATGACGCTTTCAACTCTAATTTGTTTGTTTTGGGAATCTAAATTTTAATGTTACATAATCAATTTTTCTGCTGGATAGATAGATTTCTTATGGGCAAATTTAGCTGTTTAATCGGTTTAGCATATGGTAGCATCTAGTTGATTTTAACTGTTCTCCGAATCTAAGCAGGGTCAGATCCATCTTCTTATCTTCTTTACTCTTGTTGATTATGATTATTATTATTATGATGATTACTCTGTTGCTTTGCATGTACACTGAGAGCTTCTGCACAAGAGACAAATTTCACTTGGCCAAATTATTCCTATTCTATTCTATTTCTATATTCTATTCTTTTTATTCTATTCTATTCTATTTCTATTCTCCTATTCTATTCTATTCCCATTCCCATTCCAGTTCTAATGGGGAACCACATACTAATTTCAGAGCTGTTGAATAGATTGGGAGAGTAAAACAAATCTGGAAGAAGGCAGTAGTAAACTAATTCTATAACAAATATTGCAATGAAAATTACATGATTGAAGTCACCAAGACTCAAACTCAAGGTCATCTATACATTTCTGTGTGTAAGAACTAGTTCTTAAACCTGCTTTTCAAACTTCCGATATATTAATATTTTGAGGGTTTTAAAAAAATAAAACTAGAAAACAGATTATGACTCGCAGTATTAAAGAAAATCTGTCCAAGTAATCCTTGGATATGCCTTCTTGATTTTATTGTGTAAATAATTTTTCTGGGCTATTGCAGAACTTAATCCCCCACTTTTCAAAGTTTATTGTAGCAATTGTCTTAAAAGCAGTCACTTCCTGGGCACTTCATTTTTGAGGACTTTCGATAGCTTGGAATTATCACCTTGTTGTAATGCAATGTGGTTGGTAATGGAGGACTTCTGTCCCTGCTTTCATTGAATGATTCCTCAGCAAGAAGTTATGATTGTCAAATTGATTGCATCAGAGCCAGCAGATGATGCATCGGATGATGCTATGCTGGATAGCTATAATTAAGTTGTTTCAGCAAATGTTAAGAACATTACAATTCTTCATTTCCAGAAAACATAAAAATATACACCATACATAGTTTGATCATGAGTGCCAAGATGCTAGGAGGTCTCTGAGTCAGTATTTAACCAATACTTCTAACTGTATAAAGGAAACCTGTTTTTTGTTTAACATCTGATTTACAGAAATCCAAAAACATATAAACAGTTAAACCATGACAAAAAATGAAAGCTATGAGAGAATCCTGGCAATGTCTGATTGTGCTAATCCATACATAGAACCCTACTGTTTTTTTTTTTGGAGTTAATCTAGTGAAGGCTAGTATTTGGAGGCTGGCAAAGTAAATGTTGGTGCTTGCTAGCATTTTTCCCTCCAGAAGAATTTGGTAGAGTTTTCCCTTCTGGAGGGAAGGGGAAAACACTTAACAAAGGCCAGCATTCTGAACATTCCAGAACAGTGACATTCCCTAGAATTTTTGCCAGATTTCAGGTCCCTTCTATGGCACGCTGGAGGAATGGATATCTCAAATCTGATGAAAATGCTAGCAAATGCCAGCATTCTTGTGATTGTTCTCTACAGTGGAGCAAGGAGAAGGCCCAGGTCTCCCAAGCATGGTGGGAGATTTGGCCCCTTTCCTGTTCTCCCATGAAGGTCCTGGGTCTTCTCCCCGATGCACCACTTAAGGTGAAGTGCATGGTCACCTAACTGCTATTGGGAGATCCAGGATTGCGGTCTTTAAGCAAAGCAATCATATGGTATCTTGCTTAATGACTGCTTCATTCAACAACTCAGATTATGTGCCCAATTGTGGTTGTAAGTGGAGTACTAGCTGTATTAAAACTTTAAAAGTAGAAAAATGTCTTCAGTAGAAAAATGTCTGCTGCTTTTGATATTTAAAATTTATGAGGATGCAAAAGTATCAAATCAAAAATCAAGGACATGTCACTAAAGTAATATCTGTAAGAAAATGAGTTAGTCAAATGTGTATTGACTGCAGTTTCATTTAATACATAAATTATTGGGGCCTCATCTAAGGAAACATGTTTTCATTCCCTAAACAAGTAGATCTATCAGTATATTTTTGATGCTGCAATTTTATCTGTGGCTCCAGTAAGCCTTAAGAGAGCTTTGCAACCCATATCGCAACAAGAAGGAATTAATTTTAAATTTTGCCCAGACCAAAATCATCACTCTCTCTAAACATGCAAGAAATCTTTAGCAGTTGGGTGGACGCATTATTGACTGTACTTGGTACACTCTGAGCTTGATTGTTTCCTTGCAGATGTTTTATTATCCAATTAGATAACACCCTCATTGCTAGTGAATGTTGAGTTTGGTTCTTCTTTATGTATAATAGCTTACCTTGCCAGTGTTGGGATGTAGTTTTCTCCTTCATAGTTCCTTGATTAGAAAAGCAAGTCTGTTAAAAAGCAAACCACACTAACCAAGTGCTCCGTTACCAAAATAATATCCCAACTTCCACAAGAGAAGCTGTGTATGATTATTATTCAGATGAGTACAAACACATTACAGCAATCCAGAACACCAGAAAATGGAAACAGATCATCCCATATAACATCTGTTGACAAAATGAATACCTACACAACTTTATCAAAAAGTGCATGACTACTCAAGCCACTACAACACAACCAAGACAAGCAATGAAAAGGATAACACTACCATACATCAGAAAAAGTCTATAGATTGTTACAACCTCATGGCATCACCATGGCACACAAACCAACCAAAGCCCTCCAAAATATCTTAAGTAAACAAAAAGACCCAGTAATCCAAGAAACAAAAACAGGATTCATGTACAACATACTGTGTAAGAACTATAATATCCATTATGTGAGACAGACAGCAATAGAGTACCAGAGCACATCCATGAACACCAACAAGCACTCGAAAGGCATGATGAGAACTCCTTAATGTCACATCACATGGACAGGCTTCAACATAGTTTCAGTTGAGAAAATGTGAGCATCCTAGACCAAGCTAAATCCAAAAAGATTCAGGGAATTGCTGGAAATTTGGCATTTAGATAAATCAGCCATCAGTATCAACATAGAGATACACTACATTTACACATCATTTTAAAAAGGCAACAGAAAAGCTAAGAAGGAAACAAAAAAGACAACATATCCACTCCAGCAACCAACACTCAGACAAACAATCAAGTAGAAAACATACCCTAATGAAGGAACAACCTCCACCAACACTGTATGTAAGCAAGCTGCACACTCGGTACCACTGATGTACGTGTATATGTGTTTGTGTCTGTGAGAGAGATGCTTATGGTTACATATGGTTTTCTTCTGCGCATGTCCAAGATGGCCGCTCTCAGCTGAGCGGCGGTGATGCCGGGGGGACTATTCCCGGCTTTTGGGGGGTTTCGGGGGCCGGACCAGCTAGTTATGCCCCATGCCCGGTGAGGGGAGCTTACCACTGGTCTCTTCTGATATCTTGAGAGCTCGTTGCTCTCCAGGACGCGACGGCCAGGACGAGCGTGGAGCCGGCTATGCTGCGGCTTTGCAGCCAGGTGAGAGCGGCCTTGGCGTCTCCCCGTGGCTGCTGGGCTGGCGGAATGGCAGTGATGGCGTCGGCGATGCTGCCCCTTGTTGGCGCTCCAGGGGAATCCGTGGGGATGACAGGAGTTCCTGCGAGACCCAGCAGTGGATGGAGGCAACTTTGGAGGGCTGGCGACATCGATGTTGGCACTGGCTGCGACACTGGGACGAGCGGCTGTGGGGGATGACATCAAAGAGGGCGAAGAGGGACAGGAGGCCTGCATTGGGAGAGCGAGGGGCACTCTGACCATTATACCAACTATGCTACCAACGTTGTTTTTGGGACTGCCTGTTGCAGCCATGGGGGAGTGACCCACTTGGAGAGGGCCCACCCCTGGTCGTTCCAGAGACTCTCCCCCCTCCCTCATGTGGATGGGGGTGAGCTAGAGGCATTGTTGACCCCATTGGCCGTGAAAGATCTCTGGCCAGGTCTTCTGTGCCTCGTGTGGTCTATTAGCCTCTGTGAGGCTATTTATCATCTGGAGGTAGCCTCTGGACAATGTGACATCTGCCTCCCATGGACTTTTTTTATGGCCTCCTGATTCGCCTAAGGTGCAGCCACAGGAGTCTCTTCCTGGCCCGTGGTCCTGTAGATTGGTGGTTGTCATCAATGCTTCCCAATTGTAGAGGGATATACCCTGGATTTCAAGTCTGGTATGGAATTGGACAATAACTGCGGTTCTTGGCCCTTCCCAGCTTTTGTGAGAGGGCGGCTGGTGTCGACATCTGGCCCCGAAATGGCTTAAGACTCCATCCACTGCTGTGAGAGAGCAGTGGAGTTTATTGACTTGGACCTGACTGGATATCCCTTTTCTGGAATTTGGACCAACTCGATTAACCCCCTGGCCGTGGGCTTCCCCCGATTATTTAGATGTATTCGCCAGCGGAGCTTCTTATTCTGCGAGATTCCCCCCTCTCGCAGGTGTGGCCCTCCACTCTATCGAGGGCCTACCTTTATGACGGGCTTTGGCACCCCGAGAGCTGGTATGTTGCAAAAAGGGGATTGAGGGGTTTTCTGGGGAAATTTTTAGATAGATTTTTAAGGGGTTCTAGGGGGCGGGAGGGTTGTGTGGGTTTGGGGGTTAACCCACGGGGGGAGGGATCTGCCCAGCTGCCAGTCAGGCCACGGAGGGTGCAGATTCTGGGGGAAAGGAGGGCATTAGAGTTCATTCTGCTGAGGGCTTTTCCATTAATATGCTGAGTGGGAGGAGCAGATATGACGGGAGCAGGGGGCCATATTATGCGGTGGGGGAGCGCACTCGCTATCTCCGAGCGGTGGCACGCCCTGGTCCCCATAGCCCTTCTCGTTCCCCAGGCTGTTCAGACTCTCAGGGCCCGAGCCTTCGGCTGTTGTTGTGCAATGCCAGATCCGTGGTAAATAAAGCCCCCCTCATTTGCGATCTTATTCAGGAGGGGGGAGTGGACCTGGCAGGTAGTACGGAGACCTGGTTGGGCCAGGAGGGGTGAGTTCCCCTCGTAGATATATGCCCACCAGGCTTCCGGGCATTCCACCAGCTGAGAGCTCAGGGAAGGGCCGGGGGCCTGGTGGTTATTATAAAGGAAGGTCTTGATCCGAGGGAGACCACTATTCCACAGATAGCCGGATGTGAGTCCCTTCTTGTGAAGTAGGGCCATGGAATGCAGATGGGCTTGTTGATCAAGTACCTGGCTCCCTGTCACGTGGCAACGGCCCTGCCTGAGCTGCTCAATGTCATAGCCGAGGTGGTGGTTGATACCCCCAGACTTTTGGCCATGGGGGATTTCAACCTGCTATCTATCAGTGAAATGTCTGAGGTGGCTCGGGAGTTCATGGCTTCCATGACAGCCATGGACCTGACTCAGTTAATTCATGGCCCTACTCACACGGGCGGGCACACTCTGGACTTTTTTTTTTTTGTTTTTATCTCTGGTCAGTGATGGAGTGGCCTTGATACAGGGGATATAGTCATCGAACCCTGGTCATGGTCTGACCGCTCGCACCTTCGACTTGACTTTCTAACCGCTACACCCGCCGCAGGGAGGCAGGACCGACTAGGTGGTTCCGCCCCAGGCGCCTGATGGATCCTGAAAGGTTCCAGATGGAGCTTGGGCCATTTCCTGAGACTCTGGCTCATGACTCAGCTGAAGACCTGGTGGCCGCCTGGGACAGTGCGGCCACTGGGGCTTTGGACCACATCGTGCCTTCGCGGCCTCTGACCCGGCACCAAACTTACCTAGCTCCTTGGTTCTCCAAGAAGATGAAGTGCCGGAAAAGGCGCCTGGAGAGCAGTTGGAGGACCAGCCGCTCTGAATCCGACCGAACACTGGTGCGGTCTCATATTAAGACCTACCTAGTGGCGATAAAAGCGGCAAAATCTAGCCCTTATTGTGTCATCAGATAATTGCCCAGCCGCCCTGTTTAGGGTGACCCGCTCCCTCCTCCATCTGGGAGCGCGGGATGATCCCTTGCAGGGTTGAGCTGAGGATTTTGTGCAGTATCTGTTTGACAAGATCGCTCAGATTCGGGAAGGCCTGGCCTCTGACTGGGTAAGTCCGGACGGGATGATTGAGGCAGTTCCTGAGAGTATTATCTGGGAGGAGTTTGATCTGTGGCTCCCGAGGACGTGAACAGGATTCTGGGACGGCTGAACATGACCACATGTTTATTGGACCCGTGTCCCTCCTGGTTGGTGGTGGCTTCCCGGGAGGTTACACGAGGCTGGCTCCAGAGGATTATTAACGCTTCTTTGAGTGAGGGCGTCCTACCGGCTGCCTTGAAAGAAGTGGTGGTGAGGCCCCTCCTCATGAAGCCCTCTCTGGATCCGGCTGTTTTGGGTAACTATCGTCCAGTCTATAACCTTCGTTTTATTGCGAAGGTTGTTGAGAGTGTGGTGGCGCTGCAGCTTCCACAGTACCTGGATGAAGCTGTCTATCTAGATCCGCTCCAGTCCGGCTTCAGGCCTGGGCACAGCACAGAAACGGCATTGGTCGCGTTGGTGGATGATCTCTGGAGGGCTCGAGATAGGGGTTGTTCCTCTATCCTGGTCCTTTAGATCTCTCAGCGGCTTTTGATACCATCGACCATGGTATCATGCTGCACCGGTTGGAGGGGTTGTTGGTGGGGACACCGTTTTGCGGTGGTTCTCCTCCTACCTCTCTGACCCGTCGCAATCTGTGTTGACAGGGGGGCAGTGGTCGACCCCGTGGCGCCTTGTTTGTGGGGTGCCACAAGGGTCGGTCGTCTCGTCCCTTCTGTTCAACATTTATGTAAAGCCGCTGGGTGAGATCATCCGTGGCTTTGGGGTGGAGTTCCATCAGTACACTGAGGACACTCAGCAGTACATCTCCACCCCAGGCCATCCCAATGATGCCCTTGAAGTGATGTCCCGGTGTCTGGAGGCCATGCGGGCCTGGATGGGGAGAAGCGGGCTTCGCCTCAACCCTTCCAAGACCAAGTGGCTGTGGCTTCCGGCATCCCGATATAGCCAGCTCGTGCCATCGCTGGCTATTGGGGGCGAATCACTGGCCCCCACGGAGAGGGCTCGCAACTTGGGCGTCGTCCTGGATGCACGGCTGTCTTTAGAAGAGCATATGACGGCCGTGGCCAGGGGGACTTTTTATCAGGTCTGCCTGATACGCCAGTTGCATCCCTTTCTGGATCAGGACTCCCTACGCATGGTCACTCAGGCACTTGTCACTTCCCGCCTGGACTTCTGCAATGCTCTCTACATGGGGCTCCCCTTGGGGTGCACCCGGAGGCTCCAGTTGGTCTAGAATACGGCCCCACGGGGGATTATGGGAGCGATGGGGCGCTCCCATGTGACACCTCTCCTGCGCAAGCTGCACTGGCTTCCGGTGGTCTTCCGGGTGCGCTTCAAGGTGTTGGTGACCACCTTTAAAGCGCTCCATGGCTTAGGTCTGGGGTACCTACGAGACCGCCTTCTGCCGCTGAAATACTCTGGGATCTAGAATTCAAAACTATAGGCACCTCAGACTTAGTAATTGTCAATAATAAGAAAGACAAAGAAAACTCTGAATAATGGATGTGGCAGTACCTGGAGGCAGCAGAATAGATGAGAAAGAACTGGAAAAGATAGCAAAATACGAAGACCTGCAGATAGAAATAGAACAACTGTGGCAAAAGAAAGCCAATAGAAATAGGCACCTTGGTGCAATCCCAAAACAACCAAAGTATGACTTGAATATCATCGGCATTGACAAATTCACCATCGGTTGCAAAAGGCAGCTTTACTCAGAACATCTTTCATCCTGCGATGGTACCTCTAAAACTATCAGACATCAACATCTGCCTCTCCCAGATCCTTGGGAAGGACTCAGGTGGATAAAAAAACTGAATCCTGTCTGAATATCTGGCTGACTGTGTGATGAACCATAACAACATGATTAATGATAATATTGTAAATGTTTGATATTTAGCATGTGAACAAAATATTTAATAATAGGATTCAGCTGGTTAAGAACTATGAATTTATAGATTTCATTATCCATCTTTATATCTTTTAATATAGAGACAGAGATCTAATGATGGATGAACATAGCAATAGGATAGATGATGGTTATACAGCATATTGAATTGCAAAATGCCATGTAGTTGCTTTGTGAAAATGGTTCAGAAGAAACCTGCCTTTTTTCTGTTACATTTTTAAAGGCTTCTCGGCCTTTTGGCTAAGATCAAGTGTAGTGTGTAAAGTAGAATTTAACATCAGTGAACTTAATAAAATAAAAAGCTTTAAACAAAAGTTTGAATTTATATACATATTACATCTTATAATTTTAAAACTGTAAGTTGCTAAGTATGTCATATAGGTTAAGATAGTTATATTTAGATTTTAATAAAAGCCTATCTTTTAATTTTTTAAAATCTTTTCCAAAGATATCCTAGGCAATCTTACAAAGTTAAAGTCATACTGTCCTGTGTACAATAAATCTATTATCATTAACAGTAATATAAAACAACCATGTTTCCCTGAAAATAATCATCCCATAGCATGATTTTTCAGGACACATTTAGTACCGTTTTCCCTGCAAATAAGAACTAACTGGGAAAAAAACCCTAATGCGTCTTTTGGAGCAAAAATTAATATAAGACCCAGTCTCATTTTCAGGGAAACACAGTAGTACACGTAGATCTTGATTTATGACCACTGTTGTACCAGCACTTTCCATCGCTAAATGAAGCAGTTGTTAAGTGAGTCATGCTTAATTTTACATCATTTTTTTTCTGGGCTCTTTAAGTGAATCACTGTGGTTGTTAATGAATCAGACCATTCTGAATGTAAATTCAATTTCCTCCATTGATATTCCTTATTGGAAGCCAATTGGAAAGGTGCCAATAGCAATCACATGACCCTGGGATACTGCAACCATCATAACTACACGCCAATTGCCAACTTTTGATCAGGTGACTGTGGGGATGCTATGGTGGTCATCAGTGAAGGATCAGTTGTAAGTCACTTTTTTCAGCATTTTTGTAACTTCAGTCACTAAGAGAATGAATTGTGAGTTGAAGACTACCTACATCAGACTTCCCCAATCTTTCTGGCTTTGTGGACTGGCAAGGAGTGGAGAGAAGATGGTTCTGGCGCATACACTCACCCGCCATTTCTGCAGCCCAGTTGCAAAAGGCTAAGGCCCGGTAGTGGCCCAGGGTTTGGGGACCCCTGACCGACATAACTTTCCACTATGGAGTTAGTACCTTCTTTGCTGTCCTTAAGGTAAAGATAAAAGGTTCCCCTCGCACATATGTGCTAGTTGTTTCCAACTCTAGGGGACGGTGCTCATCTATTTCAAAGCCAAAGAGCCAACGCTGTCAGAAGACATCTCCATGGTCATGTGGCCGGCATGACTAAATGCCAAAGGCACACGGAACACTGTTACCTTCCCACCAAAGGTGGTCCCTATTTTTCTACTTGCATTTTTTACGTGCTTCCGAACTGCTAGGATGGCAGAAGCTGGGACAAGTAATGTCAATTATGTGCAGTTTAAATTAAAATATATAATCAGTTCATTATTTATGGAAGGTCAACCATTAATACAGCATCATACCTTCTATATAAAAGAATGAACATAAAGTCACTACTTTAGCTAGGATCTGCAGTAATGATAGTGTTAAATAATTTATTAAGTAATTTAAAATATTTAAATTTCTCAAAAAGTAAGCCAAGGCTTTTTTAAAAAAGCAAACAAAAACAAAGATATAAAATTATATATTTTCATGCCAGATTTCTTCTGACCAAAAATCTATTAGTTCCTTGATAAAACCATTAACTTACTACAACAAACTAGATATTACGATATACAATTATGCTATATTTGGTCTCATATGGTGCATTTTAAAGGGTAATATGAAAAGTGCTCACTTAAATAACAGGAATTTCATTTAAGTCATAAAATGTATTATTCTCCCCCAAAATGCATAAACAAACTACAGGGAAACTGTTTTAACATTCCAGGAAGAGGCCCAATTTAAAACTTTCCTTTGATATAGTACATCCTGCAATAGAATTTTTGAATGTTTCCTAAAACAAAAGTTGCTACCAGACAAGACTGATTTAATTCTGCTGAAAAATTACTTCCCTACATGTATTTGTTAATCAGAAACATCACTAAAACTGTGGCACACAAATATTTAATATATGCAGTATTATAGTATATTGTAATAGAGTGAGGACTCTGTGATTTAGTGGCCATATAAGCACTAGGTTTTTTTTTGTTTTTGCCAAGGGAGACCAAAGAAAGAAGAAAAAGAAAGGAGAATGGAATGGGATGGTTCGAAGTTCTTTTCGTTTTTTAAATGCCATGCTCCAATGTTTTACTTGAGATTCCTCTTGTTGCATTCAGTTAAACATTTCTTCCTAGCCAAATAATGTACCATTTAGATTTAGTGTAGAAAGCCAGCAACCTTGAAATTCTCTTTATAAAGTTACAGTGCGTCAACATTTACAACACTTTTGCAAAACCCATTATAATCAGCAGATTTTAAAAACTGACTAGAAAATAAAAATGGATTCTCTGCTATATTCCAGGAAGGCACAGTGAGTCACAGCTGGACTCTTTTATATAAAATGGCATAGTTCTGACATGATATGATGAACTGATTTCATATTTCAGACAAGAACAAGGATAATGTATTTTTTAATATTTTTTTATACTACTGAATCTCAAATGACTCATCAGTATACAATAGTGTAAAACAATTCTTAGAGACAAAAAACTAGAATAAACAAAAAAAGCAATAATGCAAATAATTATTCATGTTTAATTAATAATTCATTAAACTTGAATGGCACTTGAATTTCACCAAATTCTGGGCAATTCATAACAATCCAATTAACAGAATAGTGCTAGTTTTCATTGCCCAAATGCTTTCTGGGACAATTCAATCTTCAGTGGATTCTGAAAAGCCAGCAGTGGGGATGCTGGCCTGACATCCAGAGCGCAGCCATTCTATAAATGGGGCCCACAGCTGGAAACCATTGTTTGTGTCCCTCCCCACCTGCACACACATCTGAGAATCAGCAAAAATCTTAGTGAGAATTATATACTGTGCAGATAAATTGGATGTGCCATCCCCATATAGAGGAGGCTGTAAGTCTGTAAATGCTAAGACATATAAATATTTATGGATTAAATCCAAGGCTTTGAATTGCACAGAGAAATTTAATAGTGTCCAATGCAATGATTGTAAAACATGTGTTACGTGAGCATGATGAGTAATTTGCTAGTTTGTTTGCTGTATTTTGCACCAGTCATACTTTCCAAGTTGTGTACAAAGGCAGGCTTATGTAGACTGCACTGTAGGAGCTTAGGTAATTATGTTAAGTATAGTATACAAGTCACCACTGGGATAAACACATGAGCCATCATGGCTGGGGCCTTCTGTTCCAGGGAGAGACTCAACTTTGTTCAACTGAAGCTGGACAAAGTACTTACTGGTCATAATGCACTTTGGAATAGCTATGAGATCCAGAGCTTTCCAGTCTGCAGATCTGCTCTTTCAAGAGAAGTATACTCTATTCAGAATTATTACTGAAGACAATTAAGATTCATCTGCACAGAGAACAACTTGCATCTTACTCTGGGGTTCAATTTCAACCAGACTCAAAAGCCTCTACTGGTTCAAGACTTCTGGTACATCCTTGTAGAAACATAAGACCTGAGCATCAAAATGGACTCCTAGGATAAACACATTGGATATGATAGCAACAGTTTTAAAAGATGCTGAAATGTACCACAACATCGGGGTGAGAAGTTCCTGATTCTGATCTGGGTAAATAAATTATTGTAAGCAACACCAGGTTTAAAATCGCTCTGAGATTTATAGTATTTAGTTGTTTTATTTATAGATCTAAACAAGTAATTTTTTCTAAAGCACAAATTTAACATGTCTAATTCTTGAGCAGTATAGATTAAAAAACTTACAAAGTTACTATGAGATATTTAGATTAATGACTAAAGCATCTGGGCCATATAAATATTAAAGCAGATTAGGAACATTAATAAAGTAATTTTAAAAAAGGGGTAAAAATGTCATGAAAATTTGGCACTTTAAAGTTTTTTTAAAATACATTTTAATTTGTAAAATTATATTTGGAGGTCAGTGAATATTGTGTACAGTTGCAAGCAGCAGACTGCCAATATCCACTTTAGACAACAAAAGCATTGGGCTGAATCTGAATCTAATGTTTTTCACAGATTCTTTAAAATGTAATGCCAGAAAAAATTAGCATAGAAATTTTAGGAAATTTAAAGGTTTATTACTATTAATGCCTTATTATTGCATTACAATTGTTTTAAAACAAGTTGCAACTAGGATACAATAAAAATTTCAAATTATATTAAACTTATGAAAGAAAATAAACTTTAACTATTAAACGTTTTCTTCAGTGTTGCCATATTTCATAGAATTATTTAGAAATATTTTTATTATATTATTAGGTTCAAGGTGCAGGCTTTCGGGGTTGGAAAGAAGTAACCTCCATATTTAATAAAGATGATGAACAACAATTATTAACAGGATGTAGATCTCCAAAATCTAAAGGGTATGTATATAATGGAGTGTAAAATGATACTAAATGTAACAAGTTATCTTGTAGTAAGTTTACTCAAATTATTAAAGCTAGAAGTAAGCCAATAAATCAGGAAAAAGTAACTAAGATTCCAGAAAATTAGACAATATACAGTACACTTAAATTCTGCATTGTTTTTCATAACAAAACATTCTATTTCAAGATTTATGTTGAATTGGAGCTGTGATTATTATAGATGACTTGTGGGGAAAACTGGCATTATTCCCAATAATACAGCCAGAGCTGCCAATCAATCAAAAGGCTTGCAAATTAATTACTTTTAATTTTTACTATTCTGGTTAACCTTTTGTTAACCCTTTTTGCCTTTAGCCATTTTTTCAAAGTTGTAAATTGTTGTGATCGAGGCCCATGTAGTGATTACCAAACACAATTCAGTCCTGAACAAACTTCTTTTATTAAAACAGCTGAGAATTAATTCATTTTCAGCTTAGTTCAAAACAAATTCTTCATAACCAGTCCTACGGCTTTATCAGCAACCTTTGATGTCTTTGGCAACCTACCAAAGGCTTTTCTTGGCAAAAACCCCACAAAGTTCAAGAGACGCTGACAAGAAGCACTGGAATCAACATTGCTTTTCTACCAAGAACCCAATGGCTTGTTGCTGCTCTTTTAAGCCTTATGGGAGTGGCCAATCATCTTCTGGCCTTACTCCCGAGTTGCCCTTTTTGCTTCAGCTGCTCTTGCCTTCTGGCAGCTCTTTGCATGCTTGCATTAGGAACAGGCTCCTCCTGTTCCTCTGCTGTCCGCCTATGGAGGCTCTGGAGTCCGCGCATTGCTCCCAGATGGCCCTGGCCCTATCTCTGCCTCCGACGCAGAGACCTTGTCCGGGCCTTCCCCTGACTCTAGGACTCCCCAGCCGCCTCATTGTCCGACTGTGCTGCCAGCTCCGCAGACTACTGGCAGACCACAACAGAAATATAAAAATAAAAGCTTAAATGAGCTAAATGTATTCAGTGAGTGAAACTAGAATGGTAAGAGGAAGATATTGGAAAAACCATCCTAATCATCATATTTCATCCAGTGATAAAACAATGTTAATCTACTCTGACCTAGACAATTAAAATATCTTCCTTTTTCATATGATTTCCAATAAAACTATTTATTGTTATCCAGAACAAATATGAAACTTAAAGAAGATTTGAAATCAGAAAAGAAAGGTGGATTTTGGGACAGCTTGGTGATAAAACAGAACATCCATTCCAGGAAGCCCGATGAGATTGAAGGATGGGAACCTCCCCAGATTCCTGCCAGCGACCACCTCAGTGATGCAGAAAATACTCTAAGTGACTCTTCATCTTGGTCAGGCTGGGAAGATGAAACCAAAGGCTCAACGAAATACACAAACCTGGCAAGCTCAGGGAATAGTTCAAGGTGGAGTATTAAATCAGCTGGAAGGTTGGTCAGCATTAGGCGACAAAGCAAAGGTAACCTTACTGATAACTGGGAAGAACTAGAATGATATAAAGTATTAGTTATGACAAAGTAGAGCATTTCGGCTTCAGTGTATTCCATGTTTTTCTGCAAGAATAGCCAGTCTGAATCTGGGATGGGTGCATGCATTTCTAGAATATTATGAACCTGTTCCACAAATGCTAGCACCAACCCCAGAACACTTGGATCCACCCAGTCAATAGGAAAAAGTGCAAGTTTTGTTCTGCATGTATCTGCAAAAGATATGGAATGTTCTAAATATTGTTTTAGGTTAGATGATTTATGTATGTACTTAAACCAAATCAAAACACTGCATCTTTTTACAGAACTGCATTATTCAAATTCTTTAATAGTTGACCCATTGGTTTCTTAGACTACTATTTCCTCACTGAACAAAGTTCAACACCAACTTTGTGCCTATAATTTCCATATTCACACTGTCTTATCATCTTGAGTTGCTCTTTAAAAACTGAAATGATTGTATACACTGGTTGAATATTGATTGCGTTAATATAAGATTTAGATTTCTTGAACTTCAGGTAAATTTTTTGAATGCTTTCCCTGTTTTGTGAAAATGCTAGTTTGTAGCTGATACCTCATTGTTCCGGCTTTATAATGGTTCTTAAGATGGACATTTTGACCTGCCAAGATTCTGTGTTCTTCTAAAATACCAAATCAAACATTAAGCGCAAGAACACCAATGTTTTTTTTTCTGTTGAAACATGCCACAGATGCATGTTTGCAACAGAAGAAAAACTGTTTTCTTCTGCATGTTAATAATGCTTCTGCATATTGCGGTGTTGAACTATCACTTGGATAAAGCAGAAGTACAATCATCCTGAATTATATATCGCAAACACAACTTGGATGTCAGCCTAAGCACAAATTCTATCCTTACAAAAATAGTTGCATATAGTTTGACTCCACTTTGTTGCAAAAATAGAAGCAAAAACTCCTCATCTGAGCAAATTTGAGTAATATGGAAACTTTTCAGGTTGCTGTTGCTACTCTGCTGAATCATTATATGTATTACCATCATTGCTGATAATAATATTGCATATTATGAGGTATTTTTAGGCTGTTGTATTATTTAGAAAACTAAGAAATCAAGCCTTTCATAAAGTCCAGCCTATAAGAAATGTTATCACTCAGTTTATGCACAATCCTTTTATAGACTAATTGTTTTTCAATCTTTGTCCTTGTATCCTTTGTCCACATGATCCTCTTTATCTTTGCTGCTATGTAAGATTTAATTGGTTATGCTGTTTCTTTACATCTTCATGGAGACAAACATTCTGTCTTGGCTATCTACAAATGTTTATTTTAATTTGCTGTTACACAATTTGCTAGCTGCTGCTAACTTTTATTACTAAAGAAGAATAATTTTTCACAGTGCAAAGAGAGCAGAAGAAATGTATTCTTAACCTTAATGTGGGGGTTCTTTCCCCAACAGGATATTTTTATATATACATTTGTTGAAAATTGTTCCATGTATGTGTTTAGCATGTTAGAAGACACTGTACTTTTGTATGCATATGTGCCCCCATGAGAGAAGAAAGAGATTCAATGACTTCGTTTGAACAACTTCTTTCAAATCAACAAGGAAACACATTAGATAATTTTTTTTGCATTCTTTATTATAAGCATCTTTTCCAGTCTTCTGACTGCTCCATGTATGAAGTTCCCTCAAAGACTGGAGATTAAAACTTATTAAAAGTTATTTTACACATAATATGTCCTTGTGAACGGAATCCAGTAATTTTGAATTGGAGAAGACAGTTACAGTTAAATGAGAAGCTACCAAAGAGCCATTGCTCAGCTAACTACTAGTACTACTGATTTCAAAAATGAAGAAAATATTAAAAGTGCCTTGAATTATAATCGTTTGTTACAGAAATGTTTGGTTAGAAAAATTTACTGTTTTCTTCCTCATCCTTACAAAACTTTGATTATTATTTGATTTCAGGTTCTGCAGAATGAGTATCTAATCGAGGATGGTAGCATATTTCTTGCCTCTTAGTTACCAATCCTTACTTGAAACCGATATTGAGCATGCATGCCACTGCTTATAGAATGGGCTGTTTAGCAATATAGAAACTAAAAATTTACATTCAACATTTCTTTTTTAAGAATCAGGTTTTTTTATAGGACTGTTTTATAACTATGCAGAACATTTCCAAGGTATAATTCCTCCCTACAGGTAAAAGCTTTAAATTATATTAAAAAATGAAATATCATACTACACAGACACAAATTATGGTTACAATCCAGAGATATGATATCTCTGAGTTATACAACAAGATTTTATAGCTTTTGTTCACCATGTCAGTGCTGTCTTATGTCTTTGAGGATACAGAATTTTTCCGTGCTGCTCTATTGCACTTCGAGATGCCCTTATGCCAAGCAGTATCTTGTGATCAAGTGACTTGCATGCAGATTGTAAAATTTGGTGGACTAGGCTGCCACAATCAGCCTGAATCTTGAATGTGAGCTATTAACAAATCCTTTTTTGCTTTTCATTTTTTTTTCTACTGTCAGTTGTATTTCAAGCTAATGGCATCAGTCCTGTGCTGAGGAATGATAGACAACATTTTTTTTTCTTTTCAAATACCAAATTGTAAAATTGTAGCCTAAATATAGTTGCTATGCAGGAATGGGATTTTATATTAGCGTTATAGCTGGACTAAGAATTTAGAAAAACATTTCTTTGGGCAAATTAAAGCAGAGTATCCAAACCACTGAGAGTAAAAGTATATTAAGACTCTTTTCGAGTTCAGAGAAAACTTTACAAATATGCATAATCTGTTGAAAGTGATTTACTGCCTGACTATGTCTAATGTGTGCCCTTATTTCTTTAAATTAATTGAAAGTAATTCCCGAATATAGCCATTTTCTTTATGCAAAGACTTCTTTGGTTTACAGTTTATGGAAGATAACCATATAAAAGAAGCAAAAGTATGTTGGCATTGAGATGCGACATAGAAACAAATCCAGGAGTGAAACTTAAAAGAGTTAAATATGTATTCTTACTTACCATTTATCAAAACTTTTTTATAGTGACAGATTGAGGTTCTGCCTTGCATATTATACCTGTCAAGTGCCTGTATTTCATCTTGATGTCATTTCTGTGATGTCCAGCTTAATTCCATATTCACACATTTGTCCTATATTTATATAAAGATGGGTAGATTTACTAAACTAAATCCTATTGTAAAACAAATTCCACCATCTGCATCCTATGTGTTGACTTAAGCTGTTGCAGTATTAATAACGAGTTGTGATGATGAAGCTAATCTACCTGAAAAGCAGAACTGATATGGATAGTTTGGCCCCACTGTTACAAAAGCTGTACTGTTCATTGGCCGCAATCGTGATTGGCAATCCTTCAATACAGCCTTCACAAAACCCACGGACCACAAGTCATTCCTCTCTGACCTGCAGTGCAAATTATATATTGAATGATGGCTCACCATAGAAACCCTAAAATGCTATCAGTTGCTCTGCTGGATCCTTTTGTGTGCAGTAATGTGCAATATGGTCTATTTGGTCTTAATTCTGGATCCTGTGTGCTTTGGAAGTAGGAAAAGGGTCCAAAGACCAGGCCTAAAGTGAAAATTTGAGATATATAAGATATTGCCTAGTATATTAAAGCTATGGAACGTCTTTTATAAACACGCACAAAGTCTATCAAAAGTTGCACATTATTACATTGGTTTCTGTATGCTTAATGTCATCAAAATTCATGGGATATAAGTGTCCTTCACAATGGCTGGTTAATGTCCATGTTTTCCTAAAGCAGAACTACTTAATACTTAAAGGCAATGATTAAATTTTAATATAATTTATTGATGTGCTTTTGTAGATTTTTAAAATATAATTTTCCTTGTGAATATTTGCTTGACAACTTTTTATTTGCATTTTTCATGTATCACTACTTTGATATGTATTAGTCTTCCTTTAAACAATACATACCCTTTTTCTTTTTGTAACTATTTGATTTTAACTAAGGTATATTAGTTTTAAAAACATTGCTTGAAAGTTGCACAAATGTAATGATTCATACGTTGTTCATGTTGCCTTTTCACTACATCTATGCATAATTCTTGGCTTGAAGTCAATGAAGGTGAAATGCTTTATGTGACTTTAATTAGTCACAATGCTCATGTTTCCTTTTCTGTATTTTATTAGTTTTACTTAAAATAGTATTTTCACAGATGAATAAAAACTTAATTAAAACCAATCTAATGAAAATTTTCATTTAATTCTATTGATTATATGTTCCAAAGACTGTAGCAGAATATAGCTACTATTTATTGTACTTGTAAGGATTTGCATCCATACATTTGCCACACCTGTGTAAGTGCCATTGATTAAGTTGATTTGATTTGATTTGATTTGGAGGGTCAGCATCCTAGGCCTTTAAGCATCTGATCTTAAAGTTTTCTTCCAAAAACCAGTAAAAATCTGCTGCTTATTTTTTATATTTGTCTCCCACACCTTTAGGACAAAAAGTCAGTAAAAATGCAATGCGTAATAAAACTAAGTAGCCAACAAAAAAAACTAGAATATTAAAAAATCAAAAGCATAACTCTTGTAACAGTTATTACAAGAGTCAAATTTCTGCAAAAAAAGGGGCTTTTTTGAGGGATCCTATGCAAAAAAACAACCAAGCTCAGAGAACACCAAGAACCTCTCAGAGATAACTTTAACAGGTACGTCCTTACTGCACTGAAAATTTCAGGAAAGAAATTTGGGAACTGAGGGAAGATGGGTTTAAATCTAACACATGATATTTAAATTATTTACTAACTTTTATTTACTTAATTTACTAAGTATATTTTAAAGCAATTATCTGTATAATATTCATTTATGTTTGGACATGTTGTTCCAGAGCTTGGGTAAGATCACTGAGAATGACCTTTGTAGCAGATTTATAGCAGTAGGCAGGCTGTTAAAGCTGTACATTATTCTAGCAATGTCACACTAGGCAAAAGCTTTCTATCATATTTATCCCACAACTCTCTTTTAGCAAAGGCCCTTTTTGATATTAATTACATATTCACCTTAACAGTTTCTATCCATTTTATTGGTTCCTGTAGTTAGCCCCAAAGGAATTAGTGATTACACACACTCCTAATGCTCTAGTATTTGCTGGTTTACTAATTAGATCTTGCGATGTATGAGGGACAGTTTAAAATAGAAAAGCAACAATTTGACCATTGCAATTTGAGATTCTAAACAAAGTATGGCAATCTAAGCAAAAATCAATACCCTTAATTCATAAGCAATCTAGGCAGTTCCAAATAGAGGCTCCTGGTGCTGATGACAAATAACATCATGCAGCTATTCTATCTTTTCCTAAATATGTATTTTCCTTTAAAGGAAAAAGACAAAGCAGTGAGAAAACTTTACACATGGAAAATAATATTGCTCTGATCACTAAAACGGGTGTCAAACTTGCGGCCGGAGGGCCGGATGCATTACACGGCCACGGCCACCTGTTTTAGTGAAGGGTTAAAAGTCACAATACATAATATGATGACATGACTTTGACACCCCTGCTCTAAAATACTGTGAAAAATCATAGAAAAGCCTCATTTAAAAGCACCCAAAATCTCCAATTGTTTTAAGTCCAATAGATAAGCTTACATACTGTGAATCATGCAGTCAACTATCGTAATGACCTTGGGAGACTGGGCAAAAAAAGGGTGCAAGGGAACAGTCAAATTTAAGACAGCATAGCCCAGAATGGATAGCGGGTGAGCCAAGAGGCTCAGAAGGGACCTTCTCCACTTTCTCAGGCTGCAAAGGGGATGGGTGGAAAGGATTCTACTTTCAGACTTGCAAGACTCTCTCAATGTGGCTTTACATTACATTAAAGTAGGATTAGCTCATCTGGTTATGATTCTTAACTGGTTTGTCCATACGGGCCAACACCTGCAGAACCACCACAGAAAATTTTGTCGCAAAAACCTGTTAAATTATAAATGTACATTAACTACAACTAGTTTATAGTTGAGATAATCACCCACTTGAGTCTTCCAATGTGAAGCCTCAAACACGTTTACCTTTTGAATCACATTAAAGTTGTTTGTCATTGCCTTATTTCAGAGTATTTTTAGAATTTCTTACATAGGATAAACTTAGGATTCTTTGGTGATCTCCCATCCAAATACTAAGCATGACTGTTGCTGCTTAGGGTGGTGGGGTTTTGTTGGGTTGTTGGTTTTTTTTACACAAGATCAGCAAGGTTCTATTGCATCAGTTAGGTACTATCACAAGTAGGCAGTGCCAAATCAATGATTAAGCTATATCATGGTTTAATAAACTTTATACAGCTGCTTTTTATTGTAGTTTTAGAGCAAGATCTTATTCCAGAATATAGATAATGTGTGAATAAGAAGTATGCTATTGCATAGACACACACACTTTTCACAGTTTACATAGGTGATGCCAACAGAATTTGGGGTTTTTTCCCCGATCTAAAGCAAAATATGAAAATTTGCTGCATATTTAGAAATTGCTTTGAAATTAACTACATGAGCCATGATTAATCTTCAATTTTTTATTTCAATTAGTATACTCTCTAGCCATAACTACTCCAATGTGTTTTTCCTAAACCTCATAAAATAAATTATTGGAAAAGATCAATAGAAATGTTTCATAGTGGAACTCTGGAGTATGTGTGTGTTGTAATTGTAATGCCTTTTTTAAAAAAAAAAAAAATGGGTGAACTATTTTCTGAGAAATTGTTACAATCACTTCACACAATTGTGAGTGTACTTTTTAAAAGCTGCCTGTCATTAAAAAATGTAAATAGAGGCAAGTGGCATATTTCATGACGAAGCATCCAGGGAAAATTCACATAAGAAAACAATGGCTATGTAAGTATGTAATAGTGAAACAATGTTAATAAATATTACTTCGTTTTCTGTTTTCAATGAATAATCATAAAACATATTTAAACAAAGACACTCAAAATGTTCTTCAATATCTTTATTTGCAGACACACACCGTTGCTCAAATACCTTGTTTTTCTTTTCTTTCCCCACCTTTTCCCTGTAGTGAATTGTGTTTAAAAAATAAACAGAAGTCTCATAACAATAAATTGGCAACGAAGCATGATAGCGACAAACTAAAGGAAAAGAAATCAGGCTTTACTTCCTGTTAGGAAATAAACTATTGTCTCAGAAGATCTATGGGTTGACTTCCTTCAAAATGAAGAAGGCCCATAAAAACACAGCAGATTTGTATTATTTTTGTACTACCAGTAGCATAATTGACTTTGCTTAAATGAAAACATTTTTTATAACTCTTTAGGCTCTCTGGCATTATCAAGCAGGGCATCTTTTTGTAAATTTGAGTTCCTTCTATCTCCAGCTGTATCTTGGATTATGGCCAGGGTCAGTATTAGGTGGTACATAATCATTTCCTTTCATAGTGTACGTTTTTTATGAGAGTGCCCTTGAGTCTTAAAAAGGTGACAGAAGACATTGTTCTACTAAGTCAGAAAAAAGATTAATGAACATTCCGTTTTCCTATGTGTGGCCAATGCTTATATGGATTTTTAACGCAGTAGTCTGCTTCACGAACCCCAGCTACTCAACCAAACAATCCTCAATATTTCCACTATTACAGTTCAGGAGATGATTATAAGCTTATTTAATATTTATCAATTTATAAATCTGCCCATCTCAAAATTGTAACTTTGGCCAGTGAACATGGCATTGGAATCCAATCATCAACAATAATATGTCATTTCATCCAAGGGCAATCTAATGCAAACTATAGAACCACAGACATGTCAAGGGAAAAAAACCTGCTTTGACAAGCTCACCCAAACTGCATACCCAATGCCAGGGGAGCTTCCGAGTCTTCAAGAACTTACCAAATGCCAGCAGAGTTGGAGCCAAATGAATCTCAGTGGACATGATATTCCAAAGGGAAATTGCTGCGAACGAAATATCTCACTTTTTGCATCTCACTAATTGGCAGTGCTTAATAGATAGGATAGAGGGATGTGGTGGCTCAGTGGCTAAAATGCTGAGATTGTCGATCGAAAGGTTGGCAGTTCAGTGGTTCGATTCCCTAGTGCCGCATAACGGGGTGAGCTTCCGTTACTTGTCCCAGCTTCTGCCAACCTAGCAGTTCGAAAGCATGTAAAAATGCAAGTAGAAAAATAGAGACCACCTTTGGTGGGAAGGTAATAGTGTTCCATGCGCCTTTGGCGTTTAGTCATACTGGCCACATGACCAGACAGCGCTGGCTCTTCAGCTTTGAAACGGAGATGAGCACTGCCCCCTAGAGTCAGGAACAACTTGCACATATGTACAAGGGGAACCTTTACCTTTTAATAGATTGGATATGGAACATCCCCAGTGTATTGGTTGTAGTGAACCAGGCAAAAACAATTAGAAAAAGCTCCTCATTTAATTCGGCTTCATGCCATGCAGGGTTTTATACGTAGTAACCAACACTTGGATTGGACTCAGATGTCCACTGGAATCAGCACCCCTGACTGGTCCAGAGAATATCATGATTGTTGGTATTGAAAGCTACTGAGAAATCAAGGAAAACAAAGAATGTAACATGCCATGCCACTTGCCCAAATTTTTCTACAATTCCAATAAGTGCTGTTTTGTCCCATATCCTGTCCTGAAGCCTTTTTGAAAGGGGTCTGAAAAATCCTCAAAGCTCTTTGCAGTGCAACCGGTATGAATCAGCATGGCAAAATTCAAGAAGCATGGTAAACTGCCACTAACTCTGAGATTACATTTTCAATCTCGCTTTTTTCATGTAAAATGGATACGTTAACACAATGAAGAAGAGGGGGCGGGGGAGTGCCCAGAGTTGTGGCCCACCGGAGGCCAGCAAAGCTGGCAGCAGTCAGACAGTGAGGAGGTTGAGGAGGAACTTGGGCCAGTCCTGGGGGCTGAGGAAAGCTCGGATGAGGGCTCTGCATCAGAGGCAGAGAGGGAGCCAAGGCCATCTGATAGTTATGTTCTGTCTCCGGAGTCTGACATCAGTGAGGCAGAACAGCGGGAGCCTGTTCCCAGTGTGTGCATGCGCAGAGCTGCCAGAAGACAAGAACAATTAAGGAAACAGGGTCGACTTGGGAGTAAAGTTTGGAGACGATTGGTCCCTCCCATAAGACATAAAAGGAGCAATTAGTTCATCTGGTCGGTTCAAGCTTTGAAAAGTTCTGTTTGACTCTGCCAAGTTTGGCCTTGCCCTGCGTTTGGCAATTAGTTCTCTGGCAGCATTCCAAGGGAGATAAGGTAGGTGTTTCTAAACATTCCCCTGAAAGACTGTTTGTGAAGCCTTGCGGACTGTGAATGACAATAATTCGTGTAAATAAAAGAGGTTTTGCCGGGACTAACATTGTGCTTTATACTTTCTAAGGAAGCCTAGGTCAGAACAAGAGTCACTTCATTGGTGAGGTGGGTGGCATATAAATTTAATAAATAAATACATGAAAATAAAGAGGGTTGTTGCATTTTTTTTAGCAGGCTTGGTGTTACCGCCATCTTTTGTCTGCTGGATAACCCCCTTCCCAAGTTAGGGGCACAAAACCATCTGTGTTCACTATCCAGAGTAGAAAGCTGCAGGTTTAATCTCTGTCTACCACAGCAGGGATAGAAAATGGATTGTCAATTGGTGTCCTCTCTCTCCTGACCCTTTTTTGGAACATCTGATAAACCCAAAATGTAAGGGAAAATGTTAATCTCAGTGATGCATTCTTTTTTAGGTTATTTCATTAAAATAAGAATTAAAAAGATACATAAACACTCTGCTTGTCTTTCTGACAGTATTCCTCTCAACGTTCATTGCAACTCTCTGAGCTGATTTTCAAACAACCCCCCCCCCCCCCAAACCTTAGCTTCTCTGGCTCTCCTCAGATAAAGGATAATGGTGTGATGTGCTTGCTTTCATCTTGATTTTAAACTGTTTTCAACCAAGTAGCTGTATTGCAAGGAATTAATTTCAGGCAGGAATAAACAGGAATGCAATGCCAACAGTCAGACAAGCCAAGACTGACCTAAAATGGGGAAGATCAAGAGGCTGGGAAGTTTTTTTGACAAAAAGTCTTCTTCCAGGATACAGAAGTAGAGGGAGGGACTACCCAACTACTAATGCAGGATTTTTTTTACCAAATAAATCCCTGAAGTTTTAGAAACCACTTGGCCCGAGAAACAGTGCTTAAACCACTTACCTTTGCTGAAGTTGACGCACTGAGACATTTTCATAACAATGTATAAACTTGTGCTTTGTGGAAAGCCATAAAAGCATCTCCTTTTTGTTGGAGCGCTCTCCAATAGTGATTTCATGCCATTAGCACAGTATTTTCACCCTTTTCTTCAAGGGCATCTCTAGCAGTTCTCATAGCTTATGCTGCAGAACTAAACTTGTCACTTTAAAATATATACATGCAAGGCACTCAGTTCAAGCAAATACAGTAGTTTTTGTTAAGGCTGCCAAGCTGAGTGCCTTTTCCACAGAGATTACAATTTATATAAAATAAGCCATGATGTAGCTAGATGGTTGGAACTGTCAAGTGTTGGTTCTTGACCAAGTTTGGTTTTCCTTTCCTTCTAAGTTCAAAGTAACCCAAAATGTGAGTGGATATGTATGTATGTATGTATGTATGTATGTATGTATGTATGTACGTACAGTATGTATCTTGTCTGTCAGTCAGTCTTATATATTTAATATAGCTGCAATCTCACAGACGTCAATGTAGGTAGCGCACACATACAAATAAACTACCCAAACAAAACCATGAAAAAACAAAGCAGATTTTAAAAACTTACAGAAGTAACCCATCTCTTAAACCTGGCAAATATTTGTAACTGACTATAAGGAGCAGGATTAGAAAAAGGAAGTTGCTTCTCCTCTTCTTTCAAACAACTCTAGTGTACAAACTGAAGCCCCACTTTTAAACAACCTGGATCAAATCCAAATATGTGATCGTATTTGAACATCTTCAGCTGTGGGAGGAATTTTGGGGAGACATCCCATAATAGTAAGGGCTCCTAGGACCGTTCAGATCATAGCCCTATTGCATCACATGTATTCATCTTCATCAGCACAATTTACTGTGCACAATTTACCATGCACTTACAAAAAGGAGAAACGAAAGAGTTGACATACCACCACCATCGATGCTCCGTCGATCCTGGGTTTTTGCAATAAGACAACTTTGAAGGGTTTTGCTGAAAAATAGACTTTCAAATTTTGTCTTAACCAATTGGTAAGCTCATTGCACAACCATGTTAATGATGTAATGTAGAAATCTAAGAAAGGATGCAACGTGGAGACTATAGTCCATGCTTTTCACTGGAATTCAAATTGGTAGCAACTGATATTCCAGCAAAAGATCTTCATCAGATGAAAATCAACATGGTGTGTGTGAATTTTTGCCCATGTAATGCAAGTTTTTGCATTGCAGCACTTTAAACCTCCTTCAGAGCATTCTCGCCTTAACCCTGAGGAAGGGCCCACATATGGCTTCAAGTGAAAAAGAAGCTATTCTTATCGTTATTTCACTTATTCTGACAGGTAGATTTGGTTAGATTTTTTTTTCACTGTCTCTTGGGAAAGTTTATTAATACTTAGTCCTACCTCAAGTACTGTATAGGTTTATTTCTATTTTTTTAAAAAAACTTTTTCATAAGGCAATGTGAATTCTGTGCAAAATTATATAAAAGATATTATAAATGTTGCATGCAGATGTCTATATTAAGCCTCCCAATGCTTTAAAAAAGACATCTGATGGGGATAATCTAAGTAAAAAGCAAATTATAGTTTACCGTAAGGATAGTTTACCCTAACAATCTTACTCTTCTGGGTTTATTTAAATTCTCAGTGTGTAATTTTGGGGGGGAGGGCATGAGGCATGATTGTGTATGTAAATCATGGCAGAAATGCTTGAGAAACTCCATTTCTGATCTCTCCAGCCTCGATCCAACTTTAGATGAGCTATTGGAGATGATGAGAAATAGGAAGATTGACCATTTGGGTGATTACTGGTTACTTCTGGCAATGCTATCCCACTAAGAATCAAAAATTCTTTCTTAGTAGAAAGAAGACCAACATTTATTCAATCTTTGAGAAACCATTTTTTCTTGAAATTCGATACAAACATAGTGTTGGCTGCTATCCCATAGGGCTACTATAGCAATATATTAATATGAACTGCTATGAAAATATTGGAAACGTTAATTACATCTCATCGTAAAAACATGTGGTAGGCTTTCCCCATAGCTTATATAAACATAAATATAGGTATAGCATTAGAATCCATGTTTATAAGTACAGAATGCTAAAACCAGGAGTATGTAATGTGTTAACATAAAAAACTCCACACTCTAGTTAGAAGATGAAATGATTTATTTGGGTAGAAACTTAGATTCAATATATATGGTGGTACATAACATAAATCCTTGTTCATCTATGTATTGTCTTAAATGGAAATGGTGATTTAAGAGTTTCTAAACAGTGGAAGTTCTTGCAAATCGGCCCTTCGCTTCTCCTACCAATCCCATTCTCAGAGTAGCCTTCAGAGCATTCAGATTATCTTCCACTTCTGAGAAGCTAGCCAAGATGTTCACAGCAAAGCTTCAACAGCACTGCTTCAAACAAAGTCCCATTCTCTGTCAAAGCCCAGCCACATATTTTGCTCAAAGCGATTAAGACTTGAGGAGACATCAATGAGAAGACGACTGGGAAAACACATATATCTCTCACTCAACACAATTCATTGGATTGCATCTAGAAAACAGTATCTTGGCTCAGCAGTCAGGATACTAACAGCTCACATTATTTAGGAGATAGAGAGATGGGACGGAATGAATAGAATGTATTTTAAGAAAATAAATACTGTGCTGAACGTATTTACAATATGGAATTGCTGGCTTTCCTGCACAACTGGTATACAGGACATTTTGCCCTTGTGTAATGCTCACAATCAACATGATATATACATAGAAATCCTAAGAGTATCCTCTGAGTATTTACAGGATGTACCAACTGGGTATATTTAGAATTGGACAAGTAAGAAGAAACTCATCAGTTTCTTCACTTCGGTAACAAGTGAACTCCAAACATCTCACTGAAACTCAAAGAAAAACATTAATGTGTTGTTGGCTATCAAGCAGATAGCCCGATTCCAATTATTACTTTCACAGAAACCTATCTCTTTCTGGTATATCTTCCCTTCCTAAGTGAATTGTCTTTCTCTTTTCTGCCTCCTTAGAAATTGAAGGTTTTAATGGAAGTTCCAGCAACGTTCTATTTGACCTGATTACACCCAGGTTTAACTTGAAACATCTCAGGAGAAGTATTGCACACATACACACACACACGAAACTCCCATTCACGTACTGCATGGCGCTGCCAAACTTTTACAAAAAACACCTCAGCCTCTGCCACAGGTTGCCGTTAAAATTTGAAGAGGTCTATGAAGTGCTGAGGTGACACTGGTGTGAAGCACCCAGTGGGATCGTTAGCTGTACAAGGATGACCCGTGTCCTAAAGAAAGGAAAAACACCGTTATTCTTGTTATGGACTAGAAAATTGCTGGCCACCAAATGGGACTTTGTACAGGAAGCAGCGCTGAGACAAAGGAACATCTGGGTCAAAGTCTCCTGCTTCTATTTTTAAATCAGAACTGAGGCTAGATCAAAACATCTCTTGAGCTCTAAGGCCCCACAAACAATTCTAGAGTTCAAGAATGCACAACTTGTAACCCAAACCACAACTTACCCCCTTAAGCACTTGCCAAAAGTTTTTCTTTCAGTATGAAACAACAGGGAGAGATTGTTAATGCACTGGTATTTATTCCTAGCCTGTCAGCTACAGTAAATATTTACTTGAAATATATGGGAATAATTATTTTGCATGTACTTAAGTAAAGTCACATGGGTGCTTTGTTCAGTCCCACTCACTCCAAAACTGCAACTTCCAACGTACTATTCAAAGGTCAAGCATAATTCTTGGCTGGAAAAACAAAAGTCGATTTGATCCCTCCTAGAAAGGTTTTGGGAAGTACAGATAGTCCTCAACTTACAACCATTTGTTTAAAGACAGAAATTACAATGGCCTTGAAAAAAGTAACTCACAACCTATCTAGGAGTGAAATGGTGAAGGAGGACTCAGAAGGTGAAGGAGAGGATTTGGCAAGGCCTCCCTCTCCAGGACCCTCCTCTCTGGCAATGCCTCTGGTTTCCTCCGAGGCCGGGAGATATGCCAGGAGCAAGGCACTTCGGAGCAGCCACAGATAGAGAGCGAGGGGGATGAGTTTTGGCTGGATCCCAGACAGCGTTGGAAGGATAAGGTGCGCTGCAGAGAAAGAGGTGTGGGAGGGCCAGAGATTGAGCCGAGTCACTGGACCACACCCCACAAGGGATAAAAGGGGGTGTGTCGGCTATTCAGGCCTTGTGACGGACAAATTGAAAAGCTCGGAAGTCATATCGTGTTTCTAGAACCCTCTTAGAAGCTCTTTTTGGATTTCTTCAGACTGGACTTTGACAATTCTTTGCTTTGTGGAATTAATTTGGTATATCGGACTGAGGAGAAAAAACCTCCCTTAGTGAGTAAAATCTCTTGGCAGGCAGTTCATGGTTCACTGCCAAGACGGTTATCTTAAAGGAATTCCTGACTGTTTGATTCATTAACTCCTGGCTGTTTGTGTTTGTGCGTGCGACGGGGACAGAACAGAAATTCAGACGGTTCTATCTGGCTCGGGTGAACCGATAGTGGCGGCTGCAGGAGGCTCCGCCCACCCACACGGATGTCATGACGTTGCTTTTTTGCTCATGATTTTAAGGCTTTGCGCATGCGTGGATGGTGCCTGCACATTTGCGAACCGGTAGGGAAGGTAAGTGAATTTCACCCCTCAACCTGTCCCCGAAGTTACAACCATCGCCTACTCCTGTGGTCATGTGTTCACAATTTGCATTTACCACTGGTTGCAAGAAAAAGCATCCTTCCAACAAGCAAAGTCAATTGGGGAAGCTAGATGTATTTATTTATTTATTTATATTCCACCTTTATTATTTTTATAAACAATTCAAGGCGGTGAACATATCTAATGCTCCTTTTTCTTCCTTTTCCCCACAACAACAACCCTGTGAGGTGGGATGGGCTGAGAATGAGTGACTGGCCCAAGGTCACCCAGCTGACTTTCATGTCTAAAGCAGGAGTTGAATTCACCATTTCCTGCTTTCTAACCTGGTGCTTTAACCACTAGATCAAGCTCAGATTTGTGATAACAATTGTAGTAAAAATGTTCATAAAACCAAGTCCAGTCACTCAATGACTTGCTTAATGACTACATCACTTAGTAGCTGAAATTCCAGTCCCAATTATGATTGTAAATTGAGGACTACTTTAGCTTTTATTCAATCTGGCACTCTCAAATGACACTGTAGATTTTAAAATGTACAAACATGACCACAATGATAAAAGATTCTGGAACGCTCAGTCTCAACATCCATGGAGTGTACCACATCAGGAAGACAGCTGCAGATAGGTCTTAGGAACTGTCTTAGGGAAAGACGTATCTGGGATTGTCTAAATTAGCTAATAGCAAATCTTGTGAGCCTCAGCCTCTACTCTCAGAATATCAGCACTAGGGTTATGGCTTAACACCATCTGGGAGCTTAATCACCCAATACTCCAAAGTGAGTTACTTTGAAGCGGAATACTATGATGCTACACAGGAAAATCAGAATTTCTACTTGTAAAGTGCTTCAAATGAAGCACTTAAATTTTTTTTTTAAAAAAAGTTTCACACAGAGAGATTGTTGCTTTCCATTTCCTTAACTACCGCAGAGCAATATATTTCCCACAGTGCTTAGATTTTCAAAGCCCTTTTATTCATTCAGAACAAATGCATATAGTTACCAGGTCATTTAAAAAACAAAAAAGTCATCTTGTGATGTGTATCTCTGCACAGATCTGCTTTGATAAATGGCTGGAGTTGATGGCAGTTTAAGAATCCTTTTTAACTCTTGCCCTCCTTGTCTCTTTCATTTTCTACAACCCTGCTATTATCCTACAATAGTCAGTTCTAGCAAGTAACGCAACTTTGCAAAGAGAATAAAAACCAATGGCCTATGTGTTTCTACAAACATACAATGAGAGAAAATCATTCCTGGTTTCCAGTTAATTAGTACAGGGTCTCCTGCTGAAGCAGAGGGTTGGACTTGAAAACTTCAAAGGTGTCTTCCAACTCTTTAATTATTCTATGTTCTATGTTTTCAGTTGAAGGCATGCTGGCTTCATCATCCAGATGTCATCTACACACACAGAGAGAGCCCTTTTATTTTTCTTTGCTCCTTTTTTTATTCAATCTGGAACACTTTTAAAAATCAATTATTGACACAACTATACGGGTTTAAAAACAGAAGGGGAATGTTTTAATGGGGCAAGCAAATGAAAACAATGCTTTGAAAGCTCATCACATAATGAAGGAATCATCCTGTATTTTGCACAGAAGCCTTGTATCCTTCATCTCAAGAGGCTTCATGAAGTGCTGTTGTGAAAATTTGTGCCAATGTGCCAATGTAAAGTGTTCTTTATTGAATTATTGTTCTACAGAGTTAATCTCCACCTAGTACTGGGATCAAACTTACACATGAACAATAATGTAATCGTTCCATCTCTCTGGCATAACATAAAAAAGCCTTTTTATATCAAGATCTTCAACTTTGATGGCTGGTGGATAAATCTGGAATTTTAACAGCTTGCTGCTGGAAAAAAAGTGTTGTAAAGAACGAACTTCCCCATTAGAAAAATAACAACAGCCTTGCTGGATCAGAACTCGGACTCATCTAACTTTCTCTTAGATTGTAATATTCTGCTCATCTAGTACAGGTAGTTCTTGACTTACAAGCACAATTGATCCCCAAATTTCCGTTGCTAAGGAAGACAGTTAAGTTAGTTTTGCCCCATTTTACGACCTTTATTTGACACAATTGTTAAGTGAATTGCTGAATTTGTTAAGATAATAACACAGTTATTAAGTGAATCTGGTTTTCCTGTTGTCTTTGCTTGTCAGAAGGTCCCAAAAAGTGATTTCATGACTCTGGGACACTGCAACCGTCATAAATACATGCCATTTGCCAAGAGGCTGAATTCTGATCACATGACCATGGGGAAACTGCAATGATCATCAATGTGAAAAACAGTCATAAGTCACTTTTTTTTTTTAGTATCATCGTAACTTCAAACAATCACTAAATGAATGGTTGTAAGTGGAGAATTTCCTGTATTCTATGCCTCACAGTGGCCAACAGGAAGTATTTGGAAAACTCCCAAGCCCAAACTGTGTAGGATAATAGTTTACTTCCCATCAACTAGCATTGGTAATATTAATTTAGGAGTAGAAAACAGCCATCAATATCAGTTCTCATTGACAACTTCATTAGTTCAGTCTGCTTTTATGAAATATTGTTTATTTATGAATTAAACTGGCTTCAGGAAGTTTCATAGCTTAATTAGTGCTTTATCAAAAACATTTTCTTCTCTCAACCTAGGCATTTAATTCCAATAAATATCACCTCAATTAATATAATGAGAGGAGGAGAAAGCCTTTTGTTATATTATCCCTGCAATTTAGTTATACACCTCTACTCAGTTCTCCCCTTCCTTGTTCTGCACTAAAAAGGCCCAATTTTTATCTGATAAAGGAGATACTTGAGCCGTATAATCCTTTTGGTGGCCTTTCTATGCCATTTCTAGTTTTATAATTTTCTTTTTCAGGTGTGGTGTTCAAAAGCTGTATGCAATCCCCCAAGCGAAGTCTCACCTGAGACATGTTTTAGGTATTTCAACATCAGCAGTTTTATTTTCAATCCTCCTCCTAACTATACCCAGCAAGGTTTTTACCCACTGCCAGTGGGTTGACATATTCATCAAATTGTTCACTATGATTCCAAGATTCCATTCCTAATCAATCAGTCACTGCCAAGACAGTAACAGTGGTGAATTTTTCCGGGCCAGCATGCATTATTTAGCTTGTTTGCACAGAATAGTTTTTGCCATTCTGAGGCTGCCCAGGTTGGAGAGATCCTTTGGGAACTCTTCATAATCTTTTTTTGATTTCACCATCCTGAACAGCAAACATAGGTACCGTATTTTTCGGACTATAAGACACACTGGAGTATAAGACGCACCAATATTTCGAAGAGGAAAACAAGAAAAAAATAGTTTTGGGACTCCGCACATCTGGTTTTTGCCCTCCCTGGCCCCCAGGAGCACTCTGCAGGCCTCCCAAACCCTCTGCACATCCAATTTTTGTGAAAAACTGGCCTGTTTTTGGCGAAAATGGGACATGCAGGGTGGGGTTTCGGGAGGACAAAAATGGCTGTATTCAGTGTATAAGACACACCAATATTTCCACCCTCTTTCAAGGGGGAAAAAAGTGTGTCTTATACTCTGAAAAGTATGGTATGTCATTACTCAGCCCTAATCCTAAGGCCCAGAGGTTAGATCTGGCCCACGGGGTGCTTAGATCTGGCCCGCGGGGCCGTCCTAGAAACATCAAAGCTTGCTGAGCTCCATTTTCACTGGCAGAAGATGACAGGAGGCTGTTGCAGCTGAAAATGGAGCTCTGGAGCCTGTTTTTGCTGGCAGAGCGCTTGGGCCACCACAGACGTCCCCAACACAAGTGACATCAAGCTGGCCATGCCCACCCTAGACACGGCCACCCTGGCCCCCGAGGTCAAACACAACCCTGATGCGGCCCTTAATAAAATCGAGTGTGATACCTCTGCCATAAAACATCTGTGTACACATTGAAGCATTAGTTTCACACATGATCCCTGGTGGGCACAACCTTGCACATCCTGTCAATGGGAAGATTTTTATTTATTCCTACTTTGCTTATTTTAATCGGTTGCCAGTCCATAAAAGTGCTCGTCCTCTTATGGAACAACTGACTTTGTTGAAGTCAGAACTGAAAAAGAGCTTTTTTCAAATCCAAATATAGAATATCTATTAGATCAGACAGGTCTATACACAATAACCTAAAAAACCCTAACTGACTAACTACTAGCCAACCAACCAACCAACCAACCAACCAACTCTATCTATCATCTATCTATCTATCTATCTATCTATCTATCTATCTATCTATCTACCTACCTACCTACCTACCTACCTACCTATCTATCTTTTTTTTTTGCATCTGAAGACACATTATTTTTTACAAAGTTCATTCTTCGAATACAGAAATATCCCTCTTAATAATTCTTTTAACCTTTGCCCTGGAAGATATGTTAAATTAACTGAAATGATTTTCAATCTATTTTGAAAAAAGTAGGTTTATATTTTATTAGAAACAAACTAACCATATACAAACTAACTAATAAAATACTGTGACATTTTTTTTCTAAGAAAGAAAAGAGAAAAAGAAATTAAAGAGAAAGAGTGTAAGGAAAGAAGTAAAAGAAAAATTGGAAAGAAAGAAAAAAGATACAAAGAAGTGAGTTCCAATATTCTTCACAGCAGCTATAAGTGAAAACATATTTTAGTTCCTTTCTCTAAGGTTATATCAAGATTCCCTTCTTTCTGCAATTTATCCTGCCTAATCATCAAAGCTATAAATCACAAGTTCATTTTTTCATTTCTATGCATACAGGGAAAAACTAGGGTTATATTGTGTTTGTTCTTCAGATTTTGAAAATAGCCAGTGTTAAAGTACTTATTTTTTTGTGAAAAGATCAGCAATTTTGTATTTAACTTCTTTAAGAGCTGCTATTTAGTTTGTCAGTTTGACTCCTCACTTCAGTTCTTCTTACCTCAGTTAATAAAATGGCTGCTATAGTTCGGCGTGGCTTGTTATAAAATAACCATTTTCCAAAAGGCAAACTGCTGAGATTGTTCTCGCCAAGCCCTCCCATCCCTACAGGATGTTTTCTAGCATCTCTGGTGACTTTTCATTTTCCCTCCCCCAGTGGAAAAGTGCTCCTTTATGTAAATCTCTGCACTTTAACTCACACATCATTTTTACTTTCTAAGAATGCTTTATGAGGTCCTAAAACATTGCTGGACCTTTCAGGCATGCCAATTTCCAATAAATTAAAAGATTTGTTTTTTCAAGGACAGGTAAAACCTGCAAGAAAAATATCTC
Source organism: Arizona elegans (assembly GCA_022577455.1). NCBI lineage: Eukaryota > Metazoa > Chordata > Lepidosauria > Squamata > Colubridae > Arizona > Arizona elegans. Next base: position 204,701,348 of record JAKOOJ010000001.1, on the reverse strand, counting down.
TGGAATTCAGTATTATTGAGTTCAATATTATTGAGTTTGTGTTACATTCTAAACCATCAAGTTCATTCCCTCTCTTCCCATAGATTCTTTGAATGATACATCATCATCATTATTATTACTATTGATTTAATTTTCAATTCGATTCACAGTATGGGACTGGTAAAAACTTAACAGTTCAAGTCCTAACCAAGGACCTAGGAGCTGTTAAGGTAACTTCTGAGTATATCAGGTCTAATAAATTCAAAATTTCCATGTATCTAAGCAGCTCTTTGGGTATTGCTCCAAAGGCTCCTATTACTATTGGTACAACCATTGATTTCTTCCTCTGTAGTTGCTCAACTTCAATTTGCAAATCACAGTATTTTTTTATTTTTTCTAGCTGTTTCTATTCAATTTGTGCTTATTATTATTATTATTATTATTATTATTATTATTATTATTATTATTATTATTTACTTTATTCATTAAAGTTCAAACTCAGTCAACTGAACAATCAAAAATGCATCACAAATACCATTGACTGGTGCTAATGGTTGATACGAGTTGCTGCCAGTGTCCTAGGTAACACCAAATACCTTCTTATGATGTATGATGTTCCAAGTAGTGCAGTTGTTTGCATTATTATTATTATTATTAGTTAATCTTTAGTGAGATTCACAGCCTTTGAGGCTGGTTAATAGCTCAGCAGCTCGAGTCCTAACCAAGGACCTAGGAACTGTTAAGGTATCGTCGGAGGATGTAAACTGTTCCGAGTAAGGTGGTTTTTTGTAGAGTCAAAATGTTCAAGTCCGGCAAACTTAGAATTTCTAAATAGTGGGGTAGCCCTTTGGGTATTGCTCCAAGGGCTCCAATTACAATTGGGACAACACACGATTTCTTTTTCCACAGTCGCTCAACTTCAATTTGCAAGTCCCGGTACTTTGTGATTTTTTCTTGCTGCTTATCTTCAATCCGTGCATCACCAGGTATTGCAATGTCAATGAACCATACTTTTTTCTTTTCAACTATTGTTAGGTCAGGTGTGTTGTGGACCAAGTGCCTGTCAGTCTGAATCCTAAAAGTCCCACAAGATCTTGAGTTTTATTATTAATTTTTTTTAGTTTTATAAAAAATAGTATTATTATTATTATTATTATTATTATTATTATTATTATTATTATTATTATCGTTGTTGTTGTTGTTGTTGTTGTTGTTGTAGGAGTACCTCAGAAGCATGAGAAGCCACACCTGTGCCTAAGTAGACATTTCAACAATCCTCACTCCAATGAACTTCGTGGGACAATTTACAATAATAAGAGAGCAGAAAGCTGAGATTTTAAAGAGCCAAAATCCCAGAAAGAAAGGGGAAACAGTCCACCATGAAGCAAACCAATATAGATGTTACTAAACGATATTGTCTGAAATGCTAATGGGGGGTAGGGAGACCCTCTGTCCCAGATATAGAGAACATGGTTTATAAATAAAGGCCTTATATTATGACTAACTATATCATGTATCTAATTGGGCCTTACTGGGACTCAGAATGACCTTCCCCCACACAGATTTCCTTGTTGGTTTTATTATGTGCTTCACTTTTCTTGGCATTAATAATCCACAGTTAGAATGTCAAACCAGGAAGGAGAGAGAAATGCACACATGCACACGCAGACACAGCCATTCAGTATGCTGGATTAGTCATTCTCTCAACTTAGTCTACTTCAGTGTTGCCATATAAAACTGAAAGGGGGAATACATGCCATTTAAAGTCCGTAGAGGACAGGCCTTTTACAAATGCAATAAAAGATCAAATATAATCCTCACATGGCTTTCTGCATTTTGATGCCCACTTGTCACACTGTGTCCAAGACTGGGTTGAGGAATAATTGAGGTAGTCAAAGTCAAAAAAAGCCTCTGGCCTTTGCTTAGTGTACTCTTAATTCTCTAAGGCATTCACTAAAATTCTCATAAGTAATCTGAACCATCTCTTTAAAAAGAAAGCACATGAAGTGGATGTTAACCAAACATGCCATTTCTTCCATGCAGAAGCAGGCAAAATATTGCAATTTAAAGTGCCCTTTCCCCTATAAATAGATAACTCTACACACATCTGGATTCTCAAGTTAAGGGGCACAATTCTAAAATGCCAACAGTTATGAGAGCAGCATGTTGAGGGTTGTAACATTCCACATTCCACTTATAAAGGACACGTCTTTTCACTTCAGTTACAACAACATGGACACAGAAGAAAGCCAAGTTGAAAGTACAATGAAAAGTACCTTGAATAACAAAGCAAGTTGGTAGTCCTTTGAGGTCATGGAGGAAGAAACGGGAAGGAAGGCAGTGAAACAAAAGAGAGGAAGATTTTATTGGACAGAACCAATACTCCAATCAAGTGTTCTGTGGGCATTACTATTAAGCAAGGATGGAAGGGAAAAATTCCACTCTCTTGGGAAAAAACTTAAAAATAGCAAATTAGCCAGATATTTCTTGGAAGCAAATGAGCTGAAACCAATGGATCCGTTCTCCTTATCAATAAAGTAAAATGTTAGACATAAAACAATACAGAGAGAAAGCTTTTAAGATGACTATTAGTCATTGCTATTGACCAGTGCTATTATTATCAATTCTTTATCCCCATTTTCAGCATTTCATCCTTGTAACCTTTCCTGTACAAGACTTTTCTTGCCCCACTTCTGCTACTTAAGGCTGCTGGCTGCAAATGCAAAGACAGTCACTGGAAAGGCAAGGAGCACTAGTGCACCCTTGTTATAAATCAGACTGAAAACATCCTTAAAGGTAAAGGTTCCCCCGCACATTCATGCTAGTCATTTCCGGCTCTAGGGGAGGTGCTTCTAAGCTGTAGAGCCAGCGCTGTCCAAAGACGTCTCCTTGGTCATGTGGTCAGCATGACTAAACGCCGAAGGCGCCTAGAGTGCTGTTACTTTCCCACCAAAGTGATCCCTATTTTTCTACTTGCATTTTTAGGTGCTTTCAAACTGCTAGGTTGGCAGAAGCTGGGACAAGTAACGGGAGCTCACTCTGTTATGCGGCTCTAGGGATTCGAACCGCTGAACTGCCGACCTTCTGATTGACAAGCTCAGCGTCTTAGCCACTGAGCCACAGCATCCCTTTTGATTCCCCACCTTTGTTATATTTATAAACAACACAAGGCAGCCAACACACCTAATCCTCCTTCCTCCTCCTATTTTTTCCTACAACAACTACTCTGTAAGGTTGATTGAGCTGCGAAAGAGAGTGACTGGCCCAAAGTCACACAGCTGATTTCTGCTGGATATCACAAGGAGTGCAACCAACAAAATACCTGAGCATCTACATTCTCCCTGTAGAATCAGGCAGCCATTGGGGAACAGCAGCAAAGAAAGCTACTATTCACATGTCCCTTTTAGAAGGGTGTCCAGAAGGAAGAAGAATGCTAGATAAGACTTCAAATTATAGTTTATTTTTATGAACAAGCTTTAATAAACCTACTCACCCATGTCAAGAAGTAGGAAAGATAGTCACTCTTCCTCAAGCTCCGTAGCTGTAGAGGTGGATAGGGATTATCCCAACAAGGGCACAGGAACGCCTACATTTTTCCTATAAGCTTCAAATGGCCAATAAATGTTTCAAACTACACAAGGCCACAGGGGTAAAACTCATCCCACTTGTTCTGGATGCCTCGGCTTCCAAACACAAATTATTTGCTAAGGGTTGCATTTATTTAATGGACCTGTTTGCAAAGTCAGCTTTTGCATACCCACTACTGTCTGAGAGTAAGGAGGTGTTTGAAAGCAAATATGAAAAGTAAAAACTATATTTGCTGGTCTATCTAGCAACATCAAAGCTGCTTGCAACTCCGACTTGGTACATTCTTAATGAATTTTTTTTTTTAATTTGATTTATATGCCGCCCTTCTCCGAAGACTCAGGGCGGCTTACAATGTGCTCAGCAATAGCCTTCATCCTTTTGTATATTTATACAAAGTCAGCTTATTGCCCCCACAACTGGGTCCTCATTTCACCTACCTTAGAAAGGATGGAAGGCTGAGTCAACCTTGAGCCTTGGCGAGATTCGAACCCTGCAGTAATTGCAGGCAGCTGGTCTTAATAACCAGCTTAATAACAGGGTGCCTTAAACCCCTGTACCACCAAGGCTCTATGTATATAATGAAATATGTATTTCATTATATATATGAAGTATATTCATAAAGTGATTTCTGCAGGCATATCATTATTTCTCACAGTGCAAAGCTGAACTCTTCAATCACATATCTTATTTGGAAAGCTATTTATATACTGGAACAATGATCACTTCAGGAGGCTGTGAAGTAGATATTAGCAAACAGCTAATAATTTTTCTTTACTCCAAAATATTACACAGTTCTTACCTTCCAGAATAGAATACTGCAGTGACGACAAAATTGCAAGGTGTCTCCATATTGTTCCTTTATGGGATAACATTTCTGAAGTGCAAAATACATCAGCTTCCAGTCAATATGACCTTTTTCTGACAAAATAAGATGCCTACAAAACTGAATATAAAAAGTGACATTTGAAGGCAATCATGTTTCATCCAGCAGTCAAGTCAGATAACAATAATGGAACAGAACTTGTACACATCAAAAGAAATGTTTTAGAAAATAATTTGTGAAATACGTTAGGGGGTTACTGACGCACTAAGGGTTTTTTTGGTCCCTGTCCATCAAATAATTGATAGGTTATGGCATGACAAGCAATGCTAGGCAAATGTTTTCAATTATTATAGACTCTTAATAAAGGTAAGCAAAACGTGGATCTAGAGCAGTGTTTTTCAAACTTGGTAATTTTAAGAGGTGTGAACTTCAACCCCGAGCATTCTCCAGCCAGAATGAGTACATGTTCTTTACCATTGAATTTATACTTAAATGGAAGTAAATTCTGCTGAAACCAGAGATTTCTTTCTGACCCACTATGTTTACTATGTACATAAGAGAGCAAAAAAGTGCTGCTAATGATTGTTCATGCTTCCTTCTGGAACTGCAAGCAAGTTGGTTTCCTTTTTCTTTCTCCTTTTTTCCCCTGATTCTTTACATAGAAGCAAAGTTTCAAAACCTCACTAAACAAAAGTATATGCACAACAAAACTTTTTCTTACTTGTTTTTCAGCAAAATGGTATTGACATAGCTTTTTCCATAATTGCCTATCTTCACTGAGCATATATAATGTTGGAGTCACTTGTCCTAAAGTAATGATATCCCATCCATCTGAAAATCTATGTAAAATGTTGTTCAGCATATGTAAAGGAAGATCGCTAAGTGTAAGTCCATTGTTGATGTGCTGAAAATCAAAATCATTACAGTTGTCTGTTAATTTAAACACCAAGCGTAAACAGGATTTAGAAATTCAAACATTTATATCAAAAGCAAAGCTTAATAAATAAGCATGATATTCTAAAGTCAAAACTAAATGTTCCAATAATTCTGAAAATTAGAAGTAGGCTAACTATGTATATTGCTATACAGTATACATGTCCAGGTGCTCAAAATATTATTAAGTTATTAGAAAAAAATAAGATTTGTTTAAAACAAAAATCCAATGCTAAAACATTGCCTATTTCTTCATGTTTTAGCTAGATTGCCATTTCTGATTCTTCACAGATCATCTATTTTAGATTAAGATTTTTTATTTATTTCATGCTTTCTTGTCCTAAAGAGCAAAATGAAGGGAGTTAATCCTTAATGAGATTCTCACAGAAAAGATGCCCCCCTTTGTCTCCCAGTATTTCCAAATGATTTTTCCAGTTTTATATAACAAAGGCATAAAAGCTGGATGTACCTTGGTCATTTGAAGATTACTGAGCTGCTGCTGCCACAGAAGGATAGTTTCCAATCGGCAAATCCAAATATTGATGTTTCCTACCAGCACCGATTTCCCTACACTCCTGATTAACATGCAGAGGGTGGAACTCAGGTCCTGAAGAAGATCTTTTATCAGGCGTGGGTTATACTGGTCTTCCAAAACTTGGAATGGGAATTGAAAGATATATACAGGTGGATGAGTAATCCCGCTTTTAAATATAGTGTACAGACCTTTCATTCTCCTAGCTAAAAAAGAACCTGCCCCATAACATGCTTCAAATGAACAGGTAATTTGATCCAGCTATGTAATCCTTAGCTAGCATTAATCAGAATGAACTCTACAAATAACATAAATAACCCTACTGGTAGGCACAGAATGGGACAACTTGCTACAACCAACATATTGTGGCCAACTCACCACGGCCAACTCAACAGTGGCCAACTTGCCATGGCCAACTTGCCATGGGACAAGTCACCGCAGGACAATTTAACAATTCTATTTAATTATTTAAAATATATAAAAAACATTTTAATTTTTGCCATTCACATTTCATTTCGGAAATGTGAGACATTCTGCCCCTCCTTTTGCATCCTTTTTAAAAATGATTCTATTCCACCATTTCTTTGACCAACTCTTGTCCTGCATTGAGTTGTTCTGTGGCAAAATGGCCGTGGGGAGTTAGCCCCACAGTGAATTCTCATAGACCCTGGTAGGCAATCTTTTTGGGGTGAGTGAACAAACCTGAAAGTCTGAGAATATGATGCAGCTTTACCTTTTTGAACAATTTTATCCAAAATGTTGAAGTAGTTCTTTTGAGCAGCACCACTCAAGGATGTCAACTGGGATTTGGCTATTAACTGCAGAAGCTAAAAGAAAACAGCCACCCTTAAACAGTAGGTAAAGTCAAATGGCACATATTAATCACAAGAAGCTACAGCAGGGCTAATCAAGTGGAGTGCAAGTGAACGACTCTTCTGATGCTGTCAAAAGTAACCGGCCTTTGAATCTGGGGCTTGCTCTTCTCTGCATGTGTGCAAATTCCCTTTTGAGAGTCACAGCAGGAGCGCAAGTCACTTGTACCTCCACCTGTCTACAGCCGCTCTTAACATCAGGAGTTACTTTAAGAGTGACACACAATGCACCTCCAATTTTAATCCTGTCAACTTCAAACCAAAGGCACTTCCTGAGCGATATAGTTTTGTCACATAAAATGCCGAATTAAAAGGTAGTTTTCGAGTTCCTGCATAGCAGATTGGGGGGGGGGGGGGATGAACTCCTGCAAAGCCGTTCTCTTGAAAATATGTTTGAAGTCCAGAAAATGTTTTTGCTCTACTTCATCAAACATCTATGAGGGAGATGCAAATATTATTACTATGCTTGAGCCATTTTAAGTACATTCCAACCACAGGACTTCCCGCTGATTTCAATAGGAGGATTAAGAAAATCAACAAAAGTCACCCGGAAAGGAGGCATGCTCGGATGCTCAATATGCCTGAGTATTTAATTTAAAGATACTTAAGTGAATGTCAAAATAATCCTAAACATGTTTAATCAAGTAAATATATTGAATGAATCCAACTCTATGGATCAGCTAAAGCACAAAGTAGTAACGTTAGACAATGTGCTGATTAATGCTGTTCGCCAAGGGGTTCTCTAGGTGTGAGAAACTTCTGAGAGTAAAGAAGTTTCTTTGTAACTACTCCGATAATATCATCAATTGAGTTGGGATGTAAGTAGGTAGGTAGTGAAAGCAATGCAAATTTAGAGCCAGGCCATCCGAATATATTTCACTAATCAACATGCAGGTAGCTAGTTAAAACTTGTTCTGAACCACCTCAAGGTCAACAGCATAAGGCACATTCATTAACTATAAGAATTAATTCAATCATGGAACTACACAGGCCAGAAACATCTTACTTTAACTACGTAATTGAACCTCCGGATGTCCTGAATTGCACTTGAAAAATCCAAACGATTGAATGCTTCTCCCAAAGTGCAATAGCCATGCCTCTTGAAACAAAAAAGAAAGAAAGTAAACAGATGTTAGATTTGCAGAAGGACATGTACTAAAAAGAGAAGATGAAGCAGGAATAAGAAGTACACAAGCTATACAAAGAGTGATTCACGCAGCAGCTGATGCTCCAGTTTCCAAGCTGTCTAATTTCTCAACATCATCACCAAAGGAGTACAAAGGAGGGAAGGCAAGAGGAAGTTTCTACATAAACCTAACAGGGCTCATTCTGCTTCTACATTCATCTGTGGCAAGTCTTCAATGCCTAGAATGCTTTCTTTTATCTCTCAAAAGGGAAGACACACATGTAATGTTGTACTTTAGACCAATTAAGATAACAAATGTAGCAGTGGTGAAATCCTACCGGTTCGCACCGGTTCGGGTGAACCGGTAGTGACAAAAGTTACTGGTTCGGTGAACAGGTAGTAAAAAAAAAAGCTACCGGTTGGTCACAACCGGTATTTCCGACGATCAACTGTGCCGCGCGATTTAAAACCATTGAATTGAATCTAATTTTAAAATCATTAAAATTGAATCTAAATCGCGTGGCACAGCTGTTCCCCCCCCTCGCTGTTCTACTTACCTTGCCAAGCCTCCTTTTTCCGTGTGCAGCGCACGTTTGGCGCATACTACACATGCGCACAGTGTGCATTTGGCATGCATTGTGAATGTGCATGTGCACATGCACTGCACATGCACAGGCAGCGAACCGGTGGCAAACCGGGGAAGATTTCACCACTGAAATATAGGTATGGGAAGAAAAAAGAAAAAAAATGACTGATACTGCGGCTCCTCAAGTCTCATTAGATCTTTTTTTTTTTTTACAGATAATATTTATTTATTTATTTATTTTTCGATTTATATACCGCCCTTCTCCCTGAGGGCTCAGGGCGGTGCACAGCCAGAATTAAAAACATGAAATACAAATATTAAAAACAATTAAAATCTATATAAATTTGGCCCAAAATTTAAAAAACCACAATTTATATGAATAAATCGATCGACATATTTTGATAAAACTGTTCCTATCCTGAAAAAGAGTTAACATACAGTATACCCCTTTCTGCAGTGGCAAGAGTAGATTCCTTAAATGAGGGACTACCAGGACCTTTTGGAAACAGTCACTGCACAGAAACACTTACTTCACGGGTACTTTCTTTATGAACATATATCCAGTTTTCACGATAAAAACCTGAAAACAGAACCAAGCACAAACTCATTGAATAACTTCAAGTTTGGATTGATAACATTCGCCCTTGCCCACATTTCTTTTCTATGGCACTCATAGAATTCCCTGGCTGAATTTAAAGTGACTCCCACCAAAGCATTAGCTAGCAGGACAGTAGCTATTTCAAGTAGGTTTCTGGTGTTGGTCAAAATGTGGTGCTAATGTAAATACCAGTTAAGATTTAATATTGATCAATCAAGGAATGTCACAATAGGTTTTGTCTTAAGGCTGTTCTGTTAATGACTCCATTGAATCCATATATCTGACCGTGTGTTTGCTGTCCTGTCAAGTAGATTATTCAAGAATTATTCAATAAAGATGATCAGACGTATGTACGGGACAGCTCTTCAACAGACTGCCCTCATTCAAATCTAGAGAAAGGGATCGAACATTCTCTTTGGACCAAAAAAAAATTCAGTGTTTAGATGGTGTCCTCACCAATATTATAGCTTTCCAGTTATTTCACAGGCTACCAAATCTAAGAGTTTGGGGGGTGAGGGGGAGGATGGAACAAAGAGGACAATATTTACAGTTTTGGCTTAGGGGATGAAATTTCAATCAGTGGAGCAGAGAAGGTAATATTGACTCAATGCACGTCATATCAAACGGGAAGGAGGAGGTGTTAAGGTGAGCTATTTTCCTTTCTGTTTAGTTGAATACCCTCACTAGCTTTTTACTTTAAAAAAAAACTAGATTGTTGTAGACTTTGGGAAAGAATGTGATTCAACAAAATGACCAGCAAAAACTGCCTCTCACTAATAACAACAGAAATGTAATTAATATACCAGTTCTTCTCACATCTCTTCACTTCCCTCTAGTTAATCATCATGTTACACTGAAGTGAGATTCTGTACAATTTAAAAGCTTTTGCAGCCACCTTTAAAAATGGGGAAGGCCTGCCTTCTCTGGGCCAATTCAGACTCCCCTTTTTAAAGTGGAATCAGTCCAGCCAACACTTCAGATTTATATTCTAACTAGAAGCCAGTATATGACTTCCTGGACTGATCTGGATTGCTATAATTTTACATGAATTTTGCTAAGACCTACGGTTGCAAATAAATGTTTCATTGTAAAAATGCCAATGTCCTGAAATCATCAAGAGGTGAATTTCACTGGGAAACACACTTTCAACATCACAGTTTGGTATTTAGCCACATCTACTCATTTGCTTTTGATTCTGCCTCAGAAAATTTCAAGCTTTCAACCAGGGCTGTGGATGCTTCAAAATACTTCAGCCAGAGCACAAGCAGAGGCCTTCACAGTTATTCAGGCCTGATTTTTTCCAGGCTTCTGTGCATTAACATTACCATGTTGAACTCTTAAAGAGCATAGCACTTTCTTTTCAGACCCAGCAGAGTAGGTAGCCTGAAAGAATCAACCTATTTTAATACAAGGCGGGTGGGTTATGTTGGCATTTGGACTGAGGTGCTTCTCCTGAATCTTTTTCATAGCATAACCAACCCTATTAGGAACCTCCGAAATGGAAAATTCTTAAATCATAAATTTAAATATATACATGAACAATTGTTTTAATAAAAGTTTAATAAAAGAGCATTGAAAAGTTGTTTTAATCTTACCCTATAAAGCAGGGCTGTCAAACTCCCGGCCTACGGCCCAGATGAGTCCTGCGCTGGCCACGCCCACGCCCGGTTTAGCGAAGGCGGAAAAAGTCCTGATATGTCACGTGACGCTGCCGTGACGACGTGAGTTTGACACCCCTGCTGTAGAGCATAATAGCCTTGAAGAGCAACTGTGTGAGTCAAATAAACCCCTCTCTTTTTTTCTTTTTTTTAAAATATGGTGCAAACCCTAACCATATACAACTTTTTATGCACGTACACACATACAGAGCAACCCTTACCTAGTTTGTGCTTCTCAAGTACACAAGTCTTTTGTGGGCATACTTATAACAGCTCTGCTGAGGCACAAAAGCTATTGTCAAATTGCATAATTGCAAAAATTCTTGCTTACACTGAGATTTTGCCATGTTCCTAAAGTGATCCTTTTTCCTTTTCTTGCTTGCAAATTCACACTCGGTGCTGCATATTTCTTCATCGCTGTTCAAGAGGCTGAAAGCAAACCACAGAGGTAATGCATGAAATGTGTTTGACATAGGAAAGAGCCACACCGGCTGTGTTCAAGCAATATTTAAACAAGCACCAGGGTGAAGAACTTGGATGAAATCAATCGCAAACACAAGAAAAGAGCTCTCTTCTATTTACAAAAACATTCCTGGCCTCCAGGTATAGATGTGTGGAGACACGTTTCACACAGAGAATGGCTCAGATTCTGTTCTTCCACCTTGACTTAAAAGATGCCATATGACAATGTTTAGACAGGCAAAACTTGCTAATTGGAGCATATGGATATATGAATTATTATTGGTATAAAGTAGTAATTCACATTATTCCTTACAGGCAAAGTAGTTAAGTTAACTATAGTCAGACACCACAGAGAAAAAGACCGTTCCAATAAAAATTACACCCAAGGGTCATACAATATTTTATTCTTGTTTTAAATCCAGTATTTTGTGCTATTTTAAACTTCCTTTAAATGCGAAATTTAAATTTTTAATGTAAAAGAACCAAGTGATCGATCTATGTGAATTCTATAATTACACTTTCAATTTTCATAAAGAATTTTTTTTAAAAAGTAGGTTGGTAAAAAGATACAGCAAACTTTATTTTCCCAGAACCCAATCCAATATGGTTTGCTTTGCTCACTTCCCAAATACTGGAACTATAAACATGAACAATGCAACGTGAAAAATAAAGTGTTACTTGGCTATTTTTATTCTTTGATGGGAAAATTGCGTACAGGAATTTTCTCCATTCACTGAGCTCAGTATCAAATGAAAAGTATTTATCACTGTCAATTCAGATTTAAGAAACTCATACAGTATATACGGAACACAGTAAGCATCAAAGAGAAAAAGAATAGAGGATGCAAGAAAAAAACCTTCCACCCACTTCTCTAGGGATAAAACAGTAACTATTAAAGCAAATAAATTCATCACAAATTCAACATTGCAATGCATCAGAGTTTTTGAAAAGAAAAGAAAAAATCTCGTTGGATTTTTTTTTTTAATACAAATACCGCCAGCCATCTGTGGCATAGCAATTATCTGCTCTATATAAATCTAAATTTAAATCAGAAGTAGATTCTTCCAATAGCAAATTTTAATGAAACATATCTCAGTAGGAAAATAGATTCAGCCCAAGTGCTATGAAGCACAAGGACGAAGACCTTGGATTTATTTCAAAGAAAGAAATGAAACCTGACATTGCTAACTTGCACTCAGCTGGGACTTTAAGTTCCCTTCCATTTACACAAAGAAAAATCTGCCAAAATACTACAGTAAACAGCAGAACGTATTAGCCAGAAGAAAGAATAATTCAGTTATGAAAGAGATTTCTCTACTACCAAAGAACCAAAGTACTTGATTTAAATGAAATAAGAGAAAACATCAGGAATACCCCATTCAATCCCAATCTATGTCTTGCTGCATGCCCACAAAGAAATAAATTTGGAAGGACAGGAAGGTCATGGCCCTCCAAAAGCTGTTTGAACAAAGTTCAAAGTTCAAAGTTCATGCTTGCTGGGCACGATGGAACTGGAATTCTAGCACATTGGTTCTTGGGAATATGATGTCATAAGAGCCATGATGGTGCAGTGGTTAGAATGCAGTATTGCAGGCTAATTCTGCCGACTGCCACGGGTTCAATTCTCACTGGCTCAATCTTGACTCAGCCTTCTATCCTTCTGAGGTTGGTAAAATGAAGATGCAGCAGTGGTGGGTTTCTACCGGTTTGCCACAGTTCGGGCGAACCGGTAGTGGTGGTAGCAGGAGGCTCCATTCACCTGCCCGGACGTCATCATGGACGCTCTGCGCATATACAGAAGTACCATGCACGAGCAATGTGAGCGCACATGCGCGCTCACTCCCAGTTCCAAACCGGTAACAAAGGTAAGTGGAACCCACTACTGAGATGCAGATATAGTTGGGGGGCAATATGCTGACTCTGTAAATCGCTTAGGGAATGAAGCAGTATACAAGTCAAAGTGCTATTGCTATCTTCACTTATCAGAAAACTCCATTATTATGAAGCACTGAACACTGGTGCTATATTTCTTGCTTTCCTTCTCATCTACAAAACTGTGGGCCTCTTGAAAATGACTCTGCCTTTTCCTCCCAGGATTGAAGAGGTGGAAGGAGGGGTGCTGGGACAGTTGATGAGTTAGGGTCAGAAAAGTCATGCTCACTTGACATCTGGTCCCCGCCTTGCTTTGTCCACCTTCCTTGAACCAACTGCAGTATGCTCGGTTTAGACAACACATAAAGCATAAACCAATCACCTCACTAAAGGAATGCAGTGGCTCAGTGGCTAAGACACTGAGCTTGTCAATCAGAAAGGTCGGCAGTTCAGCGGTTCGAATCCCTGGCACCGCATAATGGAGTGAGCTCCCGTTACTTGTCCCAGCTTCTGACAACCTAGCACTTTCAAAGCACGTAAAAATGCAAGTAGAAAAATAGGGACCACCTTTGGTGGGAAGGTAACAGCGTTCCGTGTGCCTTTGGCGTTTAGTCATGCCGGCCACATGACCATGGATATGTCTTCGAACAGTGCTGGCTCTTCAGCTTTGAAACGGAGATGAGCACCGTCCCTTAGAGTCAGGAACGACTAGCATATATGTGCGAGGGGAACTTTTCCCTTTAATCACCTCACAGTTTCAAGCACATTGTGTGAATCTACAAAGTGAGAAATTCAGATGTGGGGAGAAACGAATGGTAGAAGGATTAGCACTTTGATGCTTTCAGACTGGGTTTCTGGTTCTTAGCATCTCCTTAGGGTTGAGTGAGCCAGTGGAGGAAAAACCTGTGCTCCTGGACATTTTTGGAGTAAATGTGCATAAACTTGCAACAAGTGAAAGCAGTATATAATTCTTGAATGATCCTTCAAAAGCTAAACGGCATCAGGATTGGTTAAATTGAAATGAATACCCTACAAAAGTGCAGAACTTAATTACTGTTTGCTCTGTTTTTTGCTTAATACCATTTTTGCCCAGGGTTTTGGACTTGATATTCAGCTTCAGATGGCCTCTTAAGAGGCTGTGCTTGTTTTATTTGCCGTAAGGCTGAAATAAAAGGATTTGGGTTTAACCGGGAACGAGAAATCGCAAAACCCAACCAAAGATATACTGTAAAAGTGCTAATGGATTGAATATCAACTTTCTGTTATTGTGTTTTCTCTTTGGCCCCAATACTAACAAGACAATAATTACGATATGAGGGATGCCAAATTTTTGATCTAACAAGAGATCATTATGCTGCAAAAGCTGTAGAACCATTACTTTAGAAAATTTTTATTTGCTATACTGTGCACAACATATTTAACCTCTAGTTAAATAGTTATTAATCAAAGATGCATTTGCACTTATCAGCAACTTGATTTCGGGGTGAAAATCTACTACTCCTAAAAAAAATGCACCTTTGGAACAACCATGACCTGGATGACTTGAGAATCTCCATAGACATTTACTGTTCCTTAACACTTAAAGCAGGGGTTTTAAACTGGTGGCCCATGGGCTGGATGCATCATGCGCTGGCCACTCCCACCCCAGCTCCACAAATGGGAAAAACATCACAAAATATCACGTGACGGCAACGTGACATCGCGAGTTTGACACCTGTGACTTAAAGGAAACAGGTGTACAATCATATTCTTATATATCTGAGCAGTTTTGTTTAAAACACAGCTATTAAAAGTATAACCTTGTTATGTTTGATCCCAGGTGAAAGCAAATTTACAGACATGCTGCAGTAGAAACAAAGTTAATACACAAGCAAACTATGTGGAAAGTGGTTGGGTGAACTCATGAAATGAAATAGCCCAGTGCCGCCCAGAATAAATAGTTTAGGAAGACTCAAAACATTTGCTGCAATTAGCTGGAATTCATCAGCTGCAAATGGCTAGTATTGTGACTATTACTCATAGGCAAACTATGTGATCTAGCTGTGAAGAACAAAGACAAATTTTTGATATAATAGGCATGGAGTTTGTCCCAAAATACAGGATTTGGAAAGTTAAGAGGCGCCCTACCTTGTACAAATCTGGAGCCTATCAGGCTAAACAAAATGCTTTAAATCTGCTTCAGGTCATATTTGAAGCAGCATTTTTAGCATAAAATGTTGAGAAATTAACATTATTTTGCCTATACATAAAAGCTCACTGTTAAGCAATCCAAGCAGGAACACTGTAACCAGGGTGGATAAAAATCAATGATTTTTTTAAAAAAATTAAAAAAAATCAGATTTTTTTTTATTTAAATCGGATTTTTTTTAATCGAATTTATTTTTATCGAATTTATTTTAATAAAAAACTTTTGAAGTAAAAATCTATCGTAAGATCGTTTTCTATTTAAGATACATAAATAATTTAGTTTATTCAGCATGAAATGGAGCTTAGTTATGTAGCATGAGGCTGTATATTCTGCAACACTGGGACTGACTATCGGTGAGTCAACAGTGGGTCAAAGGAGTAGCAGAGATGACAGTTGCTCTTTAAAAATTATGATTTAAATTGAGTTGATTTAAATCAAGCCTTTTTACTAGTGATTTAAATCATGATTTAAATTGTGATTTAAATCAACTCGATTTAAATCAAATCCACCCTGACTGTAACACTATATTGTTTGAACTTGTGTTTTAAAACAAGCCAGATATTAAATCATGAATTACTTATCCAAGGAACCAAGATTTCTTAATTTGTTCAAGTAAACAAATGAACTGAATGCACATGCTGATAAAATAGTAAGTTGAATTATAAACTTTGAGACTTTCATACTATACCAGCGGTGCTTAAACCCGGCCCGTGGAGCCGGCCTAGAACTATTAAAGCTGGCCCGTGGAGCCGGCCTAGAACATGCTGCCTGTGGTGCCTCCCAAGGCCTCCATGCAGTCCGTTTTTGGCCGGCAGAGTGCTGTTGGAGGCCAGGGAGGCCGAAAACAGGCCATGTGGTCCATTATTGGTCGGCAAAGTGCTGCTGGAGGCCAGGGAGGCGAAAAACTGGCCACACGGAGGTCCTGGAGGATGAAAATGAGGTGCAGCCCATGCAGGCATCCATCCCATCTCTCTCCCGCTCCTTGCCCCCCACCCCCAGCCTGCGGAAAACTACAATACTGATCCAGCCCTCGAAGAAATCCAGTTTGACGCCCTTGTACTATACTGATCTCCAGATTCTTTGATAGGGTTACAAATATCTAGATGATTGCTAGACGGCAGCAAAAGAAGTTTTCCCTAATATTGCTTTGAGATCATTTGAGTCACTTGTAATTTTGCATTGTAGGTCTCTGATTTTTAATTTTATATTTCATCTAAAAGCAAAGTTCACCATTGCCTTCCTGTTACTATCAGTGATTTTCAATCAATTATAGCCAATTTGGAGATATGTTACAATTCAGCCTTCCCCAACCAGAATCCTTCTGATAGACGGCAACTCTAACCAGTAGCAATTCTGGGAAGGCCAGCATCCTCCAACACAAAAAGCTGGCACAATTAAACAAGGCGGAAAAACAATCCCATGTAAAAAAATATCTTCTTGTTCCATTAGAAAAGGTTGATGACCACATCCAATGACTTCTGGCCTTGTATGAAGAAATATATAAAATCACCGACTCTTCTTTCTTGCAAAAGTACTCTCATTGCTTTTTTGCAATTTGTATTGGAAAATTAGAGCTTGTGTCTTCAAGCTGCTATTTCTTGAATATCTTTGTGGTGAAAATACCATTCCTCCCCAAGTCTGCAATTTCCCCCCTTTTTTTTTAGCTCAAACCTAGTTTTAGCAACATGGGTCCAACAGCCCACCTTGTATTTTAAGTACTGAAGTCCCCATGGCAACACTGCATCAGATAATTAGGTTGTTATTTTACAGATGAACACCATGATATTTTAAACAAATACAAGCAGCTTTCAGCTCGCCTTATCTTATCCAAAATGGGTATCTCACCATGAAGGGTACACGGCTTGTGCAATTACTCTCATAATTGATTTAAATGTTTAAAAACAGCAGGAAGATAATAGTTTTTAACATTTACATGATCACAGTTGGTTTACACCCCAATTATGTAAGATTTTAAGCTGTGTGTTTCAAAGCAGCGATAAGATCTTTTGCAATGAATTGTTGTTGGCTGTAAAACATTCTACTGAAACCTGCAAATGTTTTATCCCAGGGCTGTCAAACTTGTGGCCTGTGGGCCAGATGCATCACATGCTGGCCACCCCTGAAGGGGGAAAA
This sequence comes from Arizona elegans, assembly GCA_022577455.1. Lineage (NCBI taxonomy): Eukaryota > Metazoa > Chordata > Lepidosauria > Squamata > Colubridae > Arizona > Arizona elegans. Next base: position 204,683,998 of record JAKOOJ010000001.1, on the reverse strand, counting down.
GTCCCGATATGTCATGTGACGCCATGTGTTTGACACCTCTGTTTTATCCCAAGAAGGGTGGATTTTTCTTACGTGTCAGCCTGGCTTTACCAACATCATTCAAAACTCATCATCTCCTTTATTTGCATCCATCTTTCTGGGCTTAACAAATATCAGCGTTTGTCCTAGCAGTCCTCTCTTCCTCCTGCCTTGAGAAAACTCTATAAAGCCTATTTCCTGGATATCTTAGTAGAGGATCATGACATTACATAAAAAAATACACCACACACACAGGCCTGTCATTTAGGCAGGCTGTAGTAACCCAAGAGTGGAAGGTGAAGGTAACATAGCAGCAGTAGCAGTGTTTGGTGGGTTAATTCAGGTACTATATCCAAGGAGAATATCACTGTGTCAGGTATCTTAGCAAAGAGCTTCAATGTGCCCTCAACAAGGAACACCCAAATCCTACTCAGCAGAATGCTGTTTCTGCTCAGCAACTGTGCTGTCTCTGCATTATTGGCAATCAGATTGCCTCAATAAAGACTCCAGGCAGGTTCAAAGTGGTCCATTTTTCTAAACCTTTTTACAGAGATGCAGTGCATACAGTATGGTTCCAGGACTGAAGCACCCCCAACATAATTGCTTGCTTGCAATTATACTCAGGCCTGGATGTCTTGTAAAAAAAAGCAAAGTCCTTTCCTCCAACAAAATGGCATTTATTCCCACATTAGATGTGGGCTTCATTACATCCACCCATTGAAAGCACATACACACAAAATTAAATTCCAGAAGAACAACATTACTGGTAGTCCTCAACTTACAATAATTCATTTAGTGACCAGTTACAACAGCACTGAAAAAAGTGACTTATCACAGTTACCTTTCCAGCATCCCCATGTTCATGTGATCAAAATTTGCATGTTTGGCAACTTATTCATATTTATGACCGTTGCTGTCTCTCAAGATCATGTGATCATCTTTTGCAACCTTCTGACAAAGTCAACGGGGAAGCAAGAATCACTTAACCAGGTTACTAATTCATCAACTGCAGTGATTCACTTAACAACTGATGCAAGAAAGGTCATAACTTGGGGCAGAATTCACTTAACAAATGTCTCACTTAACAGGAAAGTTGGGCTCTATTACAGTTGTGAGTTGAGGACTACCTGCATGCAGCTGCAATGTTGAATGACATAAGGAACCATCCACATCTGGATGGAACTGTTGGCTCAAGGTGGCTTCCTCTATAGACTAAATAAGATGGACAGTATGACATTTAATATATATAAATATGTATATACAGCAAGTTTTATACTATACAATTATTCTAGGATCCAGCTTATGAAGAACCCCGTCTTCATTTGTCTACCATGTCTCCCAGAAAACTTACATAGCATGGTTGATGTCATTAAGCGGATTGCCTTCATCCTCAAATTCTGAGCTGCAAGGGTCACTTCGCTTCCAACCATCTTCTGTTTTAATCCATCTCCATCCTGGAGATCGCCAGTCCTGGCCCAGAAAAGGCATGGTTTCCTTGAGGAAACAAGCAATCAAGCTAATTAACCATTTTGCTCTTAGGCATGGGTGAGCTTCAGAACTTCTTGCAAGGAAATTAGTACAAGAGGCAGGGAAGCTGAAAATGTTAATAGTAATCAGCTGATCTTGACAGAACCCATCTCCTTTTGCTTATGGTGCTGTTGAACTTTCAACTGCAAGTCAACGGGGTGGCAACTTCAGAATGCTGGGGATACATCATATTTTCCAGCACATGCTCTTGCGAACACAAGGTAAGGATTAATGAACTGAGGCTGCATTAAGGGGGAAATTACCATTACTGTATTGTGAGCAGGTGGTTTAAAATATGGGGAAATAATATTGTTATGGAATCAAACTTTCATTGTAGATCATGGGTATCAAACAAGCCACATAATGTTGCTGTCACATGATGTTTTGTGACGGTTTTCCCATTCATGGAGCTGGGGTGGGTGTGGCCTGCGTGTGACACATCCAGCCCACACGTCGCCAGTTTGACACCCCTGTTGTAGATAACCCTAGTCGCCACCTTCAAGATAAAGGAGATCAAGACACTGAGCATTTTACAGGAACTGGAAAGCAAAGGGCAACTCTCCAAAAACTGACCATGGAGGAGCAGCAACAAGGAAGTGGGCTTAAGAAAACACCTTGCAAAGGAGAAGGAAGGGAGAAAAAGAAAGGACAATGACATAAGAATATTTCAGCAGTGTTGCATTTGGGTAGCTAGAATTTGGGCAGTGCAATTCTAAATTGCATTAACAGAAGGATAATGCAATTGTAACAGAAGGATACAATCAAGATCATGTGAGTACTAATACCTCACTAATACAATACCATAAAGCCTTAAGTAAGACCACACCTAGAATACTGCATCCAGTTTTGGTCACCACACTATAAAAGATGCTGAGGCTCTAGAAAGAGTACAGAGAAGAGCAACCAAGATGATTAAGGGGCTGGAGGCTAAAACATACAATGAACGGTTGCAAGTACTCAGCATGGCTACTGTAGTGAAGAGAAGGACCAGGGGAGAAATGATAGCAGTGTTCCAATATTTGAGGAGCTGCCACAGAGAGGAAGGGGTCAAGCTATTTTCCAAAGCACCTGAAGGCCAGACAAGGAATAATGGATGGAAAGGAAACCGAACAAGGAGAGATTCAAAGAGCCTTGGTGGCACAGCAGACTAAAAGTGCTGTTAAGTAACACCAGCTGCCTGCAATTACTGCAAGTTCAAATCTCACCAGATTCAAGGTTGACTCAGCCTTCCATCCTTTCGAGGTAGGTAAAATGAAGACCCAGTTTGTGGGGGCAATAAGCTGACTTCGTATTAAAAAAAAAACACCACGGGGGTGGGGGGTGGGGCAAAAGCCCTACTAAGCAGGTATATACAAAAGTATGAAGGCTATTGCTTAACGCACTGTAAGCTGCCCTGTGTCTCCGGAGAAGGGCAGCATATAAATCGAACCTATTATTATTATTATTATTATTATTATTATTATTATTATTATTCAAGAAACTCAAGATCTTGTGGGACTTTAGGATTCAGACTGACAGGCACTTGGTCCACAACACACCTGACATAACAATAGTTGAAAAGAAAAAAGTATGGTTCATTGACATTGCAATACCTGGTGATGCAAGGATTGAAGATAAGCAGCAAGAAAAAATCATAAAGTACCGGGACTTGCAAATTGAAGTTGAAACGACTGTGGAAAAAGAAATCGTGTGTTGTCCCGATTGTAATTGGAGCCCTTGGAGCAATACCCAAAGGGCTACCCCACTATTAGAAATTCTAAATTTGCCGGACTTGAACATTTTGACTCTCCAAAAAACCACCTTACTCGGAACAGCTTACATCCTCCGACGATACCTTAACAGTTCCTAGGTCCTTGGTTAGGACTCGAGCTGCTGAGCTATTTATTAACCAGCCTCAAAGGCTGTGAATCTCACTAAAGATTAACCAATCATCATCATCATCATCATCATCATCCACCTAGAAATAAGGACAATTTTTCTGACAGTGAGAACAATCAACTAATGGAACAGCTTCCCTTCAGACGTTGTGGGAGCTTCACCACTGGAAGCTTTCAAGAGATTGGATAACCATCTATCAGAAATGGTGTAGGGTCTCCTGCTTGAGCAGGGATTGGACTAGACGACCTCCAAGGTCCCTTCCAACTCTGTTAATCTGTTAAATCTGGGTTCCTAACCACGTTCCTGATCCGCCTCCGAGTAGCCATCACAGGACCCGGCTGTGTCAAGAGGGCCACTTTGCCATCACAATGCGCGCTTTTATTTGTTCGACTCTAATAGCGGGGACGACGTGTCGAAGGACACAATTCATTCGGGGGGGAAAAAGGGCCGTGCTACGAATTGGATTTGCCTGGCCACCACCTTCGCCTTGCAAAAAACAAAACAAAACAAAACCGTGCAACTTCTCTTTGCTGGGATAGGTGGGGCAGGACGGATGGCGGGGCAGCGGGAAAGAGATGGAAAGGCAGCCACCAGCTTGAGGATTCCTCCCCCACTTCCCAGACGTGTTGCAATGGAGAACACAAAAGGCTCCCTTGGCCGCCCAAGCGAGAGGCAGAGTCTCCACCATACCGACCGCCTCTTTCTGCCAAGGCAGCCCCTTCCTCCGCCGAAAGCGTCCTCTACTCCCGATTCCCCCTTCGCTTCGCCCACGGCAGCGAGATCCTCCCGCGATGCTCACCCCAGCCAAGAGCGCGCAGCCCGAGCGACTCCCAGGGTTATGTTATTGTTATGGAAGGAGGCGACACGGAAACTTCCATATCCCCGCCCCCTTGCTTTTCGATGATTGGTCCGCCGGCGCCGCGCTTGTTGCCATCCGGGATCCCGCCCGGCTATTGGCTAAACGGGCCGTAGTGCTTTTTTTTTTTCCCCAGGGTTTCGGCCTCACGTGATGAAGAAGCCACGGAGCACGTGCCAATGTTTTGGTCGAAAGGAGGGGAGTGGAGGAGAAGAGGGCAGGGCGGGGTGGGGCGTGGTCAGCACCCCCCACCTCTCCATGGGCGGGGTTTTAGACTTTGGCTCCATTTTATGGTGCTGGAATTATCGATCTACTGAATTTATCTGTTGAATTGATTGAACTGCGTGGGGTGCAAAGCTGTGTTTGCGGTACCGTAATTGTCGGAAAGTCAACACCGTAGGCGGTTTCGTACGCCTAGGCTTTCTTTTAAAGTAGAGATCGGGCTGCGAGGTTGAAATCTTGCTGTACTTTGGAGAAGTTTGGCAGCACGTAGGTTTGAGTTTGACAGATATGTTGGCAGGTTAATTTAGGCGAGTGTCGACTTTTAACCATTTGAATGTTAGCTTGGCAAATTGGGGTGGGGGGGGGGAGGGAAGGAGAGAAGATTTCGAATTCCAATAACTTTTTAAGATGGTATAAAAGCAGGTACAAAGTATTTGGATGGTTAAGGCTGGCAAGTGTCAGATAGATTTATCCCAGCTTTTTCTTGGCAAGGTGCTTTGAAAAGCTGCCTTCCCAGATATTAATCTGTGACATAAATATGATTTATATCCAGTTGTTAGGTAGCCCTCGGAGGCAGCTGAAAAGAGGGCAAACAAATCTTACAACAACAGTTAAAATTATTGCTGACCTTGACATGAGCTTGGTTGAAGAGAAGAATCTTAATTTTCTTGGGAAAATAAAAAATAATATTGCAGTTGACTGCAATTCCCAAAACGGTGTATGCCATTAGCATGGCCTGCAGAGAGGAAAATATATTTTTCTATGCGCTTGATCCTGAGGTTTTGGCCTCCTGATAGAGGCAGTCCTTGAGTTACAACCATTTGTTCAGTAACTGTTCAAAGTTACAATGGCACTGAAAAAAGTGATTGATGATGGTTTTCACACTTATGACCATTGCAGCATTTCCATAGTTACATGATAGAAAATTCAGATGCTTGGCCACTGGCATGTATTTATGACAGTGGCAATGTCCCGATGACATGTGATCACTTTTGATTACAAGCAAAGTCCTTAGTAGGCTCCAGGCTTTCCTGCTGGATTTGCTGAAATTTAATGAGGTTGTGAGTTGTTCCCATGTCTTGCGACGAGCTGCATGCAGGCTGTGTAAGAGATCATTGGCAATCTCAGTCACCACTCTAGAAAAGCTACAAGACTCTTTGTTCCATCCTGGAATATAATCTTTTCTGAATCCTCAAGGGATCTATCTTTTACCTGAAGCAAGTACAGCCCTCAGAAATCAATGGTAATGTTGACTTGTTAGTGAGATCCATTGTATGATACCATCAAGGCTTTGGCAAATTCTGGCCATTTGGCTTTATGAAAATTCCATCTGGGTCTAGGTGTGGAGCGAATTAGGGGAATCTGAATTCCGATTTCAAGCAAAACAGGGCGATGTTGACTATGAGGAAATTTGTCCAGAACACTCCTGGTTATTGGGAATGGCTGCATGTTTGGGCCTTCTGAGACAAAACACAAATCTGGGTTAGTTGCACATTTCCAGGCTGCAGATTGGAAAGTACAGTTGTCTTTAGCATCAAAAATCAAGTGGACTTTATTTGCAGCAGCCTAGTCATAAAGCTGATCCCCATTTTCATCAGAAGAGCCATAGATCCAGTTTACATGATGGCTGTTAAAATCACCTGTGTAAATTGCAGGTTGAGGTTTGATATCCAAAACATACTATGGCCAGGATATCTGAGATGGCTTGTAAATGTTGACTATTGTGAGATCATGTAATTTTGAAACAACTTCATGCGTATTGTTGTTTGTTGAGATTGACAGTAGAAAAGCATTCTCTATATTCCTCCTGACGTACATAGCTGTGGCTTAACTGTGGTGGTACATGGCCCCCAGTACATCAAATCCTTGGATTTTACCTCTGCTGTATTGCTGATCATGGTTCTCTATATGTGTTTCTTGAAGATTGGCCATATCTCTATTATCTATATATTTAAAAAAAGAATGGCCATTTTTGTTTATCCCTTGCTATGTATCGTATTTTTCGGAGTATAAGACACATCTTTTTTCCCAAAAAAAGAGGGTGAAAATCTGGGTGCGTCTTATACTCCAAATGTAGCCCCGCCCAGCTTCTCAAACGGAGGTTTCAGAGGCTGAAAAAAACATCAGAAATGAAGCTTCAGAAAAGAAGCCCCCAAACAGAGCTTCAGAAAAGAAGCCTCCAAATAGAGCTTCAGAGGCTTTTTTTTAAAAAGCTGTTTCAGAGGCAGGAAAAAAAGTTTTTCTGAAACAGAGATTCAGAAGTTTCAGAGGCAGAAAAAACAAAAAAAAAGCAAGGCACAGAGCTCATAACCAAGGAACCTGTTGCTAAAATTCACCTCTGGGAACAGCTGATTAGGAGTATTCCAGGATCCGATCCACCTGCCAACCAGCTTTTTTCTTATTTTCCTCTTCAAAAACTAAGGTGCGTCTTATACTCCGGTACATCTTATACTTCAAAAAATGCAGTACTTAAGAGAGCCAGGAGTTCTACAAAGATGTCTAGGTGCCAATTGTCGTTAACTGCCAATTCTTCAGTGTAGTCTGTCTGCCAATTGTTGCTAGACGTTTGGTTCACACTATCATGCTATCCAGGGTGCACCATGAAGAGGCGAACTAGCATCACACCTCATTGTTAAGTGGGGTGATCAGAGATAGAGGAAGATATATAGATATGTGTATATTAATACACATACACACACGTGTATGGAGAGAGGAGAGAGGGAGGGAGAGAGATCACTCTCTTCTATGGGATCACCAGAAGTTGAGGTCCACTCAAGAGAGACTTTAATCATTTCATGTTCAAGCTAATAACCAGGAGGGAAAGAGATGTTGACAGGAGGAATTCTGGGAAGGGGCACTGGGCCATGCTCTCTCTTATGCTCTTCCAATATGGTTTCTCCAGATCTGCTCTTTGAGAATCAAGCGTTGTGTTAAAGCTGCAATGACTAAAGATGTGATTAAGTTGGAAATATTGTGTTAAATATTTAAAGCCTCATTACCTTTAAATTTAGGAAAACCATTTTAATTTCTTTTCATTCTTAATATCCCTCTCTTCAACCATGTTGATTAAAGCAGTACTGTACACATGTTTACTTAAAACCATACGATTTCCCTAGAAGATTCGGATAGATGTGCATAGGGCTTGACTTGCTATTAGACAACTGAATGATTTGGGGCTTTGAAAAAGGGCAGCAAATTGATCTTTGATTTATCATTGTACCTTTATTTCCAAAGAAAATCATTTTAGCAAATTAATAATCTAGAGCAGGAGTGTCAAACTCGTGGCGTCATAGCAGTGTCACGTGACATATCACAATTTTTTTCCCCCTTTGCTAAACTGGGCATGGCCAGCATGTGACACCTGCACATTTGACACCCCTGGTCTAGAGAATAGCTTGACTTGAAGAGAAGAGCACCTTTTTCTATGACATTGGAAACAGCAAAATATTTTTGGCTGATCTTGTAAAGGCATCTGCAAAGCCATATGTGCTTCATTGACTGCTATTTCTTTAAGAAAGAAGCCGACTCAAAGACATTTTACTTGAGATGAAATTATTTTTTTTCTTTCTGCCTTATATTTAAATGCCCACTTTTTATGGAGTATATTCCACAGATGATGAGTACTCATTATCACTCCTTAAGTTTCTCCCTCCAAATTCAATTTTAGCTTTGGAAGAGTGCTCTAATTATATATGGATCATCACATCTTTTTAAAAAATGTATACTGGAAAGTTTGTGTTTGAGCTGTAATTAGAAATCAAGGTTGCTTTCATGAAATAATTTAAATTAAAAGAGCTTATTTCCCTATCCTAAAGTTTCTATTATAATATAACAATGAAATATGCATAGACATCTTTATCGTTTATCCTGTATATATGTTTACCATTAAATCCCCAGTGAATCAGGATGGCTAAGGATCAGGCCAGACTTAATAATAGCAGCTACATGTCTTTCCAAGCATTGATTTTGTGCACAGACAAAGTAGAATTTGGGAGACTGATACCACAGGGAAAAGGGTGATAATACCTTCACCCATTGCATCTCTATATGTCTTTATTCTCTTCAATCATTTTCTCATTTCACAGCTCACTACCCAAGTTACGAAAAGAACTCATCGTTTTCTCATTCTCATTCCATTCCTATGGGTTTGGCTGGACCTCTTCCATCCTGAAGAGTGCAAGAGAGAAGTGCCCTTGCTCTCTATTTTTTTTTTCTTTCTCAATAGGAAACTGGGAATAGTAGATCAGAACTGACCTGTACTCACAAGATTGCAGAATTAGATCATTTCCTTTCCTCCCTGCTGGTGGCAAAGCAACCACCAATCACTCTCCTCAACATGAAGTGGGACAAGAATAGGCAGGTTTTAGCAATATGTCAAATTGCCTAACGGGTTGCTAATGCAGAAAGATGTGCCTTGCCAAATACCAGCAGAAGGCAAGACCTTCTATGTTCCTACTCTGACAACCCCTCCTCTGTGCCTCTCGCCTGTCAGTTTTACTCTTTCTAGGTCTATGGTAGTGATTTTCTGAAAGAGATGAGTCCCATAGGAATGAAGTAACAGGGTAAAATGGCAGCTAACAATGAAAGAGTTCCATCCTATAAGAGCCACGTTGGCTCATTAGTTAGAGTGTAGTACTGCAGGCTACTTCTGCTGATCACTGGCTGCCAGCAGTTTGGCAGATCGAATCTCACCAGGCTCAAGGTTGACTTAGCCTTCCGTCCTTCCCAGGTGGGTAAAATGAGGACCCAGATTGTTGGGGGCAAGATGCTGACTCTGTAAACCGCTTAGAGGGCTGTAAAGCACTGTGAAGTGGTATATAAGTCTAAGTGCTAGTGCTATCCTTGACTAAGGTTTGAAAGGAAATGTCAATGATAGAAGTGAGTGAGGAAGGATTCCAGTTCTGGTCTCACAGCAGCCAGCAGCACCTAGTGCCATTCAAGCTGGGAAGGATTAATTTCTCTCCACCTAACAAAAAACAGCTGCCACATGAAATCCTTTCTGGAAGAAGCAGTTAAAAATCTGTAGTGCATCCAATGTGGAGAGCTGGTAATACCCAGTTTTTTCTTCCCAGTTTCATTTTTATTTTCTGTGTGGGATAACATTAATACTCAAAGAAGTGCTAGTTCTGATTTTTAATCATTAGTCTAGCACTCTTTCCAAATGGACAGGTGAAAGTCATTGTTTTTAACTTTTGGATACAGTAGTGAATTCTTTTGGCAGAAATAGGAACTCTGGGTGGCAACAGTTTATGGTTATAAATCTCTAAGGTGAGAGGATGGATGAAAAGCAAGGCAAAAGTGGAATCTTTAGTCATTCATACATCCATCAATGGAGAATCTGGCACCATATTTCTACTCCTTGGCTGAAGTCACTTTACAAAAATATCCCAAGTGCTTTGCAACAGCGACAGAAGCAAACATAGGGATGGCGCCAAGTCTCATTTATAAAATGGGAAGGAAGACTTCTCAGCCACCTGAATTTTCTGTTAGTGTTGAATCATAAAGCTAAGCATTCCAGTTTCACCAAAGGGAAGTGCTACTTTAATGAATCACAAGGGAAGATCATAAGGCCAACAGTTAGGAGACATTAGATACATTCCACCAGGAGAGCGAAGTAGAAAGAAAAAAAAAAGTGGGGGGGGGGGGAGAAGAAAAATATTGGGAAGCAAACTTACATAATGATGAGTGTTGCCAAAGTCAGAACTAAGAGTTATTTGAATATATTTATGTCATTTTGGATGCTGATATTTCTTAGCACTAAACAGCTGGAACTATAGTATAATTACATCACTTTTTAAAAACATAAATACATAAATAGAAATTGGCATGGAATCCTTGAATGTGCAAGGGGTTGATTTAATCAGAGAGACTTTTTTCCCAAGACAGCTGGGTGCGGAGGGGGATTTTTTTTTTCTAACAGGAGGATAAGTTAATGCTGTTTATTATATGCAGCATTTCCATTCTAGCTATTCAGTAAAACCAAATCAGATGCAGAGTGTGATAGAACGACACATTTCATCTGTCCTTAAGTATCCTTAGTGATACTTAGAGATTGATTATATTATGAAGGCAAATATACATGTCCCAGGATAATGTTGCACGAGTCTGAAAGCTCAGAAGAGTAAACATCTGGTCCCAGTGACCAACCCAATATTATTTTATCCTCATTTTTATGGGAGAGTTTTGTGTAATCTTGGGCAAGGCTATTTTAAGGGGAACAGTAATAGAAGTTCTTTCCTTCTCTCTCTCCCTCTCTCTCTCTGTCTCTCTCTCTGCCTCTCTCTCTTTCTCTTCCTCCCTCTCTCCCCCCCCCCCTCTCTCTCACACACACACAAGATGAAAACTTACCTAAAGTAATATTCAGTGTTTGAAATGATTAGGTGATTCCATACTCATTAAAACCAACACAAGTTTTTTAATAAAATAGAATTACATTAGTAATATGGATTTCTTCAAATATTCCCATTAATTGGGCAATTGATAATAATAGACATAAACATACATCCCCAATTATGCAGTTCTCTTTAAGCAACATTAAGAGAACGGTAAAAAATGGGTAAATAAAATATAGCTGAAGAGGAAAGAAAGTAATGCTCAACAGTTGGGCCTTTAAATGTTGTCCTCTGCTTGCCCTTCCTCATGATGTCTTGATCAGTTGAGGCTCTCACATGTTTTTAGTAAGAGAGAGATGGAATTGGCTAAACTTAGATGCTTATAAACAAGGGATAAAAATAATTATATTACACACAGTTGGGACTACTATTTCAGCTCTGGCAGATCCAAGAATGAATTGAATTACTTCTGAGTGGTTTATTGTTCTAGATAGAAATCTTGCCAGGCTAAAGCATTTATTTGTATAACTACCAGATTTACCTTGTGAAGTTCTAGGGAAAGTCCACCTTCGCTCTTTTTCTGCTTACTTGTTTTCTTGGGGTTTTTTTCCTATTTTTTTCTCTTTTGTTTTCTTGCCTTTCTATTTTTCTTTTTTTAAATATATTACAGCTGTTAAAACTTTTAATAAAAATATTTTTAAAAGGACAATGCCGCAGCAGACAAATTTTTGCAACATCCTTCTGTTCTGTAAAAGAGAGAAAACCTTTGAGTCTTTTATAAAGTACAGTTTCATAAAGAACATGTAGGCTAATATACAGATGCCATGAAAAAGGCATGCCTATTTTCCCATGCCCATGTAGGCTAATATACAGATGCCTATTCAGAGGTACACTGTAACTATAAAGGTCTAGTGCATAGTGGAAGTCTTGGCTTTGCTATGAATTTTGTTACCTAGACTTGAGGTTTTCTTGTACTTCGACACTTCAGCTGTTTTTGGATGGCCCTTGTGAGACTCCTTGGGCTTGAAGAATTAGACATGCATCTTGCTCTCTCAGCTTTTTTGACCTCTAGTGTCTATGACTTTGCAATTAACTTCATGCAAGTGTTTTATGGCCAGATTAGGCCATAAAACAGGACACCAACACTGGCGTAATATTGTGTTGCAAAAGGCTGGGGAAAGTTAACCCTAAGACATCTCAGTGGGCCATGTGCCATTTATTTTCCTGCCTAATCCAAAAACATTCCCAGTCTTAACCAGGGAATGCTGCTTCTACAAATGCAGGTATCCAGGAGGAGTTAGAGTCAGGAAGCATATGACTTTCCCTAACCTGGGTCCACTCCAGATATATGGGAGGCTTTGGCTCCCAGAATTTTCAATGATTGCCAATGCTGGCTGGGGAATTCTGAGAGTTGCAATCTGTACATCTGGAGGGCGGGAAGGTTGGAAAGGATTGATTAGAAGCTCACACGCATTGCATTCACATGCATTGCATACAATCACATAAGATGATTAATTACTATACTCTGACTGGCAGTAATTCTTAGAGTGCAGTCATTCTCATCTCCTGCTTCCTAGTCCTTAAAAATGGTGATAGATAAGGATTGAACTTGAAATCTTCTCTATATAGAATATGAGGTCTGTCCTTGAAATTCATCTAATCTTCTTAGGCACCTACAATTGAAGAACATAAATAGAAAAAAAGAACCAGTATATATAATAGTTAAAATGTTAGACTAGCACTGGAGAGACCTGGGTTAGTGATTTTCACAAGAAATTCTGATAGTGCCAAAATGATGCATACAATGACATCACATAAATGCCACCAAGAATTATTTGTATCCTGATGTCTGATGCAAGAGTGTAAGTTGTGACATTTGCATGCTGGTGTGATCATTTACATATCCTTATTTGCCTTCCTTATCTTCTGTGAATGCTACCAATACCCAGGTTTCCACTTGATCATTAACTTTGTCTACATTCCCAAACTATACATTGGACCTCTGATCTCGTGAAGTTATGGAGTCTGTGAAATGCTAGTATTGTTTGTAAGATATTTGTTGCATTCTCCCATGACATGATTAATTGTTTTAAATGGCTTCTGAATTAGGTTTTGCTTTTTGTGTTCCAACTGTGTGAACTGTCCAGAATCACACATGTGAAATGTGCATCTATATAAATTGAATAAACAAACAATGTTTTTAGTGTAGGTAATATGTAGTTCACTATCAAAAAGGTGAACCATGTTAGGACACTCAAAATCTTTTTAAAAATGAGACGAAAAGTAGAGAGATGGCTATTTATGTTGCTCTCCTTATAACGGGAAAATAAGTACTTTTGAAACTACACAGAGTCTGAAATTCTTGTGTGTGGATTGCATATGTTATACATACAGCAATGCATACAGAATTTCTTTGCGGCATTTCCTAAATGGTATTTGAATGCTAGAAAGAAAGGGTTTTTTTTTTCATTTTCTTTTGTTGACAACATTTTTGTATCATTAATATGTTCTTTCTCTTTTTGTCATCTGGTCAAATTCAATAGGTGAAAAGGGTAATTTGACTGATGACAACTGAGCATGTAATTTTCTGTTACAAACTTGGTCTTTCGTGCCACAATGTGTTGGCATTTCCAAGTAGTAAGATCAAATTGTCAACTGCTGAGGCTGAATTCAATTCAACCACTTAAAGAAAAAGAAATGACTTTAAAAGGAGTGGAATGTACATGCAAGCTGGCAAAGTTAACTGAAAAACTGAACCACATTAGCAAAGGTTTACAATGTCTCCTTACATAGGAAACAATTATTACAAATCATTATACCAGCTTTTGACTAACTTGAAAATGTAAGCAAGCTTTTGTTTACCAAAAGATTCAGTTCATTCCTCCCCTACCATCACAACACTTGTCATGGAGGAGTCTGCAACTACAATCCTATTATAAATAGTTGCTGTTGAAATACTCTACACTAAAATAGTCAAAGGTATTCATCCTGGAGTGGAAAGGAATAGTTTCAATTGTTTGTATGTGCTGGAATGTGTTGATTCCAGGAGAAATCTGAAGGATTTTCACTTCTATAGCACACAAAGTGATGGTCTTTTAATGTGTTAGGACTATGCTATATTGAAACTACAAACACCATACTGGGTGGGAAGTCTGTGAGTTGCAGTGCACATCCGGAAGATATTACTTTGTGGGGAACTTGCGTGGGAAATCCCAATATCAATTAAAACTATGGATAAAATTCATAATTGTTTATTTCAAACTGAAGGGCTTTAATCCATATTAAAGCATATTTTCAAAAAGGGATTTGCACAAAGTCCTCCTCCTCACTGCAGCTCCATAGTTTGAGCAGCTACAGAGAGACCAGTTAGCTGAAAAAAGAGAGAAGGAACCTTATCAAACCAAAGCTACAGAAATCTCTCTCTCTCAGACCGAAAAGACTTGCATGGTTGAAGACTTCCCAGGTTGAAGCTGTTGGTTTTGTTTTAATGAATTTAGATGAACATTCCTCAAATGTGTTTTTAGATATGCAAATATTATTCTCACTTCCAACATCTAATTAACAATAGTGTAGTTTTGGAATGTTCAACCATGGCAAGGCTGGAGGGGAGGAGGGGACCTAAAGTGTACACATGTTTTTTTGAGAAATGTGTGGATTGCATTCAAGAATGTGGTAGAACCAGAAGGAGGTTAAAGAAGAGTAGAAAATATGTTAAGATAGAGACATAAACAATATGATAATTGTTAGTATTAGGATTATGGTGCTTAATATTATTATTATATTATTATATTATTATTAGAAGATAAGAGGAGAAAATGAATAAATTTACTATGCTCAATTGTTTAATATATTATAATTGTAAGATTAGGGAATTAATATCAATATAGTGAATGATCTTGTAAATTCTGATGGTTATTGCACAGAGACATTTGTACCCAGATGACACACTGTTTAAGAGAAGATGGGATGTTTATATTTTTTAAAATAATAAAAACTTTTTTAAAAAAAGAACGTGGTAGGACCAGAACGAGGAAGTGAGTTGGGCCAAGGGAAGTGTTAAGAGTTGGATCTGATTTAAGTTAAAATGTTTTGTCTGATTTATCTCCCTGTATTTTCTCTTTGACATGCTGAAAATTAATCTTGGGTGGCAACTTCTGGCAACTTTGCACCCAAAGCACAAAAAAACAAAACAAAACCCAAAACACCTCTGTTTTTGGAGTTACCAATTCTGCACCATTGGCCAAATTTGCTACCTTATATCAGCCTTTATATCAATCTGATTTTTATGGCAGTTCTCAGAAGATTTCTCTTGGCACAGCCCTTTCCATATGAAGTTCAGTCTCCCTCAGAACTTTCCTTCTGGTGGAGATATATATATAGCATATTGGGGCATGAAGGGAACCTCTAATCCTTGCCTAAGACAGAAATCCTCAGACCATTCTAGGCAAATGGCCATCCAACTTTCGCTTGGCAATCTCCAATCATGATAGAGAACCTATGACATGGAAGCAATTATGCTGTTTTAGTGAAAATTTAAAATGTAAGAATGGTTAGAAATATATAAAATATAACGTGAAATTTTCTTGGGCTTAACACTAGAGGGCAACAGGATCCATGGGAAATGAAGGTTCATTCCCTTGCCTTTTATGAAGTATGCAAAAGAGAGAATTTCAGTCCTTAGAGCGCATTTTTTGGAAGAATGTGAAATCAAATTAAAAGACCAGGCTAGCCCATCTTTCATTATGTGCCTTACTATATTTCCTGATCCAATGAATTAGCCAAACTGATTTGCTATTTATATTTTTCTCTTGGATCTCAACTGGTTTCAGTGACACATTACTTGACGTTGTGGGGTGGAATGTTATATAGATAGTCCTTGAGTTATGTAATAGAACTTGCCCATTACAGTTGAGAGTTGTGATGATCGTAAAGCGAGTCAATCATTTGACCAAACCAAATTTACAGCAGTTGTTAAGTGAACGCCATGACCATTAAAAGAAGCTGTGGTTTGTTATGGGCGGATTTTGCCGAAAACCAGAAGTAAATGCCCCAGTGATGAAATCCAAATTTTTTTACTACCGGTTCTGTGAGCGTGGCTTGGTGGGCGTGGCAGGGGAAGGATACTGCAAAATCCCCATTCCCACCCCACTCCAGGGGAAGGATACTGCAAAATCTCCATTCCCACCCCACTCTTGGGCCAGCCAGAGGTGGCATTTGCCGGTTCTCCGAACTGCTCAAAATTTCCGCTACCGGTTCTCCAGAACCTGTCAGAACCTGCTGGATTTCACCCCTGAAATGCCCGTGTTCTGCAAAATTGTTGCAAAATGTGGGCATGTAACTAGGGGATGTTTCAAACGGCCATGAATATAGCCTGGTTACTGAGTGCCACAGTGCAGTCATGTAACTATGGAATGGATATCAAATTTGGATCGTAACAACTCCCAAGTAGGTCTATTGTGCCTTTGAATGGTTGCTAAGCAACCAGTTGTAAACTGAAGTGTACTTGTAATATAAACTGATATCAATGGAAGAGAATATTTGTAGCTCAGGATGGAACTGTGGGATTCTCAGTGCTCTCTGAGTTTGGCTGTTTTCTTGCAGCTGTTTCATTACCGAACTAGATAAAATTATCAGTGCTAGAAGGGAGTGAGGTTTGCTCTCTTTTTATATAATAGTGACTTGCCCTGTCAGAGATAGTGGGAATGATCTTATTTTATTTATTTATTTTTGTTTAATTTAGAATATTTATATTGGCCCCTACTCGCCCATGGCAACTCAAGGTGGCTTATACAATATAAAAGCATCATATAAAAATAAGAATAATAAAATAATAGCCCCAAACTCATCCCCATCCTGGCAACAGCACATATTTATATGAGCCATTTAATGGGCTCCATCCCACTCTGTCTTCTCCAGGCCCGCTGGCAGAACCATGTCTTCAGTGCTCTTCACAAGAATGTTAGAGAGGGGGCCATTCTAACCTCTGGGGAAATGATGTTCCAGAGAGAAGGAGCCACCACAGAGAAGGCCCTTCTTCTGGGTCCCGCCAGATCTATTTCCCTAGGGGAATGGGACCTGCAACATTCCTTGCCTTCCATCTCTAATGGATTACCAGTACTGTATTACAGTATTACTGGTAAGAGACGGTCCCTCAGATAACCTGGACCTAAGCCGTCTTGGTGGTTCATTGATTAGGCTGTTATTTACTGTAGGTAATTCCTTGATTAAGGTATTGTTTATTTCTTGATTTGTTGATCTAGTGTTCATCTTGGTGTTAAACTCTGCTTATCTGAGTGTTGATTGATTGATTGATTGAATTTATATTGCCGCCTATTTTTCGAGACTGCCTTCTACCGCATAACTCTCAACAACTGATAAGATCCCACAGAATTGGTCTCCTCCAGGTCCAGTCAGCTAAACAATGCCAGCTGGCAGGCCCGCGGGGGAGGGCCTTCTCTGTGGCTGCCCCAGCTCTCTGGAACCAGTTACCTCCTGAGGTCCGGACCATCCCCACCCTATTGGCCTTCCGAAAAGCGGTGAAGACCTGGCTTTTCCGGCAGGCCTGGGGCCATTGATCTCGCTCTTGCGGTCCGGCGAGATCTGGCCATGAATGGTGTGAATGAGTTTTAATGTTTTTAATTTTTAAATGTTTTTTTATAATGATTTTAAATGCATTGTGAGCCGCCCTGAGTCTTTGGAGAGAGATGGTATACAAATTGAATTAATAAATAATAATAAATAAATAATATTCGCCCATGGCGAATATTAGATTACAGAATCTAAAACCACATTTAAAACAATAAAACTAACAAAAAGAATCAAATAAATTAAATTACAGGTGAAAAAGTGAAAGACATCTCTATTGGTCATGGTTGGGTATAAACCTTCATGTTTTAGTATCCAGGTTTAAAGGATGATGATAACAGTGGAAAAGGAGCTTATCTGTAATGTGAACTATCAGATAGCTGTCACATTAAATTGTATTAAACATTGTCGTCATTGTCTGGCTTTCAAATATAGGGTCTTGCTAATTAGAAATAAATCTCTCAAATGATATGTTTAGCTTCAGGTAAACCCTACTTAAGAGACCATAAATGCCCCACCTCTGCAGGCAGCATCACTTTATGTATTTGATGTCCAAGCCTGTATCCAGCCTAATGGTTTTGCAAATCACCCTGAGCCCTTATTTGTTTTAACTTGGGTTTGTTGGATAAACAGCAAATTAGACTCCCTATAGTCATTTCGCAAAAATTCATCTTTAAAATTCTTGGTTTTGAGAGCAACAGGACCTCATCTGAGTAAACTCATTTAAGAGCAGCATCACAAAAAAAGCAGAATAATAATTGCCTCTTGTATATTTAGACCATCTCCTCCCTAGTCCTTGACAGCCATATTTGATTGAACATCTGTGTTTGAGGATTTCTGCTGTGTTTGTGCCATTTAAAAACACTGTCTAATAATTACTAGAGTGTGGATTCCTGGGGTGATTATTAAAATGGGATTATTATTTTTTTGCCTAGCCTCTCTCTTTTTCCAATTTTTTTTAAAAAACATGGATTGACAAATTTCTGATTAGGCTTTTTGTGTCAGGCTTGTGGGGTTACTATCACCAAATTGATAACTCAAATTCCTCACACCCTGCTTTCGTTTTTCTTCTCCTGTCTCTGCAAGATAATAGTAGCTGTGCTCTAGTGATCCCTCAGATATGCCTGTAGTAATAATTGCAGTTCCTCATGTTTAGAAGTCCAGGTAGTCCTCGAGTTATGACCACAATTGAGCCCCAAATTTATGTTGCTAAATGAAACATTTGTTAAGTGAGTTTGCCCAATTTTGCAACTTTTCTTGCCACAATTGTTAAGTGAAGCATTGCATTTATCAAATTAGTAACATGGTTGTTAAGTGAATCTGGTTGTCAGAAGGATTACTGTATTTTTCAAAGTATAAGACGCACCGGACTATAAGAAGCACCTATCTTTTTTGGTGAGGAAAAGAAGAAAAAGAAATCTACCTCTGCCTCTGCCTCTGCCTCTGCCTCTGCCTCTGCCTCTGCCTCTGCCTCTGAGCAATTTCGTCTCATTGCAACAAACAGCAAACAGCCTGCTTTACTTGCATTTTCATTTTCAGCATAGCTTGATTAGCATAAGAAAAAAAAAATCTGCTCCAGCAATTTACCTCTTTGCAGCAAGCCGCAAAACAGCTGAGAGTCAGGAGGTCAATCCAATCAACTTGTGCTAATTAGGCTGTGCTGAAGCTGAAAGGAGCTGTTTTTTTCTTGCAAGGAGGTAACTGCTATGAGGCAGAGGCCAAAGGGTGGGAGCCAGTGGGTGTGTGGGGCTACAGTTGGTGTATAAGACACACCTAAATTTTCACCTCCTTTTGGGGGGGGGGAAGGTGCATCTTATACTCCGAAAAATACAGTATATGACCCTGAGACACTGCAACCATCATAAATATGAACCACTTGCCAAGCATTTTAATTTTGATCACGTGACCATGGGGATGCTGTAATGGATGTTGCACACAATGCAAAGTGTGAAAAACGGTCATAACTCGCTTTTTTCAGTGCGTTATAACTTTGAACCATCATTAAATAAACTGTTGTACGTCGAGGGCTACCTGTATAGTCCAGGATTCTGGAAGGGTTATTGAGATGCTGTATGTTGTGTTGTGGGAAGTATAAGGGACAACCCCTCACAAAGAAACATAGGTTGCAGAATGTCATGTGATTATTCAGGGTTGTGCATCAGCTTTAAAATAGATGAAGGAAAGGTCCCCACAGAAGGAAAAGCAGAGATCCTTCTGTAATGCCGCTTGAGAAACAGTGAGTGAAATGTGCTTGTGGTGTAATGTATTAATTTAAGAACATATGCCTTTTTTCAGGTGAAAAATTAGGATTTTGCAGGTAGTCTTTGACTTATGACCACAATTGAGCCCAAGTGAGACAGTGGTTAAGGGAATTTGCCACATTTTACGACCCTTGCTGCTAGAGTTATTAAGTGAATCACTGCAGTTATTAAGTTAGCAACATGGCTGTTAAGTGAATCCGGCTTCCCCATTGACTTTTCTTGTCAAAAGGTCACAAAAGGTGATCACATGATCCCGGGATCCTGCAACTGTCATAAATATGAACTACTTGCCAAACATCCAAATTTAGATCGTGGGGATGCTGCAACAGTGATAAGCGTGAAAAACCTATAAGTTATAAGTCTTTTTTTTTTCCAGTGAGTCTTTTTTAGTGAGTCTTTGTGTATGTGTCTGTTTCTCAGACACAGACCGAAATGATACCTCATTTTTAATGAGCTTTGCATTAACACAATAGTCATTCCTAGTAAATTGGATAAATGCAATTGTATGTAGGTTGTAACCCCAAATCTCTTGCCGCAATACTATGGCAGTAGATGCCACTGAATACAAAGCAGTGTTCAGGTTGAGCTGCTAATTATGACATTTCAAATGTTCCCAAGCTTTTAAAAACCATCTTCCAATACACTGCCTGCTAGCAGTTTGATTAAACTAACTCTGTAATGTTGCTATTCAGTAAAAGGAGCTGAATCATAGTTCATTTCAACCTGTCCAGAATCTGTTGTTTGGCACACTCTCTCCCCTCTCGACTCATCCCTGCCAATGGAAGATGCTGATTCCTAACTTTCTATCATCCACCATGAGGAAGGAAGGTCAGAATCAAAATTAATATTCCCTTCCTTATTACTAGATGCCCTGGTTCCCTGCTTTATCCAGAATAGATATGCTGATAAAGGAGAACTTTTACAGCACATCAGGAACAATTAAGAAACTCTCTTTGGATAATATACCAGTATACTAAAATTCTCATTCCCGTAACCTTTAACTGGGCAAAGTGGTATATTAGAGGGCAACAATTTTTGAACTAAGATACCTCAGTTGGGCTAATTTATGGAGTGGATCCAATATCTGTAATCCATGACTCCTGTAGAAATGAAATTTGGCAAAGGATAGGGTAGGGTAGGGTAGAATAAGAATAAGAATATAGAATATAGAATATAGAATATAGAATATAGAGAATAGAATAGAATAGAATAGAATAGAATAGAATAGAATAGAATAGAATAGAATAGAATAGAATAGAACAACACAGTTGGAAGGGACTTTGGAGGTCTTCTAGTCCAACCCCCTGCTTAGGCAGGAAACCCTATACTATTTTAGAGTTATTCTAGGGTTATAAAACATTTTGTGATATAAAAACAATCATAAAACAGTTTATGACATAACACAAAATGTCACAACGCATTTCCCATGCTTATGTTTGACAGATGCACAGTTCATCATGGGCTATTTTCAAGGCAGATGCATCTCTTAATGTATTCCAACTTTTCCAGTGAAGGCAATACATTAGAAGTTCTATAATCATTAATGGCATTGTGGAATCTAGTCAGGAAATACTGTATCTCTAAAACAATGATCGAACATTGTCAAGTATTTTATAAAAATAAATTTTCAATCCGTAATTACACTCAAAGGGAATAAAATGCCCTAATGCTTGCAAGGGTGACATCCCAGGATCAGCCATGAAGAGATTTCTGCAACCACAGAGTATCTGTTGGGTGGCAAACTCAGTCTATTAAGGGATCTGATGGGGCTTAAGTGTCATCTTTTCCCGGAGAAAGAAAAGATGAGTCAATGCTTTGCTAAGTCAATTCATGAGTGCTAGATGTTAAATTTGTCTAGTTCCTAGCACTAGGCCTAATTTTTATTATCTTTTTAAAAACACAACTCTAATCCTATAACGGAGGAGATAATAGTAGCAATTAAACAATTAAAAACAGCCAAAGCTCCTGGAACGGATGGTTTGACTGCAGTGTATTATAAAACTCTGCAAGCAGAAATGGTGGAACAACTCAGAGATCTATTTTGTAATATACAACAAGGGGGTAAAATACCCCCATCATGGACAACAGCTTATATTTCTTTGATACCAAAAGAGCAAACAGGTCCTAAAAAACCGGAGAATTATAGACCAATATCTCTTCTGAATACTGACTATAAAATTTATGCAAAAGTATTAGCCAACAGGTTGATGCCAGTAATTCAAAAGGTGATTCATGATGACCAAGCGGGATTTATCGAGGGTAGATATATGAAGGACAATGTAAGGCAAGTAATAGATTTATTGGAATATCTTGAGAAGAATAAACAGATCCCTGCAGTGCTGGTTTTCTTGGATGCAGAGAAGGCCTTTGATAGAGTGGATTGGAATTTTCTATTAAAGACTTTAAAAAAGATGGACTTTGGGGATCAATTCATACAGGCGGTTTCAGCAATTTATCAAGAGCAAAAGGCACAGATTATTATCAATGGAAGTTTGACAACAGAGTTTAAAATTGAAAAAGGAACAAGACAGGGATGTCCACTGTCCCCACTTCTATTTATTTTAACATTAGAAGTCTTGTTAAACACAATACGGGACTCTAATATCTTGAAAGGTATAATGATAAGGCAAGAGGACTACAGAATAAAGGCATTCGCAGATGATCTGGTTGTTACCCTAACACACCCAATGGAATCAATAATCCAGATGAAGGACATTATACAAGACTATGGTAAAGTTTCAGGTTTTAGACTGAACCAGAAAAAAACTAAGATGATAGTTAAAAACATGACACAAGATCGTAAACACGAGCTTGAAAGGAAGGCAGGTTTTGAGATTGTACCAAAGGTAAAATATCTAGGAGTTCAGGTTGCAGAATCAAACACAAAATTGTTTCAAAATAATTATGAGGTGTTGTGGCGAGAGGTGCAGAAAGATATGGAGACTTGGAAAAAACTGCAGCTGTCTCTACTTGGAAGAATAGCAGCAGTTAAGATGAATATTTTGCCAAGATTTCTTTTTTTGTTTCAAATGATTCCGGTGCTTAATAGTGATAAACAATTGAAAGTGTGGCAAACTGGAGTGAATAAGTTTGTCTGGAACGAGAAAAAACCGAGAGTGGAATTGAAAATTATGCAAGATGTTCCAGAAAGGGGAGGTCTTAAACTTCCAAACCTACAGCTATATTATGATGCAGCAGCTTTGACTTTAACAAGTGATTGGTTTGGAGGGAAAAAGACTGGAATATTGAACGTAGAAAGTTTCAATCTGGAATTTGGATGGCATGCCTACTTATTTTATGACAACAAAGTGGACAAAGTATTTAAAAGCCATATACTTAGAGACTCTTTGATGAGAGTTTGGAAGAAGCACCGACTCAAATGGGATTATAAAATACCGCTATGGCTGGATCTTGGTCATACTTTGTGGAATACAAATATAATGTCACTCGGGGGGTTTTTATATAAAGAGGTTCTTTTTACAGATGCGGGCAGATGGCAGCTGAAGACATTACAGACATTGTTGGCTGAAGGGATTAATTTAACTTGGCTACAATATAATCAATTACAATTGAGATGGAAAGAGGACCAAAAAACTGGTATTATGTTGCATGAGGAAGAATTGGTTAGACATATAAAAGAGAAAGGTCCAATGCATATTAAAAGGCTTTATAATGTTTTGTTAGAAAGGGATTCAGAAACTGAATTAGTTAAAGATTGTATGATTAAGTGGGCACAAAATTTTGAAGAACCAGTGATGTTGGAAACATGGGAAAAAATTTGGGTTCAGAACGTTAAATTTACACAGTCGCAGAATTTTTATAAAATGTTTTATAGATGGCATTTAGACCCCAAAAAGTTGTCGTGTATGTACCCTAATGTTCAGCCAAAATGTTGGAGATGTGATTGTTTAGATGCTACATATTATCATGTTTGGTGGACCTGTAGGAAAGTTAAGGCTTTTTGGATAAAAATTTGGTGGGTCATGCAGAATGTTTTGAAGAAAAAAATTCAATTCTCTCCACAATTGCTTTTATTGGGTATAGTAAAGGGTTTTACATCGGGTGAAACAAAATTGATATTGTATATGATAACAGCAGCAAGATTGTTGATAGGTAAATACTGGAAAAACGAAGCTTTGCCCACTATTGAGGAATGGACTTTGAAGATGGCCAGTTTTGCAGAGATGGCGAAGATTTCAGCATACTTAAAAGATTGTTCACAAGAGACTTATGAATGGGAATGGAAAAAGTGGATAGAATATGTTCAGAATAAATATCAAACTAGGAAGTATCAAATAGCTTTCATTTGAAAATAATGTATCAAGATAGAAATATTTTAATGTAATGAAGATAAAAAAATTATAAGGGGGAGGGAGGGGTTCAAGTTTTATACAAGTTTTATACTAAGGGTTTTTTTTTTACCTGATATGAGTATATTGTGTGGAAGTCTGGGGGGAGGGGAGGGTTAGGGAGGGTTAGGGAGGTTGGGAAGTTTGGGGTGGGTTGTGGGGGGGGAAAGGGGTGAAAATGTAATTGTAAAACTTTTGCAATAAAAAAAAAACCACAACCCTAATTCTGATTTGATCAGGGGATAATCCTTTCAAGACGCTGGAATTGGTTCAAGAGCAGCTGCTTGAAGGTGCTAAAATGGCAAAGCATTCCTCATTCGCCATGGCCAACTCACCACACCAAACTCGCCACGGCCAAGTCACCGTGGGACAACTTGCTGAAGGACAAGAGTTACACTTGGAATGATGGAATAGAATCATTAAAGAAAGGATGCAAAAAAGAGGGAGAGAATAAAATGTGAATGACAAACATTAAAATATTTTATTTATTTATTTTAAATAATTAAATTGAATTGTTAAATTGTCCTGCGGTGAGTTGTCTTGCAGCGAGTTGGGCATGGAGTATTGTCCCTTTCCGTTCTTCAAGAGTTTTGTGGATAAAATCACGCGGCTATGTTGCAATAGTGAAATAAAATGGTGACTTGTGTGAATAGAACAAGATCAGTATTAAAAGTAATGAAGGCACAAATTAGTGGTTGGATTCGCATATTACATATGGCCATGATTTGTTGAAGATATCAGTCGTGGTTTGCAAACCACAATACCCAAGGCTATGGTTTTCCCACTTGCAATGTATGATTGTGAAAGTTGGACCATAAGAAAGGCTGAGCGTCGAAGAATTGAGGCCTTTGAACTATGGTGCTGGAGAAGATTCCTGCGAGTCCCTTAGACTGCAAGATGATCAAACCAGTCAGTCCTAGAGGAGATCAACCCTGACTGCTCTTTAGAAAGTCATATCCTGAAGATGAAACTGAAGTACTTTGGCCACTTAATTAAAAGGAAGGACTCACTGGAGAAGAGCCTAATGCTGGGAACGATTGAGGGCAAAAGAAAAAGAGGACGGCAGAGAATGAGGTGGCTGGATGGAGTCATTGAAACGTGAGCTTAAATGGTCTCTTGGGGGATGGTAGAAAACAGGAAGGCATGGAGGAAAGTTGTCCATGGGGTCACAATGGGTCGGGCACGACTTCACAACTAACAACAACAACATTTTATAGTTATGTATAAAGCCTTTCTTCTTCAACTCAAATGTGGCACGTGCCACCAAACTAATCCAACAAGTAAACTGGACAGTGGTTTTCGTCCTCTAGAATCCATGCCTTTCCTTCTTCTTCACTTCACATAATGTGTCTATTGAGCAGGTTCAATGTTGGTTCTCTTCTGAGAACACAAGGTAACTCTCAGCAATAAATTGACTCCTATTCTGAGATTCTGTCAGATGAAGAACACTTTTATGATGATAGTGGGGTGGCAAACGTGATGTAGAATTAAAACAGAATTGTGATGATAATAAAAAATAAAAGACTGTTGTGATGTGGTGTCTGCCCTATGATTATACTGTGTCTGAAATACTGCATACCAGGCTATCAGTATTAAATGCCATCAAATACCTAATATAAGGTGGAATTTTTGCACATGATATAGAATACAATCTATTTTTTTTTAATTTAGTGAATCTATGGGAGTCCAAATTACCCAAGACATCTCATAATCACAATCTATTTCGGATTATCCTAATGATATGCTTTTGTGTAACCTTTAATTTTCTACAATGGGTAATTTCATTCAACTGGAAACATTAAATGACTGAATCGGCATTGGATCTAGTACATAGGAGACAAGGGTAAATATGATTTATTATAATTTGTGTTATTATTAATACAATAGACTCAAAAAGTCTCTATATCCAGCATATAAACACACAGGGTTTCCAACTGGAATTTTGTAAACTTACTCAGAATATGCATTGTAAAAGTGAAGGCCAGGGAGTGGATGACTGTTCTGTCCTCACAACATGTTATACTGTGTGTTGTGTGCTACACACAGACCATGTGTGTAGATCTGGATGCTTTATTAAAGGAACAGGATTGGTGAAACTGGAAAAAATAGAAATACATACAATAAGAACCCAAATACAAAATAGGCAGTGTTGAGTTGCTGGTGAACATAACAATTAACAAATACAGATAAAATCTAAATCTCAGCAGCAATGCTATGTGTATGGGATGTGGATTTTTGTCCTCAGATGAACATGTGCCATGGATTAGGCTGGATTCTTCCTGGTGCTTCTGTTTGCTTCCGAATGCTAAAGGAAATTGAGTCTGGCTTCCCAGGATGTACTTGTTTTGGGAGTGAGGGTTTATAGGTAGATCAGGGGTGGATTCTACTTTACTACCAGTTTGCAACGGGAGCGCGTGATGATTTTCAGTTTGCATGGAATAAGGCAGTGAATTAAAATCTTAACATTGGGTTTCTCTGCAGGTTTTCTCCTCGGCAGTGGGTGAGACTTGGCCAAAGCTCTTATGAAACAGTATATAACAGACACTGAGCACCAATTGGACCTACCTGTCCCCAACCTTTATTGCCAATGAATCCAACAGGTACTCTTGCTTCCTTATGAGCTCGAAGTACCTAGCCACTGGAGGGCCTTCACTCTGCAATGGAGTCATGCCTTCCCCTCAGCTGTCCTTGAAAGCCAATATAGGAAAATTCCCTGTCAGAAGAGACAATGTCTTTGGAGATACATAAAAAGCATGTGTTCCTCCCATTCCTGTATTATAGAGTAGAGTCCCCAATCCCTGGGTTGCGCAAGCGAATGAAGCCCCATCTGTGCACACGCAGGATCCAGATAGCGCACAAAACCACAGACACACACACTGGCTCATGGAAAAACCACCCACCACGGACCCATTCCCTGGTACCCAAAAGGTTGGGGGACACTGCTATTGAGGCAGTCATATTAGCCTCATTTTACCAATACTGTATAAATATCCAGGACAATTATACACCTCCCTGCTACTTGCAGTCAGTGATTCTGCTACAGCATACAACATTGCCAGGGGCTGTGCAGCAATGATTAAAATCCATCAGATGATGTGCAACCAGCTTTAATAAGTATTTAATTTGTCAGTTAAGAGCGTTTTGTATTGTGACATATTTAGTCATATACAGTTTTATATTTCCATGTATTTAATGTTTTACCCTTATTTATAGGGGTTTTTTTTAGATTTTTATTTGTGCGTGTATTATCTTTTTATACACATAAACATGTTTTTAACCTTATGTATATATTTATTAGTTTTTAAAATTACTAATTATTTGCATCCCTTTTTTCTTATGCTGGTTTTCAACTGTAATAAAAAATTGATTTGATTTAGACTAGTCTTACAAAATGGCACCTGAGTACTACAAAGTACTTTCTAGAATGTTATTTTCCATCCTCTTTAAGCTTGCCATATGGCAGAACATCTTTACTTCACTATTCCAGCTTGGTGTCCGTCCGTCCGTCCCCCCTCCCCCCCACAAGCAGATTGGCATCTATTCATGCTATTGAAGTGGAAATCTCTAATTCTTATAGCAAAACCAATAACACTTAGATTTATATACTGCTCCGTAGTATTTTACCGCACTCTCCGAGCTGCTAACAATGTTAGCATACTGCCCCCAACAATCTGGATCCTCATTTTACTGACCTGAGAAGGATGGAAAGCTGAGTCAACCTTGAGCCACTCAGGATCGAACTCCTGGCTGTGGCAGACTTAGCCTGCAATACAATTTCTCATCTATCCAAAAAAGCAAAATCGTTTAACATGTGGTGATGTCACACATATGCCATGATCCAGAAAGGCCACGATGCATGAGTGGAAGATGGTTCTTTGCTTGTTGGCTGAAATACAGCCCTAAGTAATATTAGGAAGCAATCATAAAACTTCTTTTTCTGGGTCTATGTGGAGCAAAATATCATTCTTTGACTTGAATGATAAACAGGGCCAGTACCTTTAGATATGCTATGAAGCCTTCCAAAATAACTGTTCTAAAAAATATTTTAATAACAGGTTTGGTATTAGAAGAAAAGTCACCAGCTTGTTTCTCTCATCCAGTGCTCTATGGGAAGCTGATGTTATTTGGGCTCAAGTTATTAAAGCCGCCCTAGGTGGATCTGCCAGCATTGACCTTATTCATGTTTACATATCTTTCAGCTGGAATGATTTTTTCCCCTCTTATTGATACTTCAACAATGTCCCTGTTGTTGTTGATTTCTCATCATCAGAGAAAACAAGCTGTAGATTGTGGGAGAATTAGCTGGGGGGAAAAACATTCAAATGTGTGATAAAATGGAAGAGAACGCCAAATGTAAAATGGAGACACGAACTAAATGTTGCATTGGAGACTAAACAGAAGTGTGACTTTTCATGAATTTGGTGACTTGGCACAGATAGGCGGGTTGTGTTCTGCATCAATGTGAAATTATAAATCTTGTCTAGTAAAAATAAAAACGGGATGATTCAGTGACAGCTGCAAAAAAAAATAATAATAATTTCCTGTTCCAATTTTCAGCTAATAATATCTAATATAAATAATTTGCTGCCAGCATGACTAACTATTTCTGAACAGTTGTTGATGTTTAGAAACATTTTCTCTTAAGGTGAATGCTAAAAAGGAAAGATAGCGGCAAATTGTATTTCCCTGTGAAGTACATTTCTTTGGTTTCACTGAAATTAAGCAGCTTGAACTAAGGTTGACACTATTCAAACATAGTATTAAAACCTAAGAATATGGTAAGAACTTCACAAGTTTCTGGAGGAGCCATTCATACCAATATCCCAGCCATGTTAGTGATAAATTTCACAACCTGTGTTCAGAAATAGCCAGAGTAGGATGTCACAGGTGTGATGTAGTAGGTGATCGCTTCTACTATAGGAGGAAACTGGCAGAACTCTTGCCAATTTTACCACATTTTCCAAATATTTAAATTGATACATCTGTAGGGGAACTAGAGTTGCCATGGCCTGTACCACAGAGGTATGCATATTGGCATTGAAATAAACGAATTAATAAAAGCTGTGTAAAACTTATGTACAACTTGTTTGGTATTATTGATACCTTAGTTTCATGAAATAGCTATTCATGCAAATATGAGAAGTTGCCCACTGCTGGAAGCAAAGTTATTAAATCCATCCAATATCCATCCAATTCAATAATTTTCATCTTAGTTTTTTTTCACTACAGACGTTTTGAGAACTCATAGCATAGAAGGCTTATATTTGGTATAATCGAAAGCTATGATCATTCATTTGGAATTTAGACAGCAGGTAAGAGAATTATAAATTTAGCCTTTTCATTTAATGGACTTCTTCCCCTTTTCATCATCTCGAGTGTCATTAAAATTATGTACTGAGGAGCACATGTACATCAAACATGACTCACAATTTTTAATTAGAAATGTTGGCAGAAATAATAGGGAATATGTCTTCCGTTACTATTCATTTCACAAATTATATTCAGTTACTGCCAAAATTTGTCATCCCACTTGATTCAAACCTCCTATCAAAAGCAGCCACGTTAGTTGACCACATTTCCAGGATTCTTCCTATTGAAGTGACTTTTAGACTGCACTTCCCTAAACCCTAATTGGAAATGGATCCAGTATTAGTTTGAACCATCAATTCCAGCTCAAAACTGTAATGAGTCGGGGGGGGGTGTAGTTCCCATCACATATGAAGGGTATTGCCAAAGTAGCTCCAGTTACTGAACAAGACCAAACAGTTAGACAATTGTGAAGTATTCCTAAGAAATATAATCAAATACATCTCTGTCTCTCTCTCTCTCTCTCTCTCTCTCTCTCTCTCTCTCTCTCTCTCTCTCTCTCTCTTTCCCTCCCTCCCTTCCCCCCCTCTCTCACACACAATATTTAATTCCTTTTGGAAGTAGGGCTCTCTGATTGTTCAAGTCAGAGAGAGGTTAGGTTACTCTTTGGAATATTTATTTGGAGCACATGGCTCAGGAGAAAATCAGACTTCACCTATACCCCAAGAAGGCTTCCCTTCAGATCTAGTAGAAAAAAGGAGATCTGGTGATATAGCCTTCAACAAATGAGGTCCTTGGTGCTCTCTGAGCTTGGCTTTGTTCTTGCACATATTTCATTACCAAACTATGTAACAACATTAGCACAGATGATGTTACCTAGTTTGGTAATGAAATGTCTACAAGAACACAACCAAGGTCAGAGAGCGCCAAGGACCACACAGTTCAATCCTGAGCTACAAGTATTCTCACAAATGAAGGCGAATATACATGTCCCAGGATGATATTGCAGGAACCAATCTGGGTCAATCACCCGGACAGAGGTTTTGTTTTCCAAGCTTTGAGACTCATGCTGGAGCCATCTTAAGGGAACTTCTCTCTAGCAAAACAGTACACACTCTGCTAGAGAGAAGTCCCCTGAAGATGGATTCTAGCATGATTTTGAAAGCTCGGAAGACAAAACCTCTGGTCCTGGTAACTGACCCAGATTAGATCCTGTTATAAATATTTTCTTCCAAAGCTTAATATACAGTATCTAGAGCCAGTGGAGGATAGAAGAGAAAACCTCTGACTTGTGTATGGGACTTTCATTGCATTTTTCCCCCTCACTATGCAACAAAGGATAGAGAAATTTCACACCATTCCTTCCCACTGCTGATTAGCTTGTCAACCCACATCTGTCCATATACACAGATGCCCATGTAGATGGAGCTTGTGTGATAGAATGCCATCACAAGGCCTGGAAAATTTGGAAGTGAATCAGTCCTGTAGAAAGTGATTGGTTTAACTCAGTGGTGAAATCCAATTTTTTTTACGACCAGTTCTGTGGGTTTGGCTTGGTGGGTGTGGTGTGACTTGGTGGGAGTGGCTTGGTGGGCGTGGTGGGGGAAGGATACTGCAAAATCCCCATTCCTTCCCCACTCCTGGCAGAAGGATACTGCAAAATCCCCATTCCCTCCCCACTCCAGAGGAAAGATATTGCAAAATCTCCATTCCCACCCCACTCTGGGGCCAGCCAGAGGTGGTATTTGTCGGTTCTCTGAACTACTCAAAATTTCCACTACCGGTTTTCCAGAACCTGTCAGAACCTGCTGGATTTCACCCCTGGTTTAACTTCTCTTCCAAATATGCCAGGGACCAGAATGTCAACTGAATTAGATAAGGCTGGTGGGGGGTTGTGGGAGTTCACTGGATTTTTCAACTTCCAATTCTTCAGAAGAGCAGAACCAGCATTAATTAGAGCATGGCAGAAAGAAAGCAAGTAAAGGCCAAAGAAGTAGACAATTAGCTGCCCTTTGATCTAGGTCTAGGAAGATATTTCCCATCCACCTTCTCCTTCACATGCTCTAAATCAGCTTGCTTGGCAAGGCAATGTGGCTTTGAGGCTGCTAAACAATTTCTCTATTAGTTGAAAAGAAGTGAGGTCTTTCCACATCAACCATTGTGTCCTAATTGCATTCACACATGTAATTCCTTTTGGGGTCTTGGGACCCACTATTTTTTGCTGCAATTTGCATTGTCAGTTGGGAGTATGTACAGAAAAAAAGAGGACATCCCTGTAATGCTTAAAGCTGATGCAAATCTTTTTTTTGGATTTGATTTATATGCCGCCTTTCTCCGAAGACTCAGGGCGGCTTACAATGCATTAAGCAATAGCCTTCATACTTTTATATTTATACAAAGTCAGCTTATTGCCCCCACAATCTGGGTCCTCATTTTACCTACCTTAGAAAGGATGGAAGTCTGAATCAACCTTGAGCCTGGTGAGATTTGAACTTGCAGTAATTGCAGGCAGCTGATGTTAATAACAGTGCTTTAGTCTGCTGCGCCACCAGGGGTCTTTTGCATTTTTATTCACCTGAAAATGGTTTCTCCTCATAGGTTTCTTATCCTGTAGAGCAGGACTGTCAAATTCATGGCCCACGGGCTGGATGCATCACATGCTGGCCACACTCACACCTGGTGTAGCGAAGGCGGGGAAAGTTGCTATACGTCATGTGATAACGCTGTGATTGATGCAAGTTTAACACTCCTGCTGTACAGGCAAACAAATCAGTAAGTTGCATGTTTTAACTGCTGAATGCAGCCACCCAATCTTGGTGAATCTTCTTTGCTTCTGCTATGCATAACTCTGTCAATCTTGGATAAGATCAGATTGCTTTAATAGGTCATTTCAGTTTGTGGGTGTGGGTGGGTGTGTGTGGGTGGGTGGATGGGTCCTCAATAGGACTGTGTCAAAACAGACAAAAAAGATACGGGTAGGTAGGTCCACTCTATGCAAGCCAGGTTTTCTGTCTCTTTCAGAGCTCAAGTCTGAATGGCTGTAGAGGCAGTTCCTAGTGAAGGCCGGCACCCACAGTAGATTTAAGCAGTCAACAGAAGCTGGGGGACTTGTGCTCATTTCCAAGGAACAGACAGAGGTGACATCATGAGGACATGCCTCGTAAAATCAGTGAGGTAAGTTGGATTTGAGAATGACTTTTTTATTTCCAAAGAAGAGTCATAGTGACTGATAGGTGAGATTACTGAACCTGAAGCCAGGTAGACATCATCAAGAGAAATTGCCTGGCCCTATACTCTGCAAGATATCCACTCTCAAAATCTTCCTTGAGATTTATAGTTGTGTCTGTCCTTGGGCCTCTTCAAATTGTATCATTTATATAATTCCATGTTCCTTATAACAGGGTTGAGTAGGAGAAAGTATTTTCCCTGAAGTGCACATTTAAATCAGAGACCAGGACATTACATTGAAATATAAATGTATTTATTTACAGGCACAGTATATGTGGTCAGGATGCAAAAACCTAAAGGAAGATGGAGTTATAAGCCCTCTTTAAATTTTTTAGTTTTTAAAAATAATAATTAACAATTGTGATTTGTCATTATAATTTGTGTGATTTATAAGGTTAGCTTTAGTGATTGTATATACCCAAATTAAGTGGAGTGGTAAAGGGATGGAAGCATGAAATCACACTTTCCCTACACTTACTTACATCCTTTAATTTAAAACTCGGGTTTTGGAACTATAGCTAAATTGTTATTTTAGTTTAACACCTATCAAGAATAATCTTGTCTCCCAGTGCCTAGTTTTAAGAATTCCAAAGCAGGCAAATGACCTACAATTGGGCAGTTAACACATTCATTTACATGATTGGTGTTTTGCTACTGTAGGGTTAGAGCCAAGGGAGGATTCCAGAGACCTAATTACTTTTAGCTGAATTTACAATATTGTTTAATTAGAAGATGCAGATGAGTTAGAGTCCCAATTGATTTATTCCTATTCCTATTATGGTAGTTGTAGGCATACTTACATTAAAAAGGCAGGTCGAATTGAGGTGGAAAAAGGCAGGGCTAGGTAATTCTACTCAACAATGCCCTAATATCTACATCCTTTACTATGCTGGCAGAGAATATTCCATTAGACCAGAGGGTTTCAACAGGTTCTGACCAGTTCTGGAGAACTGGTAGCGGAAATTTTGAGTAGTTCAGAGAACTGGTAGTAAAAATTCTGACAGGCCCCACCCCCATCTATTCTCTGCCTCCCAAGTCCCAGCTGATTGGGAGGAAATCGGGATTTTGCAGTAACCTTCCCCTGGATTGGGGAGGGAATGGAGACTTTAGAGTATCCTTCCCCTGGAGTGGGGTGGGAATGGAGATTTTGCAGTATCCTTCCCCTGCCACACCCACCAAGCCACGCCCACCAAGCCATGCCATGCCCACCAAGCCACACCCACAGAACCAGTAGTAAAAAAATTTGAAACCCACCACTCTGTTAGACAGAATTAATTGGCCACAGGTTCCCCACCCAGAAATAAAACTAGGAAGATGGATGAATGAGCTGCAAAGTATTTTACATGGACTACTCTATTGGGTGTTTACAAAGCAAGATCTTGGCCTTGGTAGTACAGTGGTTTAAAGCACCCTGTTATTAACACAGCTGCCTGCAATTACTGCAGGTTCGAATCTTACCAGGCTCAAGGTTGACTCAGCCTTCCATCCTTTCTAAGGTAGGTTAAATGAGGACCCAGTTTGTGGGGGCAATAAGCTGACTTTGTATAAATATACAAAAGTATGAAGGCTATTGCTTAACGCATTGTAAGCCACCCTGAGTCTCCGGAGAAGGGCGGCATATAAATCAAATTAAAAAAAAAAAAGATATAATGAAAGCTCTTAGTTTATAGCATGGTAAGTGAAAAGTAAAACTGCACATGTTGTAAAAGACTTATTTGGTCATATTCTGAATATATAAGTGAAGGCATGGGAAATGTCCAAATAACCTTGACTTCATTTGAATGATTGATGCAGGAAATATCAATGGCATCAACAGATTTGTCAAAGGAAATTACGAAAATATATTAAGATTGATGCAGGTATCAAACAAGCAGTCAAATCCCATCAGGCAGTGTATATAGCATGGAAAGTGACAAGAGTGAAATATTGTGGAAAAGATTTTCAAGAGGTACTGCTTCAAATACATTTAGAAAAACTCAGGGTTTTAAAATTGCAAACATACACTTTACATCATACACTTACATCTGGCTGAAGAATAATATATTTTAGTTGAGGTAATGCAGTCATTAACAAAAAGTGTTAGGTACAGTACTTATCAATGAAAGGATTTTAAATATCCTTTGAAATTCTGAACTTTCATCTTCCAGATTATATTTCACCTTCAATAAGAAAAACTACCCTGTTTCCGTCAGCACATCCCTTATGTGTGTTAAACTTAGATGTAAATAAAATTCAATACCCATTCTGGGCAAAATGATAGGTTTATTACCTTCTTGTCTGTTCTGCTGTTTATACATTCTCTGTTTACCAACTGACTAGGTTTTGAATTAAAAGTTTGTTTACTATAGTTTATTGTCATGCTATACACTGAAAAAGACAAGCCAGTGCACTGATCTGTCATTCATTTGATGTTATTTTGCCTGAAGTGTAGACATGATGGTATTCTTCCAACACAATTCCTGGACTATTCATTTGTGTCAATAGCATTACAAGAGAAGAATAGACTATTTACAAACAAAATTGTTAGATGTTATTGTCAGGCCAAGGCAAGGCAAGGCAAGGCAAGGCAAGGCAAGGCAAGGCAAATTTATTTATTTATTTATTTATATTTAAATTTATATACCGCCTTCTCCTGAAGGACTCAGGGTGGTGAACAGCCAAAGGTAAAAAACACAGAATACAGAAATTTAAAAGCAATTTAAAATATATTAAACAATTTGGCCCAACAATTAAAATACCCCATTTAAAATTAAAATTAAAATTAAACAATTGGAGAAGTTAGGCCAGCCTGGCTTGTTGAAATAAAAAAAGTCTTGAGGGCCCGGCGGAAAGTACATAAATCCGGAATCGTCCGTATCTCCGGGGGGAGCTCATTCCAGAGGACAGATGCTCCCACAGAGAAAATTATTCTCCCACAGAAAAGAAAATTATTTCCCAGGTTATGAAAGTTTAGAAAGTTGATTCACCATAGAAAAACTGTGAAATTAATACAAAAGAATTCCATATACAAGGCTAGAAGAAATTATCTTTTATATGGGAAGTAGAAGTTTCATCTACTCCTTGTATCAAGTCATATTTATTTCTTCTCCTTTCTCCCTCATATTGGGAGAAGTCTGGTTTTTCTTTTCCCACTTCCTTCGCACTTCCTTCTAGGAGGACCAGTTCCACATCCACTGATCTCTCAATAAGTCTCTTGAAATTTAGTGTTCTCTCCTCCCTTTCGTTCACTAGAGCAGTGGTTCTCAACCTGTGGTCCATGGTCATGTGGCCAGCATGACTAAATGCCAAAAAGAGAAATGCTGAGAAGAGTAGATTAAATAGAAATTGCACTTCCTACCTTGAAATTTCTTCAAGACAGGATATATAAGGGTTTGTCTGGAGTCCTTATATAGGGAACAGTATAATAGCTTATGACCTGGAATTTCTATTCTCTCCATGAAGACATAACCAAAGATGCATTGAACTACCTTTAAAACATACTGCAATGTGCTAATGATTTTTATTTGTTTTTAAAGTTTCTAAACTGCCTAAAGTCACCTTCAGGCGAAATAAGTGGTGTAGAAATTAGAAAGAGAGAAAGAGAGATTGAGAGAGAGAGAGAGAGAGAGAGAGAGAGAGAGAGAGAGAGAGAGAGAGAGAGAGAGAGAGAGAAAGAAAGAAAGAAAGAAAAAGAAAGAAAGAAAGAAAGATCATGTTTGTTTCAGAGCAGGGAAATTTAAACAGGCCATCTTTTTTTCAGAATGTTACAAAATAAAGATCTTATGCGCATTAATATTGCTCTTCAGCAGCCATTTGATTGAACTGATTCTCAGTTGCGTAAGTACAAAGATTCTGCTAAACTGGTGGAAAAAGAAGAAACATGTAGGATGAGAAAATAGTAGTTTCTTCCTTTCTATCTGTAGCATGCCCCAGTTCTTTTCCATCTATAGACACACGGTGTTGGATTAACATTAAGGATAAAATCTGGTGTGTCCTAGTAAATTAGTTCATCTCTCATTTCTCTTTAAACTAATCAGTCAAAACTACCTCACTTCAGCCTACATCTTCATCAAAGAGTTGAAAGTCATATACAGGTAGACTTCGAACTACAAGTCACTTATTTAGTGACTAAAGTTACAATGGCACTGAAAAAAGTGACTGTTTTTCACATGACCATTGCAGCATCTCCATGGTCACATGATCAAAATTCAGATTTTTGGCAAATAGCTCATACTTACAACAGTTGCAGTGTCTCGGGGTCATGTGATCACCTTTTGGGAATTTCCAACAAGTAAAGTTAATGAAGAAGCCAGATTCACTTAACAACCGTGTTATTAACTTAACAACTGCAATGATTCACTTAACAACCGTTGCAAGAAAGGTCGTAAAATGGGGCAAAATTCACTTTACAAGTGTCTCACTTAGCAACAGAAATTTTGGGCTCCATTGTGGTTGTAAGTCAAGGACTACCTGTACATGTGGTGGTCATATTCTGTATTTACCTTCTTGTAATTGGCAAAATTCAGTGTCACCAGTTGCCTGTCTAGCTGATTCATCTAAAGCGTCTGGTTGTATAATTGCATAGAATGATGTTATTGTAGTGTACAAGAAGGATTGCCCATTGATCCGAATCTAAGAATATATTCTTTCTGGGTTTGCCCCCAGGGGAAATTTCCCTGTCTCAAGAAAATGTACAACTAGCTTTGAGTGATAAAAGCTTTAAATCTCCAGTTCAACACTTCTAATAGCAGATTCTGCTTCGGTGAAAATAAATGCTATGGCAACAAATAATATCCACATCTATTCTAGCCAAAGTTAAAGACAATGCAATCTATAAAAGGTATCAGAGATGTGATTGAGGGATTTTCAGCTTCGCATGACAAAACAACATGGCTGGCTCAGTTTAAGCCCTTCGAGGTAGTGCAGACAAAAACATAACCACGAGGACTAACTCTATATTTATTTTAAGGTTATATTAACAGAATGTTGCAAGATTGAAAGTATTTCTCCTCTTCTTTCCTTTTACTCTCCAGAAAACTAGGAACAGGGTTCTGAAATGCTTCCCATGCCTCCTTTCTTTCCATGGACTGAGACACATTTTACATGCTGGTTGTCCGGTCTGCAACTCTCTCTTCTGTCTCCCAAGATCATTTCATTCCTAGAATTATCTGCCTTGCCTCAAATTGCTGTTGTTTCATTGTTTTAGAAAATTCAGTGTCTCCTCTGTGTGTGTGGGGAAGACACTGCATCCAATGGCTCCTTTATCTTGTTCGGCAAGGCTGCTCATTTGTTCTAAGTATCCAGCAAAAGGTCATCTTAATTATGTTTTTGTAAATGGCCATGTTGGTTTCTTTTGCTAAAGTATCTGCATTGTCCTTGGTGCAGGCATAAAGGTAAGCAGTCATTATTGTTCTTGATAATATTAATGAATCTGATTTATAAATCTGATTGTGAAGCATAAGGAGGCCGGGAATTTGGCATACCTGGGAAGAGATGGAGACAGCAGAAGTCACAGAACAGAAAACAGAAGCTGGGATCCAAAAATTTAATCTAACATTCATGACTAGCTCTGAAATATTGCTTGGAAATTTGAAGAAAAAAAACCAAGTGCATATTTGGATTGTAAACAATACAGCTACCAGCAACTTCTATCTATCGTGACATAAAAAGACATTCTTCTCAACATAGTCTGTAATATTTTTGGTTTGCTATGGGGTGGAATTTTAATTCATCTGATGAAAAATAAGTTATGATTCACTGTTACTTTGCTTGGCGCCTACCTTAATAATTGCCATCTTTTGATTGAACAGCTTTAGACAGAAAATGTATTTGATTCATTCTTATTCTCATTGAAGGGTGGATTTTTTTTTCTTTTTCAGTCTTGTAGTTTTTATTCTTTTGGTTTTAAACATGCATGCACAAAAACGAAGATGAATTCTGAGGACTACTGGTTGAAGCATATGGCATAAAACTTCTGACAGCAGTCATTGTATCATTGCTATGAGTTTAGAATGTTTCTATTAATCAAGCCATAATTTGTATCATCAGCATGCAAATTTCTTTTGAATGGAAACATGACACACCATAGTTTTAAGCAAGGCAGCTGTCATGCTCAATTCTACTATTCACGTCAGTTGAAAGCATCTATTTATTTATTCTGTGTTTATTTATTCTGCTGGCCACCCAGCTCATACACATGATTCTAACAATTAAAAGCAAAACAGAACCAGGATAAAACCACAATTTTAAAAAACAACATTGGTTACAAATGGAGTTGCACACCCTCATCTGTGCACCTGCCACTCGCACATAACCATCCCCTCTGTCCCCCTCACCGGTCTACCAAGCTGGAAAGGATCTACTGCTCTAGGATGTACCAGCAGAAGGTATTGTGTCCAGGTTACTGAATTAAGAAATGTTCTGTAATTTTTCTCCATCAGGTGTGCTGCTGCTCGAGTGCTGTGTAAAATCAGCTTCATGAGCAGGTCAGAGAAGTTATACCATGTTAGGGAGTTTAACACCCGCCATTTTCAGTCAACAACTTTTGAGAACTCTATTATTCCTTTAGAAAATTGTAGCGGTGGAAAGGACCATTAAGGCCATCAAGTCTAATCCCCTGCTCACTCCTCAAAGTTCATTGAGAAATGCTCATTAGAAAGTTTTCCTAATGTTCCATTGGAATCTGCCTTCCTGTAAATTAAATTCATTATTTTGTGTCCTGCACTTTGGAAAGTGAGAGAACAGGTATTAATTTGCCTAAAACTGTGCTGCTTTTTGTGGTACATCATACTGCTCACTCATATTCCCATGCAATCAACTACTATTTCAAGATCTTTCCTATAAGTAGCATTACCCAGCCATCTAAAGGTAGCCTAGTTTACATCTTCTCCATGTTACTAAAACTTATGTATGGAAAAGTTTTGATTGATTGATCAAATATTTGTTGGGCAGTGAAAATCAGTACCTACAAACCCATCTGGTGATAACTACAGTACAGCAGAGAGAAGATTACTACTTAGAATATGAGAGAATTAAATGGTAAAAGTGTGTGAAATAACAAATATATAAGTATATGCATGTGTGCCTCTGTGTGTGTGTATAGTGTATATGCTGTGTGTGTGTGTGTGTGTGTGTGTATGTGTATATGTGTATATTGTCAGTTTCGGAAGACAATTTTCTTTTTTGCTTCTTAACTGCCACATACTTTAGCTGGGGAAGTTGGGAGGGGGTTGTTGTTGGAGCGGTAGAAAGTTAGTCATAACAACATTCCGTATTCAAGGACTTTTGCCTGTGTCTGATGGAGACTGCCTGAAGATTGTATCCAGTTGAGTGTGAAGAGTTGATTGGACAATGTGATGAATTTGTGGGTGTGGGGCAGGGCTGTGAACTGTCAGCTGGGTGTGGAAAACCTGGAAGCTTTCAGATTCAGGTTTTCCCAGATGTGCCAACATGACATCTCTAATGAATTGGAACTTTGAGGAACCTCAGGCCTTAGAGCTTTATTTTGTTGGAGGGTGTTCCTTGGAACCCTGCCATATATGAATATATAAAATATGCCTATGTAACTAAAAGAAAAGGGAATGACATAGCAGATGTGATGTAGGTGGCCAATTCTTGTAGAGTTAATCTAATCAGGGAAGTGAAAAGATAGGATTCACTATGAATGAAAGGTCTAAAATATATGTCAGAAAATATGAATTGATGTCATGTAGATCAGGAGTGTCAAACTCAAGGGCCAAATCCAGCCCATGGGGCACTTAGATCTGGCCTGTGGGGCTGCCCTGGAAACAGTGAAGGACCAACCTGCAGTGCCTCTGCCAGGAAAAATGGAGCTCGGAAAAGCTGCGTGCGATCCCCACGAGCTCCGTTTTCACTGGCAGAGGGTTTCAGGAGGCTGTCGCAGCCGAAAACAGAACTTGTGAGGTCTGCAGGTGGCACTCCCAAGCTCCGTTTTCACTGGCAGAGGGTTGCAGAAGGCCATCACAACCAAAACGGAGCTCGGGAGCCCATTTTCACTGGCAGAGTGCTTGGGCCACCACAGGCACCCCCGAGAGGAGTAATGTCAAGCTGGTCACGCCCACCATGGCGACACCCACACCAGCTCCCCAAGGTCAAACACAGCCCTGATGTGGCCCTCAATGAAATCAAGTTTGACACTAGCCCTGATCTAGATTGTTGGGGAGCATGTGACAGTTGTATGCTTTGGTCCATTGGAAAAAAATAGTAAGATTTCTGGATAAAATTGTACAGTTTTGTGAATGAATGTGATCTATCCATGGGAAAGTCCTTATTTAAGAGACATGAATGGATAGATAGAAACAAGACAAACAATTCAGAAAGAGCGACTGGGACATTTTGAAGGCAAAAAAAGAATGATAATGGAAGTCACGGGCTTCTGTTCAGAAAAAACTCTATTTCTTTCAAATATCTTCTTTAAAGAGAAGTCTTTTCTCATGCATGTGTAACAAAAGAATCAATATAAAACTATAATTTTATTTATTATGAAAGAGAATTAAGGAAAAAGATAAGAATAAAAACTTCTGAATGTGTATTACATGTGTAATCACATTCAGAAGACAATGGGCCAGGGAAGGTTGATTTAGATCTTGCAGAACAGTGAAATCTGCAAATATTCTGGCAGGTTTTATTTTTAAAATGATTTTGCTTGTACTTTCCTCTTGCTGAATGCAAAATGCTACCTACTTAAGAATAGGAAAAAAAAAACCCATATACAGTCTGGGTAGAAGCACATCATGTGCTTTTTCTCAGGTTGCCCGAAGAAATACTTGACACATTGAGCATTTATTTGTGCCTTGGCACCTGGCCAAACAGCTTTCAAGTCAAGGTCAGATCAGTAGTTC
Source organism: Arizona elegans (assembly GCA_022577455.1). Classification (NCBI taxonomy): domain Eukaryota; kingdom Metazoa; phylum Chordata; class Lepidosauria; order Squamata; family Colubridae; genus Arizona; species Arizona elegans. The sequence continues at coordinate 204,642,595 of JAKOOJ010000001.1, read as the reverse complement.
AGACTCATTTTCCAAAATATCACTTGAAAAGCAGTCACAGGCATTAGCTAAATTATCGGGTTGTTCATGATTAATGAGAATAGTAAAAGGTAAAAGGTAAATAGGAAGATGGTTGAGGCTTAATTAAATGTGACATTTAATGCAAATACAAGAGTTCATAAGAAGACTGAAAGTTAGAACAAGTGTGAACAGTATTTTTCCAGATATTATTAAACTGCAATTCTGAGCAGACTCTCAGCATGACCAATGTGAGGGATTCTGGGAATTCTGCATATTTAGCATTAGGTCTGGTACAGGTCCTGTGTGCTGACTCATGATTATGTTATGCTGAGTGATGTGACCTTTTATGGACAATGACCCCATAGCCCGAAGCTGTGGGGAAACCTTATTAATATTTCTGTCCAAAATCATTGAATGGCTGGTATAAGCATTAGGGTTAGTTGAATTACAAGGTTCATTTAACATGGATTCTCTCTCTGTACAAGCTGCAATGTGCAATTAAGTGGCTTACTCCATTGGGCAATTCCATCCAGATCTGAGTATTTCTGATCTAAGTACCCAAAAACTATATGTAATATGTAGCATTTGGAATTTACCTCTGTATCTTTTCTTATCCAGATCGCATACAGAAGATCAATAAAGATTTCCATTGGACCATCTTCAACAGCAAAGGAAAGATATAACCTATTGCACATGTGTCTATGCAAATGTCAGCAATGGAATGTAAGCTACTGAGACAAACAGCAACAGGGAACAGAACTGAGGTACACATTCAGATATTACCATTGAGAAAAATTATTCTGTCCCATATTTAATTGTTCTTTTGCAGTAAACCAAACATTGAAGGAAGGAAGGAAGGAAGGAAGGAAGGAAGGAAGGAAGGAAGGAAGGAAGGAGATTATAATGAAAGGGAAGGAGAGTCTGAGGGAAATCACCTCAGCTATGAAGAAAGAAATATCAATAATCTACACTGTGCTGATGACACTACTTTGATAACTGAAAATACAAAGGGTCTACAAGCCCTAGTACTAAAAGTCTAAGAACACAATGCGGGTATATGCATTATTTTGTATTTATTTATTTATTTTGTCACATTTATGTAGTGTATACTGGAGTGGAGATCCTTTGAGAGCTGTATGCAATGAAATTTCATTTTAATGTATGCCAATTAGTGTGCATTCAAAGTGACAATAAAGTTATGCCAAGTCTAAGTCTAACAATGAAAAAAAAGGACTAAAATTTTATATAATATAAAGAAGACTGATAGATAGAACAATCAGCCTTAGAATTGACAATGAAGATACTGAAATAATGGAGAGCTTTTGCCTTTTAGGATCAACCATCCCCTGTAAAGGAACAAGCAGTCTAGAAATATGTAGCAGATCAGCATTTTGGACAGCAGTCATGAAAGCCACAGAAAACATTTTCAGATGCTGTGATATGTCTGTACCTACAAAAAGATTAGACTTGAGTGATCCTAACATTTCACACTATGGAATTGAAAGTTGGACTTTGAAGAAGCAGGACAGGAAAAATATTGATACTTTTGAACTTTGATTTTGGAGAAGACCCATGAGAATACCATGGAGAGTAATAAAATAAATGGCTCATCAAGCAAAACTCAAGAGTTCCTGTTCAAAGTACAAATTATCCTACTTCAAATATATTATGCAAAGGCCTAGCTTTCTGGAGAAGGCTCAAAAGGTAGAAAGAAAGAGAAGAGAAGCAACAAGGTAGAATTGGTTACAATGGCAGTGAGTGCACTGTTGGAAAGTTAGGGACAGATCATCATGGAGAAAATCTATGTGGTTGTTAAAAGTTGACACAGACTTGACGGCATATAATCAATTGACAGGTCAATTGTGGCAGTTGAATCCATTTTGATTGAGCTGGTACAATTCATCTGTCAATTGATATGATTGCATATTCTTGCACATACATTCCAATCTATGTTTCCATCATTTCTGATATATTTCCAATATAAGAAAAATCCCTTTCTTATATAAATCTCCTAAACGATTATAACATCACCTACTTCTCATAATCCACCAAAGAATGCACTGTGTTCTCAAACTATAATCAGTTAATTACTACAAAAATGTAACTTGGACAATTTTTAACTATTAATTGCTTTTCAAAATTCACACAAACATAGACATCAGGGTGCACGGAGAAGAATCTGGAGCAAATGATCTGTAATAAACTGAACTATGTCTTTCCTGAAATCTGTGTCAAATTTAGCTGGAAGCATAAGGTGAAACGAGAATAAAATTTTGTTACTATTTATATATGCACAGTTGGATTCATTAAGTTAGGCAGAGGAGGCCAAGTTTAATTTTTTATGCTTCCTTATAGATTTCTTTGCAAGGTTGCATTTTTATTTAATATGCAATTTTTTAAAAAAGGGTGCTCCTAAACAAACCTAAACAAAAATCTTGAAAATCATTCTAGGAATATTATTGAATGCATGTTCATGAATGTTATCTGTTCATGAATGCTATATTTCTTCACTCAACTGGGCAACTAGGATTACAATGAGATCTTCACCTGCTTGGAAATAAGCCTTATTAAACCTTAATGGGACTCCAGGTACCCATTAGAATTGCATTGCTAGAGCTGGATCTGAGTTGAAATTGGATCTGAATTACTGCTCTTGTATTTGCTCTTTTTCAGACAGAAGAAGAGGCATAGTCTGTGAATGAAAACTGGGGGGCGGGGGCGATCCCAGAGTTCCCATCTCTTTCTTTAATCAAGCATTTTTTAAAACCCTGGACTACTTTTAATTTGGGGAACAAAGAGACAATTTGTAGGTTTCCTGATAGCAGAAAATTATGGGCAGCCTAATCCTAAACCTTTGGAATTTGGAAGCCTCAAATCTAGCTTTTGCTATAGAGGCACTACATACTATACTGCTTTATAAAAGCAGATTCTAAATACTTATACAGGGGTGTCAAACTGGCAGCCCATGGGCCAGATGTGTCACGCACAGGCCATGCCCACCTCAGCTCCGCAAAGGGGAAAATGTCGCAATATGTCACATGACGGCAACGTGACACTGCGAGTTTAAAATGCCAAGCCTTGATGATGAGTTATTTCTACTAACCTCTCTCTCTCTCTGTCTCCCTCCACCTCCCCCCACCCCCTCTCTCACACACTCACACAAGTCAAGAGCAGCCTTTCCTGCTTTTTGTTTTACTGAACTCTTTGGAATAATCAAAGTGAGTGAGTCTGCAAGAATTACTCTATATGCAGACAGCCCAAAAGAACTTACCATACAAGATCACAGGCATGCTAAATTAATTATAATTATAGCCTAAGGTGACCAGACGTCCCGCTTTTGGCGGGACAGTCCCGCTTTTGAGCAATTTGTCCCGCGTCCCGCGGCGTTTTAAAAAAGTCCCGATTTTTCATTCTGCCTCCTGAATCCCCGCTGATGGCTAGAGGGGAAAAAAACTCTTTAAACTCTTGCCGCGGGGCTTCAAAGGGCCGACCTACAGCTGATCAGTGTTAAAAAAAACTGAATAGACCCATGCCTGCAAAAATAGAAAAAACAGCCCCTGTTAACAGCTTCCGCTAGGTTAATTAGCTGCAAAAAGCTGCAAAAAGTTCCTGGAGCAGATTTCCCCCCCCTAGCTATACTGAAAACAAAGGCGAAAGCGAAACTAAACCTGCAACATGACAAAATGAGGCAGAGAGAGATTTCTTTCTTTTTCTTTTTCTTTTTCCTCACCAAAAAAGGTAGGTACAAAACTGCAAACAATGGGAAATTTTGGGCAAAAGAGGAGAGTTCAAGATTTTAAAACACAAAAGAAAAAAAGCTCTATTTAACTAGGGAATTGTAATAATTGAGATACTATTAATAATTGTATATTGTGTTGAAAGCAGAAATGGTTAAGTTGTGGTTTGGAGGAATATATGGGGAAATTATTTGGTTTATTATTATTGGTAAATATAATTAATTGATTTGTAAGAAATTGGATTGCATGGAAATAATTGGAATATTCATGTTCATATTGATTAATATACAAAAAAGATAGTTATATAACTAATTGATTTATATTAAAATGTTGAATTTGTATTAAACAACTGTATTACATAATTACATAATTAACCAATGTGAGGATGGATATAAAAATAGATGACAATGGGAAGGGGTATAATATAGAATAGAAGGGAAAAATTGAATTTGATTAAGATTAGAGATGAGGATGAAGGGTAATATTGTTTTTTTAAAAAAATAGATGAGGAATAAATATGGCAAAAAGGAAATATAGAAATTGTAAATTTAATTGAAATGACTAAACGCTGTTTAAATTTGTGAACCAGCCAAATATTCTGTTCAAAGAAAATACATTGCATGTTTGTATGTGTGTTTCTAATTATTGCTATTTATTCATATTTGTTCTCTTTTATTCTTTAAAGTTTAACAATTCATTCTTAATCTTAATATCTTTATATTTGCTTGGGGTTGGCTTTCTTCCCTTTCATCTTTTTTATTGTACAGCAATCTTTCTCCTCAAACCTACCACCACTCTCTTTTCTTTCCTTCTTACTTTCTCTTCCCCCCACCCTCTTTTTCTCCTCCCTACTTCCTCTTCCTTTCTCCTTCTCCTCCTCTCTTCCTCCCTCTCTTACCCTCACTCCTACTCTAATTTCCATTCCTTCATCCCTCTCTATTGCTGTATCCTTTAATGCATATGGACTACTCAGAGGGCTGAAAAAGTTATTTTTGACTGGTCCTCACACTTTTGACCAGTCCTCGAATTTATGACTGTCCTCACATTTTACATTTTTGCCCTATCTTGTCATCATGGTGAAGAGAAGCAGTTGTGAAATGAGTGACATGGTTGTTAAGAATGCTGCATGGGCATAAATGTGAGGATGGTCATAAGTGTGAGGACCAGTCAAAAGTGCGAGGACCTGTCAGAAATGACTTTTCAGCCCTCTGAGTAGTCCCTATACACATAGCCATGGCCACCCGGTCACATGACCAGCTAGCCACGCCCACCCAGTCACATGGCCTCCAAGCCACGCCCACACAATAAGTCACGCCCACAATGGTGTCCTTCTTACCAATGTTAAAATCTGTTCACCTTACCCTATACGCATAGCCATGGCCACCCGGTCACATGACCAGCTAGCCACACCCACCCAGTCACATGACCAGCTAGCCACGCCCACAAAATAAGCCATGCCCACAATGTCCCTCTTTACCAATGTTAAAATCTGGTCACCTTATTATAGCCTAAAACACTACATTAGATGTTCTTTGGAGGCAAAATAGATTCCCATTCACAAGTATAAGTCCCATGATTGAAAATACGTCGTGGTTAATCATTTGACCATTTCTAGGCATTCCCTTTCCTTTGTGAAGTTGCTGTCATAAATGACCTGGTAAGGGGCATATGACAGACTAATTCCCCCTTTTCTGCATTATTTCCCCCCCCAATACAGGGTAGTCCTCGACTTACAACCTTTTATTTAATCACTATTCAAAGTTAAATTGCACTGGAAAAATTTACTAATAATCATTTTTCACACTTACAACTGTTGTAATATCCGCATGGCCACATGATCAAAATTTGGACGCTTGGCAACTGACCCGTATTTATGATGGTTGCAGTGTCTCAGGGTCATGTGATCACCTTTTGCAACATTCAGACCAGCAAAGTCAATGGGGAAGCCAGATTCACTTAACAACCATGTTACTAATTTAACAAGTGCAGTGGTTAACTTAACAACTGAGGCAAGAAAGGTCATAAAATGGAGCAAAGCCCACTTAACAACTGTCTCAACAGAAATTTTGAGCTCAATTGTAGTTGTAAGTAGAGGAGTACCTACAGGTGAAACTCGAAAAATTAGAATATCGTGCAAAAGTTCATTTATTTCAGTAATGCAAGTTAAAAGGTGAAACAAATATATGAGATAGACTCATTACATGCAAAGCGAGATAGTTCAAGCCTTGATTTGTCATAATTTTGGTGATTATGGCTTACAACTCATGAAAACCCCAAATTCACAATCTCAGAAAATTAGAAAATTACATGAAATCAATAAAACAAGGATTATACATAGAACAATATTGGACCTCTGAAAAGTATAAGCATGCATATGTACTCAGTACTTGGTTTGGGCCCCTTTTGCATCAATTACTGCCTCAATGCAGCATGGCATGGATGCTATCAGCCTGTGGCACTGCTGAGGTGTTATGGAAGACCAGGATGCTTCAATAGCGGCCTTCAGCTCTTCTGCATTGTTCGGTCTCATGTCTCTCATCTTTCTCTTGGCAATGCCCCATAGATTCTCTATGGGGTTCAGGTCAGGCGAGTTTACTGGCCAATCAAGCACAGTAATCCCATGGTCATTGAACCAGGTTTTGGTACTTTTGGCAGTGTGGGCAGGTGCCAAGTCCTGCTGGAAAATGGAGGCAGCATCCCCATTAAGCTCGTCTGCGGAAGGAAGCATGAAGTGCTCCAAAATCTCCTGGTAGATGGCTGCGTTGACCCTGGACTTAATGAAGCACAGTGGACCAACACCAGCAGATGACATGGCTTCCCAAATCAACACAGACTGTGGAAACTTCACACTGGACTTCAAGCATCTTGCCGTGTGTGCCTCTCCATTCTTCCTCCAGACTCTGGGTCCTTGGTTTCCAAATGAGATGCAAAAGTTGCTCTCATCAGAAAAGAGGACTTTCGATCACTGAGCAACAGACCAGTTCTTTTTTTCTTTAGCCCAGGTAAGACGCTTCTGATGTTTGTTGTTCAGGAGCGGCTTGACAAGAGGAATACGACATTTGAAGCCCATGTCCAGGATCCATCTGTGTGTGGTGGCTCTTGATGCACTGACTCCAGCCTCAGTCCTCTCCTTGTGAAAGTCCCCAACACTTTTGAATGGCCTTTTCCTGACAATCCTCTCCAGGCTGCGGTCATCCCTTGTGCTTGTGCACCTCTTTCTTCCACACTTTTCCCTTCCACATAACTTTCTATTAATGTGCTTTGATACAGCACTTTGGGAACATCCAACTTCTTTTGCAATGACCTTTTGAGGCTTTCCCTCCTTATGGAGGGTGTCAATGATGGTTTTCTGCACAACTGTCAGGTCAGCAGTCTTTCCCATGATTGTGATTCCTATTGAACCAGACTGAGAGACCATTTAAAGGCTCAGGAACCCTTTGCAGGTGTTATGGCTTAATTAGCTGATTAGAGTGGGACACTTTGAGCCTAGAATATTGAACCTTTTCACAATATTTTAATTTTCTAAGATTATGAATTTGGGGTTTTCATGAGCTGTAAGCCATAATCATCAAAATTATGACAAATCAAGGCTTGAACTATTTCACTTTGCATGTAATGAGTCTATTTCATATATTAGTTTCACCTTTTAAGTTGCATTACTGAAATAAATGAACTTTTGCACGATATTCTAATTTTTCAAGTTTCACCTGTATAATAAATAATATGTCCTGTTATATTCAACTTAGTTATAACCTAAACACAACAATGTGTATACATACAAGTTCTGGTAGGTCACAATAGTGATGGTGACTATACAATGAAAACCCTATTCCTTTTGTATGAGTGTCAACTTTGCATGCCAGATATATAAGGTGTGGGGCTTCACTCACAAGGTGCATTTCCAGTTAAAAAGAATATCAAATTGTAGCAGGGGGGGCAGTCTTCTGCCGAATTAGGAGCTGAGCAAGCCACAGGTCTTTTGTTGTATGCAAGACTTTAGAAGGCCCATTTTTTTTTGAAGCTTCTTCCAATCATAAGGCCAAAATGCATTGCATAGTGTAGCATAGCCTAGCATAGGGGTAAGGGTAGGGGTAGGGATGGAATGTCTAGACTAGACTAGAATAGAATAGAATAGACTGGAATAGAATCTGGAAGGGACCGTCGGGGTCTTTTAGTCCAACCTCCTGCTGAAACAGGAAATCCTATACCACGGGTGTCAAACTTGTGGTGTCACATTGCCGTCACATGTCTTTCGTGATGTTTTCCCCATTCGCGAAGCTGGAGTGGGCGTGGCCTGTGCATGATGCATCTGGCCCATGGACCGCCAGTTTGACACCCCTGCCCTATACCATTTGGTACAAATGGTACCAAAGACAAATGGCTGTCCAGTCTCTTCCTTCTTGCCCTGTCCTTTGGAAAATAAGTAGACCCCCTCTTCCTTGTGGCAACCCCTCAAATACTGGAATACTGCTACCATGTCTCTCCTAGTCCTTCTTTTCTCTAGACTAGCTAAACCCAAATCCTGCAAATGTTCTTCATATGTTTTAGACTCCAGGTCTTTAATTATCTTAGATGCTCTTCTCTGCACTTTTTCCAAAGTCTCAACATCTTTTTTGTAATGTGGTGATCAAAACTGGATGCAAAGTACAATCCTTTAAATAGGAAGTACAGTTTTCTGCCATGATCTGGCTGGTAGCATCCAAAAAAAAAAAAAAGAAAGAAAGAAAGAAAAAGAATTCTCAAGCCATCATGTCAACACAGTTTTTAAAAGATGAACTCTCAAGATAATTGTAGGAAAAAATATATGTCACCTTCTTCAGTTCTTAGACATTCAGAAAATACTGCTCTATATAGTACTTTTATACCGTCCCAAAATAGGACTATGGTTTTCAGGCAAGGCTATAGTGTTGGCTTAGCTATGAAATTTTTTGCCTACTGCTTTAATGAGGAGCTGCAAATCCAACCATCGCATTTAACTAGCTACTGACCCTTGTAACTTTGGATTGATTAACTGCTATGCAGGCTAGACTATTGGCCAGGTATAAAATATCCATTTATTCCATCTGAAACTTGTGATGGTGGTGATTATCTTACATTGGAGAGAAATGAGATTCAGTCATGCATGGGAACTGAAGAATACTCTAAATGCTTGGGATTGATGGCCTGTAAATATTAATAATAATACACATGCAGATTGGACCAAAATCTGCCCTCTAATATGTAAATGTTCTTGTTCTACCTTGAAAGAAAGTTAGTGCATTCTGAAGAATGATTCTGAATTTTTGTTTTCAATTTCTTGGAATGGTGTTTTAAATTTCCTTACTGTTTTTCCTCTAGGAGTGTCCATGTTTTCTGAGGAAGGGCTGCAGGCCCCCACAGAAAGATGAGTGTACAAAGAACACTGTTGCATAAATCACTATAAAATTTAAAATGTTCAAACTTGGGTAGTTGAAAAATGCTTTTTTGTCAGACACCTCTGCCTGTCTTGAAACTGCTTATTTCAAATGTAATTCTTTTTGGAAATCAAACTATATTTGGGCACTTAGAATGTTAAAATTGCAAATTTGTTTATGTGGGATCTAGGTTTGATATATATCCCATATCAGTGGAGGGTTTCAATTTTTTCTACTACCGGTTCTGTGAGTGTGGCTTGGTGGGCATGGCATGGCTTGGTGGGCGTGCCAGGGGAAGGTTACTGCAAAATCCCCATTTCTTCCTGATCAGCTAGGACTCAGGAGGCAGAGAATAGATGGGGGTGGGGCCAGTCAGAATTTTTACTACCGGTTCTCCAAACTATGCAAAATTTCTGCTACCGGTTCTCCAGAACTGGTCAGAACCTGCTGAAACCCGCCTCTGTCCCATATCTACCTTCAAACCTAGATCCCACATAAACACATTTGTTGGGATTTTTTCTCTTTTAAAAATAATTTAAGGTGTGATTTTTTTTTTTGTACCAAAGCCCAATCAGGTGGCCTCTTGTATTTCTTAAATGCAATGATCTTGTCTCCTTTAATGAATAAGTATGTCTATGTATCTTGCTAATAAGATGATAATGGTTTCTGGGATTTTTTTTTCTTTTAATCTTCCTAGTTTAGCCTTATTGTTATATATATATATATATATATTGTTATATCTCACAAATTTCAAACAGTTAAGATACACACCTGGTAGTTGAACGGTGGGCTGGCACACTCAGGAGGTTGAGAGTTCAATCCCAGGCAGTGAGAGATGTTTCTGTATTAGGGCGAAGAGTAAATATCTGCTGCAAACTTTGTGTAGGTGTCAGGAAGAGCATCCGGCCAATAAATGTTCAGCTCCACTCAGTCAACCCAACTCCACCCTAATATAAAAAGAAAAAAACAACCTTGTGGTCGATATTGAAAATGGTATTATACTAACGATAATCAAGAATGTATCTCCATCAGCAAACTGTATCTTCAAAGTCAATAGAGATAAATGGGTCCCCAGCAGTGGCTAAAAATATCCCTCCCGTAGATGTGAATGAAAGAACATTTTTGAAAGCATCTAAGAATCAAGAACCAGTTTGGTGTAGTGGGTTAAAGTATCAGGCTAGAGAGTGAATTCTAGGCCTGCCTTAGGCAAAAAGCCAGCTAGGTGATCTGGGGCAGTCATTTTCTCTCAGCTCTAGGAAGGAAGCAATGGCACTTCTGAGAAACGTTACTAAGCAAATTGCAGGGACTTCTTCAGGCAGTGTCCAAGAATTGGGCATGAATGAATGAAAGACAAAAAAAAAAAAAAAAAGGAAAGGAAAGTATCTAGAAAAACCTCTGGAAAGACTGAGTTTCCTGCTGGTCTTTTGAATTTTCTACCTGGAGCACATGCTTGGGCTTTTACCTGCTGAAGACAGCTTTTTTTAAAAAAAATATATGAATGAATTATATTTGAAGGACCTGGATAAATGCACTTCTCAATTGCAGAAGGGGTGTCACAACTGATGCAGGACTTTCTGGAATTTGTTAAATAACCATCCTCACCTTTAGCTTGATAGTAGTCTCCTGAGGCCTTTGAGAGAAGCATCCACATTTTATTTTTATTTTTATTTTTTTTGGCAATTCTCAGTGCCTTCACTACAAAGCATGCAGGGAATACTAAGCAGGGGGAAATCTAAACTTAGAAAGTGACTGATTTCCTCTCCATGGAGATACGGATCACACAGCTAAGTAGGAGGACGATGCAGAATGCCACCTTAGCAAGGTTACTATCTGCTCCTACAAAGGCTGCTACTGCCCTCTACTGGGCAAGTTTGTGGCAGCAAATAGCCCCATGGCAGAAAGAACATCCATAAATATTTTTCCCCCTACAAAGGCAAATTGGTAATTGAAGATTGAAGCAAAAGTAAGGTCTCCACTTAAAAGCCATGGAAAACAGATTTAGCACAGATGCATAGAAGTCTTTTTGGTATGAAACCCAATGGGCCAATACTTTCACCTTTGATGTTCAGATCATGGTATTTTGTAATCTTCTCCAATTGTTTTGTCTTATACTATCCCCTAATATTGCCACATCAATTTTCCATACTTCTTATTTTTATTAGAAAGTGGGGGGTGCCCCTCTTATATGGGCTCTGTCACCATTTGTAGATGGAACACTACAAATTTAGTGTGCTGCTCTCAAATTAATGCATTGCATATCAACAAAAACATTTCCCCGAGACTTGGAGGTGAGGGGGGGAGGTAAATCTGGTACCCACAAGTTATCACTCCAATTGGCATGAACAGCATGGCCAGCATCAAAAGTTTCTGGGAATCTGCATTCCAAATGCTGTAGGTCCCTAATCACGCTTACCTGGTATGCTTTTAACCCTGGATGCCAAACAGGGCCTTCCCTCAATCATTTGTTTAGACTGGTTCTGAAATAAATGTGTAGACACTTTAAACAGAAAAAAAAGATGCTCTTTAGCCAACTATTAATAAGCTTGCATTTTGTCTAGAACATGGCACTGAACTCGAGCTCCTTAAACTCCCAGGCCTTCATTTGACAGGAATTTTTGTAATCTCCTTACAGCAGACGAGGCAATTACATCTAACTAGAGTATGTCAGCATATGCCGTGTTGATTTCAGGCTAATCCCTCATGCCAGCCAAGTCACAGTCATTATAGAAGCCTCCTCATTCTTCTTTCCATTCCGGCTAGCAGAGCTCAGCTGCAACTATCCAGGCAACCACCAGGTGGCAGCCGAAAGACAGGGTTTTCTTTACTGTATTTCTAGATGACCATCTAAAGCAGGGGTCACCAACCTTTCAGACCTCAGGGACTGAAAATTCTGTGGACCACTAATATGATCTGTCTAATGACTGGCTGGGTGGACGTGACTGGGTGGTCATGTGACTGGGTGGGCGTGGCCATCTTAATGTCACTTATTTCAAGGGGCGCCTTGCCAGCCTCTACTCGCCCCTCCCCTCCCACCCATTCCTCTCCTGCCTGCCCGGGCTCCTTAGGGCCCCAAAAGGAAGCAGGTGTTGGAGCTAAGCAGCCACCATGAGAAAGAGTTGGCAAAACAGCTCAGTTCAAATTGGATCTGACTGAGAAGGAGGCTCAGCAGAAGCAGCTCGCTGAGGACTACGAGCATAGGTTTTCAAAGCAGAGGGAAGACCTATGGGAGTGCAAGGTACCGGCGCCTGGAGGCTCAGCGGGCTGAGATGGTCAGCCAGTTCCAGGCCATGATGCAGTCCCACTGGAACAAGGCCCTGCGGCTCTTCACCACCAGCGGTGCTTCCCTCCAGCCTTCGGCCAAAGCCCCACACCAGGAGGCTGAAACAAACCCCAAGTCAGAATTTCTGCCCCCCTCCGACCCACACAAAAAGACCCTTTTTGTGCAGACTCTCTGCAACAACACAAATATTCATTGCACATATCCAGCCCAGGGGCCGTAGTTTGAGGACCCCTAATTTAGTGCAATATAAAAAATGCAAATAATTTTTCTGCGGACCACCAAAATTTCCTCGTGGACCACCAGTGGTCCATGGACCACCAGTTGGTGACCACTGATCTAAAGGTCATTTGGATTTCTGTATCTGCATCAGAACAGGGAGTCTTATTTTTAATCTTCTCAGATTCTAAACTAAACTGATTGCCCGTTTGCTGAAGAGCAATATGTCAAAAACTCAAAGAATGACGTGGGTGCCCGATTCCTGAGATGCTGCATTCTCTTCAAGGAACTCTTGAGGATGGGAATTCGTTCATTAGTTACTGATTTGCAGGTATGAAGCCTGGCTCCCCAGCTTTCCCCTAAGGCCAGAAAGTGATCCAATGCTACAATGCCACCATGTTCATTAATCTCAGAATAAAATATGTTTGAAAAAGCTGCTAAGTCACTGATGCTATAGGGGAAGCTCTTCTTCAAAACGAAATGAAAATAAATCATTGAGCAAGATCCCAGGACTTAATTTTGGCAGCACAAAGGCTCCATCTAGACTTGAAATTCACACTCTTGGTCCCCAACACTTGAATCTACAGCTACACCCGGACATCTGCTTCCTCAGTATGATTGATGAATGTGAATTCCTCCATAAGGAAGCAACAATGAATCCTCAATGAATGACCCCAATTGGAAGCAGAAATTTCCATTGCTAAGCAGGATGGTCGTTAAGTGAATAGTTCCTGATTTTAATACCATTTTTTGCCACGGCTATTAAGCAATTACCTACAGTTGTTAAGTGAATCATGCGGTCATTAAATGAATCTGACCTCTTCCAGTGACTTTGCTTGTCAAAAGCCAACTGGGAAGATTGCAAATGGGGATCAAATGTCCCTGGTCAACTGCAATTGTCATAAATCCTTACCAGTTGCCAAACATCCTAATTTTGATCCCGCAACTGTGGGGAGGCTATGATGGTCAGAAATATGAGGACTGATTGTAAATGACTTTTTTCAATGCTGTTGTAACTCCAAACAGTTGCTAAATGAATGACTGTAAGTGGCGAACTACCTAAACTAACCTGCATCATCAGTTCTGTACATCAATTCACTGGAATCCCATTTTCCTCGACTTGTTTCACTTTATGTGCTACATAAAGTGTAAGAATAAGGAGGAAGAAATGGTTGGATTAAATACACAGTTCCTGCTCTTACTTCACTTAAGTCTCCACTTAAATAAAATCGAAGTACTCGCGTCAGCTTCAAAATCCCCTTCAGAGCTTTTTAAAACTTCCCATAAATATATCAAAAGTTGCATTTATATTCCCACGTATAGTAATATTGGCCCTTTCAAGTGAAATTAAGGGGTTTCAAAGCCAAAAGAACATCCAGATCCTTAGATAGCTGGCAATGACTTATTACACCTTGTGGAGGTGAACATCCTGCCCATGAGTGATTTTTGAGGGAGGGCATTTTTTCCAGTAAGAAAAGTGATTCAACTAAGACTATCATACATCTCCCAATTGTCCTCCAATTTAAATTAAAAGAAAATACAAAGCAAAAGTAGTCATGGCTGTCTTAACGAGTATGCTGTGGCTATTTCAATTAAAAAGCAAGAGGAGGAGGATATGTTGAAAAAAAATGCAAATTACTTTTTGGAAGAAAAAGATATAATGTCTAAAAACAGCATCACGTTAGGCATATGCTTTGGACAACAAAGATTTTGCTTCCCGAACACTTTTGGAAGTGTTTTATAGATTTTTGGATGCTAATAACCTATCACATTTTGTAGAAAACTTCTGTTTCTACACAATGGCAATGCAAACCATTAGATACCTGTTGGCTATGCTGCACATATGAAAGAAACATATGAAAACATGAAACTGTTGCTGGAGCACATCCAGTACACAAAGTACAACTGGAACATTTGTGCAAATCTAAAAGTAGTAGCTGTGTTGCTTGGAATGTGGCTCGGATAAACCTAGTACTATTGTTATATATGCAATGGACCCTTGTGCAAGAGAATATAATTACATTAAAAAGAAATGACCATTCTGAAAGAATTTGATTCCAGGACAGCAAAATGGTACACAAATCACTTGTTGACCCAAGAAAGATACTTTTGCGTCCACTTCACATGAAAGTGGTGAAAAATGATGACTGATAAAGAAGTTTGTGAAAGTGATGAACAAGGATGGTGATGATTTTCATTATTTGAGACCGATGTTTACAAGAATAACTCATGCCAACATTAAGGAAGGCATTTGTGTTAGTCCACAGATCAGATACACCATCAATAACAAGCAGTTTGAAGATCTGTTAGTGGGGCCAGAGAAGAATGGAAAGCAATCTTTCTCCTCAAACCTACCACCTCTCTCTTTTCTTTCCTTCTTACTTTCTCTTCCTCCCCCTCTTCTTCTCCTCCCTACTTCCACTTCCTTTCTCCTTCTCCTCCTCTCTTCCTCCCTCTCTTACCCTCCCTCCTACTCTAATTTCCCTTCCCTTCCTTCATCCCTCTATTGCTGTATCCTTTTATGCATATGGACTACTCAGAGGGCTGAAAAAGTTATTTCTGACTGGTCCTCGCACTTTTGACCAGTCCTCGAACTTACAACTGTCCTCACATTTTACGTTTTTGCCCTATCTTGTCACCATGGTGAAGAGAAGCATTGTGAAATGAGTGACATGGTTGTTAAGAATGCTACAATGGGCATAAATGATGACCAGTCATAAGTGTGAAGACCGGTCAAAAGTGCTGGCTGGCTTGTGGTTCAGTTTGAAAAGAACCATATAGATGGTCTATTTTCTGTAATTATTTTGGCTTATTTCATCCTGTTTCATATGTACATACATTCATACACATCAGGAGTGTATTCTACTTACCTTTACTACCGGTTCACATCGTGCTCGCACATGCGCTCTTCTGCGCATGCGCAGACCAATATGATGACATCCGGGTCAGTGGGTGGAGCCTCCCGCCGGTTTTACCATCAGTTCTTGCAAACCAGTCCAAACCGGGGGTAACCCACCACTGATACACATACATATAAAACAGAGACAGAAAATACTATTAAAGACAAAACAGAACGTCCTGTCCCTTCCATAGAAATAGTATCCCCAATACAAGGCAGACCAGATTAAAAAAATCAATGTCATATAGGCAAAATATCACTTATATTGGTAAACTAAAAAATGTGGGATAGACAGCATCATCACCAGATCGATTTGTACCTTGTTGATAAACAATACTCAACATGTATTTCTGAATGGAACTACATCTACACGGAAGGAAGTAAAAGGTGGGGTATTGGGCATTTTAGGCCCAGTATTCTTCAACATTTCCATAAAGGATTTAGATAAGGGAATAAAAAGGGAACTCATCAAATCTGTAGATTACACTACACTGGCAGGAATCGCCAACATCCCAGAAGATAGGCTCAAAATCCAGATGGATCTTGACAAACTTGAACACTGGGCCCAAAATGAAATTCAATGTAGAGAAAGGTTTTACACTTAGACAAGAAAACCAAATGTCCACAGATCAGATACATCATCAATAACAAGCAGTTTGAAGATCTGTTAGTGGGGCCAGAGAAGAATGGAAAGCATTCAAAGATATGGTTGAGAATTTTCTTGGCAACCACGAAGCTCCATGCAGCTGGCTGACAAACTTCTCACAGCATTCAAGACCATGAAGTGCAACATATCACTGAAGAGTTATTTTCAGCAATTACACTTGGACTTCCTTCCTGAAAATCTAGATGCAGTCAGTGATGAACATGATGAAAGTTTTCACCAGGACATTGTCACAATGGAAAACTGGCATCAGAGCAACTGGAATCCATCACTGCAGGATAACTATTGTTGGACACTGAAGTGAGACACATCGGACACTGAGTACAAATGAAAATCAGCAACAAAACATTTTTGGCTCTGTTGATCTCTTGCATCATTATGAGATTAAATATATTATAGTAAAAGTTAATTTTACATTTCTCAAGATTCCTATGTGGTACAGTTATTCTGAAATTCTATTTGTGTTCTGTTTGAAGGGGTTTATCATAATCACCAAAAGTTTTTCAGGAAGTAAAACTTTCAAACAATTGGTTGTACAATGTTGGGTAACGCATATCACCATTGCCTTTTTCTCTACTGCTTGTCAATTGTTTCTTTGTCTGATATTGCTCTGCATTGCTTTAGAGGGAACTTAAGTGAATCCCCCCCATTCACCCGAAGTCCCTGTTTCACCCCTGCTTATTGTGTAAATTGGGAGCAGCAGTTGTAATAAGCCTTTTCTTCATTTTCCTTTCCTTTTTCTTCTCTTTTCCTCTGTAGAACTCCAGTTCCTAGACCACAATACTCTTGGAAATATATTTATTTATTAGATATTTTTATCCTGTTTTTATTACTTATGTAAGTAATTCAAGGTGGTAAACATACCTAATACTCTTTCCTCCTCCTCTTTTTTCCACAACAACAAATCGGTGAGGTGAGTTGCGCTGAGAGAGTGACTGCCTCAAAATTACCCAATGGCTTTCATGCCTAACATGGGACTAGAACTCAGAGTCTCCTGGTGATTGGCCCAGAGTCACCTGTGGCTTTCATGTCTAAAGTGGGGCTAGAACTCATGGTCTCCTGCTTTCTAGACCAGCACCTTTATTACTATATCAAACCGGCTCTCTCTGAATGAAATGAAGGTGGTGGGCCTGGATAATTAAAGCAGCCCATCCATCTTGTGCAAAGATTTTGAAACAAGAAATTAAAGCAACCAACAGATTTCTTCTTCTTAAGGGCCCATGTAAACCTTGCAAGGTAGATTAGACTAAGAAACTAGTGTCATGTAGGTCAGTGCTACTGTTATTGTAAAGTTATAGTAACAGACTCTTGCAAGTCTGAATGTGCTTTCCCCTCCCTCATTTTATTTCCATGTGAACTAGCTAGAGGTTTCTCTAGGACTGTTTTTCAAATTATTTTCTTGGCCCTGGTTCAATCCCAGTTATTGGAACTAATAGTGCCTCTTATTCCTGTCACTCAGCCATTCCCTAGGAACAGAAGGGTGATGGTCCTAATTTTTTTTTACTGCTCCCTATTAGCTGGTATTTCAGACCTGATTTCTATGGTGTCAGACATAATAAGCTGCTATCCGCTCCAGCTGGCATAGTTAGTCCAGTCCTCCATGCACTTGTCCAAACCCTTTTTTAATAATAATAATAATAACAATAACAATAATAATAATAATTTTATTTCTATACCGCCCTTCTCCCGAAGGACTCAGGGCGGTGTACAGCCTATTTAAAAACACAGACAAAACAGCAATTAAAATTTAAAATAATTAAATAAATTGGCTCAGATTTAAAACCCTAAAAAATTTAAATACCCCAATTTAAAACTATTATGTTGATAGTCCGGCCTGGCGGAACAACAGGATCTTCGGTGCGCAGCGAAACACCCGGAGGTCGGAGATCTTACGTATTTTCGGGGGCAGTTCATTCCACAGGGCTGGGGCTCCCACAGAGAAGGCCCTCCCCCTGGGTGTCGCCAGCCGACATAACTTGGCCGATGGCACCCGGAGGAGATAATCCGGAGATTATCCGGATTGGTGGCAATAATCACATCTGAAAGGAAAGAATTCCACTAATTGTACTATTACTGTTCTATTCGAAGGGATTCATTTCTGAGCAAAGCAGTGTTCAGAAGCTTTTTATGAAGGGTCTTCTTAACACAAGACAGCTGTTGGAAATCACTTTCTCTCTATCTCTCTCTCACACACGTATGTTTGTGTGTGTGTGTGTGCTTGCACGTGCAATATGAGTGTGGAGCAATGTTGTTGGAAGGATGCTTATCAAGTTGAGCTTGATTCCTTAGCAACTTCATAGACACATTCATGCCTTTTTCTTGGCATCAGAAATGATTTGCTGTCCCTTCTTCTGAGATATTTATCAACTTCCCAGCCCAAGGCTTCTCATCTAAGTAATAATCAGGTCTGTTCCTTCTTCTCTTAAGTCAGACAAGGTCAGCCAAGTGTTGACACCTGAGGCACTTTATCCTTATACATCTTCAATTCCTAATCAACAGGTCATTGCTAACTGAGTCAACAAACCAATTGGCAAATATGATCTTGAGCTGACCTTGCAATTATGTGTTGCATCTGCATACATCTACATAGTCAAATCAATGCCACCAACTGAGCCAGGCAATACAGATACCAATCTGTCACTTGAGTAATGACAGTTCTAATATTCTAGTTTCCAGACCCTGTGGCCTATTCAACCCCAGAAATGCTGCAAAGGGACGTGGCTAAGACACTGAGCTTGTCGATTGAAAGGTCGGCAGTTCAGCGGTTCAAATCCCTAGTGCTGTGTAACGGGGTGAGCTCCCGTTCCTTGTCCCAGCTTCTGCCAACCTAGCAGCTCGAAACCACGTAAAAATGCAAGTAGAAAAATAGGGACCATCTTTGGTGGGAAGGTAATGGTGCTCCGTGCGCCTTTGGCATTTAGTCATGCCAGCCACATGACCACGGAGATGTCTTCAGACAGCGCTGGCCGTTTGGATTTGAAAGAGAGATGAGCACCGCTCCCTAGAATTGGGAACATATGTGCGAGGGGAACCTTTACCTTTACCTAATATTCTAGTTTCTAGACCGTGTGGCCCAGTCAACCCCAGAAATGCTGCATTTATAAACATGGGATATATCAATGCATTCAAATCTGATACAATGGCTTGAATAAACTGGTCTCATACCTTTTTATCTTCAAATAAACTTGGGGAAGAACCATAAAAAGTCCTCCCAGACCTTCTGATGAGTACTTCCTTTTCAGAATTGAATTATTCATGTGGCGGTGCTGAATTATTCAGGGATGGTATTCAATTATTAATGCTGTTGCCTTTACACATGACCCCTCCTGCCCCCTCTAAACTTTGCCTGTAGCTTAAAAAAAATAGCAATTTTTTTCTGGTAACTCCAATAAATACGGCTCTGAGATAGGGTTCTAGAGTGGCAAATAAATATTTAAATTAAAAATAAAATACGCTCATCAAAAGAGCAGCATTTCCAGTGGAACAGCTTGTGGAAAACAAGGCATGTGAGTTGTTAAACAAGAATTGGTACCAACACACCATATTGTGAGCTTTTATGTCTAACTGTGCTTAATGGTTATGCTGCCAAAATAAGCAGCAGGACTCAAAACAGATTATGAGCAGTTGAAGAATTCTTGGAGCTCACTGGATAATCTGTAAACAACAATTGCAGAGGACAAGGCTTGGAGAGTAAGAGCTTTACTTGATGTAAGCATAAAATATGTACAGTATGCCATTTCATTATCAGACATAAATGAACTATTTTGGCATTACTTTAAAAGAATTTTCTCCAAAAAAAACTCCAAACAAACCCCAGAGTGATCTCTTGATCTCTGTCACAAGCTGAAAACCCTGCTTGCCTTTTCAACATCACCTTCGGCATCGGAAGAAGGGTTGAATGCCTCTCATAGAGCACAACGGAGCGGTTTGCGGCACAAAATCCTTCAAAGAAGAAATTGCATTAACTGAAAGCAAAGCTGGTATGTTTCTCGAGCCAATAGAAGTTGAATGCTTCTGTTCTAGAGCTCCAGGCATGAATTTCATGCCATATACTTATCAAAGCAAGGCGGCTCCATCACTTTGGTTGGAGTTCCTAAGGATGTCCTCATTGCTCTTTCTCTGAAAAACCTCCAAGGTTGGGCACTGGGCCTGCACGAGTAGAGAAAGGATGGTACAACTTGCACCCTTCCATCGGATATGATACAAGCCCATAAAGGTGGTGTTTGTGTCAGGGCATTATTGTGCAAATCCTTTTATTGATTCATTTTATTATTTGTTTATTAAACAAATTTATGTAGCCACCAAACTCCATAGGTGACTTGCAGGCAGTTTACAAAGTTTTTAAAAATCCATTAGATAATAAAAACCCATAAAGAACCCCACCTCCCATCCCCGTGGCAGCATCAAATTAATTGATTGTCTCCATCTCCATTTGTGGTCCCCAGGCCTGCTGATAAAACCATATTTTTAGGATCTTTCATAAAGTTGCGGGGGGGTGGGG
The DNA here is from genome assembly GCA_022577455.1 of Arizona elegans. NCBI lineage: Eukaryota > Metazoa > Chordata > Lepidosauria > Squamata > Colubridae > Arizona > Arizona elegans. Next base: position 204,621,905 of record JAKOOJ010000001.1, on the reverse strand, counting down.
AGCTATTGTATCTCAGGAAAGGGAATGATAGCAATAGCACTTAGACTTATATACCGCTCCATAGAGCTTTACAGCTGTCTGTAAGTGGTTTACAGAGTCAGCATATTTCCCCCAACAATCTGAGTCCTCATTTTACCAACCTCGGAAGGATGGAAATTTGAGTCAGCCTTGAGTTGGTCAGGATTAAAGTCTAGAGTTTTCCTGCAATACTGCATTCTGACCACTGTGACATCACAGCTCATGATGTTCCATAAAGTAGAAGCTACACTGAGAAAGCCCTTTTTCATGGTCCCACTAGATAATAATCCCTAATTCATGTGACTCATAACATATCTTGCTATGTTTTGATGCCTTGACAGTTTATTATGAGCACTACTATGTTGAGGCCTTTGAACTATGATGCTGGAGAAAACTCCTGCGTGTCTCTTGGACTGCAAGGCAATCAAACTGGTCAGTCCTAGAGGAGATCAATCCTGACTGCTCTTTAGAAGGCCAGATCCTGAAGATGAAACTCAAATACTTTGACCACCTAATGAGAAGGAAGGACTCACTGGAGAAGAGCCTAATGCTGGGAAAGATTGAGGGCAAAAGAAGAAAGGGACAACAGAGAATGAGGTGGTTGGATGGAGTCACTGAAGCAGTAGGCATGAGCTTAAATGGACTCCAGAGGATGGTAGAGGACAGGAAGATTAGGATTGTCCATGAAGTTGTGATGGGTCAGACACAACTTCGCAACTAACAAGAACTATGTTGCCTTTCCATTTTCATTACTGAAGGGACCAATGAATGCTGTGTAATATCTAGTACATAATCAGTCTTTGAATAAATCAGATATGGTTTAGCTGTATTTAGCTAATATTTAAGTACACTTCATCTCTCATCCACCATGGAAATCAAGGTGGGTACATGAAGTTTCTAGATTTGTTTTTAACCCCATGTAATGACTAGTTCCTATCCTATTTATTTTCAGTAAGATGACTAGTTTATAGAACATAGAATAATAGAATTGAAAGGAATCTTGGAGGTCTTCTGATCCAATCCACTGCTCAAGCAGGACACCGCCATATCAGACAAATGGTTGCCCAGTCTCTTTTTGTTGTGGCTGCTCCAGTAATGGAACAGCCACAACATCTGAAGGAAAGCTATTCCATTGGTTGATTGCTCTCACCATTAGGAAATTTCTCCTTAGTTCTAGGTTGCTTCTCTCCTTGGTTAGTTTCCATCCATTGTCTTTCCTTTTGGTTCTTTGGAAAATAGTTTGACCCCCTCATCTCTGTAGGAGCCCCTCAAATATTGGAGCACTGCTATCATGTCACCCCTAGTCCTTCTTTTCACTAAACTAGACATACCCAAGTCCTATATCCGTTCTTCGTGTATTTTAGCCTCCAGCCCCCTAATCATTCTTATTGCTCTTCTTTGCACTCTCTCTAGAGTCTCAACATCTTTTTTATATTATCATGACCAGAACTGGATGCAGTATTCCAAGTGTGGTCTTATTAAGACTTTGTAAAGTTGTACTAGAACTTCACATGATCTTGATTCTATCCCTTTATTAATGCAGCCTAGGACTGCATTGACTTTTTTTGACTGCTGTCACACACTGTTGGCTCATTTATGCATCCACAAACTATGTCCTAAACAATGTGAGCAAATGTCAAATTGGATTGAAGATAGAAATTAGACTTCAACAAATTTTGGATGCCTATAACATGTTGATTCAGCTATAGCTTTGATATGTAGGCAACTTCCGCCTGGACTATTGCAACGCTCTCTACATGGGGCTCCCCTTGAGGAGCACCCGGAGGCTCCAACTGGCGCAGAGTGCGGTCGCGCGGGTGGTAATGGGAGCGACATGGCGTTCCCATGTAACACCCCTCCTGCGCGAGCTGCACTGGCTCCCGGTGGTCTTCCAGGTGCGCTTTAAGGTTCTGGTTACCACCTTTAAAGCGCTCCATGGCTTAGGACCCGGGTACTTGCGGGACCGCCTACTACCACCAATAACCTCCCACCGGCCGGTACGCTCCCATAGAGAGGGGCTCCTCCGGGTGCCGTCAGCCAAACAATGCCGACTGGCGGCCCTCAGGGGGAGAGCCTTCTCTGTGGGGGCATCTACTATCTGGAACGAGCTCTCCCCAGAGATACGGAGGATCCCGGATCTGGGCACCTTCCACCACGCCTTAAAGACCTTACTATTTCACCAGGCCAGCCTGGCTTAATTTTCCCCCTCTTTTATAAAAGATTTTTAAAATTTTAAATATCTTTTAGTATTTTATATATTCAATTTTAAATTGGTTTTAAAAGTTTGGGGTTTTAAATTTGTCGGGGCCAAAATTATTTAATTTGATTTTATTCTATTTTTAAATTTTGTATTGTATGTGTTTTTATTGTTTGGCTGTGCACCGCCCTGAGTCCTTCAGGAGTAGGGCGGTATAGAAATCTAATAAAATAAATAAATAAATAAAATAACGTACCACCTATTTTTCCCTCAACAATTTTTCTTCAAAAGCTCAGTAGAACATATCTTGTTCACAACCCGGCTACTTGTAAAAAGGTTGCATTCCTTTTAATATTAGAACTCCGATAATAGTTCCTTCCAAGTGATTCATGTTCTTGTTAAAGCCTCAAGAAGCTTTATGGACAATATACCCAAAAGTAAATTCCTGGTACACTATCTCCAAAGTCCTGATAAATAAATCCCCCCATCCCCAGGCCTTTTAAGAGTGTCTCTGTGTCACCTTGAAGGCAGTCGGGTGATTTGAGACAATAAATTACTTTTGCAACAAATGCCACAATAGATTGTTTTGCCTTTCCAAAATAAACTAGTGGTATTACTGTCAAACCCATTGATATATAACAAACTAATTTTCTTTTTCCTTTAGTACTCACAGGGAATAAAAATGAACCCAGATAGTGAAGCACTTTCAAAGAATTAACCTCCACACTTTGTCTTGGTCATTGAAAGAATAATGCTGAGTGGACATTGATGGAAATTTGGGTCACATACTTCGTACTTCATAGGAGAAATGATCCTTAAAGCTGATCTATCGAGTAAAAAGGTTAAGTTTGCAGCTTCCTTTCTTTCCTCCAAAACATCTACTAATTAATAGAGCAGCTAACTTCCTAGACTAACAATATGATTTTTTTTTCCTTCAACCAATTAAAGTCAGCAAGTTGCACGTTCACCAAGATTCTAGAAATGGATCAATGTTTCTATGTTTCCTTGTGTCTCTCACACTCAGGGCTAGACAAGAAAAGAGGAAACATATCTCTGACGCAGCTAGGTTATTAATTTATCTTTCCAGTGTTAATTTATCTTTCCAATGTCTTTAACATTGAGAAGAGGGCAGCAAATCCACTCCTCTTGTTCAGTTGTCAACGTCTATGTAGGAGATGTGTGGTTCAAAAGAATATGGGCATGTAAAAATATTAAACCTTGTCTAAAAATCAGAGTAATGAACATAATGAATTCTTCCCAGAATATTAACATTGTTAGAACATTGCGAAAGTGTACGTTTTAATGAAACGTTCTTCTGGCACTGTAGAGAAAAGAAAGGTACTCATTCCTTTTCTATACAAAAGCAATGGGATCCAATCAGTCCGATACATTATTTTGTGCACGGCCATTCAGCCAACACTGAGTCCATCTAACAGTAGCAATCTACTTCAAAAGACAAAAACAAAGCTGTTAATTTTGGTGGTGCGAAGTAAGGCTCAGGATGCAATCGAACAAAGCTCAGAGAGAGTTGATCTCTCCCGTTACTCACCCAGTTCCAAAAGGCCTTTCTTGCCAGCTAAAATTTGAGTATCAGGGTCTGTGAGTGCTCTTCTTCCATGCAACAGTCCTTGTTCTTCCATTCCTGCCTTTTAAAGGGACCTTTTTAAATAAAGATGTTCAGCATTCTTTCCAGAACTCTTTCACAAGATCATTGAACATATACTTGGGGAAAAAACCCTCTAGGGCAATGGTTCTCAACCTTCCTAATGCTGCGACCCTTTAATACAGTTCCTCATGTTGTGGTGACCCCCAACTAGGGGTGGGTTCTAAATTTTTTTACTACCGGATCTGTGGGTGTGGCTTATTTTGCGGGCATGGCTTGGAGGTCATGTGACTGGGTGGGCATGGCTAGCTGGTCATGTGACCGGGTGGCCATGGCTATATGTATAGGGACTACTCAGAGGGCTGAAAAAAGTCATTTCTGACAGGTCCTCGCACTTTTGACTGGTCCTCACACTTATGACCATCCTCACATTTATGCCTGTGCAGCATTCTTAACAACCATGTCACTCATTTCACAACTGCTTCTCTTCAACATGGTATAAGATAGGGCAAAAAACGTAAAATGTGAGGACAGTCGTAAATTTAAGGACTGGTCAAAAGTGCGAGGACCAGTCAAAAATAACTTTTTCAGCCCTCTGAGTAGTCCATATGCATAAAAGGATACAGCAATAGAGAGGGATGAAGGAAGGGAAGGGAAATTAGAGGAGGAGTGAAGGTAAGAGAGGGAGGAAGAGAGGAGGAGAAAGAGAAAGAGGAAGTAGGGAGAAGAAGAAGAGGGGGGGAAGAGAAAGTAAGTAAGAAAGAAAAGACAGAGGTGATAGGTTTGAGGAGAAAGATTGCTGTACAATAAAAAAGATGAAAGGGAAGAAAGCCAAACAAATATTAAGATATTAAGATAAAGAATGCATTGTTAAATTTTAAAGAATAAAAGAGAACAAATAGCAATAAATAGCAATAATTAGAAACACACATACAAACATACAACGTATTTTCTTTGAACAGAGTATTTGGCCAGTTCACAAATTTAAACAGTTGTAGGAGGTTAGCACCCACCCCTTTCCTAGAAGAATGAAATATTTTGGGAAATATTAAAAAGGCAGAATATTATATTTCCCTACCTGTATGAGAAATGGAGAAGCATATTTTACAGACAAAGCAGCTCCCACCTTCCTGCCCCCCACCCTTTGTTAATGGGCCAGAGGCAGAAACTCAATCCTTTGTCAAAGGACATTTGCAACACAATAGCAACAGAAACTAACACAATGGGCCCCATCAAGCCATGTGATCCTGTCCAACATTAAACCATCTTTCCATCTGCTCTAGGGTACTACTATTTTATGAGAATGATGAACAGACATTAATAAGGAATTTACTTAGGGCCTAGCTTGCACTTTAGAAAGATCCTGCAAAGCATTAAAAAGGTGGCTGCCTGTGGAAATCAGCTGGTTTATCAGTTCAGCAGCACAGAGCAAAATGCCATGGACAACTGTGACCCGCTGAGAGGCCATGCACAGCCAATACAGGTAGTCCTCAACTTACGACCACAACTGAACCCCAAATTTATGTTGCTAAGTGAGAAATTTGTTAAGTGAGTTCTTCCTCATTTTATGACTTTTCTTGCCCCATTTGTTAAGTCAGGGGTGTCAAACTCACATCGTCATGGTGGCATCACATGATGTTTTGGGACTTCCCCCCCCCCCCCCCCCTTTGCTAAACCAGGCGTGACACATTTGGCCTGCAGGCCGGGAGTTTGAAAGACCTGTGTTAAGTGAATCACTGCAGTTGTTAAATTAGTAACACTATTGTTAAGTCTGACTTTGCTTGTCAGAAGGTTGCAAAAGGAAATCACATGACTCTGGGACACTGCAACCATCACATATATGAACCCGTTGTCAAGCATCCAAATCTGATTCTAAAACAATTGTAAGTGTGAAAAATGGTCATAAGTCATTTTTTCAGTGCCGTTCAGGGGTGGGTTCTACTTACCTTTACTACCAGTTTGCATTACACCCACACACAGGTCCCTCAACCCCCACAACCCTCCCAAGGCAGCCACATCCTGGCGAACTCCTGCGCCCCCCCCACCCCTTTCGCCGCCCATGGCACTGAGCTTAGACCTCGAGTGCCTGGTCTTGCTCCTGCGCCATGGTGGCGGCCTACTCACTCTCGCTCCCGTGTCCAGGCGCCGCATCTGCATAGCCCACACTACCGAGCGTCTGCCACAGCAACCCCAGTGCAAGCATCACCGCCCCAGGGCTTCCTTGGCAGGGTGACCACAGCTGAGCGCAGGTCTTGGCAGGGATGGCTGAGGTGCTGCAGGTGTTGCTGCTGCTGCCACCTGCAGAGGCCCAGGGGACCCCTGCGGCCAAGCTCAGCCATGGGCAAGGAGCGTTGACTGTTGCTGGGCCAGCCAAGCTGTGTCTGTTGGGGTTGTCCTCAGTGCAGCTGCCGGGGTCTCACTGCCAGGTGCCAGGCACCTGGAAAGAGTAAACTGGACCTGCGATCGGAGTGGAAAGGAGCAGGGGGGAAGGGGAGGCCTCCAGTGACTGTAACCATAGAGTAGGAAGCACACTCCAGAATGGCCGCTGCCCTGGCTGGAGTTTGGAAGCTGCAGAGGCAGAGTTTGGGGGAGAGAAAAAAAGACTTCTGCTTTTGGCTGCATGCAAGGAAAGCAGCAGAAACAGCAGAAGTCTTTCTTTCTCTCCCCCAAACTCTGCCTCTGCAGCTTCCAAACCCCAGCCAGGGCAGCGGCCGCTCTGGAGTGTGCGTCCCACTCTATGGTGACAGCTGGAGCTGGACCCTGCAGGGAGAGCTGACCCAGATTGTGGCATCCACACGGGTGCTGGTGGTGGGCACCAATGGCATTGGCTACAAGCTCCTCAAGGACTTGGTGCTCATTGGCTTTGCCCACATCAACTTGGTGAAGCCTGGGAGATGTGCGAGTGGGGGGTGGGGACAGGCACTCGTGCAGCTTGATGCCTTCGGGTCACTCGTATTCTACACACACACCCTGCAGAAGAGGAGGGGCTTGATGGCAATGCGCAAAGGGAGCCTCTCTCTGCCGGACTCCCAGCTGTGAGTGCCAGGCTGCTTGGGCCTCCTGCACCCCCGAAATAATAAGACCTCCCCCCGATAATAAGTCCAAAAGGGGTTCAAAAGAAAATAAGACCCTGTCTTATTTTTGGGGAAACACTGTAGGTACAATTTTAACATTTTAAGAACCTCAAGCCAGAAATGCCAGTTCTTTAGTCCTTGCTTGAAATACCCCAGAAATATCCATTTATAAATATTCTCAACTTATAAAGATATGCTTTACTTTTCAATTTTGCACAGTACAAAAATGAACCAGCTGAAAAAAGCAACTCAGCTGCCTCTGAGCCAATCAAAGTATATAGTCTCTATTTATCCATTAGAACATGCTTAAGCTGTTAAGCTTTACGGTTGCAGATTGCGAATTGAATTTGGTTTTGTCGACCACAAAATTTGAAATCAGGAGAGAGCTTTAACAATGGTCATTAGGTAGTAGATGCCATGATTTTAAAGTCATAAATAATTTTATTAGAAAGTTTCTGCCTAAGCTTTCTAATAAAATTATTTATCAACAAAGTTCAAAGTAGAATTTTTCTAAAGTCTTATCTAACACTAACACATTGTTTCTATTTTTTACTCCCATTGTGGATTTTAAAATTTATCAGATACTATCAGCATATCTCCTTGTGGTAGAATCCCTTACCCTGCTTTTACTGCTAAAAGATGTTTAATTAAACACATCGAATCAGTCAAAAATAAATTCTGGAGATGTACTATTCATTTTAAGCAATGACTGGCAATGTGCTAACTATATTCCTCCTCCCACTGACTTTGTTCTGGAAAAATTTTTGCAGTGATGGTATTGTTAGTGATGATGGCTTGAGATTCTGAACTGTCTTGTTACAAACTTCTAAATGTAAACCTCTCACAATCTGGTGTTCTCTGGATGCTTTGGACTACAACTCCAATCATCCCCAAGCAACATGCATGCTAGCAGGGACCGCTCTGGAGATAAATCGCATCACATCTAGTGCTTTTAGAGAGCACCCAATGGAGGAAGATTCATTTAAAGCAGGAGGAACAATTTGAAAATTCCCAGATCTAGTTGAGCTGCTGCAACATCAAAGCTGTAATAAATCTTGTCACCTCAAAGCTATAATAAATCTTATCACCACAGATTATGGCTGGGAATATCTGTGGTTTTCTTTTTAATCAAGGCAAAGACATGGGAGAGGTAATAAGTAGTTCTGAACTTTTTGGAGGTCAGGGCAATGTGATGGCTCCAACCCTTGTAGAGATGTAATCAGGACTCACCACAGCCAAGCAGACAAGTCAGCCCTGCAGAAGGAGATTCTGATCCATGGTTCCCAGCATAGCTCACTTGTCCTGTCAACAGTCCCCTTGTCCTACCTCAGTATGGAAAAAGGGCAGCTTCTCATATGATGAGAAGCCCATTTTCTCTGCCCGGCACCAAGTTCTTCTCACCTCGCTGTGCCACATTAGAGAGAAGCCACTAAGAGATGCCTATCTCCCATCTGATGCAGATCTAAGTGTGATGTTTCCCCCTCCCCCTCCTCTGAGAGACGCTCCTGAATATAATTGTCATGTTTCTCAAGACATCATCATGCTAGTGATACTGTTTAGCTGGTTTGGTGTAGTGCATGGGTGTCAAACTCACGGTCTCAGGTTGCTGTCATGTGACATAGCAAAATGCTTTCCCCCTTCGCGGAGCTGGGGTAGGCGTGGCTTGCACATGATGCATCTGGCCTGCGGGCTGCCAGTTGGACACCCCTGGTGTAGTGGTTAAGACACTGGGCTAGAAAATGGGAGACAGTGAGTTCATATCCCACCTTAGCTATGAAAGCCAATGAAAGATTGATCTTGGGCCCGTCACTCTCTCTCAGCCTAACCCACCTCACAGGTGATGGTTGTGGAGAAGGAGGAAGAAGAGGAAGGTGGATCGGATATGTTCGCCACCTTAAGTTATTTGTCAAATAATAAAGGCCAGATACAAATAAATAAAGAATTCTTTCTTCAGTCAAGCAAATCTCCTGCTCCCAGGTTTCTATGTAATACAGATAATATAGATCAGTGATGGCTAACCTTTTCCGGACTGAGTGCCCAAGGAATGTGTGTGTGCACGTGAACGCATGCACGCGCCCCCCGGAACCCCCAAAATGCAATGTGCCCCACCCCCCATGCATGCGCATGCAGGGCCCCCTCACACGCCCCGCCCTGTGCATCCACATGCACCCCCACACGCCCGCACCTGTTCATGCACACCCCGCACATGCGTGCACACCCCCTGCATGCATGCACGCCCCCACCCCCCGCATGCACCCCACCCCCTGCACATGCACGGCAGAGACCTGAAGACCAGCGTGCGCACATGCACAGCAGAGCTGAACTGGGGTGACAGCTCACGTGCCATCAGAGAGGGCTCTGTGTGCCACCTCTGGCACGCGTGCCATAGGTTCACCATCACTGATATAGATAATCCTTGACTTACAAGCACAAGTGGGGCCAGATTTTGCATTCTAAGCAAGGTGGTTGTTAAGTACAATCGCTTACCCCTCTTTGTCAAGCCCTTTCTCACATCTCCACCATTACATCTTTTAAAATAAAAACAAAAACAAAAATTTTGTACCACTATTATAATATCTTAATCTAAATATTTACCATCTATTATATCACCACAAGTCTTAATTTCCAAATAACACAATTCAGTATTTAGTTACAATTATTTCCCCTCGATTCTCCCATCCTATGACCCACTTTTGCCATGGTTGATAAACAAATCTGGCTCCCCCCATTGACTTTGCTTGTTGGAAGCCAACTGAGAAGGATGCAAATGGTGACTGTGTGGTCATGGGATGCTGGAACCTTTATAAATATCTAGTATGTTGATTTGGCCAAGTGCCCAAATTTTAATCATGTGACCATAGGGATTCTGTGAGAGCTGTAAGTGTGTGGACAAGTTGTAAGTCACTTTTTCAGGGCCATTGTAATTTCAAATGGACACTAAATTAATGGCTGTAGGTCGAGGGCTACCTGCAAACCTGTTATGCTACCTGCATAACAGAAGTGTTATGGTGCTTGTGAAGCACAAATAAGATACCAGGATCCTCTGTAACATCATCCACTTTAAGAAGACAGGTTCTTTCTTCTCTATTTCCTTTTTTGTATTTACAGGTGTTTAAAAACAAATGTCTTCAATGGCTAAGTAATCACACAAAGGAAGTCAGGTTAGCCACAATGGATTAAACCTCATAATGCATTTGCTGAACTGTGATGACAGCTACAGCTGAATAAGTGTGATAACATCTCCTATAAGCTTTACAAAATGGGACACAAGGAAAACGGCATTTAAAGCCAGGCTTAAGACTGTCCAAGTTAAGGGAGGCTAAAGTTTCAACGGCAGGAGAGAAAGATAATACTGCAGAAAATGAAAGAAGCTTAAATGATTGTCATGCCAGCTGATATGTGCAAAAACAGCTGTTCCTTTGAATAAGATCAAGACAATCCATTATACAGACATTACAAAATAATGGAGCTATAGTTTTCAATGGTAACAATTATTTTTGGGCCAGTTTGGACCTATAACATTAAAAGCAATACACACACAGAGTAACGCACCCACATGTGCACATCCCCTTGTACATGAATGTAGAGATTAGAATACACCCCCCCCCCCCAAAAACCTTTGATTTTTAAAAAGAACAAGCAACACTTTTTTAAGTGTGAAATTCCACCCCAAATCTCATCTCAGCATCTGGTTTTGCATTCGGGTTGAAAAAAATATGGCTTCTTGGGCATATGAGTCCCTGACATCACAAGTTTTCTTCCATGGGCACAAAAAAACCCTTGATTTTTAAAAACAGCAAGCAGCACCATTTATTAACATAAAATTACACCCTGAATCTCATCTCACTATCCAGTTTTGCATTCAGGTTGAAAGAAGCCGACCAAACACGGGAAGAAGAAATCATGAGTGGCACACCAAGTCATAGATTTCTCTGCCCCCCAGCTGTGAAGGGGAGGGAACTCCAACTAAGGATGATCCCCAGCTGACCCTCTATGAGAGCAGTCACAAGGGGAAAGATGACCCAATGGTAAGTGAAACCATCACTCCGTGTTGGGCCAAGTGGAGATCGTAGTGCCCCATTTGGGGGTGAAGGGGGTTGTCAAAGCCCTAATAGACTCAGGGTGCACCCAATGCTTAGTCAGCCTGCAGACAGTTCAGAAGCTGGGGTTGTGAGTGAAGCCTGCCCTTGGCTTCCAAATTGGGAAACTGTTGCTCAACTGGTCCAACATAAAAAAATCTGTTACTGAAACACCTTTGTGCTAAAAAATAAAAAAAACCAACACATTTGGTACACATTTGTTTTGTTTTGTTTTTGAGGCAACTCTGTTGAAGCCTTCTGGCATAAAAAGGAATTAAAATTGCAAGCTGGAGATTTAAAGAATAATGCAAAACCCTAATGTAAGCAATTAATAAAACTTAGCAGTTATATTTTCATCAGAGTTGTTTATAATGACAGGCTAAATTTTGTGGGAAATTGACTTCCAGTTTTAAACTTTCTACCTGTCAGAGAATTAAAGAAATTTTTTTTGTAAAGTTTTTTTTATTTTTTAAACACACAAACAAACATACAATACATCTTTTTTGAACAGGATATTGGCCCGGTCTTAGATTTGTACAGATTTTTGTTCATCTTTAACACAATTTTATATGTTCAATTTTTCTCATAGCATTTATTCTCTCTAATTTTAAGAAGCCAATATTACCCTTAGAGAATTATAGAATTGTAGAGTGTGAAGAAACCAAAAGGATCATCTAGTCTAACCCTCTGCAATGTGCTGAGAAAACATTTAAATGATCCATGAATGCTGCCTGTTCCTAAACACTTTTCTTCTTAAAAACTTCCAGAGATGGAGAATCCACAACTTCCTTAGGCAGACTGTTCTTACTATGGCAGAGATCTTACCATCAGAAATGGTAGCTAAGTTTTGCTAGTAAGCAACTTAGGCCTATAAAATAATTATTCCTCTCTATTCCACAGGGAGGACCACATGTGTAACACTGGATACAATTCTGGATACTTTAAATTGGAGAGATTTCAGAGAAAGGTAACAAACATAATTCAAGTGCTATTCCAAAGATGTGGCTTCTAAGGGTAGCAGAGGTGGTATTCAGCCGGTTTGGACCACTTCAGGCGAACTGGTAGCAGAAATCGCAGGTGGGCCCTGCCCACCCCCCTCCGGCTCTATGCTGTCCTATTTAGACACATTTTGAGGCCAGGCACATGCATGGAAGGCACACGTGCAAGCAAAGCACATGCGTGGAAAGCTGGGCACATACGCTCACATTTTCGGCACTCACATGTTCGGTGCTCACATTTTCAACGCTCACATTTTCGGTGCTGGGCGAACCGGTAGGTAAATTATGTGAATCCCACCTCTGAAGGGTAGGCTGAAAGAACATGGGATGCTCAGTCTGAAGAAAACAAGATCTAGAGAAGATATGATCGCCTTGTACAAGTCAATATAGGGAAACTACAGGAAAGATAGCCATAAACTATTTCCCTATGGCCAGGAAAATTATCACAATTAATTGTATCCAGTGTTACACATGTGGTTCCCCCTGTGGAATAGAGGGGAATGACAACTTTATAGATTTTGTAGAAAATGGATACATGAGATTGCTCGTGGGACAGAATTCTGCTTAGCTGCACTGTACCAACTCCATTTTTTCTTTAAACAAGAAAGTCACTTATTCTTAGGCAGAAGATTAAGGTATCCCTGCAAGGGCCAGGATATGGCTAACATAGAGACCTTATGTTGCTTCCTTCTACTACAAGTTAGAATAATCTCATGAAAGTCAACTACTATAACTGTAAATAGGAGCTACTACTTTCTTGGTAGCATAGGAATGAATGACATTGTCTAGATTAAGCTTGCAATAGCCAGTGCAAATTATTTTTCTTTATAACTGTGCTTGACCATGTGCTCAGAGTCTTAATGAAGGAAATGTCCAATGTGTTTTTTGGATGTTTGACCAGACTCTTCATAAAGACTTCACAAATTGTATCCTGAGGAAACAAAGGATAGGCATAAAATCTTGTCAACTGAGGCAGCTGAGAAGGGAGAAGAGTGTTGAGGGAACTCAGAATGTTTAACCCTAACCCTAACAATCTTTGATGCAGGTTGCTTCCATTGCAACCCAGAACTGTCTCACATGGCTGTCAGCTTCTTTTCAGTGACTGCACACAAGGGCTTTTCTGATAGAGTTTTTCCAAACTATGAAGTGCTCCTATCTGATATAGTTCTCATTTTTTCCCTCCAGGTGACGGTCTGAAACATCCCCTTACCTTCCACCCTGCCCAGTTACCTTTCTTATTATTATATTTGTTTCAGTTCTTAGCCCTCCGGTGTTAACAAAAGCCAATTGATTTCAGTGGGCCATGCCTGCCCAAAGGTCTATTTTTATTTTTCAGCACAGTATCTGGCACAGCTACGGTTTTCCTACTGAAAACTAAGTATTTAGTCATTGAGCTGAATTTGAGACAACTGATTAAAACCAATCATTTGTACCTTTGTGATTATCTGAAATTAAAGAACAGCACAACCCAATCTGTCTTTTAACACATCATGCAGTATATGGCTTCAGATTCAAAAGGGATGCAGAGAAAGAAATTTGTCATTTGGAGTTTGTTGGAAATCCTTGCTGCTTCAGCTTTTTTTTTTTATCTTGCAACCAGAAGTGAAATCCAGCACGTTCTGACAGGTTCTGGAGAACCGGTAGCGGAAATTTTGGGCAGTTCAGAGAACTGGCAAATACCACCTCTGGCTGGCCCCAGAGTGGGGTGGGAATGGAGATTTTGCAATATCCTTCCCCTGGAATGGGGAGGGAATGGGGATTTTGCAGTATCCTCCCCCTGGTGTGGGGTGGGAATGGAGATTTTGCAGAATCCTTCCCCTGGAATGGGGAGGGAATGGAGATTTTGCAGTATCCTCCCCCTGGTGTGGGGTGGGAATGGAGATTTTGCAGAATCCTTCCCCTGGAATGGGGAGGGAATGGGGATTTTGCAGTATCCTCCCCCTGGTGTGGGGTGGGAATGGAGATTTTGCAGAATCCTTCCCCTGGAATGGGGAGGGAATGGGGATTTTGCAGTATCCTCCCCCTGGTGTGGGGTGGGAATGGAGATTTTGCAGTATCCTTCCCCTGGAATGGGGAGGGAATGGGGATTTTGCAGAATCCTTCCCCTGCCATGCCCATCAAGCCACACCATGCCCACCAAGCCACGCCCACAGAACCGGTAGTAAAAACATTTGGATTTCACCACTGGCTTGCAACCTATCTTCTAGTGGGCACCTCTTTAGTCTGGCCCTGTTCATGCAGTGGGTCAGCAAGCCATGGTTTTCTGAATTGTCCCGGTTTTCTGGCGACACGTCACGACAAATCATGCATAACCTCAACGGCTGAGTTCATGCAAGACATTAGGATCAAATGGAATTGCACCTGCTTTGTAGTTCAGTGACCCCACGATGTAAACATAGCTGAGTTCGGATTCACCTTTGATAGGGAATACATTCAAAGAAACATAAGGGACTTCCTTCTGAATTAATATGTAGGGCATATAGTCCCACCGTTGGAATATAAATCAGGTTTGTGCCTCAATTAATTGCTCTTGGATGTTCTGCTTTGTGAGCTGAGGAGGAAGTGCCATGTATGCTTTGGGGATTAGAGAACATCCATTTTTTAATTAGTAAGCTATCAAAATGGTAGATATAGTCCATCTTTTCTTAAACTCTCAGAACAGAGTGATATGGATGTTATATTAGGTCATGTCTCCATGTAGAGTGCTTAACACAACTTCCAGCCCTCCCTTTGGAAGAACAAAGTTCTCCATTTTTACCCAGCTTATATCTTTGTGGTGTTTTCTGTTATTGCACATCATGTATCCTTTATCATAAGCAGGAAATTGCCACCCAGTAACTACACAGCTAATTACTGTTGACTTTTGCACTATAAATAGCAGTATGGATCTTAATGAGATGCCAAGTTTTCTTTTTTCTTTGATATTTTTTCAAGTCTTGAAAAAAAAAACCCACTTGGAATTTATTGGTATAAACTACAAAGGAGCATTACAAAACAATCTCTTAAATAAATTCACACAAAGGAAAAGGGGGGGGGAACCCTACAGTGAAGTGAACATTAATGGGGAAAATTATATCTAACATATTCTTCATGCCAATAAATGTTTACCTTAAAAAGAGGAAACTCCATAAATTTGATTCCCAAAATGCAAAGGAAAATTACATTTGGAATCTCTTGAGATAGGGCATTCCCCCACCCCCACCCCCGGCTTACAATATTTACCAATGAAAAAAGGGAGCCAAAGATTTTCCTTTTAAATATGTTAAATATGTTTAGTCATCTTATAGCAGAGTTCCCCAATTTTTCTGGCTTTGCAGACTGGCCGGGGGTGGGGAGGAGAGGCGCTTATTCTGTGCGAGCGGCGAGCAAGTATGTGTGCAGGCGCAGCTCCATTCGCGCAAGTGGCAGGCATACCCACCCACCGCTCGGGCAAATGGAGTGCTCACACACGCTTCTTTGCTACTCGTGCAAGTAGCACACATAGTTGCTTACCCACCACTTCTGTGGCTCAGTTCTGATTGCTCAAGGTCCGGTACTGAGCCACAGCCCAGGGTTGAGGATCCCTGCCTTGCAGCGCAACCTGTGCATACACAGTACATACTAAAGATCAGCATGAAATTCTCATGGTTCTGAAGTCAGTGACAAAACGTCCAGTGACATCAATACATTGGCCAAATTAATACCCTATCTGAGTGACAAAACCCAAATAGGCCTTAATTACTTTGATTTGACAGTTCCATTTTTATTTCTATGACCAGGTTGACATTAAAAAAAACCCCACAAGAATATGTGGAACTGCTCAAGGTATGATACCTGCATCTCTGAGCGCTATAGCTCAATTCAAATGTTATTAAGGGTCAAAGTAGGCTGATTCATGCCTTGTACTGGCAGCAGAATTTGCATTGTGTTGTTTATTAACAGATTCCTGGAGTACACGTGGTGGAGGTTGTTCTTGAAAAATGTTCAGAAACTACAGCTAGCTTCAAAATGGAGTAGGCAGATGAGATGTGTGTTTTATGTAAAACTATAATCCAAAAACTGCATTGAATTCCAATTGAGCTCTGAGCACAAATCCTTCCCTATAAAGGCCTAAATGAGACCTAAACTCAGGGGTGAAATCCAGCAGGTTCTGACAGGTTCGGGAGAACCGGTAGTGGAAATTTTGAGTAGTTCGGAGAACCGGCAAATACCACCTCTGGCTGGCCCCAGAGTGGGGTGGGAATGGAGATTTTGCAATATCCTTCTCCCAGGAGTGAGGAGGGAATGGGGATTTTGCAGTATCCTTCCCCTGCCACACCCACCAAGCCACACCATGCCCACCAAGCCACACCCACAGAACCGGTAGTAAAAAAAATTAGATTTAACCACTGCCTAAACTCTAAGGTATTTGGATACGGGTTAAAAAATTACCCTTTTAGAAGTATAACTGAATAATTCCTCTGAACATTGATAATTAAAAAATTATATTATGCAGATAAAACAAACTACAAAAGACAAGGATATTAAAAAAGAAAAGGGTGCAGAAAAAGAAAAAAGAAAATAAATAAGGTCACCTCCCTCTTCTTCCCAGAAAATATAAATAACTTTAACAATTTATTATTATCTCTTAAAATGTACAAAACACTTTCCCATATCCCACCCTTTTATTTATAAACAGGTCTTTAAAATCTTGCCACTCCATCCAAATTAGCAAAAGTCCTTTAAGGACTGTCAGAAATAACAACATACCTATTACAAATTAAATCTAATAAACCTGCTTAAAATCCTTCATTGTAAATTTGTATCTCATTTTCTGTCTTTAAAGAAAGCCCACAAACCTCATCATTCAAATCTATCAATAAAAATCTAATAAAATTACCAGAAATAACAGCATTATTTTAACACTATTTTAGCCTTCATCAAATAAACTTAAAATCCAATAAAGAACTCTGATTCCTATATGTCTTTTCTTGTAGATAAACAAGACCTTTAAAACATTGTCATCTGCTCCTAGTCATACTAGTAATTAAAAGATACGAGAGAAAACATCCCATCTATTTTAACCTTGATCAAAAAAAACCAACTTTGCATTCTTTCCCCTTTCTCTCAAGAATCTGTAATCCCTTCAATTATTGTCATAAGGCCTGTTTTCTTTCCCTGTTTTCTTTGTCTCTTTTCATGAAATCATTGACAATTTTTTTTTAAAAAAATTGTAAATCTACTATAAAAAATTATCTATGTTACTCTTCTGTTTAGTATTTTTATGTATTTTACAATCTGTTCCATTTATATATCTTTTTCCATCTCCTTCTTACAGTTTACATTTTGAAAATCCACATTTATATCAATTTCAATATTTTCCAATGAAACCTGTTCTCTTCCATGGCACCATTTATTTAATCTATCTATAATAGCAAGATTTCTCATTTCTCTGGAGACATTTTGGCAGCCTGGATCCCGTATCCAGACATTATTTTCATCATACTCTCTTCCAGAGAGGTCAGTTTTCCATATGGCGCTCACTGGCTGTCTCCAGTGGTGGGATTTAATTTTTTTTACTACCGGTTCTGTGGGCGGGGCTTGGTGGGTGTGACAGGAGAAGGATACTGTTCCCTACTCCATTCCTTTCCCACTCCAGGGGAAGGTTACTGCAAAATCCTCATTTCCTCCTGATCAACTGGGACTCAGGAGGCAGAGAATAGACAGGGGCAGGGTCAGTCAGAGGTGGTATTTACCGGTTCTCCAAACTACTCAAAATTTCTACTGGTTCTCCAGAACTGGTCAGAACCTGCTGAATACCACCTCGGCCTGTCTCAGAGAAATTCCTCTGAATGTTGAAACCTTTTCTTTTCTTTTCTTTTCTTTTTTAATTTGATTTATATGCCGCCCTTCTCCAGAGACTCAGGGCGGCTTACAATGCGTTAAGCAATAGCCTTCATACTTTTGTATATATTTATACAAAGTCAGCTTATTGCCCCCACAAACTGGGTCCTCATTTCACCTACCTTAAAAAGGATGGAAGGCTGAGTCAACCTTGAGCCTGGTAAGATTCGAACCTGCAGAAATTGCAGGCAGCTGTGTTAATTACAGGGTGCATTAAACCACTGTACTACCAAGGCTCCTCCTTTTTGAGGCCTTTCAGTCTGCTCTTCTAAATTTGTCCATTGTTTACCCAGGCCATACCTCCCTCACTGATGCATTCTAGGTTGTGGATATTACTTGCCATCTTCTTCTCTATTTCCTGGCTACAAAGGTGAAAAAGCCTTGAATCAAGAAAATTGCAGGGACTAATCCAGATAATCACCAGAAGTCAAAACTGACTTCACAGGCACAAAAAATAATAATATAAAAACAAAATAATAATAATAATAATAATAATAATAATAATAATAATAATAATAATAATAGCAGCAGCAGCAACCAAAGCAGGCAAGATCATAGAAGAGGATGGAATAGAACTAGAGAATGAAGAAATGATGAAGGCAGTAAAATCAGAAGAAGGCTACAAGTACTTGGGGATTTTAGAAGCCTCTGACTTAATGCATAATAAAGTCAAGGAATTAAATTCAGCCAAGTACATTCGGCGAATTCGTAAGATATTAATGTCCAAATTGAGTGGAGGAAACATCATAAAAGCCATAAATACCTGGGCTATACCTGTGATTAGATACTCTGCGGGAATAATTGACTGGACCCAGATGGAGTTAGACAATTTGGACAGAAAAACAAGGAAGCTTATGACAATGAATCATGCCTTGCACCCTAAAAGTGATGTTGACCGATTATATTTACCAAGAGCAGAGGGTGGTCGAGGACTCCTACAAGTAAAGCAGACTGTGGAAGAAGAAAAATGCAGCTTGAATGATTACATCCAGAAAAGTGAAGAACCAATGATTAAGGAAGTAAATAAAGGAGGCCTTTTAAAGACAACTAAAACAAAAGCAGAATATAAGAAAGAAGTAATTGAGCAGTGAGCTGAAAATTGGAAAAGCAAAGCTCTGCATGGCCAATACTTGAAAAGTATTGAAGGCAAAGCTGACCAGAAACTAACTTGGAACTGGTTAAGATCAGGAGTACTGAAAAAAGAAACAGAAAGCTTTATTTTGGCAGCTCAAGAACAAGTCCTAGCCACAAGCTGCATGAAGGCAAAAATTCAACATGTTACCACCAACAGCAAATGACGCCTCTGCAATGAGAAAGATGAGACAGTCGACCACCTGATCAGTGGGTACAGCAAAATTTCACAAACTGACTACCTACAACGCCATGACCGTGTTGCTAAGATCATTCACTGGAAATTGTGCCAGAAGTTTGGATTTGAGTACAGCAAAAACCAATGGGAACATCAGGTTGAGAAAATTTTAGAGAATGAGAAACTCAAGATGTTGTGGGACTTTAGGATTCAGACTGACAGGCACTTGGTCCACAACACACCTGACATAACAATAGTTGAAAAGAAAAAAGTATGGTTCATTGACATTGCAATACCTGGTGATGCAAGGATTGAAGATAAGCAGCAAGAAAAAATCACAAAGTACCGGGACTTGCAAATTGAAGTTGAGCGACTGTGGAAAAAGAAATCATGTGTTGTCCCGATTGTAATTGGAGCCCTTGGAGCAATACCCAAAGGGCTACCCCGCTATTTAGAAATTCTAAATTTGCCGGACTTGAACATTTTGACTTTACAAAAAACCACCTTACTCGGAACAGCTTACATCCTCCAACGATACCATAACAGTTCCTAGGTCCTTGGTTAGGACTCGAGCTGCTGAGCTATTAACCAGCCTCAAAGGCTGTGAATCTCACTAAAGATTAAATAATAATAATAATAATAATAATAATAATAATAATAATAATAATAATAATAATAATATTTAAAATAAACAATCCTTAAGGAGAATTAGGACATCACTACTAGGCCAGTTTCCATACAGACTGTCCATCCAAATATATAAGAGAATAGATTTTCCATTGGTGACTTTCCAATGTGAATTTTCCATTAATGGATCTTGCATTTACTATGCCCAGCCTCATCTCTTTTTCTAGGATTGTTTGGGTTGTGGGAAAAGCAATGGTAAACTCCTGATTAGACAATCCCTAATTATGACTTTGATTAATTGAGGCAGGCTACCTGATGTAAACCAGATAGAATCCTGTTTGATGGTAAGATGGACAGGCTTGTAACTATGTGTGACTATATGTGAGGATGACAATAGATTTTGTTTACTAATCTCCTTGATCCACAGAGCCCCTCGGGTTGCCTCAGGTGTTGCAATGACCCATTAAAACTGCATCTTTAAGAAGCTTGCATGCATTTGTTTTTCCTCCCCAAAGTTTTTCAGCTTTGGGCTTTCTTACTTTCAAACAAAAATGACAAGTCCGGGTTATAGAACGTTTGCATTTTGAGTTCTGCTGTTTGTTTGAAAGGTTGTTACATACATGCCTTTTCCAAAGTTTGTTTTAGGAATTGCACGTGATATACCTATTCTTGTATCCCTGGATTGGCTAAATGATTGGCCCAGACTAATCCAATACTGTAGGTTTCTTTGAGTGTAAATTTGTTCCTGAGTCTCTGTAGCCCCATTTCAAGCAACCTAACCACTGCATCACATCAGCTCTTTTAGGAATTTTTAAAAGTATGATTTCTTCAGTCTAATCCAATCCACTCCAAATTCTTTCTTGCCTGGGGTAAAGGAGAGATGGGGAGTGGGGGGAGATACATATTGTTTACATACACAAACATACACTAACACAAAATTATATATTTTATTCAAAGGAGGAAAATGTTTCAAAGAATTTCAACACTACTTCAATATTTCACAAAAGTGCTAAATATGTCGCAGTGTTAGTGATATGGCTGTTGCTAAATATGTGTTTAATACATCATTTGTCAGTGTGCTCATTTAGACTCAACATGCATATATCCTCATTGTGTACATTCCTCACGATTCATTAACCTTTCATCTTTCAGTACTTGCTTTCTTCCATATAGGCTCCATAAATTCAACTTATATTTTCTCCAAATAAGCAAACAAAATTGCATCTGAAGGGGGGAAAGGTGTTCTTGTTGTCTCCTCTTTAACTCTGCTTGGTATTTTTGGAAAGTAGGACTATATAGAGCATTGCATTGCAATTCACCTGGGAAGCTTGAATTACACTGGCTTCTGTTCAGCTACCGGCTAGAGATTGATGTAGATACAAGCTACTTTTTTTAATGCCTCTGCATCCCCTGGCAGACAGGCACAAAAGTAGCATTTTTCATGTGGTCTATGAGAGACCAACATTTTGCTACTGGGCATTGCCATGCAGCCTAAGGCATCCATTCACTCTCATAAAAATACTCTGCCAAGTAGTTGGTATGTTTTAAGACAAATATCTGTTAACTAGCAAAGTCTAGAGCCCACAGAATTTACACTGGTATGACTGCCTGTTACTACAGTTAACATGAGATCAGATAAATTATGCAATGTGACCTACATTATGGCTGGTAAGGTTATTACCTGGAGATCTCCTGACAAGTAGCATTTTTAGATTTTTGCTCCCAATTCAGTATGGCATTTTGTGCCAGATGGGCTTCTGAAAGTCATACTGAATATATGCCATGATAAGTTTAGATTGTGGTAGATTTCTTTGGTTGTACAAGAAAAAAGAAATCAAACACAGACTTGAGAAAAGGATTGCAACAGTCCATAAAGTCTGTATATGCTTTTCATGTTCCTTCACATGATACATACACACAGCCATGAGTTATGAAAAAATCTTGGCAAAATTCTGTGTACATTTTATTCCGTGTCTCACAAAAAGGTACTTGTTTTATGCATTTGATAATTCGACAATTGGACCGCTTCAGTAAATTTATTTAGTTATTCAATTTATATAGCCATCTATATACCGGTAACTATTTTCTAGTTATATTAGATTATAGTTCCATGTTTCCCAAAAAGTTTAGTTTGGAATTGGAGGAGCTTTAATCTCACACATTTGAGGGGCAAAGCTGCAGCAGCTCGTTTTATGCCAAAAGTTATAACAGCATCATTATTTAGAGATAATAAACTTTTAACTTTTATTTTAGCCATTGCAATGCTCAGGCGGTTTTTGGAAAAAATCAAAAAATCAAAAAAATCAAAAAATCAGCAAAAGAGCATGAGACTCCTTACAATCTTCCTCTAAGAGTGTAATTTGCTTCACTTGCCGACATGTTACCTGTGATCCCTTTAGCAGAAAACATTAAATGAACAGTTCTATTTGCTAAAACAACAACACAAGGTCCTGCATGGTTGATGTTATTAAACAATATAGAAACAAATTGCTTACCAAAGTAGATTGCCTACAGATGATTTGTAATGACAGATAGCTACTGTGTATTGAAATGGTTATGCAGAATTTTTATATCTGAGTATCTATGTGCAAATGGTACATTTGAGCCATGCACATTTTTCGACCAGACTGCATGGTGATTGATAAATGGGTTCAGCTGGAGTAACTTGTTCACAGACTGAGATCTGGGCCAGGGGTTATGGGGTATGACCATCTATCTCAGACAGTGTGTTCTTCAGAACACCTTCCTGGCTCACTAGCTGTTGAAAAGTCCTGCTGAATTATTTTCTAATAAGAAAACACAAGATTATACTTATACCCTTATGAACTTGAAAAAGTACAAACATATCTTAACTTGACTTGAATTATACTGGCTTCTGTTCAGCTACTAGCTAGAGATTGAATTGTAGATACAAGCTACTTTTTAATGCCTCTGCGCCCCCTGGCAGACTGGCACAAAACTAGTACTTTTTGTGTGGCCTATGAGAGATCTGCTTTCAGGCACCATTTATTTGGCATTCAATATATTTATACCATTGCTAGTTGCCTATAATAACTTAGCTGTAATAGAATTTACCTTATTGTCCTCACAGATTAAGAAACAAAGCAAGAAAAAAGGAGCCCCAAAGAATGAGTACCACAAATAATCTTGCTCTCATTCTTTTGGGATCCTCCTTTATTTTTTTAAAAAAAATGTTCTGGTTTGATTAGATTCTTCACATTCATTCTTACTTTCTGGCTTGTTGAAGTTTTGTTGGTGTGTGTGGCATACACCTTAGCTTTGGCAGCCGTGTGTTTCTTTCCGAAGATGTTGGGATTCCATTCATCACACGCCATGCAGTATTGTCTGAGGGGATTAAATTCCAAGCTGTTTTTGACTTCCTTCCCCGGTCGAAATGGAGGGGCCTTTATTTGTCTCTTTATGATCTCACTATTAGTAAATCTGAGTCAATAAAAATGTGCTGTTGCTCAGAAGTGCCTCTCCTGTTATCTCTGTCCTCTGTGCTATTCAAGCAAACAAAAGGATTTAAAAATGAGATAGCTCTGGAAACTTATCAAAAAACCCATTAGTTATCAACAATGACACCAAGAATCTGAGGCCCTTTCCTGAAAGTGAGCCACATTAGACTGTTGAAACAAAACCAACAAAGGATCTTGTAGCACCTTAAAATACTAGCATGGTAAGGATGACATCAGTCACACCTGATGAACTATTGCCTAGTCTTTAAAATATACCAGCTAAATACAAAAATATCATGATGGTAACCACAAAGGAAAGAGAACCTATTATAGTCAACAGAAAATTTACAAAACAGGTGAAAAGGTGAATTTCTAAGAGTCCTTAATCTAATTTAAAAATCAGTAAAGTACTGACAAAGGAAGACAAAGGAAGGGGAAAATGATTCTGGGAGTAAACTTATCTCTGGCCACAGGCTTAGCTGGAGAGTTTGCACTTAGTTCCTATCAGAGAGAGGTAGCTTTAGATAGTAACAAAGATTCTCTCAAAAAGCCTTGTGGGAAAATATCCCAATAAATAAGTCTTCATCTCCTTAATTCTTAACATTTATAAAATTAATCTATTAAAATCAAAACTGTTTCCAATTCCTTGGGAGATTCTCAGATCCCTGGATAAAGGAAAACAGAGGAGGGAGCAATTGGATATTTGGACAAAGCCGGGGATCATTTTAGCTCAGTATTTCCTATTTTCCTCCAAATATCCTAAGTGTTTCTCAGGCTTTGGCTGATTACAAGACACATTCTTGAATTTTACACTCACAGAGAAATATTTTCCCAAACACTTCTCCAGTGAATGAAAATTAATGTTCCAAAGTAGTCCATAGAAAACTCCCTGTATTTTTCCCAATCAGTAATTGTTCAAGAAGGGGATTCCAGTTCCTCTCCAAAAATGCTTGCAATATACAAGTCCTCAACTTACAACCAGGGGTAAAATCCAGCAGGTTCTGACAGGCTCTGGAGAATCGGTAGCGAAAATTTTGAGTAGTTTGGAAAACTGGCAAATACTACCTCTGGCTAGCCCAGAGTGGGATGGGAATGGAGATTTTGCAATATCCTTCTCCTGGAGTGGGGTGGGAATGGAGATTTTGCAGTATCCTTCCCCTACCATGCCTATCAAGCCACGCCCACCAAGCCACACCCACAGAACCGGTAGTAAAAAAATTTGGATTTCACCACTGCTTACAACCATTCATTAAGTGACCATTCAAAGTTACCACAGCTCTGAAAAAAGTCTGTTTTTCATACTTACAACTGTTGCAGCATCCCCATGGTCATGTGATCAAAATTCAGATGCTTGGCAGCTGACTCATGTTTATGATATTTGCAGTCTCCTGGGGTCATGTGACCCACCTTTTGCGAGCTTCTGACAAGCAAAGTCAATGGGGAAGCCATTCACTTAACAACTGTGGTGAGAAAGGTAGTAAAATGGGGCAAAACTGACTTGACAACTGTCTCACTTAGTGACAGAAATTTGGCCTCGATTGCAGTCATAAGTCGAGGACTACCTGTAGTTGCTTGCATCAGGGAAATCTACTGTTGACATATGAATGGTTTGTGTGTCACTCTGTGTGTGTATTAGTGCCATGTAAGTTGTTTCCAAGTACCAATTTGATGGTTGTGGTTAAAGGCACCAGGATAGATAACAGGAGAACGTGAGCTGTAGTCTCACCTGAGGCACTCACTTATCCTTAGCAAGAAGACAAGCTACGTCTGAAAATGCTGCCAAGAGAACTGTATGGACTTGTCCGTGTAGTTGCCAGGAGTCAAGACTGACTTGAAAGCATAATAAATGTTTTCTTTGGTCCAATAAGGATAGACGAATGAAACTGTCCAGCCAAATAGCCACCCTGTTTGTGCTTGCTTAAAAGTAAGCAGTACTGAATTCCATACACACACACATACACATACTAATAATGCACAAAGGGTTACAGATTCACTTGTTCAAAATATATTTCAGCAGGAGAAACTCTGTATGTGGCACTAAAGTAAAACCTCGCTTATGAATATCTTGCATTTGAGTGAATTACAACAGTTGAGCTCATCATGGAAGCACTGAGATAAAATTGTATTTCTTGATGTAAGCCTCATTTATCATCAATTTTCAACATTTCTCCTAAGAGGCTCATGTAGTCTACCACAGTTTTTCCTTGACTTTTTGATTTAAAACCTCAGTTGCTGGTTAAGGGAGGGAAGGCAAATTAATTGCCTTTCCTGGATGTGTTTATGAAAGAGTCATAATTCATGATATAGTTTCAATCTTTTCCAAAGACAATGGGAAGAGCCCAGCTAGATCAGAGTGGGCCCACATAGTTGTATATCTCCTGTCTAATAGCGTGTCCATACTATAGATGTTATTTACTTTATTCCACAGCTAACTGCAAAACAACTTGAACCGGTAGCAGAGGATGAATGCTGAGAATATTATATGTTGAGAACTTGAGATCCTAACCTCCCCTTGTTCCGACTTTCTCTTGGGCATTGACTCAGGACAGGAGTCTCCAATCTTGGCAACTTTAAGGCTTGTGGACTTCAACTGCTGGTTGAGGAATTCTGGGAGTTGAAATCTACATGTCTTAAAGTTGCCAGGTTTGGAGACCCCTGATCCAAGGTATTGGAGCAATCCATCTTGCAATGGTGGGGGATGTAAATGATGGATTGTCCTTGATTGTGATTGTGCTATGTTTTTACTATTGTTTTATTTTTGCTGGTTGTACTTTTTTCCTTGCTGACTGATATTTCTTGTTTGATATTTACGGTAGTCTGCCAGTAGAGGAATACACATGGCAACCATTAGTGAAGCATGAACATAAGCTGGAAATAGGAAAGCATACGAAAGAAATCAAGATTGCCCATCTTGACTCTCTTCCATATAAGGGGGAGAGAAATAGAAATTCTGTCAGGCTTTCAAGATTTTATCACTACTGCTTGGATCAGTATAGTAAGAGCTGTAACATTTTTTTGTGGTTCCCAACCTAATCTACTTCCTTGCTTTTCCTGAGATACTATCTTTTATAAAAATATTATAAAAGTATAACTGAAAGCCAAAAATTTTGTGGGGGTGGGGGGGAACCCTACTGTAGCTGTGGCTTTAGTTGTCCAATCAAAGAAAATA
Source organism: Arizona elegans (assembly GCA_022577455.1). NCBI lineage: Eukaryota > Metazoa > Chordata > Lepidosauria > Squamata > Colubridae > Arizona > Arizona elegans. The sequence goes on along the minus strand of JAKOOJ010000001.1, from coordinate 204,595,511 downwards.
CATCATCGCTGATATTTTTGAATCTTGACAGCAAATCAAAAATGATTTAGCGCAGGGGTCGGCAACCTTAAACACTCAAAGAGCCATTTGGACCCGTTACCCAAAGAAAAGGAAACACTGGGAGCCACAAAACCCTTCCCGTGCCTGACTATTTTCTGAGCGGCCACAAAACTAGCATAGTTGAATTAAACATTCTGTTTTCTTCTGAAGCTTTTCTTTTCTTGGATTTATCCATGGTTGGCCTACTGGGAATCGAAAAGCTCAATAAATCATGTGCTGGCAGGTGTTGCACATTGGCAGTTGTGAGGCATATTTTGAGCGACAGGGAACCGCAGCAGAGGGATGAAAGAGCCACATGTGGCTCCAGAGCCACTGACCCCTGATCTAGTGACTAAACTTACATCTCTATGAATTTTGGTTGAATAATAAAGGTGCAGTCTCATTTTGACCAGTTCTGCAATCATATAAATGGGACTGCACAGAGAGGAGATTTGGGCGAGAAAATAAAATCTGAATTTCATATATTCTCATCTCTTTTACTAGATGTTTTAAGTGGTAATTCTGGATCATGCGAAAAAAAAATTGCCATATATCCCTAACCAAAATGACACAATAAATCATTTGGGACAATAAATTGGAAGTTATATCAAATACATACTTCATGTCTAGAATTCCTAGCCAGCCCGAGACCTTTGCTGATACAATATAAAGCATCTCTTAAAAGAAATGATACAGATCTAAAATGCATTGTATACACAAATACCTATTTCATTTCTCTGTGCTTTTAGTTTTCCTTAGGGTGAACTATAGTGCTGATTGTTCATTTCAAAATTGTTAAGATAGTCTGCCTGAATAGTGACCTGCATGTTTATCTTCCTGCCTTGGATTCATTCACATCTCCAGAGGTATTTGGGAAAGAAATGAAAGATTTGTGTTTGGACCAGTGGGTGAGGTGGGGGTGGAATGGGGGGGGCTGCTGTAAGACTTCAGACCTCCCAATGAGAGACATCTCTTCGATTATAGTACACCGTCACTCAGCTTTGTTTTGTAAACATGTAGGCCTTGATAGATATCATGAACAGGTAAAGGAAAAATGTGTTCCTCTGTGTACTAAATGGGAGGCTGATTGTTAAAAAAGCTATAAAAATAGCATGGAGACAAAAAAAACCCCAAAAACAAATAAAAACCCTTTCCTCATTGGCCAGAGGTAGGAGACAATCTATTTCCAGACAGCATTCTCTTTCTCTTCACAAACTTTAGGCAGGGAAATATGCTTTAAGACCATTAAATATTTAAGCAAATCACTTGCAAAGTAAACTGATTCTGAATCATTCTCATGATGAAAACAGGAAGGATGGGAAACTATATATATAATATTCAGCACAAAAAGTCACAAAACAAAGTTCAGTGAAATATTTGCATGTATTATGGACTGCAGCCTTACAAAAGAGAAGGAGACAGGGAAGGAAGGAGGGAGGGAGGGAGGGAGGGAGGGAGGGAGGGAGGAAGGAAGGAAGGAAGGAAGGAAGGAAGGAAGGAAGGAAGGAAGGAAGGATGGACCTTTTAGGCCCATGATGGCAAACCTATGGCATGTGTGCTGGAAGTGGCACACAGAGCTATCTGTCTGGGCACGCAAGCCATCTGCCATCCTGCTCTTCCAGTTTCTGACATGCACATATGCACCAGCCAGCTGGTCTTCACTGGTGCATGTGCACCAGACATTGGAAGACCAGGTGGCTTTGGTGGCCGGGTGGCATTGGAAGACCACCCGGCGCGCATGTGCATGCCAGGAAGATGATCTTCCAGTTTCCGGCATTCCTGCGTGCGTGAAGACCAGCTGGCCGGTGCGCCAGAACCCGAAGAGCAACAGGTGATGGCTCGTGTGCCCGGAGAGATAGCGTTGTGTGCCACTTCTGGCACGCGTGCCATAGGTTTGCCACCCGGTGCACATGTACATGACAGGAAGATGATCTTCTAGTTTCCGGCACTCCTGCGTGCGTGAAGACTAGCTGGTTTGCCATCAAGGGCCTAAAAGGTCCTTCATTCCTTCCTTCCTTCCTTTTTCTGGGTTCTGGCACGTGCATGCGTGCCAGCCAGCTGGTCTTTGTGTGCACATGTGCACTAGAAACTAGAAGACCAGGTGGCGCCTGTGCATGCCGGAAACCAGAAGAGCAGCTCCCCAGTGCACGCATGCACTCTGGGCGGCTGCTCTTCCGGTTTCCGGTGCACTCTCCCATTTTGGCACTCGGTGCCAAAAAGGTTCACCAACACTGTTTTAGGCTGTCACTCAAATGATAGATTTCTAAAAGCCAAACGAAAACACTGACTCATTGGCAACTTGCAGTGGGCACAGGACATTGAGGAAGAGTCCATTAAAAGCTTGTAGTGATTTCTTGAAACTGAGGGATTGAGGGAGATGCTCAGATCTAACTGTCAGTTATTCCTAGCAGAGTCTGGAAGGATTAAAAAAAGAACAATGCCTTCTTCATGGTGTGCATCAAGGATTATGCTTGAAAGATGCCTTTTGAGTTAAAAAAATGGACTATTCCAGGCCATTTACATCTGAGAGACTCTTCCCCATCCTGAAATTATCATCCAGAGTCATTTATAGGAAAGTTAGCCAAGACTTTCTTCTTCTTTTGTTTAGTGTTGCATTACTAATCACCTCTTTTTTCAGGGTGTGTATGAGTGTGTGTGAAGAAATTTAAATAAGTACAATTTTTTTTCATATGGAAAAAGCTAATAGAACCACATATTTAAAAGAAGTCATACAAACCAGAAAAAGACCAAACAAAACCCATCAGGATGAGCAAGAACAGTGGCTACCAGCCTCAAGAATTCTCCAAAAGATTTTTAAAATATTGTGCGTCAACATATTTAGTTACTGTTTGCCCTTTCAAATATCTGCTGTATATTGAAAGTCAAATCTGAGGAAAAGTTACCCTAAGAGTCACTTAACAGTGAAATGGGTGGCATATAAATTTAATAAATACATAAAGAAAGAAATAAAAACTCAATGGGTTGATTAAATTCAAAACCTTTTTAAAGGAAAAGCAAGGTAAACATATTTTCACTCCTCTTGTCACTTCAGATAGCAGGGAATAAGTTGTGTGGGGTGGAATATTACTAATGAAATGTACAAAATAGGAAAGCTATTTTCAATGGCTCTTGCTTCAAACATAATTTTGTGATAAATGGATTGTATATATTACCCACTTGCATAAATGGAATGTATTGTCTTTCTTCTGGCATATTTTGTAGTATGTAATAATATGTAAACTGTAAAATGCTGGGTCCCAGTAAATTTCTTTTATTACCCGCCAATTGAACAAGTGTTTTCCATAAGCAAAACAATGTTTTATTTTTAAGAACAGCCACAATAACAGTCAGCAATCCCCATTGGGATCTATATTTCTTTTCCCTCAAATGGTGGTTTGGATTATCATTGAGGTTTTTTTGTGATTACGTCTTGAGTAATTTGGGCCAAGCCTCCCCCGGCTTTCGCCTCAATGGGAGATGATTAACCTCTTTTCTTTTCCACTGATGGAAGAGGATAAATTGGGTTCAATAAAACAATTTCCCCTCCATTCTGTTCATAAACTGGTTATACAGAAGAGACCAATCTCGAGATGTTTGGAGAAGAATGCATAAATGTTTCCTGTGCCGAAATGTCAGGCATTTAAACTTCAAAATAAAAAATGGACTCAGCCAAATCCTGGAGACAAATTGCTCACAGGTCAAGAATATTAATGGATATTTGATGGGCTGCTGCGCTGAAAAATGAATCCCTAAAAGCTTAGAGGTGCCAGGAGAAAGCACAGCTGTGGAGAAGGAAGGAGGGAGAGAGAAAGAGACAGATTATTTCTTCCCCTGTTTAAGAGCTGAAGGCATAGTCATTAGTGGTAAACAGATGTTTTGAAGGAAATGGAACTGGTGGCAATGAAGGGGTGATGCAGCTGGAGGACAACTGAGAGGGTTTTGCCATTGCTGGCCTTCTAAATTGAAAGCTGGGGTGTAGCAGATTAATGTGATTATGAGGAAGTGTCCTTGGGAGTGAAAATAGTTTCAGAAAGGGCTAGCAGAGGGGAACTTCCTCCACACCACTTCACTTCTTTCCCCCTCATCCCTTTTTTTTATTATGCAGCAATGTCTTGTGTATTGTAATAAAAGTGCACAGAAGAATATACACACAGTCAAAATGATGTATGATTTTCTGACTGCACCTTATCTCTGCACCCCCCACCCCCGCCTTTCACATATATACCTTAACCCTGTTCTGCAAATCAATAATTTGATTCCCAGTTCCATACACAAATCTGTGTTCTTATGAAACCATTCAATCAAATTTTCTCAGGACCTTGTTTGGCACTTCAAAATGTACCTGCAGTGCAGTTTTGATGCGTGAAATGAACATGCTAAGTATTAAGAAGGCTCAGGCTTGGATTCTAATTTCAGGTTTTAGAATCATGTTTGATCTTGTAGGCCTGATGCCTCTGCTACTGTCAGACAATTACCAATTCCATTGATACCGCACCTTGACTTTTCCCCTGAATACTTAGGCCAGCTAACCCTGGATAAGGCCAAATCAATAGTAAAAGAGAGAAATTGGGACACTGATCATCAAAATGACATTACCCGTGCTTCTGAATTCTATTGCTAGATGTTAGACAGTCGTAAAGGGTATTTATACAATTAATGCCAAGCAAATATGGATGGGCCTTTTCCAGAGCCCATTTTGATGACCTCTCATCAGCTCTACTGGTGGGAAGATTTCATGAGACTCCTTATTTGTAGGTATTTTATTCTTGTGGTTCCATGTCTCATATGTTGCCCTTTCTACTGTTATCCCCAATTCAGGTCTGAGCCTGGTGCCAAAGCCGCTGAAGAACACCAGACACGGGGTACAGGTTTTGTTTCCTTTTATTGAAGCGCTTCAGTGAAAGGGGCCCCAGCTAGCAAAATGCCGGACCCAGAAGAAAGGATTCAACAACCTTTTATACAGTTTTTCAAGGCAGGATAACAAACATTGTCTAATAGGCATTCTGAAAATGATCTAAAGCTGTGATGATGGTGAACCTATGGCACGCGTGCCGGAAGTGGCACACAGAGCCATCTCTCCAGGTATGCGAGCTGTCACCCGTTGCTATTCCGGGTTCCGGCGTGCCGGCCAGCTGGTCTTCACGCATACGGGAGCGCAGGAAACCAGAAGAGCAGCTGCCCAGTGCGCATGCGTACACCAGGTGGCTACTCTTCCAGTTTCCAACACGCACATCCATACCAGCTACCTGGTCTTCCAGTTTCTGGCATGCATGCGTGTATGAAGACCAGCTGGCCAGTGCACATGCACACGCCAGAAACCGGAAGATCATTTTCCAGTGTGTCCGGCCAGCTGCTCTTCCGGTTTCCAGCACGCTCTCCCATTTTGGCACTCGGTGCTGAAAAGGTTCACCAACACTGATCTAAAGAGTCCTCTATTGGCTCCATGCCATTCCTATTTCTAAGTCTTGACTAATAAACACTTCAAAAGTTATGTAATAAATATTCTATTGGTTCTATTTCAACCCTATTTCTAAAAGTTAACTAATAGGCATCCTAGAAGACTTTTAGCAAGTCTTCTATTAGCTCTGTCTTAGCCCTATTCCTTATCTTACCAATATATCTTGTATGATGTGCCTGACAATCAGCTCTACATTGAAAGGGGCCTGACCAGTCCACACTATACACATCTCCTCCCTTCATGCCATAATCTTGCATTTTTACAGGAAATGGCCCTACAGCAAATAGCTTATCACTACAATACCCCAAAACAGGCTCTGATTGTCCCAATCATTTCCAAATACGAGGGCCATACAGGTAACTTTTGTGTTTATTATTTTTTAAGGGATGCTAACTCCACCATATCAAGTGGCCAAATACCTTCACCAAGTTAGAGAAGTGAGCAAAACTTTTAATTATATTTGTTGTTATTGTTGTTAGTTGCGAAGTCGTGTCTGACCCATTGCGACCCCATGGACAGTGTTCCTCCAGGCCTTCCTGTCCTCTACTATCCTCTAGAGTCCATTTAACCTCACGCCTACTGCTTCAGTGACCATCCAGCCACCTCGTTCTCTGTCGTCCCCTTCTTCTTTTGCCCTCAATCTTTCCCAGTATTAAACTCTTCTCTTCTCCAGTGAGTCCTTCCTTCTCATTAGGTGGCCAAAGTATTTGAGTTGCATCTTCAGGATCTGCCCTTCTAAAGACTAGTCAGGGTTGATCTCCTTTAGGACTGATCGGTTTGATTGCCTTGCAGTCCAAGGGACTCGCAGGAGTCTTCTCCAGCACCATAGTTCAAAGGCCTCAATTCTTTGGCGCTCAGCCTTTCTTATGGTCCAGCTTTCACAGCCATACATTGCAACTGTATGGCTGTATGGAAAACCATAGCCTTGACTATACACACTTTTGTTGGCAGGGTGATGTCTCTGCTTTTTAGTATGCTGTCTAGATTTGCCATTGCTTTCCTCCTCAGGAGCAAGCATCTTTTAATTTCTTGGCTGCAATCCCCATCTGCGATGATCTTAAAGCCCAGGAAAATAAAATCTGTCACTACCTCCATTTCTTTCCCATCTATTTGCCAGGAATTGAGGGGGCCAGATGCCATGATCTTAGTTTTCTTAATGTTGAGTTTCAAGCCAGCTTTTGCACTCTTTCTTCACCCTCATCAAGACACTCTTTAGTTCCTCTTCACTTTCTGCCATTAGAGTGGTATCATCTGCATACCTGAGGTTGTTGGTATTTTGCCCGACAATCTTAATTCCAACTTTTAATTCATCTAGCCCCGTCTTTCTCATGATGTGCCCTGCATATAAGTTAAATAGGCAGGGCGACAGTATACAGTCTTGCCGGACTCCTTTCCCAATTTTGAACCAATCAGTGGTTCCATGTCCAGTTGTCACTGTTGCTTCTTGACCTGCATATAGGTTTCTCAAGAGACAAATAAGATTGTCTGGTACTCCCATTTCCTTAAGAATTTGCCACAATTTGTTGTGATCCACACAATCAAAGGCTTTAGCATAGTCAATGAAGCAGAAGTAGATGTTTTTCTGGAACTCCCTAGCTTCCTCTATGATCCATTTAATTATATATGTTATTTTATTGTCCTATTACTTTTCCCTTTTCCCGATAATGAATTGTTACATTAAACTATTTCCCTTTTTACTGTACTCTTTTATTATAAAGGCTGGTCAAAACTGTAATAAAGATATTTGATTTGATTTGGAAATGATTTGCAGCTGTGTTTTCTGGCGTCTGTAAGTGGCTTTAACACTGCCTTAATTCACAACCATCCCTGACAAAGTATAATGCCTGGGTTAACAAAAAACACTAAGAAAAAAGTCAGATAAACCGCATTGCAGATTAGGTTGATCTGAGAATCTGTTTTTTTTTTTAAAAAAACACAGGAACACTTAAAGAACATATTCCTAGCCAGCTGCTTTCCAGATGTGATGCAATTCAACCACCATTTGGGAATCCTGAGACATATTTCAATGAAGTACACCATGTTGGAAAAAGCTGCTGTGAAGCATGTCCCATTAAGCAAATTAATATATGCTTGGGATTGTTATTATGTAGATGCTACCTAAGCAGTGTGGATTTTTATTTTCTTTAAAAGCAACATTTCTTTTTTGGGTCCTCATTTAGTTTATAAACAATCAACAAACAAATAAATAAATAAGCAAGCAAGCCTGACTTGGTGTAATCAGCAGGACTTGCCATGTAATTAATAGTTCTCAGCCAATCCATTATAGTCATACTGAATAGTTGATTACTTCCTCCTCTTGTGCATCTCTATAAAGTAGGTTTTTATAGGAAAGTAGGAGCTGTTAGTGTGGAAAATAACAGGAGAGATGCAATTCAGCTGGTTCTTTGAAAGTTCAGTGTATGCTTACATCATAATATCTATTTGTGTGTGGGGGGGGGGGTGTTAGGCACCACAAATTCTGTTTTGCTTGAATGAACAGCGTTTCCAATTTCAGCTCCAAATCATGCCACAGTTTCCCAAGAGATAACCAACTAGGGCTCATATTATCTGGGCAGGGCTGCAATACAGTGGTGGGTTGCTACTGGTTCGCCCCGGGTCGAGCGAACCGGTAGCAGCAGTGGCAGGAGGCTCCACCCACCCACCTAGATGCTTCTACGCATGCGCAGAAGTGTTGCGCAAGCACCCACGAGCAAATCGGTAGCTAGGGGTTTGGAAACCCACCCCTGCCGCAATATTTATTTTATCTGGGCTGCAAAATCGAGAAAACCAACAGTTGGCATTTTTGGCAGTGAAGAGAACAGAACTCTACCATAAGTCACAAAAAGTATATAAGACAATAGATGGATTGTGTAAGTTTTTAAAGGGCCCCATGAGTCTTGTTGTTTTGCTCTGGGACAGATAAGAGTCCTGTAATTGTGTTATGCGTTGAGTGATGCATAAAATGTTTTGGAACAGGCACATTCCCTTTAATAAGTGGAGTATTTAAAGCCATGGCATCTTTGCTTTAGACTTCTGTGGAAAAAGCTGATCTGCTTGAACAAAGGGCAAAGTCCAAAGCACTTCTGAATCATTTTTCAAGCAGCCCTTTTTTCACAGCCCTATTGAGCAATGTTATGACTAACTCTGAACCGACTGAAGGTAAAGTGCTAATCACCTAGCAGTTAAGCTGCTTGTAATCACAAGAAAATGAGGCTGAATTAACTGACTTAAGAAATATTCCCTTTGGTCAGCTAAGTTTCTTATCGTTTGGGATGTTTATGTAACTCAAGAGTCGAGCTATTTGCCGCTCCCTGAAGTCTATGCCCAGATTAGCAATTGGAGGTAAGACTATCCAGGCATGGATTAATGATTAGCCAAGTTCAACATTCTACCTGCAGTAATAGTTAGAAGCCACGTTACATTACAGCACTAACAGGACCATTCACAGCGAGCATCCTGCATTTTTAGTTTGAGGTGCAATATTGTGGTCATTTGACTTAATTGCATATGACACTCAGACCCAGACAGCCACATTAACCTGCTTTCAACCAATCTATAAGCAAGCAGAAAAGCACACTTGCATTAACTGTACTGCCATTATTGCTGATCCTATTCTGCCTCTGCAATGAAGAAAGCTTGTGCACTCAAGTAAATAGGTGTGGGACTGGATATTTGTTATGCTGAAGGTTTCAATGACATCAGAGAAATTATTTAGAATAGCTAGCAACATCAGAATTTGGGATTTGTTTTTCCTGGGACAGAATCACTCAAAATAAGAGTATATGTGAAAACTTTGAGGAAACCCTGATTTTAGCACTGTGGGTTATCGGCATCCAGAATGGTTATCTTGATTGTACCCATCTGAGCAATACATGATTATTTTGATTATTTTGAAAAGTAACATATATTCATTTACGTGGGAGGGGAAAAATTCTATTTTTTGGACTGAAGAATGGGGTATTGTCCTGTGTATCCATCCATCAACCAGAAGTAGTCTTCAAAAGTGAGAATTCTATTCACTCTGTCTAAGAAAATGTCATCTATGGACAGTATTTACACATGAGTAGCAGTTTAAAAAGTACAAAGGTTGTAAGAAAGAGTACATTCTTCATGGCATGTATAGTTTAATTTTATGCACGTATGTGTGTGTCTATACCCACATCCATACACACAGATATCTACACGAGTTAAATATGCAGTTTTTAAAAACAAAATAGGATTGTATAAGTATATGATCCATTTTTCTTCCCAGAAAAAATTCTACAGTACAAAAAAACCCAGGTTATTAATTGCCCACATGTTAGATCGGCGCAGGAAAGGAAGACGTGACCAGCTCGTTACATTAGTAACTTTTATTGAGTACAAGAAACAGTAGCAAGACTGCTGTGCGCTGCCGGGGCTCTCCTTATATTCGCTCCGGCAGACGCACCGCCCCCTGACAGGGATTCAAATCTTCCCGCCCGGTGGCTGGCAGCCAATCAGGGCGGATGTCCTTATAAGGACATAACACTCCTCCCCCCTAGTCCAAAGAAAAAAACAGTTCAGAGTTCGTCAATAAACGTGACGTAGTCCCGCAGATACGTAGGACGCCTAGGCACCCTACTTGACCTGCGCAGTCTCATTTCTTCCGCGTCCCCGCCCTGGACGGACGGGGTTCCTGTGGCTCCTGGCTCCTTCCCTGGAACCGGGCTCGGTTCGGCTGGCGAGTGTGCGGGGTCACCCTCAGCGCCTCCGGCCGGACCGCAGACCTTGGATGGCTGGTTCTGGTGGTCTTCCTCCTGGCCTGTGGATCTTTCGCCTCGGCGGTGCTGTTCGGTCTCGACCCGGGAAGAGCGTCTGAGTCTCAGTAAGACCCCGGCTGTCACTTGCTCTTCCTGGGTCTCCTGGTGGCTGCGGTTCTGCTGCGGCCCGGTTCGCTGTGGTCCGGAGGGTGGTTCGGGCCGGTGCCCTTGGGTCCGGTCTGCTCGCTGTGGGTGGTGTTGGTTCGGGTAGCGGTGTCCGACCTTGCAGGGGTGGCGCAGGTCTCCTTTGCCGGGCTGGCGCTGGCCTTCCCCGTCGGGTTGGTGGTGGTCGACCTGGTCGGGGTGTCGTTGTGGGGCTTCCTCCTCGGGCTGGTGGAGGTCTCCCCTGCCGGGGTGGCGCAGGCCTCCCTGGCCGGGTTGTTGTCGGCTTTCCCTTCCCCCTAGTCCCTGGTCTACCGCCAGTTGGTGGTTGGGGTCGTCTGGGTTGGGTTGTTGTTGCCGGGTTGTTTCTTGCGTTGGGCGGGGGTCCCCCTCGCCGGGGAGTCGTGTGCCACCCTCGCCCATGTGCTGTGGTGTGCCCATCTGCGAAGGTCCCCGGTCTACTCGCCTTGCGTTGAGGTCTCCCTGGTAGGGCTGCCGTGGGTTGCCTTCACTGGTAGGGTGCGGTGCTCCCCTTCTGGGCAGGTCCCGGTCTACCTGCGGGCTGGGTCGGGGGTCCCTGGCCCTGCTGTGCCGGGTGCCCACCTGGTTGGGTTGGTGTTGCCATCCCCCGTGTGGTTGGCCCCGGTCTACCTCGCTGCACTGCCGACGTGACAGTGCCTGGTAGTGTGCTGGGCCGACCTCGTCGGGATGGCGTTGCTCTGCCTCGCAGGGGTGTGGTAGGCCTACCTCGTCTGGGTGTTGTAGGCCTACCTCGCCGGGGTGTTGCAGGCCTACCTCGTCTGGGTGTTGTAGGCCTACCTCGTCAGGCTGGTTTTCGTGTGCTCCCCCCCCACCTTTTCCGGAGTTGGTCGATGTGACGTCTCACAACCTGTCCATCTTCCAACTCGACGGTGTAGGATTTGGGGCCGGTTGTGCTGGCAATCTTCCCCTTCAGCCACTTAGGAGAGCCGTTGAAATTCAGCGCGAAAACTGAATTTCCTTTGCTGAAGGCGTGAAGCGGGCGGCTGGCGGTTGCGGTCACTTCCGGGCTGTATTGGGGGTGCAGCCGGTCCAAGGGTGACCTCAACCTTCTGCCCATCAGGAGTTCGGCCGGGCTCTTGTGGGTGGTGGCATGCGGCGTGATGTGCTGGGTGAGGAGGAAGTTGTCGATGCGTTCTTGCCAGTCTCCCGGGCCCATCTTGGTGAGGGCTTCTTTTGTGAGCCGGACCATCCGTTCCGCTTGTCCGTTTCCGGCCGGCCTGTATGGAGCGGAGAGGGCATGGCGGATGCCCAGTCCTGCCAGGAAGGACTCCATGGCCAGGGATGTGAGCTGGGGGCCGTTGTCCGAGACCAGCACGTCCGGTAGTCCGTGGGTGGCAAACAGGCGGCGCAGGGCTCGGATCGTCGCTTCTGTTGTGGTAGATGCCATGGGTACCACCTTGAGCCACTTGGAGAAGGCATCTACCACGATGAGGAGGTGCCGCCCTTGCATCGGGCCCGCGAAGTCGATGTGGACCCTCGACCATGGGTTGCTGGGGGTCTCCCAGTTCGTGACTTCGGATTGTGGCGGTGCTGGGCGGACTTCTTGGCACGGGTCACATCTGGAGACCCATTGTTCAATGTCTCTGTCCAGTGAGGGCCACCAGACGTAACTCCGTGCCAGGGCCTTCATGCGGACGATGCCTGGGTGCCCGTTGTGCAGTGTCTCTAGCGTCCGCCGTTGCAGAGTGCTTGGGATCAGCACCCTGTCTCCCCATAGCAGACAGCCCTTTATGGTGGACAGCTCCGTCTGTTTCCTGGTGAACGGGCTGAACCTCTCTTCCGTCTGTTTCGATGGCCACCCCCTGAGGATCCAGGACCTTACTTGGCGGAGGGTGGGGTCTCTCTGGGTGTGCACAGCCACATCTGCGGAGGAGACTGGACAGCTGGCGTCGTCATCTATGTGGAATAGATGGAGCGTGGGGGCTGGGTCTTCCACCGGGTTCTTCGATGGGCATCTGCTGAGTGCGTCGGCGTTTCCTATGGCTGTGCCTGGCTGGTGCACGAGCCTATAGGAGTAGCCGGCCAGGAAGATGGCCCATCTCGTCATCCGCGGGGACATGAAGGTCGGGGTGGGTTGGTCGCCTGCGAGGAGTCCCAGGAGTGGCTTGTGATCGGTGACTATTGTGAAGCGCCTTCCATAGAGGTATTCGTGGAAGCGCTTCACTCCTGCCACGATGGCCAGGGCTTCTTTGTCCAGCTGACTGTAGTTCCGCTCTGCGCCGGACATGGTTTTCGAGAAGTAGGCGATGGGGGCTTCCGTGCCGTTGGGCAGCTCGTGGCTGAGGACTGCCCCCACCCCGTATGGCGACGCGTCGCAGGTCAGCTTGATGGGGAGCGTCTCGCTGTATTGGATGAGGACGCTTTTGGACGTCAGTAGTCCCTTGATGGCCCGGAACGCTGCTTCCTCTTCCTGGCCCCACTTCCAGGAAGCCGATTTCCCCAGCAGGCGGTGGAGTGGCTCAGCGACTGTGGCTTTCTGTTTTAAGAAAATGGCGTAGAAGTTGAGCAACCCAAGGAAAGCCTGAAGCTCCGTTTTGTTTTTTGGGCTTGGAGCTTCATGGATTGCTTCCACTTTTGATTTGGTGGGGTGGATGCCTGTGCTATCAATGAGGTAGCCCAGGAACTCGACTTCCTGTACTCCTATGATGCACTTGTCCCGCCTGACCCTCAAGCCCTTGGCCTTGAATCGCTGCAGGACAAGCCTGAGCCTTTCAAGGAGTTGAGCTCTTGAGTCACCGGAGACGAGCACATCGTCGAAGTAAGGCACCACCCCTGGAACGCCTTGGAGGAGGCGTTCCATCATGGATTGGAAGATGCTGGGGGCAGCGCTGACTCCAAATTGGAGCCGGTTGCATTTGAATGCCCCCCTGTGCGTGACAATTGTTTGAGCCTCCGCCGTTTTTTCGTCCACTGGCAGTTGCTGGTAAGCCTGGGCCAGGTCTAGTTTCGCAAAAATTGATCCAGATCCCAGGGAATGCAGCAGGTGTTGCACCACTGGGACTGGGTATGCGCTCTGTGCCAACGCCTTGTTGATGGTACAACGGTAGTCGGCGCAGATGCGCACAGACCCATCATGCTTCAGTGGGGTCACAATGGGGGTCTCCCATGAAGCATGATCGATCGGTTCCAGGACGCCCTGGGCGATCAGCTTATCCAGCTGCTCATCTACTTTGGGCCGCAGGGCAAACGGAACTCGGCGGGGCTTGAGCCTAATTGGGGTGATTCCCTTGTCCAGATTGAAGGAGATTGGCCTCCCCACAAATTTCCCCAGCTTACCATCGAAGACTTCCTTGAACTCTTCGATGAGGTAGTCGAGTTCGTCCCTGCCAATTTGGTTGATGCCCTCGATTGAGAGCCCCAGTGGCTTGAACCACTCCACTCCTAGCAGGTTCGGTCGGCTGTCCCGTACGACGGTGATGGGGAGCTTGCCTTCGAACTGCTTGTAGGTGACCCGGATGTTGGCTCTTCCTAGCACTCCGATGGGGTTTCCCCCGAAGTCGACGAGCTTGGAGTGTAGTGGCTTCAGCTCTCGCTTGGTGATGCTGGGTTGCAGGCGCTTCAACTGCTGCCAGTCCATGATGGAGTAGACCGAGCCGGAGTCTACCTCCATTTTGCAGGGTGCTCCTTCCACGTGGATGGTCACATGGAACTTGGTGGCACTGTCTGACGTCGTGTGAGCGATGGTCGTCTGGTGGACCGCTCCGCTCCGGGGAAATTCGTCGTCTCTGCGTCTGGAAGGGCCAGAGGACCGTTTGGATGACCTCTGGTAATCCTTCCGATTCTCGCGGGGATGGTGGCTGGAGGGCTCTGGGGCTGGTTCCTCAGCTCTGCAAGCTTCGGCGATGTGACCCCTTCTGTTGCAGCGTCGGCAGGTCGCATCTCTCCACTTGCAGGTTGCTCTGGCATGGTCCCCTCTGCAGCTGGCGCAGCGCTCCCCTTTGTAGTTCCGTTGGGCGGTTTCCCGCCTTGGGGGTCTGGATACCTTGTGGACGGTGGACTCTCCCTCCGACTCGGATCCAGCCGTGGAATCCTCTGTTGAAGATTGCTCTGTGGAGCGAATCTTGTGGATTCCCTTGGCTCTGCTTACTGCGGCAGCTGCTTTCTCCGAGATTTCGGATGTGGTGGCTTCCTCCACCACATCCTTGAGCACGAGCTTCTTCCTGCTCAGGAATTTCTTTTGCAGGCCTCTGTCCCTCATGCCGAAGACCACGCGGTCAGCGATGGCATTGTCCACGTGGTCGAACTCACAGCTGGCTGCGATCTGGCGTAGGGCGGCCACGAATTCCTTGATCGTCTCACCCTCCTTCTGGTCCCGTTGGTGGAAGGTGAAACGGTTCGCCACCGGTGTTCCTGTTGGGGCATAGTGGTCCTCCAGGATCTGCAGCAGGTCTGTCCATGGCACTTCTTCGATGTCTCGTGGTGCTACGAGATCGATTGCCATGTCGAGGACCTCGGAGCCGCAGTTGGCCAGGAAGATGCCCTTCTTCCGGTCATCATCGGCATCCCTGATGTTGTTGCCTCTCAGGTATTGCCGGAATTTCACTACGTAGGATTTCCACTTGTCCTTCCCTGGGCGGAAAGGAGCAAGGGCTGGCAAAGTGACTTCAGCGGATGCCATGCCTTTGGAAATGCCTACTGTAGTTCCCGGTGCCGGAGTCTTGTCTTGTTGGCTTGGTGCCGCGAGGTTCGTTCTTCTCTCAGTCCTTCGTCGCCAGTGTTAGATCGGCGCAGGAAAGGAAGACGTGACCAGCTCGTTACATTAGTAACTTTTATTGAGTACAAGAAACAGTAGCAAGACTGCTGTGCGCTGCCAGGGCTCTCCTTATATTCGCTCCGGCAGACGCACCGCCCCCTGACAGGGATTCAAATCTTCCCGCCCGGTGGCTGGCAGCCAATCAGGGCGGATGTCCTTATAAGGACATAACACCACAAATTATAATTTATTCCTCTTTTTGGTGACTGAATTTGGTTCAGAAAATATCTAGCCATATTCATGTGGTTCTTATAAATTCCATTTATCTAATTAATGTTTAAGTACATTATATTGTATAGGTCATCACCTGTACATCATGCCACTATTTCAAACACCTATGCCTGAAAAAGGACAAAAGAAATTGTATTCCCTTGAATACAATTTTACCAATATACATTGCACTTTTTCATAAAACATTTCCATATAAAAATAGTTGATTTACTCTAATCATCTTCTATTCAAGCAAGTTTGGGATAAATGTGTGATTCTTTAACTTTTGAATTGCATATCATTTATGAAAACGTACATTTGAAGGGTTTGGGTTCAGAAGCCTAGGCCTTGGATTCAGATCAAACGCAGATGTGAATTTTATTTTGAAGCTTTCATTTTGTTCAATGCAGTCAATGAACTGGGTCTTATCTTGCTTGGCAAGCTAGGAGAAATCCTAAAGCAATTTAACAATGTATAAACCTATACATGTGTAATCCTAGCCTGTCTCAAGTACTGGATCTGCAGCAAATACTGCATTAAAGAAAACCGTGGTAAGTCCAGTCAAGAATTCCCTTTTTATATTTAATTGAGCACTTCCTGCTTAATGCTCTTTTCATCTCTCTGAGCTATTCAGTTTTCTACAGGATGAATGAAAAATGATTTGCAAAAAGACTGCACTGTAATTTGTCATCTCTACATTACCTGACCAAAAATGGATTACTTTTATTGCAAATGATAATGCCAGAGGAAGCAGATCAATGATGGCAGAAGCTGCAATTAACAATAAATATCTTTATGGAAGAACTATAAAATTCTGAGTACTGATTTAGCTCTACTTTTTTCTGAAACATCCCTAGTGATATGTCTTAACATTTTGTCATCAGTTGTTGTGGTCCGCCAGCAGACTGCGGAACTGGAAGTAGAGTCACACAGTGAGGAGGTTGGGGAGGAATATGGGCCAGTCCTGGAGTCTGGTGAAAGTTCGGATGAGGGCTCTGCATCGGAGGCAGAGAAAGGGCCATCTGGGAGGTACGTGCTGCCTCTGGAGCCTCCAGAGTTGGACCTCAGCGAGGCAGATGAACAGGGGGAGCCTGTTCCCAGTGCACGCATGCGCAGACCTGCCAGAAGGCAAGAACAGCTAAAACAAAAGGGACGACTTGAGAGTAGGGCTGGGAGATGATTGGCCCCTCCCATAAGACTTAAAAGAGGAGAAAAGGCATGTGGGCCTTTGCAGGAAGCAACGTTTGTTCATTCGGTTCAGTTTAAAACCTGAAGCTCTGATTCTGGACTCCGTGTGGCTTTGCCAATTAGGTCTTTGGCAGCGTGTCAAGGGAGATAAAGGTGGGTGATTATCCCGAAGGACTTCTCCCGAAGGTCTCTTTACAGCTAATTGGGACTCATCAGTGAATGAACAGAATTCACAGCTTTTGCAATAAAAGAGTTTTTGGGACTACTCATGTGTTTTAATGGCTCGGGAAGCCTGGGTCAGAACATCAGTATCCGTTCTGAGCTACACAAGAATGTTCAGTCAAAAATCACTGTTATTACCAGTTCCTTGTATCTTCTTTTTAGTTTTGCTATATATTGCAAGTTATCAACCTGTTTGCTCTATATTGGAGGTTATCATAGCTTAACTTTCCAAAAAGGGAACAGTGTGGAGAGGTTGTCATATAAGTGAATGTACTGCAGGAAATGAATGTATTTATTTTGCATTTTTATTCTGCTTTTTTCCGTAAGACTTCAAGATAATGGCTAAATCTGTTTTCTCCCCAACTTTTCTCATTAGAGAGAGATGTCATGGAATCCATAGGGCTAGAGTCTGAGATCAGAGTGGCCCCACTCTTAATATATTCCAAATATACCAAAAGTCATAAGAAGCATGAATTTGCTTATGCTTACTACAGATTTATAATCAGATAATTCCACTTTACTGAGGGTATGTATGGTCAATGGGCATAATCCTGTCTCCCATACCATGTGTTCCCTCTACATATCATTTTATGTAAAGTTGGTGGATAAGAGATGGGAAGCCTGTGACTCTCCAAAAGTTGCTGAATAACAACAAAGGCCTAAGTTTGTGCAACCGAGAGTAAAAAACATTGGTTGATGCTTTGATGTATGTGATAAACCTTCACTGAAAAGCAGATAATTTAATCACCTCCTGCAAATGATACATAAAATTTATATAATTTTATAATATAATTTCTATTTGAAGATTGACACATACACTAACACCCACACATATACCCCAAGATACCTTTTCTAGACAGGGAGATAAATCCAAATGGGAAGCTACCTTTGTTCCACAAAACAGAGGTTCTTAAACTGTGGGTCGTGATCCCCAGCAGGCCATGAATAAACTAGAGGAAGATCACAAGAATTTTTTAAGATTTTGCTCAGGCACGGTGCTCAAGCTTCAACTTTAGAGTACCGCTAATAAGTTTACATATTGAATATTATTAAGCTTTGGTTAGCAGAAGCACAAGATTGCTATGAACATTTAACAGTTTGTATTCTTTCAATTACTGTTGTAGAACATTAGTTTGAAATACCTGCATATCTATTTTATAATACTTTTAAAAATTGTCAATCGCTGTTATGTTAAAATGCATATAAATGTATGCTTTTAAATGTAGTATATTTTGTGCACTGGGTTTTTAACACAATTAAAATGAGCAAACCTGATTTCAGGATAGTATAACCACTACACCAGATGTTCTTGTGAGAAACTATTATTCTTATTCATATACATATGGATCACCGTTATCTAGATCTGAATTCTCTTATAAATATCTCTGTGTCTGGGCATTTCTGGAATACATATAGCAGATCCATAGTTTTTGATTGCCTATAATAGTACAATGACAATGAATTTAAGGAACTATTCCATGCTTGATTACAGCTGATATACTCCATACTACTGTGGAGGAACTATTGATAGATGTATTTTCTGATACTTTCTTGGGGGAAAAAAATCCTGATGTCTCTCTTTGAATTTTGATCAGTGCTCATTAGCACAAAAAAACTAAACACAAAGGCAAAGAATACTTTGTAGAGTGTTTCTCAGCCTTTGCATCTTTAAGATGTACTCCAGCATGCTTGGCTGGAGAATTCTGGGAGCTGAATTCTTATTTAGTCAGGATTTTCTATGATTGATGAAATGCCATCAGATTGGTGTCTACCCTTAACAGCCACAAAGAGAGATTTTTTCTAGGATTTGATCCAAATATAATCTTTGAGGTCTTGCAGTTGCTGACATAATGAACAAATGAATGATGAAAGACATTAAATATGGAACAAGCAATAGGTTTTGTTGTTTCAAAATGAATGTGAATATGGAATTATGAAATTATGTGAAAGTAAGCAAGCTCATCTTTTCCTTTAAAAATATGGTTTTAAATCTGATTTCGATTTTTGTTTGTTGCCAATGAAACATATTTATTTTATAAAGTTAACAGCTACATTAATTTAATGTGATAAAGTTTAATTCATAAAAGTGGTGTGATTGGGGTTTTTTTTTTTTGGACTAATCTTAGTTTACTCATGGAGGCAGAACATTTCCACACAAATTAATTCATCATTTTAGGGGACTGTCAGTTTGAAGGAGAGATTTTTTCGGTCCTTTACTATTCACAATAATTAAATAAATAACTTATTATACTCTAGAAAGAATGCAAAAGTACAGTGGATTTCCTTTTGGATCAGCAACTTTGACACATTACTATAAGGACATACATACGTAGCAGTAATAAATTTCGTCCATGTTAGCAGCAATTTTTTTTGGTAACAAACATCATTACAGTGAAAAAAATAGATTTCACAAAGACTTATCAGCACTAAGCTTTAAATACAATTACATGACATATTTTGCAGTTAACAGCAGATCTGAGAGGAATGGACAAATGTTTGTGATACATCTCTTACAGGGCATACGCTCACCTCTTTTAATGCCTCATTAATATTATCAAAACATCCAGAGCCCAAATGGGCTGCATTTACTAAAAGCAAAATAGCCACTTACTGTTTACCAAGCATATTTTTTCGACCAATATACTCTATTAATTAGCACTTCAAGTGCTGGTTTAGCTTCTCAAGTCCAGAATAAATTAAAATAAAAAAAAAATATTTCATTCTTGATCCCTGCCTGCAGATCTACATAAAGAGAGCTCTCTTACCCATTGGGATCAGCAATCTTTCAGTGGTGGGGACTGAAGTATATGTATATAAAGGACACACATCAAGTGTATGTATATAAAGGACACACAAAGGCAACGGGGGTGGGGGGAGTACAGGTGAAGGAAAAATAGGAACAGAAGAAAAATCAAGGGGCTGCAGCAAAAATGGAATTTGGAATAATTTTTAATATATTAACTTGATAATAATTAATATTAAAGTTAATATTTGTAGAATCAGAACAAATACCTATCTAAACTTGCATCCAATTTCCTGCAATAATCAATCACTTCTGGAAACCCACAGGCAAGATAAGGCAGCTAAATGTTCTCATGTACTAATCCTTGGTTTGTTTAACCATGGTTTTTTGAATCAGTCACAGTGACTGTATTTATTCACAACATTGAGCAATA
Organism: Arizona elegans; assembly: GCA_022577455.1. Taxonomy (NCBI): domain Eukaryota; kingdom Metazoa; phylum Chordata; class Lepidosauria; order Squamata; family Colubridae; genus Arizona; species Arizona elegans. Next base: position 204,575,540 of record JAKOOJ010000001.1, on the reverse strand, counting down.
AACTAGGTATGAAGAGATGGCCTTTATGGCCCCTAGAGATGCCCCTCATAGAATGGAAGAGTGTCTTATAGTTTGGGGGGGGGATTTAAGAAGAAAATGAGTACCCATTCATCCCCCAGCCTTAAGAAGGAACCAAAGGCAAGCCATTTCTGAGAAATCTTGTCAAGAAAACTGCAGGGGGCTTCTCCAGGCAGTCACCAAGAATCTGACATGATTGACCGGAAGGAGAAAAAAAAATCCTCATCTAATTTCAATTTTAAAAAACTCTGAAACCCCACCTTCCCCAAGCCCTAAAGCTCAACAGCAGGAGTGGGCAACTATGGCCCCTTCACGACCTGCGGACCTCAACTCCCAGCATTCCTGAGTCACATGGCTGGCTCAGGAATTCTGGGAGTTGAAGTCCCCAGGTCATAAAGGGACCATAGCTTGCCCACCCCTGCTTCACAAAGTGCAATGCATCCCTCAGATTTGCAGATCACGTTGTGATCATTCACACATTGCAATAAAGCACACCCAAAGAAATTAGCTCAATCCATGGTCCCCAGTAGCTGGGATCCAGGGACAGACTGTTTCCAACCCTGCAAAACTATCACAGCTAAAAGGCTTCAGGAAAAAGAGAAAAGAAAGAAAAAGATATTATATTGTATGGAGCTGCAATGATAATAATCTTTTAAAAGAGATCCCTTTTTTCTATTTGCCCACTGCTATCTTGTGGGCTGGACTAGAAGACCTCCAAGGATCCCTTCCAGCTCTATTCTATTCTAACCCAAAACAGCCTTGGGAATATTGCAGAATGAAATCCCAGACTGACCTTTTCCCACACAGGAGAATGAAGGTTTTGTTAGCACGAAAGGGTTCCTGACTTCCAGTCTGTGCATGCCAGCCTTAGACAAAAGGGCTGCTACCTATTGAGGAATGAGGAATGTTCAGACAAGCCTCTATTTCCATGATAAGAACTGCCCCACATTTTCCAGACAAATAATAATAATAATTTTGATTTTGACTGTGGGAAGTTTGGTTATTCAGCGTCAACTTTGCTATCTATTTATCTACCTAGATAGACAGACAGACAGATATGGCCAGTTTTGCTATGTAAGAATGCCAACTTGGGGAAGAAGAAGCTGTCTTCTCTGTCTTTCTGAAAGAGCAGAGTTAAGACATGTTTGCGCTTGCTTGCTTGCTGTTACAGAAATGACAGCCAGCGATTCCCGGGTGGCAGAGGAACAGACTTGGAAAACCACAATCAGAAACCATCTTCTCACAGACACTGTAACTACTCCAGACAGCTCTATGCCCTCAGGCTTGTTTAAACCAGGCATCTGCCCGTGCAACCTACTTGTACCATTAAAAAAAAAGCAATGCTGTCTTATAATAATGAGCACCATTCCATTATTTAGGGGAGGGGGAGGCGACTGTTTAGTACCATGGCACATTAAAACTGAATATAGTACATAAGACATGAGAACTGGGATTGGATCAGTGGTGGGATTCAAATAATTTAACAACCGGTTCTCTGCCCTAATGACCAGCTGGGTGGGCATGGCCATGGTGGGCGTGCCCAGGGGGTGTGACAGGCAGCACTCGGCCTCCTGCACCCCCTTGGGAGAAAAAATGGGACATGGGGGACTGCGCTGAGCCCACCCATGCCCTGTTTTGGGCCTACTAGGCCTCCCTGCAGCCCCCTGGGAGCCAAAACAGGGTGCGTGGGGACTTCTGGAAGGGGCGGGGCGAGCCAGCGATTTAACAATTGGTTCAGCTGGTGGTGTGAACCAGTTGAATCCCACCACTGGATTGGATTACCAGTTGTAGCTCTGGGGTAACATTATTTCTAATCTGAGACAATCCTGAACCTTTTGGGGTGGGTTTTTTTAGGACTCTGAAGTAATGGAAGGGGAGGAAGAGTTCTGGGTCAAGCAATTGGGTGGCAGGCAGGCCCACGATCGCACCCCAAAGTTTCTTCTCTGAAATCCTAGAGTGTGTGTAAGTTGCTGAAGGCAGTACTGGCAAGGTTCATGCCTCATGCTTATATTATAGATTTAAAAAAAAAAAAAAATAAGCCCTTTCCAGTTCAAGCATTGCACTAAGCTCCATAAACTCAAAGGTCTAAATTTGCACAACATATTCAAGCCAGGCAAAACCACTATTATGGCTTCCTGTGATGTATCATCTCAATTACTACTGAGAGGGTAGGTAGGTAGGTAGGTAGGTAGGTAGCTAGTTAGCTAGCTAGACAGACAGACAGACAGACAGACAGATAATCTGCCTAATTGAAAGGCAGCTTTCTATATTTAGAGAAGACCCTATCTATTCCACTGTAAACATTAACTTATCAATTTAGACCAGAATCTTGGAGATAATTGTTTCCAGACATATAACTTGTCCCACAAGTTAATATCCATCCATATAGATCACTGTAGTATCTTATAAATACAAGCCACAAAGTGGACATGTACCTTTCTCACCTTTCATACAGTGTACCCATCCATACCAGTGGTGAGTTTCTACCGGTTTGTCCCGGTTCAGGTGAACCGGTAGTGGTGGCGGCAGGAGGCTCCGCCCACCCGCCTGGACATCATCATGGATTCTCTGCACATGCGCAGAAGCGCCATGCGCGCGTTCCCAGTTCCGAACCAGTAGCGAAGGTAAGAGGAACCCACTACTGATACACACACACACACACACACACACACACACAGAAACACACACACACAAAGTTTTCTTATACAGAAATTATGCTTTTCATTGTTGGAAACAATGAAATTATCTCTCAGAGACAATTAACTGTAGGTTTCTCTTTGTTATGAAAATGTACATCAAAAGAGTCCATGCATGACTCATGCTTTCTGTTCTAAACCACAACAAGAAGCATCAGCTTTCACTTCTTGAGTCTGAGCTTCAAGTTCAATACATCCTTTAAGAAGCAACAAAGATTCTTCTGCTCCTTGGTGAAAAAAAAGTGGGAAATGGCTGTTGTAAATCCGTTCTCTGTTGTGTTCACTCTTCATTGAATGCATCTATTCTGAAAAAAAGAGAAAGACGTTTTATTGAAATGCTCGCATGTTTCACTCTGCCATTATGTTAAGGTGCTTTATTCAGATTGATGCCGAGAAACATTTTTATATTCATTTCCACACGTTTGTTGCATTTATCACAAACCAAGGATGAATGGAAAGTTTTCCCATTTCCCACAGTACATGCTATGTCCATATCTCAAAAGCCTTCAGATCCAATACAAACTAGCATTCTTCTGCTAGTACACATTATAGTCAAGTAGTTTCTTTAACCAGATTTTCCTAACATTCTAAGCCATGGCTTGGAGAGCATAACATTGGGAGATTTGCTCACTTCATTCATCATAAAATCTGAACAGAAGAGTTAGTCAATGTTAAACTTCCTCTTTGAACATAATGTCTGCCACAAACAAGCCACTCTGTTATCTCCACTGCTCCTCAGTGAAAGGGGTTCATGATTATACTTTTGAAATCAAAGCAACAACAACAAAAGATCGCATTAAATTCTTCTGTCCTTAATCTTTTTTTTCCACCTATTTATACTTACTGCAAAATGGCAATAATTGAAGTTTGTACTATAACTGAACAATTGCAGCTTGTACTATACGTTCACACAGTTCTTTTTTTGAACAGTATACCGCTTGTACCCCATGCCCTGATAATAATCAGATCAATTCACTTTAAGTCAATGACATGATCAAAGAAAGGGCACATAATTGCAACTCTGATATCATACACATACAGTGGATAATTCACTTTTACAAAAAGTCTATAAAATGTTTTATAACAATATAATGAACTAACAAGAAGAGGAGTTGTATTTGGCATTGTACAAATCATGATAGAAAAGCTCAAGTTCCCTTCATCATACTATGAGAATCAGATATACAGTACCAAGTCCATATTTTCACTACATTTTTATCACAGCAACCAAATTGCCTTCACGCTTTTGAGTTGCTGGAAAAATAATTTCCTTTCAAAGTGCCTAATATTCCCCAATTGCTCTCTTCATCAGCATAAGATGCAGCGTTAAGGGAGTGGACTGGTACCAAAAAGTTCCAGGATCTGGTCCACTCCAGTGGTTGGTTTCAAATTTTTTTACTACTGGTTCTGTGGGCATGATTTGGTGGGCGTGGCTTGGTGTGCCTGGCAGGGAAAGGATCATGTAAAATCTCCATTCCCACCCCATTCCAGGGGAAGGTTACTAGAAAATCCCCATTTTCTCCTGATCAGCTGGGACCTAGGAGGCAGAGAATAGATGAGGGTGGGGCCAGTCAGAATTTTTATTACCGGTTCTCTGAACTACTCATAATTTCTGCTACTGGTTCTCCAGAACTGGTTAGAACCTGCTGAAACCCACCTCTGCTCCACTCCCAGTTATGGAAGTTCATTGACTAATTTTAGGCAGATACTCAGCCCACCTCCTTCACAAAGTTGTGGTCCTGAGAAAGAGCGCAACTTTCAAGAAGAATTTTCTCAGAAACCATAGCATACAGGAGAATACAGGTAGCCTTCGACCTATCACAGTTCATTTAGTGACCATTCAAAGTTCTAACAACACTGAAAAAAGCAACTTATGACCATTCTGTATATTTATAACTGTTGCAGCATCCCCATGTGATCAAAATTCAGACACTTGACAACTGATTCACATTTACGACCATTGCAATGTCCCAGGATCATGTGATCACATTTTGCAACCTTCTGATAAGCAAAGTCAACGGGGAAGACAGATTCATTTAACAACCCTGTTATTAATTTAACAACTGCAGTGGTTAACTTAACAACTGAGGCAAGAAAGGTCATAATAAGAGGCAAAGCACACTTAACAGCTGTCTTGCTAGCGCAACAGAAATTTTGGGCTCATTTGTGGTCGTAAGTCAAAGACTACCTGTACCTGCCCAGACACAAACACTTTGAAGTTTCTCACTTTCCTTTTTCAAAGGCGGAACACCCAACATTGCTCATCTTCAAGCAATACTAGGTAACTATGCAAGGCAACTCTTTCCACGTCATAAAGTTATGTTTTTCATGTCAAAGCCAGCAGAATGTAAGAAGAGCTTGTCTTTTGTTCTCAGTGTGATTGTCTCCTTTGTCCTTTCAGTTTTTTACAGAAATTGTTTAGGCAACACAAGAACCCACTGAACCTGAGTGGCACTGAACTGAAAAGGCAGAATGAAGTGAGTCTGGAGTAGGTGGGGCCAGCACCCACTAATTCTTTGTGGGTAATTGCTGCCAGACAGAATTTAACAGGTATTGGCAAGAAAGCTGCTTTAACTACTAGTTAATAGCTCCCTTGCAAATAGGAGCTTAGCATCTGCTGGGTGAGATATGCCTGAATTTCAGAATTTATAAATTCCATTTCCGGCAGATACAAGAGAACTTCTCCTGGCTTAACTCACCAGTATTCAATGTAGAGCAGGGATGTCAAACTCACATCACGGCGGCATCACGTGACGTAGCGGGACTTTTTTCCCCTTCGCTAAACCGGGGGTGGGGGTGGCCAGCGTGTGATGCATTTGGCCCGCGGACCGGGAGTTTGACAGCCCTGATGTAGAAACAATCTATACCAGCTGAATACATTATATGGATTACAAACTTCAAACAGTGCTATGTTTATAGCTCCATGAATTATTCTAATTTCAGGAGCATTCACACAAAATTATTGCAGCTCTGATCCTTATCTGACTTCCTGCTAAGTTCCTTGTTCCTCTATGAGCATAAATTCAGCCATTGTCTACTATCTTGGCATTGGATGGACCTGGAAGAAAGAAAGACAAAATGTTCTTCAACTAGTCACAGTATGCAAGAACTGGATTACCATACAGGTAATCCTTGACTTACAACCATTTGTTTAGAGACCATTTGAAGTTAGAACAACACTGAATTTAATTTAATTTAATTTAATTTAATTTAATTTAATTTAATTTAATTTAATTTAATTTAATTTAATTTAATTTAATTTAATTTAATTTAATTTAATTTATTAAATTTATATGCCGCCCCTCTCCGAAGACTCAGGAAGATTGAAGGAAGTGATTATGACCATTTTTTCACACTTTTGACTGTTGTGGCATCCCCAAACTCACGTGATCAAAATTTGAATGTTAGTATCTAATTTAAAAAAAATAATGAAAAAAGTAAAAAATGTAAGAAAGTTCAAAAAGTGGTAGGGCTTCAGTAACACTAGAAAATTTTAAAATCTGAAAGTGATTTCCTTATGGAACGGTTATTTGACATGTGTCTGAAGAATGAATGCATGGCTAATAATTGGAAGGATGCCATTATTATCTATTACGAGCAGTGGTGGGTTGCCCCCGGTTCGCACTGGTTCTATAGAACCGGTAGTAAAACCGGTGGGAGGCTCCGCCCACTGACCCTGACATCATCAAAACGCTTCTGTGCTTGCGCAGAAGAGCGTGCGTGCGCATGAGCAAAGAGAGCGCACATGTGCGGCCCCATTGTGAACCGGTAGTAAAGGTAAGTAGAACACACCCCTGATTAAGAGTGAATATTAATACTGCAGGGGAATTGATTAGTTTATTAAATGTTTCTGGAAAGATGTTTGACAGAATCCTGAAAGAAAGGGAACAAGAAATAACAGTGAGCAAAATCTGGTACATGTGGTTTTTGCTGAGGGGTTTTTTGCCCCCCATGGAGAATGATTTACATATCAAAAACTCATAAAAAGAAACCCAAGGGAAACGATAATGGTAATGTTTTCTCTTGACTGGCTCAAGGTTGACTCAGCCTTCCATCCTTCTGAAGTCGGTAAAATGAGGACACAGATTGTTGGGGGCAATAGGCTGATTCTGTATACAGCTTAGTGAGGGCTGTAAAAGCACTGTGAAGCAGTGTATAAGTCTAAGTGCTATTTCTATTTTTCATTTTTTGATAAATCAATAGAAACCATTGGCTTTCCAAATGTAACTCACTAGCTGATAGACAGTAATTGTAGCACAATTTAAAAGTCAGTTGGTAAATAAAAGTACAAGTAGCCCTCGACTTATGACCACAATTCTGTTTCTGCTGCTAAGCAAGACATTTGTTAAGTGACTTTTGCCCCATTTTATGACCTTTCTTGTCACAGTTGTTAAGTGAATCACTGCAGTTGTTAAGGTGGTAACACGGTTGTGTTTTCCCACTGACTTTGCTTTTCAAAAGTCTGCAAAAGGTGATCCCATGACCATGGGACACTGCAACCGTCATAAATATGAGTCAGTTGCCAAGCATCTGAATTTTGATAACCATGTCCTTAATGTGAAAATTGGTCATAAGTCACTTTTTCAGTACTGTTGTAACTTTGAATGGTCACTAAATGTATTGCTTTAAGTCGGGGACTACCTGTTTAAGATTGATGTGATGTTAAGTGTAATTGAAAGATGAGGACTGAGTAAGTGGCTCACTATAATCACCTTTTGGGCCTTTCTTCATTGTTGAGATGAAGTGCCATCCTCCCATTCTTGAGGTGGCATAAAACTGGTCTGCTGGGTGTGAAATCTTCTCCTATTTCTAATCCCTCTCTTTCTATGTGTTTTGAAGCTTTAATGAATTGTAGGGAGCCATGGGGGTGATCTTGGAGAAGGCATCCAAAGGAGAAATTTCCTGAGCAATTAATCAGTGGAATGACTTGCCTCCAAAAGTTGTGGGTGATCCAATACTTGACTTTTTAGAGAAGAAACTGGACAGACACTTGTCTGGAATGGTACTATAGGGTCTCCTGCCTGAGCAGGGGGTTGGGCTAGAAGGGTCTTCCAACTCTGTTATTCTGTAATTCTGCATCCAGATGACAACATGACAGTAACAAGTACCAAAGGGAAGAAAGGAAAGTGCTAGAAAAACACTCAGTCTGGCTTCCTTATAATTTTCCTAGGGTATAAGTAAAAGGGAGGGATGGGAAAAAGCAGGCAGACTTCTGAGCAAAGTATAGTTGTATTCTACTTCCTGTAGAGTCACATCTTTTACTGCTGACATGCATGTCCTGATTATGGGTGAGCAACACAGGTTGAACAAAGTGACTTGTTGAGTTTCTCCTCCCCAAGCTCACTCATGGACTGGAATGAGATGAAGCTTCATGAGGGACCAAGGCAAAAAAAAAAAAAAAAGATGCCAACAGAAGTTTTGGAGGCCAGAGTTAGGGGCAAGTAGGCCTACAAGCTATCTGTATGGACCATGCTTTATCTGTTAACATGTTAGGTGGAACTGCATTTTGGCTCAATATGACTCTATAGAAATGTTTTCTTATTGCATCAATCTTGTGGGGGTGGGGGGTGGGGCGGGATTTGTGATTCTCCAAAACTCATTTGTTTCTATCCCTATACCTGTCACACTTAATGATTTACTGGGCAAGAGGGAAGATGGGGTTCTAACCATATTTAAAGGGAATCACATCTCCATCTTTGTCCTACATAAAAATTGCAAGCTTGATTTGTTCTGTTAGTTTAAAGAGTTACTGCTACAAGTTTAAATTAATTATACAGTATTATACACACAGCATAGAGAGAAATACAATTTGCAAAATCTCACAGGGAATGAGGATGTCAAGACCTTAAGCATGTGAAGAAATCCTACTGGAATAATTCAAGCATCTTCATCCCAATTGTCTACAATGAGGCCATCTTGCTAACTAAGTTAAAAGTAGTCTACTGCTCCAGTATGTTGTTTCAATCTGCACTCATTCTCTAACCACAGTGACAATCTGGTCTGTTGCTTATGTTACTTTAAAAATGAAGCAACCAAGAAAACTTAACAGGTACAGGCAACTGTGTTTGCTCTGGAAAAAAGCCAGTATTTGCAGGAACTCAAGGATGTATTATTTCGTAGCAGGAAGTTCCTAGCATTACAGAACTAGGCCTGGATTGCAAGATTGTAAACGATTCAGTAGCCTCCTTACAACTCATCCTCTGACTAACAAATAGTATAAATACTATAATGATGAATTACAAATTGGGCATTTTGTAAAGGATTTGCCATTGGGATTCTTCACTGCAAAAATGGTATGTGTTTACCTTAACAAGAGCTGCTCTGAAATAACAAAAGATCAGAAATATCTCTTCTAATATTTTGAAGGACAAAGTGAAATTAGCTCCCAACAACATTCTCAAGACATTGCTATTTTGAACTGTCCTGTTGGTAGTGCTGGCTCTCAGAGTTATGTATTTATAGACTGGATTCACACATTATGCTAAGCCAAAATGTGGTTTGTTTGATTTTAGCATAGTGTGAAGTGTGATTTAACCATTGTGGATTGTATAATATGGTGGACATCTTAGCATATTATGGGAACTCAGCTCTTTGTGGCTCAATTAATAAACCATGGTTAAGTCAATAATAGATTATTGCAATGCATAAAACTTTTCACTGAGGTCAGCCTTCAGAATCTTTTAAATGTTGCAAAATTCTATATCCTGCAGGAGCTTCAGAATAACGTGTCTATTCGCAAAAATGATTATTTCCAGCCTCAAATCTGTAACTGTAGCTTATATCAATTGTAGGGAGGCAAAACTTGATTTGACAAGCAAATTAAAAAATAAAATTCTTAACCATTCCCTTCAATCATCACATCCTTCTCCACATCCTTTCCAAGCTGCTACCCTCAATCAGATATGAATATGAAAAATCAAGCACTGGTTAGTAAAGAAAGCTTTGTCATTCCAAATACTTTAGAAAAGTTCAGAATAAAGGTATATTTATTTATTTATATTTATTTGTATCCCACCTTTATTATTTTTACAAACAACCCAAGTCAGTGAATATATCCAACGCATCTTCCTCCTCCTATTTTCCCCACCACAACAATCCTGTGAGGTGGGTCGGGGGGAGAGAGAATGAGAGAGAGAGACTTGGTCCAAAATCACCCAGCTGGCTTTTCATAGCTAAGGCAGACTTGAACTCACACTTTCTAGCATGTTGCCTTAACCACTAGACCAAACTAGTTCTCTATGTAGAAACTGCAATGTTTTTGGCAAAACCGAGCAAGGTTTTATTCAATTGTTTTTAACCTGGCATCCTTTACAATGTGTTTATGCCAGCCAAAAAAATTCAAGGAGTATCAATAGATGGGGAAGATTTCACATTGGAGAAGCAGTTTTTGATCTATCTCTCTGCAAAGGAAGATAGGGACAAATTAAAAATGCCCTCATTAGAAAAATTGTGGGAAGGATGCCTCGATCTGCCGCATTTCTTTATCACACTCCCTAGATGGCTTTTGATGTTGCTTTGGATTAGTCAGCAAACACCCCAAGCACCAGAACACCTGCCTCCCACTAAAGGATTTAAGCAAGACTGCAAGGTCAAAACAGTGAAATCAGTCCTCCTCCTAATCTTCTTTTTTTGGTCCTCTAGAATGACTGATCTCCTTTAGTGTCTTCTCTCCTGGGATCCATTTTGCTGCAACTAGACTTCCTTCAACGCTAGTGTCAGTTTAAAGGATGGGATGGAGATTTCATTCTGAAACTACTATCTGAACTGGCTTATTTATCTGTGTTCCTTTCGCTTGGTGTTAGTTGGTGTTCTTTTCCCAATGTACCAAATCCGGGTTTTAGAAACCCGGATCTGGTTTATCCACACAACTCAGTCTCCTAACTCACTTATGTATTTCCAAGGATAAGTTAAACAAAAAACCCCCCATTAATCAGGCCTCTGTTACAGATGGATTTATTTCATCTTATTATTTCCCAGTGAATTCTAAACTCTACCCTGCAGATTTCCAAGTAAGGAACACTCAGAATTTAGGGCCATTTGGAGACACGCTATGGCTCAAACTGGAACCCATGTATATTTAAACAAGCCTAGGTACACCAATTTTGCATGAACCTGTGAGGTCCTCACCTAATGACATCAGCAAGACTGCTGGCATTGCTGTGCGAAGCAATGTGGTAATGTGATATCACACTTTAAGACCATGTTGTTTAGCAATGGAAATTTCAGTCCCAATTGCCACTGTAACCTAAGGATACCTGTAATTGCTTATAAATATATGAGATGACTATGGTTTATTGAACAAATCACAGCTGAACCTAGGTAAGGCAGAACAGAGTATAAAAACTAATAACTAAAGATTATGTGATTTTCCAGACATAGGACAGTCAAGAGTCCCCTGTTCAGGATATATTCTCAGTTTATATTAATTGTTAATATAATTGAGCTAGTCTGGTGCAGTGGTTAAAGTGCTGGCCTAGAAGCCAGGAGACTGTGAGTTCTAATTTTGCCTCAGGCATGAAGCCAGCTGGGTGATATTGGGCCAGTTACTCTCTCTTGGCCCAACCCACCTCAGGGTTGTTGTTGTTGGGGAAAATAGAAAGTAAAAGGAGTATTAAGTATATTTGCTACTTGGAGTTATTTATACGTAAATAAGATTAAAATCTAACAAACATTCTTTTCCTCAACAGTACCATTCTGGAAACTGTGTGTTTGAGTGGAAAGATGAGGAAAAAGAACTTGGAAGCCAATCTTCTTGAATTCAGTGGTGTTTCCTTACAAATGGACACATGAGACTTATCTGTGTTCCTTTCGCTTGGTGTTAGTTGGTGTTCTTTTCCCAATGTACCAAATCCGGGTTTTAGAAACCCGGATCTGGTTTATCCACACAACTCAGTCTCCTAACTCACTTATGTATTTCCAAGGATAAGTTAAACAAAAAACCCCCCATTAATCAGGCCTCTGTTACAGATGGATTTATTTCATCTTATTATTTCCCAGTGAATTCTAAACTCTACCCTGCAGATTTCCAAGTAAGGAACACTCAGAATTTAGGGCCATTTGGAGACACGCTATGGCTCAAACTGGAACCCATGTATATTTAAACAAGCCTAGGTACACCAATTTTGCATGAACCTGTGAGGTCCTCACCTAATGACATCAGCAAGACTGCTGGCATTGCTGTGCGAAGCAATGTGGTAATGTGATATCACACTTTAAGACCATGTTGTTTAGCAATGGAAATTTCAGTCCCAATTGCCACTGTAACCTAAGGATACCTGTAATTGCTTATAAATATATGAGATGACTATGGTTTATTGAACAAATCACAGCTGAACCTAGGTAAGGCAGAACAGAGTATAAAAACTAATAACTAAAGATTATGTGATTTTCCAGACATAGGACAGTCAAGAGTCCCCTGTTCAGGATATATTCTCAGTTTATATTAATTGTTAATATAATTGAGCTAGTCTGGTGCAGTGGTTAAAGTGCTGGCCTAGAAGCCAGGAGACTGTGAGTTCTAATTTTGCCTCAGGCATGAAGCCAGCTGGGTGATATTGGGCCAGTTACTCTCTCTTGGCCCAACCCACCTCAGGGTTGTTGTTGTTGGGGAAAATAGAAAGTAAAAGGAGTATTAAGTATATTTGCTACTTGGAGTTATTTATACGTAAATAAGATTAAAATCTAACAAACATTCTTTTCCTCAACAGTACCATTCTGGAAACTGTGTGTTTGAGTGGAAAGATGAGGAAAAAGAACTTGGAAGCCAATCTTCTTGAATTCAGTGGTGTTTCCTTACAAATGGACACATGAGACTTATCTGTGTTCCTTTCGCTTGGTGTTAGTTGGTGTTCTTTTCCCAATGTACCAAATCCGGGTTTTAGAAACCCGGATCTGGTTTATCCACACAACTCAGTCTCCTAACTCACTTATGTATTTCCAAGGATAAGTTAAACAAAAAACCCCCCATTAATCAGGCCTCTGTTACAGATGGATTTATTTCATCTTATTATTTCCCAGTGAATTCTAAACTCTACCCTGCAGATTTCCAAGTAAGGAACACTCAGAATTTAGGGCCATTTGGAGACACGCTATGGCTCAAACTGGAACCCATGTATATTTAAACAAGCCTAGGTACACCAATTTTGCATGAACCTGTGAGGTCCTCACCTAATGACATCAGCAAGACTGCTGGCATTGCTGTGCGAAGCAATGTGGTAATGTGATATCACACTTTAAGACCATGTTGTTTAGCAATGGAAATTTCAGTCCCAATTGCCACTGTAACCTAAGGATACCTGTAATTGCTTATAAATATATGAGATGACTATGGTTTATTGAACAAATCACAGCTGAACCTAGGTAAGGCAGAACAGAGTATAAAAACTAATAACTAAAGATTATGTGATTTTCCAGACATAGGACAGTCAAGAGTCCCCTGTTCAGGATATATTCTCAGTTTATATTAATTGTTAATATAATTGAGCTAGTCTGGTGCAGTGGTTAAAGTGCTGGCCTAGAAGCCAGGAGACTGTGAGTTCTAATTTTGCCTCAGGCATGAAGCCAGCTGGGTGATATTGGGCCAGTTACTCTCTCTTGGCCCAACCCATCTCAGGGTTGTTGTTGTTGGGGAAAATAGAAAGTAAAAGGAGTATTAAGTATATTTGCTACTTGGAGTTATTTATACGTAAATAAGATTAAAATCTAACAAACATTCTTTTCCTCAACAGTACCATTCTGGAAACTGTGTGTTTGAGTGGAAAGATGAGGAAAAAGAACTTGGAAGCCAATCTTCTTGAATTCAGTGGTGTTTCCTTACAAATGGACACATGAGACTTGATTTGTATTATTTGTTCCAGACCAAACTTGAAACTTTAAGATATGTGGTCTTCAACTCCATGCTGTCTGAAGAGTTCTGAGAGTTGAAGTCTACACATCTTAAAGTTGCCAAGTTTGAAAAACACTGATCTAGAGTTTTTCCACCCTGTATGCCATGAACTCTTTCCAAAGTTGTTCCCCACAAAACACTCGAGTTTAGAAAAAACCTTTCCAGTGTACATAGTATGCGAAAGATGCATGTGCATTTTTTTTAGTTTTGATTTTAATTTCTGTTTGTGATTGGTAGACTTGTTCTGGCAGATACCTTCAAATGGCTACACACAGGCTAAAACACCACTGGTCCCTGTGCTAGAATTTTGGATTTAAACATGATCTCATTCCTCACCATCTTTATTCTTTATCAGTAGTAAGTGATTAAACCAGATAGTTCTATCAACTTTATCAATATCTAGGGATTAGCCAATAAGAAGTTTTGCATTACCTACAACTTGGTTCAGATGGTACTAGTGAGCAGTTTTGGACTTTTTTTGGCTGAAGCATAGCCAGTCTAGGAGATTGGACTCATGAGACTGTCTGATAGGAGACTATCATCAAATACATAGATGTGGAGTTAGTATGGCTTATTCTTTTCTGAGACAAAAATTGAAATGTAAGTGGGAGTAACTACTCTGCTATTTTCCTGTGATGAAAAATAAAGAGATTTATGTTGTCATGCTTTTTTAAAAAAATCAAGGAAATCAAATTTCACTTATTTTCCTTCTGCCAAGAATGAAGTACTGGTGAATAATTAAGATCTTGGTTTTCTATTCAGATGCTATCAAATCTCTCTTTCTCTTTAAACAAAACGGTTCCAGGAGATACAGCCAGGACTTTTCTGTTAAGCTATGGGGTCCTTTCTTCATGAACAAACATTATCATATCTTAACCAAATGTAAATTCCTTAGTGCCTGAACCTCAAGCTAAGATGGCTCTAGACAATGGCCACCTTATAATTAGGCAATGAAATAACTCCTTGAACAGAGCAGCAAATTATTCATTATTTAGTTAGTTATTGCTTCTCTGCCAGGCATTTCTGCTTCATGCCAACATTGCTTGGTCGGTTTCCAGAGGAAATGGCATCTGAGACATGCTTCAAGTAACATGTTATCTCGGAGTGATCCTGACCAAGACAGTAGCTCTTCCAAAGATTTAGGTAGGGCTTGGTTGCTTATAAGGTACAAAACACTTATCTCACTATTTTACATAAATATATGTTTGCTTGTATTGTATTTTTTGATGTGCCTAGCATCTGAACAAATTGTTATGGCTAAATTAGCTCAAGGGCACATCAACTGATTGGTCTCTCGTGGCCAAAAGATGCTAACTGATGTCTCTTACTTTGTAAGTTTATTTGGTAAACTAACTTATTTAATCTCAGTATGTTTAACCAGAAACACCGCTGCTGAAGTGGCAAGTATCAACATTCAGTGACTGCATTTGGGACAGCCAGTCAACACACCGTGTTTTTAGTAAACACGAGCACATCTCTAGCTGTTAAAGAGTAAGATAGTCACAACCCATGCAAAGTGTCCCATGCACAATAGCACACTTCCTCCAGAGAGTGTAAACCTCTTAATTTCCATTTATTTCAATTGCCCAAGGGATTCTATCTGATATTTGTGACCATTGACCTGTTATGACTGATTGAAACCGCTTGATTTTTTTGCCTTGATGTACCAGTTGCTAAATCCTAGGTCAGTGCTTAGACTTCAGTGAAGGACAGAGAAATTGCCAAATCAGTACAGTATATCAAAGGTCCAGGTTTATAAATGGATCTTCTAACTCCTACACCACTTTTCTGTAAGTGCTCTTTTTAAAAAGTCATTGCAAAGTCCAAATGCTAAGTGTATTTGGTGAAAAGTAAATCCTATTGATGCACTGTATCCTACTTCCTAGGAAACTGTGCCCCAAACTGCACTACATCATGCTGTTCGTTTCCTGTTTGACTGGGAACCTGTCCTTTTAGATTTATTGGGGCACCAGCTGAAGCAACAACCCTGAAGAAAATTTGCAGCCCTAATATTTAAGCCCTCCTTTTTGGCACCGGTGCAGTCGTGAACCAACTTCAGTCAAGTTGAGGCGAAAAGCAATAAATGCAATGAAGCAGCAAGAGATGTCCCACTCACTCCTCAAGAGAATGGAAAAAGAAGAAATGCCAGGAAATAGCTGCCAAACCTGTTGTGTTGTGACATCAGAGGAAGACTTATCACTTGTTAATATCAAATGAAATAAAGTGGGGAAAAGAGAGACCCACAAATGTTTTTCCCCCCATGATAATTTAAAAGGGGATAAATAAGAAAAAGGAAAGTAGAGAGATGACGAAGTTGACAGCTGCAAAGGACAAAATGTGTGCCAGTTTATCTTAATTAGATAAAATGAACGCCTGAGCAAATGGCCAGGCTTTTTGTTATCATGGCCCAACCTACTGTAAATAAGCTGTTTCCCAGTCAGAGGGCAGACCCAATGTGTGTAAATATTGACTTTAAATTTCTCTGGTGGTTCTCATTTCTCCTTAGCAAAGTCTATGACTTTCTAAAGGCCAGCTCAAACGGTGGAATCTTTCATAAAACAACAACAACCAGCTGTAACTTTCTGGAATCATTCACCATTATAAAATTATGGAAGGCCCAAATGGAAGAATTAGTATCAACACTGGTACCATATGTTATGCCCATAATTCTTTATATATTAAATATTATTATATAGTAAAGATAAATTGTAGGTTTCCCCATCCCTTACTCCATGATGCTGGAGAGATAAAAATGAAAGAACCTTATTCTGTATATTCATAGCTATGCACGGTAATATCAAAGGTGCACGGATACACTTTGCACATGCATTCATGTTACACTGACCTGGGTGTCTCTATGAAGGAAGCAGTCCTTATGCCAAGTCTTGCATCATCACATTAGCCTCTTTGGCTTTCTTGCACATGTACAGCCACTTGATTATCCGAGCATTGCGTTCAACCACAGAGGTGCCACTAGGCGCCTGTTCCGTGAGCTCTTCCTCCAGGAGTCCATCTTCATCGCTGTGTCTCGTGAAGTCACTTTCAGAAGCTGCCCCACTGATGCTGTGGAGATGGAATGAGAAGTTGTCTGAAGCCACTGAAATATTCTCTTGGCCTAAATCTTTTATTACTTCAGGTTCAAGACCACAGTTCTTAAAGAAAGTGTCAAATTCAGAGAAGGATTTTGAATATCGCGAACTGATATCTGACTGAGATCTCTGAAGACCTTTCTGCCTCATCTCCTTTACATCATAAGGTGCTGAAGTCACATTTAGGGCATTTTTGCATCTGCTGACCAGAAAGGGCATTGGGTTTGCCTTTGTGGGTGAATTCTGTCCTTCTAGGTCATAGCTATGTCTTATGTCTTTGCCCACAATAGTCCCTTCCACTTCAGGAATGGTTTCCTCCTTGAAAACAACTTTGGACACCTCAGAAATCAGCTGTTTTTCCTTGAAGGAACCCTGGAACAGCCTCCGGACCAAATTTCCACGAGTATTCTCCTGGCTTTGACCTCTGACAAATTCACATTTCTGACGATAGATCACCAAGGAATCTGGTCGGATCTGCCTTTTACCACTGTTGCGCCTCACAATGGGAGGGCCGTCTTGCAGGGCTGCCGGGCTCAGCTCTGTAGCTGTGGGAACTTGGGCTGCCGTGTCCTTCTCCTCTCTTGAGCGATCAACCTTCTTGCTTTCTACTGAGCAAGTCTCGCTGCTACTCTCAGAAGTTGAGCTGAGGGTGATGGCCGGCACCTGCTTCCTGCTGATGACTTGCTGGCTTTTCACGTACTTGGCCTTATCTGCTGCCAACCTTTCCACGGCGCTCTTCCTGCTAGGGTTGGCTGCCTCCATCTGCTTGCGAAGGTACTCTGGACCCTTGTGGAGAAGCCGTGCTGTCAGTGAAGAGGGGAAATCAGAGATGGCATGCATTCTCACCATGTGGGAGAGTTCGGTTGGCATAGCAGGCTCAGGTGTCCCAAGCTGATTTGCACTTCAGGAAAAAGAAAGAAAAATTTAAAGTCTCTTTCCCCCCACCTTCTCCTCCTCCCTTTTTCTCAGATTCTTCCCAGATAAGCAATCCGAGGAACCTCTCACAAACAAACAACCCCTGTTGCTGTCTTCTTCTCAGTGCTTTCTGAACAAAGCAAAACACCTCCGCTCTGGCCAAGCCCAACTGTCTGTGCCTGCTGCAGACGCTCTAACTGCACACATGCATGAGTACACACCCCTCCACAGCTGCTTCTGTGCACATTCACCTTTCCAATGAGACAGCCCCTATGAGCCAGGCACAGCCAATCCTTGTGAAGCACAAAGGCCTCTCTGACATTAGTCGGGAGGGAGATGACTCACTGATGTTAGAGGAGCGCCTCTCAAACCATCAACACTTCATTGCCTCAAGCAAGGACGAGCGTTAATGAAGAGGGTTTTTTTTTAAAAGAAAAAGAAAAAGAAACAACACATAAGCTTCCTTCTGCCTCCTCCTACAGCAATAGGAATGAAATGGGAATGAAAGTGCTGGAGGAGCTTTCTTTGGCAGAGACTGAGGTGCAAAGGACAAAATAAACCTCCCCAAGATCCTGCTGTAGATAAGGATAAGGTGATCTTTTCCTAGATCACCTTGAAAGCCCTACTGGTGAGATGAGGGAAGTTCATTGACCTTGGATTTGAGTATTGACGTGTATGTGGATGAATAAACTGAGCTACGAAGCCGGAAGTTCCCAGTTCCCAGTTTGAATCTGCCAATAAACTCACGAGGTAGCTAATAGGCTCAGCTTTATGCTCCGCTCTCTGTCACTTGGGGAACAATAACCACGACTTGATTGGCAGGTTTGTTATAAGGAGAATGCACTTTGAACACGTGTGGAAGTGCTATTCAGATGCCTGAATTGCAGGCAGAGACAGGGGGTCTATTTCTATTTTACCACTTTCATGATCTATTACAATGTGTAAGAGATTTTTTATTTTTATTTTTTTTCAAAAAAAAGTTATTTATAACACAACACAATATAACAAACACAAAACGCATAATATAAATTCCTTTTTTACAACTGTTTCGTAACGGTCATCTTCTAGTATTTACATCTTCCCCCAGAGAATTATTATTTTTATTAAGAAGAACTAAATTCTCTCTCTTCCTGACATGGTAGGAGGAGAGCTGTGGTCTGGTTTTCTGACTCATGCTTTTTTTATTAAAAGGTAAAAGTTTTTGTCTTTTGACGGGAGCTGCAGCTCTCAAAATCTTATGCCGTTTAACAAAATGTCCTGGTCGGCAAAGGTGGTACCAGTCCTCGGTTATAGTCCTCAGGGAATTGTGTCTGTACAAGCACTGATCTACAGGTTATTTAAAAAAGGATTGCAGCACTCTAATAATTCAGCAAAATACGTGCTGTGGTAATGTGTTTGCTTTTCATTTTAAATCCTGCTTAGGGTACTCAAGTCACAGCCTGGCAAATTGGCCTGGCTCCAGAGTTCTGGCATTTACCCCTTTCCTCTGACAACTCATCCTCTCTTCCTGTTGCTCATTCGCCTCTTCCAGTGGTTGGAGCAAATCAAACTCTTACGTTCTATATTGCATGTAATGCATGTAAGATGGTATGAGTGGGTAGGTGGAATTCTAAGGCTGTTGAAAAGTATATTTTCACACCACCATAAAGAAGAGGGGGTCAACCTATTTTCCAAAGCACCTGAAGGCAGAACAAAAAACAATGGATGGAAACTAATCAAGGAGAGAAACAACCTAGAACTAAGAAGAAATTTCCTGACAGAAAATTAACCAGTGGAACAACTTGCCTCTAGAAGTTCTGGTTGCTCCATCACCGGAGGTTTCCAAGAAGAGACCGGACAACCATTTGTCTGAAATGGTATAGGGTTTCCTGCCTGAGCAAAGGGTTGACTAGAAGACTTCCAAGTTCCCTTCCAATTTTGTTATTCTGCAAGGGATTATAGCTATTTCCTGTCAACCAGAAAACATGATTGCATATCCTGAACAATTGCTGGCCTGCTGGATTTTCTCACAGAAGTTCATGTACACTGAGGAGATGTCAGAAGAAGATGATCTGATGTAAGAGATGGAGCTAAAGTTTTGATTTTGCCTGGACATGACATTCTCCCAACTCATTTGTTGGATTTTTAGGGCGCAGCACAGTCTTTGGTTGTCATAGTATAATTTGTCCCTTGACTTTTATCTCACAGACTTGTATAGATATTGTTGAAACATCAGCCCTTTGAGGTAGACCAGACCAAAAAACAGACTCCACATAGACCTAAAATTATTTTTTTAATTAAGATCGGCTACAGTAACAGAATTTAGCAAGTCTGAATGTCTTTCCCTCCTCCCTTCTTTTATATTTGTGTGAATTAGGACTGTCTGTCTTGAGTTGTTTTTGTAAAATTATCTCCTTCTTTGGGCTTAAGCAATGTTTACCTGTTTTTGTTGCCTTGGTAATGGATCTTCCCTTTCTCCGTCTAGGCCATCTCTATCATTCTCCCCATTAAGAGAACTTTGTACAGAGAATAGCATAATACCGTAGAGTGAACTTTTCCCTCCAAAAGGAAACCCAGTAATCCCCAAAGAAAACAAACAGTGCTCAGTTATCTCACATAGTTAATCTTACTGGTTAATTTTTAAGAAGCTTAGTTCTTTTAAAGGACCGAAGAGTCACTGCTTTCCAATTAGGAACGGGAGTGGGGACAGAGAGGAACACACCTTCTAGTCTTATTGAGGCTACTTGGAAGCTTCCTCTGACGCCTTCTTGAAGTGAGCTGGTGGGATCTTGGTGTTTGGGGGATCCTATCCTTGAAAAAGTGGCAAATGAGGAAACTGGCAGACAAATCTGACAGTAGGCCCTAACAATACCAGGAACACTTGAGAATTGACATACTTACTATAGTAGCCTTTCTTGTAGCTCATTGTAAAAGTTTATTTACAGAAAGGGTAGGACTTTGAATACATCCATTACTTGCTTTTACTTTGCATTGCTCTTTTCTTCCACAGAAAGATACATATGCCCAAATATACAGTCAGCAGGAGCAAATTTCATTTCACCCTTATACTGGTAGTCCTTGACTTACGACCATAATTGAGCCCAAAATTTCTATTGCTAAGCAAGAAGGTTAACTGAGTCTTGCCCCATTTTATGACCTTTCTTGCCACAGTTGGACTAGAAGATCTCCAAAGTCTCTTCCAACTCTGCTATTCTGTTATTCAGTCGTTAAGCGAATCACTGCAATTGTTTAAGTTAGTAAAACAGTTGTTAGTGAATCAGGCTTCCCCAATGACTTTGCTTGTCAGAAAAAGTCACAAAAAGTCATCACGTGACCCTGGCACACTGCAACCATCATAAATATGAATCAGTTGCCAAGCATCTAAATTTTTATCACCTGACCATAGGGATGTGGCAACGGTCATATGTATGAAAAATGGTCATAGGTCACTTTTTTCAGGGCAGTTGTAAGTTTAAATGGTCACTAAACAAATTGTTGTGAATCGAGGACTATCTGTAATCATGAGGCCAGTAAGATTTCCCCCATTGTATCCAACTCTAGGGCATGGTGTTCATCTCTGTTTCTTAGCTAAGACATTTTTCGTGGTCATGTGGCCAGCATGGCTATATGCCGAGGTGCACAGAACACTGTTACCTTCCCACTGAAGTGGTACTTATTTATCTACTTGCATTTGCATGCTTTCAAACTGCTAGGTAGGCAGAAGCAGGGGCAAGTAACAGGAGCTCACTCCATTACACATTGACTATGGAACTATTGTATTTTTTTTAAAAAGATGCAAAATAGGGATTGAATTAAAGGAAAAAGTTAGGGTAGTCTAATTAAACCTCTTAGCCCGGGACCTTTTCAATTTTGGCCTCATGTGGTCTTCAAAAGGAACAACTGAGAGATTGGAGGCTAGCTGTCCACTTTGAGGACTGAAATTTAAAAAATATTAGATGTTCATGAAGTTTTCTTCTACAGAACAAGTCCTGCTGTCCCCAAAAAAATATTATTGAGCAAATATCTGTACATCAGGAATCTGCTAGGATTTTTAGCTCATTGAAGCGATGTTCATATCCAAAGCAAAAATTAATAAGAAGCCCTCTATGTGATTCCCACATAATACTCAAACCAGTTAAACTACTATTTGCTGAAAATCTGCCACTGGAGAAGGAAGTGATGAAGGAGGAACCAAAGTTTATTCAAGGCACAAAGTGTAATGCAACAAGCTAGGACTTGCCTATATACTCATGGGTCAATCTACTTATTTTTCAGGTTTTTCATACAAATTTTATTCCCTCAATCAGAATAAAGACAACTTCTGCTCAGAAAAATGGGCAAACTACAAATCTGAGAAATTTATTTATTTATTTATTTATTTTTGGCGGTGAACTATATCTGAGCTGGTGCAGTGGGATGAGATGCCATCTTTCTTTTTCAGTAGCTGACCATGCCTCCAATACACTTCAAATCACAAAAGTTCCAGATTCTTGCCTGACCTGCTTCCAGCTTCTAGGCACAAGTCAGTGTGACTCTCCCTAATCCTCCATCAATGGATAAGTGATGGCTGCAGCTGATGGGGAAAGCACCATAGGCGTTTCCAAAAGAACTTTATATGCAGAAGGAATGACAGTTGATGGGAAGATAGCTTTCCTCTTGAGCCATAGCTCAAATTTTAGGCCAAATCATCAGGCAAAATGCACACAGTATGTCAGGCAGGCATTTTCCCCCGCCTATGTGTAATAGGACATACAAGATTTTTGTTACTCCTAGTTTTGACATTCTTCTGGGTTTTTTTTTTACTGAAAGGAGCACTGAACAGATTTATCATGGTCCCTGCTTGTTCTCAGCTCTCCAAAGTCAGCAGTGAAGATGGTTTCCAAGTGCTTGGGAGGGATTGGGGAATAGAACTGATGTGTAGAGGTGATTGTAGCTTCATTGTAATGTAAATATTTAGTAGTTTGTGCCTTGGCTTGTTGGTCACCTCCAGTTTGACAAAAGGGGGGGGATTAGTGGTGGGATTCAGCCAGGTGCACCACTTCGGGAGAACCAGTTGTTAACTGTCTGAGCAGTTTGGCAAACTGGTTGTTGGAAGAAATCATTAGGACAGAGAACCGGTGTTAAATTATTTGAATCCCACCACTGGTGGTGGGGGGTAATGTGTATTTGAAAGTGTGCTTTTAAAAGGATTATCATAAAACAACTTGTAGTTGTTAGAATGAGAGGCTTTGATGTAAATGAACAAAGTGCTATATAAAATGCCAACTTGAGTCCACAGTACTGTAGTTAATATATGGTGTAACTTGATCTAAAGGAACAGAAGAGAACGTGACCTTTGAGAAGTTCAATCTCTGCGGTTTCCTTGAGTCAACTGAGATCAAGGGGAGCCCTGAAAGGGTTTTGAATCTGTGTGCTGTTGATTACCTCACTGGAAACCTGAGCTGGTCTTGCAGGAACAGTTTGAGAATTGAAAGGGCAAAACTGGAGATGCTATCAAGCAACGAAGATTGGATTAAAAAAAGAAAACAGCTTGACCAGAAGGTGAAGTAAAGTGAGATATAGTGAATAAACAACACACTATGCTTTATAAACTGGATTTTGCCTACAATGAATCTGTACTCAAGCCAGGATTTGATTAGGTTTCCGTATGCATATGCATATGACATTGGAACAGCATTGTCCATCCTGTATCATAGCTTTCTACAACTTGGTGTCCTTGCTTTCTGTTGGATTTGAGGATTTTCCAGCCCATATGGGTTGTCTTTCAGGAGGATTGCATAAACAATATAATTTTCTGCTCCCAGGAACCTTGCAGTGGATAACAGTATGGAAACAAAGATGTCAAGTGAAAGTGAGTAGGAATAGGGACGCAAACTTGATTACAGCTGAAAATTAAGATAAGTGAAAAGGAAAAAGGAGAAGATTGAGAATGTGTTTAGAGAGAGAAATTATTGTTTTCATTCTGATCTTTTTCAGTTGCTCATTCCTTCCCATAGAACTGCATTCTTTACCCCTACATGTTGTATCATGTACTCAGCCCCTACAAAATTACCTAATTCTGCTCTTTCTTCAATAGATAACATGGTCTAAAAATGATTGCCCATAGGCAACACCTAACAAAAATAACCCAGCACATTATCATGATTACTAAGCTACCATTAATGATTTCATTAGAGAGATATTGAGATAATTAGAGTAGTTCGGAACAGATCTTAAAGGTCACGTAGTCCAACCCACTGCTACACTTGGATACTCAGAGCTACCATTTGTTTTTATTTCTCTCCCTATGTCAGATAACTAAGAAAGGCTAACTTGACGAAGACTTACCTCCTTTATCCGTGATACTTTTATAGATGCCACCACCAACATGCATCAAACAGGGGCTATAAGAAAAAGATTTTTTGGACTGTGATATTGTGTTTGGGGAATGTGCTTTTTGGGGTTACAGCTGCTGGAAGAAATGTCCATCTGGGTTCAGTTCCAAGTAGGGAGAAAGACACTGGAAACATGGAGATTGTTTGAAAAGATGGTTTAATGGTGGACAGGACCACGTGGTTTGAAGTCCTGGGTAGCTGACCACATGGAGCGGAGAGTGAAATATTTTTATACCCTCTCTTGGGCTTTGAACTAGCTTCCTGTTCCTGTGAAAGAAATGTATTCTGATTGGTTGTCAGACTCCCATGAGGCCATGCAGGGGCAATTTGTAGGTTGTCTTGAGTCCCAGGCTTGGTTGAATCCCGCTGGGTGATGTAACCTTCCCAGGTGCCATGTGGTGAGATGGGTAGAGGGCTAATCCTATTATGTCCTGAGGGTGAAGGTGTTTTGTGTTGTAGATAAGGTGGCCCAGTCTTTCTGGGGCTATTAACAAAGGTGGGGGCTACTTTCCAAGAGCACGTTTCTCCTTTTCTCATCCAGGGAGGTATAATATTCTGCCTTTTTAATATTTCCTAGAATATTTCATTCTTCTAGGAGAGGGATGGATGCTAACTTCCTACACAACATGACTGTGAATTTAAAACAAGGATAATGGCATTGTGTATATCTTGAACACTTGAGAGAAAGCCCTTATTTATCTATACTTACTATTTGAGAAGTTGGGTGTCCCCAATATTTGGGGCAACCAGTGGAGCAGAGAAGTGTTGACATGATGTTACATCATCTCACATAGTCATCAGAGAGAGACTGGTTGTGGGAATATTGATTGAAGCAGTACTACATTCTTGTAGAGAGTCTAACATTTCCTTTAGTCTTAAGTTTTTAGGCAGGAATATCTGCACTTTACTGGATATCCCTCAGCTAAATAATTGGCTACATTTTACTAGATGTTCCTCAGGTATATAATTGACTGAAGTCCCAACTAAGGATTCTTTGAGCCAAAAGCTCAAGTTTCAGGGAATTTGCAGTGAATCATTAAATCTATTTTCCTTCAAGGGCTAAGGCCAAAAGGACTTTTGTCTTCTGGATTTCTGTTAATGGTGGCATTTGCTAAGCCATCTATGGCTTGTCTGACGCTTGACAAAGATCAAAGTGTTCCATGACAGTAACTGTGAGACTGGGCAGTATGAGTGAGGCTTATGTTATGCCTTTCATCTTCTCTGAAGAGCTTCTTTTTTGCAACTCAGATTTGAATATCCAATGATGCAGTTTTTAATAGACATAGGGAATACCAGCCAATCTCTCTCTCAGAGAGTTATTGTGAGAACACCTCACAGAGTTATTGTTGTGGGAAAAATAGGAAGGAGGAAGGTGTGTTGGGTATGTTCGCTTCCTTGAGTTATTTGTAAAAATATTAAAGGTGGGATACAAATTAAGCAAATAAGCCATTTTGAACACAGAGACACTTCATGTCTGGTTATGGCATAAAGCAGTGGTCCCCAATCTCTGCGGCTTGGCAACCCAGCTGGGGGGAGGAGCGGGAAACCAGCCCACCACTCGCATAAGTGAAGCTGCATGTGCACCGGCCCGCTGCTTGCACTGTCCGGTTCCAAATAGGTCGTGGTCTGGTAATGGGCGTTGGCGACCCCTGGAATAAAGGCCATTATGTTTTTAAGGAGCGCTGTAAGTCAGCAGATGTGGCCACTTAAACTGCTGTTGTAAATAAGCCTGATTTGTTTATATATACTACAGGGGTGGGTTCCACTTACCTTTACTACCGGTTCGCAGTGAGAGCATGCGCGCGCATGCACAGAACTCACATGATAACATTGTGGTGGGTGGGCGGAGCCTCCCGCCGGTTTTACTACCGGTTCTATAGAACCGGACCAAACTGGGAGCAACCCACCACTGATATACTATATTGACCATGTTTGTTTTTGTAGATCAGACTATTTTATGTGTGCTAGTTTGCTGTGTACGATTGGCTGTCTTCCTATAAATAAAGGAAGCTGTTTATCATAGGAAAAGATTTCACTGTGGATCTCAGACATCAGGTAAATCCACAGGTCAATGGGAGGCCAGCAAATGTTATGTGATGTCAGAAGTGAATGAACTCTCTGAATGGCTTCACTTCCAACTTCTGGAGTCCTGGAAACAAAAGTAAATATGGCAGAACATTAGCATAAATGGTTTCAGGCATTTCTGTTGTATCTGACTGCTAGCAGATCTGAGTGGAAAGAAGAACAACTTCAGCATGCCTTGTTTTTGCATTTGGTTGACAAAAGGGCACAGGAGATTTGTGACATTTCAGTATACACAGGAGGCAGATAAGCAAAAACTGCACACAATCACAGAAAAGTTGGCTGTATATTTTGTCAAAAAGAAGAACATTACTTTTGAGACACGTACAGTATTTTTTTTTTGCCATTACTCAAGGAGCTGAAAAAAATATTGACTCGTGTGCTGTAGAATTAAAAAGATTTTCTCAAGCGTGTAAATTTAGATAACTTTCAGAATTGCTTATAAAGGACAGAACCGTGTTGCAATATATGCTCAGCCATTCTGAAGAAGAGAATGCTGAAAGTGTGACTTGGCCTTGTATAGATTCAGATTAATAGATTCAGTCAGAGCAGAAGAAGACTTCATGTCTCAAATACAAATTTAGGGTGCCTTTGGGAGTGAGATGCATATTTTGTAAGTTAACTCAGCTTCCTCACCTTCCAGGATTCTTTCTGTTACCATTTTAGATGAGAAAGTTGGGCATTAGCAAGTGCTGCTTGCCAACAATTCTGCAGAGTTGTGGACAGTCAAGTCCCCATGGATTGGGCTTTACTTAGACCATTTGTCCTTTGGTATAAAGTCATCTGATAAGGTATTTTTAGCAAAAGAACTGGACATATGTGGTTACATCCAAGCAGTCTGCACTATCGCTGGCAATATGATCAAACTACAAAGATAGAGCATTGGCTAATTTTGAGATGGGTCAGAAAGAGCGATTGAAAAGGGAGTCAAGTTTAACAGTTGATAAGATCCTGTTTTGGTAGATGGTGTAAGGCACGGGTGTCAAACTTGCTGCATCACGTTGCCATCACATTGACATATCACAAATTTTTTCCCTTTGCAGAGCTGGGGTGGGCGTGGCCTGCATGAGACACATCCAGTCCATGGGCCATCAGTTTGGCACCCCTGGTGTAAAGTATACAGAACACATCTCTAAAGATGGGGACAGTCCAGATGACACTCAACAGCAAGCTATTAGGAAAATACCATACCCAAAGGTGTTCAGTGCATTTTAGGATGGTGCAGTATTTGGCACCGTACATATCCAGAGAATTATTACTAACAGTGGAAGAAGCAGAAGGGGACCGTCCTAATACCTGTTGGCTGGATACTATAAAAGATGACACTGAGATGACCATGGCAGATCTGAAGGAGGCAGTGCGAGACAGAGGGGCATGGAGAGTGCTGATCCATAGAGTGGCCAAGGGTCGGACACAACTGAATGGCTGACGATGATGATGACATACCTCATAGAAATCTGCTCAAAAGGGATGCAGTTTGGTATATTCCACACTGACAGACATTAGATAAATTAATTAGCCAGTTTTATATTACTTTGATCACATTTTACAGTTAAAAATAGAAATGGACATGTCAAAAATGGGACCTAGTTTCAGGCCTAATAATAATAGTTGCTTATATCTATTGTTTTTACCTTTGATCAACTTTTATCAATATGTGCTTAGTAGGATGGCGATTGTTTCTTTTGTACAAAGCCTTTGCAGCGGATTCCTGCTTGCTTCCAAAGAATGTTGCCATAGTTTAGAATTATGAATTTAAAGTAGTTTATACAAAAGAAGATGAGATGTTTGCAGCAAATACACTGACCAGAGCAGCCATGAAATTATCTTCAGATAAAGGAAATTTACCATCAATTGAAATGGCTGCTTATAGTTTATATCCTATAGTCACAGAACTATCTTCTGGAAGATCTCCAGATCTCCAGCAGTGCACTAGTGACAACCTAAAAACATAAAAACATAAACTTTACAGGATGACATAGATAGTGTGAATTAGTTAAACCTGCGGTCTGCCCAGAACGGCTGGTTAAAGTTCAGTTGTGTATGGGATAGTGGTATGAGGGGTATAAGGTATTAGTCCCTTCAGATGTCAGGGAGGAAATGGTGCAGTTTATCTACCTGACATATCAGAGGTCAAAGGCACAGGCCACATTTGTTATATACGAGCTAGGCATAAAGAAACAGATTGGGCAATTCACTGCATGTTGTTCACAGTGTCAGCTGCTTCAGCACAGCCATGTGAGAAAACCTCTGTTTCCTCCTGAGATTCCTGAGTTGCCTCAGATGAAAGTAGCAGCCGAGATCTTTGCGATAAGATGTTCCTTTCTACTAAGGATTGATTATTAGAATACTGGAATATGCCAGATGCTAAGTTAAAATCTGTATTTGCATGACATTGGATTCCAACTGAGTTTGTTTATGACCACTTCTCTTTGGCAAGTCAAACAATGTTGGAATTTGCACTCCAGTGGGGCATCTAGATAATCCATTCTAGCCCTATTTTTTTCACAGTCCAAAGAGAGGAAGCACAGAGAACAGTTCAGGCAGTTCAATTGATGCTGAAAAACCTTATCTAAATGGATCCAATCCACATCTTGCACCTCTTTGTTGGAGGAATACACCAGTGACAGACACCAAAGTCTTGGGGAATTATTTGCTGGGCCAATAATAGCAGGGATAATGAGGCTAGAATTGCACTATAAACCAGCAGTGGTTTTCTTGTCCTCAGTTTTGCCTTCACAGAGATCAAAATAACAGGGAAATGTGTTAATTAAGTGGAAGCTTGAAACTAGCAAGCTCCATAATAAAAGCAATCCTCCTCATAAGCTGATTAAAAATAATTGTTTCCCAACTTACTAGCTTACTATCACCACACAGAAGAAAGGGGCACACGCTGTATAGTATGGTTCTCTCCATTGCTACCATAATTGAGAAAAGGGGACAGTCCAATTAATCTGGTGCAGCTTCTGTAAAACTACTCTTTTGTGCAGCTGTCTGCAAAAAGACAGAGTAGATCAGAGATGGGTTTCAGCAGGTTCTGACCAGTTCTGGAGAACTGGTAGTGGAAATTTTGAGTAGTTCAGAGAACCAGTAGTAAAAATTCTGACTGGTCCCACCCCCATCTATTCTCTGCCTCCCAAATCCCAGCTGATTGGGAGGAAATGGGGATTTTGCAGTATCCTTCCCCTGGAGTGGGGTGGGAATGGAGATTTTACAGTATCCTTCCTCTGCCACGTCCACCAAGCCACACCCACAGAACCGGTAGTAAAATTTTGAAACCCAGCACTGGAGTAGATGTTAATTTTCCAGAGCTCACCATAGGCTTCATTTTAACTGTTACATCAGAACTAGCTATGGATTTGAACCCTTCCCTCCCTATACCATGTGGTTGGTGGCAGATCACTTCCTTGATTTAGACCAACTTTTGAGGGCACTGGAATTTAGTCCAGGTTGTTAATCAAGAAAGAAAATACAAGATTAACATTGTTCAGATTTCATTCCAAGAGATTTGGAGTTTGAGGGGAAAAAAATCCTCTCTTGGTGGGTCTCAGATTCCATGGTTGTAGTTTTGGCCGATTATTTTATTTCCTCATCATTGAACTTCTCTACCATCATATAACAACTTTAATGTTCTGGATCATTAAAGGTGATTTTCAGGGGCAACTGAGCTTATCAGATTTTACATCAGGGAAAGTCTGAATGGTTCATTTAATCAGTTAAGATTTCTCTGGTCTCTCTAACAAGAGCAAAGTGGGCCTGAAACAGTGCTTCAAAATCAAAGTCTCGGCTATTTAAATCAGGCCTTCTTGGGGGAAATCAAGTCTGGGAAACTATTTCAGTGTAGTGATCAATTGTCCTGAATAAGAAATAAGCAGAAATAATACAGAGCACTTTTTGAAACTTGGCAGCTTTGAGAGGTGTGGACTTCAACTCCCAGAATTCCCCAGCATGGCCTTAAAATTGCAAAGTTAAGAAACACTGATAATAGTATGGCTTGCAGGAGGCAGGAACTAGAGGGTAGATGCCAGGTATGTAAGAATGACCTTGGGAGACAAGGCAATAAACCCTTAAAGGGACAGCATTTAACAAAGGTGAATGACAGATACAATATGGGGATTTCCTGGCAATGGGGATTCTAAGATCGGACTGAAGTGAACACACAGAGCCATGGTTTAATCATGGCTTGTTGATAATTCTAAATTTTATAGCCATGATGTACAAAGCATAATACTGAAGTCATGTAAAATATCTGGACTCAGAAGCAAATTAGTAGTTGGATGGGAGAGCTCCAAGATATACTAGGGTTGAAGGTGAAATTGGGAAGTCAAAAAATATTTTAGCAATGATAAACCACTTCTGCTCACTTGCAAGGGAAATTGTTTTTGTGTTGTGTAAACTCAGAAATTGAATAAGGAGTTCAAATAAGACCTGCAATGTGCCAGTAACAACTATCAGCTTTGTTGTCCTTAAGAATGACTACTTGCTTACAAGTATAGCATAGATGAAAATCTATTTTATTATAAAGTACCAGTGAAATAAGAGTCTAAGAGTGCTTGGCTCATAAGTTAATTTTTAAAAATTGTCAGTGTCACAATGGAAAATGTAAGTATTCTAGGATGAGAAGAGCCTTAACCAATAATTGTGGTGAGAAAACTGTAAATACAATTTCTACCTGGGTTCCATAGCCCTTTGGAGCTGCAGTTTATGTTTTAGAATTATTAGAGGTTCAACCTAAGAAACAAATAAACAGACAAACCCATAGGAAGAAAACTAGCATGGTCTTTGTGGTAATTACAGTTGTTTTCTCCAGAGAACAAGGTAGTTGCTGATACAACAGCATGGCAATTCAGCTTAAATTGAGAACTGGAAAGTTAGCAGGAAAAAAATGGTGTGGAAACATTAAGTCCCTGGGCATGCTTCTGTGGGGTAAATAACCAGTGAACCCTTTGGGGCTCACTTATGAATAGAGACACGTGAAAATACTTGGGGTGGGCATTTACCCTCTGAGAGAAGACAGGATTGTGTATTTCAGAGATTTTTTTTACTCCTAAGTCATTGTGCTATATCTTCACAGGTAGTGAAGGATGCTGCTCGTTACCAATATTGAATATTAATCTGCTATCTGATGCTTTTATAAGTAGAAAAGTGGGGTGCAGGTTCCCTAAATTGTTCTTTGCCTCAGGCAAAACAAGGTCTTCAGTTGACCCTGAAGCTCTGATGAAGAAGTGGAGCCATTCTAGGATGACCAAATAAATAATAATACTACAAAAATATTATTGTATTGATGCAGTTGAAGTGACGTATTGTTATAGAATTCATTATTTGGAGTTGTAACATTGTTTGGAATGAGATCAAAGGAAAAGAATAGAGAGGACTTCACTGTAAGTTAAGGTTTTATTTTTACTGAAAGCATGTCAGATTCATTCATTCAATTGCTCGAGCCAATTCATACAACTATAGCTGTTAGGTGTTATTGGCACATTGCAGATGCTGAATTTGAACTCCTTGCTTAATATTTGAGTTTTCATGTGATAAGAATAAGGGAGTTTTCTTTGCAAGTGGACAGAAATGGTTAACTATGGCTGAGATTTTTTTTTTTTACTTCCCAGTCTACCTCTAATTCAGAGTTGCTCTAAATTGTTCGTGATTAGCTTGCTGAAATCCATCAACAAGCTTAGCATAATTATGAGTTCAGGTCAAAAAGAAAACGAACCAAAATGACCACTTAAAACATTTGGTGTCATCAAGCAAAAATTGCTTACAATTCTAAATGGGAGTTATGTTTCATAGGGCTCTCCAAAGCACTCCAAAGAGATGCTTGGCACTGTATGTTCGTGCAAATGAAACAGCTTGTACTTGTACAGTACTGATGAAGGCACAGGTAGTAATTCCAGCACAATGACAGAGAGATTTAAGTTAACTAGATGATTGGTAACATGAGATTTGTTGCATCTTTCAAGGAGAGATAAAAATGTTTACCCAATTGCATGGCAAATTCAGTCAAGAGACTTTAACTTAATCAGGGGGCTAGAGCTAAAAAATATGAATCTGAGAAAAGTATTCTTTTACATTGTGGAGGAAGTAGGAATGTTGTAATGGGACATATTAAATCACTTACTGAAAAGTGTAGATACACTCATACATATTCTTAGATTTACTTTTCTATATGCTGAAGAGCAGAATATAAAAATTAAACAATGGGTTGTTCATTTTTCATGGTGTTTTGTTAAAAATTTGAGGGTCATATTATCTGTGGATGGGATTATTTGTGAGTACAGTAGTGGCCAAAATTGTGGAAACCTTTTGGGAAAAGTGTATTTTTGAGGTTTGATGGCTAATAACACCACTTACTTTTCTTTTCTTTTCTTTTCTTTCTTTTCTTTTTTTTTGGGGGGGGGGAGTTTCAAGATAATCGTATTCCATTGCTGGAATGGCCTGGGAATAGCCCAGACTTTAACCCAATTGAAAATCTATGGAGCCGACTAAAGAAACTTGTTAGTCAGAAGTGACCCAGCAATAAAACCCAGTTAATAGAAGCAATCATTCAATCTTGGTTTCACATTATAACAGCTGCAGAACTAAAAGACTTGGTTCACTCCATGGGAAGACCTTGTAAGGCCATAATTCATGCTAAAGGTTACCCAACTAAGTATTACTGACATGGTGATAATTTTTGTATATCTTGTTTTTTCTATGGTTATAATTTTTGTATATCTCGTTTTTTTCTACGTGTTTTTCACTTTTCTTCTTTATACTGTAACTGCTATTCTAATAGCAAATCCTTCATAAAAGTTATTGCATTACATTCTTGATTAAATTGATATATAATTTTACGGTACTACTAAAAAAAAAGTGGTGTTATTAGCTAGTTTTAGAAAATATACTTTTCCCAAAAGGTTTCCACAATTTTGGCCACTACTGTATATATGGTGATTAGAAGCTAATGAGATCGTGGAAGTTCCTAAAAACATTCAGTGCCCAACAGCAAACACCAGAGGAAAACAGAAGACACCAAAATGGAGTATAAATATATATATATATTAGTAAACAAAGCAAGATGGAAGCCTGAGGCTGAGAGAAGTTCTATTTAGGATTTGTTTCAATTGAAGAAATAAGCAAACTGACTGAACTGACAAGTGATTGGAGGAGAATAATTGTTTTTTCTATCTTCAGAAAGGATAAAAGAAGATGAAATTACACATCAATTAACCTGATAGGATACCTGGGAATATTCTAGGGAAGTTCATAAAATATCAATCTATAAATGCATTGAAAACAGTATTGAAATTATCAGAAATTATCAGAAATTATCATTTAATGAGAATGCATCTTTGCCAGATGCAATTTTTATCCTGTAACTTGCTTAATAAATTAGGCCAATGCTATAGAAGTAATATTTTAATTTTGTGAATGTGATGAAATGCAGGTTCCAGAGGTGGGATTCACTTACCTTCCCTACTGGTTCGCAAATATGAGCACACACATTTACACAGTAGTCTCGCATTATGTCCGGGCGGGTGGCGGAGCCTCCAGCAGTTGCTGCTACCAGTTTGCACAATCCGGAGAAAACCGGCTGAATTCCACCACTGGCAGGTTCCCAGGTTCCCAGGTTCCCAGGAGGGAGAGATGCATTCCAGGGGAGTCAAAGGCAACACAGTCTGGATTTCCGTGTGGGAGAAAGAGAGTAAACACAGGCCTTGCTTAACAGTTCTCAAAGTGTATAATGTAGTTTCAAAGAGTAGTCCTCAGTCTGGCAAGATTTTTGTCTATAGGTGTTGGAATCGTACAGCAGATGACTGCAATTTGAGGGTGAATCAGCTGTACAATGTTGCTGCAAAACACACAAACAAATATGCTGCACTGACAGAAGTGCAGTATAGTTTTCTTGAGAAACACAGTTCAATTCAACTGGTGTATTTAGTGAGGTTCCCAATTATGTCTAGTATTGGAAACCAGCCTTTAAGAAGGATTCAGGAAACCTGGAAAAGATACAAAGATGAGGAAGCTTACAAGTCTGGAAATAAGGACTGGTGTAAATAGAAGAAAATGTTCAGCTCTGAGAAGAAACGATAACTCATTTCAAATACCTGAGAGGATATCACCCAGAAGGTCAGGCCTTTATCTCTTTCATTCCAGAGCAGAAGATAGAGAATAATGGATCTAAGTTACAGGAAAGCAATTCCTGATATGAAAAAAAGACCCTTAATAATAAGAGCAGTTTGACAGTGGAACCAATTACTGAGGATTTGATGGACTTCTTCACCAAATGTGTCCAAAGGAGGCTTGACAGTTCTTTTCAGGGTGCCTTAGTGTGAAGTCCTGAATGGAGCAGTTGGTTGAATGCAATCTAAAAGACGCCTTTCAATCCTTTGACTCTACAATTTTACACTGTAGCTTTAAACAAACACTAGGTGTGTATATGTGTGTGCGCGCGTCCATGTGTGCATACTTGTGTGTATATATACCTAATTCAATGATTTCCTTCTCCCTCTGCCTTAAAAAATAATTTACAATATGAACTAGTTACATCCAGGCAATTCTACATTTAATGTCTATACGCTGAATCTTTATAATGACACATGTTAATTTATTACCTCCTTTTTCCTAATTTAGCCTACTTTATTTTATGATTTGTTCCTTCTTTATTTTGCTTTTTATTTTGCTTTTGCTAGTTATGAGAGTAGGTTATACTTACAGTCATAATATATTAATGGTGTCTTTGACTTTTCCCATAGGCAGTACCTCCTAATGTTCCAGTGATGTATAAACTGCCTAATTGCAAAATAATTCTGATACAAGTGTTTTAAAATAGAAAATGTTTGATATCGAGGAACAGGTCAACCTTGTGAAAAAAGGATGTAAGAAAGGGGGGAGGGGAGGAATATACAGCTGTGGTTGGTGCAGTGGTAATGTTACAAAGGACCAATGGACCATCTGAGAATAATCCTTCTCTTTGGATTGTTACCTTATTCCATATCTCTTTTAAAACGGTATTAAAGGCAAGCAATGACCCACTGTTAGAATAGATAGATAGCAACCTGGACCACTTCTTTGTGGTTCTCTTTGTCATGTGGGGGAAATCACTAGAGCAGGGGTGGGCAACTATGGCCCTTTTATGACTTGTGGACTTCAACTCCCAGAATTCCTGAGCCAGCCATGTTAGCTCAGGAATTCTGGGAATTGAAGTCCACAAGTCATAAAAGAGCCATAGTTGCCACCTCTGCACTAGAGAAAGCAATTGTGTTGGGAAGAGTTAGCAGTAATAGGAAAACAGGCCACCAAAGAAAATGTGGCTGGACACTATCAAAGTTGATACCAGCCAGAGAATAGAAAAACTCAAAGAAATAAGATCAGAAGATGTGGAGGGACCTTCCCATAGAATCCTCAAGATTTCATCATCATCATCATCATCATCATCATCATCATTGTCATCCATTAGGAGAAGCATTAAGGAAAGTGCATCAAATTATGGAAGGGCTACTGACTTTCATTTCATTTTGAAAAACTGATAAAATGAAGGAATGTGTTCCCTTAAGGAAAACATTTTCTTAATAGAGCTGAGCTCAAGTAAATAACATTTACGAATGTTTCAAAGACTTTTGGTTATTGTCCTTTTTATCTCTGAAAATGATGGGGTGTTTTGGTGTTCTACAGAAAAAGAACAGAGAAGATATCAACCAAAATTAACTAGCTATTTTCTAGATGTAAGGAACAACAGCCACCAAGAAATCTCAACATGTACACATAGATTTCTAGTGATACTTTCCATTACATTATCAAGAAGGCACAGTTGATAGAAATTGAAATGGTTTTTTTAATTATACTTTTATCAGGCCTGTGAAAGCCACAGGAGAAGCTCTTAAATCCTGAATATTCAGGCTCACATTCTGTGACATATGGTAAGCATGCAATATGTGCATAGTGCTTCAAAAATCAGTGCTCTGGGCACATTGTATCTGACCATGTGCCTCTGGCCATAGGCCAAGAGTTAACATGCTCAAGATTTTTCTTCAGCCCCATCTGCCATATGGTCATATGAAGGCTGAACAGCAGAACTCATGAAAGTTTAATGAAAGAGAGTAACCGCTTCTTAAACTGCCAATGGAGCAGTTGGCCATGTTTGTTGTATAGAAGTCCCTTCTAAATCACACAGAGTGCCTTTCTGCAAAAAACAGCTGCTTGAGATGGGATCAAAAGTTTGGAATATAAGAGAGGAAGTGAGACTGCTTTAGTGGTTTTTGATGTGCTCCTCTTTAATCTCATCCCAGTTTGAAAGTACTTCATAAAACAGGTTGAAACTTACAGAGGTCAGTTATGGTCCATGATGTATGGACATTTGATCCATCATATGAAAGAACATTCACTTTCTTTCTATACCAACTCAGAAAGCTCAAGCTGGCCAAGGAGCTGCTGATCGAGTTCTACAGAGGAATTATTGAGTATGTCGTCTGCACCTCTATAACTGGTTTGGTTCTGCAACCCAACAAGACAGACACAGACTGCAGAGGATAATTAGAACTGCAGAAAAAAATAATTACTACCAACCTGCCTTCCATTGAGGACCTGTATACTGCACGAATCAAAAAGAGGGCTGTGAAAATATTTACAGACCCCTCACATTCTGGACATTTCAAATCCTACCCTTAAAATGACACTATAGAGCACTGCACACCAGAACAACTAGACACAAGAACAGTTTTTTCCCGAACGCCATTACTCTGCTAAACAAATAATTCCCTCAACACTGTCAAACTAGTTATTAAGTCTGCATTACTATTAATCTTCTCATCGTTCCTATCACCCATCTCTTCCCATTTATGACTGTATGACTGTAACCTTGTTGCTGGTATCCTTAAGATTTATATTGACTTTTTCCTAATATGATTTGATTGATTATTTGTTCCCTATGATTATCATTAAGTGTTGTACCTTATGTTTCTTGATGAATGTATCTTTTCTTTTATGTACACTGAGAGTGTATGCACCAAGACAAATTCCTTGTGTGTCTAATCACACTTGGCCAATAAATAATTCTATTTTATTCTATTCTATTAACAAATATAAAATAATTACACGAATCAATAGAAAGATCTCGGCTTTGTTTCATCATTGCTCAATTTCTTCATAACTTGAGTGACTAGGAATGTATGTATTCTATTATTTATTTTTTAAAATGATACTGCATCTATTCTCTTCAACTGCTCATTAAATATAATAATTTGAAAGGTTACACACACTGAATCAAAATGAGTGAAGAATACTGAAACCACTACTTTCTCCTAGAAAATAGCATGTATGCATCAGTAAATTTTGGTTTTTACTTTAGCAACTAAATGTCCCGGTAGGAAACATCTTAAATTGGAATGCCAAATGTACTATTAATTGCCACCCTGATCTCTTTGGCAGAGCATTTTGAAATGAAAGAAAGCCAGTTATTCTGACTTTTGACATTTTTGTATAAAAAAACATGCCATACTCTATATAGTAAACAGTGTTTGATCATAAATACAAGGAGGCCTTGGAAAGTACAAATGCAAAATGATTATATTCAGAGTATAGAGTATAGTAGCAATAGATATTAGACCTGGGCAAGACCATATTTTTGCAAGAAAGTTTATTGCCAAAGTACAGTCCATAACGCATTGCCTTTTCTGAGTCATAATTGAAGATGATTGACATTCTAGTGAAAAAGCACTTCATGACTCTGCATGAGAATCAAGTGAATGAGTAATCCACATTTCTTAAGAATGGCACTGTGAAAAGATGAAGAAATAAAAATATTTCTTGCTTCCTTACCCCAGTTAACATTCCATGTGTGTTGGGAAGAGAAGTAAGTATAATCAAATGTATCCTATTTCATAGATTCATTAATTATGTACTACTCCATTCACTGATTATTTCATTTCACGATGAGGATAAGTTTGCATTCAAACTGACTTCTAAATTTACTTTTACCATTTTTTAAAAAGGCAATAACAGAAATACATGATTTTACTGAGAGGGATACATTCCACCACCCTTCAAAAATAAGCATGGTTCTTTGCCTTGTTCCCTAAACCAGACTACATTTTGATCATGTTGCCAAAATCATGCTAATGGTGTATTTCCTGGGTGGCTTAACTTGGACTAGTCCATTCATCCATTATCGGGAGGAAGAGGTTTGGCATTGAGAGGCATTGACTGAGAGCCACTACCCAGCCTAGAGATAATGGGATCTCCTATTTAGAAGCAAATGTTTTCTGGGACAACTGTGGACCTCTTGTTTTTTGTTTCGCCAAAAAGAATCCTCGCTAGAGGGCATTTTCTGTTTTGAATTTTGTTCTAGTTGAAAAGATGTTCAATAATCGCTGATGAAGAACCTCAAGGAGTGAGCAGGAGCCCAGCAGCTACCCCTCAATGGTGAGACATGGATTCAGTAAAACACAAACACAAATGAGTTATTATTGTTTTCTCTATTATGATGAGACATTTTGCCTGAAATGTTATGTAGCATATATAAAAACTATTTTTCTTTACCTTTATTCTGTTATATTTTAGGCTATTGTAGCTTTAAGAATAGTTTCCCCCCCATTGGTTTAGGAAAGGACAAGAACTATGCCACATAGTCAGGTGATTTTTTTTTTTTTGGCTTTATGGCCACACAGCTTAGTGATAACATTTCCAGTCCCAATTATAGTCATGAACTGAGGACTTAACAGAACGTTGACATTCTGATCGTGCTTCCCCTTACATTCCTCTTATACTAAAGACAGTCAAGGCCGGACAGTTTTAAGGATTTTGTCTTGTCTCCCCAGGCAGGGCTCCTGTCTTGCTAAAAAGCCTTTGTGCACCTTCCCCAAGGTCATTTCTGTGTTCCTCTACAACTGCCCTCATGGCTGATCCATCAATAATGGTGCTGCCTTTAAGATTTTAATGCAAGACAAGTTAAGGAAAACACCTGGCAGATTGTCCAAACTTAGTTTCCTTGCCCACAGCACTATTGCTGGGAGAAAAAACAATCATTGCTTCATGTGATTCTAGTACATAGACCAGAGGTGTGTTTCAGCAAGTTCTGACCAGTTCTGGAGAACCAGTAGCGGAAATTTTGAGTAGTTCAGAGAATCAATAGTAAAAATTCTGACTGGCCTCACCCCCTTTTATTCTCTGCCTCCCAAGTCCCAGCTGATCGGGAGAAATTGGGGATTTTACAGTATCCTTCCCCTGCCACACCCACCAAGCCACGCCCACCAAGCCATGCCATGCCCACCAAGCCACACACACAGAACTGGTAGTAAAAATATTTGAAACACACCACTGGCATAGACTCTCTATTCCTGTTACCTATCAGTTTGGTTATTTATGAACACAGATCTAAGGCCAACAAATGTAAGACTATGAGGAGGAAAAGCTACATTGCAATGGTAGAAAGTGGCTTCTTGTGTTCATTTGTTTGTTATTTTGGAACCAGTGATGGTAGGATGCACATTTTTCTTCTCTGGGTGGCTTATGCTGGGTTCCTGGAGGGATGGAAGACTGACAACCTAGGAAAGCAAGGACTGTCTTCAACCCTGTCCCTTTCCTGTCACCTCAGGAGTGATGCAAATCTACCCTGAGGATTCTAAGAAAAGTTCTTGTACTAGAGCAGGGATGTCTATGGCGGCCCACAGACTGGATGCATCATGCTCGGGCCACGCCATCCACAAAGGCAAAAAATGTTGTGATACGTGATGTCGTGATACATGATGTCACATGACATGATCAAGTTTGACACCCGTGTTCTAGAGCAATGTTTCTCAAACTTAGCAACTTTAAGTTATGTGAACTTCAACTTCCAGATTTCAACATGGCTGGCTGTGAAATTGTGGGTGTTGAAGTCCACATGGCCACACCCATTTACACCACTCAGGTGACCCTGATGACACAGATAAGCCTCCAGGTGGCTTTAATGACTCACTAAAAGAATGCAAATGACCAGCTGTCTGCAAGGAGTATAAATCCTTCCATTACCCATCATCCAGTCAAAGTTGAAGAAGCTTCATGGATGAGAAGTGAAATGTCTTCAAAGAAAAACCAGAAAGTTCAGTTGCCTCTTGAAAAAGCACCTTTGGGGCAGCCATGATCTGGAGGATTGAGAATCTCCATTGACACACATCTTAAAGTTGCCAAATTCAAGTAACACCCTACTAGAGGATACAAGTGTAATCAGATCTTAGAATAGCTTTGTTCTCAGCTGACCAGCAACTGCTCTGTTCCACGCTATAGGAAACCCATAATGGAACCATCATTTTAAGACAATCTGTTGCAGCACAACCTAATGCATCTATTTTACCTGGCAATTTGATTACTCTGTAATCAGTAAGGCTTTGGGGTCCCTCCCCCAAAAGTTTATTTTGCACTGCTCTTAATAAGCTTTCTTTCTAAAGAAGATAGTTGCCTAAGCTACAGTCTAATAAATATTTGTCTGGGAATAAAGTCACTGGAAATAAGGGAGCAGCTTATGAAATAATCACTGGAATTTCAGTGCCTATCAATCAAAAGGGGGAATATTTTATGACATACAAACATGCTCCCACTCACATAGATCAGCCTGTCAAGAGTGAAATTTATCAACAAACTTCCTCTCTGTCCTCATATCCACTGATGTTTACCTACCACAGTGAAGAACAAACTTGGATATGTTCAATCTCTCCAACCAAGCATTGTTTGTTGACCATTTGTCCTACTGCTTTTTGCTGGCAGTCCTGATATTTTGCCCTACTGTCTTTCCTTTGGATTACTTGATTCTTTTTCTGCTTCTTTATGAGGTTTAGCAAAGATCTTTATCTCTTGAAATCCTCTCTCTGTCTCTCTCTTATCCATATTCATTCATACATACATACATACATACATACATACATACATACATACATAATATATAAGGTAGACAAATCTAAAGATTGTGCAATATAAAGTTTAAAAATGGAAGTAAAAGAGGAGATACCAATATGTCTTTTATATTTTTGCTGAGCTAAAACTGAGATCTAGTTAGGTGTAGGGCAGTGTTTCCCAAACTTGACCCTTTGAAGATGTATGGACTTCAACTCCCAGAATTCCTCAACCAGGCATACTGGTTGGGGAATTCTGGGAATTGAAGTCCATGCATCTTAAAATAGCCGATTTGGGAAACACTGGTGTAGGGGATTAAGGTATCAGGTAGAAACAGGATGATTGTGAGTTCTTGTCACAAAGCCAGATTGGGCCAGTCATTCTCTCTCAACCCTAGGAAGCCGGCAAGGACATATCATAAATGAAATTTCAGAGATGAGTCCAAGCAATTACCGAAGGTCAAGAGCAGTGGTGGTCTGCCTCTGGTTCGGACCGGTTCGCAAGAACTGGTAGTAAAACCAGCGGGAGGCCCTCCCTACTGCCTTGGATGTCGTCATCAGCGATCTGCGCAATCCCATTGTGAACCAGTGGTAAAGGTAAATAGAACCCACCCCTGGTCAAGAGTGATTAGAAGCTACCAGACAAACAAACAAAGTTTCCATACACTCTGAGGAGTTTATCCAGAAAGGCTTATTTTTGTTAAATAAATTGATCTTTCTTAAGCATGAGTATCTATACATAAATGTATAAACATAGGTTCTTCCCCAACCTATGACTTCCAAATGGGTTGGACTGAAAAATTGCAGAAGTCCTACCAGTCCTCTGATCTCATTGGCTTCACATTCTAGAAGATACAGTCCACCAGATCTGAAAGGGATCTATTGGAGAAGGAAGATAGAGTCACTTAATTGGAAGTAAGCAACCACTGCCAATTGATATTAAAACTGGCAAACAGGCCAAAGTTTCCATCTGCACTGGGTTGAAAAATAACTATGTGTAGGCTGAGATAATAGGGAGACTGCAGTACATTATTCAATCCCATGAGTCATAAAAGTGTTAATCTAAAAGCTGTACTGCCTATTCACTCTTTGCTCTCCCATCAAACAACAGAATTAATTCATGAACTTGCCATAAAGATATTAAATTACTGGTGAAAATGAAGGTGGGTGTAGACTCCAATAAGTTTAGAGACTTGAACTATTCCTCAGGTTAACTTCCACCCCACTTTATGGCAAAAGTCATCTTCTTTTTTACTTCCTCTTTTATACTTCAGGAGGGATATACAATAAAATACAAAAAGAGATGGTTTAGGTGGCATTTTTAAAAGGGAAGCTTGTTTGCTTGAAAAGTTCAGTTTTTAAAATAAACATTTGCAGATGAAAGTTATTTATGAACTGGTAAAAAAGAGTGAAAGGAGAAGCTACTACAGTATTTATTTATATCGAATAAGGACTAGGGGAGACATGATAGCAGTGTTCCAATATCTCAGGGGCTGCCACAAAGAAGAGTGAATCAAGCTATTCTCCAAAGCACCTGAGGGCAGGTCATGAAGAAATGGGTGGAAACTAATCAAGGAGAGAAGCAACTTAGAACTAAGGAGAAATTTCCTGACAGTTAGAACAATTAATCAGTGGAACAACTTGCCTCCAGAAGTTGTAAATGCTCCAACACTGGAAGTTTTTAAGAAGATGTTGGATAACCATTGGTCTGAAGTGGTGTAGGATTTCCTGCCTAAGAAGGGGGTTGGACTAGAAGACCTCCAAGGTCCCTTCCAATTCTGTTATTCTATATTCTATTCTATT
The DNA here is from genome assembly GCA_022577455.1 of Arizona elegans. Lineage (NCBI taxonomy): Eukaryota > Metazoa > Chordata > Lepidosauria > Squamata > Colubridae > Arizona > Arizona elegans. The sequence goes on along the minus strand of JAKOOJ010000001.1, from coordinate 204,532,856 downwards.
CTATTCTATTCTATTCTATTCTATTCTATTCTATTCTATTCTATTCTATTCTATTCTATTTTATTCTAATGAGTCAGTAAACTTTGGCAGAGATTTGGGTGTGCTGATAAAGACCACATCTGTCACTGATTCTGGGATGCACTGACTAAAAAAGAGAAGAGAGATAAGGGGAGAAACAGGAAGTCTGAGTTGTGGTACCCTAAATACTGATCAATTTATACATAAACTTCCATGGATCCCTTTCACTTCTGAAAAAGCGAAGACTGAAATAATTCAATGTGAGATAGATCTTGTGCTTAGATACAATAGACAAGGGGTTTGGAAAGGTTAGATAAGGGGAGTGGTGAGCAGGCAAGAATGCTTTGGCAGGTCGAGAGACATCAAACAAAAACTGCTTGAATAAAAGTCATAAATTCCCAAAAGTCAGCCCTTGTCAGTCTGCTACAACAAAACCAGAAATCTGATGGCTCTTCAAAGACCAACAATATCTGTTCAAGACTTGCTAGCTTGCTCACTCTCTGGGGGGAAAAAAGAGTCAAGGTAAGAATATATTACCACACTTTGAAGCATAGTTTAATGGTTAAAACTACTGTATAGCATTAGGATAGCAGATGAAACCTCGATGGAGAACAACAATAGGAGACAGTAATTGGCTTTGTGTCTTGCTTAGAACATTGGCTCTCTGATGCTCTTACTTTAGCTGATGAGTTTGGGGGTGGGGAGAGTCACATTTTAAATGTCCAGCACCCAGTGGTAAAATCCAAATTTTTATACTACCGGTTCTGTGGGCGAGGCTTGCTGGGCATGGCAAGGAAAGGATATTGCAAAATCCCCATTCCCTCCCCACTCCTGGGGGAAGGATATTGCAAAATCTCCATTCCCATCCCACTCTGGGGCCAGCCAGAGGTAGTATTTGCCGGTTCTCTGAACTACTCAAAATTTCCGCTACCGGTTCTTCAGAACCTATCAGAACCTGCTGGATTTCACTCCTGCCAGCACCTTTCACAAGGTAAGTAGAGCAATGGGAGGGGGGAATCAGTTGTGCCGCACAATTTAGCTTCACTAGAAAGCAGGATTTCCTGCTTTCTAGCAAAGCTAAACCCCACGGCACAGCAGATTCCCTCCCCCCCCGCTGTTCTACTTACCTTCCCATGTCTCCTTTTGGCCCGTACATGTGCAGTACACACCAAAAGGAGGCTTGGGAAGGTAAGTATAATAGCAAGGGGGGTGGATTTAGCTTTGCTAGAAAGCAGGATTTCCTGCTTTATAGCAAAGCTAAACCCCGCAACATAGCTGATCGTTGGAAATACCGATTCGGAGGAACTGGTAGCTTTTTTTAATAACTGGTTCAACCGAACCGGTAGCTAACTACTGATTCGTCCCAACTGGTAGCTTTTTTTTACCGGTAGTTTTTATCACTACCGGTTTGCCTGAACTGTAGTGAACCGGTAGCATTTCACCCCTGCCTCACATCATAAAATGCTAAGGTCATAGGATCCTAAATTTTCCTATTTAAGAACTTTGCTGAAGACTTTGTCAACACAAAAAAGTCATGAACTTGGACCCTTTTCCACTTCTCTACCATTCAATGTCTTTCCAAAAGGCAAGGTTGTTAAGGAGAGAAACACATATCACACAGCTAGATGACACATCAGTGCCAGAAAAAGACCTTTGGGTGCAGAATTCCTTCTTAAAGTCAAATATTTCCAAGATGAACTTCTTAGTTTTCACCAGACTAGGATATTAGAGGAAAGGCAACATCAGACAATTACAGGAGGTAGTTCGTACTATCCTCACTTCATTCAGTTTTAATCCACACAAACTCTAGCAGTGGGTACAATTAACAAGTCACTGTTAATAAATTGCAGCAGTGGATCGCACAGCATGGAGCAAGCATTATTGAGGACTATCACATGCAACAGATTTACTCAAGTGGTATCTAGCGGGCATCCCAGATTATGATTTCAGCAGTAACGCGTGAAAGTGCCCTTCAAGCTGTCATTTGCTTGGTCCCATAAGATGCTCCAAATAATCAGAGTATTCTAGGGACTGGTTCACTGAAAAATCGCATCTCCTAATAAAGGCACACTGAGGTGTGCATAATGATTAGAGAGATAGTCATCTTTCTATCTGTGGAAATATAAAGTTTCTGTCAGTGGTTTATCTCAAATGGCTTCATGAACTAGTCTTTGTAACTTGGATTTATGTATTACAAAATAAAAATTCTCATTAAGTTGTTTCAGAAGAGAAATATAGATTTTATCTTTGCTGTGGATCCTGTTTCGGATAATATATGGATTAAGTGATATCACCCACCTTTTTAAAAAAAATTACAACTGATAACAAAATCTTCTGATTCAGTCCATTCTAATAGCATGTCAAGGTATTGGGATTCAATTTCTAGAATTACTCGTTAGAAATTGTATACCCCATTGACCAATATGAGGGAGGAAGAAAAACATTAATTAGAAGGGATGAGATCAGAAGCAAATTTTTGAATAACCAAAGCAAAGAGAATAGTGGGAAATGGGGCAGAGATGCAGACTTTATATTTTAAGACTAATATGCTGAGAGGAAATTAATCATCAAGCTTAGAAATATGGTGTGAGAGTAACCAAGCAACCGAGCCTATTTCATTATACCACATTCATTTTGATCCTTTGTCCCTTAAAGTCTCAGAATACTGCTCCTCGTCTCCACAATCCTGACATTTTCTTCTCTAATGAAACAGTCTAAACCTGCTCCCAGTGTTAATTAAATGAAAAACCATCCAATTTTACTGAGAGAATAATATACTGCAATTACTAAGGCAATGAATTGGTTCTCAAAAATGTTTTGGGCTTCATGTGTACTTTGTTGTTACATATGTTGTATAGGATCTTGAAAGAGACAATTGAAAATATTTTTAGAATATTTACTACCACTGTGATAAATATCTAACCATCAAAACTTAAGAGATAATTTTTATAAAATGTTTTATAGATGGCATCTAGATCCTAAAAAGCTAGCCTGTATGTATCCAAGTTTGCAACCTAAGTGTTGGAGATGTGAATGTGATGATACCATGTATTATCATATATGGTGGACATGTAAAAAAATTAAGGCATTTTGGATAAAAATATGGTGGATCATCCAAAACATTCTCAAAAAGAAGATAAAATTTATTCCACAGTTCTTTTTTTTTTTAATTTGATTTATATGCCGTCCTTCTCCAGAGACTCAGGGCGGCTTACAATGCGCTAAGCAATAGCTTAGGTATAAGCTATTTTGTTAGGTATAATTACAGATTGTACGGTCATAGAGACTAAATTGATTTTAAATTTAATAACAGCAGCCAGACTTTTGGTGGCGCAGTATTGGAAGAAGGAAGACTTACCTACTATTGAAGAATGGACATTAAAAGTAGTGAATTTAGCAGAGATGGCAAAAATTTCGGCATACTTGAAGGACCATTCAAATGAAAGATATATATCGGAATGGAGAAGATGGATTGATTATATTCAAAACAAATATCGGACTAAAAAGTTTCAAACAGCTTATGAATGAAACCAACACTTTCTTTTCGAATTATGTTTTGTTAGTTGAAAGGGGAGTTAAAGAGCAAGAGGGAGTATGGAGCCTACAGAAAGTTAGCATATTTTAGTTTATGTTTGTTAAATGTTATACCCTGTATTTGCTCTGGGAAGTCTGGGGTGGGGGTGGGGGGTTGGAGGGAGAGGGGGATGAGGGATGGGGGGTGGGTGGAGGAGGGAAGAGGGGAAGGGGGGGGAGGGATGGGAAAAAATTGTTGTAATATTTGATAAAACTTTTTAATAAAAAAAAAGAAAAGAAAAATACCTAACCGTCAACAAGTGTATATAACAAAATTTCAGTGCTATGGACACATATAATTAATACTTAAATCTCCCTCTTCAAGTATTGCACTTCTCATTTAGCTTTCTTCAGGCTGTTTTTTCCCCCTTTTTCTTCAATAAAAATTGGTATAAGAGCTGCTGATGAACATTGATGATAGGTAGCATGGGTTTGTAATGTACAGTATATTCGGCATTAATTGTTCATATCAGTTGTTTTAGCTTGAAAATTCTCAGAAACTTTGTTAGTTCCAGAGACAATTCAAATGGTGCAGCTCCACATTTTGCTGTTGAAGTGCGTCACATCTAAAACATTTCCAGGCCCAGACAGCTGCCCAGCTCACATTATGACTATAAATAAAATATGCTTAGTGAGGGTACTTTAAAATAGTACTTTAAATTAAATTAAAATTAAACCCTTAGACACGAAAGACAGCGGGGTGACGTTGGCCCTGTCACTCTGTCTTAGCCCAACCCACCTCACAGGGTTGTTGTTGTCAGAAAAATAGGAGGAAGAAGGAGTATTGTTTGTGTTTGCTGCCTTAAGTTATTTATAAAGGCAGGCAGGCAGGCAGGCAGGCAGGCAGGCAGGCAGGAAAGAAAGAAAGAAAGAAAGAAAGAAAGAAAGAAAGAGAAAGAAAGAAAGAAAGAAAAAAAGAAAAAAGAAAAAAGAAAGAAAGAAAAAGAAAGAAATGTATGTACATATTAATATATCAAGTAATATGAAAGAGTAAGAAAGTAAGAGTAAGAGTAAGAAAAAGGTTTAGAACTGAAGGGTGGTAAAAAGGATATGTGCAAATAATGAAAAAATGAAATGAAATATAACAATTGGGTGTAATAATATTATGTTTACTTTTATTAAAATGTATGATGCTCAGGTATCACACCATTCACACATCAATATATATAAACAATATAAAATTTAAAAAAAATGGAAAGAAAGAGAGGGAGGAAGAAAGGCCTAGAGAATTTCATTATGAAGACTTGTTTTACAATGTCATAATCTGATAACTGGATGCAACCATTTTATAATCAAAAGAAAATTAATATCTCAGAAATCAAAACTATTTTGTGTCTCTATGGTTTCTGTATTTTTAAGCCCCTTTCTTTGGTGACAAAACAGAATAACAATATGACAGAGTTGGAAGGGACTTTGGAGGTGTTCTAGTCCAATCCTCTACTCAGATTTCCAGTATTGGAGTATTCCCAACTTCTGGAGGCAAGTTGTTCCACTGATTGATTGTTCTAACTGGTGGTGCCCTCTTGATTTGCAAGCACCCCAAATTGCATGTGGGAGAGAAGCTTCTGGAGATGCTTTTTGTTTTGTTGTTGTTATTAAATGTGGATTTTTGCACACTTCAGGTCCAGATAAATGAGTCCTGGGCTGTTCTCCTCCCACCCACCACCCACCCCTTTTTTAAAAAAAGGAATGCCTGTGCAACTGCAAAATCAGTTAAGAACTGGAAAGGGATGGTTTGTCTCTGGGAGGTTAAGCTGTCTTCTTGTTAAAAACAAACTTCAAAGACATCACGTTAGGGGTGGAGAAGCCTTGATCAGCTCTGTGTGTTCCCTGACAAGAGCTGCGTGTTCTGGCAGCCTTTGTGTCTTGTATCCCCGAAGGGATTACCATTGTGTCTACATGCTTCTGTCTCTTCCTTTTTTAAGGCTAAGTAAGTTCATCATATTACTGAAGTTTATGTAACAGCTAGACAGCTGGCTTTCTGCAAACACACCTTACTTGTGACATGCGGTGGAATAGAATAGAATAGAATAGAATAGAATAGAATAGAATAGAATAGAATAGAATAGAATAGAATAGAATAGAATTCTTTATTGGCCAAGTATGATTGGACACACAAGGATTTTGTCTTGGTGCATACGCTCTCAGTGTACATAAAAGAAAAGATATATTCATCAAGAATCATAGGGTACAACACTTAATGATAGTCATAGGGAACAAATAAGCAATCAAATCATACAAGGAAACAGTCAATATAAATTGTAAGGATACCAGCAACAAGGTTACAGTCATACAGACATAAGTGGGAGGAGATGGGTGATAGGAACGATGAGAAGATTAATAGTAATGCAGACTTAATAACTAGTTTGACAGTGTTGAAGGAATTATTTGTTTAGCAGTGATGGGGTTTGGGAAGAAACTGTTCTTGTGTCTAGTTGTTCTGATGTGCAGTGCTCTATAGCGTAGTTTGGAGGGTAGGATTTGAAATAGTTTATGTACAGGATGCGAGGAATCTGTAAATATTTTCACAGCCCTCTTTTTGACTCGTGCAGTATACAGGTCCTCAATGGAAGGCAGGTTGATAGCAATTGTTTTTTCTGCAATTCTAATTATTCTCTGAAGTCTGTGTCTATCTTGTTGGGTTGCAGAATTGCAATTGTTGGGTATTAGGTCATATTTCCAAAGAATCTACAGTAGTGGCCAAAATTGTGGAAACATTTTGGGAAAAGTTTATTTTTGAGGTTTGATGGCTAATAACACCACTTTTTTTTTTTTTTTTGGGGGGAGTTTCAAGATAATCATATTCCACTGCTGGAATGGCCTGAGAATAGCCCAGACCTTAACCCAATTGAAAATCTATGGAGCCAACTAAAGAAACGTGTTAGTCAGAAGCGACCCAGCAATAAAACCCAGTTAATAGAAGCAATCATTCGATTTTGGTTTCACATTATAACAACTGCAGAACTAAAAAAAACTTGGTTCACTCCATGGGAAGATGTTGTAAGGCTGTAATTCATGCTAAAGGTTACCCAACTAAGTATTAACTGACATGATAATTTTTGTATATCTCGTTTTTTTTCTAGGGTGATAATTTTTGTCTTTCACTTTTCTTCTTTATACTGTAGCTGTTATTTTAATAGCAAATCCTTCATAAAAGTTATTGCATTACATTCTTGATTAAATTATCTTTCCATTGATATATAATTTTATGGTACTACTCCAAAAAAAGGTGGTGTTATTAGTTAGTTTTAGAAATGACACTTTTCCCAAAAGGTTTCCACAATTTTGGCCACTACTGTAATTGTCTAGCACAATTCTAGATCTAAGCCCTGGTGCCTTTAGTGAGGCTTATTCTTAACAAGCATTTATGGATTATAGCAGTATTCCTTGATTTACAACCATTCATTTAATGACTGTTCTAAGTTATAAAGGCACTAAAAAAAGAGACTTATGACCAGGCGAACCGGTAGTGGCACCGGTGAGAGGCTCCGCCCACTCGCCCGGACGTCATCACGGACGCTCTGTGCATGCACAGAGAAAGTAAGTAGAACCCACTACTGCTTATGACCAGTTACAACCATTGCAGCATGCCCATGGTAAGGTTATCAAAATTCAGATGCTTGGCAACTGGTTCAGATTTATGACGGTTGCAGTGTCCCAGGGTCATGCGATCATCCTTTGAGGCCAGATTCGCTTAATAACTGTGTTATTAGTTTAACAACTGCAGTGATTTGCTTAACAACTGTGGCAAGGAAAATTGTAAAATGGGGCAAAACTCACTTAACTGTCTCACAGCAACAGAAATGTTGGGCTCAGTTGTGGTCGTAAGTCAAGAACTACCTGTACTTTCAGCATAATTAAGCAATACAGGATATGTTTTCCTGGCTCATGATTCCTCACAAAATCAGGACATTTGACAAGCCCAATTGTAAGTAATAGGCAGTTTATTATCGATCATATGATGTGGTTTCAAACTGTTGTGATATTTTTTATGCAAACTTTGGCACTGTTCAATAGAATTACATAAAGAAGTCTGTAATTTTTGTTTTAATTAGGCATTAGATATGATAATATATACAATGGAAACATTCTAAGTGTTCTGATGTAGCTGTGCGAAAAGTTTGGCCTTGATTTGATTCCCTTGCTGGCTACTGAAAACCATTCTGTGATGCTAAGGAAATTACAAAATACTGACAACTATACTAGTTAAGGATAAAAGGTTTTCTGACTCTAAGGGAAAAAAATGAACATTTCTTGAGAGCAATTAGGAGCAGAGAACTGTCCCAGTAGAGACCCAAGCATCTCCTTTTTCTGCTTTTATTTGGTCTAATTTCTCCCTGATTTTCTTTGAAAACCACAGTGTCCCTGCTGTTGTTATGCATTAAATTCTGGCATGTATGTTTTAGTTGAGATGGAGTTTATTAGTTGAGATATGGTAAATTCCAGTATTCTGGACTGAATCAGGAAGAAATATTGTGTCTCTTTTAAGCAAAGCAGGATTCCCTCCAAAGCAGCTAGTCTTAGAAATTTTTTCTTTTTCATTTAACCAGAAGAAATAACCACCATTTTGTTATATACAACAGGACAATATATCATTTTTTCCCAGGAATTGATACATCCCTCCTTCTGTAGAAGATCCCACACCTATGACTTTTAAATCATAAGATGCCAGACCACAAGTACAATTTGTCTTTTTCCCGTTTGGAAGCTTTTCTCTGAACACACATGGCAAAATGTTGATGAGTTTCCTCTCATAGTTTGAATTGTAGCCTGAAATTCCTTGAGTGAAATGAAACAAAACTGAAAGAGGATCCAGGTTTGCAGAGACTTGAGGTAAAATGGTGCCTTAGGACACCCTGAAATAATCAGCAAGGGAGGACCATTGGAATGAGCTCACCTGGGATAGTTCTATTTGCACTGCATATTCAGAGTTTTTTTAGTCTTAGGGGGAAAATGGTGCTCTCTCAAAAATGGAGGAGGAAATGAACAAAAAGAGAGTTCCCTTTCCCTCTTATTGCTTTGTCCTTCTTAAAATAAACAGTTGTCCTAAGGTGAGACCTCACCATGCTGCACACATGCATTTATTCATATCACTGTTCAAGTAGGAAATTGCCGAGCAAATGGAAAGTGAGTCTTACTTTGGATTAAAATAAGGAAGGCTTAAGTGCATCTAAGGGATGCGATGGCTCAGTGGCTAAGACACTGAGCTTGTCGATCGAAAGGTCGGCAGTTCAGCGGTTCGAATCTCTAGTGCCATGTAACGGGGTGAACTCCCGTTACTTGTCCCAGCTTCTGCCAACCTAGCAGTTCGAAAGCATGACCCTCCGTACGGTCACTCACACTCTCATTATCTCTCGGTTGGATTACTGAAATGCCCTCTACATGGGGCTGCCTTTGGGGTGTACCCAGAAGCTCCAAGTGGTCCAGAATGTGGCTGCGCGAGTAGTTATGGGTGCGTCCTGCTACTCCCATATAACACCACTATTATGCGAGCTGCACTGGTTGCCGGTGGTCCTCCGGATTCGCTTCAAGGTGCTGGTACTCACCTATAAAGCCCTTTATGGAATGGGCCCAGGGTATTTGCAGGATCACCTCCTACCGGCCTCCCACCGCCCAGTGCGCTCACATAGGGCTGCCCTCCTCTGGGTCCCCTTGGCTAGACAGTGTCGGCTGGCAGTCCCCAGGCTGAGGGCGTTCTCTGTGGTCGCACCGAACCTCTGGAATGGGTTGCCCACCGAGCTCCGGACGGCCCCCGACCTCCACACCTTCCGCGCCGACCTAAAGACATGGCTCTTCCACCAACTTTCCTGATCTGTTATGGATTTTAACTTGGGGTTGGGGATCTTAAATTGGTTTTAATTTTTTCTATTTTTATTTATTGTCGGGTTGTTTTTATTGTTGTGAGCCGCCCCGAGTCCTACGGGAAAAGGGCGGCATATAAATCTGACAAAATAAATAAATAAAGAATAAAGAATGGGCTAACTGGTAGACAGTGAGACTAACATATCTGGTCACTGCTAGCTTGTGGAAAACTAATGTATTATTTCACCCTTGCTTCATAAAATCGAGATACATTATCAGTCTTGTTCACATTCATCCTATTGTTAACCTCAACTCACAATCACCATTTAGAATCACATTCCTTATCTACGTATTAGTTTTATAAGTGCCTTTATTCTAGGACTTCTGGGCAAACCAAGTAGAAGATATGTGCAGGTTGTGGACAACCACTTTAATAAGGTGGTTTGACTTGCAGACCAAAAGTTATGGTGTTGTTCCATCATAACATTGATAACCTGCTCTTCCCTCAGCAATGAGTGGCTTTATCTAGCTTCTTAACTGACCTTTTAAAAACCTGTTGGCCTAGTTGCGCTCCCAGTTTCAATCTTAACTCGGAGCAACAGTCCTGTAAGGTAGGTTGTGCAGATTGGCCTAAAGTCACCCAGTAAGGTTTTATAGTCTAGTGTGGACTTGAATCCAGCTCAGATCCAATTTAGATTAAATACTATGTTGGCTTTCAAACAGATCATATGGGGCACCTGCCAAAGATTTCAGACTGATACATTAAACATGATGGAGAGACAAAATGATTTTATTAACTATTTTTAAAAATACTTGTATTTCCTAGGGCCGTGATGGCGAACTTATGGCACGTGTGCCAGAGGTGGCACGCAGCTCCCTCTCTGATGACACGCGAGCCGTCACCCTAGTTCAGCTCCACTGCACATGTGCGCACACATTCTGCTGGCCAGCTGGTCTTCGGGTCTCTGCCGCGCATGCACAGGGCACGTGTGGGCCGTGTGCACATGCGGGGGGTGGGGGGCATGCAGGGCCCACACACGCTTGAACTGGGGAGGGGCGCAGGCGGGTGGCGCGCATACATGTGAAGGGGTGGGCTACATGCAGAGGACGCACGTGCACAGAGGAGGGTGCATGCACCTGACAAAATGCATTACACTTTGGAGGTTTGGACACGCATATGTGCACACTTTGGGCACTTGGTCTGGGAAAATTTAGCCATCACTGTCCTAGAGGGGTAGATTTTCCTGAACTCCAAAGAAGTCATTTTTTTTTTCATGTAAACTTACTTGGGATTGCTAAAAAGCACCATAATAAAGGACAAGATTTGTATCTACACTGGGCTGGGGGAAAAAAACCCTAAGCTTATCTTTCATTTACTATCTTATATTCCATTTTCCAGCTATAGAGAAGAAAGGGGTGGTTTGAAAGCTGCTAATTTGCAAATGTTCTTGAGAGGCTGAATACGTTTACAGCTGGATCCTCTTCATCAGGTTGAAAAGCATCAGCTTACAGCAAACAGTCTTATTCTATTCTCAGCCGAGTGAAGCAAGGGTTCCATGCGTACGTGCATATGCCTTTTGGGCTTCTGTTTTGTGCGTGTACCAGCAACGTGGAATGCATGGAGATCTTAGCAGTTGATAATGCTTATCTCTATGCTTCGAAAAAGATAGCCTGTTGATTCCTGCACAGCAAACAGCAGTTAAAAGGCAGGAGCTGTTTAGGCAACTTCAACGCCATTCCCACCCCCACCCCCCCAATTGCTGAAGTTAGCTTGGGTAGAGTTCAGGCATTGTGAATGATGGGTGTGCTGTATTCTTAAGTACAAGCCAGACCCCTGTTCCCCCTCTTACCTCTAACAAACTCTCGGCAAGCTGGTGCTCAGAGTTCTGTCTATGTGTGGCATATTGTTAGGAGACAATAAAGGCCACTGTAGTTATAGGTACATGTGTCCATTCAACCAGGCTGGCTTTAAACTCACGACTCAAAAGTCCAAGAAAAGTATAAATTTTTAATTTAAGACACCTGAAATATTTGGCAGAATTCATTTATTTCCTGCTGTTCTTCCTTTCTCCTCCACTTGTGCAGCCTGTTCTTATTAAACCCACTAGCTATGCTTGGAAATTAACAGTTGGCTTTGTTAAATACAGAACTGCCTCCTTGATTCTCGGAAAATATCACACGTGAGCAAATGTACTTACTTTCCAATAATATTCTGTTCCAAGTAAAAGACAGAGGCACAAAGAGGTTGGAATGGGCTAAAGCCAGGCAGGGCATTTGTGGATTAATATAAATAATGTGAGCAGTTATGCTTTCATAGAAAACATATCCACCTCTCAGAACTATGATTCTGTTTATTATTTATGGGGAAATAGTCATAAAAACATAGACTGCATTGGTTTGAATTTTTATTAGGATCAGATACTTGTTCTGTATCTAAAAAGGAAGAGTTAATCTCCCTGTTAACATTTACAAAAATATTTTAAATATGGCTATTACTAGTTTTGGTTTCCACATTGCAATGCTGAGTCGTATTTTGTTTGTTGAGATGTCTATTAAATGTATTAGATGCTTTTCACATGTATGCTTTTCAAACCAGGTGCCACTCTAATGATATATCTACAGTACTATGCAGTAAAAAGGCAAAATGTGGTCTTTTTCTTTATATCTTAATAGCAATTGTAAGAATCCATTCACAGACTGAAAAACATACAGTGTACAGATTTTTCTGCAGATGTTATCTCTTCGGTTATTTACTTGAAGTGCCTTCACATGATTTCTCATTAGTTTAACTACTGTTGAAAATTAGTCTAATTTTTTTTTGACATCAGCACTTGTTTCTTGTAGTGCTCTTGAAGGATGTCAAAAACAGCAGTTCTGAATGTTGCAAAATGCACACTTCCTGCTAAATTCGTGATTACCATCTTGTTATCAACATATTATTCAATTTCTGCTTCTTGTACTGTTCTGAATAGGGAGACTCATCAGAGCCAAAAGCCCTCAAGGCAGGGGTGAAATCCAGCAGGTTCTGACATGTTCTGGAGAACCGGTAGCGGAAATTTTGAGTAGTTCAGAGAACCGGCAAATACCACCTCTGACTGGCCCCAGAGTGAGGTGGGAATGGAGATTTTGCAGTATCCTTCCCCTGCCACGCCCACCAAACCATGCCTACCAAGCCACACCCACAGAACTGGTAGTAAAAAAAATTGGATTTCACCACTGCCTCAAGGTTTCCTGTATCTTTCTCCCCCAAATCTGATTTTTTTTCAACACTTTCCTCAATGTATTTAACCACAGTTCAGCAAGGAATATGTATTTCTATTTACTTTTATTACATTATTATTCCTGTTAAGATTTCATCACTAGTTTTGAAACCAAATGTAACTTATTCCAGGATCCGAAAGAAACATGGTTTATGATAAACTGCATCAAGAGCAGATAAAAATTTGGTAAAAATCAGGCAGACCATTATTTTCTGTCTCCAATTGCCATCTCTGGTTCTTCAAACCACTGTTTATACTTTCATGAAAAATGGAAATTCGAATAGCAAGGAATTCTACCTTCTTCCCATCTTTATTTAGACATGTCTTCTTCATTAAAGAGGAGGCAAGGTATTTTAAATTGAAAGGGCCACGAGAAGTAATGTTTGATTAGGAGACTCTCCACTAAATATTTATTAGAACTGCACCAAAAAATTCTACGTACTTCAGTTTTGTTCTAGTTCACAAAAGTGAAAGAAAACAAGTACTGTATATTGAGATGAAACATTTATTGGCCGTCAGATCTAGCCCAAGAATGATGTAAAACAATCCAGCCAAAATTCAGTTCTCATTTGAACACACCATATAGACAGAATCTTGCCAGACTAAATCTATACTACCCTAACCTTATGCATATACCCAGAAAAATTCTAGACAGTGGCTATCCTCAATCTCTTCCCATGATCCACCTCCAGACTATGCCATCTCTTGTTTCACCCTCCTCCTTAGAATTTGCTCCCTCCTTCCTGGGAACCAGATGTTTTACTGAAATCCATCACATCACTTCCCCCTTTGTAGACATTTTCCATAACATTGACCCACCTTTTTATCAGCTCTTCTTAAAATTCATCATGGAACATTCTTCACAGAACAATGATCTGCTTATGTAATTATGTAGCCAAACATTGAGGTCAATAGTCATTCTAAGAAGAAATTAAGATGGGATGTATTAATTCTTGAATATTTCAATCCATAATTCTCACTTGAGGCACCAGGATTGAATTATCCTACTTCAGACACATTGTGGAAAGATCTTGCTCTCTAGAGAAGGGTCTAGTGCTGGCAAAGGTGGAAGAAAACAAAAATAACCAGCAATAAAAGTGGGTGGAGTCAGTTACAGTGACTATGGGTGCATTGATGGAAGACCTGAAGGGTCTAGAGATAGATTATCATATGGAGAAAATCTATGTGGTTGCTAGGATTCAACACTGACTTAATGGCACATAATCAATCAAGCAGTCAAAGTAAGCTCTTATGCTGTTCCAAACATATTTAAATGTTTTATTTTTAAAAAACAAATTAAACATTAAGTAATTCTGCTCACAACCAAGAAATTATTGGGATTTGTTTTTCTTCTGAGGGACAACATTGACAATATTTGCTTTTTTATATTTCCACCTTAGATTCTCTTGAAACTGATAACTTACTCATGGGTATCAAACTCGATCGCGTCATGTGACATATTGTGACTTTTTTGCCTTTGCTGAGCTGGGGTGGATGGGCCTGTGTGTGATACATCCAGCCCACAGGCCGCCAGTATAATACCCTGAATGGTATATACTTGCAATTTTCTGGCCAGCAGTAAGGAAGTGTCCTATCATTAACTTTTTCCAATATACAGTATGTTTCTGACTTCTTATCTACATCCTGAGATTTCCTAATGGTGTCCTATTGAAGTACCGTATTTTTTGGGAGTATAAGATGCACCGGAGTATAAGACGCACCTTAGTTTTTGGGGAGGAAAATGAGAAAAAAGCTGATTGGCAGGTGGATTGGCCTCCTGGAATACCCCCAATTAGCTGTTCTCAGAGGTGAATTTTAGCAACAGGTTCCTTGGTTGTGAGCTCTGTGCCTTGCTTTTTTTTTTTTTTTTTTGCTTTTTTTTTCCTGCATCCAAAACTTCTGAAACTCTGTTTCAGAAAAAACTTTTTTCTCTGCCTCTGAAAGCCTCCAAAACAGAGCTTCAGAAAAAAAGCCTCTGAAGCTCTGTTTGGGGGCTTCTTTTCTGAAGCTTTGTTTCTGATGCTTTTTTCAGCCTCTGAAACCTCCGTTTCAGAAGCTGGGCGGGGCTACATTCGGAGTATAAAACGCACCCAGATTTTCACCCTCTTTTTTTGGGAAAAAAGGTGCATCTTATACTCCGAAAAATATGGTATTAATAAGAATCAGTTTAGCTTTTTCAATCAACCAAAGTTGTGCAGATGCTGCCATCTGCTTAAACACTTACAAATTTGACCAAAAGGAATCCTCCAAAGCCAGATGACTATTGCAATTGTTCCATTTTTTTGTTTAATGTATTTATTAATAAATGTATAAGGAAAACTTGGACTGATCTTAAAGGACTATTGGTTGATGATATAAAGGTACATATATTTGTTATGGAGTTGATTGTTATTGTTTGAAAGCCTGAATAAATTATAGTTGAGTGTTGAATAGACAATACTGGGCAATGAGGAGTATGGGACTGAAAATTAATATATCAGGGATCAAAATAATTGTGTTACACAGGGGAAAAAACCAAGTGAATTATTTGAAGTTATACATAAATGTTAAAAAAGAACAAGTAGACAGGTTTTCATACCTCTGTAGAGTTGGGGAAAGGATTAAAACATTTTAAGATGATATGATATTAGAAAATTGCATGTAATAAGTGATGTGTATAAAATAATGCCTCTGCTAACTTTATTCTTCAGAAGTAAGAAATGGATATGTTAAGGGAAGCCTAAAATACTGGTAAGTTAAATGCAGCAAAAACTGGGTATTTAAGAACTGTGTGTGATAAAACCAAAATGAATGGGTATTGAATGAATGGAATACAAAGGAACTGTCCAGCAGGAAAGAAAGCATATTGAAGTGGTTTGACCAGAGAGAACGAAGGAGAATCAAATTGCAAAAACAAATATATGAAAGAAACACAAAGGATGCAATAGGAAGAGGAAGCTCAAGAAAGTTGTGGTTGCATGGAAATGATTGGATCCTGAAAAAGAGAGGGATCATAAATTTAAAGAGCAAAAGACAATGCATGAAAAGGAACATGATAAAAGCAGGAGAGATTTCAAAAATAGAAAGTTACGAAGAATGATAGTAAGAAGAGATGATATAAACTAGATTGAGATATATTTCCTTTTAAATCTCAGGCCTTGGCTTATAATTTCATATCCTTTTCCTGTGCAGTGTTGCTTACAGCACAAAGAATAAGTATCTATGTACTGTTGTTGCAGGGTGTAAATCAGTGGTGGGTTTCAATATTTTTTACTACTGGTTCTGTGGGTGTGGCTTGGTGGGCGTGGCATGGCTTAGTGGGCGTGGGTTGGTGGGTGTGGCAGGGGAAAGTATACTGCAAGATCTCCATTCCCTCCCCAATCCAAGCGGATTACTGCAAAAACTCCATTTCCTCCCGATCAGCTGGGACTTGGGAGACAGAGAATAGATGGGGGTGGGGCCAGTCAGAATTTTTACTACTGGTTCTCCAAACTACTCAAAATTTCCGCTACCAATTCTCCAGAACTGGTCAGAACCTGCTGAAACCCACCTCTGGTGTAAATAACTCCTTTAAAAAGTGGGTGCAATGGATTGGATACAGTCCAGATCTGAATTGTAAATGTTATCATTTTTTAGAATACCATTTTAATAAGGCGGCTCGTTAAGCCTTTGGTTTTTTTATGGTTGTACTTTGTTATATTTGATGGGTGTAACTACAGGTGACTGTCCATAACAGGACTTCATTGGATTCAATTAAGCTAGAGGCCTCCTGACAGCCTGATTTTAGATCTGCATCACTTTCTTGCTGATTGTTTAGTCCTTAATTCTTTTCCTTTCCATTTCCCCCAACCATTCTCTCTCAATATGCTCTTGAAATCATCTCAGTCTCTTCGTCCACCCTTACACCTCTGCTAAACAACAACAACAACAACAACAACAACAACATTTCCTCTTGGGGACAAAAAAGCATTCCTCTGCAAGGGTCAATTTATTATTAATTTATCAAACTTGCTTTCCTGCAATCTATTGAAGTTTCCTGGAGGCTCCTCATAAAAACGCACAGCGATGTGTAAATTAATCGATATATTTCTGGCCATAGCACAGTCTTAATTAAGCCTTTGGGGAAAACTTTCTGGGTGGTGGGAAAGAAAATCTTTGCATTCCACCAGCTGACAGATTTAGGGTAGCAATGCCAAATGCAATATCTCTAACCCCATCACCCACAGAAAGTTTGGCTATAAATTATGACAGGTAGGATGGGAATTGTAGTCCAGCCCTAGACATGCCATGTCTCTGCGCTCTGGCTGGAATGGGAGGTGATTGGTTTGGGCAAGGCTGTTTTATAACTCTTCATTTCAGCATCTTTTTATTCTAGTTGCCAGAATTGGCAGGGAGAGCTGAGAGCCGAGACGCAGCAGGCATGTTGCAGAGGTTAAGAAGGCTAGAGGAAAAAGCAGTCTGAGCAACCTCATTAGCCTGATACAGATTCTTAGCACAGGGCAGGTTGGGAGAACAGAAGGAATGTTGAAATGATTTGCTAAACACTTTTTAAAAATCACAGTTTAATTATCCAACTTCTTTTTGGTAATGTTACAAATGCTCTGGTCAGGACAACCTTGAAATGGGCTATGAACACAGTTCAGGAAAGCCAGATGAAGAAGAGATAGTCTCCCTCCCCACTCCCTCCATCCACCCCCACCGGGGAAGCAATTTTGCAGAAGATATTTCCCTTTTGGTAATATCAGATTGCAGTCATGGCAAACTAACTCTGGAACTACACCTAGTGGCCTTCTCTGCATATTGCCATTCAAGGACACTGCATTTTATGGTCTAATTCTAATGAAATCAAATCATCCTTGAATTAAGTCTGGAAATTGATTATTTGGTTTTTTTATGTGTGGCATGCCAACTTAGCTCTTATAATATTCATAGGATTGTAGAAGTTTTAGAAACAAAACTGAAAATGTCTTCAGTCTGCACTCAGAACATTTAAATTTGCAGTTGCTTACATTGCTAAAGCTACACTGATATATCCAGTGGTGGGATTCAAATAATTTAACCAGTTCTCTGCCCTAATGACTGACTGGATGAGCGTGGCCATGGTGGGCATGGCCAGGGGGTATGACAGGCAGCACTCAACCTCCTGCAACTCCCTGGGAGCAAAAATGGGCCACGGGGGGTTGTGTGTGGACACTGCCTCCCTGCCCCCTGTTTTGGCCTAGGAGGCCTCCCTGAAGCCTCCTGGGAGCAAAAACAGGTAATGGGGGGGGCCACGCTGCGCCTCCCCCTGCACTCCATTTTGGGCCTAGGAGGCCTGCCTGAACCCTCCTGGGAGTGAAAATGGATGGTGTGGGATGTGCTGCACCCCCTGTGCCCCATTTTGGGTCTAGGAGGCCTCGCTGCACTTACCTGGGAACCAAAATGAGCCGCAGATGGGGTGGGGTAGGAAGGGGTGGGGCCAGTCAGCAATTTAACTACCAGTTCGCCTGACCCAGCCCAAACTGGCTGAATCCCACCACTGGATATATCTCTGACCTTGAGTCATGTGGACTCCTGGTAATTGCAAATAATCTGCAGTTTATTTGCAAGATTTTGGAAGTGGTTTGCCATTGCCTGCTTCCTAGAGCTGAAAGAGAACGTGGCGATCCCAAGGTTATCCAGCTGGCTTTGTGCCTAAGATGGGACTAGAACTCATGATGTAGCCCGACAGATACCAATTTTCAGATTGATACCTTAACCACTATATCCAATTGGCTCTATTTTGTGAGCTGAGCCCCCCCACTTCCCGCTAGATATTTTCAATCCCATCCAGCACAACAGAAGGCAAAAAGGATACAAGTGTGACATTGTACAATTTCAGAATTCTCTGAATTAAAATATGTCTGATCCCAGTATTTCTTAGCTGTCTTACATGTCCATCAAAAGTGAAAAAAGGCACCTTCGGATAGTTTACATTTTCAATGTATGTTTGACATACTCTATTTTTATATATAATTCAAGATGGCAAATATATTTAATATTCCTTCCTTCTCCTATTTTCTCTAAAACAACAACCCTGTAAAGTGAGAGATTCATTGTCAGGGAGGACAATGACTTTCCTCAATTCTACAGGGTTCAAGTTAAGAATGAATGATGGTCGAATCACCTTCGTTTCCTTGGTAGTTGCACCACATGTTTAAATTCCAAAGAAAATCTCAAAGCTGGCCAAGAAGTTATATCTTTGTGTGCACATAAGATGACTAATCACTTTGTCCAGAAAGATGTGTACATTTTAGAATTGTTGTTGTTGTTAGTTGCGAAGTTGTGTCCGACCCATTGCGACTCCATGGACAGTTCCTCCAGGCCTTCCTGTCCTCTATCATCCTCTGGAGTCCATTTAAGCTCCTGCCTACTGCTTCAATGACTCCATCCAACCACATTGTTCTCTGTCGTCCCATTCTTCTTTTGCCCTCAATCTTTCCCAGCATTAGGCTCTTCTCCAGTGAGTCCTTCCTTCTCATTAGGTGGTCAAAGTATTTGAGTTTCATCTTCAGGATCTGGCCTTCTAAGGAGTAGTCAGGGTTGATCTCCTCTAGGACTGACCGGTTTGATCGCCTTGCAGTCCAAGGGACCTGCAGGAGTCTTCTCCAGCACCATAGTTCAAAGGCCTCAATTCTTTGGCGCTCAGCCTTTCTTATGGTCCAACTTTCACAGCCATATATTGCAACTGTGAAAACCATAACCTTGACTATACACACTTTTATTGGCAGGGTGATGTCTCTGCTTTTTAGTAAGCTATTTAGATTTGCCATAGCTTTCCTCCCCAGGAGCAAGCGTCTTTTAATTTCTTGACTGCAATCCCCATCTGCAGTGATCTTGGAGCCCAGGAAAATAAAATCTGTCACTACCTCCATTTCTTCCCTATCTATTTGCATTTTAGAGATATTTTCCCCAAATCCCTTTTCTTTGGGATTGGTTTCTTTTTTGGTCAGAATAGTAACATATAGCAAGACAAAAAAACAATACAAGAACAAACCATTATAACAAGTATATTTATTGTTAAAGAGACTGCTGGATTGCCTTCTCACTGTATATTCATTACATTCCCAAAACTTTTCAAATATAAGTAATCTTTGATTTACAATCCTTTGTTTAGCAACCAAAGTTACAACTGCACTGAAACATGTGATTTACGACTCATACTCGCATGTACGACTGTTGAAGCACCCTCAGGGTCAGATAATTTGGGCACTTGGCAGCCAGCATGTCTTTACGATAGATGTAGCACATCAAGATCACATGATCATTATTTGCAATGTTGCCGGGCAGCTTCCAACAAGCAAAGTCAATGGGGGAAATCTATGATTCAATTAACAATTGCAGTGACTCACTTAACAACCATGGCAAAAGAAGGTTATAAAATCAGGCTGGACTCACTTAACAGCTGCTTTTCTTAGCAACAGAAAATCTGGTTGTTAAGTCAAGGACTACTGGTAGTACTTCTCTGTCAAGTGAAGTTAAAGGTAAAAGAAAGAAAAAAAGGACTATAAAGACCTTTCATTTGATCCAATGCAGCTCCTTGACTTTGAACTACATTTTAATTGTGAAGTGTACAGACGAATGACTTAGATTATATTAAGGAAAAGAGAGACAGAAATTCTCAGAAGATGTATGTGAGTAAGGGGCAAATGGAGGTTAACTCATCAGGGATGGAAGAATTCATATATAGTTTATTGGTTGCTCACCTTTCATTTCACTCCGTCAATCAACAGCTGCTTTTAGAGTAGTTTTAGCACAATTCTAAACAGAGATACCTAGAAATAAATCTTACTGAATTCCAAGGGAACTTCATAAGCATTTCTCAAGCATCAAAGTTCTGAGCAAGAGACATAATGCCAGCAGAAAAGGTTCTCAGCGAGTTGATTCTGACATTGGAGCCAGACAGGTAATAAGCCACCAATGAATTCATCCATACCTGATGAGGACTTTGATGGAATAGTATGTAGAACATCGTAAGTCCTATCTCTTTCTCCATCAGACTCCAGAATTTTGTCAACATAATGGTGATTGCTGTTGCTGCTACTGTTGATGAGAATATAAAGCACGTTAATCTTTAACCACTTGACTGCAAAATGCTGCCTGTCCTGATGGGGATGATTGATTTGATGTGTAGCCTGACTTTCAGCTCAAAGGGCACTCCATATTGATCAATGACATTTACATGCGAGCTAATGTTACAGATGAGAAAGTTTGAAAACAGATCATTACATTTCATCCCCTGAGTCATAAACATAAAAATATTTTATAAACATAAAAGAGAAATTAGGGAAATCTGTTTCTTTTCCAAATATGACAGATACTATTTTTTCTGGTTATTTTTTTGCAGATTGTTTTCAATTAGCTATCCCGTAGTACAAGTAGCTTCATAGTAGTGTATTCCTCCTAAGTCCTAACATTATCCAGGCCACTAAAAGTAATTCCTGATAGGGTCATAAAATCCAGATAATAATCTTTCTTCCAACATTTGAAAGCTCCCTCCCTCCCCATTCTTAACAACTAGAATTTTCCATGACAATGGACATTCACATTCTTCTGCCTAATGTCTGCCCATTTCAGCATGACAAAGGAGTCTGTTTATTTACCTTTCAATTCCAGAAGTGAGGAAGAGGTACTGCAATTCCTATATCAAATGGCTATAGCTGCAAGACATTTCTTGCTCAAACCCTTTTTGTGCTTTAAATGCCCCCCCCCAATGCCTTTACTTTCCTTAGTCCAAGGTAATGTTTATGTTTAAGATAATGATCGTGCCTCCATTCATCAAAAAGTGACTCCGTTATGTCCAATAGATTGCAGTTATGAGATGGTGGATTTACATCTCCCACAACCCTTTTCTGTGTTTCATCCACTCAATCATTATGTAAACCTGAGACGATTGCTTACAAATTAATGGCTCTGGATCTAGAATAAACTGTTGTCTACAATAAATCTGGTCTTTTCTTCTGCATCTTCTAGCCTATAGGCAGATTGCACTCTATCCATTCTGCAATACTTGTCATTTATACATCATACACAAAAAATGGCCTGTATTTGTCAATAAGAGCTGTTGTTATAGTTTGGGGAATGGAGAGGAGGAGGAGGATGATACACTCCAGAAAAATAGGGTAGTATGCAGATTTATGATCACAACCCTATGCCCTAATATTCTGAACAATTCCCACTAAATTCAGCTCAACACAGTCCTAAATAAATGTGCACAGCATTACACTGCACTTGGATGCAATCAGGATTAAAACATAATGTTTCATTTTAGATTTCCAATTATGTGCAGGAATTATCTCTATACAAATTGCAGCTATTCAACTGGGTTGTTTATGGGAACATCAGTTGAACTAGGTCACAGTCCCATTCATTCTCCTTGGCATAGAACTCAACCTTATATATGCAGCATTATATTAAAATGTTGGCAACCATTACTGCTATGTTTTAGTGGCCTAAACATTATTAGACAAGCCAGCAAAGAAAAAAAAATACCTTAATATATGAAATCCCTCTATAAATGAATTGAATAGGCTGAGAGGTTTTTTTTTTTTAAGAATAATAATTGATTACAGTTTGTTAAATTGTCTTTTTATATTCCCTAGCAACAGGCTCTTTCCAAGGACATGTTGCTCTGAAATTTTTTTAAGCAAGTCTCAGAGGGCTTGCTAAATAATCAAACAATGAAAGGAGGTCTTAAACAGGTATGAAGGAAACCATGTGTTTAGATAAAATCTGTGGTAGGCATATCTGTTAATAAATGTTCAAAAAATCAATATGATGACAATGATAACATTTCATGAAAGGTTTCACTTACACTATTTTCTAAGAAAAAAATAAAAATCCAATTGAAGTGCAAAATAAAACCAAAAGCTAATGTATCTAACACTCCATGGTTTTCTGTAGTTGGCTGTCTCCAAGCTCAGTACAAAGTTATTCGTACTGTGGATTCTATTTATATACTGCTCTTCCCTTTTAAAAAATTAGGTTTTTGTTTATGTTGGGACCAGCCTTTGCAGTCTGCATATCTGATCAAATTCATCATATATAACAGCAGAGACAAGGAACTTGCTACATGGCATAGGGCCCGGTTACTTGACGGACCGCCTGACTCCCATAATATCTGCCGAGGCAGTTTTATCAGGCAAAGTTGTTGCACTCTGAGCACCATTAGCTAAACCAATGTTTCTCAACCTCAATAACTTTAAGATGTATGGACGTCAACTCTCAGAGTTCCCCAGTCAGCATGTTTAAAGTTGGGAAATACTGAATTACACAATGTCATTTTCTGGAAGAATGTCTTCTCTGGAGCATGGCTTGCCCTCTAGAATGAAGTTTCCCCCAAGGTTAGAGCAAGCCCCACCTTATGAGCATTTTGAAGGACCCTGAAGATGTGGCTCTTTGCAGTAGTAGATTTCAAATCCTGGCACTACCTGTTCGTTATTGGTAGCGTGTGTGCGCAATCATTCACTTTCTGAGCGCAGGGTGCTTCTCCACATGCGCAAAGCATTTTTGATGACATCTGGGTGGGTGGGCGGAGCCTCCTGCCGCCGCCACTACCAGTTTGCCCAAACCAGGGCAAACCGGGAGCCACCCACCACTGGCTCTTTGCTCAGGTCTTTGTCTGGAATTATTGAGGCCCTTTTTCTTCCTTTCCTTTGTTCTCACCTGGGTTTGTTTTCTCTGCCATCTCTGTTCTTTGTTTTCTATTGTTTGGGGATTTTTTCCCCCCACTGGTCCTTGTTTTAAATGTTTTAGTAATTTGTAAACCATCCAATTGGGTAGTGTATACATTTAAATTATTACTATTTTTGGTCACACAGTCAGCCAGATGTTTAGACTGGATATGGCATTTTTATCCACCTATCAAGTCCTTTCCAAGCTTGGGAGAGGCAGATGTTGTCGTCCAAGCAGACTTTTACAATTAACTGATGCTGATTTTGTCAGTGCTGGTGGTATTCAAGTGATGCTCCAGATGTTTTAGGTACCTATTACTATTGGCACAACCTTTGCTTTTTTTGCCATGGTCGTTCTGTTATGGGTGATTGCACAGTCAGCCAAATTTTTAGACTGGTTTTTATTATTATTATTGGAAGGTAAGGTGTATAATTAGTTTCCTGATTCTTTTCCCCTCTAGCAGACCTCACAAAAGTGTCTTTTAAGGAGAGTTGTCACTGGTAGGAAATAGGTTCACTGATACTTACATAGAAATACTTCTCTGCCCTATTTTAGAATAGTCACACACAGACACACAAAGTCATTTTGTGTTTTTCTATTCCAATGATGTCTCATGGGATCTAAAATATTGCTTGAGAGCATGGAGGATTGACTTAAATCCAACACCCAAGAAGAAATATAAATCCAGCATTAAGTTTTTGTTAATAAGTTATAACACTGGTTAATAACTGCTAAAGTCTGTGAAAAGATATTGATCAGAAATATAGTGAGATGACTGTGATTTAGCTTTTTTTTTTTTGCTGGGAAGCTGTTCAATTTAGTCACCTGCCTTGAAGCAGGTGATTATTATATAGTGGAGGTCTATTTCATAAGGAAATCAGATTAATTCTTCTCATCGCTGCTGCAGTGAACTTTATTAAAGCTAATTAAAACATGACAGAGAACTCAGTGTACTCCACTAAGGATTTAATACATCTGATTGTTATCTATCTATAACCATTATGACAGAAAGAAGTTCAGATTTGTTTCAGTGGACATCATTGCTAGTGGAATTTCTTGGTGGGAAGTACTGTGCGTTTGTATAGAAAAATACAACAGATTAATCTAGAATAATTTTTATCAATCTGGCCTGTGGATCATTTTCAGCTCTGATATCCATTTTTTTAATCAGTAGAATTGGTGATTGAGGACATGGAATAGAGCTAGGACCTTATGAGGTGACAAGAGACAGATCAAGAGGGATCAAGCCAGATCATCAGCCGGGCCACCGTTCTGGAACGCCCTCTGGAATTTTCCCTGTCACCTCTGTTGGGGTGGGCATTTTTTCTGATATTCACAGACTCCATTGTAGTTTAACTATCAGCATGTAAATGGAATAAATAAATAAATAAAAGATTTAAGGTGGGGAAAAAAGAAGTGTATATGTATGAAAAAGCAGATAGATAGATAAACACATAGATATATAGATATTGATTGCATCACAGCATATATTATTGAATACCATATATAAGAAGTATACATTTAGGTTATTAGCATATAAGAAAAATATGCTAATAACTTAAAGAAAAAATATTAAGAAAAATATTTGCTGCCTGTTAATACTTTTTAATTAAATGATTTCTAGCAAATTTGACACAGCAAACACATTAACATGGATTAGATTTCAATACTTCCCTATACTGAACCTTATTTTCAATATCATTTTTTCTGCAATATTTTTTTCTGTCCCACTCTTTTTTGCAGTACTTTTTTCTGGCCCGCTCTTAGGCAGCATAAATCTTGCTTCTGTCACAAACTGCTTAATGACATTGGATAGATTTCATAGAATTTCATTCAATTGATGTCATTTAAATGAAACTCAATGAAACTCAAGTTTATTTTTCTTTCCCAGACTTTGCCATATAAATGTTCTGTGATGTTCGCCTTAGTTGGAACCTCTTGCCTATTTACTAGTATGAATTACACCAGGGGTGTCAAACTTACATCATTACGGCGGAGTCTCATGACGTATCGGGACTTTTTTCCCCTTCGCTAAACCAGGCATGGCCAGCATGTGACACATCCAGCCCATGGGCCGGGAGTTTGACAGCCCTAAATTACACAATGATTTTATGGAGGCAACTTGTAGAACTCTTTATATTGTTTATCAGGCAAATATACCATAAACAACATGTTTTTATTTCTTTATTTCTTTTATATCAAAGTTCTGTTGCCTTGTCTTGCCTTTTGTCTTGCCTTGCCTTGCCCACCATTCCGTATCACTTGGGTCACCTTCACATTAATAGTGAAGTCCAGAGGTTGGTTTCAGCAGGATCTGACCAGTTCTGGAGAACCGGTAGCGGAAATTTTGAGTAGTTTGGAGAATCAGCAAACACCACCTCTGACTGGCCCCACCCCCATCTATTCTCTGCCTCCCGAGTCCCAGCTGATAGGGAGGAAATGGGAATTTTGCAGTATCCTTCCCCTGGATTGGGGAGGGAATGGAGATTTTACAGTATCCTTCCCCTGCCATGCCTACCAAACCACACCCACCAAGCCATGCGACGCCCATCAAGCCATGCCCACAGAACCGGTAGTAAAAAATTTTGAAACCCACCACTGATACAGTCCTATAGTAAATCAACATCATGAAGTTGGTGATGAGGTTGCATCACAAATACTTAGGATCAACGTCTGCTTATTGCAAAATTATTAGATGATTTGGTAATGCTGCTCTGGATTTAAGCATGATCTGCTTTCAAAGTAAATAGCACTGTAAATCTCTTGCAGCGGACATATAGCTAAATTGTATAGCACTCTAGTAGGCGATATTATACATATATATGGCAATGTATGGAAAATGTCATGGAAACATTTGTCTTTGCAAGTAAATGGAACAAAGAGGGAGCTAGAATACCTTTCTGCTCCGTGTTCTTGTTTTCCATTTGCAAAGAATTTTTATATGGAGCCCCATTTAAAAATAGCATTTTTATTTGCTGAGCTTGTTGTCTGAAAGGCAGGTGAGAGCAACTGTCAAGGTCTGAGGCCTGGACCTCCCCCTGGGGAAGTATCAAAACCTGCAGGAAGCAGGCACAGCATCACAACCGAGGCCCTGCCTCATTTTTAGTGTGCATATCACCATGTTGCAAAAGGGGGAGGGGGTTTCAGTGTGATGTTGTACCTGCCAACTGAAAGATTTGAGACACATGTGAACAAATGCTGTGGATGTCACTGCTTTGAGGCTAAATTCAGTTTGAAGACAACATATCATATTAGAAATGTGACGAATATACAGTATATAAAGGGTGTGCGAGGTTGTTGTTGTTTTTTAAGCAAAAAAAAAAACCCCAAAACAACACAGGAAATTATTTTGTGGTCACTCCCCAGACTTGAGGTTTGCTTTTGGGGGTGACAGGAGAAAGAACAGCTGTGATGTATCACAATTATAGGCTGAAAAACAGTGGGAGAGGGAAGGGGAGAAAGAAACTTCTAATCCTTCTTGCATATCTATCTTCAGCTTACCACTCTCTTGAAATCTCTCCCTTGTCGTTATCAGGATTTGGTGATAGGCGTTACGGGAATGTTTTGGCTGTGTTAGAGTCTAATCTCAATAAGTCTAAATGCTATTGCTATTACCAAACTGCTCTCCTGCATGTCTAGATCTGATCTTTCATAACATGGGTGTAGTTTCACGTCTGCCCCTTGTTGCTCTGTGTGAAGCTACAGAGTGACCTTGTCTGGTTTCTCCCAGAGGAAAGCAACTTGGTGACAACAGCAGCAGCAATGGCAAAAGCAATCTGAAAATTGTCCTTGTTTTTAGAAAATGCTGTAATTTCTAGAGACACAAATGATAACAGGTGAGCATTTGCTACTACTTGAAATGTACTGTACCTCCAGAGAGGAGTTAACATTCCCAACAATTAAAGAAAATAGGACAAATAGACTTTTGGACTTTTTGGACTTTCCTGAATACTGTAGGTTTTCTAGAGAACACTATTTTCTGGAATCTCTGTTTCAGAGGTGGATTTGCACACTAGCATTTAGAAAACCCAGAGCATTAACTGCCTTGCCATGTAGCCAAGGCTCATTTTGAGGGAGAATGAACCTTTGAGTTCACATAATAGAGAAATGAAACAATAAATATGAGATTTTGTTTAAAGAGCCATGTTAAAGGTCTCAAAAATGTATCATTTTCAGCAAATTTCTAAACCAGGATATATTCATATAATGAAAGACTAGTCTGAGCCTGATGAATAATTCCTGAATATTGAATCATATCCTTCCAGTGACTGCTAAAATACAGGTTACTGAATTTTCTTACAGACCAGATTATTTTAGATTGAAACTATATCCACAGGTAAAGGGATGACTTTCCAGTTTTTTCCTTCCTGAGTAACTGCTTTGATGTTCAGGGGATCTTCTAGAACAGGGGTGTCAAACTCGAGTTATCATGGCGGCGCCACATGATGTATCACAACTTTTTCCCCTTCACTAAACTGGGTGTGGGCGTGGCCAGCGTGTGACACATCCGGCCCACAGGCCGCGAGTTTGACACCCCTGTTCTAGAACTATAGTAAGTATAGGGAGAGGCACCAACTGGAAAAACAAAGCTACATTGTTTTTGTCAGCAAAATTCTCCACTAGATCTACATCTTGATCCTGTCTACAAAACTTAGAAAGAGGCTATGAATCTAAACTATAAGCACAATTTATTTATTTATTAGATTTTTATCACATATTTATTACTTCATAAGTAATTCGACATACCTAATTCTCTTTCCTCCTCCTATTTGCCCACAACAACCATGCGAGGTTGGTTAAATTGAGAGTGTGTGACTGGCCCAATGATGCTGAGCTTGCTTTCATGCCTAAGGCAGAACTAGAACTCACACTCTCCTGATTTCTAGGCCAGCACCTTCATTATTACACCAAACTGGCTCTCTATTATTAATGGCAGCTGAAGATCTCCTTGGTTTTTATCCTTCTTCAGTTAAAGAAAACTTTATTTGAAGTAAAATGCCCAGCTGTCCAATTACTCCAAAATTTTCTATCCAGAGCACTAGGCCAGAATGGTGTATAAACCGCTATGTTTTCTAGTAACATTTTAAGTTGCATGATTATTTTTTATCTGCATATGAAAGAGAGGGAGGGAGGACAATTGGTGTCCTGATAATAGGAAAAAGACACTGAATGCTGGGCATGACATCAGTCTGTAATGAGTTCATGTGCAAAGCATTTGTGGTATTTAGTGACATCTAGGGACAAATTGGTGACACTGCATCCTGAAACAGAATCAAACATTCATAGATGGGAAAGAAACCAAGTTCCATCTTTGCCATAATGGGGACTGGGGAAGATCAAGATGGTCTCATAAGATGAACCTCTTGCAATGCAATTTATGGGCTATGATGCCTATCAAAATATCTGAAGAGTTTCCTCATGCAGGCTTTTAATCACACCAACATTAAGACTACCATTTTATTAATCTTCCTTGTTCACTAAATTACCGTATTTTTCAGAGTATAAGATGCACCTTTTTACTCCCCAAAAGGGGGTGAAAATCCGGCTGCGTCTTATAGTCCAAATGTAGCCCCACCCACCCGCTGGCCCCCACCCTTGGGAGGTTGTTGGCCTCCGTGCATCGCATTTTCCGATGGTTTCAGGTGGTGGGGATCCTCACATTGCCAAAAATGAGCATTGCATTTTCGGTCTCCGCATGCTGGGAGATGGGTGGCGGAAACAGTTAGGGTGCTGCTTGGAACTGGCTGAAAACTGCCGCCGCCACATTTTCATGAGGGCACGCAGCTGTGCGAATTACATCGGGGAATCGGGGAGGAAAGCGCCAGAAAATGCGATGCATGGAGGCTATGCTCTTGTGAAGTGGGTGCTTCTGTGGGAGAGGTGTAAGGCAAGGTGGCTCATTGCCCAGCCTGCCCCTTCTCCAGACAACCCAGACTGGCCTGGGAGACAGATCTGGCCATGAGGGAAGAGAAAGTGAGACTGCAGAAAAGGAGGAGGAGGGTGTGTGGCTTTGCGAATTGCTTCGGGGAATTGGGGAAGAAAATGGCGGAAAACACAATGCATGGAAGCAATGCTCTTTTTCCTCCCCAATTCCCCGAAGCAATTCGCAAAGCTGCATGGTAAAGGTAAGTAGAACCCATCCCTGGTGTGCACTCTCATATTTTTTCCTGCTACAATAATTTGAGAGAGTTTAGTTCACTGATTGTGACATCAGGCCCACATTACTTGATTTGGTTTCCTAACTAAATCGGAACAGGGTTTTTGAACTCACAACAAAACTATATTTCTCAACCTCCTGCTCATCCAAATCTGTTGTGTAATTGAAGACTCCCAATATCACAATAAAGCTATCAACAAATATTCTTTTGTGTTTTTTCTATTTATTCCTCCATGAAGTGCTTCAGAGATTGTATCCTGCTTTCCACCATGACATTAAAAGGGAAACATTGACTAATTCTTTAGAAATGCAAACTGACAAGACCTCCTGACTTGAAAATAGAATGATCACATACCAACACTCAAGAAATTGATTTATCAGTAACAGGGTTTTTTGCCTTATTAACCAAACTCACAACCTCTGAGTGCTTAGAAAAGTATTCAATCATTAACAAACATAGCCAAAAATCAAGTTCAAAAAATACCATCAATCTTTTCCATG
The DNA here is from genome assembly GCA_022577455.1 of Arizona elegans. Classification (NCBI taxonomy): domain Eukaryota; kingdom Metazoa; phylum Chordata; class Lepidosauria; order Squamata; family Colubridae; genus Arizona; species Arizona elegans. Next base: position 204,502,874 of record JAKOOJ010000001.1, on the reverse strand, counting down.
GAAGAGCTGGGACCTCTTCCATGGAAAGCAATAACTCCTTTTGATTATTATTTTTTTTAAAAAAGTTTTTTATTAAAATACAAATTAAAAATAGTGGACATAGTGTGACATTTCCAGTTTAAACATTTTCATCAAATTTTACCATATAGTTGATACACTTCCTTATCTCTGTACATATTTACACTAATTATCACATTTCATATATATATATTCTTTCCTCTATATAAGTTACATTGATATCTAATTCCATCATACCTATCATAACAAATTAACATAAGAACTTCTAAACATTTTACTTGTCAATGGTCCTTTATCTCAGCATTCCTCCTCCTATCCAGCCAATAGTAAAATTTGTTCCAGATTTCATAATACTCTGATTCATTCTTATCTTTAAGTTCCAAAGTCAGTCTGTCCATTTCCGTACAAATTAATATTTTAGCTAACACTTCTTCTTCTGTGGGAGGTCTCTTTGTTTCTCCATTTTTGTGCAAAAGCCAATCTTGCTGCTGTTAGAATATGTAACATTAGATAAATTGCACTCTTGTTGTATTTGCCCTCTATAATACCCAGTAGAAAGAATTCCGGTTTTACTTCTATATTTTGCATTAGTGTCTTTTCTAACCATTGTCTTATGTGGTGCCAAAATTTTGTGGCTTTTGGGCATTCCCACCACATGTGATAAAAAGTCTCCGGTACTACCTCACATTTCCACATATCAACGAATGTTTTTTGCTTATTTTTGCTATCTTGTGGGTGGGAGATGCCACCTATAGAACCCCTTTTGATTATTGATGGCATGCAAAGAGAACATTATCTTACCAAAACACAGTCTCTGATTGAATCCATGACAAATGCATAATCCTTAGCACTTGCTGTTGATTTTTGTAGTCCTCAATAAGAAATATATCCACCAGCCCAAGGCATCTTGCTTCACTGAGGCAGGAACCACCACTCATATTTCAAAATATAGAATGCCATACTCTACAGATGAGTTTCAGACATATTACTTGGCCATTATTTTCTAATGATTACTATAACTACCTGTTATGTAAATCTTGGAACCTTTTGGCAAGGCTTTCTTATCTATCTCCAAAAAACACATCTACCACACCTTCACCAGATTTGATTCATCTGTTGAAGAATCCTTGACAACCTATTGTATCTGCTACCATTTTTCTGAACTCTATTTTCAATCCACCTGATAGCATTGCAACCATAACAACGTATACTGGATGTGAACTGCTGCATTACCCATTGGCCTTCTAAAAATTGTTTCCATCTCAATGAAAACCATCTGTATCACTACACCACTTGTACCATCACAATTCTTCCACTTATGTTCTGATGGAAATTCTTTAGTTTATAAACTACAGTCAACAACTCAATTTCTATTTGAGCTTAATTTAGTTCTAATGTATTCAAGGCCCTAGGAGCATAATAAACAAATATGGCATCCCGCTTCCCCCACCCCCCACCCATTTTCTTTGCAGTGTGTGGTCACAAAGGCAGATGAGCTGCCTTGGCTACCAGCCAGGACTGTTGTGGAGTGGATCGAGGCCAACCTTTTATCTAGGAGTGGTGACTAATTTTGTATCTAGGAATTGGAGGCATTGGCCAAGCCAATGAGAATATATAATATAAAGTGTTGGGGGCTGAAAATTCAAGGGAAACTCATCTCCTCAGTTGCTGGGGAAAATAAAGCCTGTTTCATCCATAAAGGAAATATATAAAGAATAGAGAGACATGTTGAGGCATCTGAGACCTGAGAGAGAAAGTTAGAAGCTGGGAAGTTTGGACACTGCTGAAAATAGTTTTTTTTTTCACCAGTTCACACAAAAGGAGGATGGTTTCTTTCTTGCTTCCATGACCATCACTTCACCTTTTCAGGCTCCACCCCCTCCAGTTTATCAACCCTGAAGCTGGCCTGGGTGAAGCCATCTTGAGGCTTCAGTGCTGCCACACTAGAGCTGAGGGATAGGAGGGGAGTGGGGGGAGGATTAGAGATAGCTGGGGCTGTGTAGTCAAAATAAAATACTTTCTCTTGGGAACCAAGGACGTTCTCACACCTGGCCAGAGGAAGGAGGAGTGAAGTCTCCAGATCAACAGATGCTGCCTTGATTGGGCCATGTGACTGATTGTTTGGGATTGGTGGGGGAGGGACTTCACTTTTAATTAGGTGAAAACTGAGGGGCCCATCAGAGTTGATTTTCAGCAGATACACTTTATTTTCCAATAAAGCTATTCTTTGAGGAACCTACCTGCCTCGGAGTTTTGCTTGCAATGGATCTATTACTTGGAACCCTGACAGCAGTCCTCGACTTATGACCACAATTGAGCCCCACATTTTTGTTTCTAAATGAGATGAGTGAGTTAAGTGAGTTTTACTCCATTTTACAACCTTTCTTGGCACAGTTTGTTTGTTTGTTTGTTTGTTTGTTTGTTTGTTTATTTATTTATTTATTTATTTATTTATTTATTTATTTATTTATACATATTTATATGCCACCCTTCTCCCAAAGGACTCAGGGCGGTGAACACAAGCAAAAACATACAATAAAAATCCTAATTAAACCCAGTTAAAATCAAATAATAATAAATAATAAAACCCAAGAATCTGAATCAGCCCATTTGTTGAAATAGCTAAGTCTTCAGGCCTCGAAGGAAGGAATGGAGATTAGGTGCCATCCGGAGCTTGGTGGGTAACTCGTTCCAGAGGGCAGGGGCGCCCACAGAGAACGCCCTACCCCTGGACATCGCCAGATGACATTGTCTGGTTGACAGTAGCCTGAGGAGAGCTGCCCTGTGAGAGCGGACAGGACGGTGGGAGGCAGGCAGGAGATGGTCCTGCAGGTACCCTGGACCTAAGCCATGTAGTGCTTTATAGGTAAGTACTAGCACCTTGAAGCGGATCTGGAGGACCACCAGTAACCAGTGCAGCTTGCGCAGGAGAGGTGTTACACGGGAGTAACAGGGAGCTCCCGTAACAACCCACACGGCCGCATTCTGGACCAGCTGGAGCCTCCGGGTGCACCTCAAGGGCAGCCCCATGTAGAGGGAATTGCAGTAATCCAAGCGGGAAGTAACCAGGGCATGAGTGACTGTGCGAAGGGCATCTCGGTCCAGGAAAGGGCACAATTGGCGCACCAGGCGAACCTATGCAAAAGCCCCCCTGGTCACGGCTGTCAAATGGTCTTCTAAAGACAGCCGGGAATCCAGGAGGACACCCAAGTTGTGAGCCCTTTCAACGGGGGCAAGTACCTCCCCCCCATCAAAAGTGATGGGATCTCTAGGACATGAGGTGCCAGCATCCACAGCCACTCAGTCTTGGAGGGGTTGAGTCTGAGTCTGTTCCTACCCATCCAGGCCCGCACCGCCTCCAGGCATCGGGACATCACGGAAAGGGCATCCCCAGGGTGGCCTGGGGTGGAGATGTATAACTGAGTATCATTGGTGTACTGATGATACCTCACCCCAAAACCACGAATGATCTCACCCAGTGGCTTCATGTAGATGTTAAAGAGTAGGGGGAGAGAACCGACCCCTGAGGTACCCCACAAGTCAGGGGCCTTGGAGTGGACCTCTGCCCCCCGCCCATACAAATTGTGAGCGACCAAAGAGGTAGGAGGAGAACCACTGTAAAACAGTGCCTCCCACCCCTAACCCCCCAAGTTGCTGCAGTAAGATACCATGGTCGATGGTATCAAAAGCCGCTGAGAGGTCAAGTAGGACCAGGATGAAGGAACAACCCCCATCCCGGGCCCGCCAGAGATCATTCACCAGAGCGACCAATGCCGTTTCTGTGCTGTGCCCGCACCGGAAACCCGATTGGTATGGGTCTAGGTACTCCGTTTGCTCCAGGAACTGTGGGAGCTGCTGCGCCACCACGGTCTCAACAACTTTCGCTATAAGGCGAAGGTTGGAGACGGGCCGATAGTTATTAAGTGAGTCTGGATCCAGGGCAGGCTTCTTGAGGAGGGATCAAACCACTGCCTCCTTAAGAGAGGCGGGTAAGATCCCCTCCCTCAAAGAAGCATTGACAATTGCCTGGATCGAGTCTCCGGTCACCTCCCGGGCAGCTGAGACAGGAGGGACATGGATCCAACAAACTCGTGGAGGCACCCAGTCTACCCACAATCCTGTCCACTTCATTGACAGAAACAGGGTCAAACTCAACCCAGATGCTGCTCCCAAGACTTACCCCAGTCTCCCAAGTGGATTCCGCCCAGTCAGAGTCCAATCCAATCCGGATCTGAGCGATTTTATCATGCAGATACTGTACAAAATCCTCAGCTCTGCCCTGTAAGGGGTCTTCCCTCGCTCCCTGATTGAGGAGGGAGTGGGTCACTCTAAGGCCGCTGGGCAGTTTTCTGCAGATGCAATGAGAGCGGCAAAGTAATCCCGCTTAGCTGCTTCCATCGCCACAAGATAAGACCTAATATGGGTTCTTAACTGTGTTCAATCAGATTCAGACTGGGAGGACCTTCAACACACCCCTAGGCGTCTTTTCCGACGCTTCATTTCCTGGACCTCCATGGAGAACCAGGGAGCCACCCGGGATCTGTGTCGGGTCAGAGGCCGCAAAGGTGCGATTTGGTCCAAGGCGCTGGCAGCTGCCCATTCCCAGGATACTACCAGCGCCTCAGCCGAATCGTGGGATTGGGAATAGTTGTTAAGTGAATAACTGCAGTTGTTTGGTTAGTAGCACAGTTGTTAAATGAATCTGACATACATTGTCTTTGCTTGTCAAAAGGTCACAAAAGGTCTTCCCATGACTCTGGGACATTGCAACCATCATAAATATATAAATATTTATGATGCAGTTGTCAAGCATCCAAATTCTGATCATATGGCCATGGGGATGCTGCAATGGTTATAAGTGTGAAAACTGGTCATAAGTCAATTTTCAGTGCCATTGTAACTTCGAACAGTCACTAAATAAATTGTTGTAAGTTGAGGTATATATAACAGTTCTTTGCAGGGGAGAACTGTGAACACAGCAAATCCAGACATCAAGAGTGTCCAGTGCTACTGCATTTACACAGGATTATAACTGAGGCAGTTTATTAAAAGCATCTAGTAATCAAAGATGAACTGATTACTTTGGCGAAAAAGATATACGAGTGTTTCAATTAAAATTCCAGTGTGCCAAGCTATCACAATCAACAAAAAGAAGCACAAAAATTTGCCTTTATGCCACTTCAGAAGCGAGGAGGTCTTAAACATAAAACATATCTATCTTTGTTTAACCAACTGCTATAATGTGTTTACAACTTGATCACTAGGGTTTTTCCCCCTCAATCTTTCCACTCATAACTCAGAGATCTAACATGTTTTTTTTTACACTGTTTGTTTATATCTGAAAGCACAGTCTGTTGATCTCTGTGAAGTTGCTTTTACAATTAATCATGTGTATAAAGGGGGGAAAGATGGGGAGGCTAATGTTTTCAGGAAGCAGGAAACAGAGATATGGAGAAGACAAAAGCTTCCTTTTCTTTGAAAAGGAATGCTTGTATTATGCATCGGTCTTCCCAAAATGGCCAATATTGACTCACAAGGGTTAATGGGGTTGATGTTGTGGTTGTTATTATGGTTGGTTTCACAGTCAGCCAGATGTTTGAGCTGAATTTGGCATTTTTATCCACAGGTCAAGTCCTTCCCAAGAAGCTTATGTGAAGTCACAGCTGCCAGTACTTTAGCTGGTGTTGACTTTCATATGCCTTGAGTTCTTCCCAAGAACCTAGGATACTGTGATGTATCAATAGAATAGAATAGAATAGAATAGAATAGAATAGAATAGAATAGAATAGAATAGAATAGAATAGAATAGAATAGAATAGAATAGAATAACAGAATTGGAAGGGACCTTGGAGGTGTTCTAGTCCAACCCCCATCGGAATCAGCATAGTATATGTTGCAGATCCAAACGGTGTGGCCCAGTCATGGAATTCAATTTTTTTTACTACCAGTTCTGTGGGCGTGGCTTGGTGGGCGTGGTATGGCTTGGTGGGTGTGGCAGGGGAAGGATACTGTAAAATCTCCATTCCCACCCCACTTCAGGGGAAGGATACTGCAAAATCCCCATTTCTTCCCAATCAGCTGGGAAGAGGGAGGCAGAGAATAGATGGGGGCGGGGCCAGTCAGAGGTGGTATTTACCATTTCTCCAAACTACTCAAAATTTCCACTACAGGTTCTCCAGAACTGGTCAGAACCTGCTGAATACCACCTCAGGTGTGGCCCTTTTGCAATTGACAGATGGGAATTTTGTCAATACACGAATTTTCTAAGTTCCATCCAAAAGATTTTGGTATGACACCCAGTGTGTCAATAACCGCTGAGATCACTCCCAATCAGTTTATTCCATTGTCTTTCCATTTCAATTTTCAGATCTTGATGCTGACTTCCGTTCTACCGTCTCCTGATATTACCACAACAATTATTCACACTTTCTTCTTTTCAACCACAATTAAGTCTGGAGTTTTATGACACGTGTGTGTGTGTGTGTGTGTGTGTGTGTTTGTGTGTGCGTGCGCTAAAAAAAAACCCTGAAAGAATCATGGGAAAACATGAAGATTTCCAAATGGACAACAATATTGATGATATTTGAAAACCTCAAAACCTGAGGAGATAATATGAGGAGATAAGATTTCATAAGAAACACCCCAGCTGTTTCTGAGCATGAGCATGATATTCTCATACATCTCAGAATATAACTATTCTCTAATTTTTTTTTTCAAGGTTCTCCATAAACAGAGATGACAAGGGACCATCTAAGGTCTGGTTTGTTCTCCAGCATCATTTATGAAAAACAAGTGGCCTCCTAATCCAGATTTCTTCTTCCCCAAACTTCCTACTAATACCGCCATCACTTTTCTCCCATGAGTTTCAAAGTTTTCTACTGTGTTTTGCTTGCTTCTCATAAAAGTGTACCATGATAAAACTGTTGGCCCTACTTCTGTTCCCAGCAATATTTCTGCCAGCCAGCCTTGGATTTCTTACTGAGTTTCTGAACATTTTATGAGTAGTTGAGCTACAGTCTTGGCACTGTGAAGACATCTCCTGGAGCACATATTTTCCCTCATCCCATAGATGAATGTGGAACCAGACCCAATATGGACTAAATACTTCCCTGAACCAGGTCACTTGAGTTAGCATAGTATAAATCAACTATGGAGTCACCCTGTTATTTATTTGTTTATAACATTCTTCTTATGTTAACCTCCAAAAGTTGAGCCTATTTTTATCAGTTCTAATAACGTTTCTCCTAACCTAAGGAACAGAGGGCCAAGTTTCTCCCTGGATGAAATCCATAGGGCAGAGAGGCATTTTAGCTTTCAGAGGGTGAACAGACACATTAACCTCAATAGCACCGGCTATTATAATGCAATGTAATCTATCATAACCCTTGAGGAAAGAAAATCTATTTAACGCCGAGACGCATCCAAACATAAGCCTCTTTCCCACAAACTCTCTCACCTGCTTATAAAACCCAGTAAACCATGAGTTTAACAGACTAATTGGGGGGAAATGTGTCCTTTTATTCTTTGAATCTGATTTTTGATGTCTTAGATTTACCTTGGACCCTACCCAAAGTCTATTTGGATCAGAGTGGGCTTGTTGTTGTTAGTTGCGAAGTCGTATCTGACCCATCACGACCCCATGGACAACGTTCCTCCAGGCCTTCCTGTCCTCTACCATCCTCTGGAGTCCATTTAAGCTCACGCCTACTGCTTCAATGACTCCATCCAGCCACCTCATTCTCTGTCGTCCCTTTCGTCTTTTGCCCTCAATCTTTCCCAGCATTAGGCTCTTCCAGAGTGGGCTACACATATTGGAAAAGAAAGTAAATGAAATTAAAAGAATGTAGTAATGGAAGTAATGATAGAAGGTAACATATGTAGCTCAGGTGGAACTGTGGAATCCTTAGTGCTCTCTGAGCACGATTGCTTGCTTGTAGACTTTTCATTAACTGACAAGGTAACATCATCAGGGCTACTGAATGTGGAGGATCGCTCCCCATTGAAATTTAGTAGCTTGCCTGCCAATGCTTGTCAAGAAACCAAGGAAACTGACATTGGTAGAGCAAGCCACTGCATAGAAACAGAGAGCAAACCTTACACTTACTAACTCTGATGACATTACCTAGTCAGATAATGAAATATCTGCAACCAAGCCCAGAGCCCCAAGGACTTTCTGTAATGGTACCTTTTACTCATACATAGAATGGTAAACAACTTTTATCCATTGCATCTAAAGTCCAGTTAATTAAGAGTTTAATGTAGTCACTTTATGTAAAAGAAGCCAAAACCTCTAACGAGAATTGTTCCAATGTTTTCACACACCCAGCTAGATGGCAGCATCTCATTGACTGTGCTAATATTTAAAAAGCTAAACAGAATCCCAGCAAAAAAGACTGAACTGTAGTCTTCTCCCCTTTACAGAATGTCTTACAATGGGAAAATGTTCCCATCATAAACTATCACTTATTGACATATCAATTTAGAGGTCGCATCACACAGAACCAGCAACATTTCACATGGCTGACTGCCAACCAAATAAGAACTGGAATTCATTTAATTCTAAAGGTCTTGCCCCTTGCTTGAGTAGAATTTCCTATATGATCACACCAAAGACAAGTAGATTTATATTTAAAAGGACAGTAAATTATACAATCAGTGAAAAGAATATGGAATAGGTTCAGACTATTTACAGGGGATCAAGTTTCCTGAAAACTTCAGTAAGAGGGAAAAAATATACAAAGAATACTAGAAAAACAAATAGTCATGTTGTTTTACATCATGTACCATGGTAATATAGGCTGTAAGTGCTCATAAAGTTTCTTGGATTTATATAGGCTCATCTAGCTAATAAAGATGGCAATTTCAAGAGCACTATAATTCACATTTTATTCTATAAATCCAATGTGTTTCATGACACCATGTGCTTTGACTGCAGAAAGTAAGTAATTCTATGGAAATTAGGTAGGAAAAATCCAGTGTAGAAATTAGTGTTCCTGTTGAATAATAGTTGGGTACCTGAGGTTTACCTCTGTTACCTCAGAATAACAGTTGGGTACCTGAGTGAGTATAGAAATCAGTTATACTTTCTTCCTAAATTTAGATTTTGCAAAACTTTGTGTTTTTATTTGAAGGACATGAAACTCAATGATCTCAATAATGCAGACTGTTGCTGCTTTACCTAATCTGCTCCTCTGACCACCTCCCTCCCACCTGTGGATTCCTGTGATTTGGCAAGAATTCAAGTAATTAGTCCAAACAAACTGGCCTCAGTGCTAATTTGAAACACAACACATTTCATCCAACCCACAATGTGAAATGCCAATATAGAGCATGCCTGCTTGGTTCGGGCCTCCTATTTCGTTTTATGAGAAGATGGTTGCTTGTTATCCCATACAATATAAAGTGGTGCATCTCATCCAGTTTGATAACCAAAGTTTACTTGGAAATATTTCTTTCAAAATTGGGTGGAATGAAGTCTGATTAAACTTCAGTTAGTCATGTGGGAGTCAAAAGGTGGTTGTGAATGTCCCGTCTCTCCTGTGGAATCACTTTAGTAGTCTGCAAACTCCCTAGAACCTTTTACTTCAGCTAAAAATCAAAGGGAGAAATTATGAGCATGGTGACCATATTTCCTTGGAAAACAAGATAGAGGAAAAAGGGCACATCTGGAAGAGGTACCTAAGGAGAAAAAAATTAAATTGTTTAGATTAATAACTGCTTTACAAAGGACAACTCAAAAAAAAAAAACAGGATTTTTTTTTACAAAAATGCATATTTTAATAAAAATATCTACAAGCACATAACCATGGTTATAAAAAGCAGCTGTTAAAAAAAGGATTTCTGCAATCAAACTGCATAAGCCATACCATTTGTATAGTAAAGTTAAATGACCAAAACAAAGGACAAAAGTGAATGTTTGAAAAATCAATAAATCTAAAAGACAGCTTTCTGAAATAAAGGCCTGTCCTTTATAATCAAAGATATATGGGCAGTCTAATTATGAGGGAATTTCTCCCATTGGACTTGATTGGAAAGCTAGCCTGTGTAGCATGGCACACCAAAAACTATTTTAGTGTCATGGTTATAAAATCATTGAACTGAATGTGGGAAGATCCAGGCTGAAGTCCCCAATTAACTATAAAGTTCAAAGGATTTTAGGTCAGTCAGTCTCTCTCAGCCTACTTTGCATAGCTGTCAGGATAAAAGGAAAGGGATGTCCATCAGTGGTGGGTTTCAAATTTTTTTACTACCGGTTCTGTGGGCATGGCTTGGTGGGCATGGCAGGGAAGGTTACTGCAAAATCCCCATTTCCTCCTGATCAGCTGGGACTCGGGAAGCAGAGTATAGATAGGAGCGGGGCCAGTCAGAATTTTTACTAGTGGTTCTCCGAACTACTCAAAATTTCTGCTACTGGTTCTCCAGAACTGGTCAGAACCTGCTGAAACCCACCTCTAATGTCCATGTAGTATTGCTGTAGGAGAAGAGGAAGCAGATCTGGAATGGAGTTAAGCATGTCATCAGTTTAGAGTCTGTATGTTGACACAAACACTTCAATCTTCTTGAATTTTGTTAACCCTTAAGGTACAGGTAAAGGTTCCCCTCGCACATATGTGCTAGTTGTTCCTGACTCTAGGGGGTGGTGCTCATCTCCGTTTCAAAGCTGAAGAGCTAGCACTGTCTGAAGATGTCTCCGTGGTCATGTGGCCGGCATGACTAAACCCCAAAGGCGCACGGAACACTGTTACCTTCCCATCAAAGGTGGTCCCTATTTTTCTACTTGCATTTTTTACGTGCTTTTGAACTGCTAGGTTGGCAGAAGCTGGGACAAGTAACGGGATCTCACCCTGTTACGGGGCACTAGGGATTCGATCCGCTGAACTACCGACCTTTCGATCGACAAGCTCAGCATCTTAGCCACTGAGCCACCGCAACCCATATCTGTTGACCCTTATTTGGTATCAATTTAGTATTGAACTTTAGTTGACTAGATTCTTTTGTATAGGCTTGAGCAATAAACCTTCTGAATTGCAACGTAACATATGATTCTGATCCTGACAATTGATATGTCATAATAGTATAACTGTAAGCAGTTGAAGAGCCATCAAAAAGTGTGTAACACAAAACAGCCCTATCGGCTATACCAATAATGCATCTGCACTTTTGACATTTGAAACAGATTTTCAAGCATCATGAAAATAAGGTAGAAAACCACTGATAAAAATAATTCCATATTTTAAAATATTCTGAGTCTTCTCTATCCTTAATCATCAAAGTTAATCTATTCATTTCTGCACAATCAATTTTTTTTATTACTTCATAATGCATATGCATAAATATGTGATGAGTAGAATATTATGTTAGCGATGAATTGATATCATGGATTGGACAAGATAGAAGAAATAACACATATACAGAAGATGAAAGAAACTTTGGAAGATGTCACAGGGAAGAGATAATTGTTATATTAAATGTTTGTTTGTCAAAAAATAAAAAACTTTTTTAAAAAAAGAAAACCAGGAACCCCTTTACAGGAAAAAAATGAGAAATGCTAGGGCATCGTTCACTATGAATTCAGAATGGAATGGAAACATCAGAAACTGAAGATGTGCTGCCTTATGTGTATCACATGGACAATTTGACGAAGCATTTACAAGGTGTTGCCCATCACCAAGATTAGCCTTGACTACTATAGAGAAGTACATTGAGACTCAGGAAAACTGATTTACACCATCCTACTCCAAACAAGAAAACATCCCTTTTGTGAAAGAAAACTGTTGTGTGAATGTGCAAAATAGTTTGCTCAAAGACGAATGGTTCTCTCTCTTCTTCTTTCTGCAAATGTTTAGAAACATAAGCACCAAAATGATTATTTTTAAAAAATGGTTCTTTTAATTCAGGACTAGCGCCTCTATCACTAACTCTATTCCATGGCATTGTGGCATTGGATGCTGGCATTTTATAGAGCAATCCTATGTAGAACAACTCAGTCAACCTACATTCATTCTCAGGCCAGCATCAGCAGCAGAATTTAGGGAGAAAGTTTTATCATTTGTATCGTTCTTGCTGTAATATTAATCCAGCTAAATAGTTGACATTTATTACAATATCTGAATAAACCTCTGTCATTTTTAAAAAACTAGATAAATGTCACCCTGGCCTAGGGCTTCCCTCTCCTAAATCTACGGAACTTCCATGTGTAATATTATCCAAAGCAAAGTGATGTCAGATAACCTTGACAACAAGCAAGGATATCCTTTTGTGTTCACTGGGGGTTATGCTGGGGTTAAAAACAGTAATCACTTTATAGGAATCTGGATGGCATCCAAAACATTGTTGGTATTGGATTTTGTTACCACATGCTGCAAAATGTATGTTTTGTTCTATTGAACCAACAGCTGATATTTGTCTAAGATGCTAAATACACAGAATCTCAAGAGAAGCAACTAATGATGTGATGAGAATGGGAATCTTCTACTGCAATTATTCTGATCCTTTGCAATATCCAGCAGCTTCTTCTGGAATGCCCACTTTCAATGGGTAATTGATTAAATCAACCTTTTCTAACCTAGTATATTTTAGATATGTTAGATTTCACCTCCCAAATGAAGTTATGGGGTCCAGAATTTTCTAAGATGAAGCCTAATATATTTGGAGAACACCTGGACTTGAGAGGTTTGGCTTAAGCAGACCCTTGGCGTGATTCTAATAATGCCAATATTGAAAATTCATTTTGGAACAACTTATCTTTTATAGGAAGTGGAATTAAATGGCATCTAAAAACTGCTAAATTAATGCAAAAAAATTGTTTCTCCCAAACCCGTTTCTCATTTTGCTCTCTGGCAGAATTCCACTACTGGGAATCAGTGGCCACTTCGATTAGAGGGTGTAGGACTTGTAGCCCTGCACCTCTTGAGGACAACAAGTTAGGAAAAGCTGCATCACATCATCTGCAATGCAGATAGAATAGAAGGTAATTCTACATGCTAATTCAATCCAGATTGGCAGATCAAATCCATCTGTATCTGTAAACAATTAATCATCAGTTTAAATAAGCTTGAAAACCAAGGGCAGTTTCCAGCTTTACTGAGTGACCTGAGGTAGACTTTAAAGATTCTATTTTGGAAAGCTGTTTATTTATTTATTTTCTATCTCTTTTTTTTTTTTAGCACAGGGTACCTAAATGCCCATGCAAAGGATGTCCCTATAAATAAAAAGGAATATATAAATTATTGTGCCTTCATAGAATTCAGTATTATTGCACCAAAGTTCTCCACTGCTTATTTCCCATCTTAGTTTCCCACAGTTATTATTTGAAAAAAAGAACATTTTTCCATTCCCACGTTGTTTCTTTTTAATAAAATATATTTAATTATGAAAAGAAAACAAGGCCATAAGGTTGCTTTGAGAATTATGGGTGTTTTGGGCAGCTGGGGTTTGCAAGAACTGCCAATTCTCCTATTTTTTGTGGGAATGTAATAATACTTAGATATTTGGTGAAACTGATGCTTGCAATCTTGATAAGGCACATAAGGAACCCTAGATTTTTCTAGTGGGTTTCTCTGTTTGCATCTCCTAAGTGAGGCGTGGTGAGTAGGAATAAAATTGCAAAATGCATATGGAGAATGCATGCTTTGAGAAATGAAATATCTTCTACTTTCTTTGATTTCATTGATAACCAGAGAGGAGAATTTTATAAAACCTGGTATGTTGATACAGTTTACAAAATGGATATGCTGAGCATATGGTGAATTCTAGGCACTATAATGACTGCAGTACTTAAAGCAGCAGTCATTATAGTGAATAAAAATATGTAATCCAGAACTGTTCCAAAGACGCTTTTCCAAAAGGCAACTGGACTTTCTTGGGTCTTTCCTTTGAAAACTTTTCGCTTCTCATCCAAGAAGCTTCTTCAATTTTGAAGAACTTCTAAAGAAGCTTCTTGGATGAGTAGCGAAACTTTTTCAAGGAAAAAAACCAAGAAAGTCCAGTTGCCTTTGGAAAAGCATTTTTGGGACAATCATAATCTAGATGATAGAGAATCTCCACAGACAGTGATCTCAACACATTCATACACAACCAATACTGTATGATAGAAGAGGAAAGGTATAGTTGAGGATTTTTGTATGATGAGCCATCATTTTCCCTGGGATCAATAATCAGTTTCTAGTTAATATCCCCTTGCCAAGTGAAAGATATCCATCAGTGGGATGAAGAGACAATTACTCATCAGAACATCTCTGCAGTAAATATGAGAGGAAGCATAACTAATGCACTTGAAATTCCTAATTCCATGCTTTATATCATCATTAAGTCTTGCACCAATTGAAAAAACACTTGTGCTTATCAAAAAAATTTAAAAAGCAGTAATGGAGGAAGAGGTCATGTTTTAATGCAGGGCAGTGAATTTTGGATTTTTGTCACGTATTGGAGGAGCAACTAAAGTGTGTCCTGTCATTCTCATAAACTGGAGAAAAGGTGGGGAACTATTGCCCTTTTATGAGTTGTGGACTCATGTCAACTCCCAGAATTCCTGAGCCAGCCTGGAAAGTGACGGCTCATCTTACAAAAAGCCTTAACTACTATGGCCAAAATTACCCTTTAATTATAGTGATAAGCAAAGGCCACCAACATTTCCTGTTTTTTCATTGTACTCCTTATTTTTTGTTAGGCTTTACATAGGACTGGCATGATATTTCCTTGGACCTCAGAAAAGGCATAGCCATATGACAAAGCAAGCGAACAGAGATTTATAATGGCAGACAATTTTTTCATGTAGTACCTTTCGACAGCTTCTACTGTCCTTTTTGGATTTTCTGCATTGGTCATCCTCTTCTTGTCTCCCCTCCTCCTATTTCTCTCTGATTCTATGCTAAGGTGGCCTCTACACCTCCTTGTCTCCTTTATGCTCTGAGGAACAACTTGAGGGATAGGAAACAATGAAGATTTGGATACTCAACTTTGCAAAAGAATGTGCCACTGAATCTGTCATGGGCTAGGCCAGTGTGTCTCAACCTCAGCAACTTCAAGTTGGGTGGATTTTAACTCCCACAATTCCCTAGCCAGCAATGCTGAAAGTTGTCTTAAAGTTGCTGAGGTTGAGAACATTGGGCTAGGCCCCACAGATGTCAAACTTGTGGTGTCACGTTGACATTATGACAGTTTTCCCTTTGTGGGGGTGGGCATGGCCTGTGTGTGACCCATCTGGCCCGTGGGCCGCCAGTTTGATACCCCAGGCTAGGTGAATGTTAATATCTGATTTATCACAGTTTTAACTGGTTTTAGGAGCATGCTGGGCTAAGCTGAGCATCTTGTATCTTGTTATGGCAAGTGAAGAAAGTTAAGAATACAGCATATTCTTAAAATGAAAGACATATAGACATCTCACAGTCATTCTCATAGTCATTCTGCAATGAAAATTGTTTTTTCTTATTTAGGTAGAGTATTACACATGGCTTTACAGGTCCAGGATATGCTCCTATAATTTGTGGGATAAATTATTTGCTTAAATAAAAACAATTACTTATAACATGGAATACTAATTAAATAGTAAACTTATTTATTGCCACTGAGAGTCAAAAAGCTGAATCCATACATTAGGCTTGTTTAATTTTGGATTATCATGTTGTATTAACTGAGAGATTGTAAAATGTGATTTATAATATGTCTGTTGCTGCCCAAACAGTATTGTTAAAGCAAATTATAACTTATAATATAATTAAAAGCGGCTTGTAATGTAAGCAGAGCTTTTTCAACTAAGTGGCTATTCTTAACTACATTTTCACTGAAGAAATATTGCATTAAAGGAGAAAGAAAGATGCACAACCTACATAGCTGCAGAAACCTTCCTACCTGCAAAGAAAAGCCTAGTGTTGAATGTTGTGACAAATTGTGTTTGACAGCTCTGTTTATGTTGCAAGGAGTAATGAGTGCTGACAGTTGTGAGGGCCACCCACCAGATTATTTACTTTCAAAGTCAACTGTGTTTAGATAGTGTTTCAGCTTTTGCATCTGGCTAGCCCACAGATGCTACTTAAATACAGCATTTCAGTTAGCACAATCTACCAGGAGTCTAATCAATAACGAGTGTATGTCAAGTTGTCAAAGCAAGCACTATTAATATCACACTCTTGAGGCTTCTATTAAATATTTTGTTCCTCTAGAGGCCAAGACAGCTTGTTAAAGAGTTCTTCTTTTGCACACTAAGGGAAAAAAAAACACACTTGTGGAATGGTTTATTAAGAAACAAATATAAGATAATATAAGATAATAACGGGGTTGCAAAAAAAATGTTTTAAGTAGAAAACAAACAAAATACTCCTTTAGAAATATTTAAAATGCCTTTTGCCAAAAAGGAACATTCAGATTTGATGCCACAAAGAGAACACAATCAGTAAAATTGTTCAAGATATCCACTTAGGGCCAGTGAGAAGGCCCTTTTTTATATATAAATGCATACATTTTTTAAAAAATTAAGAATTTTACAATACAATAAAAGTATAAAAGATGAAAATTAAAATAAGGGTGGACTTTCTGGGGAATTCTGGGAGTTGAAGTCCCACACATCTTAAAGTTGGTAAGGCTGAGAAACATTGTTTTAGCCAGTTAAGGCTTTAAAATTTTAATCCACATCCTGAATTGGGTCAGTAGCAAACAGATATAGGAGATGATCAGGTGGAGCCCGAAGGAGGGGTCAAATGTATCATCAGTTTGGAATCATTACGTTTCCACAAGAGATCTAAGTTGAGATGTGATCTAGTCTAGCCTCTTATCTAGTGCCAATTTGGCTTGATTGTTAGTAAATTAGATTCTTGTGTATAGGTAGCATGAAATAAACTTCTAGTGCTTTGAGCTCTATTTCTGTTTCTGTTTCTTGTGCTTGACAATAGGAAACCATTACTTAATATAATTACTTAAGCATTGGAATGGAATGAATCTGTTAACAGGTACTGTAACTTAAAAAACGTTTAATTGTATTTAAGCAATTTTATTGTTGTAAACTGCCCAGAGTAGCTTCCTGATGAGATGGGCAACAAATACATTTAACAAAAAAACAATCAATCAAATAAATAACAATAACATGTCTCAAAATTTTAGCTACAAAATTTTGAAAAGGTTAAAGGCTCCAAATTGTTTAAGGTAAATTCCAAATATTACAGCTGGTGCAGTTTGCAATGCCTAATCCTTACTTCTTTCGGACCAATAATCAACAAAAGTTTTTCTTTTTGCCAATTTCGATGAAAAAATAAAATATAATTAATTTGGAAGATGAACCCTAAACTGTGTTTAATGTGACCTGGAAAAGAGATCTTCTCCTAAACAGAAAAAACTTTGAAAACTGTAAGTCTGCTCACTGATTTCATCCAACACATGTACACTTTTGAATAGTATACTGTTTTAGCCTCTGAACAGAAAGTGACATATAAATCTAATAAATAAAATATTGACAAATCAACCAATAGCTATGGTTCTTAAAGGTTTTTGTGACTTTAAGATCTGACTAAGTAATTAACATGTTTTCTTTTATGTTTATTGGCATCCTGGATAATATTTAAAAAGGATTAGCTCTCATTCTCAACATGCTAGATGTGTAAAGTAGGTTAGGTGATACTTTGTCATGATATAGACGTGTCCCATTATTTCCATGCTTTGCTTTAATATTTTGATCAATGCATTTTAAACATCTGAATGTATGCTTGAATTATACACTCCAAACTTGGAATTGTATCAGATATCAATGATTTATCAAGCATGGTGGCAGCAAGAATTGCTCTTCAACACTGAAAAGACTGGCACCAAATCTGCAGTCCTGAATCATCAGTATGCATTTGCTTTTTGTTATGAACTGGATCTCTAGCGCTGCAGTGGAAAAACTGATCAATACTATTCTGTGTGGCCAAGGTTGAATGAAGTCTTGTGCTGAATGATTTTCTCTATATGTGTGATACACACACACTTTTCTCTCTCTTTTCTGTATATTAAAGCAATAAAAATACAAAAGAATTTTAAAATAAACACTGCAGCATATTAAGTTAATTATTTTAGTCTATACAATGTCGTTAAAATGGCGACCTAGCTTGAAAATGAAAGGATATCAGCTAAATACAAAACAAGCATTATTTCATAACAACACTATATGCTGGGAATTAAAAAGCTAGATTGATGAACCAAAGTACAGTATGCTGGCAGATGAAATATTCCGAACAGGAGAAGCTTAGAAACATAATTAATGAAGGGCCAGCTACACAACATACCTGATGCAACCTGTTTACTGCCAAAATGAATTTATTACTTTTGAGATGTGTAGGGTTGTTGTTGTTGTATTAATTCAAAGCCAAGAGAAACATCAGTAGATTCACTACATTCTGTTTACAACTCCACGCAACATGTCTACATGTAGCAAGTGCTACATGGACACTTGCTGGCCCAAGAGTTGACGTTAATTAAAAGCCCATATACAAAGTGAGTGACCCACAACACTTAAATGACCCACAACACATTTGTTGAGTTCTTTTTTGCATATGTATTTGTCAGAATATGATAGATGACAAGCAACCAATTAAAGCCAGGATGATGGCTTTGGTTTATAACTCAGGGTAGGGGGTTAGTTTTAAAAATCTTGAAGGAAGGAAACAGATTAGGTGCTTTAATACACAAAGAATCTGCCAAAGAGAGTAAGAAGCAATGTGAAACAAGACACCATTTCCAGAATGAGCTGCATTTAGTTTTCTAAATAAACTGGTACTGAAGAATGTGCACAGGAGATTGACATGGCAATCAGCCAATTAAGCAGCATCGGTTTTCAGTATTTGGGACTAAGTACTTCTTGATCCCAATCAGAAATTGTTAACTCCAATTTTGTAGCCATTACAAGAATGTTACAAGGATAACAGGCAATAGAAAAAATATACCTATACCTCCCTCCTGTTTTGAGCCTGAACGAATATTATGTACAAATGAGCACGCACACAGATACACAATTACATGCACACAAGCTCAATCTTTACACTCATATACTGTATTTTCCCCTGCACATTGCTTAAATTCACTCAATTTTTACAATTTTGAACTTCTCTTGCTTGAAGGGCATGGCAAGCCATGAGACTTGCATTCTCTGCTTCCACTCCCCAGTGCACAGAACTACAGAGGATAAATGAGTTGGGCTTTTTGGGGTTCCAATTTATTTTCTGTGTGGTTTATATTGCTATAGAACAATAATTAAGAGACATTGGTATGAACTGTTGTTAGTAACCCCATGACACAAAGAGAGGAAACTGGTGATTGTGGTGGACTGGTAAAACATGGGACAGTAAAAGTTGAAGCTGAAGCCTGACAAATTAAGAGATACTCCTGATATCAGGAAGATTCCTTCGTTGAATGGAACTGTCATTTTTCTAAAAGGATGGTCATTTATCTGTGCTTACAGAGTTAATGCTACTAGTGAAGGTACAAGGAATGCTTTTTGAAAAGAAATGCTTTTTTTCAATCTCTAACCATCCTTGTATAGGCAGCCCACAATGACAATGGTAAGCTTAAGCTTGGACTCTTGCAACAAGGTTTATATGGTAGTTGCAGCTCATGCATTAAAGGAGATACAATCCTGACTGCATGGTCAAAGAGCTGCACTGGGTGCCAGAATATTACTCAGTGCTTGAACTGAGAAAGTTTGCATGTCTTAGGACCTGGATGCTGATGGATCACCTTCTCTCTTATATAATTGACCATGCATTCCTTCATCTCTAGAGAAAATGCCATCTTGAGGGAGACACGTTTGGCAAGTAGTGAGTGGATAGAAAGCATTCTCAATGCATTGGTCATGACTGTTGAAATTCCGACCTCCATTTCCCTTCCCAGGTCTTACAAGTTGTACAGAAGACTTCTTATTCATGCATGACTTCAGCTGAAACTACACTGTTGTGTTCCTCTTGCCTGCAATGGTTTTGCTGCTATCTTGTCTCCTGTTTTATGGTTTTGAATTAGAGTACATAATTTTCTATGCTCTTCGTCAGTTTTGCATTCTTGCTTTGTATGTTAATTAAAAATAGATGTAAATGTAAAATAGTAAAACACATTTTACATAAACCAAATAATGAAGCTTGGCCTACACATCATGAGGAACAACCAAAAGATGCGTCTTGGAGTTTAGCAGAGAAACTGAGAGTTCTTATGGGAAATGCTCAGAGAAAGGCACGTGGATCAAGATCAGTGCAAATATTTGTCACTACATATAACAATATAAGATGGTTTGATTCTTCTTTTACTCATCATGATTTATTAACTTAGATATAAGAAATACAAATAGCAATTTAAACCAAATCCAAAGGAATAACGTTTACATGCTTAAACACAGTATATAACATGAAAACATTTTTTTGTTCAGAAAAAATACAGAAGACTCTTGGCAAAAATAATTTAAGGTCGTATTTTGAATTAGTAATGAGACCATATTAAACACACAATATATTAAATGCAGCACCTGTCATGCAGTTTATTCCAATTAGTTCTATGCGTTGTTCATTATAGAAAGACATTAAAATTTATGAAAAATATTATTTTTGAATTTATTTTCTAAAAAAGCTTGAAAAATATGGTAGAGGGATCCCGTAAAACAAGCCTGATCCACATAAATTGAAGAGCCCTAATGGATCTCAGGAGCAGCCTTATTTCCTCTGCCAACAGCAGCATGAAACAGAATAGGGGAATTCCAGGAATCCAACAGTGTTTCCATATCCCTCTCCAACATAATATCTAGCTTTAGAATGAAAAACTGACTATAGGAGACATATAGTATGTGACTCTACAATCTCCTTTCTGTAAAATATAGGGCTGTAGTGGAAGTTAAGACCATGGAAAGAGTGCTTTAATGGATCTTTCCTACAGGAGCCCACATTCAACTGAATCAAAAAAATATAAAATGATCAGTCTTATGTTTACTTAAGAAAAGGTTACCAATCAAAAGTATAAGGCCATTTTTAAGTAAATACTTTAGTTCAGTGTTACATAATTAGCAGGAAAAATGCCAGTCCTGCCGTGTAAACTTCCTTCCCACCAATCAAATTGGGAATCCGTTTTTGTTGTGACCTTGATTTTGTCTCCAGCGTTAAAAGTCAAATCTCCTGGCTGCTGTCCTTGAAAGGGATATATGGCTGTCACAATTGTAGGATTGAACTTGGAGTTTTCTGGAAAAAAAAAAGAAAGTAAGTTAGCTTTGTACAAATTTAGCTGTGTCATATTTTACCAGGAACAGCTAATTTCACAATCCAGAAATCTAAGATGCCTATGGAAATATCTGAGGAGTTGCCTAGAACAGCAAGAAATAGAGAAATTCTTAGTCAAGATATCACATTCGTCTTCCTTAACTTTATTTTCTTAAAGGATCCAAATGCGTTTGAAATGGTGCAAAACAGCTAAATTGGCTAAGTTAATCTTTTTGTTGTTAATGTTTCTTTTTCATTCTAACACAGAATTGACAAATTGTTACTTGTTTAAACTAGATTAACTTTAAGAAAGTGATTGACTAGATTGCAAAGGCCCTAAATCTTTAGAAAGAGATGTTCTCAACACAACTAAAAACACATTTTGAAAATATATTGAACTAGTTACTTGCTTCTGCATAAACAGACAAGATTATGCAGTACAAATTTGCTTAATCATTATGTGCATTAAGTTCTTTCAATTGTAACTTTTAAGTATAAAACTTTCACAAGATGGTGCTACAGTGCTACCTTAAAAAAAATAGATATAAGTGACCGAGTCATGCTGATCCATTAATCTGTAACTTCTAAATCAAATATGATAAAGTCATGAGTTATGTTATTAGTATTGCTACATTAGAATAGGAAAAAATAGTACAGAAATAGGTACACGTCAGCTGAAAGAAAGCACCTCTAAGTCAATTTGAGATAAACTTAAAATTTGCTCAAGTTCATTTTATGTGTACGGCTTTGATTACTGAACCTGATTCAGATATGTTGTTGCTCTCCTCTCAGTGATTTCAGAGGAAACAAGATAATTAACCTATCCCAGAGAAACCTAATTAATCTAGACAGAACTTCCAGCTTATTAAATTTTATGAACTGCATATAGCACCCTTTACTGGCTCAGATTCGTAAATGAGACATGCCTATATTTTACTATCAACATATTTTGCAAAATAATCAGAAAACATTTGTTATTTATCATTGATCATGATAGCAAAAGTTGGTGTGGTGTCAGATTTTGTTAACAATATTTGCTCTCCTTTTTTATGTATTATGCAGTATTTCTCAACCTCGGTGACTTTAAGATGTATGGACGTCAATTCCCAGAATCCTCCAGCCAGCTAGTTGCAGTCAATACATTTTAAAGTTGCTAACATTGAGAAACACAATATTACAACATTACCCAGGCAAGGTCCAATATCTCCTGTGTAGTGCCACAGAACTTTGAGTCTGGCATGTCATCTGGCACATTCTCTTTTTAAGCCCTCTTCTACTAAGAGGTGACCTATAATAAACCAAGTATATTGACAAAGTCTAAGGCCACACTTCTCTTCTCTACATTCTCATGAAGCAGACGTTGGGAAAGTTTTAAATGGCTATCCAGAATGACCTGACATATTTATGACTATTAATTTGATTTAAATACAAAAATGCCATGTTTCTTTTTTTGCTGTCGGTACTGGAAAATACTTGCAGCTACTGCAATAATATATCTACCATAACCTTCAATCATACTTTTGTCAGAGTTTAATCTTAGTAGAATGCTTGGATCATCTCCCAGGGGGATAATTATGTTGCAAAAGGAAACTACAGACTGAATGTTTTCCAGATTTCCAAATTCACTTCCGAAAAGTTAATATCTACCTGCTAAAATTGGCATAAAAGTGGCAATGAAAGAATAAATAATTATGAAATAAACTTTCACAATGAAGACAAAAAACATTTAGTTATTGCAGCAGGTAGTAATTTTTCTTTTAAAAAAAATCCAAGCTATTATCTAATATTCTAAATGCTAATTTTACAATAGGGCAAAGGAAAAGAAATCACGATGAGCACATGCATATATCTCTACAGCAATTTCTAGATATTACTTTGATCCTTTATTTTTTTACTGCTCTGTCTTTGAGAGACCCGTGTAGAACAAGCAACATCCACTTATCTAGTTTTGATTGTTAAAATATACATTAATAATAATTGCTGCAGTGCATTGTTTTCACATTGTCTAAGCCTGGACGGGCAACATCATTAAATACAAAAAACAAGAGAGTCCATGCTACATTTTGTAAAATATGCAAGATTCTTGTATTCGGACAAGGTTCCTAAAATGATATAAGACAAAATAGAAGCAATGGTAATAAATATACACTTGTTTATAAATGAATGAGACATATTCATACTCAAAAAGTGAAATTTTAAGAGGAGATATGCAAGTCATATGTTTAATTCCCTTCCAAATTATCTTGCAAAATGCTTTATTTCAAATATTTCCACTCTAGGGTCTCAAGTATTGCCCTTGGTGACTTCATGTAAGGCTGGGAAAGATTCCCATCTGGAGTTCTGTAAAAATATTGTTGGTCAATAGACACAAGGTTGAACCAACTAGTTTTAACCTGGGATAATACAGCAATTTATGTTCCACTTCTGATATTAGAGCTGAAATAAAAATAAATAAGATAGATACATAAACAACAAATGAGGCTGCCTCCAACAACTACAAGCTGTGTGAAGTTTAGTAACATTTAAGCTAGTTTTCCAAACCAATGGCTTCAGATATGTTACATTACTATGGCCACCATCTTCAACCAGATAGAAAGGTTATCTTAAAGGCTTGCATATCAGCCTTTGGGTACTTCTACAAAAAATTCAATGGATCCATATTGCTCCTGGAACTGGTATTTTACACATACATACATTTTTTTATCTCTCTGTACTGTTTAAGTATTGTAACCTTTATTACTTGCCTCAAAATTCAAGCTACTGCACTGCTGGATGGAGAAGAGTTTTAAAGTTTTGGTGATACTTTCAATGATTGGCTGAAAGACCATTGCACACTGTAAGAATGTATTTCTTTGGCAAAAACAGCAGAAGTACCACGTTAAGAATGCTAGAAAAATACATGTTTCTAGTGCCTGCCTATTATTCAGTAAGTTTAACACAATGGCATTGGCCCAAAACACACATAAAACAAAGACCTCAATTTTCTAGTCCTAGCATGCACTGACCTCAGTTGCTATGTACCTTTGCAATCAGCTGGCTCAGCAGAATGGATTTTTCAAGCTTTTTTTTATAGCAAGCTACACTGCACTTTTTTTTTTTTTGTCATTTCAAGAAAGTACAGGCCAAAAAAGAGGCTTCCTTCAAAACGATTGCAGAATTGATCACAGCAATGTTTATTGTAACTGAGCCATTACAAAATAATCTCAGCAAGTTTCCTGTTATTTCCTGCTTCAAGGAACAGCATTAAGGGAATTTAGATTAGTTAAAACAGCAAGAGAGATACTATTAAATGCATGATTACTTGTCTTTAAAATCAGCTGTTAAGTTCCACCAGAGAATCACAAAAGCAGATTATGCTCTCATAAATCTCCTTAAAAGGGGAAAGGATTCAGTGTTGCATGTCATGTTTTATAAACTTATATAGATTATACTTTTGCTTACGGATCTTCAGAAATACATATCTATCAGTCACCTTGATCTGGCTTCCTACCCTTATAGTTTATAACTAACTATAGGTTATTCCCATAAAATTATTACAAATATATTGGAACCCAGTTTATGAGCATCAGTTCTGATTATCCTGAAACAGTTCAGTGGCCCCCAACCATTTGGCTACCAGGTATTGGTTCTGTGGAGAGAGGTTTTTCTGTGGACCGGAGGAGGCGTGGTTTTGCATCCTGACTGCATCCAACAGATGGGGCTTCACCTGTTTGCGCAGCCCGGTGCCAGTCCATGGACCGGGGGTTGGGGACCTCTGGTTTAACAGAAACATTTTACCTGCTTCAAAGAGACAGACAGAGTCTGTCTCTTATTATTATTTAAGTACCTTTTTCAATAATATTACAAAAGTTGTTACTCAAGGATGCAGTTAAATATAATTATTAAGGCAAAGCCTTACCTCTTTTGTGCTGCTAGATGTGTTAGAACTGCAGTTCTACAGTACTACCAGAAGTAGTATTTGGTTTTCTACAAAAATCTCTCTGAAGGATTGTTTTTTTTTTCATAGATATGATGTTCATAAAACATGATATGCAAGATAATGTAATGTCCATTCTTTCTGATATAAAACTTATTGTGCTCAATAGGGCACGCTTCCTTCATCCTTACTAAGTTTGCAACCTAACTGTTTCTGTTTCTATATTACAATTGTAGTGTGGGAGCCACCTTCCTATAAGCCTATTCTGTACAAACTGTGTCTACACTTAGAAACCACAATGCATACTTAGCTATTTGTTATTTGGTCTGAAAAGGGAAAAATATTACTAATTTCTATGAACGAATATAAGGATATAATGCACAATAGTCTGTGAGTACATTACTGTATCATATACCGTATACTATATCATATACTATATAAGGATGGATTTGATTTAAATCACTAGTAAAAAAGGTGGGGGGACGACAGAGAATGAGGTGGTTGGATGGAGTCATTGAAGCAGTAGACGTGAGCTTAAATGGACTCCAGAGGATGGTAGAGGACAGGAAGGCCTGGAGGGTTGCGATGGGTCCATGTACTATATGTATACTAGGCTTCTGGAAAAGTAACTCAACAACTAAGAAGCCCTAGTTACTATCAGTGTTGTCTTTGGATAATGAACCAGTTTAATGGAAAATTATGTCCCTTTATATGTGCCAGGTTTTAAACAAACAGATTCTTGCTATTTATCATCTCCTGACTCTAACAAATAGCCAAATTAGAGTCATTTAAATTTTAGCATAACCATGCAATATCTCTATAAGTTGTTCAAAGGAATAAAAGGCTCGCAAGGACAGTGAAGTTAACGAACAAAATCAATTTTATATCTTTCTATAGAAAATAAACTTTATAGTTCAGAAGGCAGTCCTTTGCTTTCTCTGGCTAAAGGAATTAAACCCACCATTAACTGACTGAATAATATCTACCTTATTTTTCGGTGTATAAGACGACTTTTTAACACATGAAAATCTTCTCAAAAGTCGGGGGTCGTCTTATACGCCGGGTGTCATTCTCCTGTAACCAGGCAGACCAGCCCAAAAGACTCTAACGAGCCTTAAATGGCTCTGGCGATCGAAGCTCTGACGATCCCAGCTTTGCCTGCTAATCAGGCAACTCAGCTGGGATGCCAGAGCTATGTTAAAGGAAAAAACTTTTTTCCTTTTATGTGGCTCTACAAGCTCTGATGATCCCAGCTGCGTTGCCTGCTAATCAGGCAACGCAGCTGGGATCGCCAGAGCCCTGTAAAAAGAAAAAATTTTCCCCTCCAGTTTGCTTACCTTAGCTGGTAATCGCAACACTTGCCTTGCTTCGCTTGCCTGAATCCATTCCATCAGCAAGCCACTCCCTGCCTGCAATCATGCAGGCAGGAGTTGTGGACTTCAACTCCCAGAATTCCTCAGCCAGCAAAACAAAGCTGGCTGAGGAATTCTGGGAGTTGAAGTCTACAAGTCTTAAAGTTGCCAAGGATGGAGATCCCTGTTCTATTGGGTAAGTTTTTTTCCCCTTTGGGAGCCTTAAAATAATAGTTAATTGGGGTTTTTTTTTAGTTGTTCTTTTTTAGACCTAGCCATTTAAAGTTTAGGAAGTTTTAAATTTAGTTTTCATATAAAAATAAAAATAAAATAATATTTGTGCAGCTTTCTGAGATTTAGTGTGTTTCTGTAGTGTTTCACTCTAACTACATAAACACACAAAATCTCACAAAGCTGTATGTGGAATTTTATGTGTGTAAAGTGTGAAAGTTGGTTTTTTGGGCTTTTTGTGGCTACGTGAGGTTCCTGCTTGTTGCAGGGGCCATTTTGGGTCTAGCACAGCTGCTTTTACATTGTGGATGAGCCAGTTGTGTTGTGTTGTGTTGTGTGTGTGTAAAGTGTGAAAGTTGTTTTTTTGGGCTTTTTGTGGCTGCGTGAGGTTCCTGCTTGTTGCAGGGGCCATTTTGGGTCTAGCACAGCTGCTTTTACATTGTGTTGAGCCAGTTGATGTTTTTTAATTTTTATTTGGTGTGCATTGGAAGAGGGGCAGTCTTATATGGTGAGTATAGCCCAAACCCTATATTTTAACAGGAAAAGTCGGGGGTCATCTTATACGCCCAGTCGTCTTATACGCCGGAAAATACGGTAATAGGAAACATTTATATCCAAGTCCCTGGCTACAAAGGAAGGCCTACCTTGTTTTATTATGCTTTTCTTTATTGTGCTTCACAGGTATTGTGGGTTTTCTTTACAAAACACTCCACCAGCAAAAAGATTATGACTTGCCAAAGGCTCAGATTTAGTATTTTTTAACAACAAAGTATTTTTAATTAAGGTATATACGTTGTGGGTTTTTAGATATAACTATTGCACACTTAAAGAGACTACAGTGTAGTGTAAACATACATTTTATATGCAACGTAAAACAAAAAAAAAATCTTATGTGTCACTATTTACTTTATTGCAGTGGTCTGGAACTGAACTTGTAGTATCTCCAAAGTATGCCTTAGACAAAATGTTAGGACTCTACCAAGTTCTGAACAGGAGAATTTCATCCAAAAGGAGCTTAAGAATTTTTGCAGCACTTATAAAAGGCTGATAATTAGTGTTTATGTTAGCTGCTGCTGTCCTGACAGCAACAGAGTGGGAGAACCTAGGCATAAAGTCGCTTGGTTGAACTGAGCAGCTATATAAATTAAATAAATCACATGCAATATATTGAAATTGCTCACTTGGAAAGGATAGTTGTGAAAGTTTACTGCATTAGTAATTAGCTAATTAACAAGTGGAGGAAATCCCATAGTCCTATTGTATTGTATTCTGTTCTGTTCTGTTCCCTTTCCTTCCATTCCATTCCATTTACTTTCTTCTCTCTTTCATCTCTCTCTCTTTCATCTCTCTCTCCCTCTCTCTCTCTCCCTCTCTCTCTCTCTCTCTCTCTCTCTCTCTCTCACACACACACACACACACACACACACACACACACCTCGAACTCTGTTACTTTAAGCTTCTTTTAGCCAGGCACCACATCCTGAGAATCAAATTCTTCTGGAGCAGAGAAAGAAAATAATATCATTAATGAGAAAAAAATGCTGGGACCAGAGGTGTTGGATAATGTGCTTCAAACTAAATGTTGTTTGTATACTCCAGAATTGGAGGACTTTGGCCAAAAAAGTTTACCAAGCAAGTTTTCTAGAATCAGGATGAATAAGAATATGTAAAATGAGAATTTGTTCCTTCCTATTTACTTTTTGGGGGGAGAAGGGGAAGAATGGAGGAATGATAGGCAAAAAATGGAAGGGGAATATAAACTCTGTAGATTTTGCTCTATTTATTTATGATGGTCTACGACCATAATATAGATTTGATTTGCTCTCTGCATTCTGAAAACAGCCCTGAGCATAGTAGAAAACATACCATAATGTTTTACTTACATTGAAACATTCACTTTCTGATTTTTCCAACTTACTTTCCACTGATCGAATAAGAAACACCCCCACCCCCACATTTGTAGGTCATGCACCTGTACAGAATGTAGTGAGCAATAGTCCATATTCAAGCTGAAAGAGGACTATGCTTGCATCAAACATCAATCAATCAGAATAAAGCTGGAAGGGATCTTGGAGATCTTCTAGTCCAACCCCCTGCTCAAGCAGGAGACCCTATACCATTTCAGACTGTCTCTTCTTAAAAACCTCCAATGATGCAGCACCCACAACTTCTGAAGGCAAGCTGTTTCACTGGTTAATTGTCCTTACTGTTAGGAAGTCTCTCCTTAGTTGCACGTTGCCTTCCTCCTTGATTAGGAGATCCATTGTTTCTTGTCGAGCCCTCTGGTGCTTTGGAAACTAAATTGACCCCTTCTTCTTTGTGGCAACCTTTCAAATACTGGAATACTGCTATCATATCACTCCCAGTCCTTCTTTTCTCTAGGCTAGCCAAACCCAAATCCTTCAACTGTTCTTCATATGTTTTAGTCTGTAGGGCTTTAATCATCTTAGTTGCTCTTCTTTGCACTTTTCCAAAGTCTCAACATCTTTTTTTGTAATGTGGTGACCAAAACTGGATGCGGTATTCCAGGTGTGGCCTTACAAAGGCTTTATAAAGCATTACTAATATTTTATCAGTTTACACAATTTTCTTTTTTCAAGAATACTAGACTGCCTTGCCAGTCCATGGCCCAAAATTTTGGCTGTTTTGGTCATATGAGCATAAGAACACTAAAAGTTTGAAGAACACTGGATTATTGGTATCTCATTTTCTTTCAAGGTAACACCAAAAAGTAACATTCTATAGACCAATGTTTCTCAACTTTGGCCACTTTTAAGATACATGAACGTCAACTCCCAGAATTCCCTAGACAGCCATGCTGGCTGGGGAATTCTGGGAGTTGATGTCCACACATCTTAAAAGTGGCCAAGGTCGAGAAACACTGCTATAGACAGTAATTATTTGTTCTACTTGTTCTATTCATAACTATTCTAGGCCAAATCTGCTGAGATTCTAAATAATTGTAACCAATATATGTGTCTGTGTGTTGCCCCTTACCAAAAGCTATATGTTTTTAACAGCTTAATCTTCCTCAATCTCATAACTCATATTTAAATTGTAGGCTGGAATAAATTTCTAAATGGGCATCTGTAGGTGGAACAAGCAAGAACAAATGACAAAACAGGCATCGCAACATTGCAACGGAAACTGCATCTCTTTTGTATCAGTGTTGTAAGATTCTGTGGACCTTTCTGAGTTCGTATGTGGAGAAGTAGACCAATATCACAGAAACCTTCATTTACTTCTATTCAAACAATTTCCCGAATTCTATAACTCTCTGCACTGACTATTATGACTTATAATACAATAAATACTCACCCATTGCAGTGGAGTTCTTGGGAAGCTCAGGATAAAGTCTGTTCGATGTTCTTGGAGCTACAGAAGAATTCAGAACATTACTACGTTAGTTAACACATTCTATATGATGGTTACTTCCTTTCCTATTAACAAATCTAAAACTATTGGCCCAAGCTAGTCAGGAACTACAGTATTAAGAAAAAAAAGAGAGGAGACTAAATACTAGCTTACCACAAGAAAGAATTCATAAAGCAACAGAAGAGAAAGCCCGGTCTTAATAGGTGGTGGTGATTATTTGATACAGCACATTGTGTTTTCACAAAGCAGAAATTTAAAAAGATTATGGAGGAAATTGAATTTTTCTTTAAAAATAAATAATGGAAAATTGATGAGGGTGAAGTTGAAACATTTCATGTATCAAGAAGAAAATAATCTCCACTGTCCTCAACCAGATCAGTGTAAGAAAAATAAAAAGATTTTCTGATTTGATTCAATGTATTATAATTTCAGTTTGTGATTTATACTGTATTTACAATGAACTTAATTATGTACTCTTAATAGTAATTCCTAGTTTTGTAAATCATGTAGTTTATAATTCATAAGTAATTAATGATATACTAGAACACTGTAATCCTCATAACAGCATAGATCCTTTATTTGTATGTTACTGTTTACATTTTATTCTTTTTACATGTTTTCTCTGTTTATACTCTTCCTCTAAAGTCTTTCATTACAAAGTAGAAAACAAAGATAATAATGAAGAGGAACAATTAGAGTGTATGTTAAAACTTGCTTTAACATGCTTAACTCCTGATGGAAAGACATTACTGAAATAGGTTTAGATTAAAATGAAAAAATTGCAATGAATGTTCTACTAACTGATTCAAAAGTCCTCTATTATTCTATTGTATGAATACGGAAATTCAGTCACTACTTAAACAACCCTTGTGTTAAAGAGGTGGATTTAATTTGTTTTTGTTTTACCACAGGACAAGGAAGAACACTGTCAAATTCTGGAGTTGCTTCATTTATAACATCATTTCCAGGCTCACTGCCCTGGTTTTTTTCCTTTTTAAAATGGCTGTGCTTTATCAAGAAGTTTTTTTTTAACAGTGCTATGTGTATTTGCATTTTTCTTTTAATGTTATGAATGTATCTTGACTGCCACTGTTTGCCTAGCAGCCCTTTGAGTTGGGACAGAGATCACAAGGTCTACTGGAACTCGACTCAATAACAGAATATAATACAACACAATGTCACTTTGAACCAAGGAAAAAGAAGTAAAAACATTACAATGTTCTTAAAGAAGAACAACCAGCAGATCAACCATGAAATGTTGTCATGAAGCATCCTTTTTGTGGCAACATGTGATGTGATGTGTTCCCATAAAATTGCACTTTATAACCTTATCGCTTGGCAAAGGAAATTGCAGTCTCAATTGCCATCATAACCTGAGGACTACTTGTACACCAAACTAGCTCCAGATGTCATTTACTGTCTCTTTTATCTGCTAAAGGTTCTCGCATTCCTTGGCTAACCTTATCTTTGCTGTATTGTCTAAAAATAGCCTTAGTTACAATACATATCACTGTTTCAAACATTCACTATGCATCCATGCAGCTGAGAGCGGGACTTTTCACCACATACTGAGTCAGATTACTCCAAACCCTCTCTCTCTATGTCCACAAGGTTTCATCATTTTAAAAAGAACAGTCAAAGGTCAGAAAGAAGACTGGGAAAAGCAGAGCACTATAATTATTTCCCCTCAGCTTCTGATTAAACTTTTCTCAGGAAAATGGAGATCCAGGTAACTGGAACAGAAAAAATATATTTCTCAGGACTCTTCTGTTTCTGAAGAAATTGTTAAGATGTTTAGCAAGGATGTTGCACTACTGTAGATTTGATTTCTGTTTTCTATGTGGCCCCAAATCTCAAGTTTGTATTTTGCTGCAAAAGGTGGGAACTATATATATTTTCAGCCATTATCTATCATTCAGGGTGGGTTCAAATATAGCATGTGTCAGCCTTGGAAGCCATATTAGGCTGGAAGCTTCAATGCTGCCACCTCCTCATGTGTGGGAAAGTAGGAGGGGGGATTTAAGAGAGGGGAGTTAGTAGACATAATAGCATTTTTTCCTATCAGTCAAGGTCAGGGCGGTCCAGCATCTGGAGGAGGAGTGGTCAGGGGCTGGGCCGAGGTGAAACCGACAGTGATTGGAGCATGTGACCGAAAGAGGAGAAAGGGATTGGTTTTGGGAGCTTTGTATTATTGAAGGAAAGCCCGGGTTTTTCAGATTCGGGATTTCCCAGATGTGCCAGTTTACCTATTGCTAGTAAAGAGAACTTTGGAAAATGCCTGCTTCCGCATCTTTACTGGGAGTCGGGGGTTTTCTGGAACGCTGACAGCATGCTTTCCTTAGAATCTATTTGTGGTTTATAATAATACTGAGAACAATCTTTCTCCAGAGACCTGCAGATCATTTTTTATTAGGAGCAATCCAGTGCTATCTAGAAGACTAGATTTCTTAATTAAGTTGAGAGTTATGTGATTTGGATGGCTCTGTAGTAAATGAATGTCTGCATTTTAATATTTAGAGTTAAAAGTTATTTTTAATGTTTTATATTTTTCTTTGAAAAAAAGTTTGTTTTTGTTCATCTCTGAGGTAGTTGGTCTATCTACCAAAAAGTCAAAAAAAGTGCTGGACCTTCCATGTCACCTTGCACAAAGTAGCACTATTGGAAAAAAAAAAAAAGGAATTTTTCAAGCAATATTGCGAATTACACATTACCTTCTGGTGGAATGTTCTGTGGTGTCCTACTTGGCTGTTGTTTTACATAAGTCTGTCAGGAAAGGAAACAGCCAAAATCTTTATTATCAATATACATCATAAACAGTTTACTGATACCTTATAAACATACTGGATTACAACTGTCATAATTTCCTAGCCAATATGACTGTTGGCCAAGTATGTGGGAAAAGAAAGATATGGAATAATTTTAGAATATGCACACACTTTCTTTGAATAATTATTTTAGTCTGTGATTAGCTAATTCTGCATGAGTCTGACTCTGGCCTGAAAAAATATACTGTCCCAGTTTATGGATACTACATTGTTAAATTTGGCTCTTTCTCTGGAGGCCTGGATATCAAGAGCAGCTCTCCACCACTTAAAGCTTACGTCACCTACAACTCCTCAACTGACACAGCTTACACTTCATTATCCATGCACTAGTAACAAGTCTTTGAGTCCACTGTAACACATCCTAACAGGGGGCTACCTTGTTAATGCAATCATAGCTACCAGCTGGAATTGAACAGAGCATTGGAATATCTTTATGGTTTTCATGTACTATTGAAAACAATGGTCACTCAGGAGTATCTGCCTCATATTTTCACATATTTACCTTCTCTGGGAGATTAAATAGAATAGACCAGGATGTCCCAAAGGCGCTTTTTCTTTTCTTTTCAAAAAATTGTCTTACAATATAAAATACAAAAATACAAAAGCAAATAGTAAGGAACAAACAGAAGGGAAAGGGGATAGGGAAAAGTGTAGGAAAGAAGAGGGGGGAGGTGTCGACTCCCTCTGATGCAGTAGAATAAGACAGTAACATCGAACCTCAACTTTTGAACTTTTCCATAATAGTATAAACTAGCCATTTCTATAACAACAAATCTATCTAATCAGTAAAACCCAAAATCAAAGTTTCATTTTCCCCCCACTTCAAACACAAAGTCCAGAAGCAGTTTCCAAGTAGAAACAAAAGATGTTCTTTTCTTTAATCAAACCAGTCAATTTAGCCATCTCTGCCAGCTCCATCAACTTTTGCAGCCATTCGTCCATTGTGGGAGTCTAAATGTCCTTCCATTTTTGTGCATAAAGTAGTCTTGCTGCCATCAACATATATAACATCCAGAAAAAAAATTCCATTAAGCCCAAAAGAGAAGTTTCTGGTTTTATCTTTATATTCACTTTAAGAATTCCGCCTTTTTCAAGGGGCAACTGGACTTTCTTTCTTTTTCCTTAAAGATCTTTCACTTCTCATCCAAGAAGTGAACGTCTTCAAGGAAAAAGAAAGAAAAAAGCACCTTTGGGACAACCATGACCTGGATGGTTGAAAATCCCCATACACAATACAGAAGGATCTGCTTCAGATTCTATGCCAAACAATTTAAAATCTCTACTGTCCTAGTTAAGAATGGGGGGAGGGGAAATGGCAGTTAATTTAAGAAAGCCCTTTTCCATCTTTTATATTTGCAGGTATAAATTTGTAAGAGCATTTTTCAGGGCTTTTGTCATGATACTACTGGCAGGAGGTAGATTTCATTGCCCTCGTTCAACTGAAACAATAAATGGTTAGAAGTACAGAAAACATACATCATAAGAAGGAACTAAGCAGGCATGAAGCAGGTTAACACAAACCTTTCTTGGTTCTTTGGCCACTGGTGCACTACTGTAGCTTCTTCCTTCTTCAACTTCATATTGAAGAGTAAAAGACTCAAGGATATCATAAAGATCTTGTGCCTGAAGTGGAGGAGAAATATCACCAAACAAAATGGCACTGGCACGAATATCTCGGCCATAGAACCTAAAAAGAAACAAACAAAAATCCTTTATGTTAGTCCACAAGATTTTATTTGTTTTTTAAAGAAAATTTATACTCAGGTTACAAAGTTGGGGGGGGGGGGGAGATGGGAAACAACACTTCATGTTCCTAGTAAATTGAAGTAAACACTTAATGTTCCTAGTAAACCTTCATTGCATGCTAACTAAATATGAAACCTGCATGTTGCAATAAGTAGGATCTGGGCTGTTGCACTGAGTGTTCAGGTTTGAGCCATGGCCTCTTTCAGGATGTTCCAATATCTGTGCATTTATGATCTACATTAGTTAGAGTCCCTCCCATGAATATATACAAAGTCTTGGAAGAATGTAGATAAACAAAACCTTCAAACATTTATATGTGTGCCAGAAGCGTACATAAAACAAGATGCTCAGTATTTCATGATTAAGTAACCAGGCTTTCTACAAACTATAATCCTTTAGTAATTTCTCCCAGGTAAAGCATTTCATGCTGCATTTTGATTACAAACTGGTTTTCTATGTAATAAATATCTCAAAACTGATCATCACTGTCATATTATCAATATTCCTTGTCATAAATGCAAAGCTACTTTGAAACTATTCCAGTTCTAATCCAATTTAAAGATGCTGATAGCTGAATTTAACATTTCCTCCGGTTATTTCATATAAACCACATGCAGCACTTTCAAGAGATAATTTTTAAAAACAAAACACTTTTGTTTATATTATGGTTTTTTTACACCACAGGATGTAAATATTGAACTCAGCACATTGGACTATTCATTTAAACATACTTGCTGTTGGTTTCTTTTCTTTCAATTAAGCAAGTTCCTTCCAAAGAGACTCCAGCAAATAGGCCTCGAGATTTGCAATACGTATACACAGCAGCAGAGCTCCGGAGTGCCACATCCCCTTCTAGATTTCTAAGAAAGATAGAAAACATTATGAATAGAATAGAATAGAATAGAATAGAATAGAATAGAATAGAATAGACTTTATTGTCACTTTGAATGTACACTAATCGGCATACATTTTTGCATACAGCTCTCAAAGGATCACCACCTCCAATATATACCATATAAACATGACAAAATTAATAAATACAAAATTATGGATATAGCTACATATATAGGACACAGAGAAACAACACTGTCTAGTTCAGATGTATACTTGTACATGGCGAGTAAAACGAATCTTGCGACTTTACCAGCCAGATGGCATAGGGAACAAAGCTGTTTCAGAATCTGGTAGTCCTGGTAGAAATACTTCATATTTCTAGTTAGATTCATATATATTTTCTATACTTGGGGACAGGTGCTTAAACTTTCTTTCACCTTTCCCTATCCAAACTAGATTGCTGGAAAGTGACAATAGCAATAAACTACACCCTCAGAAGATGACAGCACCCCGTCAACCTTGGCTTTCTGATCAGCAAGTGGATGGGATACCAAAAGGAAATCTCAGCACTTCAGGCTAGATTAGGAAGTTGAAAATAACTTCTAAAAGAAGGCAACACAAAACCACTCTCGTATTGCTATTGTGAAATCTGCACGATCATGGCAATACGTTTATCTGGAATTGAACTCAACTCAAGAAAGGCTTGTTTTTCTAGTAAACTATTAATTGAATCTTATAATTAGATATAATGGAAGTAGTTAATTGGAAAATCCCTAGTTAAAAGCTATCATGGCACTAAAATGCTGAGTCAATAATCCCCAGCAAATGTTAAAAGCTGAACTGTTTCGGAGAAGCTTGCCTTAAGTTTACATCTGCTTTCTTGCCATTTTCTGTGTTTTTCTATGGGTTTTGACATGATTATTTTTGCTATCGTTATTATTCAAATTGGATTTAAGCTAATGGTGCTTATTTTAAAATCTCAGTGGGCAACTGAGAGACTGATTGCAACAGGGCAGAAATATGATTAATAATAAAAAAAAAACATTATTCTAACTAATATCAACATATTTATTAAACCTTACTGAACTTTTAATTTCACTGTTGCTCAACTTTGTATTGTGTGCCAATTATGCCCTTTCCTGGTTAGAGAGGCTCTCCGCTAGGCCTCATGCTCTGGTCATCTGCTGTTTGGAGCACTGTAATGTGTTCTACATGGGGCTACCCTTGAAAAGCATCCAGAAGCCTCAGCTCGTATAAAATGCAGCTGTGTGGGCAATTTTAAGCACCCAAAGAATGACACCTATAAAATCTCTGCCAAACTTGTCATTGCTTCAAGAAAGGTGATACGTGAGGCAAACGTGCAAGTGTTTTACAGAATTTTTAGTACTGAAAGATTTGCCTCAGTGAAATTCTATCCAAGTCACGTTATTATTCCAAAATAAACCTTGGTACACAAGTTATTTCCTTTTAGGTTCCTTCTTAAAATATTTTGCAGTTTCAAAACATATCACAGTCATCTATTAAAAGATATACTTCCAAAGATCTGAAAAAAAACCCTACTCTTTGATAATCAAGTCTAGAACTTGTAGAAAGTAAGCAAAAATAAGTTCATGTACATATTTTATTCATTAGATTTTTATCCCGCCTTTTTTACTTTATAAGTAACTCAAGGCAAAGAACATATGTAATACTTCTTCCTCCTCCTATTTTCCTCACAACAACAATCCTGTGAGGTGGTTGGGCTGAGAGTGACTGGGCCAAAGTCAAGCAACCAGCTTTCATGCTTAGGGCAAGACTAGAACATGCAGTCAGCTAGTTTCTAGCCTGGTGCCTCAACCACTACACCGAATTGATTCTTTTCATATTTTCTTCTCTAAAAGTAAAGAAAAAAAGGAAAAAGAAGAGGAAGGGGAAGAGAAGAGAAATATTAATAACATGTACAGATAAAAAGAAGCACTTGATGAGCCTTCAGATAGTCATTAGTGAGTGGTTTGAGTCCAGAGCCTGAAAAAGTTGTAACTGCCTTATTCTGTACCCTTTTGCACGCAAATGTTCTGACATGGAGAAATATTAATTCAGGTGAATTCCCTCAGGCGCTGGGAATTGGTACAGGAGCCAGGGAAGTGGCATTACATGTTTTGCCCGAATGACTCTCCAAGCGTAAGATGAACAGTACAATTTTCAATTTTCAGAAAACAATTAAATAAGAAGCACAGAAAGAGTTTCAGGCACTCTGACTTTACAGGATATTAATGATACTTACCTCCCTAAAGGTCCAATTGCCACTGTGAAATTTCCTCCCAGAGTAAGATTTCCACCTTTTGCAAAAGCCTCAACTGCTCTTTCATGGTTCAATATTATTACAAGATCTGATACCTGAGGGCAGCAGTTTGGGGGTGGAATAGGAGAGAAAAAAAGAATTTAATGTTAGTCTTTTTCCAGAACCAAAAAAAAATCTTGGCTAGTGCTAAGGTAAACAATAAAATGCCTGTTGTTGTCAAGATACATTACAGGCACATACAAGACTACTGTACCTATTTTTTTTAATGTTAAGAATATAAGAATTCGTGAGATTTCAGCAATCTTAAATTAATTTTTTGTGATTTTGTAGTGAAATCTCATGCAACTTTGGCAGTTGTGATTGATATTCTTTGTTATGAATCACAACTGGGGCAATTGGTGAGGAACCTAGGTCAGACTGATCACCTCCAACTCAGTATAATGTAATAACAAAACCACTGTGTGAGAGAGACAGAGGGGGAGCGATTTCTTGAATTCTTTCTCAATGTGGTTTGATAATTCCCTAGGATCAATGAAGTAACTTAAGTAGCTATCATCTCATGGTAAATTAAAGGAAGACAAACTCTTTATTAGGAACTGAAATATAAACATTCATTCTGAACTTGTCTGAATGTTGTCTTCACTTGCCTTGATACAACCAGAATGGAATTAAATGCAATTCCCAAACACTGCTGCAGAAAAGCAGCATTTATTTGAGTGAAAGGGAGTGATAAGGTTGATTTTGAAAAGAGGAGAAAAAATCTTGGAGAGGAAGAGAAAAGGAAGAATTATTAGGCTGAGAAGTATGCTTGAGCAAACCTGCTGAAACCCTCATTATTTATCAAACCAGAAAAATCATATGGGCTATAATGATCTATGGTAGATGCAGGATTTGCCAAATGACTAGTTAGTTGCTGTGAAACTGTATCACCATCCTATAACTATATGAATGCTTGAACCTGGCATGGTTCTTTAACTCACAAAAACTTCTGAGCAAGCTTCACTTTCTAATTTTCTAATTTTACAATAGCTTTTATTTCCTTCCAGAAAACAGTAATAGTGGGAGACTGGATGGATAAAGCACAGCCAGAGGAACAGTTGTGTCATCCCCACCAATTTACTTCAGTTCATTGCTTGGCTTTGATAATTGACAACTGCAAGACAAATGTGGGCAATACAATTGTTCTGAATCAAAACCTCAGGATCCTGTAGCAAAATCAATTAATCATCATACCCTGCTCCTCTTTTAATCCAAAAACTTTGATACATTATTTTCTTATTTTCATCTTGGAATATAATTCTTAAAGAAAGCAGAATACATCTGCATAACTGTATAAATGAATTTGCAAACTACTGGCTACGAAGCAACTATCCACTGTAAATATTGGTTCTTCCAGGGCATAACGTATATCAGTGCAGAGTAAACTCCCATGGAATTGTTTTGAAAATATAAATAAATATGGAAAGAAAATGAACGTAAAAGCAAAAATATTGTATGCTTGGCTAAAATCTTATTAACACTGAGAGCTAACAACTTAAATCACCTCTGCAAAAAAGAAAAAAAATGGGATTCCAGAAAATGCAATCTCTCTAACATTATTGGATCATATTAAATCTAGTAAATCTAGTTAAATCTAAATCTAGTTAAAATCCTCTCAGAAAACCACTGCTCCCTTGGATCATAAAGGATGACTCTCACTTGGTTCACTGTTGCTGTTTTGCATGTTGCATGACTTTTAAAACATTACCAAATATTTCAGATTGTAATTTACTGGGCTCATCTTTTTAGTCATTTTTAGAACTATTCAATGTAACATCACAATTTAATACTCACCTCAATACCTATTTCAAATCCACCACCAAGGCCAGCAATTCCTATGGCAGAAGGAGCAGACCAGCCTATAAAGGTAATTTAGAGAAACCTTGTGACTATGCTGACTGCTTAATTTTGATACAGTAAAAATCGAAAGATGGTGGAAACAGTTTTCAAGAATGCAGTGATATTCCAATGAGAACAAGAGAAGAAACAAAGCTTATCTAAGTATGAAAAATAGTAGAAAGCAGTCACCTCACCAAAACTTTGTTCCCTATGCCATCTGTCTGGTAAACTCGCAAGATTTGTTTTCCTCGCCATGTACATGTATACATCCGAACCAGTGGTGAAATCTAAAATTTGTTACTACTAGGTCTGTGGGTGTGGCTTGGTGGTGAGGGGTAATGTGACTGGGTGGGCATGGCCAATTTTTTTTTACTTTTAAAACAATTTTTTACATGTAAAACCATGTAAAAAAATGCTTTCAAAAGGCTCTGACGATCCCAGCCGAGTTGCCTGATCGTCAGAGGGTTTTTAAAAAACCCTCTGCTGATCAGGCAATTCAGCTGGGATCGTCAGAGCTTGGATCGCCAGAGCCATTTAAAAGAAAAAAACTTTTTACTTTTAAATGGCTCTGATGATCCCAGCCGAGTTGTCTGATCGGCAGAGGGTTTTTTAAAAACCCTCTGACGATCAGGCAACTCGGCTGGGATCGTCAGAGCCTTTTGAAAGCATTTTTAACATGGTTTTACATGTAAAAAATTGCTAATCAGGCAACTCAGCTGGGATCGTCAGAGCTTGGATTATCAGAGCCATTTGAAAAAAAGAAAACACTTTTTTTCTTTTAAATGGCTCTGATGATCCAAGCTGAGTTGCCTGATTATCAGGCAACTCAGCTGGGATCGTCAGAGCTTGGATCATCAGAGCTTGTCTCGTTAGCGGCATTTAAAAGGAAAAAGCCTCTGATGATCGCGCCACTCAGCTGGGCATGTGGGGCAGGGCAGGGATTTTTGCTACTGGTTCTCCGAACTGCCCGCCGCCATCGCTACCTACTCACCCGAGCCGGTCCGAACCGGGAGCATTTCACCCCCGATCCGAACTACACTGTGTTGTTTCTCCATGTCATATAATATATATGGGTATATATACATAATTTTGTATTTATTTATTTATTTAGTCATGTTTATGTAGGTTATATTGGAGGTGGTGACCCTTTGAGAGCTGTGTGCAATGAAATTTCATTTTAATGTATGCCGATTAGTGTACATTCAAAGTGACAATAAAGTTATTCTAAGTTCTAAGTCTAACTCCATATCCACAAAAGAAAGAGACTGTTGTGTCAGGAGTATTTCTGATAAGGACACAGGAAAGTGTGAAAGTATCAAAGGCAACTAGTTGTGTCCAACAAGGAACATAAAGGTACTAGCTTGGCCAGTGGTGGGTTGCCCCCGGTTCGGAAGAACCGGTAGTAAAACCGGTGGGAAACTCTGCCCACTGACCCAGACGTCATCAAAGTTGATCTACGCATGCGCAAAAGTGGGCACGATGTGAACTGGTAGTAAAGGTAAGTAGAACCCAGCCCTGAGCTTGGCATATTATGAAAGTAAATGGACACATGGGATGAAAAGATGTAACTATCCTATTAATGCTCTTAAGAGGAAGGACAAGAAAGAGCAGGTACTTAAGGTTTGTCTGGTGTACTAAATTAGAAAAGAAAAATTTACCTCCATTAGGCAGGCGAGCTAGTACTATCCCACTGCCTCCTCGAGCTGTTACCAAAAATCCTGCTTTGATAACGGACAAGATTGCAAGGCCTCTTGCTTTGGCAATTACATGGGCTACAAACAACAATACAATTAAAGATTACATCAGAGGTACTTTAAAAAAATATATTAACAAATGAATTTATATAGTCAATACCTGCCCCATTTTCTAGGTAGACGAAACAGGAAATATGACCAGATGAACTAACTCTCGTTATTTCTTTATGGTAAGTTTACATTAACAGAATCCAAGCCTGAAACTATTTCTCTCCTCCTCTACTTTCCCCTTTACCCAAGAAAACAGGGAGGATCTCTTCTGAGCCTCTAGCCCTATCCACATTCCTGCTGCAGGCTCAACTGCCTTTTATTTGACAGTCACCTTGGTTGCGCCTCAATGTTCTCTGTAACAGTGTCATTCCCACATACCATTACAATATGCTGCTATTATGCTAACAACCAGTTGCAGACTTCCTGTTAGCAGTGAAGAGACCAACCTCTTTGCTTTTTCATTAGAAAACTGTTAAGAGTTAGAATAGATAGTCTCTACACCAAGGAAAATGGGGTTGAACTGATTCTAAATTGAAAATAATTCGGTTCTGGTAAAGGTTTTAACTCCATTCAATCTATCTCAATAAATCTTATTAAACAGAACTCTTAAGAGTACTGGAGGTATGGAGGAATTTTACTTTAGACAGCTACTGAAGTGCCTGAGAAAAGCTGCTTTTCTTCCAGGATCATGGGGCTGCCACAAAAATTCAGGAAAACCTGTCTTTCTTTTCAACAGTTGCAGGTACAGCCAACTCTTTTGCCCCTGGATCACCATTCTGCCTTCATATCTAAGGCACTAACACAGCCCTAATAATTACAGCATTCTTGAGAAAGAACTGTCAACTCAATTTAATGATTCCTTGTCATTTTACACTGATTTGGGTTTTCAGTTTATGTAGAACTATCTTGATTATTGTAGCTCTTTAGAAACTGAAGATTCATCAGAGTATGCCATTAAATTAGTCATTTGTTTGTTTATTTTATATGGCCCGAATCCAATTTAACTCTAAATTTAACTCTAAATTCCCCATTTTAAGATGTTGTTACCAAAGTGAAAATTACTACTGTATGAGAATCAAAACTGAAAAAATAAGATCTCAGAACTGTCATGCTTGAAATCAGTCTTTAAAAGAAACACATTTTCCCCAAAAGACAAAAAGTAGTTTTCTATTACAAAAAAATCAAGCAGAAAAGGCCATGGAAGGGCAAACTCTAAGGTCCATTTATTTGTAAGATTTAGTTGATGGTATAAAAATATTACAATACTGCTGCTGTGTAGTTTTCTCTTCTAGGTATTTTGAGACAAAATTTTGCTCCATGAACAAGAAGCAATGAGGTCTGTTATCATTAATATTCTGAATATCATCTGAATATTCAGCACAGCCAGGGAAGCAGTTATCTTTTAAGCTAGACCA
The DNA here is from genome assembly GCA_022577455.1 of Arizona elegans. Taxonomy (NCBI): domain Eukaryota; kingdom Metazoa; phylum Chordata; class Lepidosauria; order Squamata; family Colubridae; genus Arizona; species Arizona elegans. Next base: position 204,460,064 of record JAKOOJ010000001.1, on the reverse strand, counting down.
CATTATTTCTAAGGGCAAATGGAATAGGAAAGGAAGTGTGCCATAAAAATATTATTTCACGGTATTTTTTCAAAATATTGTTTCGAATAATATTATTATATTATTATAATCCATCTGAAAGAAAGCACAGTGTGATTGCAAAAACATTTTAAAAACCCTTCTTGATCTAGTGATACTGGGCCATTGGCTACTAACTGCTATCTTAGGTTTTATAGAAAACAGACCCCTTAAAATGTAACAACATATGCTTTTTACAGGCTCATAATCCGTTTCACAATATAAATACAGAATCCATGCCTTTACAGAATAATTTTTCAAATAAACTCAGCAGGCAAAGACAAGGCCTTAAAGGTACTTTAAAAAAGAGAGAAAGCATAAATCAAGGCAGAACAAGGATTCCATAACATATAGAAATGAAAATCTCACTCTTTACCAGGTATGAGCTTGTCAGGACCATTTCTGGAGGTTATTTCAGTAAATTCTCTTAAAATCTTAGCTGCCTTTTTGGCTTCTGATTTCAAATTGGAAGGTATGGGATTGTTCACTAGAAGAGAAAAAAATAATATAAAAGGACATTATTACTAGTATAACATTGACAAGAGAAGCTGAAACCATCTTTCATTTTTTCCAGTGGTTTGTATGACTTGATTGGACCATAATTCTCTACCTTACTCATATTCTGTGATGCTATTACAATTTCCTTCAATATCTGCATAATGGCAGAACTCAGGAAAACATTGCCCTCTCATGGAATGAGGAACTGAGGGACAATCTCTTTCCAATCACATCCACCAGTCCCATCAGCTCATCTGGGATGGGTATGTTTTGCAACCTGTCAGCTAGGGAATGTTGTCTGGCTAGAAAGAAACACCTTTATGTCATGGCTCCCTCCCTTTGGAATATCATTCCTCAAAGATCAGATTAGCCTTGACTTTCAGGCCTTTGAAGTAGTCCAGAGAGGGAAGCGCTAACCATGAACATTAGAAGTACATTTATTGTAAAGTTACAGTAACAGCATCTTGGATGTCTGAAAGTACATCTCCCTCCCGCCCACTTTTATAGTCCAAGAAATTAGGGAGGGTCCTTTTTTAGGCCTCTGCCACGCCATATTGCTTCTGAAAGCCCAGATGCCACTTATCTGATTGTTGCTAGGGTCCTCCTCCTCCTGTCTCTCAAGGACATTTTCACAGACCATAAGACTGACCTTGCTGGCTTCCCATAAGGCCTTGAAATGTGGTTTAACCACTGGGCATGGGGAGCTGGAAGTGTGGTAAAGAGAGCCAGTGCGGTCTGGTGGTGAAGGCACCAGGCTAGAAACCAGGAGATGGTGAGTTCTAGTCCTGCTTTAGGCATGAAAGCCAGATGGGAGAATTTGAGCCAGCCACTGTCTCTTTCAACCCAGCCCACCTCACAAGGTGGTTGTTGTGAGGAAAATAGGAAGAAGGAGAGTTAGGTACTTTCACTGCCTTAAGTATAAAAAAAAATAGTAAAGGCAAGAAAAAAAAAATCAAATAAATAAATAAATACATGCATACATACATACAGCCTGTGTAGTAGTTGTAATATTGTTGATGGGTATTGGAATACCTTAGCTATAGATTTTGTTGTATGGCTTTTATATTGTTTTAAATTGTTTTTAATCCTTTTTTTATTTTTTCTGTTATTTTAAAAAATGTGATGAGCTGCGCTGAGTCATATATTTGAGGTTGGTAACTATATAGATAGGTACAGATTGAAATAAATAAATAAATAAATAAATAAATAAATAAAATCTTAACACAGGAATATTTATTGATATTAAAGTTATTTTTTTCCACCATTGAGCTCAATAAATAATTGCTCTAATTTAATTCTACCAACTATCAAGAGAAAAATGTAGCAGGAAATACAAAAGCAGTTGTTCAGTTTCAGCAAGGAAATTTACTAGCTGATGATTTTGAAATGCTTACTTCCCAGCTATTAAATTGAGAAAGATGATAATGAACAGGAAACCATATTTTAATGCTGCAAAAGATTTAAAACTTAAAAAAAACCTCAGTTTATAGTTAACAATATGACTAATTACTCATTGAGTTTATTCTGAAAAGGGAAGCCTTTTTCTCATAAAACTAATCCAAATGAAATAAATGACGTTCTGTTGTAAATTTTAATGGTCCCATTAAATTCTAAAAATATTTAAGGATCTGTTATGATATTTTCAAGAATTTGTAACTAATGAATAGACTACTGCAACTTAAGACAGAAATAAACATTTGAATTGCAATATATATGCAATATATATTTGCTTATAACAGCTACAATTAAATACTGAGCTGTTCCCCCAGAGAGAGAGAGGGAAATGTATTTACATATATGTATATATTATGTGTTTTTTCATTTAAATACTGCCAAAATTGTATGACTCCTAGGGGTTTCTAATCAAAAAACAAAATGAAAATTAAATACAACTTGTTCAATTTTTATCTTAAACAAATTCAACATTGAAACATTAAAATAAACATTTATTTGTATTGTCTTCATGCTAGGCAACATCAATTTCAAAAGCTCCACTATCCATAATAGCTGCAAGTACTATTTCGTAAGAGAGCTTGCAGCCGCCTCATGTGTCAATATTTGATAAGAGGGCAAATATTATTTTGTACTACCCAGTTTCTTTTGGTGACATGGGCTGCCACACAAGTTGGATTAATAAATAAATTATAAAAAATGGAAATAGGGTAAAGAGGTAGAACTATTTCAGGAACATTTTCTTATATTATTGTCCTTTTATTGCAAAAGGCCAGGTTTGTCTTAATGAATTTACAATTACAATTAGTATTTGATACAGAGAGAGGGATCACATGGGATTAGTCACATTTTCACAAAGTTACTTCTAATTTACAGTACAGAATGAACACACTGTTTTGGAAAGTATGAGATCTGAGAAACTCTTAAGAAAGAGATGAGAGAGATAAAGGAAGGAGGGAGGGAAAGAAAGAAATGTCATCTCACAAGAATTTTTGCCCTACATTATAATTAAACAAATACATGGTGCAAGACATGATTGGAAAAAAGCATTACACCAACAGTATTAAAAATACAAATAAAACTGCTCTTACAAATTGGCATCAAATAAGTTAAATTTACTTAAATAATATATAGAGTTTCAGGCTTATGAGTGGGGTGGTGGCCTAGTGGGAGTGATGGGGTAGCCTAATGATTAAGACTTTTGCCTCCCACTTGGAAGATTGAGAGTTCAATTATAGTAGTGGCAGATATGTCTCTCCTAGGGGCCAAAGAAAAAAATAACTGCTGTATGCATGGCATCAGGAAGGGTATCCGGCTAGTAAATCTTCAGCTCCATCCAGTTGCTTCGATTCTACCCTGAATTAAGGGATTACAGGGTTGGAAAGAGGGAGTTCACATCTAACACCCAAGGCACCCCATGAAATACTGCAAATAATAACGTACAATAGGTCCAGGAAATTACAGTACATAATTATTATATCATTTTCCCCATTGACCATTTGCAGTACCTCCACAGAAAATAGACAGTCCATGAACCATAAATTGGGAACCATCATAGGTATAAGTAGTCCTCAAGTTACAAACCACTTTCATTCAGCAACCAGAGTTACACTGACACTGAACAAGTGGCGCTTATAACTGACAATTGAGGTTGTGACTGTCGCAATGTTCCAGCAGTCTTATGATTGCAATTCAGGCACTTGGCAACCAGCTCACAATTATAAGGGTTGCGGTGTCCCATGGTCATGTGATCATCATGTGTAACCTTCCATGCTAGTTTCTCATAAGCAAAGTCAAAGAGAAACTTCCAAGAGGAAGCTGGTAGGAAGTTGCAAGTCACTCACAATCCTGCTTTTTCTCCTGAGGAGCCCGTGTCACATGGGGATCTTGTGCTGAGTAGCACATACCCACCCATACCCTGTGGTGCACACCCTTTTGGCACCTACTGATCTGCACCCAGTAGCACCCACAGGCCTGCATGTCTGGGATGAGCTTTCCCACATTGTGTTCATATGAAATCCTTGCTTAACAACCTGTGTGATCCTTGCTTAATGACAGGATTGCCATCACTAGTCATATGGTATCATATTCATGACTGCATTCCTTAGCAATGGAAATTTGAGCCCCAATCATCACCAAACCCCTGAGGACTACATAATGACTACAACATTCTGACAGTTCTCTGCTGTGGTTAATAACATTAATCTCCCTTTTGCAGCTGTTTTCAAAAACATAATGAAACACCAGAGAGAACAAAAAATGCCCCAAAGCTCACATTGTTGTTAGTTGTGAAGTGGTGTCCGACCCATCGTTCCTCCAGGCCTTCCTGTCCTCTACCATCCTCTGAAGTCCATTTAAACTGACGCCTATTGCTTCAGTGACTCCATCCAGCCACCTTATTCTCTGTCGTCCCCTTCTTCTTTTGCCCTCAATCGTTCCCAGCATTAGGCTCTTCTCCAGTGAGTCCTTCCTTCTCATTAGGTGGCCAAAATATTTGAGTTTCATCTTCAGGATCTGGCCTTCTAAAGAGCAGTCAGGGTTGATCTCCTTTAGGACTGACCAGTTTGATCACCTTGCAGTTCAAGGGACTCGCAGGAGTCTTCTCCAGCATTATAGTTCTAACGCCTCAATTCTTTGGTGCTCAGCCTTTCTTATGGTCCAACTTTCACAGCCTTACTTTGCAACTGCGAAAACCATAGCCTTGACTATGCATACTTTTTTTGGCAGAGTGATGTCTCTCTTTTTAGTATGCTGTCTAGATTTGCCATAGCTTTCCTCCCCCGAAGCAAGCGTCTTTTAATTTCTTGGCCATAGTCCCCATCTGTGATGATCTTGGAGCACAGGAAAATAAAATCTGTCACTACCCCATTTCTTCCCCATCTTTAACAAATAACATGCATTAACTATTTGTTGATTTAAAGCAGCACAGCCCTTCTGCACTATGCAATTCTTTCTACCTACATTCTATTGATAATCTTGTTCCCATTTGTTGTAGAAAAAAAAGTTGAGAATAATCGTAGAAACACTCATTCTATTAGTATATGCTTCTACGGCTTGCTTTCTCTGTGATCAAAAGACCATGCCCATTTTTTAGAATTGCAATTCATTTATATATTTATCAACAATGAGGTGGAGACTAGATTATTTGAGATATTCGTAAAGATTTCCTAATTAATATTGAAGATGATTATTAGAATCTGAAAGTTTACTCAATGTATTAATAACATTTATCATCCAAACAGCTAAATAATTCTGCTCTCAGAAACTAAAACACCTGGTTTTGTCCATTCCATCTAACCCAGTTATGATCTCTCTGGGAAATTGTTACAATGGAGCTATATCTGTGGGCACACAAGTGTTGCCCTAGCTCAGCTCCAGCGTGCGCCAACCAGCTAATTTTCAGGCCTTCCGGGCCCACCGGAAGTCGGGAAATGGGCTGTTTCCAGCCTCCAGAGGGCCTAAAATTTAACTGGTAGCCAATGCAGTCATGTGAAATTAAAAATGATATGCTACTCATAGATATCCCACTAAAATTATCCTCAAAATTATAAAACATTGAAGCTATCAGCAGCTTCCGCATTAGGAAAAAAAGTTACTTGAACAAAGGTAAGTTTTAATAGCTTCTACTAACTCAGAAAGGCAGGAGGAAAAAGAACCTAGAAACTTAAAAACACATACTTCTATGTGTTACAGTAGATAAATGTATTGTATACAGATGGCTTCCTGCTTGCCTGTTATAAATTAATGAAATCTTTCCATTGTAGTCTTGAGTCTTCTGCTAAGAAGCCAATTCCTAAACAAAGGCTAGGTATCTGGAGAACAGAGTTTTACCTTGCCTAGGCCAAGGCTAATAATATTTTTAATATTTTTAAATTAAATTCAACTCTTAAACCATCTTCAAGATTAACCTCATGTAGTAATCTGAAAAGACTATAGTCAAAGCATAAATGATGTAACAATTTAGTATATAGGATATAAGTGTTGTAGAGTTGGACCTTTCTCATAGTGTGTGGGTGAAGAGTTATAGCTTTTATAATAAACAGCAGCTGAAGCTTAAATGGATAAATGCCTAGAGCCTAAATAAGAAAACAACTGGTAAAACTGACCCTCTGGAATGAATTACCCACCGAGCTCCGGATAGCCCTGATCTCTGTTCCTTCCGCAAAGATCTTAAGACCTGGCTTTTTACTCAAATCACCTGATCTGGTTGGTTTTTTTAGTTAACTGTGGGATTTTAAATTGGATTTTTAATGCTATTTAGTGATAGTGTTTTTATTGTCATTTTGTACTTGTGAGCCGCCCCGAGTCCTTCGGGAGAAAGGCAGCATATAAATTTTAATAAAATAAAAAAATTAAAAAATAAAACTGGGAAAACTTGAAAGTATCTTAATAATATCAACCCCTTGGGTCATGTGACCCAAGAATTGAAAGAATTGAAGAATAGAGGGGTCTTCTGCAGAGTTTTGATCAGTGGTGGGTTGCCCCCAATTTGGACCGGTTCACAAGAACCAGTAGTAAAACCGGTGGGAGGCCCTGCCCACTGCCCCGGATGTCATTATCAGCGATCTGCGCACGCGCAGAAGCTTTTGCGTATGCGCAGATCCCATTGTGAACTGTGGTAGTAAAGGTAAGTAGAACCCACCCCTGGTTTTGATCCATTTCTAAACTGCCTCTCCTAAACAAATACGTTGGAGAATATTTTCCCCCTCTGCAGTACTCTTATCCCGATCCAACAAATTTTTAGATTATTCTAAAATTATTATTATTCTTTTCCCCCTTTCCCCCTATTGTTTTTAGAAGCAGATAAACTGTGTCTTGAATTCTTTATTCTTAATCTTTTTTCAATATTCAACTGACTGAGAAGACTAAAAAAGGATAATAAGAGCTCTTCCACACCTGCTTTTTGGCAAGGATATATGAAATCCCACCATGCCCAGTTCACCTTAGTTTTGTCTATAAGTTTTGTCAATTTATAACGGGGAATAGTTTATTTAAAGAACTGCATGCCATTAAAAAAAAGCCTGTTCTTCTGGTTTCTATTAGTCTGCCCTCCATTCACTGCCTGAAACAAATGAGGAAAGAAAAATTGGAGCAAGGGCTTATTGTCTATCTGGATTTTCAAGTGTCGAGAGTAATTTATCTAATTACTAACCATAAGCATTTTTAAGGCTACTTCAGGGTCCAACACCAGAGAAAGTAATACAACTGCCTGTATATCTCCTAATTTACAGGTTGGATAACTAGGGTCAATATGAATCGTTTATTTACACACACATACTTTAGTTATTTTTTATAAATAACTCAAGACAATGAACCACCTTCCTCCAATTTTTCCCACAACCACCACCCTATGAGATGGGTTGGGCTGAGAGACTATAACTGGTCCAAGGTCACCCATCTGGCTTTCATGCCTAAAGTGGGACTACAACTCAATTTCCTGGTTTTTAATGTGGTGCCTTAACCATATACACAATGTAACTAATGTGATGTTTCACTGTCTCTTCTCAACAGTTTCTACTGCTGATGTGTTTTGGGAATTGATAATTAATAATATAAAATGTTTTCAGTTACTACTGAAAAGTAGTACTTTGGGTACTACTTGGATATTATTTGGGTGGTACTTTAGCTGCTACTTTTGCCACAATTTCTGGCAAAAAAAATCCCCCCTCCCATTAGCACAAAGAAGATACTGACCTAGATTACAGTTCAGTTGTAAAATTTATTCTAGTAACTCTTGGGTACTTCCAAAACTATATTTTGATTATAAAACTCCAATCATGGTTCTTCTTTTTAGTATTTAGGAGAGCAGCGTTAGTTTCCAGTATCCCAAAATCAGAGATCTATTAGTATCTTTTCAGACTAATATGCTATAGACGCTTTCTCCTTTTACACGTGTATGCCTATAAAACTATTTCCCAACAATTTTTAAAAAAAATTTTATCACACAAATTACCAGGGGGGAAAAATCAATCAGCCTGGGTGCTCTTCAACCCCATTGATCACAACAAGAGTAAACCAAACATAATTTTACCTCAGCAGGTGGCAGCACAGGGTTTGCTCTGTCTGGTTTACTCATAGCTCAAGCATGGTTGGGTGTGATTAGTATTTGGATGGGAGAGTATCGGGAAAAACAAGGGCTCTAGGCTAAACTAGGAAGTCAAAAAAACAAAAACAAAACCATATCCCCATCCTGAAATAAAGTCACAGCAAGCCGCATGGAAAGCCCATATATGTGTCGGAGTCATGTTTACCTCTGTCCTTAAAATATATGTTTATTAGATTCTTATCCCGCCTTTATAATTCAAATAAAGAAGTCACATCATTAGTATAATCTCAAAGATTATGAAGGAGATATAAAGGGTTTCGTTTTAGCTGGTGTGGATCTATTTTTCCCACACGTTAATTGTAAGCCCAATACATATACAAATACATATTCATTACAGACCAATACAAATACAGCAGGTTTCTAACAAGGCAATCCATAGATGGGTCTATGCAACACAAGGAAGAAATGAAGGCAGATGCGGACCCTCCCGGACTAACCCCACAACCTTTCTCAAAACCCCAATATAAAAAACCCTCTCCTTCGCACATCAGCCTTTGCCAGATACTCACTTCTGCCGGGCGTCCCTGGTTGGAAAAGCTCCTCTTGACTTAAAAGCCACGCGCTCACCCACGCGAGAAAAGGAACACGGTCATATCCCCACCGAAACCCTTCGCCTGGGCAAGACGGAGGCTATTGCGGCAGCAGCTAGTGCTGCTGCTGCTGCTCACCTGAAGCAGGTGCATTTGGGAGGGGAATAGCTGACTTCCCGAGTGCCTGATTTTTAGAGGGGGGAAAAATGAGCGAAGGAAACCGCGCGGGTTGACGGACATTTTGCTAATATCTTGGGCTTCTGGTTTGAAATTCTACGTATACCCTATCCAAAGAGGATCACCAAATGTTTCTGGTCCTGACATTTTAAATTAATATCCAGGCAATGGACGAAGACAGACCTGGCCGTTGCCGTAAAGCGGCGAAAAGAGGCTTTACGTCAGTTCGAGAACGGCTTTGTCCGCTTTTCCTTCGCTCATTGCCTTCGGGGTTTTGAGGGATCATGGCGGCGGGGGAAATGAAGTCCGTTTTATTCGTATGTCTGGGTGAGTGAGTGAGTTTTTTTTTTAGGGAAAGAAAGATGGAGTGCATCGGTTGGAGAAAAAAAACAGGGAGCGGGGGACATTAGCTATTGGTCTTTCCCTTTTTTTTTTTGATACAGGGACTAATAAAGAGACGAGAAAGGAAAGATTAGAAATGAAAAGAATTTTCATTTACTTCTTTCCCTCTTTCCCCCGCTGTTCCCAAGAATGATAAATAAGGACCATTATTTTCAATTGCACATATTCTTTATTTCTCATCTCTCATCTTTGCTGCTCCTTCCTTGCATTCTTCCTGAGTTGCTAGTTTGCATCTTTTGCCTGCGTCTCCGGCATCGGCATTTACATGTACAGTACAGCAGCAGAAGGGAGGGCTGCTGTTTTACCCTAAAACTCAGTTTACCGGCCCTGCGATTCACGAAGATGGGGAAATAACTGTAAAGGCAGGAGGATAAACTGTTTACTTTGGCGAGCGTGCATTATTTCTGCAGAGGGGAGACTCTACTTGTGACTGCATTGCTTTCCTTTGGATAGCTTCAGAATATCTGATGAAACCAGACACGTTTTAGTCCATTAGCTTCATAATTTTATCCACTTAATATTTTTAAAAATCTCACTCCCCCCTCACTTCCCGTGCCCTTTTGCAGTTAATTTGGGATGCTGTAAATAACAATAAGCAATATGAAATGACTCTGCTTGCATGCTATGTAGACACTTCTCTTCACTTTTGCTATTCCATTATTTTTTATTTATTTATTTATTTGGAAAAGCTGGATGATGGATTCACTAAGGCAGCTATGACAGGTACTGAAGGACACAAGTCATTAATTGAAACAAGTGACTTGGATTTTTTAAAAAACAGCAAATGGTATTTAATTCATAATATAAACAATTCTCTAAAAGATCAATTCTATTTCTTGTTTGGGTTTGTACAAATGGGGCTCCTGTCATTCACAATTAAGGCAGTGAAACTTGGGACAGCTGTAAACCGGAACTGTTAAAGAAGATATATCAATCAGTTCTTTAAAGAAAATATTTAAAATGCCTAATATGTACTGCCTAAAAGCATGTTTACTTATGCCTACAGATATGATTACTTTTATAACAAATGAACCACTGGGTTTATAAAACTACTTTTATAACAAATATACAACTGCTACAAAAAGAAACCTTAATATGCAGATAAATTGACACTTTTAACTGATTCTTGGTAATACTAGCAATCATTGGTAGATGTTAGTTTAAGCATCTTTGCAAATGCCGCTTTGAGCCCATTTTAAGTGTCTTAAAATATAACTTCACATACATGGAAAGGTGAAGCAGAGTTGGCAGACATCTGCATTCTGATAATTCTATAATCCACAACTCAGAATAATGAGCATCTGGAGTGGGGGCATTGGAAGCAAGTGATAACGTGCATTATGATATCCTTCAAATGTATATACATATTTGAATCAGATGCTGGGACCCAAGTATCACAGCATTTACATGATGATCTTACCATATAGAGTATGTGTCAGTATTTTGACATGATTGTGGTTTGCTATAGCTACCACTACTTAGAATTACTTTCTGGGACTTCATTACTATACATTTGTGATTGTTAGAATGCAGTTCCGTCACTCAAAGAATTTACTAGTGACCATTTCAGATGCCATTGTGTTGCTTGAAATATTTACCTGTACTGTGAAGACCTTAATAAAATGTTCTCTATTCAATTTGTCTTGTTGGTACACCATGGTTTTGGTGATCTGTTACCCTAAATCTGCAGGAAATTAGATACAGTTATAATCCTATGCATGGTTACACCAAGGTTGATCATGTTAAATTCAATAAAAATTTACTATCAGTCTGTAGAGGTTAAGGCCCAAATTTCTGTTATCTCATTATGGCAGGAGAGTCATGACTCATTTAATTTCTGATAATTGCATTAAAGAACATGCAAGTAAATTTCTATATAGTCACAACTCTGTTTAACTTCTCTTTGAATATTTGTTGAACAGAAAATGAGTTAATGCAATGGTTTGGTTTATATTATGTGTAAACGTATTGAATAAATCCCAGTGGTTTATTCCATATATTAAGTACCATAACATTTAGTACCATGTATGAGCTTGAATAATTTGTCATCAAACCAGCAAATAACCTATATTTTAAAGTGCTGTGTGATCCCAGTAAGTGAATTAAATTTAACCAGCACTTTTTTAGTTGCAGCTATTCTGTACTAAGTACAACCAGATCTACTAACTAATTTTAAAAGTACTGTCCTAGTAATTTTATAAACACACCATGCTTTTGAAACCAGATAGTGTAGGACAGAATACCATATAGGACACCTGTCACTTAGTACTTTGTTGAAGCACCTTTGGCAGCAATTACATCCTCAAATCTTTGGGTAAGATGCAACAAGCTTTACATGCCTGAAATGGGGGATATTCTGCCATTCTTCCTTGCAAATCCTCTCAAGCTCAGTCAGGTTAGATGGCGACCTCCAGAGATGGTCAGTAGGGTTCAAGTCAGGGGTTGGCTGGGCCATTCTAGGACATTCACAGAGTTGTCCCTAAATTACTCCTGTGTTCTCTTGGCTATGTGCTTAGGAATGTTGTCATGTTGGAAAGTGAACCTTTAGCCCAGTCTGAGGTCCTGAGTGCTGTGGAACAGATTTTCATTGAGGAAATCCTTGTACTTTGCTCCATTCAGCTTTCTCTCAACCCTGACCAATCTCCCAACCCCTGTTGATGAAAAATACCCCCACAGCATGATGCTGCCACCAGCATGCTTCACTATTGGGATTATATTGGGCAGTTGATAAGCGGTGCCTGGTTCCTCCAGACATAATGTTTAGAATTGAGGTCAAACAGTTCAATCTTGGTTTCATCAGACCAGAGAATCTTGTTCCTCACAGTCTTGAGAGTCCTTCAGGTCCTTTTTTAAAAACTCCAGAAAGGCTAGCATGTGTTCTGCACTGAGGAGAGGCTTCTGCCTAGCCACTCTACCACAAAGCCCAGATCAGTGGAGGGCTGCAGTGATGGTTGTCCTTCTTGAACTCTGTCCCATCTCCACACAGAATCTCTGGAGCTCAGTCAGAGTAATGATTGGGATTTTAGTCATTTCTCTTACTAAGGCCCTTCCCCCTGATTGCTCAGTTTGACCGTGCGACCAGCTGTTAGAAGAATCCTCGTTGTGCCAAACCTCTTCTATTTGAGAATTATGGAGGCCACTTTTAGGAACCTTCATTGCAGCAGAAATTTTATTGTAGCCTTACTCAGATCTGTGCCTTCCAATAATCCTGTCTCCGAGCTCTGCAGGCAATTCCTTTGATCTCATAGCTTTTGCTCTGTTACAGTATGTCACTTGTGAGGCCTTCTATAGAGAGATGTGTGCCTTGCCAAATCATGTCTAATCAATTTAATTTACCAAAAGTGGACTCTAATCAAGGTGTAGAAACATATAAGCAACGATCAAGAGAAACGGAAAGCACCAGAGCTAACTTTCAAATGTTGTTACAAAGGGTATGAATATTTATGCCAATGTGATATTTCAGTTTTCTTCTTTTTAATAAAAAGAAAATTTAATAAATTTACAGCCATTTCTAAAATTCTGTTTCACTTTGTCATTATGCAATACTGAGTGTAGATTCAATAAGTTTAGAATCAGGCTGCAGCATAACAAAATTGACAAAAGTGAAGGAGGTCTGAATACTTTCTGAATGCACTGTATAAATTAATTAAATATTTCCTACATTAGAAAAGGAAGACATAATTCGAAAGGAACTTGGTGACTTTCTCCAGGCCAGAAGAGATTAGATTTGCTTTTAGCTGAAGCCAAAAGGAGACAACTTTGCCTTTTTCTTTTTCCTCATACCTGCCTACATAGCGTGTTTTCCTGAAAATAAGACAGGGTCTTATTTTCTTTTGACACCTCCCCCCAAATAAGGTCTTGACCTTATTATCGGGGAGTCTTATTATTTTGGGGGTGCAGGAGGCAGCGAGCGTGGGACTGGATGTCCCGTTGCTACCGTTGCCCCCCCTCCCTGAGCGGCCCAACACGTCCTACCTCATCCCAATGGCAACAACTGCTTCCCTTCCCCAACGTCTCTTTATTGAGAGGGGTGGCAGGTGGGGCGAGGGAGAAGCAAGACGCGTGGAGCGAGACATGGCTCCCCTTGCCGTCTCTTCTCCCTCCCTCGCCGGGCATGACAGGGCTCCTGCCCCTCGCTTAGCCACCTGCTGCCTTTAGGGATGCAATTTGTGAGTGGCAGGTGGGGCAGGCGAGAAGCGGGACACAGGTCTTACCTTTCAAGCTCCGTCACTTTCCTCACCATTGTGTCCAAGGAAACACGTAAAAGAAAACCTTATCACGAGTTCGAGAAGTTTGATTGAACTCGCGAGAAGGCTTTCTTTTACAGCATGTTTCCCTGGACACAACGGCTTATTATCTGGACATGTTTTATTTTCGGGGAAACACGGTATGTCTCATGACTACATATTTTTTTCCATATATGTAAAATTGTATTTTAGAATGATTGGATTGAATCTTTATTTCTACAGGGAATATTTGCCGGTCTCCCATAGCTGAAGCTGTTTTTAGAAAACTTGTAACTGAAGAAAACCTTGAGAACAAGGTAAACTTGATTTTTATTACCAGTACTCAAGCCATTTTTCTGCTAGCATTATTTAAATAAATTGCTTTGTTTTTCTATAGTGGAGGATAGACAGTGCAGCAACCTCTACATATGAAATAGGAAATTCCCCAGATTATCGAGGCCAGAATTGCATGAGAAACCATGGCATAATTATGAATCATATTGCCAGGCAGGTACTGTACCCATATTTTTTTAAAATGTCTGTCTGCCTATGTTCTTATTGTTTGCAGTGGTTAATAGACAGTGGTGCTGTTTCTGACTGGAATGTGGGACGCTATCCAGATCCAAGGGCTTTAAACTGTCTGAGAAATCATGAAATTGAAACTGCTCATAAAGCACGACAGGTAGAAAGAAATGTCTCTCTCTGTGTGTATGTGTACTTGGGTGCATGTGTTTTCAGAAAAAACGGGCATACCTGCATGGCACAACTGTTTTGTGTTGGATAAAGCATTATATATTGAATAATCAGTGCAACAATTTCGTAAAAATGAAGCTATAGATACTGATAACACTGTAACCTGATTCACTTCTAAACGTGGGGTTTTGCTACAGATCCTTATTGGGAATGTCATTGGCCATTGGCCATTTCCTCAGCTTGGACATTTGGACATATCTTTGCTGGGTTTACACATGCTGAATAAGATGGCATCCAGGACAGTTTAAAAGTTAATGATTTTTAAAAATGGAATTTTAAAAATTTAAATGGGATTTTTTAATTAATCTCAGATTTTAAATTGAATAAAATATGTAATTGTGAAAATTGAATTATATTTTACTTTATACAAAGTACTTTATACAGATAGTTCTCAATTTAGAATGGTGCTATAGGAAAGAACTACCACATGAACAAAATTTGGGCACAGGACCTTGCCTACAGTTACGATCATAGGAGTTCTGCAACTCCCCCATGATCTCCCCTGCATCTCAGCTGCCTACCTAGTCAACTATTGAGTGCAAACTTACTACGGCCAGGGAGGCCTTGGTTGGCTATGGGATCCACCAGCATGTGCAAAGCATCACAATTAACTTCATTGTTTTTCTTCAGTTGCTGATAAGCATGACCAGCCTTTGTGAGGCATAGCCTTCCTACCAAAGCTGCCTCATGCCATTCTCCAAGCAGCATTAATTAATACAGGCAGGGAGGCTGTTCTCATGGGGCCAGCCCACTCCATGATTGCATGGCCCTCTGTGCTCCCCCCAAGGCCACAGAGCCAAGTTTTGACCCCTTTGCGGAAGGCCAGGAGCATGGGGGTTGGCCTCTGTGGGCAAGGTGTTCCATAATGCGGGGTCATTGGCAGAGAAGTTCTTCCTAGACCCCACCAGCTAAATTTTTTGACTTACAGGGGCTGCAGCATATCTCCCCTGCCTAATCGAGTGGGATGGGCTAATATAATGGGGCAAAACTGGTTCTATAGCAAACATAGTGTCATCACACAGATGGCTTTATTTGCATATTGGAAATTTATTAGACATCAAGTCCATTATATCAAAGTCCACTGAATTGAGATGCCACTGTACTTACCATTAAAGAAAGTTTTCAGTTAAATTCTTTTCATAAAGAATAGGAACTGTATGCAATTATTTGTTGTGGGTGTTTGGAGAACAAAAGAATAATCATTACCAGTTTTTATATATTGTACTAGAATCTTTGGTTCTTTCTGGCTGGCATTCTTGAGCAAACAACAAAACATTGCTTCTGGTTAAAATAGCAATCAATTGCATTTTTAACTATTCATAAATAATCTTATTTTTTCTTCTTTAGTTAAAAATTGAATATATCTTCTGAATTTTAGGTTACAAAAGATGATTTCCTGTCATTTGATTATATTCTTTGCATGGATGAAAGCAACTTAAAGTAAGTGGTAAAAGCTGTGAATTTTGCTAATAAATGTTTGCATATCTAACGTACTCCCTTCACATCACTTAAAGGAAAACCTTGTGAAATTCAGTGTTCTTCCTTCTAAATAGACATGTGTAAGATTATTTAAAATGTACAAACATATTAGAATGGAACATGAAAGTGTGAAAAACAGGGGTCTTTCTTTATATCCAAAGCACTGGCATACAGATCTCAGTAACCACTTTTTTCTGCTGTGTCTTTAATGTTACCTTCGTCTTGTAGGATAGCTTCAAGTAGTCCTCAGGATTTCAGTTTTAAGTAGTAGCATTTTCCCCATGAAGCAGGTTGTATACCAGGACAGTTTTACAGTGGGTTCAGTTTCACTGGCCATTCTGCTGGAGTCACTGTGATGTGAAACCTAGCATCTATGAGCCACTTTAGCTGGCAGTAGCACGCTCTGTCATCCGCTCCCCCCCAAATATTTGAGCAATGTCAGATGTTTTAATTTGAACAGCAGGAAAGTCCAGCGTATTCACACAGACTCTCCCCTTTACCCACTACCCTGTTTCCCTGAAAATAAGACATCCCCTGATAATAAGCCTGATTGGGCTTTTGAGCGCATGCGCTAAAATAAGTCCCCCTGAAAATATTTAAACACATGCATAGCCAGTACCTGCCATTTCCTCTGGTTAGGGTTAGGGAGACAGAGCTGGAAATCAGGTAAAACTGCAAGAGAAGCCCCATCTTGCTCCATGTGCCCCAAAATAATAAGACCTCCCCGAAAATAAGGCCAAGTGCTTATTTCAGGGTTCAACAAAAATATAAGACAGGGTCTTATTTTCGGGAAAACACGGTACTTCTCCAGGCAGAGAGGCCTTGATTAGTTCAAACTAAGTTGACCACTACCAATTCCCTCTCTACCACTTCATACGGCACCTCCCTTCTGCCTTGCCTGTCAGCAATAACTGGTTTGGCACTCTCTGAGCTTTAAATCCGCATCCAGTAGAAGCCTCTGAACGGACTTGTGCAATGCACGTGCACAAAGCCAGAGTGAATTTTAACAGATCGCTAAATCCACCAGCCTAGCCATCTGTTAGAACTCATCCTCGGTCCCATCCCACATGAATGAGTGATAAATGTTTTCCTCATAGCTGGTGATGCTTGATGGATCAGGAAGGAAACAAAGCTGGGGGGAATCACTTTGTCCCCTTCTAACATATGCTCAGGGCAAAATAAGGTCCTAGCCATTTGGCAGAGTTACGCCTGTGGTAGGATATTAGGCAAATATTATGCTGGTTAAAGGACTGGTGGATAGTACTTTAACTTGGCTGTGAGAAAAAGTCATAATACTGCTCCATTGCTTCATCTCCAGAACTTTGATTGCAATTCCATATTTGACAGTCAAACTAACATCCCTTAATTGCAATTTCCCTTACAATTCATACATTTCCCCTTGCTTTAGGATTCTCTCTTTTACATCAAGCCAAGGGCTGGATCATGAATTAATTAGGGTTTGCCTACTTTAAATGAGCCATTATGACAATTATCCTTTTTGGATAGTTGCAAGAGGTTAGCCATTTCCTACTGGCAGGTATCCGGAGGAAGATGCAGCAACATTTTTACATGTGATTTTTCATCCCATTTTATTGGCTGAGAGTAAACTAAGATATTTGTTGCTTTCCCCCCAGTTTTTCTTCCAGAATGAATTATGAACATTTCAATTTCTACTTGGCAATATGCTTAAAAGCCATAGAAAATTCCTTATTGTAGATCTCATTATGAATAGATGCCTTTGTTATTAGAGGAGTCTATTACACCATTCCAAGAGCAGGTGTTTCTTTTATATGCAGCAATACTGATTAAAAATATATGCTTTACTTAATAATAATGGAAAGTTAACTAATCTTTTTTAGTGACTTGAAAAGAAAATGCAATCAAATTAAAAATTGCAAAGCTAAAATTGAACTTCTTGGTAGTTACGATCCAGAGAATCAGCTTATTATTGAAGATCCATATTATGTAAGTATTTTCTCATTTAATCTATTTAATTATTGTTATTTGTAAGAAAAAAATTGTTTGTAATTTGGGATTCTGTATTTTCTCTCTTTTTTATTTTCCACCTCCAGGGAAATGATGAAGATTTTGAAACTGTTTATCAACAATGTCACAGATGCTGTAAAGAATTTTTGAAAAACCCTCATTGATGTGGTTATATTTCTGAAAGTAAATAATTCTATAACATTAGTGTAAAATCACAATTGACATTAAACTATCATAGTGTGCCTCTAAAATAGATACATTTGTGCATTCTTAATTTTAATTTTTGTAGTATACCGAATGGGTATACATTATTTGAGAAGATATTTTTTCAAAATTAAATTGATTTTATCAAATATATGATGAATGAATATTGTGCTGCTCATCTATGTAAGAAAAAAAACCTGTTGGTACTAAACTAAGTGAATAAATATGTGTAATTCCATATACAGGTAGTCCTAGACTTGTGCCCATAATTGAGCCTGGAAATTAAGTTGTTAATTAAGTTCTTAAGTTGTGGTCATTAAGTGGATCACCACATGACCTGACTCAACTTTAGAACTATCATGGCTTTCCCCAGCATGGTTGTTAAGCGACCATACAGGTTGTTAAGCAGAGTTCGGGGTGCCTCAGGAGGTGGGGAGGTCTCTTGGGGGTGCTCGACACAGGCCACGTGCAAATTGTAGGGGTGCTGTGGCGTGCCACAGATGCAGGGAGGCCAGGGAAAGGAGCTGTAGTTGTTGATCCTGCAGTGCAGTGAAACAATGTGACACTCAGAAAGAAGCTTTCACAGTGAGGCATAAAGCAGCCCTCCCATCATGAACCCTGAATGCCTGGGAAGCTACAAACCAGCTGACCTCACTGCCCTGCCCTGCCCGCCCCATGCCAACTGACTTTCATCAGCTTTATCAAAAAGACGAAAAATGCTAAAGGCAGCAGCTCAGCTGCAGTGTCTTAAAATACCTCTTTTCTCATGCTCCTGGGCAGGACTGGAACACTGGAGCTTGCTTTGTGTTGGGAAAAAAATCTTGCCTCACTTTGCCCTGGCTCTGTGAAGAGATCACAATTTCCCAAGGCTGCGCAAAATACCCTCGATTCTAAAAGCTAAAGTTTCAGCTGGCTTTAGCATTTTTCTGTGCAAAGAGTCAGACTGGGCATGCCTCATAAGCTTGATAGTTTTAAGAAGTTTCAGGTTGACTTTCCTGGGTTAAAACCATCGAGCACACATTCCTAGACGAGATCAACACCCTTGGAGTGTCCGGGGCATTTGGAACTTCCGATGAGGCAGCTGCTTTGTGCCGCACTGTGGAGGCTTCCAGGGTATTCATCCCTGGGGAGGGCTGATTGCTTTGTCCTGCACTATTCAACTTCCCTGGCATTTAAGGTCATAGATGGGGGCAGGAGAGAGAGGCAAGTGGAAGGAACTTGAATTTTGATCATGTGACTGCAGGGAGGCTGCAGTGGCTCTAACTTCAAGCACGGGTCATATGTCCCTTCATTCAGCGTGGTTGTAAGTCGAAGACTGCCTACATATAGATATATAACAGTTCATTTAGTGACCATTTGAAGTTATAACAGCACTGAAAAAAGTGACTTATGACCTTTTTCATATGTATGACCTTGCAGCATCCCTATGGTCACATGATTGGAAATTGCAGTGATTCATTTAACAACTTTGGCAAGAAAGGTAAAATGGGGCAAAACTCACTTTTGGGCTCAATTGTGGTCATAAGTCGAGGACTATCTGTATTATAGATACATAAACATTCTTGGATGTGTAAATGTGGCACAGAGGTCTGTTTCCTGTTGCTATTATTAACTATAGTGTTCTAAACATTTTTCTTTTCACATCGAAACTTTATAAATACTTACCTGTACATTTTTATTTGTCAATTGCTAGATGTCTGAAAACTATATTTTGATATCCTTTCATCACTATATACAAAATATAGATGTGGAGGTGAGCCAGAAGAAAAATAATAATATAGGAAAGATTTTATGATATTCAGCCATATAGTATGCTGTGATGCAAATATTTGCAGTTCTGCATTAGCACTGACAAAATAATTCCCTGCTGGTATACTCTTTTTTTAAAGAATACAAATTGAAGTAAATAACTGCTTATTTATTTTTAAACTTAAAATAGCTTTAAAAGCTATTGACATGATGTTTGAAAAAAGTACTATAGGATTCTGAATTAAGATAATAATAGATTATGTGTTTCAAGTTCTGATCAGTTCCTTTACAGCTCCAGCACTAATAGAAATAAGAGTAGGCTATGTAAGGGTAAACTTCCTTCATTTCCATAATATGAAAAAACTAAAAAAAATATGTTAGTAAATCATTACATTCTTGTTTGTTACACAGATGTAACCTTATGGATCCTGGTATATATTTGTGGAAGGCATAAAATGATTGAGGGAAGGATTTAAAAGCCTAGAGAGTTTGTAGTTTTCCAGTGGAAATAAAACCACTACCCTCCCCTCACATTTCATGCCTCTTTTTACTGATCTTCCTTATGACATCATTGGTTTCTTTCTTTTCTTCACTTGCTCCCTCCTACTTTTGAAACAACATTGTTTATGGATGCTTCAAGATTAAGCCAAAGAGAAGTTGTTAGACAGAAGCAGGCAGCGAAGTCCATAGTAAGCTGGCAAAGATCTGCTTACTAAAAAAGCACATACTGAAGGATGTTGACATAAACCAGTGATTCTATGTAAATATTGTATGAGTCATTTCTACTGATTATTGTCAGTACATGCAGTGTAATATTGTGTGGTTAATTAATTGTTTAAAAGATAACAGAGGATTGTATGCAATTGTTTGCCAAAACTTTCATCTTCTACTCAGAGCATATTCTGTCTGAATTTTGCAATTATTCAGAGTGTTACCACAATCCCTTTTTAGCCAAGAATCCTTATAAACACTGCGTGGAGAAGTACAAGCCAGCACTATTCCCCCCCCCCTTCTCTTTTAGAGTTAGTTTTTGTGTGTTTTCAAGTCTTCCCAAAAGAGGAATCTTCATAGGCCTGTAGTGGAATTCGCTGTTGTTCATGTTACCTTCTGGATTTGTCATTTTTAAGCCATAATTCCTATTAATAAGACACTTTGCTTAAGTTCTATTAAAAAATACTCTAGGGACCTGTTTTGCTTTCATGAATGTCAGGTTTTATTTCAAGCAAATTTACAGACATCATAATTAACTTCCAGGCTTGTGATTAGTATGTGCAAGATGAAATAAAATAGTGAAAAAGCTATTTTACTTCCTGTAAAATTTTCATTTTATGACCTAGCTATGGTAGTAACTTTATAAATGTATTTTGTAAATTATATTTGTAAAGAGATGATATATGAAACCTGGTCCTGATTATTTACAACGTTTTTTTTTCCCTATGGTAACTGTTGATTTACCACTTAAAAATAAGACTATATTTTTATATCACATATTAAGGATATTAAAAATGAGTGTTTTGTATATTATCCTTAACTGGACTTTTTAATAGGAAAATATATTGTTAGCGAGGAACAATATATTTGAACAAGGTTTATCTTATTCTACATAAATTAATTGAACACAAAGGGATTTTTCAGAAAATTTGACATTTGTGTTTCATAGGCAGCAAACTTTGGTAATTTTTTAAAAAAATTAGAATGATTTGATCATAACAATTTATATTACAGTTAATTATTGGGGCAGATTTTGATTGTATTAATGATTATTACGAGCAAATTC
Organism: Arizona elegans; assembly: GCA_022577455.1. Classification (NCBI taxonomy): domain Eukaryota; kingdom Metazoa; phylum Chordata; class Lepidosauria; order Squamata; family Colubridae; genus Arizona; species Arizona elegans. The sequence continues at coordinate 204,438,668 of JAKOOJ010000001.1, read as the reverse complement.
CTCACTTTTGATATATTTAATCAAACATGAGACCCTATTCAAATATCCTTAAATACTAATGTTTCCTCTGAACAGACTTTGAAAGTTACATTTTCCCCAGGTCTTTGGTATTTTTTAAACTATTTCAATTTGTGGGTAATTGATGCCAACACTGAGTGTTTATACACAGAGAAAACACTGTTACCTATTGATTTAAGTTGAAAAAATGAAGGCTATTTTAAAAAAAGCTTTAATCAGTTATAATTTTACCTGAATCTTCTGTGTGCTTTTAAGGGCAGAAGATCTAAATAATTAGGAAAGCTGATAAAATGTTTATAGCTAATTAAAAATAAACTGATTCCCATTGTGAAAAATATACAGAAGCTATGTTTGTAGTCTGATGTAGTCTTCTCCAAAATAAGATTGTTAAATTCTTTTTTTTAATTATGTAGTTTTCAAGGATGCTGTGGGAATAACATATCTTGAGTTCAGTAAAGCATTTGACCAAGAACCATTATGGATGGTAATACCTATTAATTGACTCCACAGTGGACCCATGGTGGGTTAAATGAATTCTTATATAGTGATATCTCATCAAATTGGAGAGAGATCTTGTTATTACATTTTTATTAGAATCTTGAGCACATACACATAAAATTCTGACTCCCATTCCAAAATAAGTAACACCGCTTTTCAAGCTACACAGAACCTTGGAATTGGAAGACGATGTTTTGGCCACTGCTTCCAAACTCTTGGCTCTCTTCACATATCTAAGATTGTGTCATGTGAATTGAACAAGATTTTGGAATCAGTGGCCAAAACACCGTCTTCCAATTCCAAGATTCTGTGTAGCTTGAAAGCGGAGTTACTTATTTTGGAATGGAAGTAGGTGAAGCAAATTTAGAGTTAACTGGTTTTATTAACTGGTAGGATGAGAAGGACAAAAGCATGATTGAGTAGGCAATAGTGTTTCACTCTGGAAAAGCTATTTGGCAAGTTTAGTGTTTAAAACATGCCCTCAGTTACACCTGTGGTAATTGACTTCCATCACTTTGCAGTGTCGAGTTACATTAAAATTAATTCTTATTAGAACTATTTAAATGCATAGTCCTTATTGCCAACCCTCAAGTATTGAGAAGTATTGCTTCTCAATACTTGAGGGTCTAGTATTGCATAGAATGGTAGTATTGAGATCAGTTAGATTTATTCAGATTTATTCAGTTGTAAGCTTCGAAATCCATCCAGAATATACACTGGATAAGTATTATGGGAATAGTAGTCCAACATATGTGGAAGGCCTCATGTTGCATACCTCTGCTTCACAAGTATTATTTCTTCCAAACTTAAATATGCAAGGAATAAACACAAAGAACCAGATTATATACAAAACATTTTATTACATATATTTGTGAATTTACAATATGTACATATTGCACATTTAGCTGGAATGTATATTTCTATTGTACAGGAAAGAAGTGACTTTAGAGTGGATAAGAATCCAACCTAAAACAGGTTTATCCCTTGCCTAGGGCATGCAGTCTAGTAGACCACCACTATAACAGCTTTATGAAAAGTTTGTAAAGTAACATTTTCAGTTGCATAAGCAAGAAAGATATCAATGCTTCCTCCACAGGCAGGTTTCCTTGATTGTGCTGTAATGTCTCAACAGGAAACATGTCTATACTTGAAAAGATGGTACTTGCTACTTTTTTGGCAGTACAACACAACTGTTGTAGAGCAACTTTAAAGCATAAAATATGAACAAGTAATTAACCTTTTGGTAGTTTTTCACTAAAAAGAATGCATCTGTAAACAGTGATGATGGGATACAAAACACATTTTTAAAGTTTTATGAGACGTAGTCCATCAATTTCCAAAAATAAATCTCTGGTTCATAATGCCATATATTACAAAAATGCTAAGTTCAATTTCCCTGTCAGTTTCCAAGGCACTTCTCTTGGTTCTTCTATATATTTTTCCTTTGATAATAGTAGCATCTGAAATAAAACAAAAACACAAAAGATTAAACTATACTTTTCCTAATGTTTCACATTAATTTTCAATAAATCCTGCTAAATAATAATTCAGATTGTTTCCAGTTCCTATTGGAATGTGGGAATTGAGACAAATGAGAGAAACCTAGCATAATATAAAAATCTAAATTTGATAATCCATGGTACAAAGTACAGTAGAATATTCCCAGGTTCCATTCACCAATTTGCACCTCTTTGCTGTACAGTTTCTTTTTTCCAAACTTATTAATAACATTCTTTTGCACAAGGGTGATCCTGATTGGTATTCTGAAGCACAACATAAACAACTTGAACATTGGAAATAGAAGGGATGGTATTAAATTTCCTCTATATCAAATAATTAATTTAAAGAGAAAATAATCTAGTGATTCCCTTGGGGGCATCCATAGTCCCTGGTATTGCTGTACAGTATTGCTGTATTGCTTTACTGTATTGCTAAGCAGGTATAGTAATTCAAATACAAATTGCAGTTGAATAAGCAAATAGATTTTAATGCTGTTTCATTCTATGTGTAACAAAAACAACAACATTTACATGCTGCATTATATCATGAATGGTGTAGATGTGTAACACATATCTAATATTAAAAATGTTTATTATATCAACAAAAAGGTATCTAATATAAATAGAAAGAAATAGCAGTTGATTTAATTCCTGAAAAATTAGCTATGCCCAATATGGTATCTACTAACTGCACACTACTACGAATAATTCACAGTTGTTGCCTGAGAGTCTATACTGTATTGCTTTCCAGTAGGTATGTTTTTATTAACAGTAAATATTTTACTAAATGAAAGAGTTTGCATCGCTTTTTGAAACAAGCATATTTCAGTCCAAAAGATATTCTGCTCACGAATTAGTCATTGTTATCCACACAGTGGCAGCATACAATTCTTCCTCTCAATAATCTTACCTTATCCTTCTGTGCACATTGGACTTACTGCCAACCGAGTAAGAAGCCTGGCACATCTTTTATAATCTGTGATGTGGAAAAAAAGATAAATAGTGTAAAAAGTTCTTATGGGGAGGGTTGGGTTATTGTATTTTTAAAATGTGCAATTTGTATGAGGGAATATAAATAATTCATCTTGAAGCACTGTATTGTAGATTTGAATTTGTGTGCTTAAGGAGCTAATTTTAAACATGCTTCTTAGATTTTTAAGCATGGTATATAAATTTGCCATCCTATGAAGACTGATTTGGCATAGGGCACTGTTGAATGGATGGATATTTCATCAGACTAAGATGATGGATATTTACTGATATCCATGAAAACACTTTCCACTTGCATGAGAAAAATCGGTTTGTATGTTTCTGCAGTGAAGTATTTATATAACTAGCCATACCTATGAAGAAAACAAATAAAATTTGATGTTAATTATGGGGCAAGTTAATCAGCATCCCACTATCAATCTAATATGGAATACGATAGCTGCTAACAGGGTAGTAGCAAGAAAGAGGAAAGGAGGACTCAGATGCTGAAAACTTGTAGAAAAGGAAAAACAGTAAAGATGGTCTAGCATAGCAGCTCTCAATCTTTGGCAACTTAAAACATATTACTTGGTCCATCAAAAACTCAAGTCCCATAATAAAACCTACTATTTCAAAGGTAGGTTTATATATGTTTAGACTTTCTGTTGCCATAAATATAGGAAGTTTTAAACATTTCAGTGAATTGCCCTGTATCCCATTAAACAATTTTATTTATTTATTTAGCATATTTAGGAACTGCTCATGTCCCTCATAGAGTGATTATTAAATCTTAAATTATACAACATTGCTTGCACAATGTCAACCTTTAAATGAAGTATATTTTGATGTTCATTAGTTAAATAGTTCCAGAGCACATTAGTGAAAACACTGGGAGCTAAAACAAGTAATAGAAGCAGTAGCAAAACATGTAAATTCATTTTCATCTCATGAACTAATAGCATGTTTTTGTTAATGACCAGTTTATATTATATGCTTGTACCCATGCAGATTTATGCAGAAATGTGGATGCAATAATAAGAAAAAGAAATGTGTCTTACTAAATACTGTACAGTATTTAGGCTGCCACTTAGTTCTGTAATTGAGTTCCTCACATATCATTTAAGTTCACTCTAGCAATCAGGGTTGGTTTTAAATCCTGTGAAAAGTAATCCTTAGTGGAAAAATGTTGCTATAGGGTAACATACGTTGCCCAGAATCTATGGTAGTTTTTCTAGAATGTTATAATGTAATTAATTCCCAATTGCCAAGCTTATTTTAAAATACCCATTTTTGTTCAGTTAAAATTGTTGGAAAATAAGAAACAAATATACTTTGTTGAATTGCTGACTCTTTATTTGGGAGGCCTTTGACTAGATTTGACTAAATAATAAATTTGATATGATTCCTTGGTTTTGGCTTAGACTAGTTGAACAAACAAATGTTGGTGTTTTCAGCTATTCTAATAACAGGTATTAACAGATTTAACACAATGTGTGAGAGATTTTGTGGTCAATTTGTGAATAGAGGGATAAATTCATAAGGAAAAGTTAATCTACTTGTAGAAATATTACCTCCTGCTTACATTTTAGGAGAAAAAATGTGCAGTTTATGCATTTATGCAAGTTCAAAACCTATGTACTAAATGACTTAAGTTCTAATGAGGTTTTTGCTAGCATCTCTGTATTTCAAGGAAAAGAATATGGACATCTTGTTTTCCTTGATACAGTTGGCACAAATTTTGAATTTTTATATCTAAGCAGGTATACAGATCCCTTCAAGAAAAACTGTTGACAGCGAAGAGTAACCAATAATTTTACTGTCATCATCTAATATACATACATACATACATACATACATACATACATACATACATACATACATATATTTGCCATTTAATAATGTAGAATTTGGATTGGAATTGTTTCCCGGTAGTACTTCATTTATTTAACTGTCTTCAGAATTCAGCATATTTCGGCATAGTAGGTTTTTTTTCATTATCTTAGGAAATTATACTTTGAATAATTGCTTTTCTAGGAACAGTAGTACCAGGATTTTTCAGTGGTGTATTTGTGCTTTAAGCACAAAGCAAGTTTAATTTGTAAATTTCTATTATCTGATGTGATAAGAAATTTGGTTTCTGTACTGAAATCCTAAAACAAAAAGAGTTGGCATATAATGGAAGAGCAGATTGGCTGCCTGCACAAATATGTTTTAAATGATTGTTTATGAAATTAGAAATTAGAACCATTAGATTGCCCTGAGGAATCGCAAGAAAGCACTCCTCTATTTCATGGCTTTAACTCTACAAACTCTCTACAAACTATCATGTTAATTATACAGGGTGATTCTTTAAAAAGCTATATTTATTAGTAATTCAGATCTTGGATGATAGAACTTACATGCAGGTATGGTACAATCTCTTGTATGGTGATAAAGTCTATGAAAGTGTTTAGTGCATTTTGGGCCAAAGTAAAGGTGACCTGGAAAAGAAGAAAATCAGCAGATTAATTTAATTAGTGCCATAAGAAAAAGGATTATAAGGTAATAATTCAGATGTGAAATTTGGCTTACCTGTTAAATGGTTTAAAAATTTGTCTTTCATTCTCAGGTCTCTAGGAAATATTTCTGTTAAAGAGAATAAAGATACTTCTTTAGAACAGTCAGTATTTATATTCTGGTTCTGTAATTCCCTGGAATGTACAATTCAAGGCAAAAGTAAAAAAATTGTCTGAAAGGGCAATGATGTTTTAGAACAGGGGTGTCAAACTTGTGAACCGTGGCCTGGATGCTTCATGCACTGGCCATGTCCACGCCCAATTTAGAGAAGGGGAAAAAAGTTGTGATACGTCACATGACACCGCCGTGATGCTATGAGTTTGACACCCCTGTTTTAGAAGCAAAGTATAATCTTTCTTGTTTTGCATTTATAGTTTTGGAACAAAAGTCTTATATAATTAAGATATTCCCATTTAATAAGAGCAGCAAGTTTTTGAGTAAAGATGACTAGTATTTGGCTTCACAGCTATGATCTTGCTAAAAGTTCTTGGAAATCAGCAAATTGTAATTATTTTGCTTTATTTCTGTGCTTCCTAAGAGACAATATTAGTGACTTAAATTGATACAATTAAATAATAAATAGGACTGTCTCAGAGGGATTGGAATAGGGAGATACTATCATGCAATGGTTCTTTTTCTTAAAGGGTGTTTCTGGCACCAATGATCCAGAGAAATACTGTCTCAGATTCTGAACAAATATTCCGCCACTCTGAGATGATCCACAATTTGAACATTGATACAGTAGCTCTGCTTAGGGGCAAGGATGTAGAACTTGGGATGACACGTCATGTGAAAATCACAACTTTTTTCCCCTTCGCTAAAATGGGTGTGGGGGTTGCCAGCGTGTGACATATCCAGCCTGCGGGCCACAAGTTTGACACCTCTGGCTTAGGGGGACAAGTGGTTACTATAGCAAAAAAGGCGTTTGCCCAGTTTCATCTTGGGCAACAATTGTGACCTTTCCTGGATCAGTACCCCCTGTTCATTGATAATAGTTATCTAGCCACTTCCCATTTGGACTCTTGTAATATGTTTTATGTGGGATTGCCTTGAAGAAGCTATAATTGCAATGGCCTGAGCAGTCATGGATGTATTTTATATGTATATAAAATGCTGTGGCTTGGGCAATCTGTTCTGGTGATCTCTCTGCTTTGGGATTACAAACTAAAGGGATTCCTCAAATTCCCTTCAAATTCTTCAAATTCTTCCCTTCAAATTCTAGCTTCTCTGTGCATCTCTATTCTTTTGGCTTGATGCTGATTTGCTGGCAAAGGTGTCATGGGCCTTCTAGTTGTTTTAGCTAAAGCTGCTCTGACATGAGAGGGAGAAAGGACTGTCAGCTTAAGTCTCAGTAGCTGTGGATAATATCCTTAAAATCCAAGATCATTCATCTTAAATTATGCAACATTGCTTGCACAATGTCACCTTTTAAATGAAGTATATTGACACTAATTAGTTAAGTAGTTCCAGAGCACATCAGTAAAAAAACTAAAAGCTAAAGCGAGTAATAGAAGCAATAGTAAAACTTGTAAATTCATTTTTGTGTTGGAACTAAGTATAGCATATTTTTCTTAAGGAGCAGTTTTATATCATATGCTTCCATCCATGCAGATTTATGCAGAAATGTGGATGCAAAATAAGGAGTGAAAAAAAGAAATGTGTCTTACTAAATACTGTATTTAGGCTGCCATTTCCTTCTGTAATTCAGTTCCTCAACATCCTTATCCAGGATGGGGCAATATTGACACACATTGTCAGAGAAATTGACAGAATATTATATTTTGAAAGAAATAAAACCATGTTGTTGAACAAAATATGGAGGCGAGTGGGAAATACATAAAACTATTTAGTTACTGTTTGCTTTCTCATAGCTTATTCAATGGATGGGAATATAACTAGCTTATTGAAATCTTCTTTAGCTTCTCATGGCCATCTCTTTGATTTAGTGTCATATTTAATATTGTTATTTACAATTTTGTCATGATGACAATAGCATATTATCATTAATATTACCATAAATTAATACATAAATGTTAATTCTAGGATAAACAAACAAACATCTATTAAAAATGTATGTTTCATCCATACATTTTTCTTTTTCCTATAATGATTAAAACTAGCACTAAGCAACCTTAATTAATTGATCCCTGATAGAACTTCTTCCAAAGAAATACAGCATGTATTTCACTAGGATAAAAATCACATTAAACAATATCTAATATGATAGGTACAACTGGTTTTCCCATAGCAAGATTGTACTTTTTGCTACATTGAAACTTCCCTTTCCTCAACAAATTACTAATACAAAATTAACTATTCTAAGAAAAATCCTTAAATTTGACATTCTGAATTTTTTTCAAAGAAATGTGTCTGCAGTATTTTGAAGAAAACTATTTTATAATATTTTGCATATGTGAGGAAGCAAAAAGCTAAATCTATGTATCTAGTTTCTGGAGAGTCAAATATTTTTAAAGTATGTTCCATATTCACTGCTTTCTTTAGACTTAAGACAAGACAATATTTTAACATGAAATTTAGTTCATCAGTTCTGTTGAAACTTTAAGAAGAAACACATTTGTTTCACAGATACTAAACCACCAGCATGAAGGTAAAATAATTTATAAACCCGCAGGTTTTAAACAAATGCAATCACTTTCAAATATCATTGGTTTCAATGTGAGAGGTGGAAAAAGAATTATAATTGCTTACAATTGTACTTTCTATCAACAGCCTTTTGTAAAAGCACATTAGTCTAATATATGTCATATCCTTCCTTGTGTGGAGGATCAGGTGAGTAGAGAAGACATTGATCTGATTTGTATATTGCACTGAACCATTTGAAATAGACTATAGCAGTAGCACTTAGACTTATATGTAAAGCGGTATATAAGTCTTAAGTGCTATTGATATTGCTATATACCGCCTCACAGTGTTTTACAGTCCTTTCTAAGCAGTTTACAGAGTCAGCATATTGCCCCCAACAATCTGAGTCCTCATTTTACTGACCTTGGAAGGATGGAAGGCTGAGTCAAACTTGAGCTTTGTGACACTCGAACTGTCAAACTGCAGTCAGCAGAAGTAGACTGCAATACTGCATTCTAACCACTGCGCCACCATGGCTCAATTATAATTAGTTTGGCTCACACAACTTGCTAAGACAAAATGAAGCAATCACATGTTGGCTTAGTGCAATAAGTTATTGTACATATATTAAAAGAAAATCTTATTTTGCTCTAATAGCACAAACTTTGTGTCAGTTACAAGATTCACTTTGAGGAGATGTTAAATTTAATGAGTCTTTAAAATATTAAAGTACTGACCACTATGCTATATCACCTTGAAGAAATAAAAGGTATGTATCCCATTTTCTCAAAGCCCCGGTTTGATGGGAGATGATTTCCTATCTTTTTAATTTTTTCATTAATACCAGAGGGACTCTAGGATGCTGAACTTAATATAGAATAAATAAACAGTAGAGAAGCAGAAAATCTGAGATAGATTTAAGGGAGTTCAGGATTGGATTCTTGCACAACTGCTTTTGATTCCAAGTAGACAGCAAGCAAAGCACACTTAGAATATGCATATGAAGAAATGAGAATTTTACCAGGTACATTTGCTCCATGTATATAATACTGCACCTGCATAGTAGGAATGAAAATCTGAATTGTAGGAAATGAAATATTTTATAACAGCATATATAGTGAATATGCCTGTAAGCAGCTCTAGCAGTCATTGGAAAATTCCCATTACTGTCACTATCATAAGTAATCAACTGATAGTATATTAAACACAGACTGATAACTTTTTAGAATTTCTGCATGTGTATCTGGTTTTTTTGGACCTGACATTCAGTGAATTGGGGACTTTTAAACTTTTAATGCATTATAATTATAATGATATTTTATTTCTGTATCATTTTTCCTCCTAGATGAGCCCAGAGCAGATCCATAAAGAATAAACATAATTTTCAATAGAATAATAAAAATCAAGAAAAATAATAGATGAAAATAGTTAAATGGCTAACTATAAGAAAGGATTCTAAAAGATGGTATACCGGGAGCAGTTATCTACTCATACCTGGATGAATTATTATCTTCAACAGTCATACAAAAAGATCTGAGACTAGCTATACTTTCCATAATAATGAGTACTCAGAGAAGACTCTTCCTGGCCAAATCCAAAGGTGACCACATACAGAACCTCCCTTGCAGATTTTAGTGCAATCTTGTAAGCCTTTGAGTCTTAAACTGCTCAGAACTTTATAAACTAATTGAAACACTTGTGTTGGTCCAAGAACTCGCAGTCTGTGCAGCATTTTCAGGATCAATGTTATTTGATTTATCCATTCCATTTAGCAATTGAGCTGCTGCATTTTAAATATGATGGTGCCCAGTGGTAGCCCTTGACTGGGTACATTATGCTTATGAGATTACTAGGGAATGGTTCACTGAGACTAGACTAGTTAGACCAGATGCCCAAACAAACCTAGTCATAAGATTTCTTTGTTACTGAACTACCAGTCCTATTAGTTGTCAGAATCAAAGAGAGACCCCATTGTATCCATCAGTGGGAGTTGGCTCATCTAGAACAGGACACTCTTAACTCCTAGATCTGAAAATTACTCATCTACAACCATTATATTTGGTTCAGCTTATTGGACCTTATCCAATTTATCACTGCCTCTAAGCCAAGAGTCTGAACTTCAAATGATCACTAAAGCTCTATGTGGTCTAGTTCCTTAGCCAAGAGCTACAACATTAGTCTTTTCATGGCACACCATTTAGAGAATCTTCCTCTAAAAATGCTTCAAATCACCTATGAAACTGCTCACCTGCTACCCCAAAATCTTGGCTGTGTGGTACACTGAAGATGCAATGCTGGTGGAGAAATAAAATAAAATGCACAGAAAACACATCCTTGCGGTTTTTCTAAACAATCATATTCATAGTGAGAATTAAGCCCACATATATTCTTATTAGTTAGAGTTAGGATTTCTTCATTGCCCAGAGGTCCATATTTCATGGCTCCATACTTAGAGACCATACACGGTGATAGACCAAACACTCATTTCATATCCAGATGACAGAAACAAGAAGTACAACAGAATTGCCAGATACACATCTCTGAAGCTACAGCATTTTCAAATTGGAGTTGTTGTGAGATGAACCATTTTATAGATGAGATTTAGATATAAGTAAGTTAAGTAAATAAGACAGACATCTCAGATATGGTTTTGGGGCAGCAAGGTAGGCTGAACCCTGTTCTGTTTCTGCATCCCAAATCAAGTAGAAACAGACCTTAGCAAATGTAATACGTCATATCCTCACTAGTCTATGTTGATGCTAAGCCAAATACCTAATTGGGCAGAACTTGGTCAGATCAGATCTGGTCCTCTCACTTCCTCTAGCTTCAGAGCAGTTGAACCCATTCCTCTATGCAAAAATCAGTCAGGTTATCTTTATACAAACTATAGAATTCTTCAGGGACAACTGGCAGTGTAATTGCACATTTTTCTTTTTAGTAAAGTGGGGGGTGGGGTAGGGAGAGATCTTATCAAACTATTTAATACAACACAATAGACTTACCAACTTTCTGTTCCTCTGAGTAAGTTCCATAGTCAGGCATTTCCCTTTGATCAAGAGGTGGGTAGTCTTGCTTGTACTGCACTCCATTTTCTTCATCCTCTTCTAGATGGTATTTTTTCAGTTCTTGAATTATCTCCATTATCAGATTTAAGAGATTTTGTCTTTCCTTCAGCCCCACACTAGATTCTGATTTTTCTTTACAATGTCCTGCAGAAAGTATCAATGCCATCAGCCCAATCAGCACTGAAGACCTTAGAAGTTTGCACATTGCACTTGTGGGGACAATCCAGAAAAAGAGAATGTGTTTCCCACTTACTCCCTGAAAGAGAAAAAATGTTTTTTTAAAAAAAAAATCAGAAAGAAGACACTAATTTAAATAGAATATTTTTCATTATATGTATGAAACAAGCTACTTAGAGTTGTTGCTGCTTCCTTTTTTATTTCAGTAAAATATTCTTTAGCTAGGAAGACAGTTGGACTTCTAGATGCATTCATGTAACAGTCTGACCTTGTCCTTCACACTCGAAAGTATCAAGAACTGTAATGAAATTGGTGAAGGAGAGAAGATACCCTCCAAAATCAGCTGGGCAAAGAAAAAAAAAAAGAAAAACAAAATCTTAGAAAACAGCCAACTAATAGCACAGATAAAATTTCTTCATTTGCTTGGCAGAGCCTGAAAATCTGAATGAAATTTATATGTTAAGCACCCTGCCTCTTAATAACGTTAAGAGCAGATAACAAAGTTCAACAAGGAGTAAACAAAAATGGGGGGGGGGGGGGAAGAGAGAAATCAATTTTGGTGTCACCTGACTCCAGTATATGGGAAATTTTTCAGCCTATTCAGATTTTCTTGACTTGATCTTGTTAATTTATTTTTTAAAAATCATTTATTATTTATTTAAAATGTATTAAAATTTTCTGCTGGTGGTTACAGAGACATTGATCAAATAATAACTTAGCTAAGTATTCAAAAATCTACATGGCAATCATAACGGAATTACTACTCTTATTCCTGGTTTGGTGATATTTTCACTATTTTCAGTCATTGGGAACTATTTCTAATTTGTACACTGGCCTTCCATTAAAATTCTCAAAGCAAAGTATCTCTGTATGATTTGCATCTTCCTCCAGTCATAGTAAGATTCTACAAGGCTGCCAAATGCCGTTACAGGCCATCAATTTATTAAGTGATTATACCCACTGTACCCCATGGTATATGGTCCAACAGTGGAGCCAGTTCAGAAAGCTCCAAAACCTTTCAAGGAAAACTTCCACATCATACAGCTCCAGACCGAATTTGTCTGGCCTGATCCCATCTAATGCTTCCTGTTCAAGGCATAAAATCTGAATTTAACACCTCCCACCACCATTTATCTTATCTGCTCAGACATCCACAGTGTGTCAATTTGGCCGATCTTACGCGGAGGTCGTTTTTTCCACATCGCTTGGGATGCTCAGTGCAGCTTCACTGCATTTGGATTCCCAAAGCTAAACGGATTGCAGAAAAGAAAGCACCCAACCCAGCATCGCGGAGCGCTCTCACTTTTCATGGGATGGATGTCAGATTTCACCTAGAGATAACAACGCTACTTAAAATGACTTGATTCGGATTAGATCTTCCACTCTTGTCTTTCTCCGGAGGAACCCATTCTGTGACCAGCTCTATCTCTGGCTTGTATTCCTACAGAGCAGAATTTTTCTACAACGAAGCAACTCCCCCAGAGGTGCGTTTTGTCTCTCTGGACTGACATCAGCTCTGAAGCAGAACCGATCGAAGGAAGACCTTGCAGCCTAGCAAGAAGGAAGCCTTCTTCCGACAGGCTCCCAAAATTCGCCCGCGCCCGCACTCGCCCATCGCCGCCAAAAGAAAGCGCCCCGAGAACTGTTGAGGAGTCCGCTAAAACTTGGCCGGGAGCGAGCGGGCGCTATCGCTGCAGCTGCCACTCCTAGTAAGCAATCTGGAGGCGCTGGCGCTAGCCGCTCGCACTTGGGAGACTGAAGGGGCATACCTGTCTCCGCTGGCTTCAGTCAGAGCCCTGACTTAGACGGTCCTGATGTCCCCTGAGCTGAGCTGAGCCTCCTCCAGCAGCGAAAGAGGAGCCTTTCACCGCCCTTCTCGGCTTTTTCCGTCTTCTTCCTTACGCGTCCGCCGTCTCTTCTCCTTCACCTCCTACTCCATGGCTGCGCTTTATATAGGTTCACAAGAAGTTCACGAGGTGGCCGCCGCCGCCGAGTCAGCTCGTCTCGATTTGCGAGTGGGTGGACGGCCGGCTCCGCGTCCCGCTTGGCTACCTCGCGAGCGCCGCCGCTCTTCCCCTGTTGCTGCCGCCACCGAAGTTCCCTCGGACTCCCCTGCTTTGCCACCGCGCGCTCTCCTCTTATGCTGCTCCCCCCCCCCACCCCACCCTGCAGACGTAGAAGGAGCTGTCCCGGCTCGGGCGAAGGGGGGTGGGGGGTGGAAGGGAGGGAAGGAGGGGGGGGCACCCGCCAAGTTTCTTTAATTAGAAAGCCTGCCCTGATCATTTCCCGCACGCGCGCGCACACTCCACCCACCTACCCTCTCCTCATTCTCTCTCTCTCTCTCTCTCTCTCTCTCTCTCTCTCTCTCTCTCTCTCTCTCTCTCTCTCTCTCTCTCTCTCTCTCACACACACACACACACACACACACACACACACACACACAAACTACGTTTGTTTCGGACGTCCAACCTCCTCCACGCTTCCCGTCTCGGGGTTGCATCTTCGGGGCATCGGCGGCTGCTAACTGAGCATGACTTGCCAGCAAGATTCGTGACTGGACGGCGCTGGATAGGAAAGGACGGACTGGGTGGAAAAGGGCGGGAATGAGGACGGGCAACGGCGATTGTCTCATCTTCCCGAGCGAGAAGAAGAAGCGGTGCCAGTCCCGCCTTCCGATTGAAGGGATGGGGCTGTCCGGAATTCCCTCCCTGTCACCGAAGAAACCTTCAGCCAGGTTCCCCCTGGGTTGCTCCCTCAGCCCAGGACAAAAGTCCTGCCCTCAGGTTCTCCCAGAACGACCTTTGCTGGACCCCGATTCATCCATTCTCCTATGTTTGTGGGATGGGAGTGTGCCAGGTCAAGAAGACCCGTCCCTCCTTGGTTTCCCGCTATTGAAACTTAAGAGCTGTGGAGAGTGGACTAATTCTTTGTGATGAATTTGTCTAATGCTTTTTTTTAATAGCTGCCTGCCAGCAAGAAATACCACAAGTTGTGGTAGAGAATTCTGCACGGTGAATTAAGTGCTCCCAAGTTGTGGGAAGAAGCACTATTTCTAAGCCTTGAATATCCTGTCAGCCTCATTAGATGGAGTGTTAGAAGAAGTTTTAAGAGGAAATTTGTGGCTTGTTTCTTTATGACATTGGTGTTTTCTGCCTTTCCTACAAGCAGCTCAAGGGGGCATACGTGGCTTTCCTTACTGTAATCCTCACACCAATTCCGTGGCTGTGCCTGCACAATATGTGGTTAAGGGAACACAGTCACTAACCTACAAATTTGGCCAGTCACAGTTTTAAGTTAGCACATTGTGCCAACTTAATCTATGAGTTTGATTTAGCAAGCAGGTCTTGTGTATGAATGCCATACTGAGTAGCAATATAAATTGTTTCTTACCATTCCTTAGTTTCTGGAGTCTGTGTTATAACTGTAGCTGTTAAATTGTATATAGAGATTTAATTGCTTTAAATCTGTGGTTGGCCAAGTAAAAGTACATATCAAGAGGGCACCTTTCTTTTCTCTCTCCCCCCCCTCTCTCTTTCCAGTGAATTTATTTATTTATTACATTTCTATGGAACCCATCTCACCTAAGTGACTTATCTAAGTGACTAAATTTGAATTTTGAAATATATACCCCTATAGTAAGGTCAGGACAAAACAGCATCAGAAAAATTATGCAATTAAATTCAACTGTTAATTAAATAAGGCAAGTAGGATTGCTATCTATCTATCTATCTATCTATCTATCTATCTATCTATCTATCTATCTATCTATTAAACAGGAGCCGCCCTGAGTCTTCGGAGAGGGGCGGCATACAAATTGAATTAATAAATAATTAATAAATAAACTAATGATGAGCAAATAATTAGAATTTAGTACATAGACTTTAATGGTGCACTGTGAGACCATTCAAGATTTTTTTTTTCCTCATCCAAGTAGAATAGAAGTTCTCTTTCTCCAGGCAATTTTTTTGTGATACGGTGTTCCAATTCTGGATCTCAGAGCAGTGAGAGGCATAACATTCCAAAAACAAAAGACATCTTTTGCTTGTGTTTGCTTGGAAAAATTGGCTTGGAGAGTGGGAAAGAAAAGAGGGGATTAAATTCAGGAATTCATAGATATGTCTTCAAATTAGAGTGGGCCTCAAATGTGACCTTTTGGATGTCTGGCAAAATCTGAGAAAAGAGGAAGAGGTAAAATTATGTTTGCTGTTATTCTACATCTGATTATTTCTGAGATTCTCTCTGAGGAATTCCATGTGAACCTACTTTTTTTCAAATTTGGTGTTTTTCAGTTTTTCTAATCAGTACAAAAGAAAACCAAAGCAGCATATAACAAATTCACAAAATAAATGCATATATATTGGAGTCTCCTAACATACCAGCCATGATACTTGGGGAAAATATTAGATCTTAACAGTGTTGTAGAAAGTCAAGAGGGTCGGGGCTCTCTGAATCCTGGAACAAGTTGTTTCATAAGGCTTTCACTGCAACAGAGAAGTTGTGTCTCCTTGGTCCTGGAACTGGAGGGGACCTGTAGGATGTTCTCTCTATCATATTTGGTGTAAAGACCATACAATTTGAAAGCTTGCACTAATTTCTTTGATATTTTGTGTGCTTCATCATCTCACAACATCTACTCCCATGAATTCTGAATTTAAAATACTTTAGAAGCCATTATGCGTACATAATTCTTGCACATGAGATAATAGGGTCACAGGTCTCCATATTTTCACAAATGAATTAGAAAGTTCACTGGTTTGCACAGACTTCAAAGTTATTAGATGATAATTTCAGAGAAATTATACATCCAACAACTTTTGGAGGTTATCACAATCTTAATATACATGTCTCTGGGTTTATGTCCCCATTGGTTTTCAACAGAGAGGTAAGTTATATTGAAAAGTATTCTACTTTACAGGTAATACAATTATGAAATGTTGGATTAGGATCTGGAACACCTAGGTTCAAATCTAGCCCCAGCCACAGAAATTCAAAGGACAACTTGGGACAATCACACAAATTGCTTAAGGGGGCATTGTGAATAAGTTTGAATCAGGGAGTGCTATCTATTCTGCTCTGAACTTTGGAGGAAAGGTCAGCTATAAGTCTCATAAAACTAATAAAAATAAAGTTCATACGTCATACATTATATATCTTGCTACTATGCTTATTTAAGCAATCAAGGCAGATATTTTACTACAGCCATCATGCAATCCCTGTAATTGCAATTTTTACAATTACAACAGCAATTTCTAGAGAGTTTTCAAGGAGAACCCCACATAAAGCACATTGCAGTAAACAAGACAGGGATGTAACCAAGGTATAGATAATTGTTGCCAGGTCTTGCTGAGAAAGGGCTGTAGTTGATACATATCCGTAGTTATGCTAATGTACATTACAACCACCACTAGCAAATCCAGTGGCAACTGGAGCTCAAAGAGTACTCCCAGACTACTAACTTGCTATTTTGGTGGGAATAGTATGCCATTAAAAATAGGTTTCACTTGAGTCAATCTTTTCTGGATTTAATTTCAGCTGGTTTGCCTTCATCGATTCCCTTATTAAGATTAGGCAATTTCAACATTTATTGCCTCCTTGGAGTTAGATGTAGGGGCAATAGAGCTGGATGATATCAGTCCAGTGATAGAACTCAAAAAGTCTTATCCCAATAATTACACAGCATGTGGAACATGATAGAACCCTGGGGAATACATTGTCAAACTAGGTGTCAAGCAGTAATCTTCCAGTAAGCACTCATGTCCCAACAGGAACAACGGGAACTATTGCAAAGCAATGCCTGCAAGGTCCAGTCCTAACAGGCAGCTCAGACGAATTGCCATGGCCAGAAGTAATAAAAGCCACTGAGGAATCCTGAACAACTAGAAGTGATGGACACCCTATCACCTAGGCTGTGGAATGAGTTACCCACCAAGATGACCAAAGCATTCTCATATCTTCCTTGATGAAAATCCAGTCGGAATGGGTTTAACTGATTGAATCCAAATGCAATTTGAGCTATGAATCTTCTTTATTCTTATCCAGAAATTGAACGTGAAACTGGCATTTATAGTTACTGAGATCTTCCGGATACAGGGAAGTTTTCTCAGTACATGTCTTATACTGTAACAAGCTTCTTCAAGCAAGCAGGAACATATTCCATCATCAAAGAGGCATTGACTGCATCCTTTAAGCATGGGTTAATCTCAGTCTGGCCAGAAGTGATATAGATTAATGAAACAGGTGGGCTATTCACATATCTGACAATGTTTTTGGTTTTTTTAAGTAAAAATATGAACAGGGCAAATGGTTGCCAAGTTTCATATACCATGTCCCAGTCTTCTACTCTTACAGAGCTTTATAGCAACAATTACTCAATAACTGAGCAGAAATGATGACTCATATACAATAAGTGGTCGACATGAGTGGTCTACAGTATTTACATCAGAAGTGTGCTATTTAAGAATTTCAAAAAAAGTCATAATTCTTCTTCCATGGAATTCTATCTCATCAGCCAAATGAATAATATAATAATAATATCCCCCCCCCACAAGATAAATACTATAGAAATGAATGGACTAAAAACTGCTATAAGGTTCTGTGTTCTTGATATATGCAAGTGATTAATCATAATAATAGGAAAAGGATTATTTTTAAAAATCAGATTACTTAAATGAAACATTCATGTCTTGCAAAGAAATATCATACCATTAAGATACCTGCTAAGCAAGATAATACGGGACTAAACATGACTGAAACAGGATACAGCAGAACAATCTTATTTGCTCTAATGGTGTGTACATAAACCACTCCCTTTTCTGCTAATAGAGTAAATAGAAAGTTGGTGTGTTGTGATCATTTCTCAACCTGTATGAAATTGATAGAGGGAAGCACTAGAGGTAATTAAGATGAACTCTGATTGAAGTGGATAAATAATCATATCCCTTGTAACATAATTGTTTCAGAAGCAAAGAAAAAGTTGATCAGGTGGGCTAAACATTGTAACTAGGTACCGTAGTAACAGTGGTGACACATAATGGTGATAGCTGGTATTGCTCTGGGGAAACCTTTTTTAACCAAATAAGCATAAGAAAGAAACAAAAAGTATTTAATTAAAAGTCTTCTTCCAAGAGCAGTGATTCTATGAGCCCTTTACTACACGCACATTTTAATTCATGCAAGCTCTCTCCTGTTCATTACTAAAGTATCATTATATTTCTGTAGCTTAGAGCTAAGAGGTTTTAGTTCCAGTTTCATCCTTTGAGACTTTTACAAACACAGAGAAATGCATCCCATATTCTTATTACAAATGTTTTTGTGCCAGTTAGCAAAGTGATAGTCCTCATACATGACTATACATGACTGTTTATCTAACTTCATTCTTATCTCCATGATGAAATCAAATCCATTTCAGACAAGGCATAGCAGATATTGTCGTAAGAAACCGTGTATTATAAAATAATGGGTGTTTCTTTATGGATACCAGTCAGAAGACTTAACATTTTTTTTTAACAACAAGGAAAAGACAAAGGAATATTGGAACATATATATGAGTTACAAGTGAGAAGTATCATTGGTTCCCTCCGCCCCTCCATCTCATTAAATTCTGAGGAGGAGATCAGGAAATTGCAAGGTAAAATTTTCATCTGGAAGACTCTATTTAACAGAGGTGTCAAACTGACAGCCCGCAGGTCGGATGTGTCATGCACAGGCCATGCCCACCCCAGCTCCATGAAGGGGAAAAATGTCACGAAACAGCAACGTGACGTGAGTTTGACACCAGTGCTCTATTATTTTACTTTATTTTTTATTTATTTGTATCCCACCTTTATTATTTTTACAAATAAGGCAGCAAACATATCCAACATACCTTCCTCTTCCTCTTTCCCACAGCAACAATCCTGTGAGGTAGATTGGGCTAGGAGAGAGTTACTGGCCCAAGGATACACCAGCTGACTTCCTTGGTTAAGGCAGGAGTAGATCTCAGGATCTCCCAGTTTCTAGCCTAGTGCCTTAACCATGGAACCAAACTAACTTAATTGGTATTAAGGCCGATAATATTTACCTATAGCTATACCTCTACACTAGGAAAACTTGCACTTAACAAACATAGATATCGTTCTGTCTCTCACTAGAAATTAACTCCATCCCAGTGCCAAGACTGTTGAAGCAAATGAAGGGGAAAATGCCAATGCCATTTCATTTTATCACATGTGACTTATTACACTTTCAGAATTGAATTCCTTCCTGTCAGAATAAATGTCTTTTTCCCCAATCAAAGAGTGTTTTCGAACTCCCACAGTGAAACAGTGAGTTCCATGTATGGCTTTGCTCGCTCTTTTGTCAGAGGACTGTCTGCACATTTCAGTTGTACATAAAAATGCCATGTTTTCAGAACTACATGATCAGTCTTCTTGGACTTTATGGACAATTTTCAGCTTTCCAGCTATTAGGAAGTGCTTTACCTTTTTTGATATCCCAGTCAATGAATTTGCAGCTAAAGTTTGCACATAAGCAAATGCATTTTTTCCAGCATGGTTACCTGTACATATTTACACATCAACATTATTTAAAGTTGCATTCTCAGTATTTTCTTAAAATGAGGAAATTAGGACCATAGAAGCAGGCATTTTTCATTATCCCAGCTAACTTTAAAATGGGATAAAATCCAAGCTAATGTGTGTGCTTTTTTCTGTATGAATTCCCTAAAGCTGGTCACAATATTCAAGACTAGTCAAAATTTTTTAATTCAATTAATATATTTCAAAATATATCCTATTGGTTCTGCAGCGATAAAAGGAGTCTTGGGCTTATTTTGCGCTAATATAAAATGTCATAGCAAATGGCAAAGAGTAAACATAATGTATATTATGAAAAACTGAGAGACAGGAAAGGGAGTGATATACTGTTCAGAGGAAAAAGGAACAATGTGATCCTTTGGAAAAAGGATCTGATCCTTCAGATCCCAAGAACCTTTGTTTTCAGGACACTTATATTTTTAACAAAACAGAAACAAGAAGAAACACGGGTAGCAAAATGTAATAGAGGCATTTCTTTTTCCAAAATATTATTTTAAAATTAGAAGAGATTGGTGGCATTGTAGACAGTTGGGGTCTGTAGCATTAAATATCTTATTGTAAAAATTAATTGTCTTTCACAAAGGTATTCTCTCAAGAAGTGGAAAATATAAGATAATCATGTCATACTGTGTACTGAACTCTAAGATCTTGGGAGATTACATGCTTATTTTCTATTTACTCTAGCAGTGAGAATAGACACTCTACTGATGACTTTTAATTCCAGTCTGTTACACATTATATCTTGATCAAGGAAATTTAATTATGTAGGCTTTCTGCATTTTTTGAAAAGCCCTTATGAAATCAATGTTCATGCAGTTTGATTTCAATCTCTCCAACATACAGTATTGTCTCAATTCCAATTTGTAAACCGTCATATTTACAACAATATAATGTAACTTTTCTATTTCTATTTCTATTCTATTTTTAAATTTGTATACCGCCCTTCTCCCTGAGGACTCAGGGTGGTGAACAGCCAAGTAAAAGCATAAATACAAACATTAAAATACAATTAAAAAGATATATATAAATTTGGCCCCATGATTAAAAACAATAACAAACAATTAAAAACATTTTAAAAAGTGTTAGGCCAGCCCGGCTTGCTGGAAAAAGAAGGTTTTAAGGGCACGGCGGAAGGCACCAAGGTCGTGGATTCTCCTTATCTCTGGGGGCAGCTGATTCCAGAGGGTAGGTGCCCCCACAGAGAAAGCCCTCCCCCTGGGGGTCACCAGCCTACATTGTTTGGCTGATGGCACCCCGAGGAGGCCCTCTCTGTGGGAGTGCACAGGTCGATGGGAGGCCGTCGGTAGCAGCAGGCGGTCTCGAAGATAACTAGGTTCTATGCCATGGAGCGCTTTAAAGGTGATAACCAACACCTTGAAGTGCACCCGGAAGACCACTGGAAGCCAGTGCAGCTCACGCAGGAGAGGTGTTGTATGAGAGTGCTATGTGGCTCCCATGACTACCTGCGCGGCCGCATTCTGGACCAGTTGGAGCCTCTGGGTGCTCTTCAAGGGGAGCCCCATGTAGAGAGCGTTGCAGTAGTCCAGGCGAGAGGTGACAAGGGCATGAGTGACTGTGCACAGGGAATCCCGATCAAGAAAGGGCCGCAACAAGGACAGCTGCATATCCAGGATGACTCTCAGATTGCGAGCCCTCTCCGAGGGGGCCAATAGTCGCCCCCAATAGTCAGTGATGGAGTCAACTGACTATATCGGGATGCCGGGAACCACAGGCACTCAGTCTTGGAAGGGTTGAGCTTGAGCCTGTGTCTCCCCATCCAGATCCGCACAGCCTCCAGGCACCGGGACATCACTTCAAGGGCAAACATTTTAAGTTTAATAACTGACAAAAGGAGAGTGTGACAGCTCAAGCTAAGTTAACAGATAATAAGGAAGATTTTGACTGCCATGAAATAGTTTTAGATTTCTAGGATAAGACCAATTGCATCTAAGAAGGAATTTGCTAATATCATTTGGGGCCCCTAATTATGGTTTTTGAAAAATCAGAGAAGATGGGCATAGATTTGCAAGTAGACTGAAAAAGTGCAACATTCCTCTTGTTTAAAAAGGGGTGGGGGGGAGATGACCTAGATAAATACAGACCATCTCTTACAAACTCTATACATCTCTACAAACTCTATAAATCATGCCTAAAGTATTGCTCCAGTTCTGGGTATTTTGAGTTAATAAACTGGAGCATGTGCAGAGGAGAGCAACAAAGGTAATCAGGAACCAGGAGCTTACAAAGAACAGTTGGAAACATTGGGTATATTGAGTCTGAACTCTGAAGAATTGTGAGAAGATACAGTCATCTTCTGATATTTGAAGGACTCTCATTTAGAAAACAGACCAGAATTGTTGAGAGTTGTTTCAGATAACAGATAAAAAAAAATACATCTAAATTGCAGGGAAGTAGAATTTGATAATGGTAAGAACTGTTCAACAGTAGAATGGAGTCTTATGAGAAGATGGATGGCTACCTGTTGGAGATACTACACTGGTGGATTATTGCACTGACAAGACATTGAACTAGATTACACACACACATCCAAATCTTCAAAAGTAACGTTCTATGATTTTATCATATTTTTTAAAAAAATCAATGCTGCATTTGTATTTTTTAAAATATTGGATTACAAAACATGAGGCACAAGCAAATTTCCTGCATTCCTGCATGTATGCTCACCAGAAAAAAGATACATAATGATGAGTAAACAAAATTTAAGAAATCATCTCTTGCACAAAGAGAAATGTGTTTTCATCAATGAAATGTGGAATATTATTGGATTCCAAGTACAATTCAGCACTTGATAGAGTTGATAGTGAAAAAGCAGAATAGGTATTCAAAGAAACTAATAGATAGTACTAGCAAAGATATTATTTCAATATTTATTAGCAGTATTTACATTACTTAAATGTTCCTGAATTCAGAACTCAGGGCAGCATACACCATTTAAAAAAAAAAATGTCATCATTATTATCAACGTTATCATGATCTATTTTCCCACCACAATGATAGAATTTTCAAAAGGGGCTGTCATGCAGATTTTAACACCAACCATGTTCAGATGAAGGCCCTTTGACAGTGAATATCTAAATTATTGAGGCTTTAAAGGTTAAAAAAGCAACATTATACATAGTGAACAATTGGAAACTAGTGCAAATCTTCAATGCAGATATCATATGATTCATACATCTTGCATCATTTATCAACTAGCTGCCAGTTAATAGCTTTTACCATCAGTCAGAACTTAGACTTATTTAATTTAATTAATTTAATTTAATTAATTCAATTTATATGCCGCCCCTCTCCGAAGACTTATATGGTATTTTTTTTAGAAGGTTCAATTATTTCTTTACTACAGTAATTACATAAAAATTAACCAGTTAGACTTCATGCTCAGCTGATAAATTGTAGATTCAATCAGATGAAATGCTCAATATTACCTGGAAGATTGGAGGAGAAGTAATGTCCATTTTTCAAAAAAGGGAAAAAGCACAACTCAGGAACTACAGACAAGATCCTGGAATGAAATTATGAACACAAAAATAGGCATGTTACAACTAACTTGAGCCAATGTGGAGTTATCACACACAAATCATGTTAAACTAATATTATCTTCTTCATTAGAAGTACTAGTTTAGTTGATTTGGAAAATGCTGTAGAGATCCTAGAATTTAGCAAAGCATTCAACAATGAAATACTATGAAATAGTAAAATAGGGACTAGAAGATACTATTGTTAGATGAATTCACAATTGGCAAAATGATTGCATCCAAAGAATGTTTGTCAATGGTTCCATTTTATCTTGGAAAGAAATATCAAGTGGCTGCCACAGGGCTCCATCCCAAGCTTTGTCTGTTCAATATTTTTATTACTGTCTTGGATGAGAGAATTGAATTATAAAATTAGTGGATAACACAAAGTTGGGAGAGTAGCCAATATGTTGGAGAGAAAGAGAGAATATACAAGATGCTCTAAAGAGGTTTGAGCAGTGGGCTAAAAAGAATAAGATGAAATTTAACAGGAAGAAAAATAAAGTTCAGCAACTCGGTAACAAAAATGTAAGGCACAAGTATCAAATGAAGGAAACATGGCTTGGCTGTAATACCTGAGACAGAGATCTAGGTGTCCTTGTCACCCAAAAGTTGAACATTAACCAGGAGTGTGATGCAACTGCCAAAATGACAACTGCTATCTTGAATTGCATTAACTGGATCATAGTATCAAAATCATAGGAAGCAATTGTTCTTCTGTACTTCCCTGGTTCAAACCCCACTTGGAATATTGTGTCCAGTGCTGGGCACCACAGTTCAAAATGCATGGTGATAAATTGGAATTAGCTATCAAGATGGTGAAGGGTCTAGAAAGCAAAGGATCCTTAAGGAAGCTTAAAGGATCTGGTATGTTTAGCCTACAAAATTTATATTGGTAACGATCTTCAAATAACTATCATAAAACAGGGGGTAATCCTATTTTGTGTTGCCCTAGAAGGAACAACCAGAACCAATGTGTTGAAACCACAAGGCAATAGATTCAAGGTCAGGAGGAACTTCCTGACTATGTAAACAGTCAGCCATTGGAACAGACCACCACATGAAGAGGCCAGTTTTTTCTCTGCTGGAAGAAAACAGAGGCTGGATAGTCATGCATCAAAGATGTTTCAGTGTACCCTTTATTGAGCAGGGAGTTAGAACAGATGATTTCCATGGTCCCTTCCAACTCTATAATTCTATGTGCTTGTGATTATTGCAACACATACTTTTCTTCTCTTTAGATACATTTTAAAAAGCCTTTGACTGGATGGAATGGTATTACATCCTTATGGCACTTCAGGAGGAATGTGTTTCAAATTTAAAACATCTCTGTATTGTAGAAGTTCACAAAAATTATTGAACATAAATGGTTTTGCAAATGATAGGAGACAGGAATCTTCTTTCTCACCTATCTTGGCAATTAACAATTAGTGACTAGAAAACTTGAACATAAAATTAACAATGGATAAGATTTTGATTTTCATTTCTAATCAAGTAAAGCTGCTCTTGAAAATATGCATGTTTCATAAAGTATCAGACTTAATGGTACATTAAAAATAAGTTAGATCTTTTCTATGTATAAATATTAACAAAATTACAATGTAAACTACAGGGGTTTCCAGGATCATAGGTTAAACTTTCCTCTAAATTACCTTGGGATATTAATAAAAAGAGAGCTAAGACAATTAGTGCTAAGAAATTATAATGGGGGAAAAAAGTCTAGGAAATTTACAGATAACTGCTAAATTTATCAGTCAGAAAGCACAATGGCAGTACAATACAATACAATACAGATACAGATACAAATACAATATAGCTCTTCCTTGCTTTTCTTTATATTTCAGTACATTATTCTTTCAATAAAAAACTCAACTGCTTAGAGAATAATGGGTTTTCTAGCTTTCTTAATATATAGGAAGTTATACATTGCAATTCCAAACTCACTCTCTAGTTAATATGTCATTACCCAGTATACTATATTTCATTGCAGAAAATGCATCAGTGGTATGCATTATGATGGAATTATTTTCCATAAAAAGAAATATCCCGTTGATTTTACAAACAAACATACTCCATCCTTTTTCAATGCCTATCAATTGGGAAACTTTGATAAAAAATATGCCTTATTTATTCCAAATTTTTCTAATCTGCCTAAACATTAAGACCTTAGCACCTCCCATTTCCCCCTTTTTTTTCATTTTTTAAAGTATAACTTTTTAAAAAATACAATGAAAAAAATACCAAATTTGAATTCAAGAGAAAAAGAATAGAAGAAAACAATAAGAAAGTGAAAAAGAAATAAAGCAAAAGAAGAGAAAATAGAAAACACTACTACTAAAGAAATGGCTTCCAATCTTTTTAACAACAGTTATAAATACATTTATAGTTGATCCCTTTCTCTCATTTTTGTAGCTATAATTTGTCATATTTAATATCAAAATGCAGGGCCGGATTTAGATGAAAAGAGGCCTTAGGCTATTCCACTTATGAGGCCCTTTCACCAGTGGTGGGATTCAATTTTTTTAACAACAGGTTCTGTGGGCGTGGCTTAGGTGGGGGTGTGGCTTGGCAAACATGTGACTGGATGGGCGTGGCTAGCTGGTCACATGACTGTAGGCGTGGGTAGCTTGTCATGTGACCGGGTGGGCGTGGCTATGTGCATAGACTTTTTTCAGAGGGCTGAAAAAAGCCATTTCTGACTGGACCTCGCACTTTTGACAGGTCCTCACACTTATGACCATCCTCACATTTATGCCCGTGCAGCTTTCTTAACAACCATGTCACTCATTTCACAACTGCTTCTCTTCACCATGGTGACAAGATAGGGCAAAAACGTAAAATGTGAGAACAGTCGTAAGTTCGAGGACTGGTAAAAAGTGCGAGGACCAGTCACAAAAAACTTTTTCAGCCCTCTGAGGAGTCCATATGCATAAAAGGATACAGCAATAGAGAGGGATGAAGGAAGGGAAGGGAAATTAGAGTAGGAGGGAGGGTAAGAGAGGGAGGAAGAGAGGAGAAGGAGAAAGGAAGAGGAAGTAGGGAGGAGAAGAAGAGGGGGAGGAAGAGAAAGTAAGAAGGAAAGAAAAGAGAGAGGTGGTAGGTTTGAGGAAAAAGATTACTGTACAATAAAAAAGATGAAAGGGAAGAAAGCCAACCCCAAACAAATATAAAGATATAAAGATAAAGAATGAATTGTTAAACTTTAAAGAATAAAAGGGAATAAATATGAATAAATAACAATAATTAGAAACACACATACAAACATACAATGTATTTTCTTTGAACAGAGTATTTGGCCGGTTCACAAATTTAAACAGTGTTTAGTCATTTCAATTAAATTTACAATTTCTATATTTCCTTTTTGCCATATTTATTCCTCATCTATTTTTGTAAAAAAACCAATATTACCCTTCATCCTCATCTCTAATCTTAATCAAATTCAATTTTTCCCTTCTATTCTATATTATACCCCTTCCCATTGTCATCTATTTTTATATCCATCCTCACATTGGTTAATTATGTAATATTAGTTGTTTTAATATAAATTCAACATTTTAATATAAATCAATTAGTTATATAACTACCTTTTTGTATATTAATCAATATGAACATGAATATTCCAATTATTTCCATGCAATCCAATTTCTTACAAATCAATTAATTATATTTACCAATAATAATAAACCAAATAATTTCCCCCATATATTCCTCCAAACCACAACTTAACCATTTCTGCTTTCAGAAATATACAATTAATAGTATCTCAATTATTACAATTCCCTAGTTAAATAGAGCTTTTTTTCTTTTGTGTTTTAAAATCCTGAACTCTCCTCTTTTTCCCTAAATTTCCCATTGTTTGCACCTACCTTTTTTGGTGAGGAAAAAGAAAAGAATTCTGCCTGCCTAATTTTCCAACCTTGCAGCAACAGCAAAGCAGTTTCAGTTTCGTTTCTCAGCATAGTTAGGGGAAAAAAATCAGCACTCTTTGCAAGGAAGCAGAAGAGCCCTGAGCAAAACAGCTGAGACAAATCAGGAGAGCCGGGAGGCCAATTAGCCTATGCTGAAGCTCCGTGGGCCAATAAAATTACAAAAAAACCCACTGAACCGTTTGTTAAATTGCTGGCTCCCCCGCCCCTCGCCCACCACTATTTATTGGCAATAAATAGTGGTGCGGAGGGGTGGGGCAAGCCAGCAATTTAACAAAGGGTTCGGCTGCACCACTGGCTATAGGGCGGCCCTTTGAAGCCCCACGGCAAGAATTTGAAGTTTTTTTTTCCTCTAGCCATCAGCTGGGACTCCGGAGATAGCAATAGATTGGGAGTGGGCGGGGTAAGCGAACGGCCGGCGATCCAACAGAGCAGAGAGTGAGGGTGAGTGAAGGCGTGGAAGCTGCTTTCTCCATCCTGCTCTCTTGCATCCAGAGCCGGTGGGGAACCACGTGGCAGCCCACGTGGATCCCAGGCAGCGGAACTCAGGCTAGGGAAGGGGTGGGCAATTGTGGCTCTTTTACAACCTGTGGCCTTCAACTCCCAGAATTCCTGAGACAGCCAAGCTGTCTCAGGAATTCTGGAAGATGAAGGCCACAGGTTGTAAAAGAGCCACAATTACCCACCCCTGGCTACGGTAGGCTGGCGCCGTGCGGGTGGGAGGCGAGGGGCGGGCGAGCCAGCAATTTAACAAAGGGTTCGGCTGAATCCCCTAGAACCCGCAGAATCCCACCACTGTGTAGGCCCCTCTTGATCTTGAGGCCCTAGGCTGAAGCCTAGTTAGCCTATAGGAAAATCCGGCCCTGTCAAAATGTGAAACTATATAATCCTTAAGTGAATTAGAATAGTTTTATGTAGCTCTGACAGATCTAATTTCAGAAGTGCATGGATTGTTAACAGATGTTCAGTTTAGCATATTATACAGTCCTAAATCTATGTGGGACGATCACCACTTTCTCCTTCTACTGGATTCTGAGTGGGATATTTTCTGGAATAGCAATTAAACCACCTTTAGGTCATCTCTGGGAGGTGTAATCAAGACCATGTGGTTGCCACTCGACACCCATCAAATTACAGTGAATGCTGCTTTCCATGATATTGGAGAAGTTATGGCGAACCTAGTACATTTCTGCACATGTAGCTTCTCTATCCAGCTGCCAAGAGCTTTTGAAATTAAGATTTACAAACAACTTTTAATGTAATTTGAGAAGTTAAGTTAAATGTTATATTCTGTGGAGTATTTCTTCTCCATCTAATGTGTTAATGGAAAGGGTCTTTAATGTATGGACATTAATAAAATATTTTGAATAACAATAGTTTTATTTCAATTTTTATCTTCTTTTAAAAAAACTTAAACATTACGTATAAATATTATATTCTAATGCTAGTATTAATGTGATGAACCCAAGAGATGTTGCTAGGACCAGCTGTCCAGATTTGGCAAATATTTCTTTATGCTGCTTCTGCTTTATGCTGCTGATACATTGCAAAGCACCATTACTGCATGTCAGTATAGAATTCCAATAAATGATTGTAAATCAGTTTTCCCCAAATTTACAAAGATTGTAAGTTTTCCCCAAATCAATATATCAGTTCAAGGATCAGAGACTCTCCTGAACATTTACTGTTTTACTTTTCTCTTTGCACATTTTTGTCTCTTGCCAAAAAAGTGAATTATTCTATCAAACCACAAATAGTCTGCATTTTCCTATTTATTTCTGTGATGGAAGCTCAGATTTATGGATAGCGTTTTAGTATTTGCTATCTGCAAAGAAGATTTTATACAGGTTTATCAATCTATAATCATTTATTCTAGGTAATGATTTTATAAATTTTCAGCACTTTGCTCATTAAATATTTCTCCTCGAACAAGTTCTATTTTATAGTTTATAGTTTAGTTAGTTATAGTTTATTTGATTTGTATACCGCCCTACTCCCGAAGGACTCAGGGCGGTGAACAGCCAAACAATAAAATAACATAGATACAAAAATTTAAAAAACCAGATAAAATCAAATTAAATCATTTTGGCCCAGACAGAATTAAAACACCCCAATAATTTAAAAACAGATTAAAATTTACATATTTAAAAAAGGGAAGGGATTAGGCCAGGCCCGCCTGATGGAATAAAAAGGTCTTCACAGCGCGGCGGAAGGTGCGCAGATCCGGGATCCTCCGTATCTCCGGGGGGAGCTCATTCCAGACGGTAGGTACCCCCACAGAGAAGGCTCTCCCCCTAGGGGTCGCCAGCCTACACTGTTTGGCTGACGGCACCCGGAGGAGTCCCTCTCTATGAGAGCGTACTGGCCGGTGGGAGGCTATTGGTGGTAGTAGGCGGTCCCGTAGATAACCAGGTCCTAAGCCATGGAGCGCTTTAAAGGTGGTAACCAAAACCTTGAAGCGCACCCGAAAGACCACCGGGAGCCAGTGCAGCTCGCGCAGGAGAGGTGTTACATGGGAGCGCCATGTCGCTCCCATTACCACCCGCGCGGCCACACTCTGCGCCAGTTGGAGCCTCCGGGTGCTCCTCAAGGGGAGCCCCATGTAGAGAGCATTGCAATAGTCCAGGCGGGAGGTGACGAGGGTATGAGTGATCGTGCGTAACGAGTCCCAATCCAGAAAGGGACGCAACTGGCGAATCAGGCGAACCTGATGAAAAATCCTCCCGGTCACGGCCGTCAAGTGCTCTTCTAAAGACAGCCGTGAATCCAGGAGGACGCCCAAGTTGCGAGCCCTCTCCGTGGGGGCCAATGATTCGCCCCCAATAGTCAGTGATGGCGTCAACTGACTATATCGGGACGTCGGAAACCACAGCCACTTGGTCTTGGATGGTTGAGCCTGAGCCTGTTCCTCCCCATCCAGATCCGTACGGCCTCCAGGCACCGGGACATCACTTCAAGGGCATCTATTTTGAAGACTCTTTCCCCCCCTTCTTTAAAACAGGTAATATACTTATATAATTATCTCTTAAACTGCTCCATCCATCCATATACGTAATGCAATAAACTTCCAGGAAGAGATAGAAATGTATCAAAATCAATTCTGTATCATTCATTGTGACACCATGACAATTGGAGTTAAGTTTCTAATTCCCTATTTGCAAGTGTCTTTGTGTGTTTATTATTCTACTGTCACGATTTTGATGCTGTCATTCTGGAGATTTTTAGCCCTATTTTATTTTTCATGTATAATGTCATTTTGACTGTTTTACCCACAGCAAAACAATACCCAACACCCTACAAGTTGTTGGAATAAATAAATAACAACTAATCCTGCTGGACCATCTTATTTCAGAATTTTGTTACTCATGGGTTGGCAGCCTCTGGAGCACTCACAAGCAAAAGATAGAAATACATCATCATTTGCCGCAGCTGTTCCATAGAGGCAGGTCATCTCCACTTGTAGGTTACACTGAGTCTTCCTAATTAATAGCCATTGATAGCTGTTGATGTAAGGACACTCCATGACAAAGCTGATCACCATGTCTTGTGATCGTGGATTTCATGTGTTCTGTACAAAGACAATTTTCCTCCCCCTCCCCATGTTTTCTGTCAATCAGCTTCACATCAAGGTCCAAGCATTTTGAGTTGGGGAGAAAACTTATTTCCATCTGTTTTCCCTGGGCCAGTCCTGATTTTATTCATTCCCATCATACCCACGTTCATTCAGCTTTTCTCAAGCTGAAGAGCTTCAAACGAACCTATTCTTGGAAAACAAACAAACCAGAAAGTTCCCTATTGGATATAAATAGGGAGATGCTACCATTTGGAGCCAATGCAGAAGAGTCTTGCTTGTATTACCTGCATTTTATTTCCAAACTGAAACTTTATTTTCAAATTTTCTTTCCAATCAATACTTAATGTTGTGCATTTTACGTCTAATGTTTAGTTTAGAGAAATAAAGATGAAGAAAGGAACTGCAGAACTGTTAATATAGCTGCCCCACACTTATGGGAAGCCTTGCCTTCAATATTGTCCAAAGATCCCTTGTTTTATAGGCCCAGACAGTGAAAGTTACACTCCTTACCATTACACGAGGAAAAGATGCTTGTTATTGCCATATCTTTGTGACTTGCAATATCATCTTAAGGAATTCTGTAAGTAATAGAGAACATTTTGTAATTGAACAGGAAAACCCCAAATAAACACCTGCTGGGGCTATAAATTCCCTATCTGTACCCGCAGTTCCCAGGGAAAATTGCCAGGCTACAGTGATTTCCCGTGTTTTACAAAATCCCACCATTATAATCATATGGTTAATACAAAAATTGGTCCCACCTCATTTGCTGAAGAGTGGAAGTAACATATGACCATAAGGGCATGGGTATAAAAACTGACATGGATTCCAGAGAATATTTATATTAAAAATTCAGTTTTTTTAGCAGGTCTGATTGATGGAGGATTTATTTGATTTATGCTATAGGCTAAATATATAGGCTGACAGGCTAAATGAGATTCTCCTGGGATTTCATCTCTCTATCCAATTCAAATTCCTACCCAGAAAATTGATTGTATGCACATAGGCCCATTCATACCACTGAGCTGATGATTTGTTTGCTGAATTGGCAGTAGCTTTTTAGAAATCACTCCAAAGGTGATAAGAATGTGGAAGAAATAGCTGTGAGGTTGCATTGAGAACATAGACTCAATGTAGAGTTCTAGATCACTGCAAATATTTCACATAAATAATTGGTAATGGCATCTCAAACCATAGAGTGTGATGGCAACTACTTTATCAAATTAGTTAGAGGATGCATGGATGGATTCGTAAACATTATATAACCCTAACCCTGACCCTATCCATTATTATACAATAGATTTGGCCTGTGCAATGGTCCTTCCCTTTTGTATCTTAGTTTTCCATCTCTGTGCATTCTGCAAATATGCTCTAAAACAGGGGTGTCAAACTCAAGGGCCCTCCTTTCAGTTCCTAAATTTTACATGCAGGTGTTAATACTGACTTAGCAAAGGTGAATATTTGACTTTAACCCACAAGGCAGGGCTGGAAATGGATAGGGATACAAGAACTCCTGATAAGTAGTCTTTATTGAATAAAAGTTTAAAGGCTCAATGAAAAGAGTCCAATACTTCAAAAGTAAGCTATTTGTATAGAAAGAATATATTTTGTGATTTTGTGACTTTCTCCCTTGCCTGCCCTCTGTAATGGATTGCTTGGCTCCATCTTTGGGGCAGGGAGGGCAGGAAGGCCTAGTTTCCATTGGTTCCTTGTTTAGGCAACAGTGGTATCATTTTGTTCTTCTCTGACAGTGTGAGAAGTGACTCTCACAGCATGTCTGCTAAGAGTTTTGCCTACCATCATGGTTGCAACTATTGGGCAAAGTTTCTAGTCCCAGAATTGATGACATGCCATTAAACTACCTTCCCCGCTCCCAATGGGAATCTAAAAGCAGAAAAAAAGATAGCTTGGCAGCCAAGCAGCTGCATGTCATAAATGCTCAGATGTTTTTTTAGTGCAAACAAATGGACAAACAAATACAAAATGTATTAAAAATGTGGAAGGGGGCATCAGTAGTTTATTTGATCTGTTTCTTCATGCACAGAGAACTTTTTGTATTTCAGAACTGATAATATAATGGGTAAAATACTGAATGTTAGTTTTTTTGCACGCACTTATAAGTCAGCATCCATTCGCTGGATGAAAACTACAGGTAATCCCCATGTCACTTATGACTACAATTGAGTCCAGAATTTATGTTGCTAAATGAGAAATTTGTTAAGTGAGTTTTGCCTCATTTTACGACTTTTCTTGCCACATTTGTTAAGTGAATCACTGCAGTTGTTAAATTAGTACCATGGTTGTTAAGTGAGTTTAGCTTCCCCATTGAATTCGTTTGTCAGAAGATTGACATGACCTCAGGATACCGCAACTGTCATAAATAGGAACCAGTTGTCCAAATGTAAATTGCTTAACAATGGGGATGTTGCAACAGTCAAAAGTGTGAAAAACGGTCTTCAGTCCCTTTTTGCAATGCTGTTTTAACTTTGAATGGTCACTAAATGAACTATTGTACACTGAGGACTACTTGTAGCTCCCTTGCTTTTTGAGCAAATTGGAGGAAAGACAGTTGGCAGGTTGATTTCAAATTAGTTTGGAGAATGACAATGATCGCACATGGTAGACTGTTAGCTAGGCCTAGCCTAGGGCCTAGCTATCTTCGAGACCGCCTGCTGCCACCGACAACCTCCCATCGACCCGTGCGCTCCCACAGAGAGGGCCTCCTCGGGGTGCCATCAGCCAAACAATGCAGGCTGGTGACCCCCAGGGGGAGGGCCTTCTCTGTGGGGGCACCTACCCTCTGGAATCAGTTGCCCCCAGAGATAAGGAGAATCCATGACCTCAGTGCCTTCCGTTGTGCCCTTAAAACCTTCCTTTTCCAACAAGCCGGGCTGGCCTAATTCTTTTAAAGTGTTTTTAATTGTTTTGTTTATCGTTTTAATTAATGGGGCCAAATTTATATATATTTTTAACTGTATTTTAATATTTGTATGTGATGTTTTTACTTGGCTGTTCACCGCCCTGAGTCCTCAGGGAGAAGGGCGGTATACAAATTCAAAATAAAATAAAATAAAAATAAATAAATAAATTTATGATTGAAGCAACATAGGAAGTGAAGCTCTTTCCTTAAATTCTTAATTAGTTCACAATATACACTTGAAAGACGGGATATTTTTAAAATGTTAGGCTAATTAACAGAAGAAAAAATATAGATATATACAATTGTATTGCTGGTATAATGTTAATGTTAATAATCATGATAATAAAAGAGGCCTGGACAATGACATTACAAATAGAGTTATTTTAAAGTATTTGACTGTTTCCTTGCCCTGACAGACAACAATACACTGCAAGAAATAATAGTACCATACAAGGGGCAGCTCCCTTACCAGAAATTTCCTTTCTACCTCTTTTGGAAGCTACCAAGTTTCTTCTTTTCATTGCATATTGAAAGGGGAAGGAAATGTGCCAATCTGTGGAGATGAGAGAAATGGATTATTAAAGCCTTGTTATGGCTCAAACACTGAATATATATGTGCTTTTCCTGTGCTAAGTACTAGCAGAATAGAGAAATTTTAAAAAATTGATGAATTAATTGATTAATGGTATATTTCTTAACACTCACATTTAAATTATTCCTATGAAGCATTCCTTACCACAGCTCCTGACAACCTAGCAGTTCAAAAGCATGCAAATAAGAGTAGATAAATAGGTACCACTTCAGTGGAAAGGTAACAACACTCTGTAACATCTTGCTGTCCCATGAGCACAGAAATGTCTTCAGTCACTACTAGTTCAGTGGCCTTGAAACAGAGATGAGCACCGCCCCTCTAGAGTCAGCAACAACTAGTAGAGTAAAATCAGGGACTCCTTTACCTTTTAATGAAGTATTAGAACGTATAACATCAAATAACAATACTGAAGCTCACAGACATAAACCCTTCACACTCTCGAAGACACTTTGTCAATAAGCCAGACCAGATATTAAGATTCCTTTGACCTCAATAATGGTATCAAATTCCTCTTCCTTATGAGGTAGAAACCTCTCCATCAATGTTGTTTTGATATTGTGCTGATTGCAAAGGCCAAACGAAAGCATTTGAGAAGCAGATCAGTGAGGGGTGGGGGGATTTGAATGTATGAGATTCAGCACCTTCTTATTTCTATCATATGTTATGGCATCGGTGAAGAAGTATTCCACCCTTTCCAAAAAGAAAGAAAGAAAGAAAAAAGTTTCAAATACATTTGCAAGAGTAAAATAAACAAATAAATAATAAATCAATAAAGGAGGATATTTGTAGCCCAGAAGTTCAACTGTAAAAGATTCCTGTCTTCATCAATTTAAGTCAGTCATCTTTTAAACAGCAACAGGCAAACATCATTAAAGCACTGCAAACTATATATGACTTGCTATTTAGGGCTTCTTTTTTAAATTTGATCATAAAAAATAAGTTATATAGAAACAAATGTGATGGACAATATGATAAATACACATTAATGGAGACTATTCATCAGAACTTGCTATCCCTGTTAGCAAGTGTCTAATCATGGAAGTAAAATTTGATTCTCTTATTTCTTGTCTCCTCTTTCTACAGTCAACTCAACACGCCAACTGCTAAAGTCAATCTTTCTGCCCGATCTACCAATAAGACATTCGTGGATTGTCCTCGACTCTTAATTGGTCAAAATTTGCTTCTTGTTATTTCATATGTAGGTATGGTTAACATGAGTCAGAATGTGCAGTGAATGTTCTTTTATCAGTTCAACTTGATTTGGATAAGACACCTGGAATCCCTATGTAATTTTTCATATAATTTGTGACTATGACTATTGTTTTTAAAAAGTATCAGCCTTCCCAGTTCACTGGATGAGATATGATTTGCCTTGGCTTTCCTCATGAAAGATAGATATGTTGTCTAAAGGCATAAAGTGAGCTCTCACCTTTGGATCCCGGATCTGCGCACCGTCCACTGTGCTCTAAAGACCTTTTTATTTCACCAAGCGGGCCTGGCCTAACTTTCTCCCTCTTTTTAAACATTTTTAATATTTTTTAATTTTTTAGTATTTTTAATATTCAAAGTTTAAATTTGTTTTAAATTGATTGGGGTTTTAAATCTGTCTGGGCCAAACTATTTAATTCAATTTTATCTCTGCTTTTTAAATTTTGTATGTATGTATTTTATTGTTGGCTGTTCACTGCCCTGAGTCTTTCGGGAGTAGGGCGGTATATAAATCTCTTTTTGCAAATTTGTTGTTGAGGTGAAAACATGATGTAACTGTTTTACTTACACTTGGGATTAACCTCCATTGGTGGAAGTATGTGCTCAAAGTTGTAAGGTCGGCTGTAAGTACGCCTTCTGTAGCTTCGATGTCCTTGTGGCTATATGCTAATGCCAGGTCATCAGCATAAGAGAACTTTTTTGATATCATGGGTGGTATATCAGAAATGTATAGATTAAATAGAGATGGAGCCAGCACGGAGCCCTGAGGGAGTCCGTTATTCAGGTGTCTTTGCTTACTGATTTTGTCACCCATGATGACTTGAAAGGTACTTGCTGAAAGCATGTTATTTATTAGGCGGCCCATAGTCCAACAGGGGATAGCGTGGAGGAATTTCTTTAATAGGCCCTCCCTCCATACTGTGTCGTATGCTGCTGTGAGATTCACAAATACAACAAATGTTTTCAATTTATTCTGATAGCTGCTTTCAATATGGCTTGTAAGACTAAGTACCTGATCAACACAGCTCCGATAAGATCTAAACCCAGCCTGTTCAATTGGTATTTGTTCGTTAATTTTCTGTCCGATTCTGTTAAGTATCAATCTTTCAAGTAGTTTATAACAGACAGTTAACAGAGCAATGGGGCGATAGTTTTCTGACTTATTGCTTTCTTTTCCGGGTTTTAATATGCCGATTACCTTGGTTCTTTTAAATTCTGGAGGGACCCTACTGGAAGTTAGGATATCTGTATAGAATTTTGCCAGCCATTCTCTTGTTCTTTGTATAAACTTCCCTAAGACAAATAACAAGAAGGCAGGATATATTTAAGCATGCAAATAAAGCTAAGCATGAGTAATGGTGAATTAACATGATTAATGGGGCCCAAAAGTATCAACCAATATGATTATTATATTATCTTGTACCCAACCTCTGTTAGCATTGATTGATACTTTAGAATTTTTTTTCCTACCTACTTTTACCAATGCCTTTGAATTATTTGTGCTTTATAGTTCTGCCTTTTTAAAACTTCTTAAAAATTATCTCAGGCTAGCTGATCTTTTTACTACCCTGTTTCCCCGAAAATAAGATATCCCCTGATAATAAGCCCAATTGGGCTTTTGAGCGCATGTGCTAAATTAAGCCTCCCCCCGAAAATAAGCCCTCCCCAAAAACATTTAAATGCAGAGGTGGAAATCAAGTAATACGGTAAGAGGAGCCCCGTCTTGCTCCACATGCCCCAAAATAATCAGACCTCCCCAAAAATAAGGCCAAGCGCTTATTTTGGGGTTCAAAAAAATATAAGACATAGTCTTATTTTCGGGGAAACACAGTATATTCCTACACCAATATATCTAGCTGTATTTAGAGGTGTCCATTTGTTCAGAATGGAACAAATAAATAGGAAAATGCACCATACAATATCTAATGAGCAAAAAAAAAAAAAAGAAATCACTTTGATGCCATCTAATGTCATCTGGGTTTTTGTGGACCAGTTGGGGTAGGTTTAAGACAGGAGTCACAGTCATTTTCCTCCTATTAACTAATTTATTTACCCTTTATTGAGTACCCCTTTGTGAAAATGTTTTATAGAAAATTGAAACTGGAACATGGCAGATGAATCAAATTGTTATATAGGGACATTTTATTTTGAAATATTGTGATCCACCAAAGTAAATATTATTGTGACATGTACAGTAGCACTATCAGAGTTCACAATAAAATCCATTAGTCTCAGCTCTAAAAGTTTTAAAATTAGTGAACATGATGCAAAATAACATAAAAATCAGTCTATTTCTACAGATTTAAACCATGGCCCATTGACCCAAGAATAACCCTACAGGAGTTATGAGGTTTGCTGCTACTACCAAAATCTTCCTGATTTGGACATTCCTTTATTTTTCTCCTCTATTGTTTTAGGCATATGTGAGCTAATGTGAGTGCGGTAGACAGAGCATGGGAAAATATGGAACAGTAAGTAACACTGTTAACTTTTAAAGAAGGAATTAAATGACTCTTTATTAAATATTTTATAACGGGTTGTAAATAGTTTCCCTAAATATGTCGATGTATTTATAAGGCTGTCAATCTTTGCCTTCTCTGGCACTAAATATACATTCATAAACCTCTCAGTGGGACAGACGGAGGTCATCAGAGATTCTGGATTTCCCTGAGACCTATCTTCCACCCACATCTCCCAAATCCCCCCACTCCCAAATCCTCCTCCCTCTGTGTTCTTCCCTCCCTCTAGAATGCAAGTTGGGAAGAAGGGCCCTGAATTACATGCTTTGGGTGATGGATCCAAATGGTTTGCAATGAAAATGTCATTATGCATCATAATTATTTATCCTTGTTTTTCAGCAACTACTCCTGTTGCTTTATAGAAGTCAAAACGGGTCTATAAAAGTTACTTTATAGTTTGAGTAAAGATATAAGCTTCTCTTGTCATGCTGAACACTTATTATCATCTGGAAGAAGCTCCAATAAAATAGAATATTTTTTTAAAAAAAACCCATTGATGATGTTAACTATTCGGGTAATGAAACATCTGGAAGGAAACAAATCAAACCAGGAATTCTGAGTTCTAGTCCCGCCTTAGGTATGAAAGCCGACTGGGTGGCTTTGGGCCTGTCACTCTCTCTCAACCCAACCTACTTCACAGGGTTGTTGTGGGGAAAATATAAGGAGGAAGAGCTATTAGGTATGGCTACCACCTTGAGTTATTTTTAAAAATAATAAAAGCAGATTTTTTTTAAGCCTCAGGGAGCAGCAAAGACTTCACAGGGAAGAATCTTCCAGGATTGCACTTCTGGTTTATAGAACTTGGAGCCCAACATCTAGAAGATTATGGTTTGCTATCTTTGTTTTATATCTTTGAAATAACAACCTGCATATGCAATAAATAATGAAAATCACAATCGAGTAACACGAGGATATTTTTGAAAAAGTTCAGCCCATATTGGACCTGTTTCCCACAGAAAAGAAAACACCGGGAGCCACAAAACCCTTCCCGTGCCTGACTATTTCTTGAGTGGCCACAAAACTAGCATATTCTTTTCTTGGATTTATCCATGGTTGGGCTACCGGGGGTTGAAAAGCTCAATAAATAGTGTGCCGGCAGGGGTTGCACATTGGCGGCTGTGATGCATATTTTGAGTGACAGGAAGCTGCAGCAGAGGGGTGAAAGAGCCACATGTGGCTCCAGAGCCACAGGTTTCTGGCCCCTGATCTGGATAATTCATTTGGCTAGAAAAACAGGAATCTCTCCACCTTGTAATCTATACCCAAGACAAAATATCCTTCATTTTCCACCAGCTAAGCTGTTAACAGCTGATCTCAGGAAAAGGAGAGAAAATTATTCTTACCATACTTGGTACACTATTTCATTAAGTAGAATATATTACAATTAGTATCAGCACTTTTATGGCATTGGAATTTTATGATCAACAAAAAGAATGATTCACTGAGTTGTTTGGGGGGTAAAATGGAAGACTGATGCTCTCTATTTCCATTGAAGAAAATAGATTTTCTTCAATGGAAATATATGGATTTTCCAGTTTAAGTGACTGGAAAAAAAACAGATCACTTTTCTTGAAATGAATCAAATTAATATTAAACAAGTAAAGATCTAAATAATTTTGTTGTGGAGTTTTGTTTGAATATTATTCGAGTTTCAGTTGACAGACAATTTTTATGTATTTCAAAGTTATAATGAAAATAATTTTTTCATTTGCTTTTTTAAGAAAATCAAAACAGAAATGTGAAATTATAAAAGCAAAAATTATAATATGACCTATCACTTAATTAAAACTTAATCAGTTAAAATATACTTAATTATGCTCTTTAGTTAAATGATGTTCTTCACTACCCACCTATCCCAAATATTCTTTTATATTAAACCAAAGTAACAGCTCCAGTTTTACTTGGCAGACTATTCATTCTGATATATAGTTTAGGGACACATAGCAATAGCAATAGCAATAGCAATAGCACTTATACTTATATATTGCTTCATAGTGTTTTACAACACTTTCTGGACGGGTTTACAATGTCAGCATATTGCCCCCAACAATCTGAGTCCTCATTAGCACAACTGTCAAATTGATATGTCCAACTTGAATTTTACCCCTTTACCTATTATATGATGATCATATGAATTAATTGGTTTTTTTTTTGAACCCCTCCCCACCGTCTGATGTGGATCATATGAATTAATTGTTATGAAAACCATTTCACAATTACCGGTATTTCATAATTTCAAATCAGGATTTACATTTTGTAATTTTTGTTTGATGCTCTCTATACTTCTGCACAACAATTAGAGAAGAATTCCCTGTCATTTAAAATACTGCATATCTAGTGAAAGATTGATGGATTTGTCTCGGTTTAAGTACTCAGACAACCTGAGGGGAAAATCTGAACTTTTTTTAGCAAAACACCATTAAAGTGTTGAAAACACTGCTTCTTTAGCTTTGGCAGCATTGTAAAATAGTTCAAATGTTTTTAGCAGCTCATTTAGTAGATGGTTATGCCAGTAAATATTTCCTTTCTGCTTTTCGTTGGCTTGGGCTCTTTTTCTTATGGCTCAGAGCTTA
The DNA here is from genome assembly GCA_022577455.1 of Arizona elegans. Taxonomy (NCBI): domain Eukaryota; kingdom Metazoa; phylum Chordata; class Lepidosauria; order Squamata; family Colubridae; genus Arizona; species Arizona elegans. The sequence continues at coordinate 204,397,881 of JAKOOJ010000001.1, read as the reverse complement.
CATAAATAAAGCAACTCCTGCTACTAACTATTTAGACTTGGATAGTAGAGTACTTGTCAACATGGTTCTTCCAGGATCATTCTGGAATTAGGAGTTTAGGAGTTGTACTGGTAGGGTTATTAGATTATTGGCAGATAATCATCTAGATTATCTATCAATAATTTGGATGATCATCAATGGCAGCAAAATTTTAACAGCTTTCCACTTAGTGTGAGACATGCTATTTTCATCACATATCACTCTTATTACATTCAGCAACCAACCTTTCATTTTATATTCACAGGGGAAAAAATCCCTTATTTATATGTTCTTTAAACAAACAACATACAATAAACTTTTGCCTATCCATAGATTGCTCCATAGAAAAGCAAAAACCTGGTCTGCTTACCTTCTGCCCAGATTAAAGTCTCAACCCACTTTCCAAAGTTTGCTTGTCATGTTTTGTACCCAATCAGAACTCTGCCTCATTTCTAAGCACCCCTAACAAATGAATTGTCCATCCTTTTTTCAGTCACTCTTACTATCTTTCCCTTTGTGTGGGCATATGATATCATTCTTCCAATCAACAGATACAATTCAGTTTTCATAAATATTCTAAGAAAGATGCACCGCCACCCCATAATCAGATCACATCCATTATTTTACATTTCTCCAGTTATACCAATCACACAACCAGCTTCAATATTTATTAGCATTCTCGCAGCATTTATCACTTTCTGTTTATCCTTTTTTTCTTTGATAGCATTTCAGCATTAGTTTTAGTTCCACTCTTCAGCATATAATAGCCTTCTGATGCAGTCTCTAAAATATGCCCTTCCAGCACACCTCCCTTAAAACAAGATTATTATGAGAACTGTAGCCATTTAATATGCTAGCTCTTTTCAAAATAGCTATCCACCTAAGGAAGACTTAGTTGCTCCCTTTCTTTTAAAATTGTCCTACTCTAAATATGCCCTATTTTGGATAACTGGCTTTTCCTTAAATCAATGTTTTCATAATTTAATTAATAGTTTCCTGAAAGTTTATTCTACAATACACCATGTGCTGCATCTGTTTTCTGCACACCTGACATATTTAGGAGAAGACCACAATCAGGGATGGTAGACTGGAGTTGCATCATTTCACATTGCAGTTATCATATTTTTAATGGACCTCTGTATGAAGCATTCCCTGCTTGTAATAAGTCTCTGGGAGACAGTTCTATTATAATTTTTCTTTCCAAGATTCTGTTAGCAAGGAGTTTTTTTTCACTGATTGTTTTCAAAGACATGACAAAAATCATGTCTGCAATTCGAAGTTGATTTGGTACAGGTAGTCCTCAACTTACAACCACAACTGAGCCCAAAATTTATCTTGTTAATTGAAACATTTGTTAAATGAGTGAATTATTATGTTAGTAACACGGTTGTTAAGTGAATCTGGCTTCCCCATTAACTTTGTTTATCAGAAGGTTGCAAAAGCTGATCACATGACCCTGGAACATAGCAACCATCATATGATTCAATTGCAAAGTGTCTGAATTTTGATCACATGTCTGTGGGGATGCTGCAACGGTTATAAGTGTGAAAAACAGTCATAAGTCACTTTTTTCAGTACCGTTGTAACTTTGAATGGTTACTAAATGAACTGTTGTAATCCAAGGACTATCTGTACTGTACTGTACTGTAATCTATCCCATCATGTCTATTTTTTTCTGCATCATATAAATGAAATAATGTCTAAGGATCAACTAAATCATATTATTTATTAAAAACAAAACTGGCTGTTTTTAATTGTGAAGTAAAAAAAAAAAATAGCTGTGCACCACTTCATTCTAGATCTGGTTTGTGTAAACATCTTTTTGGTGGACGAATACTGGGTAGAAGAACGATTTTCAACAAGAAACCAGTGTAGAATTGTAATCTGGACTGAAGCCATTTGTTTTTCTCACACAGTAATAACTAAAATTGTGTATAAAATGCTGAATCATTTCTTTCGGTTATCATGAACACAATACAGTCAGAATGAAATCCATTTAAGTTTTAAGGGTAGATACCTGTGGTCCTCCAGATGTTGCTTAATTCCCATTCCTGTGTCAACATGCAAAATTGAGATAGATGCTAAGAGCTGTCATTCAACATATGATCTATTCTGTCCTACATATCCCAAACAGAAATACTGTTTCCATCTGAGAATAGCCTTGAAGACTCCTTCAGAACCCAAGGACACCTTGCCTTAAGCTAGACAGTATTTCATAAAGGTATGTTATGACAAAGTCATTTTTTGTGTTTTGAGAGTTGGAATAAATTTGCACTATTATGCCCAGAAGAAAACTGTAAGATATTTTTTGTCACATTTCTAAGACTGGTGGAATGTCTGAGGATGGGTCATGGCAGTTGTTTTCTGGTGTATGTTATACAGTAGCTGGTTTATAGAGATTTTGTTGATTTGTAGATTATGAAGGATTTTTTAAAAAATAGAGATGGTATGGGGCAGCGGTGTCAAACTCGTGACATCAAGTCATCATGTGAATATGGCTATGGTTAGATCGTATCTGATGACCTGAGTTTCGAATGCTGAATGTGAGGCAGAGCATCCTTGAAACCTGGACTGTCAGTTGCTTAGTTGTGAAGGGACCCCCTTGATATGGGCCTAGGATGGAAGAGGTTGGACAGAGAATGTGTATTGGGCAGTAGTTAAGGGAAAGTAAGAACACGGCAGCATTTATTATTATTATGGAGCATGAAGAAAAGGTGCTTTAAATCATTCTCAGTGTTTAGTGCCAATTCTGCATTCTGACCTCCTGGATTTAGCCTTTTATCTAATTCCTCCCCCCCTCCCAGATGATTCAGCAGTCCCCCACTCTTTTAGAAGAATACTGAGGCACTGGGATAGAATGAGGATATCTGTGTGGCATCCCAAGGGTGTGATGGAACCATTTGTTTTAATGGTTTTTGTTATGTCCTTATAAGGACACCCGCCTGGATTGGCTGCCCGCCTTGGGCAGGAAGTTTGAATAGCTGTCTAGGGGCAGTGCGTCTGCTGGAGAGAATATAAGGAGAGCTCCGGCAGCGCACAGCCAGTCTTGTTACCATTGCAATAAAGTTACTAAATGTATCGAGCTGTTCACGTCTTCATTTCCTGCGCCTGATCTAACAGTTTTTGTATTATGATTTATAGATCTGGGTTTTATTCTTGTGAATCACCCCGATTTGTGTTTTAAGATGGGTGGCTAAACAAAATTTTAAAATAAATACATAAAAAAATAAATTCTGTTCTCCTAGAAATTTACATGTCTCAGAAGGCATTCTGTGTAATCAGCAAAAAAAAAAAAAAAAAAAAAAAAAAAAAAAAGGGCAGGCACCTTCCCCACCTCCCTTGCTCACAGTGACATTAATCCAAAGCTCTGCAACTTTAGAACTGCATGGTGACTTAAGTTCTCACAGGGAGATGCCTCTTTGAGCCCATAATTTTTTTAATTTATTTATTTAGTTTGTTAAACTTGTACAACAGGTATAAGTATGAACATAAGCATGAAAAAAAGGAAGTAAATACAGATAAATGGGGACAGTAAGACAGGAACGGTAGTCACGCTGGTGCACTTATGCATGTCACCTTTATGGACCTCTTAGGAATGGGGTGAGGTCCACGGTAGACAGTCTAAGGTTGAAGCTGTGAGGGTTTGAGGATGTAACAACAGAGTCAGATAGAGCATTTCAGGCGCTGACCATTTTGTTGCTGAAGTCTTATTTTCTGCAATCGAGTTTGGAATTTGAATTATAGGCACAAACCATCTATCTTGGGAAAAAGAAGCAATGTTCTGCAGGAAGAGAAGCAGGACCAGCTGGAGATGCTTTCCTTCCAGTTGCAGAGGAGTATAATTGCTAACAGAAAACTGTGGAAGTTCGTCACTCTTCTCACATGCTCTGGTTTTCTGAAAAAGAGAGGAAGACAATGTATGTTTCATTTCTTGCGATTATTTGTACGTAGCCCTGCACAAGGGTTTGACATGCTTGCAAAATGTAAGAAGTAACTGCTGCAGAATGGGCAAGCTTGAAGGCAACTTGAATTTCAAACAGGGATTGAGACTTTTTTTAAAAAAGCTTTTAAAAGCACAGAATTTAGCAGACTTGTTCCATTTATCATTTTAGAAGTTTGTCCGGGGATTCTACTGTGTTCCAGAAAAGTTCAAATTTCCCACACATACTTAGAAGCCCAACTATTGAACATAATGATGTTTAACTTTTCAGATCTTTAAATAGCAGTTCCAAACCCAATTATAGTTTTAAGCATAAGCAAACAAATACGGCTTGAATTTCTCAATCAACCAGCCTTTTGAATTGTTGGCTCCTCTGGCTTATTTTTGTACTTTCTCAAGAATTGTTCTTTCATGGGACAAAGCAATCCTTTCAGGGTTCATAATGTTAATAACAATACCAAGACTTGTTTCTATTTTCATTCAGAATGTTTTTGTTTAAGAGAAAGATGCTTCCCCAAGTCAGAGGGGTTGTTGGAGGCAACCATGGGAATTGCCAATTTCTGGTGGAATGAGCATTTGTCTAGCAATCTTGTGAAAATGATTGCGAAGCAGCGTGCTGCAGATGAAGCCTTCCATGTATAGAAGAATGCCTAAGTATGGGAAGCTCTATGGCTTCTTGATGCTTAGGCTCCTGGGGAAAGTGGGGTGATGATGGTTATGAACATTTCTTTTTTCATTCCTGCTACAGCTCCTGAACTGCCTCAGGGCATCCCCAATCTTTAAGGACATGCTTCTTTGGGGAGGGGGAGGAGGTTTTACCAGGTCTTTCAGGTAAAGTGAGAATCAGAAATACACTGGAATACACTAGGACTAAACTGACAGAAATAAATAGGATCTAATAATATGTAAGTCCTATGTAGCTTTAAACTTACTCAAAGCATCCATTTTGCCCACTTTATGACTTCCTTTTTTTTAAAGTGAAAATATGAAAATATAACCTTGTACATGAAAGTAGGCCCTCAAAATACTTGTGGGTCTGCTCCTAGAGTGCTCTTACTACCAGATCCAGCAGGATCGTACTTTGGATCCTTTCTATTTTGCTAGATCAGGAGACATCCGTCATGAAGTCTCACCTCAGAGATTCAGATGCTCTTGATCCTGTTAACCTTTATTTTCGTAGTCGTAGAGCACCCAGGTCAATGTTCCTCAATTTTGGCATCTTTAAGACATGTAGACTTCAAGTCCCAACTAACTTAAGTCTGGGGAATTATGTGAGTTGAAGTCTGCACCTCTTAAGGTAGCTGAAGTTGAGAAACGTTGTCCTAGCTCATGCTTTTAAAAAGCTATTAGTTTCCACATTTTGGGCACAATAAGGGATAAACTAGATGTTTAAGACCCCTGGTAAGTTCACTGCACTTATTTTAACCTTTTTATTAAATAAAAATGTGCCCCAAATTCTGCCACCATCTGCTCAATGCTGATGTCACTTCATCAGAATGAATGACCTTTTATTACCAGACAAAATATTTTAACAAATATGCCTCCCTCCATAAGAAAGTTATCTAACCCTACTTTTGAAACTGACCAGTTATATGGGCAGCTTGTGGAAGTTGCAATCAGCTGGCAAACAGGAAATCTCAGCTACTTTAATATTTAGGATGGCTTTACCTCTATAGCTAAGAGAACAATTGTGATATGAATGCATTATTCTTTTGTCAATATTTATTGTGGTACTAATGAAAGCTTGCCATTGCAAAGACTGCAGTTCCATCTAAAAAACTGGGGTCATTTTTTTAAAAAAAAAATAATTTACTCATCTAAGTAGTGTCCTTAGCATGCCTTTTGTTTTGGTCCCGGTTTTTGCTTAATTTGAATTTTGTCCAACCTAATACCTAAACTAATACATTTCATATGGTTAATATGAATAATTCTCAAGGTATAATAATAGGAATGTTAACATAAGCAGTACAGTAGTGTTCTTTTCATTTCTGGGAACAATGAGATGCTTTGTTTTCTGCCTTCTCCATTTCCTATTAGAGTGGAACAATCCAAATGACATTTAGAAAACACCAGTAAAGTGAAGACAGGAAAAGAAAATGTTGTGAAGTTGGTTGATTAATGACTTCAGAACACATTTCTTTGTATGAAAACCTGCCACCATTCAGTTTATAAATAAGGCTAAATTGCCCCAATCACTGATTTTCTTTTAAAGGAGAAAGAAATTTAAGAAAGGAGAAAAAATCCCAAAAGCTGCCAGTAATTCTTTTTAGATTTCATTAATGCCCAGATGTTTTCTTGAGAGATTGTGAGAGTATGCCATATGTTTAAAAATAAATAAGCAGATAAGGCAAAAAATAACATTCCGAATGGATGAAAAATCCAGGATCTCTTACATTTGGACAAAGTTTTCACATCTTCTGCCCAGTGCAAGAGAGACTTCTGCCATCACTAATGTGATATAGTGGCTGTCAAGTATTTCTTCCACCTGCCAAATGTAAACACTTTAGGGAGATTCTCAAAGCATCTTTGAATCTCCCACTCTTGAAGCCCTTTTAGCTCTACATTATCTTATTTATTGATACATTATCTTTTATTTTTGTACTAATAGATCGGTCATTCAAGGTAGCAAAGAATCAAAAACAAATGGCAGAACTTCATTAAAACTTCATTAAAAACAGCTGCTAAATCCCTAATTACTACAACTGAATGTAGAGTAAGGAGGAAAGTCTTGATTCATTTAGTAAGGCAGAAAAAAATAGGGACTAAAGAAGAACATACCATGGCTGGGATTGACACTGGAGAGCAGCCTCTCACATGTGCTACTGAAGAGGCCTCTGAAAAGGGAGGGTCTATAGAGAGGTTATCCATATAGTCTTGATTCCCAGATAGATACTTGATACTGTAGGCAGATGGTCCTGTAGATAGACAAGGATGAAAGAACAGTCCTGCTAGGTGAGACCTACTGTAGTCTGGGCATTCTTTTCCTCAGATGACTATGAGCCCAGATGTTTTCCCCAGGGGACTTTGCATGCTGTTGGATACCTTATTGCCACCCAACAAACTGGTTAATTCGTGGTGCAAAATAGAAGATAGATCACCTGGTGTCCTATTTTCCATCTCTATTCTGCTGCCATCATGTACATGTGAAGGTTAAAGCTGTAATAACCAAAATCCTCTGTTTTGGGTATTGGCCATGTTAATTACAACGGTACTGTTTCCCGAAAGTTTGAGAGAGAAAAAGAGAGAATTTCTTGCTTGCTGCTTATTTCTCTCTCTCTCTCTCTCTCTTATTTCTCTCTCTCTCTCTCTTACCCTGCTTTTCTCTGCCTTTTGCCTGGTTTTGCCAGTTTTCTTTTAAATGTTTGTTGATGTTTCACACATCAGCACAAGATAAATAAATAAATAATACAATTTATGCTAGTTATACTGAGTGGTGTGTATACCCTTGGTCTGATCTGGAGTTGGGGATTGACTGAGAGAATGCTGGTTGAAATTGGAAATTGCCCACTGTACTTTCCAACCCAAGCAACTGTCTTCCCCACTATTTCTCCCCTGCAACCTATGTCAACTGGTGCATTATTCATGACCATGGAGATTACATATCACCACTGTGTGCACTTCAGAATCCACCCCGAGGCTTAAAAGTAGGACAGGGATATAACCACATGTTGCCCTCTGAGTTCACTCTCCCTCTTAATCAGTTCCTTCCAGGGTGACACTTTAGAAGACCCCCAGCAGGGACTCTGCTCTAACTGGGCTTCCAGTTTAGTACGGCCAAAACTTCATTCAGCCTCTGGCTTTGGGTGTTGAGAAAAGAGGATGAAGAGGGAGATAAAGGCTTGAATCTGCAAGCTAGCCATTTTAGTGTTCCACATGGGACCAGACCTATTCTATGTCTCATCCTTTATGGGAAATTTTAATGGCAGTTCTCAGGTGATAAGACTTTGCTCAAAGTGGTCCTCTCCCTATCCTGCTATGGACATCTGATCAACTCTGAATGCTTTCAAAACAAAAGTGTTGTTTTAGATTGTTCTTTTATGGTGTTGTAAGCTGCCCAGAATCACTTGACAGTGAGATGGGGCCATCCCTTCAAACTTGCAGCAAAATCATACTTTACAGTTTGTAAGTAAACTGTTTCGCAATTGCTAGTGCATTATCCTTCCTTTATCCAAATAGACCAGTGGGCTTTTTTATGCGCTAAGGGTCTGCATTTATTTAATAATTCAATTTTTATCTGTTTCTTTTCCCACGGGTATTCTATACTCACAGGTTTACATAGAGTAAAATACCCAGCACTCAAAGAAAGAGGAGGGACAGAACAGAAGATGAAAAAGCAAACAATTGCAAGCCCAGTTCGTTAATGATATAGTTCTTTTAAAAAAAATTGGGATATAAATAAGATAAAAATTGTTAGTATATGTATGAAGAGAATAATGATATTTGATGTCAATAGGGTATTATTATTGAAAGATGCTAAGAAGAAAATGGGGAATTTTACAATATTTAAATGTGTAAAGTACTTAACATATTATAAAATTAATGTTAAAATTAATGTGAACGTGAAAAATGTGATAAATGATGAACGATGTAGCACAGAGATGTATGTACCCAGATGACACACTGCATAAGGAAAGATGGAATGTTTTATATTTTTGTTTTTTAAAAAATAATAAAAAATAATTTAAAAAAATTGGGAGGGAGGGGCAGTTTAAAGAATCTCAAACCTTGTGTGTGTGTGTGTGTGTGTGAGAGAGAGAGAGAGAGAGAGAGAGAGAGAGGGAGAGAGAGAGAGAGAGAGAGAGAAGGAGGGGGAGAAAGAAAGGGAGGGAGGGGGAAGAGAAAGAGGCCCAACTTTTCCTAGTTTTCTTTGCTTTTTCAGAAACATACAGATCTAATCAAAATCAGTCAAAGATTTGTACATTGTACAGTTAAAACCTTCACCTCTAGCCACTCACCTCAGGTTGGGAATTCATCCCTTCCTTGAAAATTCCCGCTCCTCCATTTCCACTCTTTAAACTTCGCAGTTATTAGTTTTGAAGCTGGAGAGGGCAGAAGATTTAACCCTACTCTGCCTATTTATGCTGGTTCCCATACTCCCAGAGTGTCAAAATGAAATAATTTCAGGGTTCTTGGTGCTCTCTGAGCTTGGTAGTTTTCTTGAGATAAAGAGAGCACCAAGGACCCCACAGTTCAACCTTGAGCTTCAAATATTCTCTTCCATTGAAAATAAAAATTAAAAAATCCCTATGGGAGCCACAAACAACATACATAAGAGAATGTATAATTGCCCCCAGAAAATGGCTGTGGGAGGCATTTCTGAAAAATCACTGCTTTCAGAGCAGAAGGGATCACGCAGTATAACTTTTCACCTCATTCTGTTTTAGTCCTCTATATCGCTTTTAGGGTTATCTTATTTTAAGATGGGAACTGTTAAGTTCTGGGCAAAGAATGGAGGCGAGGCCGGAGTGATTTCTAACAGTTCTTTATTCAATATCGCCTGTGAGGCAAACTGTCTCCCTGGATGACACAGCTCCTTTTATATGTAACTGATCAGCCAAACAACCAATTAGGAGAGAGTATTTTCCTGCTCCAACACAGGACCAGAATGAGAACTTCAACTGACAACTATATACTATAAACAATACATAACGGGAACCCTTTGGGATGGAAGTTTGTAAGTTTGTAAACTTTGTAAAGCCTGGTACATTTTCATGATGCTAAATAAATAAATACATAAACTCTGAAACTCTGAGTATAGCTACAATAGCATCTACTTATTTTATCTAATGGATTGAACCCTGATTTACTATGTGTTGCTTCACTCAAGGGGCAGCCAATCTTGGCTGATCTAAAATTAAAAAAAAAAGTAAGCAAGAATCAAGAGGTTTATTGCATGGATAATAAAAGATCATTAGGAAATAACAAGAATATAAGAAGCTGCAGCTCCTTTGTGAGCTCTTACTCCCGGGATCTGTAAAACCGCCAAAACAGCATAAATCAGCTGTTTTGGCGGCTGGAACTTCCCCCTTGGGCAAAGAGGGGGAAGTGAGTGCTCAGGTGAATAGGGTAGAGCCCCCCAAAACCTCCAGGATTAATCCTGGAGGTGCAGAGGGTGAGGGCTCCCCAAACGCCTGGAAAGCAGCTCCAGACTTGGGACGGATCAAGGCGCCCGCGACCATCCCTGCGAAACAAGTGATTTCAAGGATCGATCTTTACGCAGGCAGAACAAAACAGGAGAGCTTCTCGCAAGTATTTTTCTTTCCTTTAACTCTGATGAATAATGAGTCCTTTCATATTCAAATGAAAGTTTTAAAGAGATCCAAAATGGCACTAATAGAGAACAGAAGGTCGTTTTAGCTGTCAGTACTTTGAAGCTTTGCTGAATGAAGTTTGCAGCATAAGAAAAGATGGCAGAGGCAAAGATTTTTGAAGAGAATGGAGGTTTTTCAGCACATAATTCAGCAAGTGTACAAATACTGACAGTGGATTTTTTGGAAGCATGGCTAAAATCATTTATGGAAAGACTGGATGAGATCTTTGAGAAGTTTATTACTCTAATTGATAACAAAGATGTAATGCTGAAAGAGGAGGAAGAACAAGTAATTCAAGCAAAAACGCCTGAGGAACATGGAAAGGATGTTTTCCAAATTATGAATAAACTGATGGGCTTGAAGGAGGTTAATCCAGAGATATGGAGACAGGTCTATCCAGAGGTCTTGATGCAGATGAGAGGAAAAGTGCTGGGAGAAGCTTGGGTTTTCAAGATATCAAGAAGGATTAAAAATGGAACATTACAATTTCTTTATAAAAATGGACTTTTAATCCTAATTAAAGAGGTGTGTTTCTTAAAAGGAACTACTTTGCGAGCTGCACAGGACTGGAAGATAAAATTACAGTTGAATACACAAAAGCTTGTAAAAATAAAAGATGGTGGAATAAAGCGGAAGAAGAAGGCTTGGAAAAAAACCAGGGGGAAATGGAAGTGGAAGAACTTTATTTCTTTATTTCTGTACCATCAGCACGGTAGATGGGAGGGGCAGATATGGCGGGAGCAGGGGACCATATCATGTGTTGGGGGCTCACACTCGCTGTTTGAGAGCAATTGCTTGCCCCGGTCCCCATGGCTCCTCTCGGAGACTAGGTTGCTTAGACACCCAGGATCTGGGCCTTCGACTGATGTTATGCAATGCTAGGTCCGTGGTAAATAAGGCCCCCCCTCATTCACGATCTTATACAAGAGGGAGGACCTGGCGGGTATTACGGAGACCTGGTTGGGCCTGGAGGGCGGTGTCCCTCTGGTTGAAATGTGCCCACCAGGCTTCAGAGCATTCCATCAGCCGAGGGCCCAGGGGAGGGGAGGGGGGGTGGCGGTTATTATTAACGAGGATCTGGGTCCTAGGGAGACCACTGTGCCTCAGATAGCCAGATGTGAGTCCCTCCTTGTGAGGTGGGGTCATGGGGTTCAGATGGGCTTGTTGCTTACGTACCTGGCTCCCTGCCGCGTGGCAACAGCCCTACCTGAGCTACTCGATGTGATAGCCATGGTGGCAGTGAATACACCCAGGCTTTTAGTCATGGGTGATTTCAACTTGCCATCCATTGGTGAAACGTCTGAGGTGGCTCGGGAGTTCATGGCTTCCATGACGGCCATGGACCTGACCCAATTAGTTCATGGCCCTACTCACAGGGGAGGTCACACTCTGGATCTGATTTTTGTCTCTGGCCAGTGGTTGAGTGGTCTTGTTATTGGGGATATAGACGTGGAACCCTTGTCATGGACAGACCACTCACTTCTTCGCCTGGATCTTCGAACCACTGCACCCTGCCGCAGGGAGGCAGATCCAATTAGATGGATCCGCCTCAGGCGCCTGATGGATCCTGAGAGGTTCCAGACGGAGCTTGGGCCATTTCCTGAGGTTCTAGCACATGACTTGGCCGAGGAGCTGGTAGCCGCCTGGGACCGGGCGGCTGGTGGGGCCTTGGACCGAGTCATGCCTTTGCGGCCTCTGACCCGGTGCCGATCCCGTACGGCTCCTTGGTTCACTGAGGAGCTGAGGGAAATGAAGCGCCGGAAAAGATGCCTGGAGAGTGATTGGAGGGCCAGTCTCGCTGAATCTGATCGAACACGGGTAAGGTCGCATATTAAGGCCTACCTAGTGGTGATAAAGACGGCAAAGTTTAATTACTTTTCCGCCTCTATTGCGTCATCAGGGAATCGTCCAGCCGCCCTGTTCAGGGTAACCCGCTCCCTGCTCCATCCAGGAGTGCGGGAGGATCCCTTGGAAGGCAGGGCAGAGGATTTCGGACAATACCTGTATGACAAAATCGCTCAGATCCGGGGAGATTTGGACTCTGACTGGGTAGATCAAGGCAGGGTGACGAGGAATAGTCTTGAGAATGTTATCTGGGAGGAGTTTGATGCTGTGACTCCTGATGATGTGGACAGGATTTTGGGAAGACTTAGTGCAGCCACATGTTTACTGGACCCGTGTCCCTCCTGGTTGGTACTGGTTTCCCAGGAGGTTACACGAGGCTGGCTCCAGGGTGTTATCAACGCTTCGTTGAGTGAGGGTTACTTCCCCACCACCTTGAAAGAGGCGGTGGTGAGGCCTCTCCTCAAGAAGCCGTCCCTGGATCCAGCAATATTGGCCAACTATCGTCCTGTCTCCAACCTTCGCTTTATGGCGAAGGTTGTTGAGAGTGTGGTCGGGCAACAGTTTCCGCAATTCCTGGAGGAAACATCTTATCTAGATCCGTTCCAGTCGGGTTTCAGGTCTGGGCACAGCACGGCAACGGCATTGGTCGCGTTGGTTGATGATTTCTGGAGGGCTCGGGACACGAGTTGCTCCTCTGTTCTGGTCCTGTTAGACCTCTCAGCGGCTTTTGATACCATCGACCATGGTATTATGCTGCACCGGCTGGAAGAGTTGGGGGTGGGAGGCACCGTGTTACGGTGGTTCTCCTCCTTTCTCTCCGACCGGTCACAGTTGGTGTTGGCAGGGGGGCAGAGGTCGACCTCGAGGCCTCTCATTTGTGGAGTGCCGCAGGGATCGGTCCTCTCGCCCCTTCTGTTCAACATTTATGTGAAGCCGCTGGGTGAGATCATCTGTGGCTTTGGGGTGAGATACCACCAGTATGCTGATGATACCCAGCTGTACATCTCCACCCCAGGCCACCCCAACGATGCCCTTAAAGTGATGTCCCAGTGCCTGGAGGCTGTGCAGGTCTGGATGGGGAGGAACAGGCTCAAGCTCAACCCTTCCAAGACTGAGTGGCTGTGGCTCCCGGCATCCCGATATAGTCAGTTGACTCCATCACTGACTATTGGGGGCGAATCGTTGGCCCCCATAGAGAGGGCTCGCAATCTGGGAGTCCTCCTGGATATGCAGCTGTCCTTGGAGGAACATCTGACGGCTGTGACCAGGGGGACCTTTTGTCAGGTTCGCCTGATTCGCCAGTTGTGGCCCTTTCTTGATTGGGATTCCCTGTGCACAGTCACTCACGCCCTCGTCACCTCTCGCCTTGACTACTGCAACGCTCTCTACATGGGGCTCCCCTTGAGGAGCACCCGGAGGCTCCAGCTGGTCCAGAACGTAGCAGCGCGGGTAGTGACGGGAGCAGCATGGCGCTCCCATGTAACACCGCTCCTGCGCGAGCTGCACTGGCTCCCGGTGGTCTTCCGGGTGCGCTTCAAGGTGCTGGTTATCACCTTCAAAGCGCTCCATGGCATAGGCCTAGCTATCTTCGAGACCGCCTGCTGCTACCGATGACCTCCCATCAACCCGTGCGCTCCCACAGAGAGGGCCTCCTCGGGGTGCCATCAGCCAAACAGTGTAGGCTGGTGACCCCCAGGGGGAGGGCCTTCTCTGTGGGGGCACCTACCCTCTGGAATCAGCTCCCCCCAGAGATAAGGAGAATCCAGGACCTCAGTGCCTTCCGTCGTGCCCTTAAAACCCATTTATTTATACAAGCCGGGCTGGCTTAAGAAGAAATTTTTAAATGTTTTTAAATGTTTTAAATGTTTTAATTGGTAGTGAGTTTTAATTGGGCCAAATTTATATATCTTTTAATTGTTTTTAATATTTGTTCTACATGTTTTTTAATTCTGGCTGTACACCGCCCTGAGTCCCCAGGGAGAAGGGCGGTATAGAAATTCAAAATAAAATAAATAAAATAAAATAAATAAATTTCTCTTTGTTAGGCAGGATAACATGGTGAATGATTGTATTCAAGATTTTAATTTTTTTTTTCTTACTTATGACTGGATGTTTCAACTGTTATATAAATGTGAATTTTTACCTATGATTAGATGTATTATAAAAATGGATTTTTATGATTTAAAGTTGATCTTAGGTTAAAAAAGAAATTTTCTTTTGGAAATTTAAGGTTATATACATTAATGTTATTCTGTGGAGGTGATTGTATTGGTATTCAAGACATGATTAATTTTTATTAAGGATATAATTTGTTTGGTTTTGAAAATTTTTTTATTTATGACTGGATGTTTCAACTGTTATATAAACGTGATTAAGGATATATGGTTATGATTGGAGGATTATATCTAAAAATTACTTTAAGTAATGGATTAAAAGAGAAACTTTCTTTTGGATGTTAAATTTAAGGTTATAGATCTCTCAATATATTTTCAAGGGCTTTAAATTGTTTGTTTATTGTTGAATTAACTGGGATTAACTACCTTTAAGCAAGAAAAGTTATATTTTGTTTTGAACAAGGAGAGTTAAAGTACAAGTGATAGTTAAATCTATAGATAGTTAGTTTGTGGGGTTTTTTATTAAGGTTTGTTAAATGTTTTTACCCTGCATTTGTTCTGGGAAGTCCGGGGAGGGGATGGATATATATATATATATATATATATATATATATATATATATATATATATATATATATATATATATATATATATATATATATATATATATTGATTTTTTGTTTACTATGAAATAAAAAGTTTTTTTAAAAAAAGAATATAAGAAGCTGGAAAAAAGCCCAGATGAAAGCAGTGCAAACCATTACCCTATTGTTGCCAAAAACATACCAGAAGCTTCTATGGAAGGGGTTTCACCAGGAGTTAATGTCAGCTCAAGGGATGGTTTATTTTCATGTTGGCATCATCTATCATAGGGGTCTCTAAATCTGTCAACTTTAAGACTTGTGGATTTCAACTTCCAGAATTCCCCAGCCAGTTCTGGGAGTTCAAGTCCACGAATCTTAAAGTTTGTCAATTTTGGAGATCCCTGGTCCTCCATAAGAGTCCAAATGGTTTTGAGAGGGAAATTCACACATTCATCCAGGAGTGACTGTAGCTTCATTCTTTGCACCTGGAAAGATGCTACAGTTTGAGAAAGTGAATGAAAGTGAATCAATTGAAACCAAGAGAATTTAAAAGAGTAAATAATGAGTTGGTATGTAATATAATAAATATTAGGACAAACATTTTACTATAAATGGATATATAACTATGGAAAAATTATAAATGAGAATTTACTATTAATTGGAAATGAGAGGTTGAATGATGATATTATCAAAAGTGTGTAAAATATGACTATTGTGTAGGTAATGTGATAAGTAGATATAGCTATGCGTAATAATAGTAGAATTATATGGAACAAGAAAACTAGAGTTTGAATGAGAAAATTAGAAAAAAAGACAGAATAGAAATATGTTGAATGCTTTAAATGATTGTGATTGATATTAGAAGTCACTATTGAAATATTAAATAATGGAAGAAAGAAAGAAAGGAACTTTAATATATATAGAGAAGAAGAGTTAAATAATGGGGATATGAATAATAAAAAAGATTATCATGTCTTTGAATATAATAATGTCAAGGGGGGAATGTTAAAGAAAGTTTAGAATGGAAGGGTGGTAAAGCAATATATTAATAATATGGAATAAGGAAAATGGAATATAATAATTATGAATATGTATATTTGTATTGAATTATATGATACTCAGATACCACACCATTCACATAATGATATGTAGAAACTATACAAAAATAAAAAAACTTGATTTAAACATACGAGTCCGAATGGTTTTGAGAGGAAAATTCACACATTCATCCAGGAGTGGCTGGAGCTTCATTCTGTGCACCTGGAAAGATGCTATAGTTTGAGAAAGTGAATCAATTGAAACCAAGCAAGATAATTTAAGAGAGAGGAAAAGAAGAGATAGAATACCCCTGGAAGCAGAGGTGGGTTTCAGCAGGTTCTGACCAGTTCTGGAGAACCGGTAGTGGAAATTTTGACTGGCCCCACCCCCATCTATTCTCTGCCTCCCAAGTCCCAGCTGATTGGGAAGAAATGGGCATTTTGCAGTATCCTTCCCCTGCCACGCCCACTAAGCCACACCCACCAAGCCATGCCACGCCCACCAAGCCACACCCACAGAACCGGTAGTAAAAAAATTTGAAACCCACCACTGCCTGGGAAGTAGTAGAGCAGAGAAGATCATAAGTAAATGATCTAGGGATATGACTGCCTTAGCAATAGGCAGTATTGTTTAACCTGTTGCTTAATTCCAGTGGCATCCAAAGAGATGGAAACCAGAGGACATCTTGCCTAGAGTCCCTGACTCGTGCTAACATCATGGCTGAGTGATTTTATGGACACTGGATACTGATTTAATTTCCTCCCATAGAACCAGATCCTTTTAAAGAAAGTCTTATGAGTCTTCACATATAAATACAAATAGGGTTCAGGTCACTGGCATTGTATAGGGAATGAAGTGAAAAATGGGAAATGAATGTGAGTTTTACATCTTCTACAAGTGCTTGTTGGGATGTAATAGAAGAAGGGGACAAAATACATGTCTAATCACTTTGCTTGCTGTCCCCAGGTCCAAACTAAGAACAGTTCCTTTACTTTTATTTTTATCCTAGTACATGTTTATTTTTAAAATTCAGCAGTGGCTGGTTATGTATGTAAGAGAAATCCACTGATATTTGTGTGATTCCTCCTCTCCCCATTTTGGTAGATAAATAGACGCTGTGATTAATCCTAGAGGCAGAGATTGACATTTTAAGGCCCAGCTGTATTTTAAAATGTTCAAGTGCTCAAGGGAAAATGTTTTTTTTTTAATAACACACCAGAATGTGATGCTGCTTAGATACTGCATGACTAGGTTAAACAAAAACAGCTATCTCAGCATTTTAGATGAAAGTCTTATTATGGTCTGAATATTATCAGTAGTCTTATGCCTAGGACTGGGATATAGTGGGAGCTTTATTCTGGCTCTTAATACAACACCTGCTTTAAGGGGCTTATGTAAGTTGACTGCATGACTAATATTCATTAAAAATGCTTTTAATATATTTCTGAATTTCAGTGCGCATCATATGGCATGGTGATCGTGCAACAGTGCTTGATACAAATTAGAATTATTCATCAGCCTTGGGCTAGAAATCTGGTGGGAAAAGGAACTGCAGCAATTAACAGTGGATATTTTTATCTGATAGTATATGAATGATACATGTAGGCCAAATTGTTTTAAATTGCACTTTTTAAATGAGAACACAGTATTATATACAGGAACACTATGGCTAGAATTACAGTCTAAGACTGATGGAAACTTGCATGCTTCTTGATTCTCAACAACTCTGAGTGGCTTATAACAACCAAATAAAGAAATTACAATTAAATCAATGAAACCTAAAAATAAAGAAAAAAGATGGCAAGCATGATGAAGCAAGAGGTTTCACTCTTCCTCACCATAGCCTGGGTGATGATATAGTCTAACAAATTAGGATTTGATTTGCTGTGATCTAGAACCCCTTGCATGGAGCTTCTATCTCTGATGAAGCTTCAGAAATGCATGGAATTCTTGTCTATGGAGATTCTCAGCCATCCAGGTCATGGTTGTCCCATAGATGCTTTTCAAGAGGTAACTGGACTTTCTGGTTTTTCTTTGAAGATGTTTCACATCTCATCCAAGAAGCTTCTTCAGAGCTGAAGAAGCTTCTTGAATGAGAAGCAAAACGTCTTCAAAGAAAAGCCAGAAAGTCCAGTTGCCTCTTGAAAAAAGCACCTTTGGGACATGGAATTCTTTGTTATTTCATAGCTAAAAGAAAATCCCATGTGTGCATAAAATTAATAATGTTATGAAAATTCACTTTGCTTAGAATATCAGTTTCAACAATTTGTTATTTTTGTTTTCAGTTTTTACCATATCCTCTCTGACATTCATCAATCTGGCTGTTGATGTCTTCACAACTGTAGCATGGAAGGAGGAAGTTCCTTATTCTCTTAACCTATCCTGATTATTTGAAATAACTACTATAATAAGACTGCAGGTATCGCAGGACATCTAATTTTATCAGAGTTTCTGGAATTAGTAAGCAAGGTACTGTACATTTTGAATATACACAGAGTACACACACACACACACACACACACACAGAGAGAGAGAGAGAGAGAGAGAGAGAGAGAGAGAGAGAGAGAGAGAGAGAGAGAGAGAGAGAGAGAGAGAGATGACCTATATACATTATGGTGATTAAACTAAACTAAACACTAATAATAAAAAAAATTAGTTCCATGTAATATCACTACTACATTAATCCAGTCTTTAAGTTTATCATTAAATCTAAACCATTTAATAAATATGAAATAATATTTTCTGACAAATTAACTTCATTATTAAATCATAAGAAATTATATTTCCCATTTCTTAAAACTTGCATCTATTATTATTAAGAAAGGACATTCCAATTCCTCATTCTGCATTTCATGCATAGTATAACCTTCAGCCTGGTTTGCTTTTTCATGCCATGTAAAATTGAATTCTTGATTTCACTTTAAGTCCAGAATCCCTTAAGAAGCCTATATTTCCAGGTATATTTGATGCTTTTAAGGCATTTGGAGTAGTTGGTTTATATATTTTTTTCCCTTTAATATATACTGTTTTCTGTTTTTTTCCTTTTCTTTTTTAAAGTAACCCATCCAGAGTCATTATGGAGTGAAGCATGATTTTGAAATTAAAATATTAAATTATTACATTTAATATTGTTTTGACAGTATTTTCAACTGTATATAATATCACGCAGATATTGAGGATAAGTCATAGTCACAACACAAGTTCTCAAATCCCTTATAAATAACCACTATAAATCAGTTGATTTAAGGTATTTATGTCTTCTTTGGCTCCAGCACTAAGTAAAATATCTTCCCTACTATCTTCAAATTTAGATTTTTCTATAGTATCACAGCTTTTTCATGGGACTGAAGGTCAAAACATAAACTCCTATGTCTGACAGCTTTCTAGGTTGTTACATATATTTTTTGTTAAAACTTCTAAAAAGGAAGATTAAAAAACTAAACAAACTAAAATAAAGTAACAGAAAAAAGAAAAAGGAAGAAATCAAAGAGAAGCCAAAAGTGCAACAAAAAGAAAAAAAGTTACAGAGAAGTAGCTTTTGATATTCTTCATAGTAGTTTTAAATACAACTATATTTTAACCTCTTTCTCTAAAGTTACATCATGATCTTTCTATGATGTAGAATGATAGCCAATCCATCTTTCAAGGGTGGAAAGAAAAGTCCTTTTTTATACCTTGACTCTAAAATTTGCCAAGAATTCAAAGGGATCACATGCTTAATCTCTAATTATGCAATATTCATAGTTCTCTGCCCATAGGAATATAGATGTTGAAATCTTTGTCTTTGTTTTGGGTGTGAAAGTGAAAGCAGGAAATGAAAATGCTTGTTAATAGACTTGTGCTCAGAGACTGGATTTAAATTGCTGGATTTGAGAGCTGGGTCTAGAAAAGACTATCTTGCTTGATAAATTACAAATAAATTTGAGAAAGCTGCTTGAGAGACTTGATGGTTGTGAAAAGAAAAATTCTTTTAAAATAATATGGCTTCCAAGGAAGGAGTTTCTGAAAGTGGAAGCTCTTTAATGGTGTTAGAAATGACACGGAGAACTGAAACACAGAGCCAGGAGGGTTTTTTTAGAGACTTTGCAGAATTTATAAAGGAAGCCATGAATAACCAAATTGAAATTATTAATAACTTTACAGTAATCATGGAACAAAAATTTACAGAACTGGTGGTGGATAAAAAAGCAACTGAGGATGTTTTTGAAGGAAAGCATAATGACAATTGCAGGAGACATTTTGATCAAGACAGAGAAGCTGGAACTGGCTGACCTTCAAGAATCTTCAAACCTTCTTCCTGCCCTTTTGGAATTAACTGACAGAACTTTTCAAAAATATAATTTGGAGCAGAAAGAAGAAGAAACTGATCAGCTCTACGAGGTTTCGGAGGATTTGGCAGAGGCTTTCACACAATTAATTGAAATGCAGCAACTGGATTTTTCTTTGCAAAATAATCGAGTTAATTCTTTGTTCTATGAACTGACTGTCTATACAAGCAAGAAGAGTCGATATGGGGGCTCTAAATCAGAGGAAATGGTTCCGAGAAAGGGACAAGTCTTAAAGATACATCAACCCCCAGTTAAAATTCAAAACCTCCTCAAAATAAAAGAAGGTGGGAGGAAGAAAGATTGGAAAAAATACAGAAAGAAAGGAAGAAAGGAAGATTAATTTTTTCTGGTCTAACTATTGATGTATTAATGATTAACTACAATGATTAATTAAATGAATTGAGAGTTCAATTAATGATTAATTAAGGTTTAGTTATTGTTAAAAATATTTGAATATTGAGAACAAAGCAGGAGGAATAGCTAAATGATTAAGTATGTATTATCTACTAGTGTTTGTCATTGGTTTTTTTTTTTAAAAATTCTTAGGGCTAAAGGATTATATGTTATTTTGTGTTTAAAGGGAGGTTGATGAATAATCTGTAGAAGGAGAGTTAAGGGGTCTAGGGAGTTTTAATGTCTTGCATTAATTTAGCATATTTTAGCGTATGTTTGGTAAAACCTATACCCTGTTTTTCTTCTGGGAAGTCGGGAGAGGGGGGAGGGAAGGGGGGGTTGCATAAATGTTTAAATAGATAAGTGGTTTTTGATTTGTTTGAATTTTAAAAACAATAAATAAAATTGTTCAAAAAAAAAAAAGAAACATTTGCAACCAAATTGCCAAGCTCAGAGCTCAAACCAACAGCCCAACTACCAACCCGAACTACTAATATGCAAATATATTTCAATCAAATGAATCTATCAATATGCTTAAGAACCCATGTCAACTAGGACAACCCCATGATTGTCATGGAGACAATGAATTCCTGAACCATCTCCAAACTATAGAGACTGAAGTCACCTGCACAAACAGTATCTGTAACACCCTCCCAAAATGAGACCAAAGAACATCTAGTCAACTAAACATACAGTAGAATCCCTAGCTTGAACCTCAGACCCAACTTAGATAGAGATAATCATATGCAGTCATCTCTGGAGGAGGCCTTCTGGGAACAGCCACATTCTCATGAAGGATCGTAATTATTATGCCTCCTTGATAGCACGGCTACTAAGATACCTGAAAATTTGGAGGATAGATCTCAGAAAGGGTAATGACCCCAACTTTGCCCAAACAAGGCTACTGTGAGACATGTTAAGTCTGTTTGGCCCTCCATAGCTAATTCCTGGAGAAGCACAGTCTTATTGGAAATAGGCTTAGTGTTCAGCAAGCCGAATCAAGATATCTGCAGAAATTGTACCCAGAACCATAGGATGAGATTATTATGAAACTCCCTTGGAATGGCCTGCCCAATTCCTCCTATCTCTCAACCAGACACTACAAAAATCCAGTTTCAGGCAGTTCCTATATCTTTTGATTTCTGCTCCTATTGAAGAATATGACTAGGCTTCACATAAAATCTTAATGCCGCAATATGCCGCCAGTGAATTTTATACTGTACTAATTATTATTCTCAAAGCTGTTTATTGATCTTGTTTCACAAGTAATGTTCCAATCATTTGTTTCCAGCTGTTGAAAAATCCTGATTTTTCCATACTGTTATGAGCCCTCAGTGAAGCTAATTATTCTTGGGCACATTTCTTGTCAGTCTTTTGGGGAAGGCTCTATAGCTCTTGTTTTTTTAACGCTATTTTAAAATTTCATTGTGTTTTCACTGCTATTTTGTTTTCACAAAACTTCATCAGTAAATTAGAAATGACTATAAGTCTGTCATATCACTTCTTTGGCTGCACAAACAAGTTTTGTCCATTTTAATCTGGCTACATGATACTTTATTTTATTTATTTATTTCATCAAGCATGTATTAGATAACATATGTAAGTATAGACATAATTATGAATACATGAGATGGATACAAATAAAAGGGAACATTAGGACAGGGACAGTAGGCACGCTGGTGCACTTATGCACATCTTACTTGTCAGGCCCAGGGCTGTTTTAACGCATGGGCCTGACGGGCACTTGCCCATGGGCCCCACGAGCATAGGGGCCCCATACTAATCTGTGTATCTTAACACTTCAATGCACCTTGTATCATATAAATACAGCAACTGTATGGTTTAGTGAGTATTATTGTGTTTTTTAAGCCTTGTGTAGTATTCAAATGTTTATCATGTTGCTTAGTTGTTGCTGCACAGCATGTTTTTAATGTTTCAACACTGATTTTGTTGGAAGTGCCAATAAAATAAATATATGTTTAATTTTATAGATGTTGTAGCGCGGGAATAACAAGAGGCACAAGCAGGCTAGTAACAACAGCTCTTTAATACAGGGTGAGACTTCAACAAAAACTCACAGGCAACAGCCCTCTTTATATACTTTTCAGAGGCAACCAAGAACCAATCAGAATTCACTATGCATTTGAATTTCCCGCACAAAATAGATACATACACAACACCCCTCCCTTCCCAGAAGGCACTTATTCTATCTATTTACATATTTACATACAAAATCACGCAGTTGACCAGGGCGTGTCTTAATCCTGGTTGACCTGCACAGTTCAGTTGTTGGTGAGGCATCGAGCTGGTCGGAGGGACCTCCCGTCTCTCCCGGCTCCGCCAATGGAACCTCCTGGATTTCTCCGGAGGTGTGGCGATCTCCGGCTGGGAGTGGCGGCTCGCTGGGGCGGCGCTGGAACTCAGGGTTGCCAGATAAGTATTCCGGCTAACTTGGGCTTGAGGTAGCTGTGTCAGAAAGACTTGGGTAGTTAGGACATAGTGTTTCATTTGGTAAACGTTTACATAATTGATCTATATGTCTCCTCCAGATTTTACCATGCCCAATATCTACTGTGTATGACTTTGGACCGGTAATTCCTACGATGGTTCCTTCTACCCATAATGGCCCATTGGTGTAGCTTCTAGCAAAGACTAGTGATCCTACTTTGAAGTGTCTTAGTCCTCCCCCTTCCCGGTGAAACTATCAGAGGAGTAGTTAGGATGCAGTCTGTCTAGAACGCATCGTAGCTTTCGGCCCATTAAAAGTTCGGCCAGGCTGCGGCCCGAAGTGGGGCACGGGGGTAGCATGCTGTACTGCTAGGAACTCGTCTATCCTAGCCTGCCAGTCCCCTGCATCGAGTCGGGATAGGGCTTCTTTGGCCGTTCTTACAAATCGTTCAGCAAGGCCATTAGAAGCCAGATGAAAAGGAGCGGATAGTGCATGTCTAATGCCTAATTCGGCTAGGTAGCCTTCGAATTGAGTTGCCGTGAATTGGGGCCCATTGTCGGACACTAGAGTGTCCAGCAACCCATGTGTTGTGAATAGTTTTCTGAGTACTTTGATTATGGCCTCAGAAGTGGTCGATGGCATTAGGGCAATTTCGAGCCACTTAGAATATGCATCGACAATAATTAGAAAGTTCTGGCCATGGAACGGGCCAGCGAAATCTATGTGAATCCTCCCCCACGGTCCCTTTGGCTTTTTCCACTCCCAAACGGGCGCTATGGGAGGATCTGGGCGGGACTCCTGGCAGGGCCTACACTTCCCCACCCACTCAGTGACGTCTTGGTTGAGATGTGGCCACCAAACATAGCTATGAGCTAGGCCTTTCATGCAAACAACCCCAGAGTGTCCCTCGTGCAGCATTTCTAGAACCCTGTGTCTTAAACGCGGAGGAATTACCACCCTGTCACCCCACAACAAACAACCCCCCAACATAGACAGTTCATTTTTTTTGTTGAAATACAATTGGAAGTCACCACCATCCACTTTGGTAGGCCAACCCCTCGTCACCCAGCCCATTACTGTGCGCAAAACAGAGTCTCTGGCAGAAACCCTCACCATCTCGTTCGAAGAAATGGGGCCTGGGGAAACAACGTCCAGCAGTAGAACCGGGGCTTCTGGGGTTGGGTTGTCCAATAGTTCTGGCAAGGGACATTGGCTGAGGGCATCAGCATGTTCCAAGGTTTTGCCCGGCTGGTGGAGCAGTTTGTACGAATATGCGGCCAAGAAAATGGACCATCTGGTCATCCGGGGGGAGAGGGCCGCCAGGGTCGGTTTATCTCCAGCCAAAAGTCCCAAAAGAGGCTGGTGGTCTGTAATGAGTTCAAAAGTATGGCCAAACAAATACTCGTGAAATTTTTTGACCCCCGCTACAGCCGCTAGTGCCTCCCTATCTAGCTGCTATAGTTCCTTTCAGCACTAGACAGAGTGCGAGAGTAATAGGCGATGGGCGCCTCTAACCCATTCAGCAGTCTATGGCCTAAAACTGCGCCAACGCCAAAGGGGGAAGCGTCACAGACTAACACCAGAGGCAGTTCAGCATTGTACTGAATGAGGAAACTGTCCTCGGACAAAAGTCTCTTTACTGCGTTGAAAGCGGTCGCTTCTTGCTTGCCCCAAACCCACGGAACGTTTTTTCCAAGGAGCCTGTGCAGAGGCTCCGCAACGGTGGCTTTCTGTTTCAAAAACATCGTATAGAAATTGAGTAAGCCCAGGAAGGCCTGCAGCTCAGCTTTTGACTTGGGGGTGGGCGCGCCTTGGATGGCCCTCACCTTGCTTTCTGTGGGGTGAATGCCTGAGCCGTCGATTCTGTAGCCTAAGAATTCCACTGATGGCACTGTTATCCTGCATTTATTTCATTTGAGTTTAAGTCCTGCTTCTCTGAATCTGGTTAGGACTTGTCTAACCCTTTGGCCCAACTGCACTTCGTCCTGGCCACTAATCAAAACATTGTCGAAATACGGGATGACGCCTGGGAGGCCTTGTAGGAGGCGCTCCATGGTACTTTGAAAAAGTCCTGGGGCGATGCTGACCCCAAACTGAAGCCTGGTGCATTTAAAGGCACCTCTGTGGATTACAATTGTCTGTGATTCTGCTGTAGCGTCATCTACTGGCAGTTGCTGGTACACCTGCGCAAGGTCTAGCTTCGCGAATAGCTTGCCAGGGCCCAGGGAGTGTAGTAGATGGTGGACTATAGGAACCGGATAGGCGCTCTGCTGCAACGCCTTGTTAATCGAACACTTATAGTCGGCACAAATTCTAATTGAGCCATCCGCTTTAACTGGAGTAACTATTGGGGTTTCCCACTTAGCGTGATCTACAGGAATTTGCACCCCTTGTTTAATGAGCTTGTCGAGCTCTGCATCGATTTTGGGTTTTAAGGCAAAGGGAACTCGCCTTGCCTTCAGTCTAATTGGCGCTACGTTGGGGTCTAAATTGAAAGAAATAGGGGTCCCCACGTACTTGCCTAGAGTCTCTTCGAAAACGTCCCAAAACTCGTGAAGCAGTGTTTCTTTCAGTGATGATCCGTTGATGTTGTGGACGCCCGTGAAGCCCATGCCGAGGGCTCGGAACCATTTCATGCCCAGTAGACTCAGAAGGGGCTTGCTGACGACAGTCAGGGGCAGCTCTTTCTGGAACTCGCCGTAGGTGACCCGGAACGTGCCCACGCCTTCAACAGGAACTCGGTTTTCCTGGTAGTTGAGTAGGTGGATTTTCTGTCGGGATAGCTGGCTTTACTGAAACTTGGGCAGGAGTGCCTTGAGTGTTGACCAGGACATGATCGATAATGTCGACCCGGTGTTGATCTCCATTTCGCACGATTTGCCATCAATTTCTACTTTCGTGTAGACTTTCTCGTCGTCGGGTGTGCTGGCTTGGCCGATTGTCGTGCTGTAGGTTTCCCGCTTTTGAAGTTTGCGCCGTTTTCTCGTGCTGTCATCTTTGATTGGCTGTTTTGAACGAGTCGATTCTGGTTGGTCACGGTAGTCACATGGTTTTTGACTACGCAGAAGTTGAGCTCTGCAAACTCGTGCTAGGTGGCCTTTTCTATTGCAACGCCTGCCGATGGCTTCTCTGTATTTATACGACTGTCTCTCGTGATCCCCGCCACAGCTGGGGCAGTTCTCGTGGCAGCGGCTTTGTTCGCTCGATCTCTTTTCTGTATGGAAGACGTCCTAGTCCGACTCTTCCTCTGTGCTGGTTCGCACCTCTTCTCTGTGGACGGGGGCTGTTTTCGGCCCGTCCTTGCTTGAACTGGGACGCTGCAGCACTTCCGACGCCTTCATTGATGCCTCGTGTGCTCGGGCTTCATCTAGCGCGCCGGCTAGCATTAGGTCTGGCTTGGCTAGGAGTCGCCTTTGTAACCGGGTATCCCGAACCCCGCAAATCAGTTGTTCAAGCAATGCATCGTCTAAGTCTCTGTAGTCACAATGCGTAGCGGCTTTTTGAAGCGTGGCCACATAAGCACTGACCGGCTCTCCTTCTTTTTTGAACTCTTTGCCGGAGTTCGTAGCGCTGAACGAATTTGGACGGAACTGGAGCGTAGTGAGCCTTTAGGTTGGCTTGAAGGATGTCCCAGGGGACCGTCTGGACTGGGGTTGGCTCGCAGAGGGATTCGGCCATCTCGAATACGTCTGGCCCACAGTGGCTTAAGAACAGAGCCCGTTTTCTGTTCGCGGAGAGCCCTTGCATTTCGCTCGCTTCCAAGGAGCACTCGAACCTTGTCAGTTACGATCCCCACTTCTCTCGGGTTGGGTCGAAAAGTTTTGGGGGAATGTAGGCAGACATGCCGCGTCTCCGTGTTCGCCAGTCACCCTGGCTGAAACTCCAAGCTCTTTTTGATTTGCCTCTTGTGGCCTCAATCCCACCTTCATCGCCAATGTTGTAGCGCGGGAATAACGAGAGGCACAAGCAGGCTAGTAACAACAGCTCTTTAATACAGGGTGAGACTTAAGCAAAAACTCACAGGCAACAGCCCTCTTTATATACTTTTCAGAAGCAACCAAGAACCAATCAGAATTCACTATGCATTTGAATTTCCCGCACAAAATAGATACATATACAACAATAGACCATTTACATTTTTATTCCTGTGAGTAGTTGTCGTAGGGGCCCCAATTCACTGCTATGCCCAGGACCCATAATGCTGTTAAAACGGCCCTGGTCAGGCCTAGCTGACATGTAACTTTTAAAGATGTAAGAAATGCAGGAGTTAGCTTTTTGCATTTCTCTTTAGCTGTTCTATTTATTTCTCCCTCAAAGAAGGAACTCTGGCTTTACGTTAGCATTTCCTGTCATAGATTCCCTCTGTTTTCATAGAAATCAAACACTTTACAGTGATGGAAACCAGGGATAGGCAAGATATGTGAAGCAATCTCTCTGTGGCTCAGCTGTCTTCATGGATGACAGCCTTATCCTGCCACACCTTGATAATGTGGCAACCTCTTAGTCCTCCGTATACGTTCTTAGACTTCACTTTCTCTTCAGCCTCAGTCCCAACTCACTGTTGCCAGCAGTTTATAAACCCTGGAGATAGTTGAATAGCTGTTTGAGGATCTTATGCTGCCTACCCCATTTTTCAGCATTGTTGGAACCTTCAATATAAAAAACATCCACAGAATAGATATTTCCATAGTCCATGCAGATGTGCTATTTTCATGTGCTAAATCTTTGATAAAAAATGATTTAAGAATTTTGTTCTTTAGATATTCTTTGAAAGATAATTTGTTAATGATATTTTACCATAAATGAAAATGTCTTATTACATTTTGGAGTACAACTGTAAAATGAATTATCTTTGCCGCATGTAGTGCTATTATGAGATCTTTTGCCTCCTGGCAATATTTATGTTTATTTATTAAATTTTTATGCCATCTCTCTCCCCTAAACGGTGACTCTGGGAGGCTTACAGGTTATAAAACAAGTAAAAAAATAGTTAAAATGTTAAAACAGCACCGAATTAAAATATTATTAAGAACTATGCTAAAACCAAAATAAGAGAGCTAAAAACCAGATGGGACAGGGATGAGTCTTCTTTAAATAGTAATGTGTATACCTGGACATAGTTCATAATATGGAAAGCTAGGCCTGCTGCAATGCATTAAGGAACCTATGTGTGAGAAACTTTGGTGTCCTACCCTTGAAACCCTGTTCCTGCCTTTTAAAGATAAAATGGTGGGATCACATTAAGAACTTTCCAGGTTCAACTTGGTCTCCTGCCCCATGAAAAACTGCTCTAAGAGGATATGGAACCGTGTGTGTGTGTGTGTGTGTGTGTGTGTGTGTGTGTGTGTGTGTTGAACAGAGAAGGGAGATTTAATAGCACCACTACCACCACTCCTCCACAAACTAATTCTGATTTCTTTCTGGAAACCAAAGACAAGTTTTATTTGTAGAAAGGATATTCTGCATCCAACCTATAGTGATGATAAATGTGTTTGGTTTAGATGGAGTGTGGCTTATTTTAATGGCAAGCCACAAACTAAAAAGAAAAAAAATCCATATTCTTATTTGAAAGAAAGTAAAAGGGAGAATATTGTACAGGGAGTGGAGTCATTTCCTTGAAATTAAAAGCTTGGTGGAAAGTTATATACTGCTGTAATAAAGGAAAGACATTTCAGCTGCTATGTTTCATTTGCTGCAAAATATTGTTAGGAACTATTTTCCTCCTTATTGGTAATAGAAACAGGTTTTTTTTTCTTCCACATTCTCTCAAGAGATTTTTTTTAACCTCAGGAAGTATAAATGTGAAAGGCAAAACAATGAAAAAAAAGGAAAAGAGGAAAACATCACTCTCTTCTCTCCTCTCCCTCCCCCTCCCTCTATCTCTATCTCTACCTCTACCATCTCTAGATCTCTATTATCTCCATCTCTATAATCTCTATTCTATCTATCTATTAGGTAGACGTAGTGAGGACTTGATTGCCACTTCAACAGTTATATCCGTTGGCTGGTAAGTGCTCTGACTACACTTTTGATATTCATAAACGTATAGAGACCTAGGGTATTTTGTGTGCAAATACCATGTGCAATTTTTGATGTAGGACTCCACTCCATATCACTGACCATGAGAGAGTGGTGATATGATATTGGTGGAAAGGTGCCTAATCCAAGAAGAGTGAGAGAAAGAGACTTGCAAATTGTCTCATCTCTGGCTCATAGTTAGGATCTTAGTAGCTCTATCATAGTACTCTCCAGCTTAATATGCCTATGGATACACTACCTGTCATGCTATTTCATAAGATTTCATACATTCACAATACACTCATTTATACAAATAAAAAAGGTAAAATATATTACATGCTGGGTCTGAAAAGAAATAATTCTGGTTGTGTTTGGTGATCTTCCTTTGAAGGAAAAAATATATAACTTGAGATGGTAATAGAAATGTTAATTGTCCTTAGAAGCCCAAGTTGCTGTAGAGAAGGGTACTGACCTTTTATTACCTTTGACTGGTATATCAAGCAATACTGTTGAACCCATGGCATTCCCTTGCAATGTATGTGTCTTGGTTTAGTGCACTCTGCATAAAGCTGCTTTGTATTTATTTTCAGATGAAATGCAACAACTACATTATTGTGTAGTACATCTATAGTCATTTCCATCTTCCATCTAACAGGTTTTGAAATTAGCTTACAATTTATAAAACCTGAAGAACTTGTGAACAGAATAATTGAGAAAATACGATTTCTCACATATATCTGATAGCTCTAATAATTAGTGAAAGACTTCCTGGCTATGCCATCTTCTATGGATATTCATTTGGTATCAACCAGGAATAGCATATCTTGTTAATGGGCATCTCTTAAATATACTATTGCATTAGCTATGGTCATTTGTTTATACATTTTCTATATTTTAAAATAATGTATTTTTACAAGCTTTATTTTAAATGTTTCAATGTTGTATACTGCTATGCATGTACGTAGCATGTTTGATACTATAGCTTATTCAGAGTTTCTGGAAGAAAGTATTGGAAAGAATCTTTGAGATTACCAACAGTATTGAAAATATTTCAACAAGATACTATTTTCAAACCTAATCTGTCCCATGTAGAATAATATTTCCCAATCTAGCCTTCTCCAGAAAATGTGTTGGACACTCTATTATCTCTAAAACAAAAATTCTTAAACATTTTGCAATCGGACCTCTCTTTAATGTAATCTTAGGGTATGTACCTCCTTTAAAATCTGAATGCCAAATTAAACACAAATGAACAATGAAAACAATACAATGAAATTCTGAGAAAGGTGGATTTATTGTAAAACCATAACTAGAAGATTGTAAAGTCCACCTCTCCTGGATTTTATCTTCATCTTCCCAAGAAAGTACACCTCACAGTTTGAAAAAATCTGCTGTGGAGAGAAGTCGAACATACCTTGATCTATCAGACTGGAGAAGACTGAGCTAGGACATCTACAAAAATCTACTGTACAATTGTTGGCATACTTACTCCCAGAATCCTCACTGAGTATCTAAGATTTCATCTTAGCCTAGTAATAAAGGAGTTATAAGTTAGAACTAGAGGAACACTTCTGTGGAATATCCATTACATTGGACATAGATTCTGTCATCTTCCAAATTGAGGACTGGTTTAGAAAAGGGAAATTTTCAAAAATGCCTGTGCTTCCTGGTAGCTTCCAGACCTTTTGATGAGGATAAACCAATAATTTAGTATAAATTTTTATAAGTGATTTTTTTTTATCGAAAAGATGCAGTAACTCTTATTCATGTGACTTCTCTCTTTCTCTCTCGTTTTTTTACCCTATTGTTCTTTTATGCGGAAAAATATAATTATGCCACAATTAGTGACTTACTGTTAGACAGAGAGGAAATGATGTCAGCTGGGTACAGGACTCTCTCTGGAACATGAAATCCATTATTATAATGAACAGGAATAACAGTAAATTATTACGGTACTTTGGGCAATAATTTCCAGTGTTGGCAAATGTATACTTATTCAAACTTTTTAGGTATATTGCATGCAAATATATAGTAGAAATCTTAAGAGATAGATAGCAATGTGTTTCTTTAAAAGCAACCCATTCATTCATCTATCATTCATGCATTTATTTAAAAAGTATTAGGATCATTAGGATGGATTAAGTGGCAGAGAAGCTGACTATGTACCTTGTAAATTATATTTAGCATGAGTCAAGTTATAATAAAAGTGATTGTGCATGTGTATAGTATATTTTACTATCTATCTATCTATCTATCTATCTATCTATCTATCTATCTATCTATCTATCTATCTATCATCTATATATCCACACATATTCATTTTATGGTCCTGTAATCCCTTTTATCGGGGGGAATCTTGGTGACTGAATGGAGCTGAGCATTTATTGACTGGATGCCCTTCCTAATGCCAATGCAGAGTTTGCAACAGATATTTTCTTTGTGCCCTGATAGAGAAACCTCTGTTGCTGCCACCACCACACTTACATATATATGTACACACACACACACACACATATGTACATGTGTGTGTATACAGACACACATATATGCATATGTGAGGTGAGTGTCTCACCATAAGTACATATATACATACCTCTCTCTCTCTGTCTCTGTCTCTCTCTCACACACACACAAACACACACATTTTCTCTGTCTCTGAGAGACACAGGTCCAGAATTCGTGTGGTACAGTAGCATCAGGATGGGAACCAACGAGATCTCATATGGAAACACTTTTGGGACTCCGATTGATGGCAGTGCTTGATTGAAGGAACTTGGAGCATGGCAACCCTGTTACATCAAACTGGCCAGGCCAAGACTACACTATATAAGCAGTCCCTCAAATACCAGACTCTATGTCATGTAGGGTTTTCTAGATGAGAACTAGCACCTTGAAGTAAATGCAACCAGTACAACTCATAAAGTGGGGATGTCACATGGTATACCAATTGGTATCACTGCCATACCACCACATTCTGAAGCTTTCAAGTGGTCTTCAAGATCAGCCCCAAGTAAAGGACACTGCCATAATTGGGCCATGAGATGACTAGAATATAAATGACTCTCTGAAGGACCTTTCAGTTTAAGAAAAAGCAAAACTGGCACACCAGATGAAACTGTGCAAAGCCTTCCTGGCCATGTCTGCCACTTGCTTTTTTAAAAAACAGAATGGGTATTTAGATACTAAGATTCACTTTTTCTCTTATAAATTTGATTATTTGCTATAATCATTTCCTTCAGCTCAATTCCTGATTCACTTCACTTCCTGATTCATTGATTGAATGGCTGTATCAGAAGCAGTTCTTGTGATGATTCCTTGACTTTATCATTTCAGTACCGTCCTGTTCTTTAATGTGTTACCTAGAGCCCAATATAGATATACTCAATGCCGATTGTTTTAATACTAGGTTCACCAATCTGCTGGAACTGGAATATTGATTCCTGAACTTAGAGGAAGAAAGTAAGAGGCTGTAACTCCTAAAGGTGCATGCTAAAAGTTCCTCTGCCTGCCATCTGGTGTGGCTTTCTGCTTATCTTCCTGCTAATTGAAACGATAAACAATGGCCAGAAATACTATCTATCCCAGTCTGCTCTTATTTTGCTATGTCTCACCTATTAATCACTTAACCAATTATATTATATCTTTATTATTTTGATATTGCCACACTCCTATGTTAATTACTGATGAATAGCCAGAGAAGGAATTTTATCCATATTTCTGAAAGAATTTTAGAATTGTCATTTATTCCCCGGTTATTTATTTATTTAGCAAGGTCATAAAATCAGTGATATATAACACTAGTAAAACACATAATACATACAAACACAAATATAAGTTTAAGTAGAGCAGAGAGAGAGAGGGGGGGAGGGAGAGGGGGAGACAGAGAGAAGGAGAACAAAGTAGAAGATAAAATATTAAATTAAGGTAAATCCAGGATAAAATCACCATATTATGGCACCATAGAATTGCAATAGAATAGATGCTATAATTCAGTATCCAAGGAAGCTGAGCATCTAACTGTTTCTGGAATGGCTGCAGTGAAATCATTCTATAGTAATTAGTTGGTAAATTATGCTAGTGTTACATGCAATTGCTTGACCTGTTTTTCCAAATTGGGAACATCGGGCAGAATTTATATAGTATTATGGACAACAGAGTAGAGATGTTCAGAGGTGGTATTCATCTGGTTCTGACTGGTTCAGGCAAACTGGTAGCGGAAATTGCGCTACCTGCCCTGGCTCTATGCTGTCTTATTTAGGCATGTTTTTGAAGTTGGGTGCATGCACAGAAGGTGCGCGCGAGCAAAGTGTATGCGTGGAAGGCCGGGCACATGTTCACATTTTCGGTGCTAGGTGAACCAGTAGGTAAATTATGTGAATCAACCTCTGGAGCTATTCCATTTAGTTATTCGGGGTGACACATTCAAATGGGTGTACAGGCTCATTTTAGGGATTAGATTACTAATCAGATTAGACCCACAGCAGGGGTGAAATCTAAAATTTGTTACTACCGGTTCTGTGGACGTGGCTTGGTGGTGGTGGGTAATGTGACTGGGTGGGCGTGGCCCATTTTTTTAAACTTTTAAAAGTATTTTTTCTACATAAATAAAAAAAAATACTTTTTTAAAAAGTATTTTTCCTTTTCGGCCGAAGAGGTTGCAGAAAAAAATTCTTTTAGAAGCCTCTGATGATCAGGCAACTCAGCTGGGATCGTCAGAGGCTTTTAAAAGCATTTATTTTCTACAACATCTTCAGCCAAAGAGGTTGCAGAAAAAATGCTTTTTAAAGCCTCTGACGATCCCAGCTGAGCCGCGCGATCATCAGAGGCTTTTTTTACTTTTAAAAGCATTTTTTCGGCCAAAGAGATTTTAGAAAAAAAATGCTTTAAAAGTAAAAAAAAAAATCAGCCTCTGATGATCACACAGCTCAGTTGGGGGGGGGGGGTTGCAGGGATTTTTGCTACCGGTTCTCCGAACCACCCGCCGCCATCGCTACTGGATCGGGCGATCCGGTCCAAACCGGGAGCATTTCACCACTGACCCACAGATTACTGTTAATGAGAACAGAATCGACGGCAATACAATTGCCTACTAATCTTCCTTCCAAATTAGTCTCCCCATCATTTTAGCTCAGGTCACAACATTGTGATAGTAAACAAGTTATTAGAAATAAAGTATTTGTCCTTGGGCTATAACAAAATTACTTCAGAAAACACGTATCCAATAAAGTTTTATGTAGCTTTTTGTATAAGTCATCCTTTCCCCTTTCCTTCCCTAGTTTCTGGTGTTATTCAGTATATTTGCCTTTTCCATTATGTCATTGGAAATTATTTAAACTTGATTTTTAGGTCATGAAAAACAAATAATAGATTAGATAAAAGTTTGGTGTTGCTGGACAGGCAGATAGATATATCTATGCATTGGAGGAAGTTATCCGAGGCTCACAAAATCTTATGCCTTTTGATATTTTTTGATAGAAAAGGTGCTACCAGACCCCCAATTTTCAGTCTGCAAAAGGAACCCAACCTTGTATATCAGATTTCTTAGAAAGATTATTTCATATATTCTTGGCAAAAAATTTTCCTGAGAATTTTTTAAAGGTATCTTGTCCCTTATGTGGAATCATTAATGGCAAAGCACTCCTCTGCCATTCATTTGCTGATTAGAATTCCAGTAAGCTTTCAAACAGCAGTGTCAATATTATACTTTTCCATTTCTCTTACTGCTAATTAAAGTAGGTACCAGTGTTCCCCTGAAAATAAGACAGGGTCTTATTTTCTTTTGAACCCTGAAATAAGGGCTAGGCCTTATTATCGGGGGGTCTTATTATTTTGGGGGTGCAGGAGACTCAGGGCGGCCTGCGCACTCACAGCCAGGAGTCCGGCCGAGAGAGGCTCCCTTCGCGTGCCACCATCAAGCCCCTCCCCTCCTGTGGGATGTGTGTGTGTAGAATGCGAGCAGCCCGAAGGCACCAAGCCACGTGAGTGCCTGTCCCCACCCCCACTCGCGCATCTCCCAGGCCTCACCACATTGATGTGAGTGAAGCCAGTGAGCACCAGGTCCTTCAGGAGCTCGTAGCTGCCGGCGCCCACCACCAGCACCCATATGGAAGTCACGGCTTGGGCCAGCTCTCCCTGCAGGTTCCAGCTCCAACCATTACCATAGAGTAGGAAGCACACTTCCAGAGCAGCCACTACTCTGGCTAGGGTTTGGAAGCCACAGAGACAGAGTTTGGGGGAGAAAAAGAAAGACTTCTGCTGCTTCTGCTGCTTTCCTTGCATGCAGCCAAAAGCAGAAGCAGGAGAAATGTGTGTGTGCTTCCCACTCTACGGTGCCAGTCGCCGGAGGCCTCCCCTTCCCTACTGCTCCACTCTCTCCTCTCTGCTCCGATCACAGGTCCAGCTTACTCTTTCCAGGCACCCAGCAGCGAGATGCTGGGTAGCCACGCCAAGGGCAGCCCTGACAGACACAGCTCGGCTGGGCCAGCCATGGCCATCGCTCCTCGCCCGCAGCTGAGCTTGGCTACAGGGGGCTGCCAGGCCTCCGCAGGTGGTAGGGGCAGCAGCAGCAACAATGCAGTGCCTCTTTATCCCTGCCGAGACCTGCACCCAGCTGCGGGACATGCCAGGCCTCCATGACTGCCTGCCATGCATGGAAGCCTCTTTGCCGCTGGTGGGCACCCTGCCAAGGAAGCTCCAGGGTGGTGATGTTTGCGCTGGGACTGCTGTGGCGGGTGCTCGGTAGTGCGGGCTATGTGGACGCGGTACCTAGGCACAGGGGTGAGAGCGGGTGGGCCGCCACCATGGTGCAGGAGTAGGTGCTCGAGGACTACGGTCAGTGCCGGCGGCGGCGAAAGGGGCGGGGGGCGCAAGAGTTTGCAGGGATGTGGCTGCCTTGGCAGAGTGGGGGGATGAGGGACCTATGGGTGCGCGCGCGTGTGTGTGAGAGAGAGGGAGGTTTATTTTTGGAGAGGGCGTATATTTAGGCCCAGCCCAAAGATCAGGCTTAGCCTTATTTTCGTGATATGTCCTATTTTCGGGGAAACACTGTATACAAAATCTGTCCTGCTAGGAAGTTACATAGCAAATTAAAATGCTTCAATTATTGCTGCCTGCAGTTTCCCATTGAAATTATCAGAAGATAAGTTGCTACTGGTATCATCTAAAAACTTTATATGCTGGGACAGTCCTTCAAAACTTTCTGATTGATGGACAATTTCTTTGACCAATGGTAGCGTGGTCCTACCATTATAAAAGTCCCTATTCAAAATTAGTGCCCAATTTTGATGAGATTAACCTCAGTTGTAAATATTAATATTGTAAAAGAGCAGCCCCAATTAGAATTATCATAATTATCATAATTTTAAATATCTTTTCTTTGCTCTCAGTGGCTGATGCTATTGTAATTATATTCCACAAAGCAGACTTTTTGTTGTATATTTGAAAGCAAAAGCTGCATTCTTGCTTGTGAGTATTTGTTATATTTTATACTTTGATTAAGAGTATACTTTGAACAAGAGACTGCGCTTCTTGCGTTCTTCCATCATTCCAGAAAACAACACTCTATATCAAGTAAAATTTGGATTTGAACATATCCCAAGAAAGCCAAACTAATCAGCTAATGAGTGCAAGTTATAAAGGATGGTATCATTAGCCAATAAAAATATTCTAATTGAGAAATGAACTATTGTGCTAAACTGATCTAGTTACAAAGAAGTCATGGGATATCCCACAGATCAAAAGATACTCCCCAGTATAAAACAGAGATATGCAAAAGGATGGTATTAGATGTAAAGGAATCTACGTTTTGTATGTAAACAGAAAATTCTGCTCTTAATATACACAGAAATAAAGAAAAGAGCTGCCTATAAAACCAGAGATTGAAGAGTCTGGAGTTTTGGCTTCATGCCCTTAAATGTTCCCATCATGGCTGTTTGTGTTTCTAGAAGATGTGTGCTTGGCCTGGTGCCATTGGACTGATCGCCATGTTGTGACCGCACAGCTTCAGTTCCTGGAAATGGGTGAAGCTGGTCTAAGGTAAAAAGCAAATTGTTGATTCTGAAATGTTTATTCCACATTGTTCACAGAAGGCTGTGGAAACCTAGCTTTTCCTCTGGGTGCCATACTGAGATATTAGATGAGCTTAATGTAGATATGGTTTGTGGGGTGAGGCTGTTATGTGCTGCCTTGATTATTGTATTATGATTATATTTTAATTTCATTTTTGTATGATTTATAGAGGATTTATTGTATAACTTTTGGTTGATTGTTTTTAGCTGTTCCGAGTGTAAATAGGGCAGCCATATAGATTTTATAAAAAAAATAAGTATGAAGAACATTTCTATTCAGTTTTAGAAAACACTGCATTTCCATTTATTGCAGAAAAATGTCCTGATAAATATTCAGGTAGATAAAGAAAATTGTAAAGATAGAAGTCACTTGCTTTATTATACCATATTTTGTGTTTCATACTGGCAAATTATTTTTAACTGAAACCAAATATCTAGATGCGTGTTTAGGCAATGAGTTTTCAGGTACATCTACAAGTATTGCATATTTAGGTTTTCCGGATAATTTAATACCAAATTTACTCAACTATTTACTGGTATATCTATTCAAAGATTAGGACTTTCAATTTCTCTTCTGCCCAAGCCATTTTCTCTTGATCAGAAACACTGTTGACATATGTATTTAGATGGACAGGAAAACTAATTATTGCTACTTTCTTAAGTATTACACAAATGCAGCTCCAACCGTATTGGCAAAAAATAATAATATTAATTAATTAATTAATTGTTTGTATAAATAAGTCAAGGCAGTGAACACACAAATGCTCCTTCTTCCTCCTATTTTCCCCACAATAACAATAACAATCTTGTGAGTTGGGCTGGGCTGAGAAAGAATGACTGGCCTAAAGTCACCCAGCCGTCTTTAATGCCTAAGGCGGGACTAGAACTCCCAGTCTCCTGGTTTGTAGGCCAGCATTTCCACCCTTACACCAAACTGGCTGTTTTTCCAATTATCTCTTTCCAAATATCTGTCTGAGTCTTAAACAGATGCCAGAGGCATTCCCAAGAGTTAGTTTTTAATAATAAGCCTGAACCATATCCAGAAAAAAAGAAAGGTAAACTGAACAAGCTGAGAACATTCTGGAAGGCTACTGGGGATGATGGAAACAACCTCACCACTGTGCTTCCTGCTCAGTGTGTTTTTTGATTAGCCACACCCACCATCACAGCCCTTTTGTGAGTGTGTCTGCAGTAGGCTGTCTAAATTCCAAATCTAATTGTCAGCTCAAAGTGTCAGGAGAGTCTATATTAGCACAGACTTTCCTTCAGAAGCTCAAAGGGCACATAGCACTATCTCTGGTCCTTCTTCCTCATAGCAACAATCTTATGAAGTAAATTGGGCTGAGATAATATGAGGGGCCTGAGTCACCCAACAAATGTCTTGACTCTGGAGCTCACCAGGACCAGTCCAAGGTCTTAATTACTACACCACTTTGGTTGGTGTGAGGACAACAACCATATGTGCTAACATCTATTTAAAAAGTTGGTTTTATTATAATTAATTATAACAGTGTTATACCGATGGTAATAGGCACCTTGGGTGCAATCCCAAAACAACTGGGATAGCATTTGAATACCATTGGCATTGACAAAAATCACCATCAGTCAATTGCAAAAGGCAGCTTTACTTGGAGCTTACATCCCTCAACGATACTTATAACACCATCAGACATCCACATCTGTCTATCCCAGGGCCTTAGGAAGGACTCAATAGGTGGATATAAATGCTAAATCCAGTCTAAAAATCTAGCTGACTGTGTGCCAAACCATAATGTAACTTAACTAATAATATGTTACATTATTATAAGACATATGTAATTCATTATATTATTTCGATACAATGGTATTTGTACAGGGTTAACTATTGATTATAAATACTCTAATGTTACATATATGAGAATATTAAGAAAAAAGAAATAACAGTATCAAGTATGATTTGAAATTTTGCTGTTAATAAATATAAGATAATTTACATCCAAAACTGAATGTAATAACCATACTGTATATGCTATCTTGAGCACCTTGAAGCCAATCTGGCACATACCAGTCGTCATTTAATCCTTTTTCTCCTTCTCCTATTGGAGCTGGCTTTTAATGGTCTGCTTTAAATAAACATTAACTGTACTTAACAAGACAGTCAATAGTTAATATTTTATGGGTAATTTCTAATCTGTAATAACCCAAGAAATGTTTTTGACTAAGACAAATCTAATAACGCCCTGCTTCCTTTCAGTTAAAATGTAAAATACCCAGGGCTGGCTCAAATCCTATCAATAGTTTTCTCTGTTCTTGTATAGGATGATACAAATATAATTATGATAAATGAAGTAACACTTTGCAGCTGCATGACATCTCTCTCTTATTGCTGTACTCCTTTCTCCTTTCTATTTAACTGACCATATGACTTTTGTTGAATTTCCAAAAGGCAACTGGGGAAATGATGGGAGAATTCCTTTTATCTTGAACTAGAATCAGCTTAGAATTTACAAGTTATGTCAAAAGTCATTTAGAAAAAAGTACAGCTGTTGACAAAAATATCAAGGAAGAGGGGTTTTGCCATATTTTACACAGTCCAGACAAATGGGTTTGCCTAATTAATGTACCGTGGGAACATAACACATTGCTTTTCTCTCTCTCTCCCTCCCTCCCTCTCTCTTTCCCTCTCTCCAGATATAATATTCATTCAGTTTACTTACTCTCAAGTAAATGGCATTCAATTCAGGATCTGTTTTTATTGCTAAGTAAATCAGAAGAATATATGGAATACGGATTCCATATTCATTGATTTAAAAATTACTAGGATCATTAGGATGGATAAGTATATTTGCTACACTAGAAAGTTTAAGCAATGTACACGATAATCTCCCGAGACTTTACCTGCAACTCTTGTAATGACTTTGTGTGAGAGTGACTAATTCAGCATCAGTAAGTTCAGTAGCAGAATGGGAAACTGAATCAGAATCTCCTCATTCCATTTACCAAAGCATATGCAGAAGCCTCTTAGGATGGGTCATTTTGGACTACGAGAATAGCCTTGAATATAAAAGAGCTAATTAAATAAATAATCTCTTCCTTCCACAGAGGACTCTAATCTTGAATTACTCTCACCTCCATCAACTCTACCCCCAATCATTGGAATAATCAACACAGAAAGCCGGGAAATGCAAAAAAAATCTTCATAATCAAGCTCCCTGGGAAAGTTACTTATTTCGAATTAAGGGTTATGGCTGCATTGTCATGTACTATAACTTAACCAGCATTGACAGCCAATGAAGTTGGATGGATGCTTTAAATGTCTGGTTCAGAAAGCATGGTATGGCTCTAGTTAGGTGTGGAACTAGGTGTACATCTATGGGAACTATTTCCACTCCTTAATCCCACCAAATCATTTTGAAGCTAACCATGAAATACTGGAACACTAAAAATAGGCAGAGAATACCCTGGAGTCAAAAGCATTCTCATCAGTCAACCAAGAGGAGAAGTAATAAAATAATCTTTCAGTCAATGCCTTGCCCCTGAACTACATGAGTTTCTGGGTAATAGCTCCCCCTCATCTACCTTTCCTCTCTAGAAGGACAAAAGAAGATGTTTGCCCTCTGCTTCCCTTATCCTCGTCATTATCTGCATTTATTTGGAGGTTCTGCTAAAAATGTAAGTATGAGAAGAAAGCTGCCTGGCCATCATTCTTCCTGAAAACTGAAGTGAGAGCATAACATTGTAGTTTTGTGGCCTGGCACTATCCCAAGAACTGAAATCATTACTGCAGATTGCATTGATGAGGGGACGTGTGGTGGTGGTTGGAGAAATGTAATAGCCTGCTCAAGGCTGGGAGGTGAGATGAGGGGAAACAAAATTCAGTGCACGTATTACTTAGAAGGCAAACTCATTTTTTTTACAGGGATGTGAAACTAACTAGAAAACAATTAGAAGAATTAAGATCAAATTTGATTGTAATGCTGTCTATAAACTCAACTAGAAAGCTCTGGGTGTAGGCAGTGGGAAAGTAGGATGAAAACAAGGAAAAAGAGCCTATCCTAAGCCCTGCTGGGCTCCACGGTCACAATCTACAAATGAAATTTTTGTTACGATGCAACTGAGCATTGCACCTTTGTCCAATTTTTCCTTTCAACTAGACTTAGATTGCTGCATTGTTTTGAATTTGCTGACTTACATTAACTAAAGTATACACATTCTAAATTTTTTCTATAGATTCGGTCCAGTTTTGTATAGGATACTTGTCCAAATGTGGCAGAATGCTAAAAAAAGTAGAAGAAAAGGATGGAATCAGTAATGATGCTCTGTAGCGACATAACTATAGAAAGATTCAAAAGATATTTTTTAAAAAAATCCCCAACCCTTATTCCTCCCCCCACTTATTATTTATTTCACAATAGTTTTGGGATACATTAGAGTGGTGGTCAGGAACTGTATCAAATTTATTATATTTAAACCTTTTGAGTCTGAGTCCAAAATTCCACTCAGCAGACAGAGTCTGTTATTAGGCAAATTGGTTTATACATTTAAAAAAGGAGTAAAGCTGTCCCTTGCGACAGTAAGATGAGGGATCTGTACTATATAAATGTCAGGGAACTCTACGAGTAAGTCCTTCAGAAAGATTGTGATAAAAGGAACAGCTTTGGAGGAATTAATGGAACATCCCATGTAAGAACAGAAGGCTTCATTGTGATAAAAGGAACAGCTTTGGAGGAATTAATGGAACATCCCATGTAAAGACAGAAGGCTTCATTATGAAACAATTAAACCTTTGCTCATTTTTCAGAGCAATGAGTTTTGCATTGGCATCAGGGGTGAAATCCAGGAGGTTCTGACAGGTTCTGGAGAACCGGTAGTGGAAATTTTGAGTAGTTCGGAGAACCAGTAGCAGAAATTTTGGGTAGCTTGGAGAACCGGCAAATGCCACCTCTGGCTGGCCCCAGAGTGGGGTGGGAATGGAGATTTTACAATATCCTTCCCCTGGAGTGGGGTGGGAATGCAGTTTTTGCAGTACTATTTCCCTGCCACACCCACCATGCCACGCCCACCAAGCCACACCCACAGAACCAGTAGTAAAAAAAATTGAATTTCACCACTGATTGGCATTGTAGTTAAGTTTACCCCCCCCCCCAAAAAAAGCCAAAATTCTATAAATTTGATAGTAAGCACATTCAAGAATGCAACTGTCAAGTGCTAATGTTGGATTTCAAGTTCTCCAAAACAAGCAGATGTCATTGTTTTATCAGTTGTATGATTGGGTGTAGCTGTCCATGACATGATAGACTTCTCATTTTTTGGGCCAATGACATCCGTCCAATACAAGTAATGGGTGATGAATGGAAGTTTGAGGAAGGCTGTTCA
The DNA here is from genome assembly GCA_022577455.1 of Arizona elegans. Taxonomy (NCBI): domain Eukaryota; kingdom Metazoa; phylum Chordata; class Lepidosauria; order Squamata; family Colubridae; genus Arizona; species Arizona elegans. Next base: position 204,355,422 of record JAKOOJ010000001.1, on the reverse strand, counting down.
AAGTCCTTTCAAACAGTCTACTCCAGTGCTTCCCAAACCTACATAAGTTACCCAGAACTGGGTAACAGTGGTTTTTCTTTGGGTAAAGGCATACAAACTCATTATCACAATGCAATTATTTAAATTGACTTAAAAGATTGTCACATGTACTCCTATCAAGACAAAAATTGATGACATTACCAATGGTAATTTATTGAAATGACATAAAGGTCATCCAATGAAATTGATTTATAGTACAGGTAGTCCTTGAGTTACGATCACCCATTTAGCGACCAGTTTTCAAAGTTCGATAAGACTTTCTGAGAAGTGGTTTCAAGTAAGGAAGTGAAAAAGAATGAAACACAGACCTGTTACAATTCAATTGGAGATAAATGAACTATGTGATGTGATCCACTGAGAAAAAGTAAACAACATTCTTTGTTTTGATATCAATTGTAGAACAATGACATTGATTTAATACTGTCAATGCAAGAGAATAAAGAGCAAATTCCATGAAATAACTATGGCGACTAAAATTGAGATACATAAATGGATACAATTTTTCCTTAAATATATTATCAGTTGTCTTTTCAGTTTGGAAGATTTTTTTTCCAGAATGCCAAATGACAGATCAAATAAGATGGGAAGCTTAGTATGGATGTAGGCAAAACCAAAGGATTTTCATCTTCCTTGCTAGATTTATGGCTGCTGCTTTGATGCACTAAGACGTGCATACATGAGGTACTGCTGTTGGGTGGGGGAGCAATCCCTGACAATGTTAATTAGACTAGATAATATTTTGGCTTATTTAAAATATATATTTCAAACAATTACATCAGTTCATGGACTGCAATTCTGGTGTAAGAATGGTCTGCCCTGATTGGACTGGAGACCTTTTAATTCATGTCCTTTTCATCACAGAAGCCAATGAGATCCATGGAAAGCTCACAAGACGTAAGTCTTGCCTTTGCCATTGTTTTTCTCCAGAAATCGATAACCAGAAGCATTACATTTCAAAATCTAGAGATCACGCAGCCCTAATGACTAATAGCCATTGATTTCCTCCCCCTTAAAGTTATGTTTTCACCTTTTAAAGCTACCTAAGCTAGTGGACACCATCCATCTTGTGCCAGCAAATTATATAAATTCAACTTGTAAATTATGGATTGAAGAATTTTGCTACTGTAACAGTAAGATGACACTCATAAATTTGAGTAAGATTAAAACGATCAGGGATGATGGATGTTTGATGTCATTCCTAAGAAATTTGAACCATAGTACAGGTTGTTCTCAATTTAGAACTAGTCACTTAGAGAGATGTGACCCTGGCAGGGTGGGAAGAAGGTCCAAGAACTGCAGGACCTGGTGAAGGGGAAAGGACCTAAGGGGACCTGTGGGGAGAGGGGGAAGCAAACCAAAGCTCTGTGAGAACCCCAAGGGATGGGAAGCAGAGTATGGAATGTCTCAAAGGATGGACAAGGCCTACCATAATCTACATTTACTATACTGTTTCCTATACTGTCACTTGGAAACATTAAAATAATCTCTTATTCTGCATCTTGTTTCCAAGAATGACCAAAGGAATGGTTCTATAGTCCTACAGTAGGCTAATGCTATATTTCAAAGCCCTGGCTATATTAGGCCAAATGGCCTAATCCAGCACTTTAGCCAAAAGTACGCATACAGGAAGCTCACACACAGGAAAAAGAGTGAGAGCTTTCTTCCACAAGTAATCCTTATGAATTATTGTTTAAACTATATAACCTCTGATTCAAGAGATTTAAGAGTCGTCATTACTACTCTCCTCCTCCTCTAGTCCTTTTAAAAAATCATCTACATTGATAACCATTACCACATTTGATGGGACTGATGTATGAGCTGACATCTTTCCTTTTATTCACCTGGAACCTTCCCACCTGTATATTATATATCTCTGTCTCCACATCTGCATCAAGAAGTGTAGCCTTTTAGATACACAAGAAACTATAGTAATTCAGTGTTCAAGGATCTGCCAGAATGATTTCAAAAAGAGACAGCTGCTATAAGATGTTGAGACTTTGGAAAAAGTGCAGAGAAGAGCAACTAAGATGATTAAAGGCCTGGAGACTAAAACATATGAATAACGGTTGCAGGAATTGGGAATGGATAGATTGAGAAAAGAAGGACTAGGGATGACACGATAGCAGTATTCCAGTATTTACTACTCCACAATAGAAAGTGTCCTCATTTATTGCATCACGGTATGGCATGCTGGTCTTACAGCCGCGGATAGAAAAACATTACAGAGAGTGGTGAATACAGCACAAAACATTGTGGGCTGATACCTGATACCACTAGATGAGATCGCTAGGCCTCGCTTCCTTAGAAGAGTGAGGAAAATTCTCAGGGATGACTCTCACCCCGGTCACCACTTCTTTACCCTCCTACCATTGGGAAGGAGATATAGAAGTATAGCCAGCTGCACGAACAGGCTGAAGAACAGTTTTTACCCGTGAGCTGTCAGACTCCTGAATGCGAAATAACATCATAACTATGTAGTATGATGGATTGCAGGGTCGGCACAATGTGTAACATGTTCACACTGGTGTAAAAGGTCTAGGTGTTTTGTTAATATGATTTATTGGGTTAGGGATTTTCTGTCTTCACTGTGAGTTGTATTGTGTTGAGGGGGGTGCACTGAGGGAGCTCAACCAATCTCATTGTACATATGTTGTACACTGACAATAAAGATTTGATTTGATTTGAATTGAATTTGAGGGACTGCCACAAAGAAGAGGGGGTCAACTCATTTTCCAAAGCACCAGAAGGCAAAACAAGAAACAATGGATGGAAATTAATCAAGGAGAGAAGCAACCTGGAATTAAGGAGAAACTTCCTAACAGTGAGAATAATTAACCAGTGTTTGAAATGGTAGGGACTAGAAGACTTCCAATGTCCCTTCCAGCAATATTCTAATTGATTAGCTGGTTGATTGATTGATTGATTGATTGACTGACTGACTGACTAAATCATTTGATATGAAGGGATGAAGTTCTGCTGAGGCACCTCAATGCTTCCTGCAGTTACACGCTAAAGGACAATGTTCCTGTTGGTCTCTATCTGACTTTAAGTGCAGATGTTTGGGCTCTGGAGACCATAAAATTCAGTTTTAATCTTTGCTGGTCTCCCTAGCTATTCTTCTCAACCATTTGCAATTTGTTGAAAACATGTACTTGAATGAATCTTTTCTCCCATTTTTTTTAAAAAAATTAGCTACCTGTAGGATAGAGGACTGAGGCTGAAATTATTTCAGTTTGCAAGCAAGGTGTTGAATGGCTTAATCTTCAATCATTTTAAAGATCTCTGCAAATCTCCACCTCAATTATATAGATGCCATTAAGTATTGTGGGTGTGTGGTTCCCACTCATATTCAATATATACAGGCAGATCCAAACTCAGCTAAATGAACAAACACACGGGCATTACCACAATTACTGCTTCGGGTGGGCGGTTTATTCATTCTAAACTGCATTCATCCTTTCTGTTTAAAATAACTGAATAAAAAAAAATATACATTGCTTAGGAGAATCCACTGTTGATTCCCATCCAAAATGTTCCTCTTTTTCCCCACTGTTGCTCCTTTTAAATATTGTATGCATCAGCAAGTACATGTGATGTTCTGCTGAGACAGGCTGAGACAGATCAATAAGGTTGTCTTTCAATGCAGTTTTAGACAATGATGATAATGATGATTTTTCTCTGCATCAGAATTCTATCAATGTTCTGCTTATTTAGATGGTCAAGATAACTCACAATAATTTCTTAAAATACAAATACATAAATAAAATATGAATAAATAAGTAAATAAGTACCCTGAACCGCTACCAATATTATCTTCCTTCCCAAAAATATTTTAGCCTTCCCTCTCGATGTAACAACCTTTTTGCATATTTCTGACAAGGTTATTTCCCCTACTCTTTTCATGGGGCTTTGATTACGCTGCTGTGTTGCCTTTTTAATTCTTGATTAATTCTTTATCTTTAATTCTTAATTTAATTCTTAATCTTGACTTTTTAATTCCGCCTCCGGGATGCTACTAATAATGCCATAGTACCGCCTCTTTTGCTATCCTACTCTGCTACATCACAAAGCAACTCAGAATTGGAAGAGATTAATTACATCTCCTTTCTGTTTCAGATCTCCATAAGATATGCCAGACCAGGCACGCGCCCCCCGAGGCGGGGAGGGGAGCAGGATGCTGAGCCGCCTGCAGGAGCTCCACAAGGAGGAGGAGACGCTGCTGCGGGTCAAGGAGGCACTACACGACCAGCTCACCCGCCTCAAGGTGGAAGAGTTGGTTCTTCAGTCCATGATCAATGCCCGGGAAGGGACGGTGTTCGCTCCCTCGGCTGCTGTCACAGAGGAGCATGTAAACATGGACAATGAAATGGCTATTAATCAGATTAAACTGCAGTTACAAGTGCATGGTGATGAGGAGGAAGAGGAGGAGGAGGAAGAAGAATCAGATTCCTAGGGCACCAGTGTTGCTGTCAGGCCAGTATTCCAGGACAGACTTCCAAAGCCTCCCTGGCTTTGATGAAACTTTGTGTGGTGCTACAGAGACTGAGCTCCAACCAGAAATGCTGCTGAGCATCTCACAAACTTCCAAAGGCGGTAATAAATTACAGGGCGGGTTGGAAAAAGGCAGTGTTGAAGCCTAACTATGTAGCACGAGTCATTTTCTAGAGTAGACCTATGTTTCAAAACAAGTAGCAGTTCAGGAAATGAAGCTTTTGAAGCAATAATCTGTCCATGAAACATCTCCTGCCCGGCTGTAAAAAAAAAAGGAGCTGGGAAGCTGCCCGTTCTATGCCAGTTGGTTTTCCTGAACCTCCTATGGATAAATTGCACAAAAGTAGTGAAAAATGTGGGGTTTGTTTTTTCCTGTATGGCTGTATACGACTCCTTTATTCTGGTTGGTTTGGGCCCGTTATATGAAACTTGTATGGAATAAAAATATATGTTTTGTTTTAAAAAAAAAAAAGATATGCCAGACCAATATCTCATCTAAGATTGAAACTTGGAATAATAGCAATTGACTTGGCATTAAAAACAGCACTTTTAAATTGCAGAGCCTACCTGCACTGCTTCCTTGACTTCCTTGATAAGACCATACCAACAGCCTAGCCCCGTGATGGCGAACCTATGGCACGCTTGCCAGACGTGGCACGCAAAGCTCTCTCTGTAGGCACCCATGGTTGCCCCAGCCCAGCTCCAATCACATTTCTCCATCGCGTTTCACTCAATCAATTCCAACTTCTCGCGAAAGAAAAAGATACCTCCAAGTTGGAATTGATTGAGTGAACTTTTTCACTCGTACACTTCACAATGGCGGAGATGGGGTCCCCTCCTCCTCCTGAAGCCCATTACGACATGGAGCCACAATGCGACCCTGCATCGGCTCGGCTTGGCAAAAAAAAGCAGTTTCTTTTTCTACAGAGCAGCCTGTGTTGGGATGCCCTGTCTCCCCGCCAGCCAACTGAGCGTGGGCGTGCTGCTCCTGAGCTTGTCAGCTTTTGGGTGTCATTCCCACCACCCAGCATCAGTTCAGAGGTTCCTTCCCCACCCCCCATGAGAGAGAGAAACAGAGGGAGGGAGGGAGGGAGAGAGGGGGGGAGGGAGAGAAATGATATTACAAAAGTTTTTTTTTTATTGTTGCTAAACGTAATGTTTAAAAAGCAGAAAAAGTTGCCCCAAAGGAGTCTTGGAGGGCTGAATGCCGAGAGGCACAGATTTACTCTGCCTTCTGCATTCCCACTCCATGCTAAAGCAAACAAAATGGGCCGGGGTCTCCCCGCTAAGTGTCCCCACCAAGCCTGCTTGGAAACTCCACCAAGCGTGGCTCCAAATATTCGGCTCGCACATCTGTCCCAGCCAGCACCACAATGGAAGGTGCATGCCTGCCTGCTCCAGTCTCACTGGCCAGAAGTGGGGCTCCACGCACCGCCTCCCAGCCAGAGCTCCATCTTTGTTTGCTTGCTGGTTGCCTCCGAGGCTGCGCTCAGGCTACCTGGGCCCCCGCTGTGGGGGGAGGAGAGGGAGAGGGAAGGGGGCTATCCCCGACAGGATCCAGGTTGGAGTTGCCTTATTTTGTGTGGATCTCTAACACTTGGCTTTGCCTGCCAGCCTCCACTCCTCCACAGCCCAAGTGGTGGGATTCATATGACATGTGAAGCTGGACAGGAGAGCATAGATAGATAGATAGATAGATAGACAGACAGACAGACAGTCAGACAGACAGACAGACAGCTAGATTAGATTAGATAGATGAGACAGAGAGAGATATAGAGAGGGAGGGAGGGAAAGAGAGAAAAGAGAGAGAGAGGGTGGGAAAGAGAGGAAAAGAGAGAAAGAGAGAGGGAGGGAGGAAAAGAGAAAGAGGGAGAAAGACAGAGTGGGGGAAAGAGAGAGGGGGAGGGAAAGAGAGAAATGATATTACAAAAGTTTTTTCTTTTTTATTGTTGCTAAACGGTAATATTTCAAAAGCAGGAAAAAAATGAAGGGGCATAAAAGTGCATTTATCACATTTTTCTTAGAACAATTAGTTGAACTGCGTTGTTTATCCTTATTTTAGGTAGTGAAACTTCAGTATTCAATAGGTTTGGTATTCATATGAAGTACCAAACTTCAGAAACTTCTGGTCTATCTTCAGAAATGGACCTCATGCTATAATTTTATATCCAGTTAAATAAGAGACAACCTCACTGAATTAAATGGAAATTATTTTTGAATTTCTGTCTCTGTCTCTCCCTTTCACTCTTCCTCTCCCCCTCTTTCTGTCCTCTCTCCCTGTCTCCCTCCCTCTCTCTCTCTCTCTCTTTCTCTCTCTCTCTCTCTGTGTGTGTGAATTAGCTTGTGCTATTAGTCAATTAAGTATGATTACTTACTTGAAGTAAGATCTCCTGAATCTATGATATGGAACTTGTTTCTGAATAAACAGGGGTTCAAATGTGCTGCAAAGCCATTCTTGATTAAAACTTCAGCGAGTAGTAAAAAAGAGTTGTCTAATGCCACAGGAGACAGAAAATGCAGTGTATGTAACAGATGATCAATATGTTTAAGATGTCGGCAGTAAAGCCCAGGAGAAGTGTGAACTATTTAATAGACATAAATAATTGGAGTGTTGTTGGAAGGAAAGCAGCTGTGCAGTTTCCGCTTTGGGAATTTATTCTAAACACACAGTGGTGGTATCAGCTGTGTTAAATACCATTGGCTGTATAAATGTTTAATGACAGCACTCAGCTTATGACAGGAATTTATATTTCCTTATGGGAAAGCAGGAGTTTGATAACACAATGGCATTGGCATCTTTCACGTCGGATGTGACGCATTGGTAAGATGAAAGGAGACTCAATAATGAATAGTGGTTGTGACTATTTATTATCATCAACCCCCAAAATGAATATTGAAAATGTTAGATAAGACGTATTAGCTAGAAAGACTAATTAACCATAAACTGAAGGGATATTGCTTCCTATGTATTCCACAAACATGTACTAGAACATGCAAATTGTATAATAGGAATTTCTTTTTTACTTTTGCTTCTGCCTGATGTTGAACAAGGTTTTATATATGTGGGAGAAACCTTTAGATTTTGTTTGTTTTATGCATGATTCTCCAGTGTGAAGTATAAAACGATTAGGAATAAATAGCATATTAATTTATTTAAGGTATGTCCTACACTCCACATTTTGTAAAATTTGAACCAAGATAATATTGAAGATACTACAAAAAATACAAAACTGTGTAAGCATGACCCTTATCTAACTCCAAGCAGGTACCAAGAGTTAGTTTAGAAAATTCCCATGCATTGGCTTTTAAGCAATAAAACAGTTTAATTGGACCTTCACATGTGGACTTGATTTTTTTGTGCCTGACAAAACCATAACCATCGTAGCTTAGTGTGGTAATCGAACCCAGTGATATTGAGGATACACGATTACATAATAGCAATACCAATAGCAGTTTACAGAATAGGCCTATTGCCCCCAATGATCTGGGTCCTCATTTTACTGACTTCAGAAGGATGGAAGGCTGAGTCAACCTTGAGCCGGTCAGAATTGAACACCTGGTAGTGAGTAGAGTTAGCCTGCAATATTGCATTCCAACCACTGTGCCACCACTGCTCATAAAAACATATTAGAATCTCACATATTTGTATTTCAGCAGAAGGGAAGATGGGTTCAAAATCACAAAGGTAATCACATCATGAAGTACAGGTAGTCCTCGACTTGTTTGTTTGACTACAATTGAGCCCAAAATTCCTGTTGCTAAGTGAAACATTTGTTAAACGAGTTTTGCCCCATTTTACGATCTTTCTCGCCACAGTTGTTAAATGAATCACTGCAGGTGCTAAGTTAATAACACACTTATAAAGCGAATCTGGCTTTTGAATTGACTTTGCTTGTCAGAAGGTAGCAAAAGGGGATCACTTTTGCAGGTTGCAGGACCCTGCAGTGCAACCGTCATAAATATGAGTCAGTTGGCAAGCATCTGAATTTTGATCACGTGGCCGTGGAGATGGTGCAATGGTCGTAAGTCTGAAAAATGGTCATAGGTCACTTTTTTTCAGTCCCATTGTAACTTTGAACGGTTACTAAATGAACTGTTGTAAGTCAAGGACCATATGTAATTTAACTTTATTGGTACTTACTGCTTATGGCTTCTCAAAGTTTCAGAAAGAAGTCTTTTCTCCCCTCCTTCTGCCTTGAAAAGCTAGGAGCTGAAACTGGGACTTTGTGCACTTAAATATATGCACTCCTATTGGGTAATGGATTTCCAAATGAGCTATGGTCCCCACTAAAGAAGCTGCGTTGGTATCTTCCTTCCAAGAACCATCATGTCACATATGCTTAGCGTGTGATCTTTGTTGTGGTTACTGTGCATTCAACATTAATCTTAACATCTGAATGACATTTTTCGTTTCTCCTTGACTTCCTGTGCGCCTTGACTTTCCTGTATGTCTTAGCCGCTGAGAACAGATGTAGTCATTTGTAGAACTGTCTTGTATGTGCCAAAATAAATTAATCCTAAATGACAACACGCTACAAATCCAAAATGTGTTTTTGCAACCCACTGGCTTCAACAACATACGCTAATTGATTATTTCTGATATCAAATAAAACTTTTGTTGATGCCAGGAATAACAGTTCAGTTTTAAAGCAGAAAATCGGAAAGAGAATGTTTTTGAAATATAAATAATAGATAAAGGAAACAAGTGAGCTGATCGCAACCCAGCAATAATTCCCACAGAGCCATATAAGTCTAATTTGTGTTGAAAGATCCATTAGCCAGGAAGTTAGTAATCCAAATTCTGGCATAAGGCTCTGAGGGGAATAAGTTTAATGCTAGACGTTTGGTGTTACAATCAAGAAATGATAGAAAAATGGAAGAAGATTTTCAGCATTTCATTAATTCATATTAAGAATACTCTGTCCAGGAAATTCATTATTTATTACTGGAATGTAAAGCACTACTTGGTGGTGCAGTGGTTAAAGTGCAGTATTGCAAGCAAACTTGGTCCATAGCCTGGAGTTTGATCTTCACGGGGCTTGAGGATGAGTCAGCCTTCCATCCTCCGAGGTCGGTAAAATAAAGACCCAGATTGTTGGGGGTAATATGCCCATAGATGCTGTAAAGCACTACCAAGCAGTATATAAGTCTAAGTACTATTGCTATTGATTGTGGAGCTTTCTTATACCTGATCACATCACAATTCCACACATAAGAAAGATTCACTGCCTTATACTGCTTTATCACATTGGCCTTCACATAGGGCACTCTTTTTTTTGCAACAACTTGCCATTTTAATTTTGTGTTCAGAATTTATCTCAGAATAAATCCAAATCCCATGACTGCAAATGGAGGTTGGACTAGAAGACCGCCAAGGTTTTTTCCAGCTCTATTCTGATTGATTGATTGATTGATTGATTGATTGATTGAGCCACATTACAAATAGAATAGCCTGAGTTGTTTTGCTTACTCTATAAACATTTTGCCTGCTATAGCTGCTCGGACCCATCCTACAGTCTTCAACTTCACAAGTTCCTCCTGATGAACAAGTAAAATGAGGAATTTGCTATTATTTCTCTTACGGGATAGGAGAGGTGTCATTTGCATCCTCCATATTTCCTGGAGAAAAGCAGTTAGGACAGCTGTGTTTCTAATTCATACCAAGGGAGTGAACCACTGAAGGACTGAATTTGGGGAAGAATTCCTCTACATCTGCAAAATCATTTAAAATTGGCCTTTTCTCAGCCTGCCAGTTGAGGGGTGCATTTTTCCAATTCAGTTGTTTATGTAAGATATCATTCAGAACACCATGTGTTCTTTATTTTATTCTGCTTAGTCACTGACCTCACATGGTAGGGCTGTTTCTCTCATACTCATGTAGCACATAAACACAACTGTTTCTTGTGTTTTACACTACAGTTTGGCAAGATGATGGTCTAATGCACAGACACAACTTCAGAATGGAACCCTTTCACTGAAATGACAAAAACTGTGGTTTTTGTCATTTGTTATTTGTTATTTATTTATTTAACTGTTATTTATTTATTTTAAAACATTTATATTGACGCCTGCTCGCCCATGGTGACTCAAGGTGGCTTACATGAATGTAAAAACATCATATAAAAAAAGAAAATAATAAAATAATAAATTAATAAAACATTATGCCATTGTGGTGCAAAATCTTTCCCTTTTGCGACATCATAACACACGTAGAAAAGGAATGGAATTGAGGTCATGACAGCACAATGGCATGTTCATAATTCGTGTTCCCATCCCTCGGCTTAAAGTATCCTTCTTTCATGATGCTCCACTACCTCAAGGTAAAAAAGTACTTTCCTGATGGATTGGATTGGAGCTGTGGTGGTGCACTGGTTAGAGTGCAGTATTTCAGTCTAATTCAGCACACTGCCAGGAGTTCAATCCTGACCGGCTCAAGGCTGACTCAGACTTCCATCCTTTAAGGTCAATAAAATGAGGACCCAGAATGTGGAGGGCAATATGTTGACTCTGTAAACCTCTTAGAGAGGGCTATAAAGCACCGTGAAGAGGTATATAAGTCTCAATGCTATTGCTATTATTATTGGATTGGTAGCTCTTTGCATCAGGATCCATACTTGAACTTGCTGAAACTTGACAATGATTCTTAAGAATTTAACGCAATAATGCAAATCTTGAGTTTTGCTATCCAGCCTCTCCATGCGGAATTATTCTTTGAAATGCCGTTTTCAAATGGTGGTTAATACTGACCTTGATGTGAGGTAAGGATTCCCTGTCATTTAAGAAGACCATTAGAATTTTTCTATAGATGGATAAACTTCCTCCTTTATATTGTCTTTGCTGGCTGCCTTCTTAGAGATGGGATCTCATGGATCTATTGGTAATCTGAAGGCTAATCTGCAGAACATCTTCAATTAGAGAAAGCTCCATCTTTGAACCCATATAGCAGTCTTATTTGATCTGTCAATTTTGGGAGAATCCCACCATCTCCGGCCAAGATAATCATTAATTGTTTTTCAATTAATAATACTTGATATCTGTCTGAGTCATAACAGGGTCTGAAAAATTAAAAAAAAGATATTAGAAGATGATTCATTTGTAGCATGACATCTCTACTATACAGAACAGAGAAAGATGCTGTTTTTCTGCGTATTATGTAGAAGCAGACATAAGATGGGCAAATTTTCTCAGGCAATCCTTGTTTTCCCTCCTCTCCCTTCAAATATGCAAAATGTGAAATATTATTCCAATTAAAACTAAACTCTTTAAGATAGCTTGGAGATGCCACTACGTAATCTAAGCATCAACAACTCTCTTCTTCATTTTCCTCCTATTCTTCAGAACATACAGAGAAAACTTGTGATGATGAAATAGGAAAAGGCGATGTATAGGATAGTAAGGGAGAGAAACAAAGGGATCAATTAAAAACAATTTTCTTTTGTAATTTTGGAGGGCCACAACTGTTCTTTCTCCATTAGGGAGAAAAGAAGGGATGGTTTTGATAGAGCAAGAAGGAAAGGGACTACAGGATTCTCCTTTTGGAGTTTTTTGGTTTTTCAGTTCTCAGAAATAGTTTTGGTGGTTCAGATCTGATTCTATCATTAAAGAATCCAGACCCATCCAAATTTGGATTAAAATCTTGCATGAGAGTCGAAAAGGATGAAAACTCCTTAAACAAAGGAATTAGAACAAACTTGCTATCTTTGACTGAGTCCAAACAAGTTGATTTCCATAAAATTGCCATTTTATTTAACTTCGTTCTTTAACAAAGAAACCAGACAATGCTGTTGCATATTGCATATAGAGTTTTATTATGCCATCAGTCAGAAATTGATAGAAGGTCTGGACACTGATGTTTTCCATTTGAAGTTCTCCTGTGTTTCCTTGCCATTGTTTCAGTATATTTTTATTTATTTTATTTTATTTTATTTTTATCTTAATTTTTTTATTTTATTTAAAACGGTTAAGGGAGAAAAAAGCCAGCTTGCTATATAATGCCTTTTGATTGATACTTCAAAAAATTAATGTTCCCCAACCTTTCTGGCTTGGCGGACCATTGGAGGCAGCGGGGGAGGGGAGAGTTTTGTGAACACTTGTCCATCACTTCTGCAGCTGGTTCTGAATAGACTGTGGACCTGAGGTTCGGGACTCCTGGTCTAGAAGCAATGGTGAAATCCACATTTTTTTAATACCGGTTTTGTGGGCGTGGCTTGGTGGGCGTAGTGTGGCTTATTACAGTATCCTTCCCCTGGAGTGGGGTTGGAATGGAGATTTTACAGTATCCTTCCCCTGCCACGCCCACCAAGCCACACCCACCAAGCCATGCCACGCCCACCAAGCCACACTCACAGAACCGGTAGTAAAAAATTTTGAAACCCATCACTGCACTAATTGCTCTTATTTCTCTCTTGCACACACATATATCCTCATTTTGATTGAAGTTGGAGTAATGCGGAACTCTCCTTTAGTTCTAAAATGCACCATAATTGTCTGTGTTTCTCTTTTCGGTGTTTCTTAAAGAGTAAAAATGTCGTATTTTCACTGTGGAAAAATGCAGCGAAAATATAATACAAGGAAACCAATAATTAAGCCACTCCCAACTGAGTAGACGAAGAAAGTGAGCCTTGGGGCAATTACGAGGTTATTAATTTCTAATCTCCCAGCTGTGGTAAAAAAAAAATCAAACAATATAATCAATCATCAATAATAAAATAAATAAGATGGTCCAGATCTGCACACAGGAAAGCCAATACCCTTAATTAACTTTGCAAAGGACATTTGCTAAATGAAATGTACTTGTGAGCATGTTTTACAGAATGATCTTTGCCATGGGAACAAGCATTTCTAGATAGCAGAGCATTACTTTAATTACTATGCAGGGCCACTTTTTAAAATCCACATCCAGCTAATTTTGAAAAAGCAGTAGTTCAGTTATGCTAAAATATGGAAGCCAAAATCTTGGATTACTTTACAGCAGGAGTGTCTAATTTTAGCAACTTTAAGACTTGTAGACTTCAACTCCCAGAATCCTCCAGCCAACATGGCTGGCTGGGGAAGTCTGGGAATTGAAGCCCACAGGTCTTAAAGTCACCAAGATTGGACAGCTCTGCTTTACAATACTCAATAAGCCTACCCAGGTTGGGTTATGGTGCCTTCCCACTGGAATGAAGTTTCTCTAGGGTTGCCAGGTCTGCTTCCAAAAAATAGTGGACAAGCGGGGTGGGGGGTGTGGGGGGTGTTAAGTAGTAAAAAATTTTAAAAAAATTACAATTAAATTATATATTTTCTTACAAACATTTTAACACGTATTAAAATAATCACTTCAAAACTTTATTTAAAATTCAAAACATCAAATATATTATAATAATATGTAAAATATTAAATTACATTTTACTTTGCTGTCGTGTGTATTGTTTATTTGACTGTGCAGCTTTGATCAATTCTTTGTGTTTAAGGAATAATTCTTTAATTTCAGTACAACGTTGAGAAATATTAAAAAATATACAAAGTTCACTTCGAACTGATGGTACAAGCAGTCGGTTACGTTCGTCAGTCCACAAATTTCCCATGACGCTGAAAATTCGTTCAATGTTTGCATTTGATACCGGAATTGATGCACAATACTGGAACAGTTTCAGTAAACTCGGAGCTGGCTCTTTCTTGAAAAAGTATGTCTACTTATCAAGGGATGAATTGCCCTGCAGATGAACATAAACTTCTTCTAAGGCAGAAATTTCATCGAAGAGAGTGTTGGGTGGAAGTTCTTCTCGCCATGGTGATAATAACCAGATGTTCGTCATTTCTTCTAAAGTTGGAGGATTATTGCGATAAATTAGATTGAAACAATTTAGTGTCTCATATACTGAATCGGTGAAATTATACCACTTTTCTAGGTACGCAATGGCTCTTTGATACATGTTGATGGCTTCTTTCTTGAACTTTGCACGGCATTCTCAGGCAAATGTTTTTTACGTAAGGCAAATAAAACTTTCATTCCAAAAAACTGCTCATCGTATTTTTTTTGCAAAGAATCACGCAGCTTACATATGATAATGTGAAGATCACATGCAAGAATTTTCTTGCTTTCCAGCTTCAGTAGGGTGTCTTGCATTATTGACATGAAGAAGTGCGTGAAATATAAATACAATTCTGAAATTGTTGGTTCATCGTCCTTTGCGAGTTCATTTTCCTGATCCAAAATAAGGTTCCAGATAACCTTATGGCACTCATCAAATCCAAGAGAAATAAAATAGGATTTTAGAGGTATCCAGTTTAAAAGAAGTCTTTCGACCACTTTAAACAAACTTAACCAACGTGTTGGAACATGGCGCAAAACTTCATGGAATTCTGACTCGCAAAATTCAAAAAATGATTTCAACTCTTCTCGTTTCTTCGCAGAATTCAAAAATTCAGCAAAAACCTTCAGCACTACATTTTTGATATCAAAAGATAACTGCTTTAATGCATTTTTTGCGCTGTTGTGTAAAATGTGATTACTTCAATGAGCAGCTACAATATTGTCATTTTCCAGCAATAATTTTTGGTAAACAGATTTGTTCACTCCATAATTGACCAATGCATTATCTGCTGAGTAAACTGAAACATTATTTATTTCCAATTCGTTATCACTAAGAACTCAACACAGCTGATTTTTTATTGGTGTAGAATCTTCGAAAGAATCCTCATAAAAGTCTAAAATTTTCACACACAGTCCTTCTTCACAAGTAAAATATTATGCAACAACGGAATGCATTTTGCGATTTCCCTTGTTTGATGCGTCAGTGGAGAGAGAAAATGGAATTCCAGTTTTAAGATCATTGAGAACCAACTCAATAGAAAAAGGATACAAAACCTCATTGACAATAGCTGATGATTTGGTTCTTCCACAAGACATCTTTTTTACAATTTCTGAATCATCAAAAATTTGCTTCATTAACTTAATACTGCAATCTTGAGCCAGGAAAGAAATATGGTGTTTGATCCCATGGTAAGTTTCAGCCATTTCAGCTACAGTCACTTTCTCACTGAAAGAGGAGTCTTTAACAATGAAAAATGAATTGATTCGCTTGCATGCTGTGTGACAGCTTTTATACCATTATATTCAATTGTGAACGATTTCTGACACAATTTACAGTAGGCCGTCATATTTGTTCTGTTGGTTTCATTGTTGGTAATCCATGCAAAAGTAGCTTCCCAGTCTTTGGTGTATTTGCACACTCCTCTCTTTCATTTTAAAGAATTCGAAATCTCGCCGCTGTCACTCTCATCACTCGACGCCATTTTAGGTCAGTCAACACAAGCTACAATAAATTTTAAAAATGTGAACTGACTGTACATAATTTTATAATATATTTTTATTTTAATCTCATCATTAATTTTTTCGGAGAATCGAGTTCAATGGATATTCGATCTTTGTCTCATTCTAAGTTATGAAAAAAAAGACAAAATACGATTCTCCTATCCTTATTCTCTTAGACTGTACAGCTTTAGATTACGTACCATTTCATCATAAAGCTTTTGAATAAAAAAAATGTCCACTATTTTGTGAAAAAAAATAGTGAACATAATGTGAAAAAAGCGGACTGTCTGCTCAAATAGTGGACACCTGGCAACCTTAAGTTTCTCCTAAAAATTGAGCTGGCTGCAAGCTTCATGGTATTCCAGACTGCTTTAAGTTAAATAGCAATAGCAATAGCACTTGGACTTATATACTGCTTCACGGTGCTTTACAGGCCTCTCTAGGTGGTTTACAAAGTCAGCATATTGCCCCAACAATTTGGGTCCTCATTTTAACCAACCTCGGGAGGATGGAAGGCTGAGTTGTTGAGGCGGTTGAGGTTCGAACTGCCAAATTGCTGTCAACCGGCAGTCAGCAGAAGTAGCCTGCAGTACTGCAACCTTGTTAGGTGTGTTTGTATATATGTTTTGTATATTGTTGGTCAGTTCCACCATTTTTATTTTTTATTTTTTCCTAATTCATGGTACATTTTATCTTTTGTATTGTGAGCCTCCCAAAGTAATACTGGAGTTGGCACTGAGATCAAGTAAATTACATTAAAATTACTGTTTTACAAGGGCCAAATACACCTTGTGCATTTTCTATAGATACCACATTTGAAGGCATAATATAAATTTTGATATTTTATTTATTTATCAAATTTATTTACTACCCATCTCATGGTTCAAGGCGATTCTTCTGATCCTCTTACAGCAAGACAAAACACACAAACATTCAATAATTATAAATTTAAAGACAGGCTTAAATTACAAAAATTTTTTAAAACAAATTAATCTTTTCCCAACCTCATAGACTGATTCCTCTCACATTAAAAAGCTTGATGCTAATTAGCATTAGTACAGAAGAATTTTATAGCAGCTCTTCCAAGTTATGAAGTGCTTACTAGCATAGACTGTTTTAAGATATATACAGTAGTTCCTGGAAATAAGAAAGCACATTCTCTTCTCTGTGAAGATGTGAATATATATATATATATATATATATATATATATATATATATATATATATATATATATATATATATTCATATATATATATATATATATATATATATATATATATATATATATATACACACACACACACATATACATATACATATACATACATACATACATACATATATATATACAGATAGTTATTCAAAGATTTGTTATATTTATGGTGAATTTCCAAAGAAATTTTATTACGCAATGCTTCCGGAGGTATTAAATAAAAGATGGCTTAGGGTCATGGGCCATATGCGCATGGGCCAGGGCTGAGATATTTAACCTGAAAATATTGGGAAGACCAGTAGAGTTATAGCTCTTTGCTGGCATCTAATGGTCATCTGGATTTTTGCAGCATTCCTTTCTAGAATGCTTAAGTAGACTTTGGAGGGGAAGTGAAGAAATAAGGCTGGGATGTTTCAACCTTGTTTAAATTAATCTGTTTTACCCTCATTAATAACCTTCTTTGAAACTTAATATATGGTGAAAAAGAACACAATATGGGAGTTAGCAAAGGTGTTGGGGCAGGAGGACCTATTTAGATGTTTAGTGGTAAAGCTTCCACTGGTTACTGGAAAGAGACTATTCCTAAAGTTTTCTAGATATATTATAATTTACAATATTATATATTCACTGTCTATAATATAATCATTTAATATACTCATTAATGTAAACAATTCCAGTGTCATTATTGTCAACTGATTCAGAATTTATTTTGTTGACATATGTTGAAAAGTCTAGCATTTTTACCATTAAAGAACCCCTGAAACTCTGTTTTTTTATTATGCAAGCAAGTTTCACTGAAAGTGTGACATCATTTTTTTCCTTGTGTGTGTGTGTTCCAATTCGTTGGAAGTCACATTGCATAACAATTTGTAGAGCAGACATGTAGTTAATAAAGATGAACATGAGTATATTTATTACATGGGGTTATTTCTCTTTCTTGTTTTTTCCCCACATTCCTTGCTAGCAATATATTTCTGTCACTAGAGAAAATTTTCCACTGTTGACTTTTATCCAAGGGTAAACTGGGGTGAAGAAATTAGTTTTCATTTCACTGGATTCCTTAGGCAGGAGTGCCAACTATTATTTAAACCAGATCTTCTCATTATAATGATCTGTTACTTTAGGAAAGACATGCTTTTAAATCAGCCTTTTCCAAGCTTTGCAGATATGTGAAATCCACACATCTGGAGAGGACCAGATTAATTTAAGCAATACATCACAGTGTGATCTGCAATCAGAAGAAATGAAGGCAGTGAGGCAGATGGCATTATAGGGATTGGCACATAGGCTCGCAGGTGATCTTTAAGTATTAAACCATAAATATAGCTAATGTCAACTCTCAAAGCATCCCTGCTCTCAAGTTGCCATAGGACAGTGGGGATGGAAAACTGGTGAAATGGCACAACAGCCAAAGACAGATGCTCATTCCACAGTTATCTCTCTCAAGGATGTATCCCATGGTTACCTACAGCAGCGGAGGGGAGTGACCTCTACAATATGATTGATGACACACCATGGGGGGAGGGGGGAAAGAGTCATAATTGGAGTGTAAATTATGTAGGATCAGAGCTGGCTGCACTTGGGAACATGTCAAAATGAAGCTCCTAATAAATAACTGTATTTCTTTTGAAGCTTGGCTCAAGACTCATGATTTAATTAGGGCATCCGTCAGAACCTTGACAATAAGCGTGAATGTGAATTTTTTTTTAAAAAAAATTATCTTGACAATATTTGTGAAGGAGAACTAGTTAGAAATAGGGCTTCTAAATAGTATCCTCTCTTCTTAACAGATACTCTTCTTAGATAGTTCTGGGTGATTTTTGTTATGGTAGAATCTCTCATTCATGGAAATCTATGACAGCATCTGGTGAAATCATCTTCCATTTTTAATGCTTAGGAAAAGATTAGGCAGATATAACTGCTCAAAAACCAGCATCTTGATGTGCTCTCTTTAAATCTTCTTTTTGTGATCTCAGGGACCCTGGAGTCATTACTGAAAAATGACAGAGATCTTTCCTACCATTATGAATTGAGGAACACATGGAAGTTGAAACATAGGCCTTAAAATAGACATCATGTTTAAAAAACATCAAATAAGCCTTCTAGATCTCACACATGCCCCTCCAAATCCACCTTCATTGTTTTATAGCCTCTAACTTCCCCAAATATTAATTTTTGCTCTTGGACTAAAAAAAAAACCTCCCCTCCTTTCCGTTCTAATGAGTATCTATCCAGAAATATTCTGTGGCTTAATTTCAGTCAGATGGCATGAGGTAAAATCATGGCAATCATTCCTGCCTTCTAAGAACACTAAGTGTTTCTGATGCATTTTTAAAAGAAATGCATTATTAGCTTAATTCAGCTCAGATTTGTTCACAATGCACAGCCCTTTGCAAGGAAGGTTCCCATGACCTGTTTTCATCTTTTGCCCTTTGCTAGTACACACCGGGAGAAGAAAACTTGGCTGTTTAAAAAGAATGGAAATGTACGTTTCTTCTGTTCCCATCCATCAGTTTTCTTTGGAGTGGTATTTGCAATCTTTTCTCATGGAACCAGACACAGGAAGGCTATGAAGTAGTGGTGGGTCGCTACCGGTTTGCCCCGGATCGGGCGAGCTTGTAGCGGTGGCAGGACGCTCTGCCCATGTGCAGAAGCATTGTGAGCCACATCAGCATGCACGCGCCCACGAGCGAACTGGTAGCAATGGGATTTGAATCTCACTACTGCTATGAAGGGCCTCTTTGTAGAAGACTTTGGAGATCCAATCCAGAGCAGAATGAGCTACACGAAATTAGATGGTTTATTTCAGTCTGGAACTGTTTTGAATCTTCGGTACAATCCAAATGACTCATCCAATGTGTACATTACATAAAGTTGGGAAAGATTTCTAAATGATTCACCTTCTCTCCAATCATACCAATTTGTCAGGAATCTGGCAATCGAAAGACACATTTTTGCTCTCTTGCAAAGGATAAGCACATGGGTGACAGACAGTTTTGTGAGAAATCAAACAAGTGCACTTCTTGAATGGATAATTTAATATGGATATTTAGAATGTTTGTACATTCAGTATAACAGGCCCTGTCTTTTAGGAACAGGCACACTTTCCTCAGAAGCCGAAATCATCATTAGCTTTTACTACTTGACAAACAAAGTTCACAAATGTAATCTGTAACTGGAAGAGGGATCTTGGAGTCCTAATGGACAATCACTTAAACATGAGGCAACAGTGTGCTGCAGCTGCCAAAAAGCCAACCCAGTCCTAGGCTACATTGACAGAGGAACAGAATCAAGATCATGTGAAATATTAGTACCACTTTATAATATCTTGGTAAGACCACACTTGGAATATTGCATCCAGGTCTAGTTGCCATAAGATAGAAAAGATGTAAAGGTTCTGGAAAGAGTGCAGAGAAGAGCAACAAAGATGCTTAGGGAGCTGGAGGCTAAAACATATGAAGAATGATTGCAGGAATTGGGTATGTCTAGTTTAATGAAAAGAAGGACTGGGGTGACATGATAGCCATGTCCCAATACCTAAGGGGCTGCCACAAAGAAGAGGGGGTCAATTTATGCTCTAAAGGACATGAAGGCAGAATAAGAAGCAATGGAAACTAATCAAGGAAAAAAACCAACCTAGAACTAAGCAGAAATTCCCTTTCAGTGAGAACTTGCCTTCAGAAGTTGTGAGTTCTCCATCACTGGAGGTTGTTAAGAAGAGGTTAGACAACCACTTGTTTGAACTATAACCTCAGCAATGTATAATGGACCCATATCATTCCTGGTTAGCTTCCTAGGAGATGGTGTACAGGTGGCTTCTGACAATAGTGAATTCATCCTTGATAGAGGGGTAGTCCTGCCAATATTGAAGAAAGTAATATTTTTTCCCCCACTTCAAGAAGCCATTGTTGGTTCCAACCATGTTGGACAACTTCTGTTGTATCTCCAGCTTTCTTTTTCAGAATGGGGGTTGGAGGTTGTTGAGAAGTGATCATGTTGCAACTTGGAGGAAGCAAATTATCCGGGCATCTTCTCAGTCACATGTCAGAGCTGGGTATGGGACTGAATCAGCACTTATGGATGATGGCTAGTGGGAGCAGATTGGGAATGCTATGCCTATCCTGGCTCTCCATGATCGCTTGATGCTTTCAGTACAAAGACAGTTGCTCAAAGAAGCTAATCCCAAACTCTTTAAACCCTGGTGGGTAGCTGGAACATGACATAGAAGCTAATAGAGTTACAATGTAGACTTAGAATAACTTTATTGTCACTTTGAATGTACACTAATTGGCATACATTAAAATGAAATTTCATTGCATACAGCTCTCAGAGGGTCTCCATCCCTAATATATACTACATAAACATGACAAGATAAATAAATAAATAAATAAATACAAGTATCACATCAAGAGTTTCAGCACAAGTATCACATAAAGAGCCATGATAAACAGCCCAGCCATAGACGTCTGCATTGGTTGCAGCTTTTCATATATAATCTGAAAGGTAACCCCACATAATGTGCCTCTCTCTCACCGCAGGCTAACAAGTCTGTCTGGCAGGGAGATGAATAGTTGTCTGCCACATCTATTCATCTCCGCCCCCTGCCTTTTATCCCCAGAGCTAGGGTGGGGCTTTGCTAGCAGCGGTGGCTCTTCCTTCCCAAGGATTGGTTCACAGATTTCCACTGGTCTCCTCTCCTCTGCCTTCTGCGCATCCGTGCATCAGGCACTGGACTCAGCTGTTCCTCCGGTTCCTCATCAGCCACTTCCAGACCTGGGAGCTGTTGACTCTCCATCTGAGGGCTGATGGACGACCCAGGATCTGCCTCTGTCTCTCCCTCTGCCAGCTCCATTCCCTCTTCCCTCTCAGAGCTCTCAGGTGCTGACCCTGACTCCTACGCCTCCTCCACATCTGATTCGGCTGCTGGAGGGGCCAGCAGTCGACAGGCCACAACAAGTAGTAAGCACTACTGTTCAGAGAAAATTCTTGAACTTCTTCTACATAAAGATGAATCTCCGGATTCCACTGTTCAGAGAGCAATGCACACAACCAATGAATATCTTGCATATGGAAATTACTAACAGAACATACTCACTTGAGCAGTAAAGCCTTTACTAAGTCTACATGAACTCATAAAACATTAGACCAACAAGAGAAGCTAGGAATGAGACATTGTGAATAGAGCCGTGGTAGCACAGTGGTTAGAATGCAGTATTACAGATTAATTCTGCCAAATGCCAGCAGTTCAATTCTGACTGGCTCAAGGTTGACTCAGCCTTCCATTCTTCTGAAGTCGATAAAATGACCCAGATTATTGGGGGCAATATGCTGACTCTGTAAACCACTTAGAGAAGGCTGTAAAGCACTGTGAAGTGGTATATAAGTCTAAGTGCTAAGTGCTGTTGTGACTGAAATACTTCAATGCAAAGATCTAACTGGGCTATGAATAAAACTATAAAACTACTTAACCAGCAAGATGTGAAGTATACCCAGTGGTTAGATTCAGCCAGTTCGCACCACTTCGGGAGAACTGGTTGTTAACTTTCTGAGCAGTTTGGTGAAGTGGTTGTTGGAAGAAATCATTAAGGTTGTTGGAAGAAATCATTAAGGTTGTTAAATTATTTGAATCCCACCATTGACTATACCTAGTTTTTCCTTTAGAGTCACTGCCCTAGAAGAAGCAAAGGGTTAACTGTCAAGATACATATTTAAAATTAGGTATGGAATATGAATGTGCAAAAGAAAATAAAAAACGTCGGTGTAATTATTTCCCTGGAACTTATTAAATAAGCATAGCCTTCTTTTTTGGTTACTTCTATTTTCAGACTTATACAGAACAAGAACACAACATGCTTATGTCTGTTTCTGTGAGAAGTTGGCAATCAAAGGACACAATTTTACTTCTTCATCTATCAAGCATTTCTTTTACTCCCTGAGCTAAATATGCTTATAGGAGCTCTGCCTTTAAAGGAAAAGCTTCAATGCTCTAAAGTAATGCTAGCAGGTCAAATAATAGGAAAGATGGATCACAATGGTGCCTGTTGCTATAATAGGCATGCCTTCCCTCTTTCAAAGGAAGGCCAGGTTGCAGAAGAGCTCTCTTAAACAGTGTCTCTACTTCACAATAGAAAAATAAAAGGGCATGACCACCAAGTAACAGAAAACAAAAAAGTACACTAAAATCGGACTGTTGTACCAAATGAATGTTACAAATCCAATAGTACTTGGAAGAAGTACTATTCACTACAACTGCAAGCTTAGTTCAAGATAATAGTGGGAACATGTTGCAGAGCTGGCTTCACATGAAACAATTACTCGAGTAGTTTCACCTCCCCCTCCCTTCCTCCCTTCCCCCCATGACTCTGTATTTTTGCTCACAGCCTTAGCTGTTGGGTGCTCGGATCATTTCTGCAGTGTTCCTAACACTCTTATTTTGACAATACATGCTACTCACAATTACATCAGTGAAAGCTATTTTGGTTAACAAGTAATGAATGTAAATGTACAAATCCATTTTTTCAGGGATGTACTGTAGGACCCGGTCTTTCAGGTCTTCCAATGGTGCACACATTGCCACTGTAGCTATCTATCTTGCTGCTGGTCATCCTCCTTTTCTCTTTCTTTCCTCCTTTCCTAGCATCAGAGCCTTCTCCAGAGAACGGAGTCTTTGCAAAATGTGTCCCAAGTAGGATAATTTGAGCCTGATCATTTGGGCCTCAAGTGAAAATGCTGAGTTGATTTGTTCAATATCCATTTATTTGTCATCTTGGCTATCCATGGTATTCTCAGGAATGTTCTCCAACACCAAAATTCCAAGGCATCAATACTTTTTCTATCCCATGTCTTCAAAGTCCAATTTTCACTTTCATACAGTGTCACAGGAAATATCATGGCTTGCACACATTTGATCTTTGTGGGTATGTACATATCATGGCATACCTTTTCTAAGTTTTCACGGCTGGTCTACCAAATGCTAGTCTGCAACATATTTATTGAGTGCTTGTTCCTTTACTGTTGATGGTTGATCTAAAAGGCAGTAGCTAGATTTCAGTATCTTCATTGTCGGTTCTAAGAATGGTTGTTCTATCTGTTATTAGTTTGGCCTTTGTTATATTCCATTTTATTATCATTTTCTCACTATGCTCCTTGACTTTTGTTATTAGAAAATGAAGATCCTTCAAGGCAATATCATTAGCTTTCAAGTAGCTACTGATATTTCTTCCTCCAATTTTAAAACCACATCATCTTCTTCTAATCCAGCTTCCTTTAATAACTATTCAGCATATATTTTGAATAAAGAAAGAGTATATGGGTATGGCCCTGTGTCACTCCTTTGCCAACCTGGAGCCAGTCTGTTTCACCATGTTCTGCCTGTAAGCACCATGTGCTTCCTGACCTATCTACGTTTTTCATGAGGAGCATGAGATGTTCTGGGATTTCCATTCTTCTGAGCATATTCCACAGCTTGATGTGATCAACACCATTGAAGGCCTGTTTATAATCAATGAAGCATATATTAACTTCTTTGGGGAATTTTTATATTTCTCAATTATTCAGCATGCATGGTTTTTTTTTGTTTTGTTTTGTTTTAATTTGATTTATATGCCGCCCTTCTCCGGAGACTCAGGGCGGCTTACAATGTGTTAAGCAATAGCCTTCATACTTTTTGTATATTTATACAAAGTCAGCTTATTGCCCCCACAAACTGGGTCCTCAATTTACCTACCTTAGAAAGGATGGAAGGCTGAGTCAACCTTGAGCCTGGTGAGTTTCGAACTTACAGTAATTGCAGACAGCTGGTGTTAATCACAATGCTTTCAGTCTGCTGAGCCACCAGGCATGTGCAGTAATGTCTCATGTTCCTTGGCCTTTACTAAAGCAAGTTTGATGATCCTAAGCATAATTTCATTGGCAGGTGAACAGTATCCATACCTCCTCTTATATTGTCATCTTAAGATTCTATAGAATATTAGAATTTAGTAGGTTGCAGTTGTAGATTGATTAATCTAGAAAGCAGATCAAACAACAACAATGAAATACTATATGCAAAGAGAAAAAATGGAGAGAGAGGGGGGGAGAGGGAGGGAGGGAGAGAGAGAGAGAGAGAATTCAGTTGAAGGTCACACCTGTGACTTCCAAGTAAACGTTATAAGGATAAGTTCTTATTCTGGTATATTTTCCCCACTACTTCTAATTCTAAATCATTTGAATATTATACATTCATACAGATGTAGAGAAAGTTGGTCACAAAATATTGCTTTAGAATTTTTACTATATTAAATAATGACAGAATGTTAGTTGTGTATCAACCACTGTTTCCATATAAATTATTCCCATGCAACTAATAAAGGGGTTTCTCTTTAATACCTTAGCTTTTAACAGCCAACATGGGAAATATTTATTCCTTCCTAGAGTTCTGCCAGTGGAATGTTCCTTCTTAAGGAAAGTCTCCCAAGTATTTATTTATTCTAGTTCCTTGTTTAACTGGGTTTATAGAAATAGATCTTAACCCTTGTGTAACAGCTAAGAGTAAGCAAGAGTTAATACAAATATTCACATCAGTCGAAATATTAATGAAGATGCATAAAGAAAGGAGAGAAGTGAAAAGAAAGGTTGTTTTGCTTATTAGTTATTTGTGACTTCATCTAGTTTCATATTAGATTGGTTTAGATTAAGCCAAAGAGGTGGTTTTTTTTACTTAAATTGAGTTAATAATTCATTTCAATAACAATTACAAAACTCCAGTTTATGCAGACTTGTAATGCCCCAAGTGGGGATCTGATGGGACCAGAATTTGATTATCTGCCCTAAATGTTCATCCTTTCACCTTCATTCCTTACTCTGTTGTATCTAAACAGGTAGTACGACAATCAACCTCCATCTTTTCTATCCTTCCTCCCATTTACTAGTACAGAAATATCTGCCAAATGAATTCATAGAGGGTTGAAAGGCTTGGAACATGAAGAAATATGAGAAGCAACTTTGAACTTAGATTAACAGGAGGAAAAATTGAATTATTTTTGTCCCAAAAATTAGCATAATTGATATAGACTCATTTTTTTTTTAGTCTGAATGTATGAGTCTTTCTAGTTGAATGTACTTGATTTATTTTTTATTCTTTATTAATTTAATTTATATACCACTGAACACTTCAAGATGCCTACTGCTTACAAAAATAGAAAACATATAATAAAAGTGTAAATATCTATGGTAAGACCAAAAGCAACTCACCAGGTCCCCATAACAACAATAATATGCAAACTAGGTTAAATAATAAAGTTTAACTGTTAATACAATGGCAATAATCACTCTCTGAAGTCCACTACAAAAGCTTGGGTTTCACTAATTTCTGGAAGCTTAGTGTCACAGATTTGAACGTCCATTTATTCTTGATTCATATGCTAAAATATGTGACAACCCCCCCCCAAACCATTTGCCATATACAACACACTTATAGTCTGATAAATGATTGAAAGTTTTACTTTTGTTTTATTCAAGTGACATGAAAAGAGCAGTATCTTGATGCTAAGACGGAAACAACACATGGCTTGTTGATTGCACTGGCTAGTATATTTATTAAGAATTTATTATTTTTCCACTGAAAGAGTTTTCTTATCTTTACATATTAATTTATACTCATGGGAACATTATCTACATTCCATACTATGATTAATTGTAAACAGTTAATTTATTAACATCATTATTGGAATAGCACATTGTATTTATCTCTCTTAGCTTTTCTAATTTGAATGAACTTCATTATGGAAGTTTTATTTTCTTCCCCTTGATGTCAGCTTTCATAGTTTAATCTGTCTAAAGACCTTTGCCAGCCTAATTGTTCTGTTAAGAATCAATGAGACAAATGTGTAGATTCTTTTCCAGCAGTAAATTAGCATGCCATTTTGATGGCTAATCAGAACATTGGTCCCAATTCTGTGTTTGTTTTTTGCGATGCTTTCCCTTGTTATATTATACTAAATAAATCTTAATTGTGTATTAGAGCTTTGTTTGATTTAGTTTATACAACGATTGTGATGGGCCAAATACCTGAGTATTCAGGGTTTACAAAACTTCCTGTGCTATTTTTTTTTAAAAAAGGAAAGTAGCACTGCTAATTACTTGTTCTTTCCAGCTCATTGGAGGCAATCCTGATTAAGCCTAGTCTTCTTGTGATCATTCATATCTATTTATGTATGTGTCTGGATTAATATTAGAATGATTGAAGACAGGCAAGAGTGGTTGTCCATATTCAGTTATGTCAGGATAGAAATATGATTGCAAACTTCTGTAACATATTATAGCAATATCACTTAGACTTATATACTGCTTCATAGTGCTTTACAGCCCTCTCTAAGCAGTTTACAGTCAGCATATTGCCCCCAACAATCTGGGTCCTCATTTTACTGTCCTTGGAAGGATGGAAGGACTAGATCAACTTCGAGCTGATCAGAATCGAACAGCTGGCAGTCAGCAGAGTTAGCCTGCAGTACTACATTCTAATCACTATGCTACCATGGCTCTTATGATAGCATCATCAAGACCTGCATAATTTGATTTGTTTATAGTCCATTGCATGTATGGTCTGTAGCAGTGGTGAAATCCAAAATTTTTTACTACCGGTTCTGTGGGCATGGCTTGGTGGGCGTGGCTTGGTGGGCGTGGCAGGGGAAGGATACTGTAAAATCCTCATTCCCTCCCAATTCCTGAGGGAAGGATATCGCAAAATCTCCATTCCCACCCCACTCTGGGGACAGCCAGAGGTGGTATTTGCTGGTTCTCCAAACTACTCAAAATTTCCGCTACTGGTTCTCCGAACTGCTCAAAATTTCTGCTATCGGTTCTCCAGAACCTGTTAGAACCTGCTGGATTTCACCATCTGCAGCATCAATAATGCCCAGGGATTGGCTTGACCTTTACCATTTCAACCACACTGTGATGGGCAATGTGGCAACCTTGCTCAGATTATTGTATGTGGGTTTTTTTGACCCTTGCTGATGGCTTTGCACTATAGTTCTGAACTGGTGACAAGACCTCAGTGTCACTTTGGCTAAATAACCTGATGGATCATTATTTGAGTGAGGGAATAAAGCTGTATGTCACTCGGGAAAGTGTTTGAAAAGCAAACAAATGAACATTTGCTATGGACAGGTAAGCATCAAGGTTGCAACAGTTCATGAAGGTGGGAGAGGAGTGATGAAAACACACCAGAAATAAAAGCCATTTGGAAAAGTTCCATGAAGCAAAATAGACTTCAGCTCAAAAATAGCAACCACATTTTCTTCCCAAACGATCCATGTAATTCAATCTAAGAACGTATCAGTGTCCAAAGTTTCTTCCTTCAGTCCAAGGGGTGATTATGAACATTTCAACAGGCACTTCCCTTCAAGGCAGCATAAATCATGTTTTCCCTATAGCTCACAAATCTTCTCAACCAAAGCTTTTAAGTATTTTTTAATAATGGTTGTAATAAGTTCATTTTCCACATGAGGCCATTTACACATTCCTATTGAATTCATCCAAGTTGATGTCTACTCACCCATAATATCTTTCTTTGCCTTTTAGGGGCAACACACATTTTGAGAGTGACATTTTTAATACACGCATTACTGAAATGCTTCCCTGCTTTTAGTTCAGCTTTTAGCCACATCATTTCTTCAGAAAGATATTGGGAATAACCCAGCAGTTGGATTGTGAAAGGAAAATGGATTTTTTTGGTGTGTATGGGGAAATTCTGGGAAAGAGAAAAAGAATCACATCCTTGCATTGGTATTGTAATATGATAAAAATGATATCAATACTATAATCATCTTTGAGTCATCCCTAAACCATGTTTGTAATGCCTTCATCAACCAAGGTTCATAGATTGTCTCTTAGCTGCATCTTCTTGCTTCATTCCTCTCCATTACTTCTGAATCAGATTTTTGACAAATTGGGATAACAGTCCAAACTCTGAACTGGAATAATTATTGTAGCATGCTAACTATTAAATGAAAATGGGTTCATTCAATTATTGTGGGAAATTCCTTGCCAGGTAAGATCTTTGTGCTGAAACCAGCATGCAATGGGAAAGGAGAACAGACTTGAGATAATGATGATGTTCTGGAAGTCCTTAAAGATCTCACTCTTCTCCAAGTTTTTAGGCTCTTTTAAATGAAGATTAAATGAAGAGTTGTTACAGAAGAAAGCAATTGTTGGGAATTATGTAAATAAATTAAAAGAATTCTTTGAGATTGATTTAAATATAGGTACTAATTCGAGAATGAGTACCTATATGAGGCAAGAGAAAAGACAAAATGAGGTAAGAGAAAAGACAACATATTATGGATGAGAGTAAATTTAAAAAAAATAGTGCATTAATAAGTTTTAATAAACAGTAGACAAAGATGCTAATAAAAATATGGAAATACAATATCAGAATTGATTAATAAAATGACTTTTCAACTTGAGAAAAAGGTAAACAATTTGGGTATCACCATGACAAATATGAACTGTATATTATTTCAAAACAACTATGTTAATATTTGGAATAAAACTTAAAAAGGTGTAAAGATCGGACAACTATGATTGAATAATGTATAAATGTTTGTACAATGTATAAACATTTGTGGAAATTTGAGATGGAAATGTTTGAGAACATTTCTTTGACAGCTTCTCAAGATGGCTGTCATAAAAATTGGCTTGCTTATTCCCAAAATGGCTGTTATGCTCAGCAAAGATTACATACCACCATCTCTGTTGCTCTCCAACCTCCTTTGTACTACCAAGTTTACATTTACTCTTTGTTTGGACAGGTGTGCATAGTATGAACAGTATACACATAAACACACACACGCACACATTCAATTAAATTTTATTTGCAAGGATAAAGCATCAACATACCAATACGTGATGGCACAATGAGCAGATTAATTCTCTCCTTTTTTTCCACTGAGCACAACATCCTTGCAGAGGAAGGACCCTTTGAATGAACCAATGCTGATCATGCATTCAAATAGATCTACACCTTTATTTATTTATTATACCATCCTTATTATTTTTATAAACAATTCAAGGAGGTGAACATATCTAACATTCCTTTCTCTTCTTATTTTCTCAACAACAACAACAACAACAACAACAACAACAACCCTGTGAGGTGGATTAGGCTGAGAGAGAGGGAGAGTGACTGGCCCGGGGTCACCCAGCCACTTTCATGCCTAAGGGAGGATTAGAACTCACAGCCTCCTGATTTCTAGCCTAGTGTCTTCACCACTATACCAGATTGGCTGTAGTAAAATAGGTAAGTTAAAAACTTTGTTTAAGATAGAGGTTACTAGTTTGGAACATGACATAAATCATGTTGCTTAATACATTTCTGCAGTCAGTGGTATGCATATTCTTTCATAATTTGCCCTTCCAGTTGTCTTTTGTCTTTTTATCAACATATTTTACCAAAAAAAAGGGGAAGTTTATTTGAGAGCTGGAGTGATAACCTTCTATTGCCAATGAAAGGTAAAATAATAAACTGGTAACCCCTGGAATTATTTATTTTTTAAAAAGGATATACATCTGCTAAGGCATAGTAGACAGCCCATTAGATTTCATAAAGGCCAGTCCTTGCTCTGCAAAGAAGCGAATGAACTCCTGAGGCGGAGTTTCATCAAACTGTGGCACTCTAACCCAAGAGGATAGAAGCCCTTGAAGAAGTACATGGAGGAAAATACTATGTTGAAGGAGAGAAGAGAAAGTTGAATAGAAGTTTCTCTCAGGATGGAAGACAAGGCCTGTTTGGGAGCTAGTTTGGTCTAGAGCAGGGGTGGGCAACTTGAGGAGTTCACCTTCCATGCTGGTTCAGGAATTTTGGGAGTTGAAGTCCACATGTCATAAAGTTGCCATGATCTAGAGCAGGAGTGTCAAACTCAAGGCCTGCAGGCTGGATCCGGTCTGTGGGATGCTTAAATCTGGGCCATGGAACAGCCTGGAAATAGCAAGGAACTGGCCTGCAGTGCCTCAGACAGCCAAAAGGTGGCATGGGGGGCGTTTTGGAGCCTGGACAGCCTCCTGCAGCACTCTGCTGGCCAAAATGAGGCATGAAGGGAGGGGGGGCGGGATGAGACCGTCCCGTATCCAATTTTTGGCCTGGATGGCCTCCTGCAGCACTCTGCTGGCCAAAATGGGGCATGGGGAGTGAGACCCTCCCACATCCCGTTTTTGGCCTGGATGGCCTCCTGCAGCACTTTGTAGGATGGGGGGGGGTCATTTTGGCTGGCAGGTGCTGTGAGAAGTGTCCATCCCATTCCCCCCCCCCGCCGCCACTGCCGGCCCACAGAGGAGAGCTACAATGTTGATCCGGCCCTCCAGTTTGACATACCTGGTACCAGGTTAGAAACCAGGAGACAGGGAGTTCTAGTCCCACCTTTGGCATGAAAGCCAACCGGGAGATGTTAGGGCATCAGTTTCTCTCCCCAACACACTTCACAATGTGTTTGTTGTGGGACAAATAGTTACAGAGCCAGTTGGTTTTTTCATCTTCAGAAACATTTGCCAGTCATTAATGACAAGCATTAAGTCCAGATCTTGACTAGCATCTGTGGCAGCAGAATTTAATCCTATCATTTCAGAACAGAAGTGGGGGAGTGGTGTCTTTCAAATTTTCACACACTTGCACACACACACACACACACATACACACACACACAAATCTGAGTAAATATCAGGCAGAAATATGACTAAAAATATAATTCTTCACCTGCGTGGTACAGTCTTGTCATTTGATGTTGCCATTTTATTCTGTCCATAGATTTGCTGTGGGATGTGGGCTTTCAGGTTCTTGGTAAGTCTCTATTTACCTGAGCTGAGCTATATAATAGAGGAGGTACATTTTACAGCCCAATCCATAAAAGCAAAATCATTTTAAAGAATTATAAAATACCGTATGTGATTCTTCTATTTTCCGTGCTGTAAACTGTATTGTAATAACAATAAAAACGTTTTAGAATGTGTAACTAAACAATACAACTTTATTTAAGCCACTGAAAGATTTTCAGATTATTGCATGCAGTTGTATCTGGCTTGCAGTTTTCTTATCTGGATTGAAACACAAATAAATCCAAAAACATTGAAGTCCTACCTGCAATATTTTATTGTATTTATATCCTTTATTGATTATTTTTTTAAAAAATGCTTTTAACTAGAACTCCCAGTCTCCGGGTTTCTAGCCTGCTTCCTTAAAAGTAAACCAAGTTGACTGTCATGTTATAAATGTATATCAAATCAAGTCAAACCTTTATTGTCAATGCACAACATGTGTACACACAATGAGATTGAATGAGCCTCCCTTGGTGCAGCCCCCCCCCAAAACACAGAATACATTTCAATAACTCAAAATAAATTCAAAGTAAAAGAAAAGAAAATCCCTAAACCAAATAAGTAATAACTAACACACGTTCCCATATACATATATGTATATAACATTATACTATATTACACTGGTATGAACATGTTGCACATTGCAGCAGCCTTGCAAGTCTATCATATTAAACCTAATTATGGTGTTATGTTGCATTCAAAAGTCTGACGGATAAAAGCTATTTTTCAGCCTATTCGTTCGGCTGGCTATGTTTCTATATCTCCTGCCCGATGGTAGGAGAATAAAGAAGTGTTGACCATATATTCAGACTTATTTTTAATTTTGTGTGACAGACAGACAGACAGATTGGTGGGCTACAGCTGCAAATTACTACAGTGGAGCACACATATAGATCCACCAATTTATTATTGGGATCCCTAAAATCTTTGCTGTAGGTCTAGATTAATGGATTTCACAATCTATTTATATTGTGCTGCCTAAACTCTTCTCTGAGATGTCAAGGTGATGTGAAGTTTGAGTTAGCTTTTTCTTTTAGCATCCAGTGTTATAGTGTGCAACAATACTGCCAGCAGAAGATGAACTATTTTAATTGTATTGACATGAACACTGTTACCTGAACAAATAAATATTATATCTGAGATTATAAAAACTCTTAACAGTCTCGGCAATTCCATTTATATAGCTCAAGGCTGTTTCACTGATTTTACTGTTTAATATTTCACAGAGCTGCCTTTATTAAACTGGTTCTGTAGTTTAATGATGTTTCTCATATAAATGCCTAAGGTGCATTTAGTCAAGCACATCTTGGATCCTTCTAAAGAAAAGGTCCAATTAGGATTCCATCTGTGAGTCACACATAAAGCATTAGATTCCACCTGTGAGTCACACTTTTATTTGGTGTGGGTTTTTCTCTAAGTGCAGTACAAAACTTTTACATTGTGTCATTCTCTCGGCCCAATCCACCTCACAGAGTTGTTCTGAGGAAAATATGAAGGAGTACTAGGTATATTTGCTGCTTTGATTTATTTATAAAAGCAATAAAACTCAAAATTAAATAAATAAATAATAAAAAGAGAACAATTGAAGGAGTGATGAAAAGTCATTTGTGAGTTTCCAATACTGTGGCTACACTTTCACGGTTCAACACTGTAATAAGGATTTTCAATAATCTGGCCTTCAGAAATCTTATAGGGGCTTTGAGATCCTAAGAAGCGCCAGCAGAAAGGAGTTGAGAGAAGTGATTTATCATCCTACTTCCCTTTCTTCAAAGTTTGGGCTGGGAATTGCTCTGAAAGGAAACTAACTATTGTGTAGTGGGCTGAAAGGAAAATAACGCATTACGAAAAGCAGACTGTACCAGCCAACTGAAGGGTTTCTGTTCAGTTTTCATTAGATCCCTTCCACCTCAATCATTTGGTCTTGGTCTTGACCCTCCGGAGAGGCATAATAGGGATCTGCATGGGAAGAAGCAGAATAATGCAGAAAAAACAATTACTACCAACCTGCCTTCCATTGAGGACCTGTATACTGCATGAGTCAAAAAGAGGGCTGTGAAAATATTTACAGACCCCTCACATCCTGGACATAAACTGTTTCAACTCCTACCCTCAAAACGACGCTATAGAGCACTGGACATCAGAACAACTAGACACAAGAACAGTTTTTCCCTGAATGCCATGCCATCACTCTGCTAAACAAATAATTCCCTCAACACTGTCAAACTATTTACTAAGTCTGCATTACTATTAATCTTCTCATCGTTCCTATCACCCATCTCCTCCCACTTATGACTGTATGACTGTAACCTTGCTGCTGGTATCCTTAAGATTTATATTGACTGTTTCCCTATGACTATCATTAAGTGTTGTATCTTATGATTCTTGGCGAATGTATCTTTTCTTTTATGTACTCCGAGAGCGTATGCCCCAAGACAAATTCCTTGTGTGTCCAATCACACTTGGCCAATAAAGAATTCTATCCTATCCTATCCTATCCTATCCTATCCTATCCTATCCTATCCTATCCTATCCTATCCTATCCTATCCTATCCTACCCTATCCTATTCATTGTCATCTTTTATCCCATCACCTGGTATCCCATCCTGGTTTCAGGATTCAAGCAATACTTTTCAGCAATTTTTAACTACCAGATATCTTTTAAAGTAGATATCTGGTAGCAGAACACGGATGGTCAATAAACTCCACATAATAAATAACAACATGATACAGAACAAAAAAAGTGTGTAGCTTTAGATAACATCTTTTATTCAGTGTTTAGGTCAAAAAAAGAAAATATTTATATGTAATGTATTTTTAAATCCAAATCAGCAATGAAAGAAATGCCCTTAAGGATGTTTTCTTATGACCAAATTCTGCTCACCTTCTTGTAAAAGTATTTGCAATGAAGTTAAATTGAGAAAAGTGGCTGCATTCCAAACTGAAACTCTTGTGTATGTGGTAATTGAAACTTTAAAGCAATTGCTTAGCTGTAGGATTTAGAGTCAGCGGGGGCTGATTGTATTACCCTTTTCTTTCCTCTTCCAGTTTAGCTAATGCTTAAAATGACAGATTTCCTCCTCCTCCTCCTCCTCCTCCTCCTCCTCCTCCTCCTCCTCCTCCTGTTTTTAAACCCTGAAGGTCCTATGTTTCTGTTTAACAATAATAAAAAAGGAAATTAAATTTACTTATCTTTTACCAGCTTTTGGAATTTTGGTTTACTAAGATAACTTTTTTAAGACCAGCTCATTCAGTAAGCACTGTAAAATGGCACCCAGGTATGACAACAACATGACGCCCCGAGTTTGACACCCCTGAGCTAGATGATGGCCATCTTAGGGTAGGCAGGGAAGAATCAAGCTTGTTCCTTCATACATAATTCCAGGTTCAGAGTTTATAGTATGAAGTAGCAGTAGTCAGAAGGTAAGTCTAGATCTACTTAATGAAGATCTTTGAATGACTTGCTGTCAACCTGAATGGATTTTGATTTGCTTGTGGCCTGGTTTGTACATCACTAGGACCACCAGATCTGGACTACAAAAAACAAACAAACACAACAATGTAGGAATTGTTTGGATTCCCCCTGCCTAGGAATGGTAGATCTCACATCACATTAAAATATGGTTGATTTACTCATGTCATTTGAGTAAACCACCAATGGCTGAGTTTACACAATATTATATGAAAGAAGAACTGTTAGAGCCTCTCAGTTTTGGTATAGAGAAGAGGACGTAGCATTCTATAACATGTGCGCCATATCTACCATGTTCTGATTGGTGGATAAAATTCTCATATCTTTTGTGGAATACAGTATATAGGGAGATCATTTGAGATGCAAAACACATGACAAGTAGACCTCATTTCCATGCTGTTCCCATGGAAGGTCTGGGGCAGGCAATTCTTTTTCTCGGTACCCTCCAGGACTTGAGCTTGATTCCATAGCATCCAACTCATCTCAGATTTCACAACTGGCAATCTCCTCTAGGAGCCAATGGAATGACATACTTGAATAAAGGGGCTCTTTTGAATTGTCCTTCAATGCTCTATGAGCTTGGTTGTTTTCTTTCAGATCTTTCATTATTCAAATCCCATTCCTTACCAGATTTTGATGTTACCTAGTTTGGGTAAATGAAACATTTGCAAGAAAATAACCAAGCCCAGAGAGCATCAAGGACCCCTCATTTCAACACTGAGCTACAACTATTCTCCTTTATCAATTGCCCCTCAGGCCCACAGACCTTTTACTAGCTTCTGAATTTGAGGGAGACGTTGCCCCATTGAACCTAGGCCACAAATGGTTTTGTCATAAACTCTGGGTATGATATCTCAATCTACTATAAAAGGACACTGATGTACCATTTCTGGACATGGCCACGTTGAGTATTCACGGCAGACTTAAAAATTACAGGAATGTAAAGCCCTAATATTTTCCTTCTAGTTTGCTCTTCAAAATGCACAGATCTCTAGGGCTTCATTAAATATTTTCTGAGTAATGCAAAGGTGAATTATGGTTTGGAATGCAGTTTCAACCCATTACAAACTATCTCATCCACCTTAAGCTGAAATATGATGGTATTTTTTGTTTCCACCTCCATCCTTTATGAGTATGATTCCTGGCATCTCCATTTGGGGACCTGACCACTCCCAATTGGCTTTAGAGAAAGAAACACATTATCTTTAAGCAAAAGTTCCTAAATACCCTTTCCAATAATGTCATTTTAGGGGAGAAAAACTATAATACAAGTTAAATAAAAACACAGTAATATTAGAGAAAGAGGCTGAAGAAGCTCATCATAACATATGCATTTTAACTACTTTCCCAATCAAACTATTTGGTTGAAGCTTATTAATTAAAAGTTGCAAAATTAAGCAGATCTCTGATATTTGTTTATTAGTAAAGAGGAGGAAATGTGAACGTTGAAGTTTTTTTTTTAAAAAAATATGATTATACAGAAAGGACTTTGATATGGGACTGCCATCTTAAGAAAATTGGTCAATTGAGGTTCTGAATTCAGCTGATTTTAACTGATTGGCATTATTAACACACGGCTATTAATTTGTCCAGGAACTTAATTTTTTATTTTCCACTTAATTTCTCTGGACATCACTTATAAACTCTAGTTTTCCTGGGTATTTTGTTTCGGATGAAACAAACATCATAGCTGGATGAAATGACATCTGTCATTGTATGTATCAATGGATGGAAACTAATTAAGGAGAGAAGCAACCTAGAACTTCCTGACAGTTAGAACAGTTAATCAGTAGAACAACTTGCCTCCAGAAGTTGTGAATGCTCCAACACTGGAAGTTTTTAAAAAGAGATTGGACAACTATTTGTCTGAAATGATTTAGGGTTTCCTGTCTGAGCAGGGGGTTGGACTAGAAAACCTCCAAGGTCCCTTTCAACTCTGTTATTCTGTTCTGTTCTTGCACAGGCAGCTGTTTGAAAGAGAGAAAAAGTATATACATACATACATACATACATACATACATACATACATACATACATATATATATATATATATATATATATATATATATATATATATATTGTTATGTCTCAGTAAACTTCTGGGTATTCATAATATTTAGCAGCTGATCAAGTGAAGATGTACTCAGTTCAGAATGTCAATGTTAATCTCTACTTCTGTTTTAAAGAACCATGTGGAATCCATTCTTATCTTAAAGACAACCCAAAGAAACAAAATCATTGCACCCATTTGGAATACTTTAATTTTTTTGATGAATTTTTTATTATCGGTATATTGAATTGAAGCTGTCAGGTTTCTCTTTCATGCTTTGCTGATGCATGACAATTAAAAAAGCTTCAATTGGCATCAATGTGGGGTTTCCCCCCTTCCCAATTACAGTTTATCAAGTTTAGCCCACTTTTTTGATCCTGCTTAACCATGTCAATTCCTCAGTGATTGGGACACAAATAGTACATGGCGGTAGAGGTTGAAAACTGGGCAAACTGACGGAAGTTTTGAACAAGAGAACAGGACTAGATAAAAATGCCACATTTCCCATCCTCAACATCCTATGTTGACGATGGGAAATCCTATGTAAAAATTCATTTTTCAGAATCTTTAACAATGGCTCTGTTAAATCCAATGAAAGGCTCTAGGTAGGGGAATGCTAGGTAATTGGTTTTTGGTTTGCCAGCCCTGCTAGAACGTTAGAATTACTTCTAAACTTTGACTTTCAATTGTTTGGGTGCAAAGCCCATGAGAAAGCAAAATGTACACACTTTCTTTTCCTATCATTGGAGGGTGCCATGCTTCTTTTGTCTTTCGGAGCCTCCATTTCTATTCATGAATTCTCAGATATTCACCCTGTTTGTTGGGTTTTGTTGTTGTTGCTGCTGTTGCTGTTGCTATATTCATTCACCTGTTTATTTTTTTAGCAAGTTTTATAGAATGGAATAAAAAAAATGCAAAAAAAGAGGAAAGAAATACATGAAAAACTATAAAAACAACACAAAGTGAGCAAACAAAAAAGGACAAAAAAGAATATTGAGTTCAAATATTAATCAAATGTCAAACAGATTCCTAAATCTTCCTTAGAAAACAGAAAATACTATTTATTTAATATTATAAAAATCATAAAAATTACACCACAGTAAAAAAAAATTGACTGATTTTTGATTAGTACATTAAATTGCCTTCTCAAAAACAGATATGTCACACATATCTTGAATCTCTTCAGATAGTCCTCAATTTACATCCATAAGTGAGCCCAATATTTTTTGTTATTAAGTGAGACATTTGTTAAGTGAGTTTTGTCCCATTTTATGACCTTTCTTGTCACAGTTGTTAAATGAATCACTGCCATTATTAAGTTAATAACACAATTGTTAAATGAATCTGGCTTTCCTCTTGACTTTGCTTGTCAGAAGGTTGCAAAAAGGTGATCACATGATCCCAAGACTTTGTGACCATCATAAATATGAGTCAATTGCCAGGTGTCTGGATTTTTATCACATGATCATGGGGATGCTACAATGGCTATAAGTGTGAAAAACAGTCATAAGTCGGAAGAGCCTGTAGTACAGTGGACTAAAGCACTGTTATTAACATCTGCTGCTTGCAATTACTGCAAGTTCAAATCTCACCAGGCTCAAGGTTGACTCAGCCTTCCATCCTTTCAAAGGTAGGTGAAATGAGGACCCAGATTGTGGGGGCAATAAGATGACTTTGTATAAATATACAAAAGTATTAAGGCTATTGCTTAACGCATTGTAAGCCGCCCTGAGTCTCTGGAGAAGGGCGGCATATAAATTAAAGCAAAAAAAAAAAAAAGTCACTTTTTTCAATGCAATTGTAACTTTGAACAGTCACTAAATGATCTGTTGTAAGTTGATGACTACCTGCATTACTGTTTTTCTAATTTCTCAAAATAATTCACTTAGCAACACCCCAAGCATAACTTTTCAAAAAGAGTTAAACTCCAAAATTCTGGGGCATAATTGAACATGGCACTGACATTTTTAATGCTATAAAAATCCCCATAATTTAAATAGATTTTAAAAATACTATTCCAAAAGAATGTCAGTGATTCACAAAACCAAATCATATGAGCCATATTCATTTTTATAATAATTTTATCCCCCTAACCTAATAGAGTTTTGATTAATCTATCAATATATGTGACAACATTCTCTAAACCCTTTAAAGAAGCAGATAAAGGCTTGGAGTTGATTAGATTTCACTGTCTTTGAGCTTCTGGGCTAACATTATCAGTTTTATTCCTTTTTGCTTTAATTTTTTTCCTAAGTGTGCATAAAGAGAAACTTTAGACATTTACTGTTTAAATGTATTTAAATGCATTTGTTAAATATTTATTATTTAAATGTTCAAAGGTGATTTTCATAATGACAGATTGCATATTAGATAATCACAAACTTGGAGGATTCCATAGTGTTGACGGGATCTAAACAAGTTTCATTAAACTGAGAAATTAATTTCTCTTTTAACCCTGTTGGCTTTAATCTCCGTGTGGCTAAAACGTATGTATTCTGCTTTTGGACCAGCCTTGCTTCAGGTGACCATACAAAGTTTAAAACTGTATGTTTTTATTGCACCAAAAGAAATTCAGCCATGAGTTTGATCAAATATTTATGATAATATCAAATGAAAACATTACTCAGGGCCATAAAGTGTGTCCCTAAAATCCCCAGGTTTTTTTTTGTGGGGGGGGGATGTAAGTGGATCTAGTAGAACTGGCTGCAAAAATATAGTGATGATCCTTCATATTTGTGCAGATTTGGCAGCTCTGGGGGAAAAATATATATATATATTATGGCCGTAGTAGAGGCAACCTTAATTCAAACCTTTGGTGGACAGCCAGAGAAGTTTAGAGCTGTTGAATTTTCTGTGAGGCTGATTTAGTTTATTTACACCTTACTCTCTTGAGCACAGGTGCAGAAAGTTTTTCTTAGTCATTTTGTGTGACTTGTAGAATTGCAGTGTCTTGGAAGGCAAACTTTGCTGAACTGAAGTCAATGCAGTAATGCCATTAGTTTCATGGCATTGATATATGGCACTGAGTAGGAACTTCTGGATCTTTCTGCCAGTGGCAGCCCCAGAAAGCAATGACTCCCATTTAGAGGGATCAAACATAAAACTCTTTAATCTGTGCTCCT
Source organism: Arizona elegans (assembly GCA_022577455.1). NCBI lineage: Eukaryota > Metazoa > Chordata > Lepidosauria > Squamata > Colubridae > Arizona > Arizona elegans. Next base: position 204,314,894 of record JAKOOJ010000001.1, on the reverse strand, counting down.
AGGGAGGAGAAAGAAGCACAGACATAAATAATTGACACTGTCAGACTAGGAGACATTGTCTTCAGTGGCTGAAATGCACGACAGCTTATAGTCAGCTCTGTCAAAACAAAAAAATAAAAACAACAACCCCAGGATCCCAGAAACTTAGAGGACAATATATACATGTTATAAACATTGTATTTATGAATATGATCACATCAACAGACCTTTAGCTTTCTTCACTCACAGGATAAAAACTGGAAAAAACTCTCTTTTATTAATATAACTGCCCCATCTCAAAGTCATGACTCTGGACGACAAACAATTAGTTTAAAACATTTTTTTTAAAAAAGGCATTCTGCTCTAGCTTTCTCTACTCATGCAACTAAACAAATTTTCTAAAGCTTATTGGAAAGAAAACCAGTACAACGTTTATCTTTTTAAAGCCTCAAAAATATTACTTTTTTAAAGAAGGAAAACAAATGATAGTAAATAATTAGACTGAGAAGTTTTAATATAAAATGTGAGGATGTAATTATAATATATATAATATATAAACAGTTATAATAATCCATTCTCGACGCTCTTGCATGCTCTATTTCAAAACAAAACCAATTTATTTACTTATTTATTAAACTTAAATGCCACCCATCTTGCCAAGGTGACTTCAGGCAGCTTACAATGAATAAAACGATCAATTAATAAAAAGACCAATCAATAAAAAGACCAATGTAAAATATTAAAATAACAAAGTGACATTAAATTTGAACTAAAATTAACCAAAATGTAGAGGAAGGGAATAAGATCCATTTGGGGAGAAGGTGGGGTCTTATCATAGTCTATTAATCATCTCCAGAAAAAGAGATCGCCATTGAGCCCCAGGCCAGTTGGCAGTTCCAGGCCTTCCAAAAGGGTGGGGTGTGGATCTGGGGGCTAAAGTCAGCTGGGGCTATAAGAAAGAATGAAAGGATTACAGGACCACTAAGCACTACAATGGCCCACTCCTGCATGTTACCCAATGAGGCAATTGCTCTGATGGTTATGGTGGCGTGAGAAACAATGGCACGCCCTCAACAATACTGTCTATTCCCATCCTTTGAATGACAGAACTATGCTAGTTGACCCCAGTTAGCAGTCCTTCTTCTAGAGTTGAAGGGAGATCCTCCTCTTTCTTTCTTTCTTTCTTTCTTTCTTTCTTTCTTTCTTTCTTTCTTTCCTCTCTCTCTCTCTCTCTTCTTTTCTTTTTTTCCCCTTCTTATCTTATTTTTATAATTTTTATAAATAAGTCAAGGCAATACTCTCTTCTTCCTCCTATTTCCCCCACAATAACAACCCTGTGAGGAGGGTTGGGTGGAGAGAAAGTGACTGGCCCAAAGTCACCCAGCAAACCTTAATGCCTAAGATGGGACTAGAACTCAGAGCATCCTGGTTTCTAGACTAGCACCATAACCACAACAAGCAAGTGAGATAGTGTTACAAAATAGCCACTCTCAAAGCATAACTTGGGATATACAGTGGTTATGTTCTACCTATGTTCTAGGACCGTGATATAGCTATGTTCATAGCTATGTTCTAGCTATGTTCTAGGGTCATGATGGCAAACCTATGGCTCCGGCGTGCATGTGCGTGCTGGCCAGCTGATTTTTGGGCCTTCTGGGCCCACCAGAAGTAGGGAAACAGGCTGTTTCCTGCCCCTGGAGGACCTTGGCAGGTGGTGGGGAAGACCTGTTTTTCTCTCTCCCCAGCCTCCAGAGCCTTTCTAGGAGACTGGGGAGGGCGAAAATGGCCTTTCCCACCCCGCGGAGGCCCTCCGGAAGGCGGAAACGGGACTGGAAGGGCTGTTTTTTGCTGGAGGCTGGGGACAGCAAAAAATGGGCCTACCGTGCCATCACATGCCAGGAGCATGGGGAGCAGGGGGGGTCGTGCGCGCATGCACGGGGCAGGGCGCATAGAATTATGGGTGTGGGCAGGCGCACAACCCCCTCCGCTCCTGGCACGCGATGGCAAAAAGGTTAGCCATCACTGCTCTAGGGAATTCAGTGGTTGGTTGATCAGATATCAGAAAACAGTACACACACACACACACACACAAAAAAAAAGAAAGAAAGAAAGAAAGGAAGGAAGGAAAAGAAAAAGAAAAAAAAGATGATAGTAGATAGAAACCTGCCTTAACCAAATGTTTATGGCTCCCTTCATAGTCAATTCGATGGTCACCATACTAGAAAAACTAGAGCAGTGTAAGACTTATATTATCTTGGCCTCTCATTTTAATTAAGAGTCTAATATTATGATACTAAAGGGTGAGATACCTTTTAAACTTTCTGTCTGGCTAAAATTTCCACACCAGTGAGTTGAAATCTATGAGTTGTTTCTGTAATAAGAGAGAGTCTGGGCATGTTTCCAGTGATGTCAACATGTTCCTGCATAAAATAGCAAGACTGGAACCTTAGATATATTAGAATCAATAAGCTTGTGATCTTTATTGTATATGATGCATTGTCTCATCCTTTCTTTCTTTGGTTTGCAATGCTTATAACGATGACCTCATATAAGGGCAGGAAACGAAACCATATCTATATATTCCAATACAATATTGTTGTGTACAAATGCTTTTCTTTTCATTTCCAAATAAGTATTTCGGATTACAGCATATCTTATTGTTCCAGCATAATTTATCCAGCCATTTTATTGTTGCATTGACTTATGCTTAATTTAGTATGCAACCTGGACTGAGGTGGTATATAGATTAATACTTAAATAAAAATAAGATAAATAATTTAAGAATAATATACACCCTGCAACAATATATCATAGGGACATACAAACCTGGCTGTGTTTTGAAATGACTTCTATAAACCACTAACTGGCTGTTTCAGGCAGGTAGTGATTTTATTGAGGCTCAGAAGGAAACCTGCTACTTTATTTATTAAATTTATATGCTGCTCATCGAGGTGTCTTTAAGTGGCTTACAATGTAATAAAACATATGGATATAAAAACAATGATAAACACAAAAACAGATTAAAATTACATGAGATGCAAACAAACTAATGAATAGCAGAGCGATCCAAATAATTTATTGTCCTCACTTTCAAAGCATGCACGGACTAGCTGTCTAATGCCAAGTCAATCCATTGATTCAGTTAATTCAGATGTTTCTGTGAGGTCCAATTGCTGATATTGGTTGGCTTTACATATTGTGCCGAGCTGTACTTTGCTTAATCAAAGTTTAGGAAATAAAGCATTATAGGTTCAAATCATATAACACATAGGCATACTAGCTGGAATTGCACTATACCAGGGGTCTGCAACCTTAAACACTCAAAGAGCCATTTGGACCCGTTTCCCACAGAAAAGAAAATACCAGGAGTCACAAAACCTGGGTGGGCATGGCCAAGTAGATGTCACTCGTTCCCACTCAGTCACATGACCCCCACCCCAGCCACGCCTACCCAGGTTGTGCGGCTCCCAGTGTTTTCTTTTCTCTGGGGAAACAGGTATCTCTCTCTCTGTGTGTGTCTCTCTCTCTCCCTCTCTCCCTCCCTCCCTCCCTCCCTCTCTCTCTCTCTCCTCTCTCTCTCTCTCTCTCTTTCTTGCCTCTCATTTCTTTTCTTTTCATCCTATTTTTATTATTTTTATAAATAATAAAAGGCAACGAACATACTGAATACTCCTTCTTCCTCCTATTTTCCCCACAATAACAATCCTGTGAGGAGAGTTGGGCTGAGAGAGAGTCACTGTATAAACTATAAACTCTCTAAGCTTTCGTATAATCTTTGGAAAACAAAACCCTGGGCTTGCATGAGAGACAAGCTGCTTTTTTATATAAATAACCTTTGCCAATTTTTCTTTGATTGCTATCTCAAAGGTTTCCATTATGCAAAAAATAGGTACTGCAGCTGTATGTCACTAATTTAGAAGACTAGGTTTTAAAAATATCTACGCTTTGGGTGCCTTAATAAGTTCCTTGTGAAGATTACACGGATCCAGTGCTTCTTCAGCAGGAAGTCCTTTGAATGAATGAAAGGTGAAAGTGATGATACAAACCATGTGCAGTGTTCATATATAAATAGGGATAAGATGGAGTTTTACCCCATTAACTGTTGCTCTGGAACCATCTCATGAAACAGAAGTAGTTCCAAAATGGAAAGAACCTCTCATGTCTCTCTGTATTGCTTCAGTAAAAAACAGTCAGTTTGTAGCAGAGGTGAAATTCAGCAGGTTCTGAAGAACTGGTAGCGGAAATTTTGAGTAGTTCGGAGAACTGGCAAATACTACCTCTGGCTGATCCCAGAGTGGGGTGGGAATGGAGATTTTGCAGTATCCTTCCCCTGGAGTGGGGAGGGAATGGGGGTTTTGCAGTAGCCTTCCCTGGAGTGGGGTGGGAATGGAGATTTTGCAGTATCTTTCCCTTGCCACGCCTACCAAACCACACCACGCCCACCAAGCCATGCCCACAGAACCGATAGTAAAAAAAAAAATTGAATTTCACCACTGGTTTGTAGTTATAGGTGCTGGCCTAGAAACCAGGAGACTGTGAGTTGTAGTCCCATTTTAGACATAAAAGCAATATAACCTTGGGCCAATCACCAGGAAAGTGAGTTCTGAGTTCCAGTCCTGCCAGTCACTCTCTCTCTCAGCCCAACCCACATCACAGGGTTGTTGTTTTGGGGAAAATAGGAGAAGGAAGGAAGAAAGGGGTCTGGTGGCTCAGAAGACTAAAAGCATTGTGATTAACACCAGCTGTCTGCAATTACTGTAAATTTGAATCTCACCAGGCTCAAGGCCGACTCAGCCTTCCATCCTTTCAAAGGTAGGTAAAATGAAGACACAGATTGTGGGGGTAATAAGCTGACTTTGTATAAATATACAAAAGTATGAAGGCTATTGCTTAATGCATTATAAGCCGCCCTGAGTCTCCGGAGAAGGGCGGCATATAAATCAAATAAAAAATAAAAATAAAAATAAAAAATAAATATTAGGTATGCTCACTGCCTTGAGTTACTTATAAAGTAATAAGGGCAGGGTAAACGTCCAATAAATAGACAGACAGACAGGCAGGCAGGCAGGCAGGCAGGCTGGCAGGCCTACTCAGCATACTCAAAACCTGAAGATGGTCAAGGCAAAGCTGAATGTAGAAAGGAACAACTGCTCAAAATCCTCCTATCCAAAGAATGAAAGCAAAACGATCAAGTTAGCCAAGAGTGAGATGCTCAGTCTGATTGCTTAGTCTTCTAGACAGATTCTATTCCTACATGCCTTAAAGAAATGTTCTTTTACAAAGAGTAATTTCTCATGATTCATAGCAAATTACTTTTAGACTCAGGAGAGTTTTAAATTTAATTTGAAGTTGTCCTTTTCAGACTTTCCGTCTTGGTGAATAAATGTTTTTGAGTGGGGAGAGGGCAGTAGCTTCATAATAGCAAACTTGTTCTAATCCATGCATTGAATTGTGCAGTACAGAGCACATGCATGGGGCGCTCATCAATAATTTTTTAGGGTCTTTGATTATACAAAAGACATTTATGCAATTGTACTCAGTTGAGAAAGAGGCAAGAAGAACTCTAAAGATAAACAATCCATAAACAAATGGGAGAGGAATTCATTAGTAGCTTATTTCCTAAATGACAATTCATTCCAGGCTGGGAAAAAAGATTCAAATTGTTGATTGAGACTTCACCTTAATGAACCCCTGGATTAAAAAAAGGCTGCTGGTTCTTATTGCGATTTCCAAGAATTTGTCTATTATACCCTGTTTATTCATTAAAGCCCTTTATTGAAGTCCGTTTGACTCTTTCTTCCTTGATCATGTCCTGTGGCATGATGGCTTGATCCATCAGTTGAGTAAAAGCACCTCAATTGGGTGCTTCAGTAGGCAAAGTATTCAATTTTGATCCTATTTTTTCCCCATGCTTGTTTATTTGTGATGGGGTTGAAATTCTCAAAGGAGTGAAGGTTGAATGGCAATTATCATGCATAAGATAACAGTGCTCAAATTATGCAGGATTGGTGATGGTGCAGAGAAGCTTTGGGGCAGGAGTCAGCAACCCATGGCTCTGGAGCCACATGTGGCTCTTTCATCCCTCTGCTGAGGCTCCCTGTTGCTGGTCAGCTCCACAATTGATAGGGCTTTCGGTTAGGACAGGTAGAGGAAAAAGGACTCCGCACTAGGAGGAGGTTCTATAGTGGGGGAACCGGACTTCCAGAATTGAATGGGGACTTCCAGAATTGAATGAGGGGCTTCTGGTTGGGACCTTTGAGTGTTTAAGGTTGCCGATCCCTGCTTTGGGGTATGTATTTGTAGACTAACATGCTTAGCTTTAAAGAGTGACTATCCTTGGCTGAATTGGGTATCATTTGCTGAATATTTCTCTATTATTTGCCCTTTTCAAATGAATCTTATAACCTGCTGGCCCTGCACCAGTTATCACATGTTTTTCAGCCCAATGTTTCAGCATACAAAAATATTCCCCATGATTATAATGTTCCCAATACTATGACAAATACATGATTGTACTACACAGCACAGACATCCCTTTACATTTAATATACAGATATGTTGGAGGGTAGGACCAGCAGGCACAATTTCACTCCCTTCACCACGTATCAGTTTATACTATATTTAAATTAAGGTTATTAACAGTTATTAGACTAATGATAAATGCTGCATTTCTTCTGCCCCCCTTAGCTGCCCCCTGAAGTTTATTTGGTCTGCAATTTCTAAATTCTAAATGTGCCACCACTTTATTTGGAAGTACTGTAATACTTTCCCTACTTTTTTCAGGGGAGCTTCTTTTAAGTTTAAACACACACACACACAAAGGATTGAGTTGGCTCATTTGAATGTAAACCAGGAGTAAAGTAGGAATTACTTTCCTAGAAAGCAGGTTAATAGGAACAGTCTATAATATGAACACTTCAGGGTAAGCTTTACTATGACTTGTTTTTCTTTGGCACATTATAGAGAAATAATGCACAGCTCAGTGCATTATGCAAACTTAGCCATGTATGGTTTATTCAATAAACTATGGTTACACAAATCATAGTTTAGCATAATGTATGAATTGAGCATGCATGTATGCATATCAGCCTGAAGGAACTATGACCTTATTTAACTTATCTGCCATGATACAATGCATTCCTCAGTGAGTACAGAAAGCTAGAGAAGGTCTCTGTTCTATATGAAGTCAGTTTGCACAACAGACCTTTTCAGGGTGTATAGATGAAAAAACATTTATTTTTTTAAATATTTTGGGATGGTATCCAAATAATGAGTTGTGATTCATCTGCTTGACTCATATAACCTCCAGCTCTAAATGGCTGAAAAGGTGGAAAGGCTTTGGTGACAAACATCATTTGACATATTCATCAAATAACCTGATATTATGAAATCATCTTGTGTTAGAGAAATAGACATTTCAAACCACAATGCTTTTGTAGGTTTTTTTTTAAACCTACCTCATATAAAGTAGAAGAAGAGATTACTTTGCACTGAAGGATTGTTAAATTGAAAATAAATTGGAAGTAATACAAAGCATGGATCTTTCTGAAGACACTAATGTCGATGTTTGAAAATCCACAAGCTGGCAGGATAACAAATAACAACTTTATGTTCATTTGAAGACAGGATTCAACAACTGTGTATTGGAAACAATGTCATGAACGACCCATTAATCAAGGGATATTGTTTCTGTTATCTATTTGTAATGGAGAATAATTTTAGGAAGCTTGAGGTGAGTTTCATAAGACTTACTTGTAGTCAGTAAAATGAAAATAAACATACCAGCTTAATGCACAGAGTAGTTTTAAAATGTAAAATGGTATAGTTGAAGTTCTTTGAGCCAAAACTGCAGCTCTGGAGTTTTAAAAAAACCCCAGTTTTAAAGTTTTTTTTTTAAAATAGTTAGGCCATAACAATTGACAAAGAAAGTCTAGGTTTAGCTGTTCTTTTTGTATTTGATTTTGTGTGTCATTTTGTATTTGGTTAACATATTTGGACTACGCATGAGAGATACCCAGGTTCAGTGTTCTGTTTAACACTGGATCTCCTTAGTTATGCTTCAGAAAATTGAGAAGTTTGCTGAGCCGCATCTATCATGAGAATAAAATGAATTTCAAATGTAGCACAGCTAAATCTATTCCTTAAGAAAAAAATAAAATCTGAACAATAAAAATTATTTTTATAACATTGGATAGATAACATCATTGGTCAGAGGAATTTAAATGTAATTATCCAACAGGGTTCTTTTTTTATATTCCAACCACCAGATGGCATAAAAACTATATAAAATATAGCACATCCTTTGCAAATATTATTAAAGTTGATGTCAGCAATATTTAATTAAAGGATAGATATTACCTAGGTTATTGTCTAATGATTCAAAATCACATCACTATATGCAGTAATATCAGTGGTGGGATTCAAGTAATTTAACAACTGGTTCTCTGCCCTAATGATTTCTTTCAACAACCAGTTTGCCAAACTGCTCAGCAAGTTAACAACCGGTTCTCCCGAAGTGGTGCGAACTGAATCTCACCACTGAGTAATATTGATGATTCTTCAATATTACAGAGTCCTTAGTTTATAACCAATTGTTTTATGATCTAAGTTACACTGGCCTTGGAATGGATGCTTTACGGCCCGTAAAGCACTTCCAGCCATTGTAAAGTGTTGAACACATCCCTGGTCATGTGACCACACTTTGAGTGCTTGGCAATTATAACTAGATAAGCAGCAGCCAATTATAACTAGATAAGCAGCGGCCAACAGTCATGTGAGTGTGATTTCTGGCTTTTTTTTTTTAATGCCAGTCTCCAGCATTTTATTCTGTTTTCTGACAAAAAATGCCTGTTCAAAAGAAAAGATTTGCTTAACCACTACAGTGTTTGCTTAATGTCTGTGTAGTTTTCTTAACAGCCACCATGAAAAAAATTCTCTCATGAGTGCCTCAACTTATGATTGCAATGACTTAATTGTGTTCATAAATCAAGGAGTATTTATAGAAAAATCTTTTGGCATCTTAAAGACTGACACATGCATTATACAAATATTTTTGTGGAAACAGGCTGTATTCCATTAAAGTTTATAGAATAATCCATTTATTAGTCTTTAAAGATTCATGAGAGTGTTGTTTTTGCTCTAACTGATTAACATGGGTGACCTTAAGAACTTACTCATAAAGTGATATATTTTTATATATATTTATCTCTATGGCATCACAACTAGAATGGGATCTGAATCCATTTAGATTATTGTTATTTTATTAATTTATTATTGATTCTCTTTTTTATTAGTTTTATTGTTTTTATACTTTATATTTAAAATATATTCTAATACATATATCCTATACATATATTATAATACATATATTATATTCTAATACATATATTATATTCTTGTAAGCTGACTTGAGTCGCCATGTCCGAATAGGCGGCAATATAATTTTCCAAATGAATGAATGAATGAATGAATGAATGTGCTGTCCTCCTAGCAATAATCAGGGAGGCTTTCATAACAGGTTGGGTTCAACCAAGAAATCCACTAAGGCAAAATGTCATTGTTTAGTTTAGGTTTAGCATGTTTGTTTGTTTTTTTTAATCCAGATCCTGTGGCTGGAATGCAATTTATGACAAGATTTATGTTTGAACTAGGCCACTGTGACTTACTTAACAAACCATATATTTATAAACCCTCCTATAGCTTAGCCCAATGTGTGAACCTGCTACAAAGAGTGTAAAATGAGTTGTTTTGTGCTCTGGGGATTTTTAAAAAAATCCTTTGGCCTTGTCCAGAAGAACTATTTCAAAGACCTAAAACACAAAGCAGATGGTTTTGAAAGCTCCTTAGTCTCAAATGAGGTTTTCCAAGTAATAGCTAGAGGTGGGCTGTTCTTAAAGAATCTGATGTAACATGTGGCTTAATTGTGGGTTTACCAAGTGAAGCCATGGCTTCATTCATTATGGGTTACTGAAGAAATCACAATTGGCTGAATTCACACTTCACTCTGAGTCACAAATCACAATATGTATTTATTTTTATCCCCTTATAATAAAAAATAATAAAATCCCTTTATTATTTTTATAAATAACTCAAGGCAGTGAATACATACAACATCCCTTCCTATTTTCTCCAAAACAACAATCCTGTGAGGGGATTTGGGATGAGAGTGAGAGACTGGCCCAAAGCTGGCTTTCTTGCCTTAGGCAGGACTAGAACTCACTGTCTCCCAGTTTTTAGCCTGGTGCCTTAACCACTAGACCAAATTGGCTCTACATACAACATACAAGCCACAGGTAAGATTGTATATCATGCTTCACATGAAGTTAAAAACAAACTGCTTTATATTGTGTAAACTAGACCCATTGTATTTTTTTTTCATCCAGGCTCCTTCATTTCCTTTGAAAATGTAATGAAGTTTTAAATGCATTGTAAACTGCAAACATCACTAACCATTCATCTAGAACAGGGCTCCCCAACCAGTGGTGGGTTGCCCCCAGTTCAGACCAATTCGCAAGAACTGGTAGTAAAACCGGCGGGAGGCTCTGCCCACTGACCCAGACACCATCATAGAAGCTTCTGCGCATGTGCAGAAGAGCACACGTGGGCATGATGCGGACCAGTAGTATAGGTAAGTAGAACCCACCCCTGTCCCAAAACCCCTCCCCATTTGTGGATCGGCACCTGTCCATAGCATGCCAGAAACTGGGCCCAGCAAACTAGCAAAGCCCAATCTGAGGGATGCAGGCAGTACATGAAACCACACCCCTTCCAGTCTGCAAAAAAACCCTCCCACCATGGAACAAGTCCCTGGTGCCCAAAAAGTTGGGGGTTGCTGATCTAGAAAAATAACATGTGTTCTTAAATCAGTTGTTTTCAAGATCAAAACAAAACAAAACGAACAGCTACATCCTTTAAGACATTGTCATCAGAAGATTAGGGCTATCACATCTTGCCTGCAAAACTCCAATTGACTCCTAGGTGGCATCAGAGAGAAAGACTGTAGTGACTGTAACTACAGTACCATCTGGTGAGCAGGCAGATTTTTGCGTTCCAGATCTGTATCCCTGAAAAAGAGAACTGTTTAGTTTTATTTTAAAAATAAATGCCTCGCTCATTGGAAAAAAATAAAATGCTGTGTTTAAGGAATAAATGATACGGCCTCCTGCAGTCATTGTGAATCTTTTATGTCCATACCCAAGTTCTGAATATAGCATTTATACACCTCCCATAACCTAACTACTTTTGAAAATTTCAGTGAGTGGAGTTAACAGGCTTATTTTGAGTCATGCATAAATGTGCATTCGTGCTATTTACAACCGGAGCCTCTGTTTCTTCATGATTTTATTTCTCTAATTCTATTTAGAGACATGAGGCTGAAGCAGGTGTTCAGTCCCCAGTATGGCTGTGTCAATCCACCAAAGAGAGAACTTGTGCAAAAGATGATGCTATAAACCAGAGGAATATTTTTCCTAGGATATTAGATCAGAGATAACAATCCTGGCTCTATTGTGAAAATTGTGATTTAATAATGCTAATTTTATAAATCTTGCAACTTAAAATGCAAATTATGAAGCAGGACTGGAATCCACATCCCTCTTTCTATAGATTTGGGGTGTTTGCCATATGTAGTTAACAATCAAGAGCTACACAAAATAACATCAAGCAGGCTCAAATAATCACCAGAGTTTGTAGAAATACAAAAATAAAATCTGTAAACAAAAACGCATTCTTCATTTTTGAGCTTTGCTCATTGGGAGGTCCATAGAATCTATAATACGATTCCTAGCTGCCTATTGCTTTTTCTTAGAATATGTCCTTTGAATGATAAATGAATTGTATTCTCAGAATGTGATGAGCATAATGGCTTGCTAATTTAGTCTACTATGAACCTCATCTGTTTGATATGTTCAGACTGGAGTAGCATAGAAATCCCTGTAGACAAAACAAATGATATGCTTGAAAAGCCTTTAAGCTTCATCATAGCTCATGGCTGTCTTTCCTTCTTAGATTCCATTCACTATTCCAATTCTATGCATACAGTACTGCCTCCTCCTGCATCACTGATGCTATGGTTGTGTTCAGAATACAGAATATACACTTAACAGAGTTGGAAGGGAGGTTGGAGGTCTTCTAGTCCAACCCCCTGCTCAAGCAGGAGACCCTATACTTCTACCTAGTGTATTCCTGCAGGTGCAGGGTCCGCTTTTCAGATCATTGAACGCCACTTTGCATGGTCAGCTGCGTCTCCAGGGCACAGGTCCACAACTTGCATATCTTTGTTGATGGTGTCTTGCCATCTCTGATTTGGATGCCTGCGAGGTCGCTGGCCATTGACTTCTAGTTGGTAGGCAGTCTTGGCAACAGTGGAAGGTACTATTCTCTGGATATGTCTATGCCAACGGAGCCAGCCTTCTCTCATCTTCCCTATAATTGGTGCCACACCAAAATGCTGTTGAATGGTGTCATTTGTGATGTGGTCAAGAAGGGAGATGCCTGATATCCAACGGAGCATTCACATTTCCATTGCATGGAGATGGCTTTCGGTCCCTGTTGTTGCTGCCCAGCATTCAGTGCCATACAGTTTAACAGAGCAGATGGTTGTCTTGTAAATCTTAGATATAAGATGGGTTGGCATTCGTCTGTCACATAGCACACCAGTGAATTCTCGCCAATGCATCCAGGCTGCATTCACCCTTGCTCGCACGTCACCATTGATGTCGCCAAGCAGGAGACCCTATACCATGGGTGTCAAACTTGCGGCGTCACGTTGCCGTCACATGACCTTTTCCCCATTTGCGGAACTGTGGTGGGCGTGGCCTGTGCATGATGCATTCAGCCCACAGGCTGCCAGTATGACACCCCCTGCCCTATACCATACATTGCTCTTAAGAAGACACTCTTCTTAAAACGTCTTCTTAAAAACCTCCAGTGGTAAAATGGCTTTATTGATGGGGGTCACACATTGCCTTAAAGCCATGAAGTTCTGAGTAAAGCTTAGTGCAATGTATGAGCTCAGCATCCAAAATGATTTAGAAGTTTGTGATTCAGCATGCACAAACTCTGAGAACAATAGCTTATTCAGCAAACTAAGATTCAACAGCTTAGTGCGATGTGTGAACCCAGTCAGAATGTTGGTCTATCAACTACAACATGGTTTCCTCCTCCCTTTCCCAAACTGAGAGCCTTCCGACATGATGAAAATTGACTTCCATAATTTTCAGTAGTTTTTCAAGATGTTGATGATTCTTCTGCCCCTCCTAGAGACTTAAATGAAATAGGTTGCATAAATTAGGTTTTTTTCCAGCTTAAAAACACTTTGGATCACAAAGCATCTGCTGTATCATAGAGATATTATGCATCTCCTCATGCATGGTTTCCTGACTTCAGCAATGGCTCCAGGGGTGGGTTTCACTTACCTTTGCTACAGATCTACATGCACAGATCGTATTTGATGATGTCCGGGTGAGTGGGCGGAGCCTCCCGCCGCCGCTGCTACCGGTTCGCCCGAACTGGGGCAAACTGGTAGCAACCCACCACTGAATGGCTCCTTTTGCAAACACAAGGAAAAAGCAGGAGGCGAAGCTGTTTGCACGCTTGAATCCAGACTTTTCTAGACAACCCCCCCCCAAAAAAGTGCCAATGTTTAAAAGCAACACTAATCCCATATTTGCTGACTGAAGAACATAGCAGATAATGGGGTTCCCAATGTAATTTGAAAAGGAAAACCAAAAGATTTTCTTGTCAAAGTTATGTAATATTTTACTGATGCAGTACTCCCTTTTTATATGGAAAAAAGGCCCCACATAATTACATTTGTTACTAAGTCAAATTAATAGATTTATATGAAAAAAAAATTGCAGATTTTTCATTAATGTTTATCTGGATTGTGTAAACTCTGTTGTGAGAACCAAGTTTTATCAATGAAAATTTTTATGTTCTCACGCATTTTACAGAATTGATTACTGAACTCCAGCTTGGGGAGAGAAAGGGGGAAAAATGGAAACAGGGTAACTGACTGAGATATTTTGATTTAATCACACTATCGTTCACTTAGCATCTACCACAGCTCTTGGAGTTTAGGTGCTTGGCCCCAAAGTAACAATTTTCACTCTTAAACAAAAAGATATTGGATATCATAATGAAGTGATTTTTCCCCCTCTTCTCCATTAAACGTGCATTTTTTTATTTTCTTAAAGCCAAAAATAACAAGTGAGCCATTTCCCCGCTTTTTTTAAAAAAAATAAAAAGCACTTTAAAGTTCATGCCTCAATAATATCAAATGGAAAATCGCCAAGATTTTGGCAAATTTGTAAAACGTTCCTCAAATTGATATTGCCTTTTTGAAAGTCATGTATTGCATGTTACATTTTTTAAAAATTTCTACCTAATGGTTGTTTTGACATTACTTTTCCCATCCAGTAATATTTCTCTAGCAACATCTGAAAAAATTCCGCAGAGTGAAATAGCATTGCACTGAAATACAATGGTTCTATTTTATCCTTTGCATCAGTGGTGAAATCCAAATTTTTTTACTACCTGTTGTGGGTGTGGTTTTGTGGATGTGGTGTGGTTTTGTGGGAATGGCTTTGTGGGCATGGCAGGGGAAGGATATTGCAAAATCTCCATTCCTACCCCACTCTGGGGCCAGCCAGAGGTAGTATTTGCCGGTACTCTGAACTACTCAAAATTTCATCTACCGGTTCTCTGAACTATTCAAAATTTCTGCTACCAGTTCTCCAGAGCCTGTCAGAACCTGCTGGATTTCACCCCTGCTTTGCATGCATATTAGCACATTCTTGACAACTGAGCCAGGAGAAATGTGAACAAATACCCATTGGTTCTTTTCCCATAGTCAAAGTAATATGTTACCTTTGCATCAGGGGTGAAATGCTCCCGGTTCGGACTCGATGGAGGCGGGTGGTTCGGAGAACTGGTAGCAAAAATCCCTGCCCCCCACCACCACCATTGCCCAGCTAAGCTGGGCAATCATCAGAGGCTTTTTTTTTTATTTTCAAAAGCATTTTTTCTACAATCTCTTTGGCCGAAAAAATGCTTTAAAAAGTAAAAAAAAAGCTTCTGACGATCATGCGGCTCAGCTGGGATCATCAGAGGCTTTTAAAAGCATTTTTTCTACAACCTCTTCAGCCGAAGAGGTTATATTAAAAATGTTTTTAAAAGGAAAAAAAGCCTCTGCCAATCAGGCAAGTCAGCTGGGATCATCAGAGGCTTTAAAAAAAAAAAAGCTTCTGCCAATCAGGCAAGTCAGCTGGGATCGTCAGAGGCTTAAAAAAAAAAAGAAAGCCTCTGCCAATCAGGCAAGTCAGTTGGGATCGTCAGAGGCTTTAAAAGCATTTTTTTACATCCTCTTCAGCCGAAGAGGTTGTAGAAAAATGGTTTTAAAAGTAAAAAAAAAACTTGGCCATGCCCACTCAGTCATATTACCCCCCCACCAAGCCACTTGAGCTATCACAAGAACCAAATCCTATCCTGTTTTAAGAGTAAGTATGGTAACGGATGCTGCCCTTGGATTTTTAGTATGGGACAAGTTAAAGAAATCAATTGTAGATTCTCCTGGCTTTGTTATTCCAAGTCTCACCTCCTAGCAGGAAAACCAACCACCAATCACTTTCCTTAATAAGATGTAGGCTGGGGCAGAGCAAGAGGAAGTAGTTGCCTTAAACAGTAAGTATAGCTACCTGACAATTTGTCAAATTAACAGGATTTGGTTAGAGTTAGGGTGTGGAAGTACGGGTAGCCCTCGACTAATGACCACAATTGAGCCCAAAATTTCCAATGCTAAGCAAGAGAGTTAAGTGAGTTTTGTCTCACTTTATGGCCATTTTATGACCTTTCTTGCCACACTTGTTAAGTGAATCACTGCAGTTGTTAAGTTAACAACAAGGTTGTTAAGTGAATATGACTTCCCAGTTGACTTTGGTTGTCAGAAGGTTGCAAAAGATGATCGCATGACCCCAGGATATTGCAACCGGCGTAAATACATGCCAGTTGCCAAGCATCCAGAATTTAATCACGTGACCATGGGAATGCTGCAATGGTGGAAGTGCGAAAAATGGTCACATTCTTCTGTGCCGTTGTAACTTTGGATGGTCACTAAATGAATGGTTGTAAGTGGAGGACTATCTATACATCTTGCTTACAACCTGAGGGGTTTTTCAGAATATTGGTCTAGCAGTCTTTTGAAAGAGCACTAAACCCAAAAAATAGTCAAGTGACAGGTGCATAGAACAGATGTGACTTAACAGATGCAGGAATGTGAAGTAAAGCAGGAATGTGAAGTAAAGCAGGAAAAAGCAAACATTAGCTTATGCTGCAAGGCAATTACCGTGCCCAGTATCACTCAGAAGTACATAATGGAATAAGCAAGATGGCATCGCCCCCTCCCAACAAATAAACACCATAAAACTATGGCCAAAAAAGTCCATTATTGTCAGAAAGCATGGAAAACGTGTGTTGGCGAGAGAGCTAAGTAAATATAGTTGGCAGAATTCAGGTCTCTATTCCCCATTGAAGCCCATTTTGTGAGCAGCACAGGATTAGGATTCTCAAGAGAATACTTAAATTTCTATCAGTTTTTCCAAAACCATAGAACCGTTGTGGTTAGAATGCAGTATTGCAAGGTAATTCTCCCAACTGCCAGCAGTTCGAGTCTCACCAGCTCAAGCTTGACTCAGCCTTCCATCCTTCTGAGGGCGATAAAATGAGGACCCAGATTGCTGACTCTGTAAACCGCTTAGAGAGAACTGTACAGACCTATGAAGCAGTTTATAAGTCTAAGTGCTATTGCTATGTATATAAGGCATGTTGAATCTTAAATCCTCTGTAATCTGCTATTAGGGGGAAGAAAGAGGCAGAAGTGCAACAGTTATCCGTAAAGGTCCACGGTTCAAGTGCCAGAGCTTTTCACAAGATGGTCCAAAGCTCAGGGTTTGAAGGCAGGTTCAGAGTCAGAGACCCGCTTCCAGCAGAGTAGTAAGGATCTGAAGAGACTATGGCCCTTTATGACCTATGGACTTCAATTCCCAGAATTCCTGAGCCAGCTCTGGAGACTGCTGTGATATAACCGGAGCGGCTGGTGCGGCTTGTTTAGAGGCCTTGTTGTCCTCTCTTGTCAAGAATATACACCAATGGCCTTTGCTCTGCTTTCACAGCTGCTTGCATATTCTCGCCTACGCACCTGCCACAATCCGGTGTCTCAGTATCTGAATCAGCATCCCCCTGCTAAGGTCATTGTCTCCCTCAGGGTTAGTTGTCTGTTGGCTCCTCTGTCATCTGGACGGCCTCTTCAACTTCTGAGAAAATTCAGAGACCATAACAAGTGCCTTCTGTAGCCTGCACAGAAGACTTTTCCCCCCCACATACTCTCAGTTTAAAAGCCAGAAAAAACAGTGCAGTAGAAAAATAATGATCTAATCTCTGTCCACTTCACTGGCTACCAATAGGTTTCCGAGTCTAATTCAAAGTTTTGCTTTGATCTAATAAAATCTTATTGGGCTCCAAGATATCTCAGGACTGTTTTCTCCTGTTTCGCCTTTGCATGCCTGTCCAGATTTAGGATCCCATTCCTGTGTCAGGCAGGAGAGCCTGGATCTGAATATACTCCTTCCAACCTCCATGCATGGGAACATCCTGCTTCTGACTGGATTACAACTTGCATATTTCCTGGTGATATTCTGCAAGACGTTTGATTGGGCTCCTTATATTTCTGATTTATAACTGTTGATGGCTTTTGGTTTCTATATGATTGATTCCTCTGTTCTAATTTTATTTGTTATGTACTTTTCAAATCTGGTAGGTATTTTATACTATATATTTTACAGAGGCTTCCCCACCCCAACTGATTCTGGGTGGCTTACATTTGAAAAGCAAGGAATAATAAAAATTAAGAAATCATTGTTGTTCCTAGCAACAAAAAACAACCTACAAGGACTCAGTAGCTCATCCTACCCTAGGGCCTGGAAGATTAGATGGATTTTCATAGACTCTCCGAAAATCATCAGAGTAAGAGTCAAATTTATTTGTAATCATAGGATTTAGCAAAATTGATATAAAATTATAACAATCTGTATGAGAGCCATGTAGATCCCATGGAGAGGGGTTGTGGCAGTGGCAGGATTTCTTTTCTTTCCAAATATTGCAAAGGAAGGAAGGAAAGTGATGATATACAATAGATTAGATTAGATTAGATTAGATTAGAATAGAATAGAAAAGAATAGAATAGAATTTTAATTTGATTTATATGCCATCCTTCTCCGAAGACTCAGGGCGGCTTACAATGCGTTAAGCAATAGCCTTCATACTTTTGTATATTTATACAAAGTCAGCGTATTGCCCCCACAATCTGGGTCCTCATTTTACCTCCTGGTTTCTAGCCATCCTTAGAAAGGATGGAAGGGTGAATCAACCTTGAGCCTGGTGAGATTTGAACTTGCAGTAATTTCAGGCAGCTGATGTTAATAACAGTTAATAACAGTGCTTTAGTCTGCTGCGCCACCAGGGCTCCTTTGTGTATTTAGCTTGTTCATTTGCAAGCCATTGAACATATAATCATTCATACGAAGGCTTTTCTCCTAGGAATATATGCTCATCTGTGCTAAATGTGGAAATGTTTGCAGGAAGCTGGTTTCCTTTGAAAGATGCCAGTGTGGAGCTGTGGACCTTATCGGTCCTCTAGAGTTTTCGAATGCCTGAATAGGATTTCTGACGGACTAAAAGTAGCAACACTTTTACTATCTCAATAGCACATGACATACTGTTAGGCACAATGCTGACGTCCTCCCCCGGCTCTTCATTTCTGGTTCTGCCTGACAGCCAACCTCTGACAACATCAGTCTGGCTCTGTTTGGCAAAGCAGATTTAATCATATCATTTCCCTGGAACATTTTCCAGGATTATGAAGATTACTCATGGGGAGGAATCACAGGGTCTGAAGAGATTATTTGGGGGGGGGGGAGAGGGATTGCCGCAGAAAGATCTCAGTGTTTATCCTGTCAAGAAGTGAGTCAGCTGATGATGCCAGCTTGTCACAACCCCGGCAGGATCTCAGGAGGCCTGGCGTATGGAATAATAACCCTTTGTAACTCCTACTGCTATATTGACGACATAATATGCATTGTGTAATTTCTCTGTAATAGCAGACACTTCTGGGGATCCTTCTATACTCCTGGATCTTCTGATGAGAAATGCATTCCAGAGAGAAAATATTTTACTGGCGTTACAGATATTTCATAACCAAGACTCTACTCTATGTCCTGGAGTAGATAGCTAAAAAGGAGGTAATCGTTGCTGACAAACTAATTATTTGGGAGTGTTTTGTTTGTTTGCTTTGGTGCCTTCAAGCCTTGATGCCCAGTGAGTGCCTCAATAAATGCATGCAGGGCAATTTTTTTCAGAAGAGATTTTCCATGGTCTTCCTGGGAATGACAGAGTGACTGGTCCAAAATTACCCAGCTGTCTATCAGCCTAAGGCAGTACTAGAACTCACAGTCTCCTGGTTTCTAGCCAGTACCTTTAACCACTACACTGAACTGGCTCGCATTTTATAGTTCAACTCTTTTTGGCTTCTGTTAACTTACTCACTTTTGTTGTTTCACCTGCAGGAGAAATTTGATCATCAGTTTTGGATTTGTGAAGTTACTTAAATGTAGCCCCTAAATAATACAGGAACTCCTCCAGGAGGATTGATCCTAAAATGCCCATCATTTCTTTGGATTTACAAATCAAATCTAGCTCCAGGATAAGCACAGCAGCAACACTTCGCTAACTTGGCTCCAGATTTCATGCAAAAAGCTTATGCAATCCTTCATTCTATTCCCTCTCGGCATGTTCAAACCACACTCCTTTATGTAAACTGTATGCACAAGGTTGAAAAATTGGATCAACTTTGGCATTTAATTGCTCTCTTTATGTAACTGGAAGCAAAATGACAAAACCTGAGCATATGAAGTTTGGTAAATAATCAGTGATCTGATCTAAGGGAAGAGAAGAGTGGGGAGAGGCGATGGTCAAGGAAATTCTTTCTGTGCTCTCCTTTTAAATCCTCACTTCTACTTGGGATTCTTAGAAGCAAGATCAAGAGGAGAAACCTAATGGGAAAGTAGGAATCAATATGGCTAGTCCATCCTTTTTTTTTTTTTTAATTTGATTTATATGCTGCCCTTCTCCGAAGACTCAGGGCGGCTTACAATGTGCTCAGCAATAGCCTTCATCCTTTTGTATATTTATACAAAGTCAGCTTATTGCCCCCACAACTGGATCCTCATTTCACCTACCTTAGAAAGGATGGAAGGCTGAGTCAACCTTGAGCCTTGGCGAGATTCGAACCCTGCAGTAATTGCAGGCAGCTGGTCTTAATAACCAGCTTAATAACAGGGTGCCTTAAACCCCTGTACCACCAAGGCTCTTTCTTCTGCTGCCATTTTTAGGGCATCTTCCTTGTTAAAATTTGATTTTGGGATAAGATACCCTGATTCCACACTGTTTTTTTTTTTTTATCACAGTCTTCCACATATAGGAGGTTCTTTGTCCCCTTTATCATCTCTTCCAACTGTACCATTGGGTAACCCCTTCCTGCATGCATCTGCTTGGGACTGTTTCTGGTAAGACATCAATTTCCTGTTTCTTGTTTCTTCTGACAATTCAGCATTCAGTGCCAGCTTTTCAGAGATGGATATCAGCAGGTTCTGACCAGTTCTGGAGAACAGGTAGCAGAAATTTTGAGTAGTTCAGAGAACTGGTAAATATCACCTCTGACTGGCCCCACCCCCATCTATTCTCTGCCTCCTGAGTCCCAGCTGATCGGGAGGAAATGGGATTTTTCAGTATCCTTTCCCTGGAGTGGGGAGGGAATGGAGATTTTACAGTATCCTTCCCCTGGAGTGGGGTGGGAATGGAGCAGAAGTGGGTTTCAGCAGGTTCTGACCCAGTTCTGGAGAACAAGTGGTGGAAATTTTGAGTAGTTTGGAGAACCAGTAGTAAAAATTCTGACTGGCCCCACCCCCATCTATTCTCTGCCTCCCAAGTCCCAGCTGATCAGGAGGAAATGGGGATTTTGCAGTAATCTTCCCCTGGAGTGGGGAGAGAATGGAGATTTTACAGTATCCTTCCCCTGCCACGCCCACCAAACCACACCTACAGAACCGGTAGTAAAAAATTTGAAACCCACCACTGGAATGGAGATTTTACAGTATCCTTCCCCTGCCCACAAAGCCACATGCACCAGCCACACCCACAGAACCGGTAGTAAACAATTTTGAAACCCACCACTGCAGCTTTTCCTATAAAATCTAAGAAAGGTATGAGAAGCAGGGAAGGCATATTAATAGATAAGGGCCCTATGCTCTTTTGCAAAATTAAGTCAAACCCAAGCCAGTATCAATGCTTCTGATGTGGCTTATTTCATTTTACATATATTACTTGGAAAAATTTATATTGCCACCAAGCTTAAATATGTAATTCTGGGTAGCGAACAATCCATATGAATGAATTTTTTGTTTTAAAAATATCCATAAACAATTAAAATAATGCAAGGCAAAAAGAAGAAAAAAAGAACACCAAGACAGTACCTAGCAATTTTGCAAAAACAGTTTATCTTGCTCCCCTAGTGGCCCTCCCTAATGCCCAGGGGAAAAGCCAGGTTTTAACAGTCTTTGAGAAGGTGTGGAGCCATCCAAGTCTCAGGGAGAAGGCTGTTCTCAACAGGCAGTGTAGGAGAGAAAACACACCTCTCTCTCTCTCTCTCTCTCTCCTGCAAAGATGACAGTGTTTTAATGGAGAGATCCTGGTGCACACCATCCTGTCAGCTCTGGTGGAAATCTCAGAGATAGACAGTCCCCAAAGTACCCTGGCTCTGTGCCATGTTGGTATTTGAAAGTAATGCTAAACATCGAATTGTACACAGAAGCACATTGCAAGACAATCTATCTCAAGCAGTGGTGCTGCAACGTAAACAAATTTTGGATCACCCCAGTGGTGAAATCCAAATTTTTTTACTACTGGTTCTGTGGGCATGGCTTTGTGGGCGTGGCAGGGGAAGGATACTGCAAAATCTCCATTCCCACCCCACTCCAGGTAAATGATACTGCAAAATCCCCATTCCCTCCCCACTCCTGAGGGAAGGATATTGCAAAATCTCCATTCTCACCCCACTCTGAGGCCAGCCAGAGATGGTATTTGCCAGTTCTCCGAACTGCTCAAAATTTCTGCTATCGGTTTAATTTAATTTAATTTAATTAATCACATTTCTATGCTGCCCAACTCCCTAGGGACTCTGGGCGGCTTACAACAGAAATAATACAAACAGTGAATATAATTTAAAAAAAAACCGTTATAAAAACATTTTAAAAACATATGCACACCATCCATGGCCGGATCTCACTAGATTGAACAGCGAGATCAATGGCCCCAGGCCTGCTGGAAAAGCCAGGTCTTCACTTCTTTCCGGAAGGCCAATAGGGTGGGGGTAGTCCGGACCTCAGGAGGTAACTGGTTCCAGAGAGCTGGGGCAGCCACAGAGAAGGCCCTCCCCCGCGGGCCCGCCAGCTGGCATTGTTTAGCTGACGGGACCCGGAGGAGACCAACTCTGTGGGATCTTACCGGTTGCTGAGAGCTATGCGATAGAAGGCGGTCTCGAAGATAGCCTGGCCCTGAGCCATGTAGGGCTTTAAAAGTTCTCCAGACAGGTTCTCCAGAACCTGTCAGAACCTGTTGCATTTCACCCCTGGATCACCCCCAAACTTTATTTACCAGTTCAAGTTTTAAAATATTCTCCAAGGACAGCCTCACATGCAACATGTTGCTATAATTTAACTGGAAAGTGACTAGGATTTGACTGATGGCACAGCCTCCTGTCCCAGGAATGAGTGCAATTGGAGCATAACAGGAATCCATGCAAAGGGACCCTGGCTAATAGCTGCCACTTCCTCTTTGAGTGGAGTCATGAGTCCACAATATAGAATCATAAGGATCTCTACATTGCACATTGCCTCTGTTGGGGGTCTGCTACCCATCAAAAGTTAAATTTGAGAAACCACAAGATCCAGGAGCTCTGAAGACCTGGGGTAAATTTTGCCAGCACTGAGCTTATCCTTTTCTCCAAGTAGACTGTAATTGCTTCCAGATACTGGATAACAACTTCAACAATGTCATTTGTGTTGTCTGGGATGGATATCTAAAGCTAAGTATCATTAGCATACTTATAGAATTTCACCCCATGCTGCCGGGTGACCTCACTTAGCAGTTTCATATAGATATTTAGTAGGAGTAAGGAGAGAATTAAGTTATGGGATACCTTACATATGACAGCCCTAGGGCTAGATCCACATTGTTCTTTGGAAGAAGGAAGAGAACAGTGCCTCCCATTGTCAATTCCTGGAGGCAGTCCAGAAGGATACAATTTTTATTTATTTATTTATTTATTTATTTTGCAAGCATGTAGTAGATAACAGATAAGTTTTTATATGATATATGATTATGAATACATGAAATGGATACGAATAAAAGGGGACATTAGGACAGGGATGATAGGCACGTTGGTGTGCTTATGCACGCTTCCTACAGACCTCTTAGGAATGGGGTGAGATCAACAGTAGACAGTCTAAGATTAAAGTTGTGGGGATGAAATGACAGAGTCAGGTAGTGCATTCCAGGCATTGACCACTCTGTTGCTGAAGTCGTATTTTCTGCAATTGAGTTTGGAGCAGTTTACCTTGAGTTTGTATCTATTATTTGCTCATGTACTGTTGTGGTTGAAGCTGAAGTAGTCGTTGACAGGTAGAACATTGTAGCAGATAATTTTATGTACTACGCTTAGGTCAGACCAAAGGCGACATAGTTCTAAGTTGTCTAAGCCCAAAATTTCAAGTCTGGTGGCATAAGGTATTCTGTTGCGAGCAGAGGAGTGGAGGACTCTTCACGTGAAATATCTCTGGACTCACTCAATTGTATTAATTTTCATAGATCCATACATATGTGTGCACCTAATATGTATGCACATATTTTTATTAGTTCCTGGACATAAAAAAATAAGGAGAGGTTGGGGGGTGGGGAGGAAGAAGAAAGAGAGAGAGAGAGAGACAGGGCATTATACAAATTCACTCAGGTCAAGCAATGTTTGCAGAGAGAGAATTATTTTGTTATGGAGAAGTAAATAGATGGATGCCTCCAGTGAAAGGAATAAATGTATTAGAACTATTGCTTGCCTGGCAGTCTGTCTTAGATTTGCAGATGAAAAGTCCATAGCCATTCCCAAGTAGGAAAATATTCTGCATATAGCAAGGGCAAAATCAGGTGTGATATTAAATACATGATTTGAAGTTAGGTGCATATTTCAAAAACTAAAAAGGAGGGATGGGACTTCAAGATGCATGGAGTGGTTCTACCTTTTTCCTTTTCATACGAAGCAAAACTCCCCAAAGATCCCAGATTATGGAGGATACTCTCTCTGGATCTGAGTCAGGTTTTGACATGCTTAGTGTTCAAAAATACTGTAAAGATGCTCCTTCATCACAAATTTTAATTAAATTTATTTTTAATTAATGCTTTTCCTATTTCAGTTTCTATTTTTGAATTTAGTAGCTTTTGCTTGATCGTTAAGGCAAGGAATGGATGAGAACTATGTAATCTAATTTTCCTATTCCTTCATTTGATTAAATATCACTCTCAAATCACAACTCATCTAGGATGATACATTTTATTATCTCATGTTCAGTATACAAGAAATAGCCTTTCATGTTGTAGCAATAATTTCCACAGGAACTCAGTGTAAGAATTACAAATATATATAGTTGAGCGTGTCTTTGTGTACACTATATATTTTTTCTCATAGATAGTAATGAAAGTAATATTCTTCTATTTCTCTCAATGCCCTGAAGACTGAAATAGTCATTTGAAGGCAAATTACATTCGGATGATCCAAAGACAATTGCACACACTTTAGAGTGAATGACTCTTGTTTCATTTCCTGCACTTTTATCTTTAAGTCTACATGGATAAACTTTACAACATATAATAAGTTGTAACTGTACTTTGGGGGAAACAAACAGCAAATCTTTGTCATCGAACACTCATCTCACTCAGATTCTATTTAGCAACCCTGGATTTATTTATTATTCAGTTCTTGCCTCCTGCAGACAATGAGAAGGAAAAATGTGAAAAACCAAAGGATCCCATTTGGAACCAACAGAAATTGTAGCCTGAAGCCCATCACATTAAAAATTCAGTGGAAACTTTAAAAATGCTTTACAACAAGCAATTATGGCAAGGATGCACATTTTTTCCCTCCAAACTAAGCATGATACGCCCTCAAAATAGAAAAGGCATAGATATAGAACTGAATAGAATCAAGGTTAAAAAAAATGAATTAAATGCTCTAAAGTTAATATATCAAATGTGATTATTCTCTATGTGCATTACATTAAAATTAAATTAAAATTACAATTGGGTTGGGTAGCATTTGGACAATCTCTGCAGAAGCCCATTTAAGAAAAATAGAGGCCCATGTAACTCTGAAGTCTTTGATTGTACAGTCCTAATTCGAAGTATTGTTTCACATAACAATGTTCTTTAACCTTAAAAATAAACGTTTATGCAGAGAGCAATCATAGTCCCCAAGCTAGTGCAGTGGGAAAATAACCTGTTCTGATGATCTGAATGGTAACTTCAGCATCTTTACAATCATCCATCTAATTATAGTCTTGAACTGAATCATGAAGGGACTATAAGACATATACCTTTATTGGTGAGTTACAAGGGAAGGGGAAAGAGGTTGTGTCAAAGGCCTAGTCTTGAGCCTAGCTCCTTATGATTTTTATTTCTTGGGTTTGAGAATGCCTCAAAGACTGCCTGACTCCCAGGCAGGAGGTACATAAAATAACCCTGCCCTTTTTCCTGTTTGTGGAATTAAATAAGGTTCACCTTGTCTCAAGATGCAAGATTGGAGTACATGTTCGACTTGCTCCACAGCACTGCCAATATATAGAATATTGCTACCATCCATTCATTTGCCTCACCAAAGCAATCATAACAAAGACTATTATGAACTGTAGTTAATCAGCCTGGAATATTTGGAGATAAGACAGTATACTGTACATGCATGCATGCATGCATGCATACATGCACAATCAGTCCATCAATCAAAAGTTGCCGTGCATTTTAATCTGACAGCCAACCGAAAGTCACTATTCAGACACCAGGCTTCAGATGAATAGTCAAATGGAATCAATGAAAAACAACCTTGAAAATTGCTAATCAGCTAGAACAGGGGTGTCAAACTTGATTTCATTGAGTGCCGCATCAGGGTTGTGTTTGACCTCAGGGGGCTGGGGTGGGTGTGGCCAGTTCAACATCACTCATGTCAGGGGAAGCCTGTGATGGCCCGAGAGCTCTACCAGCGAAAACGGAGCTTAGGGCCCCCCCGCCGCACATGGCCCTTCCAAGCTCCATTTTCAGCTGCGATGGCCTCCTGCAACCCTCTGCCAGTGAAAATGGAGCTCGCAAGGGCCACATTTGGCCTCCCAAGCACCGTTTTTGCTGGCAGACATACTGCGGGCCGGTCCTTTGCTGTTTCCAGGATGGCCCCGCAGACCAGATCTAAGCATCCTGTGGACCAGATCCGGCCACAGGCCTTGCGTTTGACACCCCTGAGTTAGAAGGTGAAAAAGACTTAGCAATACAAGACTTGGCAATAAAATCATATCACTTCCGATAAAGGAGGGAGAAGTGGAGTCTCTTACTGCCAAAGAGAAGTACAGGAGAATGTGTGACCTGTGTTACCTATTGGTACCCCAATTAGGTCTATATAGTCTACATCAGGGGTCCCCAACCCCTGGTCCATGGACCAGCACTGGGCAGTGGCATGCTAGAAACTGAGCCGCACAAACAAGCAAAGCCCCATCTTCGGATGCAGGCTGTATGCAACCCCCCCTCCCCGGTCCTTGGAAAAAGCTTTCTCCGCAGAACCGGTCCCTGGTGCCCAAAAGATTGGGGGCCACTGGTCTATGTCACCTTGTAGGGCAGCAACCTGAGTCTCTGTACGCAAGTGAATTCCCAAGGGAATTTATGCCTTTTTATACAGGAATCTGAAGTTTGTGAGCAAGTGGTTAAATACTATCTTTGATTCTATGATCAAAACAACATTGCATTAAGGAGGAATATCAAAAAGACCGATTCTTGATTGGAAGTTGTCCAGAGTTGTGTGATTATATAAATGTTTTTAATAAATAAATGAAATGAAAGAATCTTTTAACTGGGTTTGGGGAAAGAAGGACATTTCATTTCAAATTTATTATTATTGCTTGATCAAACTCTTCAGGTGGGCAGTATTTTGTCATCCTGAGATATGTTTGGAGGAATTTTTTTACTGTATCTTCCCCAGTTTGATGCCATTCCCATCATCCCTGCATTCAAGACAGACAGAACTTTTATCAAGGATGACTGATTATCTGTCCCAAAAAAAGAATATGACTTTTTTGAATCTATAGGAGAACAACTTAACTGATTTGGAGTGCAACTCCCACAGTCTTCCTATGAGTCCTGCTGACTGGGGTAATGAGAATTGAAATCCAATACATTTCTGGAGGACACCAGATTATCCATCCCTGTTTCAGGATCTCTTGATACTATTAATTACCCCGACATTGTTCTGAAGCATCTGATGACTATTTTGCTACGGACACTACCACACTACTAAAGACAACTGCTGTGTCAAAAATAGTGTTATCTATAAAATCATTCTGTTTTCCCTTTGCTATGACTTCAATGCAGATTAATTCCAAAGGGATGAGAAACTGACTGGGATTCAGAGTGAGGGAAGAACTTCCATAATTGGTGGATTCCAACTTCTGAACTTGTTTACTTGGTGCATCATGAGGGGGCTGCCGCTTGGAACGTCTTGCCCTCTGAAAGGTCTTCTTGCCCGTGAAATGGAGCCTTTCATTGCAAAACTGATGAAGAAAGAATCAACTTTATTAGGAGATGGCGACCCTCCCAAATGGCTACTCCCTGATTCAGCCCAGCAATAGTGATCGGTTTTCTGCTAGATAGGATGGTACAAGAAGTTCATAAGGTTTGTGTGTATCCATGCTTGTGCGTGCAAGGTTGTAAATTTGACTTTAACAAGATTAGCAGAACACTAAAAAACACTACGCCATTCAGTAAATATGCAAATGAGATTTATCACAGATACGATCTCTCTTCTTGTGCCCAGAGGTCATCTGTGTGTTAATTTAATTTTCACAGTTCTACTTTAAATAGGACATCACATTTAGTTGGTAAAAAAAAAGAGTTCCCGTGTTGTCATCTTATTCTTTTTGGCAACAAAACTGTTTGGCTACACAATAAAGTTGTCTCATTATATATATTCCAGCTGTGTTTTACACTTTCAGCATGATGCTTGCCAAATGTAAACCCTAAGATACTTTCCCTCTAAGAACAGCAACGTTAGTAAAATGTTTCATAGGTAGTGTCGAAAAAAAGCTAGAAAAGGAGGAAAGCATGGAGGAAAGCTTAAAGTGAGAGAAAAAGAGTAAACATAAATATAATTCAATGCTTATCAACTTCAGATGATGCAATTATACCAAAGTGATAATACAGTTTATGGAAATGTTCTGGAGGTGCTTCAAACAGTTTAAACATAACTGCTTTCATTAAAAATTGCATTAACTTGATTGTACCTAATTGATTACAGTTTCAGCCAGTGGTGGGATTCTACTGGTTTGGACGAACCAGTAGTTCCGATGATCAGCTGGGAGCGAACTGGTTCGTCCCGATGCTCAGATGGGCACATCCGCCCACCCACGCTATTTTCCTACCTTTATCTCCTCAGCTGATTTGCGTGGCAGAGCCGACTGCTGCACAAATCAGCTGTGTTACTCCTCCAAAGAAACCCAGAAGTGAAGATTTGTTCAAACTGTGCATGCGCGCAAAGCGCATGATCACCAAACCGGTTGTTAAACTGGGAGGATCTCACCATTGGTTTCAGCCCAGCATTAGCCTCAATCAAAGATGTAAACAAATATACTATCATTCTTTGAGCAACTGTTGACTTACTGATATAGTGATGGTACAGAAGTTGGCAACAGAGGCAGAGGTGCCATTTTGCTTATCTGACAATGGAGCAATCAAATTCCACTATCCTTCCTGGTGGTAGTGCTAAATGGGTCACTATATGAATGGTACAGAGTACCTCTGAAAGCTGACAAAGCAAATCTATTTGGTTCATTGTTTCTCACTCAGCCTCTTCAAACAGAAGGAAGTATCAGTCATATTTTTCATAGTTCTGATACAAGCAGGAGACCCTGTACCAGGGATGGCTAACCTTTTCTGGACCGAGTGCCCAAAATGTGCACAAGCATGTGCACGTGTGCGCATGTGTGTGCCCGAACCCCAAAAATGCAATGCATGTGCACACCCTGCGCAAGCGTCCTCCTCTGTGCATGTGTGCCTCTGCATGTGCCCTGCCCCTTCGCATGCACACACGCCACCCGCATACCCCACACTCATGCACGTGCAGCCCACATGCGCCTCGTGCATGCACGGCAGGGACCTGAAGACCAGCTGGTTGGCGGAAGGCATGCATGGATGTGCAGTGGAGCTGAACTAGGGCAACAGCTCACATGCCATCAGAGAGGGTGCTGCGTGCCACCTCTGGCACACGTGCCATAGGTTCACCATCACAGCCCTATATCATTTCAGACAAATGGTTGCCCATTCTTTTCTTAAAAACTTCCAGTGATGGAGTATCCACAACTTCTGAAGGCAAACTGTTCCACGGATTAATTGTTCTAACTGTCGGGAAATTTATTATTGCTATATTGATTCTCGCCTTGTGATTTCCATCCATTGCTTCTTGTTCTGCCTCCAGGTGCAGCCTTTTCTTTGTGGCAGCCTCTAACTTACCAGAACAAAAATTAAATTTGCATTTTAAATTTTAAACTAGGAAAGTGTAAACTTAATATGCTGAAATATGTATGGAATGGAATGATGTCTTTTATATAATGTCTAATAGATAGTGATACAATTTAAACGTTTCTAACAATATTATGGGCCTGTGCTACTCTACCATAATGGTATTAGTACATACAAAGGAGCTTTTGCCCCTCCTGGTATCCTTTCTGGGTAGCCTCACCTAACCTGATGTCCTCCAGAAAGCTGGGATGCAAGCACCATCTGGAGACGAACAGATTGGGAAAGGCTATTATGCAATCTGGGATATCTTTGGTGAATTGGGGTGTAAAACCAGGATTGTAGGACTATATGCAGTCACTAAAGCTTTGAGTAGAAGCCAAATTGTAATTAACAGTAGGACGTAAGAGGAAATGTATTAAACAGTTGTCATATTAAGAAAGTAAAATGTAATGTGCAAATTAATTATATTTGATGAATTGAATTAGATTTAAGTGCAAGTTTAATTTTTCAGATTAACAGAGTGTCCCATTCATTTCTTAGTCTTGGTTTAGAATTCCTGTTGACGATTCTGATGAAGTTGGTCCAAAATAATCTGCTTGCCAATATGCTCTCTTGAAAAAAGACATTTGACATGTGACATAATCTCTGAATATGTGGAACATATTGAATTATATTGAATGAGATTTAATGATAACACTGAAATCATTATCATCATAATTCTAGCTACTGCAGGAGGAAGCCCTCTTCTGTACGTTTTCAACCAATATGGTCTTGAACTTTCTTTTGCCAATTGGACCCACAATACTTGGTGATGTCTGAAATAGTTTTCACAATCAGCCACACAAATTTTACCACTATGAAAACACATTCAAAAGGGTTTTAATGTTATATGTTCATTATGTGGAAATTAGGGGTGATCCAGAAAAAAAGCATGCAGTTCAAGCAATAATGTGCTGTGTGACTTAAATAATGTCAAAAGCAGTTATAACTTTTTTGGTTCTGATCATCCCATGCCCTCAAAATCACTTAAAATCTTAATTGTATCATGCCACAGTTATATTTTATTATAGTCAATCATCTGGCACATTCAGCATGCAAATTAATCCCAGTATGTTTCTGTTGTGATGCCCCCCTTTTAGAAAATGCAATATTTTCATTCCAGGTTGTTTATAGTTTTATAACTTCTGTCACATAATAGACATATGAAAGGGAAAAAACATTAATTTTTCCTCAGATTGAAGATACATCAACTCTGAAGAAGGGTGTTGCCATTTTTGGTATTCTCTTTAAGTCCGAAATGTCTCTCTCTCTCTCTCTCTCTTTTTTTTCTCCTTTTAATTCAGGCACAATAACCATAGAAATAAGATTTTGGACTTATTCATAAGAATCCTTTCCATGTAAAAATGCTTTTGCTTTGAATTCTTTAAAAAATGATAATATGGAACTTTGAAGATTAAACACTAGCGAGAATCAGAAGGAATTAAAAAAATACAATTAAGGGAGAAGAACATTTACCTTATTAATAGATAATGAAGCAAAATACTTTAACACTACTGGACATACCAAAGGTTATTTGTGACAATGGATCCAGAAGTTAATTTTAAGAGTGTTTCCACTATAGACAGACTGTATTTAAAATATATTATGAAAGATGAATAAGTTTTGCTGGGCAAGACTGAATCTGAAAGTAGATTTAAAAATGACAAGCTACATAAATGATATGAAAAAAAATGCTACACTGGACATACAAATGAAACTGGCAGATGTCTTGATAATGAAAAGGATATAGAAATAACAAACCAAATGCATGACCTGCATAATTTTCCTATATTGTATTTCAGAAGAGATTTGTTAAAAAAATTTGTGAGATGGAACAAAGAAAAAAAGAAAAGAAAATTAAGTTCTAGGACATTATTTGGAGGGATTAAATATCAAGACTGTTAAAAGAATATAAAGTTGGTATATTTGACCCAAATTAAAATAGATATGTTATTATCTCTGGTAACCCTTAGTGGACTTTTGTTGACCACAACTGAATGATAAGGCTTTAATGATTGTTTTTATAGATAAGAGATGAGATATGGGCAGATGAGATCATTGGTCGTATTTTAAAAGAAGGGGATAAGTTACTGAAATTGTTTAGATTTGTTGGAAGGGGGAAATAATTTCTATATATTTTTTTGTTTCCTATATTTTATTTTTCTTTCTTTTCTAGTTTTTTTTTCAGCACTTTCTATTTTCATTTTTTAGTTTGTATCAGTTTGCATCTTTTTAATTGCAATATAGAGAAAATTAATATAAGTTATTATGATTGTTGCCATTTCTTTTTCACTTCCATTCTAATAACTATTAGCACAAAAACTGCTTTTCATTTTCCTGCTCCTTGTTTTCAATAGATATGTGACTCACTGTCAGCAAGTTTCAATGAACTTTTTTATTTGACTGTTTTCTGAGGATTCATGTTCATTCATAGAAGTGAAATGAGGATGTTTGCATCCTGGTTTATGATTTTCATTTCCTATTTTCTCAGCATGATCTCTTTTAAGGCCAATAGGAACACTTTTTACTGGCATGTTTTGGTGGTTCTTTCTGCCCTTTAGACTTTTTGTTTTTCTCTTCCATTTCTTGCACTTTTTCAGATTTTGAAATTTCCCCAAGCCTGACAGAGACAAGGAGGTAAAAATTAACAAGATGAATGTTCAAATGTTTATGATTATGTACTAATGAAAATTTGTTTTGTCATTCTGAGGAAAGCACAGGTTCTGAGGGACATCACTGCACATGACCCATGACTGCCTGATTACATTTCTCAGAGAGGAGCTAACAAGAGTCAACATCCTTAATGCAATTCAGTTAGCTCAGCTCATTTCCTATTTAAAAAAACAGATTAATCATGTATTGTGGAAATTGTAGACTTTATTTATATGAACTTGGACTGTAAAATATGGAGCCTGAATTTCAGCCAATATAAGCAGTCAAGGTGGCTTCCATTAGTAAAATGCATACAACACATAAAACACAGCAATAAAATCAGTACAATTAAAATCAAATAAAAATTAAAACAAAGAGAATTCGAATCAGTTCAACTGTTCAGTTTGGCAAATGAAAGAGGCGAGAGAGGTTTTATTATTTATGAAATACTGGGAGGTGAAGGACCATCAGGGTGGAGAGTTATAGGGAAAAAAGAACTCATCAGGAAGGCCATGTTTCTAATCACAGGGGCGTTTTCCAATGGCCTCTTCTACTTCTCTGAATAACCAGGCAGCTTTTTATCAGAAAAGGTAAGTCAGGACCAAAGCCACATGGCAATTTACTTGACTGTTGCAGCGTCCCCATGATCATGTGATCAAAATTCAGACACTTGACACTGATTCATATTTATGACAGTTGCAGTGTTCTGGGGTCATGTGATCCCCTTTTGTAACCTTCGGACAAGCAAAGTCAATGTGGAAGCCAAATTCACTTAACAACCCGGTTACTAACTTAACAAATGCGGTGATTCATGTAACACCTGTGGCAATAAAGGTCGTACAATGGGCAAAACTCACTTAACAAAAGTCTCGTTTAGCAACAGAAATATTGGGCTCAAGTGTGGTGGTAAGATGAAGACTATCTGTATTTGATTTTCACTGGAATAAATCAGGAGGGTCACCTTCTTGCTTCCAGCTCCACGAGTCCAAACTCACCCATCATCTTTTTCAACCTCTTTTATGAAAAATATTTTTATGCTATAACTGCATCTGCCAGAAGGATTTTTCTGTATTAATCTAGTTAATTTCTACTTTCAAAGTTAGAAATTATAAACAGCTCTTATTTTTTCTTTGATTTCAGTCATGGTATTTTTTTTTTGCTGCTGTTGTTGTTCATTTTAATTGGCATTTGTTATGTTTTTGTCTTTCTTCTTCTTTTCCTTTCCTCCTCTGCCAGGCCTAATTTGGTTGTAAAACAGAAAATCTCTCTCTTTTTTTTTAACATAGTACCCCAAACCATCATCTCAATGAACAAATAAATATAAGGACAATAATAACAAATCGAGTAAGATATGCAGATAACATTGCAAAGGACATTGGTACTGGTTACAATTCTTTATAAACACACATACCACATACACACACTTACAAAAACACTTAGTTTTTTTTTTTTAACTTGCATATTTTTGAAGAGACGATTCAACTAATCAATCCCAGTTGCAAAATAAATATGACATATGTTTCACAGGCTTTATTAGAAATATTTCCTGTTGAAGTATGGGAACAATGTTGGTTGGGGGATGAGGCAACAGATAATTGGTGAACATAAGGCATAAATAATGTCTCTATTTACACTGGAAAATAAACCTACCTATCAATGAGCAAAAGTAGTAAAGGTGAAAGTTTCCCCTGTCCAGTCATCTCTGGCTCTAGGGAGTGGTGCTCATTTGTGATTCTTAGCTGAGGTAGCCATTGTTGTTTGAAGACACTTCCATAGTCATGTAGGCAGCATAGCTATACACTGAGGCACAAAAAACACTGTTACTTTCCCACTGAAGTGGTACCTCTTTATCTACTCACATTTGCATGCTTTTGAATTGCTAGGTAGGCAGGC
This sequence comes from Arizona elegans, assembly GCA_022577455.1. Taxonomy (NCBI): domain Eukaryota; kingdom Metazoa; phylum Chordata; class Lepidosauria; order Squamata; family Colubridae; genus Arizona; species Arizona elegans. The sequence goes on along the minus strand of JAKOOJ010000001.1, from coordinate 204,280,412 downwards.
GCTGGAGCTCACCCCATCATATGGCACTCAGGTCTCAAACCTTGGCTGTCAGCTTTCGGGCTGACAAGCTCAGTGTCTTTAACCACTAAGCATTGTGCTCTCGCAAGAGTAGTAAAGCATGAATTATGATTAACAGAATTATTAACAGTTCTATTTTAACCTACTTAGTTTTTAAAATGAGTGTTTTTCTATATTTATTGTTTATTTATTTATTGGTTCGATTTATATGCCGCCCTTCTCCGGAGACTCAGGGCGGTTTACAATGCGTTAAGCAATAGCCTTCATACTTTTGTATATACCTGCTTAGTAGGGCTTCCCGTCCCCCCAAGCGGTGTTCTTTTTTTATACAAAGTCAGTTTATTGCCCCCACAATCTGGGTCCTCATTTTACCTACCTCGGAAGGATGGAAGGCTGAGTCAACTTTGAGCCTGGTGAGATTTGAACTCGCAGTAATTGCAGGCAGCTAGCAGCTAAGTGCTACTTAACAGCACTTTAGTCCGCTGCGCCACCAAGGCTCCTTAATATAGATATATAGATGTGGTTTCTCCTTTTTCAAAGCGGGCATGCAGTTTTTTAACCTTAAGCATGGTGTTTTTGGAAGAAAACTCTTTTGGAAGTTTCAGAGGATTGGCTTTGATGCCTATGGTTTTGCAATTCGGATAGTAATTTGTAATACAGGTGATATGGGAATGCGGTCTTGAAAGGAGTCAACCAGAACATGATAGGTTCAATATTCACAATTTCTTGCCATGTTAAATCCATCTCAAAGAGGTTGGCATCCCAGTGATATATTTGTCCATACTTTCATACAGTCCATACTGAACAGGAGATGATGAGGATGAAAACAGGACAGACCTGGGAATCCTGTCCATATATGTTGGTAAAATCTCATGTCACCATAATCTCATTTGGTGAGCTTCCCCCACCATAGCTGCATGCTTTGTGATAGCGCTATTCCATGGGATTAATAATTTTAAAGTAATTCAATTGTACAAATACAAGTAGTGCTCAATTTATAATCGCAATTGAGCCCAAAATTTCTATTGCTAAGTGAGACAATTGTTAAGTGAATTTTGCTCCATTTTATGACCTTTCTTGCTACAGTTGTTAAGTGAATCACTGCAGTTGTTATTAAAATTAACATCTGCTGCTTGCAATTACTGCAAGTTCAAATCTCACCAGGCTCAAGGTTGACTCAGCCTTCCATCCTTTCAAAGGTAAGTAAAATGAGGACCCAGATTGTGGGGGCAATAAGCTGACTTTGTATAAATATACAAAAGTATGAAGGCTATGAAGGGGTGTGTGTATGTTTTAAATGTTTTAAATTTTTGAGCCATTTTATATATTTGATTTTAATTGGTTTTAAATTTTGTAATTTTATGGGTTTTAATATGGCTGTACACCGCCCTGAGTCCTTCGGGAGAAGGGCGGTATAGAAGTCAAATAAATAAATAAATAAATAAATAAATAAATAAATAAATAAATAAATAAATAAATAAATAAATAAATAAATATTGCTTAACGCATTGTAAGCCACCGAGTCTCTGGAGAAGGGCGGCATATAAATTAAGGAAAAAAAATGATTAAGTAACTCTTTTCTTCCCCATTGTCAGGAGGTTGAAAAAACATGATCACATGTGACACTGCAATCATCACAATTTTTTTTTTATTTATTTTGTCAAGCATGTATAAGATAACAGATATAAATATAAACATGATTATGAATACATGAAATGGATACGAATAAATGGGGACAGTAGGACAGGGACGGTAGGCACATTGGTGCACTTATACACGCTCCTTACAGACCTCTTAGGAATGGGGTGAGGTCAACAGTAGAGTGTCTAAGGTTAAAGTTGTGGGGATGAAATGACAGAGTCAGGTAGTGCATTCCAGGCATTGACCACTCTGTTGCTGAAGTCGTATTTTCTGCAATCGAGTTGGGAGCGGTTTACCTTAAGTTTGTATCTATTGTGTGCTCATGTATTATTGCAGTTGAAGCTGAAATAGTCATTGACAGGTAGGACGTTGTAGCAGATAATTTTGTGTACTACACTTAGGTCAGACTGAAGGCAGTGTAACCCCAAAATTTCAAGCCGGGGGGCATAAGGTATTCTGTTGCGAGCAGAGGAGTGAAGTACTCTTCTCATGAAATACCTCTGGACTCGCTCAATTGTATTAATGTCCGATATACAGTGCGGGTTCCAGGCAGATGAGCTGTATTCGACAATTGGTCTAGCAAATGTTCTATATGCTCTAGTTAGCAGTACAACATTACTGGATAAGAGGCTTCACAAGGTTAGGTTAACTACTCTAAATGCCTTTTTGGCAATGCTGTTACAGTGGGCTCTGGCACTTAGATCATTTGAGATGAGTACTCCGAGGTCCTTGACAGAGTGAGGGTCGTCTACGAGGTCGAATCCGCCCAGCTTGTATTTGGTGTTCTGATTTTTTTTGCCAATGTGTAATACAGAGCATGTGTCTGTCTTACACATTCATCAAATATTCATCTTACACATTCATCAAATATGAATCAGTTGCCAAGCGTATGGATTTTGATCACATGACCATGGGGATGGTGCAATGGTAATACATGTGAAAAATAGTCATGTTACATTTTTCAGTGCCATTGTTACTCTGGTCACTGAATGAACTGTTGTAAGTCGAGGACAACCTGTATTGTAGTCTAGGGATGTATTCCAGTTTTCAAAAGTATATCAATACTTTTGCGGGTATATCTAGTTTGATGAAAAGAAGGATTAGGGGTGACATGATAGCACCATTCCAATATCTCAGGGGTTGCCACAAAGAATAGGGAGTCAAGCTATTCTCCAAAGCACCTGAGGGCAGTGGAAGCAATGGGTGGAAACTAATCAAGGAGAGAAGCAACTTAGAACTAAGGAGAAATTTCCTGACATAACAATTAATCAGTGGAACAACTTGCCTCCAGAAGTTGTGAATGCTCCAACACCAGACTTTTTAAAGAAGTGATTGGACAACCATTTGTCTGAAATTGCATAGGGTTTCCTGCCTGAGCAGGGGGTTGGACTAGAAGACCTCAAAAGTCCCTTCCAACTCTGCTATTCTATTCTATTCTATTCTATTCTATTCTATTCTATTCTATTCTATTCTATTCTATTTTCTATTTCTATTCCTATTCACAGCAAAAAATAAAAATAAAAAAATAAAATTGTCTTATGTTTTTCAGGTCACAATCTTCCACTGTTTTTCCTTGATTTAAGGAGCACAGCTTTGAACTATGTCTTTTGTGATCAGCTTGACTAAAGTGAAAACAATCAATCACAAAGACTAGCCCATGTAGTGTTTCTCAAGCATCTGGGAGATCTCAAAACTCATTTGTCAGAGAAATGGATGTGAGAAAATATATGGGGGAGGGTTCCCCTGGCAATGAGCTTAATCCTGTAACGTTGTTTGTGAATATTTAATATGTGTTTTGACTAGTATTAATGCAGTACTTTGTTATTTGGGGCAGCAATTTTTCCAACCACTGGAACAAAATTAAGTAAAAACCTTTCCCCGTTTATTCAGAACATTTCTCTTCACCTGCAATTTCTTTTCTTTCTAATCCTCTTTTCTCTGTCTCACCCAGATAGTGTTCTAGTTGCACTGAAATCCCACTGCTTTCAGTAGGAAATACATGCCATTCACTTAACTTGGAATCTATACAATGTATGCTTATAAAAAGATAGCTGTTCCCCTGAGAACTGTAAAATATTTTCCCAACAACTGAGGAACCACGATGACCAGCCTCTACCAAGAGTGAAAACGATTTCTACATTCGGAAAAGTGGCACTGACGCAGGCACTCAATTACTGCCTCCAGCCTCACACGGTAGGTGGCAAATAGAAGAACCAAGTCTTTCCAAATGAAAAGATCTGGAGATCTTGAAAGTTTAAAACTTTTGCAATCTCTGGGATGGCCTAATAAAATATTACTCTAAAAAACTCTAGAAATCAAGTTATGATCATAGGTAGGAACTAAAATAATTCCAATTCTTCTCTAATTTGAATTATATTCAAACCCTAAAAATTTTTCCTCCAATCAAGCTTAACTCCTAACCCTCATCCATAACTTCTTCATTGACGTGTCTATGTACTGGCAACAATATGGGAATTGCTTGCCATTGCTTTCTTTCAGGATACTTTTTTCCACCTTTCAATCTAGCCTGCAAACTTGCTTTTTGATGAGTTTTCTAGCTAAATCCTTTGTTTCTCTGATGAATGGATTTGGTTTTGCTTGATTTTAGGGGTAAGGGCTAATTCTGGATAGTTTCTCTAAAGCTAAGGATGCTATTCAAACCCAGCCATTGTGAATTGTCAGCCATGATTTGTTGTGTGAACTCTACCAAGCATAATATTTTACCATCCAGCCAATATGCTCAAATCAGAAATGCTTAATAATTCTTATCAAATTCTTATTGTACAGTGGAAGCGTCAAGAGGTAGAAATCAAAACAGATGAACAAAAATTCTCACCAGTTCAGTGAGAAAGGAGCCAGTAAATCATTTAAGATCTTTTAATGCAAATAGTAAAAAATTGGATTGCCCTGTGCTAGCTTTCTGTCTTGTTCATTCCTCACAAATTACTTGCTAAGTAGATTTAGCTACAAGTAAACAGGTAGGAGCAGTAGAGTACATAGAGACTGTCTCTTTGATTCCATCAAGTATTCGAGTTTAAGATTCACTTGAACTTGAATAATGAATCGCAAAGATTAGCACCAAAGATTGCGATACTAAGTAATGCTGAATGATGGCATCTTTGTAACCTACCTTTGTTTATGTAAAGCTTTCTTAAACTTCCAGCTCAGCAATTTTCCCTTTTGTCTTTTTAAAAATAAACTATTTAACTTATTTCATTTTGATTACAGCTATTTAATAAACACTAAATGCACTCTGTAAAATTACTACATTTTTTCCTTCTGAATTATGCCTTTAGCCTTCCATTCAGGTATGCAACAGGATTGCTGATTTTATGGTTAACTATACATCACAATGACAGGGACGCAGTGGCTCAGTGGCTAAGACGCTGAGCTTGTCGATCGAAAGGTCGGCAGTTCGAATCCCTAATGCCGCGTAATGGGGTGAGCTCCAGTTACTTGTCCCAGCTTCTGCCAACCTAGCAGTTCGAAAGCATATAAAAAATGCAAGTAGAAAAATAGGGACCACCTTTGGTGGGAAGGTAAGTGTTCCGTGCACCTTTGGCATTTAGTCATGCCGGCCACAAGATGTCTTCGGACAGTGCTGGCTCTTCGGCTTTGAAACGGAGATGAGCACTGCCCCTTAGAGTCAGGAACGACTAGCACATATGTGCGAGGGAACCTTTACCTTTACCTTATACCTCACAATATATAGGGGTATATTTTAACTGGAGAGAAAGTATTTTATGCATTGTCCTGCATCGGCGCTTCCAGGAAGCACAGCAAATTGAAGATGGCTTGGTCAGAGTGACAGCAGTGGAACTCCTGAATGAATCCCATGATGCAAAGTAAAGTAGTTTAAGATATTTAAGTGACAATGTACCCAGAACTGTCTTTTCAGATTCTTCATTACTAAAAATGGGCTCAAAAGAGAACGTAGAAGAGGATGCAACTGAGAACAGAACAGGCTATTTGAATATGGATTTAAAATTGGCAAGATACAAGAATGATGTTGACAAACATGTTATATAGGATTTACAAATGAAAGCAGTTGATGTTTACATAGGTAAAAGCGACATACAAATAAGAAACCCAAATGACTTGGATTTGTGGATTTCAACTCAGAATACCGAAGTAACTTTCTTTTTTCTTAAGGCTCAAGTTGCAAGACTTGATTTAAATGTATAGTTTGTTTATGTTGTGTCTTGTATGTATGTATGTTTTTGTTTGTCTATTTTTAATTAAATATTTTTTTTAAAAAAAGAAAAGTGACTTGGATAACTTTTATTTTTGATAGGTATCAAAAGTGATTCCCATACATATAATTTCCTGAGAAAAGACAAGAGAATGAAATCAGCTTTTGAGATCACTACTTATAAGAAAAAAATATCAAGATTTTCAAAAATAAAAAAAAAAATATAAAATTGTCTTATTGGACCAAGGTTAAAATGTACATGATTCCCCCCCCCCAACAACTTTAAAACACTTTTTTTCTTGACCAGGACTGAATGATTTGCTTATAGATAAATTATGAAGAGATTTTTTTTGTGTGGTATTTTTTTTAGAGGAAGTGATAAATATGTTATTAAAATTGAAAGGAAGTGTTAAACTTGTGAATGAGTTCTGAGAGGATTTGAATGAAGACGGTAAGAAATGTGGGATGTTATATGGGATGGGATGGGATTAAATTTCAATATGTTGTTTTCGTCAATTCTTAATTAAATCTTTTATGATTAACTTTGAATGACAAGGCTTTAAAGGTCTATTTATAAATATAAGACATGGAAAGGATTGTTTTTGGTATTTTTAGAAAAAACAAGTCACATATAAAGGAATATGAAATGTATTTGTTTGAGGTGAATACACACAACCCCCCCCTAAAACCCCATAACAGAACTGTTTTGAGATGTGTTTAGCTATCAATGAACCCTAGCAGACCCATTGTAGTTGAAATAAAGCAATTTAGTGAGATAGAAAAGTCTCACTTCTATTGAAAGCGCAGCTTGAAGAGAGGAGAGAAAGTAAGTTCGCTTTTACGTCTTAAAGGCTCATTTTACTCACACTGGGTAGATGGAAAAGACCACAGGTTCTGTGGACCTTTCCATTCTCATAGGTAAAAAGAGCTGATGAAATCTCTGTCACCTTTCAAGACTATTAGAAAGAGAGGGGAAGAAAACACAGAACTTTGAAAGGCAGGGCAATCAGATAAGGCACTGAGTGAAACAGCAATTATTTTAGATGCTTGATGTTTAACATTATGGCTTAAGCCTACCTTCCCCCAAATTTGAATCTTTTCGGTGTTGAGGACTACAATTCCCAGCCACTTTAGCTTCTAACCACACCAGCTGGAAATTCTGGGATACTCAGAACTGATAAATCTAGAGGAAGACAATAAAAGGCTTCCTTGAACAATCCCATGAATGAGCCTTATGGCATTAGGCTCTAGCACAGTGGTTCTCAACCTTCCTAATGCCGCGACCCTTTAATACAGTTCCTCATGTTGTGGTGACCCCCAACCAGGGATGGGTTCTAAATTTTTTTACTACCGGTTCTGTGGGCGTGGCTTATTTTGTGGGCGTGGCTTGGAGGTCATGTGACTGGGTGGGTGTGGCTAGCTGGTCATGTGGCCGGGTGGCCATGGCTATGTGTATAGGGACTACTCAGAGGGCTGAAAAAAGTCATTTCTGACAGGTCCTCGCACTTTTGACTGGTCCTCACACTTATGACCATCCTCACATTTATGCTCGTGCAGCATTCTTAACAACCATGTCACTCATTTCACAACTGCTTCTCTTCACCATGGTGACAAGATAGGGCAAAAACGTAAAATGTGAGGACAGTCATAAGTTCGAGGACTGGTCAAAAGTGTGAGGACCAGTCAAAAATAACTTTTTCAGCCCTCCGAGTAGTCCATATGCACAAAAGGACTACCCAGAGGGCTGAAAAAAGTGATTTCTGACAGGTCCTCGCACTTTTGACCGGTCTTCGCACTTATGACTGGTCATCATTTATGCCCATTGTAGCTTTCTTAACAATGTGTCACTCATTTCACAACTGCTTCTCTTCACCATGGTGACAAGATAGGGCAAAAACGTAAAATGTGAGGACAGTCATAAATTCGAAGACTGGTCAAAAGTGTGAGGACCAGTCAGAAATAACTTTTTCAGCCCTCTGAGTAGTCCATATGCATAAAAGGATACAGCAATAGAGAGGGATGAAGGAAGGGAAGGGAAATTAGAGTAGGAGGGAGGGTAAGAGAGGGAGGAAGAGAGGAGAAGGAGAAAGGAAGAGGAAGTAGGGAGAAGAAGAGGGTGAGGAAGAGAAAGTAAGAATGAAAGAAAAGAGAGGGATGGTAGGTTTGAGGAGAAAGATTGCTGTACAATAAAAAAGATGAAAGGGAAGAAAGCCAACCCCAAACAAATATAAAGATATTAAGATAAAGAATGAATTGTTAAACTTTAAAGAATAAAAGAGAACAAATATGAATAAATAACAATAATTAGAAACACACATACAAACATACAATGTATTTTCTTTGAACAGAGTATTTGGCCGGTTCATAAATTTAAACAGTGTTTAGTCATTTCAATTAAATTTACAATTTCTATATTTCCTTTTTGCCATATTTATTCCTCATCTATTTTTGTAAAAAACCAATATTACCCTTCATCCTAATCTCTAATCTTAATCAAATTCAATTTTTCCCTTCTATTCTATATTATACCCTTTCCCATTGTCATCTATTTTTATATCCATCCTCACATTGGTTAATTATGTAATATTACAGTTGTTTAATATGAATTCAACATTTTAATATAAATCAATTAGTTATATAACTACCTTTTTTGTATATTAAATCAATATGAACATGAATATTCCAATTATTTCCATGCAATCCAATTTCTTACAAATCAATTAATTATATTTACCAATAATAATAAACCAAATAATTTCCCCCATATATTCCTCCAAACCACAACTTAACCATTTCTGCTTTCAACACAATATACAATTAATAGTATCTCAATTATTACAATTCCCTAGTTAAATAGAGCTTTTTTTCTTTTGTGTTTTAAAATCTTTTTTTCCCTAAATTTCCCATTGTTTGCACCTACCTTTTTTGGTGAGGAAAAAGAAATCTGCCTGCCTAATTTTCCAGCATGCAAAGCCAACAGCCTGCTTTACTTTCTCTTTCGTTTTTCAGAATAGCTAGGGGGAAAAAATCTGCACTCTTTCCAAGCAAGCAGCAGAGCCCTGAGCAAAACAGCTGAGAGCAAATCAGCTGGGGGTCGGGAGCCGATCTAAGCAAGGGCTAATTTGCCTATGCTGAAGCTCTGTGGGCCAATAAAATTACAAAAAAACCCCACCAAACCCTTTGTTAAATTGCTGGCTCCCCCGCCCCTCGCCCACCACTATTTATTGGCAATAAATAGTGGTGCGGAGGGGCGGGGCAAGCCAGCAATTTAACAAAGGGTTCGGCTGCACCACTGGCTCTAGGGCAGCCCTTTGAAGCCCCGCGGCAAGAATTTAAACCATTTTTTTTTCCTCTAGTCATCGGAGGCAGCAATAGATTGGGAGTGGGTGGGGTAAGCGAACGGCCGGCGATCCAACAGAGCAGAGAGGGAGGGTGAGTGAAGGCGTGGGGGGGGCAGAGAGGGTTTTGGCGATCCCTGTGAAATGGCCGTTTGACCCCCAAAGGGGCCGCGACCCCCAGGTTGAGAACCACTGCTCTAGCAGATTGTAATGCAGTTTACTTTATAATCCATGTAAAATTAAACGAATTTGAATTTAATATTTGTAAAGCCAATCAAGACAAAACATTCATGCAAGATCTGTCTTTGGGAAATTCTCTCCCTGGATTGGAAACAGTTGTGGTGTGATCAGTTGCTGGAGACCACATCACTGTCATCCTTGGACTCCTTAGTCATCTGGTACTTTGTGTGGAGGCAAAATCCCTCTTTTTTTGGTGTTCGTATTCTACTGTGAGATGTTGCCACATATTCCTGCTTGTGTGGCTACTATCTCGAAAAGCAGCATAAAATAGGAGGTTCCCCTGTGCCTTGGTCTCTCCAGATGGCCCTGCTTATCACCATTCCAGGATCCCCCAAAATCTGTGAAACAGCAGCACCTGGTGGCAAATGGCATGCATTGCATTGTGTTCCAGCAAGGAGTGAATTTTTGTTCCATGGATATATTTATTTACGTCTTGAGTTATAACATTTTAAAAAACAGCAGAAAATACAAACATTTGGATGATTTCACTTTGCTTTCAATCTGCTCAAATATCAGAACTATATTTTAATAGCCTTCTCTTGTGAGAGGGGAAATCTGCAGTCCTTCCTGAGTTAGACAGTTCTAGAAACATTTGCATTTTTCTTTTCTATTACTAAAATATTACCCCCTTTATTTATAAAATTTAGACACCACCCATCTCACTCTCAGAGTGTCAAAGTTTTGCATACAGGTAGGCTTCAACTTACAACGGTTCGTTTAGTGAAATTACAAAGGCATTGAAAAAAAGTGACTTATGACCGTTTTTCACTTACAAATGTTGCAGCATCCCCATGGTCACATGATCAAAATTCAGATGCTTGGCAGCCAACTCATATTTATGACGGTTGAAATATTCCAGGGTCATGTAATCCCCTTTTGTGACCTTCTGACAAGCAAAATCAATGGGGAAGATTCACTTAACAACCATGTTACTGCAACTGCAATGATTCATTGAACAACTGTGACAAGAAAGGTTGTAAAATGGGGGGAAATCACTTAACAAATGTCTCACTTAACAACAGAAATTTTGGGCTCAATTGTGGTTGTAAGTTGAGAACTGCCTATATAACCTTATATTGCATAAATATTTTTCCCTTATCTTGCCTTCTTTCTGAAAGCTTTTAACTCATACCTGGTTCTTCAATAAATCTTTACCTTCTAAAGCTACAAATCTAAAGAATTAGCTTCATTTAACTGAACTGGAAGTTATATTTAATAACCCTTGAAAACAATTTCAGGAATAGAAGAAATCCTTCTGATTCTCTGACTTTGAATCCAAACTGCCACGTTTAAAATGATTTTGTGATTTTTTTTAAATACTGTAAGCAATATGAGAAAAATACCTTCCCTCACAGCAGTCTTTCAGAATCGGAAAGCAAAAGTTTACAGCCCCATCAGATTGTAGGGCAGAGAGAAGACAACTACTCCAAAGTCTCAGCTATTTTCAGTTTGCCTCTATGAACTGTTTTCCAGTCCAAATGGATGGATATGAAGATGCCTACACACACATATACACACACACACACACACACACACAGAGAGAGAGAGAGAGAGAGAGAGAGAGAGAGAGAGGGAGGGAGAGAGAGAGAGAGAGAGAGAGAGAGACGAAAATAATACCTGACACTGGGTTTTTCCTGCCTTCCTAATTACACCCCTTTCTCCTATTTTGGATATTATTATTTTGATAAGGCATACAAGTTTGCTACAGCCTTGCAAATATTAAAAAAAGATCAAAGTACATTTTAGGATTATAGGATCAAAATTTAAGAGAATCATCAGGCTGTTGTGTTTCTTCTACAAATATTTCAACCTCCCCCCCCGCCCCGCCTTCTGTTTGGGGTAAACCTTTTGTTACCATTTTGTCCAAAGCAGGACTAAACATTCCTCTTACAACACCAGATTAAATCTGGTGGTATCACTAGCACCAAGTTTACATTAATTCTATTTTAATCTCTGTATCCTCTTCAGATCCAGGACTTTGATTCCACTTGTGTGAGCTTCTCACCTTTCATGACTTCTTGGTATTAGATTTTGCTTGCTTCTTGAACAGCAATTTGCTATATTACAACAACTCTGAGCTGGTAATCACACAGCACAATCCTATTCACATTTTCTTAAATACAAGCTTACTTGTTAGTAAGTAAAACTGTTTCAGACCGAGCTCAGTAACTTGCTCCTACATAAATATAGGAATGCAATCCAAAGTATTTACAAAAATCTAAAAAAACGATAGAGCCTAATGAACCTTTAAGCATTTAATTAAAAAACAGGAACAAGTTCATATGACAACCACAGCAAACCACACTATTAAATTACACTTCTCATATAAAAGTTTGAATATGAGAAATTACACTTCTCATATAAAACCCACGAAATGCAAGAAATTTACAACCAAGCAGGCTTAGCACAGGCATTCACAACGTGGGGGATGACAAAACATGCATAGCAACACAAACCACATGATTTATATACCGCAATATATATCAGATATATATTTATATCCGATGTTGACGTGCCAGAATGGAAGGCTGAGGGTTTGCCTCATGTCACAATGCAACGTTTTATCATTTTTGTTTTACTGAAGTTTGTACTAACAATAATTACTTTTGTACCATGAAAATGTTGTATAAACTGTTATATTGCTATGATAATTGCTAAATGGAAATGAATCATGGGTGGCAACTATGTAGCTAACCAGTTTTATGAACTGGTACTTATTAAGATTTACTTGTTCATTTTGGCATATTTGATGCACAACATCTATCATAAAACCTTGAACAACTCATGCATTAAGCTATGATAAAACAGTACATTAGAGAAAATCTAATAAATGTATGAGATGCCTTATGACTGGTTCAGAATAAAGTAGTCTATACAGCAAAATGCCATATAAGAATTGCTCTAACAGTGGGCTCAAAATGAACATGATTTTTTTCATAGAACAGTAAGAACATAAGACCATTTATAAAGGAATGTAAAAATCTCAAACTTCCAACTACAAGTTAATATGGGTGACAGAATATTTGGTAACATCCAGTTATAAAAGATACACTTATTTATTGACTTTTCTTTTCTTCTCTCCTTGCTTTCCTTTTCTGCTGTATCGTCTTTAGTTCTGTCATTACATTCACTGTTTTATAAACCCAAGCAATCTGAAAAACAAAAACAAATTATGACACGTGAAATTTAATTCCTGATAATGTTCTCATTTCTCCAGGGGCCTTTCTTTATGCAATCTAAATCTCCAGACATTAAGAGAAGATGCTATCAAGCTTGGTGTGAAGCCCAATATTTGAAGTACTGTCAATTTTTCCAAATGAGAAAAAAACCTCGTTAATAAGTACAGAATGTTATTAAAATGGTAGTGAATAAACAGCAATCTTCATTCTAAATCTTTGTTTTCTCAATAAAGTACTCTTTGTAGTTCTATCTACCTTACTCACTTCACTACTTATGACTTTACAGATTACAGATATATTTTAATTTGCATAAGCCTATACAAGATGGGTGTTGCTGGTTTCCATTACTAACACGCTTTAGTGGTTAAAAAGGTTACCAAGTTGAGCAATTGATATCACACGTGTGTCAAGATGTCACTAAAGTGATGTTATTTGCATTATGAGTATAATAGCTACTAATAAATGCCTGAGTATCAAACATTATGAAAGTATCACTAGACACCATAAATAGGAATTTTCTATAATAAAACATTTTTTTTCCTGATTCCTTTTGCATTTTGACTTGATGCCAAAATTTTGAAAGAAAGAGATTGGTGCTTACCACTATGAGGATGGCATTTAGGAGTAATGGTACTGAGAACACTAATGAAATAAACATTCCTTGGGAATCAAAGTACTGGTGCTTTGAGAAGAATCTGTAAAGGAGCAAAAAATTAAAATAAACATCGTTGGTGAAAACAAACTCTATAAAAGACAACAGTGAACAAACAGACTAAAGGCTTATTTCCAAATGGAAAGAGATAAGACTGAACTCCTGGACTTTAAATACCAAAAGTTTGAAAACTTGTTTTCCAGGTTATCATTTGCTTTATGCTAGTTGTATTTTGCCGGCTGCTCCTGAGCATTTGGCTTGATTTAAGATGGCAGAGTGTTCAAATAAATGCCCTCTTAGAATCATGTTTTCAGTGCTCCTACTGTTGAGCTTTGGATTCTTCTTTCAGGGAACCGAATTATGTAAACATTGGGCACAAGGTAGCAACTGGAAAGGAAGGAAAACCTATCTTGTTAAACATGTATTGTTTTATGGCTTTTACAGTATAGATATTTTTAAAAAAACCCTAATGCAAAGATAAAAATACAAAAAGAAAAAAAATATAATTTTTTAAAAAGTGAAAAAAATATAACTAAGGAAAAAAGTATATCAATTTAGCAGTAGTAATCATTTTATATATAGCTATCTAGTGTGATTACTATTCAATTGCATGTATATTTCTATTTATATAACTATGTTTTTGGCATACTGTATAAATGGGTCCCCTATTTCATTATATTTGTCCATATAAAGTTACGTGAATCACTGCAATTGTTAAGTTAGTAACATGGGTTAAGTGAATCTGGCTTCTCCAATAACTTTGCTTGTCAGGAGGTCGCAAAAAATGATCACATGATCCCAGGATACTGCAACAGTCATAAATATATGGCAGTTGCCAAGTGGCTGAATTTTGATCACACGGCCATGGGGATGCTACAATGGTAGTAAATATGAAAAATTGTTGCAAGTCACAAGTTTCAGTGCCTTATAACTTCAAACAGCCACTACAGAAATAGTTGTAAGTCAAGGACTACCTGTATTGCCAGGAGAGGGGAAAAAACAGGGGACCATAAATTCAAGTCCTGCCTTAGCCATGAAAGCCAGTTGGCTGACTTTGGGTCTCTCTCTGTCTCTCTCAGCCCAACTCACCTCACAGAGGTGAAGAAAATAAGAAGAGGAGAAAGACGTATTAGGTTTGCTGCCTTGAGTTATTTATAAAAATAAGGCAATAGGAATAGTTTTTTTTTTCGATAGAGTAATATTTTATGCAATATATATGTGTGTGTATGTGTGTTTTTTATATATATGTATTATAAAATAAAAATAATGTCATTACCTCCAGTTTGCAGCAGCTGCTTCATTTATGTATTCTGCACAGAATACCAGGATTACTAGAAAAACAAGTATAATTACATATTACTAAAGGATATCGAATCATCAGTACAACCGACATATAAAATGTGTACCACACAGAAGAAAGGCTGGTAAAGGAAGCATTTCACAAGGGGCCCTCTTTAGTTTTCCAGCGAGCAAAAGGAAAGGCATGGGGAAATACTTTCAGTCTCAGAAGATTTTGCTAATGTAAACTTACAATGAAGACAGAATAGTACTCCTGGTTGTGCTTCTTGTTTGGACTACTTCACAGGACTAACAATTTGTAAATGGTTGGTAACGAAGGGTAATTGCTAAATGACAAGTGGTTGTAAACAGAAGTGCAGGTTTTGCATGCCTCAATCCCAAAATTACTTCATGCCCAAATGAAGTAAGAGCAGCAGCAGCAGCTGAAAGCAAATCAGCAATGTTACAGCATCCCTAGTAGGGATAATGTTTTCAACACTTTTCTGATATGAGGATGGTTAGAATAGGAATGGGAATTGGAGGCTTCTGGAAAGACACTGTTCCTATTCCCAATTTTAAAATTTCACCTAAAACTTGCCTGTGTGGTTGGAGGGTGTTGGAGAGCAGTCAAGGTCTGAGTGGCACACATGTAGAATCAAATTTCAAAGCGCTCCATTTAGCATTATTCCACAGTAAGAGAAAATGTCAGCTAACATTCAACAATATCTAGAGGACAGTTCCCCACTTTTAAAATCAAGGATTATTACATGATGGACATTTCTTTCCCACTAAAGCTTTTTATATAATATACAAGACTACAGCCCTATTATTGATTTGACTTAAACTAGTGGAAATGTTCTGTATCTTTTTTTAGAAGTTTTAGAGTTTTTACTTTTATCATTATAGCAAGACCACATAACTCATAAACTCAACATATAAATAATAAAGGATTTGTTTATTTATCCAATATAGAAAAAAAGCCATTCTATCCTACAGAGTATAGATTCCAAGGAAACACTCAGGAGCTAATTCTCATTCATGAATTAATTTATCACATCCCTTCTGCCAACAGTAGAGAGCACTATGGGAAAGAACTAACAGATTTAACTCCCAATTTTCCCTCTCATGAATGGAATAGTATCATATAAATATTCCTGCCAGAATATTTAATCTTAATTAAGATTAAAGTCTATCTTGGGCTAACACTTTGTTTGAATCAAAAAGAGGAAATAACATATGACCTCCATATACTCTTAGAATGGACAGCAAAAAAAATTCTGGACTTAGAAAAAAACCTGACTATGAAGGAATTTAAAAGACTTTAAGTCATAACAAAACATAATTTCCCCATTTCATCCATTAAACATTTCTCACTATTTCTTACTCCAATTGAGCCCATTTGGTGGTACTGCCCTACTCAACTCACAGCTATTCTCATGCCACAAAATACCCAGTGTGGCTATTCAATGGACAGAAAATACTCATTACTGTATCCCTTTGAGTAATACTATAGTGTTTGGTGTGGCTTAGTATATCCAATAAGTCCAAATATGGGGTTTATAAACCCTGGTTAGTACACTGCATGAATTTAGCCAACTGTGTTTTATTTTATAAACCATGGCTTACTGTGACTTTTTATAGTCTAAGCATTCTTAACGAGCGAAAAACATTCACACACAACCCTTAAAATGTGCCTCATTGTCTATCAGAGAACAACAATGTCCATAGAAATACTTCACATACTTACTGAGACATAGAAAAAGCCCTATTTGGAAACGGTAGTGCCGGAATGAAAGGTAAGTAAAAAATAAGCATACTACGTGGAAAAACACTAGAGTTAAAATCCAGGGTTCAGACCAATCGGTGTCCTATGAAAAAACAGAAGGTACATTTATCAGAATTATAATTGCAGATGAGAGCCCTTTGCTGACAAGAGAGTCCAAACACATTTATGTTTACAAATATAATGAATGAATGCAATGTGAAGTCCATTAGAATCCTAGGTCTGCCTTATATTTCCCCCCCAAGCAAGAGTCAAGCCTTCAGGAGGAAAGAAAGGATTGACTCTCTCTACCCACTTTCTCTCTTTTTCCTCTCTTTCTAACTCCCTCCATCATTTTCTCATTTCTCTCTCTCTCCTTTTCTCTCCCTCTCATGTTTTTCTTTTTCCACTCCCACCCCTTTCTTTCTTTCTCCCCTTCTCTCTCTCATTTGCTTCCCTCTCTTCCTCCAGCTCTCTTTCATTTCTCCCTCCCTCCCCTTCTCTCTCATTTGTTTCTCTCTTTCCTCTCTCTCTTTCTCTCCCTCCATCGTTTTCTCATCTCTCTCTTTCTCCTTTTCTCTCTCACGCGCACAAACGGGATAACCTCCTGGGCCGGGATCTCTCCAGCTGCTCATCGCATGGCAAAAACCGATCCCCCTACTACCATAATCATGCCCTCCCCCCCCCCCGTTGCTTTTTACCCACGCAGAATGTCGAGACAATAACTATACTTGGTGCCGTCGAAGGGATTCCGATTGTAGTTGCCTGCCATTGCTTATCGGTTGCCCCGTCTTCCTGAAATCATACGGGGATCGGGCAATTGAAAAAGGACAGCAAGCTCCTGCCTTGCTGGCAAAGCGGGAAGGTGGCAAAGTGGACGATCCTCCCACCCCCTCGGGATTCTCTGCACTCCCCCAAGATCCTTAAGTCTCTCCTTGAAGTTGCAAACTACGACACCTCCGCCTTGCAGGGTCGAAGAACAAATCCCCTTTTTCATTGCAAAGGGCTTACGATTACGACCCCCCCCCCCCCGCCACTTCTCCCCCGAAACCGCAGAGTTCCCTTCTCTGGCTCCAACTAGGTACAGAGGTGGGCAAGTATGGCCCTTTTATGACTTTTGTGGACTTCAACTCCCAGAATTCCTGAGCCAGCCATGTTAGCTCAGGAATTCTGGGAATTGAAGTCCACAAGTCATAAAAGGGCTATACTTGCCCACCCCTGAACTAGGAAATAAGTTCACACGCGCGAGCGTGCTCAGCCTAGCACAAGTGTCACACCCACCCACTCCAAATGCTGGAAATGGGAAAGCTCCGCGGTCAGGAATTACCGTGAGGATCCTGGTGACCCCGATCGGCAGGCGCCCTGGGAATTCCATGATTTGGGAAGAATTCCTCCTCTGCCTCAACCAAACATTCCACCCAAATTTTTGATGGGGTGGGGGGATAAACAGAGGTTAAATATTAACCAAATGAGAGGAACTGGCGCTACATGCAAGCTAAAGGCTTGCACCCCTTCTTTGTCGCATAAACAGCTCTGTGGTCCGTTCCATGAGAAAGCCGGAAATGTTTGTTGTAACTACTTTCAGCTGTAGTTCTTTGAGAGTGAGAGATGGGTATTCTCGCGAGAACCGACCAGCGAGGATTTCCCCCCACCCACCATCGACGCTTGGAGTGACTTGATTCTCGCGAGATTTCTCTGGTCTATGGATATATAAATGGGGCTGGGCTGGCGTGGTACAGCATTAAACGTTGTGGGAGGTTCGTGTATGGGTGGTTGGTTGTTCCTGTGGTTTTCGTTGAACGAAGGGCGGGAAGTGCATTAAGGGAATATACGAATAAGCACAAGCACGGCTTTTCTAAAAAAAAGGAAAGAAGAATTGAGAAGAGCAGGAAAGCAAACAGCTTTTAGGAAATTGTTCTTTATTAATTCAATTTATAAATTCAATTTGTATGCCGCCCCTCTCCGAAGACTCCGGAAACCTCTTGTAAT
The DNA here is from genome assembly GCA_022577455.1 of Arizona elegans. Taxonomy (NCBI): domain Eukaryota; kingdom Metazoa; phylum Chordata; class Lepidosauria; order Squamata; family Colubridae; genus Arizona; species Arizona elegans. The sequence continues at coordinate 204,262,123 of JAKOOJ010000001.1, read as the reverse complement.
TTGAAGCGCAAAGACGCGGTTGTCATAGCTTGTCTTGGGAAGAGAGACAAGGAAATTAAGGAATTAAGCTTTTTTTTTGGGGGGGGGGAGATGCATGCAGGTTGTTTGGATACACCTAAGTTTGGAGCGGCTAGCCTTACTTCAGTGACTTCGTGTATACTTAAAAAGTAAAATTTACCATGCAACCCATTGAAGCAATATGCACAGACAGATATTACAGAATAGAAATAAAAGGAAAGCTGTTATAGTGAAAAAGGCAGGGAAAAATAAAAAACCAGGAAGACGTCTATGAAAGAAACATACTTACTGTGATTGAAAAGTTAATGTAGAAGGCTGTAAGGAAGATAAAAAATTTAACTGGGGCTTCCTTGAACTTGATGGGTGTGCTACGCCTTTTTTTCACAGTCTTGTGCCTGTCTAATTCTGCCTTGTTTTGCTTAGTGGCTGCATAGCAGCATTGACTTTTAAAAACAACGCTAGAACTGAAATCTTGTGGAGTAATAAATGAGAGTTTACTGATTGAAAATACCTTAGTTTGGTTGTCCCATTTGTTGCAATCAAGTGCTCAAATAAAACACCTGATATTCTCAGTGTCTCCAGGTGCACAATGTCTTTTTTTTCTCTAGCAAGTATTGCTACGCCTGCAGGAATGGGGGGCCTTTCAAGAGTCTATTCTCAACTCAAACCAGCGACAGTACCCCGGCCCACAATTCCTGCAAAGAGTGCTTTGGGTTCCACCTTGTTAGCTAAACTCATATTGGACTGCAGTTCTTCAAACTGTTCGGAAGTAAGCTAGTTTGAAGATGAGGAATAATTTAATTCCAATTGCTCTTGGGAAAGTTTGCGCGGTAGTGTGGGAACACCTGCCCCCCCCCCAAGAATGAAATTTTTGGGGTATTAAAAAGGCAGGATAGAATATTTCCCCTAAAGGAGAAATGGGGAAAAAACCTTAAGGAGGCAGAAACCAGCCTTGAGTTTCTCTGCCCCAAGCTGGAACAGGCCAGTTTACAGAAATGCTGATTTGGTAATCCCATTCAGAAAGACTGAAGGAAAAACTTCAGATAAGCAACACAATCAAGCCAAAGGTTGACAAAATTAGCTCAGACAAACATCTAGCATTTGCATTTCCCCTTTTGCCTATAAAGCCAATCATGACCCCATAGGAATCCAGAACTTATAAAACCCACACACTAAACTATTTTGTCAGCTGTCCCAGAATCTCATGTGGTTGGTGGTTCTGCTTCCTCTTTCCAATTAGTCTCCAGCCTCCATTTTATCTCCAGTGCCTTTCTCCTGGCTTGGAATGGGACCTGGATATTTTTTCCAACAGTAGTTTGCTATCAACTGAAACCTAGTATTCTTTTAACTTCAGAAAAATCTGAAATATGTCTTTAAGGGGAGAGAAGCCATATTGTGTAGCTTTTTCTACAAATAGTTTTGGAGGATGCAGCCAGAAGGGATTGGTTTGTGTTGAGTGCACCTATAGTAGCCTTAAAATAAAAGCTGGATCGATCTAGCCCTCAATTCTGTCATTAACCACATTGTTAATAAGGCATTCAAGCAGTATAATGTGTATTGGTTGAAGGGGAAAGCACTTTAACATCGGAACAGCTAAAAATAAATTTAGCCCGCTGCTTCATTAGTGCTGGGGGTGAGTTGAAGATCAGGTAGTTCATACAGTTATTTAGAATTGGTTAACAAAGACATCTTTGTGCCCGATTAGTAGAATGTGAGGAAAATGAAGTCTTGGAAAAGATTGTAATTTGTCTGGGGAAGTTTTAGCTGTAATCCTAGTTAGTTTTTGCCTCCTTGTACCAATTTAGGTGGGAACTTACAAGCAAGCAATTCTGGTTTTATCCTCTAGCTTTGGAATTTGGAAAAAATCTCATCTAAAAAGACTAGTTAAAAATCAAGATTATTTCCAAATCTTCCCCTGGGTTTCCTATTTTTAATCAGTTTTTTTCCCCTGAGGTATTTAATATGCTGCTTCTCAGTTTCCAATAAACTGGGGCTTTCCATAAGGGGCACATTAGTTATTTGATTTTGGTAACCTGGTTGCAGAGTGATTTTGGACTGCTCCCAATATAAAGCAGTAAAATGTAACAAATTCAATAAAAGTAACACAATGGCATCCTATACAGCCTCCCCACTTTTTAACGTAGTAAATGACACATGTCTGAACATATATTAAAATGATGTATTAAAATAATTCATTTATATTGTAAAGTTATAGATTAAGGGCATATTGGATTATACTCCAGACCTGAACTCACACTGAAATTTGACAAAAAGCACAATTTGGTTTTAATATCAAACAGATTAATAATCATTACAAATATACCACTCAAAGAGAAGAGCATCAAAGATGATTAGGGGACTCCAGGATAAAACATGAATGGTTGCTGGAACTGGATATGTCTAGTCTTACGAAAAGAAGGACTAGGGGTGACATAGCAGTGTTCCGATATCTCGGGTTTGCCACAAAGAGTGAGTCAAACTATTCTGCAAAGCACCTGAGGGTAGAACAAGAAGCAATGGGTGGAAATTAATCAAGGAGAGAAGCAACTTAGAACTAAGGAGAAATTTCCTGACAGAACAATTAATCAGTGGAACAACTTGCTTCCAGAAGTTGTAAATGCTCCAACACTGGAAGTTTTTAAGAAGAGATTGGATACCCCTTTGTCTGAAGTGGTGTAGGGTTTTCTGTGTAAGCAGGAGGTTGGACTAGAAGACCTACAAGGTCCCTTCCAACTCTGTTAAATTATAATTAATTATATATGATTTTTGAATTCTGACAGCACATGAAATATGCTGCTTTTTTAAAAAAAATTATTGAACTTTTGACTTTTAACAACAAAATAAAGAAAAATACAACAAAAACAGAAACACATTAAAACATAAACAACATTACATCATTTTTACAGCTTACTGTATCGACATAGATATATATTCTCTATTTTTATTCAATTGTTCATCTAAGTACTTATATTTATATTGTATCTATTTACACAACCATCACTGTCAGGTTAACACTATTCAGTAATTTACACTTCCTAGTTAACCCAATTAATTCAACATTCCGAATTATTGTTTTGATTCCTTTTTTCTAACCATTCATATAATTCGTTCCACACACTATAATAATCTGACTCTTCCCTCTCCTTGATTTCCAGTGTCATCCATTTCTGCACACTAAAATTTTTCGAATTACTGCTTCTTCTCTTGGTATGTTATTTTGTATGCTGCTTTTAATATAAGTATCCTAAATAATCAGTGTGGTTAAAGTGCTCACTCAAGAGACTGAGTTCTAGTCCACCTTGGGCATGAAAGCTGACTGGGCGATTTTGGGCCAGTTACCTTCTCTCCCCAACTCATCTCAATTTTTGTGGGAAAAATGGGAGGAAATAGTATGTTCATCGCCATGAGTTACTGTAAAGTAATAAAGGTGGGATAAAAATCTAATGGGTTTAATTTGCAGTCCAGGATACCAATCTTTTTCTTATAACATCCAATTGTCAATTGTGTATCTTTTATTGATGGAGTTCTGCAAATACAAGTTGTTCATTAGAAGGGACTTGGTTAAATCTTCTACTTAACCATTGTGTCCTGTTTCAGTCCTGCATGTATAAATACTTCTCTGTTCAGGCATTTTTGTCTTTGAGATTTTTGGAAATTGAAAAGTATGTTTTATACATCAATTTCAGTGTGCCAACCTTATTGAGAATGATTCATACAATACAGTATGGTTATAATTATAGGTTTCTCAGACAAGGTTCTGGGTGAGGTGTCTTGGTAGAAGGTGAAGAGTCAAACAGTTTCTAAGGCTGGAACAAGTGTCAATATTATGTTATATACACAATTGCTATAAAATTCAGTTTCCTTATAGGTTACAATTGCTGCCCTATATCATGGGGTCAATACTGAACAAATGAACTGGTACTGGTGACTATCTGTAAACCCAGCAACTACTGCTAATGATAAAGTTAGTGCTGGCCTTTCATTTTTTTAATTGGTGGGCTTTGGACAACTGTGATGAGAATTGAGGATTGTTTAACAGCTGTCCCAATTCATGGCTCTTATCAAGAACATTGGCTTGCAGTAATAAATAGGTGTATCCATTTGCAATGTGAGAAAAAATAGGATCCACTATGGGATCAACTAGTGGAAGCATTTCTGAAATTTGCTTGGACTGATTCTTGGGAGCCAGTAATGTTAAAACATCAATTATAGATTTTTTTTCTCCAAATAATTTTATGAAGACTGTTACAATGATCTTCTGCATAAGCTGGTTATGATTCTAGTTTGGACTTTTGAACCAGTATGGCAAGTTTTGAAAATGTACGATTTGTTATGTGTTTCCTTAATTGGTTTGAAAGTATAATTCTCCATCAAGGCCTTCAATTTCCAATTTCAATTTATTATTACAGTCTTAGACCAGGAACAAATAAAAGCACTCAGTATTTATACCTTAAGAATTCTAGTATAAAATAATAGACAACTAAATCTATAATAAAATCCAGTGTCCATTATACGTGGTCTGACTATACGATAGTTGCATCCCTAAACTGTGTGGCCCGTTGTGGGTTCAATGCTAAAAGGGAAATGACTGAGCAGTTGCCACAATTGTTTTATAACATCGCTATGGTGAAGAAGTCATGTATTTGCGATGAATCTCCAGTGCTGCTGCGCAGAATCTGTCCACCTGTGCTCTAGTTATGGACTGTTCATCCTTAAGCAGCCACTGAAGATAGGTAGTGTTGGAGCGGCCAGGATACCTTACAGTTATTGGCAGAATGTTTTTTCCTAATCTCTGTATAAAAGGAACATCTAAGGAGCATGTGACCCACAGTCTCCACCTCTCATGAGCTGCAGGGACAGAGTCTTTCCGTGAATGGTATCCTTTTATATTTGCCATACAGAACAGCCGATGAAGTGCATGGCATTGTGCAAGTTCAAATGCTTTTCAGTGGTTTGCTGATTCCAACTGATTAAGATAGCTGGCAGGAGCAACAACACATCTAATGGCATCTGGAACCAGAAACAGCGGAGCTTTCCCTAAGTCTGCCTGCCTCTCGATGTCCTCCACCCTTTGTTGCAAGGTTTGTCTTGCTAGATCATAGTCCATCTTGAGTATTAAAGCTGGGGAGAAACCTAATTTGGCAAGGTTTGACCCGACAACTTTGATCCATGATGAAGAGAATTTGTCTTGGAGGATTAACGGAGCAAGACCTTGCGGAAAGAAGTTAAGCCTTTTAGCCAGAGATTTAAGGACGCTATACAGATTCTTGCTTCGATTTTTGTCAATCCTGCCTCCAGGCGCAGAAGTGCATTTGAGACACAACATGGCATCTGGAGAATTGATCTAATGAATTTGGATTGAACTATTTCTAATGGTGTAAAACATGAAGCTGACGGTCCAAGCAAGGTCCCATAAAGGAGCTGTGCAAGAGGTTTGGCCAGTGGTGGGATTCAAATAATTTAACAACCAGTTCTCTGCCCTAATGATTTCTTCCAACAACCAGTTCACCAAACTGCTCAGAAAGTTAACAACCGGTTCTCCCGAAGTGGTACGAACTGGCTGAATCCCACCACTGGATTTGGCCACAAAAAGCTTAATAGCAGCAGGGACATAGTATCTGTTAAGGATATTCTTGGCTCACAACCGATGTTGTGGGTTATTGAGCAGATTACCCTTTGAGTTTACGCACAAAAGCGACTGAGAATGATTATGGATAATAACAGTTCGCATACAAACAAACTGGGTTTTGATAATATTTTACTTTTAGGGAAAAACAAAATCATAGTCCAAAAACATTCCAAGTCATACACATTTAAAATGAGATAAAGATCCGTAAAATATTGTAGTGTCCACACAAACCATAATTCAGCTTTCCTTAAGTATATTGGCTACAGAGCTCAGCCAATCAGGATACATGATGAGCAACACAGTTTTTAAAGCTACATAATACATTTAGCTACAAACACACAATGTTGGTTTATATATTTCCTGACCAACCAGTTGGGCAATAACAATTTCCTAACAGTATTCTCCCTTTGTGCGGAAAAAATTAAGAATGGTGCTCAATGATCTTTGGCCCAAGGCAGCTGCATATTCTCTATGTGCTTTTCTTGAACCATTGGCCTGAATGACCCCCCCCCCCCCCCGGTATTTGAAGATGGCTACCTGCTCTATTTTGTAGCCATTTAGATACCATGAATAAAGTTTGGCCTTTTTGCAAAGGCCATGATCTTTGTTTTCTCATAATTTATGTTCAGTTTATTGTAATTATAGTACTGGAGAAGGGCTTGCAAGGCTCTTTTAAGGCCTACTGGTGTTGTGGAGATGATCATAGCGTCATCTGCATAGAGCAGGAGGGCGATGCTTCGGTCACCTATTTTTTTGGGGGGGGGGTGTTGATTTGGTTTGTTTAGCCATTTTACCATGTCATTTATGTTTAAAAAAGGGCCTTTAACTTATCTATCTTAGTTGCATCTGTGGCAATGACTATCTGAGCTGTTAAAAGGCATTTCTTGGCCACTAAATCCAGGTTTCTTTTGAAATTCTTCCCAGAATTGGCAAAATCCTCCCCGCTATCTCCTATTAGAGCCTCATTTTCAGAGAAAGGGCAATTTTGTCAACTTCCCAATTTAGTGAAGAATAAGAATTGCTCACGGAGCTTAACAAGGGGAAAGGAAGAGTGTTCTCTTTTTATTCTTGCATTGTCATTTCACATTCTCAATTAGTATTTCAAATACTTTAGAATTTAGTATTTCTAATTGTTATTTTCCCCAAAGGTAAATCTGGAAAGCAGCACCAAAAAAATCTTGATTAGTGCTGATATGGAAACCCATTTCTATGGGAAATAGGGTAATTGATTTCATTTTGATGAAAGTGCTTCAGTTCATTGAGATTGTGGGCATTTATGTGTTTATTGTTTATAGCTCCCTTGAGGCTTTGCTACACCATTTCAGTTGGGTTGAGGTCTGGAGTTTGACTGGCCCATTGCAACAACTTTATTCTTTTTCAGTCATTCAGTCATTTTCAGTCATTGTAGATTTGATGGTATGGCTAGAATCATTGTCCTGTTGCATAACCCAATATTGGCCAAGCTTTAGCTGTCAGACAGGTGGCCTATATTTGACTTTAGAACATTTTTGATATACAGAGGAGTTCATGGTTGACTCAATGACTGCAAGGTGCCAAGGTCCTGTGGCTGTAAAGCCAAGCCCAAATCATCAACCCTTCACCAATGAGCTTGATGGTTGGTATGAGATGTTCGTAATGATATGCTGTGTTTGGATTTTTGTCAAATGTGGCACTGCATTATGGCCAAACATCTCCACTTTGGTCTCGTCTGTCCAAAGGACAATGTTCTAGAAGCTTGTTTTTGTTAGAGGTTTGCAATCCTAAGATTTGTTGCCATGTTTTTTAGAGAGAAGAGGCTTTCTCCTGGCACTCTTCCAAACAAGCCATATATGTTCAATCTTTTTCTAATTGTACTGTCCCATCTAGTCTAGTTCTTGTATTTCAGTGGGTAGCATATACCTGTCAGGGCTAGTAACCCGTGGTGGACTTTTCCTCCAGAAATTTGTCCAATCCCCTCTTAAAAGACATCTAGGCTAGATGCCGTCATCACATCCTATGGCTCGGAGTTCCACAGGTTAATTCCATGCCGGGTAAGTGGGTGTTCCTCTTTTATTGAGCAGGGGGAGTAAATGGTCCTCTGCACCCCAGCAGTCTCATTTCTGGTGGCTGTCTGCTGGTGGTCTTTTGCTTTTTACAATATGAGCCCCATAGGGACAGGAAGCAGTTAGAAATATGAAATATCAATACTGTCAACAATAGCAATACAATGCAAGATTGCATTTATTTATTTATTTTTATTGCCCCTTTTCTCTTTATAAGTGTTACATATTTAACAGATCTGTGACATTATTCATACAACTAGAATCAATATTCAATACACAGTGTACATTCTGTTTCTAAAAGTTCTACGGTATTCCTTTATGTACATTTCCATTCCTTATTTCTATTATCTATCCATACCATTTCTCCCATACCGCATAATAATCAGAGTCATCCTTTCCCTTTAACTCTAATGTGAGTTTGTCCATTTCCGCGCAATCAAATATTTTTTTAATTACTAATCCCTCTGGTGGTATACTATCTTTCTTCCAATACTGCGCAAAAGCAATCCTTGCCGCCATTAATATATATAACATCAAATATTTTATCTTTCTATTATTTTGTCCTAAATATCCCCAGGAGAAACAATTCCGGTTTAAGTTCTATTTGACACTTAATTAAATCCTGCAGCCATTCCTGTATCTTCATCCAATATCTTTTCGCTTTGGGGCATGACCACCATGAGTGAAAGAAGGTACCTTGTCCCTGTTTGCATTTCCAACATTTCGGATTTAAATTTGGATACATCTTGGCCAGCCTTGCTGGTGCTAAATGCCAACGATAAAACATCTTATATTGGTTTTCCTTATAGGCCACAGATTTAGTTATTGTATAATTTTTATTCCAGATTTTTTTCTCAGTCTTCTAATTCTATGTTGTATCCTACATTTTTGGCCCAGGCAATCATGGGTTCTTTCACCACCTCCTCTGCCCTATCAGATTTTAATAAATAATATATACATTTTGGTTATTAATTTTCCCTCTGGACCTACCAACAGTTTATCTAATTGTTGTGGTTCAATATTGAATCCATATTCTTCTGCGTCCTTATATCTAGATTGTAACTGTAGGTATGGCCACCAATCCATAAATATTCCCTGTTTCTTTAATTCCTGATTGTTTTTTTTTATAAGTTTATTTCCATTTTTTTTTTAAAAAAACCAATTCTTTACATATATACATACAAAGTTATTGCAACGAACGTACACAAATATGCGTCTATACACTTTAGATCACTAATAAGATCCATTTCATTTCCCTCTTTTTCCTTTCACCCAAATAGACCATAGGTTCCAACATTTGTAATAATTAGAATCTTTTTGGTTCCTAAGTAATTTCGTTAACCAATCAGCCTCTGCGTATTCTGAAATTTTCCAAGTCAGTTTATTCTCTGGATATTAATTCATTTTTCCAGTCTTGCGGGTATAATATCCTAGCTGCAGTAGTGATGTGGAGGATCAAGTACCATTTTTCCTTAGTTATTTTATCTGGTTTCATTCCCAATAAGAAAACTTCTGGTTTCAGCTTTATATTATAACTTGCAATTTCCACTATCCAGTTCCGGACCTTGGACCAATATTTGCCTGCTTTAGGGCAGGTCCACCATTGGTGGTAGTATGTCCCATTACTGTTCCCACACTTCCAACATGCCGGAGAAGCTCCTGGGAACATTTTTGCAATTCTTGTTGGGGGGATGTGCCAACGATAGACCATTTTATAAATATTTTCCTTGTAGGGGGTTGCCAAAGTAAGTTTCATATTCCTGTTCCATATTGCCTCCCATTTGTCAAGATCTGGAGAAGATCCGAGGTTCCTCCCCCAGGAAATCATGGTGTCTTTAATCACCTCACTAATCCATCGTGCTCCTGATTGTTTTTGAGTTTCCCTTGGTTATCTAAAATTTTGTTATATCTGAGGATTTTGCCTACATCTAGTGTATTGGGGTGGATCATTGCCTCCATGGTGGATAGCCACCCGGGGATCTTCATACAGTGTTTTTTCTTTTGTCTTCCCACGTTTGTAACAGTGCATCCCTTACTTTACATCTGTAAAAATACGAATGTGCCTTATTTCCCCATCCCACAGAAAGGCGTGCAACCCCTTTTGTAAGTCGTGCCCTTCCAATGTTAAAATTCTTCTATTTTTTTAATTTATCCAATCTTTAATCCATACTAATATCGCTGCTTTATAATAGAGTTCCTATGCCGGGAGTCCAAACCCACTATGTTCTGTCCCCGTCTCCACACACACATACACACAGCCAGCCGAGGGTTAAAGGAAGCACTTGGCACGCACAGTTTGTTTATCAGAAACTTGGCAGCAATACCAGCACCGACTGCCAAGTGCTTTTACTTAATATCCCTTCACCAGATAAACAGAAATACACACAGTTTGCAAATAGTCCAGTTCAAAACAAGAAACCTTTGGCAGATTTAAGCGTTGTTCAAAGTGACTAGCCAGAGTTAGTTTTTGTCCATCACAGAGTCTTAAATAGCCACCACACTCTCTCATATATTCTCTGGGGTGTGGTCCAGTGACTCAGCTTAATCCCTGGCACGCCTCCTCAACTGCTGCAACTGTTTATCACTCCTTCGTTGGTGTAGATCCAGGAACGACAGATCGCCTCCATCGCCTCTCTCTATCATCGGAGACACCTGGCTCCTGGCTAATCTCCTCTTCCTCGGCCGGCACCTGAGGCATAGCCAGAGAGGAGGGGCCTGGAGAGGGAGGCCTGGCCGACTCCTCTCCTCCATGTTCGGAGCCTTCTCCCTCCGATAAGATAGTCTCGGAGGATGGAGCCACAACACTCTACTTCTACTATCCTGAAGTGAAACTAATTTTTTTGGTGCCTTCCTACCTGACCAGACAAATTTTATAATTATTTTGTTTAGAAATAATTATTTTGTTTAGAAAAACTTCTTATCCAATTTTATAGGGATTATTTGGAATAGATAAAGTAATTTAGGTAAAATATTCATTTTAATAGTCGCTATTCTTCCTAATAGAGATAAATGTCCCCTACCTTTCCAGATCCTTCTTTATTTGTTGAAATAATTCTATTTAATGGCCATCTTTTATTGAAGAGCACCTCGCTGTTAACCAGGTTCCTAAATATTTAATTTTAGCAATTTGTAATCCCATTTCCATCTCTAGATCTCTTTTCTGGTTCATTGTTAAATTTTTAACTAACTTTTTGTTAATTTTGAGGGCCTGAACTTCTCCATATTTTTCTATTTTTTGTAGTAAGATGGGGCCAGTTTCCAATGGCTCCTCGATAAAAAATACCAAGTCATCAGCGAAGGCCTATACTTTATACTCTTTTAATTCTCGTTCCTTTTATTTCTTGGTTCGCTCTAATTCTAATTAATATTTCTAATGTCAGGATAAAGAGTAGAGGTGACAATGGACATCCCTGACGTACTCCCTTCATTATTTGAAACACTTTTATGGTATCCCCATTTAGTATTAGACTTGCCTTCTGAGTAGTGTATATTGCTTCTATCATATTTTAAAATTTATCTCCAAAGTTCATATTTCTAATTTGTTGAATCATAAATTGCCAATTTAAATTATCAAATACCTTTTGAACATCCAGAAAAACAAGTGCCGCTTGTTTTTCTGGATGGGCTTCATAGTATTCCAATATATTCACTACAGTTCTTGTATTATCTCTTATTTGCTTTGTCGGTAAAAATCCATTCTGGCCAGGGTGTATATTTGCATTTATTTTTTATTAAGCCAGTACTATCCTAGTTGGATGGCTGCATCATGCTGTATTTCATGAACACTCACAGCTATGTGAAATTATGCATGCACTTTTCCAATAGGATTTCTTTCCATCATAGACCAATTCCTCTGTATGAGGGTGTCCCTAGTTGTCCCTACACGAGAGTGGATTCATTGAGGGTAAATTCTTTGGCTAGATTTACCCCAGCTTCCACTAGCTCCGTTAGAAATACACAAGTCATGAGATGGTTTCACTATAGTACCTTCATTTGGGGTAGTGGAACATTGTCTAAAAATAAATTAGATGAGAATCTTATTGGAGGAGGAAAAAAATCTGACTCCTCGCTTGGCTTCCTCCTTTATAATCTTCGATTTTAGTCTCTGGCTTGATGCCCAAGGGCATCAAGATCCTACCCCAAATAGTTTTATTCACATTTTAAAAAAAATATGCTTGCTGACATACATTCCCAGTGTCCACAAAGTAAACAGCCCTGTTGGGCAGACAGTTCATGTTGCCGGGTGTAGAATGGCCTGAATTCCTTGCCTACTGGCTTCTTGGGCCACCCCCTCCACCCCCTGTTGAGTACCTGAGCGAGTATCTGGTCCTTGTTAGAGTGTTTGGTGATTTCGGCCGCCATGATGGGGCCGGATGGTAAAGTTTCAATTAATACTAATGACGTGGGGGCCAGGTCTTCCACGAGTGGGAGTGGCCATTGGCTGAGGGCGTCAGCGTGGCTCAGCCACTTGCCTGGCCGATAGTTGTAGTCCTTTAGGAATACAGTCCAGTGTGTCATTCGAGGGGACAGGAGTTGTGACGTTTGCCAGTCCCCTGCGATCAAACCCAGCAGTGGCTTGTGATCTGTCACCAAATCGAACGGTCTCTCGTATACATGTTCATGGAATCTCTTTGACTCCTGTGACTGCAGCCAACGCTTCCTTGTCTAGTTGGCTGTAATTCCGCTCTGCCGAAGATAGCGTTCTTGAGAAGAATGTGATCAGACCCTCATCCGTTTGGGAAACAGTGGCTTAAAACTGCTCCAACCCCAAATGGTGATGTGTCCGCAGGTGAGAACCAGAGGGAGGAGGTTCTCATTATATTGCATTAGGACACTGTGAGATTAGGTCCTTCACCCCGCTGAATGCTGCAGCTTCCTTCTGGCCCCAGGACCACGCCACTTTCTTGTCTAACAGCCTGTGAAGCGTTTCTGCGACTGACACTTAGTGCCTCAAGAATATACTGTAGAAGTTAAGTCCCAAGAATGCTTGGAGCTCTTTTTTTCCTGGATGTAAGAACTAGAGCTGGGTGACAGTGATTTTGTACTTCTCTTTCTTCACCTTCAGCCCCACTTCCTGGAATCTTTGAAGTACTGTTCGCAGTCAGTCGAGCAGCTCTGTTTTATTGGCTGCTGACACCAACACGTCGTTGAAGTATGGGATGACACCTGAATGCCTTGCAATAGGCGCCCCATTAGGCTCTGAAAAAGCCCTGGTGCTACGCTTACTCCAAACTCTAGTCTGCAACATCAGAAGGCTCCTTGATGAGTCACTATTATCTGGGCTTCTGCTATGGCCTTATCCACGGGAAGTTGTTTGTAGGCTTGGGCAAGGTCTAGTTCAGCAAAGACTTTCCTCTCACCCAGAGAGTGCAATAGGTGCTGTATAACTGGCACTGGATATGTATTCTGTTGCAGCGGCTTCAGTTTCCATTCAATCCCATCCTTGTCGCCAGTGTTAGATTTTGGGCAAGAATGGAGTCAAATTCAAAGGAATACAACAGCAACTTTTCAGCTCATAGCATAGAACATAGCAAAGCATGCTGGCTGGCAGCGCTCCTTTTATAGAGAGCTGTCAGCCATTAACCAATCAGTTTAAAGTACTTTCCTGCTTAAATAGCGGACCGGAGTGAAGACTCCCAACGCCATATTTGCATACGTAACACCCACTATATCATGGGTCAAGGCAGATGCGGATAAAAGTGGAAGAGATATGGCAAAAAATATAATAGTGGTTTACATGTTATTTTTGTGAACAATGTATATACATGGGTGGAAAATTTCAAGTTGCTGATTAACGACTAAAATTGCCAAGAAGGGCAAGATAATCCCTTATAATAGGAATCTGATTCAAATACAATACTCTTGTTCCTATAACAAAAGGACCAAGGAGGTTGAATACACATGCTTTGGAAGAGATCTTGTGTCCTGTACAGAATAGTTTTTTAAAAACTGCATTGTGTGTATGTCATTGGGCTTTCACACACAGTGCATAGAACTAGAGTTCTGGGACATGCTCTAATCCTAGTCAACGATAGCCACTTGTGAGGACCATTTTATGTATTTAATAATGGGGGGGGGGCAGGAATCTGATTCTTGGTTTGTCTTCCTCCTTTGTAACCTACGATTCCAGTCTCTGGCCCTCCTACTTTTGTTACATTCTCGAATATACTGTAGGAGTTGTTGAGGGGCAGGCAAAGTCTGAATCAAACACTGAAGTAACGGCATCTTCAAATATGTCATCAATAGGCAAGTCTTTCAAGTAACTAGCTGAATGTGAAATTTCAAAGGAACCAGATGCATATTCTGTTCCTTTCAAGTATTGTCTCTTGTTTTCATTTGAGAACTGACATTTCAGAAGTCTTGAACTGATCATCTCTAGATCTAGCCAAATAAGTAGGTGAATTCACATCTTTCAATCTTGTAGAATAGAGAGGAAGTGGCTGATTACATATCATTACCTGAAACCATGAACAAGCTAGTTTCTCTTGGACTTTCCAGAGGCAATAATTCATAACCATATGATTCTTGTTGGCTAATAGCAGGAAAAATATGTGAAGGCATTACAGATCAATCCAAATCTTTGTGTTATTATCCATCTGCAATATGAAGTAGTTTTGCAGCATTTGGCTGAATCTGAACCAAGAGTATTGTCCTTACACATTTAAGAATTCAGAAGCCATAATACTTTTATCAGCAGCCAGGTCAGTAAGTAACCAGTGACCCAGTTCCATTGGCCAGCCATGCATGCCATAACACTACCTCCATCACTTTTGAGAGTTGATGTGCTATGCTTCAGAGTATGAACTGTGTTATTTCTCCGTACTTTTCCCAGCATTCTGGTACAAGTTAACATTGGTTTTATCAGTTCAAAGAATCTAATTCCAGACAAGCTTTTTTTTTTAGCGTGTCTTCTGGTAAAGTCTAATCTGGTCTTTCTGTTGAGTGTTACCAGTGGCACCTTGTTATGAAGCCTCTGTATTTACATTTTCGAAGCTGTATCTACCTCAAGAGCTGTTCTTGGATTTGGCTAGATGTTGTGAAAGAGTTTTTCTTCAACAATGACAGAATCTTGTGGTCATTTACTTGTCTTTCATGGTCTTCTAGGACTTTTGGTGTTACTGAATTTGTCAACTAATTCCTTTTTAAGAATGTTCCAAACCCTTGTTTTGGCCACTTCCCATGTTTGTGGCTATCTGAGTTTATTTTGTTTTTTCAACCAAATGATGGGTCTTTCACTTGCATAGACAACACTTGGGACCTCACGTTGCGTGGTCCAGTGAACAGTTGTTACCAAACCCAAATGTAACACTCTGAACCAACTCCACACTTTTATCAGTTTGATTTTTCATAGACTATTGAAGGGAACAGGCCGCACCTCACCATGAAAATACTTTGTCATCCATTTATAACATAAAAATAGGGGTGGGTGTATTAAAACTGCTTTAATTCCTCGGTGTTTAAGGCCATGCTTTTGTTAAACCCCTTGGATTAAAATAGAAATTCGTCACTTTGCTTACATTGGAATGTTTTATTTCAAATCCACCATGATGATATACAGAGGCCAAATGCCAAAGAACTTACCAAAACCTCTCCAATATATACGAACTTGATTGTATAAGCTGTACAACTGAGAAATCTTTTAGGAGGGGAAAATTAAAAATACAATATGCCCAATAATGTGTAAAAGATGTACATCCTTAAACTATTTTATTGAAGCACCTTTTGATTTTATGACGACATTCTGCGTTTTGGTGTACCTATCAGCATGACACATCTTTCTTTGTGAATCTTGATTTATTCTTGCGAAGTGCTCCTAATCTGTCAGATTGCGAGACCATCTCCTGGGCACTGGCATCTTCAGGTCACCCCACAGATTTTCAATTGGATTTGGGTCTTGCCTCTCTGGCTGGACCATTCCAAAACTTGGATATTCTGGTGGAGCCATTCTTTTGCTGATTTGGAGGCATGCTTTGGTTCATCGCATTGAAAGATGAAATTCCTCTTTGTCTTGAGCATTTTTGCAGGGGTCTAAAGGGTTTTGTGTCAAAATTGATATTTGGAACTGTTCATATTTTCCTCTACTTTTCCTAAAGCCCCAGTGAAGCATAACACTGTTACCACTATGCTTCACTGTGGGTATGGTGTATTTTTGGGGAATGTGCAGTGTTTTTGTGCCAAGCATGCCTTTTTGGAATTGTGGCTAAAAGGTTCAACTTTGGTCTCATCAGACTATAACACATTTTCTTACATGTTTTTGTCAAGCTTTGTGGTTTGTTTTTGCAAAATGTAATTGGGTTTTTCTTAGTATGGTGAAACAAAAGCCTTTTCTTACAATCTCATAGCCCAGACATTGAAGAATACGGGAGATTTTACATATACTGTAGTTTAACAGTCAAGCCAAGCTGATTCTGATGTTATGTGTGTCACTTAAAATTCAGTTTAAAAACTCATACCCAATATTTGTAAAATACAGTAAGTGTTAGATTAGTTTTAAAATTATCACTGTAGATGGAGTTCACATACCTGCAGTCTTCTGCACTGCCATCTGATTTATGAAATTTATATGCTGCCTACCTTGCTGTCAAGCAATCTGGCTTACAACAATATAAAATGAAAAGGATGTTAAACATTAAAAATTTCAACATTAAGAATTAAAACACTAAAGTTTACCAAGATTAGATAAAAAGGGACCAATACAAAAACATGGAGGTGAATAATGAATAAAACTTTATTACTGTCCTCAACCAGCAATAGACATACAATAAATTAAAAATAATATTGACATTAATCATGAATAGTAACATCACTGTTATGAAAATACATAATTTCAAACCGTTAGGATCATTCCCTAATTTACATGAGTGGAGAACCAATAAGTATGTGAGTAAATGTATTTTTCCAATAATTGTTATAGATATCTCCAAAAAGTTAGCACCAGTTGACATCGATCACCAGTGTGATCTCTAACCAGTGTTGTGGAGGTGTGATCTCTAACCAGTGTTGTGGAGGTGTGATCTCTAGTCTATTTACTTCCAAAATGGGATAGTCCCCATTGGGGCCTCACACCCGGAATTGGGCCAACTCAATGCTGACTAATTATTGGAAACCATTTTGTCGGAATTATTTAAACTTTCTTATTCATTATTCACTTGCATTATTGGTTGACCATATTTTTGTTGAAGTTATATTGTTACACTTATATTTCTTTATTCATTTAGTTTCTTATTGGACTAATATGGAACTATTTTAATTTTTGTATTTCTCAATTCACTTAGTTCCTTTTATTATTGGAGTTCATTTCTTCAGAATTAACCTTTTGTATTAATCATTTAATTCAGTTACTTTTATTGGTGACCACATTTTCATCAAAATTATTATAACCCTTGTATTTCTGGATTGATTTTATTTTCTTATTGGCCATGGTGCCATCAAAATTTACCTTTTGTATTTCACATGTTCAGTTGTGTTCAACTCAGTTTTAATATTCTGTATTTTAATGCATCTTGGTTTTTCATATTTAATCTGGCAGTTATTCAATATTGCTCACGACACTGAATATTATAAGGTGGTGTAAATTTTTATTTATCGTAACTATACACAATATATTCAGCTCATCTATCCACCAACACTGAAATAGGGTTAAGACAAAATGTTCATCACTATAATAGTGGTGTCAAAATCAAACTTACTTTGGTCATCTTTTTTAAACCAAAGACATTATTCACTTTGAATGGACTCTAACTTCCAAGAGCTATACGTGTAACTTTATTTGTGCTCACTAAGTATGCATGCCTACATAGAAACCTAAATTATATATGCGTGCTAACCGAAATGAAAAGTATGCTACAGGTTGGCACATGTCCCGTGTAACTCTTCGTCTCTAATGTTCTGAACACATGGTCCTGGAATAAAACTATCCAATTGGAAAAATGTTCAATATTTCTGTAAGCCTTCCATATTTTCAACATATCTTCAACACACAGCTAGTTTTTTTGTTCCATTCATGTAGCTGCTAAACTAGTCCTTTACCTGTTAACGTGTTTGTCCACTGACAAAGAAGCGATCAATCTGTAATTTTAATGGTAGGTTTACTTTAACAGTGAGAGACAGAATAACAAAAACCCAAAATCCAGAAAAATGCATTTCAAAAGTTATAAATTGATTTGCATTTAATGAGTGAAATAAGTATTTGATCCCTTCGCAAAACATGACTTAGTACTTGGTGGCAAAACACTTGTTGGCAATCACAGAGCTCAGACGTTTCTTGTAGTTGGTGTTACAATTGAAAATACCTAACTTGTTTCCTGTAAATATGTATATTTGTATATATGTTATTGTGTGATGTCACTATGCTCTTTGCCATTGGTCCCTACTTACCTTTTGCCCCGCCTCCTCTATATATAAGTCGTTGCTCCTGTCAGAACCGCTGCTGTCCAAATGTAATCCTGAGGAAGACAAGAAATAAATACCTTTGTTATAAGAAAAGCTTCAGTCTATTATATTGGGCCTGACCAGAATAATTAAACAAGTAACAAATTGGTAGCAAGAGGATGGTTTGGTAGGCCCAACCAACCTAAAAATGCAAGAATCACAAAAAGAAATAAATAAAAGAATGGCAACCAAACTGACTACTGAAAAAATACACTAACTGAAGAAATGAAGAAATATACACAATTCCAAGAAAAGGAATTCCTGACAAACTCCACAAACAATCGATAGATGAAACAGAAGTCGCTCCCTCAGCCTCAAACAGAGAAGGTGACATAAAAAGAAAAATACTAGACTTAATAAAAATGACTCCAGATGACTCAAGTCTGATCGCGAAACTCCACAGCCTAGCAAACAATCACGGAGCAGCATCAGATGAAGAGATCGAACATAAAAAATCCACGGTAAGAAAGTCAACTCCTGACTACAACAGTAACAATGAAGCTAGCAATGGTTTCCCGCCTTTTTCATGGTGGCCATCTTATACATCTATTCCTTCTAAAATGGCCGACCAATCACTAAAAGACTTGCGAAATTCAAATTACCAAGCGGGAAACAGAACCTACAAAGAAAATAACTCACCGATTTCAGAAATAAATAGAAAACAACTATGGAGCAAATATACTAACCAACCTAATGAACTAGAGATACATAATGCCATGCAGGTGTTAAACGCAGCAGTCAAAGCTAAGCTAAAATTATCAAACTCTCAACCAGAAGAAAAAATAACCAACCAAGAAAAAACGCACTGGCAACCACACCCTGAAATATACTACCAGAGGCCCACACAGGACAACCAAGAACCAAAATTAAAAGTACCATACTTACCTGCCGCAGAACACCTTGCTGAGCGACCCGATTTCACCGCCAATGATGATCCGCATCGAGCTCCGCTTTCCAGCCGCATCGAAAAACATGGCCGCCAGGCCTCCGATGAAGTTCTTTCCGATCGCCGCAGTTCTGGAGACTTCCCGATGAGCTGGACGGCATCCCGGACATTCTTCAGCCACCAGAGGCCTTCTGTCTTCGGCTTTGTCTCCGGAACCACCAGGTTTGCACACGTTTCAGGAGGGATTTTGTGCTACTCCTCTTTGCAGATCCTCCAAGTCATTAAGGTTTTAAGGCTGACATTTGGCAGCTCCAACTTTCAACTCCCTCCACAGATTTTTTATGGGATTAAGGTCTGGTAATTGGCTAGGCCACTCCGGACCTTAATGTGCTGCTTCTTGAGCCACTCCATTGCCTTGGCTGTGTGTTTTGGATCATTGTCATGCTGGAATACCGATCCACGACCCATCCAACTACAACCCAGGGATTGTAGTTAATAGCATTCTTCTTTTCGGTCAAGGTCATGGTGTTCTTGCATCTGGAGGAGGGGTTGAAGTGGTGGCTCAAGTTGGGACAGATGGTGATTGGTCCATGTGATGGACTGCAGGGGCTGGATTTGGGATTTTGATTTTTTGAGCGAAAACCCAGAACTCTCAGATTCGGGTTTTCCCTGATGTGCCAGTGTACTTACTCTAATAAATGGGAACTTTGAGAAGATGCCTGTCTCGGAGTTTTAATTGGAGTTGGGGTTTTCCGGAATGCTGATACGTATGCTGTGTGCTGTTTGGCAAAAGTGTGTACAACACAGGGTTCACAGCCTTGTACTTCTTTGCTAGGATCACATAAACCTTGAGCAAAGAATTTGCGAGCAATTGTAAAAGTGTCGTCCACATACCAGGTGTCAGATGACTGTAGAATGTACAAAAAAGTATTTCTGCCAAATATTGAGATCCTCCTAGATCCCTCTTTGAAATTGCCTATGCTCCTTTGGTGAATAGATTTTGTATTCCTTGGGTAAATCAAGGTCATCCAGGCTACTGTGTCCAAAGGTGCTGCCTGTATTTAGTTTCGCCTCTGCCAAAATAGTTTTTCACAATCCTGTAATTGCAGGTATGGCAACATATAGGTGAAACTCGAAAAATTAGAATATCGAGCAAAAGTTCATTTATTTCAGTAATGCAACTTAAAAGGTGAAACTAATACACTGCTCAAAAAAATAAAGGGAACACAAAAATAAGATATCCTAGATCTGAATGAAATATTCGTAGTAAATATTGTTCATTACATAGTTGAATGTGCTGACAACAAAATCACACAACAATTATCAATGGAAATCAAATTTATCAACCCATGAAGGGGGTTTGGATTTGGAGTTATACTCAAAATTAAAGTGGAAAAAAACACTACAGGCTGATCCAACTTTGATGTAATGTCCTTAAAACAAGTCAAAATGAGGCTCAGTACTATGTGTGGCCTCCACATGCCTGTATGACCTTCCTACAACACCTGGGCATGCTCCTGATGAGGTGGCGGATGGTCTCCTGAGGGATCTCCTCCCACACCTGGACTAAAGCATCCCCCAACTCCTGGACAGTCTGTGGTGCAACGTGGTGTTGGTGGATGGAGCGAGACATGATGTCCAGATGTGCTCAATTGGATTCAGGTCTGGGGAACGGGCGGTCCAGTCCATACCATCAATCCCTTCATCTTGCAGGAACTGCTGACACACTCCAGCCACATGAGGTCTAGCATTGTCATGCATTAGGAGGAACCCAGGGCCAACCGCACCAGCATATGGTCTCACAAGGGATCTGAGGATCTCATCTCGGTATCTAATGGCAATCAGGCTACCTCTGGCGAGCACATGGAGGGCCGTGTGGCCCCCCAAAGAAATGCCACCCCACACCATTACTGACCCACTGCCAAACTGGTCATGCTGGAGGATGTTGCAGCAGCAGAACATTCTCCACGGTGTCTCCAGACCCTGTCACGTCTGTCACATGTGACCATTTCTTCCTCTATTTTAAATCTTAAGAAATAATTATATGTTATAGTTATTTTTTCCTGCATCCCCTGTAATATTTTATCCAATTCTTGTTGTTCTTTGTAAAAGACATATTCTATCTCTTTTTTTGTATCATGTCCGAATTTCTTTCTTTTGCATTTTGCTTCACCCTGAGTTCCACAGAGTTTCGCTTCTATGCACAAATTAGAAGCAACATGCTTAGCTCCGGTCCACATACTTTACCAACTGTTCCGAAGATTTTATCAGTTCTGAAATCAAGCTTTTTAAGTTGGATACGTTGACATCCAGCATTGCATTTCTCAACTTAATAACCTTGTCACAGATATCAACTGGAACTGATACTCTACCATACAACAGACGTTATCACACAAATGAAGGATGTGATATAAGACAAAGCTCCATTAATCTCTGTTGTTTTTGCAATTAGGTTCAACTCCAAGAGGTTTGCTAATTTGATGCTAATTTGATGCCTGGCAGATGGGCTACAAAGGGCTTTATACTTTCAACACGGTCTGAGCATCGTGTGTTAGACAGGCTATGAAGAGAATTGGATCCCAATGAGACAACACATCTTATGACTCCCAGAAAATTTCCATTGTCTTTCACCAATGCACTGGGAACTGCCATATTTGGTTTTGTAATTTTTTTTTTAAAAAAATCCCCTGCATGGACCCCCTTTGAGCTCCATGGGCTCCAGAACAATGTACCGGCTGCACCTCCCTCTCCTCAGGCCTGGTTTCCGCTCCTGTAACATTGATGAAGTTCCATTAATATTAGAAAGGATTGTTTTATTTTCCACAAAGTTAAAGGGCAGTATGTCTATGGAGATTCTCAATCATCCGGTCATGGTTGCTCCAAAGATGCTTTCCAAAAGGAAACTGGACTTGTTTTTGTTTTTCCCTTGAAAACATTTTACTTCTCTCCCAAGAAACTTCTTCAGTTCTGACTGAATGGTAGGATTTATATTCTTTGCAGTCTTGTCATTAACACTCTGAAGATAGGTTGTTAGCATTTTGAGAGACGTTATTTATCTCCGATATAGTAGTAAACCAAACTTAGATGTCAGGCTTCACAAAGACTGTGCTTCCTTTGTGCTACAAGCCACATGCCCTGATGATTATCTCTTGAATCTCCTGTATACATAAAACATTACAGTTAAGTTTTTTGGCATAAATTCTGCAGCAATTCTTTGCACGCAGACAATCCCTCAATACTTATGGAAATAGTAATAATCTTTGGGCCTGAAAAAATCCTTTGTGGGGTAGACATTTTTCATAAAAGGTAAAAATGTGTGTGTGTATACATCTCCCTGTGTATCTATCTCTCTGCTAAGGTGCTTCTGGATTGAAAGGATTACCCAGTTTAAGCTGTTGCCCAGAGGACTGCCTGAATGTGATAACACATTCTTTGAGGAGGGTTCTTGTATGTCCCCACCAATGCAAAGAAGATATCTGTTTACAGGAAATCCTTTACTGACTGGTTGCTTAACGGCTGTTCAAGTTCTGATGGCACCCCAAAAGTGCAGTTCACTCCTTTGCCTCAAATTACAATCACCATGAGGCCTCTGCAATTATGTGACATTCATTCAGTCACATCAAAGGCAGCAGTGGGCATTTTGGGTCAGTCTTGATGAGCAATTTTCAAGGCCCATGTGATCACGTGTGTCAGAGCCTTTTTTTTTTTTTTACAGAATTGTAAGAAGACATGCTAGTCTGTGAAGAAAATGCATTGCCATTTTTAATCTCATGAGCTAGGCTGAAGCCTGAGAATTGTACGTAGGAGCTAGGATCAGAGGCCTCTGCTATGCTAGAAATTGGCCTTAACTAAAATTTGCTGATATGATAGTTACTCTAAGAGCTGTGATGGTGAACCTATGGCACACGTGTCACAGGTGGCACGTGTAGCCATATCAGTGGGCACGCCAGCTCAGCTCTGGCGCGCATGCGCGCATCGGCCAGCTGATTTTTGGCCCTTCTAGGCCCATCAGAAATAGGGAAACAGGCTGTTTCCTGCCTCCGGAGTGCCTGGCAGGGGGGGAAGGCCCGTTTTTCTTTCTCACCTGGCTCCAGATCCTCTCTATGCATCTGGGGAGGGCGAAAACAGCCTTCCCCACCCCCTTGGAGGCCAGAAACGGCCCGTTTCCCAATTTCCGGTTGGACAGGAAGTGACTTTTTTGCTGTCCCCAGCCTCCAGAGCCTCTCTAGAATGTCAGCCGGTAAACCAAGCAGAATATGAAGTATTTTCCCACTTCAACAGGGGACCTGAGTGAGAACTTCAACTACTCATTTCAACATATGACAAAAACTCTCCAAGACAGGTCTGGAATGAATAATCCAAGTCTTAAATCCAAAAGCAGCTGATGAAGCATGGAAACAAAGAGGAAGCACAGAAAACTAGTTGTCTCTGGCATCTACTCCCTCCCATATGCCTGGCTAAGTAATCTACAACCCGGTGTTCACATTAGGAGGGATGAGGCTGCTGTCTCCCCACTTTGTGTCTGCAGATTGGGTGGGAGTGGCAGCTGTTCCTCATTGAGGCAGCCTGTTGCTGTCAATGTTAACCAGTGCCAGCCAGTTAACAAGTGGCTGTTCATCCGGTCAATCATGCCCCTCCCCACAGTGCCTGATGGACTTGGAATAGCATCTTTATTACTGCTACCTTTATTCTGTTTCTGATGTGAATTCTGGCCTTTCACTGATTTCGCTGCTCACGGTGCCAAAATGTAATGGAACAATCAACTTAGACTATTTTTTTGTTTTTCAAAAAACATTTTAAAACAATTTTAATTAAATGACCAAAATTAACTAGAATAAGATATATATTTTACCGGCAATGTGTAAAAAGCTGGCATTGTATAGAATGCCTAGGAAATCTACAGAATGTGACATTTTGGGGCTAAGTATGAAATGTCTGTTACTTTTTTAAAATGCTGTATATTTTCGCTAGGCATTGTACATAATACCTAGGCATTATGCAAAATGACAAGAACTACTTAGGCAAAGTATGAAATGAGAGTCATGGAAAAAGCCTTCATTGAAAAGACGTATATGGGCATGAAAGAAGAAATAAAGTACAGTCCTTTCTTACTGAAAAAAAGATCAGGCAACAGGGGATCTCCAGCATTTTCAGTGTTGGGCAAGTGCTTCAGAGTCTTCCCATGTGATATTTAGAATTTTAAGTCTTACATGAATGTTTTTCACCATGTATTTCGAGGGCATCCTCTTTGGCATTTGGCATTGGGTAGAGGTCGAATTGCCATCTTGGGGATTCAATTGTTCTCCACGTAGCCAATATGACCTACCAATTTGGAGTCTTCTGCATGTGACAATGTTACGTATTTTGCAGGAGAAACAAATTAATCACAATAGTTTTTAAAACTCTTTGGTTTTTTTCCGGCATAGCTCACAAAGGAGAATGTGAAGTTCAATTAGCATGACAAATAATATTCTTGTGCTTGCATGAAAGTTCTTTCAACATTCTCTCATGTCCTCCATGGCCAATGGCCAAATGTCTGTGAAGTACAACTGGGGCACTTGATGCTTTCTCTAATAGGATAGATCAACTTTTGTTTTCTACCACATATCAGTGATTCAGCCAATAGCCTCGTGGTTCCTTCTTAGGTTTACTAAGGTTAGGTTACTAAGTAACCTTTTAGTAGCATTGGTTCGCACTTTATATAGTTTTTAGAATTGTTGTTGCATGTCAACATGCTGTGATTCTTGCCTGGACACTACAATTGCTCCGCCATTCTCATACATGGTATAGGCTATAATCTGTGCAAATTGAAAGTCATGTGTTCACCACCAAACAAAGACTGAAATGCAAATGGCAGAAATAGTCAATATTCTATGGTTGAGATGAGCGTTGAATATCGTGTGCCTCACCGCATGACAATAAAAACATCAATAGCAGGAGTAGTTTATACTTCGTTGATTTGCTTTTTGACATTGTACAGAAATGCCCAGGAAAGGAAAATATATAAAATATTTTATCCACTTAGCTTTCGTTAGCCTCTGCTAACATTGTCAGAGTGTAAAAACTACCATTGAAGAGATATTCACCTTTATGCATGATTGATCAATTTGTCCATTGCGCATGTGATAGGCCCATCCACCCACCTCCCACCTATAATTCTCTGTCATTTTTACTTCAGACAAGTAGATGGAGGCTTAGCTCCTGTTCCTTCCTCCTCTTTCGCACACCGCTTGGGCTGCCCATCCCCAGGGAATGATGCTGAGCTGTCACATATTGCCTTGGCGGCATTCTCTCCGGCTCCTTCCCACACACCACTGCTCCTCTGCCTCACAGGCACATTTGATAAATCAACCAAATTCGTTTGTTGTTTTGCCTGTGAACATGTAACCAGCCTTGTTCGTTCTTCATTTTCCATGTCCATTATGGCTTGAAGCTGCTCTACCAGGCTCCTCGGGATTCGGCCCGGGCTGGCTATGCCTGCACAGGACAAATCTACAGGCCCAAAGGGGGGGGGGGTGTTTGCCGTCAGTGTCTGCTCCCTGATAGAAATCGGTCTCTGTTCATCCTACAGGATCTTTCCCGGTGCCTCAATGCTTAGTAAGCTGGTAGCAGGTCGATGTGCCTATTGATGGAGTTATTGTTGGAAAACCAGGCTTCTTTCAATAGGCATCCTCCTTTAGTTCCATCGCAGGAAATAACTTCAACCTCTTGAAAATTGAATCTGTGATTGTGTTCTTGCATATGTGTCTACATCTGGGAGTGCTGTTCTTTGCGCCGGACAGCCAGTTCATGTTCATGCACTCTATAGTCTGTAGCCGCTTAGCCATTTCTCCTACATAATTTGATTGCAGTTACTGTAGTTAATACGGTAAACCACCGAGGATGCCTCTTTGGGTAATGTTTCTTTTGGGTGCATCACTCTCATTCTCAGAGTTTGATCTGGTTTGTGCGCCACCTTAACCACATGACTGAAACAATGTGTGTGGCAGTTTCAGATACCCCCCGTACATATGGGAGAACTGTCCATGCAGATATTCCTCTTGTACCTTCAATGGGCTGTCAGGCCCTAGGTGTAATACATCGTCGGATAAACAATTGAGTGTGCAGATCTGATAGAGATGTGCCCGCTTCTTCGTTTTGGCCGTCAGTGTGCTGCAATGGGTGTCTACCCTATTGAATGATGCTCGAATGCAGCTAACTTTATTTGCGGTGGGGTAGTTGTTCTCGTGTAAAATGCAGTCCGTGCTTGAGATTTTTCAATACATACCTGTGTCAAGACTCCCATTGTGATTACGGCTGACTCGCACATCCAGAAAGGCCAGCATGTTATTGGCCTCTGTAAATTGAATATCTGGGTATATGGAATTAAGGATTCTCATAAACCTGGTCTTGTCTTGCTGTTTAATAATGGCAAACGTGTAATTGACATAATGTGCCCAAAACCTGGACGTGTAGATTTTCATTGCCTCATATTCCAATCTCTGGAGGACAGCCTTTGCGATCACTCCTATGGCCTTCAAATGTAAAATACATCTTAAGGCAGAAATTCAATAAGTGGAGGAGATCGTCCATACTGAGGGATTTATAATATGCAATTCCACAATGAGTGAAAAAGGTGTGTTCTGCTTTATATAGAGTTTCATAATATTCCCTAGCTCTTTCCAATTTTTCTTCTTCTTTGGTCAGTAGCTTACCCTTAGTGTCTTCTAATATATGAATTGTCCCCTTTTCATTTTCTTTTTTTAATTTATAGGCCAACCACGTGCCCGATTCGTTGGTATTCTCAAAGAGGTATTGTTTCGTTCTTTTCATTTTTTGCGCTAGCTCCTCTTGCTCAATGATATTCAATTTGTGCCTCCACATCACCCAACTTTCTTTGGCTGTTACATCTTCCGGATTGTCTTGAAGTTTTCTTTCTGATTCTCCTAAATGATTTAGATAGTCTTCCAGGGTCTTCCTTTTTTCCTTATTTTTATGTACGCTGTATGAGATCACAACTCCTCTCAAGTAGGCCTTCATTGTGTCCCATACTATTGCACGGGGCGTTCCATGGTTTTCGTTTTCCTCGAAAAAGAAATTCACTTCTTCTTTAAGTTTTTGTATGCATTCGCTGTCACCCAGTAATTTGGCATTAAACCTCCACCTCTGTTGGTACTTCCTCTGTACAGACATCCACCTAATTTCTAAGGGGTTGTGGTCTGCCCAATTATTCAGGTTAATTTCAGCCGTTCCGATTTCTAATCCCAGTTTCCTGCTAACCCATGCCATGTGTATTCTAGACCACGACTTTTGTGCATTTGAAAAGAAAGTGTATTGCCTATCGTTTGGGTGCAGGGTACGCCAAATATCGATTAGGTCCAATTCATCGACTAAATCAAAAAAAGCTCTCGGTAGATTTGTCCTTTTTTTTTTTTTTTGCTTTATTACTTTTGTAATCCTTCTCCAAATCCACAGTGCCATTAAAATCCCCTATTATACAAATTTCATTATATTCCATTTTTACTAATTGTTCATGAAGTTTCTTAAAAAATTCTCCCTGTTTTTTATTTGGAACATATATACCCACTAATAATACCTTGGAGTTCCCTCTCTTAATTTCAATCATAAGAATTCTGCCCTTTGTATCTTTAAACTTTTGCTCTGCTTCAATTCCTTTCTTTACATAGATTGCCACCCCCCTCTTCTTTTTCTCTGCCAACGAAACGAATGTTTGACCAAATTTTTTATATTCTAAACATTTACCCTCTTCTTTTTTTATGTGCACATCTTGTAGACACATTATATCAACATTTTGTTTACCTAGTTTTGTTAATATTCGTTTTCTCTTTTTGTAGTCATTTAAACCATTGACATTTACAGATATTAATTTCAAATCATTCATCCCTATTTCCTTGTCTGGTTATTAGTTTTTGTTTGTTCGTACGGCTCTTACTGGTCTTGCTTTTTTCCGTTTGGCTTCTTCTTCTGTCTTCTCTTCCACAGTTGCTTCCTTCGTGTTCTGTTGGTGTAAGGCTTCCTCCTCCATTGCTACTGTCTCTAGTTCTTCTTTGCTACCCTGCTCTTCCTCCACACCTCTCAACTGGTCAAGGAAGTCTTATGCTGTACTCAGGCTTTCTATTTTTATTTTTCTTCCTTGCCAAGTAATTAACATCCCTTCTGGTAAGAGCCACCTGAATAATATATTTCTTTTATTCAACTGTACGGCTAAAAATCTATACTCCTTTCTCACCTCCCATACTCTTCTTGGTATCTGTTTTAGGATTATTACTTCTTTTCCTCTATATGTTATCTGTTCCTCTCTTGTCATGTTGTATAGAATGTCTTTTACTTTTTTCCTTGCAAAGCGGACATGCACTTCCCTAGGGAGCTTGTTCCTTCTTGCATAATTTGTCTGGACCCTGTATACATCGTCCAACTGTCTAATTATCTCCTGTTTATCTTGTTGAAGTACGTCTGCTATCAGCTCCGCCATCTTCTTGCCCAGGTCTTCTTCTTTATCCTCAACAATATTTTGGAAACGCAAGTAGAAGGATGCCCGGTCCATCTCTAATCGGATTATCGAATCCTCTAACACTATTTTGACTTGTCAATGCTTGGTCCACAGTATCTAATTTCTTTTCGGTTTGGTCGATTCTTATTTCGGCTTTTTGAATTCGTTGTTCATTATTGAATATTGAGGTTTGGATTTCATTCATTTTCTGATCGATTGCATGTAAATCTGATTTTAATTCAACATGGTTATTGGACATTTTTTCTTGCATTGCCATCATGGTTTCTTGGATCAAGGTTAATGATGCTTGCAGAGTTTGCATTGTCGATGTGGCCGTAGATTTTTCCGTTTTTGCCAGACCTTCTGTTGATTTCTGTGTAGCCGGAGAGATCATTGTTATAATGGGGTTAGAGGGAGTCTTTTTTCCGGTTTTCACCACTGTTGATGACATGCTTGTCATTTCTTTCAAAATTGTTTTTTGCTCTCTAATTATTCTTTCAATATTACTCCAAATTCTCATTCGCCAGCTGGCACCTCTGTTTTCTTTCCTTAATTTTTTTTTTTATTCTCTATGGCTAATTTTTTCTTCTAGATCTTTAAATGAAAATAGATTCTAATTGACGATCAATATCAATATCAATTTAGAGATCTAAACCTCTTCCCAACAATACCTTATACACAATATATAATTAATACGTATTTGATTGGCTTAACAATTATATTGATTGTTAAGAACTGAACTAACTAATATCAATTAATTTAACTAAATACTATAAATACTTTTAAATATTATAAATACTATACTGTAAATAGGAATTCATACAATTATAAATATTTGACTATAAATACAATTATAGACAGTTGAATGAATCTAAAAAAATTTAAAATGCTATAACTTAAGAATATATACTATATATATCTAATCCAGAAAAATTAATTTATAGGGAGATTAAAAAATCTTACTGATAATTATATTTAGACAATCAGGATATTGAGGAAAGAATTATCTGGAAGTTCCAATGTTGTTGTTATTTTTATTATTATTTTCCCCTCCTTTTTGGGATATAAACTGTTTTTTGCTCAGCCTCTATTCTTCTACGGGCTTAAGTCCATTCATCAAGATTCAGGACTCTATCGTATTTCTTGCTAGACTGTCCACAAGACTGACGTACCAGCTATTCAGTTTATTACTCAGACAAGTCACTCTAATGGCTGAACTTCCTGTTCCTTGAAATAGTCAAGCTCGATCCACGCAGTTTCAGCCTCTGATGAATCTACTTTTATAAACAGCAAAAAGGAAAGGAATACTTTCACTGTTCTTATATCTTCTCACCAATCCTCTCTGTGTGCTCGCTTTCGACACAGATCTTTTCTTTTTTCGATGCCGGCTCTCTCTGTCAAACTGCTCACAAACTTTCAATCGCCGCTTTTTCCCTCCGTGAGACTTTTCCGCCTGACTTTACCGACCCCTCTTCCTGATGTCCACTTTCACCTACGCAGGAAGGGTGTGTATCTGTCAGCACTGCAGCATCCAATCTCCCTTGCTTCCAATCTGGTTGCTGGTTACTGCAGCTTCGCGTCAGCCATTAATTCGGCCGACTCACGCGTGCTGGGTTGACAGAGCCGCCCAGTCTTGCGATCAGCGTTTTGCGCTCCGCTTTCACGCCCACCCGGCTCGCTCTTTCATCCGTGGGGCTCTCCAGGCTCCGCGCCCCCGAGGGGATCCCCAAAACACGGTGATTGATGGTATCGAGGAGCAGCAGTCACTCACTCAACGCCATGTCACCGCGGGTCACCAACTGGAAGTATCGAAAAAGGTGTGTTCTGATCCAAGTCCTACACACAGAAGGTACAGTAGAGTATATTTATTGCACCACTCTTAACTTGTTACAGCAGTATTCCCCTAAACCCCGAAGTCACCAACTCTTCCCAAGCAGTAAGAAGTTCAGGGAATCCGTCCAGGCACAAAGCTTGAAGCAGTAAATTCCTAAGTAAACTCACCACACGAGGAAAACTCTCCGAGGCAGATCTGGAATGAATAGTCCAAGTCTAAATCCAAGCCTTAAGTCCAAAAGCAGCTGATGAAGCATGGAAATGAAGAGGATACACAGGAAACTGGTTGTCTCTGGAAACTACTCCCTCCCATATGCCTGGCTAAGAAATCCACAACCCAGTGTTCACATTAGGAGGGATGAGGCTGCTGTCTCTCCACTTTGTGTCTGCAGATTGGGTGGGAGTGGCAGCCGTTCCTCATTGAGGCAGCCCTGTTGCGGTCAGTGTTAACCATTGCCAGCCAGTTAACAAGTGGCTGTTCATCCAGTCAATCATGCCCCTCCCCCGCAGTGCCTGATGGACTTGGAATAGCATCTTTATTACTGCTACCTTTATTCTGTTTCTGATGTGAATTCTGGCCTTTCACTGAATCTCTGAAAGCTGACCACTCAAGGGACTGAAGGAAAATGGTCAACATACACAGAGGTGGTCAACATATGGAACAACTGCACTGTACGTATACGTGCTTCATTTTGTTGTACAGATTTTATTAGAGAATGTCATACAGAAACACACATCATGAAAACACAGGAAAATCTACAACACTAGGTGGCAGACAGAGACCATCCAATTCCATATCAGGATGTTTAAAAAGAAATTTTTGCTCTTTGTAGGGGGAAAAAATAACAATAATTTTAAAAAATGGTGAATTTATTTCATAGTTTTAAAAAATGCAAGGAATGTATCTGGAGCTGTAAAATACTTGACTGGCTACTACTATTAAAAAAAATGACTGACTAATGAAAGTCATGCTTAATATTTTCCATGGCAAAACTTTAGGCTAATCCAAACTGGTGTAAGTTTCAAATACAACTTCGGGTATGTTGGAGTAAATTTGGAGATTAGTTAATTAAATTTTAATCCAGTCACTTTCCTGAAGTTTTTCCAACAATTTGTTAAATTGCAAATTACAAAATAATATAGGTATAGCAGATTTATGTATATTGGCCTAAGGGTGAATTCAATATGGATCCAACATTTCCAGTTCATAATCTGAAGCCAGTTGAGAATTTGAAACAAACATGGTTCTAAGAAGTCAAATATTTGGATTTTTGTGGCTTTATCTGATTATCCTGATATTGCTCCAGATGTTTCAGTTACGCATTTATCTACTTTCTCAAATGTTTTATCCTGTGCAGCCATTGCAAAGAACCGGTCAGCATGCTTCCCTGTAGCAAACCATACCTCTGCTTTCTCCGTGTACTTTGTCTTCCCTGGAACTCCACAAAATATATATGGTTATGGAGTAGGCTCCTGGTGATGTTTGTGAAATTGAAATCTTTAGTCATGTCATATACCTTCTGCGTCCGAATGCTAAGATTGATAGTATTGCCCCCCTAAGGTCTATACAATCCTGGCCAAAAGGTTTGAGAATGACACAGATTAATTCTCACAAAATCTGCTGCTCCAGTGTTGGAAGATCTTCATGCAGATGTTATGATATAATGAAGTATAAGTACAAGCATTTGCATAAGAGTCAAAGGCTTTTATTGACAACTAGCTGATAACTCGGTGTTGCCCGGGTATTTATTTATCCCAATGGTGTATTAGATAGGAAGAGCAACTATACCCTGACCCCTGATTTCAGTGAGAATTGAATTAGTTATTCCAGAGAATAAATCATCTGTGTACCAAGTTTGGTTGAAATTGCTCAAGGCATTCCAGAGTAATGCTAGAACACACACACAGCCATTTATTTTTTATGTATATGGGACAGGTAGTCCAGTAGGTCAGAGCTCAGACCCTCCTGGAACTGGTATACAAGGGCATCCTTGTTCCATTACAAGTCCTGGTTTGTCAGTCAGAAATCACTGATACAGTCCTTAACTGGCTGTCTCCCCTGCTTTTAACTCAAGCAAATGGCAGTTTGTTGTCTTTCACAAGGTCCTTGAATGTAGCCTTCAATTGGGTACAAACCCCGCATAATCCAGTAGTAGACTTCACTGTGTGATTAGTGTGGTTGCCCACCGGGCTGCCAGGCCAGTCAGTTGTGTTGCCAGAAGTGGGGAGGCAGCCTTACATATGCTCCCTCCCCTTTCCACTTTTGTCGTTCTTCTTCAATTACAACTTTTAAAAACCAGGGAGTAAAGTAAAAATAGGAATCTTGTTTTCAAGATAAATTCAATCTCGCCCAGACGATCCACCTCGCTTTTTTATTCTCTTTCTGTGTGGCCACCCCAGCTTTGAGACAGCTTCCGATGGCAGTCTTTCCAGTCGCTGGGTTGGAGGCTAGCTGGTGCTTCAGGGAATTTGCGGTTTCCCTGTTCACACCAGCCTGTGCCTCCATTTTTCACTGTCCCTACGAGATGGCTACGATCCTCTGTGGACCCCCAAAACAGCTGGAATATCAACGGTTCTCCAGAGCCCCGAAGTTCATCATATCGCTGCGACGCTGGCCATGCCCCCTGGCCAAAGTCTAAGGTGACCAGATTTTTAACATTGGTAAAGCAGGACACCATTGACCGGGGGGAGAGGGTTCTTGATTAAAAATTTGATCTATATGGAGCAACAAAAATTTTCATAGAACGCAAAAATAGTATTGTAATATATTTTTTTAAATTTCAACATAAGTACAATTTACAAACATAATAAATAAAAAATATGTATATTATTTTATTCTTTGGCATATTTCTCATTTGAATTTTTTTTTAGTAGATTGCTGTTGTTTAAAAGGTCATGAAATTTTTCACAAGAATTTGTTAAATTTATATTTCACACATAAAATGGCTTTCAAAGTCTCAACACTTAATTGTGATTTTTCTGATGTCCACACTTTATTTACCGTAGAAAAAACGCGTTCAGTTGCAGCATTAGTTCCTGGTAAGGACAGTGTGTATTCCACAATTTTTAGTGCATTATTGTATGGAACATGGTTTGTTTCAAAATGATGAAATATTTCTAACCATTTGTTCTCTATTGTGATTTTTGCTGATGCCCAAGATTTAACCTTTTCCTGATCAATATTTTTTTTAATAATGATACCTCATTAAAAAGATCATTTTCAGAAATATTACTATATGGGAAATTTTGAGTAATATGATCGAATTATTTTTGAACATCATTCCAATTAAGTTGTTTTAATGAAACCCAATGAAAATGTTCAATATCATTGAATGTACCGTCCACTCTTCTAAATAATCTATGCAGTTACTATAGAACTTTTTGACGTGATTCATGATATCTGCACGATTTATTGCACCTTGTTCTTCTAGCTGGCTTATACTATTACAGATAGTTAACAGAAGAAAATTATTTTCTAACTGCTCTTGACACTAAAATTTTAAATTATTAACTTCATTTGCTACTTCGATTACCGAAATTTTGTCACCTTCAATAAGTTTTATAGCATTTTGAAATAGAGCTTGATTGTGTACAAACTGTAGCCAAATTTTTGAAGATTCTTTTTCAAAAAACTCTTCTAAAATTCTAGGACATTTATCCTGTGATAGAAAGTAGGATTTCAAAGGATAGTATATTTTCAAAATTCTTTTGACAGCTGGCAAAAGAGCTAACCAGCGTGTTTTACTGTATCCAAGTATTTTCTGATATTCGACTTCTGGAGTTTCACAAAATTCTTTAAGCATTTCAACGTGCACAGTGTATACAGTCAGGTCCAGAAATATTGGGACATCAACACAATTCTAACATCTTTGGCTCTATACACCACCACAATGGAGTTGGAATGAAACAAACACAATGTGCGTTAACTGCAGACTGTCAGCTTTAATTTGAGGGTATGTACATCCAACTCAGGTGAACGGTGTAGGACTTACAGCAGTTTGCATATGTGCCTCCCACTTGTTAAGGGACCAAAAGTAATGGGACAGAATAATAATCATAAATCAAACTTTCCCTTCTTAATACTTGGTTGCAAATCCTTTGCAGGCAATCACAGCCTGAAGTCTGGAACGCATAGACATCATCAGAAGCTGGGTTTCATCCCTGGTGATGCTCTGCCAGGCCTCTACTGCAACTGTCTTCAGTTCCTGCTTGTTCTTGGGGCATTTTCCCTTCAGTTTTGTCTTCAAGTGAAATGCATGCTCAATGGGATTCAGGTCAGGTGATTGACTTGGCCATTGCATAACATTCCACTTCTGTCCTTTCAAAAACTCTTTGCTTGCTTTTGCAGTATGCTTTGGGTCATTGTCCATCTTCACTGTGAAGCACCGTCCAATGAGTTCTGCAGCATTTGGCTGAATGTGAGCAGATAATATTGCCCAAAATACTTCAGAATTCATCCTGCTGCTTTTGTCAGCAGTCACATCATCAATAAATACAAGAGAACCAGTTCCATTGGCAGCGATATATGCCCACGCCATGACACTACCACCACCATGCTTCACTGATGAGGTGGTATGCTTAGGATCATGAGCAATTACTTTCCTTCTCCATACTCTTCTCTTCCCATCACTCTGGTACAAGTTGATCTTGCTATCATCTGTCCATAGGATCTTGTTCCAGAACTGTGAAGGCTTTGTTAATGTTGTTTGGCAAACCCTAATCTGGCCTTCCTGTTTTGAGGCTCACCAATGGTTTATATCTTGTGGTGAACCCTCTGTATTCACTCTGGTGAAGTCTTCTCTTGATTGTTGACTTTGACACACATACACCTACCTCCTGGAGAGTGTTCTTGATCTGGCCAACTGTTGTGAAGGGTGTTTTCTTCACCAGGGAAAGAATTCTTCGGTCATCCACCACACTTGTTTTCCGTGGTCTCCCAGGTCTTTTGGTGTTACTGAGCTCACCGGTGCATTCCTTCTTTTTGAGAATGTTTCAAACAGTTGTTTTGGCCATGCCTAATGTTCTTGCTATCTCTCTGATGGGTTTGTTTTGTTTCTTCAGCCTAATGATGGCTTGCTTCACTGATAGTGACAGCTCTTTGGATCTCATCTTGAGAGCTGACAGCAACAGATTCCAAATGCAAATAGCACACTTGAAATGAACTCTGGGCCTTTTATCTGCACATTGTAATTGGGGTATTGAGGGAATATCACACACCTGGCCATGGAACAACAGAGAAGCCAATTGTCCCATTACTTTTGGTCCCTTAACAAGTGGGAGGCACATATACAAACTGCTGTAAGTCCTACACTGTTCACTGAGTTTGATGTACATACCCTCAAATTAAAGCTGACAGTCTGCAGTTAATGCACATTGTGTTTGTTTCATTCCAACTCCATTGTGGTGGTGTATAGAGCCAAAGATGTTAGAATTGTGTCAATGTCCCAATATTTCTGGACCTGACTGTATATAGAAATAAGAATATATTTTAATAACAATATTTTCCACATCTACGGGCAACAAGTCAGCAGCTGTTTGAATGGCGTTATGTATTATGTGCGCTGTACAACCAACACCAATAATGTTTTGATTAAGATTTTTGTTTAATTTATAAAAAATATTATTTGTACCTCTTCTCGCTTTCCCCCCAAAATTGTGTTGTCTGCACAATATGCAATCATTTTATGTTTTAAATTGTTTTTTTCCAAAATATTAATAATGGAATTGAAAATTATTTCAGAAGTTTCGCCAGGCAAAGAAACGAAATCTAAAATTCTAATTTTTATTGTTTCCGAATCAAAAAATCTAATAATGGTTGGAAATAATTTTATATCCTTATGATTAGATGCGTCAGAATATATGGATATAAAATTATTTTTTTCTAGATTTTTGTTTAATTCTGAAAATGCATATGGGGAAAGCACATTACACACAATTGCCTCGGATTTTGTTCTAGCATAGGCAAATTTTTTGTTGAATAACTTTGACAACTTGTGATGTACAGTCCATAGATCTGAAAGAAAGATTGTGATTAATAGCATGAAAAGACATAAGTTCTTCTGCTAATGCTAATTTCTTTTCTTCGTCTCCATAAGTTGTTTTCTGAAAAAATTCCTGTATTTTGGAGGAAGATGCAGCAGTATTTAAATATCTTTTATGTTTCTGTGTCTTCAAGTGCTTTGAAATATCATTCTTCCCGCTGTGCGAAATAGAAAATTCACCATTACATTTCTCACATTTTACCATGTAATCGCTTTTGGTTTTTTTAATAAAAGGAAATTCACTTCTTAGATCATCGTTGAATTTTTTCTTACTCATTATGTTAAAAATCTAAAAATAATTTAAAATTATATTATAAATTATTATATACATATTGCTTAAAAACACAGTAAGTAGGTACATAATTACATGAACATATTTTATTGTTAGTTTATAAATTAAATTAATTTGATTGTTATAAAGTAACTATATTTTAAAAATTATTTTAATTTTAATCCTATATTTCTTTCTAAATAATAACAATACTAACTTGTATTATTTTTCCTCTGAATTTGCCGTAACATAAGTCGTAAGTGTCACTTTCAAGGCCGGTGCTAGACTTTTTGCCGCCACTATAAAATATAAATAATACAAGTACTGTCTGCTAAATTCAAGAAAATTTATGTATTTATGAAATAAATAAATTACTTACCTAAATTATCTGAATAGCTGATTTGTAATGACATCACTTGTTTAACTAGCTTACTAGCATGCAGTACGATGTGTATCGTCTGAGAGACAGTTACAAAATGGTTTCGTCGTTGCCAATCCCAAAAAATGCCATTGTTCATTAAATCCAAACAATGGTGGTTGAATTCTAACAACTGATCAACAATGCGAACTTTGATAAGCAGTTCTCGATAAGCAGTTCTCAACAATTATTTGTTATTATTAAAGTTTAACATTATATAATTAACAAAAAATAATACAAAACTCATATCCTGGCTAAATAGCCACATGGCTACCGAAAACCATATATTCCCTTCCCGTTCTCCCGCCGTTCACTAGCTTGTTCATTCTTTCCAAAAATCAGGACTTTTTAAAAATGACACGGGACGTGGGACAAATTGTTAAAAATCGGGACTGTCCCGCCAAAAGCAGGACGTCTGGTCACGTTGTCAAAGTCCCATCAAATTTATCTGACATAGGCACTGAGCCTCTCTCTGGGTGGGATTAAATAAGTAACGCCAGTATGGCCCCTCACAGTGAGTGAGGCTGTCCCTTCATGAGTAACCTGGCTAACCAGCATTGTCCTTGTCACCTCTCCACTCTGCGCATCCTTGGATGGGGTGGGGTAGGTGTGTACTCCACCTCCTCATCCTCTTTAACCGCAGGCAGCTGCTCCCATTCTTCACCTGAAGTCTTCAGGTTAACATGCTGCAGCAGCAGCTTTCTACTCCAGTTCAGTCTGCTACCTGTCCAGTAGCTCCGGCTGTAGCCACTTCATCGAACTGGAGTCTCCTGCTCCCTAATCCATGGCTCCATGCATACATCCTCCCATACTCACTTTCTCAGCAGTGCCAGGACCTGGCACATCCTCCTCAGAACTTATGTCTGTAGGGGAGGCTGGAGACATGTCCATGGCACATGGGGATTTTGTCTGGTTCTCATTTTGACCTTGATAGTTGACATAGCAGGCAGGTTTTACAATATGAGGTCATCTGCTCACAGGTCCTGGATAAATTTCCCATTTAGGTGTTTCTATCTCTATGGGTTCTCCTAGATTCGTCCATCTTTCTTAAAGGTTTCTTTCCTTCACTTCTATTAAATCAGGATAAGTAGGTAGAAAGAAACCCAGGTTTTTTCTCTTCCTGTGTCTTCCCCATCCTCATCTTTGCCTTAGATTGGGACTGTAGTTTCACACTATCTTAACCTCTTTCTTGATTCCTTTTCTCCGAGTCCAAGCTTCAGTTAGTGTTCTGATCTGAGACACGCACATGGGATCTGGTGTTAGTATAGTATGTTTTTTGCACAACTATACATGAATCAAACAGTTCCCCTGACAGCCCCCAAACCTTTCCACCATTATGCTGGTAAAGTTCAGCCCCAATTTCCCCAAGGAATTTCCACTATCTGCGAGAGCAGAGTCCCAAGGAGAAGGTCCAATATATAGAAAATTAAGGTTTGCAAGTCCACAAGGCTAAGTTCTAAGTCCACAGAGCAGGGTCTCAAACCCACCCAACAAGGTTTGAAAGCCACAAAGCAAGAACAAAGTTAGAAATCCGCACGAAAAAAACAAGGTCCAAAATCCACAGAGCAAAGTCCAACATCTAGAAAATTTAATGAAGTTGAAGAGATGTGGCATTGCAGAAGCAAACTGTCATATCCAACAAATGTACCTTCCCCCATGTTATGACCTAGGCTTCCTGAGATAGTAAAAAGCATACAATTAGTCCCAAAAACCCTCTTTATTTCAACGGCTGTGAATTCTGTTCATTCCCAGCCTGTGATAAGTAACAAATAGTTTGTAAAGAGTCTGACAGAAGTCTGCCACAGTCCTTCAGGATAAAGCTGAGAAGCACACCCACCTTTATCTCCCTTGACACGCTGCCAAAGACCTTTGCAAGGCCACACAGAGCATAGAGTCAAAACGGAGCTTCAGAATTTAAACCGACCAGCACGAACAAAGTTGCCTTTGCTTTATGTCTTATGGGAGGGGCCAATCATCTCCAAGCCTTACTCCTGAGTTGCCCCTTTCGTCTTAATTGTTCTTGCCTTCTGGCAGCTTTGCGCATGCGCACACTGGGAACAGGCTCTCTCTGTTCTTCTGTCTTGCTGATGTCCAACTCTGGAGGCTCCGGAGTCAGCACATAACTCCCCGATGACTCTGGCCCCATCTCTGCCTCTGACACAGAGCCCTCATCTGAGCCTTCCCTAGACTCTAGAAATGGCCCATGTTCCTCCCCAGCCTCCTCACTGTCCAACTTTGCTGCTAGCTCCGCAGGCTGCTAGCGGATCACAACACCCCATGCTTGGCTGAATCACCCCAAACCAGATATTTCTCATTAGGGTGGAGGCTGCTTCCTCGCAAGTAGCCTTGTTGACCTCCTCTGTGCTTCCCTAGGATTCTGCTCTGTCTGCAAATCCAGGTGAGGATGGCAGCTATTCTTCATTGGAGGTGGTCTGTTACTGTTCATGGACAATAACCATCAGCAACCAATCCTCCCCTGCTTTGACTAGTGCAGGTGACTGACCATCCAGTCGACCGTTGCCCCTGATACCAAATGGACCTGGGATTTGTCTTCCTCAGCCTCTGGACTTCTTGGATGCTCCCGGGGATTCATGCCATACCTCCTGTCTAATTATCCCAGTTCCAGCTCAACTTCCTACTGTGAACCAATTTCTTTTTTTTTTATTGAAAAGGTTTTACATTTTCTCCCCAATTTCCCCCCCAACCCTCCCTGACCTCCCTAACCCTCCCTAACCCCCCCAACCCTCCCCTCCCCCCAGACTTCCTCAAAATATAATCCAAATCCAAATCCCCTTTTTATAAAACTTGAACCCGTCCACCCCCTGTATATTTTTTACATCTTCACAAAATTCTATTCTATTCCTATATAATACTTTCAGTTAAAAGCTATCTGATATTTCCTAGTTTGATATTTATTTTGCACATAATCTATCCACTTTTTCCATTCCCATTCATAAGTCTCTTGTGAACAATCTTTTAAATATGCTGAAATCTTCGCCATCTCTGCAAAACTGGCCATCTTCAAAGTCCATTCTTCAATAGTAGGCATAGCTTCATTTTTCCAATATTGACTTATCAGTAATCTCGCTGCTGTTATCATATACAATATCAACCTTGTTTCACCCAATGTGAAACCCTTAACTATACCCAATTAAAAAAATTGTGGAGAAAACTGAATTTTTTTCTTCAAAACATTCTGCATAACCGACCAGATTTTTATCCAAAAAGCCTTCACTTTCTTAAAAGTCCACCACACATGATAATATGTGGCATCTAGGCAGTCACATCTCCAGCATTTTGGTTGAACATTAGGGTACATGCACGACAATTTCTTAGGATCTAAATGCCATCTATAAAACATTTTATAAAAATTTTCCCTCAAATTCTGCGACTGTGTAAATTTAACATTCTGAACCCATATTTTTTCCCATGTTTCCAACATCACTGGTTCTGCAAAGTTTTGTGCCCACTTTATCATGCAATCTTTAACGAATTCAGTTTCTGAATCCCTTTCTAACAAAACATTATAAACCCTTTTAATATGCATTGGACCTTTCTCTTTTATATGTCTAACCAGTTCTTCCTCATGCATCATTCTACCAGTTTTTTGGTCCCCTTTCCATCTCAATTGAAGTTGATTATACTGTAACCAAGTTAAATTAATCCCTTCTTCCAACAGCGTTTCTAAAGTCTTCAGTTGCCATCTGCCCGCATCTGCAAAAAGAACTTCTTTATATAACCCCCCCCCCGAGTGACATATATTTGTATTCCACATGATATGACCAAGATCCAGCCATAACGGTATTTTGTAATCCCATTTGAGTCGGTGCTTCTTCCAAACTCTCATCAAAGAGTATCTAAGTATGTGGCTTCTGAATACTTTATCCACTTTGTTCTCATAAAATAAGTAAGCATGCCAACCAAATTCAAGATCAAAACTTTCTATATTCAATATTCCAGTCTTTTTCCTTCCAAACCAATCACTTGCTTGCGTCAAAGCTGCTGCTTCATAATATAATTGTAGGTTTGGAAGTTTAAGGCCTCCCCTTTCTGGAACATCTTGCATAATTTTCAGTTTAACTCTCGGCTTTTTCTCATTCCAGACAAACTTATTCAATCCTCTTTGCCATTCTCTCAGTTGTTTATCACTTAAGCACCGGAATCATTTGAAACAAAAAAAGAAATCTTGGCAAAATGTTCATCTTAACTGCTGCTATTCTTCCAAGTAGAGACAGCTGCAGTTTTTTTCCAGGTCTCCATATCTTTCTGTACGTCTCGCCACAACACCTCATAATTATTTTGAAACAGTTTCATATTTGATTCTGCAACCTGAACTCCTAGATATTTAACCTTTGGTACTATCTCAAAACCTGCCTTGCTTTCAAGTTCCTGTTTTCGATCTTGTGTCATATTTTTAACTATCTTAGTTTTTTTCTGGTTCAATCTAAATCCTGATACTGTACCATATTGTTCTATAATGTCTTTCATCTAGATTATTGATTCCATCGGCTATGTTAGGGTAACAACCAGATCATCTGCAAATGCCCTTATTCTGTAATCCTCTTGCCTTATCACTATTTCTTTCAAAGTGCTCGAGTCCCGTATTGTATTCAACAAGACTTCTAATGTTAAAATAAATAACAATGGGGATAATGGACAACCTTGTCTTGTTCCTTTTTCAATATTAAAGTCTGTTGTCAAACTTCCATTAATAATCTGTGCCTTTTGTTCTTGATAAATTGCTGAAACCGCCTGTATAAATTGATCCCTAAAGTCCATCTTTTTTAAAGTCTTTAATAGAAAGTTCCAATCCACTCTATCAAAGGCCTTCTCCGCATCCAAGAAGACCAGCACTGCAGGGATCTGTTTATTCTTCTCGAGATATTCCAGTAAATCTATAACTTGCCCTACATTATCCTTCATGTATCTGCCTTCTATAAATCCCGCTTGATCACAATGAATCACCTCTTGAATAACTGGCATCAACCTGTTGGCTAATACTTTTGCAAATATTTTATAGTCATTATTCAGAAGAGATATTGGTCTAAAATTCTTAGGTTTTTTAGGACCTATTTGCTCTTTCAGTATCAATGAAATATAAGCTGTTTTCCATGATGGGGGTATTTTACCCCCTTGTTGTATACTACAAAATATATCTTTAAGATGTTCAATCATTTCTGCTTGTAAGGTTTTATAGTACACCGCAGTTAAACCCTCCGTTCCAGGACCTTTAGCTGTTTTCAATTGTTTAATTGCGGCAATAATCTCCTCAGCTGTTATAAGATGATTCATTCTCTCCTTTTGTTGACTAGTAATTTTTGTGACTCTTTTATTTTCTAGATATTTCTCTATAAGTCCATTCTGTGTATCATCTTTGGCATATAATTTAGTATAATAATTTACAAAAACTTCTTTAATTTTTTTTGAGAAATTTCCTTCCCTCCAGTATCAATACTATCAATGATCCGTGTACTCTGCTTCTTCCTTAGTGTATAAGCCAACCATCTGCCCGGTTTATTAGCGTTGCAAAATGTGTTATGTTTCGCAAATTGTAAATTTGTTGCTGTTTGTTCCGCCATAAGCATTTGAAATTGATCTTTCAGAAGTTTTATAGCTCCTCGTATTCTTTCATCTGTTGGGTTTTTTATAAGCAACTGTTCTTTATTCTTTATTTCTGCTTCCATTTCAGATCTTCTCTTTTGTTGATTCAATTTGTGTTTAGGGTTCATATGGATGAGTACCTCTCTCATATACGCTTTACTCGCATCCCACACGATTTCAATAGGGGTACTCTTATTCAAGTTCATTTCAAAAAATTCATCTGCTTTTTAAGTTCTGTTATATTCTTTTCATATCTAAACAGATTTTCATTTAATCTCCATGATTTTCTCTCACGCTTTCCCATCTCAATTTCTATCCATACCGGGCTATGGTCAGTTAAAGT
Source organism: Arizona elegans (assembly GCA_022577455.1). NCBI lineage: Eukaryota > Metazoa > Chordata > Lepidosauria > Squamata > Colubridae > Arizona > Arizona elegans. The sequence goes on along the minus strand of JAKOOJ010000001.1, from coordinate 204,219,120 downwards.
CCTTGGAAAAATCTTTGTTCTTTTTGTTTTTACAAGTAGGTCGCTGATAGTAAAATAAAATCAATCCTAGAAAAGGATCTGTGTCTATCTGAAAAAAAAGTAAAGTCCAATTCTTTTGGGTTATGTATTCTCCAAATATCTTTTAATTCCAAATCTTTCATATCAAAAAAAGTCTGTGGTAGTCTAATCCTTGACTTCGCCGAACTCTTTTTATCTATTTTAGAGACAATTACTCCATTCCAATCTCCCATAATCAAAATAGATCTATAGTCCCATTGCAATATTTTAGAATGCAAAGTTTTGTAAAAATTGTCCTGTTGTTGATTAGAAGCATAAATTCCAATCACTAGAATTGGGCCACTTGCTGTGTGCAGTTCAATTGCTATAAACCTACCACATTCATCTGCTTCTATAATTTTAGCTGACAGTCTTTTATTTATGTAAATAACCACACCATTCTTTTTTTCCAAATTTGAAGCTATAAAATGTGTTCCTAATCTTGAATTTATCAGATATTTTTGATCTTGTGTTCTAACATGAGTTTCTTGTAAACAAATTATATCATTGTTAAATTGTCTCAAGTATGTAAATAATTTCTTCCTTTTCTGCGGTGAATTTAATCCATTCACGTTCCAAGATAAAAACTTAAATCGTCATGTACACTTCTTTTTTTTTTTTTTAATTTGATTTATATGCCGCCCTTCTCCGGAGACTCAGGGCGGCTTACAATGCGTTAAGCAATAGCCTTCATCCTTTTGTATATTTTATACAAAGTCAGCTTATTGCCCCCACAAACTGGGTCCTCATTTCACCTACCTTAGAAAGGATGGAAGGCTGAGTCAACCTTGAGCCTTGGAGAGATTCGAACCAGCAGAAATTGCAGGCAGCTGTGTTAATAACAGGGTGCGTATACCACTGTACTATCAAGGCTCTTTTTGAAGCGACAAGCACATTTGCCGAAGATTTTCCGAGTCGATGGTCTTCGGCTTTGCTCCCCACGTGGCTTCACATTCTTGTATATTGCTCTTGACTTCTTTCTTATATTGCTGTGGCTTGGGCCTTTCCTGTTGTTGTTTTCTTTGAGTTGCTTAGAAATTACTCAAGTTATACGCTGATCTTTAGCTTCACACATCCGGGCTAGGTCCAAAGCCACTTCTCTTGTAGTCTTAGGTGGTTCAGTCACAATTTTCGAAGGAAGATCTAGCAGGGGCTCATCCAGAAAACCTCCTGTAGCTCCCTGCATTTCCATTGCCTCTAGTTCCAGCTGCTTAGGCTGCTCTTCCATCTCTTGCTGAAATTGCTTCTCCTTATCACTCTCCTTTATCTCCAACACAGAAGATGTACGTGGGAATGGTGAGCTTTCTTTAAAGACATTAGAATAGAATTCTTCCGCCTTCTCAATAGTATTTAATCGGTATCTTTCTCCCTTATACCTCAAGATTATACCAGTTGGAGCATCCCACCTAAATGGAATTTGTTGTTTTTTTAATTCATTCACTAGAAATCCAAAATCCTTTCTATCTTTTAACATCTTAGGTGGTAGCTCTTTATAAACTCCAATCTCCTTTCCCTCCACTTGCACAGCAGAGAGAAAAGACTTTTGCAAAATATCATTTCTCATTTTTCTATCTGTAAAGTATATCACCACATCTCTGGGCAATTGTCTTTGTCTGGCCACCCACGAATTCACTCTGTACACTTTATCCATTTTGCAAAAAATCTCTTCAGGGCTAATCTTTAACAGCACAGCTAGAGCATCAGCACAAGTCTGTCTCAGGTCTTGTCTATCATTCTCTTTTAAGCCTCTCAGCCTTATGGCAAATTCCATAGACCTGAACTGCATCATTGTGATCTCATTTTCAAGTCTCTGCATTTTATTGTCAGCATCAAAGATTTTATAGTCAGTCTCCTTCATTTTGACATCTATTTCTGATCTAAATTCTTCCACCTTAGTATCAGTTTTAATAATTGCTTCTGACAATCCAGTCACCACTGTCATTAATTTTTTGGTCACCTTGTCATATTTTTCTTGCACCACCTCTTTAATTTCTTTAATCTCCTGCTTGATTTCCTGTTGTGACTTTTTAAACTTCCCATCCAAATTTTCATCTTGCCTCATCAAAGCCTGAGTAATAAAATCCTTTAAACTTTCAAGATCAATCTCTTTTTTCTGGCTCTGCTGGCTGGGAGGCTGCTGTTCAGGTTTATGTGTGGGGGATCCCCCCCCCGCCGCCTTCACTTCCTGTTTAGTCTGCTTAGAAGCCATCCTGCCACGTAGTCTAGCTTTTCCAAAAAAGGAAATCCTTTTTCCCTTTCCTCCACCACAAAGTCCTCTAAAAAATTCCCCCAGGTTTAGTCAAATTAAAGGTGAAATTGAAGCAAAATCAGGCTTGTTTTAAAAAAGATTTTCTTTTCCTCCACTTGTAGACAGTGCTACTTTGTAACTTGTTGAAATAACTTTGCTAATCTGCTCTCGCTTTCAGCTCGTTAACGCTGAAGCCGGGCGCCATTTTCAAGAGACTTTCACTCATTCACTCTTGTGTTTTAAAATTAATCACAGGGCTAGTAATACTTGCAGTTTTGTGGTTCAAGATGTTGTTCCACCCTGTTTGTTTGAATTTGCTTTGTTTTCAGTAGAAAGGTTGATCCTGCCACCTTGTTCTACGCTGGGTAGACTCATCCCACGCTGTCCGGAGTCTCGGCGAGCTGAAAGGGAGCCGTGCCTGTTTCCTCCCCAGAAGCAAAGGATAGCTATCTGGGGGCTCACAGGGGCTCAACCTGCTTCTCGCCGACTATTCTGCTAATCCTTCAGGATTTGGGAACTTCCGAGCCGCTTCTCTTGATCGAAGCGGCTCTGACAGGCAGCGGGGCTGGTGGTCCAAAAACGGGACCGTCTTTTGGCGACAGGAAGCAAACCGGAAGTCTGAACCAATTTCTGACAGGGCCATCACAGTTAATGGAAAGTTTTGTACCCAAACACACTTGTAAGAATTTTCTGTATCCTCTGTTCATTCTTCGCTATCATTTGCTGGGAGTTCCCTAACTTTTCATTCATCTTAACGTATTTTCTCCTTCATCTCTCCATTTCAGTTTTTTTTTATTGCAAAAGTTTTACAATTACATTTTCACCCCTTTTCTCCCCCCTCAACCCACCCCAATCTTCCCAACCTCCCTAACCCACCCTAACCCTCCCCTCCCCCCCAGACTTCCACACAATATACTCATATCAGGTAAAAGGAAAAACCCTCCTTTGTATATAAAACTTGAACCCCTCCCTCCCCCTTATAAATTTTCATCTTCATTACATTAAAATATTTCTATCTTAATATAACATTTTCAAATAAATTTTCATCTTCATTACCTTAAGATATTTCTATCTTAATATAACATTTTCAAATAAAAGCTATTTGATACTTCCTAGTTTGATATTTGTTCTGAACATAATCTATCCACTTTTTCCATTCCCATTCATAAGTCTCTTGTGAACAATCTTTTAAATATGCTGAAATCTTCGCCATCTCTGCAAAACTGGCCATCTTCAAAGTCCATTCCTCAATCGTGGGCAGTGCTTCATTTTTCCAGTATTTACCTATCAACAATCTTGCTGCTGTTATCATGTACAATATCAATTTTGTTTCACCCAATGTAAAACCCTTAACTATACCCAATAAAAACAATTGTGGAGAAAATTGAATTTTTTTCTTCAAAACATTCTGCATGACCCACCAGATTTTTATCCAAAAAGCCTTACTTTCTTACAGGTCCACCAAACATGATAATATGTAGCATCTGAACAATCGCATCTCCAACATTTAGGCTGAACATTAGGGTACATACACGACAATTTTGGGGGGTCTAAATGCCATCTATAAAACATTTAATAAAAATTTTCCCTCAGATTCTGCGACTGTGTAAATTTAACGTTCTGAACCCAATTTTTTCCCATGTTTCCAACATCACTGGTTCCTCAAAATTTTGTGCCCACTTAATCATACAATCTTTAACTAATTCAGTTTCTGAATCCCTTTCTAACAAAACATTATAAAGTCTTTTAATATGCATTGGACCTTTCTCTTTTATGTGTCTGACCAATTCTTCCTCAGGCATCATAATACCAGTTTTTTGATCTTCTTTCCATCTCAATTGCAATTGATTATATTGTAACCAAGTTAAATTAATCCCTTCAGCCAACAATGTCTGTAATGTCTTCAGCTGCCATCTGCCCGCATCTGTAAAAAGAACCTCTTTATATAAAAACCCCCCGAGTGACATATTTGTATTCCACAAAGTATGACCAAGATCCAGCCATAGCGGTATTTTATAATCCCATTTGAGTCGGTGCTTCTTCCAAACTCTCAACAAAGAATCTCTAAGTATATGGCTTTTAAATACTTTATCCACTTCGTTGTCATAAAATAAGTAGGCATGCCATCCAAATTCCAAATCAAAACTTTCTGCGTTCAGTATTCCAGTCTTTTTTCCTCCAAACCAATCACTTGTTAAAGTCAAAGCTGCTGCATCATAATATAACTATAGGTTTGGAAGTTTAAGACCTCCCCTTTCTGGAACATCTTGCATAATTTTCATTTTCACTCTCGGCTTTTTCTCGTTCCAGACAAACTTATTCACTCCAGTTTGCCACAATTTCAGTTGTTTATCACTATTAAGCACCGGAATCATTTGAAACAAAAAAAGAAATCTTGGCAAAATATTCATCTTAAGTGCTGCTATTCTTCCAAGTAGAGACAGCTGCAGTTTTCTCCAAGTCTCCATATCTTTCTGTACCTCTCGCCACAACACCTCATAGTTATTTTGAAACAATTTTGTGTTTGATTCTGCAACCTGAACTCCTAGATATTTTACCTTTGGTACAATCTCAAAACCTGCCCTTCTTTCAAGCTCGTGTTTATGATCTTGAGTCATATTTTTGACTATCATCTTTGTTTTTTTCTGGTTCAATCTAAAACCTGAAACTTTACCATAATCTTGTATAATGTCCTTCCTCTGGATTATTGATTCCATTGGATGTGTTAGGGTAACAACCAGATCATCTGCGAATGCCTTTATTCTGTAGTCCTCTTGCCTTATCATTATACCTTTCAAGATATTAGAGTCTCGTATTGTATTTAACAAGACTTCTAATGTTAAAATGAATAGAAGTGGGGACAACGGACATCCCTGTCTTGTTCCTTTTTCAATTTTAAACTCTGTTGTCAAACTTCCATTGATAATAATCTGTGCCTTTTGCTCTTGATAAATTGCTGAAACCGCCTGTATAAATTGGTCCCCAAAGTCCATCTTTTTTAAAGTCTTTAATAGAAAATTCCAATCCACTCTATCAAAGGCCTTCTCTGCATCCAAGAAAACCAGCACTGCAGGGATCTGTTTATTCTTCTCAAGATATTCCAATAAATTTATTACTTGCCTTACATTGTCCTTCATATATCTACCCTCGATAAATCCCGCTTGATCATCATGAATCACCTTTTGAATTACTGGCATCAATCTGTTGGCTAATACTTTTGCATAAATTTTATAATCCGTATTCAAAAGAGATATTGGTCTGTAATTCTCCGGTTTTTTAGGACCTGCTTGCTCTTTTGGTATCAAAGAAATATAAGCTGTTGTCCATGATGAGGGTATTTTTCCCCCTTGTTGTATATTGCAAAATAAGTCTCTGAGTTGTTCCACCATTTCTGTCTGCAAAGTTTTATAGTACACTGCAGTCAGACCATCCGTTCCAGGAGCTTTAGCTGTTTTTAGTTGTTTAATTGCTGCTATTATCTCCTCCTCTGTTATAGGATAATTCAATCTTTCCTTTTGTTGATCAGTAATTTTTATAACTCTTTTATTATCTAAATATTTTTCTATAAGTCCATTCTGCACCTCCTCTTTAGCATATAATTTAGTGTAGTAGTCGAGAAAAGCTTCTTTAATTAATTTCTGTTGAAAAATTTCTTTCCCTCCGATATCGATACTATCAATAGTCCGTATACTCTGTTTTTTCCTCAGTGTGTAGGCCAACCACCTGCCCGGTTTATTGGCATTGCAGAATGTATTGTGCTTCGCATATTGTAAATTTGTTGCAACTTGTTCCGCCATAAGCATTTGGAATTGATCTTTCAAAAGTTTTATGACACCACGTATTCTTTCATCTGTTGGGTTTTTAATAAGTAACTGTTCTTTATTCTTTATTTCTGCTTCCAATTCAAGTCTTTTCTTTTGTCGGATCAATCTGTGTTTAGAGTTCATATAAATAAGCACCCCTCTCATATAAGCTTTGCTTGCATCCCACACAATTTCCATTGGAGTGCCTTTATTCAGATTCATTTCAAAAAACTCTTTCAAGTACTTTTTAAGTTCTATTATATTTTTTTCATATCTGAACAAGTTTTCATTTAATCTCCAAGAGCGTCTCTCAGTCTTACTTATCTCAATTTCTATCCATACTGGGCTATGGTCAGTCAAAGTTCTTGGAAAAATCTTTGTTCTTTTTGTCCTGACAAGTAAATCATCTGACAACAAAATAAAATCAATCCTAGAGAAGGATCTATGTCTATCAGAAAAGAAAGTATAAACCAGTTCTTTTGGATTGTGTATTCTCCAAATATCTTTTATTTCCAAGTCTTCTTTCATATCAAAAAAAGTCTGTGGTAGTCTAATCCTTGACTTCGCCAAAGTCTTTTTATCTAATTTAGAATCAATTACTCCATTCCAGTCTCCCATAATTAAAATAGATCTATAATCCCATTGTAGTATTTTAGTATGTAGCATTTTGTAGAAGTGGTCCTGTTGTTGATTGGGAGCATAAATTCCAATCAAAAGAATTTGGCCATTTGCTGAAAGTAGTTCAATTGCTACAAACCTACCATCTTGATCTGCTTCTATAAGTTTGGCTGTTAATTTTTTATTTACATAAATAACCACACCATTCTTTTTTTGGTTAGTTGAGGATATAAAATGTGTTCCTAATTTGGAATTTTTCAAATAGTTTTGATCTTGAACTGTAATATGCGTTTCTTGTAAACAAATTATATCATTATTAAATTGTTTCAAATATGCAAATACTTTCTTCCTTTTCTGTGCTGCGTTCAACCCATTCACATTCCAAGATAAGCATTTAATCATCATTATTAACTTTCTGGAGAAAAGAGCAGAATAACCGGATGTCATCCGGAATCTTCGATCCTGCATTCCCCATGTCTCCAGTCTCTTGTATAGTACTCTTAGCTCCCTTTTTATCTTGTCTTTCCTGTTGTTGTTTTTCTTTAAGTTGCTTGGATTTTGCTCGGGTTATACGCTGATCCTTAACTTCAGCCATCCAGACCGGCTCCAAAATTGGAGAAGATTCCAACAAAGGCTCATCCAAGAAACCTCCTTCAGCGCCCTTCAATTCCTCTGATTCCTGCTTAGATTGTTCTTGCAGTTCTTGAAGTTGCTTCTTATCACTCTCCTTAATCTCCAGAACTGTAGATGTACGTGGAGATGGTGTTCTTTCTTTAAAGATGTTAGTATAAAATTGCTCTGCCTTCTCCACAGTATTCAAACGATATCTCTCTCCCTTATATCTCAGAATTATATCAGTTGGAGCATCCCACCGAAATGGTATCTGATTATTTTGCAGTTCTTTAACAAGAAAGCCAAAGTCTTTTCTGGATTTCAACATTTTAGGTGGTAGCTCTTTGTAGACTGTAATTTGCGAACCTCCCACTTGCACAGAGGTATGAAAAGATTTTTGCAGGATATCATTTCTTATTGCTCTATCCGTAAAATATATGACCACATCTCTAGGCAATTGTCTTTGTCTGGCCACCCAGGAATTCACTCTGTAAATTTTATCTATTTTGTAAAAAACCATATCAGGATTAATTTTTAGAATCACAGCCAAGGCCTCAGCACAGACCTGTCTCAAATCCTGTCTGTCCTCTTCTCTAATTCCTCGAAGCCGTATAGCGAATTCCATTGCCCTGAATTGCATCATAACAATTTCATTTTCAACTCTGCATTTTATCATCAACATCAAAAAAATTGTGGTCATTATCTTTCATCTTAACATTGACTTCTGATTTAAATTCATCCACTTTTGAATCAACTTTAATAATAAATTCTGCCAGGCCAGACGCCACATCTGATATTTTTTTTGGTCACCTTATTTTGGTTCTGTTTCATTTCCTGCATAATTTCCTGTTGAGACTTTTGAAGTTTATCATCTATTTTCTGTTGGGCTTTTTGAAATTTATCATCCAAAATTTTTGAAATAAATTCTTTTAAATCTCCCATATCAAAATCTTTTTTCTGAGTTTGTAACTGTTGGGCAGGAGAAATCTGCATTTCATGTTTGCGTGTGGGGGATCCCCCCCCACCTGGTGGCTTGCCTTCCTGCTTCTTTGAAGCCATCCTGCCACGTAAGCTAGTTTTTCTAAAGAGGGAAGTTCCTTTTCCTCTGCCACCTCCACAAAGCCCTCTAAAAAAGTCCCCCAGATTTAATCAAAACAAAGCTGTGGTGATGCAAAGTCAAGTATTAAAAAGGGAGAAATTTTTCTCTTGTTTCTATTGTTGCAACCGAAGCAACTTTGTAGCAACTTATTAACTTTGTAACAAAGCAAGATGACTTCACCAATCCACACTCGCTGATTCGTTCCCTCTAATGCTGAGTGCCATATTTTTTCAAGTCACTTTCACTCATTCAAAAATTTTTTTTTCCTTCAAATTAAGAAATCAGCAAAGTGCTAATACTTGCAGTTTCGAGTTTCAGGGTTCAAGTAGATTTCCGCTACTTGTTTAGGTTATTTCCTTTCTCTTTTGAAGTTTCCTGCAGCCGGCTTGTTCTGTGAAAGCAGAAACGTCCCACGCCGCCCGGAGTCTCAGCAGGTTGGAAGGGAGCCGCGCCTGTTTCCTCCCCAGAAACAATTCCCTGGGGGGTTACAGGGGCTCGACCTGTGCCCTGCTGCCTCTCCTCCAAGAATCCTGAGGATTTTGAAGTTTTCAAGCCGCTTCTCAATCGCGAAGCGGCTCTACAAGCGGCTGGGCTGGCGGCGCTTCAAAAGGCACCGTCGTCGCCGAAGACAGGGAAACCGGAAGTCTCTCCATTTCAGTTTTAATCTCATGGTTTTTAGACATAACTTTTTGAGTTTTGGTCATGGCTTCTTGGATCGATAGTAGCATCGCTTGCATATTCTGCATAGAACTTGACTTCTCCAAAGCTAGCATGCTTTCAATTGATCGATGATGCATCTGATGATGTTGCTGATGACAATGTAGATAAGTCTTTCTTTCCTATCTTTGATATGTTTGATGTGCTTGTCATCTCTGATAATCAAATGGCACTTCTCCAAAATAATAAACGGTAATTATTTTTACATGGCTGAAGATTACTTCCCACACCTCCTGGTGTAACTCCTTCAACTCTCTATTAATATAACAGTAAGATAAATCCACAATCTCAAGGGAATGTATATATGTATATCTATTATATCTACTAGACCAGTGGTCCCCAACCTTTTTATCGCCGCGGACCAATCGGCCTTTGATAATTTTACCGTGGCCCGCTGAGCGCGCGCAGGGGTGGGGGGCATTGTTCGCGACGACACATTGTTTATATATCAGATTGTTTTGATTAAACAACTTTTATTTTATTGTATTTAAACATGCCTTACAAAATAAAATACAAATACAAAATACAATTACATAAATATAAAGTGCTTTAATATTTTAACAGTTAAACTTTAACTAAGCGCTCTAGTTACTAGAATCTAGTGAATCAATGAGAACCCTGAGCTTGTTTTTCTGCAACGAGACGGTTCCATCTGGGGGTAATAGGAGACAATGACACCCGAAGTGTCTTGCTTATGTCCAGTTTATTTCGTTGTTTTATTTTGGTTGCTGTCACTGCAGAAAACCCCGCTTCACACAGATAGGATGTTGGAAAAGGCAAAAGGGACTTAAGAGCTGTAGTGGCAATCTCAGGATATTCCGCCATGACTTTAATCCAGAACACTGGCAGAGTTGTTGTCTCAAATACAGTTTTAAGGCCGCCGTCATTTGCAATATCCAGCAGTTGATCTTCTTGTACAGACATGCTACATTCGTCTGGTTTGTTGACAAATGGGTCGCGGATCCATTCCTTACCAGTTCGTGGGTCTTTTGTGGTTGGGAAGTAGCGCTCAAACTATTCTAAAAGCAAAGACAGGTGATCGTGCACCAACTGGGAGAATGAACGCTCAGGCTCAGTCTCTCCTAAAATCCCCGCTAATGTCTGAAACATGTCCAAAATGCCTCTGTTCACATGCCGTCCCCACAACTCCAGTTTGGTTTTAAATGCAGCTACTTTTGTCAGCCAACTTGAAAACAGTTGTCATTTTCCCCTGAAGGGACAGATTGAGTTCATTGAGCAGGCTAAATATGTCACACAGGTAAGCCAGTTTTGCAAGCCATACCTTGTCAAACTATGAGCTCCTCTGTTACAAACCTCCAGGGATGCAGCACCCACAACCTCTGGAGAACCAACCTCCACTTGAAAGAGGCTTTTTCAATCTTCCCACCAGCAGAAATTGCAGCCACCAGTTTCCCAGCCTGCAGCACCAATGGGCTTCCATTTGGGGAGGGAAGGAACCTGCAGCAGCAGCAACTGAGAGGCTTCAGCCCAGTTGCTTCTCCGCTTCCAGGCCGTGGAGGGAACCAAACAGCCCGACTTGCTCCCGGACTCTCCTCCCACCTGCAGCCCTCAACTCACCTGCCAGCTGCTGCTTCGACCATGGAAACAGCACAAAAGCCGCTCTGCACACCAACTTCCTCCCATGAGTCATCCGGAAAAGGAAGTTCCTCTGCGCTTCTCCTCTCCTCCCATCCTTTCTATCAATACGGTACTCGATGGTTTTAACTCCTTTATTATGCACTTTTCAGGCACAGAGGTTGCCTACCGGCCGCTGCAGCAATCATGTCCCCCGGCCGCTGCAGCGATCATGTCCCCCGGCCGCTGCGCGGCCCAGTGCCAGGTACTCCACGGCCTGGCACCGGTCCGCGGACCGGGGGTTGGGGACCACTGTACTAGACTACACATTAATGATTAATAAATGATAAATAATAATAATTCTGTCAGCTCGATTAATTACTCATAAGTCTTAAGGGTAAGTGCTTTCTCAGTTTCTTCCTTCAGCAATCAAATTTATAGTCCATGTTAGATTTATCCACACTGTTATTATTGTAGTCCTTTTGGAAATCTTTTTGCAGATTAAAATTTATAATCCATCATGGCCCAAAAACGCATCAGGTCACTAAGCTTTTTTCCAAAACAATAACTAGATAAATGTACAATTTCCAATTTCAAGTTAGTTAATGTCCTCTCTGAATATCACAAAAGTTTTTATGGAGTCTTTATAAATATTGCATCAGTCACTTCCCTTTTGTGAAGGAAAGGTTATGTATTCGAATGGACCGTGACCCGATACGCACACAAATGCACTGAAGCATGGAAGTTGACAGAGGAGTCTTGAGAAATTAACTTAGTTTAATAAAAACACATAAAAACAAAACCTACAAGAAGGCACCAACAGCCTAAAAGATTATCCTTTCAACAAAGTCCATTATCTCTAATCTTCTTTCCAAGCATGGGAGGCTCTCTGCATTCTTTGTCAGTCTTCTCAGGAGCAAGGCAGTGACTCAGCTCTTTGTAGCAACTTCAGCTCTGGAGTAATGTCTCAGGTGAGGTCTCTGGCCATGATCTGCTGGGCTCTGCAGGGAAGCTCTGCTCTCTTGCTCTGCTGCTACTTATATACTGATCAACTGACCGTTGGAAAGTGCGGGAAACTCAGAGCCAGGAAGTTGTGCTCTGATTGGTTCATTCAAACTGTTCAAACTGTTCAAACCAATCAAAAGAGCCTTGGTAGTACAGTGGTTTAATGCACCCTGTTATTAACACAGCTGCCTGCAATTTCTGCTGGTTCGAATCTCTCCAAGGCTCAAGGTTGACTCAGCCTTCCATCCTTTCTAAGGTAGGTTAAATGAGGACCCAGTTTGTGGGGGCAATAAGCTGACTTTGTATAAATATACAAAAGTATGAAGGCTATTGCTTAACGCACTGTAAGCCGCCCTGAGTCTCCGGAGAAGGGCGGCATATAAATCAAATTAAAAAAAAAAATAGTTGCAGCAATATGCTGAGAGATTTTTCCTCTCACACCTTGTGTATGTACTCTACTGGCAATAGATGGCACTCTTACTCTTCTTTATATGCTGAAAAAGCTTTTCCTTAAGCATTCTATGTCTGACAATGGTAAGCGTATTCCTAGTAACCTTCGGGTTTTTTAGATTTCTTTCAAAATAGTTGATTTAGGCTTGCCTCTAACTCCGTCTCCGTTTCTTTATAGTTATTCTGTCAGGATGGGGTTGAGAGTTGTCCCCGAACTGTGAATCAGCTCACAAGCAAACACACTAGGACTGAAATAAAACTAGCAGAGGAGTCTTGTATAAAAATATACTTTACTTCAAATGTTTAAAAAACACTATCTTTAAAAAGGCACATTAACAACAAAGTCTTATCTTAGTTAAATGAAGCCAGGCCATCTCCCTAAATTCCTCTCCACAATACCGAAACAGTCCATAAGAAAAAACTAACATGACATTAAACAGCTTCAGTGTCGATACATTATCAAGGTGGTAGAAGGGCAGCAGCGTAAGCTTCACAGCTAAAAGTCACCTGTGAAAAACAATTCAATCAGCAAATGTGGCTTGAAGCTCCTGGGAGGGAAACTGTCCAGCTCTCCCTCCTATTGTAGCTCCAACAGCAGCAACAGTTCAGATGTTGGCTTGCGTACTTCAACTCAGCAAAAGGCAAGCCGAAATTGGAGACTTCAAAAGGCTCCCAGCTATCTCAACTCATAGTTGCAGCTAGCTCCGTGGGAGTATCTTTACACAGTTCTTCGGCTCCTTTTCTGCTGCTATCTCTGCTGCAGCCGTCAAGACTCCTTAGCTGAGTTCTCCTCCCTTCTGCAGCTCTGTTCTGGGCTCTGCATCCAGGTGCTTCAGCACTGGCTCTGCATCTAGGCCTAAACAGCGTCTAGGCCCAAATAGCAAGCAGGAAGGTCCGTGCTTATATGGGGAGTTAACCTGCAATTAACTAGGGTGGGGAAGGCTTGCAGTTAATTGCAAACAGGAGATGGCTTGATTGGATCCATACTGTTTGTGACTGATCAAGTAGCCACAGCAATTCTGAAAACACTCGTGACAATCCCCTTCTCTGTGACTATTTGATTTGATAACAAACATACATACATCATTGAATACATATGCACATCAACGGTCAGTACATTTTACATAGCCATCGATATTTTATGTTGTTCATAATCAGATAAGGCCAGCACATCCTCATATTTCTGAGGTGTGGCCGAAACCTGATTGACTGAGGTAATGAAATCATCATACTTCCTAGGTTTGTTGCCTCTGGTAGATCTAACTGGTCTGTCTCTAGGCGCATCATTCACATCAGAATCATCTGATGGGTCATCTTCCTTGTGATCTTTGTAGTGTGTCTCTGAAGCTGGGTGCCTATCCTTCCCAGCCACCCCCATCTTACGCTTTAATATCCCTTTCAAGGGTACATGGGATGCATGCTTCCCAGAACTAGATGTATCCCTATCGTCAGGTAGATTCTCTGATACATCCTCCGTCTGTTTACCAAAACTACGGGAAAGGTTCTGAGTGAGAATCTCATTAGCATGGATCTTACTCCAATTAGCCCCTTCATGAAAGGTAGCAGACCTCGATATAACCAGCTTCTCATTCGGGTACGCAAACCTAAATGCCTTGGAGCCCTGCTCATAACCGATGAATCTCAGCTTAACTGAGATTCGATCTCCTTTCCTCCTGAGCTCCTTTGGGACATGAACATCAGCCATCATCCCGAAAACGTGGAGGTGTGCCAAACTAGGCTTATGGCCGTATAGCACCTCGTATGGGGTCTTCTGCACCACACTAGACCACACTCGATTTAAGGTGTAATTTGCGTATCTGACTGTCTCCACCCAGTATGCGAAGTTTAGTTCGGCATCCTCTAGGGTGCACCGCATCATCGTCTCCATTGCGTCGTTCTATGACGCCATTCTGAAACGCAGAGTAAGGCGTGGTGCGTAAATGGATTATGCCCTTACTCCTCAACTAGCTAGAAAACTGACTTGAATTAAATTCAGTCCCTCTGTCAGTTAAGATCTTCTTAACCCTGACTTTATGTGGTTCTCTACTAAGCTACAGAAAGAACTCTTTGAACTTAGCCAATGTTTCCTTTTTAGACATTAAGGGAAAGATGAACCCAAATCTACTGTGGTCGTCAACTACGGTAAGGAAGTACCGTCTCTTGCCAATGGAAGGTGCGAATGGACCTACCAAATCCATATGGACAAGCTGGAACGCGTGTTCGGAGTACCGCTGAGACCTCTTGGGCGCAGATTTCACTTTCAGGTTCGCATTCCTGCAAATTGAACAATCTAGAAACGTGTTACAATCATTGATCTTGGTTCCCCTTGAGTGTTCGGTTACTTTTTTCACTATAGGAAAACTCACATGACCTAACCTGCGATGCATCAGATGAGCACATTCATTGTGCAATGGTTCACCTATAGAAACTGTATTGGCATTCTCAGGTTCCTTATTATTTGACTTTAAATTAAAACTTACAAACCTTTTATTCTTAATATTAATTTTACAATCATTATTACAAGACTTCGTCTGTTGAAAGTCTTGATGCTCACTACCCAATTCTAGCTGGGATCCATTATTACTACCAGATGAAATAGTATAATTGCTAGCACTAAATGCCTCAGCATTCGCATTGGGGGAATAGTAAGGCAAACCACCTATCTTCAACACCTCCCCAATCACACATTTGTTATTTGTAATTACAGCTGTTCCTTCTGAAAACAGAATCTCTATTCTGGGATTCTCACATACCCTCATTAAGCTTAGCAAATTATGGTCTATCTTGGGTACATACAATGCTTCATTAATTTCTCCTATCCCAGGAATATAAACATCTCCAATGCCAACAACATTCACCTTTTTACCGTTTGCAACTTTGACCATGGATTTATGCCTTCTCATGTTAACAAACAACCTTCGGTCACTCACAACATGGTTACTAGCCCCACTATCCATTAACCATAGTTGCTCACGCTGTTCCCTCATAAATTCCGACTTAGTGGTTTCTACTATGCCTACAGAACCATCATTAAACCTAAGATCATTCCTTTTGTTGCCTCTATTTGGCAATTTACCCCTTCTCTGGTTAGGAACATGTCCACTTGGTTTTCTGCCTGGAGGGAATGACCTCTTTTTGCACTTACTACCAGAAGGTGTCCTTGGACATGCCCTGGCATTCACATTTTGTGGGCAATCCCTTCTATAATGTTCTCTTGAACCACAGTTGAAGCATTCTCCAATAGTATATGCTCTATCTGAACTATCGGGCCTTCTTAAGGGTTTTTCTTTCTTGTGGAAAGATGCTCTACATTTTCGCAAGTTATCTTCTGCTATCAATTTACCAGATAACACTTCTAGAGATAAATTGTTGTAATTGACATTATCCAATTGTGATATAAAATTATCCTAGCTAGAATCAAGGGAATTGATTATAACGGTAATGAGGGTTTGTTCAGACACTGTTTCCCCCCTCAACATCAACTCCTCCATTAACTTGTTTAACTCACATAAGTGTTCATTAATATGTACTCCCGCCTTCAACCTTGCAGAATAAAACTCCCTGTAAATTCTGTTTGTGGCATGGGAGCTTTTAAAATAAAATAACTTATGCAGTTTTACCCAGACTTCCGTTACAGTCAGGTTATAAGGTATACTGGGATATAAAGCAGGATCAATGGACATCAATAGGATACAAAAGGCCTTATGATGTAAAAGTTCAACTTCCAAGGACCATAGTCTAGGTGTGGGTTTTAACAACAACGATAAAACATTCTCTATCATTAAGATGACTTGAATACTCTTAACCCATTCCTTAAAATTTCCTCCACCCACACTTAAACTTTTAAAATTAGGAGGAAGAACCTGTACATTGTTAAACATAGAAACAGACATTGATTGATGTTCAGGGTGTGGTCTGTCCTGGAACGGGCAATAAGGCATTGGAATGGAAGCACACAGCACAGTGTCTTCCATCTGGCATTCTGACAATTGTTCCTCTCCAATGGGAGGGATTAAAACCTCACGTTGTGCGGATGCAAAGCTTGTTCTGGTTTGATTACAAGAGTTCGAGTTCGAGTACATCAAGTGTGCGTTGATACGTGCAGCTACTATTCGTTGAGCCGATGGCGCCTGCGAACCATCGCCTAGAATGGTTGCTAGTGTTTCTATTGCATTTGCAACCTTACACTCAACATAAGAGTCTCTTGAGTTTTTAGCTGGAGTCATTGACGTCATCAAGGGAGCTAGAATTTTTATGGCCTGATCTATAATGGTTTTGACAGCAGGTGGCGCTGTATCAACTTGGCCATGCTGGTCTAACGAAGAAGTAGGGACATTCAAATCAGGCAGTCTGTTATCCCCCATTCTCCACTTATAGTCCAAAATAGGGGTTTTAGAAAAGGATTGAAAGTCTTTTACCGGTCCGGTGCTTTCTAAGACTTCGATCTTCTTTCCTTTAGCTGTCATCACGGCTGGATTCTTCAATGATTTGCTAAAATCAGCAATCGGGTTCTCACTTGTTACTGGCAAACCTAAAGCTTGAAGGATTGCCTTCCTGAGTTCATCATCCACCTCTAAGTTTGTTTTCGAGGCCTGAAGTGGCATTCTTCTAGTCTCTACTTCTTTAGGTGATGGTGGTTTACTCACTGCCTTAGGCATTTCAAAAAATAAGGCTTCTGCTCCAAAACTGCAGCTCCACTACACTCTTGGTCAATTAGAGTTTGGGGTTTTTCAGCCAAAACAGTTTTGGCCTTAGCCCCAGGCAGTCCACTTTGTGACTCCATGCTTTTCACTGCAGCCCTAGTCAACATCTGTTTTTCCTGCTTTAATTCAATTGCAGACATTTCAGTCTAGCGTATCGCCACGTGAGTGTAGGTTCACCAAACCATCCTTTGCTACCAATTGTCAGGATGGGGTTGAGGGTTGTCCCCGAACTGTGAATCAGCTCACAAGCAAACACACTAGGACTGAAATAAAACAGCAGAGGAGTCTTGTATAAAAATATACTTTACTTCAAATGTTTAAAAAACACTATCTTTAAAAAGGCACATTAACAACAAAGTCTTATCTTAGTTAAATGAAGCCAGGCCATCTCCCTAAATTCCTCTCCACAATACCGAAACAGTCCATAAGAAAAAACTAACATGACATTAAACAGCTTCGGTGTCGATACATCATCGAGGTGGTAGAAGGGCAGCAGCATAAGATTCACAGCTAAAAGTCACCTGTGAAAAACAATTCAATCAGCAAATGTGGCTTGAAGCTCCTGGGAGGGAAACTGTCCAGCTCTCCCTCCGATCGTAGCTCCAACAGCAGCAACAGTTCAGATGTTGGCTTGCGTACTTCAACTCAGCAAAAGGCAAGCCGAAATTGGAGACTTCAAAAGGCTCCCAGCTATCTCAACTCACAGTTGCAGCTAGCTCCGTGGGAGTATCTTTACACAGCTCTTCGGCTGTGCTGCAGCCGTCAGGACTCCTTAGTTGAGTTCTCCTCCCTTCTGCAGCTCTGTTCTGGGCTCTGTATCCAGGTGCTTCAGCACTGGCTCTGCATCTAGGCCTAAACAGCGTCTAGGCCCAAATAGCAAGCAGAAAGGTCTGTGCTTATATGGGGAGTTAACCTGCAATTAACTAGGGTGGGGAAGGCTTGCAGTTAATTGCAAACAGGAGATGGCTCAATTGGATCCATACTGTTTGTGACTGATCAAGTAGCCACAGCAATTCTGAAAACACTCGTGACATATTTTGTTATTCTTTTCCAGATCCGTCAATAGCTCTGAAAACTTAGTTGCCGCTACTCTTGTGGAACGGAAATCCTGCTTCACCCTTTTTTTTGGTCTGACTTTCACACTTCTACTATTATATCAGGGTAAATTAACTTCTCCCTTTCTGTCTTCTAGCGCCTTAAAATTCTTAATTGCTGGAACAGGTTTTCTTAATTTCCTCTTGACCCGCCTCATCTTTTCTCATCTTTTTTGGCTTCTGTGCTACCAGGTATCAATCATTATTTTTATTATGGCCACAGACAAGCATTAAAAATAAAAAAAATAATAATAGTAATATAAAGTAGACTAATATATTATGATTAGTGGTGGATTATCAGTGGGCAGTTAGACTCTGCCTCATTTTGTATATGGTATACTAAACTTTTGTTAACATTCAAAGAAACTACTTTGTACTGATCTGACAACAACAGTTGTAAATAGATATCGGTATTTTATGAATATTTTTTTAGATGAGGTATTATAAAGTGGACCCATCAATTCTTATAGTATAGTAGGATGTGAGCTGTGTGCAGCCATGTAATCCTCGGCTAGTTCATCTTCCCTTCGACTTGACTTGGTTGTGTTTCTGCAGCCAAACCCTCAATCTGGTGGGGAATACAGTAGAAACTAATCCTCCCCTGTTTTGACTAGTGCAGGTGACTGACCATGGTTGACGGCTGTCCCTGATACCAGCGGTCTCATGGATTTGTCTTCTTGAGCCCCCGGACTTCCTGGATGCTCCTGGGGATTCATGCCACACCCCCTGTCTTAATTGTCCTTGTTCCAGCTCAACTTCCTACTGTGAACCAATTTCCGACAGGGCCATCACAGTTAATGGAAAGTCTTGTACCCATTACTAGGTTACATGGCAAGAGAGACATTACTCCTGTCACTATTATCAATTCATTTCCCTTTGCGTGTGCTTTAGCTTTAACCAGTGTGTCTGTTTCAGTCTGCTCAAACATACTTGTAAGAATTTTTTCCCCGTAGATCCTACCCTTTTTATTAAACACTTGTCTATGTCAACTTGCAAAGCTTTCAAGTTGCCATGAGCAGGAGGGAGGGAGAACTGATGGAGCTGATTGATTTCCCTAACTGAAATTACATTCCACAGCTGCTTTTCTACCGCAATCAGTAGGAGAGTTTTGGGTTTCACAGCCAGCCAAAGTGGTTGATTGGAGAATGTGATTTATGACATGGCAGGGAGGAGGGGAGAGACAGAGTCATTGCGGAACGTAAATCCACGTAGGATTAGTTCTAACTGAATCTGAATATTGCTGAAATGGTGCTCCTAATAAATGATTCTATTTCTTTTGAAGTTTGGCTTGTGGCTCATGAATTAATTAGGGCATCTTTCGGAAACTTCACAGTCTACTCTCAGTATCTACTAGGCCTCTCATAGTGATCCCATTAACTTTTCCTGGGTCCATCATACCTTTTCCCCCAGAGTTGCTTGCCCCTACCGCAGCCCTTTTTTCTCTGCCTCTTATAAACCTTAGACAAATGGCCTTTTTTTTTTTTGCCACAGGTAATTTAATTTAATTTATCGCGTTTCTATGCCGCTCAACTCCCAAGGGACTCTGGGTGGCTTACAGCAAAAATAATGCAAACAATGAACATTGAAGACATTAAAAGCCCATGCACACCATTCATGGCCGGATCTCGCAAGATTGCAACAGCGAGATCAACGGCCCCAGACCTGCTGAAAAAACCAGGTCTTCACTGCTTTCCAGAAGGCCAATAGGGTGTGGGTAGTCCGGATTTCAGGAGGTAACTGGTTCCAGAGAGCTGGGGCAGCCACAGAGAAGGCCCTCCCCCGTGGGCCCACCAGCCAGTATTGTTTAGCTGATGGGACCCAGAGGAGACCAACTTTGTGGGATCTTACCAGTCGCTGGGAGCTATGCAGTAGAAGGCGGTCTCGAAAATAGCCTGGCCCTGAGCCATGTAGGGCTTTAAAGGTAATAACCAACACCTTGAATTGTGCCCGGAGACCAATAGGGAGCCAGTGCAGCTCGCGGAGAATTGGTGTAATGTGGGTGTATCTAGATGCACCCACAACAGCTCGCGCAGCTGCATTCTGGACCAACTGTAGTCTCCGAACACTCTTCAAGGGTAGCCCCATGTAGATCACGTTGCAATAGTCTAACCGTGAGGTGACAAGGGCATGAGTGACTGAGGAGAGCCTCCTGATCCAAGTAGGGTCACAATTGGTGCACCAGGCGAACCTGTGCAAAGGTCCCCCTAGCTACAGCTGCCAGATGTTGCTGTAATCTTAGCTGTGAGTCTAGGAGGGCACCCAAATTGCAAGCTTGTTCTAAGGGGGGACAATTTCCTCCCCCCCCCAGAACCAAGGATGGACAGTCGACATAGTCTTTAGGAGGCAATACCCACAGCCATTCAATTTTGTCTGGGTGAAGTCTGAGCCTGTTGACTCCCATCCAGACCCTCACAGCCTCCAGGCACCGACACATCATATCCACCGCTTCACTGAACTGACGCCGGGTGGAGATATACAGCTGGGTATCATCAGCATATTGCTGATACCCTACCCCATATCGTCAGATGATCTCACCCAGTGGTTTCATGTAGATGTTAAATAGGAGGAGCCATGAGGCACCCTGCAAACGAGGGGTCTAGGGGTCGAGCTTTGTCCTCCTACCAACACCGACTGTGATTGACCAGAGGGATAGGAGAAGAACCACCGTAACATGGTGCCTCCCACTCCCAACTCCCTTAGTCGTCCTAGAAGGATACCATGGTCAATGGTATCGAAAGCTGCTGAGAGGTCAAGTAGCACCAAGATAGAGGAATGACCCCCCCATCTCGGGCTCGCCAGAGATCACCCATCAGCGTGACCAAAGCAGTTCCTGTGCTATGCCTGAAGCCAGACTGAAAAGGGTCTAGATAATGACCGTAGGAGCTGAAGTGCCACCACTTTCTCTACAACCTTTCCCACAAAGGGTAGGTTGGAGACTGGCTGAAAGTTCTTTAATTCTGCTGGATCCAGGGAAGGCTTCTTGAGGAGGGGCCTTACAACCGCTTCCTTTAATGGTTATGGGAAGGAGCCTTCCCTCCAGGATGCGTTAACTAAAGCCTGGAGCCAGCCTCGTATCACCTCCCTGCTGGCCAAAACCAGCCAGGAGGGGCACGGGTCCAACAAACAAGTGGAGGAACTCATCGCTCCTACAGCCTTGTCCACTTCCTCAGGAGTCACAGGCTCAAATTCATCCCACACAATAGGACTAAGACCTGCCCCTGTCATCTCATTTGGAATTGCCAAATCAGAGTCCAGGTCCATCCGAATCTGAGCGACTTTATCCGACAGAAACTGCACAAATTCCTCAGCTCTACCCTGCAAGGGCTCCTCCACTCCCCCTACATTAAGGAGGGAATGAGTCACCCTAAATAGGGTGGCTGGGCGCGAATCAGCGGATGCAATAAGTGCGGAAAAAAGCAAGCATTTTGCCGCCCGTATCGCCACTAAATAAGACCTAATATAGGCTCTTAAGAGTGTTCGATCAGATTCAGAGTTACTGGTCCTTTAGCGTCGCTCTACACGTCTCTTCCGGAGCTCCTCAGTAAACCAGGGAGCTTTCCTGGATCCACCGCCATGGAGAGGTCACAAAGGCGCAATCTGGTCCAGTGCCCCAGATGCCGCCCTATTCCAGGCAGCCACCAGGGACTCAGCTGGACTGTGGACAAGGGAGTCAGGTATCTCCCCAAGCTCCTTCTGGAACCCTTCAGGGTCCATTAGGCATCTGGGGAGGAACCACTTAATCGGCTCCACCTCCCTGCGATGGGGGAGTAGCGCCCTGAAGTCTAACCTCAGCAGGAAATGATCTGACCATGACAAGGGAGAAGCATCTATACCCCTTAATTCCAGATCATATCTCCACTGCCCAGAGAGGAACACCAGGTCAAGTTTGTGCCCCCCCCATGAGTCGGACCCTGAACTACTTGTGTCAGGTCCATGGTTGTCATGGAAGCCATGAACTCCTGAGCCACATCTGAGGATTCGCCAAGTGATGGCAAGTTGAAGTCCCCCAGTACTAAGTCTGGGGAACTCCACCACCAACCCGGCTACTGCCTCTAGCAGCACAGGCAGGTCTGTTGTAACGCAGCTGGGAGGTAGGTACATCAACAACAAGCCCAACTGAACCCCTGAGTCCAACCTCAAGAGGAGAGACTCACACCCAACAATCTCCGGGGCAGGTATCCTGCGAGGACAAAGATTCTTATGGACAATAACTGCCACTCTTCCACTCCTTCCCTGGAGTCGCGGCTGATGCAATACCTGAAACCTGTCTGGGCACATCTCCAAGAGGGGAACACCCCCTCCTGGCCCAGCCAGGTCTCAGTTATGCATGCCAAATCAGCCCCCTCGTCCGGGATTAAGTCCTGAACGAGGGGGGGGGCTTGTTAACAACAGACCTGGCATTAAACAGAAGCAGCCTGAGGCCAGGACCCTGACAGGTAGAACAATTGCAGGTCTCTCTGAGCTTCAATTGTGTTCCTATGGATTGGGTAGGAGCTTAAAGGCTTCTTAACATCTTCTCCTTTTCTGTCTTCTAGCTCCTTAAAGTTCTTAATTGCTGGAACAGGTTTTCTTAATTTCATCTTACCTGCCGCACCCTCTTTTCTCATCCTTTTCTGGCTTCTGTGCTCCAGATATCAATCTTTTTTAAAAAAAAATATGGTCACAGACCCGCATTAATTTAAAAAAAAACAAAAAAAAAACAAAGTAGACGAATATATTACTAAACTTCTGCTAATATTCAAAGAAACTTCTTTGTACTGATCTGACAAAAACAGTTGTAAATAGAAGATATCAGTATTATAAGTATTTTTTTAGATGAGGTGTTATAAAGTGGGCCCATCAATTCTTATAGAGGATTCAGTATAGTATGATGTGAGCTGTGTGCAGCCATATAATCCTAGGCTAGTTCATTTTTTAAATTTAATTTAATTTTTTTATTTTATTTATTTGATCAAGCATGTATAAGATAACAGATACAAGTATAAACATGATTATGAATGCATGAAAAAGATACGAATAAATGGGGAGAGTAGGACAGGGATGGTAGTCATGTTGGTGCACTTATGCACACCCCTTACAGACTTCTTAGGAATGGGGTGAGGTCAACAGTAGACAGTCTAAGGTTAAAAGTTATGGAGATTTGGGGATGAAACCACAGTCAGGTAGTGCATTCCAGGCATTGACCACTCCATTGCTGAAATCGTATTTTCTGCAATCGAGTTTAGAGCGGTTTACCTTAAGTTTGTGTCTATTGTGTGCTCGTGTGTTGTGGTTGAAGCTGAAGTTGTCATTGATGGATAGGACGTTGTAGCAGATAATTTTGTGTACTATGCTTAGGTCAGCACGAAGGGGGCATAGTTCTAAGTTGTCTAAGCCCAAAATTTCAAGCCTGGTGGCAAAAGGTATTCTACGCAAGATTAAGTTAACAACTCTTAGAGCGTTTTTGGCAATGTTGTTACAGTGGGCTCTGGCACTTAGATCGTTAGAGATGAGTACTCTAAGGTCCTTGACAGAGTGAGGGTCGTCTATGAAATTGTATCTGCCCAGCTGGTATTTTGTGTTCTGATTCTTTTTGCCAATGTGTAAGACAGCATTTGTTGGTTGAGATTTGGAGTTTCCAATTGTTTGACCATTCCAACACAAAGTCAAGGTCTTTTTAAAGGGCAGCAGCATTGTCAGTGGTGTTTAATAGTTTAACATCATCTTCCAGCTCCTTAAAGTTCTTAATTGCTGGAACAGGTTTTCTTAATTTCCTCTTACCCGCCGCGTTTTCTTTTCTCTTCTTTTCTGGCTTCTGTGCTGCCAGGTATCTTTTTTTATTATTATTATGGCCACAGACCAGCATTAATTTTAAAAAATAAAATAAAATAAAGTAGACTAATATATTATGATTAGTGGTGGATTATCAGTGGGCAGTTAGACTCTGCCTCATTTTGTATATGGTATACTAAACTTTTGTTAACATTCAAAGAAACTACTTCGTACTGATCTGACAACAACAGTTGTAAATAGAAGATATCGGTATTTTATAAGTATTTTTTTAGGTGAGGTGTTATAAAGTGGGCCCATCAATTCTTATAGAGAATGTGAGCTGTGTGCAGCCATGTAATCCTCGGCTAGTTCACCTTCCCTTCAACTTGACTGGGTTGTGTTTCTGCACCCAAGCCCTCAATCTGGTGGGGAGTATAATAGAAACTACTCAAAAATTACTTCCTCTGCCTTGGTGTTGAATTTTCCCTTTCTCATGAATGTACTTATCTATTTACAGCAAGGGGTGGAGGCAGGCTCGGGAATCCTTTTTTTTTTTTTTTAAATTATTTTATTGCAACACATTAAAACAATTCAAAAACATACAACATTTCTATACATAAACTCTTTTTACAGCTCTTTCGTAGTGATCCTTACTTAATATTTACCATTTATACAGATTTTGACTTTATCTTATTCTATATTACTATCTTACCTCTTCATTTCATCTACTTTTTACTTGACCTTTACATTTCAATCATTTATATTGTAATTTACCAATTTTCCCTATTGGTTTTAACATTTCTTTTTCTACCCTTTATTCTTCTTTCTCATTTTTCCTTTCCTCCAATCACTCATACCATCTATGCCAAATTTTATAATAATCTGTATCCTCGTTTTCCTTGAGTCCTTTTGTCAGTCTGTCCATCTCTGCGCATTCTAAATTTTTTTCAATTAACTCCTTTTCTGTTGGTTGGTTTTCCTTTTTCCAATTTTGGGCATAGACTATGCAGGCTGCTGTTAGAATGTGTAGTATTTTTTTATTTCCTTTGTATAATTTTCCATGAATTCCTGAGCAAGAATGTCTCTGGTTCTGTCTTTATTGATTTCTGTGTTATTTTCTCTAGCCACTTTTTGACTTTGGCCCAGAATTTCTTTGCCACTGGACAGGTCCACCAGAGATGGTAATATGTTCCATAGTTGCTTTTACATTTCCAGCATATCGGTGAATTGCTCGGAAACATTTTGACTATTCTGGCTGGTGGTAAATGCCATCTATGAAACATTTTCAACTGGTTTTCCTTGTATACCGTAGATAATGTTAATTTCATATTTATTTGCCACATCTTTTCCCACTTCTCTAGTTCTACTGTGTGATTGAAGTTCCTTGCCCATTTAATCATAGTATCTTTAACTATTTCCTCTTCCATTTTATACCGTAATAAAAATTTATATATTTTGCTAATTAATTTCTGTTCCATTCCATATATAATTTTATCTAATTCATTTTGCTCCAATTGTACCTCATTTGTCTTTATATCTTCTTTATATTTTGACCATATTTGTGAATACGTTCACCATTCAACTTCCTTATTCAAATCCTGTTCCAATTCTTTGCTTTGTTTTTAATTTCCCCAACTCATTTAAAATATCCCTGTATCTAATTATCTTTGAATATTTGAATTTTCATACTATTTTCTAATTCTGTCTCTTGTTTTTTTGTGAGATTTTTAGTTAGTAAGTTAGATTTGTTTTTGTTAAATTTTAATCCAGCCACTGTGCCAAATTCTTCTATTTTTTTAATCAATTTAGGGCCTGATTTTAGAGGTTCCTCTATTATGAAAACCAAGTTGTCTGCAAAAGCTTGGAGTTTATATTTTTCATTTTTTATCTTCAATCCTTTTATTTCTCGGTCTTCTCTAATTTTTTTTAAGAGTGGTTCCAATGACAATATAAAGAGAAGTGGGGAAAGTGGGCATCCTTGTCTCACACCTTTTGTTATCTCAAATCTGTCGGTCATATCTTGATTTATAATTACCCTTGCAGTTTATTTTGAATATATTTTCTCAATCAGTTTTTCAAATTTAGCCCTGAATTCCATTTTTTTTTCCCAATTGTTATATCATAAATCTCCAATTCAAATTGTCAAAAGCTTTTTGGGCATCAAGGAAAACAAGTGAAACTTGTTTCTCTGGGTGCACTTCATAAAACTAATATGTTTATTTTCATCCATGTGTTGTTTTTAATTTGTCAACCTGGCAAGAAACCATTTTGATCCGAATGTATATGTTTATCTAAAATTGTTTTTAATCTCTCAGCTATAATTGACATGTATAGTTTATAATCAGAATTTAACAAAGAAATTGGCCTGTAGTTCTGTATTGATTGCTGGTCTGAGCGTGATTAATGCTTCTGTCCAGGTTTTGGGTGTGTTTGTTTGCTCTAGTGCTTCATTGAATATTTCCAGCATCAATCCTCCTATCTGTTCTTGTATACTCCTATATAACTCAACTGGTATTCCATCTGGTCCTGGCATTTTGTTATTTTTTTGTCTTTTTATTGCAATTGCAAATTCTGTTTCAGATAATGGTCGATTTAATATTTCTTGCTGTTCCTCCTTAAGTTTACATACATTTGTTTCCTCTATGTAGTTTTTAATCTCTGCTTCTGATGTTTCTTCCTGTGTGTATAATTTAGAAAATAAAGTATGTATAATCTGTTTCTTATCTTCTCTTTTATATTGGATTATTCCTCTTTCATCTTTCAAATGCTGTATCATTCATTTGTCTCTTTTCTTTTTTAATTTATAAACTAGCCATCTGCTCACCTTATCTGCGTGCTCAAAGTAATTTTGTTTTGCCATCTTTATTTTCAATGCCACCTCTTCTTGGGTTATTAAATTTAGTTTATGTTTAATTATTCTCCATTCCTCTTTTACTTTTTTATTCTGCGGATCTTTCTGTAAGTTTTCTTCTAATTTTTTAAGTTCTTCCTGAAGTTTTTCTTGCTGGGACTTTTCTCTCTCCTTTTCTTTGCCATATATGTAAGTTTCCTAGTTCATTTTTACATTTTATGGTGACATATCTCTGCAACCACTAAATATAACATGGAAGCATGAGTGCTACAGAGCTTTGATTAATGGAGCTGGAAATGAAATCATTTAAATTTACATTTGAATATGAATAATCCTACTTCACCCTGTGCAAAAACTATAACCAAAGTACAATAAAAATTTTACTTCTTTTGACTGTTGCAATATAGTTTGTCAAAAACTGTTAGAAGGAAAGCATCTCCATAAAAATGCATGCATGCATGTAAATTTAAAACACATTCTATTATGAAAATAGAAACAAAGTATAAACAAATCTTCAAACCAAATTTTAGCAATAGTGAGTTTGATCGCTACAACTTGACAGATTCATAAAAATGATAAATTGATAGAAATTGAAGTTTGACATTTGCCCATCTACCTGTTGAGGGAATCTTAGCTGTTGGCTCGAAACAGGCTTTTTCCATTAGCACAATCTTCCAATTTTGCCAGTGAATGCAAACTGGTGGGGTTTTTTTCACTTCTAATTACTATTTCTCCTGTTTTACATATAATCAGACAAGATTTCCCAGCAGCTGTTGTCCCCAATTCATGTCTGAGCTTGGTGCTGAGGCTGATGAAGGATGCTAGACATGAGGTGCAGGTTTTGGTTCCCTTTTTATTGGAGTACTCCAAGAAAAGGGGTCCTGGCCAAAATGCCAAGAATCCCAAACCATAGAACTATATAAAGTTTCACTAAAAGCTTTATACAGTTTCACTAAAGCAGAAGGCAGGATATATAAGAAATATCTAATAAACATTTTAGTAATGACCTAACAATTCTATTGGTCTCTAGATGTCCCTATTCCTAAACTTTGGCTAATGAATGCTTCAGGAATTATCTAATTCACATTCTATTTGCTCTAGTCCATCTTTATTCCTAACTTCCAGCTGAGATCTGCAAGATGCCTAACACTTACTTTTATCAGCTTTCTAATTACCCAGAATTGTTACAAATGTTACACATGCATTTTCCCTGTGAATAAGCATTCTTTGTTCTTGCCAGATAGACTCCACAATTGCTTCCTGGTTTGCTTTCAAGTGGACTCCATTACATTGCTTTGTTTTATCAGACTGACCATTAAGCATTGCAGCTGAATCCCAGACAAAATAAGAATATGGTCAGTGTCAGAGGCATCCACATAATGTGTCATTCCAGTGGCATCAAGAGGTAAAATTTGGCAGTTTGCCTGTTGGACTCAGGATCTCAGGTGCCACCAGTCTTCCAAGTTGCAGTTTGCTCAAAACATTCA
Organism: Arizona elegans; assembly: GCA_022577455.1. Classification (NCBI taxonomy): domain Eukaryota; kingdom Metazoa; phylum Chordata; class Lepidosauria; order Squamata; family Colubridae; genus Arizona; species Arizona elegans. The sequence goes on along the minus strand of JAKOOJ010000001.1, from coordinate 204,191,050 downwards.
GCAAGTTCCTTCTTTCATTAAACAGTGGCTGCTGTCTGCAGTTGACAGTAGAAAATATCCACGTTGTAATTCGTGGGTTATTTTGCCACAGGCAATTCAGTCACACGGTGACACAGATAAAAAGCAAATGGGAATTGGCCAGTCATTCCAACCACCTGTTTTCTAAGAGTTTGCAAGACGCCCATTAAACTACCTCAAGAAATACAAGAAAAAGAATGCTTAATGCCAAATATTCACATATTCATGTAAAAAGATTTTGGACTTGTGATCCTAAAGTATTTGATGTTACTCCAATATTTCTAAATTGGCTGTGAAACTTGCAGTTACAATGGCTAAAATTTCAGAGCTTCACAAAAATATGTTTGCTTTTGGAACATCGGAGTTCACACACACGTTTTGTTCTTAGTTGCCATCAAGTCATACCAAGGTATTGATAGTTATCCCAAATTGTGTTTGGTCTATAGCCAGATGACTAATGTTTGCAAGAGAAGCATCCTTGGCTGTTACTGTACCAACCCATCATATTGCCTGTGTTCCTTTGTTGCTTTTTTTCAACCTTGCCAAGCATGATCATCCTCTTTGCATGATATATCATATTCTTGTTATTTGAACATCTAAAGAAAGCTTGGACTTAATTTCATCAAATGTTTAATGACTCATTTGTCCAGCAGTCTTTAGTGCCCACGGTATCTTTTGTCAATGCCATAATTCAAAAGCATCTGTTATGTTCTCTTGTTTCTTCAGTGTTTATTTATTTATTTATTATTATTATTATTATTATTATTATTATTATTATTATTATTGCATCCGTATGATATTGAAATACCATGATCTGAACAAGTTGGATCTTTGTAGACAAAAACACTTCTGATCTTTTCTAAGTCCTTCATAGACATTTTTGCAAAGATGATTCATTATTTGATGTCTTGGCTGCTTGTAATTTTATTTGGATTTTGAAGAAACAAGACAAGCATTTTTTTATTGAAAAGTTTTATAGGAAATACAAACATTTTCTTCCCCCCTCACCCCATTCCTCCCCCCTTGCCCTCCCACCCACCCTTTCCCCCTCCCCCTTCCCCCCCACCCCCCTCCCTAGACTTCCCAGAACAAGCACAGGGTATAGCATTCACAAACATAAAACTAAAATATGCTAACAAATTGTTGACTTCAAATTCTCTCTAGGTCTTTAACTCCTTATAGTTCAAAGCCCTATAAACATAATCTAAAGATTAAAAATGTTTCATTCATAAACTATATGAATCTTCTTAGTCTGATACTTATTTTGAATATAGTCGATCCATCTTCTCCATTCCAATATGTATCTTTCGTTTGGTCTTTAAGATATGATGAAATTTTTGCCATCTCTGCCAAATGCACGACTTTTAGTGTCCATTCCTCAATAGTAGGTGGATCTTCCTTCTTCCAATACTGTGCCACCAGTAACCTGGCAGCTATTATTAAATTCAAAACCAACTTAGTCTCTATTACAGTACAATCCGTAACTATTCCCTACAAAACGAACTGTGGTGTAAATTTAATCTTTTTCTTTAAAATATTTTGAATAATCCACCATATTTTTATCCAAAAAGCCTTAATTTTTTTGCATGTCCACCATATATGAAAATACGTAGCATTTTCACATCCACATCGCCAACACTTAAAGCTATACAATACATTTTGACTGCAAACATGCATTGATGGTGTGTGTGTGTATGTGTATATATATATATATATATATAATTTTATTTTTTATTTTATTTTGAATTTGTATATTCAAAATAAAGGACTCAGGGCGGTGAACAGCCAAGTAAAAACATCAAGTACAAATATTAAAATACAGTTAAAAATATACATATATAAATTTGGCCCTGTTAATTAAAAACAATAAAGAAAACACTTAAAAACACTTTAAAAAAATTAGGCCAGCCCGGCTTGCTGGAAAAGGAAGGTTTTAAGGGCACGGCGGAAGGCACTGAGGTCTTGGATTCTCCTTATCTCTGGAGACAGTTGGTTCCAGAGGGTAGGTGCCCCCACAGAGAAGGCCCTCCCCCTGGGGGTCACCAGCCTACACTGTTTGGCTGATGGCACCCCGAGGAGGCTATATATATATAGCCAACCCAACCAGTTAGGCAATAGCCATTTCCTAACATTCTCCCCTTTGGGTAGGACAATATATAATAGCTGACATTCTTAAACCATAACACTCACAACACGCTTTACACTTAATTGCACCCTGAGCTTTTGTAAAATGGTCTGCAATATTATTTTCAATCATGCAGTATTCTAATTGAATCATTTTACTCTGTACCCATTGTCTCACATTCAAGTATCTTATATCAGTGTGCTTATATTGTGTCCTTACAGCTAAATTAGTTGCCATTTTAATTGCAGCTTGATTATCTTCATAAACTACAAATGGATCCTTTACAGTTAAGCCTATATCTAATAACAGTTGTTTATCTTTGATGTGCACAGAACTAGTATATTATAAACAGGAAAACCCAGCTTCCATAACTGATAAACTAAAGTGCTTTTGCCTGATGGATTTCCAGCCTATTAAAGCATTACCCAACAGTATTGCAATACCCGATGTAGATTTATGTGTAGGTAAATCAGTTGTAAAACTTACATCGCATATGCAGTTAATACAAGATCATTACTAGGCTCCAAATATAACGCATAATGCAGTTTGTTTCAAATAGCTAAGTATTCGCTTAGTAGCTTACCAATTCCTTTCAGTTGGTTCAGACTTATACCTAGCCAGTTGATTTACACTATAGGATATATCTGGCCTAGACCAATTACTAATATAAGATAGACTACCAATCAAGGATTGATATATTTCCTTGTCGAATACAGGACTTTGAATATTACCATGCTTAAAATCCTGACCCATTTGTGTCTTAGTAGGCTTACATAGTTCCATATTGTATCGTTTAAGCAATTGGCTAATTTTCTTAGTTTGTGACAGTTTGTACCCTCTCTTAGTTTTTACAATGTCAAGACCCAAATAGTGCTTGATTTTACCTACATTTCTAATCCCGAATTTATTCTGCAACACAAAAATAAGTTCTGTTGCTTCCTGATCAGTTTTTGTAACAATTGTTATGTCATCAGTAAACAAGAGTAAAAGAGAAACTAAACCATCTTTCTCTCGTTTAAATAAACATTGCTCTGCTATACCAGCAACAAAACCCATAGCATTTAATTCATTTACTATACATCTATTCCACTCATGACCTGACTGTTTTAAGCCATAAAGGCTTTTCTTTAGTCTCCAGCAATCAGTCTTCTCATCAGTTCTTAAACCTAGTGGCTTTTTCATATAGATAGTGTGCTGTAAAGGTGCATGTAAATATGTGGTTTCTACATCTATATGATTAATTCTATAGCCATTCTGCTTTCTTAGTTGTTCTTGTCTTCTGGCAGTCCTGCGCATGCACACACCGGGAACAGGCTCCAACTGTTCCTCTGTCTCACTGCTGTCTAGCTCCCTCTCTGCCTCCGATGCAGAGCCCTTGTTCGAGCTTTCCCCAGTCCCCAGGACTGGCCCATGTTCCTCCCAAACCTCCGTACTGTCCGACACTGCTGCCAGCTCCGCGGGTCACAACAGATGCCTTCTCATGGCCTCCCTTATATAGACAGCTTCTTAAAGTGACTATTTATTTTATTTATTTATTTATTTATTTATTTTATTTTATTTTTATACCGCCCTTCTCCAGCAGGACTCAGGGCGATGGACAGCCAAAGTAAAAACACAGCATACAAAAATTAAAACAGTTTAAAAGATATTAAATAATATCGGCCCACAATTTAAAACCAAAGGATGGGATCAAGCTAGCCCGGCTAGATGAAATAAGTGAGTTTTAAGGGCCCGACGAAAACTCCGGAGGTCCGGTATCATTCGTATCTCTGGGGGTAGGTCGTTCCAGAGGGCGGGTGCCACCACAGAGAAGGCTCTCCCCCTGGGGGTCACCAACTGACATTGTCTGGCCGATGGCACCCTGAGGAGGCCCTCTCTGTGCGAGCGTACTGGCTGGTGGGAAGCTACTGGTGGCAGAAGGTGATCTCGTAAATATCCAGGCCCTAAGCTATGGAGCGCTGTAAAGGTGGTCACCAACACCTTGAAGCGCACCCGGAAGACCGCCGGGAGCCAGTGCAGCTCGTGCAAGAGAGGTGTCACATGGGAGCACCCCATCGTTCCCATAATCCACCGCGTGGCCGCATTCTGGACCAGTTGGAGCCTCCGGGTGCACCCCAAGGGGAGCCCCATATAGAGAGCATTGCAGTAGTCCTGGTGGGAAGTGACGAGTGCTTGAGTGACCGTGCGTAGGGAGTCCCGATCCAGAAAGGGACGCAACTGGCGTATCAGGCAAACCTGATAAAAAGCCCCCCTGGCCCCAGCCATCATGTGCTCTTCTAAAGACAGCTGTGCGTCCAGGAGGACGCCCAAGTTGCGAGCCCTCTCTGTGGGGTCAATGACTCGCCCCCAATAACCAGCGATGGCACCAGCTGACTATATTGCGACGCTGGCAGCCATAGCCACTCGGTCTTGGAAGGGTTGAGTCGGAGCCTGTTTCTCCCCATCCAGGCCCGTATGGCCTCCAGGCACCGGGACATCACTTCAAGGGCATCGTTGGGATGGCCTGAGGTGGAGATGTACAGCTGGGTGTCGTCAGCATACTGATGGAACTCCACCCCAAAGCCACGGATGATCTCACCCAGCGGCTTTACATAAATGTTGAACAGAAGGGGCGAGAGGACCGACCCTTGCGGCACCCCACAAACAAGGCGCCTCGGGGTCGACTGCTGCCCCCCTGCCAACACAGATTGTGACCGGTCAGAGAGATATGAGGAGAACCACCGCAAAACAGTGCCCCCTACCCCCAACCCCTCCAACCGGCGCAACATGATACCATGGTCGATGTTATCAAAAGCCACTGAGAGATCTAACAGGACCAGGATAGAGGAACAACCCCTATCCCAAGCGCTCCAGAGATCATCCACCAACGCGACCAATGCCGTTTCCGTGCTGTGCACAGGCCTGAAGCCAGACTGGAGTGGATCTAGATAGACAGCTTCATCCAGGTACTGTGGAAGCTGCCACGCCACCACACTCTCAACAACCTTCACAATAAAATGAAGGTTGGAGACTGGACGATAATTAGCCAAAACAGCCGGATCCAGAGAGGGCTTCTTGAGGAGGGGCCTCACCTCCGCTTCTTTCAAGGCGGGCGGCAGGACACCCTCACTCAAAGAAGCGTTAATAATCCTCTGGAGCCAGCCTCCTGTAACCTCCTGGGAAGCCAGCACCAGCCAGGAGGGACACGGGTCCAATAAACATGTGGTCACGTTCAGCCGTCCCAGGATCCTGTCCACGTCCTCGGGAGCCACAGATCAAACTCCTCCCAGATAATACTCAAGACCTGCCTCAATCATCCTGTCCAGACTTACCCAGTCAAAGGCCGAGCCTTCCCAAATATGAGCGATTTTATCATACAGATACTGGACAAAATCCTCAGCTCGACCCTGCAAGGGATCATCCTGCGCTCCCAGATGGAGGAGGGAGCAGGTTACCCTAAACAGGGCATCTGGGCAGTTATCTGATGATGCAATAAGAGTGGAAAAATAGCTAGATTTTGCCACTTTTATCGCCACAAGGCAGGTCTTAATATGAGACCTCACCAGTGTTCGGTCAGATTCGGAGCGGTTCATCCTCCAACCGCTCTCTGGCGCTTCATCTCCTCAGCTCCTCAGCGAACCAAGGAGTAGGCAAGTTCGGTGCCGGGTCAGAGACCACAAAGGCACGACACAGTCCAAAGCCCCAGCGGCCGCACTATCTCAGGCAGCCACCAAGTCTTCAGCTGAGTCATGAGCCAGAATCTCAGGAAATGGCCCAAGCTCCATCTTGAACCTATCAGGCTCCATCATGCACCTGGGTCAAACCACCTAGTCAGTTCCACCTCCCTGCGGCAGGGTGTAGCGGTTAGAAAGTCAAGTCGAAGGAGTGAGTGGTCAGACCAGGACAAGTATTCAATGACTATATCCACTGTATCAAGGCCACTCAACCACTGACCAGAGATAAAAACTAAGTCCAGAGTGTGTCCACCCGTGTGAGTAGGGCCATGAATTAACTCAGTCAGGCCCATGGCCATCATGGAAGCCATGAACACCTGGGCCACCTCAGACATTTCACCGATGGAAGGCAGGTTGAAATCCCCCATGACCAAAAGTCTGAGGGCATCAACCGCCACCCCGGCTATGACATTGAGCAGCTCAGGCAGGGCCATTGCCACGTGACAGGGAGCCAGGTATGTGATCAACAGCCCATCTCTCGGCTCGTCACCCAGCCAGCCTGGATTGCAACAAAAGAACCAGATGAAAGAGCAATTCGCAATGCTTTTTACTTTTGGTCATTTCAGCAACACAGCCAGCAGAAAAGAACAAGCCGGATCATAAGTGTAAAGTCAGCGCTACACGCAGCCACTGAGTGGCACTATTTATACATCTCTCCCCACTTTAACCACCATCTGGCAGTTAAAAGCAAAACCCCTCCCAACAGCAGTTTGGCGGTGAAAAAGCTGGCGCTTCCCTGATGTCATAGGAGAGCGCCGCACCCTCAAGTGTCTGCTCCGCGCCGTCCTCTGTGCTGTGCTGCGACGCCCCGAGACCATGTGACAAGCCGCCTCTCATGTGGACCTTTCGAACAGCTGGTAACCTCCTCCCCTCCAGTCCCGTGAGTGGTGAGACCTGGCTGGGGCTCGACACATCTGCACTCCACGACCCCACTTCACAAGAAGGGACTCACATCCGGCTATCTGTGGTACAGTAGTCTCCCTTGGATCAAGACATTCCTTTATAATAACCACCACCACCCCGCCCCTGCCTTGAGCTCTCGGCTGATGGAATGCTCTGAAGCCTGTTGGGCACATATCCACGAGGGGAATTCCTCCCTCCAGGCCCAACCAGGTCTCCGTAATACCTGCTGGCTCATCCTCAGTTCATCATCCTGGTCCACAGCCTTACAGTGGCTGGTCAGCTTTAAATCCTCATCACCCTGACAGTTGCTAATAGCTGACAGGAGCTCAGGGGAGAGGAGCAGGGTTAAACGGACAAACAATAAGGGAAAGGAAATCCTTTAAACTCTTAAGCAAAAACGAGAAATAATTTATTTTAGAAAATTTATATTGCCGCCTACTCGCACATGGTGACTTAAGGCAGCTTATATGAATATAAATACATAAAAAATAAAAATAATAAAATAACACAATAATGAAAAATAATAAAAAAGATAGCCCACCCCCATCCCAGCGACAACACATATTCATACAAGCCATTGATTAAGCTCCATTCCATTCTGGGTTCCCCAGGCCCGCTTATTTAATTAAATACTTGTTTTAAATTATAAAAACAAACAAGCAAAACTTGATTTTCACCATGTAAACTTAATTATAACACTTATAGCTTAAAGGAAAAGATCTAATCATCGCTTGATTAAATTGACTTTTTCCAGGTTAATAAGAATGCCAAAAATTAACAAGGAAAATCAGTTAAGAAACTGATTTTGAGTACTATAAATATTGTTACTGGAATGTTTCATATTTTGTAGTCTATCTTCCATGGGCTTTGACTCTTGGAAATAAAACTTCCCCCTCTTCAAGCAGCACCAGTGTTTTTTCTTTTGCCACTGAAACCCAAACCAAATTTTCCTTCTCACGCTGTTTAGTGTAATTCTCTTCACTTTTATCGTAGCCTCATTTGACAAAACATACCCTGACATTTTGGGACCTGCTGTCACAAACTCAGATATTGAGGCCTTTGGTGCAATCTCACTTGTCGTTTGCCCTAAATAATTACCTAACGTAATTAGGTAATTACCACACTCCCTCTCTGCTAATAAAAATGATAGACTCAGTATCATGGTATAATTCTAATCGGGCATAAACTGTGATAAAACTGGCAATGAACATGATACATGTTGATTTGTTAGGCTGATTTTTTGGTTGATTTCCATGTGACAGCAACTGCTTCATCCACAAATTCACATGAGGATACTTCATAATCCAGAGGTCCATAATATGGACCTCCGTACCTTCCGCCGGGCCCTGAAGACTTTTTTATTTCAGCAAACCGGGCTGGGTTAAAATTTTAATTGGGTGAATTTTATGGGTAAGGGGTAAGGGGGTTTTAAAATTGGAGAAGCCAAAGATAATTTAATTTTGTTTTAATGTATTTTAATATTTGTATTGTGTGTTTTTAATTCAGGCTGTTCACCGCCCCGAGTCCTTCGGGAGAGGGGGCGGTATAAAAATTTAATAAATAAATAAATAAATAAATAAATAAATAAATAAATAATAGGGCCCAAAAAGATATTTGAATAATTTCTCGAGTTCTGTTCAACCACAGCTGATTGGTGCATTGTCTGAATTTATCCCACAATGAGTTTAAAAACAATTTAGCAATCTGCCTTTTAGCAGGATTGACTTAAATATGCTGACAATGCAAGGGTACTCCCTCCTTCTTTCCATAGTCATGAAAATAATGGTCTTTATCTTCTGTTTTGCACCAGTCAGGATAGCCACTGGCCCCCTGCCTTTGTCTGAGATGCATGTTAAATAGAAAACAAAGTGTTTTTCTTTCTTTCAAAATACCGGACTTCATAGATTTCTGCAATTCTGTAGCCTTTCGCTACAGCAACATTCAGTTCCATAGTGCACCATGTTCAATTTTAGGGCCCCTTCTTCAATGTTGTGGTTATGCACATGACTTCCTGTTTTTCTGTGCAGGTTACACATAGACTAAACATTATTTTCCCCCATGATTTTCCCCCATGGCAGGACTGGAAAGTAGAGGCTCCTTGGTGGGTATACTTTAACTTTAGCAAAGTTTGCAAGGCTAAAATGCTGCTTTATATCACCAAAGTTTTGACAGATGATATCTGGATGGCCCATCGTGTACACCTTGTTCTTATTCACAAAAGGGTATAAATTGGTGCAATTGTAATATAAGATTTGTTTCCCTGGTTTGTAGTACAGACATGTAACATTTGTTCTACTGCCAAAAAACCAATCTCGTGGGTTCAAAGGTGTTGGAAGAAACTGTTAGAAACTGCTTCAAAGCCGCATCGTTCTTCAATATGTCATTCCATTCATGTTCCCAGATGCTGCACACTACATAGCCTAAAAACTCATGAGGTATTCTTTCGTCCTAGTGCGTGAGCGCCAGTGCCCCATAGGTTGAATCAAGTAAGCTGTTGAAGTCATGGACATTGTAGTTATACAGAGCAACCCTGGGGGGAAAAAAACTGTTAAAAGCTGTGGGCATTCCGTTTATGATAGCAGATTCATCCAAAAAGTAAACACCTCTTTGCTTTTCACTTCTTTGCAGAGCATTCTGGATATGGAGCTTCTCAGTATGTGCTACATGCATCAGTCATTGTATAGTGGAAGCAGAATAACTTTTTTGGTCTTCTGATAATTGTCCAAAGGTGCTAGTGCGATGGTGTCCTCGTTCATGACAGTGAAACGGTCATGCAAAGAGATGCTAATTTAACCAGGCTGCCAATTGAGGTGCCATGCCCTGGCATGGACAAGCCTGCCTCAATGACTTATCAAGCCCTGCCCGAAAGTGGTATATCACCAGTCTCTCAGGCCATCCCCTCACTACTCTTGCCAGCTGTCGGAACTCTCTGATGTATTCTTTTACTGGCCTCCTTCTCTGTTTTAATCTTAATAACTCCCCCTCCGCTTGCTGCGCTTGGGTATTGTCCTCGAACTGCTCCTGTACAGCACACAAGAAAAGACCCACATCTCTCAGCTCAGGTGCATGGTCACCATATAGGGCAGCCACCCACTCAGCAGCCTCCCCTTCCATGATTGTAGTCACTGCCATACCATATCCCACTGGGGAGTGTATAGTCTACCATATCGGTCAAAATGGTTCAGCTCCTGGCCGAGGAACAATGCCACTTTCTCTGGACTGCCATCAAACGACACCTTCATAGTGGGTGGATCCCACCTGCCCATAACTAGAGGTGCCTGACCCACTAATCCTTCTGTGCCAGGCGCTGTCCGGTCTTCAAATGTCTGTGGCCTTTGTTCTGTCCCCGTACCACACACACACCCAACCAGCCAGCCAAGGATTAAATAAACTCTTCAAACACTCAACGTCAGTGATAAGGAACTTGGCAGCAACTCCGTGGCTGCCTGCCAAGAACTTTTACTCCGATAACACAGACAAAAATACACATAGTTTGAATAGTCCAGTTTGTAATTAAATCCACAGCAAATAGGTGTTGTGTCCAAAGGTGCAAAGTGCCTTGCCAGAGATTAGCTTTGTCTGTCACAGAGTCCGAATGGCCACCACACTCCCTTTTATAGCCTGGGGAGTGTGGTCCAATGACTCAGCTTAATCTCTGGCATGCCTCCTTTTCTGCTGCTCACGCTTGTCTCTCCGACGCTGGCGTGGGTCCAACCACAATGTTTCTTCGTCACTATCCGACGGCTCGGAAACACCTGGCTCCTGGCCAATTTCTTCTTCGGGAGACACCTGAGGCATTGCCAGAGAGGAGGGTCCTGGAGAGGGAGGCCTGGCCGTCTCCTCTCCTTCATGTTCGGAGCCTTCTTCCTCCAATAAGATAGGCTCGGAGGACGGAGCCACAACAGCCTTTCTCCATGACCCCTGCGTTGTTCATAGGCATGCCTAGCGGGTCTGGGATCCTGTTGGATAGCCTTCTGGAACCCTCCAGTCAGGCCACTCTGAGTCTCATATTGAGTACCTGCCATTGGCACTCTAGAATGCTGGGGCAGACCCTCAAGGCCCTGGACTCCAGGGGAGGGAGGTGGGCCTCCAACAGGCCCTTGCCAAACACTACAATGGCCTGGCTCTTGAAAACCAGTTGCTCCATGCATCTCCTGTAACATATCAATAGTCTGATTCCCAACAGCCATTGAATAACTCCTATTATCATCAGAGATTCTACGCTTGCTCTATTGGGTGAAATGCTCTCCTGACTGAATGAGCAGGGGTCCTGGTGGTGGACAGGCTCTGAAATCCACCGGCCTGGTATTTCCCAACCACCAGTCCCTAGAGTTACCTTGGTCAGTTTCCAATGGTTGCATCTGGGCCTCTGAAGTCTTCTGCTTGATTGGTCGTTCCTTAGGCCAAACGTCCACAGGGATGTTTTCTGCTTGAGAAGAAGCCTTCAGCACAGTAATATTAGTGGTATCTAATCAAGGTCAGCTGCCTCCACCTCTGGTACCTTGCCTTCCACCAGGTTATTGTGAGAGAGCCCTAACAATTCTATCAGGTTCCAGGCTAATACGAAAAAAGGAAACAAGCAAACTAGGATGTTGCTGCCTTTTCCTTTTTTCTGGCACTCACTGACATCCAATAAGGAACTATTGTTAGGGCTAACAGCCTGTGCCTGTGCTTCCAACCACCTTTTTTATATGTTATTCCTCTTATTACTCCCAATCATGTGTGTTGTATCCTCCCCCTCTAACCCAGAAGTGCTGCACCGTGCAATGCTCCCATCTACATCCTGACTCGAATGAAAGATATCCACTGCTTCACTCAGTAGACCCAGCAGGCGAGTAGCCACCCCTCAGCCCTGGCAGGAATGAGCATCCCGGAATGTTCATGCTGATGGCAGAGAGGGTGGCAGCAGCTTCTCCCACTCATGCTGATCTGCCTGATGACGTCATTGGTGCGCAGCCATCTCTCAGCTGTGTAGCGGCCACGCTACAGCCCTGCGGAGCAAAAGAATGATGTCGGGTGAATCCGCGGCTCCTCCAGGAAGTCGGCCATGCCATGCAGGGTCTTGGGCAGGTGGGTGGTTGCCCCTCCTCCGAATGGCAAGCCCAGGCTGGCAGTTTCACAAATTCCTCCAGACAATTTTTTACTCTACCATTTCCACTTCCAGTAGCACCAGTGGCGTGAGGTTCGGCAAGCCAGTAGCGCTGGTGGCAGGATGCTCCGCCCACCCACCCAGACATCGTCACATCCCAGTTTTGAACTGCATGCGCAAAGCCTTTGTGCATGTGCAGAGGGTCAAAACCGTGACATGATGATGGTTTGTGCACTTCGGAGCTGGTAGGGAAGCTGGCTGCATTTTACCCCTGGCCGTGTCCCATACATTTTGCAGGGACATTACTCCATTTTTATTCTTTTAAAAAAAATCTATTTCCTTCTCCACTTTTTGTATAAGTATACTGAGGCTTTTTATGGAGCTCTCTTGGCTCTAGTAACAATTTCTTGGTTAGACGCATTGTTATCTAACAAATACATCAGGTTGCCTGCAAAACACAGAAATTCTCCCTCCACATTTAAATCAAACAGATGTTGTCTTTTCTTCTCTAACACCTTAATACTAATTAGACACACTAAATAGCACTGTGTCTAATTTCCTAAGTCTGCCCCCCTTCCTTGTTCTTCACAATAGTGATTATTAGTGCTAAAGAGCTCCTCCATAATACCTCCATATTGCTTTGTAACAAACCTTCTATATGGCTAAGGAACTGATCAGCATTTGAGTCATTCTTACGTCCTAAGAGAGGCCTGCTTAATTCCTCTGCATCTAGCCAAAGTTGCATAAAATCATTGGGTCTTGCCTCCTTAGAAACACAGTACAAAATGAATAACATTGTGACAGCCTTTGTGAATGATTGAATACGTTCAATATTTACAAATCTGTAATGTTCATAGTATTCTATAGCATTGTACTGTTGAAGTTCCCTCTGCCATGTTTGAATATTCTCCAGATGCACAATCAATTGGTTCTGGTGTGTTGAATAGGAGTCTTCTGAGTGTTTGAATACCTCTACTGATTGAGTTTCTGAGATATACTCTTCACTGGTACTGTCAACTTGAGTGTCCCCAAGAAGTTGTTCTTCGTCACCTTTTTTGTTTTTTTTACAGAGGCTCTAGATAAACAAAAATGGCACTCCTAAGATCCATCATGGATTTTATGAATACCTACATTCATATTTAGTAATCATGTCATTAATCATTCACCTTGTATGTCGCATGAAGTGGACAGTTGTGGCTCTATTTCCGGGTCTTGCTTCTCAGGTATGTGGTCTGAATTGGACTGTTGTGGCTCCATACTTCATTGAGATTGTTGTGAAAGAGTAGGCATTGGAAATTCTGCAAACAACTGATCACTCTTCCGTTCTGAAGGAACATAAACAAATAGTTGTTAGGAGCCTTGTTATAGTCCAAAGAACATATTGAATGCAGAGTGAAAAAAATGAGGCCATCTTTACATTTGAATTATTTCAAATGTAAATTCATGTTTTTGTAAAACAGTCAATATGCATGTAAATTACATGCCCTACCTTGTAATTCCATGTCTTGTGTCCCATATGAGGTGGACGACTGTTGCTTCATTTCCTACTCCTGCACCTCACACCTATCATGTGAAGTGGACAGTTATGTCTCCCTTACCCCATTGAGCTCCTTGTGAAAGATTATGCCTTGGGAATTTAACATGCAACAGGTCATTACACCATTCTGAAAGGAAAGAAGAACGAGACATGTCCTTCTCCCATTTGTTACAGTAAATAGAACTTTTTGACTATAACCTGAAGTAGGAGACCTTCCTTATGTTATTGTTTGATGACTGACTCATTACAAACCCTAACAGATACTGTTTTTCTACAACAGGAGTGCCTGTGAATTAAATACTATATCTTCTAATTCATTCTCTGTGTCCCTTGTAAACCCCTGTGTTTTTTATTGTATCTGTACCATTGTGTTTTTTTAAAAAAATTTTTATTTATTTCTTTACAACAAAATATTTATTCACACACAGATCGCGACGGGAGCTTTACACAATATATTAACTTCAGTCAAGATATACAAATAAAAAATAAAATCTACACTAACCTTATCCTTTTTTTATTCTATTATTCAACCAGATATACCATTGGTCCCAACATTGAAAATATACGGAATCCTTTTGATCTCAGAATTTTTGTTAACCTGTCAGCTTCCGCATATTCGATAATTTTTCCCAAAATCAAATCTTCAGCCGGTATGTCTTTCCCCTTCCAATGTTGATCAAAACATATTCTTGCTGCGGTTGTGATATATGTAATCAGATACCATATATTCGTGCCTATCTTATCTGGCCTAATATTTAATATTTAATATTCTGATTTCAATTGTAATTTATATCCCGTGATTTCTAATATCCACCTCTGTATAAATCTCCAAAATTCGATTACCTTAGAGCAGGTCCACCATACGTGATAATAAGTACCTATCTCCCCACACTTCCAACAGTTTGGGGAGAGTCCTGAGAACATTTTGGCTAATCGAGCAGGAGGGAGATGCCATCTATACACCATCTTATATAAGTTTTCTTTGTAAGTGGTTGCCATCAGAAGTTTCAATTGTTTTGTCCATATTTTTTCCCATTTTATCAATTCAATTGAGTAACCAATATTTCTTCCACAGGCAATCATTGAATCTTTAACAATCTCATCCCCTATCAAATAGGTTATTAAGAATTTATAGATCTTAGATAATATTCTTTCCTCTTTTCCTAATATAATACTATCTATTTCTTGCTGGATCATGTCTATACCACTTTGTTTCTTGTCTTTCTTATATTTAGAGCTGATCTGGGCATAAGACCACCAATCCAATTTTATTTCTTGAAGCTCTAACTCAATTCTTGTTTTTAAGCAGCCTTGGGCATCCAACAATTCCTGGTAAGATAGGTGTTTTTCTTTATTGTAAAGCGAACTATATGTTGTAGCTTCTAACGGGACCAACCAAGAAGGGGTCAAGGAGTAGAGTTTACCCTTAATTTTCCTCCATGTATCAATTAGGATATTCCTTACATAATGTCCTGCGAAACTCATATGTTTTTAACCTTTATCTTGCCAAAGAAAATAGTGCCAACCCTGTTGTAGCCCCGAACCTTCCAGAATCAACAACCATCTTCTTCTCAGCAGGATCCATTCCCTTACCCAAACTAAATTTGCAGCCTGATAATAATATTCCCATTTTGGTAAGCCAAATCCCCCTCTTTCTTTCACCTTTTGAAGCATTTTAAGTTTAATTCTGGGCTTTTTATTTTACCAGATAAATTTAAGGACACATTGATTTAACTTTTTTTAAAAAAATATTGTCTACTTTAACTGGTGCTGTATGAAATAGATATGTCCATTTTGGGAGGATATAGGATTTTATAATCGCAATCCTACCTAATAGAGACGTCTGAAGGTTCTTCCATTTCTCTAAGTCCTGTTCTGTTCGTTGGAATAATTTCAAATAATTATCTTCTTTAATTGTTGTGCATTTGGCTGATAATATAATACCTAGATATCGTAATTTATTGACAATTTGGAATCCCAAATTCTCTTCTAATTTCTTCCCCTGCTTTGTTGTCAAATTTTTAATGATAACCTTAGTTTTTTCCTTGTTTACTTTTAAGCCCGCTACATTTCCATATTTTTCTAACTGATAAGTCAAATTTGGGCCCGATAAAATGGGATCTTCCAATATAAATACTAGGTCATCAGCATATGCTTGTACCTTATATGGTTGGTTCTTAATATGCAGTCCTTTTATTCCCGAATTATGCCTAATTTCCCTCAATATAAAGGTTCTAATGTTAGAATGAATAACAACGGAGAGACCGGGCACCCCTGTCTAGTTCCTTTCTCAATGCAGATTTGTTCAGAAACAACTCCATTAATTAGAATTTTTGCAGACTGCTTCAAATAGATTGAATGAATTGCCTGGATGAACCTTTCCTCAAACTACTTCAGGTTATATTGACTATAACCTGAACTAGGAGACCTTCCTTACGTTATTGTTTGATGACTGACTCATTACAAACCCTAACAGATACTGTTTTTCTACAACAGGAGTGCCTGTGAATTAAATACTGTATCTTCTAATTCATTCTCTGTGTCCCTTGTAAACCCCTGTGTTTTTTATTGTATCTGTACCATTGTGAATCTATTGGCATTGTAAAGTTGGCATATAGTTCATCTTCCTCATATTCTGAAAAAAACATTGAAAGAAGCATCGGTATTGCTACAGAAATGGTGAGACCTGCTAATAATATTATGGCAAAAGGAAAAATAATACTTTCACAGGTATTCACAATTATTGTGAGTCTGATATCTCATCCTAATAAACACAAAGCACAAGTTGTAAATATTCATGAATCTGCAACATACCACATTTTAAAAAGTAGCCATAAATATACTTATATTAGTATTGTCCACTCTGAAGAAGTCTTCGTTACTGGGCAATGTGGCAGGATATCTGTCTAAAAGACCCTCAGCATTCTTGTCAGTTTCTGCCAGATACATTTCTACATTAGAGTAATACATTACTCTATTGACCTCACATTTATTGCACCAAATGTATTGGAATAGTTGTACTCTTAACATGTACTTTGTTGTTACTTGTTTTTGCAAAATCATTCCCTCCCCACTCATCCAGTTATAAATGGTCATTAACGAAAAAATAATAGCTTTGAACAGCTTCAATACACCTTTTATTTGAATTCATTGGCTTTATATTGACATTTTCTTGTAATTAATTTCTGATACATTCTGACATTGTTCTCTTCAGAGATGTAGGAATCTCATCACGAATCCTTGTCATTAATGACTGGCGATTTCCCCTTCTCAATACACTATACAGGCCTTGACTTCATCCAGCGTGTCTCATGTGAATATAATTTTGTCTGAAATGTCTCTGTCAGTTCCAGTGATTTGCAAGAAAGAAAGAAAGCAAAGGCCACAGTCCTGGTTTCGTCACAAATAGCTTTGGCACGAACTGACGATCACCATATGAAAATAAAGTCAGGGCTAACCGCCCAGTGCCACCTCCACCATTTAAGCCTCTCCCCAGCCCTGCCCAACAATCCACGCACACATCCCATCCCTCATGTGGAAACTATCAAGCCCCAAATGGATAGGCATATTCGGTGCTCAAGTGCCCACGCCGCTTCACAGCTGTTCAGTTGCAGATTAGGCAGCCGCAATTGGATCTGGCCTGTCCTCGCCCATCCGGTCAGTATGGCACTTGGCTCTCCTTCCCGCACTGGAATGGCAGCCCTGGGCTGCCAGGCACACCAGGGCTGACATGTGCACCACCCCCACCACGGAGATGGCACCTGGAAAACAAAGGGCACAATGAGATGGTTCCCTGTCACCGACCGCCCCCCCCCCGCCCAGTTTGGTTGGGTTCTGTCGGTGGAATCTAGTAATCAGCTGGGCTGCCTTCAGATCTGTGCTGCGTATCCATGATGCTTCTAACAATGGGTATCCTTTCCACAGGATGAGATATTGTAGCCAGCCCCTGTGCCACCGGGCGTCCAATATTTTGTTGATCTCATAATGTCGTCCCCCCCCGGTTATAGATGAGGGTTTTTGATGAGGGGGTCCCCTTAAGGGGGCTGTCCGAATTGGACATAGCAAGCTAAAATGGAAAACCGGATGGGGTTTCCCTGGTAGTCACAGGTGTTGGAGTTTTACTGTAACCAGGTTAATTATCTTTACGATCGGTAACAGTCCAATAAACTTAGGGGCTAGTTTCAACTTAAGGTATGGACAAATATACCTTTTTGCCCGAAATGAAAGGGGTTGTGAACTCTGTTTCTTGTCTGCCTGGCGTTTATAGTCCTCTGCTGATTTCCATAAGGCTTCTCTAACCATTCCCCATACCCATTGCATTCTAGCTATCCACTCCAGGCCCAGATTCTCAGGGTTCTCCTGGGGGCACTCTGGGATTGGAATGAATTCAACCCCAGTAGCAATCTGGAAGGGGGTAAACACGGTGCTTCTGTGCACTGTGTTAGGCCACCTCGGCAAAAGGTAGTAAGTCAGCCCAGTCGGATTGTTGTTGCTTTATATAGCAGCATAGATACTATTCTACCATTGCATTAGACCTCTCAGCAACACCGTTAGTAGCTGGGTGGAATGCAGAGCTGATGCCTTGGTAGGACCCTATCATGGTTAGGAACTTACACCAGAATCTAACAGTGAATTGCACCCCTCAATATGATTTTCCATGGCACGCCGTGTAGGCAGTATATGTGGGTGATGAACAGTTTCGCCAGCTTCCTGCCTGACGGGAGGCCAAAACAAGCCACGGACTGGACTTGCTTGGAGAAGAGGTCTATGATTGTCTAGATCACTGTGTTGCCTTGGCAATCTGGGACATCTACGATAAAGTCCATGACCAGTTCTTCCCATGGCCTAAAGGACTCGCCACTGGCTGTAGGAGTCGGGGGTTTTCCTTGCCACTTTTTCATGGTGGCACATTCAACCCAGCTACATACCTAGTCTTCTAAGTCTTTTTTCATGCGAGGCCACCAAAACTGATTCGTTAGGTGGAGGGTCTTCAAAAACGTGAAATGCTCTGGCATCGTGGCAGCACCATAGCACTGTCAGGAGGTGGGTGCTGGGTATGTAGATTTTTGACCCCTTCCACGCTAGGCCATCCCATTGGGTGACTAATCATTGGTTCTCCTGGAACCATGGATCAGCTAGGAGTGCGGCTTGGATGGAACGGTTTATGTCCTCTTATCTACTTCCTCTATCTGGACATCTCTTGTGCCTGTTGAGCCACCTGTGCCTGGTGATATGGTGTCGGCATCATGGCCTGCACCAGCACTTCTTGGCCACCAGCATACTGCGGCTTCCATGACATGGCATCTGCTAAGAGGTTCCTTCCCCCTGGAATGTACTTCAGCATGAAATTGAAGCGTCTGAAGTACAACGCCCATCGGACTTGTTTGGGTGATAGTTTTCATGGGGTTTGGAGGTCTTCCAGATTTTTATGATCTGTCCAGACCTCAAACAACAACCCCCCCCCCCATCTTCCAGTAAGTGCCTCCAGGTCATCAGGGCCCACCAAACCTCAAAGGCCTCCTCCCATATAGTCCATTTGCGTTCAGTATCATTTAGCTTACAGGAAGTGTAAGCACATGGTTGTAGCCCCCTCCCCATCGGTTTGCAAAAGAACAGCTCCCACCGCCACGTCGCTAATGTCAGCTTGTATCACAAATGGTTTAGTGGGATCCAGGTGTTTTAGCACCTGTTCCCTAGCAAATATCGTTTTTAGTTGATCAAAGGCTTGCTGACATGCTAAGGTCCACTGCATGGGGTGCTTTGGGTGCAGCTTTCCAGCCAGATGAGCCACGCGGGCGAATGACGGAATGAACTGGTGATAGAAATTAACAAACTCCAGAAAACTTTGCAACTGTTGACGGGTTTTTGGGGCCTGCCAGTCCAACACCGCTTTCACTTTACAGGTGTCCATTTCAACACCCTCAGGAGAGATCCAAAACTCCAGGTAGTCCAACTGTGTTTTGTAAAATTCACACTTGGATAACTTTACATATAGGTTTGCTGCCAACAGTTTGCCTAGTACCTGACACACCAGGTGGACATGCTCATCCAGGGTTCTGGTGTATATCAGGATGTTTACCAAGTAGATGTACACTGCATTATATAGGTGTTCCTGTAGAACCTCATTAATGAGCTGCATGAACACAGCTGGGGCCCCTTGCAACCCAAAAGACATGACCTTGAATTGGAATACCTCCTGTTCCAAATTTGATAGTACTGTTTCATCCCTCTCCTTCATTTCCAGTCTGTCCCATTTCTGCACAATCATAATTTTTTTTTATTATAATTTGGTCTGGAGGAATATCTGGTTGTTTCCAGTTCTGTGCTAGGACAATTCTACTTGCGGTTAATATGTGTATTGTTATATATTGTAGTTTTTTTCTCCATTTTCCCTTCCAGAATTCCCAAGAGAAAAAGTTCTAGCTTCATCTCTATTTTCCTTTCTGTTATCCCCTCCAACCACCTTCTTATCTTACACCAGTATTTTCTAATTTTAGGGTAGGTCCACCACATGTGGTAGAAGGTTCCTTGTTTATGACCACACCACCAACATTCTGGGGACCTGTTCATGAACAACTTGGCCAATCTTGCTGGTGGCAGATGCCATCGATAAAACATTTTGTAAAGGTTCTCCTTGTAAGCAGCTGACATTGTTAGTTTGTAGTAGCCACCAATCAATTTTTATCCTCTGATTTCTTAAATCCTGCTCTGATTTTAAGTTTCCAAATTCATCTAAAAGTTCCGAATATATTACTACTTTGTTTCTGTCCAATACTTTGGGATAGATTTTGGCTTCCATTGTTGAAATCCTAACTGGAACTTTCATATAGTGATTTTTCCTTATATTATCCCAAGTATTTAACAAAGCATTTCGCACTAGATGTCTCTGGAAGTATGTGTGGGTTTTGTTTTTTCCTTCACATAAAAATGTGTGCCATCCTTATTATTTTTATTTATTTATTTATTTGTTTGTTTTAATTTCTATACCGCCCTTCTCCAATATAGGACTCAGGGCGGTGCACAGCCAAAGTAAAATCCAGACATAGAAAGATTAAAAAGCTGATTAAAATAATTAAATAATTTGGCCATAATTAAAAACAGTTCCAATTTAAAATAGTTTAAAAGTTTGACTCAAGCCAGCCCAGCTAGTTGGAATAGATGGGTTTTCAGGGCCCGACGAAAAATCCGGAGGTCTGTTATTGTACGTAACTCTGGGGGGAGGTTGTTCCAAAGGGTGGGCGCCGCCACAGAGAAGGCTCTCCCCCTGGGGGTCGCCAGCCGACATTGTCTGGCGGACGGCACCCTGAGGAGGCCCACTCTGTGCGAGCGTACTGGCCGGTGGGAGGCTATTGGTGGCAGAAGGCGGTCTCGTAAATACCCCGGCCCTAAGCCATGGAGCGCTTTAAAGGTGGTCACCAACACCTTGAAGTGCACCCGGAAGACCACCGGAAGCCAGTGCAGCTCGCGCAGGAGAGGTGTCACATGGGAGCGCCTCGTCGCCCCCATAATCCCCCGCGCGGCCGTGTTCTGGACCAGCTGGAGTCTCCGGGTGCACCCCAGGGGGAGCCCCATGTAGAGAGCGTTACAGTAGTCCAGGCGGGAAGTGACGAGTGCTTGAGTGACTGTGCGTAGGGAGTCCCAATCTAGAAAGGGGCGTAACTGGCGTATCAGGCGAACCTGATAAAAAGCCCCCCTGGCCACGGCCGTCAAATGATCTTCCAAAGACAGCCGTGCATCCAGGAGGACGCCCAAGTTACGAGCCCTCTCCGTGGGGGCGAGTGATTCACCCCCAATAGCCAGCGATGGCATCAGCTGGCTATATCGGGACGCCGGAAGCCACAGCCACTCGGTCTTGGAGGGGTTGAGTCGGAGCCTGTTTCTCCCCATCCAGGCCCGCACGGCCTCCAGACACTGGGACATCACTTCAAGGGCATCATTGGGGTGGTCTGGGGTGGAGATGTACAGCTGGGTGTCATCAGCGTACTGATGGAACTCCACCCCAAAACCACGAATGATCTCACCCAGCGGCTTTACATAAATGTTGAACAGAAGGGGCGAAAGGACCGACCCTTGTGGCACCCCACAAGCAAGGTGCCTCGGGGTCGACCGTTGCCCCCCTGTCAACACAGATTGCGACCGGTCAGAGAGGTAGGAGGAGAACCACCGCAGCACGGTGCCTCCCACCCCCAACCCCGCCAACCGGTGCAACATGATACCATGGTCGATGGTATCAAAAGCCGCTGAGAGGTCTAACAGGACCAGGATAGAGGAACAACCCCTGTCCCGGGCCCTCCAGAGATCATCCACCAATGCGACCAATGCCGTTTCAGTGCTGTGCCCAGGCCGGAAGCCGGACTGGAGCGGGTCTAGATAGACAGCTTCATCCAGGTACCGGGGAAGCTGTTGCGCCACCACACTCTCAACAACCTTCGCAATGAAGCGAAGGTTGGAGACTGGACGATAGTTAGCCAAAACAGCCGGATCCAGAGAGGGCTTCTTGAGGAGGGGCCTCACAACCGCTTCTTTCAAAGCGGTCGGCAGGATCCCCTCACTCAAAGAAGCGTTAACAATCTTCTGGAGCCAGCCTCGTGTCACCTCCCGGGAAGCCAGTACCAACCAGGAGGGACACGGGTCCAATAAACATGTGGTCGCGTTCAGCCGTCCCAGGACCCTGTCCATGTCCTCGGGAGCCACAGGATCGAACTCCCCCCAGGTAACACTCTCAAGACCTGCCTCAGTCGTCCTGTCCGGACATACCCAGTCAGAGGCCAGCCCTTCCCGAATCTGAGCGATTTTGTCATACAGATACTGCACAAAATCCTCAGCACGACCCTGCAAGGGATCATCCCGCACCTCCAGATGAAGGAGGGAGCGGGTCACCCTAAACAGGGCGGCTGGGCGATTATCTGATGACGCGATAAAAGCGGCAAAATAACTCGTTTTCGCCGCTTTTATCGCCACTAGGTAGGTCTTAATATGAGACCTCACCAGTGTTCGGTCAGATTCGGAGCGGCTGGTCCTCCAACTACTCTCCAGGCGTCTTTTCCGGCGCTTCATCTCCCTAAGCTCCTCGGAGAACCAAGGAGCTAGGTGAGTTCGGTGCCGGGTCAGAGGCCGCAAAGGCACGACTCGGTCCAAGGCCCCGGCAGCCGCACTATCCCAGGCGGCCACCAGGTCTTCCGCCGAGTCATGAGCCAGAGTCTCAGGAAATGGCCCAAGCTCCATCTGGAACCTATCAGGGTCCATCAGGCGCCTGGGGCGGAACCACCTGGTCGGTCCCGCCTCCCTGCGGCGGGGTGCAGCGGTCAGAAAGTCCAGTCGAAGGAGCGAGTGGTCAGACCATGACAAGGGTTCGATGGCTATATCCCCTATATCAAGGCCACTCAACCACTGACCAGAGACAAAAACTAAGTCCAGAGTGTGTCCCCCCGTGTGAGTGGAGTCATGAATTAACTGAGTAAGGTCCATGGCCGTCATGGAAGCCATGAACTCCCGAGCCACCTCAGACATTTCACCGATAGATGGGAGATTGAAATCCCCCATGATGACAAGTCTGGGGGTGTCCACCGCCACCTCGGCTATAACGTTAAGCAGCTCAGGCAGGGCCGTTGCCACGTGGCAGGGAGCCAGGTACGTGACCAACAAGCCCATCTGTACTCCACGACCCCACTTCACAAAGAGGGACTCACATCCGGCTATCTGTGGAACAGTGGTCTCCCTTGGATCCAGACCTTCCTTTATGATAACCGCCACCCCCCCCGCCCCTGCCCTGAGCCCTCAGCTGATGAAATGCGCAGAAACCTGGTAGGCACATATCCACGAGGGGGACTCCCCCCTCCTGGCCCAATCCTAATTGAAGAGCATGGCCTTCCAATGTTAATACTCTCTTATTTCTTAATTGAACTGAATCCTTTAACCATGTTACTGCCGCTGCTTGATAATATAGTTCCCAATCGGGAAGGCCGAAGTCTCCTTTGGTTCTGGAGTCCTGAAGGTTACGTTTTATTTGGGCTTCCCCCCACCCAACCAAATAAATTTATCTATTATTTTATTCAACTGATCAAAAAATACTTTCCCTAATCTTATTGGGATCATTTGAAATAAGTATAACAATTTTGATAGTATATTCATTTTTATTACGGCAATTCTACCGATTAAAGATATCTGTAATTTTGCCCAAGTGTCTAAGTCTTTTTGTATTTGTTGTACCAATTTATCATAATTATCCTCTTTTAATGTAGAACATTTTGCCATTAACCAAATTGCCAGATATTTTATCTTTTTGACAATTTGAATCCCCAATTTCTCTTCCAATTACTCATCTTGCCTTTTGGTACAATTCTTGGTTAGTATCTTAGTTTTTTCCTTGTTTATTTTAAATCCAGCCACTTTACCAAATTCTTCCACTTCATGAATCAAGATGGTTCCTGTCTCCAAAGGATCTTCTATGATAAAAACCAGATCATCTGCGAAAGCTTGAACTTTATATTCTTCCTGTTTAATTTTCAACTTTTATTATTTGATTTTGCCTAATTTGTATTAATAATACTTCCAATGATAGTATAAATAAGAGAGGTGACAAGGGACATCCTTGTCTTGCCCCCTTGGTTATATTAATCCTCTCTGTTGTTTCCCCATTTATTATTATTTTAGCAGATTATTCCAAATAAATTGCTTTGATCATGTCTGTAAATTTCTCCCCAAAATTCATGATTTCCAATTGGTTAATAAAAAAAAGTTGTCAAATGTTTTTAATACAAACATTAATGCCAGCTGCTTATCCAGGTAGGCCTAATAGTATTCTAATGAATTCATAATCATTCTTGTATTATCCCTTATATGTCTATTAGGCAGAAATCCATTTGGTCCGAATCAATTTCATTTAATATTTTTTTGGTTCTTTCAGCAATTATCATTACGAATATTTTGTAGTCCACATTAAGTAGCGAGATCGGCCTATGGTTCTTGATTTGCTGTATATTTGTAGGATCTTTTAGGATAAGTGATATCAGCACCTCCCCTTATTTCTTATTTCTTAAATGTTCTGTAGGGTCGTGTCCTCATTTAGATTCTCCTTCAAGAAGAAATCCAATTCTTTTCCCATCCATTATAGCTTTTTTCTTTTATCAGTTTTTGAAAATGATCCATCTTCCTCTTAATTTAGGTCTTCATTTCCATTTTAGTATCAAGGGGCTGTGAACGGCCCATACATTTGTTGCTATTTCTACTTCATCTATATTTTTAGTTAATTCCAAATCTGTCCAAATCATATCTATTCTGGACCATGAATCGTGTGGGTTAGAATAAAAAGTATATTGGGGTTTTTTTTGTGGATTTTGTTCTCTCCAGAATATCTTTTAAGTTCAGCTCTTGCACCATATCAAAAAAAGTAGACAGTAATATCTTCCTCTGTTTTTTATTTTTCTTCCCTGATCTATAATCTTGTTTTGGATCTACAACCGAATTAAAATCCCCCAATAAACAAATATTTTCACTTTCCAATTCTGCTATTTTTTAATATAATTTATAATAAAATTCCCCTTGTCTAGTATTCGTTGCATAGATAGCTGACAATATCATCTTTTTTTCCCTTATTGTTATCTCAGTAAGATTCTACCTTCATCATCCGCGTAAAGTTATTTCGGTTGTAGCCAATCTTTAATATATATATAACTACTACTCTCTTTTTTTGTAGTGCAAGAGCTGAGTAGAGGTTTCCTAATTTAGGGGCTTCCAATAGATGTCTTTTTGTTTTGTTTTTTTGAGATTTTTTTTTTACTTTAAAACAAAAATAAAACATAAAACCATCATCATTCCAAACAATTACAGACAGTGAGTCAAACGGTTCATATTCTCTTGTGCATAAATCCATTTCTGAATGGATTTAGATTTATATCTTTTATAGAAAAAAACCCATCATATTTTATCTTTACATCAACCCCATATTTCATATTTCAATTCCATGATTTATTATCTATTCATTGATAAAACAAATCCCATATCAAATAATATTGTTCATCTTCCTGTTCTCTAATTTCAAATGTCAATTTACTCATTTCAGCACATTCCATAATGTTCTTAATAATCTCATTATCAGTTGGTAACTTCTCTCCTTTCCAATTTTTAGCAAATACAATTCTAGTCACTGTTAAAACGTTCACAATTAAATATTGCAATTCTCTGTTATTTGTTTCTGGTAAAATCCCCAATAAAAATATCTCTGGTTTAAAGTTAATATGTTTCTTTGTCATTTTTTCTAACCACATGTGTATCTTAGTCCAATATCTTTTAGCTTCTACACACGTCCACCACATATGGTAATATGATCCTGGAGTCTGATGACACTTCCAACATTTCTCTGATTTATTCTTGAACATTCTGACTATCCTTGTCGGGGGTAGGTGCCACCTGTAAAACATCTTATACAAATTCTTTTATGCTGTAGACATTGTCATTTTATAATTCTGCGACCACAATTTTTACCATTTCTCTAAATCAGTACCATGACCAAAATTTTTCCCCCATGCTATCATTGACTCTTTAACTTGTTCTTCTTCCAATTTTACCTCTAACAAGTATCCATATAATTTTTTAATCACATAGTCATCGGAACCCATTAAAATCTTATCTAAATTAGTCATAACATTATAAAAACCTTGTTTAGAATCTTCTTCATATCTAGAACGTATTTACCAGTAAGAAAACCAATCCATCTTGAAACCTTGTTCTTCTAATTCTTGCTTTGTTTTAAGTTCACCCTTTTCATCCATTAATTCACTACATCTAACGATTTGTTCCCTTCTGAATACTATTGAATATGAAAATGCTTCAATTGTAGATACCCAGACTGGAATTTTCAAATAATGTTGTTTTTTAATCTTCTCCTAATTCAATAACAGAGCCTCACGTATGTGGTGTCTTCTAAAATACCCCTGTATTTTTGTTCCTTTATACCATAAAAAAGCATGCCACCCCCAAATCATGTCCTTCTAGATTCAATAATCGAATATTTCTTAAAGTTATCCATTTTTTAATCCACATCAGGCTTGTTGCTTGATAATAAAGTTCCCAGATAGGAAAACCAAAGCCTCCCCGCATTCTAGCATCTTGTAATAACTTTAATTTTATCCTTGCCTTCTTTCCCTGCCAAATATATTTTAACACCATTTTATTCAAATCTTCAAAATAATCTTTCCCCAATCTAGTTGGAATTGTCTGGAACAGATATAAAATTCTAGGCAAAATATTCATCTTAATAGTTGATATCCTACCAATCAAGGAAAGCTGCAAATTTTCCCATTTCGCCAAGTCTGCCCCTATCTATTGCTTAAATTTATTATAGTTATTTTCTTTAAGTGTACTACACCTTGCTGTCAAATATATCCCCAAGTATTTAACTTTATTAGTGACCTGCATCTTTAATATTTCCATCAATTCTTCTTTTTGCTTTGTCAACATATTTTTGGTCAAAATCTTCTTTTTATCTTTATTAATTTTCAAACCAGCTACTTTCCCAAACTCTTCAATATTCTCTATCAATGTATTTATTGATGTTAATGGTTCTTCAATAATAAAGACCAGGGCATCAGCAAATGCTTGCAATTTGTATTCTTCGTTTTGAATTTTCATTCCTTTTATATCTTTTTCTTCTCTAATATTTCTATTTAAGACTTCTAATGTCAATATAAACAACAGTGGGGACAGTGGACCCAATAGATGTCCTTTTGTAATTTAGCTAGAATTTGTCTCCTTTTGGCTGGAGAATTTAAACCATTGATGTCATTATAAATATCTAGCAGTTTCGGTAGGAGGATATCCTCTAAATCTAAATTTTTATATAATCCCCCTGGGAATCCATCTGGTCCCGGTGATTTGTTCTTTTTCAATTTAGATATCGCAGTCTTCAACTCTGTCATTGTGATTTCTTTATTTAGCATCTCTTTTTCTTCCTCCCCAATCAATGGGAGTTCTTTTTCCAATAAGTATTGTTCTACTTTTCCTTTGGGGATGTCTTCTTCCTTATACAGGGTAGAATAATATTCGCGAATGATCTCTAATTTCTCTTCTTCCTTATTTATAATATGGCCCTCTTGGTCTTCTAATTGGTAAATAATCCCTTTCTCTTTTTCTTTTTTGATTCTATAGGACAGCCATCTGCCCGGCTTATTGGCATTTTCAAAGTGGTATTGTTTAGTTCGTTTAATTTCATACGCCAATTTTTCCTGATCAATTATGTTTATTCTGTGCCGTATGGTCATCCAATTTTCTTTCGCCGTCTCGTTGTCCGGGTTCTGCTGTACTTCCTTCTCTGCTTTCTCCAATTCTTCCGACAATTTCCTCTGGGTCTCCCTTTTTTCTTTATTTTTATGTGCTCCATATGCTATTGCCAGTCCTCTTAGGAACGCCTTCATTGTATCCCAAATTATTCCTTGATCGGTTGGTTCCTTTTCATTTTCTTCAAAGAAAGCTTTTACTTCTCCCTTTATTCTCTCAATATTTTGTTTATCCCATAGAAATTGTGTGTTTAATCTCCATCTTACATTCCTCCTTTTATATCCGCTCCTCCATTTGATCTCCAATGGGTTGTGGTCTGCCCATATATTGGGTGCAATCTCAGCTGACATGATATCCATTCCTATATTCCTACTTGCCCACATCATATCAATTCTGGACCAAGATTTTTTGGGGTTTGAGTAAAAGGTATATTGTCTTTTATGTGGATGTAAGGTTCGCCAGATGTCTACCAAGTTCAATTCATCTACAAGATCAAAAAAAGATTTTGGTAAGGATTTCCTTTTTTTCTTTTGGCCTTTAGGTCTTTTATGGTCTTTATTCAGGTCCACCACTCTATTAAAATCTCCAATTAAGCATATGTTGTTATTGTCCATTTTGCTTAATATTTCTCGTACTTTGTGGTAAAATTCTCTCAGATTTTTATTCGGAGTGTAGATTACTGTTATTAATATTGAGGAATTACCTTTCTTAATTTCCACCACTAGAATCCTACCCTTTGAATCTGCGTATTTCAGTTCTGCTTTTATTTCTTTCTTAATATACAGAGCCACCTCTCTCTTTTTTTCCTGCTAAGGAGGTATAAAGATTTCCAAGTTTTTTGAATTACAAATATTTTCCGTTTTCTTTTTTTATATGAACCTCTTGGATACATACTATATCCACATTTTGCTTAACTAATTTGGTGAAGAATATTTTTCTCTTTTTATAGTTGTTCAAGCCATTTACATTGATCGATAAAAGTTTCCAGTCATCCATTCTTATAAACTTGTGTTGTTTTAATTCCTGTTCGTGCGTGTAACTCTCTGTGGTCTCTGTTTTTTCCTTACTTCCTTGCTTTCCTCCTCTTCTGTCTCTTTCTCTTCCGGGGTCCCTTCTTTGGGTCTTCTTTGTTGGGTGAGTTCCTCTTCTGTGTTGGTCGCTTCCAAATCCTCTTTACTGCTTTGGTCTTCCTCTGACCCTCTCAGTTGATCTAAAAAGTCCTGGGCCTCTACCAAACTTCCTATTTTAATTTTCTTCCCTTGCCATGTTATCAACATACCCTCCGACAGAATCCACCTAAAGAGTATGTTCTTCTTATTCAGTTGAATAGCTAGGAATCTGTAATCCTTCTTAATTCTCTCACCCTTCTCGGGATTTATTTATTTATTTATTATTTATTTATTAATCAAATTTCTATACCGCCCTACTCCCGAAGGATTCAGGGCGGTGAACAGCCAAGATAAAATACAGATAATACAAATATTAAAAATCCCTTAAAATTATTAAATATTTCAGCCGAAACACAGATTAAAATACCCAATTTATAAAATCACGAATTAAAAAATTTAAAAATTTAAAAGAGGGGAGTTAGGCCAGGCCAGCTTGCTGAAATAGAAAAGTTTTGAGAGCACGGCGAAACGTGCGCAGGTCCGGGATCCTCCGTATCTCTGGGGGGAGCTCGTTCCAGATGGTAGGTGCCCCCACAGAGAAGGCTCTCCCCCTGGGGGCCGCCAGTCGACACTGTTTGGCCGACGGCACCCTGAGGAGCCCCTCTCTATGGGAGCGTACTGGTCGGTGAGAGGCTATTGATAGCAGAAGGCGGTCTCGTAGATAGCCCGGTCCGATGCCATGGAGCGCTCTAAAGGTGGTAACCAAAACCTTGAAGCGCACCCGGAAGACCACCGGGAGCCAGTGCAGCTCGCGCAGGAGGGGGGTCACATGGGAGCGCCACGTCGCTCCCATAACCACCCGCGTGGCTGCATTCTGGACCAGCTGGAGCCTCCGGGTGCTCCTCAAGGGGAGCCCCATGTAGAGAGCATTGCAGTAGTCCAAGCGGGAAGTAACGAGAGCATGAGTGACCGTATTTAACGAGTCCCGATCCAGAAAGGTGAATCAGGCGGACCTGATAAAAAGTCCCCCTGGCCACGGCCGTCATGTGCTCTTCTAAAGACAGCCGTGAGTCCAGGAGAACACCCAAGTTGCGAACCCTCTCCGTGGGGGCCAATGACTCGCCCCCAATAGTCAGTGATGGCACTAACTGACTATATCGGGATGTCGGAAACCACAGCCACTCGGTCTTGGATGGGTTGAGCCTGAGTCTGTTTCTCCCCATCCAGATCCGCACGGCCTCCAGGCACCGGGACATCACTTCAAGGGCATCATTGGGGTGGTCCGGGGTGGAGATGTACAGCTGAGTATCATCAGCGTACTGGTGGTACTTCACCCCGAAACCACGGATGATCTCACCCAGCGGCTTCACATAAATGTTGAACAGAAGGGGCGAGAGGACCGACTCCTGTGGCACCCCACATACAAGGGGCCTCGGGGTCGACCTCTGCCCCCCTGTCAACACAGATTGCGACCGGTCAGAGAGAAAGGAGGAGAACCACCGTAGAACGGTGCCCCCCACCCCCAACTCCTCTAGCCGGTGCAGCATGATACCATGGTCGATGGTATCAAAAGCCCCTGAGAGGTCTAATAGGACCAGGACAGAGGAGCAACCCCTGTGCCGAGCCCTCCAGAGATCATCAACCAACGCAACCAATGCCGTTTCCGTGCTGTACCCAGGCCTGAAGCCCGACTGGAACGGATCCAGATACGACGATTCATCCAGGTACTGGGGGAGCTGTCGCGCTACCACACTCTCAACAACCTTCGCAACGAAGCGAAGGTTGGAGACTGGACGATAATTTGCCAACACTGCCGGGTCCAGGGAAGGCTTCTTGAGGAGAGGCCTCACCACCGCCTCTTTCAAGGCGGCAGGGAAGACACCCTCACTCAAGGAAGCATTTATAATCCCCTGGAGCCAGCCTCGTGTAACCTCCCGAGAGGCCAGCACCAACCAGGAGGGACACGGGTCCAGTAAACATGTGGCTGCGCTCAGTCTGCCCAGTATCCTGTCCACGTCTTTGGGTGTCACAGAATCAAACTCTTCCCAGATAATACTCACAAGACCTGCCTCTGTCCTCCCCGCTGAATCTACCCAGTCAGAGTCCAGGTGTTCCCGAATCTGAGCGATTTTATCATACAGATACTGTACAAAATCCTCGGCTCTACCCTCCAAGGGGTCCTCCCGCGCTTCCTGGTGGAGCAGGGAGCGGGTCACCCTAAACAGGGCGGCCGGGCGATTATCTGATGACGCAATAAGAGTGGCAAAATAGTTATACTTTGCCACTTTTATCGCCACCAGGTAGGTCTTAATATGAGACCTTACCAGTGTTCGGTCAGATTCAGAATGGCTGGCCCTCCAACCACTCGCCAGGCATCTTTTCTGGCGCTTCATCTCCCTCAGCTCCTCGGTGAACCAAGGAGCCAGGCGAGATCAACGCTGGGTCAGAGGCCGCAAAGGCACGACCCGATCCAAAGCTCCAGCAGCCGCCCTATCCCAGGCGGCCACCAGCTCCTCAGTCGAGCCGTGTGCCAGAGCCTCAGGAAATGGTCCAAGCTCCGTCTGGAACCTATCAGGATCCATCAGGTGCCTGGGGCGGTACCACCTCAATGGTTCCGCCTCCCTGCGGCTGGGTGCGGCGGTTCGAAGGTCAAAGCGAAGGAGGGAGTGATCTGACCATGACAAGGGCTCGATCACTATATCCCCTATCTCAAGATCACTCAACCACTGACCAGAGACAAAAACCAGGTCTAGCGTGTTTCCCCCCGTGTGAGTAGGGCCATGAACTAACTGGGTCAGGTCCATGGCCGTCATGGAAGCCATGAACTCCCGAGCCACCTCAGACGCCTCACCGACGGATGGCAGGTTAAAATCCCCCATGACCATAAGCCTGGGGGTGTCAACCACCACCGCGGCTATAACGTTGAGCAGCTCGGGCAGGGCTGCCGTCACGTGGCAGGGAGCCAGGTACGTAACCAGCACACCCATCTGCACCCCATGACCCCACTTCACAAGGAGGGACTCACAACCAGCCGTCTGAGGAACAGTGACCTCCCTTGGACCAAGACCTTCTCTAATGACAACCGCCACCCCCCCGCCCCTCCCCTGTGTCCTCGGCTGATGGAATGCGTGGAAACCGGGTGGGCACATCTCAACGAGGGAGACCCCCCCTCCTGGCCCAACCAGGTCTCTGTAATACCCGCCAGGTCCGCTCCCCCCTCCTGAACAAGATCACAAATGAGGGGGGCTTTATTTACCATGGACCGGGCATTGCACAGCATCAGCTGAAGGCCCAGGGCCTGAGGGTCTGTGCAACCTGGGGAACGAGGGGAGCATTGGAGGCCGGAGCGCGCCACCGCTTGGAACCAGCGGGCGCGCGCTCCCACAACCTGATGTGGCCCCCTGCTCCCGCCATATCTGCCCCTCCCACCCACAGTACTGATGTAATGACCATCCATAACACAAGCTCTAACCCCCTCCTTGACCCCGGTTCCCGCATCTCTAGTGCCGTGCTCTTCAGCCGGCTCTGGCCTCCTCCCCGACAGGTTCTCCCCCAAACCCACCGAGCCCACCCCCCTCCCAGAAACCTTTAAAACCTTATCTAAAAATTTCCCCAAAAAAACCCACAACCCCCTCCTCGCCGCATGCCACCTCTCGGGATTCCAAAATCCGTCATCAAGGTAGGCCCTCGATAGTGAGGAGGGCCAAACCTGCGAGAGGGGGGAGTCTCGCAGCGCAAGCACGTCAGCAGCCGTAAACATCGCACAAAACAGAGATGGAGAGTCAACTGGTCAGGGCTTCGCCAGATCGTCCAATAATACTGGGTCAAAGTAGATCTTCATATCAGGAGCTGGTTCACTGCCTTCTCACGACAGTGAAAGGGGCCAGTGACATCCCCCCCACGTCTGGAGGATAATTATCCCAGTCACCCTCTCACAGTAACTGGGGCAGATGACACCGACAATAAAGTCACAATAGTCCATCCTTTCATCTGGTGGATGACAAACAGCCCCCTCAGCACCTGCACACCATTTTGCCCAGTTCTCCTCCAGTTTGGGGTCGCACAAGAAGCCAGCAATTTGTAAAGTTATTAAAGACAATGATGATAATCCCACAGGCACAAGTTCTTCCCTGGGGCGAAAGTAGGGATAGCAGACAAAAAACCCAGTCCAAGTCCAAGGGTGGGTGGCCATCAAAGGCCAACACCCACTCATACCTGGGGGAAGAAGGGGGGGAGGAGAAGCCACCCGAGGCGACCAATAAAGCCCTGGTCAGCCTCCCGCCTCTCCTGTCCCAAGACTTCCCAAATCCCCAGTCTCAGCTCTGATGACAAACAAACCCCGGATAACAGGGGTCAAGGCTCAAAGAAGAGCAGATGGTAATCCTGAGGGCAAGGCAAGGCTGTCCATATTCCCCCATCCACCTGCTGCAAGTTCTTTCCTCAGCCGGAGGATCCGTGGCTGCCATTGCCTGCCGCCGCCACCACCGCGGCCGGCTTGCAACCGGCACCCTGGGCTCCCCATGGCGCCTCCAGGACCCCCGAAAAACATCCGGAGAGCGTCCCAGAGATCCGTGAGGGGCGAGGGGATGAAGGGCACCTCCAAGCCGCCGCCGCCGCATAGCAACGCCAACCGCCGCCGAACGCTCCGGCTTCCACTCCTCCCGGCGCTGACAAGCCGGAAACAGCTGTTTTTAGCAGGCCACCGCCCCATCTCCCGCGGCGGCTTCAAACAGTGTGTCCCGCCCTGCCCTGATATTCCGGAGGGCGAAAAAGCCCTCAGCAGGCAGGGCGGGCATTCCCCTCATTGGGACTGGAGCCGCAGATAGTTAAAGTGGCTCCCGAAGACCCCCGACACCAGCGACCTCTCCATCTCCGCAGAGCTCAGCCGACGGCTGCCATCTTGGGACACGCCGGAAGTTTAATTTGCTTCAACACAATCACCTCCTTTCCTTTATAGCTAACTGGTTCTTCTCTCACCATACTGTAGAAAATGTCCTTGACTTTTTTCCGCACAAACCTTATATGGACTTCCCTAGGCAACTTATTTTGTCTGGCATAATTGGTTTGTACCCTATATACCTTGTCCAGCTCTTTTATTATCTCATCTGTGTCTTGTTGTAGGACCTCGGCTATTAGTTCCGCCATAACCTGACCCAAGTTTTCATCCTTATCTTTGGAGATGTTTTGAAAGCGCAGATAGAAGGAGGCTCTGTCCATCTCTAATTGCGTGATCGAGTCCTCCAGCTCCCTGTTTTGCACCATTAACTTTTGGTCTACTGTGTCCAGGTTCTTTTCTTGTTGCTCAATTTTGGACTCCATCTTATTTATTTTCTGTTCGTTCATTTGTATTGTCTGCTGTATATCATTCATTTTTTGATCAATAACTTTAATGTTCGTTTTCAATTCTAAATGATTACTAGCCATCTTTTCCTGCATCATGAGCATTCTCTCTTGTATTACTGTTAGGGTCGACTGCATTGCTTGCATGGTGGGGATCATGGCTGATTTTTCAGTCTTTGATAGGCCTTCTGTTGACTTTTGCATTGCTGGTGATGACATTGTAATCGTGGGATTAGATAGGTTTTGAGTTGTTTTTTTCCCAGTTTTAGTCACTGTAGATGAAAGGCTTGTCATCTCCTTCAACACTCTTGCCTGGTCTCTAACTATCTTTTCTATATTTCTCCAGATGGTCATCCACTAGTTGTTATTTATT
This sequence comes from Arizona elegans, assembly GCA_022577455.1. NCBI lineage: Eukaryota > Metazoa > Chordata > Lepidosauria > Squamata > Colubridae > Arizona > Arizona elegans. The sequence continues at coordinate 204,156,569 of JAKOOJ010000001.1, read as the reverse complement.
TGTTATTCCCTTTTGCTTGCTAGGACCACTATGTGCCTTTGATTATTTCTTATCTACTGCATCTCCCTACTCTATCTATCCCTTAATTCAATCCCCCAATAGTTCAATCAAATCTATTGGTCTCTTCTATCTGAATCCACTTATATCTATTCAGATGTTAATCTCTTTCCAATAATCAAATTGATATATATTATTCACATTCACTCTTCAATCAATTGCAATTCTACTGATAACTAATCCTATATCATATATCAATCAATCACTTAAATCAGTTATAGTTCTGCTAGTAGTTAATCAGATATAACAGGCAGTGACACTTAGTTTAACTAATCTCAAATGACAATTAAATATATTCTTATTTATATTAGTTATCTATATATAAGTAGTTATATACACAGTCAGTTAATATATATGGGTAATTAAATAAACAATCAGTTAATCAATAAGTCTCTGAATCAAATATTTATCAATAATTATGCTAAGTAGTATAACTAATTTATGAGGAGGAATATGCCTTAAATATAAATAGTTACAATAAGTTAGGTATTTAATATAATCAAACTTATGCACAGTTATATAAATAGGTTCTTCTAATATTCTAAACGTAAGCAGGTAAAAAACTAGTAGAAAATTATATAAATATAAATGCACTAATGTACTAGAATTAGTAAAAAACTTATATCAGTATGATTAATTACTTGGTTGTTCTTAATCTCTTTAGTATCTTCACTTGTAAAAGCCAAGGTAAGGAAACATAATAGTCAAATTTCACCAGTTTATACTTCTCCCATCTCTTAGTGTCTTAAGCTATCAAAGTATTTTAGCTCAATTGTTCTACTTGTCTTCTCCTGGTAGTCCTTCTAGCCGCTCTAGCCACTCGTTGTTCTTTTCGTTGGTTTTCAATATGGTTACACTTCCGGTTCTGATCTCCAACTGCTCTTTTCTCTCGATCAACAAATCCACATTCGGAATCATCAGAATTCTCTTGTTCCACCCGATCGGCAAGTTACATCCACTTTCTTATAGCGCTGCTGCTCCGCTTCACAAATCTCTCCTTTCTGCTCTCTCGCTGGCTTGTCTGCGATCCCTCTCAAGTGTCGTCTTCTCCTTCTCTCGTAGTCCCTGCTCGTTCCTTTGTAGATCCTTTCGATCTGATCCAGCCGGCACAATTAAGACAAAATTCAAGCGTGTTTGGGGGAAAGTGAATACGAATGCTCTCCAACACCCCTTTCACCAGAATTTCTTGCTTCCCGTCTCGTTGATTATCACAGCTTTGGGTCCGCCATTAGAAGGTAGACGCGCCGCGTTGGTTTGACAGTGAATATCAGTCCGACTGAGTGGGTTTGCAACTCACCACTCAGCCTGCCAATGCCTTACTTTTGTCTGTGCAGCCCTCCGAGCTCCCACGCCTCGAAGGGTCCCCAAAACGCGGCGATAAGTGGCAGTGGAAAGGAGTGATGTCGCCATGAATCATCAACCGGAAATCCCCTCTTTCCTCCACTATTTTTATCCTCTGATCGTTCTTAACAATTGTCTCTTGTATTTCTCCTATTCTATCATCTAATTTTTTTTTCCAATCCAAAAATATTTTATTATATTTAAAACCTTGAAAGAAAAATTAAGAGTAAACCATTACAAAGCCGTGCTGCAACCTGAGTTTAAAACGGCACCATAGGAGAATTTCAAGACAAACTTTTTGAATTTTATCTGTCTTTCCTCGGTCTTATGAAAACATTATTTTTTTTCCATAATAGGAGGCGTTCAAATTACATTCTAATTTTCTTATGTCACCTTTAACTTCATGTCATTTTTCAATTCCTCATGATTCTTTCTAATCGATTCTTGAGTCTTCAGAAGTACCTCCTGAATCATATTCAGAGTTGTCTGCATACTTTGTAGATTTTTGGGGTCCCTGCTTTCTCACCTCCCAACATATCTCCTATCAGTTTCTGTCCTGCTGGAGAGGCAGTCATTTGTGCAGCTTTCTTTGCAGTTTTGGTTACTGTTGCTGTATTCGACATATCTAATTTCCCAAAAAAGTTTCTTCCATAAGACCATAAAAAAATCTATTTCATTCCTTCCTCCTGTAGTTTGGCTTTTCTATCTATTTTTAGGTACTAAACCTTCTCTCAATTACAATTCTTTTCGAATTCTTTAACTAAAATAATTAGATACTTAAATAATTGGTATAGTTAATTAGTAGTATAATTAATAATAAAAAGAATAATTAATTCTATCTTCCAACCATATCAATATCAATTTTCACTCTAAATTCAATTAACAATACCTAAATACACATAAATATATTACTTCTAAATAAAGGCAAGATATATAGGCAGAGAGACAAGACAAAACAAAACAGTAATAATAATCGGTTGAATATAAATTATTTACCCCTATTTGCTACTAGACTTATCTATTTATGTACACTATCTTATAATGTATCATTATTTTCAAGAGTCAGTTGAATGACCAATAATGACAATAATAAAAGTATAGAGATTCTAGACATTTATGTATGTATGTATGTATGTATGTATGTAATTTATATGCCACCCTTCTCCCGAAGGACTCAGGGCGGTTTACATGAACGAACAAAAAATTACATAAACATTAAAATCAATTTAAAATTATTTAAATCACTCCTACAGATTCAGCCCATTTCGTGAAAAAGCCACATCTTCAATTCGCGGTGGAAGGAGAGGAGGTCAGGGGCTGTCCTGAGGCTGGTGGGTAGCCCATTCCAGAGGGTCAGCGCTCCTACAGAGAAAGCTCTCCCCCTGGGGGCCACCAGCTGACATTGTCTGGCTGACGGCACCCTGAGGAGGCCCGCTCTGTGTGAGCGCACCGGACAATAGGAGGATGGCAGGAGATGCTCCTGCAGGTACCCCGGGCCTAAGCCATGTAGGGCTTTATAAGTGAGCACCTTGAAACGAACCCGAAGGACCACCGGTAGCTAGTGCAGGGCATACCATATTATTTGCTTCTAAATAGACAATATACACAATATATACCTTTGGCTTCTAGTCTCCCCAGCCTAGGTTTTCTTGATGATTCTAGCGTGCAGTGGCAAAATTCTGTGCTGCTGCAATGTCCACAAGAAAAAAATTGGTTACCGAATTATAATATCAACTGGTTCCAATTTTTTGAGATCTATAAAAATACATTAGGTTTGAGATCATGTATTTTATCACAGAGATGTTATTATTCACAAATAATGTTAGAATTATTTTTAATTTATTGTATGTCTATTGCTGGTCGATGACCATAATAAAGTTTTATTCTATTCTATTCTTGATGATTCTAAACAAGTCCTCTGTTCTCCTATTTCCTTACACTGTCCAGTCCTCTTCCATTCGCTACTTTCTAACTCCTTTGTCCAAGATGTCTGCTCCTCTTAATATGCACTGTCACTGTTGCTGTCACTCTAATCCACACTCCAAACCTCGTAGCTTCAATTGTTAATAGCCACAGTCCACCTTCTTTCACTTTCAAATCTCGATTAAATTAGTCCCAGTCTTTACCGGAATTCAAATTCCTTCCTTCTCTTCCTTTCAGCTCCTCCAATCACCTTCTTTTCTCTCTTCCACTTCTTTCATGCTGTTCTGCTCCACTGCCGGACGTGCCGCTTTTTCTCCTTTTAGAGACTCCTTTTTTTTTTAATAATTTTTTTTAATTACTAACATTACAAACAACATATACAATACTTCACCCTGTGCTATACATAAGAAAGGAAGATTTGGTTCTTCGGATATATCCTCATGATCGCCAAAATCCACGTTCTCGGGTACAGGTACCGGAGCATCCAATTTTCCCAGCGCATAGTCCACGAATGGTTTCCAAATTTTCCAGAAAATATCTTCTTTATAGTCACCATTTCTAATTTTAATATCACATGTCATTTTATCGTTTAGAGCTAATTTCCACATTTCACAATACCATTCTTCTATTCTAAAATTCACATCTAATTTCCAATATCTGGCTATTATAATTCTACCCATTATAATCATAATTCTAATCAATTCTTTCTCATATTTTGTTGGTTCTATTTCCTTAATTATCAACAGTAATATAGTTTCTGGTCTCAATATTATTACTTTCCCCATCATTTCAAATATCATTTCCTCCAATTGTTGCCAAAACTTTTTAACTTTATCATATTTGTACCACATATGTTCATAAGTCCCTAATTCCATATCACATCTCCAACATTGTTTACTAATTTTGTTATCCATCAATGACAATCTTAATGGAGTCAAATACCATTTCCAAACAACCTTATAATTATGCTCTTTAATCCTTACAGATAAAGTCTTCATAATTCTACTCTTCCAATTCACATTCCAATCTAAATCTGATATTTTAATATTAAGTTCTTTTTCCCAATTCATCTTCATCACCCTTTGTGGTTTTCCATCAAAATTTATAATCTTCTATATCTTACTAACGAGTCCCTTTAGCCCAATTTCATCTTTCATAATTTGGAATACTAAATGTTCAAATTCAGTTTTACTTCTACTTATCAAACAATTGTCCCTTACCTTCTTAGTCCATTTTTCTATCTGTATTTTTTCAAACCAGCCTAAACCCAATTTTTCAATGATTTCTTTTTTCCTCCTTTCATTTTCTGAAGTTTTTAACCAATCTATTATAATTTGTATATTTTCATCTTCCATTACCCTATCATGACTTATATTAGTTTTAATCGGCCAATTTTCAATTGTCTTCCCTAAGAAAATTATATCTGGATTTAAAATTTTAACAAATTTATTCCAAATTTTACTCAGTCCCTTTAACCAATAGCTATTAATTACACATTTTGATTTTGCTTTATCTAAAAACCATGTTGAGCCAAATCTCTTGATGTCTTTTAATTCTAAATCTCTCCAATGACTATCTTCACCTTTAAATATTTTTACCACAGTCCGAATAGCATAAGCCCAATAATAATTGAGTAGTTTGGGGATTCCTAATCCACCTTCCTTTTGATTTTGATACCACATTTCTTCACTAATCTAGGTCTTTTCCCACCATTGCAAAATTTATCCAATTTCTTCTGATATCCTTCAATATCTTTCTCTGTCAAGTTTAACGGTAACATCTCAAATAAAAAATTAAACTTTGGCAACAACATCATCTTACACATTGCAATTCTACCAAACCAAGACAACTTTATCATTTTATATTTATCTGTCTTTTTCTCAATTTCATTCATCACATCATAATTTAGTTTTTTCATTTCTTTAACTTTGAGTGAAAGTGTTATGCCCAAATATTTCAATGTTTTTTTAATCCTTATCCCAAGTTGTTCTTGCATATTCTCCCACTTCTTACCATTATTATTCATTAATAGTTCAGATTTTGTCCAATTTATTTTCAAACCTGACATTTCCTCAAATTCTTCCAAATGCTTATGTATCTTTTTCAAATCTTTCTCTATATCTTTCAAAATAATCAAAGTATCATCCGCATACAGATTTAACTTATATCCCTTATACCCTTCCAATTCTTCATCTTTTTCTATCATTTTAGTCAAAATTTCCATAACTAATAAAAATAATGTTGGAGACAGGGGACACCCTTGTCTCGTACCCGCTTCCAATCTTATCTCTTCTGTCAGCCTTCCGTTCACCTTCACTCTTGCACTACTTTTTTGATACAGTTTTGAAATAACATGTATAAACTTATTACCAAAACCTAGTACCTCAACAATTGTTTTAATAGTTTCCCATTGTACAGAGTAAAAGCTTTAAAAATATCTAATGATACTATACCTATTTTATCAGCATTATATTCAGCAACATCTATAATATTTAATACTCTTCTGACAATATCACTCATGTATCTACCCTTCACAAAGCCTACTTGGTTATAACTTATATATCTATCTATAAATCTACTTAATCTATTACTTATAATGGCGGTAAATATCTTTGCATCTTGATTAATTAAGGAGATGGGTCGATAGGACTCAATCCTTTCTAAGTCTTTATCTAGTTTAGGGATTATAGATATCACCGTTCTATTCCATGACAACGGAACTTCTCCACCATGTAAAATTCCGTTAAATAGTTTTTGCAATTTTTGTATTATTATTTCCTTAAATTCTTTATAAAACTCAGCAGGTAATCCATCTTCACCTGGAGCTTTCCCTAATTTTATTTTTTGTATTACTCCATTAATCTCATCTTGTGTTGTATCTTCTTCCATCAAGTCTTTATATGTTTGGTCAATTTTCACAACATGTTTTTCTAAATAACTTCTCAGTTTTTCCCGATCAATTAATTTTTTCGAATATAAATTTTGAAAAAAATTCCTGACCACTTCGCATTTTTCTAATTTTTTATAGCATCTTATACCCTTATCATCTATCAAGGCTCCAATTTCTCTCTTCTCTCTTTTATTTTTCACCATCCTTGCCAATAACTTAGAGTTTTTATTGCTAAATTCAAAAAAATTCCTATTTAAATATCTCATATTCTTTTTTACCAATTCTATATCTTCTTCTATCAATTTATTTTTTAGCAAATTTAGTTCCTCCAAAAAAATTTTTTCTTTAGTAAGCAAAATTGATTCTCCAATTCCTTAATCTGGCTTTTATCTTTTTCAATTTTATTTTTATAATTTTCATATTTTCTGCTTGATAACTTGATACTTTCCCCTCTAAACACTGCTTTCATCGCATCCCAAACAATTTCAAATTTAACCTCTCCATTATCATTCAATCTCCAACATTCTTCCCATTTTTTAAATATCCATTTTTTATCCTCCTCATTTTTATACAGTTTTTCATCATATCTCCAACAACTTCCTTTTTTCTCAAAATTAAAATCTATTTCCATCGTAACTTCTGCATGATCGGAATCCTTAAAAATTCCCACATCATCTTATCCACATTATTCAACAAATCTTTAGAAACTAAGATATAGTCAATTCTTGAATATGTATTATGTATCTTAGAGTAAAAAGTGTACACTCTTTCAGTTCCTTTCACTTCTCTCCAAGCATCCACCACGCTGTTTCGAAACATCCATTTATTTAAGGTCCCCATTTTATTTGCTCCTCCACAACAAGTGGGGTTAGTACTATCTATTTTATCTCTAATTAAATTAAAATCCCCAGCCACAATTACTTTCCCTACACTTTCAATTTCCAAAATTTTAGTTATTTTTTCAAGAAATTCTTTCTGCTTCTCATTCGGTAGATATAAATTAACCAGTGTCACTTTTTCCTCATTAATATTTCCCACAATTATTACATATCTTCCGTCTTCATCCACGATTACTTGTTCTTTTTCAAAATATACCCTATCAGATATCAATGTTGCAACTCCTCTAGCTTTTGAAGTTCCAAAAGATTTTTCATAAATTTGCATACCCTTTATATACATTTTATTTGAGCCTTCAGATTTCTGATGGGTTTCTTGCAAAAATAATACATCTGGTAGATCTCTTTAAATTTTAAGTTCCAATCGTCTTCTTTTGATCTGATTCCCTGTACCCTTCACATTCCATTGCATTATTTTTATTAAACCCATTTAAACTCTAACTTTTTTAATCCTTTCCCCTCCTCTTCCTTTCTATGCCCAGATCCCAGTACCAATCTCCCTCATTCCAAACAACATTCAACATAAAAGAAAAAAAAATAAAAAAAAAAAATAAAAAGGGGCAAAAGACACATCAAACATTAAATAACAAACAATCTTCGTCCCCCACATCCTCAATTGGTTTCCGCCTCTATAAAGAGAGTGGGGGAGAGGGGACGTGCTAATGGCCGGGTCACTTCTTTTGGGTAGTCTACTTAAACCTGGATGTGTATCCAGGTCATTGAGCCATTTTAAAACTCGTCGTTTCAAATTGTCCACTTTTTCTTCTTGAATTCCTTGAATAACCAGATTATATTTCCTCGCTTCTTCTTCCAAAAGACAAATTTTTTTATCTTGTTGTTCATTTTTAAAAAAAGATTTCTCCAATTTGCCGATCTATCTTTGCATCATGTGTATGAATCTGCTCAATTTCATCTTTAATTATTGTCATTTCTACTGTTTGCTTTGCAAAATTTTCATTCATTTCTTGCTTCATTCTTTTAATTTCCAATATCATATTATCCATACTATCTGACAGTCCTGATATCTTTTCACCAATTTTAGTTAAGGCCACAGCAACTTGTTGCATTTCTAAAGATTGTTGGGTTGCCATTTTTAATAAGTTTTAATTATCCGCTTTTGCCAAGAGGGTCTGTAATGAAGATTAAGGGACAGCAATCCACAATTGAAGCTGAGACAGCTTATTATTGCACTCAAAAGGACCAACAATAAAAGTTTATAGTTCTCAATTCAGCTTGCGTAATTTCACTTTAAAAAAAAAGAAAAAGCTAATATCCATTGGAAGGCACTGCCCAGAAATGCGTTTTGCCGCTTCGACTCAGGCACTTTCACAAACAAAAGATCAACTTAAAATTCACATATTCTTCCAAGAAAAAACCCCTTTCCACCAGTCTTGATGTTCCGTGCCTTTACCCCACAGCAAAAACAGACACAGATCACGGTAATAATGAGAAAAAAGGCAGCTATTTGCTCCAAATACACAATTGCGACTGCCTATCTGGTCACCCCCTCACTTCTTCCACTTTCCCATGCTATGAAAAGCTTCAAAATTCAAGTGGTTCAGGGTGACCTACCAATTCTAAAGTCTGTCTGCTGGGCCAGTAGCTCTTCCGATACAATTTATAAAATTTTGGTCCTAATCGGTGCATTTCAAACACTTTAATCCACATTTATCTTCCGTAAAATGCCCTGCGAAGTGGAGAAAACGTCCTCACACCACCACGGCCATAACCACGCCCCCTTTTAGAGACTCCTGTCAGGTTCCAAATCAGGATAAGAAAATAAATCACAGACAACAGGGTGGATGTTGTTCTAAGGTTTTATCTTCCTAAATTCGGCACGCTCCAACAATCACTCAGTGCAATTACAGTGAAATATTGTCTTACCTTATCGTGCTTTCCCTTCTCGTTTTAAACCTAGCGCGCCTCACCTTGCTATTCCTCCCCCAGATTTCACCCCAAAGACCGGTCAAAAGTGCGAGGACCGGTCAGAAAGACTTTTTTCAGCCCTCTGGGTAGTCGTTATGACCAACTAGCCACACCCACAGAACCGGTTGTTTAAAAAAATGAATCCCACCATGGTTAGAAGCAATGGTAAAGCAAGATATGGATTTAAAACCAGAAATATTTTGTTGGATATTTTAAAGGGAATACAATACATATTTCATTTTACACATGTTAACAGCTGCTAGAATTGTGTTTGCACAACAGTGGAAAAACAAAGAGATGAAAATGAATAAAAACAATATTAGAATGTGCAGAGATGAATAAAGTAAAAATTTAAATCAAGTAGAAGGCTTTGAATACTTTTTTACTTGGGGTTTGTTTTATCAATGGCTCACTAACGGAAACAGAAGTTAGAAATATCAAAGTATAAAACACCAATTATATAAGGAAAGCTCACTAAAATGGATAAGCACATAGTATTAGTATTTGATTACGATTAAAGTGTAGATAACCCCTGCCCCTCCCCAAAACTGGGACAGTGCTAGGAAAACACCAAAAGACTAACAACAGTTGTCCCCCAAAAGACTGCAGATAAAACCAGTTTTTTCCCTAACCTTTAGGACAAGAAAGAAAGCCACTGGAATTAAAAACTGTCATCAAGACATTGTGGGAAGTATAGTACACCCCAAAAGAACAGTGCCAGAAACCTCACCGCACCAGAAACCTCAGAAAACAGTGCCAAGAAATTCAACCCAGCCCTTCTCCCTTGAAAAAAAAACCCAGGCAAATGCACCAGCTTAAGTACATAAGATAAGGGGAATCAGGCCAAAAATAACTCTCCAAAAAAAATTATACAATCTCAAAAACCAGTTATCACACTTACACACAAAATCTCACAAAGCTTGCACAAATCTGAACATATGAAAGGAGCTAAAATTTACTAAATTTGATGTGACTGTTTTCCAAAAAAAAAAAAATTCCTAAAAAGAATAACATTCCCATGAAACATTTCCTAAAAAGAAAAACTTTCCCCCAAAAAAACATTTCCTAAAAAGAATAACATTTCGAAAAAAAGAACATTATTACAATCATTTTTTTAAAGGATAAAGAAAAAAACAACAACCAGCCACTTACCCAATTGATGTTACAAGGCAGGCAGGCTCAGTTGCTCACCGATGAGATGGATGCAGCCGGTGGATGCTTTCCACTTCCAGCCAGGCAGGTCTGCTGCAAGCCACTCGAGCTTCAGCTACTGAAGACTGGCTGGGGAATGGATGGAAGCTGTACAAGGCAGGCAGGTAAGGTGGGCTGGAGGGATGGTGGAAATGTTAAGCCACCTGGGGGGATCTGAGGCAGTTGCGGATGTGGATAGGGCGGGTGGCTCCAGAGGCCCCAGGGAATCTCTGGCCACCTGCAAAAGCACATGGGTGGCCGGGAAGGCCACAGCTGACTCTCAGAGGCTACGGCAGGCTGGGGATTTGAGCGGGCAGCTCCGGAGGCCCCAGGGAAGCTCCAGCCACCTACAAAAGCACGCAGGCAGGTGAGAAGGTCCCAGCTGAGCCTCAGAGGCTACGGCAGGCTGGGGATTTGGGCTGGGTGGCCAAGAAGGTAGCTTACCTATAGGCAGGATGAAGCAGCTCTGCGCAGATGAATTCAGCAAGCCACTTCAGCAAGCAGGAGCAGAATTCACAGGTGCAAGCGCGCCCTAGTAAAGTAGGACGTAAAGTGAAATTTAGATATCAGAGTGAATTGATATGGGGTTGGCTTGGATGATCTCTAAAGGGTCCCTTGACTTGTTATTGTAAGAGACAGTTGCTGAGTTCAAACAGTCAAACCACAGAGTTAGCTAATTTCTCTTGCCATGTCAAAATGCAGAACTAAACCACATGGATCAGCATGAATCAGGTTTCCTGCCTAAGCAACGGAGGGGGGGGGGGAGGGCTAGCTAAAGAGGCAGATTTCACATATTTCCTGTTTTGCTACTACTGAAGAGTATAAGAGTGCATGTTTTAAAGACAGAAACTGTTCACATGTTAGATTATTATTTTATCTGTCTGAACCTTTTGGCCAAAATAAAAGTTTCTCTTAATTTCGAAATCTAACTCCTGTATTTTTCTGCAACACTGCCAAGGAGATCACGAGGCGAGTAGTGGGCCACGTGGTGAAGAGGTATTTCTATAGTGTTTGGATGGACGGGGCAAGGTTCGAATGGGTGAGTGAGCAGCGAGCATGCTACCATCAGGCAGATGGGTGGGCGGGGCAAGCGAGCGGCGACTGGGCCGGGGACCGGTTTGGGGGCATGGTCAGTCAGATGTTACTACCGGTTCTCCGAACTATGAAGACTTTTACTACCAGTTCTTGCGAACCAGTACAAACCGGGAGCAACCCACCACTGATCCATTTGCTCAAATTGCATGGGGCGTGACAGTGTCTGTGCCCTCATCCCTAAGCTGGTTGCTGTGGCGGTACTCATGAGGCAACGGATACACCCAATCAATCATGGCTTTGAACTGTCGGCGCCTACTAGCCATCAACACCACTGAAATCCAAAAAGGTTTAATGGCCATGCTCACCATTGGATCACCTTCCCTGACTGACTATGGGGTGTTTGGAGACTGGTCATTCCTTGGGATGCACGTCCTGTGAAGGGGCCTCTGATGGTACAAGCAGGGCCTCCAGGATAGCTCCAGGCTCCATCAGTTCAGCAGCCTCCAGGCCTGCCATGCTGCTAAACACAACAGAAGGAGAGCCCTGACTTGTCAGGTTCTGTAATTTGCAGAAAGAAAGCAAAGAACACAGTCTTGGTTTGCAATTGTTCTATCTTCGTCACAAATAGTTCCGGTATGAACTGACGATCACCATGTGAAAATAAAGTTTGGGCTAACTGCCCAGTGCCACCTCCACCATTTAAGCCTCTCTCCAGCCCCACCCAACAATCCATGTGTGTATCCCATCCCTCACGTGGAAATATCAGGCCTCAAATGGCTAGGCACACCTGGTGCGCTGGCGCCCACCCCATTTCTCAGCTGTTTAGCTGCTTCACAGCTGTTCAGCTGTGGATTCAGCAGTGGCAACCGGGTCTGGCCTGTCCTCGCTCATCCGGCTGGTGTCCTTGCATTGTTTCATTGGTCCGGTTGGTATGGCACTTGGTGGGTGTGCGCAGCCACACGGCTTTCTTTCCCCCGGAATGGCAGCCTTGTGGGTTGCCAGGCACACTAGGGCTGACAGTCTGTTTCATTGGTTCCATACATGTGGTCTTCATTTTGTAATCAACCCTTTAGGCAATGATGCAATACAGTGGTGAAATTCAAAAATTTTCTCTACCAGTTCTGTGGGCTTGGCTTGGCGGTCATGTGAACGGGTAGGTTTGTGGCTTGGTGGTCATGTGACTGGGTGGCCGTGGCCAAGTCGACATCACTTCTTTGCTTTTATGACCTAGAAAAAGAAGATATACCAATTATTTCATGTATTTTATACTTAAATAAGAATAAACGAAGGATACGAAACAATAAGAGATATTTAAATATATTAATTAGCTATATTGTATTACTACTTTTAATAGTCTGAATATCTATGTACTTTAAATAATTTAAATACTTATATAAATATTATAAATACTTTAAATGTGTAGAGAAAAAAAAGAAAAAAAAGGAAGAAGAATAAATATGTATATATTGTAGTTTTAGACTATTTTTAGAGTAATAACAATATGTATTAATAGAGATTTAAATTCAGATCCTCTTAGTCCCTTCGGGTACCACACTTATTAGAATCTATGCTGGAAAGTACATTAGTTTAATATCACCCTTCTACTTCTCGCTTCTTCAAGATCTCCAACACCTTGTAAAAGTAAGTTTAATTATTCCGTTGTTCTCTTCCTGGTGCTTCTTCTTTCCTCTCTAGCTCTTCGTTGTTCTTCTCGTTGGTATCAAGTATGGTTGCACTTCCGGTCCTAAATTTCCGGTCGTTCTCCTCTCCAGTCAGCAGAATCTCTTCCCCACGTCCTCAGAGCTCGATCTATGCAGCAAATTAAATCCAAAAAAAGGGTAGTGCCGCTGGTCCGCTTGCCAATCTCTCCTCCTTCTTTCTTGCCGACCTGTCTGCGATCTCGCTGTCAGTCCTCCTCCTTTCTTCCAATCGCTGCTTTTTTCCCTCTTTTGAGCCCTTCCACTCCGATCCGGCCAGCAAAGCTTTATCCGATCTTCCAATCCCAAGCGCACTCTGGGGTAAGTGGTTACTGATGCTCTCGCCTCTCTTTCCCGGAATCTTTGCTTCCCCTCTTGTTGGCTATCGTGGCTTCAGGTCTGCCATTAAGAGGCAGACGCGCCCCGTTAGCTTGACAGTGGAAATCGGTCGCGCCAGGTGGGTTTGCACTCCGCCACTCGACTCACCGAAGCCCCACTATAGTCTGCGAAGCCCTCCAGGCTTCCATGCCTCGAACGGTCCCCAAAACGTTGCGTTAAGTGGCAGTGGGAGAGAGCGATCACTCTCACCACGCCATGACACCACGCGTCACCAACCGGAAGTCCCTTTAAATATCTGCATAGACATATTAGAACCTATTATCTTCTATTTATCTACCTATCTATTTACCCATTTATATATATATCTATTTAACTATCTACCTATTTATATATCTATCACTTATTTATTAGCTACTTTTTCTGTCTTGTTTTTCTATTTTTTACTGCTGTGTGCATAGAGTGGCTATTTGTTGATTATTGTGTTTAATATTATTAAGGATAAATTTTATAAAATAGTGATTTAATTTATAACATCAATTAATTAAGTGCTTACTGATTGGATATTGAGTATTATTTTATTGATCATATATATTGGTACTGAAAGGTTTGTTCTTCTAAAAATTGAGAATCTAATTAATTGTTAATTAGGAATTGAGCTAAACTAGAAACATAGCTTCCAAATAAGGATTAGTCAACAAAGCTAAGTAGTGGGCAGCATAGCGGACAAAAGGTCAATAATTCCATTTCTACTTGTCTTGTGAATTGGGAATATCTTCAAAAATTTTCTCTTCTTTAATATTGTTAAACTAAGCAAGGGAAGTCAATTAGTGGATGACAGTTTGGAGGAACATAGAAAGGATAGTCAAAGAACAGGCGAAAGTGCTTAGGGAGATGACAAGTTTTGCATCCACTGTGGCAAAAACAGGAAAGAAAGTAAGCCCTAGCGTTTCAAGTCCCACAATTACAATGTCGTCCCCTGCAACCCAAAAATCGATGGAAGGGCTACCAAAAATTGAGAAGTCATCAGTGATTCCAACAATGCAAGCGATGCAGGCATCACTAGCAATGATTCAAGAGACAATGCTCTTAATGCAAGAGAAAATGACTAATAATCACCAGGAAATGAAAACAGACATACAAGGCATCGACCAGAAAATAGGTGACATACAACAAGCCATTCTAAAGAACGAACAGAGAATAGGTAAAATAGAATCTAAAGTGGAACAACAAGAGAAAGACTTAGAAACAGTAGATCAAAAATTAATGGCCCAGAATAGGGATCTGGAGGAATCGATTACACAATTGGAAATGGACAAGGCCTCTTTCTATCTGCGTTTCCAAAACGTTATAGAAGACAAGGACGAAAATTTAGGCCAAGTAATGGCCGAATTAATAGCGGAGGTGCTCCAACAGGATTCAAACGACATAATAAAAGAATTGGATGAGGTGTATAGAGTACAGATGAACTACACCAGACGGAACAAACTACCCAGAGAGGTACACATAAGGTTCGCACGAAAGAAAGTCAAGGATATCTTTTATAAAATGGTAAAAGAAGAACCGATCAATTACAAGGAAAAGGAGGTGATTGTCCTGAAGCAAGTGTCGAGGAGGGTGAGAGAACAAAGAAGAGACTACAGATTCCTGGCCTCACAGCTGAATAAAAGGAACATACTTTTTAGATGGACCTTGCCGGAGGGTATGCTGATTACCTGGCAAGGGAGGAGGATTAAAATAAACAGTCTGGTGGAGGCTCAAGAATTCCTTGACAAACTGAGAGGGTCAGAAGACGAACAAAGTAGCAAAGAGGAATTGGAAGCTGGTATTACAGAAGAAGAACTCACCCAAAGAAGATCCCAAGAAGAGGTCTTGATGGGGAAAGAGAGCTTAGACGAGAAAGAAAAGGAAGAGAAAGAAAGTAGAGAAGCAGGAAAGAAACAAAGGCCTCAAAGAGCAGTTCGAGCTAATACCAACATCAAATTTAAGTAAATCAACAGAAGGCAAAAAGGATGGACGATTGGAAAATCTTATCGATTAATGTAAACGGACTTAACGATCATAAAAAAAGAAAAACCTTCTTTAACAAATTAGTCATACAAAATGCAGACATAGTATGTCTTCAGGAGGTACATATTAAACAAGAACACATAAAATATCTGGAACATAAAAAACTGGGGAATCTGTATACCTCTCTAGCCACGAAGAAAAATAGAGGGGTGGCACTATATATTAGAAAGGAGATGAAGACAGAACTGAAATATGCAGACCCCAAAGGCAGATTACTAATTGTTGAAACTGAGAGGGGCAATTCGGCAATATTAGCAGCGATCTATGCCCCAAACAAAAATTTGAAAGAGTTTTATAGCAAAACAAGAGAAATAATAAGAGGACTGGACAACAACAATATTTGCATTATTGGGGATTTTAACGGAGTGGCCGATGCATGCAAAGATCACAAAAGACCCAGAGGTCAAAAGAAAATAAGGAAAAATTTACCAAAAACCTTCTTCGACTTAGTTGATGAATTAAACCTTGTAGATATCTGGCGAACACTACACCCCAATAAGAGACAATATACCTTCTATTCTAACCCCAATAAATCATGGTCTAGAATAGACATGATGTGGGTAAGCAGGAACTTGGGTATGGACATTGCGTCAGCAGAAATCTTACCCAACACCTGGGCAGATCATAATCCACTGGAAATTAGATGGAAAAGTAGATATAAGAGAAAAAACACAAGATGGAGAATGAACACACAATTTTTGCGAGACAAAAAAAATATTGACAAAGTCAAGAGGGAATTAGAAATCTTCTTTGAAGAAAATGAAAAAGAACCAATGAACCGGGGATAATCTGGGATACGATGAAGGCCTATTTAAGAGGCCTAATAATATCTTATGGAGCATACAGAAATAAGGAGAGGAGAGAAACTCAAAGAATATTGCTAGAAGAACTGGCAAAGGCAGAGAAAGAGGCCCAACAAAACCCTGACAATGAAATAACAAAAGTAAATTGGATGAACATTCGTCATAAATTAAATATAATGGATCAAGAAAAACTTGCATATAATATTAAGAGAACAAAACAATATTACTTTGAGAACGCCAATAAGCCAGGAAGGTGGTTATCTTACAGAATTAAAAAAGAGAGAGAGAAAGGAATTATTCTCCAACTTGAAGACACCGAAGGTCATACCACAACTAAGGAAGAAAAAAAATTGGATATAGCACATGATTTTTATGCGTCTTTATATAAGGAAGAAGATATATCCAAAGAGAAAGTAAAACAATATTTATTGGAGGAGGGAATGCCACAGATTGGAGAGGAGGAAAAAGAGATGTTAAACAAAGAGATCACATTAACAGAGTTAAAGACTGCAATTGCCAAACTGAAAAAGAACAAATCTCCGGGCCCGGACGGATTCCCAGGGGAATTATACAAAAATTTAGAATTAGAAGACATTCTACTCCCAAGAATGCTCCAAATTTTCAATGAGGCCCTAATGAAAAACAAAATATCAGAATCCTGGAGAGAGGCCTATATTATACTCTTACCAAAAGAAGGATCGGATACCAAATTGATACAGAATTATAGGCCAATTTCACTTCTCAATATTGATTATAAAATATACATGAACATATTAGCGGAAAGACTAAAAAGAATTCTCAATAAGATAATACATAGCGATCAGAATGGATTCCTCCCAGGGAGGCAAATTAGGAATAACACTAGGACGATTCTGGATGTGGTAGAATATTATGAGGAACACCCAGAAAAAGAGGTGGCATTAGTCTTTTTAGACGCACAGAAGGCCTTCGACAATTTGAATTGGGAGTTTATAAAGCAACAACTGAACATAATGGGATTTGGACAAAATTTTACAAATACAATAAAAACGATTTATGAGAAGCAAAGGGCCAATATTTTAGTAAATGGTGAACTCACCAAAACATTTCAGATCAGCAAAGGAGTAAGACAGGGATGCCCAATGTCACCACTTTTGTACATACTGGCACTAGAAGTGCTATTGAAGAAGATTAGAGAGAGTGATCAAATCAAAGGGCTCAAAATCAGGAAGGAAACATATAAAGTTCAAGCGTTTGCGGATGACGTTGTCCTAATTATGGAAGAACCGGTCGAAACAGGTATACAAATATTGGAAACACTTGATAAATATGGAGAAGTAGCAGGACTCAAATTAAATAAATCTAAAACTAAAATGCTCACCAAAAATATGACGAAAAACCAAAAAGAAGCCCTGGAGGAATCTATGGGAATCCAAATTGTGAAAAAAGTCAAATATTTGGGAGTATGGATCTCAACAAAGTATCTGGCTCTCAAAGAGGACAATTATGTCCCCCTGGTAAAAAGCATAAAACAAGATCTAGAGAAGTGGGGGAAGTTGCAAATTTCCTTCCTCGGGAGGATAGCGACAATTAAAATGAGCATCCTACCCAAACTGTTGTACCTGTTCCAAACAGCGCCAATTAAATTAGATAAAAAAATTTTCAGTGAACTTAATGCCACTATTAGGAAGTTTATTTGGGGAGGGAAAAAACCAAGAATAGCAATTAGGAGCTTACAAGATAAAAAAAATAGAGGAGGGCTAGGATTACCAATATGGGAAACATATCACAAAGCAGCAATTCTTGTTTGGTTAAAAGAATGGGCGACATTAGCGAACAAAAGAATTCTAACGTTAGAAGGGCATGATCTCCAGATGGGTTGGCATGCCTATTTATGGGAAACGGGGAAAAAAACCAAAACACATTTCAATAAACATAAATTGAGGGACATATTGAAGTCAACGTGGGAAGAAATAAGACGAAAACACTACACTAAAATTCCCAGCTGGCTCTCAACCATGGAGGCGATAATTTACCCAAACGTCCTGGACTATGGCAAAACTGTAAAATATAAAGAAATCCTAGATGAGGCAGGGAACCTCAAAACATTAGAACAATTAAAAGAACAAGGCACTTGTGTTGAATGGTGGACATACGCACAGATAAAATCAAGACACAAAAAAGATAAAGAACAATATGGCATAGAAATGGGAAGCAAAGATTTTGATAAAATTTGGATGGGTACAGATAACAAATTATTAGCTAAAATATACAACTATTTAGTAGAATATGACCTGATGGAAGAAGTAGTTAAAGGCCCAATGCTAGCATGGGCAAAAAACATTGGGAAAAATATAAATCTGGAAGAATGGGATCAATTATGGAACAACAATATAAAACTTACCAAGGCAACCACTTACAAGGAGAACCAGTATAAGATGATTTATAGGTGGCATCTAGCACCAGCTAGAATTGCTAAGATTTACCCTAACTCAAACCCAAAGTGTTGGAAGTGTGCACACCAGCAAGGTACTTTCTACCATTGCTGGTGGACCTGCTCTTAAGCAAAAAAATATTGGAAGATAATTTGCAATTGGCTTTCAGAAATAATAGGTGAAACCTTTGAATTAGATCCTAAAATACTTCTCCTGGGAATCCTTAAGACGGAAATGGTAAAAAAGAAGAAATACTTGGCAGTGCATATAATAACAGCAGCAAGAATCGCTTTCGCTCAACAATGGAAAGAGAAAAAAATACCAACTAATGAACAAGTAATCGGCAAAATAATGGAATGTGCCGAGATGAATAAATTAACATTAGAAATTAATGACAGAGAAGATTCGGATTATTACAGCGTATGGGACAAGTGGTACGGGTGGTTAGAGAAGAGGAAATTGAAATAAAAAGGAAAGAGACCAGAACAAGAAATAGTAAAATGAAATAGTAAGAGAAGATGTATTGTGGATGGTAGGAAGTATAATATGGCAAGGAAAGGTTACATGGATAAGCAGGAGACAAAATTTATGTATTTACTAATTTATTGTTAAAGATTATTATATATATATATATATATATACACTAAAAATGATATGAGAACACAATTCTTTTTCTCCTTTTTTATTTTTTGCTATGTATCTGGTCTGCAAAGATTATCCACATATGTATAATATGTAATTTGTATTTATTTCTTTTTCCATACTATGTAATCGGATGGATAAAAATTGTATTATTATAATTTCTTACAATAAAACACTTAAAAAAAACACAACAAAACAATAAGAGGTACACAAATACTTATATAAGAGTAATAAAAGTGTTGTCTTCAACATCACTTCTTTGCACCAATGATAATAATGACCTACAAAAAGGAGATATACCATGATATACATATTTAAGCATTTAATACATAAAAAAAAAGAATAAAAGAAGTACACAAAACAATAAGAGGTACACAAATACTTACATAAAAGTGTTAGTAGTCTTTGAGATGTTTCAACATCGTTTTTTCATTGGTACTCTCCTCACTTCCACTTTTCTTGATCTTTATTCTCGGATCATCAGCTGTGTGATGGTAAAAAGCTCTCTTAACCACTTTTTCACTGCAGGAATAGGGTCCCATTTTGGAAGATGTAGGCCAAAATAACACTGATAGTTAGGTTGGTTAAATTAGAAATGGTTAGGCAACTTTTGCTCCCTGAACATATGTTCATTTTCGAAAAACCCCTTTTCACTTCTGTAGAACTTACAACAATTGTTCTGACAATAACTTTAGCTTTTTTAATACTGTCTGAAATTGCATAGTTCTTCAAATCTTTTAATACATTCTACACAAAATCTCTATAGTCATTAATGTTAATGTTGTAATTGAAAATGTTACCAAATGTGCGCAGTTGTTCCTCAGCTTCTGTCCATGGAACTACTACTTCTGCAATATTCCAGTACTCTGGCACCAAAAAATTTAGAAATTGTAATGTATTCGTGGTGTCTTGCAATTGGCTACCTGTTTTTAAATATTCATAGTCCTTTAATCTTTTCTGCAAATTTGTTATGATGCTTTCTAAAAGTCTTTCTTGATGAAGTCCAACAAATCGATGATTTTGTATAAATTTTATATTTTTGAAGGTTTCTGAAGTCCGTCAACTTTTCTTTTGTATGGACCCTTTCTCTTTGTAAGCAATTCAAATGCTTTCATTGATCTTCTCACCAGTTTTTCAGCCCTTATGATGTCTGTATTACTTGCTTTGCAGTGCAGTTGAAAGAAGTGAAATTTCTTCCAGAATATCAATCATTCAATTCTATCAATTCTATTCTTTGGACACATCAACACAGCTCTCTATTGAGAACTCATATTTCGCACAGTACTTGCAACCTAATTTCTTGTTTGAAACTTCCAGTCCCTCATACTTTTCTTGAAAGGTTCTCAGCTGTTGCAATGTCCAGCAGTGAGAAAGATTAATTTCAATTTCTGTCTTGGGTGACTCAATACTTGACTTGCTGCTTTCTCCAAATTCAAGTGGTGGAAGTAGTGGTGCTTGGGACAGTTTTGGATCATTCAAGGCCAATTCTGATGGTGGCTGTGCCAGTTTTGGTTTCTTGGCGAAGAAACTGGGCAGTCTTTTTCCTTTTCATCCTTCCTATTAAAGGCTACTACTGCAAAAAAAGGTGCTTTGTAAGCTGAGGACTAATGCTAATGGAAGGGATCTCTGTTTTCACCCAACAATGTACAATCTTTTCAGGATGTGACTGGGGTCCAACAAGCAGGAACCTCACAGAGTCACAGAGAACTCAAAAAAACAACTATCACACTTTACACACAAAATGGTGGGGCTCATGCGGAGAATGGGCCACTACCTTGGGGTCCTGCCAACTCCTACTCAGGCCTGGGCCTCTGAACTCAACAGCCCCAATCATTTCTTTCAAAACTTATATTGTCTGACTGCCAACAGCTGTAGAATAGCTCCAATCATCATCCGATATTCTTCTCTCTCTTTACTGGGGGGCGGTTGTTAAACAGACACAGTGGTCATTAAGTAAACCCATTGCCTGCAATGGGTGAGGATGTTTTGCAAGAAACTAGAAGTCAATGCTGGTTTCTGGCAAAAAAAAGTAGTAAATTGTAGCCACTTGACTATGGGATGCAGAAAATGGCTATAAATGTGGGATAGTGACCAAGTGCCCAAAATCTGATCACATGGATGGCCAATGAAACATAGACCTCCCCATAAATATCCCTGGGGAGGTCCATCATAACTTTGAATGGTCGCTATGTGACCAAATCAAGGAGTACCTGGACTTTTACAAATATATCAAACAACTTCAAACATTATGAAAACCTGTCAAATAATAACACCAACCCCAAATTCACCCTCTTCCCTTTTTCTCCTGAAAATAACTTTTTTTTATAAAAGAAACCCGTATTCCCCAAAGCAGCCAGTGTAATACTTGACACCCTTCATAATTTTGGTTGTCTTATTTCAAGGTTCACAAATAAAACACTGCAGTGTAGACCCAGATTTCTATCAGATGTAACAAAAAAAAATCTTCATTTGAGAGAAGAAATGCTAAGCTTTTAATGGCATGCATGGAAAAAAGAAATCCGCATATAGAAATTTGATTTTAAACAAAGCAGTTTCATAATAAGGGAAGCAAATTCATTTTTCATTGAGCCTTAGGGAATAAACTATATAATACTATAAAGTAACAAGTGCAACTTCTTAACAGAGTTCTTCTGTTTTGTTTTATCTTTTCTACTCCACAAAAATCTTTGTAGCAAGATTGTAGCTCCTAAAAGAAACATCAAGGGAACATCCATCATATTGTTTTGAATTAATATTCATAACTCTTCCTTTATGAGTTCTTTTGGAAGTCTATAGCTTTTCACATGTGCACTTAATAATCTGTGCTACTAAAAATGTTGCAGCATATAACCTATATCTCTTACGATGATCAGATTGGGAGAGAAAAAGTATGTTGAGGTACACTTTGAAAATATGTGCGTTAATGATGTTCCCGTGGCATTTTGAACTAAACAAAAGGGTCTGTTGCATAATTCATTGGTTAAGGATATTAGCATGAACTAGGCAAGATTTTTTTTATATTTCTGGTGCTTTGAAATGCTGCTGCAGATTCTTTTCAGCTTAGCCAATTGCATTCTTCTTCTTCTTCTTCTTGTGCCATGTCCGTCATCAGACATTGGTGATCATGTTGGCAATCCTATTTTTCTCAACAGCGATATGAAAAAATTCTGAGTTTTGTCCAAACCAGTCCCTTAGTTTTTGAAGGCATGTTCTTCTTCTGCCTGGGCCTCGTTTGCCTTCAATTTTTCCCTGGAGGATTAAGTGAAGGATGCTGTATTTTTCTGGGTGTCGCATCACATGTCCAATTGCATAGGGTATACCAATATTCTACTTTCCAATTTAAAGCAATAGTGATTTTTTTTTACTGGAAGAGTTTTTATGGAAGAGCTCCAGACAACTCTGACTTTGCTACTGGCATTGTGAAGTTTTTACAACTGCAAGCTAAGAAGTACATGTATCAACCTCTTCAACTGCAGCATCCCCTGGCAATAACCTGTGGGCAGCACTGCCTGTTTTATCTATTTAAAACATTTTAAAGGGATATTGTTAGATCGGCGCAGGGAAAGAAAGACGCGAACAGCTCTGGTCCATTCAGCACTTTATTCAAGCACAAGAATAAGACAAGCGGCTGTGCTGCCGGGGCTCTTTAAATACGCTCCGGCAGACTCAGCCGCCCAATGACAGTTCTTTAAATCTCCCGCCAGAGGATTTAGCCAATCCCCAGCGGGTGTCCTTATAAGGACATAACAGATATTTTACAAAGATGTTTTAAAGCTGTTCTCTGAAAAAGATGTCAAAAATGATCAAATGGTGAAACAGTTTATAGTAAATATGAAGCCGGGAAGAGGGCCCAGAACATGTAACAGTTACATGTATGGTCATTATAAAATAAACACAAAACGTTAAAAGCATTGCATGTTTTACAGTGTTTTATTCATTCACAATTGGAGCCAGTCACCTTTTAGGATTTGACATAGGCATCTCAACAGGTGCAGATATAGCAGAAGGTGATTTAGTAGAACTTACAACCTTAAAACTACTGGACTCTTTTAGCTTTTCTAATTGCTCTTTACCAGGGGTAGACACTAGCAATGCTGTTGGAATGTTCATCTCAGCCATGGCAGATATAAACTCATTCCACCCCTTAGGATAATATTTCACAGTACACAATTGGTGTTGAGAAACCCCTTTGATCAGGTCTACAATGTTAGTTCCAGGAACCAGGGTACCTTGTATAAAACCATACCATAGTCATCCTACCCCAAAATGTCTTGATGCTGTTTCATTTTGTTCAACAAAAGTTCAGCATTTTTCTTGTATCAAGGGCTCACCCCATCTAATACCTTCTGTGTTGTTAGATCTTTCTGTGGGTGTGGGGGTGTCAGCTCTGGAACAGCAGGGGGTTGTTTAAAATCCTCTGGAAGTTGGATAAGATTCAGAATGTCCTTCTCAGAGTCATTTTGCCTGGTCAACCTTAGAAACCTCTGCAGCGCTGTGTTGTATAGTTTTATCTTGTCATCCTCAATTTAGATCCGTTCTCTGAAGAATAGTCTGCATGTCATCGTCCAAGCGGCTAACAGCTGTAGTATCGTAGAGTTCCGTCCTTGTATCGGTTTGATCTGATGACATGACACCAAATGCATTTTCTTGGTGTGCTCCATGTTTACTGGACTAATAAATTAGTTAGCAATGGTATAGCGGCACCTATTCATTGGCCATGGCAACCTTCAGTCTAAAAAGACTATGGTATCATGCTCTGGAAAGAGGTCCTAAAACAGCATCTGGTGTGACTAAACAGGCCAATTCAAGAGTGGCAACCCCTTCCACATTGAGGGCAAATATATTCTGTCCCCTGCCCAGCCCCCAGGTTTCGCTGGTTTTAGTGCCGAACAAGTGTCTCTTTTAATTGGAGAAGGCCATGCTGCGTCTTTAGCTTCCAAGTTGAGCAATCAGAGGTCAAGATTTCCCAGTCATTAATGTCCATTCCCAAGGCCTTTAGATCCCTCTTGTATTTATCCTTATATGGCAACTGTGGTCTCCCTCTGTTGTGACCCAGGCCCAAATAGTTAATATTAAATGCAAAACTGTTCCAAAAAACAAACAGATTTTATTAAAACAGCTGAGAATTAACTCATTCTCAGCGTATTCCAAATTAAATGAAAACAAAGTCCTCAAAACACCATTCTTCAGTTTATCTCTGACCTTGGGATAATTAGGCAAACTGCCAAAGGCTTTTCTTGGCAACAGTTCAGGAACAGAGGATGCTGTCAAGAAAGAAATACAGCCAAACACGAAGCAAATCTCTCAACAGTTGTTTTCCGGCAAAGAGGCCAAGAGCCATTGCTGGTCTTTTTAAGCCTTAAGGGAGGGGCCAATAATCTCTTGGCCCTACTCCCGAGTCATTCTCTCTGCTTTAGCTGCTCCTGCCTTCTGGCAGCTCTTCTCATACGTGCACTAGGAACAGACTCCTCCTGTTCCTCTGCCTCTCTAGTGTCAGCCCTGGAGGCTCCGAAGTCTGCACATCACTCCCTGTTGATCCTGGCCCCATCTCTGCCACTGACGCAGAGCCCCACAGCAGTGATCAGCTGATTGGTGCCCTATCCAAATTTACCCCACAAAGAGATTAAAAAGAGTTTAGCAATATGTCTTTTAGCAAGATTGACTTTAATATGTTCATGGCATAAGCAGACTCCCTCTTCCTTTGCTTTTTTTGGGGGTGTCAAACCCTGACTGGTTTGCTGTACCTGGGTGCGGGGGGGAGGGGAGAATTGGAGAGTGCAGCGGGAGCAATAGCCAGATGATGGCATGCCAGGTGTCGGCCCAGGCAGCGACAAGGTGTCTGGCTGGGACAGCGTTGGCTCTGGGTGAAGCATGAAGCAGCAGCAAGGGAGGCAATGGCAGCATTATCGCCTGCACAGCTGACTGGCAGCCTTCCAGGACCCAGCTGGCAAGCGCTGGATGTAATGGCATGCAGAACGGAAGCAATCTACAGACCATGGTACGGAGGCTGAGGTGCCTGCTATTGCAGAACTGGAGATGACCCTGGTTTAATGAATACAAACATTCATATTTAGAAATTATTGAACATTTTAATTAACCTTGTATGTCATGGGAGGTGAACGGCTGGGGTTCAATACTCTGTCGAACTCGTTGTGAAACAGTAGGTGTTGGAACGTCTGCAAACAACTTATCACTATCTCTGTAGGCATACAAATAAATAACGGTTAGGATTCTTACTTATAGTACAAATAATATATTGAATGCAGAGTGAAAAAAAGGCAAAAACTTGTAATAACAGTTCCTACCTTGCGTTTCCATTTCTTCCAGTCCATATGTTGTGGATAGCTGCTGCTCCATTTCCTACAGGTCCATGCAATGTACTTGGTTGTGGGTTCCCACCCCGTTGAGTACATTGTGAAGCACTGTTCCTTGGGAATTTGGCATGCATCTGACCCTTCCACTATTATGAAAGGAAAGTACAGCAATGAGGATTGGGTACTCACGTTTATTACAGTAAACAATGCTGACTATAGCATGAAACATAACCCCTTCCACACATATTGTATAGCGGCAGACCTTCTTTGCATTCCCTAATACATTACGTCTTTTATACAAACAGCACGCCTGTGAATTAAATACTATACCTTCTAATTTACTCTCTTGTGTCCCTCGTAATGGGGCTGCTCTGTGACCCCTGTTATATATGGCCCATTGAGAATCTGTGGGCATTGTAAATAGTGAAAACATTTCATCATCATCCCATTCTGAAAGAAACACCGAACCATAAGATATCATTCTTGCTACAGAAAATGTAGAGCCACCCTTAAAATACTGACAACCTATAGCATGAAAGTGGAGTTCTTCCTTACACATTATTGTTTGGTGATAGGCCCTTATTACAGCCCTTAACAAATAAGTCCTTTCATATAGTAGTGATGTCTGCAAATTAAATACCACACTTTAATTCACTTTCTTGTGTCCCTTGTAATTGGGTTGCACTGCTGCCCCTGTTATATACGAGCCATTGAGAATCTGTGGGCGTTGTAAATGTAGCAAACAGTTCATCTTCCTCACATTCTGAAAGAAAATTGAATCAGACTGCAAATACCCCAGACCTAAGCCATGTAGGGCTTTAAAGTTAAGTACCAGCACCTTGAAGCGGATCCGGAGGACCACTGGTGGCCAGTGCAGCTCGCGTAGGAGAGGTGTTACCCGGGAGTAACGGGGAGCTCCTGTAACCACCTGTGCGGCCGCATTCTGGACCAGCTGGAGCTTCCGGGTGCACCCCAAGGGCAGCCCCATGTAGAGGGAGTTGCAGTAATCCAAACAAGAAGTAACCAGGGCATGAGTGACCGTGCGAAGGGCATCTCGGTCTAGGAAAGGGCACAACTGGCGCAACTGGCGAACCTCAGTGAAATCCCCCCTGGTCACGGCCGTAAGATGGTCTTCCAAAGACAGCCGGGAATCCAGGATGACACCTAAGTTGCGGGCCCTGTCGATGGGAGGAAGCACTTCCCCCCCTCCCAATCAAAAGTGATGGAACTTCTAGAACATGAGACGCCGGCATCCATAGCCACTCAGTCTTGGAAGGGTTGAGTCTTAGCCTGTTCCTACCCATCCAGGCCCGTACCACTTCCAGGCAGTGGGACATCACGGAAAGGGCATCGGGGTAGCCTGGGGTGGAGATATATAACTGAGTATCATCAGCATATTGATGATACCTCACCCTGAAAGCACGAATGATCTCACCTAGCGTTTTCATATAGATGTTAAAGAGTAGGGGGAAGAGAACCGACCCCTGAGGCACCCCACAGGTTAGGGGCCTCGAAATGCCAAACATCGCCCTCCACGTCTCGGTGTTCAAAATGGAGCCGCCATTTTGGTCTGCTACTGGACCTACAAGGTGTTCCATGTTTGGGCTGATTAAGTATCTCCTAAGTGATTTTCTAAGATGTTTTTTCCTTTCCTTACAGTCATTATCAAACCATGTTGAGTAACTAGAATCCAACTGGCCCATTGGCTTGGTAATCATGAAAAAATGCTTCAATTTATGGCATATTTCCTCAAAATGTACTATAAGCTCTTGTTCACCCATACTATTTGAGCATATATGCACTAAAGCTTCCATACATGGTGAATTCATGAATTCTGTCACTGCTTTACTATCAACCCTCTTCTATGTTAGTCTTCTCTCATGGGCTATTTCTAAATTGAAGCCTATTTGTTGAATTGTTTGATTCCTTTTCCTTAAGTCGGAAGGGATTGCCAGGGACATCTCAATTGGAAGATGATCACTTTCTGGCCTTGGTAACGTCAAGACCAAAGTTGCCCCTGATACTAAGCTGTGAGAAACACAAAAGTAATCAACAGAGCTACATGCCTTAGGGCCAAAAAAAGTTATGGGGGTACCTTTTAGCTTCCAAGTAGTGACCTACAGTTTGAAGGTTACAGTTGTATACCATTGTTAGAAATTTCCCCCCATCTTTATTCTTTTTCCTATCTTGGGAGTCCCATGATTGTTGGCTATGTAAATATCCATCTGGAATTGTACCATTTTCAATAAAAGGGACCCACATGAGCATTAAAATCCCCTGCCAAAATTAAAGGTGTTTTTATAAATTTTTTACGTATATTTACTATTTTTACCTCTAGTGCTTCCCACAGATCGCTCATTGCTAGATTAACATACACATTGACAAATACCATTGACTTCCCTTCATATGCCAAATGGATTGCTTGAAAAAATAAAGGGCCAGGGTCCAAGTATATCTCATTTCCCTTCCATCCTAATTCAGCTTTTACCAAGATGCACAACCCTCCTGAGGCTCTTCCCTTTATAGCTATCCTCTTTGCTGGCAGCTGCCAAATATTAAACTCAGGGAGCTCAATGGGAGCCTCATCACTGCTAACCCAAGCCTCCTGTAAGACAATTACTTGGTACCTGTTTAAAATTTTAATACAGTCGTCTGTGCACCAGCTTCCTCTCCAACCTGCCACATTCCAAGAGAGGAAGTGTATTCTTGAAGAAAATGATTGCTCGCTATTTCCTAGTCCACAATTCACTAGTTTCTGGGCTTTTTTTTTTTTCTCTTCTGGCAGCCAGCAGACCCTTTCGTTAATGATGTCCAAGGATCGAGCCCAATAACTCCATCACACAGGTACTCCTTAGATCAGTAATCTTTATTTACATGGTATCTTATCATTGCAGGTACAACTCTGGAACTGAGCCAGGACCACATGGCTAGACCTTAAGTACCCCTGGGGCGTGGCTAAGGTCAGGAGCGGTCAATGGGTTAGGGTGGACCCTGGGGATTGGCCTGTCCTGCTCCCCTGCCTCCAGCCCTGGGTCTGAAGCCAGGCATTTATCTGTGACAAAAACCCCTCTAAATACCTGGCTGGGATGCCCTTGGATTATGTGTACCTAAGATGTTGTCTTTGGAAGGACACCCAATTTGGATGTTAGATACGTAAGCTGTTTGTTTTGCAATGGCTTCGTTAAGATGTCTGCTGTCTGCTCTTCTGTATCACAGTGTATGACCTTTATGAACCCGATGCTTGAAAACTGTCTAACGTGTTTATGTTTTATATCGATATGCCTTGATCTCTGACCGACTGCTTCGGCCTTTGATATTTCCACTGCAGTTTTATTGTCCTCGTGGATGGTTATTGGGTAAGTGGGTTCTGTCCATACGTTTGTGAGCAGGTCATCAAACCAGACCAGGTTGTTGGCGGCTTTGGATAGGCATATGTATTTGGCCTCTGTTGTGGATGTGGCTACCAGGTTCTGTTTGCCTGTGTACCAATGTACTGGGCTGTTGTTGAGGAAAAATATGTAGCCTGAGGTGCTCTTCCTACTTTTCACGTCTCCAGCCCAGTCAGCATCAGCGTCTCCAGCCCAGTCAGTGTGGGTCCTGTAGTGTTTTCGGGTTCTAGTGATAGGCAGGCATCGGCGCTATGCTTCAGGTATCTCAGCACCCTTTTGATGGCTTCCCAGTGGTATTACCTACGTGCCGAGATAATAAGTTAACTGGTAGGGCGATGTCGGGCCTTGTCCAGTTCGCAATGTATAATAGCGAACCTATGGTGGACCTATATAATATATTATCTTTGAATGCCTCAGCCTCATTGTACGTGTCCTTTATGAAATCTGGCTGCATTGGTGTCTCACACGTTTTGGCGTTTACCATGTTGCATTTTTGCAATAGTTCCAATATTTTGTCCTTTCGTGAGAGTTGGAAGCCTTTGTCAGTCTTTGTAATTTGCACCCCCAGGTATTTGTCCACCTTCCCTAGTATTTTTAGTGAAAAATGTCTCCCTAGCTCGTTGGCAAAGCCATCACATTTGCTGGACTGGTCGCTGATGTACAGTATATCGTCCACATATATCAAGACATATTCAACAGAGTTGCCTACCTTCTTAATGAAGAAGCAGTTATCTGCTGAGGTGGCTGAGAACCCCATGGATTTCAGAGTCTTGGACAAGCACTCGTACCAACGTTTCCCTGATTGTTTGAGTCCATACAGGCTTCTGTTTAGGACCCAGGTTTCCCCCTTCTTGGTGCTTTGGCTGGGTGGCACCCTTACATAGATCTTCTTGTCGAGTTCAGCGTGCAGGTAAGCAGTTTGTACATCGAACTGATGTACTTCTAGGCCAAGTAGCGATGCGATTACCAGTGCGTATTTCACACTTTCGGTCCTGACCGTGGGGGAATATGTCTCTGTATAGTCCTCGGGGTATTTCTGGGCGAACCCTTGTGCCACTAGTCTGGCTTTATAGAGTACTTTATTTCCTTCTAATGTTTTAATTTTGTAGACCCACCTGGTGCCTATAGGTGTTTTGTCCTCTGGGACCTCGGAGGGGGTGTATACATTTAGCTCCCTTAGGCTGCTCATTTCCCTCTCCATAGCTTGTTCCCACTTTGTCCTCTCTCCCTCTGGTAACTTCAGCACGTCCTCGTATGTGTTGGGGGTTAGTTGGTTAGTATGTAGGGATAAAACATAGTCCTCTAACCTTTTTGGTGCCTTACCCCTGTTTGCCCTGACTGGCCTGGCAGGTGATGTTTCGGTGTCGTGTAGGTACTTAGCTTCCTTCTCTGTGAGTGAGTCTATTTTAATGCAGGGGTGGTTCTTCTTCCATTCCTTAATTTGTACCCCCTGTCTCTTGGGTTTGCCCTTTTCCTACTCTGTGGTCTCCCCAGTGTTGTGCCCTGCTCCCCCTTAGTTGCCTTCTGGGCCGTCCTTGCTAAGGGACACCTCATTGAGGTGTATCTTGGACCAGTTGGCATTCTCATGAAAGACAGCTGTTCGTGATATTACAAATCAGTTGTTGCTGTCTATGAATCTGTATCCCTTCGTCTCTGGTTCGTACCCCATGAACCTCAACCTTCTGGATACTCTGTCTCCCTTATGTCTCAGTTGTCTGGGGATGTGCACATCAGCTGTGACTCCAAATATATGTAAGTGTGACACCTGTGGTTTCTTCTGGTACATCAACTCATATGGAGTTTTGTTCAGTACACTGGACCACAGTCTGTTTAACGTATAGTTTGAATAAATGAGTGCCTCTGACCAGAAATGTTGCCCTAAACCGGCATCCTCTAGTGCGCACCTCATCATGGTCTGTAGTGTTCCATTTTTTCGTTCTACGATGCCATTTTGGAAGGCGGAGAACGGAGAAGATGTGTAATGGATTACCCCGCATGCCTTCAGCCATCGTGAGAAATCGCTTGACAAAAATGTGGACCCCCGGTCTGTCATTATTTGTCTGATCTTAGTGTTATGTTGTGTTTCCACCCTTGCATAGAACTCCTTAAATTTTTGGAATACCTCACCTTTGTGCTTCAGGGTGTATACGAAGCCATAGCGGCTGAAATCGTCCACTATGGTCAAGAAAAACCTCTTTCTGTATTTAATGGAGGGTCTTAGTGGCCCCACTAGGTCCATGTGTATGAGTTGGAAAATTGTGTTGGTTGTGTGTACCGATTTTTTGGGCCTGGGTTTGGTTTTTAGTTTGGAGCTTTTGCAAACAGAACACTCAAGATAGTTCTCACAATTTTTTATTTTTATATCTTCAGAGCATTCCATCATTTTTTGTACCACAGGGAAACTGATGTGCCCTAATTTCCTATGTAACAGGTGTGCACAGTTGTCATGCATTAGCTTCCCTATTGCTGGCTTCCCTTCCCGGGGTGGCCCTTGTTCTCTTGTTTCAATAGTTGTGTGTGCGTGACTAACCCCCTCTATTTCCTCACTGTTGCTCTCATTTGTGTTGCATGTGTTGTCGGGTTTCGCCCTCAGGTGGTTGTTTACCTTCGGTTGTGTGTCTTTAACTGGGTGGAAATATGGCAAATCCCCACTGATCACTGTTTTTCCTATGCTCTTTCCTATGCTCCTCTAGTTATGTGTGCCTTCCCTTCTTTGAATGTCACCTCAACATTGTTGTCCTTGCTCAGTTTGGCAAGAATGTTATAGGGTATGTTTGGTACTAATAGCACAATAGTATTGTTCCTATCCCTGGCACGTATGTGTTACCTTTCCCTGTCACTTGTACATTGTTTTGGTTAGCTACCTTTATTATAAAGTTTTCTTTAGTGAATGAGGTCAGTGAGTTCTGGTTGTATGTGGTGTGGTTGGTGGCTCCTGATGTGCCCTCTTTCCTGTCCTGATCGATGTGTTGTTCTTGGTCCCCTAGTCCATACAGTGACCCAGTTTGGCTCTCCCTGGAGCTGTCCCTGTAATTTCTCCTGTCCCTAGGGCTAGGGGAATCTCTACGTCTGTGTCTGTCATCTGGCGAGTGCCTGTCGCTGTATCTCGCCCTTTGTTCTGGCCTGTCCCTCCGGTGTGGCCTGTCCCTGTCCCTAATGTTCCTAGGGCAGTCCCTTTTGTAGTGATTCTTCGAACCACATATGTAGCATTTGGTGTTGTTGTGGCTCCTACCCTGTGGTTCGGCCCTTCTGCTGGGTCTCTGCTCTCTACGGCTTAGTGAGCGGTCTTTCCTAATGCTATCTTCGGCTATAAGTTTACTGGTTAGTAGTTCTAGTGTGAGTTTCCCTGAGCCGAGGTTATCTATCTGTGTGATAAATGTGTCCCAGCTGGGGTCCAGGGAGTTCACAATAATGCTGATCATCGTTCTCTCACTTATGACCTCCCCCCTTTGAGTAGGTTGGGCCCTGGTGGCATTTAAGGACAATAAATGTTCACTCATGGGGGTCCCTGCCTTGAGTTTGGTTGAATAGAACTCCCTGGAGAGTCTGGTGGTGGTTGCTACACTTTGACAGTAAAACAGGTTGTGCATTCTCTGTATTATTTATGAAGCCGTTAGGTGGTGTCTAATGCTAGGGTAAATGCTGGGGGTGATGCTAGCAATAACTATATAATAAGCCTTATGATGAGTACAGTCTAATTCAAAAGTCCAGGGTTTTTCTGGGGGGGGGGGTCAGTAACTAAGGACAGCAGATCTTCCCTCAGCAGAATGACTTGGAGCTGTTGGTTCCATTCCAAAAAGTTCTCCCCATCTAGTCTCAGTTTGGGAAAGTCATTTGGTAAAGTCCCTGAATTGTAAGTTAAATTACTTACATTGTGTCACTGTCCATGGTTTGGCACGTATGGATACTCGCAATAAGGCAGAGGGATGACTGTGGCAAGTCTGTACTGACTTGCTTCTATGTGCTTGCGTTGGTCTATCTCTATGTTCCGCTCCGTTTCTCTTGCAGGAAGGCACTGCACATGCCTGAAGTTCATTCAGCCCAGCCGCCGTGGAGTGAGGAGCTCGTCTCTGCAGCTCCCGGGTGAAGGCCCCAATCTTCCGGATGGGCATTTGGTTCCTTCTTGGCCAGCCTCGCTCGGTCGAAGTGGCCTCGGATCGCCGTCTGGATCCCCAGAAAGCGATGCAGATCATCGAAGAAGGTCGGGAGTCCTGCTGGGGCTGCGAATGGTCCCGGATGGCCTGGCCTTGCGTGGGTGCTGCCTCCTGGTGTCGGGCCAAGTCCCCTGCCCGCCGACGGTCGTCCCCTGCCTGCCGATGGTTCCGCGGATCCTGGATCTGGTCCTGGTCGCTGGTCGGGTGAGTAGTCCCATCGCCCTCGGTGCTCTATCCCCGGCTCCGCTGTCCCCATGGGTGGGCCTCCTGGGAGTCGCGGGTAGTATTGGGCCTGCGCGGTGGTGGTTGGTCCACCTGGGTGGGCATCGGCGCTGGCTCCCCTCGGGTCGGTGTTCCCTCTGTGTTTTTGCCTGGCGCCGGAGAGTGTGTCCGGCAGCCTCATCTTGTCCCCCAGGACCGCGGTAATTAATTCTATTGCCCCTTCGACCTCAGGTTTGGTAGGCGAGCTTGTGGGTTTTGGCTTAGGGTTTTTTGTTCTTCGCGGTGGTCTTGGATGGTCACCCTCGAGTAGGCCTCGATTCCCGCCATGAGATTTAAATCTCGGGAATCTATTGGTGGTTGGTCGGCCATCTTTGGTGATGTCACCACCCAAGATGGCCGCTGTGAAAAGGGCGCAAATTCTTTTTCGGCCTTTTCGGTGGGCTTCTGGTGGGTGCAGTTTTCTCTTACCGCGTCTTCGTCGCTGTAGTCAGACTCGTCTTCATCTTCCTCACTCGCTGCTTCGCAGCCTTTGACCAGGCTTCGGAGTTCCGCGATGAGGTCGGTGTTGCTTTGTGCCGAGTCTATTAGTTTCAGGAGTCTTTCCTTTAGGTTGTGCTTCTCGCTCGTTGGGCTTTCAGGTTCCTTGTACCCCTTGTCGTGTCTGGTTAGGGTGCATGGGTAGTGGAATAGGCTGCTCATCTCGGGTGCCTCTCCTTGCGTGGCTTCAGGTTGGGCAGGTCGTTCTGCCATCTTCTTGATGAATGCCCTGGTATTCACCCTGTTTGTTGTGGTCCTTTGCATGGAGTCCCCTGGCATGTCCTGGAGTATTAAGGTTGGGCTATTGAACCAACCTCTGCTACTATTTTGTTAATGATGTCCAAGGATCGAGCCCAATAACTCCATCACACAGGTACTCCTTAGATCAGTAATTTTATTTACATAGTATCTTATCATTGCAGGTACAACTCTAGAACTGAGCCAGGACCGCATGGCTGGACCTTAAGTACCCCGGGGCGTGGCTAAGGTAAGGAGGGGTCAATGGGTTAGGGTGGACCCTGGGGATTGGCCTGCCCTGCTCCCCTGCCTCCAGCCCTGGGTCTGAAGCCAGGCATTTATCTGTGACACTTTTGCTGCCCATTGGGAGACTAAGATAGATCTATTTCTGCCTTATAAGGCCTCATCAGTTAGCCACACCCTCATCTCATGTATCCTCCCTGTAAAGGTACAATATATGTTTTTCTTTTTCGTAGGTTTTATGTGTGTTTCTCTTTAGCCAGGTTCTCTTTAACCCTTGAAACACTTTCAGGTGCAGCTAACGTTACAAATGCTCTGATGTAAATCCTACCAGTTTCTTCATGATGAACTTGTTTCTTTCAATTTCCAATGCACAATGGCTGCAGTCAAGGTTGTTGTTTTTTTTTAACATATACCATCCAGGTAATTCAATTAACCCTAAAAAGCGAGCAAATCTAATTGGTGTGGCATTTGCAAAGCAACAGTGAATAACAAGCCAAGATGTGTTACTGCCCCAGTAATCTTAGTGCACATTAAGTTAACAAATGAAGCATTTACAATTCTGTTAATGGTTCTACTGTAAAAGTGGTCACACTTAAATTCTTGGTGTTTCTTGCTGCTGTTTCAGCACTTGCAGTGTAGTCTTTCAAATGAAGTACAATGGGGATCTATTTTTTCCAGCAAGTCCTTCAATGGCGACACTTTCTAGAAATGGTTGCTTACTTTGATGAATAACAAAGCAAATGGGCATTGGTCCTACCTGAACGCCATTTCTAGTAGTGCTGGAAGAGAGCATCCAGGAATGGTTAGTAGATTTATCTTCTGCATGTAGACTGAGCACGTGATCTTATTTGCATCTCTGGTCACTCTCTCCTTGTCTGGTGTTTCCCAGTTTGGTGATATGTATTGTATTCCCTTTAAAATATTCAACAAAATATTTCTGGTTTTAAATCCATATCTTGCTTTACCATTGCTTCTAACCATGGTGGGATTCAATTTTTTAAACAACCGGTTCTGTGGGCATGGCTTGGTGGTCATGTGACTGTGTGGCATGGCTAGCTGGTCATAGGGACTACCCAGAGGGCTGAAAAAGTCATTTCTGACTGGTCCTCGCACTTTTGACCAGTCCTCCCACTTATGGCCAGTCATCATTTATGCCCGTTGCAGCATTCTTAACAACCATGTCACTCAGTTCACAACTGCTTCTCTACAAAATAGGGTGCAAAATGTAAAATGTGAGAACAGTCATGTGAGGACATGTCAAAAGTGCGTGGAGCGGTCAAAAATAATGTTTTCAGCCCTCTGAGTAGTCTCTATGTACATAGCGACTACCCAGAAGGCTGAAAAAAGTCATTTCTGACCGGTCCTTGCATTCTTAACAACCATGTCACTCATTTCACAACTGCTTCTCTTCGCGGTGACAAAATACGGTGCAAAATGTAAAACGTGAGGACAGTCGTAAGTGGAGGACTGGTCAAAAACAACGTTTTCAGCCCTCTGAGCAGTCCCTATGTGCATAGAGACTACCCAGAGGGCTGGAAAAAGTCATTTCTGACTGGTCCTCGCACTTACGACTGGTCCTCACACTTACGACTGCTCCCGCCCCCACCCAGGTCAATGGTGTCCCTCTTTACCAATGTTAAAATCTGGTCACCTTACAGTAGATGCAAGCATTTCATATTGACTCGACAGTAGCAACTACAATAACACAGTTAAAAATCAACATAGAGCATAAAGTCCAGCGAGAGTGTTAATTAGATATATAACATGTGTGAACACCAACCAGTGACACAACCTATGCCCATGGAAGGTGCAGATTGACATATAGCTGTTTCTGCACAAGGGAGGCTTCACTTGATTGACGACAACCGCTTAAGTGAACCACCGAAAACAAGAGTTCCTGTGATGCAATAAAACCCTGAACACGATATTTGGTTCAACTTGGTGACCCGTAGCTAGTATATGTCTCAGGATAGCAGAAGGTGGCATTTTATGGCCATGATTTGTTGTTGGATTACTCAATACTGTCTGGTATCATGTTCCGAGTATCCAGAACCAAGAAACTGCAAGCAACAGTTTTGTTTGAAGCGTTTTATCTTGGAAAGCGTGAAAACCCGGCACTGAGTGACATACAGACAAAGTCAGTACTAACAGTGGCCTCTCTTCCATGCCTTAAATCCCTTTGCGTGTGCCTACCCCACTCCCTCAGCTTCCGGACACCACAAGCAGTCTGGAATCTTCAGCTGCGTCTAGGCCGATGCTCAGCTGCTAGCCACTTTCCGTGCTGCAGCTGATCAGTGCTTCGCTTCCCAGCTGATTGACTCTGACACTCAGCTGCTTATGAACACGCAGAGCAGCTTTGCAGCCTCCACCCGGTTCCCCATGCCCAGCTGCTCTTCAGCTGATCCATTTGCTGCTTCCCAGCTGATCAGAGCGGCACTGCTGCCTCCCAGCTGATCAATAAGGCATTGCAGCCTCCCCTCCCTGAATAGCAACCCCGAGACAGCTGGCCGAAGGCTTGCCGTTTCAGGGTTTGACATCTATAACCATTTTGGAATGTGTTCCTTCATTCTGAAAGCCAGGCACCTATCAGCTCTGCTGATGTAATTGTCTCTGTAATTACAGACAAATTGGTAAATACAATGGGCTTTGGTGCTGATAGATTGTACTTGCTTGATTGACAGTAACAGTAGCTTCTGGGTTTGATGTAGTACATGAAGCTCAACCATGCTGAACGTTGATTCAATTAGGGTGTTTAGGCATTGGGTCATCAGACATGCCATTTGATCCCCCTTGAACGGCAGCTCAATAAACACTTTCTTTTTACTGACAATTGAAACTGCCAGCTTTGGGTCTCTTGTTTTACTGTGTCTGTCAATGAAGCGATTTGGGTAACTGTTTGAACGAAGAGTTTGAGTTAGAAATTCCAGTTCTTCTTTTAAACAATCATCAGTGCATATTTAGCACTGTGTGAACAGTGTCTGTACCAGCACAGATTTGTGCTTGATTGGTGTGAAACTTGAAAAGTTCAGAAACTGACCAGACCATGTTGACTTCCTATACACGATTCTTTTAATAGAACAATTACTCCTTTGGATGATCAATATATCCAAAAAGGGCAACCGTTCATCAACTTCATACTCAATGGTGACTTTCAGGTTGGGATGACAGCTGTTTAAGTGATCCACAAGGTCATCATCAGCTGCCTGCAATTACTGCAAGTTCAAATCTCACCAGGCTCAAGGTTGACTCAGCCTTCCATCCTTTCTAAGGTAGGTGAAATGAGGACCCAGATTGTGGGGGCAATAAGCTGACTTTGTATAAAATATACAAAAGTATGAAGGCTATTGCTTAACGCATTGTAAACTGCCCTGAGTCTTCGGAGAAGGGCGGCATATAAATCAATTTTTTTTTAAAAAAAATCAACAGTCTGTCTTGATGAACAGAAGATCAACGTATCATCCACATATCTGTAATAAGACAACCGAGATATGTGGTCAGTTGACAGTGATTCATTCATATGCATGAAATACTCCACTAGGATTGGGCCTAGAGGGCTTCCCATGGCAATCCTGTCAATCTGCTGGTAAGACTGATCAAGAAACCGGAAAGGAACATTTTAGGTACAGAGTAGCACTGCCTGTTTTAGGATATTTATTGGTATAGGAATTGATATCTGATTAGATTCTATTAAGGTGCACATACAGTCAATCGCCTCGTGAAGTGGGATATTCGTGAAAAGAGACTGAACGTCCACTGAACACATAATATCTTTTTGTACATCAAGGACAAGTTCAAACAAATCCTTTACTATTGTTTTAATAAGCTTCTCTCTTATAGGCACCAAGATGTCATGGACCCAACGTGCAACTTCATGGTAAGCAGAACTCGACATAGCTAGGATGGATCTGACCAGCATTCCAGGCTTGTGCATTTTTGGTAGTCCATAAAATTGCAGCATCATGGATCCATTCGATTTTAATTTACTGTAGGTCTTCTCATCAATAATTTTGGACAGGAGCATCATTTCTTAAGTGTGAATGTATTCTAGCTTCCATCATGCTGGTACTTTCAGGTTTATCGACTTTTTGGAACTTCGTTGTGTCATTCAAGATTGAAGAAACTTTCCATATGTATGTTTCTTTGTCTAGCACAGGGGTGTCAAACTCAAGGCCCGTGGGCTGAATCCAGCCCTCGGGGTTCTTAGATCTGGCCTGCAGAGCCACCCTGAAAACAGCAAAGGACTGTCCTGTGGTGCCTCTGGCAGAGAAAATGGAGCTTGGGAGGCTGCAATGGCTTCCTGCAACCGTCTGACAGTGAAAATGGAGGTCAGGAGGCTGTGACAGCCTCCCAAGCTCCATTTTCGCTGGCAGAGTGCTTGGGCCACCACGGGTGCCCTAACACTAGTGACATTGAGCTGGCCATGCCCACCTGGCCCTCAAGGTCAAACACAACCCTGATGCAGCCCTCAATGAAATCGAGTTTGACACCCCTGGTCTAGCACAACAGCTCCAGACCCTTTGTCAGGGTTTAGTATGACCACATCTTTCGACCTTAGTTCACACAATGCTTGTAGATGTTTTTTCAAGAGTGCACATTTGTCAAATGACTTTATCTGTAGGTCATGAAACAAAGTAACAGTAACTGCATTGGGCGAACCGGTAGCAGCGGCAGCGGGAGATTCTGCCCACACATCTGGATGTCTATGCACATGCGCAGAAGCTTCTGCACATGCATAGAAGTGTTGTGCGCGCGTGTCCACAAGGAAACCAGTAACGACGGGAATTGAAACCCACTACTGATGTATGCCATAGGTTCGCCATCATGGATATAGATGATCAACAATGAAGTCTACTTGGGTCTATTCATGGAATGGTTCTGTTTGCTTGTGCCTGGCAGCTGAAGCCAAAATGCTCCAAAGAGAGAGTGTAAAGGAGAACAATTGGAGCTCCTTCTCTTCTCCCCATTTCTTGTCTCCTCTCAGCTCAGGAATTGTCCAGCAATAAGCCAAAATTGCACATGCACTATGACATCATGATGCAACTCCTACTCTTACCTGCTTGCATTCAACCCAAGTATCTAAGTCATGATACACTGTTTCCTTCAGCTTATACCCAACTCTGTTTCCGGAGATCCTTGATACTTTATTTGATGGTGCTTTCATAATGCAGGTTTTGCCACTTATCTCATACCCCCAGTCACCTCTCAGAGAGAGAGAGAGAGAATGGCCATGTTTTTGCAGATACTTGTTTAACAACCCGCCTAGCCCACTTTAATGGATCCAAATTCATTGAAATCTGATATATTTGAATTTCAGATAAAGTGGAAGCTTGCGCATGTATGCTGTGATATTGAGGAATTGTTCAGAAGGGTTTTATGAAACCTTCACCTTGAAATGATAATATTTACAAAGCAATAGTATGAGAATAAAATCTAATAAGTATTCTACTGTTTAAAGAAAGATTTCCACCCATGAAATAATGGAAAACCCGTTGTCACCGCTCAGTGAATGACAGATCCAGTAATAAAAGTATTAAGGCTTGTTATTTACTTTCAAAATATCAAGCAATTGCAGAAAAAGGAACTAAAAGAGGGAGGGGTGTTGAGAGAAAAAAAGGAGGAAAAAAACATATCCCAAGTATAAGTGAAAATACCTCATTTTCTAAAAGCTGGATGCATTTTGGACAAGATCATCTATCAAGGGCATTGCCAAGCAAGACTGTCTCCAAATTTCTACAATTAAATCCATATGGCATGTGATAAGAAAACAGTAACCTCTATAAAGCCTTGTATTGCTTATTATACAAGAAAAGAGCAACCATTTATAATACTTATTTTATCTCTGAAATGCTGAAAACAATGCCAAATAAACCAAAGCTACTGCATAAACCATCTGTATGGATGAAAAATTTTGACTTTCATAGTTCAAATAATAAATTCCATGTCTTGGGGAAAAAAAGCCCCACAATAGCTTATCTTTTATTACTTGCTTACATATTCACCTCTTTGCAACCAAATAATCGCTTATGATGCCTAAACATTTTTACTCTTCTGAATGCCTATGACTGAATCCAATAATGTTTATTTAAAACAGCATATACTGGCTAAAACCTGTTCTGGTTGAAATCTGAAGTCATTACAAACTTGCTTATAGAGAAAGAACAGGTACTCTAAATTCAAACATTAATAAGTGGATTTTCTTTTAATCCCTGAAAAAAAGGTTACTCTGTTCTTTTTAAAAAAATAATGTGCATGTCTGGAATAAGAAACTGGAAAAAAGCAAATGTGTTTTCTTATGGTGAATACAGGTAGGATGAAAATGGACGTTGCTTACCTGAACGTCCCTTCTAGGCGCGCTGCTGGAGAATCCAAAAGCTAGGGTTATTCATCTGTTCAGTAGTCAGTACTGAGTGTAGGTGTCTTTAAATTTTGTAGCCACGCCTCCTTTGTACATCAGAGGGCCAGATTTTGTTCACGAAGAAAGGTTCAAGGAGACATGAGAGGTTCATTCCCAGCAGCCTGACCGGGCAGGTTGGATTCTCCAGCAGCGCGCCTAGAAGGGACGTTCAGATAAGCAACGTCCATTCTCCAGCGCGCTGCTTGAAGAATCCAAAAGCGAGGGACATGCCCAAGCAAGTTGTAATTAGGGTGGGATGGAAGGCTGCACCTGCGTGACCGGAGCAGAACACACAGATTGCAGAACCCGCCGGCCAAAGGAGGCGTCAGCCGAGGCAAATGAGTCAACTTTGTAGTGGCGGATGAATGTATTCAGTGATGTCCATGTTGCTGCCTTGCAGATGTCAGCGATGGTGGCCTGAGTCACCCAAGCTGCCGTGGTGGATGCACTTTGTGTGGAATGTGGTAAAATCCTGCCGGGAACCGGTTTGTTCTGAAGCCTGTACGCCTTGGATATACAGGCCTTCAGCCATCTCCCGATGGTGGACGAGGAAACCTTCCGCCCCATCGTCACGGCAGAAAGGAGACGAACAGCGCTTCTGACTTACGGAAATGGCTAGTCCTCCAAATATACCTGTGCAAGGCCCTGCGGACATCTAAGTTGTGCCATTGGGCCTCTCGTGGATGTCTCGGGTCTGGACAGAAGTCCGGAAGGACCAACTCCTGTTGATGGTGGTAGAGGGAGTTGACTTTTGGCAGAAACGACAGGTCCAGTCGAAGGACCACCCAGTTAGGGTTGAACATGCATAGATCTTCTCGCACGGATAAGGCGGCCAGCTCGGAAACACGGCGGGCCGAAGTAATTGCGACCAAAAAGGCAGTCTTCAAGGTGAGAAATCGTAGACTGATGGAACCTAACGGCTCAAAGGGAGACTGTGTAAGTACTCAGAGGACCAATGACAAG
The DNA here is from genome assembly GCA_022577455.1 of Arizona elegans. NCBI lineage: Eukaryota > Metazoa > Chordata > Lepidosauria > Squamata > Colubridae > Arizona > Arizona elegans. The sequence continues at coordinate 204,114,895 of JAKOOJ010000001.1, read as the reverse complement.
TCCCAGGTGGGTATCGGTGAACGGCCAGGGGCATCAGATTCGCTGCACCCCAGAGGAAACCACGGATCCTCATGTCGTGCAAGAGAGGCAAGTCATTTTTGGTGGAAAGGACTGTAGACAAGGCTGCCACCTGCCGACGGAGCGCGTTTGGCGCAAGTCCCTTGTCCAGACCGTTTTGAAGGAAATCTATCACCTCAGCGACAGATGCAGATGTAGGATCCACGTGGCCCTTGGAGCACCAATTGCAGAATGAAGACCAGGTGGCGTTATAGATGCGACACGTGGAGGGATGCCGGGTGCCTGGATAGTAGAGATTGCCTTCCCTGAGATGTTGTCCCATCTCAGAAGGATCCGCTCAAGTACCAGGCGGTCAGCTGCAACCATTGAGGATCTGGATGCTGTATGACCCCCGGGCTGAGAGATATCCTGTCGTCTGGAATGCGCCATGGAGGAGCAACTGACAGATTCAGCAGATCCATGTACCAGGCCCTCCGTGGCCAGTAGAAGAATCTCCACCTTCTCGCACAGGATCTTGTGGACGAGACGCGGGATGAGCGGAATCAGGGGGAAGGCGTATAGCAACCTGAGGCCAAGGAACTGCGAGAGCATCGATTCCCTCCATGTGCGGACAAAAGTGGCGAGCGAAGAACCGAGGAAGCTGGGCGTTGTCCCGATGGGCAAACAGGTCTATGACGGGAAGCCTGAAGCGGTAGGACAGCTCTCAGAAAATTTCCGGGTGGAGACGCCACTCCGAGTTGTCTATTTGCGTTCTGCTCAGCCAGTCCGCGGTCAAGTTTGTCATTCCGGAGATGTGTTGTGCTCGTAGGGAGAGGAGGTGACACTCCGCCCAAGATAGCAATCGGGATGCCTCGTCCATCAGCAGTTTCGAGCGAGTTCCCCCCTCGCGGTTCACGTGTGCCATTGTCGTCACATTGTCCATCCAGACTAACACATGATGGCCCTCCACTGATTGTTGAAAATGGAGGAGAGCGAGGCGAACCGCCTGGAGTTCGAGCCAGTTGATCTCGTTCTGGTGATCCGACTGTGGCCAACTGCCCTGAGCAACTTGGGACTGTATGTGAGCTCCCCATCCGGTTAGACTGGCATCGGTCATTAACAGGAGTCGATGCGGCTCCAAGAAGGCACAGCCCTTCATCAGAGCCAACGAGGTCCACCAGCGAAGAGACCCACGAATCTCTGTTGGGAGGGATACTCAAGCCGTGGAATTGCTGCGGCGGGAACGTTGATATGGGAGTATGAACCATTGAAGCTGTCAACCATGAAAATGCGCCCATGGGACAATGGTGATGCCTGAAATCATTTTTCCAAGAAGACGAGACAGTGGTAGGAGAGGGATGGACTGGAGCGAGAGAATCTGTTGAATCAGTGCCTGGATGCTGTGGCATCGATCCGGGGACAGAAAGACCAGCCATTTGTCGGAATCTATGATGGAACCCAGGTGTAAGATCCTGGTAGTGGGATATAAGTGGCTTTTTAGCAGGTTCAAGGAGAAGCCATGCTGTTGAAGGCAATGGAAAACCGTGGCCAGGTCCCATGTGGCATGGTTGTGTGTGGATGATAAGATGAGCATATCGTCCAAATAACAAAGCACTCTGATTGGCATCTGCCGAAGACGTGCAGCCACGGCAGACAGAATTTTTGTAAAGGTCCTGGGGGCAGAAGAGAGTCCGAAGGGCATTGCCTTGTACTGAAAGGGACGATGATTGTAGGAAAAACAGAGGAAATGACGTTGGGAAGGGCGGATCGGAATGTGGAGGTAGGCCTCTTTGAGGTCCACAGAGGTCATCCAATCTCCCTGCCGGATGCATCCCAGGATAGATTTCAGGGATTGCATTTTGAACCGGTGATATAGTATGTATTTGTTCAGTTCTTTGAGATCGAGGATCCCTCTGCAGCCCCTGGAATGCTTTGGAACCAGGAAAAAGATTGAATAGAAACTGGTTCCACGGTGTTCTGTGGGAACCGGCTCTATAGCGGAAATGTCGATGAGATGTTGAATTTCCTCCTCCATCAGTCGGCGTTTGGTCGGGTTGGACGACACAGGGCATTGAATGAACCTGTTGTGGGGGCAGGATCGAAGCTTTAAAGTCAATCCCAGCCGGATCGTCTGGAGCACCCAGGCGTCCGACGTTGTAGATTCCCATTGGGCTGCAAAGTGCTGAAGGCAGCCGCCAATGGAAAGTTGATGAAGGACGTCATTTGCCTCTTCGAAAGGCTGGGTCGCCGTACCTCTGAAGGGGTGCTTGGACTGGGCCGAGTGCCTGCCACGATCTCGGAAGGAAGATCTGTCATAGGAACGATCAGGGCCTTGGAAATATTGTCTCATGGTGAAGGAACCGCTGGGTCCCGGGTCAGCACGAAAGGGCTGCCAGTGGCTGTATGAGGGAAACTTGTGCTCAGTCCGCCGGTAAGACGAGGACATGACCTTGCACTTGTACTTGTCTTCCACAAGAATTGGGTCTAACGCATCCCCGAAGAGATGTGACCCCTTATAGGGGGCCGATGCAAGCCTCCACTTAGATTTCATGTCCGCTGTCCAGTGCCTCAGCCATAGGAGACGTCTGGATGTCACTGAAGAAACTAGGGCATGAGACGCGAACTTGGAGGCATTGAGTGAAGCATCAGCAGAGTATTCGGTGGCCACCACGATCTTATTAATGTCTTGGTGGACCCTCGTGTCCTCCGGTGGCAAGCGTTCCTGAAGTTGGTGCAACCAAATGAGGGTCGTCCTGTTGAAAAATGACACCGAGGTTGCTGCCTTGACCGCGTTAGGCGTCTTGCGGGCTGTGAGTTCCGCCTTCCGGTCCTCCGTCCAGAGGCTGTCAGTGATGTCATGAGACAGGAGTGAGGAGGATGAAGTCAGGTTCGCGACAGGAGTATCCACCACAGGCAAGGCCAAAACGTCTTGTAGAGACGGGGCCGAGCAGTACAACTTACGGTCAAGACCGGTCGGAGCCGGTAAGGAAGACAGCAGATTCCCAGATCGTTGTTCTGTGAAAAGTTGAGGACACAGAATGAATGGCTGTTCAGTCTTAGGCATGTTAAACAGAGCGTCGTGCGGCTGAAACGTTGTTGGCGGATCAGAGAGACCCTCCGAGGTGGCCATATGAGTAGATGTCTTTGCCTTGTGAAGCACGGACTTAAACAGAGACCCTGCGGAGCTGGAGGAGGTGGTGGAGGCGGAGGTGGCGGTGGAGGAGGAGGGGCAGGAACAGTTTAGGTTGGTGTGCGCTAGTTGCCAGAGTCTTGGATACAGTTTGAGAAATGGTATTCTCAATGTCACAAGCTAGCATGACATGTGAAGTACCCCCCGGGCGGAGTCCCGTGGCCATGGGGATGTAAGCAGCTTCTGGAAGAGGGCGCTGAGCAGGTGGTTAAGTCTGAGACAAATCCACCGGAACCGCAATGTCGTACGAGATGGCGGTAGAAGGATGTACTACTGCAGGTAACGGAGATTCAATCACCGGAGAGAGACTCTGGTACACAGAAGGCATGATCCCTGAATGGGGAACAGAATGCACCACAGTGCCGGCAGATGGCATGATTGCAGGCGAGGCAGTCAACTGAGCCTGTCGTTGAGCCTGATCAAATTGGCGTTCGAGCACCTTATGGTGTCTGTCGGCATCCTTGGTAGCGGCTGCAGAAGATGTCCGACTTCTCATTGAGACAGCCGGAGCGGTGGCATTGCCGGTCTTATTCTGCTTTTTTGACTTTTTTCGTAGAGGACCTGGAAAAGCTAGAGCCTCAGAAGGACCAGAACTGTGCTCCAAATCGTAGGAAAGCTCGCAGTCAGACATGTTGGCAATGCTGAAGACATGAGGAGAGCAAAGGTAAGTATGCATTTGTCGCATTGATAAATAGATATGCCTCATTAATTGAAAACTCCCCTTATTCATTATTATTAATTATTCATGTAATTTGTTTTTTTTTGTGATAATATATACATATATATATATCTGTGATATAAATTTTTCATCACAAGAGGCTGTTTGTTGACCGAAAACTCTCCCCCCCCCTTTTTTTTTATTATTTATTTATTTTTTATGTTACTTTATTTATTCGTTTGCGCAGATAGACTCAAAAATACCTCTGGCAAGAATTAACATATGCCAGCCGGGCATGAGTCAAGAGGGGCTGCATCGATAATGACTATGAAGGGTAAAAACCCAAAGTCAATATCCTGCAGTTTGCCTTGCTAACAGCAGAGTGCGGCAGAGTAGTCACTTTATTAACGTGAGAAGCAGGCTCCTAGCACTTTAACAACAGGTCACCTCCAGCCACGGACGTTGTGCTGGCAAGTACCCTCAGAGGCCCCAGCTCACCACAGTAGAGCTGCAAGGGGCATGAACAAAGGCACAGGGAGCCCCTGCGCAGCTGCGACACTGTTGCCAGTCAGAATTAGCGTCGGAAGGCACAGTGGCTGCGCAACTCCTTCCCAGCTAAAACTAAGCTACAGGCTTGCCGCACATGCGCAAGCCTGTTACTGGGCAGAAAGTCGGCCAGAAGAAGGAGAAATGTGCTCCGCCATTATGGCGACCTCGTTTCACAGGCATGGGAGCAAAATCGCTGACATCAGTTTCAGCGGCGATTCGCTCCGTCCCCCATAGCACAGTAGGCGTGTATTTGCTCAAAAGCAGCCCTCACGCCAGAAATAAACGATCTGGAAGAGTTTACCACTGAGAGCAGGGCAGGGACTCTAAAGCGGCAAGAAAAACTTTTAAAAATACTTGAGTTTGCCGCTGAGAGCAGGGCAGGTACTCATTAGCCGCCCTAGTACATACGATTAACCAGTAATCAAAAGAAGGTACCCTGGCATTGCAGAACTTCTTATTAAGGGGGAAATAAGGTATGGCCAGACAGGAAAAAGGCCATAGGACTTACCCAGCTGTTGCCAATGAGACAAGGAAGGAAAAATATTTATTTTGAAATCCAAAATTGAAGGTATCCAAATCTAATCCAAATACAATGTCAAATCCAGTCCAAGGTCAAAAGGAGAATGCAAAAGCGAAGAATTTATTCAAAAGTTCAGACACCAGAGAGAAGCAGAAAAACACGTCTGATTACCTGACTGAGTGAATAAAATCTGACCCTCTGACGTACAAAGGAGCCGTGGCTACAAAATTTAAAGACACCTACACTCAGTACTGACTACTGAACAGATGAATAACCCTTGCTTTTGGATTCTCCAAGCAACGCGCTGGAGAACGAAAGGTGTAAAGTTTGGGCGGGGGGAACGGGGGATGGACAAACCTAATCACCAGGACTCAAATCAATCTTAAATCTTCACTTTGTTCCATGAGACTTAGGGTTTTTAATGACAACTTTCATTTCTTTTTACAGAGGAAGGATCTCTTTACTACTCCTACTTCATTCTAGAACCCGAAACTATAGTTCTGATGTACCTTTCCCATAAAAAGCTTCTACCAAATTGGTATATTTCCCAGATTCAACAAGACATTTCCTGTAGACCTGCAGCAAAGTAAGCTCTCTGCATGAAATTTGGATGTGGACTCTTCATTGCACTTCATTTCACTTAAGTTCCTGTCACAAGTAAATGCCTTATTCTCCTTTATGTAAATAATATATGACCAGGGTATCAGGGGTTAACTTATTCTTCTCTATTTAATATATTCATATTTAACCACTCCTACATCTAGCTCCACCCCATGTATATATAAGGAGCTGTATGCTTTCCTTCTGAGCTTCTATCTGTGAATATTCAGTGAATATAGAATGCCTTCTGTAAATAAACAGTGCTTTATTTGAATATCTAATTCTTAATCTACTTATTGAGTCTGATCCTGAAAATATCGTAACAATCTGGTAGCAGAGGATGGTTAAATTGACTCAATAAAACTTTAAATATGTCTGAGAGAGAAAACTCCAGAAATAAAAGAGAAAGACCCAACACCAGGGCATACAGCAAAGAAATGGAAGCAGATCAAGAAATAATCGATGAGTCCACGAATACAATATCGAGAGAATCTGAAGACTGCACTACTGACAACGAAGAAACAATGGATGAGACTGATGACCAAGAAGAAAATGAAATAGAAAACAACGAACTCAGGTCAGAGACACTAAAACTCTTAAAAAGCCAAAAGAACGATGAAAATCTCATCGCGATCCTCCAAGAAATATTAAAAAACAACGGAGCAGCGAAAGAGAAGCACATCATTACGAATAAATCTAAAGACTCAAAAACGGTGAGCGATCTGCCTGAAAATAAAAATACAGAGAAAAAGAAAACTAACAGTCCCGCGCAACATTTCGAATGGCAGCCATCTTGGTTTCAACGGACCCCTAAGATGAGCGAAGCAGAGCCAATCAGAAAGCTAGATTCAAAATACCTGGCGCGGAAAGCCTTACTCGATGCAAGAAATGAAAAAGAGAAAATTTACACCTCAGAAGAATCAGACACAGAGATTGAAGAGACTTCGATAGATATGCAAGTAAAATCAGCAATGAAAACGCTCTTTGCTGCTTTTGGACCAAAATTGAAAATCACTAAAGAACCAACGAAAAAGCAAGCAAGCAAACAAACATCTCAGAATCCACCCATTTCTATTCAAACAACGAAAGCGCCGACGCCTGAACCCAGAGAGCCCTGCAGATACCACCCCACGCCACAGACGATCCCAGGGACCAGCGTTCTCAACCAAAGAAAGCGAGCGCCTGCTATCACCAGGACTCCCAAGATCGAGCCGGAGATCGATTCCTCAGAAGAAGAGCGATGCGAGGGAGCTGCGGCAGCGAGAACCTCTCACGACGACTTCAGGAGCGAAATGAACAACGCGCATGTGCAAGACTACACAGACAACTTCGAAGGACATGAAGAACAGAGAGAACCATTCAGAATCGTCGCAAGCATACCCACGCCATTTTGTAACTTTCAACATTTGCAAGACCACAGACTACCTCCAGTTGTAAGTAATGGATCCAACAATATTGGGAATTTACCCAATGATTTCCCAAAACTGAGAATAGATGGCATTAATTTGCAAGAATGGTGTCAGCAGCTCCAGGTTGTCTTTCTAAAAGAAAACTTATTATTTTTTATCACTAATCCCCCAAAAAGACCTTGGACTCTAAAATTAGACTGTCTGCACCATAGGGCATTTTTCTTATTGATTTCCAGTATATCTCCTGCCATGTACCACAGTATTAAGCAAAATCTAACTGTATCAGAAATTATTCAATGCATGTTTAAATTATTTCACAGTGGAAGTGTAGCCACTACAACAAGAATGTCTAAAGATTTCTTCTCAGCTAGGATAAAACCAGGGGTTACCATAAGTGAACATTTAATATCTTTAAACAAAATTAGAGCAGAACTGCATTTAAGGGGGGAAATAATTTCAGATCAAACAATGAAGAGTGTTATCATTAACTCACTAGACCCATCGTGGGATAACTATATATCTCATTTAGACACAATCAATTTAGGATATTTATCCATAGAAAGTCTATCTAACAAGCTAATATCTGAAGATAATTCAAGGAGAAGTCGTTGTAACAATCACATGGAACATAAACAATATAAGAGGGTAGTTTTTCAAGAAAGATATCATGAACCAATAGGATGCCACAACTGTGGATCCAAAGAACATAATAGGAGAGACTGTCCAAAACTCCTCAGAAATAGAAAAAATCCTGACTATAGAAATAGGTATCAAAACAGACAGTCATCAATTGATAGACATAGATATAGAAGTCCACCCATCTATAGGAAACATAGAGGGGGCAGGGATAACTCAAAAGATAGAAAGTCTGGTTCACTGAATGGGTTAAACAAACATGACAACACTAACATACAACAGACAGAGGACAATGATTGGCTTATCGATTCTGGAGCAACCAACCACACTACAAATAATAAAAATATACTATCTTCATTTGTAGAGGATAAATTCGTAATTAAGGTAGCTAATCAAGAGAAGGTTCAAGTCATAGGTAGAGGAAACATAACCTTACCTGGCCTAGGAAAAATAGAGGGGGTATTGTTAATACCTGAAATACCTCATAACATACTTAGTGCAATAAAACTAAGCAGAGATTCTGGCATAAATATTGTGTTCTCAAAAGGAAAAGCAACATTAGAGAAAAACAGAACAAACATAGGTACTGTGATTATTAAAGGAGGTCTACCTTATCTAATGACAAAAGAAAAATGGTTACACAACATTGATTCCAACATGGAAGATAACAATAACATAGACAACGAAAGCAGTGGTAATAGTAACAATGAGGAACATGAGATTATTCATAATCACAAAGACACACACAACAACAAAATACCTAATATTGGTAAACCAATTCATGATGAGTGTGCTCATGTCTTACATAGGAAATTAGGACATGCCAGTTTTCCTGTAGTTCAAAAGATGACTGAACATGCTGAAGGTGTTAAAATAAAAAATTGTAAAAACTATTTGGAATGCTCAGTATGTAAATCTACAAAACTAGCCCCAAACCCAAAAAATCAACAAGATCAACCAACAAAATTTTTGATTTGGTACACATGGACCTAGTTGGTCCATTAACACCATCAATCACATATAGAAAACGTTATTTCCTAACCATTGTGGATGACTATAGTCGTTATGGCTTTGTCTATACACTAAAGCACAAAGATGAAACTTTTCAGAAATTTAAGGAGTTTTACAAACGTATAGAAACACAACATAATATTAGAATAAAACAAATTATGACAGATAGGGGATGTGAATTCATGTCAAAAGAATTCTCCCAATGGCTTAAAGACAAAGGGATGTTACATTACACGTCTAGCCCTTTCTCTGCATTCCAAAATGGAGTGGTAGAGAGAAAGAACTCGACATTACAAACCATGATTAGATGCACATTAGAAGATGCTGGCTTAGGAAAACAATTCTGGTCAGAAGCTTTACAATATTCCAATTATACACAAAATAGAACTTGGTCCAGCATTGTTAACAAGACACCATATGAAATGATGTATAATAGGAAACCCAAAATAGCTCATATGCACATATTTGGAGTCACTGTAGACGTACACATACCTAAGCAATTAAGACGTAAAGGTGAGAACGTATCTAAGAGACTCAGGTTCATGGGTTACGAAACAGGCACAAAAGGGTACAGATTCATCGATAATAACAACAGATTTATAGTTTCCAGAACGGCTGTATTCCATGAACAGGCCAACTGGTCTAAAATACATCTTAATGAAATTTTCCCAAACAACTATACAAACACTAAACACCAAGAGGAAAGAACTGGAGAAGAATACAATCACAACATACATATAAACAAAAACAAAACATGGACAAACAGACAATACAAAATAAAGACAGATTCATTAACAAAAAAAGAAGCTAGGTATTTACATGACAATGATAGTAAACCAAAAAGAACAATCGGGAATAACAGAAACCAAATACCAAACAAATACAAAGATTATATAATGTATCTGGATGGAGAAACATCAACACCAAACACATACGAGGAAGTGCTAAAACTTCCCCCTGAAGAAAAGGAAAAGTGGGAATCAGCCATGACTAAAGAGATGGATAGTTTGCAGAAATTAAATGTATTCACACCTACACATGCACCTAAAGATAAAACTGTTATTGGTACTAGGTGGATATATAAAATCAAAAACTTAGAAGGAGGCAACACCTTATACAAAGCTAGACTAGTTGCTCAAGGTTATGCACAAAAATATCCCGAGGATTACACGGATACATACTCTCCCACAGTAAGAACTGAGAGTGTTAAAACTGCACTGGTCATAGCATCAGCACTTAACCTTGATGTATTCCAATACGACATACAGACTGCATATCTACATGCAAAATTAGATAAAGAGATATATGTAAGAGCGCCTCACAGTCAATATACAAACAAAAATGAAACGTGGTTACTAAATAAAAGTTTATATGGGCTGAAACAATCTGGCAAAAGATGGTATGAATGTTTAGTAAAAGTGCTCAAAATTATGAATTTTAATGCCACTACTGCTGATAACTGTTTCTTTGTTAAAAAAGAGGATGACTCTTTAGAATTCGTGTTAATTTATGTGGATGATATTTTGTATATAGGTAAACACAAAGAGAAGAGAGAAACATTTGTAACAAAACTAAATGAACATTTCTCTTTGAAATCATTAGGTAAGGTAAATAAGTATCTTGGAGTTCAAATTAATAAAACAAAAAAGGGATTCAAACTTTCTCAAAGAGATAAGATTATAGAACTCCTGAACAAATGTAACTTAAACGATGCTAAACCCTGTGATACTCCCATGCAAACTGATTTCCTGAGGAACACAGATGAGTCATCCCCTGAATTTAAAGATAATACACTTTACAGATCAGTCATCGGTTCCCTTCTATATATCTCCAATTGGACCAGACCCGATATCGCTTTGCCTCTCAACTTGTTGTCTAGACACGTCAGCAAACCACTAGTATATCATTGGGAAGCTGTCAAAAGAATATTAAGATATTTGAAAGGTAGCTTAGATTTTTGTTTATTATTGGAACCCAATAGTGACAAAGAGCCCATCCTCACATGTTACGCTGACGCAGATTGGGCTGGCGACACCACATGTAGAAAAAGCACATCTGGTTATATATTTTTTCTTAACAATTGTCCAGTTTACTGGTATACTGGTAAACAAGACTTAGTAGCCACATCAACGACTGAGGCAGAATATGTCTGTTTGTCTAAAGCCTCAAATAACCTCGTATGGTTTAATGACTTGTTGTCAGACACCTGGATGAAACCTTCATTACCATTTATCATACATGAAGATAATAAGGCTGCTATTGAAATATCTAGATCTGATGCCATTGGGCAAAGATCCAGACATATAGATATAAAATTCAAACATGTGAGGCAGTTATCTCAAGATGGATTTATTAAAGCAGTCCATTGTGAAACCTCAGAGCAAATTGCTGACATACTAACAAAGCCTTTACCCTCTAAGCAGCACAAATATTTGACTTCTAAGTTACAAGTCTTATATTGTTCAGAATCTGAATGTAATTATTGTTATATATCGAATTGGCATTTAGAGGGGGATTTGTCACAAGTAAATGCCTTATTCTCCTTTATGTAAATAATATATGACCAGGGTATCAGGGGTTAACTTATTCTTCTCTATTTAATATATTCATATTTAACCACTCCTACATCTAGCTCCACCCCATGTATATATAAGGAGCTGTATGCTTTCCTTCTGAGCTTCTATCTGTGAATATTCAGTGAATATAGAATGCCTTCTGTAAATAAACAGTGCTTTATTTGAATATCTAATTCTTAATCTACTTATTGAGTCTGATCCTGAAAATATCGTAACAGTTCCACTGTCAAATACAGTGGCAAACAGCCTGAAATCACCTGTATGTAAATGAATACAACGCAAAGCTTCCCTTCTCATCTTAAATGTTCATTACCACAAAATTACCACAATTTTCAGACTGTTTAATTGTGAGGCCTTCCACATCTCTTTGAAGCTGAGCCAACTTTCTTTTATCCAATCATTGTTTGGCACTCCATTAGGTGTTATGTGTGCTGTAAAGAATAAGGAACAGGGTTGACAGACAGATGAGATCTATTACCAAAGCAATGAGTGGAAAAACATAACCTAAGTCCAAAATAAGCAAAAATATTGATTCCTGGTCTGGTCTACCTGATGGAGCTGACACATACCAGCTCCATGTTTTCAGCATACCTGAGCAATGCTTCTAGAATGTCAGCTCCTGGTGTGGTATGCTTAATAAGTATCAGGTGTACAAACTCCTCAAAAATATGAATTTACTCCATATAAAAAAGATGTCTTTGATATCTCTTCTCTTGCTGAGCACTTATTGAGAAGAAGTGGACAATTTTTTTCAGTAATTCTTTAAACAATTTTTCAGATCCACTGACATTTCTTCTGTTTGTTGTATAACTCTTCTTGAAGAGAAACTGATGTTTGAATATATACTTTTTTCTTGGGGCGCAGAATGTCTATAACTAACATCAAACACTCACAAAATCTCCATTAATGAAAGGTTTCAAGTGTTCTGCTATCATTTTTGACACCACATTGTTGGCTTGTGTGTTTCTTTCCAATTCCACCCTTTATTGCTAGAATGCCAAATTGTATTTTTCTAGGCTCAGTTTAAGTTTACGAAATTCATCTTCCTTTCTTTGCCCATTAAATTGACTGAAGGTTGGCTGGTTTGTCTCATAGTGCTGCTTGATGTTGAACTCCTTATTCACAGAAACATTAATTCAAATTAAGTTGTAAAGTGCAAGAGCAGCAGTGGAAAAGCAGAGTGACAGATGAAATAAAAAAGAAGCCCAAAATGCAGAGGACAAGGCAAATGAATAGGAAGACTTTCTGTCACAAGGCAATCTTAACAGAATAACAGAGTTGAGAGGACCTTGGAAGTCTTGTAGTCCAACCCACTGCTCAAACAGGAGACCCTATACCAGTGGTTCTCAACCTTCCTAATGCTGCAACCCATTAATACAGTTCCTCATGTTATGGTGACCCCCAACCAGGGGTGGTTTCTAATTTTTTTTTACTATCGGTTCTGTGGGCGTGGCTTATTTTGTGGGTGTGGCTTGGAGGTCATGTGACTGGGTGGGCGTGGCTAGCTGGTCATGTGACTGGGTGACCATGGCTATGTGTATAGGGACTACTCAGAGGGCTGAAAAAAGTCATTTCTGACAGATCCTCGCACTTTTGACTGGTCCTCACACTTATGACCATCCTCACATTTATGCCCATGCAGCATTCTTAACAACCATGTCACTCATTTCACAACTGCTTCTCTTCACCATGGTGATAAGATAGGGCAAAAAATGTAAAATGTGAGGGCAGTCGTAAGTTCGAGGACTGGTCAAAAGTGCGAGGACCAGTCAAAAATAACTTTTTCAGCCCTCTGAGTAATCCATATGCATAAAAGGATACAGCAATCGAGAGGGATGAAGGAAGGGAAGGGAAATTAGAGTAGGAGTGAGGGTAAGAGAGGGAGGAGGAGAGGAGAAGGAGAAAGGAAGAGGAAGTAGGGAGGAGAAGAGGGTGGGGGAAGAGAAAGTAAGAAGGAAAGAAAAGAGAGAGGTGGTAGACTTGAGGAGAAAGATTGCTGTACAATAAAAAAGATGAAAGGGGAGAAAACCAACCTCAAACAAATATTAAGATATTAAGATAAAGAATGAATTGTTAAACTTTAAAGAATAAAAAAGAACAAATATGAATAAATAGCAATAATTAGAAACACACATACAAACATACAATGTATTTTCTTTGAACAGAGTATTTGGCCGGTTCACAAATTTAAACAGTGTTTAGTCATTTCAATTAAATTTACAATTTCTATATTTTCTTTTTGCCATATTTATTCCTCATCTATTTTTTAAAAAAACCAATATTACCCTTCATCCTCATCTCTAATCTTAATCAAATTCAATTTTTCCCTTCTATTCTATATTATACCCCTTCCGATTGTCATCTATTTTTATATCCATCCTTTGGTTAATTATGTAATTATGTAATACAGTTGTTTAATACAAATTCAACATTTTAATATAAATCAATTAGATATATAACTATCTTTTTTGTATATCAATCAATATGAACATGAATATTCCAATTATTTCCATGCAATCCAATTTCTTAAAATCAATTTTTTTTTAAAAAAATTTGATTTATATGCCGCCCTTCTCCGAAGACTCAGGGCGGCTTACAATGTGCTCAGCAATAGCCTTCATCCTTTTGTATATTTATACAAAGTCAGCTTATTGCCCCCACAACTGGGTCCTCATTTCACCTACCTTAGAAAGGATGGAAGGCTGAGTCAACCTTGAGCCTTGGCGAGATTCGAACCCTGCAGTAATTGCAGGCAGCTGTGTTAATAACCAGCTTAATAACAGGGTGCCTTAAACCCCTGTACTACCAAGGCTCTACCAAGGTTAATTATATTTACCAATAATAATAAATCAAATAATCTCCCCCATATATTCCTCCAAACCACAACTTAACCATTTCTGCTTTCAAAACAATATACAATTAATAGTATCTCAATTATTACAATTTCCTAGTTAAAAAGAGCTTTTTTTCTTTTGTGTTTTAAAATCTTTTTTTTATTGAAAAAGTTTTTCAAATACAGATTTCCCCCCCTTTTTTCTCCCCCCTCCTCCCTAACCCCTCCTCACCACCCCTCCCCCTGTGACTTCTTCAAAGTAAAATCCAAATTCATAACAGATTATATAATACTTTAACATCCCCTTACTCCATCCCCCAAATACTGACCCTTTCTTTCTAATAATATTATTATATCCCCCTTTTACTATACATTTCAAAATAACATTCTACTATAACATTGTGTAATAACTTCTGATTTAGCATAGTAATATTATTATAACACCCAATTTAGCAATAATCTGCCCTTTTTCTCCTCCCCCATACATATATCTCTTGAATCAAACCTTTTATGTATATTAATATAACATTTCAAAACAGCCTTCCACTTTAAAACTAAATAATAAATCCTAATTTAATATTTAATCTTTTGTGTATATTAATATAACATTTCAACGCAGCCTTCCATATAAAACTATATAATAGATCCTAATTTAACATTTATTCAACTCATAGTCTATCCATTTCCTCCACTCCCATAAATAGACAAACAATAAACTAGCCTGTCTCCACCCACTTTCCTACAAAATAACAATTCTTAATATCTTTATTCTTCTGCCCATCCTGCTAAAAAAAAAAATATTCCCTTATATAGATAAAATCAATGACTTTAAACTTGTAATCCATATAATGTCTTCTATAATGTCTTTCAACTGGATTATTAACTCCATCACCCATATTAGGGTAACATCACATCCTAATTCCAACAGAATGTTCGGAATCCTCAGTTATCATCTGCCCCCATCAGTAATAAATATCTTCATGTATGTATATAAAAAAAAGAAAACAACCACCCGAGTGACATTATAATTGTATTCCATATAGTATCTGTAGTAGTGGCTTTCTTCAAGATTATTAATTCCAACCATCATAATGGGGTAACAACCAGATCTTCTGTGTGCCCCAACGTAGCTCTCTTGCCATATAACTTAACATAAATGTAATACATTTATCAAAGAATCCAAAATAGATAATTCCAATCCAACAGTTTGAGGCCCTCTTCACATCCCAAAAATACGGCATTGCAGAGGTCTGTCACTCTCCTCAGGATAATATTAACCAATACTTCGCCTCAACTGTCTTTTCATATATTCAATCATCCTTTAGATAACTGGCTTTGCTGTTGCCTAGTTTAAAAATTTTTGTTTTTGTGAGACCTATTTCTTTTTTTCTTGACTTTTTGTGGGTTTGATCTCCTTCCTGATTTCCTTTCTATGAGTTGTATATCAACTGTTTGATTTTCGTTCTGATCTATAATTTGATCTTGTTGGTTTTGCTTTTGTAGCTTAGATCGCCATTCAGGTTTCTTTTCTATAAGTTGTATATCAACTGATTGATTTCCATGCTTGTCTGTGACTTGATGAGTCATCACATTAGAATCCAACGCCGCTTCTCTCATATTTATAAGTAGTCCAACTGAGACATCTAAAGGATCCAAAAGCGATTCATCTACAAAGACCTCTGTAGCTCGATGTTTTTCCATTATTTCCAACTCCTTCTGCTTATCCTATGTTATGCATGAAGATGTTGAACTCATTTTCAAAATCTGATAATAAAATTCTTCCACTTTTTCAACAGTATTTAATTGGTATCTTTCTCCTTGATATCTCAATATTATACCCACTGGAACATCCCACATAAATAAAATATTTTGTTTTTTTAACTCAGTCACCAAAAATGCAAATTTCTTTCTATCTTTTAACATCTTAGGCGGCAATTCTTTATATATCCACATTTTTCTCCCATACAGTTGTGGAGTAAAATTAAAGGATTTTTGCACAATATCATTTCTTATTTCTTTGTCTGTAAAATAAATCACCACATCTCTAGGCAGTTGCCTTTGCTTTGCAATCCAAGAATTTACTCTGTAGACTCTATGAATCCTGCAAAATACTTCCTCAGGATGAACCTTTAAAATCCCAGCCAGAATTTCAGCAGATATTTTCCTTAAATTATCTCTATTATTTTCCTGTAATCCTCTCATTCTGATCGCAAATTCTGTGAACCTGTGTTGCATCGTTAAAACTTCTTTTTCAATCCGTTGTTTTATATTTTCTACATTGCAAGTCTTATGATCAGCTTCCATTTTAAATTTTTCTTCTGAGCTATTGTCTTGAGTATTTATCAAATCATTTTCAATTCTTTGTATTTTATTATCCAAATTATAAATCTTGTCATCAACTTCCTCCATTTTAGACTCTAATAACTTAATATTATTATCCATCTTTATAAATAATTCTGTAAAGGCATCAGTCACTGTTATAATCTTTTGTTTCAACTTGTCATACTTTAATTGTATTAATTCTTTAATTTCCTGCTTGAATTTTTCAAGATTCTGGTACACAATCTCATCCCTTCTTACCATCTCCTCCAAGAGAAATTCAATTAAGTTAAAATCATTTTTCTGAGTCTGTAAGTTTAAAACTTGTTCATGTAGTTTATAAATGGGGGAGTCCCCCCCCGCTGCTTGTTTGTCTGGCTTTGTTAATTTAAACGCCATCCTTCCACACAGACAAACTCTTTTTTAAGAAAAGAAAGCTTCTTTCCAAACAAGATCAGTATCAGATCTCCAGGAAAAAAGAAACATAAGAGTGGAACTTTTTTCTTCTCAATTGTAGCCAGCAGTATTTATTCTGCTACTTTGTAGCTTGTTAAACTATTGAAACGGAAGGACTTTCTCTTTCAGCTTTCCCTTCTCAAGCCTGAGCAGTCGCCATTTTAAATTTCTTTTTTCCTTTCTTCACTATCATTTATAAAGTCAATGAAAATACTTGCGATTTAGGGTCCCAGGTCCAGATCTCATCCTCTTTCAATAAAGGATCTGTTAATTTTCTTTAAAATGCTTGTTCTCGTCACCTGGCTCTGCAAAAAGGCAGAGGTCTCCCGAAGCCCGGAGCGGTGGCAAGGGAAATAGGGAGCCTCATCTGCTTCGTCCCCCGAGAGTAAAAAAAAAAACTCTGGGGGCTTCGCAGAGAGCTCTACCTGCCCTCACCTGCTCTGTCTCACATTTCCTTATGGAAATGGAGTTTTTCAAGCCGCCTTTCAGCTGTAAAGGTGGCTCTCTACAGGCTATGGGGCTGGCGGTCCTGAGGGACCGTCTGGCAGCAACCAACACCCAGAGCTTTTTCCGCCATCTGTGTTTTAAAATCTTGAACCTCCTCTTTTGCCCTAAATTTCCCATTGTTTGCAGTTTTGCACCTACCTTTTTTGGTGAGGAAAAAGAAAAAGAAATCTCTCTCTGCCTCATTTTGTCACATTGCAGCAAAGACCCTGCTTTACCTTTAGTTTCGTTTTTTCAGCATAGCTAGGGGGAAAAAATCTGCTCCTCTCTTTGCAGCTAGCAACAGAGCCCTCTGCAAAACAGCTGAGAGCAAATCAGCTGAGAGTCCGGAGGCTGATCAAATCAACTTATGGTAATTAACCTATGCTGAAGCTGAAAGGGGCTGTTTTTTTTCTATTTTTGCAGGCACCAGTCTTCACATTTGTTTTCTTTTAACACTGATCAGCTGTAGGGTGGCCCTTTGAAGCCCCGCAGCAAGAATTTAAACTGTTTATTTCCCTCTAGCCATCAGCTGGGACTCAGGAGGCAGCAATAGATTGGGAGTGGGAGGGGTAAGGGAACGGCAATCCAATAGAGGCAAAGGGTGAGGGTGAGTGAAGGCGTGTGTGGGGGGCGAGAGAGGGCTTTAGCGACCCCTGTGAAATGGCCATGCGACCCCCAGGTTGAGAACCGCTGCCCTATACCATTTCAGACAAATGGTTGTCCAATCTCTTCTTAAAAACCTGTGGAGCACCCACAACTTCTGGCAAGTCATTCCACTGATTAATTGTTGCAACTGTCAGGAAATTTTTCATTTCTAAGTTGGTTCTCTTCTTGAATAGTTTCCATCTGTTGCTTTTTGTTCTGCCTTTGGGTGTGTTTGGGGTCTATACCAGTGATGCAATGCCACTGCAGCTGAGTAGAAAATGGGAATTGTGAAGATTCAAGCCAATCATTTAAAAATGTATGAAAGCAATACTGTTCCCCTAGTCTGCAATTAAAAATTGAAATGCTATATACATCAACACACCTACACACACCCAGATACACATATATATCCCAGCACTTTAGGTCAGTGGCAGTGTCTTAGAAAATGGGTAGAAAAGGGAATGTTCCCCAAACACCTCTTCAATGTATGTTAAAGAATTTTAAGAAAGGCTCAGTGGAGATTATGGAGACCCCAAGGCCAATCCAGGTGACTTAAAGAAATTCTGTGAAAATGAGTGACAAATAGTAGTGAAATAGAACAGCTTGTGTAGCATTGGAAATGCCAAGGGGACTGAGCCCCAGATATTCTAAAGCAGAGGAACTCCAGGCAACCATAGATTTGAAGGGACATAAACTGGGGAGAGTGGTATGTACTCCCAGATGGAAGAATTTTGGGGGGCAGCAGGTCCTCCCAAATTCCTGTTTTTAAAGAAGGGTCTGAAAACCAGTGGCAGAACTGATGTTGTGTAGCCCTGCTGAACCAAAGTGTGAAATCCCACATCAGAAGGGGAAAAATGGGAAGTTGCAGCTCGAGGGTGGTAGATAACCCTTCAGGAAATTTGTTTGAGGCATGGGACGAGAGGCAGATGCCTGTCCTGGCCAGCCTGAAGAAGAGAGAGAAAAACAGATGTAGGAAATGGGCTTTGCTGAGGGATGACACACGAAAAAGCAATTTGGCTAAATAAAGGTCCTTAAAAAAGAAAATGGAAAATGTTGGGGGTTTTGTTTGTTTGTCTCTTTCTCTGTCTTCTATGCAACTATGTGGTACGTTTGTTAAGATCTGTGCCTTCCCTGATTCAACTGAAATTTAAGGCGGGAATGACTAGTGTGTATGTCTAAGTCTTTGTGTACCTTCAAGATAACTGCAACTGTTACATGCCTGATCTCTAGAGATATGAATTTTAAATTATTAGAAAAGAGTTGAGGGCGCTGAGAGGAAGGAAAATGACTCACCCAATTTGGTCTGGCCATCTAGACAAGGTGAAGAACAGAGTTCAACTTTTCTTTCTTCTCTGTGCTTTTAAGAAAAGCCCAAGTTTATGAGGAAACGTTTTAAGTTCACTTAACTGCAATACTGATGTGTTGTTGTTTTTCAAACTCTGCCTACAAGCTATCTACCCCCCACCCTTTTCTACTCCTGCAATGCCTTTCCTCACCCAGAAAGGGGGGAGGGGACCTCATTCTCATGTCTTTTAGCCCTGCACAGATGACTCAAATCTGTGGAAGCAGAGCACTTGGTTCCAGATGCTTCCTCCAGTGGAGATATTCCATCCATTTGAGCCAAAGAATTGAGTTTGGATGCAGTCACAAAAAAAGGTCATCGAAAGCCAGTTCTCATATAGGCCTGACCTAACTAACATTCCCCTGAAAGCAGCAGACTATAATTTATTTACAGATGGGTCAAACTTCATCTCAATAGGGGAACACTATGCGGGTAATGCAGTAGTCTCACTTGACCAAGTCATAGAAAGTGGACCACTCCCAAAGGGCACTAGTGCCCAAGTAGCAGAACTATGGACTTTGACCCAGGCACTTGAAAGGACAAAGAATGAAAGTGTAAACATTTGGATTGATTCTAAATATGTTTTCCTCACTTTACATGTCCATGCTGCCGTTTATAAGGAGCGAGACCTCTTACAGCCTCAGGAAAAGAAATTAAACACCCCTTTCTAATCGAGACTCATAGCCGCTGTCAAGATGCCAAAGACAGTAGTGTTGATGCATGGTAAGGGACATCAGAAGGGGCAAGGTGAAATAGCCAGAGGGAGACACCTAAGTTGGAAAGGGCTTCTCATAAATTCCCTCCTCTGTCGCCCCAGTGGACTTCTCCCATTGCTTCCTGAACCAGAAGCCAGTTCTTGGCCCCACTCCGTCAAGTAGATCAAAGAATCATAGATGGTCAGGGCCAAGCAGAGATTCAGCCTCTGTTCCAGTACGTTCCATTTACTACAACAGACCTATTAAATTGGAAACAACATTATGGACCACTGTCAGCTAAACCTCAAGAGGTTGTGGACCTGTTTAAAGTCATTATAAAGAACCACAATCCTACCTGGCAGGACTTGGAACAGTTGATGACCACTCTCCTTAATGTTGAGAGAGAGAGAGATTAAGTAGTGCCATTGGTAAAATTTTAAAACCCAAGGACTGGGGAAAAGGAACCCTTTGTTTGGAACCTGGAACAAAGGCGGGTGTTTGAAACCTTAAAGTCAAAATTATCTCAGGCTCCTGTCATGAGACTTCCCAACCTAGAGAAGCCTTTTAATTTATATGTTGACTCAAAGAACAATACAGCACTCGGAGTACTGCCTTGAAAATCATCTTAAGTAGGTGATGCATTACCACTAGCACTTTGGTCTGTGTAATGTACTCCACGTAAAGGAATTAGATTATCTCCTTTTGAAATAATGGTTGGGAGACCCCCAGTTATCAATGCTAACTTGAAAAATCATATATGAGACCTAAGACAGATAGGAACCACATGGGTGAATCAGATGATGGGAGAATTAAATAAACAAATACAAGAAATCCAACAATATTGTGTGTCCCTTAGCCCACCATTTTTGACCACCTCTAGTCATAATATTCAAATAGTAGTAAGAAATAAATGGGAAACCATGATTGTAAAAATGAAATGAATAATAATTGGAATATTTGTCTTTGTATTTTTGAAATCTAGACAATGATAAGTTTTTCTTTTTTTTAACTTTTCTTAGAAATATGAATAAGTATAAACTGTAACAATTGAAATACCTTTAAGTATATATGGTGGTGAAAGTAAAAAGGATTAAGTTGTAGCTTGGATAACAGCTAGAACATTTTTAAATTTAATTAGGGAAATTGTAACGATTAAAATACTTTTAAATATATATTGTGATGAAAGTAGAAATGATTAAGTTGTGATTTGGAGGATTGTATGGTAAAACACTGGAAAGGAGAAAAATGTAAAGCCTAGGTGGAAGGGCCCATATACTGTGGTTATGTGTTCTCCACTTGCAGTAAAAGTATTGGAATCCAAGTCTTGGATTCACTGGACAAGAGTTAAGCCAGCTGCTGAGGAGTATTGGGAGGCAGACCAGGACCAGGCCCGACCTCTAGTGGTACGGTTGAGGAAGTGCCCCCTATAACTGTCCCACCAGCAATGGACAGGCTACATATGGGGCAGAAGAGGCCTTATTGGTGTTACACTGGTAGCTGACCCTCCACATACGGCCAAAGATTGGAGGAGAAAGACAATGTTCCATTTGTTAGAGAGAGAGAAAAGGAACCTGACCACTGTCAGGGAATGGGAAGTCAAACATATATAGCCATAGCTATACTATCTCTTATTTTAATGAGCGTGCTTGCCCTTATTGTGATTTGCTGTATAGGATATTCATTCTGCTGGAATCACCTTTTCCCCAGAAAGACAGGCGCTGAGCCTAAAATCATTGACTGTGACAGAGAGCAGTACAAAACTCCTGGAGATACTTATGTTTGAAGAAGCCTGGGATTGGGCTCTCTGTGGTGCTGCTCTAGGACTGTAGGTATTGTATTTAACAAATAAGGGATGGTTCTGTGGGATACCTAAGACTGATATTGCCTTTTCCCAAGTCACATATAACCCTAATCTTCTTCCTGACGTAGTGATTTTGTAGATTAAGGGAATTGTGATTGGATAGGTTCGGTGTAGGGGACAATTATGAGTTTTTTGTGGCTTTGGCTATTATTGGCAAAGGGCCTAATGAGTGATAACATCCTGAACAGTAGTTCCCAATGTTGTGAGAATGCCAGGTGACCCTCCCTTGCCCTTGAGGAAGGCTCCGGGAAAGTTGAGAACCCCGAAGAACAGGTCAGGAACAGGTCACAAGGTGTGGACACTTTGAAACAGGTCCACTCCTGCCAACGACATATCATCAATAGATGGGGTCGGTATCCTGGACCTAAGCCAACCCCAAGACCTAAAGACAAGCATCTGACAGTCCCGGTGCAGAGTGGGGTAGAACAAAGGGAGAATGGGCCCCTGCAACAATTGAGAAAAGGAAACTACATGTTAAGAATACTGGAATTGAGTCAAAGCCTAGTTAATCAGTCTGACCCTGCCCTGTTGTTTCTACATGAATAAGTCAGGTGTGGCCAGAGAGATTGCCAAGGATTTACAGGACTGGGCATCTAAAATGGGTCAGAAGTTACAAGCAACAGAGATGTGGTTCTCTTGGTTGCCTGGGTCCAGTTGGATTAAACTGATGTTATTCCTGTTGTTATGTGTCGTGGCAGGTCTGCCTTTATTCCTTGTGCAATACTTCTGTTCAGACAGCTAGCTAGGAGAGCAGTGAAGGAGATAAGGGTTGAGAAAGAGTTGATTTTGATGGAAAGCCTTATTGACCGTAAAATTAACTCCGATCTCTTTGATGAAAATGAAGCAGGAACATATGTACAACTCTCAATCAGGTGACTAGAGAAAGTGCCTTCAGAGAATAAGATTTGAAAGTCATTCCATATGTATTACTTGTCTTTTTCCTTCGCACTACTATATATCTTTATCCTGAATTAATTATGTTATGCCAAATATTATATGCTTGCTTTGCTGATTTAAGCTCTGTAATAGGTAAGACTCAATTGTAACCAAATAAAATAGAGTCTTAAAGGGGGGAGTAAAGTAGGACGTAAAGTGAAATTTGGATATAAGAGTGAAATGATACGAGGTTGGCTTGGATGATCTCTAAAGGGTCCCTTGACTTGTTATTGTAAGAGACAGTTGCAAAGTTCAAAAAGTCAAACCACAGAGTTAGCTCACTTTTTCGTACCATGTCAAAATGCAGAACTAAACCACATGGATCAGCATGAATTAGCTTTCCTGCCTAAGCAATTGGGGGAGGGGGCTAGCTAAAGAGGCAGTTTTCACACATTTCCTGTTTTGCTACTACTGAAGAGTATAAGAATGCATGTTTTAAAGACAGAAGCTGTTCAGATGTTAGCTGATTATTTTAATCTGTCTGAACCTTTGGTCAAAATAGTTTTTCTTGATTTCAAAATACAACTTCTTTAATTTTCTGCAACACTAACATATCTCGGTTTGATTTTCTAATCTCTTTCAAATGATGTTTGGGATAGGGTGGGATGAGATGGAGGATAAGACATTTCTTGATGAAATAATAAATCATTTACCCTTGAATAATATTTAAAAGGTGAAATAGATGAACAGTGATTGTAAAATCTTGCAGACCTCATCCATTTATCCCATACAGTTGGATCACACAAGCTGTTTTTGCAGTTATTTTATAAAAGATACATTTCATTGATAAATATATGCTTTACTTTTTGTCATTCCACATGGAAAAAAAAGTTCTTATGGTTAATAATTTTTTATATTTGCTATTAAGACAAAAAAAAATTTAAAAAAAAGAAAATGAAAAAAATGCAATACAATGTGTATATAAAATTTTTAAAAAACTGTAAAGGTTTGATTTTTGAAGATATTGAATTTTCATTTTACAGTGTCATAGCTGTCTTTATCCTATAAAAGTCCAGTTCAAAAACAGAAAGTGAATATGCATTTCTTCAATACAGGATTTTCAATCTGGGGTTGTAGGATTCTTTTTCCCAGTTAAACTTCATCACTTTCTTTGCTGCATCCTAATATATCCAAAGTTCCTCATCTTTCAACGAATTCCAAATTTTCAGGACAAAGTTTAATCTTATATTTAAATCTTTAAACCTTGTCTTCTGAGTACTACACAGATAAATTATACAGATACTAAGATGCATCAGTCAAAGAACACGTCCAAATCAAGTATATCGAAGTATTCTTGCACCTCTAAATTTTTTTTAAAAAAAATTGACAGCCAGTCTCTTGTTGATTATTTGCTGAAATGTCCAACAGTCAAGAAAAATAATTTTTTGATGAATTATTCTCAATTTAAAAGTGTAGGACTCTCATCTGCCATTCTTTAAAACACAAGATTGTTAATTTCTTCAAACAGGATTTTCCAAGTCTTTATACCAAAGTTCTTGTAAATTATTGATCCTTAAATGAGAGATACTCTTAATAGAAGTTTTAAGTTTAGATTTCATCAAATTTGTTTCCAATATGCCTAGTCTTTTAGGAGTTTCAAAGGCTATCAGTGCTTCAGTTCAATTTCTTTGTTGGGGTTGTCCTGCATGATTATAGAGTGATGGACATGTGGATGCTGGGGCAGGGACTTGGACTTTCTTTTGGGTGGAGAAAACCCAGAGATTTTCCCAGATGTGCCAATATAACATCTCTAATAAAGTGGAACTTTGAGGAAACTCATGTCTCAAAGTTTTATTTCGTTGGGGTTGTTACTTGGAATCCTGACAGTCTGTTTGTTTGCTCTGTGCTCATCATTTCACATACTCTGTAGCATTTCTTAAATTGAACTTTGCAGGTTGCAGGTCATCTTGTGGTCACTCTACTAGCCAGTGTATTTTTAGTTGTCCTAGCTGGTGACTTTCTGCATTTAATTCTATAACTCTTCTTGCTAGAAAGCTATAGCTGCTGTATGTATTCATCCTATCACAGACATGATTTTCACATTTTCTTGGGATCATTGGCAACACCAAGGGTTTTTTTATACATCTTCATCTGTTATTTGGCCTAGTCTTGTTCAGACTACTGACTGCTCTAGTATTCTCATCTAAAGGGTGGAGAGACTGCACACTTTTCTTTGTCATAGTCCAATATTCTACTTCATTTGGTGTTATGGAGGGATTTGATTACTGCATAGAACAGCAGTAAGTTTGTACTATTTCATTCAGTTAGGATGGATGTCACTGCGTTTTTATATTTACCAGATGAGCTATTATTTTTGGACTTTCAGACTTACCGTAGCTTGCCAAGTTTCTTATCAGTAAGCTAACTGCGCATGTCTACATTCCTTCACCTTTTCTTAAAACTTTACTTTGTTCTCCTGCCAAGAGAGGTCTGGCAGGAACGTTGCCAAGATGTAACTAATTAGACTGATGTGAGATGAATTAGAATTAGACTAATTAGTGAGATGTTTTATTTTCTTTATAACAAATAAATGAGTTTTTCTTAGAAAATATATCTTCGGGTTTATTTTCTTGCAAAAGTATACACAAGGAGAATGCCACGATTCACCTCTAACTCAGGCAATTACCCCAGGAAGGTAATGGGGCTGATTACCACTCTGACAATGGAGTCATATTTGGGCAATTAGTAGTGTGTTGTTATAGGAAAGGATGCGTTGTTTCTCTTCCTTCTTGGCTTTATCAACCACATGGCAAACAAAAAGACCCAAGAAAAAAAACAGGAGTTGTATAACATGCAGTGTAAGGTCTATAAAAACTTTGTAGGACATATGGGAGAAGATTAGTAGAACACATTCATGCACACTAACTAGCACTCAAGAAGACACAATGAGAATCCCTTAATCTCACAATGCATGGACAGATTTGACAACAGTTTCAACTGGGAAATGGTAAGCACCCTAGACCAGCCAAATCCAAAACCACTAGAGAATTCATGTCGATTTGGCATTCAGACAAATCAACAATCAATAGACCTAGAATAAACTATATGTACACACCATTAAAAGAGATAATTAACAAGCTCAGAAGTTTAAAAATAAACACATCTTCTCCACAGCTAACACCCAGATAAGCAGTCATCAATACCAGACTAACAAGCAGAATACAATACTCTGAGAAATTATCAAGGAGAAAACCACACCTCCACCAAAACTGGCACGGCAAGCTATTGTATATAAACAGGGAGCAAATTTCACACTTAACTCACATATTTAGTTGAGTAATAAAATGACTTGAAACAATCAGTGGAACAACAACAATTCCATTTCTTCAAAAGTTATGTCAGATGTTAGACTGGAAACAGGTCAGCTTTAAGCACTGGCACACGAGAGAACTGTTCATTGCAGATTGTCTCAAAATACTGCTTCTACTGGCAAACTGAATCAGCTGGCCGCTCTTGTCTTTGATCTTGATATGCCTTAAGGTTTTTATGTGTGTGAAATTTTGGTATGTTTTAATGAGAGAGTAGATCTT
Organism: Arizona elegans; assembly: GCA_022577455.1. Lineage (NCBI taxonomy): Eukaryota > Metazoa > Chordata > Lepidosauria > Squamata > Colubridae > Arizona > Arizona elegans. The sequence goes on along the minus strand of JAKOOJ010000001.1, from coordinate 204,088,646 downwards.
GTTTGTATCTTCAGGCAAGTCTAATCGGTTGTACACATCTTGGGCAGTATTCAGACTTTGTATTGGTCAACTCTTACGTTACATGAGACTTCATTCTTGGTAGTATCTGGTTATCTGCTAGATTTTGGAGACATTTCTTTACCATAATGGCCTGCTGTACATTGCGGTTTCATCACCGAGTCTGTTTATCAAGTATAAGCGAAGTTGCCTGGTTCCTAATGTGGTTAAAGCCAGTTTATATTTTATGCGAACAAATTTTCAGAAAAATGTGACATCCTTTGTAATATAAATTCACCTGTCCCAGTGACAAGATTGCAGAGCATCTTGGAGCTATATAATCTCCTTATGTTGTCTGGGAAAATATAGCTATTACTCTTATTTGACACATGTCAAAATATTTGTATAGTCCTTATCAAGCCATTTAATGCATCTCGCTCGATAAGCTGCCTCTGGCCCCCGGCAGGGAAGTAAAAAGTAAGCATCATTCAATTATCTATGGCTTAAAGTCTAAACCCATGTGTGTACTTCCATAAAATAAATTAGTTATTTTCTGAAACAGAAAAAAATAATGCACATAAGCACTAAGTAAAGTTAATGGAGTTATTTACATTGTAATTCCTTATTGTTCTTGGTTTAATGCAGTTACAAATGTATTAAAAATTGTCCTTCCTCCCTTCTTTCCTGGAGTTTTGACTGGTTTTAGTTCAGAACAGTTTAGAAAACAATTTCAAAGATAGAATTTCCACTGTCCTTTGTTTGATCCAAATACTAAGAACAAAAGTGAAGGATATCTTATAATTTTTGCAAACTATAAAGGAAAATGAGAGCCACTAATATATATTTTTGAAGGATTTATGCCTCATGCTAACTACTTTTTTATTTATTTATTTGTCGAGCATGAATAAGATAACAAATAGAAGTATAAGCATGATTATGAATACAGGAAATGGATACGAATAAATAGGGACAGTAAGACAGGGACGATAGGCACATTGGTACGCTTAAAAACTAGAAGAAAGTTTTTAACTTGTTTCTTCAAACGGAACTATTCCAAAAGATAAATAGTAAAAATAATAAAGAATAGAATCGAACATGGGGAATTGTATTTATTTGTGTTTGTTTGTCTATATTCATAGGTCTTCAAGTCAGTTTTGACTCCTGTCAGCTGCCTTAGACTAACCCATAAAAAATTCTTCCCAAGATTTTTGGAAGTTACTTGCCATTCATTTTATCATAGGGCTGAGAGAATATGACACTTTGTGCCTAAGTGGGGGACTAGAACTCATAACTCTCCCAGCTTCCAGCTTGGTGCTTTAACCCTACCCCAAAATCACTATCTAAAATGGGGAACAGAAAAGCAGATAATTCAAAGCCAATAACATACAAAACTGTTAAAATATTTGCTAGTTTTTTTTTAAAAAAAAAACATTTCAATGCTTATTATAGTGGCAGAAGAAGAGAACTTAATTCCTTAGCAAAGGAGCTTCACAATTTGAGATGGAGCTCTTAAGAAGACATCATAGCCATCTTCAGATGTTCACCTGGGTCAGCCCAAGGGGGTGAGGAAATGAGCGCACAATTATTGACCCTATGCTATGTTTCTCATATGTCCTATGTCTCAACCTCACAGCTTCAGATCTTGAGTATTAAAGGATTAAAATATTGTTTTGTCTTTACTTTTGCTCACTTGAATGTAAGTAGATATTATTATTATTATTATTATTATTATTATTATTATTATTATTTCAATTTATATGCCGCCTTTCTCTGGAGACTCAGGGTGGCTATTCATAATTCAGGATATCTCTGAATTATGTCCCCTGAAATCTACTTTCAAAGTTTGCTGCTCAAATTAGGCAATGTCTGAAAATGAATGGGTGATGCAGGCACATTCAGACTGGCAGAGAACTGGGGCTAGCCTTCCACTTATTTAATTTGTATGTTGGTCTTCTTCCCTAGGCAATAGTGGTAATAATATATCAGGAGTCTGGAAACACTTTTCTCCCTAACAAATGTTATTAAAAGCCATTAGCTTTTGTCAGCTGTATTCCACTTCAACAGGTATATAGAGCAGCTAAATGGATGTAAATGGGGAGCAGGCATACCTTTGATAATGATTCAAAAGAAAGGATAGTGGAAGATTGGCTGCCCAATTTTTTCCTGGAGAAAATTACATAACTGGAGCCCTGCCGTTAAATAACCTTCATTTCTGGCCCTTGCATTCAAACTTGCTGGTGGGAACAAGCAACTAAAATCCGATGTGGCCCCAATAAATTTTGTCAGCTCACTTGCCAGATAAAAGGATGTCCTTCTAAGCAACCAAGAGAGAGGCTAGAGAAAAGCCATGGATATTTGCCTTGAGTCATAGATATTGCATTCAATAAAGTCCCTTTTTTGAAATTCTGGGTCAGGTTAATAATACGTAATGAAAATTGTAATGGGAGCCCCAGCTTCACTTTACTGGGACATAACAAGTAACATAGTTAGGTTGGAAATCAAGTTTCACTCTCAAAAAGTGTAGGCTTATTTCCAGATGTAAGCAGAATTAGTATGATTTTTTAAAGTTCTCATAGTTTCTGCTTACAAGGGGGAAAAATGAATTCAGCAGACATTTCTACCAGCTGTGCTTCTCTACAAGAAGCATTTTCTGGCTTTGAAATGACTTACTTTTCCAGAAGTTATCAGTTCTGAGAAATAGTTACAATAATATGGCCTTACAGCTGGACTCCCTGCGTGAACAAATTCCTGCCAGGGAGGGAAAAATATGTGAGCAATTGGATTTAAAACTAATGAAGGCAATTTGAACTTTCCAAACCAAAGGCACTTATTAAGGATAAGTGACATCATTATTTCTGAAAAGCTTAAAAGTGAATGTCTGTTTTAAAGGCATTTTAGAGTTGATCAAAAGTAAGGTGTGAAATTACTACCCATGTTGTGCTTTAGGAAGCAGAGAAAAATTAATAGCAATTTATAGAATGCTTAATATTCTTTAATTTTTTTCCCCATAAAGTATACTTGTTTGCCTCCTGTGGTAGTTAACAACAGAACCATAGTCATTACTGTGAAGGTTGCTTCCAGACTGAAGGAGACAGCAAACACGGCTTGATCATTTAACTGAAGATTATGTTGGGAAAATGCTATGCACTGATTCTGTGTTCACTTCTATTGCACAGTTAACCTAGCTAGAATCTATCCATCTACATCACTAGTCAGAGTTAGGTTCTCTCTATAGTTTTACACCCTCCACCTTGTTAAAAATTGGATGTCTTTGGAAAGAGATAAGAGACAAATAAAATGACCCTGTGCCATGAAGAGCTTTAAAGGTGCTAACCAAACCTTGCATTGCATCCAGAAATATACTGGAGTCAGTGTGACTTGTGCAACAATGGATGGCATATGGGTGAACTTTGGAGCACCCAATACTGCACATGCTGCTGCATTCTGGACCAGTGGAAGCTTCCAAGTGTTTTTCAAGCTCAGACCAATGTATAAAGCATTGCAACAATCCAATTGGAAGTGACTAAGGTCAGTGAGCAGGGGCCCCTGATCCAGGAATGGGCACAACCGGTACACGAGAGATATTTTTGCAAAGGCCATCCTAGCCACAGTTGTCACCTGCTCATTGAGCAGCACTTGTGAGTGCAAAATGTATTCAAAATTCAGTAGCTCACATGTATCCTCTACTTTTTCCATTTTTCTTTCTAACAGCCATCAGTGTATTGTCAGTAGCGCATAATGGAAATCACTGTATAATGCCATGGTACAGTGACCTTATGCCATGTAAATTGTGTGATAAAAGTTGGACTGAGTGAAAGCAACTAAAGTCAAGGGATCAAAAGATTTGTTCTGAAGATTTCAGACTATGCAGCATGTGGAGAAGTAAATACAATAAAATATGGATTTCATAAGAAAAGATGGTTCCCGTGTGAACTGGTTGAGCCAATGCAGTGAAAATATACTAGGAAGGCTAAATGGGTGGAATGTTGAAATGTACCCACAGATGACTAGAGTGCTTGATTCATACAATATTTATTTGTTAGATTAATATCTTGCTTTTCTCCAGGAACTTAAAACAGCATAAAGAGGACTTCTCCAATGCACATAAAAACAATGCTATGAATGGAATGAGATGATCTTTCCTTCCTTAATGCCATGTTTTCAGATCAGTCAGTGTCTCCTGAGCCATGACACTGTCTCCTTCAGAATCTTCTTTCACAAAGTTTGAGGTTCTGGGGACATGACTGTTGATGTGTCAGAATAGTCATAAAGTATGCATTTTCTAAGTAGTTGTAATCTGGTTTAGTCAGTCAGTCAAACATTATAATTTTATTCAGTGTTTGCTAGAGTCCGATATATTTTCCACCTTGTATTTATTTTGCTAGCTACTGACTGTATTGGGGAGACTGATGGTTTGAAAGGGTTGGAATCAGGGAGAATGAAATTTGTTGCTTCAAATTGTAGTAGAAAATGAATGAAAGTAAAAAGGGCAGGCCCAAAAACCACACAAAACTACCTTTGACCAGTGCAATGCTAATCCGCAAAGTATTGTGAATTTGTATTCATTGGCTTTTTATGGCCAGTGAATGAGGACTTAATTTGTTTTTAGTTGAAGGAAAGCCAGAACATGAGAAAGTGAGCCATATTTGAAAATATAAATGTTGCAGTAGGAGCAAGATAGCATCAACTCCTAGCCCCAACCCTATTAGGTCTTGTGACATAATAGAATAGAAGTCTTTATTGGCCAAGTGTGATTGGACACACAAGGAATTTGTCTTGGTGCATATGCTCTCAGTGTACATAAAAGAAAAGATACATTCATCGAGAATCATAAGGTACAACACTTAATGATAGTCATACAGTACAATAAGCAATCAAATCATATTAGGAAACAGTCAATATAAATCGTAAGGATACCAGCAACAAGGTTACAGTCATACAGTCATAAGTAGGAGGAAATGGGTGGTAGGTAACAGTATATACATTTGTTTAATAAATTCTACAGCAATCAATCATGTGCATTGAACACATGGCATCCAAGCTTCAGATGTTAGGAAATGTCTTTTCATAGCTGGAAAATGGAAAGTTTTAATGGTCTAAAAGAACATGGTTTTGAATGCTGATAATGTCATTTAATTCTTTTAGGTTGTTAATTCTCACAATGCAATAAAGTGAATGTAAATCTTGAGAACAAGTCATTGAAAGGGGGAAAAAACCCACCAGATAGCTTCCTTCCTTCAAGTCTGAATCACATATCCTTTAAATTTTAATAAGGATAAAATGAGGCCACATATCTCAGTTTCACAAAAATATTCTCTTTCTCTGATTCTTGTCAAATGTTGTGTTTATCTTATCTTTTTCTTAGCATTTATGTTACTGTTTTCTATGGATGAAAAAGTATAAAAATATTCATATTTTCAAATGCAAGCTGCTAGTGAACACCTTTCTTTATATCAAAATATATCATGATTGATAAAAAATGCAATAATTGTGGTTGCTGACCTTTATCAAATAACATAGTTTTAATACTGCAAATGCTCCATTTTACAAGTATGGTGGAAACCTTAGGAATATTTTAAAAATTTACTTACGATGCTATTGGTTACATTAAAGAATCAGTGAAGTTTATCACACGGATTGCTAATGTTACCTCAATTGAAGCTACTTCTGTTCTTCACAAAAAAGGAAAATTTTCTAAGTGATGCTGTTTGCTCTACTGATATCAGTGGTATTCAAGGTTCAGGTGCTCATTTCCTTTTGCAAATGCAAGTACAAATAGTTTGCTTCTTGGCTTCAAAGTATTGGAGAATAATTTTAAGCTTGTTCTTTAAGAGCAGCTACCTTATGAGAGAATATGCTGCACTTCCTCACAATAGGCACACATTCCCATCTGTAATTAAATGCTACAAGCATTTCAAGTGAAACCATGAATTTACATGCCTATGGATGAATTCACATTCATTTTAGATGGTCCATGGTCTAATAAAGGAAAGGAATATTCCTCTCTCTGTATACTCCGTAGTTTTATTTATTTTCCCATTCTCCACCAAGTGGCACTGTGGGGAAAAATATTAAACTAGCTTAGCTTTCATTTAAATACTGAGTGCTTATGGATCTCCACTCCTGTGAATCTGGGCAAGGTGGAGGATTTGCATCAAAGGTGATAGGGAAAAAAATTGTGGCTACATCAGCAGATGTTTTATTTTCACCCCTCTTGAAGATGAGTATGGGAATAATTCCAGAAAATGATGTATACTTAAATTAGGAAGAGCAAAATTAAGCAAAATACCATTGAAATACTGTATCACAATCCAGGTAAAAGCAAAACTTCTTACAGGATGTTCATAAATGGTGTGTGCTTTATGATTTTCTGATCAGTAGATGAAAGTAAGAACCAGGCAGTGAAATAGTAAACCTTTCTTCACATGCCAATCTCACTGCCTTTCAGAAAGATGCAACCAAGCAGATTGCTGAAATGAAATATATATTACTTCGGTATATTCTAATAGCAACCAGAGGCTTATTATTTAAAAACAGCAACAGCTGGAAATCTGTACCAACTAGCAGGTCAAGTAGATTCCAGATGGCATGCCCAGAATCTGGGGAAAACTCAACTGTCTATGCCACGATCCTAGTTTAAAGCAAATAGCTTCTTAGTTTGGTCCAAGACACTTTCTGACCATTTGAAAGAATTTCATTTATTTTCACTAAATAGAAAAGTGTATGTGCTTTTTGCTATTCTGCAGCTAAGTAGAGAAAAGGGAAATCTAAAATTAGGACCTGCGATTTGTATTAGATATAATAGCTTTCTGTTCTTGGCAATTAATGCAAATACAACTTCTATACCAGATGGGTCCTGTTACATGCATAATTGCATACAGGGAATTCTGAAGCAAAATCCAATGAATGGTGTTTTTTGTTATTAACATTAGGGCTCATGCAAAGACCAGGAGTAGTTTTTCAATGGAGGGAAGAGTATTTTCACTACATTTTTGTCCCCAAATTCTGCATATGTATGCTTAATGTTATGGGTATTCCAAAAAAAGCCAAAAACTTATTAAAGGACTGCAGGTACTTTATGCATGATTATTGAAATGGCTTTTCACAAAATTTACTTTGATGGATATCAATTTGAGAGGTTGGAACCAGAGTCTGCTGCTTTAATGATTCTCACACATCTGTCCACAGGTACAAACCACCCCAGTGTTTTTCACTGTGTCTATAATTTAGTGATTGGATTGGATTTTAGCCTGCCACAGTCAGTCAACTCTCAGCAGGTTACAATCAGTAATTTGTAATAAAATGTCTGCAGTAAAATCAAAGAAAACAATCCAAAGCAAAAAAATATTTATATATAAAACCATCTCAAATTTACATGAATCTTAGATGTCAACTATAGACAATACATATTGGCAAATGCAACTCTCTGTAATCAGCTTGAGACATCACCAATTATAAGGAAGGGGACCCATTATTGAGACCCCTAGATTTTTGCATTTAGAGTATTTTCAGGATCCTCTTGCCTTAATTTTCAAATATCTTCTCTATCGGCTGAGCCAACACAGGGCCTGGTGGCTCAGCAGACTGATAGCATTGTGATTAACACCAGCTGTCTGCAATTACTGTAAGTTCAAATCTCATCAGGCTCAAGGTTGACTCAGCCTTCCATCCTTTCTAAAGTAGGTAAATTGAGGACCCAATTTGTGGGGGCAATAAGCTGACTTTGTATAAAAAGTATACAAAGTATGAAGGCTATTGCTTAACGCATTGTAAGCCTCCCTTCCGGAGAAGCAGTTTCAGGAAGCGAGAATAATTTGTGCAATAAAATGTAAACATCTCTAGAAAAGTGCTAAATATATACTGGGAGAGGGGGTAAAAATCCATATTTGTATTAAGTGTGTCAGAATTCTACTTAACAAAATTGATTTTCAATTCATTTAAGGAAAAAAGGCACTTGAAAAATTCCATTCCTAGTTAACCTGAATATAATGTCGCCAGATTACTAGAAATTTATCTTTCTTTCTTTCTTTTTTTTTAATATCAAGTTTGATTTATGAATTTCAGAGGCAATGAAGGAATATCTTTCAGTATGACACTGATTCATATGGACCATATATTAAAATTAATAGAAATTTCTGCATCAGGTAGAGACACTGTTATTTCATATATTTATATAGCTGTTTATATAGGACATTGTTTTTTTTTCTCTTTAAACCTTTATGAAATCCAATAGAGCAGCAGAGGGAGCTGTAGGATAGTTGTTCTCCAGATATTATCTGCTTTTCTGAAATTAATTTATGCAATAAATACCTGTCGATGTTATAACTTGCAGACAATACAGATACAGAGAGAATCCTTCCCCCTTTTAATTATACTTATTCTTTTTTATTTGAAAGCAATCACAAGGGATTATAACGTTCAACCATTTCTTCTGCACCTTTTTAATCTAACTTCTCCAGAACACGTTCCATCACTATGGGAAGATTTCTGAACCTTACAATTAGTCTCTTTATATTTCCCCTGTGACTCAAGAGATACTTTTGAGATGACAACTAATATTCAGAAAATGGGATGAGGAAAAGATTTAAATCAGAAGTGAAATCTCCTTCTCAGTTTTGTTCATCTCTTCTCAAATGGAGAATTAGATCACAGTTTGTTTTGTAATTAGAAATCCAGGAGTCAATATCTCTTTCCCGCATTATTTTGAGTAAAAAAAGGTCATCCTGGAACACTAATCAAGAGCTTAAAAAAAAGAGAGAGAGAAGGAAAAAGTTAACAGTACTTTTCTACATTGAAGAAATTGAAGCGTCTTCTCCATTCATTCAACCAGTGCAGTGGTAAAATTCAGCCGGTTCTATCCGGCTCGGATAAACCAATAGGTCTGCCCATCCATCTGGATGTCATCACATTTTTGGCCCTCTGCGCATGTGTGGAGGAGGCGAGCGCGCTCACATTTGCGAACCGGTAGCGAAGGTAAGTGAATTTCACCCCTGAACCAGTGATGTGCCAAAATAATAGCAGTGTGGATTAGTTTTATATCCGTTCACTAAAGGCTGTATGATGCTAAACAGACATTATACATCACTAGAACGGAAATAACCTGAGTAATAAAACTGTTTCTGTTTTTCCAAGATGTTTTTCTCTCAACTCGAAAGAAAGAAAAGGTTTCATCTGTTATCTTTGAATTTTTTTTCCTTAACCAAAAAACCTGGTCCAGAATCATATCCCTTGTACAACTGACTCCAGATCAATATTTTCATGTATGAGGAAACAGTCTGTACCTTTTAATATTTGAGCTAACTTTCATGGATTAGGGACTCATTCTGGGAAATTCAAAAGTAGTTTGACATTCTGTTTTCTGAACAGGTAGCTTGACAATCACTATGTAAGTTTTAATTCTTGTGAGCTAGGTGTATAAATTTCAAACGATAAACCCAGTTCCTTAGCAATTTGTCCCCCAAATTTTGTAAATAGATCAGAATTGCATAAAATTAGATTGTAGATTGTTGCAAAATGGTCGTAGTTTTTATAAGATGAGAAACTTAACAGTTCTTTATCAGAGCTATGAAGCTGATTCTGTATACGCTGAATAATAATATATTATTTCCAGTTAAAAAAATTGGCAGTCATGATGCATGAATAATGTTGCATAATGGGAAGAACAATCAAATTTGCAAATATAGAGATCATTCAGGCAGCACTGTCTCTTGCCATCTTCTATAAAAAGTGATTTTCTCTGTTCGTAGAGTGTCTTTTAATATAAAGATCGGCGAGCTATGCTTCGTCCATCCCTGTCCATCTTGGGTTGCTTGTCATGAAGGATATGATGCTTTCGCTAATATTTTTCTTGATTGACATCCTTACAAAATTGTGAAATAAGAATGCGTGAAAGTGTTATCTCCGCTCTCTGCCCCTAGTCTATGGCCTTTTTTCAGGGCTTCTTTATTAGGTTTTTCAAATGATAAATATAGGGACTGAATAATCAAATACCCAGTAATCCAATATCCTGAGCTTCGCTGTATGCAGACATCAGAGAATATTCACGATGTCCAAATTATCATCCATTGGCAGATCCAGCAGAGCAGAGTAGCCACAAATTTCCTGGATCTGTTTTGTTCTGCTCCCCTCTGGGACTCTTCCGTTGCATCAATTATTTCCAGTACTGCTGCGTCGCCCTGAAATATACACACAGCCAAGCTTCTGTATTTTCTCTTCAGTTTCAGTAAAGGTTTTTTGTCACTACACCAGGCCTCTCAACCTGACTAGAGTTTTGATTTCCAAGCAAAAACCTGCTTGTGTTTCCTTTCTCTCATGATCCTGATGCCATTGGAGGCCACATCTTATGTTTGTTTTTTGTCTCAGGGCAGACACAACCTGAACTGAAAGTGGGGAGAGACCAGGGTGAAATGCTACCAGTTTGCACTGCTTCGGGTGAACCAGTAGTAATAAAAGCTATCGGTTCGGGCCAACTGGTACTAAAAAAATGCTACCAGTTCATCCGAACCGGTATTTCCGAGATCAGCTGTGCCACGTGATTTATATTTGCTAGAAAGCAGGAAATCCTGCTTTCTAGCTAATCTAAATTGTGCGGCACAGCTGTTTCCCCCCTTCGCTGTTATACTTACTTTCTTAAGCCTCCTTTTTCTGTGCAAAGCATGCATTTGGTGTGCACTGCATGTGCAGTGTGCATTTGGCACACACTGCACATGCACGTGTGCCGTGTGCATTTGGCGCACATCGTGCATGCGCGGGCAGCGAACCGGTGGCAAACTGTGGAGGATTTCACCACTGGGAGAGAGACACTGAGTTTTGCTTCTTGTCATGGACAAATTACTCCAAATTACTGTGCAGTTTCACAAGATGATCCTCCATTGCAATGTGGAAGGACCTACTCGATTGGTACACTCAAAATGCCTAATGGATCCTGATGGTTTTCAGAGATTGGCTGGGGAGTTATTCTAGAGCCTGATAGGAAGTTCAACTATAGCTAATCCCCTGATTAGCTGCTGGAATAGGAGAGCCATTATGGCATTTTTCCAGATTGCATCAGAGCAGCTTCTCCTCTCTTCCAGATCCATTGTGGAAGCTTAGTTTTCCAAAGAATTTACAGAGATAAAAGAGCAGAGAAGATGCCTACAGCACCGCTAAAGGAAGCCCTGTCTTAAATATGCTGCTCACTGGTAAGAGCTCACGTTTGAGCCTATATATTGGCAATATGGGTAACAGGAATGAAATACTTCGAATCCCTTTGTGTCTGCTGAATGCCATCTAATAAATCTGGATAAGGTTCATTGTGGACTAAAATGTCTCTGAAACAGTGGACATGGCATTGTGGGTGGTGACCAATGGCCAAATGAAGTATTCTGGCTGATGGAGCCTCTCCAGATAAAGAGAGACTGAGAGATTGCCCATCTTCACTCCTTGTGAGGAGACTGCAGGAATTGTGGCTCATGAGTTGACTCATGAGTTTGAGCAGCCAGGAGACAAGGAAGAGACAGCATAACTACACCCGCAGCCCAGTCTTTAAAGGACACTGGGTTCATTCAAAGCCTCATTTTCTTAATGACCTTTGGAAACAATCAATTTTAAGAGAGACCTTTAGATCATCAGGGAGATAAGAAAAGCCACTGGGTGTCAGATTTTATTCCAGATCACAGAAAAAGAAAAGAAAAATAATCCTTTTAAGAATTCAGAATTAACCGCAAAAAGCAGTTTTGACCTAAGAAAGTTATAACCAGACAAATGGAATGGTTTGCATTTAAAGGAGTAACAATTTGACAAGAATATTTTTGGTATTTCCTGGAAACAATTAGCTGAACACATAATATCTTCATCTTTAATATCAAAGTTAAAATACAATTAGTGTGTTTTTACAGAAGAAAGTGATAAATGTAATATGGCATAGAGTGGGTGATTGTGTGATCAGAGCTACAGAGTATCTGATTGGACTAAAGCCTTAAGGACACAGAAAAGGCAAAACAGGAAGAAAGAAAAGCCAGTTTTTAATTTTAATTTCTACAACTTTTGCTTTTGGATTCCAAAGTAAATGGGAACTATTTTGGATTTCTAATTACTTGGCTTCCACTATTCATACAGTGGCGATACTGCCAATGGATATTTCAGATCATAATCCAGTGGCACTAGCATTTGAAAAGAAAACTAGATCCTTCAAATGGAGGTTGATGAAACTTTAGTGCAAAAAGAAATAACCATAGAAAATTGTAAAAAGAAGTTAAAATAATTTTTGAGAATAATATTGTCAAGTTGGGTGACTGGAAACAGGCTTCAGACAACAGCTCTTTATTCGATAACTATGTACAATACAAAGCAGCTTGCCTCTCTGACAGCTTGCCCTTATATAGGGAGCTGTCAGGGAGTTCAACCAATCACGTTTGAGTATTCTTCCCGCTCAAACAACAGACTTGAGAGAAAATCTTCAGGCTGTCAGTATCTAACACCTTTTCCCTCTTAGTTGGAACAATCCACTCTGCATACGTAGTCACGCAAGTAAGTGGGGCGTTTACAGGTCCTCCCAGACTTGTGCAGCTCAGTAGGTGTGACAGCAGTAGCCTGAGAGGTAGTGCCTGCTGCTGCCTCCTGGTTCACCCATGGAACTTTTCAGGTGGGGCCTCGGGCTGGGCTGGAACCGGTTTGCGGTAGGAACGTTGCTGGATTCCCAGTTCTTCAGGTGCATACTCCGTCTCCATCAGGCTTGAGTCTGTTAAGGAGGGAGTATATTTTAGCTCAGTATTGTCTAGTTTTTGGGTTTCTGTGTTAGGGCAGACGCAACTACGTAGTTGGTCTATGTGCTGCCTCCATTGGCACCCATTATCTAATCTGACACTGTACGACCTGGGGCCTGTTATTTTTTTCTATTTTCCCCGGTAGCCATAGGGGTCCTTCGGCAAAGTATTTTGTGAACACCAGGTCCCCGATGCTAAAGGATCTGGTGCGGCTGGTTGGTTTTTTTACTGTCTCTGGGGCATAGTTTGGGTGAAGCCGGTCTAGGACTAACCGGAGCTGTTGACCCATTAGTAATTCGGCCGGGCTTCTCCCAGTTATGTGCTGGTACAGGAGGAATTTGTCTACCCGGGCTTGCCAATCCCTAGGTCCTAATCGGCCCAAGGCTTCTTGGTAGACCTTACCATCCTTTCAGCCATCTGATTGCTGGCTGGATGAAAAGGCGCTGTGAGGGCATGCTGTATTCCCTGGTCTGCCAGGAATCCCTCAAACTGGGTGGCAGTAAATTGTGGACCATTGTCTGACACAATGATATCGGGTAGGCCATGCGTTGCAAACAACTTCCTCAATACTCTAATTACTGTGCCTGCAGTGGTCTTGCCCATCAGGATGATCTCTAGCCATTTGGAGTATGCATCCACGACCACTAGGAATGTTTGGCCGTGGAAGGGGCCTGCAAAATCGATGTGGACCCTTGACCATGGGGCTTGGGGTCGTTCCCACTCCAGTACTGGTGCCTTTGGGTGTGCCAGTAGTGACTCTTGGCACGGCTTACAAGTAGCTATCCATTCTTGTATTTTCTGGTTCACTTTGGGTCACCATGCGTAGCTTTTTGCTAGGGCTTTCATCCAGACAATCCCCGGATGGCCCTCATGTAGCGCCCTCAGAATAGGTGTCATGAAAACTTGGCAACCAACAAAAATGTTGTTTCTGGATAACTATCCAACAGAAGATCCTGCAGTTAAGATTATTTTTTCTTCTTCTCAGGCATATTATCTAGAAGAGCAGGCAGGAATCCTTATTGTAATTATTTTTTAATTCCACAGGTATACTTAGGTTTCAAATACCAAGATGATCTCTTAATCTGCAGCTATTATAATTCCGGAGAATTCATTTGGCATCTTGTGATATGTTTTTAATTATTTTCCTATTGCATATTTCTTTACCATTTATCTTAAGCTGCACACCTGATGTCCCTGGGAATTTTTAGTTATTTGCTCTTTCATTGCACAAGAGTGGATGTATTTAGTTTCACTTGGCTGATCCACTCTTGAAGGTACCTTCCTTTCTGAATGAGTGTCCATTGTCTACCCCAATAGGAATTCATGTTATAATGGTATTAGGAATGGAAAGCATGCTTCCTTGTTCAACGAGTTTCTATTTTTCTTTCTTAGAAAATAGGGCACAGATTTCTGGTGCAGCAAATGTTCTTGCTGATCTCTAAAAATAAAATAACTTATCAAAAAAAAAATGACTGCATCTGACGACTTTTTTTTTTTTAAAGAAAGAGGTTGTACTTATTTTCTTAACTGAAGATGATGACCTCTTATGTCATTGTTTTATTTTTAAAAAACCTGGGGCGTCTCTACACAGCAGAAAGCTTTTCCCCTGATGCTTTCTAGAATGGCATTATGGGTCATAGAGCACCATTCCAGGAAGCCCAAGAGTTAGCTGTTGGTTTACAAAGAGATGTTGTTGGGGTACCATGTACTTTCAAACAATGAGTGCAGTCTCCTGTTTGTGCCCCACACCATTAATTGCCTTCCCCAAGGAAGGAGGCAACCTTTAGTTGGCCAGACCATCTGTCAAAACCTGACTGATCATAAATTACTTGATCTACTCACATTTTGGCAGTGCCTGATCCACTGGGAAGGAGTTAGCAGCTTTGCAAAGAGAACTCTCTCTCGCAGCCATACACCCTCTGCTTCCCTAATGCTTCTTTTGTGACATCTGTGTGCTCTGACAATGAAACCATGGCTCTTTAGCATCCAGGTTTCTGCTCCCATAGGCAAATATCAAGAAGCTTCTTTTATCAGGAAGACTGTAAGAAAATGGAGGTCAGGATGCTCATTCACCACCAGTCGGTTATCTCTCATGCTAATCCCCATTAAAGGAAATGGGGGCTAAATTCAGGAGGTTGTAATATAGGCCCCTGCTACATCCCTCCTCTCACCCAATTTCCCACAAGTGTTGGAGTACTGTGTGGCTGGAGTTCACAAAAGTTGTTGGTTTGTTGTAAGGGATGTGTAGCTTTTGTGGGGCTTGGGAGTTTTATGCAGGTTTGTATGTTTTTAGTTGTTTCATTATTGCTGGTAAATCTCCTAGAGTTATGATATACAAGGTGGGTGATTATATCAATGTTTTAAATAAAGTTTGAAGCCAGGAGGAAAAATGAGTTCTGTTTTAGTTATGGATTGTGGCTTCTTCTGGGAGTTTACAAAATTAGCACTAGAGCATCAATTTCTAATGAATGGATGACATGCAGCGTTGATGTCTTTAGAAGTCGGGATATCCAATATCTCCTGCAGACTAAGGTAAAATAGCCATGAAGAGCAGGACACAATGACCAGAGGGAAGGAAGCGTGCCTGCATCAACCTATTATAGCCATAACCCAGCCACTGACTACATTGTCTGCAGTAGCATGGAGGGGTCTTGTAATTTCTTTGTCTGGCCACTCTTGTATCATGAAAAGAAGAAAAATACTTATTTTATATCACAGTACTTAAACAAGACAGAAGGCTGCCTTTATGGCAGGCCGAAGATGAGATAAAAGAAACATTGTGAAGATACATCCACAACAGTTAGCAGGGCATTTTTGTGCTGTGGTTTCCAAGCTCTGAGGATGTTCTGGAAACTATTGTCAATCAATCTAAGCTGGCTTTCTCAAACTGGATTCCCAGTTGATATTAAACTACAATTCCCATAACTCTACACCAGGGATGTCCAACCTTAGCAACTTTAACACTTGTGGACTTCAGCTCTCAGAATTCCCCAGCCAGCCTTGAAATCCACAAGTCTCAAAGTTGCCAGGGTTGAAAACTAGACTATTGATGATGATGTCAAAAGATAAGAGGAGTTGTTATCCAATAAAAATCTAGACACACAAGGATAACAGAAATGAATTGGATATATTTCATGATGTTATCTTTACTGAAATGGGCTAGATGTAGTACATCATTTCACCAATTATATTTTCTGATTTTTTTGTTTGTTTGTAAAACAAATCCTATGTTAATATTGTTCCTGCTCTATCTGTCTATGTTTGCAGGAATATTATTTAAAATTGTCAGATATTTTCAGCCTGTCACCATCCGCCTCCATTTGGTTGTTTATAGGATTTGAATAGCATACATGAAGGTAATTGTGTACCTAGAACAATATAAGACCCATTGTGAATAAAAACAATGTAACCCATACAATGGTATGGACTTAGAACAATGCATAACTGGGACAGGTTACCTTTACTGTGTGAGATGCAAAATAGGCATCTATGAAAATATTTTTTAAAAATATAAATATTTAACTGCAACAGTCTGTGGTTCTAGTATAAGTAATAAAAAAAGCAAAACAATAGAAAATAAAACTTTGAATAAATAAAGGAAATATAGCCATATAGGACAGTCATTTTGAGGGTACTAGCTGACTATAAAACAATTTTTTCTAGCTTAGACAGGAATTTTTCAAACCGAAATATTTTCAAAACAGTTACAATTTAAAACATTTTTAGTTTTTTATGATTTTATCCAGTTTCACTGTACAGTCATTTCTGAAGGCCAATGGAAAATAGTTGGGATGATCTCACAGTGTAAAAATATGCAGTGAAACATCCAAAGTACACTAGCAATGAGCTCTAAATTCATTTTGCTTGGTTCAAATCCTTCTTGCTCTTCTTCCATGTTCCATTTTTACATCTGACTTGGTGCATTCCTTCAAAGCCAAAGGTGAACTAGATCAGGAGTACCTATTACATCTATCAAGGATAGAAACCAGGAAGCTTCGAGTTCTAATCTTGCCTTAGGCATGAAAGGCATTTCGGTGTCTTTGGACCAGTCACTCTGTCTCAGCCCAACACACCTCACAGGGTTCTTGTTGCAGGGAAAATAGGAGAAGGGAGGAGTATGGGGCATGTTCTCTGCCTTGAGCTCTTTATAAAAATAATAAAGGCGGGATTAAAAAAAAATAAAATTTAGTCTGACATTTGCAGTGTCCTTTGTGACTTTCTGACAAGTAAAGTCAATGGGGAAGCCAGATTCATTTAACAACCATTTAACAATTCAATTAACTTAACAATTGCAGTGTTTCACTTAAAACCTGTGGCAAGAAAGGTTGTAAAATGGGGCAGAACTCACTTAACAAATGTCTTACTTAGCAACAGAAATGTTGGGCTCAATTGTGGTCATAAGTCAAGGGCTACCTGTTTTTAACTTTACTCCTAGCGCCTTCGTAACCCATATGGTCTTGATACTGAAATACAGACTGGAGGTTGGGCTGGGATGGCAATGGTGGGGGTAGGTTTTGCCATAGGAAGGCTGCTTCTACACTGCTAACTATCTGGGAATGCTGAAACAAGCTGTTGACTCAACCAACAATTTTATGTTCCCCTTAACTGTAAGGATGATATTTGTGTCCGCCCTTAACTGTCATACCGAAATGTAACTTTTAGAGAATTGCAAATACACCACATTAAATTATTGTGATGTTCAATTAGATTTTGAGTCTGAATCTTGTATTTCAACATCAGTGTCTTGTCTGTCATGAGTCAGAAACAGGTGGATGGATTTAGAATAAATCATTAATATTCCATTTGGGCTGCCTCAATTTTGCTGCATGTAACGTGTCTCATTGACTTGCTAAAGATGCCAGTTTGGTGTTTAAATGCTAGGATTCATCATCCCGTGAGGGCAAGGAAGAAAGATGGAGTTTATCATCATGTATATTTCTCCTCTTATTCCAGTCAATTGCATTATTATATTTTATTTAAAATCCTATTTCTTGTGTCGCTTTTTAAATAAGGTGTTAAAAATTTAGTGTTACTCTTTTTACACAAACACAACATTCCTTATGAACAGGGAGAGGGAAAAAAAATCTCTGGTCACAAATTTCTTTTGTGGGCTACCCTTTCGTATCCGGCTTGATGACATTCAAGATGTCAAATGTCATTATGAAAGTACTGCTGAGCTATGGAAGTTCCTGCAAAAGAGACCTCACCTCATCTAACTTCCTGTGGATAGTTAGGATCTCCTCTACTAAAACTGCCTTTAATAATGACGACATTTCAACCACTAATAGCTTGTGTTCAAATGAAGCCACAGGGGGCGGGGATGCTGTATAGGCAATGTGGAACTCTAGTTACAGATAGTCCTTAATTTATTTATTATTATTATTATTATTAATTTAATTTGTATACCGCCCTTCTCCCAGAAGGGACTCATTGCGGTGAACAGCCAAAATTAAAAAAACATACAAATACAAAAGTTAAGATAATTAAAATAATTAAATCATTGGCTACCCAATTTAAAACCCCAAATCCATAAAATTTAAAATCCCAATTAAAAACCATTTAGGCTAGGCCGGCTTGATGAAATAAAAACGTCTTCAGGGCTTTACGGAAGGTCCGGAGGTCCGGGATCAATCGTATTCCAGGAGGCAGCTCATTCCACAGGGCGGGTGCCCCCACAGAGAAGGCTCCCACCCTGGGGGCCGCCAGCCGACATTGCCTGACCGACGGCACCCCAAGGAGGCCCTCTCTGTGAGAGCGTATTGGCCGGTGGGAGGTTATCGGTAGCAGCAGGCGGTCTCGCAAATACCCTGGCCCTAAGCCATGGAGCGCTTTAAGATGAGAACCAACACCTTAAAGCACACCCGGAAGACCACCAGGAGCCAATGCAGCTCGCGCAGGAGAGGTGTTATGTGGGAGCGCCACGTCGCTCCCATAATCACCCGCGCGGCCGCATTCTGCACCAACTGGAGCCTCCGGGTGCTCCTCAGGGGGAGCCCCATGTAGAGAGCGTTACAGTAGTCCAGGCGTGACGTAACCAAGGCCTGAGTGACTGTGCACAAGGAGTCCCGATCCAGAAAGGGGCGCAACTGGCGTATCAGGCGAACCTGATAAAAAGCCCCCCTGGCCACGGCCGTCATATGCTCTTCTAAAGACAGCCGTGTGTCCAGGAGGACGCCCAAGTTGCAAGCCCCCTCTGTGGGGGTCAGTGACTCGCCCCCAATAGCCAGCGATGGCACCAGCTGGCTATATCGGGACGCCGGCATCCACAGCCACTCGGTCTTGGTAGGGTTGAGCCGAAGCCTGTTCCTCCCCATCCAGACCCGCACGGCCTCCAGACACTGGGACATCACTTCGAGGGCATCATTGGGGTGGTCTGGGGTGGAAATGTACAGCTGAGTGTCATCAGCGTACAGATGGCATCGCACCCCAAAACCACGGATGATCTCACCCAGCGGCTTCACATAAATGTTGAACAGGAGCGGCGAGAGGACCGACCCTTGCGGCACCCCGCAAGCAAGGCGCCTCGAGGTCGACCTCTGCCCCCCTGCCAACACAGACTGCGACCGGTCAGAGAGATAGGAGGAGAACCACCGCAGCACGGTGCCTCCCACCCCCAGTCCCTCCAGCCAGCGCAGCATGATACCATGGTCGATGGTATCAAAAGCCACTGAGAGGTCTAACAGGACCAGAACAGAGGAACAACCCCTGTCCTGAGCCCTCCAGAGATCATCCACCAATGCGACCAATGCCGTCTCCGTGCTGTACCCAGGCCTGAAGCCGGACTGGCATGGATCTAGATAGATGGTTTCATCCAGGAACTGTGGGAGCTGTCACGCAACCACACTCTCCACAACCTTCGCAACAAAGCGAAGGTTGGAGACCGGACAATAGTTTGCCAAAACGGCCGGGTCCAGAGAAGGCTTCTTGAGGAGGGGCCTTACCACCGCCTCTTTCAAGGCGGGAGGCAAGAAACCCTCTCTCAAAGAAGCATTTATGATCCTCTGGAGCCAGCCTCGTGTTACCTCCCGGGTGGCCAGTACCAGCCAGGAGGGGCACGGGTCCAATAAACATGTGGTTGCGTTTAACCTCCCCAGGATCCTGTCCACGTCCTCAGGAGTCACAGGGTCGAACTCATCCCAGATAACATTCTCAAGACCAGCCTCAGTCACCCCGCCAGGATCTACCCAGTCAGAGTCCAAGCCTTCCCGAATCTGAGCGATTTTATTGTGCAGATACTGTGCAAAATCCTCAGCCTGCCCTTGCAAGGGGTCTTCCCGCGCTCCCTGATGTAGGAGGGAGCGAATCATCCTAAACAAGGCGGCTGGGCGGTTATCTGCTGATGCAATAAGAGCGGAAAAGTGGTTACGCTTTGCCGCTCTTATCGCCACTAGATAGGTCTTAATATGAGACCTAACTAGTGTTCAGTCGGATTCGGAGCGACTGGCCCTCCAACCACTCTCTAGGCGTCTTTTCCGGCGCTTCATCTCCCTCAGCTCCTCGGAAAACCAAGGGGCCGGGCAGGTTCAGCGTCGGGTCAGAGGCCACAAAGGCACGACTCGGTCCAGAGCACCGGCGGCTGTCCTATCCCAGGCAGCCACCAGATCTTCAGCCGAGTCGTGAGCCAGAGTTTCAGGAACTGGCCCAAGCTCCCTCTGGAACCTATCAGGATCCATCAGGCGCCTGGGGCGGAACCACCTGGTCGGTTCCGCCTCCCTGCAGTGGGGTGCAGCGGTCGAAAGGTCCAGTCTCAGGAGAGAATGGTCCGACCATGACAGGGGTTCAATAACTATATCCCCTATATCCAGACCACTCCACCACTGACCAGAGATAAAAACCAAGTCCAGAGTGTGTCCTCCCATGTGAGTGGGGCCATGAATTAATTGTGTCAGGTCCATGGCTGTCATGGAAGCCATAAACTCCCGAGCCATCCCAGACGCCTCACCAGTAGATGGCAGGTTGAAATCCCCCATGACCAAAAGTCTGGGGGTATCAACCGCCACCCCAGCAATAACGTTGAGAAGCTCGGGCAGGGCCGCTGTCACGTGGCAGGGAGCCAGGTATGCGATCAGCAGGCCCACCTGCATCCCATGGCCCCACTTCACCAGGAGAGACTCACATCCGGCTATCTGAAGTACAGTGGCCTCCCTCGGATCAAGACCTTCCTTTATAACGACCGCCACCCCCCCCCACCCCTGCCCTGGGCCCTTGGCTGATGGAATGACCATAGTTGAGCACAGATTTATGGTCAGAAGTGATTGTGGTTGTAAATCAAGCACCCACATGACTGGAAATAAATTTCTGATTTTTTAAAGTGACGGTTGTTAAGTGAAAGCCATGGTTTTAAGCGAGTGCCATAGTTGTTAAACATACAGCAGTTGAATCTGATCATCTGAATAGGTGATTTATTTTTTTTTTGCTGGAAATCAGCAAAAAAAAAAGCCAGTAATTGATTAAAAAATGATAAATTATGGTCATGTGACTGGAACATTGCAACGGGTTGTAAAACTGACCCAGATGTGACTATGTAGGGGCAGTGGAGGTTTTATGAGTCCTAAAGCACCCTTCCATGGCCAGTATAACTTTGATTCTAAAACAGCTGTTTGTTAAGGACACCTGTATTGGAAAATGGAAGTGATGTGCAGATCTGGATTCAGAAACAGAACCCTATTCCAGTCTATATTTTAATCTACAAGGTGAAATGTGGGTGAATTTGCTTTGGATTGATTGAAGTCCTTGAATGTCTATAATTGAGACTCGCCCGTTCACATCATGCACCCCAAATATCAGAGTTCTACCTTCGGTCTATATAACAAAATTGTTTTGAGCACTGCAGTTGTGCTAGTCTTTAACAGTAAAAGCAACGACCTGGTGGTACCTTATACATGAATAAATTTATCATCACTTCTCCTAAAGGTACTTTTTCCAAAAGACAACAGGACTTGTTATTTTTTGTTTGTTTGAAAACATTTCACTTCTCATCCAAGAAGCTTCTTCAGTTCTCAGAATTCTTGGGCTACCTTCTTGGATAAGAAGTGAAACATTTTTCAAACAAACAAACAAATCAACAAACAAAGAAATTCCAGTTTCCATTTGGAAAAAAATACCTTTGGGACAACTATGACAGGGATGATTGAGAATCTCTGCATACACTTATCACTTCAATTTTTGTGTACTCCATCAGATGCATGCAGCATAGTGCTGAAGGCAATCACCTCTCAACCTCCCCTCAATAATCTTAATTTTTAATTTCTGTAATTCCCATGTTATTAAGTACATATAGAGAGGGCAAGTTATCTATTTTCTGAGCAAGGGCACCAGTACAATTCACAATTGCTCTTCTTTGCCTGTGCTGTTGAATGTTTTGTCATTGACATCAAGCAAGTAGGGAGGGTTTTTATGTTTTCCTGGTGGGATTTTTTTTCTCCTAAGAAGCAACGCTGATTGTCTTTCCTCCTTTTGCTAATATTCTCATTTCTCTACACAAAGAAAATGCACCCCCTCCCCATTTAAAAATAAATAAATAAATAAATAAATGTAGCCACAGACTGGCAGGCTGGCAAAAAGATCACTCACTCACTCACTCACACACATACATCTGCTATTAGATCCTGCAAAGTCAATATGGTGTGGGTCAGCCCCACTTGCTGAATCTTAAGTGTCTGT
This sequence comes from Arizona elegans, assembly GCA_022577455.1. Classification (NCBI taxonomy): domain Eukaryota; kingdom Metazoa; phylum Chordata; class Lepidosauria; order Squamata; family Colubridae; genus Arizona; species Arizona elegans. The sequence goes on along the minus strand of JAKOOJ010000001.1, from coordinate 204,066,243 downwards.
TAAAGTAGAGAACAGAGAGTATTTTAAAAACTAGTTGGGAAAGAAACACCATTTGTGTCAATGGACTGATTGAGTTCTTTTCTGACTAGCACAGCTTGACCTGTTTGCGCAAAGGAATATGTGAATTAGTATTTCTGTCAAAAAAAAGAAAAGAAAAAAACAGTGCCTAAAAGCTTTCCTCACGTTCCTTTCATTTAACTCTCAGAGTTCAGGGCTTGCATGGGAAACAGCAAACTACAATTTCAGGGCTTCTAATGAAAGTTATCGTTTTCAATTAAAACAAAAAACAAAATAATCCCCTTTCTTGATTTTTTTCAGTAAATTAACATGCTGATGACAATCCATATGCGGTCTGATCTATTTTCCTGGCCCTGGGGTAAAAGAAAAAAAGAAAAAGCACATTGTTCTAGCGGCTAGAATATTCAAAATCTTTTTACATTTTTGTGTTGCTGAAAACAGAAGAGCCGAGCTGATTTGAGTTCTGCAGCCAATTAATACCAATTAATAAAAGAATTCAGGCAAACTGCTTGCCTTTTGCAAGAACCCAGTTTATTCATTCAATTAAGAGATGTGAGGTTCTGAATGTGAGCTCAGAGGCTTTTGAATGCACTAGTGTGTTTATGAGAATCTGTGCTTGGGATAATTTTGCACAATTTAAAAGGGTTTATAAACCTGACCATAATCTTCTGTGTAGTTAAAAAAAAAAAAGACTTCTACTTTACTGGCTCTATGATTGAAAGCTAATTTTTTTAAGCCTCCCAAAGTTTATTTAAGGCTTAATAATGGCAACCTAGTATTAGAACTCTGTATATTAGCACCCATTAAGAATTCGTTTAGTGTTCTTGATTAGCACAATATAGAGCAGCTTTTCAATGAGAGAAGTATTAGTAACTCATTCTTTCCTGCTGAGTCACATCTACTTTGTTATAAAAAAAAGAAGGATGGAAGGAAATTATAATGGTCTCCACAATCATGCAGAAGTTAAAAAGTGGCAATCATTCACTGAAATTTATGCAGTCACACTGTTACTTGTAGTATTGATATTGCCATCACATAGTCTCTTAATAATATGGAAAGTAAATAGAGAGGAAGCATAATCCACAAAATAGAACATTTATGATTAGAGCAGAAATAAAAGTACTTAATCATTATCTATGTTTCATGAAGCTCTGTTGACAAAAGTAAATCCTTAAATTCCATCGTGCAAATGCTACCTTTTGATTGAGCATAATCAAAATAAATTAGTATATAGCAAATTTGCATGAGTATAAATACATAAAACCTTGTAAACACTTTACCTCCCATTCACTTTTCCATTTGGGAAAAATATTCATTGCTTATTAATGAAGAAGTGCACCTAAATAGCATACAGGAAGAAATGGTGGAGGCTAATCTCAAACAGAATTTATTCTCTAGTCATATTATTATTTTATAAAGTTTTCATTCCCCATCTCTCTCTCAGCCCAATGCAATTCACAAGGTTGCTGTTGTGGGGAAAATAGAAGGAGGAAGATGTGTTGGATATGTTCACCACTTTGAGTTATCTGCAAAAATAAAAAATAATAAAAGTGATATATAAATGAATAAATATTTGTAGGTCTGTGCTTTCTGCTTTGTAGTTAATGGGATCAAACCCATCATTGACATTTTAATTCAGCCTGGAAAATATTTAATATCTAAGGGGCTGCCACAAAGAAGAGGGGGTCAACCTAGCCTCCAAAGCCCCTGAAGACAGGACAAGAAGCAATGGATAGAAACTAATCAAGAAGAGAAGCAACCTAGAACTAAGGAGAAATTTCCTGACAGAACAATTAACCAGTGACCAGCTTGCCTCCAGAAGTGGGTGCTACATCACTGGAGGTTTTCAAGAAGAGATTGGACAACCATTTGTCTGAAATGGTATAGGGCAGGGGTCCCCAACCCCTGAGCCATGGCTCAATATCGGACAGTGGCCTGTTTGGAACCAGGCCACACAAGCAGAGGGCAAGTGCATGCGCATTGAAGGGACATAATAATAAAATAGCTAGAATTAGTGGGACATAATAATAGAATCAGTAGATTAAGTTATTAAGTCTTTCGCTTATGTAAGAATTGCTTTGATATGCCAGTAATAGAATTAAGCACCACTTCTGGTGCTTGGTTGCTTGGTTGTTTTTCTGTATGACCCTGTGCCTGGTACAAAAAGAAGCAGGGTGTGTCCCTGGCAGGCTTCAGACATTGGGCAAATGCCTGTGTTGCTAAGCACCCAGCCCCACTGTTCCTTGCCACACGGCCAACATGGCTACAAGGAAGGCATGGGCCAGGGAGCCAGAATTGGGTACTAAGATGATGTCTCTGAAGGTATAAAAGGATGCCATACTTTCCTCTAGGTGTGGCTTTTTTCCTTGCATGCTTTCCACCTATATGGGGTGAAAATTTTGCACAATTTATGTGCAATCTATGAAATTCTACGAAATTCATCTGTACCCTGAAGGGTCTCTCTGGACTATGAACCCTAGACTGGCCCTCTTTTCCACCTTGGACTCGGACGTACAATGATGTACAAGAAAGCCGACCTGCTAGCATTGTGAGACTCCCCCCTCTTGCAAGTTTGGCCCTCCACTTTATCAAGGGCCCACCTCGATGACGGGCTTTGGAACCCCGAGAGGTGGCATGCAAAAACTAGAGGGTTGAGGGGTTTTATATCAAAAATTTTTGTAAATTTTTTAAGGGGTTCTAGGGAGGTGGAGGGTTTGATTGGAATGCGGTCGTGGGTATGGGGGATAGCCCACAAAGGGGAGAGGCGGGTCTGGCAAGGAAACACAGTGTGGGAGGTGGGGATCTCGGGGTCGAGGGGGGAGTCATAGTTTGTCCAGATAGTGCTCTGAATATCATTACTGTGAGTGGGAGGGGTAGGTATGGCGGGAGCAGGGGGCCATATCGAGTCAAGGGAGCACGTACCCGCTGTTTACAAGCGGTGACATGCTCCGGCCCCCAAGGCTCCACCCGTTCCCCAGGTTGCACAGACCCTCAGGACCCGACCCTTCGGCTGATGCTGTGCAATGCCAGGTCCGTAGTAAATAAAGCCCCCTTCATTTGTGATCTTATTTGTGAGGGGGGAGAGGACCTGGCGGGTATTATGGAGACCTGGTTGGGCCAGGAGGGGGCATCCCCCTCGTCGAGATGTGCCCACCGGGTTTCCTCGCATTCCATCGGCTGAGGTTACAGGGCAGGGGCGGGGGAGTAGCGGTTATTATTAAAGAAGGTCTGAGACCGAGGGAGGCCACTATTCTTCAGACGGCCGGCTGTGAGTCCCTCCTCATGAAGTGGGGTCATGGGGTTCAGATGAGTTTACTGATCATGTACCTGGCTCCCTGCCACGTGGCAACAGCCCTGCCCTGCCCTGTCATCGCCGCGGTGGCGGTTGATACCCCCAGGCTTATGGTCATGGGGGATTTCAACCTGCCGTCTGTGGGTGAGGCGTCTGAGGTGGCTCGGGAGTTCATGACTTCCATGACAGCCATGGACCTGACCCAGTTAATTCATGGCCCTACCCACACGGGGGGAAACATGCTGGATCTGGTTTTTGTCTCTGGACCGTGGCTGAGTGATCTTGAGATAGGGGATATAGTTACCAAGCCCTTGTCATAGTCAGATCAGTCTCTCCTTCGTCTTGACCTTCAAACTGTTGCACCCCACCGCAGGGAGGCGGAGCCGGTAAGATGGTTCCGCCCCAGGCACCTGATGGAACCTGATAGGTTCCAAATGGAGCTTGGGCCATTTCCCGAGGCTCTGGCACATGCCTCGACTGGAGACCTAGTGGCCGCCTGGGATAGGGCGGCCGCTGGAGCTCTGGATCGGGTCATGCCTTTGCAGCCTCTGACCCGGCGCCAATCTCATTTGGCTCCTTGGTTCACTGAGGAGCTGAGGGAGTTGAAGCGCCGGAAAAGACGCCTAGAGAGTAGTTGGAGGGCCAGTCTTTCTGAATCGGACCGGACACTGGTAAAATCCCATATTAGGAATTACCTAGTGGTGATAAAAGCAGCAAAATGTAGTTATTTTGCTGCTCTTATTGCATCATCAGATAACCGCCCGGCCACCCTATTTAGGGTGACATGCTTCCTGCTCCACCAGGAAGCACGGGAGGACCCCTTGGAGGGTAGAGCTGAGGATTTTGTTCAGTATCTGTATGACAAAATCACTCAGATCCAGGAAGATCTGGACTCCGACTGGGTAGTCTCAGGGGGAGGGACTGGGGCAGGTCTTGAGAATATTATCTGGGATGAGCTTGTTCCTGTGACCCCTGATGACGTGGACAGGATTCTGGGCAGACGGAACGCAACCACTTATTTATTGGACCTGTGTCCCTCATGGTTAGTGCTGGCTTCCCGGGAGGTGACACGAGGCTGGCTCCAGGGGATTATAAATGCTTCATTGGGTGAGGGTGACTTCCCCGCCGCCTTGAAAGAGGTGGTGGTGAGGCCTCTCCTCAAGAAGCCTTCCCTGGACCCGGCAATGTTGGTTAATTATCGTCCGGTCTCCAACCTTTATTTTGTGGCGAAGGTTGTTGAGAGTGTGGTTGCGCAACAGCTTCCCCAGCACCTGGATGAGATGACATATCTGGATCCATTCCAGTCGGGTTTCAGACCCGGGTACAGCATGGAAATGGCATTGGTTGCGTTGGTTGATGATCTGTGGAGGGCTTGGGACAGGGCATGCTCCTCTGTCCTGGTCCTGTTAGACCTCTCAGCGGCTTTTGATACCATCGACCATGGTATCATGCTGCACCGGTTGGAAGAGTTAGGGGTGGGAGACACTGTACTATGGTGGTTCTCCTCCTTTCTGTCCGGCCGGTTGCAGTCTGTGTTGGCAGGGGGGCAGAGGTCGACCCTGAGGCCCCTCATATGTGGGGTGCCACAAGGGTCGGTCCTTTCACCCCTTTTGTAAAGCCACTGGGGGATATCATCCGTGGTTTCGGGGTGAAGTACCACCAGTACGCTGATGACACCCAGCTGTACATCTCCACCCCGGACCACCCCAACGATGCCCTTGAAGTGATGTCTCGGTGTCTGGAGGCCGTGCGGATCTGGATGGGGAGGAACAGGCTCAGGCTCAACCCATCCAAGACCGAGTGGCTGTGGTTTCCGATGTCCCGATATAGTCAGTTGACGCCATCGCTGACTATTGGGGGCGAATTGCTGGCCCCCACAGAGAGGGCTCGCAACTTGGGCGTCCTCCTGGACTCATGGCTGTCTTTAGAAGAGCACTTGACGGCCGTGACCCGGAGGATCTTTCATCAGGTTCACCTGGTTCGCCAGTTGCGTCCCTTTCTGGATCGGGACTCCCTACACACAGTCACTCATGCCCTCGTTACCTCCCGCCTAGACTATTGTAACGCTCTCTACATGGGGCTCCCCTTGAGGAGCACCTGGAGGCTCCAACTGGTGCAGAGTGCGGCCCCGCGGGTGGTTATGGGAGCAACATGATGCTCCCATGTGACACCTCTCCTGCGCGAGCTGCACTGGCTCCTGGTGGTCTTCCGGGTGCGCTTCAAGGTTTTGGTTACCACCTTTAGAGCACTCCATGGCTTAGGACCTGGCTACTTACAGGACCGTCTACTATCACAAACAACCTCCCACCGGCCAGTACGGTCTCATAGAGAGGGGCTCTTCCATGTGCCGTCAGCCGAACAATGTCGACAGGCGGCCCCTAGGGGGAGGATCTTCTCTGTGGGGGCACCTACTATCTGGAACGAGCTCCCCCCAGAGATACGGAGGATCTGCGCACTTTCCGCTGTGCTTTGAAGACACTCCTATTCCAGCAGGCCGGCCTGGCCTAATTTTCTCCCCTTCTTTTAAATTTTTAAACTGAAATTTTAATTCGTTTTAAATTATTGGGAGTCTTAAATTGTCTCGGGCAAAAACTATTTAATTGGGTTTTAATCATGTGTTAACTTTTGTATTTATGTGTTTTATTTTGTGCCTGTTCACCGCCCTGAGACCTTCGGGAGTAGGGCGGTATACAAATTTAATAAAATGAAAAATGAAAATGAAAAAATTGTCCACCCAGTTCTTTCTTTGTACAAATAAAAACGATTATTTTTCAAGCCTCTTCTTGAGTCTCTCTTTGGCATTCCGGTGACTCAAATGCAATTTTGGACCTTACAACATGCACGAAGCTCCCCTCACACGAGCGACAGTCACTTGTACTCGCACGTGAAGCTCCCCTTGCATGTGCCCATCTACCATTCATAGGGAACTATCCCCTCTCCCCCACCCCGCCAGGCCGCCAAGCCAGAAAGATTGGGGACCACTAGTATAGGGTTTCTTCCTTGAGCTGGGGATGGGCTAGAAAACCTCAAAGGTCTCTTCCAACTCTTATTTTGTTCTTGTGTTACATACATACGTACGTATATACATACATACTGTATATACGCTATTGTATTAGAACAGCAAAACAAAATCAGAGTTGAAAACCCTGACACTAGCTTTCTGTGTGCTAGATCAATACTAATATAAAATTCTGGAAGCAAATGACTTCAGGTTTTTTTTTGAAGGCCAACTTTTGAATATGGGGACCAAAAATGAATATTGAATATGAGGACCCAGATTATGGGGGCAATAAGCTGACTTTGTATAAATATACAAAAGTATGAAGGCTATTGCTTAACACATTGTAAGCCGCCCTGAGTCTCCGGAGAAGGGCAGCATATAAATAAATAAATAAAAAAAGTCCAAGCACTTTCTTTTGTTTCATTTTTATATATTCTCTGAAGGACGATAGCTAGTAATATCATAACACATCCATTCTGTTAAAATACTTGTTCAATATACCGCTCGTGACAAAGGACAGGTTTGTTTTAATATCAAAACCGTCAGCTTTTATTTGAAAGTTCAGATATGTTAGCATTCATCTGACTCCTGTCACTTTGGCTTTTCTTCATCTCCAGTTTTGTGAGTGATATCCTCAGTGGAAAAAGAAAATCATAATAAATATTTATGCCCCAAATCCAATACAGATAGAATTGTAAGGAGGGGTTCCTTGCAGCTATGCCTAGATCTCAGGAGAATTTCTCTCTATGGGGTTTTCTTGGGGATCTGGTGGCCTGGAACCTCTCAGAGTGACAGTATTCAGTATTTCCTGTTGTTCCTACATAAAAAGGACATGCAGTCCTGAGAGAAGGGATACATTTTTCCTGAAACGCTCCTAGCCACCTCCAATGGGAAAAAAATATCTGTATTCTGTTGAGAAGAAAATACATCATCCTTTCTGTCATGACAATTTAACTTAGCTCCTTCCTGCTCACCTTGCGTTCTTTATGAAAGTAGAACAAATTCAAGGAAATGAAAGCCAGAAGCCCTAATCTGGAAGTGTCTCAGTTTACTGAAGTACACTTCAGGCTACTGAAAATAGACTAGAAAAGTCCTCCTATTATGGTAGGGCAGACTTTCCACAAAGTCTGAGTTGCCTTAATTGAGCTAACACTAAGTGCAGACCATAAACCTTTTACCTAACTCTGTACACCCACAGATCAAATGATAAGGATCAGCTGTGGCTTCCAACTTCTGGCTAGCTAAGAAGAAGAAAGCCAGGAATCCTAGGTTAGATATCATTATAAACAAGCTATGAAGCTATGGGCCTGGTGGCTCAGCAGACTAATAGCATTGTGATTAACACCAGCTATCTGCAATTACTGTAAGTTCAAATCTCACCAGACTCAGCCTTCCATCCTTTCTAAGGTAGGTAAATTGAGGACCCAGTTTGTGGGGGCAATAAGCTGACTTTGTATAAATATACAAAAGTATGAAGGCTATTGCTTAACGCTTTGTAAGCTGCCCTGAGTCTCCGGAGAAGGACGGCATATAAATCAAATTTTTAAAAAAAGAAAAAGGGACTTTCACAGTCGCTGCTGTTCTCTGTCCTTATTAAATATGAGTGGTTCTCCCCTATCATTGGGTTGAATAAGTTCCTTCAAAAATGATATTTTGCGAGACTTCCGGTTTGCTTCTTGCCACCGCCAGACGATCCCTTGGGATCGCCGCCCCATAGCCTGTAAAGAGCCGCCTTTACAACTGAAAGGCGGCTCGAAAAAACTCCATTTCCATGTGGAAATGGAGATAGAGCCGGCAGGGGCAGGTAGAGCTCTCTGCCTAGCCCCAAAAGTTTTTTTTTTACTTTTGGGGATGAAGCAGATGAGGCTCCCTATTTCCCTCACCGTCGCTCCGGGCTTTGGGAGACCTCTGCTTATGCAGAGCTAGGCAACAAGAACAAGCCTACAAAAACAGAACAATTAAAAAGGATATGAGCTGGACCTGTGACCCTGAATCGCAAGTATTTCATTTATTTTATAACAATTATTGAAGAAGGAAAAGGAAAAGGAGAAAAAGAATTTTTAAAAATGGCAACTGCCGAGGCTTGAGAAGGGGCTGAAAGGGAGAGTCCTTCCGTTTTCTATTAAGATACAAAGTAGCGGAATAAATACTTCTGGCTACAATTGAAGATAAAGCTCTACTTTTGTGTTTTGTTCTTCCTGGAGATCTGATATTGATCTTGGTTGGAAAGAAGTTTTTTTTTCTTCTTTGCCCCTCTTTTCTTTTTTTAAAAATAGTTTGTCTGTGTGGAAATATGGCATTAAAGCTTGCAAAGCCAGACAAACAAGCAGTGGGGGGGGGATTCCCCCATTAATAAATTACGTGAACAAGTTCTAAATCTCCAGTCTCAGAAAACTGATTTTAATATAATTGAATTTCTCTTGGAGGAGATTGTAAGAAGGGATGAGATTGTGAATCAGAACTTTGAAAAATTTAAGCAGGAAATTAAAGAATTAGTGCAATCAAAGTTTGATATTTTGGACCGAAAGATTATAAAAATGGCTAATGGTTTTGCAGAATTTATGATCAAGTTGGATGCAAATACTAACTTATTAGAGTCTAAAGTGGAAGAAATTGAGGACAATTTGGATAATAGAATACAAAAAATTGAAAATGATTTGACAAACACTCAAGACAATAGCTCAGAAGAAAAACCTAAAATGGAGGCTGATCAAAAGACTTGTAATGCAGAAAACATACAACAACGGATTGAAAGAGAAGTTTTAATGATGCAATATAATTTTACTGAATATGCGATTAGACTCAGAGGACTGCAGGAAAATGACAGAGATGATTTAAGGAAAATATCTTCTGAAATTCTGTCTGGGATCTTAAAGGTTCAACCTGAGGAAGTATTTTGTAGGATCGATAGAGTTTATAGAATAAATTCCTGGATTGCAAAGCAAAGGCAATTGCCTAGAGATGTGGTGATTTATTTTACAGATAAAGAAATAAGAAATAATATTGTGCAAAATTCTTTCAACTCTACTTTGCAATTGTTTGGAAGAAAGATTTGGATTTACAAAGAGCTCCCGCCTAAGATGTTATCGGAAAGAAAGAAATTTGGTTTTCTGGTGACTGAGCTAAAAAAAAGAAATATTCTATTCAGGTGGGACGCTCCAGTTGGTATAATATTGAGATATCAAGGAGAAAGATACCAACTAAATACTGTTGAAAAAGCAGAAGAATTTTATCAAAAATTTTTGAAAATGAACTTAACATCTTTAGGCACAATACAGGATAAGCAGAAGGAATTGGAAATAAAGGAAAAACATCGAATTATAGAGGCTGCTGTCTTTGGATTCTTTAGACACCTCAGCTGGATTATCTACAAATACGAGAGAAGTGGCATCGGACTCTAACGTGGTGATTCATCAAGTCACAGACAAGTATGGAAACCAATTAACTGATACACAATTGATAAAAAAGAAATATGAGACACAAAAGCAAAACCAACAAGATCAAGTTATAAAGCAGAATGAAAATCGATCAGTTGATATACAACTTGTAGAAAGGAAACCAGGATGGAGATCAAACCCACAAAAAGAAAAGAAAAAAAGAAATAGGTCTCACAAAAATAAAAATTTCTAAATTAAGCAACAGTGAAGCCAGTCATTTTTTTTTTTAAAAAAAATGAATGAATATATGAAAAGATAGTTGAGGCGAAGTATTGGTTAATATTATCCTGAGGAGAGTGACAGACCTCTGCAATGCCGTAATTTTGGGATGTGAAAAGAGCCTTAAATTGTTGGATTTGAATTATCTATTTTGGATTTCTTTCTTTTATTGATAAATATATTATATTTATCTTGAGCTATAAGGCAAGAGAGCTACGCTGGGGCACGCAGAAGATCTGGTTGTTACCCATTAGGATGATGGGAATTAATAATCCTGATGAAAGCCACAATTACAATTATATGGAATATAATTATAATGTCACTCGGGTGGTTGTTTTTTTCTTTTATATATATATGAGGATATTCATTACTGATGGGGGCAGATGATGACTGAGGATTTTGAACAAACTGTTGCACCAGGATGCTATGTTACCCTAATATGGATGATGGACTCAACAATCCAGAAAGACATCAAAGAAGATATTATATGGATTATAAATTTAAAGTCATTTATTTTTTTTATATAACAGAATATATATATATATATATTTTTAGCAGAGTGGGCAGTGGATTAAAGATATTAAGAATTGTTGTGCATGGCAATTTTGTAGGAAAGTGGGTGGAAATAGGTTAGTTTACTGATTGTTTAGTTTAAGAAAAGGGATGTTTAAGTGATATATTTAGGGGAGTGGAGCAAATGGATAGAGTTGAATAAATGTTAAATTAGGATTTATGGGGTAGGCTGCTTTGAAATGTTATATTAATATACACAAAAGATTAAATGTTAAAGTAGGATTTATTAAATAGTTTTAAAGTGGAAGGTTGTTTTGAAATGTTGTATTAATATACAGATATAAGTATGGAGGAGGAGAAAAAGGGCAGATTATTGCTAAATTGGGAGTTACAATAATATGATAAATTATAAATTACAAGTTATACAATGTTACAGTAGAATGTTATTTTGAAATGTATGGTAAAAGGGGGAAGTAATAATATTAATAATATTATTAGCAAGTAAGGATCAGTATTTAGAGGAGGGAGTAAGGGGATGGTAAAATATTATATAATCTGTTATGAATTAGGTTTTTGTTGTGAAGAAGTCACGGGGGGATGGGTGGTGAGGGGGGGTTAGGGTGGAGGGGGGGAGAAAAATGGGGGAAAAAATTTGTATTCAAAAACTTTTTCAATAAAAAAAATAAAATGATATTTTGCAATACCCAGGAGCTTGTATGAACTACTCTTCTAATTGTTAAATCAGCTTCTTCCACATTCATGCAGCTACTTTATACATTTTACTGTCTCTGTAAACAGGTTCATAATTTCCCTATGTTTCTCTTCAAACAGGTCCAAATTCTACTCAAATATGCACAAACATCTGGAAGCAGCTTTGTGTGTGTTGTTCATGTTGCAAAGAACCTCTTTAGAGGAATTTGTAAAGCCTCGTTGAACAGGCTATTGTGGCTGGATGCATTACTGTCTATAGCATTAAATCATAATGTCACTTGCCTGTTTTAGGCTTAGTGTAATATGTGAATTCCCTCCCCTGTTCATTATTTTGAAACAAGGCCTCGGTGGTTTTGCCAGCCACTTTTTAAAAATCCTAGCTTAATACTTTCTGAGGTTATAATCTATGAAAATAAGCCCCAAAGGCCAGAAGTCCAAGACAAACCTGCCACATTATCTTCTGATTGCTCTTTAGCATTTAGCTCTTTTGGTTCCACACAGACACAAAATATAATTTTACAGATACGTCTCTTTCAATGTTCTCAAATGTACACAGTCTTCCCTCAACATCTATTTCTGCATTTGTATTCTCTCTCTCTGTGTGTGTGTAGAGGTGTAGATGAAGGTGTGTGGGTGAAGGCTCCTGAGAATACCATGGACGTTCAAGAAGACAAACTGATAGACCATTAAAGAAATCAACCCAGATTTCTCACTTGAAGCACAAATGACCAGGCTTAAATTGCAAAGAACAAATGGGTTCTTTGGACCCATTATGCAAAGGCCCAGCTCTCTGTAGAAGACTCCAATGCTGGGAAAGATGGAAGAAAAGATAGGATGACCAGCAGCAAGATGAATGGACTCCATTACAGTGGCAATGAGTGCATTGTTGAAACATCTGGAGGAAAAAAGGTTAGGGATAGATTGTCATGGGTAAAAAACTCTCTGTGTGATCACTAGGAGTCAAAAATGACTTAATGGCACATAATCAAGGAATTGAAAACTTATTCATACTATTCAAATGTAGTTAAGCTCTAACAGCTCCATTTGATTCATATAGAGCCAAGAAAGGGGTCAAACACGTCATTAGTCATGAGTCTCTTCGCCCCCACAGGATTGAATTTAGTCCCTTGAATTCCATTGACTCTTATCTACTACCAATTTTCTTGGACCATTAATAGTTCAGATTCTTGTAGACAGTTATCAATAAGTATTTATACCCATTTGAACTGCCTGGACCTTCTGATTTCTCTGATACTTGACAGTCTCTTTCTCTACTATTTCCTTCTTTTTGCAATATACAAGAATGACAAGATGTGGACAGTATTTCTTGACTTCTCTATGTGGACACTGACAAAATCTCAGAAAGGTCTCACCTTCAAAATGATCTGTGTATAAAGTCAGACCTGGCAATTTTAAAAGAAAGTGGGAGTAATCATAGTGAACCAAATTGGTCATTTTTATTCTACTTACTCTGTCTTCTTTTTCGGGTGTGTATGCCACATACAAAACCTGATCACACACCAAAATAATTCAGTGTGGAGGTGCCTATTGATGAGATAAAACAGCCAGATCCTTTCAAAGAATAAAGCATTCAATTTACCCTTTGCCTCTTAGTTTTTAGCATTTTCCTCTTAAAAATCAATTAGCATTTCAAGCCTGTTCAGCTACTTTTTCTCACTCGCTTATTCTGAGATGTCTCCTTTAGGACTTTTTAAAAAAACATTTTCATACCACTGTAAATATAGGAGTTCTGTTAGGCTTAGTGATATTTCTTGTAGGAATTGCATTATTAAAGTTTTAATTTAATTTAAATTTAATAAATATTTGCGAGTACAACCAAGAAAAATAGCAGAAAAAGAAATGCTGAAGAAAAACAAATGGAAAGAAGATTTACAAGGTATGTAAAACTGAACAAGAATTTTCAAAGTCACATTAGATTACTACTGCTATATGCAGTGATCATATATTAATGTAGTACTTCAAAACCATTATTAACATCTAATCAATATTCAATAATTAACAAAGGAAGCTGGTGTAATAAGAAGTATCAATCAGAATGAACAATTAATAAATGTCCCTAATCAAGAAAGTCTAGTCTTATTATAATGAATAAAGCAAGATCTAATATTTTGAAACCTTGTGTTAAGAAAATCCCAAACTTCAGATGTGGTACAAGTCCATGGGCAGAATTATAAGCACTATTATTGTTTTAATAATCATGGTTTTCCTGTTCGCAAAAAAACCGCTGTTTATGTCCCCACCCAAATACATTGTTGTATACACTGTATTCCAACTTTTGCTGAAATTGAAGACGGCTGTATTAACAACAGATAGAGCTTGTTTTACATAGCTTTAAAATACAGAAGATCTTCAATTTATGACCATTTGTTCAGCAACTTTTCCAACTAACAACAGTGCTGAAAAGAAGGAGTTGTGACTGGTTCCCAAAATTACATCCATTGCAATTCCTTGAGGTCACATAATTAAAATTTGGGTGCTTGGCCATCTGTCCACACTTATGACCACAGGGGTATTTCAACTCCTCCTATGTGTCTTATCTTTCCTCTATTTCTGCCCTTTTGGTTGCCCTACATTCCAACAGACCCCTGCTGTTCCCTGCCACTGCCTCCCCAGATTTATCTTTGCTTCTTCTTCTTCCTCCTCCTCCTCCTGGTGGGCCAAAAGCCAGATGCTGTGTGAAGGTGCCTTCCTAGGATGTGCAAGGTGAGTGTGGCAGGGCAGTAGAGCTTTATCTACTAAAGGAAGCTTATCAGGCCCGGCTGGGGAGAGGGCAGCAGGATGGCACAATGTGGTACTCTCTGTCCCTGAGTGAGGTAGGATCGATAGCAGCAGTTTCCTGGACAAAAGGGAGGCTGTGAGGGAGCGGCTACATGGGGTTGTGGCAGAACTGGAGGAAGCGGGCTTCTCGGAGGCCCAGTGCACACCCTGTAGCTCATGTTTGAAGTATTCCTAGAAAACCAGCCTGTGGGCTTCAGCAAGGGATGGAAGAAAGCTCAGTCCAATCATCTAATAACAGATGTCCATTCAGAAAGAATTAAAGTGTAAGAAGAACAATGCTAGTTATCAGGGCCATTGCTATAATTTTTGATCTATGGTTCTTCTGTGCAATAAAACTCATTTTATTTAAGTGTCCAGACTGAAGAATAAATCAATGGACAAGTACGAAGGCAAATGATAAAGTGATTTTCCTCAACTATTTCTAAACCCTATGGAATATGCCTGAGAGATTTAAAAAATATCAAATGTGCAGATATTGCATCATAAATATTTTCTGTTTTATTTTCATTAACTCACAGTACCAGGAAGGCAACTAGAAAGGGCAGACAGATAACAAAGTAATAAACTATATGTTAATTGAGAGGAACTTAGCTTTGAAATTGAGCCTGATGGAAGACAACATTGGTTTAAAAAAAAATTAAACAACTCAAGTGAAATGAGAGGCCTGACTTACATGTTCTGTATCCAAGAATAATCAATAACCTTCACAAGTAGACTCTAGTAACTCTTTAATCTCATCCATCCACTTTAGCTATCATCCTCCCCTTCGAACTTCTTTAACCTTACCAATCATCTTCATTTTTAGTCTAGCCCATCCTCTATTTGCCTCCAAATGTCCCTGAACACTTCACAACTAAAGCTGAGAAATATAATTGATAATAAGTAAAAAACAAAAAGATGATGAGAACGTCTCTGGAGGGGGGTGGGAGTGTATCACTGTGTCTTTCCAGGTAGGAGGTATCACCTTCTCCATCAAAGAGGCCAACATCATGGCATGGGCCATGGACCAACCTCAGGTCATGTGGATGCTTTTACAGCCCTGAAGGGGCTTAGTTATGGCCAAATTAACAGCATAGAGATCTCTGTCCATCAGAAATTAGTGGTTCAAACTCAGTTTATATCCTGACTGCTCACTCAGAGTCCAAGAGAATCTGAGTGACTTTATCTATCAGAATAATCCTCACAGTGGCCCAACGAATAGTCCAAAATGCCCTCCCTACTCAATAGGGACTGGGTCACTCTGAAGACCGCCACTAGATAGTGATCTGAATAGGCAATAAAGGCAGAGAAGAATTGGTTTTTCACCAGGCTTATCACCATGAGACTTTCTCCAACAGTGCTTCAGGTGTAGCTTGTCACCTCCTGAAGCTCGTCGGTAAACCAAGAGGCATCCGTGAATTGGTGGGGAGGGAGAATTCACCAGTCTTCTGGAAAATCAAGGGGGGATTAATGATTTGGGGGCCAGAACAAGCTGGCTAAAAGTTCTGCCAATCATTCTGCTGGCTCAAGTTTTATCAGCTGTCTGGAATGCTGATAAATCTTGGTCTAAAAGTATCCTAGGTGACAGGTTAATGGGATGGAAAATGGGACAGGATGAAGCCAGAAGAGCTCTCTCATTGCTCACCATAAGTTCCCTCTCGGTTCACGCACTCTTCTCTGTTGGGTTATTTTTGGACATGGTTCTATCAATCTTCAGAAAGATCAGTAGACCCATGTTCAGAAAGAGCCCAAGTTATAGCTTACCAATGCAGAACATCTCTGCCTAGCAACGTGTTACTTGATCAACCCAAAAGCTTGCTAAAGCCTGTATCCCAGGATAAAGTCTTCCCCCACGTGCACTCATTCAAGCATGCCCAGCCACATTTTAAGGGCAATCGGTGATATTTGCCCCACTGGATGCTGATGCTGGGTGGGAGGGGAACAAATCCATGAGAATCATTTTAATTTCCTGTGCAGTAAAGATAGATTACTGAAGTAGATTCGAATTCTGCCTCAGGGGCAGCACAATAAAGCTGGCATATTTTTCTGCCAACTCAAGGACTAGGGAATGCACATTATTGGCCATGAGGAAGATCCCATTGAGCGATTAGCATTTTAACCACATCTTCTTTTTGCAGCTTTCAGCAGTTCAATAGGCATTTCATTCATTTTCTATCCTGACAGCTGATTTATTACCTCTCCTGCCTTACATTCTAGTGGAGTCAGTTCCTGAATATATTCTCTTCCTACAGATGTTTCTGTCATTCTGTAATTCTATTTGGAAAGGGTTTCCATGTATCTTTGCATATTGCTTTCACCTCCTCTGCCTCTGTTAAGCCTCTTCCATAATTACTCTTGAGTAGTCCTTCCTCAGCTGTGATTTTTCTCTCTCTCTATTTATTGACATTTTTAAAATTTTGAAATCTTTTGTCCTTTCTCACTTGACATGGAAAGTCTGCTTTCGGTTTGTTACACGTTCTTTTTATTGACTCTTTTTTTTTTTTTAAAAAAAATAGTTTTTATTGAACATTTTCCAACTTTAAAAACCACAAGTGAAAAAAGCGAAAAATAATAATAAGGCAAATATAAACAAATAGAAAAAACAAACAACACAAAAGTATAATACAATTTTACAGCTTTCCCTATCAGCATGTATATTCTGCTTTTGTAATTCACTATACAGTATTTGCCTTCTCATTGATTTTAACAATTCTAGTAATAGTATAATAATTATAATAATATAATACTGATTATAACCGTTCTGATTATACATATATACATTTATCTTTATATTATAGTCAATGGTTTTAGAACCTTTATTTCTTGTTTTGGCTTCTATTCTCTAGCCACTTGTACAGTCTACTCCAAGTTTTATAATAGTCCGATTCTTCTCTTTCTTTAAACTCCATGGTCATCCTATCCATTTCAAGTATCTTTCTAATTACCATTTCATCTGAGGGGGTATTTATTTGTTTCCAGTTTTGTGCGAAAGCGATCCTAGCAGCGGTTAGTATGTGTAATATTATGTACTGATAATTTTTACCCATTTTTGGATCTAGGATCTCCTCATAGACATAATTCTGGTTTCAATTCTATCTTATGTTCTGTGATTCCTTCCCGCCATTCCTTAATTTTGAGCCAATATTACCTGGCATTGGGATATGTCCACCACATATGATAAAACGTTCCAGATTTATGCCTACGTCTCCAACACTCAGGATAAGTTTCAGAACATTTTGGCCAATCTCACTGGGGGTAAATGCCATCATTATAACATTTTATACAGATTCTCCTTATAGGCTACTGCCATCATAAGCTTATAATTTATTTCCCACAATTTGTCCCAATGTTCTAGCTCAATATTATAGCCAAAATTTCTGGCTCAGCTTATCTTTGTCTCCTTTACTGTCTCTTCCTCCATTTTATATCTTAAAAGAAAGTTGTATATTTTGGAAATTATTGCTCCTGTTCCTTGCAATATTTTGTCCAATTCTTTATTGACGCTGGCTTTCGCAGGCTATCGTGACAGCTTGTCCTGAAATCTATTTGTTTATCCTTTTTTCTTTTTGAAAAGTGTGGGGATATTTTTTTCCCTCCACCTCTGCTTCCACAATGCCTCTTTTCTCAGAATTCCACCAGTTATCTTTTGCAACGGCATCCTAAATGCATCCCTGTAACAAAGGAATCATAATGGAATAAAATCAAAACAAATTTTAAACTCCTAGAAAGACCCATATTAAAAGCAGATAATTCAAATGCTCACTCTTGGTAGAGAGAGGGATTTAAAGCTGAAATGTTTGTTCACTTTTGTGTAATAATTACTATTATATTGTGAATTGCTCAAGTTCAGCAGAAAACCCATAGACCCAGGTTGCTCTGCAAGCTTTAAATAGACATCCCTCCCTCACAAGCCCGCACTGATACTGTGGAAGCCTATCGATTTCTAAAGCTTATTTGTCAGCACAGATCAGAGTATTTCTTAAGGACTGGGTATAAATGTATTTAATTCCATTTCTTTTCTTCCTTTTGAGATGGTAGAATGGAAACCCAAGGAAAAGTTTGACTTTTGTGCAGAGTTTTCATAATGCTACATTTCTTTTTTGTCCCCTCTTATACATGCAATTATTTTTCCTTAAAACAATTCTTCAGCTTGATCTGACAAGGTGACCTTTGAAGGACAGTTAGGGATATGGATTAAACAGCTTAATCCCCAAACTTGACTTTTATAACGAACTTACATTTATTGTCATCAGATGAGAAAATAATTACAAGGGAAATGTAACATATTATTTATTTAGACATAGCTGCTCCATTTCCCATTTCAAAAAGTGAAGCATTTTACAAACAGTTCAAAAGTATTCAACAGGAAAAGAGTTTTTCACTATTTTAAAAGCAATAAAAGAATAAATATAAAAAACAAAGAATTGACATAAAGCATACATTGAAATATTGCATTATTTTTATTTATTAGACTTGTATGCTACCCATGCCACCTAGAGGCAAGGTAAGTAGAAGTTTAACTGTAAATTTTAATTGTAAAACCTAAAAAAAATGCATGGCAACGTATAAAAGTCACTTCGTTAAGTTGGGCAATTGTAGAAATTGAAACTGAATAAATAAAATAAATATACGCATTGTTAAAGGTCTGAGTAATTAAAAATGCCTTCTTTATTGCCAAAGGACAGTCATATGAGCCTAGAGCAGGGCTGTCAAACTCTCGGCCCACAGGCCGGATCCGTCATGCGCTGGCCATGCCCACTGGTTTAGTCGTCACTGCCGTGACGATGTGAGTTTGACACCCCGGCTTATAGGTTCACCAGCAAGTGAACCAAACCACCCATGGAAGACCTAAAATAATTTCCAAATACTCCCTGAAAACCAACTGGACTCATTAGGGATCTGGGGTGGATCATTCAAATAGACTTCCCTGTCCCACAATGGTCACATGTGGCATCTGTATAATCTGACCAGCAGGGTGATGGAAATTCTCCACCATTTCTAGGTCACATTCTCAGAGACAAGCATGAAATCCAATGTATGACTGAGTGCTTGTCAGGCCAAAGATTACCTGAGACAAGCCCTTGATTACCATGGAGGCCCTCAATTCACAAGCTAGGCCTGAACTCATTCCCCAAGCATGAAAGATTTTGAACACTGAAAAACAAAGGTTCCCTATTTTGCAAAGGCAAGTAATGCTTTTAAGTGGGAAGAAAACTTTTTAAACTAAAATCTACCCATCACTCTGCATCTCCCCACTTCCATTTTAGACTATCAGCCTTGAATGACATTCCTGTCAATATCTGTCATGGAGAATATCAGTGGGATGGTTTTATTTTGTTCATGTGTTTTTCTATTGGCATCAGATTGGAAAATCAGGGAACCAAATGAGAATCTCATTCAACAGGTCTCTCTTTATATTTTGATGACTGGGTAATTTTGAGCAATATGACAAAGCAATATTAACTGCAAGTTCAAATCTGTTAACGTTCCCCCACCTTCCATCACTTTGTCCTCTTTATCACTTTGATCACCATCACACATTCAAAGAAAACAATCTAGCAGATGTAGAATTTCCTGTGATATCAGAGTCACCAGAGAATAAAATAGCTCTCTGCTAACCTGCAGGATGCTCAAAGAGAAGGGAGCCTTCAAAAAGAACATGTGAGAGAAACAAGTTTCCCAGCTTCACTTCACCCATTGCAAAACATTCATTCCCTTGGACTCACATTATTGAACATCCAATTATTTTACCAGTAAAATCCTTATTTAAAAAGCCAGGTTATTAATACCTCTCTTTGAAGTCCAGATGTGCAAGGGAGGCACATCTCCCTTTGTGGAGAGATAGGGGTGATGCAGATTGTCTGGACATTTGGACATTTCCCTTCATTGTGCATCCTTGAGTTTTTCCAGCTTTTAGAAGTGCAAGGAGGGGGTGGGAAAGGAAGTCTGAGAAAGAAGGGCAAAGGAAAGCAACATGATTGATGTAGGAGTCCTTAATTTTTTTGGCAGTACTAGAAGCATGCAGTGAACTAGAGAAAAAAATAATAGAGCAATTCAAAGAAGGACTTCCAGAGACAGGTATTTTAAAAGAGAATCTTTATTAGAAAATTGCCTTTGGAAAGAAAATATCTGCAGGGGGCTTGCAAACAGTTAATGGGGCTGTTACAGCAGCACAATCAAAGCCTCCCATGGATGCACACGTGAGATGCTGATGCATGTACCAAAGGAGTATGGCTTTTTTCACTCTGTTGCAATATCTTCTTGACTGTTTTGAACTCCCCAAGGATGCTACTGAGAGTATCAATCTAACCCAGTGATGGAGAAGCTTTTGGGTCTAGTGTGTCAAAAATTCAGGAAATGCCCAACACTGTCCAGGATCTGCCATATGCTGCTTATCTTCATGTCTATGGAGATTCTCAGTCATCCAGGTCATGGTTGAGAGCTGAAGAAGCTTCTTGGATGAGAATCTAAACGTCTTCAAAGAAAAATCAGAAAGTCCAGTTGCCTCTTGAAAAAGCACCTTTGTTTATCTTCATACAATGCTCTCTGTCTATTGACAGGTCCTACTTGAGGCTGCTCTGGATCATACAAGGCCTTCATTCTTGAAAGCAGCCTTGTACAATGCTCTCCTAAGGCATCTGTAGCCTCTGAAAACTTCACAAAAGCTTGTGAGGTTTTCTCAAATGATTTTCTGAGCACAGGCCTTTTACATAACTTCTAGAGCAGCGGTTCTCAACCTGGGGGTCGCGACCCCTTTGGGGATCGAACGGCCATTTCACAGGGGTCGCCAAAGCCCTCTCTCGCTCCCCCCCACGCCTTCACTCACCCTCACCCTCTGCCTCTGTTGGATCGCCCAGTCGCCGTTCGCTTACCCCGCCCACTCCCAATCTATTGCTGCCTCCGGAGTCCCAGCTGATGGCTAGAGGGAAAAAAAACTTTAAATTCTTGCCGCGGGGCTTCAAAGAGCTAGCTGCAAAGAGGTAAATTCCTGGAGCAGATTTTTTTCCCTCTAGCTATGCTGAAAAAGCGAAATTGAAAGTAAGCAGGCTGCAACGTGACAAAATGAGGCAGAGAGATTTCTTTTTCTTTTTCCTCACCAAAAAAGGTAGGTGCAAAACTGCAAACAATGGGAAATTTAGGGCAAAAGAGGAGAGTTCCAAGATTTTAAAACACAAAAGAAAAAAAGCTGTATTTAACTAGGGAATTGTAATAATTGAGATACTATTAATTGGTTAAGTTGTGGTTTGGAGGAATATATGGGGAAAATTATTTGGTTTATTATTATTGGTAAATATAATTAATTGATTTGTAAGAAATTGGATTGCATGGAAATAATTGGAATATTCATGTTCATATTGATTAATATACAAAAAAGATAGTTATATAACTAATTGATTTATATTAAAATGTTGAATTTGTATTAAACAACTGTATTACATAATTAACCAATGTGAGGATGGATATAAAAATAGATGACAATGCGAAGGGGTATAATATAGAATAGAAGGGAAAAATTGAATTTGATTAAGATTAGAGATGAGGATGAAGGGTAATATTGTTTTTTTAAAAAAATAGATGAGGAATAAATATGGTAAAAAGGAAATATAGAAATTATAAATTTAATTGAAATGACTAAATACTGTGTTGGAAGAAATATCCTTCTGGGTTCTGCTCCAAGTGGGGAAAAAGACACTGGAAACATGGAGACTGCTTGGAAAGATGGTTTAATGGTGGACAGGATCACATGGCTTGATGGGGCCCATTGTGTTAGTTTCTGTTGCTATTGTGTTGCAAATGTCCTTTGATAAAGGATTGACTTTCTGCCTCTGGCCCATTAACAAAGAGTGGGGGGCAGGAAGGTGGGAGCTGCTTTGTCTGTAAAATATGCTTCTCCATTTCTCATCCACGTAGGGAAATATAATATTCTGCCTTTTTAATATTTCCCAAAATATTTCATTCTTCTAGGAAAGGGGTGGGTGCTAACCTCCTACAACTGTTTAAATTTGTGAACCGGCCAAATACTCTGTTCAAATAAAATACGTTGTATGTTTGTATGTGTGTTTCTAATTATTGCTATTTATTGCTATTTGTTCTCTTTTATTCTTTAAAGTTTAACAATTCATTCTTTATTTTAATATCTTAATATTTGTTTGGGGTTGGCTTTCTTCCCTTTCATTTTTTTTATTGTACAGCAATCTTTCTCCTCAAACTTACCACCTCTGTCTTTTCTTTCTTACTTACTTTCTCTTCCCCCCTTCTTCTTCTCTCTACTTCCTCTTTCTTTCTCTTTCTCCTCCTCTCTTCCTCCCTCTCTTACCTTCACTCCTACTCTAATTTCCCTTCCCTTCCTTCATCCCTCTCTATTGCTGTATCCCTTTATGCATATGGACTACTCAGAGAGCTGAAAAAGTTATTTTTGACTGGTCCTCGCACTTTTGACCAGTCCTCGAACTTACAACTGTCCTCACATTTTATGTTTTTGCCCTATCTTGTCACCATGGTGAAGAGAAGCAGTTGTGAAATGAGTGACACGGTTGTTAAGAATGCTACAATGGGCATGATGACCAGTCATAAGTGTGAAGACCGGTCAAAAGTGTGAGGACCTGTCAGAAATCACTTTTTTCAGCCCTCTGGGTAGTCCTTTTGTGCACATGGACTACTCAGAGGGCAGAAAAAGTTATTTTTGACTGGTCCTCGCACTTTTGACCAGTCCTCGAATTTACCACTGTCCTCACATTTTACGTTTTTTGCCCTATCTTATCACCATGGTGAAGAGAAGCAGTTGTGAAATGAGTGACATGATTGTTAAGAATGCTGCACGGGCATAAATGTGAGGATGGTCATAAGTGTGAGGACCAGTCAAAAGTGCAAGGACCTGTCAGAAATGACCTTTTTCAGCCCTCTGAGTAGTCCCTATACACATAGCCATGGCCACCCAGTCACATGACCAGCTAGCCACACCCACCCAGTCACATGACCTCCAAGCCACGCCCACAAAATAAGCCACGCCCACAGAACCGGTAGTAAAAAAATTTAGAACCCACCCCTGGTTGGGAGTCACCACAACATGAGGAACTGTATTAAAGGGTCACGGCATTAGGAAGGTTGAGAACCACTGTTCTAGAGGATCCAGAGGCAGTGGGAGAGCATATCGCATTCTTGCACAGCCTCTGAAAATCGCACAAGAATGGGTGTGCTTTCAGGAATAGCTGTTGTCAGATATTGGTGAATGTAGGTGTGTCACACATCTGTCATAGGTTTGCTATCACTGATATAGCTGAACAAGGGCAGACCAGGGAGGGTCAAAGGCCGAAGGTAAAGGCATTAAATGACAGGAATCTCCACACAAAAAGGTTCAGCTCCCTTTATTTCTCCCAGTGGCCAATAGGTGGAGAAATTACTACATACTACAAGGCCGAAGTGGATCTTCCAAGAACAGCTTCATTTTTAAAGGAAAATGGCTGCCGAGCTTCTTGAAGCAATTTTGAAAGAGTGCTTTGCACAGGCCTAGTTCTAAGCATCTGCCATAAAAGAGATACCTGCTGATCTCTGCATGCTTTTGGTGTCTGCTGTGAGTGGCTGAATTGCTTCCTGTATAAGCAGTATTATTATGTAAGATCCATTGCTTTTGCTTCCTCTCTATTGGTGTCAAATAAAAAGTACTTTATCTTATTTGAGAAAGCTGGTTTGGAGTGAGATGGGGCTTATATAAAAATTTCCATTAAACTCAATGAGACAATGCAGGAACGACATTTGCTTTCCAAATGTGTAAAATGAGACTCGCATTAAAACCGGATAATCCAGGTCAAGACCATTCTTCTGCAGGCAGTAATTTAAGCTGTACTTCTATATTATATTATTCATTGACATATCGCAGTAGGATGCTTTGATGCCTAGTAAAAGATAAAAAGAGCCTCAGCCACTTATAGAACAATGGAACCAGCACAGGTAAGAGCGGTTGAATTTCTTCAGGAAACAGAAGGCATCTTTTGCAATTAAACAACAACAACCACCAAGCTGGGCAGATGGGCTGCCCAGGATGTTCTGACAAAGTCTTTCTCTTCTTCAACAGCATCCCGTCCACCTACTGAGAGAGGAAGAGAATGATTTGCTTTTGTTAGAGAAGTTGGGCTTCACAAGCTCTCCTCCTGTTTCTGCCAGCCATAAGGTGAACTTCTTGGAGTTTTATCAAAGCAAATATTTGGAAGAGACAAGTTGTTTGACGGTCTGTTATTGTGTATTCTGAAGGAGTTGTGTATTGTTTAGAGTGTTTCTCAACTCATCTTCCTATCTGCCATAGGCTAGAAGTTTGAGGTTAAGGATTGAAACACATGTGGAAGTCAACCAGAGGTGGGAGTCACATAATTTACCTACCGGTTCACCCAGCACCGAAAATGTGAGCCCGTGCGCCTTCCGCACATGCGTCCGGCCTCAAAAACATGCCTAAATAGGACAATATGGGGGCGGGGCAGGGTGAGGCGGGGGCGGGGGCAGGGGCGGGGGCAGGGGCGGGGGCAGGGGCGGGGGCAGGGGCGGGCCCACCCACAATCTCCGCTACCGGTTTGCCTGAACCGGTCTTGTGACCTAGGCTTATTGAGTAATTGCAATACACAATTAGTCCCAAACAAACCTATTTTATTGTAACAGCTGAGAATTATGTTTATGCCCAGCTGAGTCCCAATTAGTTGCAAAAACAAGTCCTTTGGAAGAGATAATCACCAACCTTTATCTTCTTTGACACCCTGCCAAAGGCCTTACTTGGCAAAGCCCCACGAAGTTAGAAACAAACAAGAGATGCTGACTGGAAACAGAGTTAGCAACGTTGCTTTCCTGTCAAAGGCCCAAGTGCCTCTGTTTCTCTTTTAAGACTTATGGGAGGGGCCAATCATCTCCTGGTCTTTCTCCCGAGTCGTCACTTTTGCTTTAGCTGCTCTTGCCTTCTGGCAGCTTTGCACGTGCGTGCACTAGGAACAGGCTCCTCCTGTTCCTCTGCCTCTGCTGTCCGACTCTGGGGGCTCCGGAGTCCGCGCATCACTCTCAGATGGCCCTGGCTCCATCTCTGCCTCCGATGCAGAGCTCTCGTCCGGGCCTTCCCCAGATTCCAGGACTGGCCCATGTTCCTCCCCAGCCTCCTCACTGTCTGATTCCACTGCCCGCAGGCTGTTGGTGGACCACAACATGGTCCGAACTAGCTGAATACCATCTCTGAAGTCAGCCCCATGGACCAGGCAACAGAATGGGGAAAATTTCCTTTATTAATGGAAGTATCATGAATGAGGGATCCAAAAAATTAAGAAAAAAACCCAACCACTTTGAACTGCATGGAGAGGCATTTACTTCCATGGAGAGTTTAGTTTCTTTTCTAAAAGAAAATACTAGAATCTAGGCTGCAGGAGAATCATGTTCTTCTGGTAGCACCTTTTCAGACTAATAAATTTTATTAAAAAGCATAGTTTTCGTGAACTGCAATTCACTTCATCAGATTTCAGGTGTCTAGCCATCAGGTGGCTAGACACAGGATTTAAATTAGAATAAGAGGAAGAAGAGAGGGGAAAATAGGTGAGTTATGCAGATACATCCATATATGTGAAACACAGATTACAACAGTTGTAATCTGTTAAAACCCATTGTGCTGGTTGAGATCTCCTGAGCAAGCTGAAAATCTTTTGATATCTGTGAGCTCAGCAACCTCTCAATTGTGCTGTTAATTTTTTTTTTAAGAGCCGAATGGTAGGAAAGAGAATAATTAGAATTCAATATCATAAAATGTAATTAGCATTAAGGGAGATTAAGTAGTTTTATGGAGTAGAGGATTATCAGTGGTTACTTGTTGCTATAATTACTTTACTTTATTTTTTTATTTATTTTATTTGTATTCCACCTTTATTATTTTTATAAAATAATAGGTGGCAAATATACCTAATACAACAGTGGTCCCCAAGCTTTCCGCCTCTGCGGACTAGCAGCAACAGTGGTGGCAGGAGGAAGGGGATGGTTTCGTGTGTACAACCTAGTCTTGCACGTCTGCAAATAGATCTTCGCATGCTTGCCCGTTGCTTGCATGGCCCAGTTCCTAACAGGTACTGATCCATGGAATGTGGGGGGGACCCCTGAAATACAATACCGCACAGCAGAGGTGGGTTTCAGCAGATTCTGACCAATTCTGGAGAATCAGTAGCAGAAATTTTGAGTAGTTTGGAGAACCGGTAAATACCACCTCTGACTGCCCCTGCCCCCACCTATTCTCTGCCTCCTGAGTCCCAACTGATTGGGAGGAAATGGGGATTTTGCAGTAACCTTCCCCTGGATTGGGGAGGGAATGGAGATTTTACAGTATCATTCCCTGCCATGCCCACCAAGCCATGCCATGCCCACCAAGCCAGACCCACAGAACTGGTAGTAAAAAATTTTGAAACCCACCACTGCTGCACAGCAACCTTGTGAGGTGGGTTAGGCGGAGAGAAAGTGACTGGCCCAATGTCCCTCAGCCAGCTTTCATGCTTAAGGTAGAACTAGAACTCACTGTCTCCTGATTATTCATTATTAATCAATTAGTTATTAAATTTTTCTCTCACATTTATTACTTTATAAGTAACTCAAGGCTTTGAACATGCTTAATACTCCTTCAATCTCCTATTTTCCCCACAACAACTCTGTGAGGTGAGTTGGGCTGAGACAGAATTATTGTCCCAAGGTCACCCAGCTGTTCTTTTTGCCTAAGGCAGGACTAGAACTCACAGTCTCCTGGCTTCTAGACCAGCACCTTCACCACTACCCCAGACTCTCTTAGCCACTAGACCACATTTATTTATTTTATTTATTTATTGGATTTGTATGCCGCCTTTCTCCCGAAGGACTCAGGGCGGCTCACAACAATAAGAAATAGAAAATACAAAAGTTAAAAGACAAATTAAATCAGAATATCCAATAAACAAGGTTAAATATGGGAATACAAATTCAAATTCAAGATTTAAGAATTTAAAAAGCTACAAAATCAATTTAGAGTCAACCCAGGCCAGCCCTTTGGAAGAGCCAGGTCTTCAAGGCCCAGCAGAAGGTTCGGAGGTCAGGGATTATCCGGAGCTGCAGGGGTAATGTATTCCAGAGGGTAGGGGCTCCCACAGAGAAGGCTCTCCTCCTAGGGGTCACCAGTCGACATTGTCTAGCCGAAGGTACCCTGAGGAGGCCAACTCTGTGGGAGCGAACCAGGCGATGGGAGGCTACAGGTGGCAGGAGGTGGTCTCACAATACTCTGGTCCTAGGCCACGTAGGGCTTTAAAGGTAATCACCAGCACCTTGAATTGCACTCGGAAGACAACTGGAAGCCAATGCAGACTGTGAAGGAGTGGTGTGACATGGGAGTACCGACGTACCCCCATGACAACCCGTGCGGCCGCATTCTGCACCAGTTGAAGTCTCCGAGTGCTCCTCAAGGGCAGCCCCATGTAAAGTGCATTGCAGTAGTCCAAACGAGAGGTGATGAGGGCATGAGCAACTGTGAGTAAGGCATCTCGGTCCAAAAAGGGGTGCAATTGGCGAACCAGGTGCACTTGGACAAAGGTTCCCCTGGCTATGGCAGTCAAATGATCTTCCAAGCTAATACAACACCTCCCCCCAGGGATAGCAATGGAACATAATGGACAAAATGGGGTGCCGGTAACCACAGCCACTCGGTCTTGTTGGGGTTGAGTCTCAGTCTGTTCATCCCCATCCAGACTCGTACAGCCTCCAAGCACCAGGACAACACGTCAAGGGCATCTTGGGGTGATGCGGGGTGGAGATGAAAAGTTGGGTATCATCAGCATATTGATGATACCGCACCCCGAATCCCCGGATGATCTCACCCAGTGGCTTCATGTATATGTTGAACAGGAGAGGCGAGAGAACCGATCCCTGCAGCACCCCACAAGGTAGGGGCCTAGGGGTCAATCTCTGCCCCCCTGCCACCAGAAACTGCGTACGACCCGAGAGGTAGGAGGAGAACCACTGAAAAACAGTGCCTCCCACTCCTAACCCCCTTAGCCATTGCAGTAAGATACCATGGTCGATGTATCAAAAGCCACTGAGAGGTCAAGTAAGACCAGGACAAAGGAGTAGCTCCTATCCTGGGCATGCCAGAGATCATCTATCAACGTGACCAATGCCGTTTCCGTGCTGTGACCGGGCCTGAAGCCAAATTGAAAAGGGTCCAGGAATCCGCTTCATCCAGGAATTGTGGGAGCTGATGCATCACTGTGCTTTCAATTGCCTTCGCCATAAGGTGAAGGTTAGAAACTGGGTGATAGTTCTTAAAGACAGCCGGATCCAAGGCAGGCTTCTTGAGGAGGGGTCTCACCACCGCCTCCTTCAAGGCAGAGGGGAAGGTTCCCTCTTTCAGTGAAGCATTAATTACTGCCTGTAGCCTGCCTCGTGTAACCTCTTGGGAGGTCGAGACCAATCAGGAGGGACACGGGTCCAGCAGACACGTGGCGGTGCTCAATCTACCCATAATCTGGTCCACATCATCAGGAGTCATAGGCTCAAACTCATCCCAGATAACATACTCAGGACCAGCCCCCGTCAACTCAACAGACCCTGGCCAGTCAGAGTCCAGCCCCCCCGCCAAATCTGAGTGATTTTATCTTGTAGATATTGAGCAAATTCCTCCGCCTGCAAAGGATCATCCCTCACTCCCACATTAAGAAGGGAGCGAGTCACCCTAAACAGGGCGGCCGGGCGATTGTCCACGGATGCAATAAGAGTGGAAAAGTGTGAGCATTTTGCCACTTTTATTGCCACTAGGTAGGACTGAATATGAGTTCTTAACTGTGTTTGATCAGATTCGGACTTGCTAGTCCTCCAACAGCACTCTAAGGATCTTTTCCGGCACTTCATCTCCCGGATCTTCTCAGTAAACCAAGGGGCAACCCGGGATCCGCTCCGGGTCAAAGGCCGTAAAGGCACAGTTCGGTCCAAGGCCCCGGGAGCCACCTCATCCCAGTCCTCTACCAGAGCCTCGGCCGAGCCATGTGCAAGAGAAACAGGAAAAGTCCTGAGTTCCATCTGGAACCTTTCAGGATCCATCAGGCACCTGGAGCAGAACCATTTAACCGGTCCCGCCTCCCTGCGGAGGGAAGTAGTGGTCAGAAAGTCCAGTCGAAGGAGAAAATGATCCGACCATGATAAGGGATAGGTGGTTATATCCCCCATATGCAGATCATTAAGCCACTGCCCAGAGACAAAAACCAGGTCAAGCGTGTGTCCCCCACTATAAGTTAGGTCCTGAATTACCTGGGTCAGGTCCAAGGTTGCCATAGGGACCAAGAACTCCTGAGCCAACTCCGATGATCCGCCGAGAGAAGGCAAGTTGAAATCCCCCATAACCATAAGCCTGGGGAATTCAACCGCCAACCCAGCTACTACTTTGAGCAGCTCAGGCAGGGCTGAAGCTACACAGCTGGGAGGCAGGTATGCAAGCAACAGACCCATCTGAACCCCTGAACCCAACCTCAAGCAGAGGGACTCACACCTGCCTATCTGAGGAGCAGTGACCACTCGAGGACTGAGGTTCTCTTTAACCACAACCGCCACTCCACCGCCCCTTCCCCTAGGCTGGTGAAGCACCCGGAAGCCTGATGGGCACAGTTCGGAGAGCGAGGTGCCCCCTTCTTGGCCCAACCAGGTTTCCGTGATGCAGGCTAGAACCGCATTCTCCTCCTGAATAAGATCGTAAATGAGCGGGGCCTTATTTACCACAGACCGGGCATTGAACAAAACTAGCCTAAGTCTTGAACCCTGTGAACCCCTATCACCCAGATTGCGAGAAGGGTAATGAGGGTTGGGACCAGCAACCGTCTGAAGGTAGCTGTATATTATCACTAACAAGAGAACCATCTCTGTATATCTCTGAATATATCTTTCACTGGTGAAACCAAGAGTCACCAAGCGAAATCCGAAATTATTTGTGAGTTTTCCATAAGGTTTTGTTTGACCATTATAGGAAACTCAAATTTTGAATAGACTGTTGTTGGAACCAGCAACAACAGATTTTTTTAAAAAATCAGTACTCTTCTCGCTCCATGCCCAAAGCATGTGTAATATTAAAGTTACCACTAATAATAATTAGCTTATTATTAAAATTGTGTGTGCATATATGTGTGGGTGTGTAGATGCCCAGCAACATCACTGGCTTTAGCAAGGTCTGCACATTTTATTTCTGTTTCCATTTTTCCCCCTCTTTAAATATGTTGAGGAGGTCTGGGATGTTTTAGCACGGTATCTCTATACTTATGATAGAACAATTTCTTTTTGTTCTCGTCTTAAAATATTAATTAATTTTAATGCCAGGTTCATTGTTACAATCTCAGGAGAATGGGCTCTCTTTCCAAGCTTGAACAAGTATTAATTATGGCTTTTTAAAAAAAGAAAAAGAAAAAAGGAACTGAAATTGCTTTCACATGCTCAAATTCCTCCAGAGAATAAACAGCTAGTGTTATAGAAAGTTTTGATGTGGTCAAGCTATGTAAATGGTAGTTCTAAATATGCAGGAGGTGTTGCCATTTTGATCAATAGATTTTTCTGCTGCTAAAGAAATTCCAGATCAAGAATATGGTTTTTCAATAATCAATGTTAGATGGTAAATAAAAATTGCACTACTTTATCTATATGGTCATCTAGAAAAGTCATTTTTTGTTTGTTTTCAACATTTCTGTACCACATAATAGTTGGCAGTAATCTGAATCAAACTCTAAAGCTTTTTTTAGGTTGTGATAAATTTCCAAATAAAATGAATTTTATCTTGGATGCAGGAGTACATGCACCCATTCAACCTGAAGGATATTTGGATATTCTATTTAATATCCCAATCTGAATATAATTTCCTTTTTGTATGCATATAGAAAATATTTTTAGATTATTTTTGTTATATCATTTCTTGATTTTAAATGTGGCATGTGGCATAGAGGCTTGAGAGTCTCATTTTTTTAAAAAAAATGTACATATATTCTTTAAATTGAATGTATCTTGCTTGAGTAATTATGATTTTATTGAACAGATGGGACAGGAAAATGGTAAAATATTTTCATATTATCAGAAACTTGGATTTAACATTGTTCACAAGAAAAAAAATTAGAGGTTGCATCATTGTATAGGCTTCTCATTAAAAAGCAATAATTGGTGAACATTAAACCTCTAAGGGAGAAAATTAAAGAATCGTTAATTCTTTATGTACCTCATCCATCTTCTGCACAATATAGCTCTTTGGTTTCTGCTAAATATGAACTTAACAAGTTGTATTAAGATAAATGAACCAATATAATATCATATATAATATTCCTGTTTCATGGGGAAAGTGTACAGAAAATTTAAATCAGTTAGCAAGCTCTTCAAATTCTATAGTTCCAAATTCTAATCTCTTATCAAAAGATCATGAGACAGATTTTGCAGTTCTTGTTCTCAGAAACTCTTTTGAATAATAGTAATTTATAACAAAGTTTTTTTCTTATGAAATGTTTTGGGCCAAAATGGGACTAATACTGTACATTGAGTTTATTATTAATGATATTTTATAAGCTTTTAAATAGGCTATAACTATAATATAGTCTGATTAAAAGTGCTGCAGAATGTCCAG
Source organism: Arizona elegans (assembly GCA_022577455.1). NCBI lineage: Eukaryota > Metazoa > Chordata > Lepidosauria > Squamata > Colubridae > Arizona > Arizona elegans. The sequence continues at coordinate 204,034,666 of JAKOOJ010000001.1, read as the reverse complement.
ACCCAAGTTTCTGTTATATTCAGATAAAACATTTCGTATGTTTTTATTTGGCAACCTCAAACATTCTGTTGAGTCTGACTTCATTGGATACTTAACAGAATAATAGAGTTGGAAGGGATCTTGAAGCTGTTCTAGACGACCTCCGACCCAAGCTGGAGACCTGTCATGCCCCAACATATAACTTTATATACTGTTGTTGCTCTCTAGCCCCATCTAGTGGGAGGGACAAATACCAATTATATTGTTTGAAGCTGACCCAACCCCTTTACCTATCAGCCCACACTCTCAAACCAAGTGCACACTGCGAAGCCAGACTCCATTTCCTTTAGCATTTGGAGAAGGCAGAAGCACGAAGAAGAATCCATCTTAATCTGTGGCACATGGTTATCCAAGGACAAACCTACATCCCACACAGCATCGCTGGTGAGATTTAAATTGCTTGCATTTATTAATTGTTATGTTCAGCAGTAACTCAATACTGTCTATCTCATACTTGGTTCTCTTTGTATGTATTCCTATTTTCCCCAGTTTCACCATATCCTGTTCTTTCAATAAAGCATTCAGATCTATGCACACGGTCTGTTTTATAGGAGGATAGGTGGGTTTAGCTGCATGTTGAGCTGCACACAAACTAATGTGTAGTGAGGACAGAAAAAGACCCATACCATTTTAGACAAATGGCTGCCCAATCTCTTCTTGATGGAGCATCCCCAACTTTTAAAGTCAAGCTGTTCCAGTGATTAATTGTCTGTCAGGAAATATCTGCTTATTTCTAGGTTGGTTCTTGCCTTGATTAGTTTCCATCCATTGCTTCTTGTCTTCCCTTCAGGTACTTTGGAGAATAGGTTGACCTTCTCTTCTTTGTGACAGCCCCTAAAATATCACCCCTAGTCCTTCTTTTCATTAAACTAGACGTACTCAATTCCTGCAACCATTCTTCATATGATTTAAGCTCCAACCCTCTAATCATTCTTGTTGCTCTTCTCTGCACTCATTCCAGAGTCTCAACATCTTTTTATATTGTGGCAACCAAAACTGGATGCGATATTCCAAGCATGCTCTTACCAAGATATATTATAATCACTTCATGTGATCTTGATTCTATCCCTCTTTTTGTACTTTTTTTTTGTGTGGGGGGGTACCTTTTGTAGAGGTTAAGGCAACAGTTCAGTTACAATTAAATATCTTAACAGAGCCCTTCCATTCATCTCTGGCTTTCAGCAGATGCAAACTTCAACTCACCTCTAGCTCTCCTGTCCCTGTGGATATGAGGTATCAATATGGCTCATTGATGAGGTTGGTTGATACGGTCAAAGGCTAAGATCTGTCTAGCTCCTCCATGGTTATTTTGTTATTTGTTATTTATGCGACAGGAGGGTCCAGACCCAAGTTTCTTCAGAGCATCTGTGTGTAGAATGCCTGACTAACACTTTCTGAAGCACCTGTCAGGTCTTACGCAGTCTCCTTCTATACATGGTGTTGGCAGTGTTTGGAAAAAGTGCTAGACACAGAAGGACAGTTTAATTACATGCTTGCCACTACTGCATCATCACAATCCCTGTGGAGGGCTGCCAGGAGGGGATGAGGAAAGGAAGATGTGTGGAAAGTTTTGGCAGTTTCTGGGCATGCTGCCTTGGGAGGTAGGACGAATCTAGGAAACCAGAAATGTAGTCTTTCTGACTTCTTGTTATTGCATCGGAGCTTTCCCCAATGTGTCCTGGAGGTGTGTGGAGCGGAAACAGAGCCCCAATTTTCCTGCAGTGCTTAACACCCTAGGGCATCCAAGGTAAAATTGATGGAGAAGGAAAGGGAGGAATTGCTTCTGCCTTCTGGTTTTTCATATTATTATGGGCTATTCCCCTTCGTCTCTTGAAAATTGCAGAGAATGTCTGATGAACCAAAGTAGCATGGTACCCTGTGCAGGTGTGGCCCTTTACACAGCACACCTCTACATTCATAATCTAGAATATTTCCCACTTCCTATAGTTTATTTTTGTTTTTATTGATCTTGATTGCTCTTCAGTGCCTTCTTTGAGCGTTTCCTGCACACACAATCCTTTTTGCAGGTTCCCCCTGGTTTTTCCCCCAGCTACTTGCAATCTTTTTAGGACCACCTTCTCAATAAATATTGTTTACTTATATTTATTTAATAAGTTTATATGCTGCTCATTTCAGTATCCAAGCCAATTCTTTAGCAGTGCATTCATTCCCTTTACTGCTTCTCTCCCACTTTGCCCATCGTGCTCTCTCAGTGTGATCTTTCGGAAACCTATCTTCAGAAATGTAATACAGGCAGTCCTCGACTTACGACCACAATTGAGCCCAGAGTTTAGGTTGCCAAGTGAGAAATTTATTAAGTGAGCTTTGCCCCATTTTGCGACTTTTCTTGCCACCGTTGTTAAGTAAATAACTGTGGTTGTTAAATTAGTAACACAGTTGTCAGGCGAATCTGGCTTCCCCATTGACTTTGCTTGTCAGAAGATCACAAAAGATGAATACATGACCCTGGGGACACTGCAACCGTCGTAAATATGAACCAGTTGTCAAGCATCCAAATGTAAATCACGTGACCATGGAGATGCTGCAATGATCATTAAGTGTGAAAAATGGTCATAAGCCACTTTTTTCAGTGCTGTTATAACTTCGAACGGTCACTAAATGAATTGTGTACTCTGACTAACAGATCACAGGCATTAGAAAGGTTGCACTAGGAGAGCACCTTCTGCTTCACTGCATACCTGGACTCTGTTAGCCAGCCTAATTTTTGGACCAAGGTAGATGCTCTTTCAAAAGAATTCTAGGCTTGTGTTAAGAAACGGCCCAAGTGAGAAATTACAGATGCCGAGCATCTTCCAGTGGAAGTTCTTGCCCACAGTGATTTAGCCACGCCCTTTTAACACATGAAGGAAAATGATTGGTAAGTCATCGCCCCACCAGCAGTTGAGGCTTGATGGGAGGGGGAAAAGGGGGGGAGGGGAATCCATCAATTGCTTTCTTCAATTTGTCCCCCTATCAAATCTATACAGAATGCATCGCTCACTGGCCTCGCTACTGAGGCAGAAGGGGATTTGGCCATTGAAGTGACAAATATTATGTGGCATATTTTATGCCAGGTAAAGAACTGGTGTATTGCACTTCAATGCAGCCATCTGTCTGCCCCCATTAACTATGCAAGCTTTAGAATAATGCATGTGAGAATGTTCTGCTTTTCTGAAGGTCAGCTTAAAACACGATTTTCAGAATGAATGGTACAGCAGAATATTCAGTATTGTATTTATTGGATATTTCAGAATGGTGATCCCCAATCTTAGTAACTTCCATTTGTTTGGACTACAGTTCCCAAAATTCTCAGCAATCAGGGGTGAAATCCAGCAGGTTCTGATAGGTTCTGGAGAACTTGTCTAGTGGAAATTTTGAGCAGTTTGGAGAACCGGTAGCAGAAATTTTGAGTAGTTCCGAGAACCTGCAGATACCACTTCTGGCTGGCCACAGAGTGGGGTGGGAAAGGAGATTTTGCAATATTCTTCCCCCAGGAGTGGGGAAGGAATGGAGATTTTGCAGTATCCTTCCCCTGGAGTGTGGTGGGAATGGAGATTTTGCAGTATCCTTCCCCTGCCATGCCCACCAAGCCATACCATGCCCACCAAGCCACGCCCACAGAACCGGTAGTAAAAAAAAAATTGATTTCACCACTGTCAGCAATGGCAACAGATTCTGATTCAGATGTTCATATATCATATAACCTTCAAGAATGTTTGGTAAGTGACTGACTTCCGGTTTCCTCGTCTTCGGCGGCGACGGTGCTTTCTTTTGGCACCGCCACCCCCGCCGCTTGTAGAGCCGCTTCCTGATTGCGAAGCGGCTCGAAATCTTCGAAATCCTTAGGATTGAAGAAGAAGAGGCAGCAGGGCACAGGTAGAGCCCCTGCAACCCCCCCAGGGAACCGTTTCTGGGGAGGAAGCAGGCGCGGCTCCCTTACAACCTGCTGAAACTCCGGGCGGCGTGGGACGTCTTCTGCTTGTGCGGAACAAGCCGACCTCAGGAAACCTTTAAAGAGCGAGGAAATAACTCAAATAAACATCCGCAATCCACTTGAACCCTGAAACTTTGAACTGCAAGTATTAGTCCTTTGCTGAACTTTTTTACTGAAGTGAAAGTCTCGGAATGAGTGAAAGTGATTGAAAAAATATGGCGCTCAGCAAATGAATTAGTGGGTGTGGATTGGTGAAGTTATCTTGTCTTGCTACAAAGTTAAAAAGTTGTTACAGAGTTGCTCCGGCTGCAACAGAAATAAGAGGAAAATCTCTCCCTTTTACTTGTCTTTGCTGCATTATAGCTTTGCTTTGAGTAATTCTGGGGGACTTTTTTAGAAGGTATTGTGGAGGTGGCAGAAGAGGCGGATCCTCCCTTTTTAAGAAAGCTAGCTTACGTGGCAGGATGGCTTCAAAAAAGCAGGAAGGCAAAACAGGGGGGGGATCCCCCCCACGTAAGCAGGATACGCAGTCACAAGCCCAAAAAAAAGATTTGGATATGGGAGAATTAAAAGCATTCATCTCAAATATTTTGGATGAGAAATTTCAAGACATGGATGACAAAATAAATAAAATAGATGAAAAAATTCAAAAGTCACAACAGGAAATCATGCAGGAAATGCAGCAGAGCCAAAAGATGGTGACCAAAAAAATAACGGATGTGGCGTCTGGTCTGGCAGGATTTATTATGAAAGTTGAGACAAAAGTGGATGAATTTAAATTAGAAGTTAATGCTAAGATGAAAAATAATGATCATAAATTTTTTGATGTTGATGACAAGATGCAGAGAGTTGAGAATGATATTGTTATGATGCAATTTCGTGCAATGGAATTTGCTATAAGGCTTCGAGGAATTAGAGAAGAGGAGAGACAAGATTTGAGACAGATCTGTGCTGAAGCCCTAGCTGTGATTTTAAAAGTTGAACCTGAGATGTTTTTTTGCAAAATAGATAAAATCTATAGAGTTAACTCGTGGGTGGCCAGACAAAGACAATTGCCTAGAGATGTGGTCATATATTTTACAGATAGAGCAATAAGAAATGACATTTTGCAAAAATCTTTTCTCACTTCTGTGCAAGTGAGTGGATCCAAGATTACAGTTTACAAGGAGCTCCCACCTAAGATGTTGAAATCTAGAAAAGAGTATGGTTTTCTTGTTAAAGAACTGCAGAATAATCAAATCCCATTTCGTTGGGACGCCCCAACTGGCATAATTTTGAGATATAAGGGAGAGAAACACCGTCTGAATACTGTGGAGAAGGCGGAGCAATTTTATAATGACATCTTTAAAGAAAGAACTCCATCCCCACGCACATCTACAGTTTTGGAGATTAAAGAACAACAATCTAAGCAGGAATTAGCAGAGCTGAAGGGTGCTGAAGGAGGCTTTTTGGATGAGCCTTTGCTGGAACCTTCTCCAATCTCGGAGCTGGCTTGGGCGGCTGAAGTTAAGGATCAGCGTATAACTCGAGCAAAAGCCAAGGAACTTAAAGAAAAGTTACAGCAGGAGAGTCAAGACAAGGCTGGGGCTGTGGGAAAAGCAGGACAGAGGATCTCAGATGACATCCTAAGGTTCTGCGATTCGCTCCAGAAGGAGAATAAGGATGATTAAATGTTTATCTTGGAATGTGAATGGGTTGAATGCAACACAAAAAAGGAAGAAAATATTTGCATATTTAAAACAACATAATAATGATATAATTTGTTTACAAGAAACGCATATTACAGTTCAAGATCAAAACTATTTGAAAAATTCCAAATTAGGAACACATTTTATATCCTCAACTAACCAAAAAAAGAATGGTGTGGTTATTTATGTAAACAAAAAATTAACAGCTAAACTTATAGAAGCTGATCAAGATGGTAGGTTTGTAGCAATTGAATTACTTTCTGCTAATAGTCAAATTCTTCTGATAGGAATTTATGCTCCTAATCAACAACAGGACTATTTTTATAAAATGCTGCATACTAAAATACTTCAATGGGATTATAGATCTATTTTAATTATGGGAGACTGGAATGGAGTAATTGACTCTAAATTAGATAAAAAGACTTTGGCAAAATCAAGAATTAGATTACCACAGACTTTTTTTGATATGAAAGAAGACCTGGAATTAAAAGATATTTGGAGAATACATAACCCAAAAGAACTGGACTATACTTTCTTTTCTGACAGACATAGATCCTTTTCCAGGATTGATTTTATTTTGTTGTCTGATGACTTACTTGTTAGGACAAAAAGAACAAAGATTCTGCCAAGAACTTTGACTGATCACAGTCCAGTCTGGATAGAAATTGAGACATGTAAGAATGAGAGACGCTCTTGGAGATTAAATGAAAACCTGTTTAGATATGAGAAAAATATAATAGAACTTAAAAAGCATCTGAAAGAGTTTTTTGAAATGAACTTGAATAAAGGCACCCCAATGGAAATTGTGTGGGACGCAAGCAAAGCTTATATGAGAGGGGTGCTTATATATATGAACTCTAAACATAAGCGGATTCGACAAAAGAAAAGACTTGAATTGGAAGCAGAAATAAAGGACAAAGAACAGTTACTTATTAAAAACCCAACAGATGAAAGAATACTTAGTGTTATAAAACTTTTGAAAGACCAATTTCAAATGCTTATAGCGGAACAAGTTGCAACAAACTTACAATATGCGAAGCATAATACATTCTGCAATGCTAATAAACCAGGCAGGTGGTTGGCTTACACATTAAGGAAGAAACAAAGCATACGGATTATTGATAGTGTTGATATTGGGGGGAAAGAAGTTTTTCAACAGAATTTAATAAAAGAAGCCTTTCTTCAATATTACACTAAACTATATGCCAGAGAGGAGGTGCAGAATGGACTTATAGAAAAATATTTGGACAATAAAAGAGTTACAAAAATTACTGAACAACAAAAGGAAAGAATGGATTATCCCATAACAGAGGAGGAGATAATAGCAGCAATAAAACAATTAAAAACAGCCAAAGCTCCTGGAACGGATGGTCTGACAGCAGTGTATTATAAAACTTTACAGGCAGAAATGGTGGAACAACTCAGAGACTTATTTTGCAACATACAACAAGGGGGAAAAGTACCTCCATCGTGGACTACAGCTTATATTTCTTTGATATCAAAAGAGCAAGCAGGTCCCAAAAAACCGGAGAATTACAGACCAATATCTCTTTTGAATACGGATTATAAAATTTACGCAAAAGTATTAGCCAACAGACTGATGCCAGTAATTCAAAAGGTGATTCATGATGACCAAGCGGGATTTATTGAGGGTAGGCACATGAAGGACAATGTAAGGCAAGTAATAGATTTATTGGAATATCTTGAGAAGAATAAACAGATCCCTGCAGTGCTGGTCTTTCTGGATGCAGAGAAGGCCTTTGATAGAGTGGATTGGAATTTTCTATTAAAGACATTAAAAAAGATGGACTTTGGGGACCAATATATACAGGCGGTCTCAGCAATTTATCAAGAGCAAAAGGCACAGATCATTATCAATGGAAGTTTGACAACAGAGTTTAAAATTGAAAAAGGTACAAGACAGGGATGTCCACTGTCCCCATTGTTGTTCATTTTAACACTAGAAGTCTTGTTAAATACAATAAGGGATTCTAACACATTGAAAGGTATAATGATAAGGCAAGAGGATTACAGAATAAAGGCATTTGCAGACGATCTGGTTGTTACCCTAACACAGCCAATGGAATCGATAATCCAGATGAAGGACGTTATACAAGACTTTGGTAAAGTTTCAGGTTTCAGATTGAATCAGAGAAAAACTAAGATGGTAGTTAAAAATATGACACAAGATCGTAAACTGGAGTTAGAAAGGAGGGCAGGTTTTGAGATTGTACCAAAGGTAAAATATCTAGGAGTTCAGGTTGCAGAATCAAATATGAAATTGTTTCAAAATAACTATGAGGCGTTGTGGCGAGAGGTGCAAAAAGATATGGAGATTTGGAAAAAACTGCAGCTGTCTTTACTTGGAAGAATAGCAGCAGTTAAGATGAACATTTTGCCAAGATTTCTTTTTTTGTTTCAAATGATTCCGGTGCTCAAAAATGATAAACAACTAAAAGCATGGCAAACTGGTATCAACAAATTTGTCTGGAACGAGAAAAAACCAAGAGTAAAAATGAAAATTATGCAAGACATCCCAGAAAGGGGAGGTCTCAAACTTCCAAACCTACAATTATATTATGATGCAACAGCTTTGACTTTAGTAAGTGATTGGTTTGGAGGAAAAAAGACTGGAATATTGAATGCAGAAAGTTTTGATTTGGAATTTGGATGGCACGCTTATTTATTTTATGACAGCAAAGTGGATAAAGTATTTAAAAGCCATATACTTAGAGATTCTTTGCTGAGAGTTTGGAAGAAGCACCGAAACAACTGGAATTATAAAATACCGCTATGGTTGGATCTTGGTCATACCTTGTGGAATACAAATATAATGTCACTCAGGGGGTTTTTATATAAAGAGGTTCTTTTTACAGATGCGGGCAGATGGCAGCTGAAGACATTACAGACATTGTTGGCTGAAGGGATTAATTTAACTTGGTTACAATATAATCAACTGCAATTGAGATGGAAAGAGGACCAAAAAACTGGTATTATGATGTATGAGGAAGAATTAGTTAGACATATAAAAGAGAAAGGCCCAATGCATATTAAAAGACTTTATAATGTTTTGTTAGAAAGGGATTCAGAAACTGAACTAGTTAAAGACTGCATGGTTAAGTGGGCACAAAATTTTGAGGAACCAGTGATGTTGGAAACATGGGAAAAAATTTGGGTTCAGAATGTTAAATTTACACAGTCGCAGAATCTGCGGGAAAATTTTTATAAAATGTTTTATAGATGGCATTTAGATCCAAAAAAATTGTCGTGTATGTACCCTAGTGCCCAGCCTAAATGTTGGAGATGTGACTGCTTAGACGCTACATATTATCATGTTTGGTGGACCTGTAAGAAAGTTAAGGCTTTTTGGGTAAAAATTTGGTGGGTCATGCAGAATGTTTTGAAGAGAAAAATTCAATTTTCTCCACAACTGTTTTTATTGGGTATAGTTAAGGGTTTTACATTGGGGGAAACAAAAATGATATTGTACATGATAACTGCAGCAAGATTGTTGATAGGTAAATACTGGAAAAATGAAGCTTTGCCCACGATCGAGGAATGGACTTTGAAGATGGCCAGTTTTGCGGAGATGGCGAAGATTTCAGCATATTTAAAAGATTGTTCTCAAGAGACTTATGAATGGGAATGGAAGAAGTGGATAAATTATGTTCAGCATAAATATCAAACTAGGAAGTATCAAATAGCCTTTATTTAAAAATGTTATATAAGATAGAAACATTTTAGGGTTGAGGATAAAAATTTGTTAGAAAATGTTATATTAAGATAGAAATATTTTAAGGTTAAGGATGAAAATTTGTTAGAAAATGTTACATTATGATAGAAATATTTTTAAGGTAATCAGGATGAAAATTTATCTGAAAATGATATACCAAGATAGAAATAGGTTAATGTAATGAAGATGAAAATTTGTAAGGGGGAGGGAGGGGTTCAAGTTTTATATACAAAGGAGGGTTTTTTCCTTTTATCTGACATGAGCATACTAGGAAGTCTGGGGGGAGGGGAGGGTTAGGGTGGGCTGGGGAGGTTGGGAAGTTTGGGGGGGGTAGTGGGGGGGGGAAAAAGGGGGTGAAAATGTAATTGTAAAACTTTTGCAATAAAAAAAAAATAAAAAAAAAAGAATGTTTGGTAAGTATTGATTGCTGAAAGAAGCAATTCAAAAGTTGGAACGTTAACTCATAAGAACTGGACTCATGCTGGGCTCATCTCTATATGCTGCTGTGCTAAAATTAACAAGGTCATTAAACTAAGACTAGATTGATCTTTCAGTTATGGAGGCACGCATTCTGATTGGCTATCATTGGGGATCTCTCAAGAAAGTGGATAGTTTGTGCAAGAGTATGATCAAAGAATGGCTATGCCCTCCGATGGCCTTCCATTGTGGATGGATTAAATGGATTAAATTATGTTTTTATTCTCTGACCAAGGGCAAGGAATTATAAACTCTTAACTCTGTTTACATACATACTTTTTCTTTTTCGAATCATTAATTGGATAAAATAAGACACTATCTTAAGATGATTCTCCTCTACAAATCTCATCCTTGTCTGTCTCAACATCATTGGTAGTGTGACCCTGAGCCTGATTTTGCTTGTCATGGCGGTAAAACCGCAGCTGAATAAGGAGGCCTTCTGGCTGTGGTACATCAAAAAAAAGAGATTGTCTCCTAAATATCAACTGTCCAATGGGGCTGGAAAGAAATGGAGTTTGGGGTGACTGTTTTGAAACCTGCATATTTTGCAAATGCTCTCTTTATCCTCTGGCATTGAGTTTCTTCACCCCCTCACATATCACATATAAACTGAAGGTTGCAACTTGTTCAGATGACTGAGGAGCAGCATTTGTGTTTGGAGCCATAGCTGCAGGCGTGGTCAATAAGTAGTGAGGACTTCTAATAAAAAAATGTTTAAAATAAGTAGTAAGGACTTCTGACCTTGAAATGGAGACCCCATTAAGAACCCAAGTCTGGAGGAGACTTCATGGTTGTGGAGGGCTTGAATTTAGGAGTTTTGCCCACAGGAGAATGCCTGATAAGAATATGATGAATTTGTGTATTAGTGTGTCTGTGCTTGTGCTTACAGCCAGTTATTTCTGTTGATTTTCTGGTCAGTTCTGTATTCAGCGTGAATCCTGCTAATACATGGTATTTGGATCCAAGGCTTCCACTGCATCAAAATCTTATGTTATCTGTAGCCAATAAAGCCGGGGCAATATTTTTCCATGCTCTGAAGCTAGCTGTCAAGCCTCTTATTTGTAACTTTTTCACCCCTTTTCTGCTCATCACTTTTAATGCTCCCAGGCAAGTTGACATCAGGTCACCAAAGTTGCTGCACGCTCTCTGTAGTTTTCTCCTGAGCTCTTTAAAGTTACTTCTTTCCCCCTCTTTCACTGCTAAAGTATTGATTGGCCACAAATAGGGAATTGCTGGCCCAAATAATGCTGCCAGTGTGTTTTAGGAGAACGAGACCTTCCGAAAGTGCAGCTCTTCCTTATGTATCTGAACCAGTGAATTCCACGAAAACTTTTGCAGCTGATGGCGAAGTTTGCAGCTGTTTTTCATAATGTCAAACTCCTGCCTGTTTCACCTCCACAAACTACAATCGTCAATATAAGACTGTCTTCCAGGCCAAATCTTCCCCACATTGGTCTAGTTGCTTCACAACTAGCTACAGCATTTAACACACCTACAATCCTTGTTCAGAAAGTCTTTCATAAAGAGATATAACCAAGAAAGAGGGCAAAGGTGTATCATTAGTTACATTTTGTCCTTGGTGTAGCCCTCTCAGAATCAATAGCATTTCTAATTTACCATTTGCCAATCCAATAGAATTTTTTTTTCTTTTTTGGGGTAGCATATACATAAAGCTGAAGTGCCTAGGCAAACCTAATTTCTCCCTTTCTCTTTTGTTATACAGGGTTAATTACTTCGACTTTGAAGAAAGTTGATGTTGAGGTTTCTTTCTAAATAAAGGAATCTATGCCTCAGAATATTAGCTATTATGAAAAGAGAATGTCGGCTCTTATGAAACCGGCAATTACTTAAAAAGTAGTCGGCAGACCTGAAATCTGCCATTTTATGAAAGAGTAGGAAGTGCTGTCTCCAAATTACAGAGGTGAAGCTGACAGTCTGACAGCTAAAGGGCAGAATGATTTATTCGCATGTAAAAAATAACTCACATCTGTCACACTTGCATCCTCCAAAACTATTTGTACTCACGGTAGCATATTAACTAGTTCATTTCTTTCTACTGGGCGTGGGAAGGACAGGCCCACTAAAAGGACGGGGCACTTGCAAAACAACCCTGGAAACTTTAAGTTGAAGAGAAGTCTTGCATGTGCTACCCATCGATGAGTCTGATTATCCCTGAAATCACTTATAAAATGCATGCATGCATGCATCCATCCATTAGTTTAACTGGACATTAAACAGTGGGATTTCAGGAAGCTCTAGTGCGGCACTGTCCTTCAATCAAGCAGCAATATTTAAATAAGCATGTTACAGCAGGAATTGGGGGTTTGTCACAAACAAACTGTGTTAGACTAAGCTTATTTCCTTTGATAGAATTACTAGCTTAGCAGATCAGGAGACTGCTCTAGCTATAGTGTATTAGGAGCTCAACAAAATCTTTGGCATCCGGGATCATACTATCATATGTGGTGGTTGTGTAAAGAAGCAAAACAATATTGGGTGAAAATACAAACATGGTTAGAGGGAATGTTGCAGCAACATATAGAGTTAAAACCAGAGATATTCTTATTGGGAATTTTACCAGAGAATTATAGCAAAGAAGATACATATTTGATTATTCATATAATAACAGCGGCTAGAATTGTATTTGCACAAAACTGGAAAGCAGATAAAATTCCGTTGGAAGGAGATATTATAAAGAAAATATTAGAATGTGCAGAAATGAATAGATTAACATTGAGAATAAAAGATAAAGAGGAGTCAATGTATTTCAAGACGGGATAAATTTTATGATTGGTTAGAAAAGAAATATGAATAAGGACATAGAGATAAAATAGATAGCGAATAGATGGGAGAAAACAACTAGTAAAATAGATACCCAGATGATGCCAAGTAAAAGGAGAAAGGGGAGGGGGGGAATAAAAGGGGAAAAAAGTGAGATATTATAAAAATGTATGCAAATGATGAAATAAAAATAAACAATAATTGAATAAGAAATTGAAATGAGAATAAAGATAATTAGGAAATCGGGACTGCTCGAATACCACTTTAGATTGAACTGAAAAAGGAAACAACAGGAGAGAGGGGAAGGAATAGAGAGAGAGGAAGGGAAAAGAGAGGCGAGGAGAGAAGTGGAGAGGAGAAAGAAGAAAGAAAAGGAGAGGAAGAAGAGGGAGGGGAAAGAGGTATAGAGGAGAAGGTTAGAAGGGGGGAAGAAGAGAGGAGCGTGGCAAGAGAAGGAGAAGTAGGAAAGAGAAGGAGAGGAAGAACAAAGGAAGTAGGAGGAGAAACGGGAAGAGAAGGGGAGGAGAAGAAGAAAGGTTGGGGTAAAGGTAAAGGGTAAAAGAGTAGCCCCGAAAAAGTAAAAAGTAAAAATGAAAGTTAAAAGAAAAGATAAATGAAAAATGATGGAAATGACTGTACATGTAAAATGTGTTTATGAAAAATAAAAATAAAAAACTTTATAAAAAAACAAAATCGTTGGCATAATGCTTTATATTTTTTATGTATGTATTTATTTATGTATTTATATTATTTCCCACTTTTACTATTTTTATAAAAAAAACTCCTCAAGGCGGCCAATATATCTAATACTCCTTCTTCAGCTTATTTTCCCCACAACAACAATCCTGTGATGTTGGTTGGGCTGAGAGAGAGTGATTGGCCCAAGATCCCCCAGCTGACTTTTGTGGCTAAGGTGGAACTAGAACTTATGGTTTCCCGCTTTCAAGCCTGGTACCTATTCTGCTTCACGAAAGGGTAAAATATGGACTAGATGGCACCTCTGTTAGGTGGACTTCAGTTAGCTGAATAACTTAATAGCTGCATCTAAGAAGTATTTGTTATTAGCAGCAAGTTGGAAGGAAATTTTGTATTAAGCACCACAGATTTGATCATGGTCCCTGTGGTATTACACTTTTTTTTTTCATCAACAGCCAGGAGAACTGTGTTGAATTTCTCCAACAGAGAAATTTAAATTGAGGAATTGTTTTAAAAAAAAAAGAAAAAAACCCAAACCTATCTTGTTAATTTTAGATTTTCATTAATTTCTCTTGTTTAAATCTTTATTCATTTCATTGTGCTCCTCTTTAAGCATAATTCATTGGGAGGGCCTCGTAGTATTTTTGCGAATGGTATGGGCAAAATGAGTCAATGCATTCTTATTCATGCTTCATAGAGTTCCATCAAATCGAACAGGTAAACCAGTTGAGTTTTTGATACAGTCAATCATCTCTTTTTACTGGTTAGTATTTGTTAAACCATCTACCACCCCATCCAGGCACTGAAGACACTGTGTTCTTCTGCCATTCAAATATCTTCAAGTAGTTCAAACTTCACACAGCCTTCCAACTGCAACTGCAAACTTCAAACAGCCTTCCAACTGCAAGTGGTAAGACTTTAGTAACTTAACTCTCTTCTGCTTCCTTTGGAAATTTTGGGCAAAATCTTATAAAAAAATAGGCTGGAGCCAAATCTATCATTCCCACATTCCTAGTGGGCTATATTGTAGCTGTGAACATTGGATTGTGCTTCAGAACCTTATCTGCAGCTCAAAGGCGCCTTGGTTCTCTTGAATAGGAGTCAGTCCGTTTTCTTTTCCTGCTATACCATTTCAGTTCCTGGTTTTCTTTTGTCTAGGATAGGATGTTCTCTGACCATTCCTGCACTCGGTTACAATTTGGTCTGTCATATCTGTGAATTTCATTCCTTTCCTTTCCTTTTAAAAAATTGATCCCTAGAAGACCTAGCCACATTTTCCATTCCAATCAGAAGCAACGTTCATCAGGGAAGATTTTCCAATTAAAAGTTGGAAAAAATGTTTCAAATTGGCACACCAACCCTCTTGGTTTTCGCTCCGTCAATGCTTGAGTACAAGTAATGATTCTCATCTTGATGTAATCAGTTTCATTCAGTTCAAAGACTTAATTATTTACCTTTTCCATCTTTATTTATCATCTCAGGCCACCTCTTTTCCATCTTCTAGCTTTTAACTAGCTTTTTTTAGCTATTCTTTTCTCTATCAATTCATGAGCTTCAGAATGGAATGCAGATAATCTCATTTCATGGTCAATGACACATGGCATTAACTAGGGGTTTCTCAATCAAATTCTTACTAATTTACCATTCTTTCATCATTAAAGAAGAAAGAATCTTGTTTGACTCTATTTCATAATATTTTCTCAGATATAAATAATTGGTTTTATGATGGTGGCCATCTTCAGGAAGGTAAGTGAGTCCTGTTGGTGCAGAAAACTCTGTAATGTGATTGCTGAACTTCCCTTCATTTATATTAATGATGGAAAGAATATAAGTTTAGATAAGACCAACTCTTGATAATGTAATTATAGAGCCCCAAACAAGTCTTAACGCACAAATGGGAAACCTGTGGCTCCCACACATTAATGGACTCAAACTCACGTTAAACTTAGCCAACATAGCCAATAGTCAGGAATGAATGGGAATTGCAGCCAACCAAAATGCGAGGAATACAAGTACTGCCTTAAAGTGGGTACATTATACTTCTCTAAAATGGTACACTTTTAAGGGGGGGAAATGAATTATTTAACATGAAAGAATACATATATGTACATATTTAGAGGAAGATAGTACCAAAAGATTGCTATTGGATTATCATGGATTATCGTTTAGGATGTGATTTGCTCATCTTTAGGTATTAGATCAGGAAATCTCAGATTTCAATTGATTTTCCAAAGCATTAAGGAACTATTTATGTACTTCTTCCCTTATTCCACACAAAAATGCCTGAATGTAAACATGATCCATCTTTACTACAAAATACTATTTTTGAATGTTATTGCTAGTATATAATTAGTAGCACCTCCTGGTTTCAATATCTACTATCACATTATAGTCCAAAAAGAATTACAGAAGCAAGCCGAAGTAGGAAGAGATCTGACTGAATTTGAAAAAAAATGATCTTTTTGAGTTTGCAGAATGGAGACATCATATGCAAGTTGACGATGGCTGCCAGGATACATTGGGTCCCAATTTGTGGGAAGATTTGTTGAACAAGTATTATGGAGATATTCTCAATGGGTACCTGTTTTAGGAGAGTGAGAAACAGTTGTTTGAAAAAATTCCAGTCATAATTTAAAGAAAAGCAAAGATGATGAACTGGGAACTGTTTTTATTATCAAGAATCATTTGATCATTTTTGATCCTGGATCGAGAGGACTCTGTTGTAGTGGGTTTATGAGAGAACAGAACACACTTGTGATGTTCTGCAAGTTAAATACAACCATTTAACATAGATTGTTAACAGAGGGCTTTGAGGTTTAGCTTCGTGGTTGGCCATGCCTGTTAACTGTTTTTTTAAAATAACGAGGGAAGAGACGGGTAACCCCTACGGCAGAGGATCACTAGTATTGACAGTACGGATTGTATCTGAGGCAGTAGATGGTGTACTGTCACATGATCTATCTATATTTGTAAAATATACTCCCCTTCTATGTGTATTTTAATTTGGTCTCTGACTGCAATAAAAAGCTTACTAGTAGATATACGGTAGGTCAGATTGGTTGATTGATAATAGATTTCTACAATTGTGATACTTTTTCAATGTTATATAGCAGTTTTGCAAATATAAATGTAGAAGTTTATAGATTATGGACCTATTTTGCAAGGGTGGGGGAAATAATTCTCATCATTGAAATATATGTATCAGTGTTCAACCACGCTGGGGCGGGGAGCATTTTGTGTGTATGCTTGATATTTTGTTTTATCCATTTTTTTCTTTTTTCCTTTTTTTTTTTGTATTGTAATTTTTCTTTCTCTTTTCTTTTCTTGATTATGTATTTTAGCCTTGAAAATAAATAAAACTTTACACATGAAAACTTCCCACCCAAAATTCAAATCAGTTATTGGTGATTATTTATGGGTGATGTGGAAAGACAATCCAAAAAGTAAACAAATAAAATATCGTAGGATTACATAAATGCTGTGTGTAAATGGAATGTCATGTAACAGTGGGAGTATTGGGGAAAGAAAAATGTCAAATTTATACCCAGTGTTATATTCTGAATTGGTGCAAGATGTTCAATCCGTGATATTGATTGCAAAAATAAACAATTCATTTTCTAAAATTCCTTTAAAAAATCATTCTCTAAACATTATTGGAATTATAACCACCAAGTTGCATTCTTTTTTTACATTTGATGGCAATCTTGTAAATTTGGAATTTATGGCAGAAAAGAAACTAATTTTTAAAGGGTTAGTTCGCTACCCAACAAGCTATTATCCTTTAAATATTAGGAAATTATGTATAGCTGATGAGTTTCAAATAGAACAAAGCTAGTCATGTAGTGCCTTCCTGGTGGTCAGTTTAAATAAAATTATCATACAGGATATAAAAAAATAAGACATTTCCCATCTTCAAGAAGGGATGTAGAAAACATATAAAACCTTGTAAAATGAGAACAGAGCTTGGAAGAAAAAGCAGACAGTATATTCTATACCAAAAGTAATTTTCTTTTTGTCTGTTCAATCGTGTCTGATTCTTATAGACTGCCTGGACAAGTCCCTGCAGTTTTTTTGGCAAAGTTTTTTGGAAGTGGTTTGCCATTGCCTCCTTTCTAGGACTTAGAGAAACTGACCCAAGGCCACCCAGTTGGCTTTGAGCCTAAGGTGGTGCTCTCTCCTGTTTCTAGCCTGATATCTTATCCACTACTCCAGGGGTCAGCAACCTGCAGCTCTGGAGCCGCATGTGGTTCTTTCACTGCCAATGTGTGACACCCGCCGGCATGCAATTTATTGAGCTTTTCAACCCCGGTAGGCCAACCATGGATAAATCCAAGAAAAGAAAAGTTTCAGAAGAAAATAGAACATTTAATTCAACTACATATGCTAGTTTTGTGGCCGCTCAAGAAATAATCAGGCATGGGAAGGGTTTTGTGGCTCCTGCTGTTTTCTTTTCTGTGGGAAATGGGTCCAAATGGTTCTTTGAGTGTTTAAGGTTGCAGACCCCTGCATTACACCAAACTAGTTCTCAAAAGTAAATTACTAAATCTCTTTTGGATTATAATCTCAGAGTGTACCACATTCAAAGTGTGGATTTTCACTAATAGAAGATTATGATATTTAAACTTTTTATGATCTGTTAAGTTAATTGTTTAGGTTAGGCAGGTAGAAATGATTAAGGATATAAAAATTCTGGTTGATAATTTTATTGCTTGAGTTGTACTATTTACATTTGGTAGTTACTGTACAATAACCCGATGTATATAATGTTATTTTAAAATGTTATCATGGCTGCTGTATATGATTCATATTCATAATGTTATTATGGTTGTACACACACATACAATGCATATGCACACAGTAATATATAATGTTATATATTAACATTATACAAAATAACAAAGATATATATATATTAAACAATCATCTATCTATCATCTATCTACCTGTCTGGCTATCTCTCCATTTCTTCCCTTTTTTCTTCCTTGATTATACTTATAAAGAAGGAGGAATAGATAGGAGAGGCTTAGCAAATGGCATGTAGGTAAAACTATAACTGCTCTTGCATGATTTGTAATAAAAGGAGCCCTATAGGTTCCACATATATTGGTTAGTTATTTGTTTATGCCTAAGACAATTAAAAAAAAAAGCAGAAATTGGTACATATTTTGAATAGCAACTAAACAGATTGATGCTTGAGCTGTAGAGATTTACTCGAGGTGTTAGGGGCAGTCATTCCTTCTTAGCCCACACTCCGCTTCAGGATTGTTATTGTAGGAAACACAATTAAGTGGTACTGCTGTATATACCAGCCAATGACAGGATTATATATAAGATATTAGAATGTGCCAAGATGTATAAGCTCACGTTAGAAATAAAAGGCAAGGAAGAAACAGAATTTTATGAGGTTTTGGGATAAGTGGTATAAGTGGTTAGAACAGAGAAACAAAAATGTATAGAAATAAATGTAGATAACTGTAAGAGACACATGACACAGTACTGTTAAAATATGCTTATTGTAATGTAAATTGGAAAAATGGAAAATAATAATAATTTAAAAAGTGGTACTGCTGTATAATCAAACTTGGAAAAAATGCTGGAAAGGAGATAAAATATTTTCATTTATTAACCAATTTATTTCTATTTAAAATGATTATTAGAAGAAGCAAATTGGAATATAGCAGTTTTAGTCCTTGGAGAACTCAAAGAATAGGGGTTATTCTCTTTCCCTTCAATATTTCTTGCATGATTTTTATGGATCTCAACCCTCCCATTATATTTGTATATGTAACATAATAAGCAATATGCTATTAAATTTGTCCAGTACTTCATTCTGATTTAATAAGTCAGTTCTTTTTACTCTTTTCGCCACAAAGTTTAAAACATAAACAATACTTATTTGTTCATACAGAATAAAATTTTGAAGTGGATTGTCTGGACTTTAATTTTCAGAATAATTTCCGTTTTCTTCTTTCTAACTGGATAAAATAAATTGCTCCATGTACGTTGTAACTTGAGAAACACAATTATTCTGTTTTTCTGCATTCGTTCTCTGCTTTCTACATACTATTCTGGGATGTGAGGTTGGAATGGCAAGAGGAATACGGCATAGATGTTCTTTAAAATAGCACAGGATATAAATAGGGGGTAAATAGAATTAAAATCCCATTTACGGAACAACATTATTCTAGTGGGAGTTCACAAATGCCTTGAAATGAACTGCATGTGGGGTATAAAGAGTCAAAAACCTTCTTAATAGTTCTTAAAAGTCAATTCCCAGCTCCCCCATAGGTCATTTTATGATCTCAGCTAAACTGAATTCAGTGCAGCAATGGAGCAGATCAAGGATGAAACATTTGAGAATTAATTTTGAAACAAGATGTTGGGTAGAGGGCAGCTTCAAAAAGGAAGATTGTGGGTGCTAGACATTACTATTTTCTTTAAGCAGTTCTGCTTGATTTGAATCAGTTGCTTCTATTTTATTAGCTTTGTTCATTAACCTTAGTGGATATTGCTAAGACCAGATTGATAAGGTTAACCAGCATGTCTCAACCTCAGCAACTTTAAGATGTATGGACTTCAATTCCCAGAATTCCCCAGGCTGTTAAACACTAGATTAAACTCTATCAGGGAAATCTCTGTTAGAAATAGACTTCTGAGTGGAGCCCAAGGAGGAAAATGAGAAGGTATGGATTATACCAGCGTGCCTACCGTCCCTATCCTAATGTTTCTTCTATTTGTACCTATTATATGTATCCAATCCATGGTTATACTTATTACCAAATACATTCTTGACAAATAAAATAAATAAATAAATAAAATAAACTCAATCTAGAAGGTCTGTCTCCAAGTCTCATGTTGAATTCCTGGCACCTCCAAACAAAGCATCTTAACAAAACCTCCACTTGAAAAAAAGATGCATGGTTAATTGATCTGAGTTGATTCAAGACTCAATATGTTTTTCCCTATTATATTTCATTCATCATTACTCTGATGGAATTAGAGGCATTGCTATCGTCCTTAAATCGTAAGAAGACATAGATTTTGGCTATGTGACAATTCTAAGGGCGTGTCCACACTGTATTTTTAAACTGCTCTTGTTTTCTAGGGGTTCAATCCACAGATTCGGCTGCTTAGCTGGTCTCTCTCCCTATTGGACAATTTCCATGTTGCTGTACCCTCCCAACTTCAGAGCCAAGAAAGTTATGGCCTATCACCTTTCTCTGTATGAGTCATACTGCATATACATATTGTTATGCTTGTTTCTCTGTATGCAAGGTTACATCAAATGTACAGTATATACAAAGTTAGAGCATCAACGTTAGAGAATCAAAATGCACATATATTTAAGGACAACAGCCAGCTCTGAAATATAAATTCCCTTCTAGCATTTTTTTCAGGACTGATTTAATAAAATTGTGCTGTAGCTATAGTTACAGTAGTGTGGTAGCCATAACATTTGACTGATGTACTATATTTCATCAGTTCAAAACCCAACACAATATTTTAAATTACTATTATTATTATTTTTGCATGAGCCATTTTTCTCTTTTCTTTTCACAAGTCACTTGTGGTAAAAGGGTTTTACCGCAGCTCCAATTAGTGGCTGCTTAAAAGCTAAGATGAAACCTTTGGATTTCAACTGTAGGGCAGAATGATCACATGATTCACTGGTACACCAATGAAAACGTAAATAGCTTATTTTATAATGATAGTAACAACAACAAAAGAGATGTTTCTGAAGGGTTTTGAGCTGGTGACATTGTGTATCGCAGGCAGGTGATACAACCGCTATGCCATCTGTACACTTTTGGGAACAGTAGCTATTCCTCTGCACTCCCAGCGGAGGTCAAAAAGCTATAGTGCCATGATAGTTGACTTAGGTGAGGATATATTTTTTTTCTCTGAAAAGTAACACTGAAGATGCATGGAACATGAAAACAGAAGTGGAACTACCTTTCCCATGGACTAGAGACAAGTCCCTACTCCCCAGAAATAGTTGGTGGCCCTTACTCACCACAGGACAGCCTGACTGGGTACATATGCCTTTAAACTGACAGGCCTCCTCCTGTTCTTAAAGGTACCTTATAATCTGCATATACCTCACTTTTAGCAATAGATGTGCTCAGTTCTTCCTAAGTTAGAAAGCTCTTCTATAATGAATATTAAAATATATTGGTGAACTGAAAAGGCCATATTTGCTTTTTTGGCAGTAGACAACACTGCTCCATTTAAGGACTGCTAGTAGTTTTCCACATGGATACAGTTAATTCTACTTTTAATTGAAACCAACAACAATGTTCCTACAGCCCTTCGCTATAAATAATATTGAACTGCTAACTCTTTCAGTGCTTGAAACCATGCTTGTGCTTCTATTTATGGGTTTGGCTAAATTTTTGTTCCATCTACATTTATGATAATAATGCATTCCATTCAAAAGATGATTGAAGGCACTTGAGATAACAAAGAAGCATGGAATCACATGATCAAAGGTACAATTTTAATCCCACTACTTATTTTCCACTCTGCTGGGTTTGCATCCTATTTACAATCCTACTACATTTGTGATAATAATAACCTTCCCACATAACTGTTGCTTTTGCATTGAACTCATTCTTTTGCTTTAAAGATACTTTTTTTTCACACTGTAATTTCACACAAGTTTCACTGTTAAGCGAGAGATGCCTTCTTAAAGCTACGTTCTTCCAGTGTTGATTTCTCATGGGTTGAGCAAGATAGCTATTCCCCAGAGCGCTAAACCTGCTGGAGACCCCTGTCTTGTGGTCTCGTCATGAGGAACAACTGTAAGGAGCACTTGTGAATAATTGTAAGTCTTCTCTTTGTCCAGAGAGGAATTACAAAGAGCCAGTCCATTCACCGGCTCTTCAGTCAGCTCTACTTTTAATGGAGCTATCTTCAGTTCGCCATTTCTTACCCAGAAAACAATATAGTTGTGTAGGATTTCTTTATTTAGTTATAAAGAGAAAGATTGGCTACTGGTCACCACCAGCCTCCTCCTACCCTACAGGGATACTTTCAGGTTTGGAGGCTTCTATCCCATGGGAGTCATCTCTGTCATTGTGAACCAGTGTCCCCTTCAAATGGTCAAATTGACTGTCTTCTGATTGAGGCAGCTTCAACATATCAAATTTCAAAACTAGATCTGGTTTGCAATTTGCAGTGCTGAACTTCTATGGGATAAGCCATTTTCCCCCCACTAGTTATAATTGTTCCTGGGGCAAAGAGGTTTTATTTTGACTTAGCAGGATCCTTATCAGCCTTAGTTATTTTAAACAGAATGTTCTTTTAAAAGGAAAATAGAGCAAATTTTCATCTACCACGTACTCATTCTCAGGTGAATGGACCAGACCCAGATTTGTTCCTGTGCAAACAAGAAAGCTCCCTCCATTTGCAAAGTTTACCAAGATCCAGTGAAAAATTTTAAAGGGAGATGATGAGGAGGCAATAATTCATTTATTTCTGTTCCTTCTTTTCTATCTGCAGATCCCAGGAGCATCTCCCACAATATTCAGGAAGATCACCTGACACCTTGGGCCAAATTTCTTTTACATTGCATTTTATAGCCTGCCTACGCATATTCCTTTCACAAGTCGTTTTCACTATGCAGGAGCCTGGTGTTTTTTGAGGATTGTTTTTAAAGCGCTTTCCTCTTAATGACTTCTTTCCTTTTTCCTATTTCAAAAGCATCATGTTTGATACTGGGTTTAGATGACTCGATGGAGAAAAAAAGCAATGCTTCAGTCTCTCTTGTCCTCTGAGATCTCTCCATATTTCTCTGTGCAATATTTATCTACGAACTGGGAGATTTGAAATGGGATTTGAACCTTCATTCAGAAATTGAAAGTGGAACGCAGTCATAAATTCCTCATTTTATCCTTAGATTGGCAAACATCCACAAAGGAATGTTTAAGAAGATTCCGCACAGAGTTGGGGAGTTTTTATTTATGTAATGTAAATATGCTGGACATAAAATATTTTACAGTTTAGGTGTAAACATGCTGCACCTGCTTATAAATGTACTTCAAATACGAGGCATGAACAATTACATAAATTAGGTTTAGGAAGATTATAAAGATACTTCAGACACTTCAGTGTTTTCCTACATGGGTTCTGTGAAATGTTTTAGGATATACTTGCTATTTTTACGTGCCACGTGCTAAATTAATTTTGTAGTCTTTTGATACGACTTTTGCCTGTTGTAAACAAGGCGCAAGTCTGCAAGGGACATAATTCTACACAAGTGATACAACTGCCTCTAATTAAAATCTCCCCCCAAAAGAGATATACAGTTGGAAGGTGCAAATTGTTCTCTATTTTTCCACACTGAGGTAGGAGAGCATTTTATCAGCTTCAATTTGTTGGTGTGCTTCCATGCTTTAGTATTAAATCTACCCTAAAAAATGCCTGAAATGGGCCTACATATAGTTGCAGAATCTTGCAAATCTGAATGTACTTACCCACCCTTCGCTGTATCTATGTGAACCAGGGAGACATCTCCTCAAGTTATGTTCTTGATGCACACTCAAGTCCTGCTTGACCCACTTTCAAGTCCTTGATAGAGGCTCTTCCTCCTGTCCTTCAAGGTAATTCCCTCTGCCTTCTACAACCTCCATATTTTTTGAATTTACCTCAAGAGGTTCACCCATAGTTGCTACAAGCTCGCTGGGACTGACTTGGAAGTTGAGCCTTCTCTGCGGTCATCCCAATTTTTTGGAGTACACCTCCAAAAATTCTGCAAGTAAATTCTTGCAGAATTTAGAGGCATCACATCTTTATGTGTTTTTTTAAAGCCCTATATAATATTTTATCAACCACTTGTTAATTTAATTGATTATGAATCTAAGTTTAATTGTAAACCACCAAGATATTTCAATAGTTGGTAGTATACGTACATAAAACAAGAATAAAGGAATAAATATCTGCTGGTGAAACAACAGCCTCAAGATTTCTTTTTCAGTTTTTCTGTTGCCAGAAACAAAACAATTTTTCAATCGTTTCATTCAACCAAAATACCTCAATGCGTATACCCTGTAGCTTTTCTACTAGTTTCTGTCAGAACAAAATAGCAAATTTCTGCTTGTCACACACAACTCCTGCATAACTCCAATCTGACATCCGGTTTCCCTGTCTTCGGCGACGACGGTGCCTTTTGAAGCACCGCCAGCCCAGCCGCTTGTAGAGCCGCTTCGCGATCGAGAAGCGGCTTGAAAACTTCAAAATCCTAAGGATTCTTGCAGGAGAGATAGCAGGGCACAGGTTGAGCCCCTGTAACCCCCCAGGGAATTGTTTCTGGGGGGCTCCCTTTCAACCTGCTGAGACTCCGGGCGGCGTGGGACGATTCTGCTTTTGCAGAACAAGCCGGCTGCAGGAAGCACTAAAAGAGAAAGGAATTAACCTAAACAAGCAGCGGAAATCCACTTGAACCCTGAAACTCGGAATTGCAAGTATTAGCGCTTTGTTGACTTTTTAACTTGAGAAAAAATGCGAATGAGTGAAAGTGACTTGAAAAAATATGGCGCTCAGCATTACAGTGAACGAGCCAGCGAGTGTGGATTGGTGAAGTCATCTTGCTTTGTTACAAAGTTATTAAGTTGCTATAAAGTTGCTTTGCTTGTAACAACAGAAACAAGAGAAAAATTTCTCCCTTTTTAATACTTGACTTTGCATCACCTCAGTTTTGATTTGATTAAATCTGGGGGACTTTTTTAGAAGTCTTTGTGGAGGTGGGAGAGGAAAAGGAACTTCCCTCTTCAGAAAAACTAGCTTACGTGGCAGGATGGCCTCAAAGAAGCAGGAAGGGAAGGCAGCGGGGGGGGGATCCCCCACACATAAACATGAAACGCAGATTCCTCCTGCTCAACAGTTACAAACTCAGAAAAAAGATTTTGATATGGGAGATTTAAAAGAATTTATTTCTAAAATTTTGGATGATAAATTTCAAAAATCCCAACAGGAAATAGATGACAAACTTCAAAAGTCTCAACAGGAAATTATGCAGGAAATTAATGAAGTTAAAGATATGGTGAAACAGAACCAAAACAAGGTGACCAAAAATATATCAGATGTGGCGTCTGGCCTGGCAGAATTTATTATTAAAGTTGATTCAAAAGTGGATGAATATAAATCAGAAGTCAATGTTAAGATGAAAGACAATGATCACAAAATTTTTGATGTTGATGATAAAATGCAGAGAGTTGAAAACGAAATTGTAATGATGCAATTCAGGGCAATGGAATTCGCTATACGGCTTCGAGGAATTAGAGAAGATGACAGACAGGATTTGAGACAGGTCTGTGCTGAGGCTTTGGCTGCGATTCTAAAAATTAATCCTGATGTGGTTTTTTACAAAATAGATAAAATTTACAGAGTGAATTCCTGGGTGGCCAGACAAAGACAATTGCCTAGAGATGTGGTCATATATTTTACGGATAGAGCAATAAGAAATGATATCCTGCAAAAATCTTTTCATACCTCTATGCAAGTAGGGGGTTCGCAAATTACAGTTTACAAAGAGTTACCACCTAAAATGCTGAAAACCAGAAAAGACTTTGGCTGTCTTGTTAAAGAATTGCAAAACCAACAGATACCATTTCGGTGGGATGCCCCAACTGGTATAATTCTGAGATATAAGGGAGAAAGATATCATTTGAATACTGTGGAGAAGGCGGAGCAATTTTACACTACCATCTTTAAAGAAAGAACACCATCTCCACGTACATCTACAGTTTTGGAGATTAAGGAGAGTGACAAGAAGCAACTTCAACAAGAATCGCAAGAACAGTCTAAGCAGGAATCAGAGGAAATGAAGGGCGCTGAAGGAGGTTTTTTGGACGAGCCTTTGTTGGAATCTTCTCCAATTCTGGACCCGGTTTGGATGGTTGAAGTTAAGGATCAGCGTATAACCCGAGCAAAATCCAAGCAACTTAAAGAAAATCAACAACAGGAAAGACAAGATAAAAAGGGAGCTAAGAGTACTACACAAGAGACTGGAGACATGGGGAAAGCAGGATTGAAGATTCCGGAAGATATTCGGTTATTCTGCTCTTTGCTCCAGAAAGATAATGATGATGATTAAATGCTTATCTTGGAATGTGAATGGGTTGAATTCAGCACAGAAAAGGAAGAAATTATTTGCATATTTGAAACAATTTAATAATGATATAATTTGTTTACAAGAAACGCATATTACAGTTCAAGATCAAAACTATTTGAAAAATTCCAAATTAGGAACACACTTTATATCTTCAACTAACCCAAAAAAGAATGGTTATTTATGTGAATAAAAAATTAACAGCCAAAGTTATAGAAGCAGATCAAGATGGTAGGTTTGTAGCAACTGAACTACTTACAGCAAATGGTCAAATTCTTTTGATTGGAATTTATGCTCCCAATCAACAACAGGACCACTTCTACAAAATGTTACATACTAAAATACTACAATGGGATTACAGATCTATTTTAATTATGGGAGACTGGAATGGAGTAATTGATTCTAAATTAGATAAAAAGAGTTTGGCGAAGTCAAGGATTAGATTACCACAGACTTTTTTTGATACGAAAGAAGATTTGGAACTAAAAGATATTTGGAGAATACATAATCCAAAAGAATTGGACTATACTTTTTTCTGATAGACATAGATCCTTCTCTAGGATTGATTTCATTTTGTTGTCAGATGATTTACTTGTCAGGACAAAAAGAACAAAGATTTTGCCAAGAACTTTGACTGACCATAGCCCAGTATGGATAGAAATTGAGATAAGTAAGACTGAGAGACGCTCTTGGAGATTAAATGAAAACTTGTTCAGATATGAAAAAAATATAATAGAACTTAAAAAGTACTTGAAAGAGTTTTTTGAAATGAATTTGAACAAAGGCACCCCAATGGAAATTGTGTGGGATGCAAGCAAGGCTTATATGAGAGGGGTGCTTATTTATATGAACTCTAAACACAGATTGATTCGACAAAAGAAAAGACTTGAACTGGAAGCAGAAATAAAGAATAAAGAACAGTTACTTATTAAAAATCCAACAGATGAAAGAATACGTGGTGTTATAAAACTCTTGAAAGACCAATTCCAAATACTTATGGCGGAACAAGTTGCAACAAATTTACAATATGCGAAGCACAATACATTTTGCAATGCCAATAAACCAGGCAGATGGTTGGCCTATACAATGAGGAAAAAACAGAGTATACGGACTATTGATAGTATCGATATTGGAGGGAAAGAAATTTTTCAACAAAAATTAATTAAAGAAGCTTTTGTGGACTATTACACTAAATTATATGCTAAAGATGAGGTGCAGAATGGACTTATAGAAAAATACTTAGATAATAAAAGAGTTATAAAAATTACTGACCAACAAAAGGAAAGAATGAATTATCCTATAACAGAGGAGGAGATAATAGTAGCAATTAAACAATTAAAAACAGCCAAAGCCCCTGGAACGGATGGTCTGACTGCAGTGTATTATAAAACTTTGCAAGTAGAAATGGTGGAACAACTCAGAGACTTATTTTGTAATATACAACAAGGGGGTAAAATACCCCCATCATGGACAACAGCTTATATTTCTTTGATACCAAAAGAGCAAGCAGGTCCTAAAAAACCGGAGAATTACAGACCAATATCTCTTCTGAATACGGATTATAAAATTTATGCAAAAGTATTAGCCAACAGGTTGATGCCAGTAATTCAAAAGGTGATTCATGATGATCAAGCGGGATTTATCGAGGGTAGATACATGAAGGACAATGTAAGGCAAGTAATAGATTTATTGGAATATCTTGAGAAGAATAAACAGATCCCTGCAGTGCTGGTTTTCTTGGATGCAGAGAAGGCCTTTGACAGAGTGGATTGGAATTTTCTATTAAAGACTTTAAAAAAGATGGACTTTGGGGACCAATTTATACAGGCGGTTTCAGCAATTTATCAAGAGCAAAAGGCACATATTATTATCAATGGAAGTTTGACAACAGAGTTTAAAATCGAAAAAGGAACAAGACAGGGATGTCCGCTGTCCCCACTTCTATTTATTTTAACATTAGAAGTCTTGTTAAATACAATACGGGACTCTAATATCTTGAAAGGTATAATGATAAGGCAAGAGGACTACAGAATAAAGGCATTCGCAGATGATCTGGTTGTTACCCTAACACATCCAATGGAATCAATAATCCAGATGAAGGACATTATACAAGACTATGGTAAAGTTTCAGGTTTTAGACTGAACCAGAAAAAAACAAAGATGATAGTCAAAAATATGACTCAAGATCGTAAACACGAGCTTGAAAGAAGGGCAGGTTTTGAGATTGTACCAAAGGTAAAATATCTAGGAGTTCAGGTTGCAGAATCAAACACAAAATTGTTTCAAAATAACTATGAGGTGTTGTGGCGAGAGGTGCAGAAAGATATGGAGACTTGGAAAAAACTGCAGCTGTCTCTACTTGGAAGAATAGCAGCAATTAAGATGAATATTTTGCCAAGATTTCTTTTTTTGTTTCAAATGATTCCGGTGCTTAATAGTGATAAACAATTGAAATTGTGGCAAACTGGAGTGAATAAGTTTGTCTGGAACGAGAAAAAGCCGAGAGTGAAAATGAAAATTATGCAAGATGTTCCAGAAAGGGGAGGTCTTAAACTTCCAAACCTACAGTTATGATGCAGCAGCTTTGACTTTAACAAGTGATTGGTTTGGAGGAAAAAAGACTGGAATATTGAACGCAGAAAGTTTTGATTTGGAATTTGGATGGCATGCCTACTTATTTTATGACAACAAAGTGGATAAAGTATTTAAAAGCCATATACTTAGAGATTCTTTGATGAGAGTTTGGAAGAAGCACCGACTCAAATGGGATTATAAAATACCGCTATGGCTGGATCTTGGTCATACTTTGTGGAATACAAATATAATATCACTCGGGGGGTTTTTATACAAAGAGGTTCTTTTTACAGATGCGGGCAGATGGCAGCTGAAGACATTACAGACATTGTTGGCTGAAGGGATTAATTTAACTTGGTTACAATATAATCAATTGCAATTGAGATGGAAAGAGGACCAAAAAACTGGTACTATGATGCATGAGGAAGAATTGGTTAGACATATAAAAGAGAAAGGTCCAATGCATATTAAAAGACTTTATAATGTTCTGTTAGAAAGGGATTCAGAAACTGAATTAGTTAAAGATTGTATGATTAAGTGGGCACAAAATTTTGAGGAACCAGTGATGTTGGAAACATGGGAAAAAAATTGGGTTCAGAACGTTAAATTTACACAGTCGCAGAATTTGAGGGAAAATTTTTATAAAATGTTTTATAGATGGCATTTAGACCCCAAAAAATTGTCGTGTATGTACCCTAATGTTCAGCCTAAATGTTGGAGATGTGATTGTTCAGATGCTACATATTATCATGTTTGGTGGACCTGTAGGAAAGTCAAGGCTTTTTGGATAAAAATTTGGTGGGTCATGCAGAATGTTTTGAAGAAAAAAATTCAATTTTCTCCACAATTGTTTTTATTGGGTATAGTTAAGGGTTTTACATTGGGTGAAACAAAATTGATATTGTACATGATAACAGCAGCAAGATTGTTGATAGGTAAATACTGGAAAAATGAAGCTTTGCCCACGATCGAGGAATGGACTTTGAAGATGGCCAGTTTTGCAGAGATGGCGAAGATTTCAGCATATTTAAAAGATTGTTCACAAGAGACTTATGAATGGGAATGGAAAAAGTGGATAGATTATGTTCAGAACAAATATCAAACTAGGAAGTATCAAATAGCTTTTATTTGAAAATGTTATATTAAGATAGAAATATTTTAATGTAATGAAGATGAAAATTTATAAGGGGGAGGGAGGGGTTCAAGTTTTATATAAATTTTATACAAAGGAGGGTTTTTCCTTTTACCTGATATGAGTATATTGTGTGGAAGTCCGGGGGGAAGGGAGGGTTAGGGTGGGTTAGGGAGGTTGGGAAGTTTGGGGTGGGTTGAGGGGGGGGGGAAGGGGTGAAAATGTAATTGTAAAACTTTTGCAATAAAAAAAAAAGAATAAAGGAATAAATATCTGCTGGTGAAACAACAGCCTCAAGATTTCTTTTTCAGTTTTTCTGTTGCCAGAAACAAAACAATTTTTCAATCGTTTCATTCAACCAAAATACCTCAATGCGTATACCCTGTAGCTTTTCTACTAGTTTCTGTCAGAACAAAATAGCAAATTTCTGCTTGTCACACACAACTCCTGCATAACTCCGATCTGACATCTCACCTGCCCAGAGGAATTATCCATTTAGAAAATTATTAAAAGGGACATGAAGTTGGTTGGAACCCTGATTCTTCCAAATATTCTTTTGGTCAGAATCCACAGGGATGACAGATAATAATAATAAACCAACATCCAAACTCATACCATGAGTCAACGGGTCCCAATCTTACCAAGATTGTATTAAAGATTTAATCTTGCACCTAATTCTTTGACAGTCTTCAGAAGTGGAAATAAATGCATAATCTTAGTTCTGTTGGGCTCATGCTTTTTACAGAAATAGGCCACAAGGTGGAGTTAGGTCTGTTGGAATGTCAAAAATATATAAGAGCAGGAGTATATAAATATATGTTCAGTTGCTATATTCTTTGGTGAAAGTGATTATATTTTCATATAATGAAGATGCGGTTTTTTCATGAATGTGGTATCTTTGTTATTTGTATGTGGGATATTGTTGTTTAGAAATAACACATAGTACTGAGTTTGGTTGATCTGGCTAGTTCACCTTATCTTCCAAGCAGTTTTCCAAACAGTTCAATATTGCTTTATCTTTAAAATGCCTTATGCTTTCCTTCCTACCATACATATTCATTGAACAATTGGCCTTTGAATAGCAGGGTTTTTAAAAATAATAATAATAATGTTTTCCCAGAATGTGGCTCAGACACACAATGAGAGCCATCAAAATCAAATTTGATCATGGCATCTAAACTGTATAAAATGGGAGAAGAAAGAGAAGGAGAAGAAATTCATTTGCCTGAAGTCCAAACAATCGCTTTCTGCTCCTTTTTTTCCCTAAAGGAAAAAAAGTGCATTTAAGCTGCACTCTCTGAGAACATTCTGAGCACATTCCAGTGCAGCAAAGAACATTTGCTGCAACTGACGCCCAAACCCCAGTCTGCTAAATGAAGAATGACTGGCATTCAGAAAGCTCAGTATGGACACTATTCACTCAGCCACTTGTTTGCGTTGCTCTTTTCAGATGGAGTGTTTAAAAGGCACATACTGATTTTACATGCCTGCCCCTTTCAAACTGACAGTATATATCTATATGATATCATTCTGTTCACAGTATAAAGCATTCGGCCAGCAGCATTCAGAAATCTATCGACGTACCAATTTACAGTCTTTAATTGCTCTATCAGAAATTAATCCGCATGGATTTGTCATCTTTTGGTTATTCACAATTATTCCCTTCACAATATATTGCACTTTCAGCAGTCAAAGTGCATCCAGTGGCAAACCTAGATGCCAAGATCGCTTTTCAAGGTGTAATGGGAGAATTTCAACCCCACCTGCAAAATGTAATTGGGGACAGATTTTTCTGGTGATGTTTCAAATGCAAGCAGGGTGGAGGAAGACCTGGGTGCTTTAGAAAGTGACTATGAAAGGCTGAAATTGTTTTGGGGGAGTGGGGTCCTGGGATAAGCCACACATTCCTTCAAGTTTTATTCTTCACCTGCAAAACTTTTAAAAGAAAACATTAACATTGGTAATAGCATTGACCATAAGCTCTACCTAGGTATGAACCTTTTACATTTGCACACGGTGGAAAGCTTGTCTCAGAAGGTTCCATGAAGCCTGATACAACAAGAAAAGTAGGAGCAGCATATCTAAGTTTTCGATTTTGCAAAATCCTTCCCCCCAGGAGTGGGGAGGGAATGGGGATTTTATGGTATCCTTCCCCTGGGGTGGGGTGGGAATAGAGCTTTTGCAGTATCCTTCCCCTGCCATGCCCACCAAGCCACACCACTCCCACCAAGCCACGCCCACAGAACCGGTAGTAAAAAAAAAATGGATTTCACCACTGGGGCAGGAGGAAGCAAACCCTCCAAAACTGTCCCTTCCCTGGCTACAGTTCTGTTTTTATTTTACTAAGATTACCAAAGAGTTATTTTTTTACCCGAATGAAGGCAAATATATGTGTCTCAGGATAATGTTGCAAGATCCAATCGGGATTGGTCATTGGGACCAGAGGTTTAGTTTTTAGTCTTCTGAGTTTTCAGAGTAGTGCTGGAGCCCATCCCCAAGGAACTTCTCTCTATTGGAATATGTTAATAGTTAATTAACTTTTTAAATAGTTATGTTTTCTTTTAAAAGTCAAACATGTCAAGGGGCCAATTTGAGATTATGACAAGATCATGGTTCCCTAGTAGCTCTCTGCTGAGAATTCATCAATATAGGAAGTTGCAAATCCAGCAGGAAGAATATTTTTTCCCACTCTCCATGTTCCCAACTGCAGGGGAAAGGGAAACAGTGGAAATCACTCTAACCCACTGCATCTTTTCCACTGGAGAGTCCAATCCCATGGAGAGACCCTGTGGGCAGGATCAGTATTCCTCCTCCTCCTCCATCCTCCTCTTCCTCCTCCTCCTCCATCATCCTTCTCTTCCAAATGGCCCAATGAGTTCCCACTTGCATTCTTAGCGAAATTACCCACCAGTAACTGAAAATCTTTTTATTTTCCTCCTGTTTCCCTTTCCCTGGTCTGCTTCCCCTGCTTCCCCACTGTTGAGCTTGTTCTCACCCTTTCCATAATTCTAACAAATATTGGATGCATTTCTTATTTAATGTAATTTTCATGCAGCCGTGGAGGTTCGTAGTGTTTGGAATGTGTGTTTACAGAAAGTGACAGATCATTAATCCAAGACTCTCTCTAGGCGTGACCTCAGTTACAGGCTCGATGACAGTAATTTCTCAAGACTTCTGACTTCTCATCACGATGTTCCTTCTGCTTGTACAGTTGGTTGCACCTAATAAACTACATGGTAATAATCCATCTATGTAACTTTATCCTCTAAATTGATGTATAATCTGTCCAAGAATGACAATTCCTTTTCAGACACCCCCTGACAAAATCGGTAGAGTTTAAATGAGGTATTGCTGTTTGGTTGTCCACATTTAAATATTTCATTACATCCTGAACATTTTTATAGTTCTTTATATTATGATATAAAATCTTCTCAGAATAAGCAATACACTGAGTAAGGTATTCTGTCAGGCATCATTGACAATTACTGAAAGAAAACAAAAGAAAACGGAATGCTTCTTGTTCATATTCTTTGCTACTATATAATTGCTTAGTGTTCAGTTACAAGAATGGGAAGAGGTGTCAGATGCAAAATAAGAGGTTTGTTAGGAAACAATAACATTTCAGAATTAAGAAACTCAAATCTGAGAACATATCCATTAACACAAAACTCCATTTCTTGTTTACTTCCATCTCAGTAACCTAATTTAGGAAAGGAGAGATTTCTTGTTGATATTGAAGCTTTTAAATGAGAAATTGGAACTTATTTTGGATTATCTGAGAATCTAGTAGTAGAACCCAGGTTATCTTCTATTTACCCTCAGCCCGTAGAGTTTTAGGTCTACATTTTGTGAGGTTTCAAGATTGAGTCACCAAAATCTCTGTTTGAGAGAGGCTTCTGAGTTAGCATGCCATGGTACCTGTTTCATGTGCTAGAACTCTTCAGGCCTAATCCTGCCTCCTCTCTCAAAGAAATTCCCATTATAAAGATACTAATTTAGCCAATCATGATCACTAGTTTTTCACAACTAGTGAATCAGATTTCCAACAATAACAATCAGATCACATTTATTTAGACATGCTTATTTTTTTATTAGGTTTTTATCCCACTTTATTACTTTATGAGAAAACAATGGACATACCTAATGCTCCTTCCTCTTCCTCTTCCCCCCTCCCCAACAATAACCCTGTGAAGTGGGTCAGGCTGAGAGAGTGTTAACTGGTCCATGGTTATGCAGCTGGCTTTTGTCCCTAAGGGAAAGCTAGAACTTACAGTCTCCTGGTTTCTAGGCCAGCACTTTCACCACTACACCAAACTGGCTCATGTTAACTCATAACATAATCATGGAGAAAGAAGAAGATAACAGTAATGAAGTTATGCAGGAGTTATTCAGAGAAAATAAAATACCATAAATACGGTTCTAAGAAAGAGGAACCTGTGAGACAGAAATTCAAAACACCTTGATTTTGCTTGTTATAAAAGGGGACATGGGAAAACTGACAGTCTTCCAAATTATATGCTACAACAACCAAAATTCTGTAATCCTTACAATGTCTGTATCCTGACCCCACCTGCCTTAAAAGGCTGACCACTTAATTTCCTAAGAACCCCACCTTTGCCTGCTGGAGTTTTATCTCCTCCTCGCCCTCAGACCAAAAACCAAGTTAATGGATGACTAACAGGCAATAAATTACTCTGTCCATCAGTCAACAAATGAAGAATGGAGTTGGTTGTCTTTTGTTTTAAATCCCCAACTCCAATTCCACTGAGGGAGCTAAACTTATGATGGAAAGAAATTCCAGGCGTGATCATGGGAATCTGATGACCTGATGCCACTTCTATGACATTTGTTTTCTGTGCTGCTTCCGTGTCGCCAATCCTATCCTCAGATACTCATGTTAGAGCACCATTATAGGCTGCATAAAAAAATAAATCACTGCTACATGGCAGGAAGAAGGTAATGTTTTCTGTACTTCTCTGGTGCCACTTAGAGATTTTTGGGAGCTCACATGTAATATCCCAACTAATTATTCATAGAGGCACAAAGGGTAGTGAATGGGAAAGATGTTTTTCACACTATGAGTTGCAGGAGGTTTGGCTGATGCTGCCAGATAGCAAAAAGCTCTTCTGGAAAGCAGATAGTTTCTTGATTTCCAGGGGTGTGCCTGGCATCCAGAATGCCTTCTCCAAAACTGTGATTCTTGGAGCAAAATTGAGATGTTAGGCTAATCTTTCTGTTTGGAGGTAACTTTAAACAGCAGTAAAATACCAGCAGAGAGAAATAAAACAATGAGAATTATGTTTGGAGAAAAGCCTTCTACAGACTGGTGCTTGCATAGAAGATATATGGGGGAAGAGAGATTCTGGGAGAGAAAAGGTGGAAGTATGACCAACCAGAGAATATTGGTATGACCAACAGGAGACTTGACTGTGTAGAGACAAGCAAAGAAAGCTAGGCAAGACCATGAAGCAAAAAAATAAAGCCCTTCTGCCAGTTGTCAGTACATTAATTGCCCCCAGGGGCCACAGGCTTATAAACTGCATGAAGCTGATGCATCCAGTGTTGACTTTTATCAACAGGTCATGATTCTTATTACTTCAGAAAGGTTCCTAAAAAATATATTAATACTGGGTGCTCCCATTTCTTTGGTAGAGCAGTTGTTCAGCTCAGGAAGTTACCTCTTGCACAAAATGATAATTGGCATCAGTATACTTTATATGTGGTATGATTTCTCTCAGTCCGAAAACAGGATTCCATGGTTGCCTTCATACATCACTCTTGGTTTTGCTTTCAAAACAGATAGTCAGAATCAGAATCAGAGTAGAGCTGGAAGGGACCTTGGAGGATTTCTAGTCCAGCCCCGCTCAAAGAGGAGAACCTATACCATTTCAGACAAGTGACTTCCAGTCTCTTCTTAAAAACCTCCAGTGATAAAGCACCCACAACGTCTGAAGAAAAACTGTTCCACTGGTTAATTGTTCTCACTCTTAGGAAGTTTCTCCTTAATTCCAGGTTCCTTCTCTCCTTGATTAGTTTCCATCCATTGTTTCTTGTCCTGCACTTTGGTGCTTTGGAAAATAAATTGACCCCCTCCTCTTTGTGGCAACATCTGAGGTACTGGAATAATGCTATCATGTCCTCCCTAGTCCTTCTTTTCTCTAGACTAGCCGAACACAAATCCTGCAACTGTTTCTCATATGTTTTAGACTCCAGACCTTTGATCATCTTAGTTGCTCCTTGGTTTATGACCGGACACTTAGCTGTTCAAAGTGGACCTGCCAAAAGCTACTTACTGTTCTGACCCAGCCTTCGCAAGTAGTGATAAGACATTTACTCGCAAGTAAAACAACCCCTTTTTATAACAGGGCAGTAACGATCTTTTATTCACATGGATAAACAAAAAATCAAATATAATTAATCCCAACAAACCTGGGTTTAGCCAAGAAATCAGAATTGCTTGCTGTATACTAGAAACGAACTGTTGCCTGCGACAACCAGTCACTCCAAAACCCCTACTATTTATTTTCCAGCCAGGGAGGGGCTGGCTATCGTCTGTGTCTGCTTTTCCTTCTTTTCCTCTCTGCATATACATGGGCCCCATCTGTTCCTCTCCCTCACTCAGCTCAGTCCTGAAGACAGCTGCTCCTCCACCTGGGGGAGGATGGAAGGCCCCGACTCTGCTTCTGTCTCTGATGTTGTTTCCTTATCACAGCCTTCCAAAGGCTCAGAAGCTAGCCCAGGATCTCCCTCAACCTCCTCATCGTCTGACTTTGCTGCTAGCTCTGCTGGCAGCTGACGGACCACAACACTTACAGCCAGTTTTGAAGTTACACCACTACAGAGCCCCTGTAGTCATTCACCCTTATGACCGACTGCAGGGTTGCTGCAGTGCTCCACTGCCTCTAACTCCTCCATCCTGTCCCAGCAGATTCTTGCAGGCCTTGGGCCTGGTATCAGCCCAGTCAATCAATTATCCAAGGGCTCAGAGGCTCCTGATGTGCAAAAAGCTGTTGCAACTTGCAGGACTCGGCCTGTTTCTCAGCCAGCTCCAAGACCCAGCAACACCCAATTTACCTTTCTGTTTTTCTGCAGCTTCTGACAGAGGTGCCCCACTGATGCAACGCTCAACTTTCCTACAAGGCAGCCTTGTGGCAGCCTCCTGCCATTCTGCAAGAAGATGGTATTCTCCTTTGGAAGGCTTCATTTTTAAGGAGGCTCTATTTAGGAGCCTCCATTTTGGAGCAGTTTGCAACTAACTTCAGCTCTAGATCTTCATCTGCCTTCTTATCTCCCTGGCTGTAATCCAATCATTCTTTGTTGATGTGTGCACTGTTTGTGCTGGTGCGTGTTATCCCTACTATTGATGAATATATGGCTTGAGATAAGCAGATTACTAATTAATATCCTGCACTAACTTTTATTTTGTAGAAGCTCCCTGTGCTTTCCTTGTCTTATCAGAAACTGATATTCATTGGCATCTCTGCTTCTTTAGCTTCTGTCAGTCCAAGATAAATTAACAAATCCATTATTTTTTATTTATTTATATTTCATGTTTCTAAACCACCCTTCTCCATCAAGGGGGGCTCTCCTGTTTTTCTGTTTCTAGTTGAGACTGAAGCTTCTATGTTCCTCTCCTTCAGTCTAAATCCCAAGGAAATAGATCTTTTCTTGTTGGTTTATCTCTATGTTTTTGTTCAAATGATCTAAAATTTCTTGGTTATCCTTTTCACTCTTACAACACAGGAACAGATCATCAGTATAAGTCAGGATCTAAGTCTATCTCTTGTTCTTGCATCTGGCATCAATTTTGCCTTATGTGAATCACTCTTTAAGTAGGATTGATTTCCCTTTTTGCTTTTCCTAGCGTGTGCTGTTTGTTTCAGCCCGTAAATGCTCTTTTCCGGCTTGCACACAACTCTTTCTTTTCCAGGTGCTTTGAATCCTGCTGCTTCTTGCATATATACGTCTGCCTTCATGTCTTTGCACAATGAAGCTCTTTTGACCTCCAGGTGTTGAACATATCTCTCTTTTCAAACAGCAACTCTAAGAAGCATTATATTGATATGTGTTTCACCATACAGTAGGTGTAAAGATTTTCATTCAAGTCATATACATCTTTAGCTTCTTGCCATTGGAGTAAACTTTACCAATGAGAGTATCCATTGTTCCTTTTTATATCCCAATTAATTGTGAAAACCCATTTGTCACTTTCTTGGTAGCTCTGGGAGGGTCGATGTTGTATTCTTGTGAAGAGATTCAGTATCTTCTCTCAAAGATTGCAGCAACTTCTTTCTTTTCAGTGTCTGTCATTTCTTCAGAGTGTTTCCATGGAAAGATTGACATCATCTCCAGTCTGGTAAAAGAGGAAATCTTCTGGGTAATACCTCTTTTCTTAACTTTACATGAGAATCTTAAGTCTGTCTCAGGATCTTCACCTACCTTGCTGTAGCTCCATTTCTATGTTTGAGTCTATACTGAGGGTCACAGTTTATACAGGTAATCCTATGACCACAACGGAGCACAAAATTTCTATTGCTAAGTGAGACATTTGTTAAGTGAACTTTGCCCCATTTTATGGCCTTTATTGACCCATTTGTTGAGTGAATCATGGCAGTTGTTGAGTTAGGAACATGGTTGTTAAGTGAATCTAGCTTCTCCATTGACTTTGCTTGTCAGAAGGTTGCAAAATGGGATCACTGACCCCAGGACATTGAAATCATCATAAATATGAACTAGTTGCCAAGCATCCAAATTTTGTTCATGTGGCCATGGGAATCCTGCAATGGTCTAAAACCAGGATGTCAATCTTGTGGCGTCAAGTTGTCATCACATGAAATTTCCCCCCTTTGCTAAACTGGGAGTGGGTGTGGCCAGCGTAGGACGCATCAGGCCTGCAGGCCACGGGTTTGACACCCCTGGTCTAAAATGTGAAAAATGTTCATAAATCACTTTTTTCAGTGCTGTTGTAATTTTGAACAGTCACTAAATGAACTGTTGTAAGTAGAGGACTACCTATATTTATTGTGAATGCTGCTTTCCCTTGAGTTTTCTAAATGGATTTCTGATATTTCATTAATCTTTTCCCTTCATCTCTCATTAAAGTATGAGAGATATTTTAACTTTCTTTGTGACAGGATCAAGAATTATCTGTCCTTTGCAACTGATTTTATATCTAATGAAGATGGTCCTTTCAATTCTGTGATCAGCTTGCTTTTCTTTGCTTTTGGATATATAAGAATATGCTTTTGCTTCACATTTTGTTTGGTTCCATTCTGTTAGTATTACCTCTTTCTCTTTTATAGGCACTGTAGCCTCTTTTGAAAGTAATGGCAGTCATGATTGCCTCATCCCAATATTGTTTTGGCAGTGCAGCCTCTGGTAGTATGTTTTTAGTCATTTCCAAAGGAAAGCTCTTTCTGCCATATCATATTGTTATGTGATATATATAATTATTTCCTCATTCTTAGTCAGGTCAGAAGCCAGAAACTTGAAAAGTTTTCTTTTCAAGATCTTCCCCCTTTCTCAGAAAAAGTATTTAAATTGTTTACATTTCTTTCATTTTATTATTGTGCAGTTCTTCCCTTCCCTTCCTTCCCTTTTTTTCCTTTCTTTTCTTCTGAAATAGAAAAGAGTTTTGATGTTCTAATTCAAATATTCCTAATTTTTGTATGCATACACAACCATTGTTTTATTCCTTTTTTCAGTAAGAAATATTATGCAAAGCATAGAAAAATAACAAGTAGTAGTAAACCAAAGAAATTATAGGTACAGCAGAAGAAAGAAATGGAAATAAAGTTACATCTAGTTTTTACCAAATCATTTACTGTAATCCTTCATATTGGCTAGCCTTGTAAATGAGCCTTGTGTTCACTATTTACACGAACCACTTAATATTTTACATTAGCTTTTCTATTTATTAGAAAATTGCATCGGAGAATTCTAGGAGCTGTAAATTTCAGTAGAGAAAGAAATTTCAGTTTGTATACAGAAACTAGGTTGTGGAAATTCATGGTTTCCAGAATGGTATAATCCAGTTTTTTATTTTTTAAAAAAATATATCAACACATATACATATACATATACGTTTACATATACAAATACATACATAGTATATATCAGGGGTGAAATCTACTTACCTTCCCTACCAGTTCGGAAGTGCAAGCTTGGTGTGCATGCACCACATGCACACATGGACCTTCTACGCACGCACAAACCCTTCTGTGCATGCAGTTAGGGTAAAAAACAGGTTACTTCCTGGTTAAAACCAGAAAGTAATGACGGGTGGGTGGAGCCTCGCGCTGCCGTTGCTACCGGTTCTCCGAACCACCTGCCACCATCACTACTGATTCAGCCGAACCGGTAGCATTTCACCCCTGGTGTATATAAAATCATGTAGAGGGCACCAAGAGAGTTATCCTATGGTAAGATGGGCAGCCAAAAAATTAATAAATAAAATACCGGTAAATAATTATTTTGGGGGGAATTGCTTGCAAAAATAAAATTATCAAGGAAAATATGTACATGTTAGGTGAAACATATACAAAAATGTGTACCTCGCTTTGAACATTCACCAGCCAGACGGTGAGCTTTGTGGGCTACCAAGAATTTGAGGCATGAGTTTTCCTGCAGTAGGTTCACTATTTTCCCACTGGTTCCATTTGGATTCTATTGCCAAAGTTTTGAAGGGAGCATTCTGCATAGGTTCCAAATTCATATTTCAGAAATATTTTTTCCGCAACTAGAAGCTGGGATAGGGGGATTATTTTTAAAGTCTTTCTTTCTGTTTCCTTTCATCTTTTCCAGCATGTTCTGCTATGATGTGTTTAAACAACCTCTTTTTAAAAAGCTCCATTTTTATTTTTTGAGTAAGTGGGTAGGTGTTTCTTCACGTTGTACTACTTAGAGGAATTTTCACAATTTTAGCGAAGCCCGTTCACATTCTGTCATTTTGGCATATTTTAACGTCCCTGGCATTTGTTTGAGAGGAGTGGGTGGGAGGGGAAGGGGAGGCTTAATAGGCTGGTTGGCTTTGTCTGGGTTTGTGCTGCAGTGCTTTTTCTCCAATAATGATTTTGCTTTGCTTTGCTTTCTGGTCTTTTGTTCTACCTTGGCAGGCCTGTTCGCAAATGAATTAAGCATATATTACTTAAGCCAATTTTCTCTCATACAAACTAGATATTACTGATTTGTGTGTGACAATAGAAATATTTAAAAAAGAGTCCAAGATCAGGGGATATGCCAGACAGTTCTAACATTTCCATGGCATGATGCCTTAAAAGTGATACACCTCACTTCTAGTTCTTCAGTTAAGAAGAAGCAATGGTTCAAGCAGACATTCACAAAGTGTAAGTAAGGGTGGAGGATGTTGGAGATATGCAGTGATGTCCAAATGTCCAGTGACGTTCTTCCAGTGTGACCTCCCTGACTTTACCCCAAAGGTCAAACCTAGTTACAATTCTTTGGAGTCAGAAGTCTGTAGACATTCTCAGTCATCCAGGTCATGGGTGTCCCAAAGGCTAAAGAAGCTTCTTGGATGAGAAACAAAACATCTTCAAAAACAAGGAAATCCAGTTGCCTCCTGAAAAAGCACCTTTGGGTTCTTTGGAGTCATGGCCTCCTTTTGCCAATCCTCATCTGATCTGAGGAGGGGCAGCATCTGGGTGAGGAGCTTGCTAGTCCAAACCCAAGAAAACAGCCCCACAGATAAACATAGGTTCCATATAACTTCTTAGCACGGGAAATATTTTCTTTTAACACTCCTAATAGCAAAAGAACAAGAGCGGACAGAAAAGGGTGTTGTGATTTGCCAAAATACGGACCTAGCGAACGCCATGGGAAATGGCGAGGCAGTATTTGGAGGCCTAAGTACAGGGAGACTTTAGCTACAAAGGATTAGAAGAAAGACATTGAGGCCAAAGAGAAATCAAGTTAGAACAAATATATTTACCTATTTTAAAAAAAGGGAGATGGGGATGCAATCCTATGAAAATCCATTAATGACCAAGATCTATTCTCATTTCTGATTGCAAGTCATCATGTGTAACAGGAAAAAATCATATCAAGCTAAAAACTTGTATCACCTGTATATCCACAAAGACCAAAGAAAAATAGATTTATAATCTGGAAAAAAATAGAAGTAGAAGAGAAGGCAGAACTGTAGGGTGAAGTAAAATGCGTCATCAGTTTAGAGTCTTTGCATTGACACGAGACCAAATCCCCTTGAATTCT
This sequence comes from Arizona elegans, assembly GCA_022577455.1. Taxonomy (NCBI): domain Eukaryota; kingdom Metazoa; phylum Chordata; class Lepidosauria; order Squamata; family Colubridae; genus Arizona; species Arizona elegans. Next base: position 203,992,276 of record JAKOOJ010000001.1, on the reverse strand, counting down.
GTTGATCCTCATCTAATACCAAGTTGGTGCCGATTGTCAGTTGACTTGATTCAATTATTGAAGTGGAGAAATTAAAATGTCTTACTTTGGTCTCAGACAAAGGAATAAAATATGAAAGAGAGAAACAATGAGATGGAGGGGAGCTACCTCAAGATCTGATCAATCTCAGCAAAGACCATTTCTTAATGATAATGTGTGATATTCCTATTGTGTACTCCCACTAAAAACATGCGCTCCCAAATAGGTGCATAATTCCACATCCGTATCAGTGGTGGGTTGCTACCGGTTTACTCTGGATCAGGCGAACCGGCAGCGATGGCAGTGAAAGGCTCCACCCACCCGCCTGGACACTTCTGCGCATGCACAGAAACTTCTGCGCATGCAAGCACCAGCACCCACGAGCGAACCAGTAGCGACAGGATTTGAAACTGTATATAGAGAAAAGTGCAAGGCTCTCTCAGGCATCCAGGTCAGAGCTGCTAGTCTAATTGGGAAATATTTTTGAATTGGAGGCTAACTCAGTTTAAAAACTGGCACCTCATACAAAGCTCTCTCTGTATAGCGTAAGGTAGTGAATAGCCCAACCAAGATGCAATGTTCTGACCTGAAACAGAAATAAAACAAAATGCTATAAACAAATAATTGGAAATGGACAGTTTGCCTGCTCAGAATTCTGACCATTTAAGTACGAAAAAAAGGAGAGTCTTTGATTGTTTGGAGGTTCATGGAAAGAAATCTCTGGAGAATGGACTCCAGGACACATGTCCAGTTCCAGCTGGACATATAAAGGGGCTAATGACTTGAAGTGTATTTAAAATGTGAAAATAACAAAGCATTAAATGGGCCAGCCCTGGGAAATGATTTGAATCTCATGACTGAAAATGAAATGTGGTTCATTTTGCTTTGTTGTGGCCATATTTTCTGTCATGTTGAAAATATTAGTTTTACAAGTATATCTTTGAGCCTGCCTAAATCCTTTTGCAAATTCCCTGCGTTCCAAGGTGAGATTTAGCCTTTTTTCATATGAAAAAATAGCCATATAGAAGTTGGATTTAGGCTGGGTTTGGGGACCAAATCAGCTATTATTTTCTTAAGAGTCAGCACAAAGAAAAGATATAGCTGCATTTATATTTAAGTTGCTCCTATCTTGATGCCTAAGGCTGTTTAAGAACTGAGTCATTTTGGTGACAGACTGCAATGTATTTGGTCCAGACTGAACTTGGGGATGGTCCAACTGCATTCATTATCACTGGATACTCAAGTATCCTCCATTCCTCTCCTGGTACCTAGGCAACTTGGCTTGGCTGAAAGCTCATTCACATGAAAGGGATAGCAGATTGCTTGAATGAGAAATGTGAGGATTTTAGAGAGTAGATATTTTCATTCATAAACTGATAGAGCTGAAAAGTCTACTAAGTGATATATACAAAGCAAAAATAATTCAACTCAAGCCCGCTGATCAGCATTAAGGACTTGGCCTAGGAGCAAAGAAACCTAGTCTATCCTTAGCCACAGAAGCCAGCTGGGTGACTTTGGACCAGTCCTTCTCCCTCAGCTCAGCCAACCACACAGGGTTGTTGTTGAGGAAAATAAGGAGCAAACATACACTGCCTTAAGCTCCTGTACGAAACAATGAGATATAATTTATAAATGTATACCTATCGCTTGCAAAGGGCAGCAAAGGTTCTGAAAATAATAGTAAAAGATCCTCAGAATTAAATACATTATTCCAATTATCTCCCAAATGGTTTCCATTTTTAAATTATCCTCACAAAACAAAACAAGACCAACAGATAGTGGAAGGGAGGGAGGGAGAGATAGAGATATGGGGGGTGGGAGAAGAAAGAAGAAAAGATTTTACAAGTTGGTTTAGAAATTGAAACTACTTTCTGTCTTTGTTTCCTTTTTCCATTCATCTCAAAAGCCAAGACTTCTTTGTGGTGGGATTTCTGAAATCTACAATACGGGACCCCAGTCTACATTTTCACAGCAAGTGGGACCCCTAAAATAAAAAGCAAAGAAGGTAATGATTTTTCCAGGTTTTTCTCCACAGATGGTTCAGAAATGAAAGCTGTTCTATAAAGCTCATTTGGCAGCTAAACAAAAAGGGATTTTCTGCTTTATCCCTGGTTAGTAATGTGAAAAAGTTTTATGACCCAGCTGCTGCTGAGAAGTTTAGTATTGTGTAATTATCTGAATTAAAAGAGCAGCAATCTTTTTAGCTTTTTCTACAGTTTTTCTACTGGGCTGGGGGAGTACGCTGAGGTGATCTGGGGAGAACCGTAGCTTCTAGAAGGCCAGGCTCTTTACCAAGCTCTGGGGAAGGGAGGTGGGAATTGAGGATGTTGAGGGGGGGGGGGAGATTAAGGTGCTGGCTTTTGGTTTTTGATCATATAGTTTTGGGTGTTATGGTTTTATTATTTCTGTGAGCCACACAGAGTTCTTTAAAGACAGGCAGCCATACAATTTTTTTTTTCAAATAAACAAATAAATTTTCAGTAAGCCCTTTAGTCTTAGTGGATTTTTGTTACCACTACTTTGAATTGGCTGTATTTTATGCATACAGCCAGTTTGGCCTAGTGCAGGAGTATCCAACCTCATGATTTTCCATGGCAAGCTGGGAAATTCTGAGAGTTGAAGTCCACAGGTATTAAAGTTGCCAAGTTTTGACATCCCGGCCTAGTGGTGAAGGTACCGGATTAGAAGCTGGAAAACCACGAGTCCTTGCTGAGCATGCAGGCAACTTACTCTTCTTCTGCCCTAGGAAGAAGGCAGCGAGAAGTCACTTTGGAAAATGTTGCCAAGAAAGCTGTAAGAATATGCCTGTGTGGTCACTAGGAGTGAGTTCAGACAATTTTATATAGGTAGTGTTTGATTTATGACCAGTTGCTTCGTGATTGTTTGAAGTTACAATGGACCTCCCCAGGGCTTCTTACAACTCTGATTAAAATTTACAACATCTGGCCTTCCCCTCCACAGTCACGTGATCACATATAAAGCATCCAATGACCAGTCTGCATATATGGCTGTTTTCAGCCTCCTGCAGTCATGTGACTTCAGTTTAGTATGCTTTTTGCCAGAAATTGCCATTTACTTCCGGTTTCCACATCTAGCGCCATAGTTGGTACAATCCCAGATCCAGAAGGCCCCAAGCCCACAGCCCAAACCTGTTATTCCTCATCAAGACCCCCACAGCCTACAGATACCAATAGCAATAGCACATAGACTTATATACCGCTTCACAGTGCTTTACACCATCTCTAAGTGGTTTACAGAGCCAACAATCTGGGTCCTCATTTTATGGAATGAGGAAGGATGGACCGGCTTGAGCCGGTCAGGATCAAACTCCTGGAGTGAGCAGTGAGTTAGTCTGCAATACTGCATTCTAACCACTGCCTCACCACAGCTCTCAGTAAGCTAAGACATCAAAGGCATTGTTTAGTTTGCCAAGGGTAGAAATATACAAGTATTCCTCAACTTACGACCACAACTGAGCCCAAAATTTCTGTTGCCAAGTGAAATATCTGTTCAATGAGTTTTGTTCCATTTTACAACCTTTCTTGCCACAGTTGTTCAGTGAATTACTGTTCAGTCAGTAACATGGTTGTCAAGTGAATCTTGTTTCACCATTGAGTTTGCTTGTCAGACGGTTGCAAAAGGTGATCACGTGACCCCCGGGACACTGCAATGGTCATAAATATGAACCAGTTGCCAAGCATGCTGCAAGGATTGTAAGTCACTTTTTTCAGAGCTATTGTAACTTTGAATGGTCACTAAATGAACTGTTGTAAGTCGAGGACTACCTGTACAGATCATCTCATGGTAATGAATACTCTCGCCCAGCAACTTCATGCAGATATTAAACTGGAGCAGAATTAAACTGAAGCATGAATCCCATGGTAGCCCACATAGTAGAAAGTGCTGCAGGGTATGTATACATGTCTCTATCTTGCTCCCTCTGTCTCTCTATCTCTAAGAGATCCTAAAGAGTCATAAGTCTCCATTTATGTGTAATTTGGGAATGGGGACTATAAAATATAAGGCGATACAAAGAATTTCATACATGTTAAAACCGAGCCAGATTTGAATACCATTATTGTAAGATAATTGTAATACAACTAGATAAGTGCTTGTATTTCCTGAAGATGAGAAAACTATTTTTTTTTTAAAAAAAGGAAACAGCTGTTCAGCGAAACCCAGGTTGTTGCTGACAATCTGGGGATACCAACACTAAGCAAGCACCAAATTGCCATCTGTTTTATTTATCATAGAAATAGATGTTCCTTCGTCCTCAATTCTTAGGAATATATTTTGGGAGTTTCAAAATTTGGGAATATTAATCAAAGGAGCACTTTTGAGAAAGAGGATGCTGGACAAAACTCCTGAGAGGCAGTTAATGATTTTTCAGGAAGGCCGCAGCAAACATTATTCTTTTTCTGGCGATTGGGCCTTTGTTTTAACTAAATTAGGACTTCCACTATAGTTCTCATGTGTTTCCCAGCTCAAAACGATGGGAAACTGAAATTGGGCAATATGGCAGGAAGGGTATGCAGAAATGGGGAAGGAGTTCAGTGGTACATGTGATCTCAAGCCAAAGGCTATGTTAGTTCACAGGGAGTCCTTCTGTCAGACTCATTGGAACATAGGAGCTTCAGTTTATACCTTAACTGTAGAACAAGAGAGTTTTGGATCTCTGGTATGGACCCAAGGATCATCATTGTAAAATAAAATATGGGAATGCGGCTGCTTTATGTCAACCAATTGAATTCAGCAATTCAGCAGTCCTGCACCCAAAATACTACAATTCAAGAGATGGTTCCTTACTTTCTTCTTTCCTTGTCTGTAATAATCAATTGGTAATGAATATATATATGGCAATGTATATTCCACCCATTAATGTTTACATGTGGTATCATGAAACTGGTCTGAAATCACAATCCTGCATTGTGATGTCAAACCATACCTTTCTGTGCATTGTGGGCATCATGATTAGGAATGGACATATGCGGTATTATGCTCTTTGTTCTTTCAAAGGTTGGAGGACAAAATAGAGATGGAGAAGCGGATTTCAAAGGAAGTAATTTAAAATTACCTGCTCTACTTCTTGGATGAGGAGGAGATTCCATTAGTTTCCTGACAGTTCTACAAATGAAAAGGCTAGCTTGGATCAAAGCCTTTATGACCAACTGAGTTTAAACTCGCTTCATCATATCAACTCAGTTTGTGTGTGCGTATGTGTCCTACAAATGACAAGTCTGGGGGCATAGGGTGATATAGCAATTTCATCAGACGGAATAGGACTGAAATGTTTCTTTTCCTGTGTGGGGTATATCTGTTTTAAACACAAAAGAAATACACCAGGCCTCTCAATATATTCACAATGCACCTATTTTGGACTTTGTTTTATTTTTTAAAAGTCACAAAAGTGAGATAACATACGGTCCATTGGCCACAGATTCACCATCCTTACCAAAGAACCAAGAAGCAATCATCTATTAAATTCTTGCAGAATGGGGAAATAAAACTAAAGCAAATGCAAAGATAGGAAAACCTCAGGCAATTAAATCTAAATGACATCATAAAGGCCAATATTCTTCAAAAAGCAAAAAATATTTTAAAAAAGAGCAGAAATAAACTTTTGTGCTGTTGAACAGCAATATCAGTAGCAGAGTTCCAAGATCATTGTGGGATATCTTAAAACTGGTACTAGAATTGTACTTTATGTCTACACAAAAGTCAGTACTGTTGAGTTTGGGGAAATTTATGTAAGCATAAATTCCCAAGTTGAATTCCTAAATCAGGGAAAAGAAACTTACATACATAGATACATATATATATACACACATATATATACACATACATATACATACATGCATACATACATACATACATACATACATACATACATACATATATAAGTCCTTGATTTACAATTCCAAGCGAGCCCAAAAGTTTTGTTGCTAAGACAGTGAAACATTTATAATGTGAATTTTGCCCCATTTTAGGACTTTTTGTGCCACAAGTTGTTAAATGAATCACTTCAATTGTTAAGTGAAGCTGACTTCCACATTGACTTTGCTTGTAAAGTCACAAAACGGGGATCACATGAGCCTGGGACATTGCAACCATCATAAATATGAGTCAGTTGCCAAGCATCCAACTTTGATACCTGACTGTTGGAAAATGGGTGAAAAATGGTCATAAGGCACTTTTTTTAGTGCCATTGTAACTTTGAACGGTCTAAATGAACTGTTGTAAATCGAGGACTACCTGTATAAACTTGGAATACTTTAAAAAGCCATCAACTGACCTAGGTTGATCTCAAAACATCTAGGGAGTGTTGGATCCTGGTTAGTACTTTGAGAGGACACCAGAAAACTCATGATTCTACACTAATTTTAACCGGATAGTTGAACAAAAAACATTCCAGAAACCAGTGGTTAATTACTTCCATATTGTTGCCAAGAAATATACAGAGCTGGGCTCATGAAATCACCAACAATCAAACTTGACTCTGGATCTTTGTCTGTAAAATATATTATATATACGCACCATATAATATTTTTATAAATCCAATACCTTTCAGTTATTATTACTTTATAATACACCAGAAGTGCTCCTAAGAGCCAAAAATGTGGATTGAACATAAGAATGTGTGTATGTGTCTTAGTGATGCCCACATTGTTTGTGGTCTGCTGCAATTTTACAGATTTCCCCATGTAAAGGAGAATCAAAATTGCAGTTCTGCACCCTATCATTACCCACTGTATAAGTAATCCTCAACTTACGACCACAATTGAGGCCAAACTTTCAGTTGCTGAGACATTTGTTAAGTAAATTTTGCCTTGTTTTACAACCTTTCTTGCCATTGCAGTTGTTAAGTTAATAACATAGTTGTGAAGTGAATCTGGCTTCCTCATTGACTTTACTTGTCAGAGGATCGCAAAAGGTGACCACATGACACTGGGACACTGCAACCGTCATAAATATGAATCAGTTGCCAAGCATTTGAATTTTGATCACATGATCATGGGGATGCTGCAACGGTCATAAGAGTGAAAAATGGTCCTAAGGCTTTTTTTTTCCAGTGCTGTTGTAGCTTTGGATGGTCACTAAATGAACGGTTGTAAGTCCAGGACTACCTGTATTTGTGAGGATAATGGTTCACCCGATGAGGAAGGACTGAGAGACGCAGCAACTGGTGGAACAATCTTCCTTTATACTGGGATCACTGAAAAAGGAGTCTTTGAATGAGGCCAGAGGGAAGGAGTTTCAGAAACTGAGAGCACTAAGAAAGTGACAGAACCTACGGCTCATATTTTCAATATGTTCTTTAACCATTGCATTGCAACTGGGATTCCCCCCCCCCCATAAAATAAGCAACAGGGGTGTGTTCTGGCCGCTTAATGGCAGCGTGAGCATCAATTGGATAGGTATTCATAAAGACACCATTAATTAACCTAATAAATGACTGACGTGAAGAATGAATTAGTTCCCTGATGCCTCTGATGGATGCTTTAATAGGGAATTCTTAAAGAGTTCCTTGATTGAAAGCTAATGTTCTCCTAAACGAGTTAACATACTTACCTGAGAATGCTATTAAGCGGAGTAATGCCTAATGTGATAAAGAATCCATCAACTCATATATAGAAATGAATTTCTTCCATTAGGTGTTTTATATAAATATAGACTTTTTCCCCTCCCAGTGGTGAGAGATCTGCAGAGAAAATGTCAGCGGAAGTATATGTGAATTGCTCTAATAAACACACACCCAAAAACAAGGGCGGAAAAACAGCAATAAAGCTAGCATTGCCCTGCTTATGTCCTTCATGGGAAATAAAGAAGACTGAAAGTTATAAAAAACATTTGCAGAAATGTATAATCGTTGACCATGACGGTTATTATGTTGAAAGACATTGTCCTCCACATTTCTTTGAAAACCCTCATGAAAATAATTGTCTTTTCCCCATAAAAGTGTTTACAAGTAGTCCTTGACTTACAAGCTTTCATTTAATGACCCTTCAAAGTTACAGTGGCACTAAAAAAGGTGACTTATGACCAGTTTTCATGCTTATGACACAGCATCTCCATGGTCATGTGATCAAAATTTGGGCCTCTCGGCACTTGGCATGTTTTTATGACAGTATCACTGTGCCAGGGTTTCATGGTCACCATTTGTAACCTTCCCAGACTGGCTTCTGGCAAGCAAACTCAGTGGGGGAAGCAAGTTTTCCTTAATGACCAAATAATTCACTTAGAAACTGCAGTGATTCACTGATGCTGCACTTTTGCCTCTGAATTTCTTATATTTTTCTTTTTGAGGCTGTCATCAGCTCCAACAACAATGACTCTCGCGGAGTTGCCTTCCCCCTCAATCCATTCACCCTTTTAACATACATTCATCTCAGAGGTGAAATCTAAAATTTGTTACTACCGGTTCTGTGGGCATGGCTTGGGGGGGGGGAATAATGTGATTGGGTGGGTGTGGCCAATGTGATTGGGTGGGTGTGGCCTCTTTGGCCAAAGAGATTGTAGAAAAAATGCTTTTAAAAGCCTCTGATGATCCCAGCTGAGCCGCGTGATCATCAGAGGCTTTTTTTTTACTTTTTTTGCCAAAGAGGTTGTAGAAAAAATGGTTTTAAAAGAAAAAAAAAAACAGCCTCTGATCACGCGGCTCAGTCTGAACAGGGAGCATTTCACCCCTGATTCATCTCCTCATTCATTCATTCTCTCTATGTGACCAAACTATCTTCACATATTTCTTTGGTGCTGATCATTCACTTTCATATTTAATCTATATTCATTGAATGCTCATTCATACTTGACCCATCTCTTCTTGTTTTACCAACTTCATCATAAATTTCTTAAATAATTCATTCCCATGGCATTTAACTTACTTTTATGTTTCTTCTGATATATCTGACTATATCCGTGTAACTAAGTGCTTAGAAGAATCTTTTATGCATAGCCATTGTCAGTACTTTTTCTACTTTCACTTCTCGCAATCTAACATTTTTCCCCCTGAAAATGCTAATTTTCTATGTGCATAACTGCAGGAAAGCAAATGTATATTTGCAGCTATTCAAGAATAATATTTATCCGGTTTTACAAAATGCAGCAGTTCATCTTTAATATATTCATCTTCTACCTATATTAACATATATGGTATGTTAAATTTGATTTTTTTTAAAAGGCTATAAAATGCGTAGATGTGTATTAGAAACTCACAGTGCATAATAACTGGAATTAATTTTATTAACATTTTTATGATTAATAATAGGACAACACTATAACAATAAAAAAATGAAACAAGCAGGGAAGAGGAAATAATTATATTTTTATTTACCCAGCCTCATTTCTACTTTTGGAAATAATTAACACACCGTTTGGAAGGACTAATTTTATTATTTTTAAATGAGATACAACATTGTGTGCGTGTATACTAGAAAGTATTTTGACCTTTGCAGTAACCTCCCCTGTTCTACATTTAATTAAGTGTTTTTCTTTACTGCTGTTTGACTTATGTGCAATATGACATTGCAGCTTTGAAAATTATTTTATCAATAAAATAGATGAGCAATTTATTTGCCTTCCTGAATAGTTTTATTTTTAAAATTACTCTTTATTCAGGAAAGTTTACTATCTCTTTGATGGAGAAACAAAGCTTTATCAGTTGTTTGTTGTAACTAAAAAAAAAATTCAAAAGGAAAAAAACAAACCCTTCATAACTGATGCATAAAGATGTCAAGGCCCTTGCCGTGTGACAACATACTTTCTTTTCCATTCCTGCATTTACAAATAAAATTACAGATAAAAGTTGTTGTTGAAGAGCAAAATGTTAAACCTCTTGGAACCTAGGAGGAGAGTCCCAAAGAGTCCAGACTTTGAACCTCAGAGGAGATTTGAAATATAGTTTTCACTCTTTCATAGATTACCTGCAGCCATTGTAAAGTTTCTTTGCTGGCATGAAGAAGGAAGGAGGGAGGAAAAGAGAGAGAGAGAGAGAGAGAGAGAGAGAGAGAGAGAGAGAGAGAGAGAGAGAGAGAGAGAGAGAGAGAGAGAGAGAGAGAGAGAGGGAGAATGCAAATTAACCTTCTCCCCACATCTTTTTTTCTCCTATATGAGATTTTAATTTGATCGTAGAACTCTGGGCTATTCATGTTCAGCACTTGTATTTTAGTCAGTTTTATAAATAATAAATGACAAAAAGGAAATGGAAATGGAACTCTTCCCAGCCAGTAGATCTGAAAGGCCTCCAAAAGACTTACCAGCAGGGGACATTGTGTCTTATACCAGAGGCAAACATTTCCCCAGCAGATAGGAAAGTGTTCCATGCACATCTGTTTGGAAATTCACAGGTGCTAACAGGGAACAGACATGTGTCTTTAAGGAAGAACATATTGTGCCTGCGACTCTCTAAGAAACATCGTTGCCTGCTATTTAATCATTTATCTTCTCGATAATTGCAGTTAATCACCTTATGTCCTTGGGATAAGATGGGTTATAAATCAGGAGGAATGAATGTTTCATGATTTGGACATTTGCTTATGATTTTATCAAGAATTGTTGCCAATTGTAACACAAGTATCAGAATGAACTCCTGGTTTGTACATGAACTGCAAATAAGTGAAAAACATGCCACCAATATGAATTATTTTTTTCACAGTTTAAGTGGAATTATATATTTTTAGTCTTATATGGAAGATTCACCCAGGAACTCATGTACAAAGAGTTTTCTGAAATAGATGGTTCCATCAAACTGCAAATAAAAGAGGTTAGACTTTTTCTTACTGCTGTATTACTTTTATTTGAATATAGATTATTCAGGCCTATTAGCAGAGTATTAAAAAAATAATACACAAATCTAAAAAGCCAAAATGCGGTCTACTGTGTTAAGGTGCTCCTACCTTATTATGCTGGCTGCAGAGAATGCAAATCCCTTTAAGATACAATTTTGCACACATTTCCCTCTACTGAATACCGGTGGATTCAGTCACACTTATTTGCATTTGATTCCATTCTTGATGAATTAGAGACAGTCTTGCATGCATGGCAGAGCAGTTATCAATTACCCTGGTGGGACACAACATTTATTTATTTATTTGTTTGTTTGTTTGTTTATTTATTTATTTATTTCTTTATTTATTTATTTATTTATTTCTTGCTTACTTACTTACTTACTTACTTACTTACTTACTTACTTACTTGTATTATTACTGCTACTGTTCCCCCCAATAATAAAAGTTCTCCGAATGGATTACAACCTTAAGTAAAACACAGACATTAAAAAAAGAAAGAAAGAAAGAAAACAGCAAAAGAAAAAGGAAAATCAGTAAGTCAAATAAGATTAATTAACAATAAGGCAGTTCACTAATGAATAGCCGAAAAAAGATAGAAAGCATAAAATCGACTATCTCAATGCTGAGCAATCAATTCAATACGGCATATTGCGCTCTGGACAGTTTCTGCCCAGAGTGTCCATTGTTGCATCTCATTCTGTTCCTCCTTCTCCTTCTTCCTTTTTAAAAACCTCTTTAACTCTCAGGAAGGATTGCATGCCCACTAATAATATTATTTTCTTTTTCTGTTTTTTCCTTGCTTCCTGATTTATATGGGGTTGGATGAACGCACATATATGCATTTTGGATTTCTCTATTGAACACCATGGTAGCATTTATTTGTTCCTATGGTAACATCCTTAAAACATCAAGGTGAAAATTATCCATCTTTATATATTAATATACATGATCCTCTTTTCCAGACATTTTGTTCCATTCTTTCAGCCATCAGTTCTGAATGTTCTCTTTCAGCTGGCATCATATGATCAATAAGTTGTCACTTGTTTGGGTGTTGTCTATAAATCATCATCATCAAATCAAAACCAAACTTGATATAGATTAGATTATATTTGCATAAATAGCACCTCTATAATACCTGAGGGCAAGACAAGAAACAATGGGTGGAAGATGGACCGAGGGAGATTCAGGAATTCCTGGAAATAAGAAAGAATTTCCTGAAAGTGAGAATGATTATTTGGGGGAACAGCTTCTCTTTTGGAGTTGTGGGTGCTCCATCAATGGAAGTTTTCAAGAAAAGATCAGACAATCATTTCTCTGGCACTGTATAAAGACTCCTGCCTTGGGCAGGGGTTGGACTAGAAGTCTTCCAAGATCCCTTCCAACCCTACGATTCTATGTGTATGAAAACTTGAAACCGAAATACAGGAAATCAGGTTCCCTATTCAATATGCCCACCATTAGTCTTGTCCAGTAATAGACTGCTGGTTTGCATAAAAGAAATATCTTTTGTCCGTTACTCATTTTCTGTTCAAGATTTTGTTATTTGTGACATTGTAGTGGCCAAGAGAACATTCCCCACCACCCCGTGCAGAAAAGACACGTGTGAGAAGTACAATGATCTGTCAGAATTTAGACGGCACCTTTATTATAGACATGACAGCTTTGTAAGATCTGCTTTTGCAGACTATCATTGTATTGCCAAAAACACCTGCTGCTCATAGATACTTGTTTACACTGAAAGAGATAAGGTGAAGGGAAATATTTCAAAACCTATGAAAGAGCAAGACAAGAATAATGGAAAAATTGCTCATGTTATTGAAAAAAGCAATTCAGGTCATCAAGATGAATTAGTATCATATCTTCTCTTGACAAACTAAAACAATACACCCCCAAACATGCCAACTCTATTGTTTGTGATTCATGGGTATGCCATCTATTTTAAGGCACTCAAATCCATGAAGTAGGGTAACTATTGAAATGAAGTCAAACAAAAACAGGTTTTCGCCATAATGAAGTAACTACTGTACATCCTAAATATAGTCAGGTTTATATAGAGTTACATAAATTGCTCTTTTATCATACTGGCATAAAAGAAGACTGATTTTAAAAAATGACTGATTTCTTATTTTCATTATTCAAATTCTAGATAAAATTTTCATACGGGATGGTAATTGACTTAATAACTTAGGGACGTTGGTCATGTTTAGGTCTAAGCAGTCGGTTAATAGATAGAATTTTCAGAAAACTTACCAAAATACATTTATATTAATATCATCCCATTACTGGATAGGTCATGGGCCTTTGGTAACCTTTCATTGCTATTTAGCTACAGGCCAATAAATTTCATTGCTAATGGTTCGGCTTCTACCTTTAGGTTTAATGGTGAACAGAGGCCATCCTGAATTTTCTTCCTAGATATTCTGGCTGTTTCCTCTTCTTGGTTTGGAAAGTTGAATATGCCTGCCCCACAAAACTAGCCAATTAGTTGACATATGTGGAGAACACTATCTCATTATTAGTGTTCAAATAAATCTATCATGAAGAATCCTGTTTTCCAAGATCGGTTTATTGTTAGATGTTACAAAGCTGCAAACTGAACCTGCAGTGATTTTTTTGTTTTTTTAACACACACCCAAAAGACATCCCTATTTTTTTTAACAAAATTAAAAAATAAAACCTAGACATTTTACTCATATCAACCTATGTTCAGTTTTGTTATACCTCACAAACCACAATTACTTCATAGGGTGGAAGAATCCTCATTCTGTGTGGTGATCTTGCAGAACAGTAAATGCCTTTGCTAAGTATAGAACAAGACTTAGTGAGCTTTCAAGGTCCATATACTGAATCTTGTTTGTCCTGCTCTAGAAATAATCCTGAAATTATTATAAAATAGAGGAATAATCCTCTATTTCTACATCAGAAGTCTTGGCATCACATAGGATATTCTCCTCCATAGTATGTTTACATCTTGTATAGCAAACTCAAACTTTATTTTTACACCACCCCAGAGTCCCTCTGGGAGGGACAAGGGCAGTGGTGAAATCCAAATTTTTTTACTACCGGTTCTGTGGGCATGGCTTGGTGGGCGTGGCAGGGGAACGATATTGCAAAATTTCCATTCTCATCCCACTCTGGGGCCAGCCAGCGGTGGTATTTGCCGGTTCTCCGAACTACTCAAAATTTCCGCTACCGGTTCTCCAGAACCTGTCAGAACCTGCTAGATTTCACCCCTGGACAAGGGAAGTTTCTAAATGAGAGAGAGGGAAACAGAGGGAGAGATGCTCAGACCTTCCTATGGTAAGGAAAGAAGGCCACAGCAAGTTTGGTGTATGTGTGCATGTGTGTGAGAATGTGTGCAAGTGTGGGTGTGTTAAGGGCACTTGCCCAGCCTATACACCTTTTGGTGTTTCCTCTGTGTTAAGCTAACAACCAAACCAAGGACACAACAAGGAAAATATATTTTATGCACAGATTGCCTCATTATTATTAGACAAGATCTAATGACAGCATCCACAAACTGCATCCCCTGATGTCTGAAAAATTATACCCCCAATCAAAGCATCAAGCTTTGCCATTAGATATCCTTTACTGCCTCTTCTTAAATTTTTAAACTATATTAGAGAGATAAAAATTCACTGAAATATTGTTGAGGAGCTCATTTCATAATGCTGCTTAGATGTGAGTATAATGGATTATAAACATGCTATCTGGAGTTAAAGCATATATTTAATATTTTGCCTGGGCGCGGCAAAATGTTTGTAATGAGAGTACTGGGAGACAAGCAAAAATAGAAAGTTGCTATTTATTTTGGAAAGTCAACTGTGGTAAGGTCATAACATAAACAGACATATGCATTGTTCATTCTTGACTTTATAAATGTATGACTATATTGGAAAAGAAAGAAATTTAGCATACAGGATTTAAATGCTAGGATTTTGTCAAATATCAAGCATAATGAGAATTCATTTAGGCTACAAGTAGTCTTCAATTTATGACCATAATTGGGATTGGAACTTCCATCACTAAGCAATGTGGTCATTCAGTGAATCGCTCCCAATTTTATGACTTTTTTGCAACGCTCTTTAAGCAAATCATGAATCCACCTTCTCCATTGACTTTGCTTGTTGAAAGCCTTCTGGAAAGGTCGCAAATGGCAATCACATGACCCAAGGATGCTGCAACAGACATAAATACATTCCGATTGCCCCAAATTTTGATTACGTGACATGACTGTGACAAACAACAATCGTAAGTGCAAGGACCAGTTATAAATCCCATTTTTCAGCACAGTTTTTAAGGAATAGACAGAAGTCAAGGACTGTAGTTCATTCTAGAAAGATTACTCAGCTCTAAAGAAAGCATAATGAACATATTCACAGCCTTGTCTTAAATAATCTTCGTATTCCAAATTGGATCTAAAGGTTGTTTCAAATTGGTACCACTGCATCTTTACCATACTTTTTCTGTTTCACTGGACTATATTCAATATATATATCTATATAACCACATGCATTGAATATCGTTTCTGGAATCCTGCCTAATCCCATTTGCCACCACTATACCAGTATATTTCTGGTTATGAACACATTATCATGAAGAAGACAATATTTTTTTTTTAATTCAAAGAACTTGTGTGGAGTGGCGGTTATGCAAAGACACCAGACACCTCCTTGGCTGCATATAGGAATCTAGTGTACGAAATAGAGTTTTCTTCATTGTGAGCTCTCAGCGATATCTTTACCCATAATAATGCATTCATAAGATGATAAACACATAGACTTCAAGATTATCCAGTATCAATTATAGATAAGAGTTGCTTTGAAAACCGACTTCAAAGAATAGCTCAAAAGGTTGGCTGGCTTGAACTCCTTTTTTGAACTTTTTTCCCCTTGATTATTCATCATTCCATTACAAAGATGATAGATTTTTATCCAAAGTATTGCTCTATCATATTTCTAATATTTCTTTAACTCGCTTGATTCTTAATTTTTCTGCCTGAAAACTTTCTTGTGAGCATGCAAAAAAACAACTGCTCAAGTAGGAAACCCTATACCAGTGATGGCGAACCTTCTAGAGACAGAGTGCCCAAACTGCAACCCAAAACCCACTTATTTATCACAAAATGCCAACACGGCAATTTAACCTGAATAACGAGGTTTTACTACTTAATATAATGATAAACAAGGCAGAGTTCAGCTAATTGTTCTAAGAAAATGTGATAAATGCACTTTTATGCCCCTTCATTGTTTTCTCTGCTTTTAAAATATTACGTTTAGCAACAATAAAAAAGAAAAACTTTTGTAATATTTTTTCTCTCTTTCGCTCCCTCTTTCTCTTTCTCCGCTCTCTCTTTTCCTCCCTCTCTCTTTCCCTCCCTCCCTTTTCCTCCCCCCTCTTTCTCTCTGTCTCTTTCTTTCCCCCTCTTTCTCTTTCTTTCCTTCCCACTCTCTCTGTCTCTTACTCTCTCTTCCCCCTTTCTCTCTTTCCCTCCTTCTCTCTCTTCCCCCCTCCCCCCTCTCTTTTTCTCTCTCTCTCTTTAAAGTGCACTTATCACGTTTTTCTTAGAACAATTAGCTAAACTCTGCCTTGTTTATCATTATTTTAGGGAATTAAACCTCAGTATCCAGGTTAAATTGCTGTGTTGGTACTTTTCAATAAATAAGTGAGTTTCAGGTTGCAGTTTGGGCACTTGGTCTCTAAAAGGTTCGCCATCACTGCTCTATACCATTTCAGACAAATGACTGTCTTCTTAGAAACTTCTAGTTTGGGAACATCCATAACTTCAGGAGACAAGTCATTGATTACTCGTTCTAACTGTCAGGAAATTTCTCCTTAGTTCTATTATAAAAGAGCTATGGTGGTGCAATGTTTAGAATGCAGTATTGCAGGCTAATTCTTCCCACTGCCAGTATTTCGATTCTCACTGGTTCAAGGTTGACTCAGCCTTCCATCCTTCCGAAGTTGGTAAAATGAGGACCCAATTTATTGGGGTCAATATACTGACTCTGTAAACCACTTAGAGAGGGCTATAAAGCACTGTGAAGTGGTATATGCCTAAGTGCTATTGCTATTATTCCCTTTGATTAGTTTCCACCCATTGCTTTTTGTCCTGCCTTCAGGCACTTTAGAAAATAGGCTGACCCCATGTTGTGGATATATAGTGCAGTCCTGTCCATTGTCTAAACAAATGTAAGAACCCTTGGATTCAATAGGCTGCCTTCATTGCAGCCTTAAGATTTTGTGTCTCATCAATTTAAATGAGAAGGAAGGGGGAAGAATACCTGTTTCTTCATTGTCCTATCTCATGAAAACAACAGGATGTGGGAGAACTTGACTGCACAGAAGTTATTATATTTACAGATGGGATGCCACTTTTGAAATCATAAAAAGCAAAAACTACGATCCTCTCTGAGAGCAGATTTGCACAAAAGTGAGATTGAAAATGAATGTTGTATGAAAACACTGGTAATTACCTTTTGAAAAAGAGTCACAATGGGAACATATTTGTTAGCATTTGCATTTAAAAGGTTCCTAGTCAATTTAAGTTAGAAAGGTAAATTATGGAATGATAGGCATATATGAACGTTGTATGTTAGAGAAAGTTATTCATTAAAAAAAATAACAATAAAACCAAATGGGTTTTCTTTATTTTCTATTGTTTATGATCTGCCTATCCTGATAGGATTCTAAATCACGAAGCATGGGCTTTTTGGAAAATTTATGAATAGGTGAGCCATTTTTTTCCCCTGAGCTGTTGCTCACATTAACAGAAAAATTACTACATATATATTAGAGAGATACATGGCATATATAGATGATAGATAAGATGATAGATAGATAGATAGATAGATAGATAGATAGATAGATAGATAGATAGATAGATAGATAATGTATGATAGATGGATGATAGAGATATGGATGGATGGATGGATGGATGGATGGATGGATGGATGGATGGATGGTAGAGATAGATAGATGATAGATAGATAGATAGATAGATAGATAGATAGATAGATAGATAGATAGATAGATAGATAGATGACCGAGAGAGAGATTAACACTGGCTATAACTATCATGGAGCAGAAGAGTTAATGTTAGTTTGAGAAGAGAATTCCCTTTATTATTTGAAGTTAAAACTGATTACTTTTTCCCTCTTCCTAATATGCAAATGTATATATTAATATTTAATTTAAAATAAGCTATTTAAAGCAAACTTTCCCTGGAATGTTGTTGTTGCTTTAGCCTCCTTCTCTAATATTACTATTCCATATAGTGGCACTTGTGTT
Source organism: Arizona elegans (assembly GCA_022577455.1). NCBI lineage: Eukaryota > Metazoa > Chordata > Lepidosauria > Squamata > Colubridae > Arizona > Arizona elegans. The sequence continues at coordinate 203,974,187 of JAKOOJ010000001.1, read as the reverse complement.
TTTGTCATGGTTATAAAAAAACCTAAAATTTCGCAACTAATAATGCTGAATCTCATGAATATTAGCACCGTATTTTACCATAATTGCATAATTAAATAGAATTAGTCTTTATGCATTAGAAATTTGTTTGATCCATGCTAAATGGAAACAATTTGGTGGCCTGGTTTATAAAAAAGCAAAAACATTAAGCAAATTAAAAACTGTGATAAAAATATTATTTTCCAAAGGAGATGAAATTTCATTCATTTATTCAGTTATTCTTACGGGGTTAAAGAAAGCTTTCATTCATTTATTTAGTTATTCTTATGGGGTTCATTAAGAGCTGAATCTAAACATTATGTGTATATTTATATTTAATCACAATGAGCTTTCATTGCATTTAAAAATCTGTCTTATAATAAAGAAATGTAATGGGTAGTAGTCCAAAAAAGATACTGAATCTATCTTGTAAAGAAAAAAAGAAAAAGAAATACCTCCATGTGCATGTTACCAAGGCCTAACTTTTTTTAAGTTTAGGGTTTTTTTTTTCCTTGCTGCAATGGTCGCACTATAAATGTCTTTGCGTATTGGTTGTGGTTGTCCAATGCAGAAAACAACCACACAAATGCATTTGTTTTTAAGGTATCCCAAGAATCTTTGGGTTCTTTGCATGTATCCTATTACCTGTTGATTTGATTCCCATGGAATAATATGGAAATGAAATTGATTTCTTTTCCCCAGGTATTAGCAAGCTACTAATGATTAGGTTAATCTATCCCATTAACCAATTGTCGAGTGTCAAGTCAACTAGACACTGAAGTGGGGAGGGGATATCTGGAAGGACCATCAGTGACGGGACAGCTCTACCGCACAACAACGTTTTTGCTACGTCGTAACGACGGGGGGGGGGGGAGAGCCTGATTACAGTCTCACACAATGGTGGTGGGGGGTGTTGAATCCAAAGAATAGGCGGTCGGTCACCCCATGGCCGGGACAGGGCTACGTGAGGGGAGGGAGAGCCATTCCCGGCCGCTGCAAAAGAGGGGCGGGGGTGGAGCCCAGAAGTACTGCCAATTGGCTAGAGATGCTCCCGGGTTAATTTGATTATTGTTAAAAGGATGCTGGGAGGCAGCCGCTCCCAACGCTGACTTTATGTTCCTTGCAATATTCGTGTATGACTCCACCGGGATATGAGGATTAAACCTGTTAACAACCTCGTGGTTTGTCTGAGAGTCGTGTTTACAGCAGGTCGCGCCAGCTCGGGGAGCAGAATATGACACCAGTAATATGGATTGTTGGTGGTTTTGGTTTCATGTGTTGTGTGAATCCAAATGTGATTGGTTAGTTTGGGTTTGGGTTCTTCATATTTGTAACACATCAAAGAGATGTAATTTGTTTAATAATCCATAGCTATACAAACAATGGTTTAGCACATTTAGTTAGTTAGTTACTTAGTTAGTTAAGAAAATGTATATGGCCACCTATTCACTCTCAATGATTGTGTGCAGAGAGATGTTCCTTGAGGATGGGCTCCAGCACGAGTCTGAAAGCTCAGAAGACTAAATCTCTGGTCCCAGTGACTGACCCAGATTGGATCCTGCAATTTTAATCATGCATCTAATGAGTGAAACCTCAGCATAACTAGCATTCTATTCAATAACTGGATGAAGCAAGCACCACTTATGTTTCCGTTCTCTCTATTCCCCCACTAGGAATGTTGCAGAGGCTTATCGTTTTATACGATATTTTTCAACAAGTGAAAAGAGAGAGAGAGAGAAAATCAGAGATGCCTTAACTGAGCAAAGTGGTTAAAAATAGTCTCTGCTTGGCTCCCTAGGTGGCTCAGTGGCTAAGACGCTGAGCTTATCGATCAGAAAGGTCGGTGGTTCGAATCCCTAGTACAGGTCTCCTGCGTGAGCAGGGGGTTGTACTAGATGACCTTCAAGGTCCCTTCCAACTCTGTTACCGTTATTGTTACTATTACTGCTCTATGAGAAGGATATAACCATTTGACATCGACAGGAGTGGTAGGAACGTTTTTCTTTTGTGGTGGGAAAGCAATATTTCATCTGACACAGGCTGCCTCTTCAAATATAAATCTGCTGGTTTTTCCAGATTACAGACTGTTTTTCTCCCTTCCCTGCCCTGAAAGGAAGAAAAATGGGGAGGGGGTGGAGGTGGGAAAGGAAGGGGTAATCCAATTCAATAATACATATATTTTTCATAACTGTTTTGATTTTGCTCAAGGCACCCCCACCGGAGCCAAACAAACAAATCTTCAGGCCGCTGTTTTGCTTCGACAAAAGTTTGAGCGAAGCATCCCCCCTCAAAACTGCTTTGAAGAGAAATGCCTCCCCCGCCCCATCCCTGCACTTCATTTCTAAGAGCAAAAAGAAACAAACAGGTTGTTTCTCTACTTCACGGTTTTATCTCCTGCCTCCTTTTGCATTTGCTGTTTTGTCAAGTGCTGGAGGACACGAAGAGGAAGCCAAAATACAATGCTTGCTCTTCAAATTCTCTCGCATTCACAAAGATTGGAAAAGGCTGTATTTTTTCCAAGGGTTGGACTCCTGCTAAGAGAGGGCTCTCACTTGCCAACAAACAAAATTTTCTGTGCTTCTTAGGCTTAGCGTCTGCTTCCTAAAGTAACTGCAGGAAATTGTTTGCAGCAGTAATTCCATAGGCGTGGTGGTGGTGAACATTGGCTTGACTAAAGCAATGTCATGAAAAAGCTTCATGCCTTGTGTGCGAGAGAGCAGATTGCCCAGTTGGAACCTTTCTTCACACATTCCTTACCAAAGTCAGATTTGGGGTGCAAGAGAACCCCAAACAGGTCAGGCCACCCAGAAACAGATCAAAGGGCAGGAGAACGTTGGAACCAGCCCATGAAAATCCATTGTTTGGATATAGGGGTAGAGATAGGACCAGGCTCAGAATATTGGATAGATTTTATTGGCCAGGAATCAGTAAAGATGTGGCCCAGTACTGTAGGTTAGTGTTGGATTATTGAAACCAAAAGGAGAACACAATAAAGTTCTTAAAGTGCCTTTAATCCCTGTTTCTTTTTCTAAAATAGCCATGAACATCGCAGACCCTCTGCCATGATCCAGTAAAAGACAATGAATATATCCTAGTTATCTGTGATTATGCAACTCGGTATTCTGCTGCAGTTCCATTAAGGAATGTGATGGCCAAAAGAATAGCAGAGGAACTGGTCTTCTTCTGGAAATGTTTGCAGTAGTAAACATTGATGAAAGCACCATCATGCAGAAGCTCCACTCCCTGTACGAAAGAGGTAAAGCTTTCAACAAAGTCTTATAAATATTGCTGTTTAGTCTAAAGGGTAAAGTTACTCTTAAGGGAAGCCTGAAGAGCGAGTTACTGATGAATTAAATAATAGTCACAGATCTTAACATTCCATAGAAAGTAAATTAAATGAATAGGAATGTCTGATTGTACTGCAATCAGATTGGGACACCAATTTATGTGTCCCTAATGTTAGCATTGCTCTTGCAGAAAACTGCATCCACTTATTTGTAATTGGTTTACATAGGAAGAACCTGACTAAAGAGAAATACACATAAAGGCCTACAAAAAGAAAAGAAAACAAATACTGTACCTTTACAGGGAGGATACATGGGATGAAGGTGTGGCTAACTGATGAGGAATAATAAGTCCGAAATAGATCTATCTTAGTCTCCTTAGTCTCCCAATGGGCAGCAGGGTGCTTAGTGGCTGCCTAAAAAAAGCCTAGAAACTAGTGGATGGTGATTTCACTGAACTAGGGCTGCATAAAAATCTTGGTTTACGTAGGAAGAACATGTAAAAATCAATGGTGCTTATTTAAATCACTTAAGATTTGCAGATGATGTTCTTCTCTTCTCACAAGAGCCGGAAGAGCTACAAAGACACATGTAAGAGCTACACAAAGTAGGGGAAGCATTTGGCTTAAAAATAAATCTGAAAAAGAACCAATCAATAAATGCACCAAAGAAACATTTTTTTATATATATCTGGAGAAAGAACCAGACATAGTAGACCACTACATATACCATGGCCAACAGATCTCAATGGAAGGTGGTACAATAAAAGAAACTGAATAGAGTATTAAATGTGGTTGGCAGGCCTTTGGCAAGCTAAGCACAGTTTTCAAGAACAACCTCCCCCTATGCCTGTTTTCGATCAGGGTGTGCTACTTGCTCTAGCAGGGAAACATGGACATTAACCTCACAATTGAAACAAAAGCTATGAGTGGCACAAAGAGCCCTGGAAAGATCCATGCCCTGCATTGCAAGATAAGATAGAAAGTCCTGCACATGGATTAGAGAACAAATGAAAATGTAGGGTATCATCAAGTTAGTAAAACAATTGAAATGGAAATGGGCTGGTCACATAGCAAGAAAAACTGATTGCAGGTAGACCAAGGGAGTCATAGAATGGATCCCACTTGATAAAAGCGCCCATGAAAGAGATCTAAAACAAGATGGATTGACGACATCAGGAAGTATTGCGGGCCCAATTGGCAAAAGAAAGCTCAGGACCATATTGATTGAAAACATGCAGAAGAGGACATCATCCTGCAGTGGATAGACAGTGACTAAAATGATAATGATGAATGATGTTCATCTCAACCTCCAGAAGTCAAGTTAAAAACAATACAGTAACAATAAAGCATATCAATAATATTAAATATATCTAACATGGTCTATTGTCGTCATCATCATCATCATCATCATCATCATCATCATCATCAGATTTCTGGTGTAATTTACTATTATTGTCCTGTTGCTTAAGCCGAACACTAAGGGCATCATTTGATGTCCCTGTAGAATAGGTCTAAGGATGATTTCTGGTCAATATAAACTACATTGATCAAATAAATTAAAAGTAAAGGTCAGTAAGGCTCATTTGAATTCAGCTTGACTCCAAGGGAATTCTAGAGATATTTATGTGGTTTTCTTCACAAACCATCTTAGGCCCAGTACTCTTCAATATCTTCATAAATAACTTAGATGAAAGAATAGAAGGGGAACTCACCAAATTTGCAAATGACATTAAACTGGCAGGAATAGCCAATACCCCAAATGACAAGCTCAGGATCCAAAAAGATCTTGACACACTTGAACAATAGGTCCTATCCAACAAAATGAATTCCAATGTGGAGAAAAGCAAGTTTTACATTTAGGCAGGAAAAATCAAAGGTATGCAGTAAGTACAGATTAGGTGAGACCTGGCTCAGAAACAGAAACTGTGAGGGGGACCTTGGAGTCCTTTGGCAGCAGCCGCCAAAAAAGCTAATGCAATCCTGGATTGTATAAATGGAGGCAAGATTACATGAAGTATCACTACCACTTCTTGTAAGACCACACCTGGAATACTGCAACCAATTTTGGTCACCATAGTACAAAAAAGTTGTTGAGACTTTGGAAAAAGTTCAGAGAAGAGCAACTAAGATGATCAAAGGCCTGGAGACTAAAACATATGAAGAACAGCTGTAGGATTTGGGTTTGGCTAGTCTAAAGAGAAGAAGAATTAGGGGTGACATGATAACAGTATTCTAGTACTTGAGAGGCTTCCACAAAGAAGAGGGAGGTCAAATTATTCTCCAAAGCACCAGAGGAAAGGACAAGAAACAATGGTTGGAAACTAATCAAAGAGAGAAGCAACCTCGAAATAAGGAGAAACTTAGGACAATTAACCAGTGGAACAGCTTGCCTCCAGAAATCATGGGCGCTCCCTCACTGGATGTTTTTAAGAAGAGTCTAGATCAGGGGTAACAAATCCGCAGGTCATCAGTCAGATGCGTTACATGCTGGTCTCGCCCACCCCTGGTTTAGCGAAGGGGAAAAAAAATCACGACACATCATGTGACAACAACGTGATGCCGCAAGTTTGACATCCTTATCTGAAGTGATATAGGTTCTCCTGCTGGACTAGAAGACCTCCAAGGTCTTGATGTTAATTGTAAAGTCATTTATCTGGCATTGATTTACAATATTGTTTTGTTTGCCTAACCTGCAGTAAAATGTTTTAATCGTTTCTGAATAGGTTTTAAAAATTTTAGTTGAGAAATATTGACTATTGTGTATTATTCTGTGTATGTGGTATTCCAGTTGCTGTTAGCTAAATATAAATAATATTGGAACAATGTTTGTAATCCTGATTGCATTACTAGAGAAACAAATTCATTCACGCTTTCATCTAGTTTCTCTATTGGTAATTGTATTTATTGTTAAAATCATTTAACAATAAATACAATTTATTACTCTGACCTTGATTAAAAATTAGGCTAGGAAAGTAAAATAGGTTTGAAATAATCTAAATAAAGAACAAAAGCTTTTGCATGAATGCAAGATCCATTAAAATTAATAAAACCAATGAGTGTCCTCTGGGTAGAAAGGCGGGATGTAAATCAAATTAATATTCATATGAAGAACAGCAAGAATAATGGGAACTTTGGAATAAACCTTTCAGCTAAGAATGTTTTCAAATATCTTTCCATAATTTTCCAAAGTTACTGCACCTAGTTTTGCACTGACCTACTCTATATTTACATTTATGACTATTTAACACAAATACGCACAAAAGTACACATGGACACACATGGTCACACACACACAAACAAACAAATACAAATACTGCAATGAGAGAGATATTAATGAGAGAGATATCTGTTCATATGTTTGTTTTCTACTTTAAAATTCATTTTAAAATGCATGACCTGTTCAGGAGTTCAGTTCAGTAATGCAGGTAATCCTCAATTTATGACCACAATTGAGCCCAACATTTATGTTGCTAAGTAAAACATTTGTTAACTGAGTTTTCTTGCCACAGTTGTTAAGTGAATCACTTTGGTTGTTAAGTTAGTGACATGGTTGTTAAGTGAATCTGGCTTCCCCATTGACTTTGCTTGTCAAAAAGTCACAAAAGGTGATCACATGATCCTGGGACACTGCAACCATCAGTTGACAAGTGTCTAAATTTTGATCATGTGACCATGGGGATGCTGCAATGATCATAAATGTGAAAAATAAGTCACTATTTTCAGTGCCGTTGTAACTTCGAACGGTCACTAAATGAACTGTTGTAAGTCAAGGACTATTTGTAATGTAATCAACATACTATCCACATGCACGAAATCCAAGAATTTAGAACTACTGAAATATTTTTGTCACTCTAAAAAAAAGAAGACAATACATATTTTCCATAATATAACAATTCTTTACCTGGAAAATAATTCAAACATCTCAAAAATTAGGGAATATGTCTATCGTCATCATCATCATCATCATCACCATCATCATTCTAGTTCTTATCTATCCACTGCAGGATGAAGGCCTCTTCTGCATGTTTCCAACCAATACAGTCTTGAGCTTTCCTTTGCCAATTGGGCCCACTATACTTCCTGATGTCGTCAATCCATCTTGTTTTAGGTCTCTTTCTTGGATGCTTTTTATCAAGTGGGATCCATTCTATGACTGCCTTGATCCACCTGCCATCAGTTCTTGCTATGTGACCAGCCCATTTCCATTTCCATTCTTTTACTCTCTTGATGATATCGTATAATTTTGTTTGTTCTCTAATCCATGTGCAGGTCTTTCTATCTTATCTTATAATGCCAAGCATGGATCTTTCCATGGCTCTTTGTGCCACTCGTACTTTTTATATCAATGGCGAGGTTAAATATGTCTATATATCTACATACATTATATATTAGGGATGCAAGTGGGATGAGAGTGGTGTAGCTTTGTCATCTCATCACAGTGGTGTCTGCAGATAACCAAGATGGTACTTGGAGCATAGGAACAGAAATCCTGTGCCTTTTGTATGTATGTTGATATTACACTCTCTGAAGAACAAGGTTTGCATTGCAATACTTCATTGTCCCATCTTGTCCTGCAATTCCTGCTATCTCATTGTGCCTCATTAGTTTTTTCCCATGTCCCCCAAGTGATTTGAAAAGGGATTTAATCTACTTCTGTAAATTCTCCATGTTTTTCATTTTGCCATGTTACTTCCCCCTGCCAAATAGAAATCTTTCGTCTCTCGTTTGGACTACTGCAATGTCTCTATATGGGTCTATCCTTGAAGAGTCTTCAGAAGTTACAGCTGGCACAGAACTCAGCTGTATGAAGAGTTCTTGGGTCCCCTAGGGTGGTCCATGTAATATCTCTGCTATGTGTGCTGCAGTGGTTGCCAGGTAGCTTCGAGGTCCAATTCAAGATGTCGATTACTACCTATAGAGCTGCTTATGACATGGGTCCAGTCTACCTGAAGAACCTTATCCCAATAAGATTGAGCCACCCGACTCACAGCAGAAGAGGAATGCTGCAGATCGCATTGGCCAAAGAATTTCAGCTGAGGGGGACCATAAATAAATAAACACAGTATACTCTAAAATCATCCATACCTAGGTAGGTGAACTTTTCTCGAAGATGAATGTGATTCCCTGTGAGTTTTGTGAGAAACTCCATGCTGCTTCTCAACATGGTATAATCATGGTTTTCTTTCTGGGATGTTTTTCCCACTTTCTAACCCAGCTTGTTTCCCCTCTATGTGAGAGTTAACTGAGGGCAACATTTTCTGTCAGACACCCAGCTTCAAGGACAGGAAGCACAGGGCAAAATATCCATTAAGCCAGGGGAAGAGGGAAGAGAAAGAAGGACCAGAATTAGACTAACAATAGTTACAGAAGGGAACAGGTTGACAGACGGCAATTAACTCTTCTGGTGGCTTCTTTCCAACGTACAATAAAATTACTTCCCCAGCCATGCCATATGTCTGACAGCCTTAAGCTGAGTTGGAAACTAGAGCTTTGTCCAGCTATGTCATGTCAAGTGTCTTGCAGTTTTGATTAAGGTCTTGCCAATGAGCCTTATCCCATCCAAAAGGTAACCAACTGCTAAGCTTTCCAGATCAGCCAAGCCTGGCTAGTGGTTCCCATCCTGCTGGGACGTTATTCATATCTACAACTATGTCAACATGCCAATTCCTTGGGTTTTTCCTACTTTTTAACATTTAGTGAGAAAGAGAATGACATTGAGGGCTGGGAAAAGTGGTGTGTAAATGTACTATGGCTTCCCATTTCAGAGCAACTGCTTTGTTTGGATATTACTAATGTAGATTTATAACTTGTGTTTTCTTCCAAAGGGAAAAAAAAAGAATGGGAAAAAGATTGCGGAGGATAATATTATTATACTGTTATCAGGTGTTCAAATGAGGCACAATTCATTGCAAGATATGTTAAGCTTTAAAGAAAACTGTCCAACATTTAAAGAGGATTGATATACCTCTGCAAATTGCCTGTTTCAAAAGTTACTGTTCTTCATTTGATGCAAATCCATGAGATCAGTTTCTAGTCTTGTTCAAAAGAGGTTTAAGAGGAAAGTAGGGATCAAAGGAGATAATAGCAAGCTCAGGTATCTCTTTAAGCCCAGAGTTATTCTTCCATATTTATGACAAAACGCTGCACCTGTCTGCATTTTCTTTAGATCGATTTTATTATTCATGATTTGGGATACAGGTGTTGGCAACTCTCCCGTCAAGGAGAACCTGCGCTCTCAGAGTCCTCAGCAGCACTACTGCTGCTGGCAGCTGTAGCTTCCTCTTCATGGATAATTAAGGAAGGTGGGCTTTGTAAAAAGCATTCGGTGCATCTTCAGAGCTACTAAGGTTGCATTGATATTCTTGAATTCAGAAGAAGGCAGGCAGAGACTGAGACTGAGACCTTTATAACAGAGGAAAAAAACACAAAGAGGAAATGCTGAGGAAAAGGAATGCTGTTGTAGCCACTGGATCCTTCTCTAGACTTCTTAGAGACAACATCAGATGATGATGGTGATGAAGATGAGTGGGTGACCTTCAGTTAGATTCACAGTCTAAGACTGGTGGGAATTCAAATCTTAAGCGAGGACCTAAAAATTATTAAGGCAGCATCTAAGATTGTAGCCAGTTCCAAGTAGGGTGGTTTTTGTAAAATTAGTGTGTTCAGGTCCAATAAATTTAATATTTCCAGATATCAAGAGAGGCCTTTGGGTATTGTTCCAGGGCTCCAGTCATGATTGGTATAATAATGGATTTCAATTTTTATAAGAATTCAATTTTGAATTCTTGCAAGTTCTAATAGTATGTCCTTTTAGTAATCAGAAAGTGGTGAAGCATTATGAAATCATTTAATGCTGCCAAAGGAGGTATGCATCCATTAACTGGTCTTCATTATCCATATTTTAGCCAGCATATGGTACAAATCCACACTCTGCTCATGTAATACATGCCACACAATGCCCATGTGAAGACATGACTCCATAAACTGCATTGTTTAAAGGTGTAATCTGGAGGTACTGGTTATCCGCTAGAAAGCTCTTTGTGGTACTGGGCCTGACTGAAGTATCTCTTACCTCCAATTATTTCTTCCTGTCTGATGAAATTGAGTAAAATGGGTGCCCTTCAGATCCTTTAAATAAAGCGATGTCATTTTGGGGTGTTCAGGAAGCATGCTTATTATAGGGGAAGGAGTGGGGGAAGAGTTAAAGGAAGGATCAGCCTGGAATCCTTACATAGCCATAGGCAAACTAGATCCAACCTCCCCTGAATTCCATTAATAGCCTTATCTAACACCAAGCAAGTACTGACTGTTAGTTGAGAAGATTCCCCTGCCTAGGCATGAGTAATAAACATGTGGACCTGATCCTTCACACCTGACACCTAGCTCTCATATTACCTGTAACAGCATCTCCCACAGAGATCTGTATAGCTCTCCTTCTCTTGATCATTCAGGAAGTTTACTGAAAACTTAACTTCTCTCATGCCTTGGAGCATAATACTTAAGATCATACATGGTGTTTTTGTTATTATAGGGAGTTTGCCTTCTGGACACTTACAAAATGTTTCTTCTAAAAAATGTTTTCCTTTTTTATTTATTCTTTTATTGATTTTAAGTAATGGCAGAGAAACAAGAAAAAAATCCACAAAGATAAAAACACATGTATTGTTAAAGAAAAGAAAAAAATACACCCAAAGGTGTTTTTTAAAGAAAAGTAAAAAAAAAAAAAAACCACAAGAAAAGAAAAGAGAAAAGGCATAACATTTCAGTTATAAAGCAATTCTATATTTATTTATCTAATGTGATTCTTATTCAAGTATATCTAAACTTATGTATATACATGTACATGTACAATCCTTTAATATAACCATGTTGTTTAGCCTACTGTATAAATGAATCCTATATTTCATTTGTTCATGCAAAGACTACATCTATAGGCAATCTACTCATAGGCAGCAAGTGCAATCAGATCCTTAATCCATTGAGTGAACAGGGCCATATATTTATCTTTCCAATGCTGCACTATCAGTCTTTGGGCCATAATAAGAGCATGGACTGGAGAATCCATTTACATTGTTCAGTTGTCATATTCCAAGAACAGTAGATCTTCTGGTCACGAACACTTCTGACCGCGACCAAATTAGGTTCTGACCAAAAAATTCACTTTTTTTTTCACGGCCAATTTCCTCTTCTGTGCCATATTTTTTGTAAGCACCAAATTTCCAAAATTAGGTTCAGGTCACAACCAAATTGGGTTGCGACCAAAGTTATGGAACGAATTATGGTCGTGACCAGGGATTCTACTGTACTAGGTATGTAGTTCAAAAGAATATTATCATCTGAAAATGTTAGCTTTTTTTGCACAATTATATTTCCATGAACCAATACTTTCTCCCAAGTATTGATAAGCATAGGACACTGTAAAAACATGTGTTTTAGAGAAACATTATCCTTGTTCCATCTCCAACAAAAAGATGTTTTTGATAGTCCTTTTCTATATAATCTGTTACCACCTAAGAACTTCTAAATACTATTTTTTGTTGTATAAGTTGCAATTTGAAGTCCATTGACATTCTTGGTATAGAAAGTTAAAACACTCCCATTATCTAGGCATTCATTTCTTAACATTTCCAAATCAAATTGAGTTATAGATAACAGGTATCTATAGAAACTTAAAAAATCATCTTCACATCTTATCAATTGGTCCAAAGTCAATATCCCCTCTTCCATCTAATTTTTCCATATCAATTTTTAAAGTGGGGTTTCCCATATACTCAATTTAACATGGGAAAAAGGATTGTAATTGTTTCCAAAGATACTAGAATTTTAGTATATTTAGATCCTAATACTCTCCATCCAACCAAAGATGTTATCTACCCTGTTTTCCCCAAAATAAGACATTCCCTGATAATAAACCCAATCAGGCTTTGTGCATGGCAATAAGGCCAAGCGTTTATTTCAGGGTTCAAAAAAATATAAGACAGGGTCTTATTTTCGCGGAAACATGGGTATGTATATTGTAAACTTGCTCAAATCAGTTACAGAGGTGCCTTTTCAAAAGGCAACTGAACTGTTTTTCCCTGAGGAGGAAAAAGAAAGAAAAAGATGACATTTTGTTTTCTCATCCAAGAAACTTCATCAGTTGTGTCAAACTTCCCAACTGATGAAGCTTCTTGGATGAGAAGTAAAATGTCTTCTTCCTCCTCCTCCTCAAGGAAAAACAGTCCAGTTGCCTTTTGAAAAAGCACCTTTGAGGCAGGGGTGAAATGCTCCCAGTTCGGATCGGATCGGGAGATCCAGTAGCAATGGCAGTGGGTAGTTCGGAGAATCGGTAGCAAAAATCCCTGGCCCGTGCAATCGCCCGGTCCCCACTTGCCCACGTGGCAGCTTGCTGCTTCTTTCGGGCTCACTCGCTTTCCTGCCTTGCTTTGGCTGCTGCAATCAATTGCATCAGCTAGCAACTGAATCTGCCTGCCTTGTGCCTTCAATTTGGTAAGTAACAGGTTGTTTTTTGAGGGGGAGGAGCTTTAAAAAAATAGTTAATTGGTGGGTTTTTTAGGAGTTTTATTTTTTTTTAGACATAGCAATTTAAAGTTAAGGAAGTTTTAAATTTAGCTACTTTTATCTAAAAATATAAATAAAATAAAATAATATTTGTGCAGCTTTCTGAGATTTGGTGTGTTTCTGTAGTGTTTCACTCTAACTACACAAACACACAAAATCTCACAAAGCTGTATGTGGCATTTTGTGTGGAAAAATGTGAAAGTTGGTTTTTGAGCTTTTTGTGGCTGTGTAAGGTTCCTGCTTGTTGCAGGGGCCATTTTGGGTGAAATGCAGCTGCTTTTATATTGTGTGTAAGTCAGTTGTGTTGTGTTGTGTGTGTGTAAAGTGTGAAAGTTGGTTTTTGGTATCTCTTATTGTTTTGTGTACTTTGTTTATTATTTTTATTATTTATTATTATTGGCCACACCACCCGGTCACCTGACCACCAAGCCATGCTCACCCGGTCACCTGACCACCAAGCCACGCCCACCAATTAAACCACACCCACAGAACCGGTAGGGAATATTTTTAGACTTCATCCCTGCTTTGAGGCAACTATGAGCTGGAGAACTTCCATTGACATTTTCCTCAAATCAGAAAGTTAACATCGATGGTTGGCTTCCAGTTTTTAATACTTATCAATATATAACCATGATGATATAGCTCCACATTTGAAAAATCCTTCCTCATTAATTGATAATTGTATTTTCTGCACAAATAATATTGGAATTGAAGAACCCCATAGAAATTTTCCAAGCAAAGAATTTATTCTTTAAAAAAGAGCTCCAGATACTTGAACTGAAATTCCTTGCAGAATGAGTTAATCTGCAAATAATATTCTTTTTGACAGCATTTTCCTTCCCCAAAACATGAAATTTAATGACTCCCATTGATCAGTGTCTGAATAAATATTTATATTTTATTTATATTACACGTTGCTAAATAGTTTTTTTTTAAATGTAAGATGCTCTGTGGTCAGGTGACCTCTCAATTGCATTAAATAAAACAAACAAACAAACTGTGAAGTTTCCGAAAGATGCCCTAATTAATTCATGAGCCATGAGCCAAACCTCAAAAGAAATACAGTCATTTATTAGGAGCACCATTTCGGCAATATTCGGATGCAGTTAGAACTAATCCCACGTAGATTTACGTTCCCCTATGACCCTGTCTCTCCCCTCCTCCCTGGCCATGTCATAAATCACATTCTCCAATTAACCACTTTGGCTGGCTGTGAAACAAACAAACAAAGCTAGCCTGGCTGGTACTTTTATACTTGAATATGCTGTGCAAAATCAGAAAATTTGACTAATACAATAAGCTGCGATTACACTAGTCATAGGTAAGTTTGTTAAATAAACAACATTCTATTTGAACACTAGCTATAAAACTGAAAATAAGATTTGAATAATATTTTATTCTAAACATAGTAGCTAATCATTACATTTAATGTAGTAAACAAGCATTCGATTCTAACCCTCAACGTTTGTAGTCATTAAGTGCAGGCAATCTAATTAAATGTAAGACATCTACATTCTTTTTCATAAGAATCTATTCCTGAGAAAAAAATTAAGATGGCAAGAGTGCTTCATTATAATTACATATTGTGTTGTGTATGTTAGAATTATGAATTTATGATACATTTCTTATCAAAGGCTTCTGAATAAATTTAATAACAATGAGTTAAAGGACATCCATCTATGGATTGCTGATGAGTTAAAGAATAAGAAATAGAGAGTATAAATAAATATGCAAATGTTGCATAGAAGGGTAGAAGGAATGGGGCATCTTAAGAATCTGCAGTAGGGAAAAATATTTTTAATTTATTCGTAGATGATCTGGAATTAATGTGAGAACCAAGCAAATTAAATTTGCTTAGCAACAACCAATTATTCAGAGAGGGGAAAATAAAAAGACATTTCAAAGATTTCCAAAAGTTATTTCTCTAAATTAGTTGCATACACAACAAAGTGGTTCATAAGAATTAGTGTTAGTATATAACAAATACAACTAGTGAACCCTTGCCAACTAACCAGGAAAAAGGTTATTGAACTTGATATGACAAGCTCAACAGAATATCCCATCTGAAACAGGGAATTAGAGCCTGGTTTCTAAAAAAAATATCACATTCCCGAAGCTTTTATATAAGCGAGGGACACTGCCACGTGTGGAGTTTAGCTGTGCTGGAATCTGGTGCTGAGTTTCAGTGGGAGACATGAAGAGAGAATCAGTATTCAGTCAGAAGAAGAGACTCAGAAAAGATCCTCCCTAAATCTTCATGGCATTTATTGGATAGGTATGCAGAGAGTGTGGGACGCAATGGCTCAGTGGCTAAGACGCTGAGCTTGTTGATCAAAAGGTCAGCAGTTAAGCGGTTCGAATCCCTAGTGCCGTGTAACGGGGTGAGCTCATGTTACTTATCCCAGCTTCTGCCAACCTAGCAGTTCGAAAGCACATAAAAATGCAAGTAGAAAAATAGGGACCACCTTTGATGGGAAGGTAACAGCGTTCTGTGCGCCTTTGGCATTTAGTCATGCCGGCCATATGACCATGGAGACATCTTCAGACAGCACTGGCTCTTCAGCTTTGAAATTGAGATGAGCACCACCCTTTAGAGTCGGGAACGACTAGCATATATGTGCAAGGGGAATTTTTACCTTTATCTTTTATGCAGAGAGTACTTTAGTCTGGCAAGATCCCTGTCTATAGGCAATATGGAAGAACATGTTTGATAATTTTTACCTGTCCTAATTGGAAGGACATACTCATAATGAATATGGAGTCCTTTTGTATCTTCTAACGAGAAATGCAGAAGAGAGAGCATCACAATGGGCTAAAGTGAAGGCCCTTCTTTGATTTGGGATGTTAAACTGTGTAAAATACATAGTTGGGTGCCAGAGAATATCTCTGGCCATCTGAATGCTATTACCAGCATCCATTTGATCCTATGCCAAACAACGTTGCTTAAGTCTGGCTTTTGATTGCTCATAACACAGAGATAGAAAGTGGGGGAAATTCCTAGGAGCATGAGCTTGTTGTAAATTGTTCATTTTCACCTACTTTAAAATCTGCCTTCTATTGTCAATGGAGTTAAGCCTATAGGGAAAACTGACAGTTTCAATCCATAATGTAACACAGCTTGCAATATTCTAGTCTTCATTTCCATCAATCCAGCCTCCAAGTGTAGTGAAGCATTGGGGACACAGCAAAGAACTTGGAAAATTGCTCTTTGTGGGTGTAATGTAGTCCAGATTTTGTTGTCTTTGCTCCAAGGGAGGAGCAAAGACAACGAAATTTAGGTAGTTTGAGTGGAAGGAAGAGAATCAGAACAGCCCCTTCCTAGGAGTTCTCAAAGTATGTTTAATGCAACAAGAAGTCTGCTTTAGTTTGGCAAGATTTCTGTCTATGAGTGAGGAATAATAAAGGAAACTGCTTAGAAGAAGGTCAACATGTCTTTCTTGGTTTTCAGAGACTGACATCCTAAAAATTAAGATTGAACAAATTCCAATGGTACAAGGTTGGGGGAACTCCTGTGTGCATTTTGTGATGCGTAGTTAGCATAGCTCCTTTTACTTCGATTAGCCTAGAATGTCACCTCCAGGTACTGAAAACATTGCACTTATTCAGCAACACGGTTGTTAATAGTTCAGGAATGCTTTTGGGCTGATTTGCGAATGCTATTATTTTAGTTTTAGAATGCTTGATTTCCAGCTGGTTCTTTGCACAATGAGAATTGAATTTGATTCAAGAGCATGTTTACTTTTCAGTTGAGAAAAAAATCAATTAAGAAGAAAGACATGAAAGGTTTATAAATATTCTAAGACTTTAAATGAGAGAACATTGGGAAATGATGGCTGGTTTTTAACCTGTGCAACATTTATGGCTATGCAGGCAGAGCTCGGTGGAAACAAATGGAGAAGCAGACAAAGCTGCTTCCCAAGTTTAATAAATTGTGACCTAAAACTTTCTTGACAATATTTTATGAATACCAAAATAACAGCATTGGAAGGTACCTTGGAGGTCTTCTAGTCCAACCCTGCTGCTCAAGCAGGAGATCCTATACCCATCATGGCGAACCTATGGCATGCGTGCCACAGGTGGCATGTGGAGCCATGTCACCTGGCATGCCAGCTCAGCTCTCTAGGAGTCTCTGGAGATTGGGGACAGCAAAAAACGTCACTTCCTGTCCAACAGAAAGTTGGAAAACGGGCCATTTCAGGCCTCCAGAGGGCCTCCGAGGGGGTGGGGAAGGCTTTTTTCACCCTCCCCAGATGCATAGAGAGGATCTGGAGCCAGTTGAGAAAGAAAAACAGGCCTACTGGGCCATCACGTGCCAAAAGCGGAGGGGGAGGGGGGTTGTGCGCAGATGACATTAAACATTAAACAATAACATGCGCGGGGCGGGGAGCATAGAATTATGGATTTGGGCACATGCACGCACAAACCTCCCCGCACCCCCTTCCTGGCACGCAATGGCAAAAAAGTTAGCCATCACTGTCCTATACCATTCCAGACAAGTGGCTGTCCAGTCTCTTCTTAAAAACCTCCAGTGTTGGAGCACCTACAACTTCTGAAGGCAAGCTGTTCCACTGGTCAATTGTCCTCACTGTTAGGAAGTTTCTCCTTAATTCCAGGTTGCTTCTCTCCTTGAATAGTTTCCATCCATTGTTTCTTGTCCTGCCCTCTGGTGCTTTGGAAAATAGGTTGACCGCTTCTTCTTTGTGGTAGCCCCTCAAATATTGGAACACTCCTATCATGAAACTTGAAATCACAAGTTTGTTTCTATCTCGCTTTGTGATCCTCTTTCAAAGTGTAAAGCAGGGCTCTCCAAACTTGTCAATTTTAAGATTTGTGTACCTTAACTCTCATGCAGGGAATTCTGGGAGTTGAAGTCCACAAGTCTTAAAGTTGACAAGTTTGGAGATTTCTAGTGTAAAGCATCGATGTGGGTGTGGCTAAAGCCATTAAAATCTACTGCAGACTTTTTAATTCTATGATGACCTGCAGCAACCATAACTGAAAGGAAAGATCCAGTCACAGGGAAAAAAACCATATTTGTAGAAGCCTTGGATCAGATCTCAGTCCATTATGGAATAACACACCTTAAATTTCAGTGGGCTCCAATATATACGGTGCAATGACAATTATAACAAAAATACACAGTAATTCTACACATTTTGCTCTGAAATGTAATCCAGGTTCTGAGCTGCAAAAACAGATGTGCCCAGTCAAGCAAAGGAGTCTTTCTATTGCAATGCGTTTTGTGAATTCTAATAAAGAGACTGCTGGTAGCCTCAAGATTGTCTCAATATTCTTTGCACATTCCTGCCACTAAGTCTTTCCACAGATAAAGCATTACGCCAGGTTAGTAGAGGTAGTGTAGGGAAGCAAACAAACCAACTTTTGGTGCAACAAGAAAAGTAATCCATAAAATGTAAGGGGTGTATTCACGGTACGCTGTAAATCAGGTCTGTGCATTTCTATATTTTTATATTGCTGCCTCCTGAGCCACAAAGAAAGATCCTAAAACCAGATCCTTAGCCATATATCATACCAATCTTGCCTCACCTGCCTTTAGTGGTTTTTTTATTTTTTTTATTTTACTTTATTTTATTTTATTGATGAGTCATAAAGTCAGTACAAACATTGCAAATAAGAGACTGGCAGGATCACATAATAACTTCAAAAGCCCGACCTCCTGCAAATAGTAAAAGTTTGTTTTCGAAAAATAGTTTCATATGTTATAGGAGAAAAAATCCAATTACCTGTAGTAGAACCTGGGACCTTATTCGGATATAGTAATAACTTAAATAAACAATAAACCTGCTCTAGAACATTAGGTCATTATATTTCTTTTCCTTATCCTACCAGCCCTTTCCTCTTCCTTCTTTTTTATTTTCTGTATGAATAACTTGTCTCCATCTTCCTGGCTTGTCTTTTCAAAAGGATTTTGTCCATTTTATTTATTTATTTATTTGTCAAGAAGGTATTTGGTAATAAGTATAAGCATGGATTGGATACATAAAATAGGTACAAATAGAAGAAACATTAGGACAGGGACGGTAGGCACGCTGGTGCTCTTATACATGCCCCTCCAATTTGCCATTAGGGAGAGTGTTTTTTCCCATCCACTTCATGTGTTGGAAAATAAAGGAGACAGTCACTGTCTTAGCAGATAAAATAAGACTTTGATGCAGGACATTTGCTAAACCGGTCTTGAAGCATGACACAAATGAATATCTACTTTGATGCACTCCAGGGCAGCCTTTCACACTACATGGGAAAATCCTTCCAAAAATGAGATAACTTTCAAAAATAGTTTGTAATGTGAGAAGAGAGGAAAGGGTAAAAGACATTTGAGAGCATTGGAGTCATGAAATATCTAACGAATGCTTGGAGAAGAACACTTGTTCCTTGAGTTGCTCAGATCACAAATGGTTCAAAGATGGGACCAAACTTTTGAATCACCACAAAAAAATCCCTTCCCTCTCTTATTTTTCTCTCTCTTTTTCTTTTTGTGGTTCTTATTTGCTTTTTCCCTATTGCTAGTTCAGAAAAACAGCTTGAGGAGAGGCACAATGCTCTCAATCTACATAGCATGTGATCTCAGAAGTGATTTCTTTTGTTTATGGTTTTTTAAAGTTTATTATTTTATTTATTTATTTATTTATTTATTTATTTATTTATTTATTTATTTATTTATTTATTTATTTATTTATTTATTTATTTTGTATACCGCCCTTCTCCCAGAAGGGACTCAGAGCAGTGAACAGCCAAAATTAAAAAACATACAAATACAAAAGTTAAGATAATTAAAAAGAATTAAATCATTGGCTTCCCAATTTAAAACCCCCAAGTCCATAAAATTTAAAATCCCAATTAAGAGCCATTTAGGCTAGGCCGGCTTGGTGGAATAAATAAGTCTTCAGGGCCTTAGGAAGGTCCGGAGGTCCGGGATCAGTTGTATTCCAGGAGGTAGCTCGTTCCACAGGGCGGGTGCCCCCACAGAGAAGGCTCTCCCCCTGGGGCCGCCAGCCAACATTGCCTGACTGACGGCACCCTGAGGAGGCCCTCTCTGTGAGAGCGTATTGGCCGGTGGGAGGTTATCGGTAGCAGCAGGCAGTCTCGCAGATATCCTGGCCCTAAGCCATGGAGTGCTTTAAAGATGAGAACCAATACCTTAAAGCGCACACGGAAGACCACTGGGAGCCAATGCAGCTCCACAGGAGAGGTGTTACATGGGAGCGCCATGTCGCTCCCATAATCACCCGCGCGGCTGCATTCTGCACCAGCTGGAGCCTCCGGGTGCTCCTCAAGGGGAGCCCCATGTAGAGAGCGTTGCAGTAGTCCAGGCGTGACGTGACGAGGGCATGAGTGACCGTCTACAAGGAGTCCCGATCCAGAAAGGGGCGCAACTGGTGTATCAGGCGGACCTAATAAAAAGCCTCCCTGGCCACGGCCGTCATATGCTCTTCTAAAGACAGCCGTGTGTCCAGGAGGACACCCAAGTTGCGAGCCCCCTCTGTGGGTTTCAGTGACTCGCCCCCAAAAGCCAGCGATGGCACCAGCTGGCTATATCAGGATGCTGGTATCCACAGCCACTCAGTCTTGGAAGGGTTGAGTCAAAGCCTGTTCCTCCCCATCCAGACCCGCACGGCCACCAGACACTGGGACATCACTTCGAGGGCATCATTGGGGTGGTCTGGGGTGGAGATGTACAGCTGAGTATCATCAGCATACAGATGGCATCACACCCCAAAACCATGGATGATCTCACCCAGCGGCTTCACATAAATGTTGAACAGGAGCGGCAGAGAGGACCTCTGCCCCCCTGCCAACATGGACTGCGACCGGTCAGAGAGATAGGAGGAGAACCACCACAACACAGTGCCTCCCAATCCCGATCCCCCCAGCCGGCGCAGCATGATACCATGATCGATGGTATCAAAAGCCGCTGAGAGGTCTAACAGGACCAGAACAGAGGAACAACCCCTGTCCCGAGCCCTCCAGAGATCATCCACCAATGCGACCAATGCCGTCTCCGTGCTGTACCCAGGCCTGAAGCAGGACTGGCACGGATCTAGATAGACGGTTTCATCCAGGTACTGTGGGAGCTGTCGCACAACCACACTCTCCACAACCTTTGCAACGAAGCGAAGGTTGGAGACTGAACGGTAGTTTGCAGAACAGCCGGGTCCAGAGAAGGCTTCTTGAGGAAGCGCCTCACCACCGCCTCTTTCAAGGCGGGAGGCAAGAAATCCTCTCTCAAAGAAGCATTTATAATCCTCTGGAGCCAGCTTCGTGTTACCTCCCGGGTGGCCAGTACCAGCCAGGAGGGGCACGGGTCCAATAAACATGTGGTTGCATTTAACCTCCCCAGGATCCTGTCCACGTCCTCAAGAATCACAGGGTCGAACTCGTCCCAGATAACATTCTCAAGACCAGCCTCAGTCACCCTGCCAGGATCTACCCAGTCAGAGTCCAAGCCTTCCCGAATCTGAGCAATTTTATTGTGCAGATACTGTGCAAAATCCTCAGCTTGCCCTTGCAAGGGGTCTTCCCACGCTCCCTGATGTAGGAGG
Organism: Arizona elegans; assembly: GCA_022577455.1. Taxonomy (NCBI): domain Eukaryota; kingdom Metazoa; phylum Chordata; class Lepidosauria; order Squamata; family Colubridae; genus Arizona; species Arizona elegans. The sequence goes on along the minus strand of JAKOOJ010000001.1, from coordinate 203,952,761 downwards.
GAGCGAGTCACCCTAAACAAGGCGACTGGGCAGTTATTTGCTAATGCAATAAGAGCGGAAAAGTAGTTACACTTTGCTGCTTTTATCGCCACTAGATAGGTCTTAATATGAGTCCTAACTAGTGTTCGGTCGGATTCAGACTAGCCCTCCCCTCCAAAGACTCTAGGCGTCTTTTCCGGCGCTTCATCTCCCTCAGCTCCTCGGAGAACCAAGGGGCCGGGCAGGTTCGGCATCGGATCAGAGGCCGCAAAGGCACGACTCGGTCCAGAGCACGGGCGGCCGTCCTATCCCAGGCAGCCACCAGGTCTTCAGCCGAGTCATGAGCCAGAGTTTCAGGAACTGGCCCAAGCTCCCTCTGGAACCTATCAGGATCCATCAGGCGCCTGGGGCGAAACCACCTGGTCGGTTCCGCCTCCCTGCAGTGGGGTGCAGCGGTCAAAAAGTCCAGCCTCGGGAGAGAATGGTCCGACCATGACAGGGGTTCAGTAACTATATCCCCTGTATCCAGACCACTCAGCCACTGACCAGAGATAAAAACCAAGTCCAGAGTGTGTCCTCCCGCATGAGTAGGGCAATGAATTAGTTGTGTCAGGTCCATGGCTGTCATGGAAGCCATAAACTCCCAAGCCATCCCAGATGCCTCACCGGCAGACGGCAAGTTGAAATCCCCCATGACCAAAAGTCTGGGGGTATCAACCGCTATCCTGACAATAACATTGAGAAGCTCGGGCAGGGCCGCTGTCATGTGGCAGGGAGCCAGGTACGCGATCAGCAGGCCCACCTGCATCCCATGGCCCCACTTCACCAGGAGAGACTCACATCCAGCTATCTGAGGTACAGTGGCCTCCCTCGGATCAAGACCTTCCTTTATAATGACCGCCACCCCCCCCTGCCCTGAGCCCTTGGCTGATGAATTGCATGGAAACCTGGTGGGCACATCTCTACGAGGGGGACTCCCCCCTCTTGGCCCAACCAGGTCTCTGTAATACCTGCCAGGTCCGCACCCCCTCCTGTATTAGCTCACAAATGAGGGGGGCCTTATTAACCACGGACCCGGCATTGCACAACATCAGTCTAAGGCCTGGGCTCTGAAACTTTGGGCAGCCGGGAGAACAAGAAGAGTCATGGGGGCCGAGGCATGCCACCACTTGGAGATAGTGGGGGCGTGCCCCCACTACCTGATGTGGCCCCCTACTCCCACCATATCTGCCCCTCCCAACCATTATGAGATAAAATACAAATAGAAATGCAAGATAAGAAAGATTGAGAGCAAAAATCGGTCGGGTTTCAGGCCTGGGCACAGCACGGAAACAGCATTGGTCGCGTTGGTTAATGATCTCTGGAGGGCTCGGGACAGGGATTGCTCCTCTGTTCTGGTCCTGTTAGACCTCTCAGCGGCTTTTGATACCATCGACCATGGTATCATGCTGCACCAGTTGGAAGAGTTGGGGATGGGGGGCACCGTATTACGGTGGTTCTCCTCCTTTCTCTCCGACCGGTCGCAGTTCATGTTGGCAGGGGGGCAGAGGTCGACCTCAAGGCCTCTTATATGTGGAGTGCCTCAGGAGTCAGTCCTCTCGCCCCTCCTGTTCAACATTTATGTGAAGCCGCTGGCTTTGGGGTGAGATACCACCAGTACGCTGATGACACCCAGCTGTACATCTCCACCCCAGGCCACCCCAACGATGCCCTTGAAGTGATGTCCCAGTGCCTGGAGGCTGTACGGATCTGGATGGGGAAGAACAAGCTCAGGCTCAACCCTTCCAAGACTGAGTGGCTGTGGCTCCCGGCATCCCGATATAGTCAGTTGACTCCATCACTGACTATTGGGGGCGAGTCGTTGGCCCCCACTGAGAGGGCTCGCAATCTGGGAGTCCTCCTGGATATGCAGCTGTCCTTGGAGGAACATCTGACGGCTGTAACCAGGGGGACCTTTTGTCAGGTTCGCCTGATTCGCCAGTTGCGGCCCTTTCTTGATCGGGATTTCCTGTGCACAGTCACTCATGCCCTCGTCACCTCTTGCCTTTACTACTGCAACGCTCTCTACATGGGGCTCCCCTTGAAGAGCACCCGGAGGCTCCAACTGGTCCAGAACGCAGCAGCGCGGGTAGTGATGGGAGCAGCTTGGCGCTCCCATGTAACACCGCTCCTGCGCGAGCTGCACTGGCTCCCAGTGGTCTTCCGGGTGCACTTCAAGGTGTTGGTTATCACCTTTAAAGCACTCCATGGCATAGGGCCTAGCTATCTTCGAGACCGCCTGCTGCCACCGACGACCTCCCATCGACCCGTGCCTCCCACAGAGAGGGCCTCCTCGGGGTGCCATCAGCCAAACAGTGTAGGCTGGTGACCCCCAGGGGGAGGGCCTTCTCTGTGGGGGCACCTACCCTCTGGAACCAACTGCCTCCAGAGATAAGGAGAATCCAAGACCTCAGTGCCTTCCGCCGTGCCCTTAAAACCTTCCTTTTCCAGCAAGCCGGGCTGGCCTAATTTTTTTTTTTAAAGTGTTTTTAAGTGTTTTGTTTATTGTTTTTAATTAACGGGGCCAAATTTATATATGTATATTTTTAACTGTATTTTAATATTTGTACTTGATGTTTTTACTTGGCTGTTCACCGCCCTGAGTCCTCAGGGAGAAGGGCGGTATACAAATTCAAAATAAAATAAATAAATAAATAAAATAAAAAATAAGGTTGAAAAGATAAGGAAAGAGAAAATAAAGGTAATGACTCCCATCTTTTTCAGTGTAATAGAGCACAAGAAAAGTTACAACTTCAACATTTTGCTTTAGATTTCTAATTATTTCAAACCATTTCTATAACAACAGCTTCAGAGACCATTCTTATGGATCACTGTGCAAGTGAATCCATCAAAAAAGTTGTAGATATATAGCCAATAGAATGTCCCAACAAGACATAACCATATGCATTGAAATCACTGAACTAACTAATAGCTTGAAAAACAATATAATTCATATCTATGGAGATTCTCAGTCATCCAGGTCATAGTTGTCCAAAGGTGCTTTTTCAAGAGGCCACTGGACTTTCTTGTTTTTCTTTGAAGACTTTTCGCTTCTCATCCATGAAACTTCTTCAGCTCTGAGTTGCTGTAGTTGCTGAAGACATTGTTGAAATGTCTTCAAAGAAAAACAAGAAAGTTCATTGGCCTCTTGAAAAAGCACCTTTGGAATATAATTCATAAGATGAATTGGAAGGTTTTCCAGGAGAGGAAAAAAGGATGAAACAGGTTCATTGGTTAAGTAAATGTTTCCTCACATATCAGGATTTAACATTTCATGAAGATCTGCCCTGGGACATAGTCATGATTTCCTGTAACCAAAACCGAGTTTGGTTTCATTTTAAAATTTTCTTTTACAAACTAAACACAAGGCATTCCATCCCATGTTAGCAAAATAGCGCTTAGGATCATCCAATGCGGATTAGAACTCTGCATGGAAAAGGAGATGCCAGATGTTCAAGATGGCTTTAGAAAAGTCAGAGGAACAACAAATGACCTGGCTCAAATTATCCTACTTAGGAGCTATGATGCGAAGACACAGCTCTCTGGAGAAGGCTCCAGTGTTGACAAAGATGGAAGGAAAGAGAAGAGAAGGAACATCAGCAGCAAGTTGGATGCATTCAGTTGCAAAGGGTCAATCTTTGGAAGACCTGAAGGACCAGGTTATGACAGAGCGTCACGGACAAAATGTATCTGTATAGTCACTAAGCCTAAACACCAACTTGATGGCATATCATCAATCAAGGCATCACAAGCTAAAGATGTCAGGGATATGATGATGGAAACTGTGCATCCATCGTTGAACACTGCCCACATGCAGGTTTCTCTTTCAACAATATGTTGGTTTGTTTTTTAGGGAGCTTAAAATTTTGATTCAGAAAAGTGCTTTGAGAATATATAATACATTCGTATTTATGTGTGTGTGTGTACACACACACACACATACACACACTATACCTGTACAATACACACACATAATACACACACCAACACATTTAAAAATTATGGGTAATTAAAGTGGGTTGGCTTATTGAGCTCTCAGTCTTTGAAAGCAACAGTTGCCCTGTTTACAGTCCTCTCCTGGCGGGAGAGATCCTACAGCCAGAATCAATTATTTGTCATGTCAACAGGAACAAAGTAGCCTTATACTCCTTGTGAAGCAGCTCTGCAATTCTGTTTTAAAAAGAGCAGCTTGACCAGACACAAAACCAGAAAGCCACAAAACCACTGCTTTCTAGTGATAAGGTAATCTGGGGCCTTTAATCCAAACCAGGGTTCCTATGGCGGCTCGAAAAAACTCCGTTTCCAAGAGGAAACGGAGATAGAGCCGGCAGGGGTGGGTAGAACTCTCCGCAGAGTCCCAAAAGTTTTTTTTTTAACTTTTGGGACGGAGCGGATGAGAAGCCCCATATCCCCTGCCGCTGCTCCGGGCTTTGGGAGACCTCTGCTTATGCAGAGCCAGGCGTCAAGAGCAAGCCTGCGAATTCAACAGAATAATTAAAGAAATGACGAGCTGAACCCTTAATACTGAACCGCAAGTATTTCACCCTTCCAAAATCTATCTAAGAGAAAAGAGGAGAGGAAAAGAGGGAAAAAGAATCTTTTAAAATGGCGTCTGCTGTGGCTGGAGAAGGGCTAAAAGGGAAAGTCCTTCCGTTTCTTCTTACTACAATGTAGCGGAATAAATATCACTGGCTACATTTGTAGATAAAACCTCGCTCCTGTGCTGTTGATTGAAAAGAAGTTTTTTTTTTCCTTTTTTAAGGGAAAGTTCTTTTGTTTTCTATTTCTTCTCTCTTTTTTGCTAAATCTTGTCTGTGTGGGAAATGGCATCGGGACTTACACAGCTGGACAAATGGGGGGGGAACTTCCCCTCTCAAGAAATTGCGCCAACAAATTTCAACTCTCCAGCGTCAGAAACCCGATTTTAATATATTAGAATTTATCCTTGAAGAGATTGTAAGAAGGGATGAGATTGTGAACCAGCAACTTGAAAAATTTAAGCAGGAAATTAAAGAAATTGGTGAATTGGTCAAATCAAAGTTTGACTTTTTGAATCAAAAGATTTTAAAAGCTGCTAATGGTTTATCAGGCTTTCTGATTCGGGTGGATGCAAAGACTAAATTATTAGAGTCTAAAATGAAGGAAATTGAGGAGAATTTGGATGACATGACTCAAAAAATTAAAAAGGATTTGATAAACATTCAGGATAATAGCTCGGAAGACAAATCTAAAATGGAGACTGACCAAAAGATTGGTAATGAAGAAAATGTACAACAGAGGATTGAAAGAGAAGTTTTAATGATTCAATATAATTTTACAGAATATGCAATTAGACTGAGAGGTTTGCAGTAAAATAATAGAGATGATCTAAGGAAAATATCTTCTGAAATTCTGGCTGGGATCTTAAAGGTTCAACCTGATGAAGTGTATTGTAGGATTGATAGAATTTACAGAATAAACTCCTGGTTGGCAAAGCAAAGGCAATTGCCTAGAGATGTGGTGATCTATTTTACAGATAAAGAAATTAGGAATAATATTGTGCAGAACTCTTTTAATTCTACCTTGCAATTTCATGGAAGAAAGATTTGGATTTTTAAGGAGCTCCCGCCCAAGATGTTAATGGAGAGGAAGAAATTTGGCTTTCTAGTGACTGAATTAAAAAAAAGAAATATCCTATTCAGGTGGGACACCCCAGTTGGCCTAATATTGAGATATCAAGGAATAAGATATCAATTGCATACTGTTGAAAAAGCGGAAGATTTTTATCAAAAAATTTTAAAAATGAATTTAACACCTTTAGGCATAATACAGGATAAGCAAAAGGAGTTGGAAACAAAAGGAAAACATCAAATTACAGAGGCTGTGATGGATAAATTGTCTTTGGACTCCCTGGATACCCCAGCTGGACTGTCTATAAATAAGAGAGCAGTGTCATCCGACTCCAACGTGATGAACCATCAAGTCACAGACAAGTGCGCAAATCAATCAGTTGAAATACAAGTGACGGAGAAGAAAGATGAGATGATAAAACTAACCCAACAACAACAATACATAAAGCAGAATGAAAATCAACTAGCAGACACACAATTGGTAGGCAAGAAACGAGGATGGAAATTCAACCCGGAAAAGAAAAAGAAAAGAAATAGATCGCATAGAAACAGCAATTTCTAAACTATGCAACAGTGATGCCAGGGACTTTAAAAAATGAATGAATATTTGAAAAGATAGTGGAGGCGAACAATTGTCTGATACTATCCTGAGGATTGTGGCAGATCTCTGCAAGGCCATGATTTTGGGATGTGAAAAGAGCCTCACTTTGTTGGATTTGAATCATCTAAAAATTTTTTTTTTTTTGGTAAATATATTATAATCATTTTGAGTTATAAGGCAGGAGAGTCTCGCCGGGGCATGCAGAAGATCTGGATGTTACTCAGTAGGATGATGGGAATTAATAATCCTGATGAATACCACAACTATAACCATATGGATATAATTATAATTATAATGTCACTCGGGTGGTTGTTTTTGCTTTTATACAGATGCGAGGATATCTACTACTGATGGGGGCAGAAGATGACTGGAGATTTTGAACAAACTGTTGCACCAGCATGTTATTTTACCCTATTATGGGTGATGGATTTAACAATCCAGAGGAAAGACATCAAAGAAGATACTATATGGATTATAAATTTAAAGTTATTGTTTTTTCCTTTTTTACAAAATGGAATGCATATATAGATATGTGTATATCTTAGTAATGTGGGCAGTGGATTATATCTAGAATTGTACTGCATGATTTTGTAGGAATTGAAGGGTTGAAATAGATTAGTTTACTGATTGATTAGTTTAAGAAAAAGGATTCTTAAGTCATATATTTAGGGGAGTGGAGGACTTAACAATTCAGTGGAAAGATACTAAAGAAGATATATTTTTTTTCTCTTCTTTTTTTTTTTCTTTTTATAAAATGAGATGCATATATAGATAAGTGTATATTTTAGTAAAGTGGGTAGTGGATTATATCTAGAATTGTACTGTATGATTTTAAGTCATATATTTAGAGGAGTGGAGGAATTGGACAGAATTGAATAAATGTTAAATTTGGATGCAGGGAGAAGGTCGATTTAAAGTGTTATATTAATATATATAAAAGATTAAAGGTTAAATTGTAATAATACTCAATAAGCTTAACATGTTAAGGGTCAGTACCTCGAGAAGGGATTAAGGGAAAGGAAAGATATTATGTATGCAATTAGTTATGAAATAGCCTATTGTTGTGAAGAAGTCACAGGGGGGGTTGGGTGGAAAGGGTGGGTTAGGGAAGAGGGGGGGGGAAAGGGGGAAAAACTTGTATTTGAAAACTTTTTCAATAAAAAAAAAAAAATCCAAACCAGGGTTCCTGATCTCTCTCTAAGGAGTCAACCAGGAGAGATGGAGAAAGGAAGCTTTAATGTAGAGGAGGCATTTTTCCAATTTCCTTTGGAACTTCTAGGAATTGAACTTGGAATTGGCAAATTACCCTTCGAAACTGGGCAAAGTAGGCACAAGCCTCTCATATTCAACATGTCATTTGCATGGCTATGTCTCTCTGTCTGTAAAGGACATCCATGGCAGGGTCTTTGCTATCTGACATTCCAGTGCTAGTTTTTTTTCTTGAATGTATTTTTTAATGTAATTGTGCCATCTTGTGAAAGAATGGACAGAAGTACAAAAAGGGAACCAAGTTGAATCCTGCCTGAATTGACCAACTCACGTTTTCAACTTGACTAAATTCCCAACATATTCCAGCTCTCATCTGTTCTCTCCTCTTTGAAGACTTACTTACTCTTTGAAGACTTACAAAGACTTACTTTGAAGACTCCTTGATCTAATGCTTTCTCTGCTTTCTACAGCAGACTTCCCCATCCAGTTACCCCTCAAGTGTATGGAATTCAATTGAAGTCCTCACTTTTGAGGGTGCACAGACTGGGGAAGGCTGATCTAGAAACTGAACACAACATTTTTGTTTTCTTTGCTAAATTTATGATTGCATGATAAGAGTCACGCCATGGGGTTTTTTCCAGCTGTTATCCTTCTGGGCTGACATCTGCCAGATACAGATCCTTCAAATCCCTGTTCCAATAGCTAATCTTAAAATCCTGGTGAGTTTATATTGCAAAAGTGCTGGTTATAAAGCTCTTGCAGGAAGGATTAGGCACAGAAATTGGAAAAGCCCACAACACGTTCTGGAGAAATGATGAGTGGAACTTTTGGTCTCTCCATTGGCAGCTTGTATAGCATCTGGAAGTAACTGATGTGAAAATAAGACTTGCCTTGCAAAGATAAAAATGCAAAGAATAAAGAATCGGATATAACAGGGATTAAAATAATCTAAGGGTTGAGAAAACCAATGAAGCATAAACTAGACATTTTCCTCTTTCTCTTTAATCAGAATATATTTCAGGTTCATAGGATAAATTGAACAAATTCCCGGTGAACCTTGTTTATCTATTGAATTAAAAGCTAAAAGGTGACTGAAGAACTTTTCATACCAAAGTTCTCAAGACGTTTCACAAATTCAGCTTCACATATTTTTCTGAACACTGTTCTAGTTAAAAGTATTCAAGAGAAAAAGAGTTCTTAGAAAAGAAAACAAGGTTGATCTTCTCTGGCATCTGGGATGGCAATTCCAGAAGTCCTATGATTGTCCAGATTTCTCCTTTGGGATTAGAGTGGGAAACTGATCTTGGAAAGAAAATCCAGTGTTGAAAATCCCCCTTTTTCCTGCTAGCCTCAGCTGTTGGCTTTTCCTGAGTTTTGGAAGCTCCAATATAGAGACAAAGTGAGGGGAAATCTCAGGAAGTTTTGACAAAGAATTTCCCAGAATGAGAAGTGGATTCACAGCAACCCATGCTCCCTCCAGCCCTCTCTCATACTAGGCATAAGTTCGGAGCCTTCCTGGTGATTCTCAATTAATTGTGGGTGATGGGAAGGGTAAAGTAAAAAATAAGAGGAAGAGGAATGTCAGCATATAATCTATGTCAGGTGTGGAGGAAACATTCATGAATGTATGTGTCAGATTAGCACATATTTTGTTGCTCCCTGTGATTTTATTTATTGAAGCTCAGTGAAATGTTCACATAGGAATATAACTAGCTAAGATATTAATTCTATCCAGTACAGGATAAAAGAGATTATGTTGTTTTCACAAAGTATGTATTAATTGATTAACCACATGTTATAGCTACGTACACATGGAAGGAAGGAAGGGAGGGAGGGAGGAAGGAAGGGAGGAAGGAAGGAAAAAAGAAAGAAAGAAAGAAAGAAAGAGGGAGGAAGGGAGGGAGAGAAGGAAGGAAAGAAGGGAGGGAGGGAGGGAAGGGAATCTTCCTGAACTTAGAGAGCATGTTGATTATAGTCAAATGGAGGATTTGTTTCTTTGGGAAAAGCTCAAGGGGAAAGGAAATGTTCCGTGCAAAAATATAACCTAATGCTTGTCAACATGGCTCACATCAAAAGAAACTTGCAACTTAGGAATTATGTGATTTGGCTGCATAACCTACTGTACTTACTTAGTGTGCCCAACTAATCCATAAAATTTAAAAAGAGTTAAAATCGTATTAAGAAATATGATTTGCCACAGAGGTTAGCTAGCAGCATTTGGGGCACCACAATTTCTTTCTCTTTCAACAAAACAATAAAATGAAATAGCCTTCATTTCAATATTAAGATACAACTGTAAGTTTGTAGTTTTTGTTTTATTCTTAGTTATTCTGGCCACAGTTCCTAACACATTTGCCAGGGATGTTTAAATGTGTTTTTCTTCTTTCTAATCCCCATTAAAAGAGGATGAATTTTAGAAAGCAGATGATTGAGGAAGGTTTAAACTTTCCCTGGAGCCTTGCAGATATCTTGTCTATTTTCAAAGTTTGCCATTTGCTCTTTTGATATGCATCAGGTAGAATTCTGTATACCTTTAAAATGCCTGAAAGATGGAATTTTTGGTATGGGAATTTTTGTGTTATGACTGTAGATGGTCTTGGTCACGGATCTCTGTGAAGGGTACCTGTCTGCATTCCCCTTCATGCTATTATCAAAATTCTCATACCTGATATTTTCAGTAGAAAACTAAGTAAAAAAAAAAAAGATCATCAATTTTTCAATCTTAACTGTGATATATCTTACAGAATTTCTTGCCATGCCTAGTTTGATCATGGTCTTATGGAACATTTGTATTGAGTAGTTGTCATTTCTGTTTAGCAACTTATTACTTTTTTAAAAAAGCTGGGCGTCATAAAAAGGAGAACATTCAAGCTATTAACAAAGAGTAGGACCATTACTCAAACAAGTGCATCTACCTATTGTGCCAGATTACTTCAGAGGCATTAAACTATTCAACCTTCATTTAGCCCAAAGGCCATAAATGCAATAATGTTTGAAATTACCTTATGTAAAAGCTGTCAAGCAATATAGATATAGAAGACATGCATTTGCACATCCCAATAAGTCAAACATTTCCCTTCTGGAACTTTTCAGACTTGAGATGGCTATCTTGGTGACAGTTAGTAGCTCAGGGAGAATCACTTCTGTAGGAAGCCATTTCTAAATGCTTGGGTTATCAGGAAATCAATGTGGTTTTCCATGGATCATTATGTAGTGTTGTATTTTAAAAACTTCCAGTCTAAAATCTCACTCCTGGAAGGGCAGACTTTTGTGATGATCACAAAGCATAGAAAATCCCAGAGGCAGTTACAGAAACATGTTTATTTCTGTCACAACAACCTATTTAATCTCTAGGTGATATGGAGGACAAGCGAGAGGGCTTGTGATACACTGGGAATGGCTTACAGCTCGAATTGTTTGCAACATGGTTGGGCTCCATTATGAGTTCAGATACTTTGCTGTACCCATTTGTTCTTTTATTTCTGTCCAGATTGACACAGTTTCTCACTCTTTCTGGGTCTGATTGGCCAGCAAGTCTCTAGCTGTAGAATACTTGGATAGTTTGTCCTAAAGGTGCTTTTTCAGGAGGCTACTGGACTTTCTTGTTTTTTCTTTTGAAGACATTTCGCTTCTCAATCCGAGAAGCTTCTTCAGCTCTAACAGGATGGTGGGGAATGGAAGGATTTATATTCCTTGCAGACAAATGAGACATTTGCATCCTTTTAGAGGGTTGTTGAAGCACTTGGAGGTTTATCTGTGTCCTCAGGGTCACCTGAGTAGTGGTCCTGGTTCCTGTAATCTGCAATTTTTCCTCTGGAAATCCATTCCTACTCCCACACCATTCAAAGGGTGTTCATCCCAAATTGTATAGCTAAAAGTCTGTAGAGATTCTCAGTCATCCAGGTCTCATCCAGGAAGATTCTTCAGCTCTGACAGGATACTGGGGAATGGAAGTGAAACGTCTTCAAAAGAAAAAAACAAGAAAGTCCAGTTGCCTCCTAAAAAAGCACCTTTGGGACAACCATGACCTCCTGGATGACTGAGAAACTCTACAGATTTGGATAGTTTGTTCTAACAAATGCATTTGTTAATTCTCTTGATTGTCCGTAGTATTCTCAAGAGCTTTCTCCAACACCACATTTCAAATTCCTATCCTGCTTCTTCAAAATCCAACTTGCAAAGAGTGTCAAAGTTCACACAATTCTTATTTTTGTAGGAATACACACACCCCCGTGTGTATTCGGGGTGGTGGGTTGCCCCTGGTTCGGTCCGGTTCTTGCGAACTGGTAGTAAAACCGGGGGGGGGGGGAAGGCTCCACCCACCCAACCGGATGTCATCATAGATGACAGAAGCACATTGTGAACCGGTAGTAAAGGTAAGTAGAACCCACCCCTGCACATCACAGTATGTCAAGATATTTTCCAAGGCCTTTATGGCTGTTCTATCAAGTATGCAGCGTATTTCTTGACTGCTTGTTACTTTACAACTGATGGTTAATCCTAAATCCATCACTTCAGTATCTTACTATCATCTCTATGACTCTGTACCTGTTGTCTTTAGTTTGGTCTTAACATTTTAATTTTAATGCATTTTTCACTGTGGTCTCCTAACTGTTGTAGGTGTACTGAATGCCTTTTTTTTTAAGAGTGTTTTCTAAGAGTTTGTTAGGAATCAAGGCTCAGTTACGCAGGAGACGCTTGCTGTAGAATTTCAAAACATTTTCATCTTAATTAAATGCAAATCTCTCTCTTTAATGATAGCCAGGTGCTATCATTAAACACATTTCCAGTATGACTTAACTTAAAAACAAGATTGAGCATATACCCTCATCTAGTTTATACAAGCCAATTAAATATTCAAATTTCTTTCCACGGATGTTAAAATTTACTCTCGTTTACTTTCTTAAATGAAAGCTTTCTTTCTATCCCATTTTAGCCTTGGTTTGAAATGTATAACCGGAATTCTCTTTGTTCAGTTTCTTTAGTTCCATTTATATATCCTTATGTTTATTTATATAAAACTGATTATAAAATAAAGTAAAATAAATAAATTCAACTAGCTGCACTCCTTAGTCTCATTGCTAGATGTCAAAAAACAATTCCAAATTTAGGCAGTGAATTCTTGTAGAAGATGGTTGTAAATGTGCTTCAATAAGTTATTAGTGAATTAAAAAACTAAAATGTGTATCTCCAAAGAAACAGCAATTACATTGTTTGATAAAAAATTACTAATACAGGCAATCCTCAACTTACAAAGACGATTGGGACTTCCATAGCTAAGTGATGTGGTTGTTATGTGCATTGCACTCAATTTTACAACCATTTTTGCCACAGTCATTAAAGGAATCCAGCTTCCCTCATTGACTTTCCTTATCAGACGCCCACTTTTTTTCGGCACTATCGTAATTTTGAATGAATGCAAACCAAGAAACAGAGCTATAGAGCTGCAACATGAATACTATAATAGTGCTTTCTATGTACATGTAGTCCTCAATTTATGACAACAATTGAGCTCAAAATATATGCTACTAAGCGAGAAATTTGTTAAGTCAGTTTTGCCTCATTTTACGACTTTTCTTGCCACGTTTGTTAAGTGAATCACTGCAGTTCTTAAATTAGTAGCACGGTTGTTAAATGAATCTGGTTTCCCCATTAACCTGGCTTATCGAAAGGTTGCAAAATATGCGGAACACTGCAACCGTCATAAATGTGAGTCAGTTGTCAAGCATCTGAATGTAAATCACGTGCCCATGGGATGCTGCAATGGTCATAAGAGTGAAAAATGGTCATAAGTCACTTTTTTCAGTGCCGTTGTAACTTCGAGCTGTCACTAAGCAAAGGGTTGTAATTTGAGGACTACCTGTATAACAACATTTGCACTCAGTGTACTTAAGTAAAGAAATATCACCTTTTTAAAATTTGGAATAATTTATGTCCAGAAGTGGGCTACAGTTGATGCACTAGATGATTTAGAGATATAGAAATTGCTTGAGCACCTGTGACAAATTGCCAGCCTCTTCATTTAGAGAAATGCAGTTCTATCCAGAGCAGGCAATTCCCCAGTTTCCTGTATCTGAGCAGCATCCTTCCTATGTGCCCATCTTATCAAGATTCAATGTCAGTTTAGAGGCCCTGATTAAGTACAAACCAACACAAGGTTAAATTGTGCATACCTTCTTCAGAGCCTGATAGCACGGAGAAATACCACCGGCTGTTATCAATGTGCCACTCACACCTCATGGCAAGTAACCACATTCAGTGGCCTCACAGAGACATTATATAGCACGGAGGTCACAATTGTACCTTGGGGCACCTGTGTAGCAGCAATAGACCACCCAACCTTCAATTTCCCATCTGTCTAATTTAGAAACGGAACCACTGCATGCCATTAAACCCCAGGCCACCAAGCTAATCTCGGAGTATACTCCAGTCTAAAGACACTGAGACATTGAGTAAGAGTTACACAGATGGCCTTCCTCTGTCAGCTTCTTTGTCAAGATCATCCATCACCAAGACCATTTCCATTTCAAACCCAAACTGGAATAGACCAAGTATCTTCCAAGAACACATGCAGTTGGATTGCGAATAGCATCTCAATTACCTCGTCCGAAAAGACAAGAAGACTTTGCCTGTCACTTTCACTACAACTATTATCTGATCTGCTTCCTTGCTCGGAGCAATCTGGACATCAAGAGAACCACAGGCTTGGAACAGCATTCAGGAGAAACGGTCTCAGTGGTCTATTGTGTCTCCCCATTCAAGTGTGGAACCTCAGACTTGAGAAGATCACTTGCTCCAGCTACTGCCAAATCCGCCACAGCTAATAATTCTCATTTGCGTTATCTATTCAGCCTTTGGGAGCTTAAGCATAGCCTCAATGATTACCTTTCATTCTACTGTGAATAAAATCAAGTAATGAAAAAGATTGCAACAGGCTTTTATAGATGCAGACCCAGAAAGAAAAGATCTTAGTATATTTTAAATTATTTTCAAGCTTCCTAGCACGTAACGTAGAATAAAATAAACTCAGAGGCAATAAACAACTACATGTACAGTATTCTTCCGAAGGCAACTTTCTCCCCCCCCCTTTTTTTTTTTTGGTTTTTCCATTTGTCTTACAACAATTGGAATTAATTGGCTGCATATATTCTTCAGGTATTCCTTGTCACTGTCATTCCTGTTTGATCATTTACTAATAGGAAATGCTCCAGGACTGGAGAAGTTCAGATATCGTAAGCAAGGTCTTCATAACACCTAGGAAAGGAAAGACATCTGTAGGATTCCTACCACTTCATTTCCCTGAGATCAGGAGCAGGAAAATCCTGTAGGTTGGGTACCATTTTATCCTACAAAATGCCCTATGGTCAAGCATCCATTATGGAAAACTAGAAACAGTGAGTGATTACTAGCACATCCAAACAGTGATATGACACTATATTATGGAATCTGCGCTCAGAAGTATTATCTCTAGGAATTATAAAAACTGCTTTGGAATTGGCATGCCTGCTGCAAAACAGGGGCCTTAGACAATAGGGCCCGTCTAGAAACCAATGCTTGGATAGCAACAATTAATTCCTGGTATAAACTTGACTCCATCTGGAGTCAGGTTTATACTTCTTTAAAGTTTAATTTTGTTTCTCCCCCACTTCCCCCACACACACTTGTTTTAATTTTATTTTCCAGAAACAATAAGAAGAATATTCAGAGAAGAAGTTTATCCAGACAATTGTGTTTTGGGTATTGATTAAATCCCATCAATCTCCTGACACTATGCATTGAATGGTAATTTCCAATCCAGCGGGAAGAAGACACTTATCTAGAAAATAACACATTGGACCCTACTCCCAGTTGATTTATGACTAGATCAAAGATCTGTTATACAATACCTCCTGAATTTAGCATATTTTCTGCTTGGATCATTGCCAAATAGGGCCACTCTGTACTTCTTCAAAGAAGGATTGGAGGAAGTTGCCTTCCTACCATTCCCAGACCACTACCAATGGTCCCTGTGCCCATGTTCTCTGGCCTTGACTCAAAATTATTGTCCTCCAACCTGCTCTGATGTTTTGATAGTGGATCTCCTATGGTTGATCCCAAACTGGAAGTCACAGGCCCAGGGGTGAAATTCACTTATCTTCCCTACCAGTTTGCAAATCTGCGTGCGCCGTCACCCGTGCCTGCGTAAGCCTTCTCCGCATGCGCAGAGGCTTAAAATGTCACAAAAAAGCAACGTCATATGACATCCACGTGGGTGGGCAGAGCCTCCCACAGCCGCCACTACCGGTTCACCCGAGCTGGATAGAACCGGCTGAATTTCACCCCTTCACTGGACCCTCCTCAATCCCACAAACTCACGTTCCAGTCAAACCTTTCATCTCCAGTGTTTGCTTGCAGTTTTTGTCCAGGTTGGGTCATGCATGCTCCCCTTGCTTTCCCACCGCTGCCCAAAGTCCTGCAAAGGGTCCCTTCCCTCTTATCTTTTAGCAGCTTTGCTTCTTTGTTACTGTAAAACTCAACAGTCAGTTCTTCCTTGCTACCAGGTTTCCTTGGACCTATGGACAAATGTAAGGCTGGAGTTAGGATTATTCTCTAATTCTTTATTGTAGCATCATAACCAACAATGACACTTAAGTGGGGGAAGGGTCTGTCTTAGTGTCAGAGAAGATCCCACAGAAGAGTGGGATCACTGTGTACAAATATCTGGGAAAGCAAAAGAAAGGCTTGGGGGACTAGTGAGAACAGAACAATTGCTAAAAAAGAAAAGACCACTAATGAAAGTAGTATGTGACTTATGACCAGTTGCTTAGCGATAGTTCGAAGTTACAACTGATTCAAAAAAGGGATTTATGACCCAGATTCAATGGTTAGGCCCCCTCTGTAGTCATATAACCAAACTTCGGGCACTTGGCAATACAGCTGCATTTATAGCCATTTCCATTGTCACACTATCATGTAACCGCAAGTTACAACAGTTGTGCTGAAAATTGGCACTTCCAGTTTTTGGCAAAGCCACACCATTGTGATCCATTGGTTTGCTTAACAATCATGGATTCACTTAATGACTGTGCTGATTTATTTAATGACTGCCACAAAAATTCATTAAAAAGGGCCAGATTCCATTATAGTTGTATGTTGAGGACTCTTTACAAGAGTTGTTCAGTGAGGCTTGTCATTGAGGGGAAGCAAGGAGCAGGGGAATTGTATTAGTCCTGACTCCAACTAAGCATCAGCCTCATTGCCAACTCAGTTCAGACCAGATTAGAATTTCTGAAAGTGGTTTAAGATAATAGGGCAGCACAGAAGGCTAGCAGCCTAGACTACAGTGAGGAACTGAAGCTGCCGTTCAGCCCACACAAGTTGCTTTAGAACCCGACCATATTTGATGGGAGGGGTGGTTATATTTATATAATGGCCTGTTCTAAATACTGCTAAGACTTTACACAGAGATGCTAGGGCAGCTTTCCTTCTGAGCTGGTGCAAAACAAAGATTTTAACATTGCTATCATCTATCCCTTTGTGATTCAGAAGAAACAGGAAAAAAATATGCCTATTGTTAGTAATTTAATACACCTGTAGGCAAGCTTACACACTTTGTAATGCAAAGAAGACATATCATAGGGAAAGGAGGGGGAAAGAGCTTTTAAGAGATAAGGCAATACTTTAATTCATCAGTTAATTCTCCAACCACCACACCCCAAATTTGTGGTTACCAATGGTGAAAAATTAGATAGCTGCTAGATAGCCAGACAGATAACTAGATAGCTATATAGATGATAGATAGATAGATAGATAGATAGATAATAGATAGATAGATATAAAGATAGATAGATTAGATATTTATTTTGTTCTTTTTTTTTTTTTCGTATGTGCATTACTGTTCTAGCCAGGGGTTTTCCTACGTAAATCAAGATGTTTGTATAGCCATAGTTATATATGTTATATATATATATAACATACTTATATAGCCATTAGATAGATAGATGATAGATAGATAGATAGATAGATAGATAGATAGATAGATAGATAGATAAAGATAGATAGACAGACAGACAGACAGACAAACAATTGCATTTGTGGAAATGGAAGCAGTTGGAAATATGATTTTATACCAATCTCTCTTTTTTCCCCCTTTTTTAAAATAATAGTGCCAGATTTAATGACTCTTATACAGTTTCTCCATTAGCTGGGAAGAATTTTCAGGTCTCTTATAACATTGCCAAAGTCTATAGTTTAGCTTCCAAAATATATCAAGTAATGCATCTTGTAGATTAAGTTCATATTCTATTAATTACTTGTCTGCCTGTTTGTATTTGGTTTTTTTTCTTCTTTTCCTGATCTGTGGCTGTAATAAAGTTTGAGTTTGAGTTTCTCCAGTTGCTGTCAGATTTATGGTGACAAAAGAATTGAATTGGTGGGGAGTGGGCTGGTTAACCTTCTTTAGCAGAAACAAAGGCAATCCCAGTTTTAAATGGAATCAAATATAGCCCGAGTCCTGGGTTACCTCTTCCTTATCCTATCCCCCCACCCCACCCACACCTTGCAAGAATGGGGCTGTGAACACCTGTTACACATGTCCCCAAATTTGGTTTATGGTCACTCACTCACATGCTCACACACCTGGAAAATAGCCACATTCAAATCACTTTCAATTGAACACCGAAGCACGACTGGTTCTTTAAAATATACAGAGACCCAGTAAATTTAAAATAACAGCTAAACTTTACTGGTTACAATATATGTATTTACTCTTTCTCACACGCCCACACACATACATCCAACACTTACCCATGTCCTTCTCAAGTAGGTTGGCAGGCATTAGTTGAGATGGAGGCTGCCAGATCTGGATACAGGGATAAGTCCAAGAGTGGGCGAGCTTCAGGACCTCTTGTATCCCGCCCCACAAGTCCTTGCTTTGTTGATTGAGAAGACTGGCAGCTACTCTTTCTTTGTTGATTTACAATTCTGATAGCTGTTGATGGGATTTGAAGAGGGGTTTCCCATGTGTCAACCCCAACTTATTTTGCTTGGTTTAAGTGACATTTTTCCTTTGTTTCCATAACAACTTCTTATCTATCCTTCTTATCTAACTTCCAAAGGGATCTTTTAGCCAAGATTCCTGGCTTTATCCACCCTGCTTATGGGCCTGCTTCATTTTTAGTATGGTAGCTTCAGCCTAGACTCACACACCTACTTGAAGGGCAACCGAAGCCCCAGGACAAAAAAAAAAAAAGAAAACTTCATAACTGGGCTCCAAAATATTCACCATCTATTGAGAGTAAAATAGGTCAGTGCAACGGTGCAGAAACGGCTTGTTGTTTCAACTGTGTATACAGCACAGTCAGCTTTTCCATCAGAAACAAAATTTTATGGCACGGTTGAGACTGCACAGTTTTCACAATACAACCTTTATGGATCACACTTATCTTTCTCAGGTACAGGAAGCATTATTACCAGGATCCCTGGTGTCAGAATAATAATTTAGGGTCCCAGTTCGAGCCCAGTTGTGCAAGAAGAAATCAGTATGAAATCCAGACACTGTGAGGAAAGGAGATTTATTTATTTTCAAAAGCAAAGAGGTTTATTTGTCGGAAGGAAAATCCATCTGGTTCAATTCCAAGCTGGGAGAAAGATACTGGAAATAACATGGAGGCCTGATTGGAAAGAAAGACTCTGTTTATTGATGAATAGAACCACAGCACGCAGTTCTGGGGCAGCTGACAAAATGGTTGAATGAGTGGATGGATCTTTATAGGTTTCTGTGATTTTGAAGTTTGAACTGTTTTGGGAGTTGTGCAATGAAGGGGCCCGTGTCTTTTAATAAATGGTGGTGGGTTAATCCTATTATGTCCTAAAAGGTCATGTCCTGTTCTTAGAATTTGGCTGGGGGAGAATGTAAATTTTCATCCCGTCCCTGGAGGTGAAGGTCTTTTGTTTTGTGAATAGGCTGGCCCAATCTTTCTTAATGGGCACAAAATATCTGCTGGGGCGATTAAGAAAGACTGCTTTCTGTCTTTAATAGCATGTTTTTCCATTTCTCTCTTTGGGGAAATATAATATTCCACAAAACATTTCATTCTTTGGGGGGGGGGCTTCTCATGGGGTAGTTACAAAGAAAATGAGGTACAGAGAGGTTGTTTTATAGGGAAGGATTGGTCCTTGGTGTAGGCTTGTGAGGCGTGGATGTGCTGGTTCTATTGTGTGACTCTGCCTCAACGGTCAATCTTAATTGTCCTTCCTTGTGTCTGTTGGCTTGCTTTGCCATTTGGATGGTGTCCGGGCACCCTATTTATGGTTTTCGGGAAGTGTGAATTAATAGGTTCTTTGTCTGATTAGTTACTCTTGCCCAACATAATTGGTTTTTCTATTTATCCATAGACTGAGCAATTCTTAGCACTGTATCTTTGCAACATATTTTCTAGCCTTGGTCAATTATTTGAGATGGTAGGGAAAAGAATCTTCTATGATTATTACTGATTATTAAAATTCTTCCCATGCTGAGATCAGGTAGGAAAGGGTAAACAGGATATAATTGGGAAATGAAATGCTGAAGACAGTCTTCTTCATAGCAGTCCTTTGCCAAAGTGTGACAATGGAGAAGGGACACCCAGCATGAAGGAAGGGTGTGCACTTCATATCATGCATAAAGATCTCCTCGACCCTCATTTTGCAGTTGTGATATTCTCTCACAAGCAGGTCAACAAAATTTGCCAAGTTGCCCTTTCCCCCCAAACTTTTGTGGGGGGTTTGGGATTTATGTCCTCTGACAATAAACTCTCTGTATCCTAATACAAAAGGGATATGGTGGCTCAGTGGCTAAGATGCTGAGTTTGTTGATTGAAAGATTGGCAGTTCAACAGTTTGAATCCCTAATGCTGCGTAACGGGGTGAGCTCCCATTACTTGTCCCAGCTTCTGCCAACCTAGAAGTTTGAAAGCATGTAAAAATGCAAGTAGAAAAATAGGTACCACCTTTGGTGGGAAGGTAACAGCGTTCCGTGTGCCTTTGGCATTTAGTCATGCCGACCACATGACCACGGAGACGTCTTCAGACAGTGCTGGCTTTTCGGCTTTGAAATGGAGATGAGCATTGCCCCCTAGAGTCGGGAAAGACTAG
Source organism: Arizona elegans (assembly GCA_022577455.1). NCBI lineage: Eukaryota > Metazoa > Chordata > Lepidosauria > Squamata > Colubridae > Arizona > Arizona elegans. Next base: position 203,932,211 of record JAKOOJ010000001.1, on the reverse strand, counting down.
CATATATGTGCGAGGGGAACCTTTACCTTTACCCTAATACAGAGTCTCAAAAACTAGGGCTGTTTTCTGAGAAATGGTCAATAAAAGGTAATTTCCTCAGAAAGTCGGTCATGGTTGATATCACTTTTCTGTTACTGGCTGCAAAGGGAAGAAAGGATGGGGATAATAAGTATGTGCTAATTTAAAAAAAAATGGTGTGAGCAGTAAATGTCTTGAAAGTTTACCCACGGAACAGCAACAATCTGGAAAAATCTATCATCAGTTTTTTTCTAGTTTGAAATGCTGTCCAGCAGTTTGGTTTAGCAGGTTGTTCAAGGGACAGACGGACAATCTGGTTTCTTTCATTTCTCTTGGAGTCACCTAACATGGATCCCAAATGAGCATCTCACTGTATCTCATTCATTGATCTGATCCTTTGATCTTCTCCATAGAGCCTTCTGACAGATGTTGCAACATCATCATCTTCTCTAGGGATGAATGAGGTCTTGATTGTCCCCATAGCTCCTCGGATCATTCTTGTTGAAAATTGGTGTCAATTTCCCCATTGCTATAGAATGGCAATGATAAAATATTTCCACAATATCTTTTGGTTGGTACAATCAGGAAGCATCCTAGAAATACCCTGAACTGGTATAACATTAAGAAGATAATTTACTGATTCTTTTAGAATTACAAAAATAATGAAAAATATCTTTATTCCTCCCTGATTCACTGTTAGATGATGAAATTCTTTTCAATATGTTAAATGCATCATTATATTATCCCAGGCTTTGAAGCATGAGCTTTCTAAAAAATATGGGAACAATGTTACATTGCTATCTTTTTAGAAAGCCGCTCATCCTGCTTCCAGCCACTTCTATCTGTCACTTTCTTGTCAAAGACAGGGGCTCAGTGGCTAAGACACTGAGCTTGTCGATCAGAGAGGTTGGCAGTTTGGCGGTTTGAATCCCTAGTACAGGTCTCCTGCGTGAGCAGGGGGTTGGACTAGATGACCTCCAAGGTCCCTATGGATATCTGTTACTGTTACTATTACTGATTGCTAAATTACAAATTTCTTGTCAATATGAGCAGATGACGGCTAAAAACAAATACATATAATTGATCTATTGTTTTTATTTTAGATCTTTGAAGCAGTTGGTACCAGGGTTGTACTAAAGATCTTGCTTGACCTCAGAAAGGTCAAGCATTTTTGCTTTTGACCTCAGAAAGGGTTAGGAAACTTTTTTTCCCATCCCCTTCCGTCCTCTAAAAAGAGATTTCAGGTCAGGAAACAACAAAAAGGAAACTTTTTTAAAAAAATTAAGGAACGTTAGGCTATATTAGTTTCCTGATTCATGGAACAATTGAATGTTGATTCTGCTTTTTATATAAAAGGAGGACATTGTGAATTTTATGTCAAGAAGGATAATGGCATTATTGGTAAGCAATTAGATGCATGTGCAGAAATAGAGGTGGAGGAAGGATATGATACCAAACAAAGCCATTCTGCCAGCATCTTTTTTTTTTATTGAAAAAGTTTTACAAACAACAAATTTTTCTCCCATTTCCCCCCCATCCCTCCCCAACCCCTTCCCCAACCCCCACCCCAACCCCTCCCTCCGCCAGCATCTTATGAAGAAGCTCTTTTAAAATTTCCTGGTACCTGAAAAACCAGGGCGTTTAAAGCATGCAGTAAAGAACTTCACTTATTTTCTTGAGGGTCTCATTTGTACTTTTGAAATGTAAACATGATAAAGATGTATGCTGCTAGTACAGAAAGAACACAACACACATATTGATTCTTAGAAGGAAGAGGTTTATTTATTTATTAGATTTATGTCCTGTCTTTTCTCCAGGAACTTAAAAGCTGCCTATGTAGCTTTCCTTCTACTAATTTTCCCCAGCAGAACTATCTCTGAAATAGATCGGGTGGAGAGAGAGAGAACATAGGATCCAAACTGACAACTATCTTATGAGGTAGTTGGAAGGAAGAATAACTAATAACTGTTTTTTCTGTGTGTGGTTCTACAGAGGCCCCTTCCTTGATTTAAAAAAACAGGCAGAAGAGAACCATAGACACCAAAATGGATATCTTTAATGGATATAAATATATTTAAACGGGTATTTTCCCCTTCATGCCTCTGAAAGAAGTTTGGAAAAGTATGACTTCCCAGTTGCTGTTTGCCTTGTCCACATTTATGAATCCATGCCTAATGGCTTTGCAAAGAAATTGGTTTGTCGGGAGCAGTCATGATTACTAAGATCTTGGTATGAAAAAGGGAATAAAAATGCCTATTACCTTTAGTTTTCTTTCTTGGTTTACCTAAATTATCTAAATAATACTAACATGATGTGACAAATTGGGTGCATATCACCATCATTAGTGCTGAGAGGTCATTTCTATAAATAGAAGCACATTTTGGAATATTGGAAGCCATCGAATGAGGAACATAAAAAAGCAGCATTAAAATTTCACCATTAAATTCAATAGTTCAGTTCAAGAGGTATTATATAGACAATAGACTATAACCACATCCTATGCAATCTGCACGCTCTTAAAAATAAAATATAGTTTAAGCTGAATATTTGGATCTGGCATCAATGCTTTTTCTTCTGTATGAAAGACAAAGGATAAGTATTATGAACTAAACATATATACTACCCACAAAATATGTACAACATAAAAAGGCAATGTTTTAATTTATATGCTCAGAATTCAGAATTTCACATCAGCTATTTATTAATCGTAATCATATCAACTATGACCCTGTCTCCCACGCCCCCCCCCCAGGCTGTGTCATAAATCACATTCTCCAATGAGGCATTTTCACAGGCTGTAGAAACCATGCCCCACAAACTGGCTCTGGTAATCTGAGATCCAACTTTTGAGGAAGGTATGCATGGAATATGGCTGCTGAATTGCTTTGTCAGTTCTCCCCCCTTTCTACCCATGGCAACTCGAGAGCAGACTAGAAATGCTGTACGAGTTGACACACGTGATGTATCGTGACATTTTTCCCCTTCACTAAAAAGGGGTGGGCATGGCAAGTGTGTGACGCATTCGGCCTACGAGCTGCAAGTTCTACAGCCCTGCTTTAGAGTAGACAAATAAGCAAGCATATTTGCAGCCCTTCCATCTTCCACGTGGCACTGAGATTCTTTTCACAAGGATGCTTTCTTTTGCTACAGCTTTTTCAATTCTAGGAATCCTCACTAACTGCTTTCATTACAGTTAGTGCTTAGCAAATGTTTGAAGTTACGATGGCACTGAAAAAAGTGACTTACAACTGGTTCTTGCATTTAATGGATGCAACACCCCCCCCCGCCCCCACCCCATCATCAAATGATGAAAATTTAGATGCCTGGCAACTAGCATGTATTTATGGTGGTTGCAGCATCCTGGGGTCTGTGCTACCCCATTCACTCACTCACACAGACACGTAAGGGTGGTTTAGAGAGTTTATTAATGTTCCCCAGCAATTCTTTTCACCCAGCCTCAGAACTGTCCCAAATAAATCCATTCCACAAGCAGGCCAAGGTTAGTCCACAAAGCAATGGCCAATAGTCCATAAAACAATGGAAAGTTGCTCCAACAAATAAGATCACCAAACAACCTAATCCACCAGGCCAAACTGAAATACACCCACAAGAGCTCACTTGGCAAGGGAAGTTCAGCATTTCCAAAGTCCAGCAGGAAGCACGAGGAACAAATGCACACAGCCAGAAACTAAACACATTGTTCCCAACAATGCCTCCCTTTACCTGCCATGATAAATAGCTTTCCGGTACAGCCCATCAAGACGGGCGGCCGGGGTACAACACATCAAGAGTAATCTGGCAGATCTCCATTGCTCTTTCCTTTTCTTTGCCCTGGGTGCTCTTGGATCCACCACAGAAGGCGGCTCCTCCTCTCCACTGACCGTCCGCCCCTGCAAGGTGTCCCCAGCTGAAGCCCCCTGTAAATCTCTTTCAACCAGCTGTTCAGAGTCATTGGTTTCTGATGGGTCAGGAATGAGCTCATCTTCCCTCGAGCCAACCTCTGAGGAATAATCTGAGGAATTGTCCAAGGGAGACATCACAAGGTCATGTGATCTCTATTTGTGACTTTCCCAGCCAGTTTCTGACAAGCAAAGTCAATGGGGGAAGCCATTGTTTAAAGATTGTATGATTCACTTAGCAGGTGCTGTGATTCAGTTAACAAACATGGCAATAAAGGTTGTAAAATCATGCACAACTCAGTTAACAACCACCTTGTTTAGCAATGGATATCCCAACTGTGACCATAAATCAAGGATTATCCATATAATCACTTCCCAACCAATTATATTGTTTGTAAACAGAGAGAGGTGAAGGCTATTTCTGTTTCTGTCTATCGCTGTAAAAGGCAGCTAGAGAGAAAAGAGCAGCACCCATCACAATTTAAATCCAGTGGGGGTTTTTTTTGTATTTATGTATTCCTGTTGATAATTAGATAACCACTTTTCCCTTCCCAAATTAGCTCAGTGGATGACGGGGTGAATGTTAGAGGTTGAAGTGTTGACATGTGAGCATTCCTGTGAATGGAATCTAAGCAAAATAATGACCAGTGAAGCAGATTTTATAATGATAAAGAAAAGATATTTGTTTACAGGAAGTATATTATGGGGTAAGCAAAGCCTGACCCCTCCCCCACACTTAACTATTACAGGTAGTTCTCAATTTATGACCACAATTGAGCCCAACATTTGTTAAGTGAGTTTTGCCCCATTTTACGACTTCCTTGCCCCACTAAGTGAATCACTGCAGTTGATAAATTAGTAACCTGGTTTTTAAATGAACCTGGCTTCCCCATTGATTTTGCTTGTGGAAAGGTTGCAAAAGGTGATCACGTGACCCCGGGACACAGCAACATCATCAATATGAACCAGTTAACAAGCATCTGAATTTTGATCAGATGGCCATGAGGATGCTGCAAAGGTCATAATTGTGAAAAATGATCTTAACTCACATTTTTCAATGCTGTTGTAACTTTGAATGGTCACTAAACAGACTGTTGTAAGTCGAGGACTACCTGTGTTTACTAAGTGGAATCTCTCTCTCTCTCTCCCTCTCTCTCTCTTTCATTCCTTGTGTTCTGTCCCAGCTACGGGCCCCAAAGAACGCAGCACACACAAAGTCTGTACAAAACTTAGTTTACTAAATTAAATAAGATTTTTTTCCCAAACAAAGGCTGTTAATTAACTTTCTTAACAGCCTACAAGAATCCAAAGAATAAATAATCTTAATCTTACTATGGTTGGCAGAAAGCCCAGAAGCAATTTGCAAAGAACTAAGATCAAGGCACGAAGGAGAGTGAACAAAGTTGTTCCCTGCAAATTGCTTCAGTCGGTGTTCCTCCTTAAATAGGCTAAGGGAGTGGCCAATTAGCCCCAAGCCTTACTCTCGAGGAGACCTCCTCCTGAGGAGCCACTCTTGCCTTTTGGCAGTTCTGCGTGACCATGCATCGAGAAGAGGCTCCTCCTCTTCATCCTCTTCACTTAAGGGAACTTCTGGAGGTTCTGAAAGCCCTGGCTGAATCCCCGCCTCTGGCACCACATCTTCTCCAGCCTCCTCATTGTCCGACTCAAGTGCCAGCTGCACAGGCTGCTGGCGCAGCACCACACTATCCTCCTCGCTGTCCAAATCAGCCACCAGCCGCACAGGCCACATATGGGCCACAACACCTTGAGTGAATGCATACTTGGGAAAAAAGAGGAACTGATCTACTATTAGGAGTCTCTTAGACATACAGGAAGAAAAACCAAAGATATGAGTACAGATTAGAGTGAATCCTGGCTCAAAAACAGTAACTGTGAGAGGAAACTTGGAGTCCTAGTGGACGAGCATTTAAACATGAGCCAGCAATGTGCAGCAGCAGCCAAAAAAGCTAATACAAAGCTTGGTTGTATAAACAGAGGCCTAGAATCAAAATCATGTGAAGTATTAGTACTGCTTTATAAATCCTTAGTAAGACCACACTTGGAATACTGCATCCCATTTTGGTCACCACATTACAAAAAAGATTGAGACTTTGGAAAAAGTACGAAGAAAAGCAACTAAGATGATTAAGGCCCTGGAGACTAAAACATATAAATAATGGTTGCATTGGTTATGGCCAGTCTAGAGAAAAGAAGGACTAGGGGGACATGATAGCAGTATTACACAATTTGAGGGGCTGCCACAAAGAAGAGGGGGTCAAGCATCAGAAGACAAGACAAGAAACAATGGATGGAAATTAATCAAGGAGAGAAGGAACCTTGAATTAAGGAGAAACTTCCTAACAGTGAGGACAATTAACCAATGGAACAGCTTGTCTTCAAAAGTTGTAGGTGCTTCATCATTGGAGGATTTTAAGAAAAGTCTGGACAGCCACCTATCTGAAATGGTATAGGGTCTCCTGCTTGATCATGGGATTGGATAGAAGACCTCCAAAGTCCCTTCCAGCTCTATTATGATTGATAGACAAACCAGCTCCACATAATTAGATGCTAAAGTATCATTAACTTGATATTCATTCCACTGACAAAGGGCAACTTCCTAAGAACCATTACATTAATTAAAAAAATAGCTCAGAGTGCAGCCTAACTTCTTAGCAAATAAACAGATGTTGTACTCCAGTTGCTTGTTGAACTACACTCCCAGCATCTCGTTGGATATTCCAACAGGGGTTGTCAGACATTGCAGTTCAGCAACATCTGGATAATTACATTCTCTCAATCTCTGCCATCAATTTGTGGCAATGCTAATTAGTCACCGACTTGTAAAATGTAGCTGTCAAATGAGAACAAGAAAAGTTTAAGTTAGTAACCCTACATGTAGATAGAGTTGTTAGGTCTAGACTGTAGATATTTGGACAACCATCAGTTGTAGCCAAGAGATATCTGGAGGACACTTATCTGGATTTTGCAGTCCACTCCAATAGGCCTGATTTTGGCTTTTCCATTAAAACACTAAGAACTATCATCATTGCCCAATCTAAATAAATATATAAATAAACTGAATATCTCATTACAAAGACTGAGGAAAGAGCCACACTTCTGCAAATGTTATGTATGGAGATTTGGCCCCTATATTTCTCATTATTTTCCTCTCTCTTCCTGCTGCCTTCAGTCGTCATATAAATCATAAAATACTATCCATTAATAGTCGACAAACTCATTCTTTCCATAGAGTTCTTTGCTCCTGTAGTTCTGTACAGTTCTGTTGCTCAGTTATTCAATGTTCATTCAAATGCCAACTTGTTATAGTATTTTAAATATGAGTTACATTTTATAATGCGTAAACTTTTCATACAACTACATCTGGTTCCAGAGAGAACCAAAATACAAGTCATTTTTTCACATCAGGAATTTTCTCCTGTGATATAAAAGAAAACAGACTAAACAACACAACACAATATCATTTATGATTATTTTTATGTATTTATATTTTAACAAATTATAAAACCGAAACAATGCTTATCTAGCTCGAATGATTTGAGCATGAGGGCCAAGCAATATAGCCACTGTCGCATAAAATGCTTAGAACTATTATGTTCATGTAAAATTCTATAACTATTTTAATATTTTTATGTATTAAAGAGTCATCATCAATGACTACCCCATTCTTTCCAATGTTGAATACATTTTCCAAAATGCTTTACCAGCTGTCAAGAGATCATCTGCTCTTCCAACCCACTCATTTTTTATATATGTTTTCAAAACTTCAGTCCTATTCTGATTTGGGTGGGTTTAGAGGCAAGATGGAGAAGGAGAGAGAGAAAGCAGAATGTTTCCTTGATCTTGCTCTGGTTAATTTCTGTATTTTATGAGATGTCCAAATATTAGGATTAGGCAGAAGAGACTTGGAATTGATGTGTCACAATTCAGTACTGCAATTATTAAGCAGCACCGGTACTTGTCAAGTCCTTTTTAGATTCCTGAGGAGATGTCAGATTCCTTAGGAGAAGGTAATCAGTATCTGGATGTTATGATCTTGAATGGGTTTCTACAACAAGTATTTGCAGCAGGGGAAGAAATCATAGAATAGAATAGAATAGAATAGAATAGAATAGAATAGAATAGAATAGAATAGAATAGAATAGAATAGAATAGAATTCTTTATTGGCCAAGTGTGATTGGACACACAAGGAATTTGTCTTTGGTGCACATGCTCTCAGTATATATAAAGAAAAAATAAAATATACTCATCAAAAATCACAAGATACAACACTTAGTGATAGTCATAGGATACTAAAAAGCAATCAAATCATACTAGGAAACAATAAAAACAATATAAGTTGTAAAGATACAAGCAACATGGATATAGCCATAAGTGGGAAGAGATAGATACTAGTAAGGATAAGAAGAAGAATAGTAATACAGTCTTAATAGTTAATTTGACAGTGTTGTGGGAATTAGTTGTTTAGCAGAGTGATGGCATTCAGGGAAAAACTGTCCTGCAGACATCTGAGAGCAGTGACTGATCCACTGCAAATATAAAGTCTATCCTACAGCAAGATGTGAGGATCCCAGGCCTCACTCAAATATTTACTGAGGACAGGAAATGGCACCCTAGAGAAGTAACCTTTGCATCCTTCTTAATGACTGTTACTACTAGAGGCTGTAAACCTTTCTTCTCGATGAAGCTGACTTTTGGGCTGGATATTTTTGTTTTTCTAATTCAAGGCCCCAGCCTGTGATAGAACTGCATTACCAGTTGGTGAAATTTCAGGCTTTTAAATGGAAGGGCCTTAGGTGGGCCATCAGCATCAAGATCCAGAAGCATCCGTTAGTGCAGAGGTCAGCAACCCGTGGCTCTGGAGCCACATGTAGCTCTTTCATCCCTCTGCTGTGGCTCCCTGTTGCCGGCCAGCTCCACAATTGATAGGGCTTTCGGTTAGGACAGCTGGAGGAAAAAGGATGCCCACCACTCTATGGTGGGGGAACCAGACTCCGTGTCGGCTCCAGAATTGAACAGGGGGCTTCCGGTTAGGACCTTTATGGCTCTTTGAGTGTTTAAGGTTGCCGATCCCTGCGTTAGTGCATTAAGTCTCTTTTGTGAGGGCACCCATCAATATGAATGATGTTGTGGCTGAATTCCAGCACTATGAACCAGATATGCTCTGGGAAGCAACTCTAGAATGTGTAGGTAGCTTGCTGGCTATGAGTTACCTGTACTAAAGGAATATAAGATACTCAGCATATACAGCCATGCACTTCCATGCCTCAATTTGCATGGTCTGTATAAATAAATAAACCTCTTGCCTATTTGTACATTTCTTTTGAAAGCAACATTTCTTTCACTTCTCATTGCGCACAACAGCAACCTAGATCAACGTACTGGGGGGGGGGGGAACCAATCTTGACAAAATATAAAATAATAGATATGTCAGTCCCAAGGGACATGAATATCTGCTCATAAAGATGTATTAGAGCTAAGATTTATTTATATTTCATATTTCTAAATTACCCATCTCCTTCAAAGAGGTTCAGTTGATGGTGATTAGAATTCCCAGAATTTTCAGAGACTCCTAGAGAGGCTCTGGAGGCTGTGGACAGCAAGAAAAGTCACTTCCTGTCCAACCAGGATTTGGGAAATGGGCCATCTCAGGCCTCCGGAGGGCCTCCGAAGGGGTGGAGAAGGCTGTTTTCACCCTTCCCAGATGCATAGAAAGGATCTGGAGGCAGATGAGAAAGAAAAATTGGCCTATTGGGCCATCGCGTGCCAGGAGTGGGGGGGGGAGGGAGGGCGGGGCACATAGAATTACGGGTGTGGGGACGTGCATGTGCGAACCTCCCCTGCCCCCCTTCCTGGCACATGATGGCAAAAAGGTTAGCCATCACTGCTCTAGAGGCTAGGCACATTGAGAAGAAACAGAATTTCTTGCTGAAATAAAACATCAAATCTATGTAAAGTGTTTGGGGCTAAACCATAATGGAAACCCTGTTGCTTTGTTTATCTGTGGCATGAGGAAAGATTAAGCATGCTTGTTGCAAAATATCCCTCCCCTGGATGCACAAGTTGCTCTCCCCACCTGGCATCAACCAGATGTGTTAAAGTACAACTCCTGCCATTCTCCTAGTCAACATTCTGATGGTTGGGTTAAGTAGAAATAGTATAGTTTAAATTGGATACAACAGAGTCTCACCCTTTAATTCATGTTATTCACATGGAAACATGTGAAGAAGACTGTTGCATCTGGAATATCATTTCCTTTGGTTTCCTCCTCTCTTATTTTTGTCAAGGATGACAGATACTTGCAAAATGAAGGACTCTGATGCCAGCTGTTTGAATTGTCTCCTCCTTTTAAGGAGCCATGCTGGTGCAGGGGTTAGAATGCAATATTGCAGGCTAATTCTGCCGACTGCCAACTGTTTGATCCTAACTGGCTCAAAGTTGACTCAGCCTTCCATCCTTCCAAGGTCAGTAAAATGAGGACTCAGACTGTTGGGGGCAATATGCTGACTCTGTAAACCACTTAGAGAGGGCTGTGAAGCACTATGAAGCAGTATATAAGTCTAAGTGCTATTGCAATTCCCAGTGAGAAGCAAAATAGGGGAAAGAGCAGGGGTGAAATGCTCCCTGTTCGGACCGGCTCGGGCGAGTAGGTAGCGATGGCAGTGGGCAGTTCGGAGAACCAGTAGCAAAAATCCCTACCCCCGCCCCCCCATGCCCAGCTGAGCTCCGTGATCATCAGAGCCTTTTTTTTCTTTTAAATGGCTCTGGCCAGCCAAGCTCTGACATCCCAGCTGAGTTGCCTGCTAATCAGGCAACTCAGCTTGGATCGCCAGAGCCATGTAAAAGAAAAAAAAAGTTTCTTTTTTTCTCACCCCCCCCCCCACGCTCCCAGCCTCCAGCTTGCTTACCTTAGCTGCTGATCGCATGTCTGGTCTTCTTGGTCTGCGAGACTCCCTCCTCTCGCAAGCCTGGCCCTCCACGTTATCGAGGGCCTTCCTCAATGATGGGTTTTGGAACCCAGAGAGGTGGCATGTGGCGAAGAGGAGGTTGAGGGGTTTTCTATGTAAATTTTTGGATAAATTTTTAAGGGGTCCCGGGTGGGAGGGTAGGACTCGAACTAGAGTAGTGAGTTTGGGGGATAACCCACTAAGGGGAGGGTCGGGCCTGGCCATGATGCGCAGCAGGGAGGGTAGGGGTTCCGGGGGTGATGGGGGGGTCAAGCTTGTCCAGATTGTGTTTTTACCATCGGGACTGTGAGTGGGAGGGGTAGATATGGCGGGAGCTAGGGGCCATATCATGTGGAGGGAGCGTGCGCCCGCTGTCTTTGAGCGGTGGCATGCTCTGGCCCCCAAGGCTCCACTCGTTCTCCAGGTTGCACAGACCCTCAGGACCTGGGCCTGCGGCTGATGTTGTGCAACGCCAGGTCTGTAGTAAATAAAGCCCCCCTCATTTGTGATCTTATTCAGGAGGGGGAAGCGGACCTGGCGGGTATTACGGAGACCTGGTTGGGCCCGGAGGGAGGGGTCCCTCTGGTAGAAATGTGCCCACCAGGCTTCCATGCATTCCATCAGCTGAGGTCACAGGGGAGGGGTGGGGGAGTAGCGGTTGTTATTAGAGAAGGCCTTAGGCCGAGGGAGGCCACTGTCCCTCAGACGGCTGGTTGTGAGTCTCTCCTTGTGAAGTGGGATCATGGGGTTCAGATGGGTTTGCTGATTACGTACCTGGCTCCCTGCCACGTGGCAGCAGCTCTGCCCGAGCTTCTCAATGTTATCGTCGCGGTGGCGGTTGATACCCCCAGACTTATGGTCATGGGGGATTTCAACCTGCCATCCATGGGTGAGGCATCTGAGGCGGCTCAGGAGTTCATGGCTTCCATGACAGCTATGGACCTAACCCAGTAAATTCATGGCCCTACACACATGGGGGGAAACACGCTGGACTTGGTTTTTGTCTCTGGACAGTGGCTGAGTGATCTCGAGATAGGGGATATAGTCATCGAGCCCTTGTCATGGTTGGATCACTCTCTCCTTTGCCTTGACCTTCGAACCACTGCACCCTGCCGCAGGGAGGTGGAACCGACAAGATGGTATTGCCCCAGGCGCCTGATGGAACCTGACAGGTTCCAGGTGGAGCTTGGGCCAATCCCCGAGATTCTGGCTCACGCCTCAACTGGAGACCTAGTGGCCGCCTGGGATAGGGCGGCCACTGGAGCTCTGGATCGAGTCGTGCCTTTGCAGCCTCTGACCCAGTGCCGATCTCACCTGGCTCCTTGGTTCACCAAGGAGCTAAGGGAGATGAAGCACCGGAAAAGATGCCTAGAGAGTAGTTGGAGGGCCAGTCGTGCTGAATCTGACCGGACACTGGTAAGATCTCATATTAAGAATTACTTAGTGGTGATAAAAGCAGCAAAATGTATTCATTTTGCTGCTCTTATTGCGTCATCAGATAATCGTCCGGCCACCCTGTTTAGGGTGACCCGCCTCCCTGCTCCACCAGGAAGTGCGGGAGGACCCCTTGGAGGGAAGAGCCGAGGATTTTGTTCAGTATCTGTATGACAAAATCACTCAGATTCGGGAAGATCTGGACTCCGACTGGGTAGATCCAGCGGGGATGACGGAGGCAGGTCCTGAGAATGTTATCTGGGATGAGTTTGATCCTGTGACCCCTGAGGACGTGGACAGGATTCTGGGTAGACTGAATGCGACCACATGTTTGTTGGACCCGTGCCCCTCCTGGTTAGTGCTGGCTTCCCGGGAGGTGACGCGAGGCTGGCTCCAGGGGATTATAAATGCTTCATTGGGCGAGGGTGTCTTTCCCGCCGCCTTGAAAGAGGCGGTGGTGAGACCTCTCCTCAAGAAGCCTTCCCTGGACCCGGCAGTATTGGCTAACTATCGTCCAGTCTCCAACCTTCGCTTTGTGGCGAAGGTTGTTGAGAGTGTGGTTGCACAATTGCACAACAGCTCCCCCAGTATCTGGATGAAACGACGTATCTAGATCCGTTCCAGTCAGGCTTCAGGCCTGGGTACAGCACGGAAACGGCATTGTTCGCGTTGGTGGATGATCTCTGGAGGGCTCAGGACAGGGGTGCTCCTCTGTCCTGGTCCTGTTAGATCTCTCAGTGGCTTTTGATACCATCGACCATGGTATCATGCTGCACCAGTTGGAAGAGTTGGGGGTGGGAGGCACCGTACTACGGTGGTTCTCCTCCTTTCTCTCCGACCGGTTGCAGTCTGTGTTGACGGGGGGGCAGAGGTCGACCCCGAGGCCCCTTATATGTGGGGTGCCGCAAGGATCCGTCCTCTCGCCCCTTTTGTTCAACATTTATGTAAAGCCGCTGGGCGAGATCATCCGTAGTTTCGGGGTGGAGTACCATCAGTACGCTGACGACACCCAGCTGTACATCTCCACCCCAGACCACCCCAACGATGCCCTTGAAGTAATGTCCCAGTGCCTGGAGGCCGTACGGATCTGGATGGGGAGAAACAGGCTCAGGCTCAACCCATCCAAGACCGAGTGGCTGTGGTTTCCAACGTCCCGATATAGTCAGCTGATGCCATTGCTGACTATTGGGGGCAAATCATTGGCCCCCATGGAAAGGGCTCACAACTTGGGTGTCCTCCTGGACTCACGGCTGTCTTCAGAAGAGCACTTGACGGCCGTGACCGGGAGGATTTTTCATCAGGATCGCCTGATTCGCCAGTTGCGTCCCTTTCTAGATCGGGACTCCTTACGCACGGTCACTCATGCCCTCGTCACCTCCCGTCTGGACTATTGTAATGCTCTCTACATGGGGCTCCCCTTGAGGAGCGCTCGGAGGCTCCAACTGGCGCAGAGTGTGGCTGCGCAGGTGGTGACGGGAGCGACATGGCGCTCCCATGTAACACCTCTCCTGCGCGAGCTGCACTGGCTTCCGGTGGTCTTCAGAGTGCGCTTCATGGTTTTGGTTATCACCTTTAGAGCGCTCCATGGCTTAGGACCTGGTTATTTACGGGACCGCCTGCTACCACCAATAGCCTCCCACCGACCAGTACGCTCCCATAGAGAGGGGCTCCTCCGGGTGCCATCGGCCAAACAATGTCGACTGGCGGCCCCCAGGGGGAGAGCCTTCTCTGTGGGGGCACCTACTATCTGGAACAAGCTCCCCCCGGAGATACGGAGGATCCCAGATCTGCGTACCTTCCGTCGCGCACTCATGACCTTCCTATTTCATCAAGCCGGCCTGACCTAAGTCTTTCCCCTTTTTAAATGGAAATTTTAAATCTGGTCTTAAATTATTGGGGTTTTAAATTTGTTCAGCCAAATTATTTAATTTGTTTTAATCTATTTTAAATTTTGTATTTATATGTTTTATTCTATGGCTGTTCACCACCCTGAGTCCTTCGGGAGTAGGGCGGTATACAAATTCAATAAAATGAATAAAAATGACGATCACAATCCATGCATCAGCAAGCAACTGAATTGCCCTGCCTGCAATCAAGCTCATTGGTGAGCAGCTCTTTCTGCCTGTCTGCCTAGACTTGTGGACTTCAACTCCCAGCAAAACTGGCTGAGGAATTCTGGGAGTTGAAGTCCACAAGTCTTAAAGTTGCCAAGGTTGGAGACCCCTGTTCTATTGGGTAAGTTTTTTTTCCTCTTTGGGAGCTTTAAAAAAAATAGTTAATTGGGGGTTTTTTTTAGTTGTTCTTTTTTTAGACCTAGCCATTTAAAGTTTAGGAAGTTTTAAATTTAGCAGCTTTTATATAAAAATAAAAATAAAATAAAATAAAATACTATTTGTGCAGCTTTCTGAGATTTAGTGTGTTTCTGTAGTGTTGCACTCTAACTACACAAACACACAAAATCTCACAAAGCTGTATGTGTAATTTTGTGTGTGTAAAGTGTGAAAGTTGGTTTTTTGGGCTTTTTGTGGCTGTGTGAGGTTCCTGCTTGTTGCAGGAGCCATTTTGGATCTAGCACAGCTGCTTTTACATTGTGGGTGAGCCACTTGTTTTGTGTTGTGTTTTGTACGTTAAAAAAGGGCAAAGAAGTGACATTGACTTGGCCACACCCACCCAGTCATCTTACCACCAAGCCCCACCCACTAATTAAGCCCCGCCCACAGAACCGGTAGCAAAAAAATTTAGATTTCACCCCTGGGAAAGAGTAATAATAAAGGAAACAGCATTGTGTCCCACTAACAGGGACTGATAGGATGTTCCAATATGTCCTATAACTGCACTTACTGGTCCTGTTTGGGGATTCCATGTTTTGAACTGGGGACCTTTTGATGCAAAGTAGTGGGGTTAATGTGCTGTTGTTCTCCAGGGCAGTGACATGACAGACGAGAAAATGAGAAGGTACAATGCAGAGGTTAGAGTATTAGCTCTGCTGGTATATTGCCAATATTGAGAAATAAATCCCCAGCATGTTTACGCTGCATTGATTTCATCTTATATATTATGTTCTTTGTAAAGCATTAAAGCATAGAGATTTCTAAAATAAAGGTTGAACTTTCCTCTTTCTTTTTCATAAAAAGATCCATTTGCAGCAAATCGGGGCATTAAACGTCATGTTTTGACACAACTTACAAGTATTTCACAAATGATAGCAAAAAATCTGCTTTAGAATAACAGATCATTGATTAAACATATACGTAAGGCATGCTTATGAGCTTTTGCTGCTACAGCTCGTGAGTTAAAAATAAATCTGGAACTCAGGAATCAAATGCAAAGATCACTGGGTAAAAAAACAAAACAAAACACAAAGAATCCCGAAAGCAAAGAAGTAGAAAACGAAAAGCAAAGGAATAGAAAGCGGGGAAGATATTTTTAAAATTTGTTCCAGCCTTGGCAACATCAAACATAACAAGCCTCTCTCTTCCAACTTGACAGAAAGTGTTTGATTGACTTCTGCGCACCAAGCAGAGTAGAATTTGTTCCCAGGGGAAGAAAAGCTTCAGCGTTCAGGTGGGGGATCCTTTCAACCTCACCTATCACAGGAGTAGCTTTCTATCTGATATCCTTATTCCTTACCACAAAGGAAGAGGGAAGGAGTGGGAAGGAGACTGCCAAAATCTATTTTAATTCCATAGAAGTTCAGCAGTGCTACTAGCAGCGTGTTGAAGCCGTGTATGAAGTAAAACCAGATTGTGAGCCTTGGAAATGCTTAATTGGGCCTTCTGTATGTGACTCTTGATGAAAGTTACTGGTTTGGGTGAGAAACTAGAGATCTGGCTGGTTCAAAATAGAGCAGGCACCAGACTGATCCAGGTTGTAGTCTGTTCAGGTGCATCTACCCAAGCAGTGTTTGTGGGAATAATTTAAATATATATATTTTTGAAGATCTGGATCCAACCTTCTCCAGGATAACCTCAGATATTGACTGAGAATATCCTCAGTCAGATCTCTGCTTGAGCGACCTCCACTTAAGAAGTTAGGAGAATGGATATTTTGCCATTTGATTGCAGACATCTCTCCCTAATATAGCTGCCTAACATATCACGGCAATCTTTCAGATATCAAGGGAAGCAGTTTTAATTAGTGAAGCTTTTCATCTGTTTTAATTTTGCTTCGAGACATTTTATTGCTGCAACTTGATTACATGTTTATTTCTATCGGTTTTTAATTTCCATCAGGCTCCTTGAGCACCACTGTGACAGAGAAGTCGGTGCCACGTTTTATGCGTTCAGTTGAGTGAGCAGCATTTGGAAAGAGGACTTTATTTTTTTTTTTCCCCTGTATGATTAGGTTCAAACGCTTACGCAGCTCTGGAAAACCAAGATTTTGATTCACTCCTTTCCACTACATAAAAGAAATTATAATCAGCAGAGGTATGCAGAAATATGGGGTGGGGTGGGGAGGAATTTCCCAATGATGAAGGTTTTCGCCTTCTTTTTATCCTCTGAAAAATACAGATGTGCTGCTGATACGCCAGCTGCTCATACTTTTAATTTCTATTGTATTTGCATCCCAAAATATATACTTTCTGAAGCCCTGTAATAAAGTATGATTTGGAAGTTAGGAAGAGGTTCCTTCTTTGTTGTTGCGTCAATCAGAGGAAGAAAGGACTGTGATCACTATACATATTCTTTTGAAGCTTTTTCTTACTGTACTTTTGTCTGAAGATAACAGAATCTCTTTGACAATTATACATTACCATCATTAAACACTGGCATTCAGGTCTCCCAGAGTCTTGCTAGATGCATAGCAATATATGGCATTCAGAAAAGAAACAAAATTAGCTTCAAAACAATGCCAGTATGTTTTTTTTTTTTAAAAAAATCTTCATTTGTCAAAAAAGGGGCTGCAGGGCTAAATGCTTCCATTTATCCTGAAGAGTAAGTTCGTCTTTTGTCAACGGTCCAAAAGATATGTGCCTGAACACAACTACCAGCTTCTTTTTACACAAATGCCATTCTTTTGCTTAGGGACCGACAAATGTTCACAATGCTTATTGTGTGAAGTATTTCTTGCTTTCCTAGAAAAGATGACCCGAATCTCAGTATTGGCTGGCCACAAGTTTAAAAAAAGAAAGAAAGAAACAGCCCTGAGGGCATTTGGCAATTATACAACATAATTTAAGTCTTCTCAGGATGATAAATGGGTTCAGACTGCCCTGTTTTCGAATAGAAGTCAGAAAAGCAGCTCTTTTCGGTTGCCAAGTTGGCACGTGCCCCACCAAGAGCGCACCAAGAGCTGAAACAATCTTCATGAGGCTTTCTAAAGGAAAAGGGCATTTCTAAAGCCCTCCTATAATAAATGTTCTTGTTTCAAAGATTAAAAACAAAATGACATGCTCCAATGCTCCATGTGATTTTCATGCTCCTGGCGTTTATGCTGGCACACGGCCCTTGAGGAGATGATCTCGGAAAGGAAAAAAAGCCAAACGTTTACCAGGTGAACTTGTGATCTGACCCTTCTTGAATATTGTTGAAGTGAGGAGGAGGAAGAGGCGGAGGAAGGAAAGAAGAAGGAAGAAGAACTCTTTTTAGGCAGTTTTCCCCACCTTATAAACAATTCACCCCACCAAACAGAGCCCTGTTCTCTTTGTGTGGCTGATTACAGTATTTGTAGACAGCCCAAATCTAGTCAGATGCTGGGTGGTAAATAGACATAACGATCAGAAGTACATAAATCATAGAAACAACACATAATAAAAACTGCCTGCAATAAGCAGTCAGAATTGTCTAGGGCCAAAAGCACAATGGAATAATACTCCCCCCCGCCTTGATTGCAAAATACAATAATGGATGTGCTTCTGGAAGAAGTGCATAGCTCTTAGGAGCCTGCATAGCTCTGCAGACAGGGCACTGCAATTTAACACCAGCTGTCTGCAATTAAAGTAAGTTCGAATCTTGCCAGGCTCAAGGTTGACTCAGTCTTCCATCGTTTCTAAGGTAGGTAAATTGAGGACCCAGTTTGGGGGGGCAATAAGCTGACTTTGTATAAACATATACAAAAGTATGAAGGCTATTGCTTAACGCACTGTAAGCCGCCCTGAGTCTCCGGAGAAGAGCGGCATATAAATCAAATTAAAAAAAAAAAAGTTAATTTTAAAGTCCAGGCTCTACTACTGAGAAAACCTGCTCTCTAGCCCCCCACTTCCCCTCACACTCCTCCTGAGCTCTGTGTAACATCAACAAGCTCTCCATAGATGTCTGCACTCAATAGACAGGTTTGGTTCTGGCAAGGACATTCCTGATATACTACAGTGCCATAACCATGTATAAGGCATTGACTTTAAAAGCTGAGTTATCCTGCAATAGCAAAGATGCTCTCCTAGTAATCTGGATACTGCATTCTGCACCAGGTGAAGTTTCCTAGCTTTCTCAAAAGACAGACCCATTAATTGCAGTAACCAATGCTACATCTGCCCAGGGCAGGCCTGAATCCTCCAGGAAATAATCTCAGCTGTACCTGGTTTTCTAGGCCTTCTTTACAATCTTCCCTACAAAGAGATAACCTTTTCCCAATCTCTAACTTCCTACCTTTCAAGGGAAGACTTCTTCAAGAGAGAGCACATTACCATGTCCTTTAAATAAAACAATATGACATATCCGCAGAGAAGCCTCACCTAGTCATGCAAAGGAATGAAGCTGTGACTTAGTTCTAATTAGAGAGCCAGGGGTGAAATGCTACTGGTTTGCACCGGTTTGGGCGAACCGGTAGTAAAAAAATGCTACTGGTTCATCTGAAACGCTATTTCTGACAATCCTACTTTCTAGCGAATCTAAATAGCTCTGCACAGCTGTTCCCCCCTCGCTGTTCTACTTACGTTCTTAAACCTCCTTTTTCCGCATGAAGCACAAATTCGGTGCGCACTGCACATGCATTCTGCGCACTTGGCGTGCACTGCACCTGCCCGCGCTGCATGCATTTGGCATGCACTGCGCATGCGCGGGCAGCGAACCACTGGCAAACCGCGGAGGATTTCACCACTGTAGAGAGCCCTATAAATTTCCTTGGCTTCCACAGTTATAAAGGTATCTCAGTTAGCGTGCTACCTTGCTTACCATCATGGGTTCTACCCAGGGAAATCTAAAATTTGTTACTACCGGTTCTGTGGGCGTGGCTTGGTGGTGGGGGTAATGTGACTGGGTGGGCATGGCCAACTTTTTTTTTTTTTACTTTTAAAAGCATTTTTTCTACAACCTCTTCGGCCGAAGAGGTTGCAGAAAAAAATGCTTTTAAAAGCTTCTGACGATCAGGCAACTCAGCTGGGATCACCAGAGACTTTTAAAGGCATTTTTTTTTCTACAGCCTCTTCAGCTGAAGAGGTAGAAAAAATGCTTTTAAAAGCCTCTGGTGATCCCATCTGAGCCACGCGATCATCAGAGGCTTTTTTTTAACTTTTAAAAGCATTTTTTCGGCTGAAGAGGTTGTAAAAAAAATGCTTTTAAAAGTAAAAAAACCCCAGCCTCTGATGATCGTGTAGCTCAGCTGGGCAAGGGGGAGGGGGCGCAGGGATTTTTGCTACCAGTTCTCTGAACCACCCACCGCCATCACTACCAGATTGGGTGATCCGGTCCGAACCGGGAGAATTTCACCCCTGGTTCTACCCCTCTGCTAAAAACCACAGATATATCCAGCAACCCTACCAATCTTTCCCTAAAATCTCTAAATTTGAATCAAAATGGGAATCTGCAGACACCATAAGCATAGAGAAGAACTGATGTTTTGCTGCTCTTATTGCTTCTGTATATGCTCAGATGTGAGCTCTTAATAGCCCTCAGCTGCATTCCACTTCTGGTTTTCTGCCACCATCCTTCTAAGCATGTTTGGTTTGCTCCACAGAACACAGGACTGCCTGCCACCTTCTCAAGGAATTCCCCAAGCATTCTCTGAAAACTCTCAGGATTCATTAGGCATCTGGGGCAGACTGTCCTAAAGGACCTTCTACCCTTGTGGCAATCCAGGGCTGCAATTACTTGTAGCAAGTCCACTGGTTCTATGGAGGCCATGCCTCTTGAGCTACACCAGAGCTCGCTTTAGGACACTGAGATTGAAGTTACCCATTTCCAAAAAGTTTGGGAATCTCAGCCCTAGCTCAGAGACAGGTTGCAGGAACTCATAAAGATGTGCTGTGGGGCAGCAGCCCTAGCTTGTCACTGTGACCCAATTCCCCTTCAACTCTGAGGCAGTGCTCTGTCACTGTGAGAATTTCATACCCAGGACTACCTCTCCTGCTTTCCCTCTCCTCCTTTTCTTTCTGTGCCAGGACTGCTGTAGGCCTTGAATCCTAGATGGGCAGATTTCTGTCATAGCCCAATCAGTCCTCACAACACTTGCCTGTCACCATGTCTGATATAGATTTGTGGAGTATAGAACTTATATTTTACAATAGCAGCTGGAGATCAAGGCATCCAATATTTCAGCTACCTGGCCACAAGACACGGGTTACTGGCTCAGAGAAAGGAACCTGCATCAACATGTGAATCTTCCTTTTCTCCTACAATGACCTGCCCAAAGTCCCCAAACTAGAATATTTTCCTTTGTAATATTGCTGAAACTAGTTTTTCAAGTTGTAAGCTGAGTGTCATATGCTTTGAAACAGGTCCTGGGTGTATTCATACTTACATACATACATACTTACATTCATGCCTAATGCAAGTCTCATTGAATTCAATCATTGTCCCTTTAATCTGATTTCAATCTCTTGTAGTTTATGGGGCTTGGGATAGATTTATTGAGAATAAATTATTCAATTAGTGGTGCTTTCAGTCAATGGAGGTAAACTTGATTGAATATAGTGAAATATCTTTAAGTCCCTTGAAATCGCACCACTTCAAACATATTAAATTTAGTGTCTGTTTACATCCAGAGATCTTTCCCCATTGCTAAGTACTATCAACCTATCCTTGAGTGGGAAGAAAAGTATACAAGCATCAAATTTTACTAACGCTCCCCGCCACCCCTTTCTGATCCCTAGCCTACCTCTTATAATCATAATCATAAGTTTATTTGTCAAGCATATATAAGATAACAGGTAAAAGTATAAATATAATTTGAATACATGAAAAGAGTAAGTAAAAAGGAATATTAGGACAGGGACAGTAGGCACACTGGTGCACTTATGCATACCACTTAGAGACCTCTTAGGAATGGGGTGAGGTCAACAGTAGACAGTCTAAGGTTAAAGTTTTTGGGGTTTGGGGAAGAAAACATAGAGTCAGGTAGTGCATTCCAGGCATTGACCACTCTGTTGTTGAAGTCTTATTTTCTGCAATCAAGTTTGGAGCGGTTTACCTTGAGTTTGTATCTATTACTTGCTCGTATATTGTTGTGGTTGAAGCTGAAGTAGTTGTTGACAGGAAGGACATTGTGGCAGATAATTTTATGTACTATGCTTAGGTCAGACTGAAGTCGGTGTAGTTCTAAGTTGTCTAAGCCCAAAATTTGGAGTCTGGTGGCATTGTGGTTAGAGGAATGGAGGACTCTTCTCGTAAAATATGTCTGGATTTATTGAAATATCTTCTACATTTATTCCACAACACAATATGGTATTGCCTTGATTACCTATGTGCAGTGCATAATGGGCAAAATGATTGGTTGTGGTGCTCTTTATAGCAGTACAGAAGGAAGGAGGAGACTTCCCGCCGTATTCTGTCCATTGCCTCTAAGCTTCTTTGTTCATCCTTCCTCTTATACTCCATTTTGTTGTAACTTAGTTCAATAATTTTTTTAAAAAATAAAAACAATACCCCCATCAGAGTCATGAATAGAACTGAACCATAAATTGCACTTTAATTTAGGATTTCCCTCTCCTTGTTTTCCTTCTTTACTCTAAGCAACAGGTGTTGACTCTTCAGCTTCTTTGTTCTGCTTGGGAACTAATGGACGGAGCCAAATAGATGTTGTTAGTGCCATGTTATACTATTTCAGCCTGTCATGTTGTTCCTGTGCTCTGTTATTTCAGTCTAGTGCTAAATTGCTAAGACCCACACTGTTAAAGTACTTAACGACCTGCCAGCTGAGAGCACAGCACTAATGCACAAAACTCATAGACCACCGGCAGAGCAATTTAGGGAGACGGCAGCAAAATGGCAATAGATGAGGATGAGCAGGGACCAGAGGAAGGAAGCACGTTCATATCAACCTGAAATGGCCAATAAATGCCACTCTGATCTCATCCATTACTAGACACTTGACTTGGCCTCTAATGTGATGGGTGGTGAAGCACAACAGATCTTGTACATCTGATGGCTGTCATTGGATGCTGTCAGCTTAAGGAGGGAAACACCACTGTAGCATTAATGGAGGTAAAGATGACTTCAGTCTTTTGCTCGTGGATTGGGGACAAAAAGAAGAAATATTATGGGAACTCAGCAGAAAAAAAAATGATACTGACAGGATATGTTTGCATGGGAGTCATGTGCAAAAACCTTCGAGGGCTTTATTTGTTTTTTTTTAATAATAATAATTATAATAGTAATAATAATAATACTTTTATTTCTATACCGCCCTTCTCCCAAAGGACTCAGGGCGGTGTACAGCCTATTAAAAGCACAAGACAAACATCAATTAAAATAATTTAAAATTATTAAATAATTCGGCTCAATTTAAAACCCCAGAAATTTAAAACACCCAATTTAAAATTATTATGTTGATAGCCCGCCTGGCGGAACAACAGGGTCTTGAGTGCACAGCGAAATACTTGGAGGTTGGAGATCTTACGCATTTCTGGGGGCAGTTCATTCCACAGGGCTGGGGCTCCCACAGAGAAGGCCCTCCCCCTGGGTTTTAAAAAAAATATGTACTTTGGAGTAATGTCAAGATTTCTTTTGGGTGAGGAAACTGCACAAAACATTTCCTCTTTCTTATACAGGTAGCCCTCGACTTACAAAAGTTCATTGAGTGACTGTTCAAAGTTACAACGGCACTGAAAAAGTGACTTATGACTGTTTTTCATACTTACCATTGCAGTATCCTCATGGTCACGTGATCAAAATTCGGATGTTTGGCAACTGACTCATATTGATGACGGTTGCAGTGTCCCAGGATCGTGTGATCATCTTTTGTGACCTTCTGACAAGCAAAGACAATGGGGAAGCCAGATTCACTTAACAACCATCTTACTAACTTAATAACTGCAGTGATTCACTTAACAACTATGGAAAATAAGACAAAAATTAACTTAACAAATGTTTCACTCAGCAACAGCAGTTTTGGACTCAGTTGTGATCCTACATTGAGGACTACCTGTATGTGCATTCAGAGGACATATAAGTTTTATACAAAATTTTGCCTAAAACTATGTAACCATCTCTAATCTTCTCTGGAAGGTTTCTAAAAATAGACTTATTATGTTCAAAATGTATACATTAATTTATTCTCTCTATAGAAGTGAAAAGGTTGTCATTTCTTTGTCTGAGTCTCATTTAGTTTTGTATTAATGGGAAAATGCTACTGATTAACCTTTATAGTCTTTCAATTTAGGGTTTTGTGAAGAAACAAAAAGAGAAAATACCTTACTTTTTCTTTTTTTACAAGTTAGTAATGCTAATGTACCAAAATCCAATCCAATCTCTTTTATTTAGCGATGTACATGTATTTATATGCTTTCCCAGAATATATTAATAAAATACTTCTTAATTTTTTTTAAATTTAGCCTATTCTTTCTTATCTATAGCTATTAAATAACAGAATAAAAAGGTTTCAGATATCAATCAATTTTAGGTTGGTTGTGGCAAGTCTATTTAGGTTAAACATGTGGAAACATTGGCTCTTTAGATGTTAGTGGACTCTAACTCCTATTAGCCTTAATTTTAGCCAATGGTAAATGAAGATGAATGGATGGCCAAGAGTCAGAAATGCACAGGGAAGGGCCCTATTTTCTCATCTCTGCTTCAAAGAGTCTTACATGGCATGGAGCCAAGTTGTTCAAGGGATGCTTCTCCAAATTACATCTACCCATCCTATAAATTCTGGCAAGAGGCCCTTGTTGTGGGTCCCATCTGCTAAGGAGTTCCATCTTTCAGGACACATGAGATGAGCCCTTTCTGCCATAACACCTGCCCTTTGGAACATCAGCCCCCACCCCTGAGGTAAGATTAGCTGATAGATTGATAGATGATGGATAGATGAGAGAAAAGAGATTGATAGATTATGGACAGATGTATGTATGATGGAGAGATGGAGAGATAGATGACAACTGGATGGATGGATGGATGGATGGATGGAGAGATGGAGAGATAAATGACAATTAGATGGATGGATGGATAGATAGATAGACAAACAGACAGATAGATGATAGACAGACAGACAGACAGACAGACAATGCTAAGATGTCCACATCCTTGTAGTCTGATTGTTGCATTGATGAGCCATGTAACTGGCAATTCGTAATAACAGCTGACATTGAAAGGGAGAGATCATTATTGACCCTAAAGAGTTTTGTAACTCATCACCAATACTTCGCATGGAGTCAAGCCAACCAGGGGGAACTGGTCTAATAGGTTGTGTGGGCAATGACTCCATATGCCCACCTAAGTCAAGTCTTCTTTCTTTGCAGCATTTATGTACAACTCTAAAGCATCTGCATTTTTTAAACTTATTATTTCTGCCTGATAGGAGGTGAGAAGAAGGATAAGGTTCAGTGACCCCAGGATCAGTTTGGCATCTATTTTCAGAGGGTGATTGTTTAAATGCACAAAAGGAAAAAATCACAAAGCAGAGAAACACATTATCGGGGGGGAAGAATGGTTATTGCAGGTTCAGTAAATCTGTTATTTAAAAGGAAGTTGTCAAAACTATAAAAATAAGACATTAGTTTAGATTGCACAGGTATAAGGTCATTTCTTTGTCACAAGAGATTTCCTGTATTTACATACTCTTAACAAAACAGTCTGGAAAACAAGCACATTCCTTAATGAGAAAACTACATTTCATAAATAAAATCTACCTAAATGGATTCTTTAATTATACTTTACATAAATTCTCATTACATCTGTCAACAGAATTCCTTTGTATGACAAAAAAAGGAATATTTGGGGAAAATCAGTGATACGGGGAATTCTTTAGGGATTTGCAGAGAAAGAATAATAATTTCTCTGTAGATAATTATTTCAAAGACAATTTCAGAACTTGATTTGTTTTGTGAAATGGAGACGTATAGTAACTGGGATAGCAGCTGTAGACATCTGTCTTCAAAGTATACAGTGGAAGATGTTTCAGTTTTCAAATAGGAATGAAGTCCGTATCTTATAGTAAAATCTACTGCACCACCAAAAGTAATTCAGTGGATAGTTTATATTACATGATTGTCATATGGATACCATCACACATGTACTCAATATAGAAAACTCCTATTCTGTAATCCTACATATGACTGCTCAAAAGTATATGCAGTAAAATGCAGTGACCATCTGCAGATCTGTACATTGGAGAAACAAAACAACCACTTCATAAATGCATGACACAGCATAGGAGAACTAATTCATCAGGACAAGATTCAGCATTCCTTCTCCATTGAAAAGACACAGGCCACTCTTTTGAAGACAGCAAAGTCCACATTTTGGACAGAGAGGACCACTACATTGAAAGAGGGGTCAAAGAGGCATCTATGTAAAACCTGGCTTAGGAATTTTGGGAGTTGATGTCCACAATTCATAAAGGACCATGGTTCTCCACCCCTGCCCTAGAAGACTTTCAGCCTCCTGGAGATGAGGTACTTTAATTCAGCAGAGAGTTTTCTTCGGAAAGGAATAGCTTCTAAAGAGGGATATTTAAACTAACTGATCCCTGCATTGAATGACTTTTATACCAGGTGAAGCCTGTGGTTATCATGAGGTTGAATTACAAGAATATCAATTTTTGATGCCATTTTTCAGGCTATATAGGTATCTGGCCAGGTTCTTTGTTTAGAAGAATTGCCAGCAAATGGAGAAGGTATCACAGATAGACGTCTTGCTCTTTTTTTCTCTTTACTCCTAATAAAGACTGCTCTGTAAAGCAAACACAAGTAGCAGTTATGGGCTGACCCCCTGCCTTGGAATATAGTGGGACACAGTTGTATATTATTTCTTATTTGACAGAAAAGTGCTCCTTCACAACAATCTGTTCCTAAAATGCATCATGATATTTTAAATCAGATTAGATCAGTGATGGGATTCAAATAATTTAACAACCGATTGTCTGCCCTAATGACCAGCTGGATGGGCATGGCCAGGGGGGCATGCCAGCACTCAGCTTCCTGCAGCACTCTGTCAGTCAAAACGGGGCATGGGGGTTAATTACAAAACATGGGCTTTGCTTTGTGACATCCAGATCCAGGGAGCAAGGGATGTGAACTGCACAGAAAATACACTTTTATTTGGTTATGGAGAAATATCCCCAAAGTCAGATGTACACTAAATGTAGACTGACTTTTAGCTACACATCTTCCCAGCAAACAGCAAATTTTGAAGCTCCAAGTAAAGAGGATTCATTTTAGGATGAGTAACCACAGTTTGCATGTTGGAAGTTCCTGAAGGAATGCTAGGAAACTATATTTTAAAGAACATTTGAGGGAGGAGTGCAGAATAGCCCTTCTCTGCCTGAGGCTGTAGAGACCTGGCACCAATCAAAACACTGTAAAGCAACTGATCAACACTGACAGGGCAAGCCACTAGTATATGAAAATAAGAGCAAACTTCACTCCCTTCTAGTACTGATGATGTTACCTAGTTTGGTAATGAAACATCTGTAAGAAAACCATCAAGTTCAGAGAGCACCAAGGACCCCACAATTCAATCCTGAGCTACAAATATTCTCTTCTATCAATAAACACTTTTTGGTTAGAGGGACTCAGAGCCTGCTTTATATGGGATGGTTCCCAGTGGATTTCATTCTAAATTTTGATATGATTTCTGTAAATAAGGAATGTAGAATTATAATGGCTGAGTATTTGATCCCTCATACATCAAAAAAAGAAAAAATACAAAGCTAAGGGATAAACAAATAAAAAACAGATTTGAAAAAAGAAAAGACTCAGGAAAGAAAAAGAGTGAAAGTGTAAGAAAGAGGAAAAGAAGGAAAACTGAAAAAGAATGACTTCCAACTTTCTTTGGTACAGATATAAGTAAAAAAATATATCAAACTCTTACTCTAAGATTAACATTTGTCTACATTATTTTCATAATCCCATATCTAATCATCAAAGTCCAGATCAACTTCAGTTTCTCACAAAAAGTCCAGTAATGGTTCATATCACTTTAATCACTATTTGTTAAGGAAACCACAACTGATTTATTTAATTGCACCAAATAAAACAGGAATAGAAAATCCTAAACTCCAGTATAGACCCATCCTTCTCAACTTTGGCAACTTTAAGGTGCATGGACTTCAATTTCCAGAATTCCCAAGGCAGCATGAAGTTCGCCCATCTTAAACTTACCAAGACTGAAAAATGCTGATCTACAGATAGGGATTTTTACATTCCTCTTTTATTGGTTCTTCCTTACTTATGAGCAATCATAATGCAAAATCCTTCCTTCCATCCCATTCCAGAGCAATGATAATACAAAATCCTCATTTCCACCCTATACCAGAGCCATCATAATGCAAAATCCTCACTTCCACCCTATTCCAGAGCGATCACAATTCCCTCACTAACCTGCTTTCCAGCTTCATTCTCCATTCCAGCCAGTTTCTGCAGCTTTCCATATATATATATATATATATATATATATATATATATATATATATATATATATATATGAATGAAGGATTTATTAATTATTTCATTGCTTCGAGAAAAGTATTTTTACATGCTAATTGCTCCATATGACATAGCTATTAAAGGAAAGGTGCAGTTACAGAGGCTGGTTAGAAAGATGGCAGATTTAATTTCTTTTTATTTAGATTCCTGTGAATTAGACTATTCAGTCTACGAATAGCTCCTTTTTATGTAAAATGTACTTCCTATAATTAAAAATGAAAATATTTCTTCAGAAAATATTAATTCATATCAACTGGACCACCTCAAAGGACTTTTGAAAAAGATTCAACTCTTTTGTGTGTGTGTGTCCCCTCATGGTAAGAAATCTGAAGCTGTATAACTCATATGATTTAGTCTTGTCCAGCCATAGCTGTTTTTCTTTCAAGTTATAGGATTAAAATAATTAAAACAATTTTGGAAAGAAAAGTTAGAAAATATGATGTTAAATTATATTCCTAAAAGATAGAAATTGTCATTTTATGAAGAGGTTTTGTTCTACTAAGCCTGGTGTTTGGCAAAAATGACAAACTTAAATGGAAAGAAATTTATTCTCCTGATACTAAGGAATAGATTCAGGACATGAGCCTTTTACTTCTTTTTAAAAGCCTTTATGTTTTAAAAACAGAACGAAGGAGTAATATGTTTCTATATAGTTTAGGTTTATTTACAAATTTATGGATTACATATTGATACCAATGGATATATTTGATAATAGCATTTTAGTACTTTAGTACTTATCTTCTGTTCTATTGCATTTAGTTTTATTTTAAATGCTATAAGTATGTTATTTTAAGAAAATGTATAATCATTACTGTTCTATGTAGCTACACTCTAGCTATACTATATCATAAAATGTTATTTATATTTGATAGAGATGACAGAGAATTTGGCCTTCATTTAAGCATTATCTTTGTGAGTATATTTCCCTGTCTAGCTTCTCTCATCAAGGCTATGCATTCTCAAACTCTTCGTGGGGGCGAATCACTGGCCCCCACAGAGAGGGCTCACAACTTAGGCGTCCTCCTGGACGCACGGCTGTCTTTAGAAGAGCATATGACGGCCGTGGCCAGGGGGGCTTTTTATCAGGTTCGACAGTTGCGTCCCTTTCTGGATCGGGACTCCCTACGCACGGTCACTCAAGCACTCGTCACTTCCTGCCTGGACTACTGCAATGCTCTCTACATGGGGCTCCCCTTGGGGTGCACCCGGAGACTGCAGTTGGTCCACAATGCAGCCACACGGGGGATTATGGGAGCGATGGGGCGCTCACATATAACACCTCTCCTGCGCGAGCTGCACTGGCTTCCTGTGGTCTTCTGAGTGCTCTTCAAGGTGTTGGTGACCACCTTTAAAGCGCTCCACGGCTTAGGCTCGGCCCTTTGCGAGACAGCCTTCTGCCACCAATAGCCTCCCACCGACCGGTTCGCTCGCACAGAGAGGGCCTCCTCCCTGCCGTCGGCCAGGCAGTGCCGGATGGTGACCCCCAGGGGGAGAGCCTTCTCTGTGGCAGCCCCTGCCCTCTGGAATGACCTGCCCCCTGAGATACGTACGATATCAAACCTCTGGACTTTTCGTCGGGCCCTGAAGACACACTTGTTCCATCTAGCTGGGCTGGCTTGATCCCATCCTCTCAGTTTTTTAATCGAATTCGGTTTTAATTGGGTTGTTTTAAATTCGGGCCAAAATTATTTAATTTTTTTTTTAAATGTTTTTAAATTTTATATGCTATGTTTTATTCTGGCTGTACACCGCCCTGAGTCCCGCAGAAGAAGGGCGGTATAGAAATATAATAAAATAAATAAATAAATAAATAAATAAATAAATAAATAAATAAACTGTTCAATCACTTTTTATTTGGGGACAACATGACACAAATGGAAAACTCATTCAGTTTGAATTCAGCTTTGATTGCAAAAGAGAGAAACTTAATATATTATAAGGAATATATCATTACTCCCCCTAACATGGGATAGGTTCAGGTTTGGCATATAGAGTTAGAAAAATAAAGGCATAAAAACTTCTATCCATGTCTAATATGTTGATACAGCTTAAAGATAAAGGTAAAGCTTTCCCCACACATACATGCTAATCATTTCCAGCTCTAGGGGCGGTGCTCATCTCTGTTTCAAAGCCGAAGAGCCAGCGCTGTCTCCGTGGTCGTGGTTGGCACGACTAAATGCTGAAGGCGCATGAGGCACTGTTACCTTCCCATCAAAGTGGTCCCTATTTTTCTACTTGCATTTTTTACGTGCTTTCGAACCGCTAGGGTGGCAGAAGCTAGGACAAGTAACGGGAGCTCACTCCGTTACGTGGCGCTAGGGATTCAAACTGCTGAACTGCCGACCTTCTGATCAACATGCTCAGCATCTTAGCCACTGAGCCACTGCGTCCCTTGATACAGTTTATCCCACCTTTATTATTTTTACACTAACTCAAGGCGGTTAACATATCTAATATTTCTTCTCCTCCTATTTTTTCCCCACAACAATAACCCTGGGCTAAGGGTTTCTGACTGGCCCAAGAACATCCAGCTGTCTTTCATGAATAAACTGCAACTAGAACTCACAGTCTTTGGCCTGGTGTTTTAATCACAAGCTGACTCTGACAAATATTGAGAAAAGTACCATTTCACTGTAAATGAATACACCGAAAAGAACAGTTACTTTTAGTGATGGTTTTGTCTGGTGCTTCTGTTCAGACCTCTTTGTCCTTTAAATCTAGTCTGGTTAAAGTCTATGCAGGATTCTGACCTGAAATCATTTTAGAATCGCAAGTCTGAAGATTGCCAAGCTAATGAAATGAAAACCCTGCACAGAAGCATTGGCTTGAGTGTAAATTGAATTCCACCCTGCTGTTTTTCCCTGGCATGTTGCGATAACTCCAAAATCTATTTGCTTTTGCGTTGTAAAAATGAAAATGATAATGATGAACAGCGCAGGATGATCTTGAAGATGGGTGTATGCGATAAAAATTGTAAAGCCCTTTGCATAACAATGTCATTGCTTTTGGAGAAATGCAATCTCTCTGTGTTATCTCTTTGTATCCATACATATTTATCAGGGCTGTGCAGAGATCTGGATTCCAAAGGGGAAAACTTGATTTAGAGCATGCATAGGTATGCAAGTTGCACCTACTGGCACCTCCTCAGATCAAACATATATTTCCCTGTGGTTTATAGAGTTATTGACAGATGCCAGATGTGTACTCATGCACACCCCATATCACCTTTTCCCCTTCAGATCTAGATCGTTGCTTGAAAGAAAGAAAGAAAGAAAGAAAGAAAGAAAGAAAGAAAGAAAGAAAGAAAGAAGAGATGAATGTGTTTGTACATGTGGAAACCCGCAGATGTGGCATTATTATTTTATATCTACAGGGCAGAAGTAAATTTTGCTGTGACTTATGACCAGAGTTTGATTTTCTTTTATCTGCAGTTTGTGATAAACTAAGAAGAAAGCTATGAATTTTACAGCTATGAATAATAAGCTATAGTTATTCTCATTATCATTGATACTACAGTTCAGGTTATTATATGATTTTTTTAAATCTGACCAATCACCAGGACCTGCTAAGCCTATGAAAATTTTCATAAAACCCACTTCACAATGGTAAAGACCAAAGAAAGTTTAATGGCGGATCTATAGGAAATTCTGAAACAAAGGAATACCTCTCGGCTTGCTTGGCCACACTTGTGCTGAGGTGCCACAAAGGACTCAAATGCGCTGGAATGCTGGTCAAAGGCAGGTTTATTACAGCTACAAGCTGGCTACAAGACAAACTGAGTTCTGCAAGTTTAAAGTTGGCGTGAGAGTTTCCGCCTCTCAGCGCCCATTTTCAAGGCAAGTCCATGCCCCCAATCACTCAGGGACTCACTCTGCTGACTATCACAGCTGTTGGGGGGAATGTACTCAAACGAGCCGCTCATTATCCCCTTCCGTGTCATCTTCCTGCGTTGTCTCTCTCCGATCACTGCCAACAACTTCAGCTGCTTGTCACCCAGTGCCACCATCACCGTCCGTATCCCGGTTCCTACCAACACCCGTGTACTCTCGCCACACTACGTATCTGGTGTGTTTGCTTCCCACCATGATCCCTGTCGTATTAGATTTGTTTTGCCACCCGCCCGAATCCCCATTAGTTGCGGTTCGTGTGTTGAGTGGCAGACGTGGCGGATGTGGCTTGACAATACCATTGTGATGAAATATAACTCAAAAGTATTTTTAAAAGTTTCCCTTTATTTCATTGGGAA
This sequence comes from Arizona elegans, assembly GCA_022577455.1. Lineage (NCBI taxonomy): Eukaryota > Metazoa > Chordata > Lepidosauria > Squamata > Colubridae > Arizona > Arizona elegans. The sequence goes on along the minus strand of JAKOOJ010000001.1, from coordinate 203,899,855 downwards.
ATTTTAAAATAATATTTTAAAAAGTCATGGTGGTAGAAGAGATAAAATAGAATGTGGGTGCCCCTTTGTGTGCTATTTGCTGAACAAAATGTTTTCTCAGCTGAATTTGCTCCCCAGACCCCTAGTGAAGCTATCAGTAGCCTAAAAGCCTAAAAATATTATTAGGATTATGATTATTGGCTTGTGATGCATTTGGAAATACTGCTGTTGAATGCAATACCAGGAATGTTACAATAGGTAATAATTGAGGAATGATGGAGCCTACTGTGTAATTGCTATCACTGGCCAATAGCTATTCAAAAGGGAGACATATAGAAACCATTAATTCATGCAAATTGCAGCTTGTAGATCTAGTAAAATGGAGAACGACTGAGATGCACCCAACATCAGTTAATGACACCATTGTTAAGATTTCATCAGATACAATAGACCTATTGTAGCATTACTGCTCATTGATTTCTTCATTACTTGAAATGATGTCAACCTGGTATTCTTCTCTGCATTTTCATGGGTTATATTTCATCCAGAAATGTGTTACTCCTGACTGGTTTCTCAAATATTTCTGCATTTCTAATACCCATGATGTCAACCAGGAAAATTATATATGGAAATGGTGATCTAAGAAATAAAAAGGGGGAAACATTTTTGCCCTTTCCTAGATAGGGAGTCTCTATGCGTCTCTATGACTCATGCCCTGGTCATCTCCTGATTGAATTATTGCAATGTGCTCTATATGGGGTTATCCTTGAAAAGCATCTGGAAGCTTCACCTGGGGCAGAGTGCAGCTGTACGCACCATGCTGGGTGCCAAAGAAGGACACATATAACACCCTTGATCCTCAAACTACACTAGGTATCAGTTTTATTCTGGGTCCAATTCAAGGTGTTGATCATTACCTTATAAAGCCCTTCATGGCATGGGCCAGGTTATCCACAGAACTGGCATCACCCGGTCTCATCATCCCTTCTCACTCGTTCAGGCATGGAAAGCATACTTCAGTCCCTGTCAAAGAATTTTGATTGGTGGGATCTAGGAAGAGAGCTTTCTCTGGGACTGTCCCCCTTTTGTGGAACTGGACTGCCCCCAGAGGTGAAAAAAGCCCCCAATCTCTTGGTCTGCTGCATAGGGGAGAAAACGTGGCTCTGTGGCCTTGCATGGAGGGCACAAAGGACCTTGACTAGTCCTTTGAGAATCCCTCCCATCTTTAATAATCCAATGTTAAAAGAAAATCTTAAAATATGTGTAATTGTCATTATTCTATAATTTAAAAATGTTAGCCCTGATTTAATTTTCAATCTTAATGTTAATTTTAGACATTATATTAGTTATCTCTTATATTGTACAACACCCAGAGCCCCTTGGGCAGTTTAGAAATATGGAATATAAATAAATAAATAGCCTGCCAATTTTAGTGTGAAATTTCTACAATCATATAAATGGGAGGAAATCTGTCAGGTTTTCTCAGGCTGAGTTTGAATTTGCTGAAATAAAAACCAGAGATCTACGATATTAGTACAGTCACAGTGTCATTTCTGCGGGGTAGATGTGCTGAGCTGGCCTGCCTGGCATACAATACCCTGCCACAATAATGTTCTTTGGGAAATTTGCTATTATGGAGAAATACTTGACACCCACAGGTATAATTCTATGCCCTTTTAGACATTTTAGATGCCAACTCAGAGCTGGATGATGTTGAAGGACAAGAAAATTATACACATCATCTAGATGTCATCATATATACAATTTCAAGATAAATTTAAATTTTTCATAAAACCTGGAAAAATGTCACAAAAATACTTCCATATATAGGCTCGGGTGCCTGCTCAAATTATCTGAAATTTATACTTCCTAGTTGAGAAGAAGTAGTGAAATATAAAATATTGAAAAACATGACATATTTTATTAAAATGCTACTGTTCCTATGCTTTCAGGTACATGGAGTTCCCAGGATAGAGGAAGCAAATGTACTTGCAAATAATGTCAAGGTGCAGACAAGAAGAGGTTCTTCTACACCTTGTATCAATCTGCATGATTTATAGCAAGTGCTCCTTGCAAATCTTTCCTTCTCAGAAAATGGAAAGATCTGATTTGTGTTGGGGCTCAATGCTGTTTGGAATGGGGCCAATCCCGCCATTAAGCAGTGTGAGGCCAGTGTCCCAGGCAGATTTTAGAGGACATTAATGTGTGGTTATTTAATTTGTTATAATTGTATTATTCTTGCCAAAAACGAAAAGGGATGCTTGTGGGATTTTCTGCATTGTGTGCCAAAGCTAACTTGGCTTTTGCTACTGACACCTTGACTTGGCTAGATGTGGGAAAGAAAGTGATGCTTTGTAGCTTTGCCTTAGGCAGCAAAACATCTTAGGTGGATACTAGTTTGGAGTTTATGTATAATAAGTCTTTTTGAGTCTGGAACAAAAAGGAGAACAGATTGAATACTAAATATTGTTTTTTATATTCTGCAGCACACCTAAAAACATATGAAGGAGAGCTGGTTTGGTCTAGTGGTTAAGACACTAGGTGAGAAATCAGGAGACTCTGAGTTCTAATCCTGTTTTAGGCATGAAAGTTAACTGGGTGACTCTGGTTCATTTTCTCTCCCTGACCCCATGAAATCAACCTCAGACAAAACCCTTTTTGGCAGTGGTGAAATGTAAAATTTGTTACAACCGGTTCTGTGGGCACGGCTTGGGGGGGGGGGGTAATATGACTGAAGAGGTTGTTAAAAATGCTTTTAAAAGCCTCTTATGATCAGGCAACTCAGCTGGGATCGTCAGAGCCTTTTAAAAACATTTTTTCAACAACCTCTTCGGCCAAAGAAGTTGTAGAAAAAATGCTTTTAAAAATAAAAAAAAAGCCTCTGATGATTGCACAGCTCAGCTGGGCATGGGGGGGTGGGGTTTGCAGGGATTTTTGCTACCAGTTCTCCAAACCACCCGCCACCATTGCTACCAGATTGGGCGATCCAGTCCGAACTGGGAGCATTTCACCCCTGCTTTTTGGTCAATTCTTGTTGCTACCAATGGATCAACAGTCTGTAGAGATTCTGAATTATCCAGATCATGATTGTCCCAAAGGTGCTTTTTCAGGAGGAACTGGACTTTCCTGTTTTTTCTTTTGAAGATTTCGCTTCTCAGCCAAGAAGCTTCTTCAGCTCTGACAGGATAGTGGGGAAGAGCTGAAGAAGCTTCTTGGATGAGAAGTGAAATGACTTCAAAAGAAAAAACAACAAAGTCCAATTGCCTCCTGAAAAAACACCTTTGGGACAATGGATCAAGACTCAGTTGATCAAAAATAAAAAAAAAATAAAAAAATCAGACCCCATGTGTTCCTCCATAGCTGGTATTTCTGGTATGCAACCAAAAATCTAGGAGCAGTAAAGCTCCATCAAGATTAACAGCCTATGCAACAGTGTCGATGGGCAGGGTGTCAAAAAGAAAAATCAAAAGGCAACTGTGGCAATGTCCTTTTGTATGCATGTTGACAATACATAGACATGCAAAGTGATGAGCTTTGATCACATTGCTGTAACTGCCATCTTTACTTTTTTTCTTTACCTCCTCCGCAGACACTCCTGTTAGCCAGGAATTAAAACTAGCTCCTTCTCCTTCAGCCTATCCAGTTTCCTTCTAAGTTGATTATATATAATTCCATCTCCTCCTTTATTTCAAGATAAGTGTTCCAGATGGTATCATCCTTTTTCATAGGCTTAGGGTTTGGCTCCCAAGTAAGTAAAAGGATTTGCTCTTAATCAGGTACCGTATTTTCTGGCGTATAAGATGACTTTTTAACACATGAAAATCTTCTCAAAAGTCGGGGGTTGTCTTATACGCCGGGTGTCGTTCTCCTGTAACCAGGCAGACCAGCCCAAAAGGCTCTGATGAGCCAAGCTCTGACCATCCCAGCTTTGCCTGCTAATCAGGCAACGCAGCTGGGATCGCCAGAGCCATGTAAAAGGAAAACAGTTTTCCCCCTTCAGCTTGCTTACCTTAGCTGCTAGTCGCACGCTTGCCTTGCTTCGCTTGCCTGAATCCATTCCATCAGCAAGCCACTCCCTGCCTGCAATCAAGCAGGCAGGGAGTTGTGGACTTCAACTCCCAAAATTCCTCAGCCAGCAAAACAAAGCTGGCTGAGGAATTCTGGGAGTTGAAGTCTACAAGTCTTAAAGTTGCCAAGGTTGGAGACCCCTGTTCTATTGGGTAAGTTTTTTTCCCCTTTGGGAGCTTTAAAAAAAATAGTTGATTGGGGGTTTTTTAGTTGTTCTTTTTTAGACCTAGCCATTTAAAGTTTAGGAAGTTTTAAATTTTGCTTTCATATAAAAATAAAATAAAATAATATTTGTGCAGCTTTCTGAGATTTAGTGTGTTTCTGTAGTGTTTCACTCTACACAAACACACAAAATCTCACAAAGCTGAATGTGGAATTTTGTGTGTATAAAGTGTGAAAGTTGTTTTTTTGGGCTTTTTGTGGCTGTGTGAGGTTCCTGCTTGTTGCAGGGGCCATTTTGGGTCTAGCACAGCTGCTTTTACATTGTGTTGAGGCAGTTGATGTTTTTTAATTCTTATTTGGTGTGCGTTGGAAGAGGGGTAGTCTTATACGGTGAGTATAGCCCAAACCCTATATTTTAACAGGAAAAGTCGGGGGTCGTCTTATACGACCAGTCATCTTATACGCCAGAAAATACAGTATTTGTTATTCCCAGGACATTTTTTTTTCCCAGTTGAGAGTTAATTTTATAGTAACAGCACTATTTTCAAAAAGTGACATTTCTCAGCCCTCCTTTCACCACCACAGAGTTTAAATATTCTAATATACTTGGAGCCATGCCCAAGTATCTATTTAAGAGATAACTGGTTGAGCAATTCTGTTTCCAAAGAAAATCCTTGTTCAGCAGCTGTATAAAAAGGCTAACACAAAAAAGGATGGTGGACAAGTTCTTCCTGTCTTAACCAATATGGTGACTGTTATGAATGAATGAATGAATGAATGAATGAATGAATAGGAATGAATATTCTTCATTGGTCAATCAATTGTGTTGACAACAGACATCCCACCTCTGCACCTGGAAACCGCTGGGTCTCTCCAAGTAATAAGGAATATAGAAAACCTAAAAACCTCAATTTTTTAAATAAGCATGTATTTATAATTTGCCTGAAGTTGGTTTTCAGATTTAATTTCATGCTAACAGATTTTGATTTGTCTCAAAAAAAAAAATGGTTAAAGTTGGACCAGAGCAAAATGGTAAAAAAAAAAAAAAAAAATCATTGGCGTGGGCTTGAGTTGAAAGCTTAAAAATTGTAATAGCAAATCACTTCATATTGTTATCAAGAAAAGTATGAGGATTTGCTTATGTGGTCCCCTGGAGCGAAGCTGAAACCAAGGGCATTTCATATTTATCTTTACAACAGCAAGTTACAATACCTAACTGATTTCAAAAAAATAAGTAGAGTTAGACCTCCCGTTTATACTTGGATGTGAATTTATCAGGAAATTCCACAGCTCTGGCCAGGACATGTAAATTAGAAAACGTGCCTGCAAGAAAGCAACAGCAAGCCATTTTTGTTTTGTTCCAAGAAAGCTACACGGAGATGCTCATGAGTCAGCAGGAGCCAAATCCCCTATGAGAGAGATTTTACTTTACTTTTATTTGTATGTAATAATTTGTGTTTGAATCCTGCCTGTTTTTCCCTTCTTATCCCCAGCTCCTGATCATTGTTGATAATTCAGCCTCCTATATGCTCTACAGAAGAGCTAACTGTGGCCCAAACTATAGGCTACAGAGGCAGAATCACAATATTTTGGGAATTACTCTGAGCCACTCTGAGACATTTTGAGGGGTTAAGGTTAGGCAGATGGTAAAGGGAAGAGGGGGATGCAAAGTGTGTGAGGCTGTATCATATGTAGGGATAAGGTGGCTATTTCATGGGGATGTTCCATTGTTTTAGATAAGGACTATATTTCAAAAGTTACCTTAAACCTATTCAGAATGTTTATGAAAATAGAAGAATGCTACATCACTAACTTTTGGGAGTCAGCGTAGGAGCATACAAAAAAACGGGGAAAAGAGCTGAAGGACCATGTATAGCTTTGGGATTGTGAGCTGCCATGTCTTATACTCTACCAAAAGACATCTTACATGTCTATGTTTCCTGAATGTACATGGCCATCACAATCAACAACCATACCCTGCAGAATCAGAGTGCTTTAAAGTTGCAAATGTGTAGCAATTTTTAAAAAAGTATATATGGCTATGGATCAGAGGTGGGTTTCAGCAGGTTCTAACCAGTTCTGGAGAACCGGTAGCAGAAATTTTGAGTAGTTCGGAGAACCGGTAGTAAAAATTCTGATGGCCCCATCTATTCTCTGCCTCCCAAGGCCCAGCTGATTGGGAGGAAATGGGGATTTTAAAGTATCCTTCCCCTGGAGTGGGGTGGAAATGGAGATTTTACAGTATCCTTCTTCTGGAGTGGGGAGGGAATGGGGATTTTACAGTATCCTTTCCCTGGAGTGGGGTGGGTGGGAATGGAGATTTTACAGTATCCTTCCTCTGGAGTGAGGAGGGAATGGGGATTTTGCAGGAACCTTCCCCTGGAGTGGGGTGGGAACGGAGATTTTACAGTATCCTTCCCCTGCCATGCCTACCAAGCCACGCCCACCAAGCCATGCCATGCCCACCAAGCCACACCCACAGAACCAATAGTAAAAAATTTTGAAACCCACCACTGCTATGGATATATGTAATGTACATACATATACACATACACACACAGTGCTTATTTCAGTCTATTTGTTTATAATTTTTCCAGTATAAACTGAGGTTAAGTAAATTTTAACTCTGGCATGCTGAAGTTGTGATAATGGAAGTTTTAGATTCAATGTGTAAAGCTATTAAAGTACAATCCTAGAGCATCTTTGGGCATTGCTGCTTTTAATTACAGAAAACAGGCCAGAACTGCTGCTAGGCTTTGGGCTAGTATCCAAGCGTGATATAAAATAATAATCTGGAAATAACCAATAGCTTCACTCTCTGGTAAGTGGTTTTCCCCCGCTTCAGAATATATAAAAGTACTAGCTGTACCCAGCCACGCGTTGCTGTGGCCTAGTCTGGTGCTTCTGCTGGGCTAAAAGAGCAAGACTGAAGTTACAAACTCTCCACGAACATTTGGTGGGTGTGGCCAACTCGACGTCACTCACTTTCATCAGTCACATGACAGCCCCCGAGCCACACCTACACAGCTGGTGATTAGGGCAGAGAACCGGTTGCTAAAAAACAATGGGAACCACAAAATCCTCCCTCTCTGTCTCCCCCTCTCTCTTTGTATGTCTCTATGTGTCTCTCTCTCTCCCCCTCTCTCTGTATCTCTCTCTGTCTCTCTCTCTTTTCCCCTCTCTGTATCTCTCTCTGTCTCTCTCTCTCCCCCCCTCTGTAGCTCTCTATGTCTCTCTCTCTCTCCCCCCCTCTGTAGCTCTCTATGTCTCTCTCTCTCTCCCCTCTCTGTATCTCTTTATGTGTCTCTCTCTCCCACCCTCTCTCTTTGTATCTCTGTATGTGTTTCTCTCTCTCTCCCCCCTCCCATCTCTCTGTATTTCTCTATGTCTCTCTCTCCCCCTCTCTCTCTGTTTATCTCAGTCTCTGGCCCGGCCTCTTCTGCATCCCCCGCCATCCCCCTTACCTTTTCAGGCCAGGCCTTCACAGCTCTCCGCACCACAGTAGAAACTCAGAGGCCCCCTCCATCCTCCCTACACAGATGTTATCTGGGGGCTCGACGGGGAGACGCATAGCAGGGAAGGGAAGGTAGGGAGGGAGGGGGTGTGGTGGGGGTTCGAGGCTGGTTTGGGGCTTCCCGCCCAAAGGAAGAAAGCGGCAAAGCCAGGAGCCACACACACCCCACTGTACCCCTGCTGCACAGTTCTCCTCCCCTGCCTGCCAAGGGCAGGGGAATGATTAAATCCCCTGCTCTTCCAGGCGAAACGAAGGAGGGCCGGCCATCCTCCCTCCTGCCCGTTTCCGCCCCCCAAAGCCTCCCGGGAGCCCCTCTTCTGCCAGAGGCCGAAATTTTCATGTAGGCTCCGTGAACAGAGCGCCCACCTGGGAATCAAAGGCGGTGCTGGTCAAAGGTGACCCCGAGGTTCCAGTTGCCTCCATCTCCTGCTCACCGACCGGATTTGTTTAGCGCCGGTTAGCGACTGGTCTTTCTGACCTCGGGGCCCGTGGTAGCACTGAGCCAGGCATGATTCAGGCCAGGTGAGGGACGGAGGGTTCCCGCTCAGCAGACCCAGGCAGCCTCATTGCCAGGTGTTCTTTGGAGGGAGCCCTGAGAGCGGCTGGTGAGGGGGATGGGCAGCAGCGGTGGGCGAGGCTAGTTTGTGGGGTGGCCGGGGGAGGGGGAGGTCAGAGCCAGGCTCGGGTGGGCCCTGCCCAGCCCTAGAAGCGCCGGCTGTGAGGGCTTCCCGGCAGGGAGCCAGCTGCCTACCTGCCGAGCCTGGTGGCAGGATATGGCCCTCAGGCGTCTCTGCCTTCCAAATATGCAGTTTCTTGGAAGCAATATGGAGAGTCTAAATATAAGGAGCAGAAATCTGTTGAGCGTAATCAGGGCTGGGAGGCTGCCATGTTGGTTTTACGTCCAGCAAGTGGCACTGTTTTTCAATGTTTGTCAATGTTTGTCAATGTCTTTCAATGTTTTCCAATGTTTTTCATGTTTTTACCTGTCACAGGTGTGACATGTATATAATATAGGTATATAAAAACATGCCTGTAGTCGAATGCAACGTTGTGTCAAAATTTGAAAGCAATCGGTGAAGAACTTTCAGAGATGTGTGGCTATGTACAAACGGACATTTACATTTTTATTTATATACTGCAGATTTTGTTTTGGATTAGCAGTGTGGTGAGCTGAGGTTAATTCATTGTTAATTCAGATATGCATGTTCAGGTCAAAACTGCTATTGCAAATCATCACAGCATCCTAACTGGTATCTATAGTACAGTGATTAAAGAAGAGAGGAAGAAATAAGTTTGATACAAAGGGTGTGGGGTGGGGAAAAACCACTGGGTTGCTTTCATTTTTTCCTTTAACTATGCATACTTTTGAGGGCTCCTTGGTGCTCTCTGAGCTTGATTATTTTCTTGCAGATGCTTCATTACCAAAACTAGGTAACGTCATCAGTGCTAGCTGACTAACACATTCCTAGCACTGATGATGTTGCCTAGTTGGACAATGAAACATCTGCAAGAAAACAACCAAGTTCAGAGTGCACCAACGACCCCTCATTTCAACTCTGAGCTGCAAATATTCTCCTTTATTGATATATTCTTTTTCATTACCACTGTGATGTCAAAATAAGTCTGTGACTTAGGTTAGACCAGAGAAAAGTAATCCAAAATCTTCCTGTGACCATTGGCAATTGAGGTTGGGCTCTAGGATAAAAGAAGGCTGCATTTGAAAATGGATGGAATACCTGAACTTTGATGCAAACTCAAACATGTCAGAAACTGCCATTTTCAGAATGGTCTGATCCAATTCACAATTTAAAGAAATGTACTCATAGATACATACATTTAGGTAAAATGAATACACCTATTGGGAGAAAAGAAAGACAGAAAAACAAAAACTATGGAAAATAGGTGGTAAAGATGAGCCTGTTAGGAAAAAGACAAACATAAAGGGGTAGTTCAGAGATGTGGAAATGAAAATGCATGTAAGTTTCTAGCTGCTCGTAAAATACTGTGAAAATGGACTGAAAGGAAAACATAGCCTAAAAATGATGAATGGAGCTTTTTACTTGGAGAAAAGAAAGGTGAGACTTGCCTCCTTTATGTCATTTTTCTCAACCATGACAGCTTTAAGATATGTGGATTTCAACTCCCAGAATTCCCCAGCCAGCATGCTAGTTAGGGAATTCTGGGAGTCGAAATCCATTTATCTTAAAATTGTCAAGTTTGACAAAAACAGCCTGATGTTAATACAATATTCCCCACAAGGAGTAAATAGTTAGTAGCACACAAAGGCATCATAAATATAGCAAGGAGAAACATTGGAAAAGAGAAAAAAGATACGGAATGAATGGAAAGACACATTGATGTATCCAGCCCAACCTTTGGCTCCATACTTTTCAGATGTAAATAATAACTCCATTTCAAGATTGCATTAGATTAACTGTCTGGGGTGTTCCAAATAAATCTCTTCATAAAAGTGTTGGTTTTTTAAACAGTTGTTTTGGAATCAGGCCACAACCTTTTTAACTGCCATAATTGTGTAGTGGTGTTATTACATAACAAAGTGGTTCAAGTCATGAGAGCATTTTAAGAAAAACATAACATTTTCTAATTGGGGACACTTAATAAATGGATGAAACGGTTTCTTCTGTTTTTTTCCCACCATCTTTGCTTTTATTATCAACTTGTTTCAGATACACTTGTCATCTCTTTTATTTATTCATTTGATTCTTAGATTATCCAATTTGTACAGTTCCGAGAGGCTTATCAAATGCAACAATTCAACAGAAGAAGAATACAAAATAGATCAATCCAAGGAAAGTCTGGAGAAAATCACCCCTCAATTAAACAACCTAAACATCTTCAAAAGATCCATACCACCTTCTGTTTGAAGACCTGGGTATAGTGACATATTTAAACAAGGGCAGAGGTAAATTTCAAATGGGACGTATGTATCTATGTAAGTATATCATACATATATGTCTATATTTCCTGTGAAGAAATGAAGGCAGCATACATAACCCTGATCCTTATTTTTATTTTCCTATCTATATCCTGTGAAGTAGATTGGGCTAAAAGACCCCAAATTACGTGGTAAGCTTCATATTGCTTCTGAGACCTGTTTTCTAATCACTTTAGATTATAAAAATCTTGTCTTTGGAAAATAATTATAAAAGGCAAAATGCAAAAATAATAAAACTATTACCACATTGTCTCTTATTAAAGAGACAAGAAATGTACAAGAAAAAAAAATGCAACATTTAAGATAAAGGAAAGGAAAAGGAAAAGAAGCAGAAAAAAAAAGGAAAACTACTGCTCTCTAAAAGCAGTATAATCTACATTCTTCTTCTAAATTACTTCCATTTTCTCATTTAGTTCTGTTAGCCTGTTCAGCAGTAAGCAAGTGATGGTTTGAGCTTCCTATCAAATGAATAGATTCTGTCTTCTTTTAAAAGAAAGGAACAATGCACTCCACAGGGTTTCTTAGGATTAATGGCTCAAACAATATTCTATATTAATGCCTTTCTAATCACATAGATGCTACCTTTCAGCATTTCGTATTCTTTCAGCTGCCCTGACATCTTTATCCCCTTTTGAGAGAAACAAAAGGAATGTTACATCATCCAAAAAGCTGTAGAATCAAAGCTGAATATCCCCACAAATAAACCTGCTTTATTTCAACAAGATGAACCAAAGGTACTTGAAGCTCAGAAATGTTGACACCCCCCCCCCCCACAGCCCCACAGAAGTCCCACATTCACACACAAGTAGATTAGCAACTCAGTTTTATTCCCTCTCCTGGACAGGGTGTGTAGCTTCCCCTCCAACTCTGATCATCTTGCCACAGCATCTGTGAAAAGAGGAGAATTCCCTACTTTTTTTTCCTCACAGAGCAAGTGTATGTGGAATCAATGCACAGAACACAAAGAAGATAGTGCTCCCTGATTCAATTTCTACTCGCCGTACATTTATTTCAGTATAAATGGAATGGTAATGAATAGACAGGCTGCAAAACCTCACTCTTGCAACCTGCCTGCCATCTCCTCAAACCAGATGACAATCTGCCAGATTGTGTTTATGAATCAGCACTTTCTGGATGGAGAAATGTTTCAGCATGTCATTTTTCAAATGGAAGACCTTCGGTTCTTTGGGGAAGTGGGGAATGGAAAGCCCAGGAGAACAGGGTACAAAAAGTAGAATGAGAAGGTTGGGAAGAGGGGCGGAATCTCAGCCCCTGATAAAAGGCAAATCCAAAAGCAGGGGTGGAATCCATGGGAGTAAGCAAGTAAACTTGATTTACCGGCATCACTTCTTCCCAAGGAACAGATAATTGTGTTGTAGTCCACCAGCAGTCTGCGGAGCTAGCAGCGGAGTCAGACAGTAAGGAGGCTGGGGAGGACAATGGGCCAGTCCTGGAGTCAGGGTAAGGTCCAGACGAGGGCTCTGCATCGGAGGCAGAGATGGTACCAGGGCCATCTGGGAGCGATGTGCGGACTCCGGAGCCTCCAGAGGCGGACAGCAGAGAGGCAGAGGAACAGGCTGCTCCTGTTCCTGGTGCACGCATGCAAAGAGCTGCCAGAAGGCAAGAGCAGCTAAAGCAAAAAGGATGACTCTGGAGTAAGGCCAGGAGATGATTGGCCCCTCCCATAGTGGCTCTTGGGCTCTTTGTAGGAAAGCAACATTGCTACATTTGTTTCTTGTCGGCATCTCTTGTTTCTGAACTTTGTGGGGCTTTGCCAAGAAAAGCCTTTGGCATGGTGCCAAAGAAGACAAATGTTTATGATAAAGCTGAAGGACTTTTTCTGAAGGATTTGTTTTGGAATTAATTTGGACTAAGCTGAGAATGAAATAATTCTCAGCTGTTCTAATAAAGTATGTTTGTTTAGGACTGATTGTGTCTGGTAATAACTACTTGGGCCTAGGTCACAACAAATTGATTGAATTAGAAATATTGTATAAGATCTCTTTTTAATTTAATGCAGTGTGCATTTATTGCTTTTGATAGTTACTGTGTATTCTCTGCAAATACCTAGTAAATTATATGTTTTTATGCAGTTTGGACCTCTTTAATTTAGAATTCCTCTAAATTAATGACTGAGAGGTCTTGAGACCTTCTACTTGTGGGCTTATCCATTCTGCTCCAAAAGTCAATATGTATTATTTGTTGCTTGCAAGGACATAGATGAGTCAATCACAATCAGACACGGGAGATGGGAGACTTCCTCATGAATTAATTCTGTTTATACCAGTCTGGTGGTAGTCTGGTGCAACGTTAACAATAATAGTGACATTAATGACTGGTTTTCCACTCAAGAAACTGTATCAGTTTTGTTTGGACAATCCTACACAGAGGAAGAAAGGGTTCATGCTGATTGCTGGTTTAGATAAAAATGTAATAAGTTAAGCTTTATTCTGCTAAGGCATTATTTTAATCAGAGATAGCTGCTCTACAAGAAAATGTTTTCTCTCTGTGTTTAACAAGGATTCCCTTCTGTAAAAGAGATAATTATGCTTTTTTCATACTTAGTTTTTGATAAAATAAATCAAAACTTTTCTTTGAAGATAGCATTGTTATAATTTACACATACTATATATGTTCTGACTTTCTAAAAAAAATTAAAATGGTTTTTTAAAATCTTCTTTTTATAGAGTTTATCACAATTAGCTTCAAAATCCACAGGTTTCTCTGAAGCATGAAATGCTTTCTACATCTAAACTGAAGATCATTCCAGAACATGCATCCAGGCAAAGAAGTGCCACTGTGTCAAATGCTTCTAGAATATTCAGACACATCTTTTAAACTCAGGAACTGCTGGATGAAATCTAGTTTTGTTCCCAAATTTGCAAGTTCTGGACAGTGCTAAGGATAGAGGAATAAACCTTTGGAATCCTTTATTGACAAATCTGAATGAGGTGTCATCTCAAGACTTTCGTCCTGTTGAGATGATCAAGGGGAGTAAAATCAACAACAAATATATAGCAAAACATTTTTCCCCTTTAGGGGAAAAAACAAGAATGGATCCTTGTTCTGTGAAATACCTAGATGATCAAGAACAAGAACAAGAAAAACTATTTCTCCTAACATCTTCAGTGAAATAGAAATAGACATGACTAAATACATTTAACCCTTCCATAAAATTACATGGCAAAGTACCCTGTTCTCCAGTGAACGTATTGATGGATGACAAAGCAGTGATGTAATAATATGTAATGATTCTATACAATAATCAACACAACGGAAAGAAAACTGAAATAAAAATAATAAAGGTATGTGTGTGTGTTTGTGTATGTGTACAGAGAGAAAGAGAATATGATCTAGTCACCAACCAAATGAATATATCCTATTTTAATTGGTCATACCTACCCATTTTGGATGACACATACACGTCCAAATTAATAGCATTCATCAAATCAATTGTCTCCTTTGTTATCATCATGGACTTCACAACTTTCACTATAAAGCCAGTTTTTTAAATTTTTTGTCAGAGATGCAGAAGGATTTTTTAAAAAAAATTAATGGTAGAAGAAGATTAAAGAAAAGCAAGTGAGTAAATGTTTTTTGTCAGCACGGCATGAGGCCAGACAACTAAGAACTCTAGTTGTTCCTTCAGGAGCAATATTGTAGCAGTCATGGCAGTCAGAAAAGCAATTCCATATATCGTTTAGTTTGTGCACAGCAGCCCTTTGTATAAATGTCACTCTTAAGATGCTAGTCTTGAAGTCATTAGGCTTTTCAAGCCTGTTTTTAAAAAAAAACAAAACAAAACAAAAAACGATCAATCTGGCCCTCAAAAGGTTATTTTAGTCTGAGACTTGTCAGAGGTTCTCAAAAGTCTCTCAGCAACTGTGCTGTTGTCTTTATCTTCATACCATTGGGCAACACAACTACCACTTAAGTATTTAAGCAAATAATGATAGCCATTCTTATGGGATAAAACATGGAAACAGGAGCACTGAAAAGGCTCTGTAGTTGTTTCTGGAGTCCTCTCACAGGCACTTCCAGAGCAACTACTAACATACTTATGTCTGGAGATCCTCTAGCAGCCTCATTTTAATAATTTAATAATGTAGCTACAGGGCAATGGGAGACGGGAAATGTTTCTGTGTTATTAACAGCAGGAAACAGTGATCCTGACAGGGAGGGGGATGTTAAGCCTTTTTGCTTCTGTCCACTTTCCCAATATGTGAATAGATATGTGTATTATGGTGTAAATCGAATACAGATAAATGCAGTGTACATTTTAAAAATTGCCTCATCCAGAGAAGAGGCAGCTATCAAGAAAGTTTAGGTAACTTCAAAATAGAACAAATCTTTAGGGGAGGGGAACAGACTTTGTCCTAAGGATATGTCTCTTCTGCTACTAAATTGTCTCTAGCCCATGGTTATGATAATATTCCTGGTTTATATTCATTTCACATCAATGCGTATTCTGGATGATCTTCATGCATTGATTCCGAAATATTTTCAGCCTTGACAATCAGTGGAAATCAGGATCAAGAAAGTATGGGTGCTTTTTTCTCCCTCATCAGTTTTGGCAGGTTGGGTGGTTGTTGCCATTGTTGTTGTTGGAGGTGGTGGTGTGTGTGTGTGTTTGTGTGTGTGTGTGTGTGTGTGCCTTCAAATTGTTGTTGACTCCTGGTCATTGCCTGGACAAGTCCCTGCAGATTTCTTGGCAAGATTTCACAAGTGATTTCCCATTTCCTACTTCTTGCCTTAAGCACTACACCAAACCGGCTGTCATGTTTTGTTTATCATAACTTAAAGTTGACATGCTGGGGGTTTTTTCCTAAGGATTTAGGATTTGCTTCCACAGCTCTCTCAGAGCTGCTAAATAAATTTTTAAACATGGACCCCTTTCTCATCTACAACTGCCATCTAGCTTAATGTGGTTTAGTATATGTTGTTAACGAGGTTTGGCAATATGTCCATTCACATTTTTATTAGACTCCTGCATCCAACATATTAAGTGGAATCGTAGTTCCAATTTTTGTTTTATTAGAAATAAAATTCAGATTGAATATTTTCCTTGTTCAGCGACCTCTTTGCAATAATGTTTCATAAAAGGGCTGGGATCTGTGTTTTCTTTTCAAAAATGTACCATATAAATGTACTATAAATGCAGTCATAATCAGGGGTGGGTTCTAAATTTTTTTACTACCGGTTCTGTGGGCGTGGCTTATTTTGTGGGCATGGTTTGATGATCATGTGACAAACAATTCTTTAGGATTTAGCAGAGGTACTGGTCTACCAGGCTTTTAACTGCTTGCAGAGCATTACCGGTCTACCCATTTGTTTTTGGAGCATTCCAGTCTACCCATTTGTTTTTGGAGTGCACTGGTCTACCACCATACTGCCTTTTACCACTGATCAGCTGTAGGGCGGCCCTTTGAAATGCCATGGCAAGACTTTAAACAGTCTTTTGCCGCTCTGCCACCACCGAGAGCATGGGAAACCGCTTTCAGGCAGCTTGGCCTCAATTGCCCATCTACCACCACCGAGCGGTTTACAAGGAGCAGATCAGTTCTAGCCGATCAGTTCGGAGGCTTCTCAATTTAAAGCTAAGGTGTCTTATTTATTTTTTCTCTTCTTTGTCAAGTGAGCCTTGATTTTTTCTTCTAGCCGATCAGCTGGGACTTGGGAGGCAATGAATAGATTGGGGGCAGGGCCAGGCAGAGGTGGTATTTACCAGTTCTCCAAACTACTCAAAATTTCCACTACCAGTTCGCAAGAACCGGGGAGAACTGGTAGCAACCCACCCCTGGTCATAATCCATCCAACTCAAGGAGTCCTTTGATGACATTTGTTTTAATCAGTGACTCTTGATGTTTAGCATTAACAGAGAAATATAATTTGTTGCTTCTTTTCCTAAAAGATTCCATTCCAACCCTCCCTTTGCAGTAGGAATAAATCATGAGCAAAATATACTTCGTTGATCCACTTATTGGCATAAGGTAGGTAACTATTCTTCCTGCTCTGAATCCTTTCTCTCTCTTCAACTGCTGTATGTTGTAATAAGTAAAAAATAAATAGAGATATGATATAGGTATCTACTATATACAGGTAGTCCTCAATGTACAATCACAATTGAGCCCAAAATTTCTATTGTTAAGTGAGACATTTGTTAAGTGAATTTTGCCCCATTTTATGACCTTTCTTGCCACAGTAGTTAAGTGAATCACTGCAGTTGATAAATTAGCAATGTTAAATGAATCTGGCTTCCCCATTAACTTTGCTTGTCCGAAGGTCACAAAAGGGGATCCCATGACCTTGGAACACAGCAACGGTCATCAATATGAACCAGTTGCCAAACATCTGAATTTTGATCACATGATCATGGGGATGCTGGAAAGGTTGTAATTGTGGAAAAACAGTCATAAGTCACATTTTTCAGTGCTGTTGTAACTTTGAATGGTCACTAAATGAATTGTTGTAAGTTGTGGACTGCCTATACTTGTTTTCCCCAGCTCTGCACTAAGCAAGAGGTAGAGAAGTAATATTTAAATGAGAAAAACTGCAAAAGGAACAAAAACAAAATATCTTATACTCTGTATTATTTTTTTCAAATCATCCTGTAGATTGTACACACTTGCATTTATTTAAAGAAAAGTTAGAGGTCTGGAAAAGAGTTCTAGTTTTCTTAGCATACATTGCACTTTAGTTAGATATATGATGGGGATTAAATGTAAGATTTTCTTTTACAAGTTCTCATAATGTTCTACATTCAGCCTAATTTTCAAACATCCTCATTGCTATGCGATAATCATCCCAAGGTAGTCAACAGATGTCATTATTTATGATGCAGGCTGGAGATATTTATATTGAATGGACTTAGCAAATTTTGCTTATATGTTTGTTGACTTTAATACATTGGCTAGGGTGATGTGCAGGGTGGCCCAGTGGCTAATCAATTAAGATGCTGGACTTGTCAGCTGGTAAACCAGCAGCCCAGGTTCGAGATCTGAGTACCACGTGACAGGGTCAGTTCCTGTTCTCACCCTGGCTCCTGGAAACCTGGAAGTTCAAAAGCATTCAAATGTGAGTAAATGAATAGGTACCAATACAGTGGGAAGATAACAGCATTCCATGACGTCATGCTGGTCACATAACTGCAGAAATATCTTCGGACAACACTGGCTCAATGGCTTCCAGAGCAAAGACTAACCACAGGGGCTCCTGTACTTTTATCTTTTTAAAATGGTGACAAGCATCATTCATTTCATATATATAGAATTCTTTTATAGAATTCTTTTATTGGCCAAGTGTGATTGGATACACAAGGAATTTGTCTTTGGTGCATATGCTCTCTGTACATAAAAAGACAAGATACATTCATCAAGAATCATAAGGTACAACACTTAGTGATAGTCATAGAGTACAAATAAGCAATCAAATCATACTAGGAAACAATATGAATATAAATTGTAAGGATACAAGCAACAAAGTTACAATCATACAGTCATAAGTGGGAGGAGATGGGTGATAGGAATGATGAGAAGACTAATAGTAATAGTAATGCAGCCTTAGTGAATTGTTTGACAGTGTTGAGGGAATTATTTCTTTAGCAGAGTGATGGCGTTCGGGAAAAAGCTGTTCTTGTGTCTAGTTGTTCTGATGTCCAGTGCTCTATAGCGTCGTTTTGAGGGTAGGAGTTGAAACAGTTTATGTCCAGGATGCGAGGGGTCTGTAAATATTTTCACAACCCTCTTTTTGACTCATGCAGTATACAGGTCCTCAATGGAAGGCAGGTATAATTGTTTTTTCTGCAGTTCTAATTATCCTCTGAAGTCTGTGTCTGTCTTGTTGGGTTGCAGAACCAAACCAAACAGTTATAGAGGTGCAGATGACAGACTCAATAATTCCTCTGTAATATATATAATATAATATATCATTATAATATATAATTAAATTAAATTAAATTAAATTAAATTAAATTAAAAATAAAATAAAATAAGATGATGATGATGACGACGACGACAAGATCACCATTGGTCAGCTGCAGAAGGCCACCTTACTGGGATCTGCTCACATAATCCGCTGATATATTATGCAGTCCTAAACGTTTGGGAAGTGTTCGACTAGTGATTTGGGATACGAAATCCAGCATGGTTATCTCGTTTGTTGTGTATACTGTCATAATAATAATATTAATAATAATAATAACAATTGTGCCAGAAGTTTGGATTTGAGTACAGCAAAAACCACTGGGAACATCAGGTTGAGAAAGTTTTAGAGAATGAGAAACTCAAGATCTTGTGGGACTTTAGGATTCAGACTGACAGGCACTTGGTCCACAACACACCTGACATAACAATAGTTGAAAAGAAAAAAGTATGGTTCATTGACATTGCAATACCTGGTGATGCACGGATTGAAGATAAGCAGCAAGAAAAAAATCACAAAGTATTGGGATTTGCAAATTGAAGTTGAGCGACTGTGGAAAAAGAAATGGTGTGTTGTCACGATTGTAATTGGAGCCCTTGGAGCAATACCCAAAGGGCTATTCCACTATTTAGAAATTCTAAATTTACCGGACTTGAACATTTTGACTCTACAAAAAAAACACCTTACTCGGAACAGCTTACATCCTCTGACGATACCTTAACAGTTCCTAGGTCCTTGGTTAGGACTCGAGCTGCTGAGCTATTAACCAGCCTCAAAGGCTGTGAATCTCACTAAAGATTAACCAATATCATTATTAGCAGTACTAAAATTATTCAGCATTTTCCCACAGAAATCCTTTTTGGCTTTTTTTCAGTTTCTGTTTTTTAATATCATCTCTGTAATCCATAATGTATTTAATAATGTAATTCAGACCAAAACATTCCCTCTGTATAAAATCATTGAAAAGACAATGGGGACCTTTTTAAGGAACTGCTTTAATTAAGAAATCAGATATGAGTAGTGTGCTTCTGTTCAATTATTCCATATTTTCTGGATTATGACATTTACTTGGAATTCAGACTCACAGTAACACCTTAAGCAAAAAGTAAATTAACAAGAATTCATAATGAGTCATGCTAAGCATGCAGCAAAAATAACTTTCATATTCCCTGTCATTGTCAGTCTACGTATCAGTACTGATCTGACTGATAATGATGGCTATAATAAGGGTTGTTACACAGAAAAGGATGTGCAAGTAATTAATACTACAGCTTTCTAAATTTCCCCACAGCAAATGTGTCAGCACAAAACTTGGGTAAAGCTAACACATCTCATTATCAGAGAGATGCATTATATCTCTTTGAAGCTTCCTCCTGAATTACAGGAAATCAAACGCACAACTGTACCAAATTACCGATACATTTGGGTTTGACGCCTCTTCTTCCTAGTGTCTGGGAGAATTTTTACATTTGCATTTTCTGATGACATACATATATATATATATATATATATATATATATATATATATATATATATATATATATATATATATATATATATATATATATATATATATATATAAATACTTGGATGGCCTTTTGATTGTTTCCCTAAGACAGTAATCAACTTAATTTCTATTTCATAACAGAACTAATATATTGCTGGAGGAAAATAATATTCTCCTTAATTAATTGTCTCCACTTCAGAGTACTAGTTCAAGTCAATTTCCTTCATTTCGGTATTTTATTGCTCATTTCAAAATCTGAAGCTTGAACTCCTGATAAGATCCTTCTTTTCTTATGATTAGTATAATGTGCTTTTCCTTTCCTATGGGACTGAGCTTCTCTTTCTGAAATAGTGTTTTATTCACTTGAAAGGAGGACTTGATGGGAAGACAGATTTTTCCTTCCCCAACGTCAAAGAATGATCAAGCAAGGTGGGACTGGAGATCTAAAATGCCTGGAAACAGAGGAAGCTGTTGAAAACAAGGGAAATAGCATTACTGTAGGGGCAAATGATTGTAGAGGCGGTGTCTGCTGATTCTGGTGGAGGCTACTAAGATTAGCCTGATCATTAGCTGCTACAGGAAGAGGGAGAGGCTAAGGACCTGGTGAATTTAAGTTCTTTACCAAGTCCATAAATGGACCTTGAGAGCCAGTTTGGTGTAGTGGTTAAGGCACCAGGCTAGAAACTGGGAGTCTTGAGTTCTAGTCCCACCTTAGGCACAAAATCATCTGGGTGACCTTGGACCAGTCACTTTCTCTCTGCCCTAGGAAGGAAGCAATGACAAACCACTTCAGAAAAACCTTGCCAAGAAACCACCTCCAAGACACAACTGAATAGAAGGAAAAGAAATAACGACAGAACTTATATCTCTTTCCTATTTCCTTCCCTGCCTCATTTATCTCTGTATCTCATCTCTATCCACTTCCTTTCCTTACTTTTCTATCCCATCTTGATGCATTAGCTCCATCCCCCTTTTCTTTACTCTTATAGCTGGAAAGAAGGAAGATGTATGGAAGGGAAGGAGGATGTTCCTTAAAGCTAGAGGAAAGGAGAATATGCAGTATATTGGTATGATTTGGGGGAGAGAGGGTCTTATGTGTGAGAAAGAGAATGGCTTCCATATGAAGAAATAGATCAATTAACTTTGTAAATTGGTATTATAGGGAGAAAGCTATGTTAGTCTATGGTAGCCAGAAATCAGGAGTCCATGATTAGTTCTTTAACTAACAATGTTTGTGAAAAGACATCATTTATTTTTTGAGCTGCAGTTCATCAGATGAACAGGTACCTTCCTTCATATGGTAGACACTCTATGCATCTGATGGTGAGCTGCAGTTCACAAAAGTTTGTTTCTCTGTGTGTGAAGT
The DNA here is from genome assembly GCA_022577455.1 of Arizona elegans. Taxonomy (NCBI): domain Eukaryota; kingdom Metazoa; phylum Chordata; class Lepidosauria; order Squamata; family Colubridae; genus Arizona; species Arizona elegans. The sequence goes on along the minus strand of JAKOOJ010000001.1, from coordinate 203,878,383 downwards.
GTAATGATTTTTTGGATTCAGTATTGTAAGAAGTACCACCTTAATTCTTTTGACCAGAATGAAAAACACATTTTCCACTTCTTCCATTACCTACTGGGATGTATTCTTTAATACAATGCAACTAGATTGCTACTTATATATATTTCCCACTTGTTCAATTACATGTCTGGTTTCTTAAAATGTTGAAACACTTCTGGTTGGTTTCAATCTCTGATTTCCCATCTTACATTTTCAATTATAGGCAGGAGTCTTTGCTCTCAGCTCTTCCATCTACCCAGGGGTGTTTCTCAAGGCTCAGTTCTAGATTGCATGCTTTGTCATTATAGTGTCTGATTTCATCTGTCTATTACTATCATGTCCATCCTGATGAAGTTCAGATCTGTTTCTCTATTTATTGACTGTGTGGTTTGATCTTCCCTCTCAGATGGTCCCAATGACACCTGCAATCTACTGAGTTCCCACTACCAGTTGCATTTGGAAAAGACCAAGCTTGGTGTTTTTATCCTATTATTTCTTCTTCCTCGCCTTTTCTTGGTCCTTTCCTTTTTTTCAGAATGGTCAGTTGCAGCAGCTTCACTGATACATGAGTTGGCAATTCTTACTGATGAGAATTTTTCTTTAAAACCATTCAAAGAGGAAACTACAAAACTTATAATTTTTACGTACTGAACCTCCAGAGAATTTAGTCATAACTTAATTTGAAAATGCCTAAGCATTTGGTGGTATCTCATCTGACTTGCTACAACAGTTTGCATTGTTCTCTACAATTAGGATCTGAAGAGCACAGTTTCTGAAGCAGAAAGAGTGGCAGAACCTGGGGTGGAGTTAAAAGGGGGGTTAGCCTGGAATCCCTATTAGCCACAATCAAACTAAATCCAACCTCCCTTGAATTCCATTGACTCTTATCTAACTCCAAGCAGATATTAACCATTAGTTGAGTATATTCCTGTGCATAGGCACGAGAAGCAATAAAGGACCTTCACGTGTGGACCTGGTTTTTTTTATGGCTGACAGTTTCTGTCATTCTAGATCTTTCCCAGTTCACCCCATGTCCTTTTTTCCACTAATCCCTGTATTGATCAAGGGCTTTGTGAACATTAATAAGTTTCAGTTTGCTGAGTCTTGACCTTATAAGCCATATGTTCCAGAATACCCAGCTATATGAATAACAATCATTCATGTTCACATCCTGGAAGAACAGTTGCTGTAATTCAATCTGTAGTAATAAATTTAATTATTAACCAATTAATAATATATTGTACTGATTTATAATCGTTTTATGGGTGACATTGGTTTATATTCTAGTCTACTGTATCGATTTACCTGTACCAACCTTAGTTACCACCATTACTGTTTACTATACTGCTCTAACGCTTTCTCAGTTGTTCAGGCAGCACATCCAGTTTTTATAAATGTGTGTTTGTGGGCCACGTCCATAAATCAGTGATTGTACATCATTTGCAACAGAATTAAAGTGCAGCTATGCAACATCTGTTGCAAATGACATAGCTTGTGTTATGCAAATGATACAAATTGCCACAGGGGAATACTCTCTAATTTAACAGTCATTCAGTAATGATGGGCACCCTTCCTCTCATAGTCAGTTAAAAACAACACTCTGAAAATATTAATATTTTCTCCTCCTCCATTCTTTTTTCGTTCAGTGTCACGTTGGTTATTCTAAGCATGATGCCAGCCCTCTAAACATGGGCACAGGTAAGTAATTCTGACAGTTTTTGAGCTGAAGAGTGGATTATAAATCCTTTAATAATTAATATGTATTTCATTTATAACCACATTATTTTTCTACATTGTTGTACATTGCCACTTAGTAAGCAGAACTTGCTTCTGCTATCAACCTAGTTGAATGAAAGTATAATTGTAAGATAAGGCATCCATAGTTTAATCTAAAGCACATTCATTATTTCCAATGTACAGTTTTTTATTAGACCTTGACCCAAACTATAGAACTGAATCCATTTCCCAATCACATTATTTATTTGAACATGATTGCTCCAAGACAGGACTATCCACTGGAATTCAATTAGAGTCACTGTACGAAGAGCCGATGACCTGGGAAATGCTCAGCTAGATCTAATGTGATAGGCATATCAGGGAAATTAAAAACACCATGAAACTTTAGGTAGTAATCTTCAATTTCATTTAAAACGATATTCAAAATGAATGTCAAGGTCTTTCCCAAATTGAAATTCTTGAGGAGGAATTCAAATGCTTTCAGTAACACTAACAAAATGTCTTTTCCAGGGGGGAGTTTACCAGACCCAGAAATCTTACTGTGAAGAACAAATTGATTTAACCCCTACTCCATATATCAATAGAACTGCTGTTTCAGACAGCTTATATATTATGCAAAAAAAAAAGTCAATAGCAAACTAGAATCAGTTTCAGGAGAAATACAACACCAAAGTAGATACTTGCTAGCTTGAATGATCTAACAATATATGTTTTCTTTCAGCTAGATAAAGCAGTTCAGCAAATCACGCCCTTGGAAGACAAAGGAGTTTATACCCATTATTTAGGTACAGTAATGAGGATGACAATAACATACAAAGTTATTGTCATCCTCACTACTGTAGCTAAATAATACTGTATGATTCGATTGTTCTTTCATCTTTTTTTCCTAAAATGAAAAAACAGCAGAAAATGTTATAACAGAACTGAAGAAAGTAATCATGAATAGGAATAGCATCTGAGTGCATAATAGCATTTCTATTTATTCAATCTGGTGTAGTTATATTTGTGTTAAAATGTTCCATCGTGTGGTCACAACTGGTGGCAGCATCTAGTCAACCTGTCCCCCTCAAAAGAAGGATCGTAGTTAGTAAGAAATTATGTCAGAAAGCTCCTGCATAGATACCTCATTGTCTATGGAGATTCTCAGTCATCCAGGTCATGGTTGTCCCAAAGGTGCTTTTTCAAGAGGCAACTGGACTTTCTGATTTTTCTCTGAAGATGTTTTGCTTCTCATCTAAGAAGCTTCTTTAACTCATTGCACTCACAAGTACAATTTGATGGAACAGTCTTCTTTTAGGCTCTGCCTACAATAAAAGTATTGTAGTATATTATGGAAATTCTGTTTTTTTTTTTAATTTGTGTTCCCCCCTCCCATCTCATGGTCATTTGTTAACAAACTGAACATTATTTCCTTACAGAATTTATATGGCTGCCTATCTTAAATAAAGTCAGTGTGGGCAGTTTACAAGAAACAACCAGGATAAAACTGTAGTCAACAGCTATAGTAACACCTGAGCTGCTTCACATTCATATCTTCTTCTAAACAGAATTATATTTGGATGCAGCCTCACTTGCCATGGTGAACAAGTTTGGTATAGTGGTTAAGACTAGAAATGAGGAGACTGTGAATTCTAGTTGCACCTTAAACATCACACCAGGTAGATGACTTCGGACCAGTCACTATCTCTCAAATCTAGGAACCAGACCAGCATTATAAATAAAAGCATTAAAACCATAATAATAGTAAAAAAAATAAAAAAAATAAAAGATGGACAAAATAATATAGTGCAATTGGTGGCGGGCAATTAGAGTCTGCCTAATGTTACACGCAGCATAAAAGAATTTGACCACATTCAGAGAAACTACTTTGTACTGATTTTATAACAGTAGTTGCATACAAAAGAATTTCCCAGATATTTTATTATCTGGTAAGGTGTTATAAATTGAGTCCATGAGTCCTTATAGAAGATGCTGTATAGCAGGATGTGAGCTGTAGTTTTTCAATGGCCCCTTAGGAAGGAGGCAATTACAAACCACTTCTGAAAAACCTTGCCAAGAGAAATGCACAGACTTCTCCAGGCAGTCACTAAGAATCAAAAATAGATGATAGATGATATAGATAGATGATAGATAAAAAGAAACAGATGGAGAGAGAGAGAGAGAGAGAGAGAGGGAGGGAGGGAGATGAATGGATAAATAGATAGATGATGATGATAGATAGATAGATAGATAGATAGATAGATAGATAATAGAAAGAAAAAGAAAGAAAGAAATAGATGGATGGATGGATGGTTGGTTGGATAGATGATAGATAGATAGATAGATAGATAGATAGATAGATAGATAGATAGATAATAGAAAGAAAAAGAAAGAAAGAAATAGATGGATGGATGGATGGTTGGTTGGATAGATGATAGATAGATAGATAGATAGATAGATAGATAGATAGATAGATAGATGATAGATAGGTAGGTAGTTGATAGAAAGAAAGAAAGAAAGAAAGAAAGAAAGAAAGAAAGAAAGAAAGAAAGAAAGAGAAAGAAAGAAAGAAAGAAAGAAAGAAAGAAAGAAAGAAATAGATGGATGGGTGGATGGGTGGATGGATGGATAGATAGATAGATAGATAGATAGATAGATAGATAGATAGATAGACAGACAGACAGACAGACAGACAGACAGACAGACAGACAAGCAGGCAGGCAGGCAGGCAGACAGACAGACAGACAGACAGACAGACAGACATAGAAAGATGAGGTGTGTGTGTGTGTGTGAGAGAGAGAGAGAGAACAACTACCTGCCATGACTAAATAACTGATCCACAATGATCTTTTGATAAGTGAACACATATATAAAGATACATTTATTATAACTAAAATCTATGTTCTTAGGTTTTAACATCCACATTTCTTGTAAAAACAAATGAGATCAACTAAGACACATGATCCTTGTTTTCTATAGATTTGGGCCAAACAATTGTCCAAATATCAACAATCAAAGTCTAGCAACTCAAGGTACATCTTGGCCTCTAGGCTACACATGTTTTCCTTCCTGGAAAATAACCATCCAGACAGCAACTTGATTTGTCATCTCAGCCTGCCCCACCAGAGCAAATGCAGAACACCCAGCAGGTACTGTGACATCACAGATGCTTGACATTCGTTTAGTTTTACAGCTCCAGGCAGGCGGCACAATGAATGGTTTGTTGTCAGAGACCAGGCCCCTAATTGATGACATAGAGTAGGATCTCAAAACTGAACGTTCATCTGATAGCAAACATTTATCTTCTGGGTAGAACCATAGAAAATGAAAATGAAATGCCTAAATGGACTTGTTTTAAAAAAAGCCTATATTGGTGCTCTCTAAAACGGAACATAAATAACATTTTCAGACTAGTATTAATGCACAAATAGAGGGGCTACAGGAACCCATGGGGGCTACCTCAATTCCTACAAAGAAGTTCCATGGTTTTACTATGTTCCCCTGGCTTGAGTCCAATATGGATTGATTCAATGGACACAGTCTCGACATGGGTTTCAGCCTCTGTTGGGAAACCACAAGCAACAAAGTTGGATCTCTTCAGGCCCATCATAGCAGAATAACAGAGTTGGAAGGGACCTTGGAGGTCTTCTAGTCCAACCCTCTGCTCAAGCAGGAGGCCCTATAAGATTTCAGACAAATGGTTGTCCAGTCACTTTTTAAAAGCCTCCAGTGATGGAGCACTCACAACTTCTAAAGCAAGCTGTTTCACTGATTAATTGTTCTCACTGTTGAGAAATTTCTCCTTAGTTCTAGGTTGCTTCTCTCCTTGATTAGTTTCCATCCATTGTTTCTTGTCCTGCTTTCTGGTGTTTTGGAAAATAGGTTGACCCCCCCCCTTCTTTGTGGCAGCCCCTCAAATATTGGAACACTGCTCCTATGTCACCCCTAGTCCTCCTTTTCACTAGACTAGACTTATCCAATTCCTGCAACCATTCTTCATATGTTTTAGCCTCCACTCCCCTAGTCATATTTGCTACTCTCCTCTGCACTCTTTTCAGAGTATCAACAAAGTCTCTTTTTGGTGTCCAAAACTGGAGGCAGTATTCCAAGTATGATCCTTCTGAGGCTTTATAAAGTGGTACTAATATTCCATGTGATAGGTCAGCTCAAGAGGGTTGCTGACACAGGAAACATCATTAGGTTGGTGGAGCTAATCCATCCAGTGCCTCAGCCCCTTCACATGTTTGTAAATGGATGCCTCGAGGAGTCTAACGCCCTTTAAAATGGTATAGTGGACGTATCAAGAAAATGGCCCACTGGATCTCTTTCTTTAAGAAAGAAAAAAAGAGTAACTGAATTGCAGTAAATCTTTTCTGACCAGCAAGGAATAGTCTCCAAAGAAGGAATGGACATATAGTTACAGGCTTCTGTGTATGAAAATTTCATCTTTGCAAACCCATTCCCTACTGAAGCCTTCTAAAATCGTATTGTGGACTTATTAAGGAAATGGCCCTCTGGATATTGCTAGATAAGTCCTGAGGAGGGACGTATTTGTAAATAATTCACAGAGAAATATTTCTCAAGGAAATGTGGCTAGATGCCTCTAACAATTCTATCTGTGGCAGATAGTGGAATGCACAGCATGCTGGAAGGAATAACTTTCTATCTCACCCATCAGCTTTCTCATTATTTTTTAATACTCCAAAATGTCACCATCAAATATTCCTCTTTCTAATCAAGCCTAATTACTGTTGCTGATTTTTTTTTAACCAGAGAATTTGCTGCTTATCCCTGTTCTATCTTTTTTTTCTCTCTCTCTCTCTCTAATTTTAAGGAGATTGACAGGGGTGAACTATCCTTTTCCACGGGGTTTATTCTGACGCCAAGCAGTCTTTCATTTTGACATTACATTTTCTCTCTCTCACTCTTTTTTTTTTCATGCCTTATCGTCAGCTTTACTCTGTTTGTGTGCCCTTCATTACTCCAGCCCTCGGTCACTGCTATCTGTCATTATTCCTCCTTTGCTTGGATATAAGCACTGTTTAATTAGTCAATGTTCATTTCAGGCTTAGGATGATAGGGGGGAAAAGGCCATCCATTCCTAATAAGATATTAGGGAAATGATGAAAAATGTTCGCATGTGAGTCCAGGGCTTATACCCTTTGTCCAATAAATTGAAGTGACAACCTTTACTGACATGAGTAAAGCTTCTTAAAATGAACAGCTGAGCTTCCTAAGCTGGCCCTCGGGGACCTTGAGGCCTAAAAGATTGCATTATATAAATACCCTGTTACTGCTTTCCGAAACCACAGTATTTCCAGCCTTGTTACTTCAGGGAGCTGAAGGGCAAGGGCCAGTTGGGAAAGGGATTAGGATGGTTCCTGTCCCCTTGGGCCAGCAGGTTTTAATGGGGCTGACAACAGCAGTGATCGGTAGCATGATGACACAGGGCCTGAGCTGTTAATTCCCGCAGAGCTCCTGCCTTAGTTGAAGTTTTCATCGATAACTTTAATTTAAAGAAGAAGAACTTCCTCTGGCTTCATCTTTATTTCCAAGAATATTGCTGTGCCCCAGGCAGATACACAATATACCTAAAAATGAGGGGTGCCAGGGTTGCAGTCCAGCACTTTGTTTGGAAGTGCATCCATATGCCCTCCCCCAAAAAGATAAAAATAAACAGGTGCTAGAGAAGAACCTATCAGACATAAGAAAAACAGGGAGCATTTTATCTGCATCTGCTAAATCAGGGATCCCCAAACTCTTCAGCTCATCAATGCCTTCAAGAAGTTTTGGATTATTCATTGACCACCCAACCAGGAATGAAATCCAGAAGGTTCTGACAGGTTCAGGAGAACCCAGTAGTGGAAATTTTGAGCAGTTCAGAGAACCTGAAAATGCCACCTCTGGCTGGCCCCATAGTGGGATGGAAATGGAGATTTTGCAATATTCTTCCTTAGGAATGGGGAGGGAATAGGGATTTTCCTTCCCCTGGAGTATCCTTCCCCTGGAGTGGGGTGGGAATGGGGATTTTGCAGTATCCTTCCCTTGCCATGCCCACCAAGCCACACCATGCCCAACAAGCTATGCCCACAGAACCAGTAGTAAAAAAATTGGATTTCACCACTGCACCCAACATTTATTATATGAAAATAATTTAATAAAAGTCACTATAATTAATGGTACTACAAATAAAGTATTAAGTGGTACTACAGAGGGGGTGGGGTCAACTTATCCTCCAAAGCACCCGAAGGCAGGACAAGAAGCAATGAATGAAAACTAATCAAGGAGAAAACCAACCTAGAACCAAGGAGAAATTTCCTGACAGTGAGAACAATTAATCAGTGGAAAAATTTGCCTCCAAAAGTTGTGAATGCTCCTTCACTGGAGGTCTTCAAGAAGAGTTTGGACAGCCATTTGTCCAGAATGGTATAGGTCTGAGCAGGAGGGTTGGACTAGAAGACCTCCAAGGTCCCTTCCAACTCTGTTATTCTGTTATTCTATGATAATAACCATGACCACTTGTAGGTCAATATAGGCCACTTTGGAGAATCTTGTGCTAATTGGATAGTTTGGGATTGGCTGTGCCCAACAGGACACCCATATTATGAAGGCATATGTTTCTATATAGCAGGCATTTTAACAGAATGTCACAAAATAATATATCAGTACTCTCAGCATTGTAAACATGCCCAAATATTTTCCTAGATCTGGCAAGAAGGAATGAAAGAAAGATCTACTGTAAGGTATTGCTGACATGAAACTGTTCAGGGTGTGGTTGATACACTTGTGATGTGCTGGTTATTGGTTATTAAGCCCAAATGAGTGTGAGGAGGGAACTGGAGGGGTGGGAAGAAAATATTTCTTCTCAGTATTTACAAATTTTCTTCTGGCACACCTACACCACAGGTTATCCTAAACTATTTAAAAGATAGCAATGTTGTGCTCATTGTTTATTTATTTGATTTTTATCCCACTTTTATTATCTTATATGTAATCCAAGGCAATAAACATGCTTGTGAGGTGGGTTGGGCTGAGACAGAGTGACTGGCCCATGGTTATACAACTGACTTTCGTGCCTAAGGTGGGACTAAAATTCATTGTCTCCTGGTTTCTACACCAGCTCCTTCATCATAACACCAAACTGGCTCTAAAGTTAATTTGAAAAATATTCAAAATAGATGATTGTAATGTTTTGAGTGTTAAAGATCTTTGGGGTTTGGGTGCTTTGTGGGGTTTTTTTTTAGCATATTTTTCATCTGGATATTAAGTATTGGCTTTTTAAATACAAATCAATCCCAGATTAACTTTAAGGTAGAATCAAAGCATGGCATGCATTTGGTTGGTTATATGGGGAAAAAAATCTGAGACGTGACTGTAAAGAGGGATTTGTGAACACCATTAAACCCCCTCTTCCTTAGGGGCCTGTGAACAGAATGCTGTCTTGGTGGGATATGGGGTGAGGCTTTGGGAATACAAATACTGTAGTGCATTGGTTCTGCAGAGCTTTATCAGTGCAAATAGAAAAACGTTTCTTTTCTTTTCCATTTTTATATACTGTGTAAGTTCATTTGGAAATGAATATAAACAGCTGCAAAACAGAGTTGACAGCATGGGAACACAAATTTCCAGAACTGATTGCGGAGAAGTGAAAAGCTCCAAACAGTAAGAGGATGTTGGATGTGAGTATAGCATCAATATAACAAACCATTCTAATAAAATATGAATAACATACAGGGACTCCCTTGACCTTCTCTTTCCAATCTATGCAAAAGAGGAAATGTTAATAATTAGGAATAGCTATCAGAAAAGGATTCAGGAAACCGAAGAAGATTGTTCCCTATTTAGAATGTGGACAAAGGGGTTGAAATGAACAGTATGTTACCATCTGAAATAAAATTTCTATAAAATGACATATAGAGAGATTATTAAAAAAAAAAGTAATGGGATTTCCAAGTTATTTTGGAAATGTAAACACAAAGAAGGGAGTTTTTACCACCTTTGGTGGACTTGTAAAACAGCTAAAAATTAATGGACTGAAATACATATATTAATTTTAAAAATTTTGAAAGTCAATATAATTTAGCCCAGAAACTTTTTTATTAGGAATGATGAACACAGTTTGGGGAAAAATGCACAGTATTTTGTTCTTATATATGACAATGACAGTTAAGACTTCTATATGCCCAACGCTAGAAGGATTTGAAGGTACATTAAATGGAAGAGTGGTTGGTAAAGCTGATGGAGCCGGCTGGGATGGTCAAACCAATGGCTCTGATTAGAGAAAATTGGCTAAATTTAATATCAATTAGAAGCCCATTTTGGACTTTTTGCACAAAAGCAGAAAAAAAATTAAATCATGGCATATGGATTTGAATACTATTAACATTTATAGATTATTTTTAAAAATTGGAGGATAGATTGTAATTGTAGATGCTAACCCATCTTAAATCTAAGATTTACAAGACAGCCATCTGCCCTGTTGCACTGTATGGCACCGAATGCTGGGCAGCAACAACAGGGACCGAAAGCTATCTCCATGCCATGGAAATGTGAATGCTCCATTGGATATCGGGCATCACCCTTCTTGACCACATGACAAATGACACTTAACTGTCATTGTGTGGCACCAATTATAGAGAAGGTGAGAGAAGGCTGGCTCCGCTGGTACGGACATGTCCTGAGAGCAGCACCTTCCACCGTTGCCAAGACTGCCTTGGCAAGACACTATCAACAAAGATATAGAAGCTGTAGGCCTGCGTCCTGGAGACGCAGCTGACTGTGCAAAGTGACATTCAATGATCCAAAAAGCAGACTCTACACTTGCAGGAATACGCTAGGAAGAAGAAGAAGAAGGACTAGAACTCCCAGTTTCCAGCCTGATTCCTTAACTATGATATTAGCTCACATAAGAAACCCAACAAACTAGAGCAACTCTCTCCCAGTGCTCATTTATAAAGACAGAGAAGGTGACTTACTCCAGGGAATTCCTAAATGGCAAATTTGGTTTGGAGTGAACCTCATCAATAGCCGCTCAGGACAGGTTTCTTTATATCCTGACAGAAGAATGATGGACTCTCCATGGAGTGGCTTCAGTTGGTTAGAACATCAGCATCCTGGTCCTACAACTGACAGGGTAGTGGCTACATTCCCAATTCTCTCTCTCTGCTGTTTCTTTTTTAAAAATGTATTTTTAATCTTTATTATTTTTATAAATGACGAAAAGCAGTCAACATATCTAAAACTTCTTCCTTCTTTTATTTTCCCCAACAACAAAAACACTGTCAGGGGAGACATGCCTAAAGTGGGACTATAACTCACAGTCTCCTGGTTTCTAATCTGGGGTCTTAATCCCTAGACCAGGGGTGTCAAACTCACATCGTCACGGCAGAGTCACATGATGTTGGGACTTTTCCCCGTTTCGCTAAACTGGGCGTGGGCATGGCCAGTGTGTGATGCATCGGGCCCATGGGCTGGGAGTTTGACAGCCCTGCTCTAGACTAAAGTGACTCTCTTCTGTTCCTTGTAGAATGAATAGTAGTTTAACTAAAGAACTTGACCTGGTGTGAATCACATGCCACAAACAGCTTCACCACATCCCAGTCTGGCAGTAAATCTAACATTAACCTAACAGTGATTTAAGTTCTCCACAAAACTTTGTCTCTCATATGTACTTTTCAAGTTTCGCTTTATTGCAAAGTGTGTTGTCAGAGCAACACCAAAAATCAGTTCCATGTTTGGCCTGTGTAATAAAATATATTTAGTAGCATTCCTTATATTTCTGATCTTCAAGTATGAACACATATATTTATGTAGCAAAAACACCAACATGTATATATACATGAGAACGAAGCACCAGCTGTCTTGGAACAGCTTGAAGTTTGTGAGGGTACACAAATTATGAGCTTCTCCCTTGTCCAATACATCTCTTAAGGACTGAATACATTGCGTGTCCATGAATGCTAAGGGCTGACAGTTGAGAGGGAGAAAAATGCAGAGATAATGAAGGTAACTAGTGACTAGAACTCTGATTTGCTTCATGTATTTTGTCCAAGAGACATTATAGAATTTTGTAATGATGTTAAAAGCAACTGACCAATTTCAAATCAAGCTGAGGAAAATACATTGTCGCAGTGGAATCTATCCCTTCCTTTTGCCTATATTCTACATTAAATATATATTTTTGATCCATTTGTCTGCATGATGATTTGAAGCCAGTGTTTCATAGGGCAAATCATTTGCACAAAGAAGGGTCCCAGTTTTAAGGGGCTTCATGAAATAATGGAAGCACCCTTGTGCTTGCCTTTCAAGACACTGCAACATAAAAGGCCTTAGCCTCAGATGAAGTGGGGAAGCTTTCCTCAAAACAGCCGCAGGAAGACTTCAAGACCTTGGAAGATGGAATGACGAAGTGCCAAAGGCACAGTCAATTAAGAGACAGCAGAATCCAGAACTGGATCATGGGCAAGGCAAGAGGCTCAGAAGGTGCCTTCTCTAGCTTCATGGGCTGTAAAAGAGACAGCAGGAGAATTGTATCTTCAGAGTTGTGAGATTTTGTTAATGTAAATTTATGATAAAGTAGAATCTGTTCGTGTTTCCTGTCTGATCTACCTCATGGGCAGGTTTCAAAACCCGCCGCTACCGGTTCGCTCATGGGTGTTCGCATGCTCGCGCATGCGCAGAAGCGTTAGGGCAGGTGGGCGGAGGCCAGTGATAGGTTGCCCCCGGTTCACACCAGTTTTATAGAACCGGTAATAAAACCGGCAGGAGGCCCTGCCCACCGATCCCGACGTCACCAAAATGCTTCTGCACATGCGGCCCCATTCGGTAGTAAAGGTAAGTAGAACCCAATCCCGGTGGAGCCTACCGCTGCCCCCGCTACTGGTTCACCCAATCCTGGGCAAACCAGTAGCAACCCACCACTGGTCTACCTGGTAAAGCTCACATATAGTTGATATTTAAAGAAAACAAACATCCCAAAGATTAGACACAAACAAAAGCCTTTGCATTGATAAAAGATTGCACCCCACTATGACAATGAAGCACATATCATACATGCACAAAAAAGGGCCTGCAAGGAAGATAATTAAACCTCTAGCCCAGTTTTTCTCAAAGTTGACAACTTGCCTGCTGGGGAATTCTGGGAGTTGAAAACCACATATCTTAAAGTTGCTGTGATTGAGAAACATTGCTCTAGCCAATCAGACAGACTTCTGTGTTTTTAAATGATTGTATTTTAGTTCCAATTATGTGATGAAGCACTTCACTTGTATAATGTGATTAAGCATGCTGCCCTGTGTAAATGTGGGGTCAGGTACAACTGAATGGCTGAGGCTGGTCATGGGGACACTGTAATAGTCATAATTACAAGGACCAATTGTAAATCACTGTTTTCAGTGCTTTTGTAAATTTTGAACATCCATTAAACAAATGATTGTCAGTCGAGGAACATCTGTAATTATACAAAATGAAGCTATCCTTATGCAAAATAGTAAACAACCTATTTAGAGTGTGGGATGTTTTTGTTTTTCCTAAAACCCAAAGGGACGTGCTCATGCTTGTACTAACATTAAATTAAATATTAAATTCTAATTCCTAATTACATTATTCAAACTTTTTTTCCAGATGCTCACATCAGTTTCAGTTTATGCATAGTTTTATGTAAGAAGAGTTAAAATTAAGTGTTAAATTGTATTGCTGGGGCTCCAGTAAAAACATGGGAGGCTTCATCTGGAGGAGACGACAGTGCTGCTGTGATGTTCCTTGAGAAATGTCTTATTATATGACAAGAAATTGTAAATTCTGTGAACGAGATGACACCTAAAGGAAATAACAGGCACATCAATTTTTTTTTTATTTTTTATTTTAATTTGATTTATATGCCGCCCTTCTCCGGAGACTCAGGGCGGCTTACAATGCGTTAAGCAATAGCCTTCATACTTTTGTATATTTTATACAAAGTCAGCTTATTGCCCCCACAAACTGGGTCCTCATTTCACCTACCTTAGAAAGGATGGAAGGCTGAGTCAACCTTGAGCCTTGGAGAGATTCGAACCAGCAGAAATTGCAGGCAGCTGTGTTAATAACAGGGTGCATTAAATTGTGCTGTGCTTTTTGATTGACAATTAAATAAAATTATATAACATAATTTAATCATATAATTAACAGAATAATTTCTATTCTAGAGTAGAAAAGGACCTTGGAGGTCTTCTAGTCCAAGCAGGAGGCCCTATAAGATTTCAGACAAATGGTTGTCCAATCTCTTCTTAAAAATTTCCAGGGTTGAAGCACTCACAACTTCTGGAGGCAAGTTGTTCCATTGATTAATTGTTCTAACTTGTCAGGAAGTTTCTCCTTAGTTCTAGATTGCTTCTCTCCTTGATTAGTTTCCATCCATTGCTACTTGTCCTGCCTTCAGGTGCTTTGGAGAATAGCTTGACTCCCTCTTATTTGTGGCAACCCCTGAGATATTGGAACACTGCTATCATGTCACCCTTAGTCCTTCTTTTCATTAAACTAGACATACCCAATTCCTGCATCCATTCTTCATGTATTTTAGCTTCCAGTCCCCTAATCATCTTTGTTGCTGACTGTAAATATATGTAAATACATGCAAATCTTTTGGATAAGTTTCCTGCCCTCTCCTTCTATTTCATTTCAAATCATCAATTATCAGCTTCAGGCATACTTACTTTGTAAGCCACCCAGAGTTTAGACAGATTGGGGTGGCCTATGCATAGATTGAATAAATGAATGGTTACACAGAGAACACTTTGTTTTGTTATGGAATAGATATAAAGGCATGGCACAAATGTACAGTGGTGCTAATATAATGGGTAGAATACTAGATGGGTATAAGAACAGTTTCTGAAAAAGAGTTGAAGTTTGCAATTACTGATGTCTGTAAAAGCACATGAACTTATACAAATTCCTTTACCATTCTTCATTGCCTATACTGTACATGTTTGTATCCCATTCTTCTAGATGTTCACATTTCCGCCCTGAGTCTTCGGAGAGGGGCGGCATATAAATTTAATTAATTAAATTAAATTGATTAAATTAATTAAATTAAATTTCAGTGAATTGCCAAAAAAAAAAATTCTTGAATTGAGATAATTGTCAGATACTTTCTGGGTACGTCAGCATTAGTTGATAAATCCACATTTTTAGTAAATTTATTGCTTCTTATATAATTAGCAAGATTTGTAGATTCACGTGGCGTCCTAAATCAGACAGACCTTGTATTTTGTCTGTAACTTTTTAATAAAGTGCTTCTTGAGCGTAAAGTGATATTGGATTATTTTTTTAAAAAAATCAGGTGCTCATGTGGTTGAAGCTTGCTTCTTTACTATATGAACACGAGTCTGACAAGTAGAAAATGAGAGAGAAGTAAAAATGCCACAGTGGGTGCTTTAGGTACTGGATGAACTGAAAATATATTGAGTGAACTGTATGATATGTACCTGTTGCCATCACCATACCGCTACCAAATACAGGCTGTGAATGGACTTTTTCATGCATGAATCAAATTAAAACTATTTAAGGAAAAGCATGGGTGATTAATATCTAAGTCAGAGGTGCCTAATGCCTGGTCTGTGGCTCGGCCACAGCCTGTTGGGAACCGGCCAGTGCAAGCAATAGGCAAGCATGTGAGCGCATGAAGCGGTATTTGTGCATGTGGTGCACACATTCACGAAATCATGAGCTGTGGTGGCGCAGTGGTTAGAGTACTTCTGCTGACTGCCGGCTGACTGCAATTTGGCAGATCGAATCACACTAGGCTCAAGGTTGACTCAGTCTTTCCATCCTTCCAAGGTGGGTAAAATGAGGACCCAGATTGTTGGGGGCAATATGCTGACTCTGTAAACTGCTTAGAGAGGGCTGTAAAAGCACTTGAAATGGTATATAAATCTAAGTGCTATTGCTATTGCTGTCATCCCACTTTCTCCCCTGCTGCTGCCGCCACCAGTCCAGAGAGCTGGAAAGGTTGTGGATCACTAATTTAAGTGACATCATTAAATTGACAATAAAAAACTTTCCAAAACCTACCTTCCTTCCTTTCTCCCTCCCTCCCTCCCTCCCTCAATCAAATTGATAAGCCGCTCAACTTATAAACAATTCATTTGGTCCTGAACCAGTGACTAACTGAATTACAGAAGAATCAGAGTAGATTCAATTTCTGTAAACATTTGCATCAGTTTCCATCATTATGGAATGCGCATGCCCAAGATGGCGCTCCGACGCTGAGTCTCGGCTTCTTGGGGGCGATGCCTCGGCTTGGGGGGGCTCAGGGGGGGTCATTTCGAACATCTATGACCCCCCGCCCGGGTGAAGCAACACCTAAGGAGCCCGTTGGGAGCTTTGGCAGCTCCCCGGACCATCCCAGCGCTGAGGGGGATGACGTCAGGACGGCAGTGGGTGACGACGGTCTGCGGTCTGCAGGGGAGCAGCACCGGCGGCGGCGGTCGCAGGCGGTCATGGCGGCGGCAGCGGCAGCTCCTGGATGACATCGGCGTTGTGAGGCCCCTACGGAGGTTCCCCACGCCCCTGGATGCCTCGAGGTGGATCTTTGGAGGCAGGGGGCGGCTGGGGACGTCCGTGGGGGGGCCGATGGCGACGATGGCGGTGGGGACTGCGGAGGCCGCGGCGGTGGTCGTGATGGGGGCGCTTAAGGTTGGGGCGGCTCCCAAGGGCCTACAGACTTCCAAACAGACGGCCCAGGACTCTTCAGCAGTGGTTTTAGATCTGATTTTGGGGTGACTGGAGAGTATATGACCCTTGAGGGAAGGGTTACCTCCAGGGAGACCCAGAGACCCCCCCCCAGGGTGAGCTGGATGGGGGGGCGAAATAGGGGAGCTTCACCCACTAGAATGGAAGGTTGAGGGTTATTGGGGCCGGAAAATGACTACAAACTTATGCGGTTTGAATCTCCCCCCCTTCCTTCCTTCGGACTGAGTTTGGCCTTTTGGCCTATTACGATCATAGCTTCCCATCCATCTTGGCCTGCTGAACTACTCCTAATTTTTTCCCCACTCCCATCTGGCCTGTCTGGATTCCCTACCATGTAGAACTTCTCTGACGAACATTTACGAACTTAAACCTCCCTTGAGCTGGATACTGGATTCCCTGATGCTGCTAATCCCAGGAGGGATACTGGTTCTATGGACATGAGGCCTGAGGAGGCGGAATATGGCTATCCTCACCCTTGAGCTTTCTATCAAAGTCTCCATGGATTGGCCTGGTGAGAGATGGCTGCCCTGGAAACTTTCGGGGCTGAATGATATGCACCTCCTTAGCCACTGTCGTGAGAGGACAGTGGAGCTTGGCAGCCTGACCATGGACTGGAATTTTCCCTACGCTTGTAACATCAGCGGTCCCCCACCCTTGGACTGTCTCCCCTGATGGCTATATGTATTCGGTGTCGGAACTCCTCGCCCTGCGAGATTCTCCCCTCTCGCAGGTTTGGCCCCCCACATTATCGAGGGCCTATCTCGATGACAGACTTTGGAGTCCGGAGAGATGGCATGGAGCAAGGAAGAATTTATGGGGCTTTTTAGGGAAATTTTTAAAGATTTTAAGGGGTTCTGGGGGGGGGTTTGTAATTATTCTTTTAAAGATACTGGGAAGACGACTATGGCGGATGGGGGGGGAAAATCCACCAGGGTCAGAGCCGTGCCCGGCACAGGGTAATGATCCGGGAGGCACCGGACGAGGGATTGGAAAAGGGATGGGGGGCGATATCTATGAGGGCTGTACCATCGGCACGGTGAATGGGAGGGGCAGATATGGCGGGAGCAGGGGACCACATCAGGTGTTGGGGGCTCGCACTTGCTGTTTGAGAGCAATTGCTTGCCCCGGTCCCCAAGGCTCCGCTCGGATACTAGGTGGCTTAGATACTCAGGAGCTGGGCCTTCGGCTGATGCTGTGCAATGCCAGGTCCGTGGTCAATAAGGCCCCCCTCATTCACGATCTTATACAAGAGGGGGGAGCGGACCTGGCGGGTATTACGGAGACCTGGTTGGGCCCGGAGGGTGGCGTCTCTCTGGTGGAAATGTGCCCACCAGGCTTCAGAGCATTCCATCAGGCCCAGGGGAGGGGCGGGGGGGTGGCGGTTATTATTAATGAGGATCTGAGTCCGAGGGAGACCACTGTGCCTCAGATAGCCGGATGTGAGTCCCTCCTTGTGAGGTGGGGCCGTGGGGTTCAGATGGGCTTGTTGCTTACGTACCTGGCTCCCTGCCGCGTGGCAACAGCCCTACCTGAGCTACTCGACGTGATAGCCACGGTGGCAGTAGATACACCCAGGCTTTTAGTCATGGGTGATTTCAACTTGCCATCCGTCGGTGAAACGTCTGAGGTGGCTCAGGAGTTCATGGCTTCCATGACGGCCATGGACCTGACCCAGTTAGTTCATGGCCCTACTCACAGGGGAGGTCACACTCTGGATTTGATTTTTGTCTCTGGCCAGTGGTTGAGTGGTCTTGTTATAGGGGATATAGACGTGGAACCCTTGTCATGGACTGACCACTCACTCCTTCGCCTAGATCTTCGAACCGTGACCCCTCGCCGCAGGGAGGCGGACCCAATTAGATGGATCTGCCCCAGGCGCCTGATGGATCCTGATAGGTTCCAGACGGAGCTTGGGCCATTTCCTGAGGATCTAGCACATGACTCGGCCGAGGACCTGGTAGCCGCCTGGGATCGGGCGGCTGGTGGGGCCTTGGACCGAGTTGTGCCTTTGCGGCCTCTGACCCGATGCCGATCCCGTGCGGCTCCTTGGTTTACTGAGGAGCTGAGGGAAATGAAGCGCCGGAAAAGACGCCTGGAGAGTGGTTGGAGGGCCAGTCTCGCTGAATCTGATCGAACACTGGTAAGGTCGCATATTAAGGCCTACCTAGTGGCGATAAAGACGGCAAAGTCTAACTACTTTTCCGCCTCTATTGCGTCATCAGGGAATCGTCCGGCCGCCCTGTTTAGGGTGACCCGCGCCCTGCTCCATCTGGGAGTGCAGGAGGATCCCTTAGAAGGCAGGACGGAGGATTTCGGACAATACCTGTATGACAAAATCGCTCAGATCCGGGGGGATCTGGACTCTGACTGGGTAGATCAGGGCAGGGTGACGAGGAACAGTCTTGAGAATGTTATCTGGGAGGAGTTTGATGCTGTGACTCCCGATGATGTGGACAGGATTTTGGGGAGACTTAGTGCGGCCACATGTTTACTGGACCCGTGTCCCTCCTGGTTGGTACTGGCTTCCCGGGAGGTTACACGAGGCTGGCTCCAGGGCGTCATTAATGCTTCTTTGAGTGAGGGTCACTTCCCCGCTGCCCTGAAAGAGGTGGTGGTGAGGCCTCTCCTCAAGAAGCCGTCCCTGGATCCAGCAATATTGGCCAACTATCGTCCTGTCTCCAACCTTCGCTTCATTGCGAAGGTTGTTGAGAGTGTGGTCGCGCAACAGTTTCCGCAATTCCTGGAGGAAACATCCTATCTAGATCCGTTCCAGTCGGGTTTCAGGTCTGGGCACAGCACGGAAACGGCATTGGTCGCGTTGGTGGATGATCTCTGGAGGGCTCGGGACAGGGGTTATTCCTCTGTTCTGGTCCTGTTAGATCTCTCAGCGGCTTTTGATACCATCGACCATGGTATCATGCTGCACCGGCTGGAAGAGTTGGGGGTGGGAGGCACTGTGTTGCGGTGGTTCTCCTCCTTTCTCTCCGACCGGTCGCAGTTTGTGTTGGCAGGGGGGCAGAGGTCGACCTCGAGGCCTCTCATCTGTGGAGTGCCGCAGGGATCGGTCCTCTCGCCCCTTCTGTTCAACATTTATGTGAAGCCACTGGGCGAGATCATCCGTGGCTTTGGGGTGAGATACCACCAGTACGCTGATGACACCCAGCTGTACATCTCCACCCCAGGCCACCCCAACGATGCCCTTGAAGTGATGTCCCAGTGCCTGGAGGCTGTGCGGATCTGGATGGGGAGGAACAGGCTCAAGCTCAACCCTTCCAAGACCGAGTGGCTGTGGCTCCCGGCATCCCGATATAGTCAGTTGACTCCATCACTGACTATTGGGGGCGAGTCTTTGGCCCCCACTGAAGGGGCTCGCAATCTGGGAGTCCTCCTGGATAGGCAGCTGTCCTTGGAGGAACATCTGACGGCTGTTACCAGGGGGACCTTTTATCAGGTTCGCCTGATTCGCCAGTTGCGGCCCTTTCTTGATCGGGATTCCTTGTGCACAGTCACTCATGCCCTCGTCACCTCTCGCCTTGACTACTGCAACGCTCTCTACATGGGGCTCCCCTTGAAGAGCACCCGGAGGCTCCAGCTGGTCCAGAATGCAGCAGCGCGGGTAGTGATGGGAGCAACATGGCGCTCCCAGGTAACACCGCTCCTGCGCGAGCTGCACTGGCTCCCGGTGGTCTTCCGGGTGCGCTTCAAGGTGTTGGTTATCATCTTTAAAGCGCTCCATGGCATAGGGCCTAGCTATCTCCGAGACCGCCTGCTGCTACCAACGACCTCCCATCGACCCGTGCGCTCCCACAGAGAGGGCCTCCTCAGGGTGCCATCAGCCAAACAATGTAGGCTGGTGGCCCCCAGGGGGAGGGCCTTCTCTGTGGGGGCTCCCACCCTCTGGAATCAGTTGCCCCCAGAGATAAGGAGAATCCATGACCTCAATGCCTTCCGTCATTCCCTGAAAACCCATCTTTTCCAGCAAGCCGGGTTGGCTTAGAAGAAATTTTTAAATTTTTTAATTAGTTTGTGATTCTTAACTTTCGGCCCAAATTTATATATATTTTTAAATGTTTTAATATTTGTATTCTATGTTTTTTATCTTGGCTGTACACCGCCCTGAGTCCTCAGGGAGAAGGGCGGTATATAAATTGGAAATTAAATTAAATTAAATTAAATTATAGAAACCTACTAGTTTGGTATTTTACAGAATGGCAGTAAAAGAGAAAATAAGGAAGAGCAGTCAGTAGGAATTTGGACTAGATGACCTGTATAATACCTTCTAACTATTTTATTTTCTGAAGAGTTTGCCCTGGCTGTAGATCAGATCTAATTCATTTGCCAGATGTCTTCTTCTTAATTATGATGAAACTCTTTGATCCTGAGAATGAAAATGGATGTTCCCCAAGTACTGTAGAACAGGAACAGATGGACATTTTTGTGGTATCAAATAAATAATTAGCACCTTCTCAAAAAACCAAGATTTAGTAAAAAGAGAAAAAGCTACATTTTAATGCATATTCACTGATAAGGGCCAACATACATGCATCCATTTTCAATAGCCTAAATCCATTTCTCATTGCCATAAATTTGCTTAATCTCAATCTATAAGAATCTTATTTATTTGGTTGTAAATTGCTATAAGAAACTGGATATTAATAAATCTTGCTAAAGAAACTCTCAAAATTCTGCTCGGAAGAGGCATTGCCTTCAATTTTAAGCAGATGCCAAAGAAAGCCCATTCATTTTCTCCACTACTATTTAAATTGCTTTTACCTGAATATGCATCTTCCTTTAGTATGGATTTCTAATGTGGTTTAAATACTCCTTTGCTCTCTTAGTCTGACTTGAAATCTCACCCGTGGACTAATGAATCACAGTTTCCAATATATATAGTGCATTCTTTATATATGTTTTTCAATTTCTTTTCTTTTTCTGCAGCATTAGTGATTATCCATTACAACAAGTCAAATTCATAATACAAGGACTAAGATTAGGATTGAATCTAACTGAAACTTGGTTCTAAATAATTTTAATAAATATAGATTGATACACATAAATAAAAGAAAAATAATTTAAGATTTCTCCAAACTACTTGAATATCTTAAAATTTATAACTGTTTCTTCAAACATTCCCAACAAAGTACAGTGAATATATGTACGTTTATTCCTTGTAAAATGTATGCTTGTTGGAAACTGCTCATTCTTGTCTTAAAAGGGAGAGGGGTTGGAATCAAAATATTGACTTCAGATATAAATACAACAAAGTACATCAAAGCTGCTTTTGCCTCATCTTTCAGCCCTTCACAATGTTTTGGGGATGTTTGTAAAATAAAGCTCAAGGGGAAAAAATCAAAGAAAAAGTCCTTTTAAAATGTAAATCTGCTAGCTGTTTAAAAAGAAGAAAATATGTGGAAAATATATAAAAAAGGAAGACACAAGCTAGAAGAAAAGAGGAAACTGTGTATTTTGCATCAACAGAATGCAAATTCTTAGGTTGTTCTCCTGCAGCAAACAGAAAACTCCACTTTTTCTTTTACTCCCATTCTTTGAAAGTTGAATAAATCAGAAAGCCAAATTGATGCAAAATAAACGATGGCAATAGGAACCGATCAAGTGGTATATAAAGTACAAATCCAGTCAAAAGTTCCTGTGTATTACTTATGGCAATCATCTGGGATAGGTCTTGAGAAATATAACAATCACACAAACAGACTTCATTAGGGTCACAGGTAAATTAAGAATTTCAAAGATCATGCAATTTTGAAAATATGAACTTTTCATCTACTTGTACAAAAAGCTCTAGGCTTCTATTTATCACTTGTGCAACCCAGTGATTATTGTGAAATTGGTGTGAACCACTGAACTAAATAGCTAAATTGCAGGATGTAGGGATAAGGTCTTCAAGTATGATAGGAAAGGGAAAGGAAGAGAAGGGAAGGGAAGGGAAAGGGGGGAGGAGAGGGGAGGTGAAGAGAGAGGAGGGAAGGGGAGAGGAAGGAAGTGGGAGGGGAGGAGAGGAGAGATTTTCTTTTTGTTCTGAATTTAATTTGAACCAATTGGGTCCTAAAATTCTGAGAGAAGTAGGAAATCTTCTTTCTGTCCAGTGGCTGCATGCCATGCATGATTTTATACACCTTAGTCATGTTCTAGCCTTTTTCTCATAAAAAAGATATATAGCGCCAATTATTTCAGCTGCTTCCTAATATTGCTGTATGGCATCCAAAATTGTACAGTTTTCCAGATGCAAACAAACCGTGTGTGTGTGTATATATATATCGGGACATACACACACAAACACACACACATAATTCTACAATTATTATTCTACAATTACCTGAACACTTTTGTGATATCAAGACATTAAAAAGTTCTTCACTCTGGTTGCTAAGGAAACCTTTATATTTAATGGGATCCCTTTGCAGATGCAGGTTCTTTGAAGTGGGGGTTGAAAACTTGATATCTACTTATGCCATAAGGCCCTCAATAACATGAGAGTTTTTTAAAAATATTTTTAAAATAAATGCTATTTATTTATTTGTTGACAACTGTGACATTACATGTAATCACTCAATGTTGCTTGCTGGCTGACTCATAGCATCGGTGAGCAGAAGATATTGCAATAAGGGGAGATTTTAAATCTCTGCTGCTCAGGAGACAGATGAGCAAAGAAAGAAGCTATGTGAGAGTTAATGTTGATATATGGGTGTCTAGGGTTGAGTGAAAGAATTAAGAAGGTGGCCCTGTCCATGTTTATATTTAAGACATTTTCCCAATGGACGGTTAAATATAGGAGTAAATGTTGCCCATTTCCTGGGGGGACATGTGGTGTAACTAAGGTACTTCATCATAGTTCTAAGGATCTTTGGTTTTGTCAAAACTGCAAAGCTCAAAAGAACTGGGCAAGATCTGTACTTGAAGCCTGGCTAAAGCACTCAGAAAAACCACAACATTTTCTGGAGAATGACACTGATAATCCACTGGAAACCCTTGCTCCCTCCGATAGGGTCCGCAACTTGGGTATCCTCCTGGATTCTCAGCTGTCTTTAGATGACCATCTGATGGCCGTAACCAGGGGGGCCTTCACACAGGTCCGTCTTGTGCACCAGTTGCGCCCGTTCCTAGACCGGGATGCCCACGCCCTTGTTACCTCTAGGTTGGACTACTGTAACACCCTCTACATGGGGCTGCCCTAGGGATGTGTCCGGAGGCTTCAGCTAGTCCAAAATGCAGCTGCGCGGGTAGTTACGGGGGCGTCTAGATACTCCCGTGTAACACCTCTCCTGCGTGAGCTGCACTGGCTACCGGTGGCACTCCGGATACGTTTCAAGGTGCTGGTGCTCACCTATAAAGCCCTTCATGGCTTAGGCCCAGGGTACTTGCAGGACCATCTCCAGCCATTCTCCCATCGTCCTGTGCGCTCTCACAGAGTCGGCCTCCTCAGGGTGCCGTCGGCCAAACAATGTCGGCTGACGACCCCCAGGGGGAGGGCATTCTCTGTGGGAGCCCCGACCCTCTGGAATGGATTGCCCACTGAGCTCAGGACAGCCCCCGACCTTCTTTCCTTCCGTCGCGAGTTGAAGACGTGGCTCTTCCGCCAATTAAACTGATCCGTTTGGGAGTACACTGGTATAATTTTAAATCGTTTTTAATTGGGTTACTGATTTTAATTTGGGATTGTATTGTGATTTGTATTGAAGTTGTCATTTTGTAAGCCGCCTTGAGTCCCTAGGGAGAAAGGCGGCATATAAATCGCAATAAATAAATAAATAAATAAATAAATAAATAAATAAATAAATAGTCAATCTGTATAGAGCTATGAGTAAGGGAAAGAGGTGCCATAAGCCCAGGCAAATTTGATTATGAAGAAAGAAAATAGAAAATTCTATTCTATTTTTCATTCCAGAAAGTCAGTTTTGTGTAGTGATTAAGCTGCTGCCTGGATACCAGGAACCATGCGTTCTAGTGCTGCCATAGGCATAACAGCCATTTCAGTGAATCTGGTCCAGTCACTCTCCCTTAGCCCAATTCACCTCACAGGATTGTTGTGGGGAAAATAGAAAGAGCAAAGAGTATTATGTATGTTATTGAGCTCTTTATTTATAAACTAATAAAGGTAGAAAAAATATTTAATAAATAAAAATAATATTCTACTCTAAATTCTGAAAAGAATGAACATTAACTTTTGATACTCATTACTCATTTTTTTTCAGTGATCAATAAATGTACTGCTCATTAAAAACCAATGTTCTGACACCTATCCCTTTACTCTATAAAATGTAGACAATGAAAGTGTAGTCATATTTTTAAATTAACCTGAAATAGATCTTGATGTGATTAATGGAGTGCTAAAAATAGATCCAGATGTCACAAAGTGTTAAAAATGTTAGCAATTTAATTGGGAAGTGATTAAAAGATGTGTGATAGGGTAAAGGTTGCCAAATCTTTTGCTTTAAGAAAATATTATATGTTATCACATCTGCTGAGTACCAAGGGTCATCTAAATTACATACATAGCATAGCAAAGCATTCTGGGTAGTTCTTGGAGGAACTGGTTCACAACTTTTCCTTTTCTTAAGTTCATACAATCTCCCTGTTAGGAATGTATTCCACCAAGTAGAAACAAACAAACAAAAACATTTTAAAAAGAAATAACTTTCTAGTCAGGATGGCAATCAAGTTGGTCAAAAAAAGACTAACCAGCCACATGACATGACCTCACTAAGTGACATTCTATACTGATTCTCACTAGGTGTTAAGGTGGACTAACATTCAACAAAAAGCAATAATAGAAAAAAAATGAATTCCTAATTTTGATTTCATCCACCAAAAGGTTCCAGATTCTCCAAACAGATCTGAAAATCTGTTAACCTCTTTATGAGGTCACCCAAGATAAGCTTCTTGTAGAAACCTGGCGGATGAAACAAAGATTTGTGGGAAACACAACATCCACCAAGTTAGTGATTAGTGAGGTTAGCAAATCTGGTGTCCTTTGAAAAACTCCACTATGGTTGTGGGAAATCAATGACTTGTAGTCTCCTCATGAGGAGCAGTAATCCAGAGCACATGTGGACAATCACTTTCCTTTCCTTATCTGGAAGATTAGGAAGAGCTGTTGTATTTACCAGTTTTTTAGTCTTCTCTGTGATCATCATTTTCAGTTTCCAAAGAAAGGTGTTTAGCTCACCATGCCTTCATCAGAAGTCCCCAAGCAAGATCCATTCTTTCTTTTTAAAAAAATTGTTTTGCTGATAGTCAATATCTACCATGCTTATCATTTCTGAAACATAGGATATTCAGTATACCTTGCATTTTTAAATATCCTGTGTTGTTACATTTCCCTGGGTAAACCCAATCTTGAGATTTTTTAAATCTCTGTTTAAGTATTCAGATCAATCTTTTTTACATAACTTCTAAATAGTTCAGTAGTTATTAATATAATAGCTTTCATTAATAAAATAAATTATTTTCACCAATAAAACTACAACTACAAAACAGCTTCAGTTTTCCTGCATTGTTGCAAGAGACAACAAGTATTTAATAACTTCAGAACACAATTGTATCAAATTGTGAAGAGAACTGACAGGAACAGAAATTTGCTAATGAATTGGCTATTTAAATTTATCCAAAGGAGACAACATCCCATTCTGCATGCCGCACTTGCCTGATGCTTGGGGAACAGCAGGGAAATGCTAGAAAACAGCATGCAAAACACTTTAGATGTGACAAGCACTTTTGTCCCTGCAGAATCATCCCTACCAGCTAATCACAAGTACAATTCTGTATCTATTTAACCATCCTTATTTAATTTGATATGTCCCCTCGGATGACTTATATTTGATGACTTAATCAAATATAAAAGGGAAACCAAATAGCATGTTTTAGAAGCCAAGGGAGTAATGTGAAGCAAAGGGAGGAGGTGGTGGTAGGGAGATACTCAGAACTCATTATGTAACCCAGCTAATAATTTCACAGGTTCAAGCATTTTCCACCGAAATTGATGGGATGGTGCTGTGATATGCCTTTAGTGTTTCAGGTAATATTGACTTAGAAATATTCTAGAATTATTTATTCCAAGTTTGGTGACTTTGACTCAGTCTTGATTCCTGAAGACTATCTGGACAAGTCCCCAGTTTTCTTGGCTAGGTTTTTCAAAGTTTGTGTTAAGACACGGGTGTCAAACTCGCCATGTCATGTTGCCATCATGTGACATTTCATGACGTTTTTCCCGTTCGTGGAGCTGGGGTGGGCATGGCCTGTGCGTGACGCATCTGGCCCACGGGTCACCAGTTTGACACCCCTGTGTTAAGATATTTAAAGTTAGTAGCTGGAGCAGTGGGGTTGTGCAGTGAGCCAGAACACACAGTTGTGGTTGATTGGTACCAGAGTGCTGACTCCTGCATGAGGTAATCTGCACTGTGATTGGTTTACTATAGGTATGGAAGGGGAATTTCCCTTCCCCCCACACCTTTTTCTTGTGTGTGCCATGTGTGCCCTGTGATTTACCTCATGATGCTCCTGATTATCTTGTTTGGTGTATATATAGATGTAAAATATATTTATTTATTAAAAAAACACAAGTTCATTTCAGGTCTCTGAATTAATTTGGACACCGACTGCTCAATTCCCTAACAGTTTGTTATTGCCTCTTTCCTAAGACTGAGAAAAAAAGACTGGCCCAAGGTCATCCAGTCGGTTATATGCTTGGAACTAGAATTCATGCTCTCTCAGTTTCTAGCTTGGTTCCTTAACCACTTCACCAAACTGGCAAATATTAAGCTAGAAACTGGGATTTAGGCACAAAGGCAGGCTGCTGACTTTGGAAATAACAACTCTTGTCCTTTCTTTGAGCAGATACTGATGCATTTTGGAGGTCAACAACAGCCATTACTGCAAATCTTGCTCTCACCTCAGACATACAGCACATGTTTGCTTAACTACATGTGCATATTCCATTAAAGAAAAGACAACAATTGCTATATTTTAGAAGCTTGGGAACAATGGACAAAAGACATGAATGTAGTTGAATGTCTAGTATTTGCATTAGAAAAATTCGGGAGTAGAAATGCAGGACTGGCGATAGGACATATAGAAAATATAGAACTGAGAAAATAAGTGAACCAAGGAAAATAAAAAAATGATACAAAATTGCCAGTTTGTTGGCTTTGGTAAGATGGTTCCATCTTCCATGTTAATTTAACCTTGTAAGGAATTGATTGCATATTTAGCCAGGCCTGGAATAAGTAATGGACAACCTCAAGAGGGTACTTACCAAAAAGCTCTCCATACAGGTGCCACCTTGGAAGTTTTTGTACTTTTTTGTACCACTATCTCTTGTCTGTACTTAGGAGAATTCTGTAAGAATACCATGGAGGGAGATGATGGTGCTTCAGTTAGAGTAGGGGTCTCCAACTTTGGCAACTGTACGACTTGTGGACTTTAACTCCCAGAATTCCTCAGCCAACATGTGCTGAGTTAGAGACCCCTGAATTAGAGTAATTTTGGGTGGAGGAAAATATGATCTTGGGGAAGAAGCATAGCAGGTAAGGAAATTTGTGAGACATCTTTGCCCATTTTTCTCCTTTCCCCCCTCCTTCTACTGAGTGATATACACACATCACAGCATCTCTTCATTAATTTCCAAGTTGTTTCTTGTCTCAGTTCCAAGTGTTTCGTCTTTGTATTCCTACCTGAACCTTAGATCATCTTGAGAGGACCAGCTTCAGATGCCTTCACATCCTGAGGTTTGGTGGATGGCCACTCAGATGCTGGTCTTTTCAGTGACTGTCCCATGTAAGGTATGCAAGACATCATACCTTGTTACCATATAGAGATAACTTTATTGTTCCATGTCTTTTAATAATAATGCTGCTGTGATTTTCAAAGTATTACTGCTATTAATACTTTTCTTAACAGTATTCCTTATTTTATTCTGAGTATTTTATAATAGTAGTAGGCAGTTAATAGATTATTCATTGTATATTTTGATACAATAAATAAACTTGGCGAAGCATTCAGTCAATCTTTAGGCCATATTTTTATTTTTTTTTACAAGTTCTAAAGAAACCAGATAGATTGGTAGGTGATAGATGGATGGAGAGAGATGTGGGGAAGAGAGGGAAAGAGAGAGGGGGGAAATAGAAGGAAACACACAAACAAACAAACAAATTATAATAAGGTTAAATCCAGCCTTGGCTGATTTGTGTGTTTCCTGAATATAAATCAAAGGCTGTGATAAGTTTTTTGATAGTGTACTCACTCCAGGAAAAGAATATGAGTGACATGAAGACAAAAAAAATCATTTTGGTTTGGCTTACATTCAGTTAAATTGAACTAGATTAACACAGTCAACATGATTATTCCTCCTGTATTTAATGTGTTCTCCTTATTAATAAATAAATAACATTTAAATCGGCATTCCTCTATTTTTTTTTTTAAATTTGATTTATATGCCGCCCTTCTCCGGAGTCTCAGGGCGACTTACAATGTGCTCAGCAATAGCCTTCATCCTTTTGTATATTTATACAAAGTCAGCTTATTGCCCCCACAACTGGGTCCTCAATTTACCTACCTTAGAAAGGATGGAAGGCTGAGTCAACCTTGAACCTTGGCGAGATTCGACCCTGCAGTAATTGCAGGCAGCTGGTCTTAATAACCAGCTTAATAACAGGGTGCCTTAGACCACTGTACTATCAAGGCTCTATTAAATATGTATCATTAAATGAAACAATTCATAAGTCATAATTCAGCAACAACTTTTGCAAGCATATCTATGGCTGTTCTAAAGGCTGTTTTAAAGTAAATGCAATATAAGCAAAGAGAAAAGCATTAATTTGACGCTGGAACTCATGTTAAATTCTCTGTTGGAAGGGGCAAATATCAGTTTCCATGTCCTATCAATGCTAAGCTGAAATATAGCTGGTGACTGGGAAATAGCTTTAAGTTAGATAAACATATTTTTTTTCTGGGAACATGGGTTTGCATGTCATTGTCATCATCTTCTTTGACATTTGATGAATGAACTTGTATTTACTGCCACACAGATAAATCTCAGTAGCTGAAATGAAAATTGCGTAAAAGTATTTTGCATGTAAATTTGGATTCTCTATTGAAAAGTTCATTTTTAAGGTAGAAAAAAAATTAGAGCAACATCCATGAGTGTGACAGTTTGTAAAGAACAAGCTTGAAATGCCCCATACCTGGCGAGCCTTACAATCTGAAAACAGATTGTAAGCACAATTCAAATTGGGGGGGGGGAGAGAGCTAAATAAAGAAACTGTGATTTTACCTGCATTTTGGCTAATATATTTTTCTTGAAAAAATATTGTAGTACTTTTGAAGAGAAAATTGTTGAAGACACAGAAGATCAAAGGTAGTAGAACTGGATGAACTAAGAAAAGGATTAATCTGAAGAACTGGGAAAGAGAAATGGGGTTCATAGGATTCTGAAGGCACAACTAAGGGGCTTCCTGAAAAATTAGGAAAGCAGATCAGGGATTTCTTACTTACTTGGAAGATCTTTACCTGCCTTTCAATTAATGAGCTATGAAGAGATCGTATGCAAACAATGAGAAGGTATATAATTCAGGCACTGAAATACTGGATGGAATCAAAGGAAACAAAACAACGAGATCAACAAGAACTAGATTGCAGGAATCAGGATGAGAGATGACCAGAAAGTAGACTGAAGTTTTTGCTGACAATAAAGAGAGAAGTTAGTAAGACCTGTCTTTATAAAGCTGCAGAAGGAGAATTAAATTGACTTTGAGATAGATTGATCATGGCAGTTGGGGAATGGTGGCCAAGCAGATATGAATTGAAGAGAAAATGTGTTGTGTTGCATTCACTTTAAGCTTCCATTTTTGCTCTTTCTTGCTGTCATGGAATATTATTGTATTGAGAAGGATAATACTTTTTATTACTGAATATTTTGTGGCTGTTGTTATTGCCAGATCAACAATAAAAGACCGTCAGATGGTAACATATGTAATATGTAAATTCATGTTGGCAGATTCATTGATAATTTGTGTGTCATCCTGTTGTTGTTAATCTTAGCAATCACATAGAATTTCTCCAGAAGGACCTGCCTCCAAACTGGTACTTCTGGTCTTCCAGTAGATGCTGTAATTGAGTCCATTCATTTTGCTTCTGGTTGTCTTTCTGTTTTCTCTTTCCTTCCACCCTTTCCAGCATTTTTGACTTCTCAAGGAAGCTGTTGTCCAAATTCTCAAGTAATGTGTCCAAATTATGAGCCTGTCATTTGTGCCAAAAACATAAACTATGTTCTATATTCACTTCTTTGTTTTCTGGATTATGCATGGTATTCTGAAGAATCTTTTCCAACACCAAAATTCAAAAGCCTAAATATTGTTTCTATCTTGCTTCATCAAAGTCCTACTTTTGCTTAGTAAAGAACTCAATTGTTCTGATTTTTGTAAGTGTACATGTGTACAGGATGTTACTAAAGGCTTTCATTTCTGCCCTACCAAGTGCTAATGTGCAGCCTATTTCTTAATTGTTGCACCCTTTGCTGTTGATAATTGATCTTTAAAACCAGAAGCTATCCAGAAGCATCTTAAAAAAAAAAGAAAGAAAGAAAGAAAGAAAGAAAGAAAGAAAGAAAGAAAGAAAGAAAGAAAGAAAGCAAGCCCAAGAAAGTCCACTTGCCTCCTGAGAAAGCACCCTTGGGACCAAAGCTATCCATCACTTTAATATCTCCAAAGGGAATTCTAAGGCTGGTTGCTCTACCTGTTGTCCTTAATTTGGTCTTCTTTTGTTTAATTTTGCCCCCATTTTTTTCCACTGGTCCCCTTGATTTTCAGGCACTTCGAGATCTTTTGCATTTTCAGTTATCAGAGTTGTACTATCAGCATAGTGCATGTTAATGATGTTTCTTCCTCAAGTTTTAAAATCATGCTAATCCAATCTCTCTTAGTAAATATTTATCATATAGATTGAATAAATAAGGACAGATTATAAAATCTTCTCTCACTCCTTTGCCAAACAGAAGCCAGTCTAAATCACCATGTTCTGTCCAGTACGTAGTTTCCTATTGTATATATAGGTTTTCAGTCAAGACAATTGTTCCTGGGAAAGGGCTTGGCCCCAAGTGGCGGGGATCCACGGCAGGGTTTACCTGGGGCACTGCGCTGGGAATAGAGCAACTTGGGGCTGAGTGGAAAGTCATTGCCACTTCAGTCCAGTGGGGTGCTGGCCCCTGGCTTGGGAAGGTGAACGTTGGTTGCGCCAAAGTCCACTCCTGCAGTCGGATGCCGGCCAGCTGGGGCGTCCCACTTACTCTGAGTTGGCTCAACTGCTCTGGCAGACCAGTCCCCATTCCTTGGAGTGTCAGCGGCATCACATCTGCAAGGGTTCCCATCGCAGTTCCCATATCGCTCCCCAAATCGGGGTGACTCCACTGGCTTCACCCTGCGCTGCCAGATCCTGCTGCCAGTCCAGCTTCAGCAGTTGTTCCTTAGGCTGGGTACCCAGTTGGTAGGTAGCTTCACTGCCTTTATTGCTTCCATAATCCCCGGGGAAAGAGAGTAGAGGGCCTCAGGAGCTGCTGCTGAGCCAGTGCCTACTTCTCCCTCCATAGGCTTCTTTTCCTCCTCTTTGCGTCCCCCTTGGTTGGGTTGGTGCTTGGAGCTCAGGACCCTGAACAGCTCCCCAAGTTTTGAAGAAGCTGCTTTAAATCTAAGGGAGATTCGGGTTAATGTCAGGGTTCCAAGTAACACACCCAATGAAATCAAACTCAGAGGCTTGAAATTCCTCAAAACTAATTTTTATTAGAAATGTCATATTGGCACATCTGGGAAAACCTGAATCTGAAAGCTTCCAGGTTTTCCTCACCCAAAAGAAAGTTGCCCACATCCTCCACATGTCCACCACATCTACAATCAGTTCTTTCCCGAACAGAAGACATCCTCCAATTTCTTCTTTGCACAGCTGCCAGACACCATGGCCTTGAACTTCTTTTAGAGAAGTTTGTTATGGCTATCTCTACTTCACTCATGCAATCCCCCCCTCCCAACTTCCCACGGTATGATTGTGGCAGGCCTGAATCCTCAAGGCACACAGGTAATATGACTTCCAGGCATGTCAACAATGAGATATTCTGAGATTCACATTTTCCTAAAGACATTCCATAGCTTGACATAGCTGATAAATTGGCATCTATATACTGCAGAAATGAAATTTTCTTCTAGAAGATACATGGAGCTATTGTCATACCTCTGCAAAGCCCAAACCATACATTATTTATGGATTGTCTTGTATTTGAAGAGAATGTCTGGATTTTTTTAAAAAAAAATCTTTTTTTAAATTAACAAGTTTTCTCTCCTGCTCAGTTGTAGACTCTTTGAAGGCTGTTTTCAAGTGATATCTTCTATAAAGTTTATGATTTCCCTTTTGATAACTATCTGTCATGCTACAAAAAATGTCCTAAAACTATGAATATAGCTTCATGGACTTTTTTTATTTTGCTTTCTGTACCTTCTGCATGTAAAATGTATTTCTGTAATCTGTATTAACATTAAGCCTATAATGCAGGCAATTATTCCTCATTAATGTGCAGCTATCTGTTGGTGTCAGAATTCATTTACAGATTTTCTGATTCCGATATCTACTACTTAGAAATTCAGAATAACTGAATGGCAGAGGAAGTGTAAAAAGCATAGACCATGTCTTAATTAGCCATCCAATTAGATCCAAATGCATTTTTTCAATTCCTTCAGAATTAAAAAATAATAAGTCAGGAAAATGAGAAACCAGGTTCAGCACAAGAATAAATGATAGGATTATCAAATGAATCTGGTAAAACAACGGAGAAGCA
Source organism: Arizona elegans (assembly GCA_022577455.1). Classification (NCBI taxonomy): domain Eukaryota; kingdom Metazoa; phylum Chordata; class Lepidosauria; order Squamata; family Colubridae; genus Arizona; species Arizona elegans. Next base: position 203,845,091 of record JAKOOJ010000001.1, on the reverse strand, counting down.
CACTGGAAAAAAAGATCTATGGTACAAATTGAAGTTAGCTACAACTTAGAAGAGATAACCTGGGCCAAAGTCAATGAAATGAATTACTATTTGAAATGTAAAAATCAGGGCCAGTTTTCTTATATAGAAAAGATGTTTGTCCTGTGAGAACAATCAAAGTCTAACGATGATGAAAAGTTTTGGGGCATCTGCTGGATATAATAATGGAGCTATGTGCCATACAATGAAATGTTCCCCAAACCTTGATATCTTGCCTGATCTTTATAAGATGTATTCAGATTTACCATGTACCATATCTTTAAAATCAATAGATAATTTACTGAGCTATTAGAGCCTGACAGTTCAGAATGTATATACAACACATTTATAATTGCTTTGGACTTGACCAGATCATGAATGCCAAGAATAACTGGTTCACCTGGAACAGATTCTAGAGTTTTGTGGAAAGAGGAAATCTCACCAAAATGGTCAGAATTGAACTAGGAGATCATGACATTTCTGGTGTGATGCAGTTTTGGAACCCTGCAGAGAAGCAAACTGTGACTATAAATCCCTTACTACTTTCTGTTTTCATTTTCTCATAAAATGCAAAAGAAAAAAGAAAGGGAAATGAGAAGAGTTAACTTAAGAAAGGTTTCAGGAAGACAGGCCACCAATGGCACTGCTTTATGAGAATGTGGTCGAATCTCTTATTCTCTCCCTGCAGATGTAAATATAATTCTTTGAAAATAACTTCCCTTTCTTAAGTGTCAGAATTTAAAGTGGGGAATTTCAAAATGTCTGTACCTATCTCTGTACCTAAGTAGGGCAGCTTTCCAGTCAAGAAACCTCAACTATATTTGAAGTGTTCATTATCTATTGTTATAGATGATACATAGATAGTAGTCATCCTACATAACATTGGGGAATAATAAGGTCTTTGAAGATTTTATCCTTTTAGAAGGATTTACTGTGCCTTCAAAGTTCATCCCATTCTGCTGGAAAGTAAAAATATTACATGTGTTGTTGGATTTCCAGTGCTAGCAAAGTCCAACACAAAGCTTAAGTTTCTTAAATCTTGCTTTTTGCTAAACTGGCCTGAACAGAATGCAATAGTTACTGAATACCCCAAGTCTTGATATACAGTCCTGGTAGAGGGGGAAAAAAGTCTATGATTTGTTTTTAACATGCAAAATGCAGAACATAAATCCATGAAAGTGCATTTCTTATACTTTTACATTGTTAAGAACAATAACAAATTTCTCACAATTCATTAAGCATTCATAAAAAGATTTTCCTTATCCCGGGTTCATTTAACTTCCCTATGTATACTTTTCCTCATTTTTTAAAAAAACTAGGTATACTTTAGTAGGACTGCAGAATAATTTTACTTTCTCTACATCAGAAGATGCTTCCTGGAATATGCGCTCATCTTCTCACCAATGACGATTAGTTACAATTAGATTTATTTGTGTTCTGAGCAGCAGACCATTAGTTTAATCAAAAAGGTATATTTCCTTTCAATGACTCCTTGGTGCTTTCTGAGTTTGGTTGTTTTCTTGCAGATGTTTCATTACCTAGCCCAAGTTACGTCATCAATGTTTACCCAGTTTGGGTAATGAAATGTCTGCAAGAAAACAACCAAGCTCAGAGAGCACCAACAACTCCTCATTTCAACCCTAAGCTACAAATATTCTCCTTTATTGATTCATTTCCTTTTACTTTTATTTGTCAGGTGGAGAGCATGCTGGGGACTCCAAACCCTTCAGTCATTGTTTTAGCATTCAGGACACTAGAAATGTGCCATTATAGACTAGTGTGACTAGACTGGGTCTAGCTACAATAATTTCTGTAGGGAATTATGAGATCTGGTCATAATTTATAGAACTGAGACCATGGATTTCTTTGTTATTTCCCTCACCTTATGTTCTATTACATCTTCCACTACATTTTGTTTTCTATCTATAAATTCCTACATGCTCTTTAGATATACCATGCTATACTTTTCTTTCAAATCATATGATTTCTGTATTGCATAACTGTATTTTGTAAGTGATTGTAATTCAAAAATCTCAGCCAATCCATTTTACTGAAGCACCTTTTTCTCTTTTAGTTTCTTCATCAGCATTAAAACGTGATCTTCTACATCATTACCTCTTAATTGGTTGACTTAAATTGAGATTTTTCTTTTTTTTTCCCCCTGTGGGGCATGAAGAATTGTTTTCAATTTTATTATTTTGTTGCTATAAATATTTAATTCTATTTTCTGTTTTGCTTTTAGCAAGTTCCTTAAATTAGCAAAGATATATCATTAAGCCAAGATGCATACATAATTGATATTAATTTAACAAATACATTAATAAGTATATTTGCTCATCTTTCAAAAGATATATTCTTGAGAAATCTTTGTAAGTATATTAGGCTCATAAATCGTTTGAAAATGAATATACACATGATGTTTTTGGCATATTCTAGATAACATTATTTGCTCCTACTATATGTATGATGAAATCCTATTATACCTTTTGCATTATCTAGAATATTCTGCTAACGATATTCCTGAAGTCTAGTAGCTTTACAAAAAAATAGCCACTCTCCAGGGACATCAATTTACCAAGTGAATGTAATGTTTTAATCTATTGCTCCTGTGTGCTATGATTGACTCACATGTCAGAGCATAGTGGTTATGATAATAGGCAGCTAGAGATAGATTGGTGGAAAATGCTCAACTTTGATTCAAGAAAGTATTACATGCAGATCTTATTGACATTTCAGGCAGATTTTTAAAAAGTATTTGAAGCCTTAGTAGAGTCTCAAGAATATCAGCAGAATGAACTTGTAGAATTAATTCTCCTGTGTTTGCAAAGAACAGATATCTTGGATGTCTTGATTAACAAAAATTATTTACAGAGTGTTTGCACAGATCTAACTGGCTGGCTGGGTACTATGGTAAATAGGCAGACCCTCAAGTAACCAGGACCTATGCTATGTAGGAGTGTATAAGTAACAACCAGTCCCCTGAATTCAAAGCAAACTGGCAAACAGTGCAGCTACTGAAGCAGAGGTGTAACATGGCCATGAGATCCTCATCCATCCTTTGGGCCCTCCCAAAGGGCTCTGCCAATGGACCTGGGACCCCAAAAAGGGGATATCATTTTCGAGGTGGTTAATGGGCTAAGATAGGGGTCAGCAACCTGCAGCTCTGGAGCCGCATGTGGCTCTTTCACCCCTCTGCTGTGGCTCCCTGTCACTCAAAATATGTGTCACAACTGGCAATATGCAACACCCACCGGTACACGATTTATTGAGCTTTTCAATCACCGGTAGACCACTCATGGATAAATCCAAGAAAAGAAAAGTTTCAGAAGGAAACAGAAGGTTTAATTCAACTACATATGGTAGTTTTGTGACCGCTCAAGAAATAGTCAGGTACAGGAAAGGTTTTGTGGCTCCTGGAGTTTTCTTTTCTGTGAGAAACAGGTCCAAATGGCTCTTTGAGTGTTTAAGGTTGCAGACCCCTGGACTAAGATAAGACCCCACCTCCCCATTCATCTTGCTCCCTTCCTTCCTTCCCATCTTTGTTAATTTAAACTCAATTTTAGTGATATTAATTGCTTTATTTTTTCATCTTTTTTTTTATTACAAAAGTTTTACAATTACATTTTCACCCCCTTTTTTCCCCCTCAACCCACCCCAAACTTCCCAACCTCCCTAACCCACCCTGACCCTCCCCTCCCCCCGGACTTCCGCACAGTATACTCATATCAGGTAAAAGGAAAAACCCTCCTTTGTATATAAAACTTGAACCCCTCCCTCCCCCTTATAAATTTTCATCTTCATTACATTAACCTATTTCTATCTTAATATAACATTTTCAAATAAATTTTCATCCTCATTACCTTAAAATATTTCTATCTTAATATAACATTTTCAAATAAATTTTCATCCTCATTACCTTGAAAATTACCTTGAAAAGAACCTTGGTGGTACAGGGGTTTAAGGCACCCTGTTATTAAGCTGGTTATTAAGACCAGCTGCCTGCAATTACTGCAGGGTTCGAATCTCGCCAAGGCTCAAGGTTGACTCAGCCTTCCATCCTTTCTAAGGTAGGTGAAATGAGGACCCAGTTGTGGGGGCAATAAGCTGACTTTGTATAAATATACAAAAGGATGAAGGCTATTGCTGAGCACATTGTAAGCCGCCCTGAGTCTTCGGAGAAGGGCGGCATATAAATCAAATTAAAAAAAAAATATTTCTATCTTAATATAACATTTTCAAATAAAAGCTATTTGATACTTCTTAGTTTGATATTTGTTCTGAACATAATCTATCCACCTCTTCCATTCCCATTCATAAGTCTCTTGTGAACAATCTTTTAGATATGCTGAAATCTTCGCCATCTCTGCAAAACTGGCCATCTTCAAAGTCCATTCCTCAATCGTGGGCAGCGCTTCATTTTTCCAGTATTTACCTATCAACAATCTTGCTGCTGTTATCATATACAATATCAGTTTTGTTTCACCCAATGTAAAACCCTTAACTATACCCAGTAAAAACAATTGTGGAGAAAATTGAATTTTTTTCTTCAGAACATTCTGCATGACCCACCAAATTTTTATCCAAAAAGCCTTAACTTTCTTACAGGTCCACCAAACATGATAATATGTAGCATCTAGACAATCACATCTCCAACATTTAGGCTGCACATTAGGGTACATACACGACAATTTTTGGGGGTCTAAATGCCATCTGTAAAACATTTTATAAAAATTTTCCCTCAGATTCTGCGACTGTGTAAATTTAACATTCTGAACCCAAATTTTTTCCCATGTTTCCAACATCACTGGTTCCTCAAAATTTTGTGCCCACTTAATCATACAATCTTTAACTAATTCAGTTTTTGAATCCCTTTCTAACAAGACATTATAAAGTCTTTTAATATGCATTGGACCTTTCTCTTTTATATGTCTGACCAATTCTTCCTCATACATCATAATACCAGTTTTTTGGTCCTCTTTCCATCTCAATTGCAATTGATTATATTGTAACCAAGTTAGATTAATCCCTTCAGCCAACAATGTCTGTAATGTCTTCAGCTGCCATCTGCCCGCATCTGTAAAAAGAACCTCTTTATATAACCCCCCCCCCCGAGTGACATTATATTTGTATTCCACAAAGTATGACCAAGATCCAGCCATAGTGGTATTTTATAATCCCATTTGAGTCGGTGCTTCTTCCAAACTCTCAACAAAGAATCTCTAAGTATATGGCTTTTAAATACTTTATCCACTTTGCTGTCATAAAATAAGTAAGCATGCCATCCAAATTCCAAATCAAAACTTTCTGCGTTTAATATTCCAGTCTTTTTTCCTCCAAACCAATCACTTGTTAAAGTCAAAGCTGCTGCATCATAATATAACTGTAGGTTTATAATTATTTTGAAACAATTTCATATTTGATTCTGCAACCTGAACTCCTAGATATTTTACCTTTGGTACAATCTCAAAACCTGCCCTCCTTTCAAGCTCGTGTTTATGATCTTGTGTCATATTTTTGACTATCATCTTAGTTTTTTTCTGGTTCAGTCTAAAACCTGAAACTTTACCATAGTCTTGTATAATGTCCTTCATCTGGATTATTGATTCCATTGGCTGTGTTAGGGTAACGACCAGATCATCTGCAAATGCCTTTATTCTGTAATCCTCTTGCCTTATCATTATACCTTTCAAGATATTAGAGTCCCTTATTGTATTTAACAAGACTTCTAGTGTTAAAATAAACAACAATGGGGACAATGGACATCCCTGTTTTGTTCCTTTTTCGATTTTAAACTCTGTTGTCAAACTTCCATTAATAATAATCTGTGCCTTTTGCTCTTGATAAATTGCTGAGACCGCCTTTATAAATTGGTCCCCAAAGTCCATCTTTTTTAAAGTCTTTAGTAGAAAATTCCAATCCACTTTATCAAAGGCCTTCTCTGCATCCAAGAAAACCAGCACTGCAGGGATCTGTTTATTCTTCTCAAGATATTCCAATAAGTCTATTACTTGCCTTACATTGTCCTTCATGTGCCTACCCTCGATAAATCCCGCTTGGTCATCATGAATCACCTTTTGAATTACTGGCATCAATCTGTTGGCTAATACTTTTGCATAAATTTTATAATCCGTATTCAAAAGAGATATTGGTCTGTAATTCTCCGGTTTTTTGGGACCTGCTTGCTCTTTTGGTATCAAAGAGATATAAGCTGTAGTCCATGGTGGGGGTACTTTTCCCCCTTGTTGTATGTTACAAAATAAGTCTCTGAGTTGTTCCACCATTTCTGCCTGCAAAGTTTTATAGTACACTGCAGTCAGACCATCCGTTCCAGGAGCTTTGGCTGTTTTTAATTGTTTTATTGCTGCTATTATCTCCTCCTCTGTTATAGGATAATTCATTCTTTCCTTTTGTTGCTCAGTAATTTTTGTAACTCTTTTGTTGTCTAAATATTTTTCTATAAGTCCATTCTGCACCTCCTCTTTGGCATATAGTTTAGTATAGTATTCAAGAAAAGCTTCTTTAATTAATTTCTGTTGAAAAATTTCTTTCCCTCCGATATCAATACTATCAATAGTCCGTATACTCTGTTTCTTCCTCAATGTGTAGGCCAACCACCTGCCCGGTTTATTGGCGTTGCAGAATGTATTATGCTTCGCGTATTGTAAATTTGTTGCAACTTGTTCCGCTATAAGCATTTGGAATTGATCTTTCAAAAGTTTTATGACACCACGTATTCTTTCATCTGTTGGATTTTTAATAAGTAACTGTTCTTTATTCTTTATTTCTGCTTCCAATTCAAGTCTTTTCTTTTGTCGGATCAATCTATGTTTAGAGTTCATATAAATAAGCACCCCTCTCATATAAGCTTTGCTTGCGTCCCACACAATTTCCATTGGAGTGCCTTTATTCAGATTCATTTCAAAAAACTCTTTCAAATACTTTTTAAGTTCTATTATATTTTTTTCATATCTGAACAAGTTTTCATTTAATCTCCAAGAGCGTCTCTCAGTCTTACATGTCTCAATTTCTATCCACACTGGGCTATGATCAGTCAAAGTTCTTGGCAAAATCTTTGTTCTTTTTGTCCTAACAAGTAAGTCATCTGACAACAAAATGAAATCAATCCTAGAGAAGGATCTATGTCTATCAGAAAAGAAAGTATAATCCAGTTCTTTTGGGTTATGTATTCTCCAAATATCTTTTAATTCCAAGTCTTCTTTCATATCAAAAAAAGTCTGTGGTAGTCTAATCCTTGACTTCGCCAAAGTCTTTTTATCTAATTTAGAATCAATTACTCCATTCCAATCTCCCATAATTAAAATAGATCTATAATCCCATTGTAGTATTTTAGTATGTAGCATTTTGTAAAAATAGTCCTGTTGTTGATTGGGAGCATAAATTCCTATCAAAAGAATTTGACTATTTGCAGAAAGTAGTTCAATTGCTACAAACCTGCCATCTTGATCAGCTTCTATAAGTTTGGCTGTTAATTTTTTATTTACATAAATAACCACACCATTCTTTTTTTGGTTAGTTGAAGATATAAAATGTGTTCCTAATTTGGAATTTTTCAAATAGTTTTGATCTTGAACTGTAATATGCGTTTCTTGTAGACAGATTATATCATTATTAAATTGTTTCAAATATGCAAATACTTTCTTCCTTTTCTGTGTTGCATTCAACCCATTCACATTCCAAGATAAACATTTAATCATCATTATTCTCTTTCTGGAGCAAAGAACAGAATAATCAGATTTCATCCGAAATCTTCAATCCTGCATTCCCCACGGCCCCAGTCTCTTGTATAGTCTTTGCCCCCTTTTCATCTTGTTTTTCCTGCTGTAACTTTTCTTTAAGTTGCTTGGATTTTGCTCGGGTTATACGCTGGTCCTTGACTTCAGCCATCCAAACCGGCTCCAAGATTGGAGAAGGTTCCAGCAAAGGCTCATCCAGGAAACCTCCTTCAGCGCCCTTCAACTCCTCTGATTCCTGCTTAGATTGTTGTTGCGGTTCTTGAAGTTGCTTCTTATCACTCTCCTTAATCTCCAAAACTGTGGATGTACGTGGGGATGGTGTTCTTTCTTTAAGGATATCAGTATAAAATTGCTCCGCCTTCTCCACAGTATTCAAACGGTATCTCTCTCCCTTATATCTCAAAATTATGCCAATTGGAGCATCCCAACGAAATGGTATCTGGTTATTTTGCAGTTCTTTAACAAGAAAGCCAAAGTCTTTTCTAGATTTCAACATCTTAGGTGGAAGCTCTTTGTAAACTGTGATTTTTGACCCTCCCACTTGCACAGAGGGAAGAAAAGATTTTTGCAGGATATCATTTCTTATTGCTCTGTCTGTAAAATATATGACCACATCTCTGGGCAGTTGTCTTTGTCTGGCCACCCAGGAATTCACTCTATAAATTTTGTCTATTTTATAGAAAACCATATCAGGGTTAATTTTTAAAATCACAGCTAAGGCTTCAGCACAGACCTGTCTCAAATCTTGTCTCTCCTCTTCTCTAATTCCTCGAAGCCGTATAGCGAATTCCATTGCCCTGAATTGCATCATAACAATTTCGTTCTCAACTCTCTGCATCTTATCATCAACATCAGAAAATTTATGATCATTATTTTTCATCTTAGCATTAACTTCTGATTTAAATTCATCCACTTTTGACTCAACTTTCATAATAAATCCTGCCAGGCCAGACGCCACATCTGTTATTTTTTTGGTCACCTTCTTTTGGTTCTGCTGCATTTCTTGCATAATTTCCTGTTGAGACTTTTGGATTTTATCATCTATTTCCTGTTGAGCTTTTTGAAATTTGTCATCCAGGATTTTTGAAATAAATTCTTTTAAATCTCCCATATCAAAATCTTTTTTCTGAGCTTGTGACTGTGTGTCCTGTTTGCGTGTGGGGGATCCCCCCCTGTTTTGCCTTCCTGCTTCTTTGAAGCCATCCTGCCACGTAGGCTAGCTTTTCTGAAGAGGGAGGTTCCTCTTCTTCTGCCACCTCCACAAAACCTTCTAAAAAAGTCCCCCAGATTTAATCAGGGCAAAACTGTGGTGATGCAAAGTCAAGTATTGAAAAGGGAGAGATTTTCCTCTTGTTCCTGTTATTACAGCCGAAGCAACTTTATAGCAACTTATTAACTTTGTAACAAAGCAAGATAACTTCACCAATCCACACTCGCTGATTCGTTTACTCTAATGCTGAACGCCATATTTTTTCCAGTCACTTTCACTCATGCAGAAATTTTCCCTTCAAAATAAGAAATCAGCAAAGTGCTAATACTTGCAGTTCCGAGTTTCAGGGTTCAAGTAAATTTCGGCTGCTTGTTTGGGTTGTTTCCTTTCTCTATTGAAGTTTCCTGCAGCCAGCTTGTTCTGCAAAAGCAGAGACGTCCCACGCCGCCTGGAGTCTCAGCAGGTTGGGAGGGAGCCGCGCCTGTTTCCTCCCCAGAAACAATTCCCTGGGGGGGTTGCAGGGGCTCGACCTGTGCCCTGTTGCCTCTTCTTCAAAAATCCTGAGGATTTTGAAGCTTTCAAGCTGCTTCACGATCGGGAAGCGGCTCTACAAGCGGCTGGGCTGGCGGTGCTTAAAAAGGCACCGTCGTCGCCGAAGACGAGGAAACCGGAAGTGTTTTTTTTTTCATCTTTTTTTAATTGATTGCAAACTGCCGAGAATAACCTCTAGGTGAAACGGGCAGCATATAAGCTCATGAAGCCTATGCTACTACATTTTGGGCCAGTTGAAGCTTCTGAGAATTCTTCAAGAGTGGCCTGTAGGAGATGACCAGGCTGAACCTGAGGGAGGGGTCAAACACGTCATAAGTCACAAGTCCCTGCATGCCCACAAGAGATCTAAGAATGCCTTTCTTATTCCACGCTCATTTCCCTTGACCGTTAGTAGGTCAGATTCTTATAGACAGCTTAAGCTTGCAATAAATCTTTATACTCATTTGAACTGCCTGAATCTCTTGGTTTCCCCAGGGCTTGACATGGACCTTGATAACAAAAACCACTGCTATGTACGGAGGTTCAGAGAGGATTCAGTTTTCACATATTTTCAGTTACCAATTGTAATCTTCTGGGCCATAACATATGTTTGCTTTTCATGTGGGTGTCTTGTGCTATCAAAATGATTCTCAGTGGTTCAAAATTTAGGAACAAAGTGTACGTCATGTAGGGTGCTGTAGAGAAGACTGGCAATCCAAAACAACTACTGATGCTGTTCTTTGCATGAGTGCAGGTTTCATTTTTTCTCTCTTAAAATAATATTATGTATATTTGATGCCTTTAAGTCATCCTTGACTCCTGGAGATTGCCTGGACTAGTCATTTTGGGGGGCAAGGTTTTTCAGAAGTAGTTTGCCATTGCCTCCATCCTAGGGCTAAAAGAGAGTGACTGGCCCAACATCACCCAGCTGCTTTGTGTCTAAGACAGGGCTAGAACTCACAGTCTCCTGGATTCTAATCTGTGTCTTAACCACTACACTAAACTGACTTATAAAACAAACTCATCCTTTAATGCAACTTTATGTGCATATACTGTAATCCTAAAAGAGCTAAAATAAATAGAACAGAGAGAAATTACACAGGAGATTAGAATATACTTTCTGGTATTCCTAATGGGGATCCATTGATCAGTTGATTATGGATTTGCTCATTTTAATTAGAATAGTATACTAAGTCTTGCAATATTATAGCCAGTTTTCCTTCATGATGTTCTCATTGAAGGGGGAAAGCATTTACTCTATTATCTCCCTGGTGAATAATAGCCTTGAATGTAAAATCATTACGAGTTCTGCAATCAGCTGTAAGCAGTAAATTACTACAACGGCTACAAGCTCATCCATTTTAATTCCAGAATCTTGCCCGAATACTTGCCCGAAACCTTAATGTACATTTGTTGTTGGCTTTGAAAAGAAAAAAAGTAAAAAAAACATGGCTTGTATCTTACAAAACATTAAGGTGATAAAGAAATTATCTTTGGACAGTGAGATGGGCGGTATATACATTTCATAAATAAATAAATATAAATAAATAAATTTAGGGAAATCAAGTTTTTTGTTCCATTTGTCCTCCTGCTTCTTTCACCTTAATCTATGGGACTTTGCAATAGTATGGGAGAGTTAAGAGTCTGTCAAGCACCAGGGAAATCAGGAGATCCAGGCAGTTCAAATAGGTATAAGGATTTATTACAAGCTTAAACTCTCTACAAGAATCTGAACTACTAACGGTTAAAACAATTTGGCAGTAAATAAGGAATTCATCATGGGCTGGACTTAGATCTCTTGTGGGCGCGAAGGGACTCATGACTGATGATGCATTTGATCCCTCCCTCACACTCAGCCTGGTCATCTCCTACTACATTATCCTTCCAAAAAAAATAGAGCAAACTGTTTTTAGGATGATCCAGAGGTATTTGCCAGTTGATGGCAGTTTTCATGTCACTGGCTTTGTATATCCACAGAGTGACATGATTGTGTCTAAAGATCACTTAAACAGACAAGGGACATGTCCTTCTCCTCAGGCTGCACAAATTCAGGTATTGAGTTATAAATGAGACTTTTGGAACATGGTAGAAGAAAATCCAGTTCAAAGCTATTTTGAAGCTGGGCCCATATAGAGATACAAAAGTATGAAAAACAGCATCATGTACTTGTTCAGTTCACCTTGCATTTGGTAAGTTGAGGGCAGAAGTGTGTTTAAAAGCCCACCATAGCATCACTAGAGACATTTGCCTTTGCCCTCCCTAAACATTAATTAATTAGACCTGTGTGCCACTGAACAAGAATGACAGTTGGCATAATTCATAACAATTGTATTAAATATTAAGAGCCTTGATAGTACAGTAGTCTACGCACCCTGTTATTAACCCAGCTGCCTGCAATTTACTGCTGGTTCGAATCTCTCCAAGGCTCAAGGTTGACTCAGCCTTCCATCCTTTCTAAGGTAGGTGAAATGAGGACCCAGTTTGTGGGGGCAATAAGCTGACTTTGTATAAATATACAAAAGTATGAAGGCTATTGCTTAACGCATTGTAAGCCACCCTGAGTCTCTGGAGAAGGGCGGCATATAAATCAAATTTAAAAAAAAAAATTACACCAGTGGTGGGTTGCTACTGGTTCTCCCCGTTTCAACGGCGGTGAGAGGCTCCACCCACCTGCCTGGAAGTCATCAAATAAACTTTGCACATGCGAACCGGTAGCAAAGGTAAGTGAAACCCACCACTGGATTACATGATACACATAAAACTAAAACAATGTCTAAACAACAAAAAGGTAAAAATAAAATGCAAAAAAAAAAATGAAAAAGAGAAAGAAGTAACTTCACCCTTCGTCCCAGCAGGTATATACAACTTAAACCACTTATCACCATTTCTTAAAATACAACAATTTATTTGGTTTTTTTATTTTTATTTTTATTATTCACATTTCTATGCCGCCCACTCTCCGAGGACTCTGGACGGCTTACACCAAAGACAGTATACTAAACAGTATATTGCCCCCAATAATCTGGGTCCTCATTTTACCCACCTCGGAAGGATGGAAGGCTGAGTCAACCGTGAGCCGGTGAGATTTGATCCACTGATCTGCTGAACTAGCAGTCAGCTGAAGTAGCTGCAGTACTGCACTCTACCTCAGTACTCTACCTCTACCTCTATCACTGCGCCACCTCAGCTCTTCATTCCTGTTATCTGGGCACAAGTTGGGATAGATTGCTTAAGAGTGACTCAAGGTGAGTTAGACAACTTCCAGAGCCTTAGATCTGCCTCGAAACAAGCTTCAAGAAGCGATCGAGCAACTTCTCCACTGCTTCAATTATTCCTATTCTTAGAATGATTGCAACATGAGGGGTCCTTGGTGCTTTCTGAGCTTGGTTCTTTTCTTGCAAGACATTTCATTACTCAAGCTAGGTAACATCATCAGTGACTAGCACAGAAGATCACTCTTCACTGAAATAAAAATGCTTTGTGATGCATATCACTCATTTCAACCATGAACTACAAATATTGTCCCATAATGATTACAACATGTTTCATGGAAAGAATGGATTTTATAGGCAACTGTATCTCTGTATGCTTTGACTTCTATTTATTTTGACCTGAAATTCTGTAACTCATGTATGGTGATATGTCAAAAACATTTGACTGTTTTTCATGCCTAGTTTTACCTGCTGTTCTGAGAGGAAATGGGCAATGGTCATGTTCTACTGTCATAAGAAATAAGAGCTGCCTGAAATTCAGCATGCTTTTAATAGGTGTGATCTCTTGAGGTTAACAAAGAGAGAATCAGAATGAAAAATGGACTAATGTTAACAAATTCAGTTTTATACCTGTAACAGTTACTACTGGTATTCATACTGCCTCCAACAATCTAGGTCCTCATTTTATCAACCTTGGAAGGATAGAAGGCCAAGTCAACTTTGAGCTGGTCAGGATTAAACTCTAGGCTGTGGGCAGAGCTTGCCTGCAATGCTGCACTTTAACCACTGCACTGCCAGGGGTCTTCGTAGCCTCAATTTACCAGTAATTATTTCCTTTTTACTTAAAGGTTGCTTCCTCTAACCACCTTGAATCTAGTAACCTCTATTTGGTCCCAATCAAAGTAGATACTATGCAGTTGCCAAAAGAGGGTCAGTGAACCAGAAGCCGTGTGCTTCCTTTCCAAATCTAACTAAACTGTAATCCTGTTCAGTAGTAGTTCAGAAGGGCAAGCAGGAAGTCATTTCATCCTTGTCATTTTCCCAGGCCAAACAGCTTCTTTGTGGAATTTTAGTATATGTTTGTTCAATTGGAACATTCATCCTTCAGGCATGCTACATGCTGCATTTCCCCTACTTTTCACCCAACTGATAATATTTTGTAATATTTAATAATCTTCATTATATGAAGAAATGTAATTTTAAGGTGTCAACCGTGGTTTCTTATCTTTCCATCATAGGCAGATTTCCAGACAATAAGGCATCTTTTTTGAATTGTCATTAGAAAATAAGACAAGCAAAACCTGAGGTATTACATACTTCCCCTCAAATTATCCTATAATTTCGGTCTAAAGGTTCAGAAGGATTCCATATTGCATTGCATTTTCTCAGTTTTCTGACATGTGAATTTTCTGTAGCGTGGACTTAAATATTGAGATGGGAATTTGCCAGTAATGACTCTTGACTTTCCTACAAAAGTGCTGTGAATTGATAGTCAGCATGACCATCTTGATTTTTATAGATGCAGCAAATTCTCTTGCTTCTCATATGTACACAGGCTGAAGTAAAATAACTTTTGTGAATGTGTAATTTTTAGCAACCTTCAAAACCATTTATGCAGTCCGTACTACAAGTTGGAGAAGCAAACTAGCCTGGAAATAATAATTATCTGTTAGATTCCAGGACACAAAGTGACTCTGTGGTAACGTTTATGAAATTGGATTGAGTCAAACTGAGCAAGACTTGCTAGTCTTTACTTATGCTGATTATTTAGATCAATATAATATCTGGAAGGATCAGATTTACATTTTATGAGACCTGGTGAATAAGTGTGGCCATTTGCATTCTGTCTCTGTCTCTGTCTCTGTCTCTGTCTCTCTCTCTGTCTCTCTCTCTGTCTCTCTCTCTCTCTCTCTCTCTCTCTCTCTCTCTGTCTCTGTCTCTCTCTCTCTCTCTGTCTCTCTCTCTCTCTCTCTCTCTGTCTCTCTCTCTCTCTCACACACACACACACATACACACACACACAAAGTGTTGTGACTAGAAAATAGGAAGAACGAAAAATACATTGTATTCCCCTTGTATGAGTTTTGCATGGCACAAAGTAATACACACAGGTAATGGTTTAAGAAATAAAATGAAAAAGAAGCAAGGATTCAGACCACTAGGAATTGCAACTTTTGTTTCAATTTCCAGGTGGATCTTGACAGACTTGAACACTGGGCCCTATCTAACAAAATGAAATTCAATGTAGAGAAAAGTAAAGTCTTACACTTAGGTAAGAAAAACCAAAAGCACACATATAAACTGGGGGAAACCAGGCTTAATAGCAGTGACTATGAGAGGGACCTTGGAATCTTAGTGGACAATCAGCTAAATACGAGCCAGCAGTGTGCAGAGGCAGCTAAAAAAGCCAATACAATCCTAAATTGCATTAACCAAGAGATACAATCAAAATCAAGTGAGGTACTAATACCACTCTATAAAGCCCTAGTAAGACCACACCTAAAGTACTGCATCTAGTTTTGGTCACCACACTATAAAAAAGATGTTGAGACTCTAGAAAAAGTGAAGAGGAGAGCAACCAGGATGATTAGGCTACTGGAGACTAAAACATATGAAGAACAGTTACATGAACTGGGCATGGCTAGTCCAGTGAAGAGAAGGACCAGGGGAGACATGATAGCTGTCTTCCAATACTTGAGGGGCTGCCACAGAAAGGAGGGGGTCAAGCTGTTTTCCAAAGCATCCGAAGGCCAGACAAGGAATAATGGATGGAAACTGACCAAGGAGAGATTCAACCTAGAAATGGGAGCCTGGTTTAGCTCAACAGACAGAAGCACTGTAATTTAACACCAGCTGTCTGCAATTACTGCAAGTTCAAATCTCTCCAGGCTCAAGGTTGACTCAGCCTTCCATCCTTTCTAAGGTAGGTAAATTGAGGACCCACTTTGTGGGGGCAATAAGCTGACTTTGTATAAATATACAAAAGTATGAAGGCTATTGCTTAACGCATGGTAAGCCGCCCTGAGTCTCCGGAGAAGGGCGGCATATAAATCAAAAAATTTTTTTTAAAAAGAAATGAGGATAAATTTTCTGACACTGAGAACAATCAACCAATGCAACAGCTTGCCTTCGGAAGTTGTGGGAGCTTCATCACTTGAGACTTTCAAGAAAAGATTGGACTGCCATTTGTCAGAAATGGTGTAGGGTCTCCTGCTTGAGTGGGGGGTTGGACTAGATGACCCATAAAGTCCCTTCCAACTCTGTTAATCTGTTAATCTGTTAATATTCCTCGTAATTTCTCAGGCTCATAATATAGCAATATGCCATTAAAATATGTTCAAATAAATACATATTAATGACATTTTTGCTCCTGGGTTTTTGGGCATTTTCTATGAATTTCTGGGATTCCTGTGTAGAGTAAAAAGAATAGTAATCCAAATCCTATATAAGATTATTTTGAAAAGAAGTCAATCTAAAAACTAGTAAAGAGACAATAGAAACAACATTAGCATAACAATAGTAATACATTTAGCACTTTAGAGCACTCTCTGGCTAGTTTACAATGTAGAAGCATTGCTTCCATTCTTGGAAGGATGGAAGGCTGAGTTAATCTTGAGCCCTGTCAGGATCAAACTCAGGCTGTGGGCAGAGTTTGCCTGCAATGCTGCACTTTAACCACTGCGCCACCAGGGTTCCTAAAACATAATCCTTGCTTATTTACAATTATCACTTGGAATATTGCAGAATGAAATTGAAAGATAAAGGTACCCACTTCAGGACCCAATTTATAGTTGATGTTGTGATTATGTGGGAGACCTGGATATAGGAGGAGTTGAGTTTGGCTTAAGTTTGAGAAGAGCATAATATTTGAAACCTATCCTATTAACATTGTTAGCAGTAACATGCCTCATGCTAATAGTTCATTTTCCTAATTTTGCCTACTGTGTTAAATGCTTGATGCTATCTTGATATTAAATTCTGGAGTCCACTGTGCTTACTGCAGGAAGACATACTGTTCACCTATTAAGCAAAAGTTTTTAGTATACCTATTGGCCCAGACTTCTGTTGCAAACTCAGGGAGTAAATTATCACAACCAGAGGTTGATAACTTATTTGGGATATGATTTTTTTTCCTATGAATATATGCTTGAAAGAACATGTTGTGACCTTAATTTGATTGCTAAATAACAGCAAGACAGCTTGATTTCAGCTGATGTAGATAATGGGCATTTTTTAAAAACAACCTTCATTTAAAGTTATAACTAGATCTCCAGACCACTTCACCTGCATACTAAATTTCCCGATTAACAAAAGATCATTTCAACCCTTTTTGATTGTTGATGATAAAAATGAGTTTTGTGGTTTCTACTCTACTTATATGGCTTCTACTCTACATCTTATTGAACCTGATGTGTCAATGACAAGAGTTTAGCCAGTTTCATCCAATCTATAAATGAATGACATCAAGACTATTATAATGAGTGTCAAAATAAAGGTAGTTGTTTTAATGCCTGTACAGTTTTCCAGAGTAAAGCTCCTGAATCCTGCTTTCCCAGACAGGATGAGTTATGTGTGACCTATTCGCAAATTGAATGAAGGAAAAAGAAACAATTATGGAAAACCCAAGGATTTGGCTGATGGCAATTAGCATGCCTTCTGCTATTCGAACACATTTCATCTTTATTAGTATGGCATAATCACTAAAACACAGGTGACACAATAACCACAAAAAAAACATTTTTGCTCTTTCAAGTCACTGTCAAGCAAATAGGGAGACAATTCTCTGAATAAAGGCTGTATTTGACTGAGGTCTGTAAAATTGCTGGATTGCCTTAACCCTTGATGTTAGTCAGAGCAAACCTACCGTGTTTCCCCGAAAATAAGACCCTGTCTTATATTTTTTTTTGAGCCCTGAAATAAGCGCTTGGCCTTATTGCCATGTGCTCAAAAGCCCGATTGGGTTTATTGTCAGGGGATGTCTTATTTTGGGGAAAACAGGGTACCATTTCTATATTGCATTCTTTATTCTTCACAAGTGATATGTCTTACTATGGCTGGCTTTCATTGTTGACACAATCTTATTCTCATCTAAAACAGCCAGTCACTGATACCCTAAAAATGTCTTAGGGCACTCTCCCACTCAGCAATTTAAAGAACATATTTGGACAACACTTATTGTTGTTGTTCAGTTGTTAAGTGTGTCCAACTCTTCACGACCCCATAGAATCTCTTGTCCTCCACTGTTTCTCAGAATTTACCCAAATCCATATTATTGTACTGATGACACTCTCTAATCATCTCATTCTCTGTCATCCCCTTCTCTTTTTGCCTTCCATCTTTCCCAACATCAGGGGTCTTTTCCAAGAGTCCTCTCTTCTCATTGGATGGCCAAAGTATTTGAGCTTCAGTTTCAGCATCTGTCCGGACAATGCTTATAAGTATACTGTTTAACACAGCACAGGTGCCCAGAACTTAATACCACTTTTGGTTGTTTCCTTTGCCTCTTTATAGGGTTCTGCTCTGATCCTGCAATTTCTCGTCCTTCATCTTTCTCTTCCGTTCTACTCTTTCAACATATCTGCAACCAACCTCCTGCTGTCGCCTGGGCTTTCATCTTCTTTATGCCTTGGCAACCTTACTTGATGAAGATCATTTAATGCAGTTGCTTTGGTCAGTAGCTACATTTACAAGTTTTTCTCAGCCAGTTCATAGCAGTAGCCAAGGAGGACCTTTTAAATAAGAGCTTCTTTATGACAGTTCACATTGATGAACATCTTTTCCTCTGAAAAGCTCATTTGATCCAGAACCTATCCAGATGATGGTAGAAATGTGGGTTTTGCTTTAATTTCATGATTCTTTAAGCAGTGATAATGTATATATCTGGAGATCTCTGGGTATTTGGGAATGAGGAGAATAGCTCCACTGGATTTTAAGGAAATCGACATGCTACCCCCACCAACCTGCATGAATAATATAACATTTATTAAGAATTCTTAAAGTGACAACGGAGCAATTAGATCTGGGGTGGGGAACTATGGTACTTTTATGACTTGTGGACTTCAAATCTCAGAATTCCTGAGCCAGCCACAGTTCCCTACCTCTGCATTAGATGGATGTAAGTTGTTCATTTTTAAATCTATCTATAACATGAATACAGTAAAAACAGAAGATCACTCTTCACTGAATTAAAATTCTTTGTGAGGCATACCACTTAAAATCTACATAATCATTAACATTTTAACCATTTAGATATTTCTGTCTATATTGTTTTTCTTTATAACAATACTGGTCAGGGAATTTTAGAAGCTGAAATCCACATGTCTTAAAGTTGCCAATTTTGGGAACCCCAGGTATATAGGAAAACAAGATGGAAATTATTAAAATATAACAGCAAAAAAGAAAGAGAAGAGAACCACAACATGTTTGTCAGCCTTCATGATGCCACAGGCTTCTATGCTCCATCTGCTAAAAAATCCCAGCAAGGCTCCCTTGATTAGTACCTTTAACCGTTCCAAAACCAGAAATTGCTCATCTCTAAGGAAGGTGCGATCTGGAATTGGTAGAAGGAAACACATCAAAAGGAGAGTTGATTGTAGGACAAAGATTGTGAGCATCTATTTTATTTTCACTATGGCTGGAAACAGCAAGGTTGAATAAATTGAAACTAGACCTTTTGTGAAACAGATAGAATGCATATGAAACTGGATTCTATTGTGCTTCTTCCATTAATATACGAGCAAGTCTTCATTAGCTACAGTAAATTAGAACAGCTCTATGCTCACCTTTGTAGGAAATCTTTTTTTTTGCAAAATAATTATAAGTACAAGCTCATTTCCTGAGGAAACCATGTGTGCTGTGTATAAAAAAATCCCTTTGGCGAGGAAAAAAAAAAGATCCGTTATGTGTGAATTGTTTCAGTTCAAAGAATAGCTTAGTTGCTCAGAATGTGAACAAAATGGGCAAGAGGGAAGGGATGATTAAAAACAAGATATTATCGTAAGCAACAATGACAAAAGCAGCAAGACTGGGAAAGTAGAAGGTACCTACATATTATTAGTTTCCCCCCTACCTCATTCTTCTTAAGTGGGGAGGGGGGAAAGCATGGAACTGCAGAAAGATGGATTATATTTTTAGTAATGTGGTGATCATGTCCAGCCCCACAGTTTGCCACATAGGAAACAGGAATATATTTTCAGGGGCACAACCAAGGTACAAATGCTACTAAAGATTCAGCTGGAGAAAGGTAATTTTCCCTCCCAGGGTTTCTTGTTGCCACTTCCATTTAACACCTTCTCAGCAGCTTTTAAAAATGTGCCCGCCTTTCAATGTATGGGCAGGATAAACAGCAGCAAACCTAGCTGGAAAATAGCACAGCTTGTCGTGGGCATTGTTGTTATATAATGGATTGTTGTGAAAAGCAAAGTAAAACACATGAGGTAGAATTACTACCGTTTATTTATTGATTTTGTTTTAAATCTTTATTGCCTACTCCCTTTCCAGAAGTTTTGAGGATATTGGGCGCTAAAGGGAAAGGGATGCAGATGTACTTAGCTATGGCAGGGGTGTCAAACTCGCAGCTCGTGGGCTGACTGCATCACGCACTGGCCACGCCCACCCCCAGTTTAGCGAAGGGAAAAAAGCCATGATACATCACGTGATGACAATGTGACACCGCGAGTTTGACACCCCTGAGCTATGGGAACATCCCAGTTTGAGCAACTGTGAGTGGAACCAGAGCAGATTGATTCTGTATTGTTAGGTCCAGGCAGTGTTAGTGGCAATGTTTTAGTAAGTGCTTACTATTACCTTCTTCCTAAGATTGAGAATGAATGATTGGCCCAGAGTCATTAAGCTGGCTTCATGCCTAAGGGAAGATTAGAACTCATGGTCTCTAGCTTGGTGTTTTTAATCATTACATCAAACTGTCTCTCTTGTCCTCACTTTGCGGATAGTCCAAGGTAAAGCAAGATTCCCGTAGTGATGGGATGGATCAAAAAAACCTAAATTACCCTTTTTTCTGGATAAAAATCAAATCAATCCTTCCTTCTTCCAAGTCTTTCCTTGAAGACATTTTTTTGTGTTGTGTTTGCAACTATGTCTGATTTAAATATTGTGAAGGAATGCTTTATCCATTCTTGGTTGCTGGTGCTCCTCCTCCATAATTCGCTACCTTAATGCTTTGCCTTATGGTATGTGTTGTGTTTCCATAAATCTCGGGAGGATGTTTTTTAAGGGTCTCTACTATGTAGGCATGGAGCTGATGTGTAATGGAGTCTGGTGTTCTGCCCCAGTACAGACCCCAAAGAACACAGCACACACAAAGTCTGTACAAAGCTTAGTTTACTAAATTAAATCAGTCTATTTCAAAAAAAGGCTGTTAATTAACTTTCTTAACAACTTACAAGAATCCAAAGAATAAATAATCATAAACTTACTGTGGTTGGCAGAAAGCCCAGAAGCAATTTGCAGGAAATTGATAAGAGAACTAAGATCAGGGCGCGAAGGAGAATGAACCAAGTTGTTCCCTGCAAATGGTCTCAGTCGTTGTCCTTCCTTAAATAGTCTAAGGGAGTGGCCAATTAGCCCCAAGCCTTACTCTCAAGGAGACCTCCTCCTGAGGAACCACTCCTGCCTTTTGGCAGCTCTGCGCACCTGTGCATCGAGAAGAGGCTTCTCCTCTTCTTCCTCTTCACTTATGGGAGCTTCTGGAGGTTCTGAAGGCCCTGGCTGAATCCCCGCCTCTGGCACCACATCTTCTCCAACCTCCTCATTGTCTGACTCGAGTACCAGCTGCATAGGCTGCTGGCGCAGCTCCACACCAGTCTCCTCGCTGTCGGAATCAGCTACTAGCTGCACAGGCCGCTGACGGGTCACAACAGCTGGTCAGAAATCTATCCTTTTGACAAGATGAACCATTGTATCCTTCAAATGAAGAAGAACAACCAGTAATTTTTCTTTCAAAGGCATTCATGTTCTCCATCAGCCCACGTTGCTACCCAATTTTCTGTCATGTGTAAAGTGACCAAGAAAAACAAAATTCACATGGAGTTATTCAGCTTGTTTGCATGAATGTATGGATAAACGTGCATCAGGAAGAAGTCAGATTTCTAAGGATATTAATCTGTACCTCCATCCTTTTGCTTTTACACAGGTGAGCAAATTGATGGACAGCCATTGATACATAGCATAATATACAACACTTTCAAAATAAAACCAAAACCCATCGTCCTAATACTACTTTGCCTACTTAGAGGAAGCATATGAAAATTGGACCACCATACAACCATGTATACAGTGTGAACAACTGTATACAGTGTATGACCCAAGAATCAAGGCAGATACATAGAACTACTTCCGACCAGTTTCCTTAATTATTCCTCATCTACAGACAGAAGTCTTGCTAAACTAAAGCAACTACTTGCATTATGAAAGATATACTCTGAGAATCTCTAAGGAAGAGCTACCTTGGTCTTCTTCCCTCCAATCTAAACTTCATTGCCTCTTGGCCCTCTGGAATGCAGCCCCTCCCTCCTGGGAATCAAGACTGCATTCCACCACAACATACTATTATATACTAATATTGCAATACTATTATACTATTGCCTCTTATGGATCCAATGCATAATGACAATTTTATTCTTAATCATGTTAACCTATTCTTTGAATGCCTATGCCTCATTAAGATTTGAGACTGTTGTTAAAAAGCAGGTGCAAGAATGGTTTATATCGAATACCTGCAGAATAGTGCTAGTGTTTTGAATACAGAAGCGATTGATCATTGTGAGAAACTCCAATGAGGTTGACTGGATGTAGAGAATGAAATAGGATGCAATGCCAAAATCAGTTGATAAAGGAAGAATAAGCAAGTTGGATGGAAGAAAGACACTGAAAGAGTCATGGTTGAATGGAGCTGATGAAATCCTTCGAAGGAAAGATGGGAGAAATTTAAAGAATAAGAGACAACATATGAATCGATGTAAAATATAATGGAAGCAAGGATGGCTTGCAAAAAGAGAGAGGTTGAAAAGGCACAATCAATAGTGTTGTTGTGCACAGGATATATTTAGCTTTCTTTTTGTCATATCTCCAGATTTTAACTTCTTTTACTTAATCTTTTCTGAACTTTGCATAAAGTTACTATCTCAAAAGGCGCTAATGTGATGTCTATAAATGTGGGTATGTGTAAAATCAATGTTGAAACTTATTTTAATGTAAAGAAAAAACTGTTCAGCTCCCTCAGGTTTTATTTACATTTATAATTTGCACAATATATAAAACTATTCATATAGGCATGTATGTATGAACTCAGTTATTTGCAATGATAGTATTTATAACCATTTAAAATGTTGCATTTTGATGAAACCAGGTTTACCAAGTGTTTTATATTAAGCTGATTTAGAATTCTTGGATTTCTGGTTGTAACAAACTTGTTTTAGCATTTGACATTTGACAAATGTCAACATATAAAACCATGCAACTATGGTATTTAATAGCCTTTGGCAACGATTGACAGAAGAGGTAGGGATTTTAATCCATAATGACCCAAAGGTTCATTGTAGGACATATCATTTCAAACACTTGTCCAGTGTCAGTTTAAAATTCAAAGTTGGTAGTAATAAAGTGTCTCAGAAATCAAGCAGAAGAGGTGTGAGCTCCAGTGACTTGTGAAAGAGCATTTCCATTTGAATCACAACTTTTTATCCTTTCTTCTCTGAACATTGTCTATTTCCCATCTTGCATTCAAGGAAATGACCTTTGACTCAAAGTAGATTAATCCTTTTGACATTTTCCTTCCTTATTGACTTCAGCTAAATTTAGTTCCTATATCTAAGTAGGCATCTTCAGTAAAATTATAGTTTTGCTCCAGTCTCAAACCCCCCCCCCTTTTTTTTTTTCCTTCTAGGACCAAATGTAAGCAAAACCAGCATAGAACTGATCTATGCTTTCCTTAGAGGTTGCAACATTTGCCTTCTCCTATTCTATTTGGAATCTCTGTAATCAGAAAAGAAGTCTCAATGTAGCTCCAAGTAAATAAAATCTTCAGGATAATCTTCCTACAAGTCTCCTCCTTCCTTAGCACTTATCTTTATTTCATTTCTGTTATTTTTTCCTGCTCAATATTTCTCTTGCTGTTCTGACAGCTTTTCTCTCGTCATTTTCTTTGCTAATTGAAGAGAACATCCATGATATCTATCAACAAAGCACGGCCAGAATCAAGATCTGCTTAATTCCAGTAATCGCTGCAACCTAGGCCTTTAAAATAAGATACAGTTCCAATCCTTGATAGCCCTGAGGGCAGCTTGAGGACTTGCTGAGAAATAGAGTAAGTCATATTAAGCCGAAGCAATCATTTTTAGTCTGATGCTTAACACATATGTTGTCCCACAGTCATTCAGCAAGTCTGGTCCAGACACTCTTAGCCAGCGATAGTAAGATTTAAAGCTTTCTGAGTGGAGAAGCTGAGCTAGAAGCAATTCTAACAGGAAAATGAAATTCAAAACATTCACGAATGTGCATGTAGCACCTATTACCAATTCCTTGAGGCAATTTTTTTGTTTCTTGCAATCACACTGCATTTATGGAGGTCAACCCTTGAAAGCTGTTAGGACTGACTCTCCCCCCCCCCCCCCCGATGTTTGTATTTAGTTGAATAGGGTCCCTTTTGGTTGCTTAAATTATCCAATTTGGTTACCATTTTGCATTTTTATATTTTATTTACTAGGTTGTTCTTTCCTAATGCTGCACATTTGTTGATTTTGTTGATACAGTTTATTTTGTTGCAGTCCACCCAGAGTCGCATTGTTTGAAATGGATGGCTTTACCCAAGAAATTAGTTAACCATTTAATTAATTGAATAAACTTTACGTACCTAGGAAAACATGCAGCTTTTTTAAACATCCACCTAGAGATGGTGTATGAGTGCCCCCTGCACACTCCAAATCAACTTTTTCTTTTGAATCAAGATCACTCGCAGCCAGGATAGTATTTGCACAAAGATGGAAAGCAGAGAAAATTCCTTTGGAAGGGGGAGTAATTAAAAAAATCTTAGATTGTGCAGAAATGAACAGATTAACTTTGATGATTAAACAGAGAGAGGATATGGACTATTATAAGATATGGGGGAAATTTTATGATTGGTTAAAAAAAAGATATAGATAAAGATTGTGATAATTAAATAAGGAGAATGTTACATTAAATGTATTGTAATTTGGGGAAAATATGGCAACAGAGAAATGGAAACTATCGAGGAGAAATGAAGACAAGAGGAGTAATAAAAAGAAGAAATCACGGAAGAAACACCGAGAAGGCACATGGCAGGACTGACATATATGTATATATATATATATATATATATATATATATATATATATATATATATATATATATATATATACACACACACACACACACACACACACACACACACACACACACACATATATATATATATATATATATATATATATATATATATATATATATATATATATATATAAAGATCACTCGCAGCCCTACAATTTTATTTGCCTTGGGAATAAATGCCGTAGGAGCCTTTATTTGAGAGACAGATTGTTAGAGTTGTCATTGGTGTGGCACATACATGTATTTGTGTTGAACATCTTGTGCACCAGCGACAAATTCCTTGTGTGTGTCCAAACACACTTGGTCAATAAAGAATATTCTGTATTCTTTCATTTCTTCATTCATAGCAGTTGGCCAAGATGAAAATAAGCCAACAAGTATAAAACAAAATGTATACAATCCAGGATTCTTTTTAAAAAGGAGCAAAAGAAAAGTTAGAAAATCCTTAAAAAGTACAGGAAGTCTCCAGAACGAATTCTAGTCCTAACTCTTTATTTAACCCAAAATTGTATGCAACTCGAATTTACAAATTGGCTGCCTATTGCTGGACGTCGCAGATGGCATTCTTCTTCCTCAGGCTCCTAGAAACTACTTAAGAGACTTTCAGAAACTTCTGAAAACCACTGAAAACAGGTTGCATATTTAAAACATGTGGATTCAGTAATTTTTGGAGGGCATTGTGTTGCTTTGGTGGTTCGTCACCTCCGGGTCATTTTTGGAAATAGACAGACTGTTCATATTTAGGGGTTGTCCTTAAGTTTGTATAAAATATACAAAAGTATGAAGGCTATTGCTAAACGTCTTGTAAGCCGCCCTGAGTCTCCGGAGAAGGGCGGCATATAAATAATAATAATAATAATAATAATAATAATAATAATAATAATAATAATAATAATAATTTGGAAATTCTTAACTTGGGGACTGCCTGTAATTTGTTTTGCTATTTCTACTAAATAATTCAGAAAATGGTGGACTATGACAAGATTCCCAAGGCAAAATATTCTAAAAATTATATTCAATGTGCATGTTATCCTTGCACAAAAGTTACAACATTGAGTATGGAGTCTGATTTGGCTGTGGAGAAAACAGCCTAGCTGACCTAAGCCCAATTTAGAAGTTCTTAATTCCAACTGATGCCTTAGTTGTAAATTTTATCTCCATGCTCCAAATCTCTACTTCCTTCATGGATAACCACTGGATATTCAAAACAATAGATTAAAAAAATATCACATCGCCTCTCCTTGTTAAGACATACAGATATTTTAATAAGATCTTTCAAGTCCCACATAGAAGGACATTCACAATGACACTATTTGACCTCAATTATCATTACAGGTAGACATCACAATGTATTTTACCATTATCTTCTTGGTGTGTGCTCCAACAGCAAGATTGAATCTGTGGAATGTTGTTAGACTGCCCCTTATATCACAATAAGACACTGCATTCTTAATGAATCAGGAACTATCAACCTATTGCAATCAGCTCAGATAGATAAACTGTTCCAAGAGTTTCAGTATCCAGTGCAAGAGTTGAAACATCTAAGGAGGACACAAGATTCTTAACTGTAACTGTTATCTTTACAGACTGGTGGGTTTCTCTACAGCTAACTAAGCCCAGTTTTATTTTTATGTCTTTTATCCATGTATTGACTTCCTTATTATAGGTCCTTCCAACAACTCATGTATAGAATCTTGATATTTTTTATAACCCTTTAGTCTTTGCTGAATTTGACCTACTCATTAACTTTTTTGCATTCTAAATGCTCTTAATTTTTTAATCAAAAGAATTAAAGTGTTTTACTTTTTTAATTAAGGTTTTTCTCTCTCTCTGATATGGTCTGAGGTCATTCACAAAAAAAATAAAGAAAATAAATCTGGCACATTTGAGTGTAAGAATGTAATAATCACTTGAGAAATATATCAGACTTCAGATAATTGTAACAGGGCTGCACTTAGATTTAGAATTGTTAATTTAAAATATTTTAATTATGTTTTATTATTTGGCAGATTGGTTGAGAATAACAATTAAAGATTACAAACATGTGAATAAAATAAGCCTTCCTTCCTTCCTTCCCTCCTACCTTCTCTCCTTCCTTCCTAAATCAGTTTGTCCATTGTGGATTTCTTTTTAAAAATGTGCATATTCTTCATGTTTGTGTCTTTGTGCGTGAATTAGAGAGAAGGTAGGATTTGAAGAAATGATATAAATATAATACAGAAGTGGCAGTATTTTTAGAAATGGCCAACTTTCAAGGGAGCGGGGAGTGAAAGAAAAGCCAACTATATTTTGGTGGGTGAACTTACTCAGTTCTCTTTCTTTTTTATTCTAGTTATTTGTTGGCAAAAAACCTCAACAGTTCAAGATTGATCCTAAATTGCATGAATGAATGAGTTGGAATTGGTTCTGCTTTGGAGAAATTTTGCTTCCAGTTCCCTAGATCTGATGCAGATCTCCAATTTTTTATGCATGCTTATAATTTACACCTCATATATTATTATAAGTCATAATGGTAGACAGACATTCTCATTTTCTTCCATAATATCTTTCAGCCACTTTTGCTAAAGAATAGTTTTCTTATCTTTAAATGTAATTTATGGCTCATTGGTGTTATGCATTTTCATCTTAAAACTACATTAATCAGAACTAAAAAGTAATACCATTTGAAAAGAATCGTTTTTCCCTCTAAATCAAAGAACAACACAATTATATTATGGCAAGATTTTGGATCATTAGTACAGCAATGCCTCACAATCTCATCTCCACCTTTCTCCTTTTGTTTTGAATGTAAAAATGTAGAAATTGATGGTGGGGAGATATTTTCTTTGATTATGTTGTAAAAAATGAAAAATGGTTCTGTGCTGAGTTTCTTCTCCTCTCCCCACCATAACATCAAGTTATCTATGTCCTTTTGTCACCTTATCCTTATTCTATGTTCTTTGTTTGCTATGGTTAAGTGCATCACAGCCTACCTCCCAGCTGATTAGAGCAGGGAGTTGGTGTTTAACGATAGGATTCATCATTCTAAAATGATGAAGGAGAAAAGAAGACAATTTAGAGTTGTTTGCAATTTTGACCATAGGTCCAATATTTGATATAATGAGGTAAGCTATACAATTGATTGGCCAGGTACTATCTTTTTTATATTAGATTGTACTTTTCATTGACATTTGTTTAATCTTGTAAATTGCCTAAAGTCATTTTGGAGTCAGGCAGTGCCTATATCCAGCATATGTTATCTCACTGTGCACAGTAGAGCAGCTACAATCTCAGTATTTTGTCATTGCCTTCCCATGGGTTTTCCATCATTCTCAAAGAAAAATGAGGTGGACATTTGCTTGGCTCTGCCAAATATTTCTAACACACCATTCCTTTGTGTCAGAGTGCATAAAGCCTATGCACATTGCACTGGTATGCAAAGGACGGATTCAGTAGATTTTGCAGTAGCATCCAGAAATTAGAAAGATTGAGTAAAAATGAGCCTGAGACTAGATTTGTACTGTACAGCATGGCTGCCCAACCAAATTCCAGGAATTAATTTATCTCCCAAAACCTTGAGGGCTGCCCCTCTTCAAAATTTGCAGTGAACTATAAATTCAATAAGATCAGATTTTGTTTCTGTTAAAGCTTCACCCATCTGGTAAACTGTGGCTCTTGCCACATTTCC
Source organism: Arizona elegans (assembly GCA_022577455.1). Classification (NCBI taxonomy): domain Eukaryota; kingdom Metazoa; phylum Chordata; class Lepidosauria; order Squamata; family Colubridae; genus Arizona; species Arizona elegans. The sequence continues at coordinate 203,816,336 of JAKOOJ010000001.1, read as the reverse complement.
AGAATTCTCTATCCCCAGTAAGTTGCTCATATCTTGGTATACACCTTTACCTAGCAATAATCCCCTAAAATTCAGCTTCTAATTCAATAAGGCTAGCGGGGTTGAGAATTACAGTGGAATTCTGTATTCATACTGCAATTTTCATTTTTCCTGATATACTATCAGACAAAAAAAAAGAGAATTGGGTTAATAGAAATGCCATTATCCAATATTAATACAGAGCTGTGGTGGCACAGTGGTTAGAATGCAATACTTCAGGCTAACTCACTGCTCACCCCAGGAGTTTGATTCTGACTGGCTTGAGGTTGACTTCCATCCTTCTGAGGTTGGTAAAATGAGGACCCAGATTGTTGGGGGCAATATGCTGATTTTGTAAACTGCTTAGAGGGGGCTGTAAAGCACTGTGAAGTGGTATATACCAAGACCCGATGGCCTAGAGGTGGAGCTCTTGCCTCACAATCAGAAGGTTGTGTGTTTGATCCTAGGTAGAGGCAGATATAGGGTTTCCTGCTTGGGAAGGGGATTGGACTCAATGACCTGCAAGATCCCTTCCAACTCTGTTAAATCTGTTATAAGTCTAAGTACTATTGCTATTGCTACTCCTTGATTTATGATCACAATTTAGCTCAAAATTTCTGTTGCAAAGTGAGACATTTTGTCAAGTGAGTTTTGTCTCGTATGATTTTTCTTGCCACGGTTGTTAAATGAATCACTGTAGTTCTTAAATTAGTAACATGGTAGTTAAGTGAATTTGGCTTCCCCATTGTCTTTGCTTGTCAGAAGGTTGCAAGAGGGGATCACATGACCCTGGGACACTGAAACCGTCACAAATATGAGTCAGTTGCCAAGTGTCTGAATTTTGATCACATGACTATGGGGATATTGCAGCAGCATGGTAAGTGTGAAAAGAGGTTATAAGTCACTTTTTTCAGTGCTGTTGTAACTTTGAACAGTCACTAAATGAACTGTTGTAAGTCGAGGACTAGCAGTAGTGACAGAAATGTGAATTTGTGCAGGTAATTATTTCTTTCTTTCTTTGTTTGTTTGTTTACATTTATCGGCTGCCCAACTCCATCGCACTCTGTATGCGAGTGCATACAAAGCTAGAGGCAAAATAAACATAGCTAAGAACATTAAAACCAACAGGGAGCAGACTAAACTACTCTGTTCACAAAATCCACTAACCAAAACATCAAACAATTTTTTAAAAAAATTTGATTTATATGCCGCCCTTCTCCGGAGACTCAGGGCGGCTTACAATGCGTTAAGCAACAGCCTTCATACTTTTGTATATTTATACAAAGTCAGCTTATTGCCCCCACAATCTGGGTCCTCATTTAACCTACCTTAGAAAGGATGGAAGGCTGAGTCAACCTTGAGCCTGGTGAGATTTGAACTTACAGTAATTGCAGACAGCTTGATGTTAATAACAGTGCTTTAGTCTGCTGTGCCACCAGGCTCTGACAATGACAATCATCAACCCCGGGGCTGAGATCAGAGCAAAAGATTCAAAGCTTTCCGGAACCCCAGAAGAGAGGGTCCCGTCCTTATCTCTGGGGCAATGCTCTTCCAGAAGATGGGGCCTTCAAGAAGAAGGCACCCTTCCTTGGTCCCACAATATGGCAATGTTAAATGGAGGGGAGCTGGAGTGCAACCACTCTACTAGAACACACTGGGCAGAAACAGTTGTAGCCAAGCAGCTTCTCCTATATTATTCAGGCAGGCACAATCTTTCTCCCCAACATCTGATGTTAAACATATATTAATATACACCAGGGCTGGGTTCTACTTACCTTTACTATCAATTCGCAACAGGGCCGCACGCGTGCTCTTGCTCTGCTCCCGCTCTTCTGCACAAGCACAGAAGCTTCTACACATGTGCAGAAGCGTTTTAATGATGTCAGGGTCAGTGGGCGGAGCCTCCTGCCAGTTTTACTACTGGTTCTATAGAACCGGTGCGAACTGGGGGCAACCCACTATTGATATAAACCTACATTTAATAGTTTGGGCATCATGATTTTTTCCCCTATGCAATTCTTTTGTTTTCTCAAAGCCCCTTCGCAGCCTGATTAATAGCATGCAACAAATACCATATTTGCCATGCCTGATTGAGTGACAGCGATCAGCCCTGCTAATTTAATCAACTTCCACAGCCATTTCATTACTTACTTAAAGCAGTTTTAGCCCAACTAACTACTCGTGCTCAAATCAGACATGGTGTGATTCCAAATCCATCTGTCACATTAATTTTCCTTTCCCTTCTCTGCCGCCTGTAGTTCCATGCTGTGAGATGTGCTCATTTGGAAACGCCTGGTGCTTTCGTTAAATGGAAAACAGGGACAACAGAAGCAAAAGGTAACCGAACTGACAGTGTGCTCTGAAAATTCCTGACAGGAACTGATTCATCTTGTTGCTACCTTCCAAATGTTGGAGGCAAACCTATCAGCTGACTCTTGTGCAGTCACGGCTGGTTCTCAGCCCTTTAAAACCAGACACAGTCATTTATCGGTAAACAATACATTTTCCTAATGAAACAGAATGCAACTGTCCTGCTGTGGTTAAAAAAAAAAGAAAAAAAGAAAGGCTCTCAATTATTTTGAAGCACTGGTTTTTTGTTTTTTTTTTAATTCTCCATACTCGCAGAAGGACCATTTTTAACTGGAAGATTTTAAGCTGCTGAAATTAAATATAGAGTGGTGCACAGTTTTGTGGGATTCTGCCAAGAAGATAAAAGAGCTTCAAGCAGAAAAATACATGTAAATGTTTGACATGTTATCAAAACTCAGCGGCCATAGAAGGAGCTTCAGTTACTGCTAAATTCATGCCAAAACATTAGCAATGGGGTGGGCAAAACACCCTATCTAGGCAGCACACTTTCTTTTCCATTATGATATATTTTTTTAAAAAAATAAAAAATCTGCAAATCGTGCTGTAGCAGATTTTGGCAACCAAGAGCCTCCAAATCTGTTAGAACTGTAACTCCCATATACTCCATTTTCGATCTGGAATTCCTCTTCTCTCTTCACACAAACAACCCCAATTTTTCCTTCAAATTTCTCTTCCAAGACTTGCTTCCATTAGAAGAGAATATTTGTAGTTCAGGGTTGAACTGTGGGGTCTTTGGTGCACTCTGAGCTTGATAGGGTTTTTTTTGCAGACCTGTCCTTACCCAAACTAGGTAATGTCTCGCTGATCACTAGCACTGATGATGTTAGCTAGTTGGGTCATAAAATGTCTGCAAGAAAATAACTAAGTGCAGAGAACACCAAGGATCCCACTTGCTTCCATTTTGATCTAACCTTTTTCAGATGTTTATTATAATTTAATTAATGCGATAATTTAGATATCATATACTTTTGAAAAGAATAATAAAGATACTATAATGCATTGGATTAGATGAAGTGAGAATGTTTTGCTTTCATCAAAAATTCTGAGATAGATTGCCGAGTATCATCCATAGAATAATCATGTTCTAGATTCCATTGGTTTAGGATACTTAGCATGTTCACCGAGATTATTTGTAAAATAAATAAGAAATGAATAAGAAGGTCTTATTTCATAGAGTGGAAGCCACATATTCCCTAACTTTAAGTCCTTGAAATGAAATTGCCTTTCATATAGCTTTCTTCAGCAACTAGAATATTCCTGGTTTTGAAGATATATGCTGGTCATACTTAATGACAAGTGACATTTAGGGATATAAGAAGGAAGGAAAGAAGGAAGGAAGGAAGGAGGGAGGGAGGGAGGGAAGGAAGGAAGGAAGGAAGGAAGGAAGGAAGGAAGGAAGGAAGGAAGGAAGGAAGGAAGGAATTTGCAGTAGCTGTAATGTTATAAAGAAAACACTAAGCAGTAACATAAATGGAAAGCTCTTTATAGAAAGATAAGTATTACTGTAACTCCATTAAAGAGCACAATGTTTTATGGCTGCAAAAACTGATGGAATTAGCAGAGATGGCTACATTGACTGTTTCGATTAAAGAAAAAAAACACAAATACTTTTATTTCTACTTGGAAACCACTTCTGGACTTTGTGCTTGAGGTGGGAAAAAATGATTCTTTGATTTGGGTTTTTACCGATTAAATAGATTTGTTGTAATAGAAATGGCTAGTTTCTATAAAAAGTAAAAAGTTGACAGTAGATGTTAATGCCTTGTCGGGAGTCAATGCCTCTTCTTTTTGGTTCTTTTTCCCTTGCTTTCCTCCACTATCCACTTTTCCTTCCCTAATGTTTAATTTGTATTCTCTTTGTATGCCATATTATAAATTCATAAAAAACATGAGAACTGCATCACATAAAAAAGAGCACAATGTTTCGTGTTTTTTAAACGTTAATCTAAACCAATTAAATTGCACTAAAGTTTTTTGCTTACATTGATCATGAATTTTTGTTATTTATATATCACAAAGTGTCACTGTCCCATAAATAGAAAGTAACATAGGTATACTTTGAGATTTAGTGACCTGCAGTTTAACTGGAGTTATTCATGCACTGAATCCATAACCTGTCCCTTACATTTTTCTCTCCCAAGCTTCACTTTGGGTTGGCAGAAGTGAACATGGAACATGGCAGAGAAGTCTGTCTGCAGGTGCAATTCTTCTTCGGACAAATCCTCTGCCTACATCAGGCCCTTTTCTTTTCTTTTTCTTTTTTCTTAAACTCAATTCACTCAGTTTTGTATGGCTCTTGCCAAGCATTTAACTTCTCACTGAGGAACCTAACAGACCATAAATTCAGTGCCAAGTGATTCATTAAAGCTGTATGGCACGACTATCTGATATTATAACCCAATTTATGTATACTGCAGAAAACATTCTCTTTGCTTCAAAAGGGAAAGAAAAAAAAACTGCTCAACATTAACAAAGTGGGGAGACCGTACTTGTACTCTGTTTTGAATTTGAAAAGATTTACGCCAGCAAAATTTTCTTGATAAGGCTGGTTTTTGTATGGAACGTAGATGGAGGGTTGCTTATTAAGGATTCTCCTCTCTTCTGCAACTGATCCCTGAAGTCTTTAATTCTGCCTCTTTACATCTTTTCTAAAGATGAATAATTGAAGTCTCCTACAAATCTGACTCTTCACAGTCTTGGTGCAAAATTCAATTTGAATGTCTCAGGCAACGTATTGGGCAAAATCTAATGTTGTATGAACTGACTTGGCTCATTTTCTGTTAGACACTATTTTCTTTCTTGTCGCTTCTCTCCAAAACTGAAGAAACCGAAATGGAAACTCTCCTATTCCTTTATCATTGCTCTGCTAACTGGGGCCAAAGGCAGCTTGCCCAGAACAGCTGGAGAGCACTACATGGACTATTATAAGGATACAGGTGGAGTTTGTAAGTAGTTTACCAAAGCTAGCTGTTTGTTTACTTACATTGTTCAGGCACATTCGATAAACCAGATAGAAACAATCTTGTTACAGATAACAATATGATTTAAAATTCAGAATAGAAATAAAACATAGCAGTAGTATAAACATGTGCAGGTAGTCCTCATCCATTGACTGCCTTATTTTGTGACCATTCTTTTTCCCGATCTTCCATTCAGTTATATCTGATTTTCAGAGCCTGCCTGAAGAAGTCCCTGCTTTTATGACTATCGCAATGTCTAACAGTCCCATGATTGCCATTTAGGCATTTCTCAACTGGCACACATTTCCAACCATCACAGCATCCCACAGTCATACAATTGCCATTTGTGTTGTTCACAATTGGCTTCTAACGAAATGGACAACGCAGAAATGAAATTGCAAGCCACAGTCATGTGATGTCTTGCTTATCCACAATATGATTCACTTAAGGACAGAAGTAGAAACACCAGTTATAAATTTGGCATGGCCATGTGATAGTTTAACAACCATAGACCTTAGCAATGAAGTTTCTGGTCCCAATGGTTGGTAAAAGAAGATTATCTGTAATGACAAATGCCAGGAACAGGGCACTTATGCTTCTAAATGTCAGTTTAATGGAATGCAATTTTTTCTCAAAATAATTAAAGTTGGCTAAATAATCTGTGAAATGATTCCAACTTCTGTTACTGTTCCACAAATAGTATGATAAAATTTCTCTCACCAAGGTGAGGACTCTCTTATGTTAAAAAATCACTGTAAAAGGCACAAGAGATAATGTGTAAGGTATACATTAAACCATTTTTTTAAAAAACCATTTTTTGATTCATGGATCAAAAAGAATGGAAACACTATATTTTTAGGACTGCGAACTGTATGTTGCCTTTAAATCACATGAGGCAGAAAGGCTGCATTTCAAAAAAGCAGGGTTAAAATCAAAAAGCATGAAGAATTTTGAGTTCAGTGGTTATGCCAATTACACACAATTAATTGCACTTAGCCTGATTATTATTATTAAGAAATTGAAAGTCTTTCCATTTTGTCAATGGCAACTTAATGGCCCCAAATTTGAGGAACTTGGAGGCTGAATATATAGTATTTGGAGAGCACAAAAGGAGTTTGGAACTTTGAATTAAGTGCATCTTCTTAAAAAATGTGTGTGTATGTGTGCCCGTGCCTGTGCCGTTATAATGTTTGAGGAAAGATCAATCCTAGTTGATTTTATATTAATTTTGGTTATTTCAGTTTGGTATTGGATCAGAGCTTAAGATGTGAAGCATAAACAAGAGGGAATTGAGAAGCATTAGGTTAGGAGTTGCTTCCTGACCATTGATTTTTCTCATGCGTAGGCACTAAGGCTAGAAATGCTTTCGCTAGATTTGTTGGGAAAAGCAGAATTGATTGCCCCCTTTTCCAACTACTGGTTTTATCAGATTTCAAGGGTATATTCTGCCTGGATTTCACTATGCCTTACTAGCAAACTTTAAAAGTAGGTTCTTGTGTGTAGCATTTTTGAATACATATATCGCTTTTCATAGAAGGGCTTCCGTAGGAGGAAACAGTGATTCACAGGAATTCCAACCGATTACACGTTTCTAATGTACACATGAATGGTGGGGCCTACCGCCACATAATGGGTCCAGATTTTATATCCGTGATGGTTGTTAAGGATATTGTTGTTCTGTTACCAACCAGCAGAGTAAATGCACAAGGAAACGTTGCTGAGAGCAATGAATAAGAGATATGCAAACTGGTTTATCAAAAGCTTACTTTATAGTAGAAAAACAGTCTCATAGTCTTTAAACAAATTCCAAGTCTTTGCCAGTAAATCAGTCCAGTAGTTACAGATATCCTCTTACCAAACAAACATTAGTTGGTTAGAATAACAAACTCACTCTGGTTCACAAACCACAATGGTTGCAGATCCATCAAACGATGATTAGCAGATAACAACTCCTCTCAATGGTAGCTTATCATAGCAGCTTCATCATCAAACTGAATACATTACAATACCTTGCTTAAATACTCTTACAACCAGCTGTTACTTAATTACAGCATGACTCAGCATTACAATGAATATCTTTAAAGTAACATAATACATTTACAGATTAAAGTAACAGTACACATATATTGCCTGGACAACTAGTTAGGCTCAAACCATATCCTAACAATGGTGAACCTATGGCATGGGTGCCCTAAGTGGCACACAGAGTCATGTCGCCTGGCACATATGGCGGTGTCCATTCCTCTTCCAGGTTTCTGGCACACATGCTCATGAACCGATCAGCTGGCCTTTGTGCGTGTGGTATTGCTGGAAACCGGAAGAGCTGGTCTTCTGTTTTCCCGTGTGAGCATGTATGCCGCCCAGCTGATCAGTGCGTGCACATGCCCAGCAGTCACTGGAAGACTTGCTGGCTGGCGTGCATGTGCGTGCCGGAAACTGGAAGTATCTTATCTGGCATGTGCATGCCCCCTGGGCAGCTCCTCTTCCTGTATGTGGCCCTGATGAGTGCATATGCGAAGTGCTCCCTTTTCGGCACTCGGTGGCTAAAAGGTTCACCATTACTGCTATATATGTAACCATCATAGTGATCTATATCCCAAGTATGTCCTGAAATACACCTGAATATTCAATGCCAGTGCTATCTGCAAACTCACTTAAAAAGTCTATTATCCAGTTGCACCATCCTGGTTTTTGTCCACCTTTTTATTTATAGGCCAAAACAAGGCAGATTTGGCAAAATATCTCAGATGATGCATGGGATGATGGGAAGTCAATTGTAAGTAGAAGTAGGTATCAACATTAAATTAACAGCAGTAAAAATATGTGATGATTGTTATCTCAGTGATACATGCAGTCTCTATACATGCTTTTGGATATGCACACATTGCTTCCCTCTATAGTAATGTCTGATTCACAACTAAGCTTAACATTATCTGCATTCCAGAAGTCCCTGTAGTATCTCTTAGATCTGAGTCTGCTACACGAGAAAAGAGTTTCAGATATTTTGATAAAGAGTTGTATTGTTCAGGAGATGAAAAGGAGGGGGTACATAAAAGGGAAAGGCAAATTCTTTAAAATCAAGTTGAGTTTTATGCAGCAAACCTACTGAAATGGACCCACACTCAATCATGTAAGTAGACCTCTTTGGAATAGTAACAACTCATTTTTTGTATTTATCTATCAAAATATAGATATTTAGTGCAAATATCTATAGGTTTACTCAGAAGTTCATCCTGTTTAGTTAAATAGATTTACCCTGTAGAGGGAATGTGGAAGGCCATTATTTGGAAGAGTTTAGTGACATGATTTGATTTCTTCTTCATATTAAGAAAGAACTAGAAGTGTAGAGCTCAGTCTGAGCTAACCTGCTCAGAATGAGCTCTTTTGTCTGTTTACTAAATAAAGTTGATGGGAGGAGGGCAATATTTACCTAGCTATGAAAGTCCCAGGCTTTTGATCCACTCAGTTAAGGTCAGGACTTTGCGGGGCCATGAAGTCATTTTGATAAAAAACTGTGGGTTATTATTGTTTCTTGGGAGCCTCTGCACAGAACCCAACATTGGATGTTGTGGAAACTAGCTGCCCTTGGGATATTTCTGCTGTCATTATTAAGGAGCTTTTGGAAGCTTGTAAGAGATTTGGATATCATCTTGCTTGGCATGTATGCTTTGAATTCTGGTTGCTTGAGCTAGTGATAGAGCTCAAAATCCCTTTATTTACTGGTGACTGATGTCTCCGGATTCGAAAGAACCAATTGCCTTGGTATCTGATCTACCGTGACACTTGGCAAAAATATTCTCCATTAAATGGACATGGAAATCTAACCCAGTCTCTTCCAGAGGTACTGAACTATGAGTCCCATCAGTCAGCATCAGAGGTGGGTTTCAGTAGGTTCTGACCAGTTCTGGAGAACCAGTAGCGGAAATTTTGAGTGGTTCGGAGAACTGGTAAATACCACCTCTGACTGGCCCCACCTCATCTATTCTCTGCCTCCCAAGTCCCAGCTGATCGGGAGGAAATGGGGATTTTGCAGTAATCTTCCCCTGGATTGGGGAGGGAATGGAGATTTTACAGTATCCTTTCCCTGCCACACCCACCAAACCATACCCACCAAGCCACACCTACAGAACCAGTAATAAAAATGTTTGAAACCCACCACTGGTCAGCATGATCAATTTAGCTGGGAGCAAAGCTACACAAGAAAAGAACTCAGATTTGTGACAAAGTAAAACCCACAAATAATGATATACAAGCATTAAGCAATGATACTGTTATTGGCATGAAAATAGAGAAGTCAACAACCAGAACAGATATTCAAAGGAGCATGAGAATTGTTGCCACAGATATTGGCGCAAATGGTCTGAGCAACAACCTCTTTTCTATTTGGGAAAGGGATGTGGCCTGATAGATTTCCATGGAAAGAGAATTTTAAGGCATGAATGTCACTATAATGAATGTCTTCTAACGCTCAGTCGTAAAGCCTCAGCACACTTATGGAAGAGAGCTTCAGGATGATTGTGATTGCAACTCAAAGGATCGGGCAGGAAGTGACCATTTTGTGGGCACTATTTCAATAATTGGATCAATTTGTCATTAAAATTCAGGGACCACTTTCCAAAATCTAGCGCTGGGTACAGGCACTTTTTATTTACCAACCACAGTTGGGATTGGCAACTTAGTTGCAAGGTATGTGATTGTATTATGTGCGTTTTATCTTTTGGCTGTTCACTGCCCTGAGTCCTTCGGGAGTAGGGCGGTATATAAATTTAAACAATCAATCAATCAATCAATCAATCAATAAATAAATAAATAAATAAATAAATAAATAGTCACTGCAAAACATTAATTGCAATGTCACATGAAATGACTTCCCGCTGGCTTCCCCATTGACTTTGCTTGTTGGAAGCCAGCTGTGAAGTAGTACTTGAGGATTGCTTGCATATAGAACTAACTGAAATGTAAGTTTTTATATCCCTGTCACTGCTAATTCAACAAAGGCTGGTAGATTCACTTCAAAGTATTCTGAAGTACTCTGAAGTATTCTGAAGTATTCTGAAGTATATCGGCCAACAGAACATATGAGCTAATTCCTCTGTAGGATGGTGTCTCTCGAGCCTCCTTAGACTGACAAGAAATTTGAAGTACTGCTTTAATGTAATTTACGTCATCTAAAATAGTACATGTATCGATTAGCATCAAGATGCAGCCTTTTAATAAACAATGGATGGAACAGATTCCAAGAAGGTTGTCAATTACCGGTAATCAGATGCACCCAAACCAACCCAGATATTTGTGGCATTTTACAGAATAACCTTTTTTGTTTTGCAGGATGAACTGTTGTGAACTACAGACCACTTCATTAAGCTTGTCACTACAACAGCTCTGAACCATTTTTATCCTATCCAGACAGAAGGAGTCCAGCAGCCATTTACTGTCTCCTGCCAAGGATTTGACAATCCTCCTATTTTATAGTCCAGGGAGGACTATTAAACTTGAGGTAATGTCCCTGACTTACATCATTGTGGGGCTATATTCAGCTCGATACATGACAAGTTATGCAATCTTATGTACAGTCGGGCCGAGCCCACCTCCTGCATCATAGACTGAAACTCCACTGGTGTATTTGAACCGTGTGAATTCAAAGCAAGAAATAAAAAAAAACAACAACAACAAAAAAACTCTTAGGTTTCCCTGAGGAGCTACATGAATAAATAAATTTCCCTTGCATTTCCTTTTCCCTGCAGCATGTATCTTTCTTCTGTCCTAGCATAGTATGGAAATAATCTGCCAGATAAAATGCTGCGAACCTATGAAATATTTAGCATTTTGCAGCAAAGTAGGTTCATATAACTTAAATTGCCAACTGTGTGATGCCAGCCAGAGTCTATGATTAGGGTGGCATATAAATTTTGTGAAATAAACAAACCCTTAATTCTCAGATGAAATGAAACAGAGGCAGCTTTTCTTTTTCTTTTCTTTTCTCTTTCTCTCTTTCTCCCTTTCTCCCTCTCTCATTACAGGTGGTAATGAGCTACATTAACTGTCCATGGAAACCTGTCTAGGTAATTATTGAACCAAACCCAGTGAAATTAAAGCAGTACAATTTCTACTGTATTACTGAGTGTACAAACCCATCCACAAGTGCAGAGGACCCACTAAATTGATGGGTGTTGCTTATTTTAAGAAGTTATTAATATTCTTGCATTATTAATAATAATTAATACAAATATTCTTGCAATTCTCATATATTCGCTTTGAGGGAGATGGGCAGTTCAGAAACGTGAAAAATAAATAAATTAACAGAATATGCTAATTATTTAATTAACATTATTCAGTTTATTAACTGAAAAGTCGGTAGAATTATTCAGAAAGAGGCCAAGGCTTGGATGGGACAAAAAGGACATCATGTGGAAAAGCCAACAATTACTTAAAACATATCAGATTTGTTCCCCATTTGGGGGGCTCTAGAAGACTTTTCCCTAGAAGGCAAAAAATCCATGTAGCTGAAAAACAAGTGAAACTTGCTTCTAAGATAAAAGTAATATAGTTAAACTTACTTCTAAGATAAAAAATCATGCAATAATGAGGTTACGTTCATTTTGGCCAATCTACCTCACTTTATGTTTTCTGCAAATGTTTGGACAGCAACTATCAGGTGAAAGAGCCTGGTGGCGCAGCAGACTAATAGCCTGTTATTAACATTCAGCTGCCTGCAATTACTGCAAGTTCGAATCTCCCCAGGCTCAGGGTTGACTCAGCCTTCCATCCTTTCTAAGGTAGGTAAATTGAGAACCCAGTTTGTGGGGGCAATAAGCTGACTTTGTATAAAATATTCAAAAGTATGAAGGCTATTGCTTAATGTATTGTAAATCGCCCTGAGTCTCCGGAGAAGGGCGGCATATAAATCAAATTTAAAAAAAAAAACAAAAAACAACCAGAATCACTCATGAAGAGTCTCAAAAAAAAGTTTTATTGCTAGTCAATATTGTTACAAGAATCTCGCCAAACTGACTGCATTTCCTTGGGAAGGGCAAGATATGATTTCAAGGATTCTAGAGAAGGCCCAGCCTTTGATGCTTATTTTGTAAACTTTGTCCCCTCTTGACTCCTCCCTTCAGACTAACTGGAGATTCTATTAACTCCAATAAGACCTAAAGGGCTGGTTGGAGACAGCTGATGATGTACCAACTACCCAATTCTTTTCTTTCAATCTATCCTCTTCACCGAGTTTATTTGGCCTCTTCCAGATATTACAGATATTTTTCTGGGTCTGAGCTGCAGATGACTTTTCATTTTCCCTGGAGTTGAGTATGAGAACAAGACTCGATGATCCTGAAGACTATCATAAGACCACTGTAAGAGTGAAACGCCATGTTATAGAGCAGCTCTGTTAGCTTCCTTTCGTATTTTATTTGTTTGTTTGTTTGTTTGTATGTATTATGGAAAGAATAAAAAACTTTATTTTACACCTTCTTATTATGAATTGGGATCTTTGATCATTGTTTTATGGCCCACAACAATACCAATTTAGCAATACAGGTAGTTCTTGACTTACAATCATTCATTTAGCAACCATTCAAAAGTTACAATGGCACTGGAAAAAAATGACTTACAACTGGTCCTAGCCCTATTGCAGCATCCCCAGGATCATGTGATCAAAGTTTGGGTGCTTGACAACCAGAATGTATTTATGATGATTGCAGCATCCCAGGGTTATGTGATCGCCATTTGCCATCTTCCTAGCTGGCTTCTAACAAGCAATGTCAATGGGAAAAGTTGGATTTGCTTAATGATCAAATTATTCACTGAACAACTGCAATGGTTTGCCTAACAATCATGCCAAAAAAGATAATAAAACTGGGCATTTAACAATCAACTAGCTTAGCAATGGAAATTCTGGTCACAATTGTGGGTATACGTTAAGAACTACCTGTTGTTGGGGCATTATCTATCCAATTTGGTCCAGTTTATGTGAAGAAGTTGTTTGATTTTGTTTAGAAAAATGAGGAATGCAAGAAGGTGTCATCTCTCACTTCTTCCCATCATCCATATCTCTCTCTCTCTTTCTCTCAAACACACACACACACACACACACACACACCACTTTTCCTCTTTTATCACTTTTCCTCTTTTATCAGTTTCCTCCCTTCTTGAAAGTAATCTTTGCTCATGTATCCTGTCAGAAAATGTGCATTATTTTGGTGCATTTAAATATAGATTTCTGAATTTGTCAAGAGATTAAATTTAAATGAATGGGTAGAGGTAATAATTATCTAGTTGAGATTTGGATTTCATACATTGGATGTGTAGTTAACATAGGAAGAAAGACAATGGAAGCGAAAACATAAGGTATTTCTTTAATATGTTCTGTATTCATTCTTTAATACAGAATCTTGAAAGCTGTAATAGGAATTTTCAGTCCATGGTTATAGTCAGTTCGTTAAGGCAGCATCTCTGTGAACTTCTTTTTTCCCCATCTCTCTCACCTGACCCAAGTTGTACTTTTTGACATAAACATGGAAAGTTCCACGTAGTTCCATTTGTTTAACTTTTTTTTTTCTGCCTGTATTTTCTGCCCTGTAGAGAGAGCCAAGTGCAGCTATTATTTCTGCAAACAGGGTTTTCACGGGTAGAGGTATGCAAGTTTTGGTGTATTCGTGTCTTTTCCCGTGTAAGATTGAGAGTATCTTGGCAATGTTTCGATGAGGTCCCACTCATCATCTTCAGGCTGGTGTCTTCGGCTTCGTGCTTCTACAAGGAAAGCTTTCTGTGAGGAAAGCTTTCCTCGCAGAAGCACGAAACCGAAGACACCAGCCTGAAGATGACAAGTGGGACCTCGTCGAAACGTCACCAAGATACTCTCAATCTTACATGGGAAAAGACACAAATACACCATAACTTGCACTCACAAGAGATGAGTACGTGAGGAAGAGAATAGCAGCACACACATGTATAGACAAAGACATTACACAAACACAAAAGGAAAGTCAGATCGGAATGATATGAGTGATGGGTGAGCAGAAATTCATTGTTGTTTTAGTGCAAATCAGTAATTTGTCTAGGGATCATTAGTGTACGATGTCAACATAGTGCACACCATTGATTCATGCATTCTCACAAGAAAACATTGGGATGAATCCTAAATATTATTATCATTATTAAAATAGAGTAAAAAGAGGTTTAAAAACTTATTTATTGCTCTTCCTTAAAATAAACAAATAAGAGAAAGAAGGACCAAAAATCCTCCTATTTAAGAAAGAAGCACCTGTTTTCTACAAACTAGAATCTGAAGCCTTGAATGACATGAAAATAATCCAACTTGACTTGCAAAAGAAAGAGGCAGAACAAGTTCTTTGAGAGAGGCACCTGGAAGGGAAAAATAGCGAGGAAGTGGCAGGGTTGTAGAAGTTCAGAAATAAAACACTTCCCAGAAAAGAGATCAACCTGACAACAGTCAAGAATAATGACATACAAAAAATGATTGGATAGGTTATGCCACTTTGATACTTAAAGCTGACAACTTTGTATCCATATGCCAACTGTCAAAGACTTTTGCTTTTGAGTGTTTTTGCAATGGAAGTGAATCTGAACAGAGAAGCCCAAAAGCAATATATTTCATTTGATATTATTCCAAATTCTTTGGTTTTGCGTTATTAAAAATATTTTTTTTTGAATGCCAATTCGGGGTATAAAGACTGAAATTATTTCAGTTTTCCAAAAGCAGTTCAGTATCTCAGTCTTTTGTGAGTGAAATGTGAAGAGATGGGTGACAGTCATAAAGTATGAAGATACGGGGGGGAATACTATATTTGTGCTGAACAATTAGTTTACCTAAAAAAAAATACTTGAACAAATGGCATATTGATTCCCTGGTAGCAAAGACCAGGTGGTTCTCTGGAATATTCTAGTAGAAGGGAAACCAAATTCAAATCATCACTACATCAGAGCTAGATCCTTAGACCAAGTCCTTAGCTGCAACACTAAAAACTTTTCATCAATTGATATAAAATTCTCTAATGAATTTTTTTAAAAAAAGGAAGAAAATGAGTATCATGAAATGCCACAAAACACAGCTCTATTAAATTTTGGAAAAAAGAAAAACATAACTGTATCCTAATTTGAAACATTGTAAAAAAAATGCTGGGCAGTCAACTTTCAAAGATATACAGGATTCATAGGTAGGCCTTTGCTTCTGTATGTTCCAAAGTATAAGAAAGCACAAATTATTTGCACAAAGAGAGCCTTTTCATGAACCTCCAATCCAGGGGTGAAATCCAGCAGGTTCTGACAGGTTCAGGTAGCAGAAATTTTGAGTAGTTCAGAGAACCAGCAAATACCACCTCTGGCTGGCCCCAGAGTGGGGTGGGAATGGAGATTTTGCAATATCCTTCTCCCAGGAGTGGGGAGGAAATGTAGATTTTGCAGTATCCTTCCCCTGCCATTCCCACCAAGCCACGCCCACCAAGGCACACCCACAGAACCGGTAGCAAAAAAATTCAGATTTCACCACTGCTCCAATCATAAAAGAGTTATAAGAATACTTTCTTACCTTCTCAGATCTTTTCTCATATTTCTTGGGATACTCTGCACCCTGACATTTTCACTAGTTGCCCCTATTATTAATTAATTAATTAATTACTTTTCTTCTTTGTCTGTCTGTAACAACCAAACATGTACAGCAGATGTCCCAAAGGTGCTTTTTTAAAGAGGCAACTGGACTTTCTTGTTTTTTCTTTGAAGACGTTTCGCTTCTCATCCAAGAACTTCTTCACTTCTGACTAGCTGGTGGGGAGTGGACAGATTTATACTCCTTGCAGAGAGCTGGTCATTTGCTTCTGTATTGTTCAAACTATAAGAAAGCACAACTTATAGATCTAAAGATATGGGGGCAATTTGCACAAATTTAATAAACCCTTTAATAAACACTTATCATAAATAGTCATAAGAATAGTTTTCTGTCTTCTGGGATCTTTTGCTATATCTCTTGGGATTCTCTGCACCCTGACATTTTCATTAGCATTTTCATTAGAAGTCACGAGAATTATTAACTCTTCAAGGATATAAGATAGACTGGTGGTCTTATTCTCAAGTGCACTCCAGGTATAAAAAAGATTTATATAGTGAAGGAATCTACCGTAAAAGACAAGAATTGGATAAGATCTTATTAGAAGGAGGGAAAGGGATACTATCTAAATGTTATGCATATTTATTGTCTCTGCAGATAGGACAGGATGTAGTGAAGGATTGTATGATAGCATGGGAGCAAAATTTTGGATATCCCCCTGACTTCCAGCAATGGGAACAGATTTCATTGAAAAATATGAAATTAACTATGGCTTCTTCATACAAAGAAAACATATATAAAATCGTCTACTGGTGGCATCTCCCCCCGGCGAGATTAGCTAAAATGTTTCCCGGGACATCTGCCTGCTGTTGGAAGTGCGGTTACAGTAATGGAACTTATTTTCACCAATGGTGGACCTGCCCGCAGGCGGTTAAATATTGGAAAAAAATACGGCAATGGATTTTGGAAATTACACAGATTAATTTGGAATTAAGGCCCGAGATTTTCCTATTGGGGGCAAAACCTTTGAATGTTAAATCAGATATATGGTTCTTGTTGATTCACATTATTACTGCAGCAAGATTAGCGTATGCGCAGGAGTGAAAAATCAATACTTACCGATAGATTTGAAAATAATATATAAAATTAATGAGTATGCGGAATCAGATAGATTAACTAGATTGATCAATGGTAAAAAAGATTCAGAATTTTATAACAGTTGGAAAGTATGGTACGATTGGGTCCAGAAAAGGTAGGATAGAATAGATATATGATGATGTATATATATGATGGCAAATATGCATGTATAAAGGAATGACTTTATATTTATGGACAATGTAATCACATTATACCATGGTGGCAGGATTGTATATTTTATTGGTGTATTGGTGTATAGAATATATTAATAAGAATTATTTATAAAAAAAAATCTTTTTTGTCTGTCTATAACAATTGAACGTGCACAGAAGATGTATATTTGCATGTTAATAGGCTTGGCAAATCATAATCAAAACCTAATGCAGAAGTTGAAGAAAAAACCACTAGAAAAGACCACCAATTCTTAATGTAAATATTATTTTGCTTCTCATTTCCCAAATTGAATCCTTACTAGCTGCTTTACTGGCAGTGGATGTGTTGATGGTGATTCCTCCATGCTACAGATTGAATACATTTTTTTTATTAGTCAGGAGAATGCTAACTGAATTGTTGGATGTTTGGAATTCACAGGGGGGGTTTCCCCCCCCCCCATTTATTTGGTTGCAACTAGGGACACTGGAATATTTATTTATTTATTTATCTATTTATTTATTTATTTATTTATTTATTTATTTTTCAAGACTGTATTAGGTAATTTATATAATTATAAGCATGAATTGAATACATAAAATAGATACAAGTAGAGGAAACATTAGGACTGGGATGGTAGGCACACTGGTGCTTTTATGCACACCCCTTACAGACCTCTTAGGAATGGGGTGAGGTCAACAATAGACAGGTTAGGTTAAAATTTGGGGGGGGGGGGTTGGATGAAACCACAGAGTCAGGTAGTGTATTCCAGGCATTGACCACCCTGTTGCTGAAGTCATGTTTTCTGCAATCGAGTTTGGAGTGGTTCACTTTAAGTTTGTATCTATTGTGTGCTTGTGTATTGTTGTGGTTGAAGCTGAAGTAGTCATTGACAGGTAGGACATTGTAGCAGATGATTTTATGAGCCACGCTTAGGTCATACCAAAGATGGTGTAGTTTTAAGTTTTCTAGGCCCAGAATTTCAAGTCTGGTGGCATAAAGTATTTTGTTGCGAGCAGAGGAGTGGAAGACTCTTCTTGTGAAATATTTCTGGACACGTTCGATTGTATTAATGTCTGATATGCAGTGCAGGTTCCAGACAGATGAACTGTATTCGAGAATTGCTCTAACAAATGTTTTGAATGCTCTGGTTAGTAGTGTGATATTACTGTGAAATCACAGGAGAAGAGGAATGGTTATCACATTCACTTTCCAATGGTTGAATTGTTCAGCCTTTTCTACTAGGATGGTAACTCTATGCATAATATGAAAAAGTAGAAAGTTGTATTTTACAGCACCTATTTTTTTTAAAAAAACTTGTGGTTTGTAATAGAAGTCTTTTAATCCCATCGTTGGCCACATTCTCACATGATGAAAGCATATTCATTGTCATGCCTATGTAGCCATTTTCAGTACCTAACTGATTTTTTTTTCTCTTCCCCAATGTCCGTATTATGCACCCCTTCCTGATCACAAGAATCTGTTTCTGTGGACACATCTTTAATTGTTTCCCATTCTAATTAAATGGAAGACAGGAAATGAAATTACTTTTCAAATAGAGTTTAAACATTTAGTTTCCTTCAAGTTCTTAAAAACAAAACAAAACCCAGCCACCCTCAGCTGGGTCCTCAGCGCACAGCAATTTTAGATATTTTAAACAGGTTTCAACCAAAAATTCTGCTGATTCTGAAAATCCTAGTTTTGAGTTGTGAAAAGGGGTGGGTGGGGTGTGTGATACTTCAGGAAATAACTGTGAACAAAGAAGAGTGCTTTATCTGGGGTAAGGCTCAAAGGAAAGTGATTCTTGTCAAGGGTCGGGGAAATTAGGAGATTCGGCAGTTCAAAATTAGTATAAAGACTTATGGCAAGCTCTCTACATCAGCGGTCCCCAACCTTTCCACCTTGGAGACCTGGCTTGGCACAGAGGGAGTATGTCAGTGGCAGGCGCATGCAAGCGCACAGCTCTATTGGAACAAAGCTGCACTTGTGTGAATGGAGGGCGTTTGAGCGGAGGGTGCTTGTGCTTGTACATGAACCTCCACTCATGCCAGCGCCATCTATTCACACAAGTGCAACTTTACTCACAAGCACATGCCCTCCACTCAAGCATCCACTGCTTGTGTGAGTTGAGCTTCGCATGCGCCCACGTACTTGCCCATTGCTCACATGGCCTGGTTTCGAATAGACTGCAGCCCAATATTGGGCCATGGCTGGCGGTTGGACACCTGTACTCTACAAGAATCTGACCAACTAACAGACAAGGGAAATGAGCAGGAAATAAGAAAGACATTCAAAGTGGGCTGGGCTTAGCTCTCATGTGGTGCGCAGGGGCTCATGACTTATGATGCATTTGACCACTCCCTCGGGCTCAGCCTTGTCATCTCCTACATCTCTTCAGTTGCTCCTGGGCTGGAAAAAAAACATGAAATTATCTCAGTGCTATATGGGAAATATGATTGCCTGGTCAAGATTTTGTTTGTTTGTTTGTTTAATGCATTTGTTTATTATATTTATTAATTTGTTCATTAAATGTATTTGTTACTTCATTTTAGTTCATTCAGTTTATTCATATATTTAATGTATTGATTTATTTTTTAAATTAAAATGCCTCCTACTTCACTATCAAGTGACAGTGCAATGCCATAAACCCGTGACGGCGAACCTATGGCACGGGTGCCACAGGTGGCACGCAGAGCCTTATCTGTGGGCTCATGAGTGTTGCCCTAGCTCAGCTCCAGCGTGCATGTGCACACCAGCCAACTGATTTTTGGGCCTTCTGGGTCCCCTGGAAGTCGGGAAACGGGCCATTTCTGGCCTCTGGAGGGCCTCGGGGGTGGGGGCTGAGGAAGGCTGTTTTCACCCTCCCCAGGCTCCAAGAAAGCCTCTGGAGACTGGGGAAGGTGAAAAACGGGCCCACCGTTAACCTTTTTGCCATCACGTGCCAAAAGCAGAGGTAGCGCAGAGGGGTCGCATGCGTATGTGGCAAGGGTGTGGGGGGGCATTGAATTATGGGTGTGGGCACGTGCGTGCACAACCCCCCCATGCTCCCCACGCTTTTGGCACGTGATGGCAAAAAGGTTAGCCATCACTGCCATAAACTATCCCAGTCTTACTCTGTTGAATTGCTTAAATTTCACTGTCTAGCTTTTCAAGGTAGCAAAATAAGGGAATGTGTAAATGAGGCAACAGGCTAAGCGTCACTGTATGAAAAGTTAACCATGAAGTTAAAGACAGTCTGTTGTTCTTCATTAACAGAGCACTGATGCTTCATTTGCCTCTGTCATTTTATAACATTTTATTTGATGAAAATGGACTGGTTCTCTAGTAACAGCATATATCAGAATCTGTTTCTCCTTTGGCTGGCATGTCTTTCCTCACACAGGCATTATATGTACCATGGAAATCATTCCAGCTCATTAGAAGGGAAGGAAAACAGCACTGCCTTGCTCCAACGAGATAGTCAATTCCCTACAGAAATATATTCAGTACCCACTAACTGCCATATGAAAAAATATTTGGATGTCATGTATCTGTCTGCAGTACAAGAAGTCATAGATAACATCCTATGATTATCAACTTCACCCTATGTAAGAGTGGGTGAAGGTTTCATTAAAAAAAAAAACCCATAAAATCTTAGCAAAAAAACCCAGCATTTTCCCCCAACACATACAGGAAAATAATGTTATTTCAGAAAAAGGAAACTTGAAATGCAGAGAAAATAAACTGGAGAGATTCATCCTTCCTGCCAGGGACATGTAAATGGCTATGCCAGTAAAATTTAGGTTTAAAATCTAAGTGAAAGAAAGAAGACATTTCAATTTCTACAGACTTTTGATTCACACTAGAAAATATTTTATTAAAGATCTACTAAACATAGATAAACTATTCAAAAAGAGAGCTTAATTTATCAAAGCTTCCAAATATAGGAGTTTTCCAAATGATTAATAAAATGACCACTTGTACAGTATATTGGATTATAACTTATTTTACCACAGTAAACAGTATAATCAGCTGTGCCTTTCAGGCAAATATTTATTTAGAAATGCTATACGGAAATGAAGGCAAATAACAGTATATGTGTCCTAGGATAATGTTGCAGGATCCAATCTGGGTCAGTCGCTGGAACTAGAGGTTTAGTCTTTTGAGCTGTGGGATTCGTGATGGAACCAATTTTCTCTAGCAGAGTGTGAGCTATGTATGTTATTTATACAATGTCTGTTGTATGTGGCTTTTTAGATGTTGATTTGGGTGCTGATGGCTGGCTATTAAATCATTGGCTGTTGTTTCCTTGTGCTGCCAAGCCTTCATTTCCTAAATACTTGATAAGCTGGTGATAAGTAATATGAACTCCCTCGTATGTTGTTATGCTACCACACTGTAAACTCTAAGCAAAAGAACACCAGGAATACATGCCAAGAATATTAAACTTCCAGCAAGATCCCTTGGTGTGAACATCCTCCCATCTGCCAGCTAAAGCAGCAGTGATACAGGAAGTTGCTGAAGGTAGATTATCACTTGAGTAATAGCAATAGTGATAGACTTATATACTGTTTCACAGTACTTCACAGCCCTCTCTAAGCAGTTTACAGAGTCAGCATATTGCCCCCAACAATTCGGGTCCTCATTTTACCAACCTTGGAAGAATGAAAGGCTGAGTCAACCTTGAGCCTGGTGAGATTCAAACTGCCAAATTGCAGGCAGCTGGTAGTCAGCAGAATTACCCTGCAGTACTGCACTTTAACCACTGCGCCACCACAGCTCATAATAGCAATTCTATCATTGCATAATATATGGGAGAAGGCAATGGAAACCCACTCTGGTATATTACCAAGAATAGATAAAGTGATGGACATTATAATGCCAGATGTACAAATTACCAGATTCAAATTATCAACTTTTGGACACTATGCAAAGATTTAGCTGCCTTGAGAAACTTACAGTGCTGGGAAAGGTGGAAGGAAAGAAGAGAAAAGGATGATCACCAGCAGGTTGAATGGAATCAATTACATTAGAAATGGGTGTCGAAGACTTACAGGGCCAAACTGGGAGTAGGTCTTCCTAGACAAAATCTATATGATTACTGAGAGTCAACATTGACCTGATGACACATAAGGGATCAATAAGGGAGCTGTCATTTCAACACGTAAATAAAAGCTTTTTTTGTGTGATGAGATTATTTTTCTGTGTTATTACCTAAGAAATTTAGGAGAAGGAAAAATTATATGCAACCCCCCCACCCCCACTCCAAACAAACCAATTTACATTATTTTCAATAAGCTTTTGTGTGCTGCAAAAAGGAAGAGGCATAAAAATGGAAAACTTCCATATGCACAACCTGTTTGCAGAGAATAATTTTGGGTCTATTCAGAAACATTCATGTATGTCCTTTTAATAGTTTATTTTTAGCAAACACATCATCAGTTTTATTGACAGCTATCTCCTAACATGCATTTGCTAGAGACATTTCAGCAAAAAAAGGAAAGCAATTGGAAAACAGAGAACACAAAGGAAGTTGGCAGGGCAATAAAACAGAGGCTATCTACAGGACCCTAACAATGTAATAAGCATCATTATAGCAATTATGTCTTATTCTGGTTGCCTTTGTGCTCTCTGACTCTTGCTCTGTTTTGTCAATGACAAGAACAGGGGCAAAAAGTCTTGCTGAATTTAAGAGATTTGATTAAGAATTCAACAGGACTTAAATCAATCACAAGCAAAAAAAACAAAAACAACCCTCTATAATTATAGCAAGGTCAACTATTGTAATTATAATCACTAATTTTCTCATTTTTATTAACTTTTTTCCTAATTACTGAGGCTTTTCATTTATATTTTGTTTTTAAACTTTTTAGATTCTTGCTCATTATGGGGACTGTTAAACTTCTAGGCCCCTAATGTCCTTGATGCTAAAATAGCTTGGTGTTTATTTTACACATTTTTTTTTATTTAATACTGCTCAAATATTTACTTTCTAAAATTTCCCAAGAATACAGATAGAAATATACCGATCACTGGTTTATATCCAATATTATATACACCCATATGTCTACAGCTACCCATAAAAATGCCAACATGGTGGGAGGGGCATGTATTCTGTTGTGAGGTCACAATGCATGCTTTGTCTTTTCATACTAACGTTCCAATGTCACAGGCAAGTTGGGTGGGAGTTTTCAAACTTAACTAATGAAAAAAGTAATCCCAGAATGAACAAAAAGATGTTTCATCCCAGGATATCACTATTATATCAAAGGTGATCACAGAATGGCTGGGATGATATAAGAAATTAAATCCAGTGATCAGAAACTCTGCTTAATTTCAAATGGGAATAGCTCTTCACCTTGTTTTGCCACGACCCATACAAAGGTGGAAGAGAAAAAGCGGAGGATAGGACTGGCTTTCTGGAATTACTGGAGATTCCTTTATCTCAAACATTGTCCATTTCCAGAAAAAGGAACAGAACAGAACAGAATAATAGAGTTGGAAAACACTGAGCTTATCGATCAGAAAGGTCGGCAGTTCGGCGGTTTGAATCCCAGGGGGTTGGACTAGATGACCTCCAAGATCCCTTCCAACTCTGTTACTGTTACAAGGGACCTTGGAGATCTTCTAGTCCAATCCCCTGCTCAGGCAGGAAACCCTATACCATTTCAGACAAATGGTTGTCCAATCTCTTCTTAAAAACCTCCAGTGTTAGAGCATTAACTGGAGGCAAGTTAAAAAGCTAAATGCAAAGCTTTTACAGGAAGATTTTGAGACCTGAAGTCACATTTGTATTAGTTTCGTACTGTGCTCTTTGTCCTATGAGCCACTGAGAGTCTTGTGATTGTGGTTGCATACAAATTAGATAGACAGATAGAGAAGAAAAGCAAGCAAGCAAACGCTGGATGATAGGATCCAAACAGATATTGTGGATAATGTGCTGAATTGGAGAGGCAGGAGGAGGCATGCTTGGTGCTAGAGGATTTATTGCAATTCTGTGCAGATCAGGCTCCGCTCAAAAGTAAGGAATATTGTGGCCTGATCCTCCAATGCAATTTATATTCACCTAAGCATCCCAGGAGTAGGAATGCTATGCAAAGCATGCTATGCATAAGTGGATGAAAATTTATCACTGAGTTAACCTCCCCCTCTCATACAACACACTCCTACGTTAACCTGAGCATACAGGAGGGCAACAGGGCATGGTTTTAGCAGTCCCAGAGAGGACACAAATTCTTCCTTGTTTACTTCACTGCAAAAGCAACATGATTAACAGTGGCTATCTCTGGGCAGTCTATGCTGGAGGAGAGATGTATTGAAACAGCAACAATAGTTAAACATTGAATCAATTTATTTACCTCTTGCTTGAAAAGAATAATTTTGCCTTCCATGGTTGGGATGCCTAATCCTAATTTAGCTTTACGGTTCGTCAGTGCAATGCATCTGTAAAAAAAAATAAGATAAATAAAAACTTTCCCTTTTCCACATGTAGGTTCAATAGAGATCGATTTAAAATATTCCGGTAAAGAGCTTGAGTTCTTGAAAACATGACAGCCAAGTGGCAGCATTATGGTGCTGACAGGGGATGACATTAGCTATAATCAGGGATGAAATCCAGCAGGTTCGGACAGGTTCTGGAGAACCAGTTGAGCAGTTGAGCAGGTCAGAGAGCCGGTAGTGGAAATTTTGAGCAGTTCGGAGTACCGGCAAATACCACCTGTAGTTGGCCCCAGAGTGGGGTGAGAATGGAGATTTTGCAATATCCTTTCCCCAAGAATGGGGAGGGAATGTGGATTTTGCAGTATCCTTCCCCTGGAATGGGGTGGGAATGGAGATTTTGCCATATCCTTCCCCTGCCATGCCCACCAAGCCACGCCCACAGAACTGGTATTAAAAAAAGTTGGATTTCACCACTGGCTATAATAGAGAGAAGGTTTCAATAAGTGTGCTCGATGAATCTTCAGTCTCAACAAAAAGCTAAGACCTGGGATCTTATGTAACGCTTCCATCATAATTGTTACTGGCTTTGCCTTATATCTTTTACTGGACCATGTCCTATTGGCCAACAAATCACCATTAAGAAATTGTTGAGAATAGTTGTAGCTCGGGTTTGAGGCTTTGGCAAAGGTTTGTTCTCCAAGCTTGCTGTTTAGCTCCTGGATGTTTTGTTACCAAACTAAGTAACATCTTCAGCGGGGTGTTTGAGTGAAGTGTCTTTTCTACTACTTTCATGAAGTTCGTTTATATAAATGAACAAGACACTGCACTCAAAAACCTCTCCTGAAGTTTTTGCCTAGTTTGATAACCAAATGTCCGGGAGCTAAACAGCAAGCTCAAAGAACAAATCCCTGCCAAACTCACCAGTTTTCTGATCTCTGGACTACTCATATTCCTGGTTGGTAGTGTTAAAATATCATTGTTATTTGGGGGGGGGGGAATTAAATTGATTTAAAAGAAGCAGGAAGAATTCCGGTTCCTGGAGTCTCCCCCCACCCCATTCCACACACCACACACACATACATTTTTTGGTTTTTTTCCCCTTTGAATCTCAAGTCAACTCCAGGGCAGGTATATATCTTATAAAGTTAAGGAAAAAGCAACTGCAGAGCTGAACTCCATAATCTTTCACAAAAAAACCCCAATTGATATTTTCTCATTTTAGCAGAGTAATTATTGCTTTTACTTTTGTTAAACAACCTGAAGGCAATAAATCCTTGGTGTTTTACAGTAATTTACTCAAACATCTAGCAGGAAGTCCTATCTGATGCTGCTTTCTCCTAATCCCTAGGATAAGAAGTGCAGATCTGAGAGAAATAGAATCCTGCACAGAAGCTTCTCTGTCTCTCGTCTTTGTCATTAGGTACGATCAGCAAAATCAGTAAGGAAGTTGCCAACTAACTGAAAGCAGCAGATGTGATGATGCAAGCCAGGTATTTCCTAAGGTTCGGAAGACCTTACAGAAATGACAGAAATGGGAGATTTATTTCATGTAGCTGTTGGTTCAAAATTAATTAAAATGCAAGCAACGAAGAAAGAAATAGCTATTGGCCCTATAGCAGGACTGTCATTTTACATTGTATGTACGAATTTTTATTTCCAAAATACCAGGTGGTGGTTCTAATGGGAGTCAGCTTCCCTTAATTCTTCTTTCTGTGCATAGTTTTCCTGAAATGGTGGCATGGAGTGAGGGCTTAAGCCTTCTCTTCTGGAATGCCGTGGTGTCTGCGACTACACTAGTTATACATACATGATTAACAGGGTCTCTGTGAGGGGGTGGGTGGGTAACAAAAGTCAAGATTTTGGTTGCAACAATGCAATCAGAGCCCAGTTAGAAGAAAATTCTGGTTCGTTCTGGACTGGGTTCAAAGAACACAGGGCAACTACTTCAAGCACAAGGTAGAGTTTAATTGACAGCAAAACTGACAGTTTAGCAACCAAAGGTGGCCACAAATTAAAAAGACAAGATCGGTCATACTTATAGGAAGGCCCATTCTTTGTATTAGGAAGCATGCAAACATGGTTTGCCCAAGGGCTGAGCAGGGTCTGGTTGGAAGGAAATACAGTTTTATCACCTTGCAGGGTAAAATAATCTACACCCCTTTGTGTGTCTGGGTGATTGATTCAGTGTTGGGAAAAACTTATTGTGTAAAGTAAAGGAGTTCCATATCAGCCGGTAATTTGCTAATTTCCAACATTTAGTCAATTTCAATCTAGGTATCAAAATAGGTGGAAAGACTTAAACAACCTTTTGTTGTGTTGTTTGGGGTTCAAGAACATGTCAGGAATGGCCAGGTTTAGTGGGTGAGAATGGGTAGAATGAAGGTTTTTAATTTAATTCACTTTAATTCAAACCTTTATTGTCAATGCACAACATGTGTACAATGAGATTGGATGAGCCTCCCTTAGTGCAGCCCCCCCAAACACAAAATACATCTCAATAACTCATAAGTGAAAGCAAGAAAAATAAAACCCCTAACCCAATAGATCATACTAACAGGCACACAATCCTATATAGATATATGTGCATAACATTACATTATATTATATTACACCATGTTGCACGTTGTGCTGGCCCTGCAAGTCTATCATACTAAATAGTTATGGTGTTACGTTGCATTCAGAAATCTGGCAGCCCACGGACAGTCCCTTTTGTACACGTATTGACATTAGATAGATAGACAATAGAATTCTTTATTGGCCAAGAGTGATAGGACACACAAGGAATTTGTCTTGGTGCATACGCTCTTGGAATACATAAAAGAAAAGATATATTTGTCAAGAATCATAAGGTACAACACTTAATGATAGTCATAGGGAAACAGTCAATATAAATCGTAAGGATACCAGCAACAAGGTTACAGTCATACAGTCATAAGTGGGAGGAGATGGGTGATCAGAATGATGAGAAGATTAATAGTAATGCAGACTTAGTAACTAATTTGACAGTGTTGAGGGAATTATCTGTTTAGCAGAGTGATGGCGTTTGGCAAAAAACTGTTCTTGTGTCTAGTTGTTCTGGTGTGCAGTGCTCCATAGCATCGTTTTGAGGGTAGGAGTTGAAACAATTTATGTCCAGGATGCTAGGGGTCTGTAAATATTTTCACATTACAAGAAGCAAGTCTTTCATTGTGCTACTTTAACTTCCACCCTTACTTATTTAACTCACCCTCACAGACATAACTGCATATGACTGCCCGATTGCCAGCCCTGGCAATCAAGCAAGGTAGGGACATAAGAAGACTTGCCTTATGCTTTCTCCCTGGTACCTTCTAAACTATCTGGGACCTTTCATTAAAAGAGAAGGCAGTGTTCTAACAACATTGTAAAAGAAAGTTTCAGTGGTCATCTGGTTCATTGCTACAGGAACCTGTGCTGCCTACACACACACACACACACACACACACACACACAGACACGTTTTAAAGGTGTGATGATTGATCACACTGTTAGTCTCATATACAGATCCTTAACCCTTGTCACAAAGAGCTAAGCTCCCAGGGACCTTGGGAGTAAACCTGACATCAGTTTAAAAGAGGATGCCTGGCATTTAAAGGACAGTTTTCTAATCACAAGATAATAATCATGAAGTTGTCGTAAGGTAACATATTTCAGTAAGAAAAACAACACTCTTCATAGAGACTGGCTGCAGAAGATCAATTGTTATAATTTAGCTTTTCTGTTCAGATTTTAATTAGCTTCCTATTTAATTTTACTAATTTCAATTGTTTTCTACTACTTTTTTTTTTACTTTTTATTATATTGTAAACTGCCAGAGCCATGGTATCAATAAGATGGGCTGCATGGAAATTTAATCAATAAATAAATAATTTATACTAATACCTTATTTTATTTAAATTGTGAATGTGAAAGGGTATTTTAGAATCTGTTGTTCTTTTGTAAAGAGGCTTCTTCTCTTCCTGTTAAAAGGAAATCTTTCTTTGAACTCAAGACACACATGCAGAGATTATCATTTCACTTTTCAAGTTCACGATCCCTTAAATTTTAGGGGAGCTTCAACATTTGGAGGCACTCAACAAGGGATCACCCATTATAATTTTTTTGTGTGTGAGGGGGGAAACTCTAGTCATGTAATCATCTATGTGTCTTACTCCACATTTTCCTAGGCTTGTTTTGTTTGGCTTCCTTACTGCTGAAAACCTAGCAATGTTCAGAAAAATGCTGGAAACCTTGCAGGTTATGCACCCCAAAAAATCTGTTTTTAAGATGTAGCCAAGATTCTTTTCATCTTTGCCAAGCAACCTGGCAAATTCCCAGATATTTTTTTAAAAGCACTCTATACAGCGTTTCCCAATCTGGGTACCTTTAGGACATGAGCTACTGTATCTATGGAGATTCTCAGTCATCCAGGTCATGGTTGTCCCAAAGGTGTTTTTTCAAAAGGCAACTGGACATTTTTTTTTCTCAAAGACATTTCGCTTCTCGTCCAAGAAGCATTCTCAGTTCTGACAGAATGCCATGGAATGAAAGGATTTTTAGCTTGTAAGACTTGAGGACTCCAACTCTCAGAATTCCCTAGCCAGAAAGGATTGGCTTGGTATTCTGGGAGTTGAAGTCCTCACATCTTAAAAGTTGCCCAGGTTGGGAAATCCTAATCTAGATAGAAGTGAAACAGTCTGGATTTTTACATAAGGAGAAAGGGTGATATTCTGTTTGAATAAGACTGTTTTCCCTTCCTCCTTTCAGTTTCCTCAATTAGTCCCCAAAAGACACCATTGTTATATTTCACGATGTACCCCAAAACTTCAGTTGGGGTAACCAAGTATGGTTTGCATGGAAGAGCTGCTCTCAGCTGAGGGCAGTGCAATATTCTTTATCTCCTGTATCCTCGTGGCTGGAGGAGGAGGAGGAGGAGGAGGAGGAGGAGGACACTGCAGTGGGCTTCTGGGAGATGTAGCCTCCCAGCAGAGACAGTGGAATCAAAGTGCAGGGGAGCAGAACCACAGGCCCCAGCAGCTCACAGGAAAAAGGTAGAAAAGAAAGGACTGATAGGAGAAAGGGAAAGCCAGGGTTGTTCTGAGGGTGAGACGTGCTGAGGCATTTCTGGGCCTCCCCACTGCATTCCTGCTGCCATAGGAGATGTGACCAACCAGGGATGAAATCCAGCAGGTTCTGACAGATTCTGGAGAACCGGTAGCGGAAATTTTGAGTAGTTTGGAGAACCAACAAATGCTACCTCTGGCTGGCCCCAGAGTGGACTGGGAATGGGGATTTTGCAGTATCCTTCCCCTGGAGTGGGGTGGAAATGGAGATTTTGCAGTATCCTTCCCCTGCCATGTCCACCAAGCCACACCCACCAAGCCACACCATGCCCACCAAGCCATGCCCACAGAACCGGTAGTAAGAAAAAAATGGATTTCACCACTGTGACAAACCCACTCAAGGGGGATCTGAGAAGTAGCTGCCATCTTGATCCAGCGGCAGTTTGTTGATTTACCACTTCTGGCTAGAGTGGGCTGTTATTCTGATTAAAGTCTCACAAAACCCACAAGGTGAGCTAGTGCGTTTGGGCCCGGTGGGTTGGTCATCAGTGGAGAGGGACCAAAGGATGCAATCAGCACTACACTCCCTATTGTCAAGGAGAGGTCGGACCCTTCTGGGTTTTGGTTTTGGTTTTGGTTTGACACTTTTTCCTTCTTGGATTCACTTGCAGCAGCCTCAGCATTTGCAGTGCAGGAGGGCTCCGCGGCATGAAATCACAACCAGCAGTTCATGGATATTTTGAATTAGGGGAAAGATGAGCTACAAACATTTGCCCGGCCTCCATAAAAAAATATAAATATATCCCAAATTGCCTTGATTCTTTAGATTTGGACTTCAGCTTTGCTCACAACATAATCCCAATAAAATGCTCCAACAGCCATTGATACATATATGTTGAAGCATTTTACACTTTTATATTATATTACATTACATTACTTTGCATTACATTACTTTACATTATATTAATGATATTATACTTATTACATTACTATGTTATATAGTACACTACACTATATATACATACACACCATTTATGTCCATAAAATTATGCCCATTTTATGGACATTAAAAAATTTATCTGTAAAATTATTGCCTAAATAAATGAGTTCTGTGAGACAATATCATTATATTGCTCTTTTTAAAAATGGTCAACATCATCAATTTAGCAACTTTTCCTCCACCTAAACACTGCAGTTATAATTCACAACAGGTGGTAAATCAAATAATATATACAGTACATAAATATAGATTTGGAGTGCAAATGACAAATGTTCTTAAATGAATAAGCACCAGGAATTGGGTTTTGTTTTCTGTGAAAGACTGGAATATTTTTCTTAAATGGCCACACTGGGGAGGTCAGGACACAGCAGGGAAACTATGCCAGAGGGAGGGAATATTATATGTGGAAAGTCAGTAATAATTCTACTTGCAGTTTATAGTGCTGGAGCATTGATTTATTAATGCTAAGAGCACCCATCTACAAACAGATTACATTCCATATTATCGCTAGCAAAACAAAAAACTCTACTTTGTGGAATGTGTTTTCCTTTCAGTTTATACATCTTAAAATGTATATCTAATCAGCATCTGTAAAGTCACTTATTTTGACTAACACATGATAGTTCTTAATAAAGATTTAAAGTACTGCCTCTACTGGCTGTAATTAAAATATCATTTTTAAGTAATTTGGTGAGATTAAAAGTGATGAGATCCAAATTCTGGATTCTAACTTTCTTTCCATTTTTCTTCCCACCTGTTCCCCATTTGTTATTATTAATATTACTTAATTTAATTATTAATGATATTAATAGTATTATTTATTCATTTCTAATAAAGAATAACTAATAAGAGTTTATCAGCAAAATATATTGCTTATGCACATATTTTTAAAGTAATTGTTATTAAAAAAGAAAGAATAAAAACCTGGTTCAAACTGCAACAAATGTAGAAATACAAAAAGAAAAATACAACAAAGGAAAAGAAAAGAACAGAAAAGAGAAAATAAGTAATTTCATCCTTCATCTCAGCAAGGAAAAACAATTTTAATATTTTATCACCATCTCTTAATACAAAATATACTTCCTCCACCCCATAACTCATCTCCTAACTAAAATATAAAAGCCATAAACCTTGCAATTCATTCATTATCAGCAAAGGTCCAATAAGGGAAACCAGCTGTAACTAATTTTGTGTTAATCTTGATTGAAGAAGCCAACTTTGTATTCTTTCTGTACAATATTCTCTTTTAGTAACCTTAATTTTTGTTCCCATCAGTACAGTTTCAAATTTTGTTTGCAATTCATTTTTTTAAAGCCTAAAAATCTTTCAAAACTTTAATAGGCTTGTTTTTCTTCTATAGATTCATTGACATAGAATTTATCGTATCAAGTCATTTTGAAGACTAAAATTCAGAAATATCCATTAAAGATTTTGCTTTCTTCTTTCTTAACAAGATGAATACAGTAAAACCTTGCCAGTCTGAAGAATCCTAATGTTTGCAGTATATCTCTTGATTCCAAACTATTCAATCCATACGCTAACTGCAAAAATGACAGTTCCTTCAATCTACTCATGAGGAGTGGCTTTCAGGAATAGAATAGAATTCTTTATTGGCCAAGTGTGAATGGACACAGAAGGAATTTGTTTTACCAGAGGTGGGTTTCAGCAGGTTCTGACCAGTTCTGGAGAACCAGTATCAGAAATTTTGAGTAGTTCAGAGAACCAGTAGTAAAAATTCTGACTGGCCCCACCCCCATCTATTCTCTGCCTCCCAAGTCCCAACTGATCGGGAGGAAGTGGGGATTTTGCAGTAACCTTCCCCTGGATTGGGGAGGGAATGGAGACTTTACAATATCCTTCCCCTGGAACAGAGTGGGAATGGAGATTTTGCAGTACCTTCCCCTGCCATGCCCACCAAGCCACGCCCACCAAGTCATGCCATGCCCACCAGGCCACACCCACAGAACCAGTAGTAAAAAAATTTGAAACCCACCATGCTCTCAGTGTACATAAAAGATACATTTATCAAGAATCATAAGGTACAACACTTAATGATAGTCATAGGGTACAAATAAGCAATCAGGAAACAATATCAATATAAATCGTAAGGATACAAGCAACAAAGTTACAGTCATACAGTCATAAGTGGAAGGAGATGGGTGGTGGGAACAAGAAGATTGATAGTAGTGTAGACTTTGTAAATAGTTTGACAGTGTTGAGGGAATTATTTGTTTAGCAGAGTGGTGGTGTTCGGGAAAAAACTGTTCTTGTGTCTAGTTCTTCTGGTGTGCAGTGCTCTATAGCGTCGTTTTGAGGGTAGGAGTTGAAATAGTTTATGTCCAGGATGTGAGGGGTCTGTAAATATTTTCACAACCCTCTTTTTGACTTGTGCAGTATGCAGGTCCTCAATAGAAGCTAGGTTGGTAGCAATTATTTTTTCTGCAGTTATCTTTGATAACTGATTATTAATCTGCAGTTAATCATGTGAATTATCTCAAAAACTCTCTAGAGGGATTTTGCCAGCCCAGTTCCGGAATCCAGGCACGTTTTTCTTGTGAACACTCTATGGACCTCACCAAAAGTCCATCCCCTATATGATTTTTAAAATGAAGGGGAATGAAAGTTTTACAGCAATCAAAATACAATTAGTAGCAGAAGTTGTGCTGCGTTATGAAAGCACTACAAAATTATTTAGCATTCCTAGATAGGAAATGTTTCATTGTGAAAAAAAAAACCCTGATTTAATTTCACCTTAGCTGAAATAATTAGGTGACTTCTAATATATTTTTGGCATGTACCAGATGTAGGAAAAAACCATAAAATGTATTTTCCAAGGCAGCACTTTTTAAGGAGATGGTCCATGAGAATCAAACTATACTTCTAGAAATCACATTTCAAGAAATGCACTAAGTATAGTCTGATGGGCAATGAATTTAATCTATAATGTTGAGGTAAAGAAGTCTTCCTTTTATTCCATTTAAAGGTGTACTTCGGGAGCAAGTGAATCTTACTTCAACATTGGCACTGGGATAAAACCTTCCACTGAGGACCCAAATAGTCCAAAAAGTGTGACTTGTGTTGGACTCACTGTTCTGCGCTCCAGGAAAAAAATAGACCCATGCTATTCCTTAGTATCTGCTGCTCTAAACCTCTGTTTCAGAGGTGG
The DNA here is from genome assembly GCA_022577455.1 of Arizona elegans. Classification (NCBI taxonomy): domain Eukaryota; kingdom Metazoa; phylum Chordata; class Lepidosauria; order Squamata; family Colubridae; genus Arizona; species Arizona elegans. Next base: position 203,782,492 of record JAKOOJ010000001.1, on the reverse strand, counting down.
GGATTGATGGGCCTTTTATGACATGTGGACTTCCACTGGCTCAGGAATTCTGGGAATTGAAGTCCACAAGTCATAAAACGGCCATTGTTCTCCTCCTCTGCTCTAGTTAAAAGTAGAAAAGGCAACCTTCTAAAAGAAATAACTCCTGCTGGATTTGGATTATTATCACCCTGCATAAACTTGTATACAGATAGTTCTTAACTTACAACCATTCATTTAGTGACCATTCAAAGTTACAAAGGCACCGGGGGGAAAAGTGATTTATGACTGTTTTTCACGCTTACCACCATTGCAAGCATCTCGATAGCCTTGTGACAGAAAGCGAGCCATGGTGGTGCAGTTGTTAGAGTGTAGTACTGCAGGCTACTTCTGCTGCTGCCTGCAATTTGGCAGTTCAAATCTGCCTGCAATTTGGCAGTTCAAATCTTAACAGGCTTAAGGTTGACTCAGCCTTCTAACCTTCCGAGGTGGGTAAAATGAGGAGCCAGATTGTTGGGGGCAATATTCTGAATCTGTAAACCACTTAGAGAGGACTGTAAAGCACTGTGTATATAAGCTGTATATAAGTCTAAGTGCTATTGCTATTGCTATTTGGAAGCTTGGCAACTGGCCTATACTTATAACAATTGCAGTGTCCCAGGGTCATGTGATAACCTTTTGTGATCTTTTCACAAGCAAAAAATGCAGTCAATGGTGAAGCCAGATTCACTTAACAACCATGTTACTCATTTAACAACTAGGGTAAGAAAGATTGTAAAATGGGGCAAAATTCACTTAATAATTGTCTTGCTTAGAAACAGAAATTTTGGCCTCAAGGACTACCTGTACCTCCAAACATATGTTTTGGGGAGGGCTATCATGATTAAAACAAGATCCCTGGGTCCTAAGTTGTAGAATTTTTTGACTTGTTTCTAAATAGTATTCTTGAGGTTGCTATAATAAAGTCATGAAAACTACAAATTGGGGACCTGGAATGTAATAGTTGAAAAGCGTGCTTGAACTTGCTTGAAGTCATTCAAAATAGGTGAGTTTTCTTGCACTCGGTAATTTTAGTCTGGGTGATGCTTGTGTCAGCAGCAAGTGGAGACTAGCGGGTGAAATGACCAATCCCAGGCTGAGGAATCCTGGGGAATTTCCTTTTACTTTTCTATCTGAATTGATGCAATGGTTCTATAGTAGAGGAAGGGAGGATATAAAGGAGATGGACGGATTTTTCTGAATTGTATAAGAAAGCCACTGGTGCCTGCAAACAAAATTCAGTGTCTGGCTTATTTGCTCCACAGTATACCTTTCACGATGCCCTCTGTGTATTCATATAAGTCATTTTACCACTGGACAAGGGGAGCTGTGAAGTTCAAAGGTCTATTCTAAAAGGTCAATTTGACAGAGAAGCATTCAAGAAGAGACTGTACAATTGGAATCTTAGTCTGTTTAGCCTTTTTAAAATATACTGAGTGAAATAGTATAGTATAGTATGACAAACAATAGTGTCACTTCTATTGCTGACAGTATGAATCAGTTTCTGGATACGGCATCTTTATAGGTACCATTCAGATATTTCCCAATAGTGGAACGAATAGTAAGAATACAATGGCATTTGCTAGAAATGCTGAAAGTGAATTTTGTGCACCATGGAGATAAGCTCTTAATTTGATAATGGGGAGTTACACTGACCAGTCAACTGACTGACTCCAATGACAAGTTTATTTTGAGAAGAATTTGACTTAAAAAAAGATAGTTATTGTTAATGATCAGGCTATTTATACATCTTCAATTCATGCACTTGAACCAACTGAAGTAGCTATTAGAAGCATCTGGACAAAATATTGCCCAAAGTGATCAATCTATTTCCAAAGAGGTGCCTGTTTTTATCCTAGGTCAGTAAGTTGATTGTCACTAATGATAACATTTAATCATTCCTAGTTTTTAACACAATCCAGAAAGATAGCAACATACTAAAGTAAAATATTCTGATTCACATACTGGATGCACAAACAATTTTCTCTTTTCGAATATTTTTGACAAAATTCCCACAATTTAAAAGTATAGAATTTTTTTTTTCTCCTACTGGATTTCAGCCAGTAAAATGGCCAAGAGAAAGACAGGCTTGGGAAAAATAATCCAAAAGATCAGGAACTGGAAACGATAAACATAGGCTTTGATGTAGGAAGCAAAATAATTAAGTACCCAGATTGTGGGGGCAATAAGATGACTTTGTATAAATATACAAACGTATGAAGGCTATTGCTTAATGCATTGTAAGCCGCCCTGAGTCTCTGGAGAAGGGCGGCATATAAATTAAAGCAAAAAAAAAAAAGGAACATCCACTTTTATTTTGTTCCTCTGGAAAACAGAAGGTTCTGGAGGATTTTGGAAATGGTTGTTACAAATCCTGAAGAAAAGATCTGAGCAAGAAAGAGAATTGCACATTTCTATATTTTTTTTCCTACTGGATTTCTTAGTGAGTTGTCAGTGGTTATGGTGAGAAGATAAAATTCTTCCTCCCAAACTTTGGACAGGTGTATGTGCTTTTAGGTATACACCCATTTAAGAAACTAGCACAGCTACTATCCCACCAGTAAAGGCCTAGAGTCGAAAGAAATCTGATCTGTGTTAATTTTTACGATTCAAAATTTCTTTAACAGAAACAATGAGATGTACCAGAGATATTTTTAATTCCTTTATATTCCCTGCCATAGCTCAAAGAGTTGTGGTGAATTATAGAGACAAGTTCCCATTCTACTTCTCAATGTTGTTTGCTAATTATCCACTTCCAATTATTTCACTTGATTCTATAGGCAGAACAGGATGTAGCCACCAACACTTCATTAGTTCCTCTGTGTCTCAACTTCATTACTAATTAGGGGGATTTGATTGTGAAAAGTGCTCTAAGTTTATCTTCCGCTGCAAGAATAGGAGGGGTTTTTCTTGTTTTTGTCTTTTTTGTTGAAACAGAAATGATAGTCAATATAATTATTTGTTTACAATTACTTGTAAGTCTGCTCCTTTTCACAGCTCAAGGTGGCTCTGCAGAGGGGGGCTATCCAGTATCAACAATTACAACTGCAAAAGGTCAGACATAGATAAAGGTCTTTGTGGCAGCTATAAATCTCATCATCCTAGTGCAGGACTGCAAGGTTGCTACAAAAGCCAAAGTTCTGGGCAGTAAAATAGTGACTACAATCTTGTATCAATCCAGAGGTCTGTCAGGGAATCAAGAGCAGTTAATATTCAGGCATCCAAAGCTGAAAACTCATAGGGGATATTCAAGGCTTCAGAATCAAAGAAAAAACAGGGATGTTCATATTTCATCTGTCTACCACTATTTAGAACTGTTGCATCTTTTTCTTGATCCCCGGACCGTCTTCTGCAGGGGCCATTTGAGTCTCAACAAAGAAATATTTGATTTAAGGATTTGCAGAGAGATGCTGCTTTATGTGCTCTGGGTTGAAAAATCACAGTGGATAATTTCCAATTTCATTTAAACCAGCAGATTCCCTGTCGCTCCCGATAGCAGAGGTCAGAGCAAGTACATATCCCACTCAGTTCAGCTAGCAAGAAATATAGCTTGATGTTTATTTAACAAACATTAGCAAACATCAAAACATTTAGCTGGCCAAATGGAGTAAATGGAAGGCAGAGAGAGGGGAAGAAGGAGGGAGGGAGATCAACAACCAACAAGAGTTTAATTATTTAATTATTAATTATTTATCTATATCAAAAGACATGGAATTTTCCAGAGCCACTGGAAACAAAATTGTGGATAATATTCATGAAGAGTCCCAAAGTGAGTGGTCTTTGGTTGTTCACTTCCTCTGTATATATAGCAGCAGCAGAATAAAGATGAAAAATAGGACACCAGGTGATCGGTTGCTCTATTCTGCATCATGAAGGAAACAATTTGATAGACAGAATCATACACTCAATACTCTGAAGAATACTTTGAATTCACCACCATCTTAAAGCTACTGCCACTGTTCTGTGGAGGAAGGGATTTTACTCTTATTTTAAACCTTCTTTGGGGAAGAAAAACCCTTTTTCTTTTTAAAGAGCTGTTATTTGCTGTCAGAATCTTGATCAAAATTTTACATTTATTTTTACTATGGGAAACATGTTATGAAACTTGACAGGGTGATAGAACAGAAAGGATTTAAAAAAAAAATATTAGTAAGGAAAAAAAACAGTTTTGTTTCGGTTACTACTGCTTATATGTAATGATGGGGCAAATTAGTGGGGAGAAATCTTCCCTACAAGACTTCTGCTGATCTCTCCCGAGGTTACTTATCAGAGTGACTTGCAATCTTCCTTGCCAGCTTCCCCATCAATTTTGGTTGTGGGAAGCCAGCAGAGAAGGACACTGCAAATGTCATAAGTGTGAGCCATTTGCCAAACACCTGAATCACAATCATATGACCTCGGAGGTGCCACACTGGCTGGAATTTGTATGCACTGTTCATTCAGTGCCATCACAATTCTGAACAGTCACTGAATGACTGGTTGGTGAGCGAGGATTGCCTATAAACAAATGCTAGCTATTAGAATCCTTCCCAGAAACATATGGAGAGACAACAAACAGCAGTCAGCAGAGAATTTATTCAGGTGAAGCATACTGAGTGGGATTTAAAAAGCAAAATGATGGTCATGGCCGCATACTGAAAGATCTGCCTCTTCATACAAAGATGTGACATCGGTACATGGGCAAAAAAAGAAGGGGGCTTGGACTGTACTTCTGCAAATGCCATTTTCACTCCCTGCAAACATTCAGGTGCTACCAGTTCACTATTGGTAGTGCACGGGCACACTTTCTTTGTGAGTGTGCAGTGCTTCTGCACATGCTCAGATGCTTCTGCGCATGCGCAGAATGTTTTTGATGACATCTGGGCAAGTGGGCGGAGCCTCCCACTGTCTCCACTACCGGTTTGCCCAAACTGGGGCGAACTGGGAGCAATTGACCACTGATCTGTAAGCTGCCCAGAGTCTCCTTATTGGGAAGATGGGCAGCATATAAATGTAATACATAAATAAGGGAATTTATACTGCTTTTTAACCCAGCAGAAAAAAGATATAAAAAGTATGTGTGAGTATGTGTGTGTGTGTGTGTGTGAAAAGTGTTTTTCTATTGAAGTACCTGGTCTACCCCAATATGGTAGGGAGCATACTGCTTCCCTTTCACCTTTCAGCTCCAATCCAGGAGCCCTCAAGCAATCGCATTCACGACAAACCATTTTATACCAAATTTATATTTGCTGATATTTCTTTATTAGCAAATATAAATTTGATATATATATGTATATATAAGGTAAAGGTAAAGGTTCCCGTCACACATATGTGCTAGTTGTTCCTGACTCTAGGGGGCGGTGTTCATCTCCATTTCAAAGCCGAAGAGCCAGCGCTGTCCGAAGACGTCTCCATGGTCATGTGGCCAGCATAACTAAACTTTTTTATGTGCTTTCAAACTGCTAGGTTGGCAGAAGCTGGGACAAGTAACGGGAGCTTACCCCGTTACGCGGCATTAGGGATTCAAACCACTGAACTGCTGATTTTACGATCGACAAGCTCAGCATCTTAGCCACTGAGCCACTGCATCCCTTTCATACACATACACACACACACACCAACACACACACACACACACACACACACACACATACTATATTTCATCTTAAGACACTGAAATATTGTTTGGCTTATTTTAAGATTTTGGTTTACAAAACAGTGAAAACCAGATTTAATTTTAATTAGTGGCTACAAGATTTATTTCTGCAACCTTCAGATAAATATACCTGTAATGGAACAGCCTAGCTAGAGGCCAATTGAATTCAATGAATGTTAATTTTTGGATATTAGAAACAAATATATTATTGGAAGAAAAATTAAAAGTATCTCTAAAACTTCATCCTAGGTTCTTCACCATAACAGCATTACATGCACTGAATTTGTACTGGATAATTTTTTATTATAACATTCTGTGATTACAATTAAATTTCTTTCATTAAAACATTAAAGCTTTACATTATGTGAAACATATGGAAGTGCAATATGTTATTTTTAAAAAAAGTGTATTGAGATCCATGAACCTTCTTCCGTAGCAACTATTTCAGTCTTTCAAATTCATCGGAATGAAGGAATAAGGGATGTGCCATCACAGTACAAGTTTCATCCCTTACACATGTACAGTGATGTCATTTGCATGTATAAAAGGAACAAAGCTTGTGTCATGAATTTTCAATGCTCATTTTGACAGTTCCCTCATCTAAACATGTCCCCCCCCATTTCAGACATTCCTGTTTAATTTTATATTAATGTTTTGCAGCTATTTGATGCTATTGTGAAGTAGAAAATGTATGCTACAGGGATTCATATAAGTCCGATACACCTAATCAAATGGTTCCTCAGGTAACCTGACTTCATGCCATATAGGGCTTTAAAGGTAATAACCAACATCAATAACCAACATTGGACTGGAAGCAAATCAGCACGCAATGCAGTTTATAACTTTACATGCACCATCCTTGGGGGTACCTAAAATGAGGTTACCAAATCTTGCAAGATTTTGGAAGGGCCGTGTGTGCATGCGTGGGGGTAGGGTGCATGCAGGGGGGCTGTACGTGCATGTGCGGGGAGTGTGCATGCGGGGCACATGCACAGGGGCAGGGGGTATGGGGGGTGGGGCACATGTGGGACACATGCAGGGAGTGCATGCAGGGGGCGCATGTGGGCAGCACTTGCGCATGTGCAGGGGACATGAGGGGGGCCCCACACGCATTGCATTTTGGGGGTTTGTGCACATACTTTGGGCACTCAGTCTGGAAAAGGTTAGCCATCACTGGTATAATATGATGCTATCTAATTCTACACAGACACATAAGCTAACAACAACATTTGCATTTTCCATGCAACAATTATTTTGCCTGTCAGCAAGGGCTAAATTGTACATTTCATTAATCACACAAAAGCACTTTAACGACTTATTTCCGATAAATGAAAAGTTTCCACTTTAAGAGGTAAATGGACAAACAGAACTTAAATCACCATGCACAGGAAGTAGCATTAAGGTTTTCATGATCAGGTCTGGTGTACTGTGCCTTGCAGACTGATATTAGCTCCACCATTTGTCAACATAATTTATTTGATTGTATGCCACACAGAGTTGCTTTTTGTGAGATCGGTGGCTATACAAATATGATAAACAAGCAAGCAAGCCCCTTCTGGGAATAGTAGCTTTCAAGGAAAAAAGTTGCAAAATTGTACTGTGGGCTAAAGCAGCTTTCTTTCTTCAAAAACTACAATCCTATCTTGGCTTGGTATTTTGTGAGAGGCAGATATTATTTTTATTTTTTTAAAAAAGTAATTGTTTTGATTCCTTTGATATAATGTGTATTTCATTACAAATATTGTTAATTACTAGAAATTATTAAATAATCCAAAACTAGAATTGAACAATTCATTTGACAAATCTGTTCAGTTCAAAGAGTTGATTCAGCCAATCCAATAGTTGAATTGATTTCAGTTCAAATCTCTGATTTAACTGGAAAAAGATGTGTGTGTACATCTGCAAATTTTCAAATGAATTCAAAAATACCTGATGAGGTGCATTAAATTAATTTGACACAGTGTATTGATTTGATAGGATTATTTGGTTCAAAAGTGTGATTTCAATGAATTGCATTTGAATTGAATCTGAATGAGTCCAACTAATTACAAGAGTCCTTGCTTTGAGAAGCCAGTAGCTTTTTGATTAAGAACCCATAAATGTCAATTACTGTTTGAATACGTATGCACAAATGCATTTTTTTTAAAAAAAATCAGTGAGTCAAATGCATTTACTGGATAATGTCAGAAAGTGTGATAAATATATGTTCCTCGTACAACTATTAGAAGTTATAGAAGTAGATATGTCTACAAAATTTGATCTCTATAAAAAGACTTTCTTTTGTTTATGGCTTTCAGAAGGATATCATAATAATCCATTAAAGAAAGGTGTCTGGCTTGGCTGGAGCTGTCAGCCGCGAAAGATCAGGTCCACACATGAAGGTTCAATAAAACTGATATATTGCTACTTATGTCTATGCATAGGAATCTTCTCAAGTAATGGCTAACACCTGGTTGGAGTTAAATGAGGGTCAACGGAATTCAAGGGAGGTTGGACTTTGCTTGTGGCTATGTAGGGATTCTAGGCTGATCTCTCTTTTAACTCCGCTCCTAGGTTCGGCCACTCCTTCTCTTACAGGACCTTCTTTACAGCTTCTACAATGGCTCTGGCATCTCATTCTATTTGAACTCAATGGCTATGGATCAGATGTTTACAGATGTGAGCTCATGCCTATGTACTGTTTTATATTGTAATGACTTATTTGTTGGTCATACTAATACTTTTGTTTTATAAAATTGTCTATAATATGGACTGGTATCTTACTCATATCCTTTCATTTATTAATGACATGATTTAATAGAACAGGGATCAATATTTTTATTTTGCTTACTACATTTCACATTATACAAAGCAACCCTCCGCTGGACTGGAAATTCAACAAGATAGAATGTTCTAGCTTATTATGCATCACTAACAAGTTATACTTAGTAATCATTAACAACTTATAAAATATCTCATCTTTCTTCTTATGCTTGAAGTCCTGCTTTTAGTAGGTACTCAGTTTTACACTGTGGTACTGAGTGTCCCAGGCTAAACATCTCATAGGAGTTTAGCATTGCTTGGTCATCTAGACAAGGCATATCCTCTTTGCAGACAACATCTGTCTCTCAATCAAAGAATAGGGTTTTTATAATTCACTTGGTGGGGATGCCCCTGGAGTCAACCCATCAGTGATAACCCATGTCCCTAGTAGGTGGTGTTTTGTACCTACCCCAAGTTAAATGATATGCAAGGCACAGCTGAGATGGCTAATATATTCTTTCCGTAATACTTTAGCCAGCTTTGTCCTTCTATCCTTTAGCCAGGAACATTTCCAGATTCTGCAAAGTTGACATAGTAGATGAGTGTGTTGACATAAATAAACCACAAAATAAAATGAGAATCAATCTTAATTTTATCTATGGATACTGCTGTTACGACAAATCTTCCATTGTCCATTTAGACTGAAGATAAACTAATATCAATATATTTCAGAGGCAGGAGGTCATGATAATTAAGTGCAACTCACACAGAATAAGAAGGTAGCTTTATTAGATTGTGTGGTATTTGTGTGCTTGCAGAACTGAAGGAAGTTAATTGTGATAAAGACTTGTGCCATAGCAAATAAATAGGTTATAATTACATCATTCCCCTCTTTTTTATAGTAGGAAATAAAGTTTGTATCCATGAAAGTTCTATTTATGTCATAACATCATCATTTTTATATTGTATTTTGTTCTCATCTTAACAGCATATAACACCCATATAACATAATAATAAAATGAATATAATTTACATTGTTTATATAACATTGACCTAGTCATGCACCTGAAGAGGTTACCAAAGCTATCAGCAATATAAAGAATTTGAAAGTAATTGACCCGCACAATCTACCAGCAGACATCTGGAAGCTGAAAGCACTTTGTGGCATAGCAGATGACTGGTTGACAAATTTCTTCAAGGTCATTGTGATTTGGCCAAGTGCCTGCTGATTGGGCTACGAGTATTTCAATTCTCCTCTTCAAAAATAAAGCCAACCCATCAGACTGATCCAACTACTGACCAATCCATCTTCTGTTGCACACAATGAAAATTTTTGAGCAGATTCTCAATTATGACATCATTGAAATATCAACCAGTGTGGTTTGATTGCCAACAATGTCACTGTAATCCTCATTTTTGTGACTGTCATCTCATGAAAGAGCATCCTGCGAATAGCACCCCACATTGTCGCCTACCACTTTGATGGCAAACACTCAAGTGGAACATCAAAACAAAGCTGGCAGGACACAATTGACACAGACATGAAAATCATCCACTTGGACCTGGTTGCTGCATTCGGTCGTGTGAAATGGTGTTCCTTGATCCAAAAAGTGGATACTGCATGTAGGGGAACATGCTAGGATGATGAAGAAGAAAATGAGTATAATAATATAAAACCATAATCATTTTTTACAAATGCAGTAGAATGAAATGGAAGGCACCAACCAGTTTGGCTCAATGTTGGAAAATTCCTCTGTTACGTATATAGAGCATTTGATACTCCTATTAAATGTAAGCTTCATCTCTTATATACCCATATAGCTTTTCTTAATAATCACTCTGGGAATAATATATGTGATACAGATTTCATATTTTGAATGTTCAGGAATTTCCTTAATTACTTTATCATGGAATAATTTTTGTCTAGGTTTCTATGGGGTGATTTACAAAAGTCTCATCAGCCTCATTTATACAAAATTTCAGTTTTTGCAGAATTCGGAAATAATTTATACATTTGGTACTATATGGACCAGTTCATTTATAAACCCAGATTTATTGATACCAAATGACCCATAGCAAATCCTAACTTTTCATGATTCCCCTTTCTTTTATTCTTCTGTTAAATACGGCAAGAAAGGACCAAATTATACACACACACACACACACACACACACACACACACACACACAAGCGAAAACCACTCATGCCATAATTATGAAATCTCCAGAACCATAAAGCCTACAAACTTGAAATTTGCCACATATGTTCTTCTTGGCTTCTAGGTGCTCACTAAGAAAGGATTTTTCAAAATGACCATCAGAGCATTAGTATTTCCTATATTATGATTAACACGCTGTGATGCTAAGGAGTTCTATTTCCCCTCCCCACCTGAAAAGAAATCTGTTCCAAATGCAAAACACAAGCAGAGGAGAGGAGTTTCACTTTCAGTTTTACTTTCACAGCAGCAACGAGGTCATAGGATAGGGGAGACTTCTGTGGGGCAAGGCTGAGGGAGAGAAGGGGATAGGATAGGAGAGGCTTCTGTGGGGCAAGGCTGAGGGAGAGAAGGGGATAGGATAGGAGAGGCTTCTGTGGGGCAAGGCTGAGGGAGAGAAGGGGATAGGATAGGGGAGCCTCTGTGCGGCAAGCCTGAGGGAGAGAAGGGGATAGGATAGGAGAGGCTTCTGTGGGGCAAGTCTGAGGGAGAGAAGGGGAGAGGAGAGGCTGATTGTAACTACTCATTAATTTTCAAGCTGTAAGTGTCGATTTATCAAGCCCGATCACAACCCTTGTTCTGTTTTGAAAAAGAAATAAGACAAGATCCAATTATTAGATTTGCTTCAAAAGTCATCAGGGTCCTTTCTAACCTGGTACAAGTATTTTAAACATCCTGATGTTGAGAAAGTCAGAAGGTTGTAGGGCATCTTTATTCTGAATATTTTGTTTTACTTTACATAGAAGATTGTGGTGCAGATGAATGGTCCTTGAGAACTTTTACATATACAGTATAGGGCAGATGCATCTTAATTATAAATACATCCAGATGGTTGCAGACACACATAACATGTGTAATGTGACAGCAGCTTATTGAAAGTTGATTTTCTCTAATTAAACACATCTGAACTCAGCTGTTGACTTTTCCATATTAAGCCTTTTCCTTTGCTCCAATTCTTACATAGTTTAAATGTTCTGCATCAAGTACCCATGTTTTCCATGTCTAGAAGAAAAACTATAATGAATATTAACAAGTTTTCTCAGAAACACGATCAGATATTACTGTTAAGGCTATCTTGTTTACCTGTCCTAAATCAACATAAAGTTTTATAAAATTCCTCTTTTGGGACTGTTAGTTGCTAGTTAGATGTACAGCTTTATGGAACTGCCTCCTTCCCCGTGCTCAAATCTTTCCTGATACTCTTTCCTAGATATGAATTCAGCTACTATAGATTGAAATACTGTGAGTTTAGAATAATGTTGTTTTCTATCCTTTCAAAATAAACTAAGTGGCTTGCTGTTTGTTGCATTATTGTCTCCTACCTTGATTATAATGATAAACATAATATTTGTATTTCTAATGCTTGGATACTTAAAATGTTGCTAACTTAGCAGTTGGAGGTTTTTTTCTTTCAGTTTTTCTTAATCTTTTCAGATTGATTATTTTATATTTTCTGGATACTTTTCCTACAAGAAAGAGCTCCCTGAAGTTTACAGAATTAAAAACAGACCACCCACCTGCAAAACAAAACAAAATAAAAAACCAAATGAAATGTAAAACAAATCATTTTAAAACAAACATTTTTATAAGTAATTAGCTGTTCTTCCTTCTTATTTTTACTGGCTAAATGTTATATCATCTATTTCTGTGAATCCTTGTTTCCATATTTAAAATTGAAAAGCTGTAACTTAAATGTGGCTTAAACATGCAATATAATGACAAATCAAACAGCCAAAATAGCTTTTAAATCAATCAATGTTAAATCATCACATGAAATATTTTCAGTTGAAATGGTTCATAAGTAAACAAATTAAGCTATGAATCATTTTACCAAGTAATATAAATACGTGCTTGAAGCAGATCAAGTGTCCGTGAATAGTTGCTCCTAATCGGTATCAATAAAGAACAAAAAGAGAGAGATGTGGCATCCACAAAAGCTTATGCATTAGTTCTGCTAGCCCTTAAAATATCACAAATTTCTTGGATCTTCTATGTTTGGCTGTAACAGATCTAAAGCAGTGGTGGGTTGCCCCTGGTTCGGACGGGTTCGCAAGAACTGGTAGTAAAACCGGCAGGAGGCTCCACCCACCACCCCAGATGTCATCATAGGCGCTATCGCATTCACGGCATCCCGTTGCGAACCGGTAGTAAAGGTAAGTAGAACCCACCCCTGATGTAAAGAGTTACCCATTTGGAAATTTTTACCAATGTTCATATTGGGATTTTCTTGGAGATGCTACACATTGGCACACATTCTTTGTCCAGATCATTTGCGTACATGCAATTGTCATGTGTAGTTTTTCTATAAGAATTTTATACACCCAGAGAGACATCACGTGGGGCAAAAGACAAATATAACTGTGAGTGTAGGCACTACAGGAAGGTTTAGGACTGGTTTGCTTCAGAAAACAAAAGTCCAACAGAGAAGTGTAGAGGATTGTTATTATCTGTTCCTCTAGGAAATCACAAGTATGAAATGAAAGTCAGAGTTGCAATTGTAATGTATGGAGCCTGGAGAATAAATTTGCACAAGAGAGTTGTGCTGTAGTTCAAATGTGTAGGTGATGTGTTCCCTAATTAAATGGCTGGTTGAATACAAGCCCCTTCTGTTTGTTTTAATTATAACACTTGGTAGAAAAGAAGACAAAGGTTAGCAAATTAATTTAATTCAACAACTTGTTCCATCTTGCATGCCACTTGATAGTAAGTGACATTGCCCCTTTTTAATTTTCTATTTCCTTCAGTTAGGAGCTATGGAGGCTGACACAGTCCCACACCTGTGGATAAGAGGGTAAAGGCTGTTAAAATCAAGTTGAAAAAAATCAGGAGTAATTGAGACTTTAGGACTTTCATATCCAGAACTGCAAACAAAGCACATTGCTAGTGATTACATAGGCACTGATGCAAGTTTGTGGTTTGTTAAGGAAACATTTAATTTTTTTCCTGTTACTGGTAATGGTTTTATCAGTAATATCAATGAGATAACATCATTTCTGTCAGATTGTCAGTTAAACTGATCAAAATTAGCCAGCTCATTGCTCTGGACTGTAGAATGCATATTGCAGGGAATTCCCCAAAGGTTTTAACCAAGAATCAGTTACATTTATCAAAATGTTAACATTTTCTGCACAACTGAAAATTAGCCTCTATAAACTTTATTGCATAATTGTGAGTAATATTACCCATATCGTCCGCCTTATACTAATCAAATGCAGTTAATTTATTTTTAAAACTTATATTCTCCCTTGCTAAAAATTGCTAAATATTTTTTAAAAAGAAAAGTGAATTCTTAAGAGTACATTTATACAGATTTCCCCACTTTCTCTTGAACAATTTTTAGTATGAAAAGGGAGTTTTTCACTGTGGTGAAAAGCCACAGTGAATAAGTGAGAACTAGACACCCCATCCTGCATAGATGAAAATACTTTCTTCTGGTGCTTAGCCACCATTGAATACAGTTCTTTCCAACAGGAAGGAAGGAAGGAAGGAAGGAAGGAAGGAAGGAAGGAAGGAAGGAAGGAAGGAAGGAAGGAAGGAAGGCAGCAATGAAACTCAGAGTATCTAAGATAGTGATGCTTTCCAGCAAAATTGAATCTCTGATTTATACATTGAGTTGTATCCATTTTAAACTACAGTATCACATGTATTATATGAGAAGAGCAGGCAGAGCTGGGATCAGAGTTAGGCATGTCATCAACTTATACTCCTTACGTTACCACAAACAATCCAAGTCCAGTTCCACCCCTTTGACCCTTACCTAGCATCAATTTAGTGTTGACCATTAATTGGTTAGATTCTTGTATACAAACTTGAATAAATTTTCTGTGCAGCAACTTAACGTATGATCCTGATCTTTTGCACATGATCCTTGGGCCAGTTGTGACAACATAAGGACTCTAAGCTGATGACATGTTTAACTTTGCCCCCAACTCTGCTTGCTTTTCTCCTACATACAGTATATAAATTCTCAAAACCAAAATATATGCTGATCTATTCCTGTAACAAAGATTTGAGTTGATCTAATAAAGCCAGAATTTTGTTTAAAACATTTCTGGTTTCAGAAAATTGCATATACTCAAATGGGTTTTAACTTATGGGGTAATGCCAAGGTGTTTACGGGGTATAAAAAAGTTAAGGTAAGTGGTCACAGCTGGATGATTGAAAAAAGGGGCAGAACTTAGCTAGCTTGCCACCATCTTGACCTGTTTGACTCCTTCCACCACTGATGCCGTAAGGCTGTTGGATTAATTGCTCCAGGGACATCTGTGTGATTGATTTGACTTGCCAGACAGCACCCTCTGCCATTTAATAGCTACATTATAGCTACTAGTGGTTGGACACTTGCAAGCAAATTAATACAGATCTAGGAGATTTTTGTCATCCTTGACTGCTCATTTTGCTTCTGATGCTCTCTAATTTTGCTCTGCTTGTGTTGGGATGAGAATTCCCCAAATTTCTCTTCCTCATTTTAGTTCACATCTGAATAAAACGGATGCTCTTTCACCCTCAAAAGTGAGCAAATTTCAGGAAGCTTGACAGTTTCATGACAGCAAAGTGAGGATGATGGGAAGCTTTTGCAGAAAAGCCATTAATCTCTCTGCAAATCAGAAAGATTCTTTATATAATGTAGTTATTAAATGGCAGAGAGTGCGGTCTGGCAAGGCAAATCAATCACACAAACGTATGCAAATACAGCATTTAAAATAAGATTTAAAAACATATGGGGTCACTCATGATAAATCTATATATACACCTGCATTCAAATGTTTACAGCAGTTAACATTGCAAATCCGAACTTTGAAACCAAAATTGAACCTGTCAATGATAATAGGCAAGTTAATGATTTAATGAAAACCAAAACATCTATTTGTTTCAAATTATTCCACCTCTTTGCACTGAAAAGAATAATATGGCATGAGAGAAACAATGACAGATGATGAACATCCAAATTATATCATGCAGTGAATGGCAACATGCCAGAAGATAAACCTTGACTGAATGTTAAATAGTTACAAGTGGGTGTGGGATGAAATAACAACTAACCAATATAAGAAGATACAAAAATCCTGGTTTAAATCAGAGCACCCTGCGCTTGGAATCAAGTTTTCTACATGCACGCCTCAGAAAGAACGTGGTGTCAGTGGCTGGCTGGGGGTGAGATGTACTTCCCTTATAGAAATTTTAGGAGAAAACCAGTTTCAGCCTCATCAAGGTTGAACCAGAGGTGGGTTTCAGCAGGTTCTGACCAGTTCTGGAGAACCAGTAGTGGAAATTTTGAGTAGTTCGGAGAACCGGTAGTAAACATTCTGACTGGCCCCACCACCCCCATGTATTCTCTGCCTACCAAGTCCCAGCTGATTGGGAGGAAATGGGGATTTTGCAGTAACCTTCTCCTGGATTGGGGAGGGAATGGAAATTTTACAATATCCTTCCCCTGGAGTGGGGTGGGAATGGCAATTTTGCAGTATCCTTCCCCTGCCACGCCCACCAAGCCACGCCCACCAAGCCACACCCACAGAACCAGTAGTAAAAAATTTTGAAACCCACCACAAGGTTGAATCCTCAAATCAGCCTAGCTTTTCTGAAGTGGTTCGGGAATAACGAGAGGTACAAGCAAGCAAGTGACAACAGCTCTTTAATATACAGTGAGACTTCAGCAAAAACTCAGGGGCTGCAGTCCTCCTTATATACAATCCAGGAGGGACTGTCAGCCAATCAGAAACGTAGGCAAGTTTGAAACTCCCGCTTAAAAGTATCAATACATAACACCCCTCCCTTCCCAGAAGGCACTAATACTCAAAAATTAACATATGTACAAACAAAGTCTCGCAGGTGCTTAGGACGAGTTCTCGCCCTAGTTGACCTGCGCAGTTCAGAGTCTGGTGGGGCGTCGAGCTGGTCGGAGGGACTCTTTGTCTCTCCCGGCTCTGCCAATGGAACCTCCTGGATTTTGTCCGGGGCGTGGTTATCCCCGGCTGGGAGTGGCGACTCGCTGGGGCGGCACTGGAACCAGGGCTTGTCAGCTAAGTATTCGCGCGACCCCGGGCTTGAGTTAGCTGTTTTGGAGAAGTGGTCATAGTTAGGCTCGGAAATGTCTAAGTTGATGTTCGCCTCGCCAACCACCCATTTCCTAAGTTGGTCTATGTGGCGCTTCCAGAGTCTATCTACCCCAACGTCCACCGTGTACGATTTTGGGCCTGTTATCCCCACTATGGTTCCTGCAACCCATAGAGGACCGCTGGCATAATTGCGAGCGAACACCGGGGACCCGACCTGAAACTGCCTTAAGCCACAGGTTTCTCCCTTAAAGTTTTCGTGCGAGTAGTTAGGGTGAAGCCTGTCTAACACGCACCGGAGCTTCCTCCCCATGAGGAGCTCTGCTGGGCTTCTCCCTGTTGCTGTGCATGGTGATGCATGCTGAACTGCTAGGAATTGATCTATCCTGGCCTGCCAGTCCCCATTGTCTAATCTGGACAGTGCTTCCTTGGCTGTCCTGACAAATCGTTCAGCCAATCCGTTGGAAGCCGGGTGAAATGGGGCTGATAGGGCATGGCGGATTCCCAGGCCGGCCAACTAACCTTCGAAAAGGGTTGCTGTAAATTGAGGGCCGTTGTCCGATACCAAGGTATCCGGCAGGCCGTGGGTGGCAAACAACTTCCTTAGGGCCTTGATAACGGCTTCGGCCGTTGTAGATGGCATTAATACAATTTCGAGCCATTTTGAGTAGGCATCCACAACTATTAAAAACGTTTGGCCATGGAACGGGCCGGCAAAATCAATGTGGATCCTCCCCCATGGGCCTTTTGGTTTCTCCCACTCTCGGATGGGCGCTACTGGGGGATCGGGGCGAGACTCCTGGCAGGGTCTGCACTTCCCCACCCACTCGGAAATGACCTGGTCCATGTTGGGCCACCAGACATAGCTGCGGGCTAAACACTTCATCCTAACAATGCCCGGGTGCCCATCGTGCAGCAACTCCAAAACCCTATTCCGTAGTTTCGTTGGAATTACCACCCTGTCACCCCATAGCAAACACCCCCCTTGCATGAACAGTTCGTTTCGTTTGTTGGCAAACCCTTGGTACTCCTCTCCTACCACCTTGTCCGGCCACCCTTTCAGAACCCAACCCATAACAGTCCGGATGACTGGGTCTCTATTTGAGGCTTTCGCCACCTCGCCGGAGGAGATGGGGCCCAAAGTTAATGTGTCCAACAAGAGGACGGAGGCTTCCGGCATTGGGTTGTCCAGTAGGTCGGGAAGGGGGCAGCGGCTAAGGGCATCCGCATGACCCAGGGTCCGCCCAGGTCGATGGATGAGTTGATATGAGTAGGCCGACAAAAAAATGGCCCATCTGGTCAAGCGAGGGGAGAGGGCAGCGGGGGTTGGCCTGTCGCCCGCCAGCAGTCCTAGCAAGGGTCTATGATCAGTCACAAGTTCGAATTTTCGGCCATAGAGGTATTCGTGGAATTTTTTAACCCCCGCAATCGCAGCCAGAGCCTCTCTGTCCAACTGGCTATAGTTCCGCTCTGTGCTGGACAGGGTACGGGAATAAAATGCAATGGGCGCCTCTAGGCCGTTCGGCAGTCTATGGCCTAGGACGGCACCAACTCCTACGGGGGAGGCGTCACAAACTAAGACGAGCGGCAGCTCTGCATTGTACTGAATCAGGAAACTGTCCTCAGATAGGAGTCTTTTCACTGCCTCAAAAGCGGCTGCTTGCGGTTTCCCCCAGACCCATGGTACATTCTTCCCTAAAAGTTTGTGAAGGGGATCTGCAACCGTGGCTTTATCTTTTAGGAACATTGAGTAGAAATTGAGCAGTCCAAGGAAGGCTTGGAGCTCAGCTTTGGATTTGGGGGCTGGTGCGCTCTTAATAGCTCTCACCTTGCTTTCGGTAGGGTGGATGCCTGTGCCGTCCACCCTGTACCCCAGAAATTCTACAGAGGGGACCGCTATCCTACACTTGTTCCTTTTAAGTCTTAGTCCCGCTTCTCTGAATCTGGACAGGACGTTCCGTACCCTGTCCCCTAGCTGGTGTTCGTCTTGGGCGCTGACTAAGACGTCATCGAAATAGGGCACCACTCCTGGGAGTCCTTGCAACAGGCGCTCCATGGTGCTTTGAAATAAGCCGGGTGCGACGCTCACCCCAAATTGGAGCCTGGTGCATTTAAATGCACCCCTATGAGTCACGATCGTTTGCGCCTCTGCCGTGGCGTCGTCGACCGGTAACTGTTGATAGGCTTGGGCCAGGTCTAATTTGGCAAAAATTTTTCCGGGGCCCAGGGAGTGTAGTAGATGGTGCACGATCGGCACCGGATAGGCGCTCGGCTGCAAAGCCTTGTTGATCGTGCACTTGTAGTCGGCGCAAATTCTTATTGAGCCGTCGGACTTAACTGGGGTGACTATAGGGGTCTCCCACTTAGCATGGTCAACGGGAACCAACACCCCTTGCTTAATCAGTTTGTCCAGTTCCGCATCGATCTTCGGTTTCAATGCGAACGGTACTCGTCTGGCCTTTAGTCTTACTTGGGCTATGTTGGGGTCTAAGTTTAGTGAAATAGGGGTCCCCACATACTTGCCCAACGTGTCCCCGAAAACGTCCTGGAACTCGGACAGGAGGCTGTCTTTCAGGGTTGACTTGGACATCAGGTGGACGCCGGTGAAGCCCATGCCCAGGGCTCGGAACCACCCCATGCCTAGAAGGCTAGGGAGCTGCTTCGTGACGATGGTCAGCGGCAGGTCCTTCTCGTAGTCTCCGTAGGTGACCCGGAACATGCCCACGCCCTCGAGGGGGACTCGGTTCCCCTGGTAGTCTAGGATGCGCAGTCTCTGTTTGGAGAGTTGATCCTTCCGGAACGACGGCAGGAGGGTCTTTAGGGTAGCCCACGACATTATGGAGAGAGCTGATCCGGTGTCGATCTCCATCGAGCACGGCCTTCCGTTGATCTCGACCACCGTGCTGACTTTGTCCTCGACCGTCGTGCTGGCCTGGTCGATGTGTATGCTGCGGCCATCTCGCGGTCCAAATTCGCGCCGTTTTTTCGCGCCGCCTTCTCTCGTTGGCTGCTTCTGGCGCGCTGATTCCGGTTGGCTGCGGCGCTCACGTGGTTTGTGTCTTCTGGGCAGAATGGCTCTGCAGACTCGCGCCAAGTGCCCTTTCTTCTCGCAGCGCCTGCAAATAGCCTCTCTGTATTTGCAGGACAGTCTATCATGGTGCCCGCCACAGCTGGGACAGCTTCGCCGGGGGCTGCCAGTGTCTTTTCTCTGGTGCTCCGCTCGGAAGACGTCCTCATCCGACTCGGACTCCGAGCTGGATCCGGCGTCTTCTCTGTGCACCGGGGCAGACTTGGGGCTGTCCTTGCTGGTCAGCGGACGCTGCAGCGTTTCAGCGGCCTTTGTGGAGGCTTCGTGAGCCCTGGCCTCGTCTAGGGCTCCGGCAAGCGTCAAATCAGGCTTGGCGAGCAGACGCCGTTGCAGCCTAATGTCCCGAACACCACAGATCAGTTGCTCAAGCAACGCATCGTCCAAATCTCTGTAGTCGCAATGGGTTGCGGCTTTTCTCAGGCTGGCCATGTACGCGCTGACCGGCTCTCCCTCTCGTTGAGTGCGCTGCCTCAGTTGGTATCGCTGCACGAACTTGGAGGGGACAGGAGCGTAGTGAGCCCGGAGAGTTGCCATCAGGGTGTCCCAGGAGACTGTTTGAACCGGCGTTGGCTCACACAGTGACTCGGCCATCTCGAACACGTCCGGTCCGCAGTGGCTTAGGAATAGGGCTCTCTTTCGATTAGCCGAGAGGCCCTGCATGTCGCTGGCTTCTAGCGAGCATTCAAACCTCGTTAGGTACGAGACCCATTTCTCGCGGGTCGGATCGAAAGGCTTGGGCGGAACGTAGGCAGACATGTTTGGAATGCCTCCTGTGGTTCGCCTCGTCGCCTAGCTGAAGCTCGTGGTCTCACTGGTTGGCTTCTTGTAGCCTCAATCCCACCTTCGTCGCCAATGAAGTGGTTCGGGAATAACGAGAGGTACAAGCAAGCAAGTGACAACAGCTCTTTAATATACAGTGAGACTTCAGCAAAAACTCAGGGGCTGCAGTCCTCCTTATATACAATCCAGGAGGGACTGTCAGCCAATCAGAAACGTAGGCAAGTTTGAAACTCCCGCTTAAAAGTATCAATACATAACATTTTCCACATCGGTTATTTTACATTTGTATTTTTTTCATGTTCACTTGCTGTTTACTCTTGCACTTTTTTCATGACTTCTTCTGCAAGTGGGCAGCAACCCTGTTACAAGGGAGAATACTAAGAGAATTGCAATGTAATGTGTTTAAACCATTGATCTGTTATGCTTATTATAGTAATTAACCAGGATTTCCAGCAAAAGGATTTCCCAATCTTATCTAGAGATGCCATAGATTGAGCTGGGAACTTTTATATGCGGGCCTTGAGTTCTTTTCCCTGAGCAGGGCTTGTCTTGGATATAAATTAAGCTAACATCCTATCTCAGACCAAGCTTATTAATCAACTACACGCTCTGTGTGGGAGACATGCAAGCTATGCCATCAGAAAGTTTAGTATTACAAAATTGTAATCCCTTATGGCTGATTATTGTAGCAGCAGAAAACATCTAAAGAGACTAGCTTTCCCTCTATTTTGCTTTCATTTAGGAGAAAATGGCATATTATTGTTCATGTGTGACATATCAAGATGGAAGTAAACACAGCGAGGGGAAGATGAGCTTTTTTTGCATCAGATGAAAAGTCCTACAATTTAAAAAAAGAACATTAAGAATGAATTATTAAATTTCTGCTGGCCACATTAGACAATATTCTACTACCACATTACACAATATTCTTATTCCATAGTTTGATCATTGGAAAAGACACAACAGTCTCTAAATTCATGTAAATCATAGCCAAGAGGAAATTTATAACATGCTTCTAGAAGAAGTAATTTGAAAATGCTTCATCGGTTGAATTTCTGTCTGGATGGTTTGTTTGTTTGTTTGTTTGTTTATTTATTTATTTATTTATTATTTGTTTGTTTGTTTGTTTGTTTGTTTATTTATTTATTTATTTATTTATTGGTTCGATTTATATGCCGCCCCTTCTCCGGAGACTCAGGGCGGCTTACAATGCGTTAAGCAATAGCCTTCATACTTTTGTATATACTTGCTTAGTAGGGCTTTTGCCCCCTCCCCCAAGCAGTGTTCTTTTTTATACAAAGTCAGCTTATTGCCCCCACAATCCGGGTCCTCATTTTACCTACCTCGGAAGGATGGAAGGCTGAGTCAACCTTGAGCCTGGTGAGATTTGAACTTGCAGTAATTGCAGGCAGCTGGCAGCTAAATGCTATTTAACAGCGCTTTAGTCCGCTGCTCCACCAAGGCTTCTTGTCATACTTATTGCAGTGCTAAAGTAAAGAAATGACTTTTAAAGATATGCATTACATCAACTGATATGGAATGAAGAAACGGTATGAAAGTATAATTGCTATACTAGTCGTCTTCCTTTTTTAATTTCTGCCTGGAGTTTAACTACATTTATTATAACCCTTTTAAAAATAAGAGCTCTTGATTTCTCAAAATGACATATGGTATTACAGATCTCTTGGGAAATGTTGCCTTTCTTGCAAGCTTCAAAGAAATTAGATATACAAGTTGAGGTAGTCCTCAACTTACAACAGTTCATTTAGTGACCGTTCAAAAGTACAATGACACTGAAAAAAACTGACTAATGACCATTTTTCACAGTTACAACCTTTGCAGCCTCCTCATGATCATGTGATCAAAATTCAGATACTTGGCAACTGGTTCATACTTACGACTGTTGCAGCATCCCAGGGTCATGTGATTACTTTTTGCAACCTTCTGTCAAGCAAAATCAATGGAGAAGCCAGATTCACTTAACAATCAGGTTTCTAACATATCAACTACAGTGATTCACTTAACATCTCTGGCAAGAAAAGGAGCAAAACTCAACAAATTCTCACTTTACAACATACATTTTGGGCTCTACTGTGGTTGTAAGTTGCAGACTACCTGTAGTAGGTGCTCTCTGAGGTTGGTTCTTTTCTTGCAGATGTTTCATTACCCAAACTAGGTAACATCATCAGTTCTAGTAAGGAATGGGGTTGCTCCCAATTTATATTCTAGTGCAGTGATTCTCAAGCTTTTCTTCAGCATGGACTCCCTTTAAATAACTTCTGTGGCCTTGGACCATGGCCACAGACCCCCCAAGACTTGAAGACATTTCTTCAAGCTTTCATGGTCCCTTTGTTACAACAACACAGACCCCCAGGGGTCCATGGACCACAGGTTGAGAACCACTGTTCTGGTGGCTTGTCCTGTCTGTGTTGGTGGGGGTGATCTTGGAGGTTTTTTGGTTGGACTGTACTGTTAGTGTGTTTGTAGAGAATAATGACAGAATCCTAAAAGCCTGAGAGAGTTTTCCTCCACCTCCTCTTATACCAAAGACAATCAAAACAGAGGATTGCTGATTTTTTCCTCACCGCTTCCTGTCTTTCCAGGTTAAACTGATGTTTTCATAACAGCTGTTGCATTCCTTCTTCACGTCTACGGGGTTGAGAGGGGCTGAGTGATCCAAGATCACCCAGCTGGCTTTCAAGCCTAAGACAGGACCAGAACTCAGGTTTTCCCTCTCCTAGTCCAATGTTTACCACAAAGAATATTTCTGGATTATTAGACAATTGCTCATGCGGTTGTCTTTCTTCAGTAACCATCCAGTTTCTGCTGCTTTCGAAATTAAAGTGAAATTCAATTAAACCATTAAAGTGATTGTATAAGTTGATTTATGCTTTAGAATGATAAAATGTTGAACATGCATTCTTTAGCCACATATTAATTCATTTCTTCTTCTTTTTTGTCCAAAGTTTTTGAATTTTCAGAGCTGAAAAGTAAAAATCAGATAGAATTTAGTTTATCCATGTGCTATTGGGAATTCAAATACTGGAATAATATTTATTATACTTGTATGTATGCAGCCCATCTGGCCAAAAGCGATTCTAGGCAGTATACATTCAATTAAAATGCACTATAAAACCATATAATATTATTAAAGAACTATGAATGTTGTAAGTTTAGAATTGATTTTTTCTGTTTTCCTGTCCAGCTTATAGTCTGGCACTTTACCAATGTCTCCTATCCAACTGCTACCTAGAGCAGTGAGGATCAGCTATGTGCTACTGTTTAGTGGTGCACTATGCTCATCACCAGAAATTTGGCCTGTCCTGAAAATCTTTTAAAATATATTGTCTCAGTAGATGATAGCACATGGCCGGCCTTGTCTAACCTCAGAAGCTAAGTGGGGTTGGAAGGAGTGGCAATTCTCTTATATTTCCCCAAAGGAGAAACGGAAAAAAATCTTAACAAAAGCAGAAAGCAGCCCCAACAATCTCCAGCAGATGCCTGAATTTTTTAGAGATGGATATTTCGTGCCCATTAAGAAATCCAGGCCAGTTTATTCACAAACAAAACACCTTCAGGTCGAGATGATGGGATTAAGAATTTACATCCCCCACCCACCCAAATTCTAAGAACAGGATGTGGCCTTTAGGACATAATAGGATTAACCCACCACCATTAGAATAGCAAAAGACACCAGGCTCACTACATTGTACAACCCTGCAGCATTTCAGAACCCTATAAAAATCCATGTACTCATCAAACCAAATTGTCAGCTGTCCCAGAACTGCATGCTGTGTTGGTTCCGCTCATCAATAAACAGAGTCCTTCTTTCCAATCAGCTTCCATTTTATTTCCAGCGCCTTTCTCCTGGCTTGGAACTGGACCAGATTTTTCTTCCAATGAGGACATAGCATGACTTCAAGCCAGTTAAGACCTCAAGAAACTGCCTGGCAAAAGTCAGCAAATTCCATCCAAATTATTGTTCAGATCGACTGCATGATTGTGTGCATGGAGTTGGCAGGAATGAACTCAAGTTGGACACCACCCACACAAGTCACTTAAGCTGTATTTTATCATGCAGGATATATTCAAAGCTACAGAACAGATTCCTATGACTAGCAACAAGCTCAGATCTTTAGGAAGACTGAATATAGATTCTGATAATGCACCCCAATGTGGGATTTGTATGTGCATAATTGCAATTCAGAAACAAATTCTCATGAACACTCTTAGAAATGGAGTCACATAAGTGGTGGAAATATATTTCTAACATTTGTGTGAGCATTTGCATATATATTGTTGTACACAGAGGTACATAATTTAAGAGTCCCTTTAGTTGTTTTTCATTCGTAGGTGGCAGACATCAAGAGATGGAGTTTTTTGCTTCTGTATCTTAAAATATAGGAAGGCATATTTTAAATACAGAACCATGGCTCCCTATGGCTGCAGATATTTCAAAGATTATATTATTATTATTATTATTATTATTATTATTATTATTATTATTATTATTATTATTACTATTTCTTTTATTCATTAAACATGAAACTCAGTCAACTGAACATTTAAAGATTATTATTATTATTATTATTATTATTATTATTATTATTATGAAGGAATTCAAAATGTTGAAAACGCTGGCATATTTTGAGTTTTTTAAAGAATGTACTTGAATGTACATTTTGCCAAGATTTCTTTTTTTGTTTCAAATGATTCCGGTGCTCAAAAATGATAAACAACTAAAAGCATGGCAAACTGGTATCAACAAATTTGTTTGGAATGAGAAAAAACCAAGAGTAAAAATGAAAATTATGCAAGACATCCCAGAAAGGGGAGGTCTCAAACTTCCAAACCTACAATTATATTATGATGCAACAGCTTTGACTTTAGTAAGTGATTGGTTTGGAGGAAAAAAGACTGGAATATTGAATGCAGAAAGTTTTGATTTGGAATTTGGATGGCACGCTTACTTATTTTATGATAGCAAAGTGGATAAAGTATTTAAAAGCCATATACTTAGAGATTCTTTGCTGAGAGTTTGGAAGAAGCACCGAAACAACTGGAATTACAAAATACCGCTATGGCTGGATCTTGGTCATACCTTGTGGAATACAAATATAATGTCACTCGGGGGGTTTTTATATAAAGAGGTTCTTTTTGCAGATGCGGGCAGATGGCAGCTGAAGACATTACAGACATTGTTGGCTGAAGGGATTAATTTAACTTGGTTACAATATAATCAATTGCAATTGAGATGGAAAGAGGACCAAAAAACTGGTATTATGATGTATGAGGAAGAATTAGTTAGACATATAAAAGAGAAAGGCCCAATGCATATTAAAAGACTTTATAATGTTTTGTTAGAAAGGGATTCAGAAACTGAACTAGTTAAAGACTGTATGGTTAAGTGGGCACAAAATTTTGAGGAACCAGTGATGTTGGAAACATGGGAAAAAATTTGGGTTCAGAATGTTAAATTTACACAGTCGCAGAATCTGCGGGAAAATTTCTACAAAATGTTTTATAGATGGCATTTAGATCCAAAAAAATTGTCGTGTATGTACCCTAGTGCCCAGCCTAAATGTTGGAGATGCGACTGCTTAGACGCTACATATTATCATGTTTGGTGGACCTGTAAGAAAGTTAAGGCTTTTTGGATAAAAATTTGGTGGGTCATGCAGAATGTTTTGAAGAGAAAGATTCAATTTTCTCCACAATTGTTTTTATTGGGTATAGTTAAGGGTTTTACATTGGGGGAAACAAAAATGATATTGTACATGATAACTGCAGCAAGATTGTTGATAGGTAAATACTGGAAAAATGAAGCGCTGCCTTCGATTGAGGAATGGATTTTGAAGATGGCCAGTTTCGCGGAGATGGCGAAGATTTCAGCATATTTAAAAGACTGTTCTCAAGAGACTTATGAATGGGAATGGAAGAAGTGGATAGATTATGTTCAGAACAAATATCAAACTAGGAAGTACCAAATAGCTTTTATTTGAAAATGTTATATTAAGATAGAAATATTTTAAGGTCGAGGATGAAAATTTATTTGAAAATGTTATATTAAGATAGAAATATTTTCAAGGTAATCAGGATGAAAATTTATTTGAAACTGCTATATTAAGATAGAAATATCTTCAAGGTAATCAGGATGAAAATTTATTTGAAACTGCTATATTAAGATAGAAATAGGTTAATGTAATGAAGATGAAAATTTGTAAGGGGAGGGCGGGGTTCAAGTTTTATATACAAAGGAGGGTTTTTCCTTTTATTTGACATGATTATATTGTGAGGAAGTCTGGGGGGAGGGGTGGGTTAGGGTGGGTTAGGGAGGTTGGGAAGTTTGGGGCGGGTCGAGGGGGGGGAAAAAGGGGTGAAAATGTAATTGTAAAACTTTTGCAATAAAAAAAAGAATGTACTTGATGGTAATTTGATTCATTCAATATATACTTTCTTTCATTTCAAAATTATCTTCTTCAGGTTTCATGGCCATGTACCTGAGAATAAACAGTATGCAGTTTAAAGATGTTTACATATAACAGTGGAATTATTAAATGTCAGAAGCATCTAGGTTATATACTGAATGCAAACCAATTTTCAGAAATGTTCAAATTAACATTTTAATTAAAAACATACTGTGTATATGCATATGTGTGTATATGATACATACACATATACCATACATACAGATAATCTCCTAGTTTATTCTGACCGATAGGTTTTTAAATTGAAAAGTAAATAGCATTGAAGGTTGAAACATTCTGAAAATTAATTACTGTACTTATCTCAAAGACATTTTCTTTTGGAATCCTTTATTATTACAATATAATTTAAAATGACCTTTATTTTCCTATTTAAATTTTATTAGCACTTCCATTTTTTTACTTGTATAAATTAAGGCTAATGAAATAGCAGAGGAAAATGAATGGCAGCAAAATTGGGATGTAGAAATAAAAAACCTCTATCCACCATTAGGAAAGGAAACTTTTAAGAATTTATAGACTAAATGGTATTTTTGTTATTGTTGATATTCTGGCAGAAGTTTCCAGCATTTCTAACCTGCTTTCTAAACCTTAAATTTAAAACCATTGTTCAGGTTTCTCACAAGAAGTGATGATTTGATTGATCTCTTTAAAAAGATACAGTAATTTTATGACCAGATAAACTCCATTTTTTTTGGCTATAAAATTTCCAAGGGCGTATTATCAAGTGTCCACTTAATTTAGAAAAAGCTTAATTTTTAAAAGCAAATAGTACTTTTTCAATTGTTTTCTTTCAGACCTTTCTAGTTTTCTTCTTCTATTGTAGTGGAGGAATATGTGATAGTCTCATAAACTTATAGAACTGTTTGCTTGTTTATATTTCATATTTCTAACCATTCACCTTCTTCAGTGAGGGGCTCTGGGCAGTGCTCATTTCTGCATAACTTATCCTAAACTTATATTTTGTACTATGTGTTTTCTTTTGCTGGGAAGTGTGAGTAGAATGAGATATGAGATATGCTATGAGATAAAATTAATGTTGTATCTTTGACATTCCCTATGTAGAGAAGGAAAATTCATCTGGGTGTATCAATAGGAATTCCGGTTGATGTTATGGCAAGAACAGCTTGGAAAATAGCGGGATCTGCCGAGCCCTGCAAAATCCAGCTGGCAACTGCTGTCAGGATACCCAACGGGGTCAAAGCCAGCCACCTTGTAGGGGTGGCGAAGAAAGGAGAGGTGCTTCGTGGACCACGAGAAACTCACATGCTCTCCCGAACGGCAGCAGGGATGATGGCCATTTTTGGCAGTCACTAGTTGGGACAACCGGTAACATAAGATTTGTGCTGGAGTGGTCTGTGGATAGAGCATTGAAACTGGGTGAGATAACTTCCAATTCTTACTCTAAAGATGTAATTTTAGTACAAGAATTTTAAAAGATAACCTCCAAGCGTTAAGGAAGCAGCGATCAGACACACGGAGAAGATTAAAGACTGAAAATTAAGAGGCAAAAGAAATGTCCAAGGAAAGCTTTAAAATACAGAAAGCCTGGAAAAAAGCTTAAACAATATGAAAGGTGATTTTTGGGAGAAACTGTCTTGCTTATTTGTATTTTTAATCCCCCTGGATTTATCGGATAATCAGCTGTTTTTGACATACTGTTTAATGTCGGACTTGGGAGCAGGAGAGCCATTTACTGGAAGAAGAGGAGCACTACAGCATTATAGGGTCAGTATTCGTAGTGAAAGTGAGGCACAATACACATAAAGTCTAATACACAGAATAGAAGAAAGTAAATAACACCTGGAAAGCAGCCTGACATTGACTCTATTTTAGAAGATGATTTGGATATTTTGAAAACACCTAATGAGTTTCTTTTCCCTCTTGAAGATTTCTAAGATGAACTAAATTGCAAATAACTAAACTTTATTGAAACTGGCTATTGGATTATACTGTAGATTTGAAAGACTGGAGGAACATAGTGGATTAATTTGGATTTGGATTATTAAGGCTATTTGACAGAACATTCTACGAGGCAAAAGAAGAAAGGTGATAGAAGAAAAGAGAAAAGAAGAAAAGTTAAATAAGATTTTAAAATTCGGACAATTGGAAAGATATGTAATTGGAAAACCACATGGTAACTTACTAAAGAATTTTAAAGATTATAAATTTAGAGGATTTGGAGGTATATCTATGGGATTGATTGCATTTTATTAAGTTGGAGTTTTTAAATATTGAGACGTTGGAACCAAAAAGGTATACTGAGTAATTTTTTTTTTATTGAAAAAGTTTTCAAATACAAGTTTTCCCCCTTCCCCCCCTTCCCTAACCCCCCCTCACCACCCATCCCCCCCTGTGACTTCTTCACAATAGGCTATTTCATAACTAATTACATACATAATATCTTTCCTTTCCCTTACTCCCTCCTCAGAATACTGACCCTTAGCATATTATTCTTATAACTCCCATTTTTACAATAATCTGCCCTTTTTCTCCTCCCCTAAACTTATAATGTATTATTACAATTTAACATTTAACCTTTTATATATATTAATATAACAATTTAGAGCGGCCTTCTCTCTACATCCACATTTAACATTTATTCAGTTCTATCCAATTCCTCCACTCCCCTAAATATATGACTTAAAGATCCTTTTTCTTAGACTAATCAATCAGTAAACTAACCTATTTCAACCCTTCAATTCCTACAAAATCATGCAATACAATTCTAAATATAATCCACTGCCCACTTTACTAAAATATACACATATCTATATATGCATTCCATTTTATAAAAAGAAAAAAGACAATAACTTTAAATTTATAATCCATATAATATCTTCTTTGGTGTCTTTCCGCTGGATTGTTAAATCCATCACCCATAATAGGGTAAAATAACATGCTGGTGCAACAGTTTGTTCAAAATCTTCAATCATCTTCTGCCCCCATCAGTAGTAAATATCCTCGTATATATATACAAGTAAAAACAACCACCCGAGTGACATTATAATTATATCCATATAGTTATAGTTGTGGTATTCATCAGGATTGTTGATTCCCATCATCCTAATGAGTAACATCCAGATCTTCTGCATGCCCCAACGTGACTCTCTTGCCTTATAACTCAAAATAATTATAATATACCAGTAAAAGAGATCCAGAGTAGATGATTCAGATCCAACAAGGTAAGGCTCTTTTCACATCCCAATATCACGGCATTACAGAGATCTGCCACAATCCTCAGGATAGTATTAAACAGTTGTTCGCCTCCACTATCTTTTCAGATATTCATTCATTTTTTAAAGTCTCTGGCTTCACTGTTGCTTGGTTTAGAAACTGCTGTTTCTATGAGATCTATTTCTTTTCTTTTTCTTTTGCGGGTTGAATTTCCATCCTCGTTTCGTGCCTACCAATTGTGTGTCGGCTGGTCGATTTTCATTCTGCTTTATGTGTTGTTCTTGTTGGGTTAGTTTTGTCATCTCATCTTTCTTCTCCATCACTTGTATATCAACTGGTTGATTTGCGCACTTGTCTGTGACTTGATGGTTCATCACATTGGAGTCGGATGACACTGCTCTCTTATTTATAGACAGTCCAGCTGGGGTATCCAGGGAGTCCAAAGACAATTTATCCACCACAGCCTCTGTAATTTGATATTTTCCTTTTGTTTCCAACTCCTTTTGCGTATCCTGTATTATGCCTAAAGATGTTAAGTTCATTTTTAAAATTTTTTGATAAAATTCTTCCGCTTTTTCAACAGTGTTCAGTTGATATCTTACTCCTTGATGTCCCAATATTAAACCAACTGGGGCATCCCACCTAAATAGGATATTTCTTTTTTTTAACTCAGTCACTAGAAAGCCAAATTTCTTCCTCTCCATTAGCATCTTGGTCGGGAGCTCCTTAAAAATCCAAATCTTTCTTCCATGAAATTGCAAAGTGGAATTAAAAGAGTTCTGCACAATATTATTCCTAATTTCTTTATCTGTAAAATAGATCACCACATCTCTAGGCAATTGCCTTTGCTTTGCCAACCAGGAGTTTATTCTGTAAATTCTATCAATCCTGCAAAACACTTCATCAGGTTGAACCTTTAAAATCCCAGCCAGAATTTCAGTAGATATTTTCCTTAAGTCATCTCTATTATTTTCCTGCAAGCCTCTCAGTCTAATTGCGTATTCTGTAAAATTATATTGAATCATTAAAACTTCTCTTTCAATCCTCTGTTGCACATTTTCTCCATTACCAGTCTTTTGGTCAACCTCCATTTTAGGTTTGTCTTCTGAGCTATTATCCTGAATGTTTACCAAATCCTTTTTAATTTTTTGAATCTTGTCATCCAAATTCTCCTCAGTTTCCTTCATTTTAGACTCTAATAATTTAGTCTTTGCATCCACCCGAATCAGAAAGTCTGATAAACCATTAGCTGTATTCAAAATCTTTCGATTCAAAAAGTCAAAATTTGATTTCACCAATTCACCAATTTCTTTAATTTCCTGCTTAAATTTTTCGAGTTGCT
The DNA here is from genome assembly GCA_022577455.1 of Arizona elegans. NCBI lineage: Eukaryota > Metazoa > Chordata > Lepidosauria > Squamata > Colubridae > Arizona > Arizona elegans. The sequence continues at coordinate 203,750,954 of JAKOOJ010000001.1, read as the reverse complement.
GGTTCACAATCTCATCCCTTCTTAAAATCTCTTCAAGAAGAAATTCTATTATATTAAAATCAGGTTTCTGACACTGGAGAGTTACAATTTGTTGGTGTAATTTATTAATGGAGGAAGTTCCCCCCCCCCGTTTGTCTAGCTGTGTGAGTCCCGATGCCATTTCCCACACAGACAAGATTTAGTAAAAAAGAGAGAAAAAATAGAAAACGGAAGGACTTTCCCTTAAAAAAACAAGAAAAATAACTTCTTTCCAATCAAAAACAATATCAAGTCTCCAGAGGTATACTGAGTAATTTTTATTAAATTGTTACAAAATGGATTTACAGGGGATAATAGAGGCAAATGAAGAAATAATTTTGATTCTCAAAAACATGCATGAAACTATAAAGAACAATCAGGAGATAAGGGGATTGTCTAAAGATAAAGAAATGAGGGTAGAAGCCACTCAACAATTGAGGGAAAAAGATGAATAAGATATTCAAATAGATGAGAAATTAGAAGAAGCAGTGGAAGGAAAAAATCAAAATGAGATCAAAGAAGATAAAGATAATGAAGAGAAAGGATTAATAAATAGGAATCAATTAGATAATTCCTTAAAAGCTTATAACAAACAGAGAAAAAAAAAGAAAAATACAAATAGGGAAAAGAGTAGCATACATATTAACAGATAATAGAATCTATTATAATTAAAAATAAATTAAGTTTAGTAGGTGGAAGTTTGGGATTAGGTAATCCAATTGTATTATTAATATTAATAGCGTGTTAAAGTATATTGTAAACTTAAACTTTTAAGGATCAGAAATTGTGGTGATTTTGAGATATATTCCCGGGATTGATTAAATTCTGTTAATATTTGGCCTTATTAGTAGTCCTAGACATTTGGGATATTGAAATTATGGTGGAATAATGAGTAATCCTCAAAATATTAAATATTAGTAATTTAGTAAGGGATAACAAATACATGGTGCAAAGAAATGTTATTTATGTTTCAATGAATTAATGGAAGAAATGAAAAGAATTATAAAGAGAGAATGGTACTGTTGAAGTTGGAAGATCATGATTATCCATACTTATTTGTATTATAACTGTTAGCATTGTTTAAAAAAGATTTGATCCAGTCAATAAAATATGTATGATGTGTATTATATTAAATAATATGTATTTAATATGTATTTTGTATCACACAAAATATGTATGATGTGTATTATATTAAAAAATAAAAAAAGGAAAAAGGAAAAAAATTAGCTTAATGAGTATAAATATAGCTGTATCAATTAGATGATATCTGAAATGTAAACATTTCATAAGCAATCCTTCCACTGATGGAAATCTCATTGATGGAATTGTTATCTCTTTGGGTAATACTTCCTAGAGGGATAAATACATCTATCTGTTTCAGGAAAATGAGAATTATTCCTTGGAAATTTGAATGATAAATTTAATATACTTTAAGCTTTTGTGGACTGCATTCTCCTTCATTCGATGCGATATTCCGGATAACTTCATCAAGCAAGGACACCTACGCACATTCTTAATATAACACAATCTTTAGCCTCCTCTGCAATGCTCAAGAAGCAACAGAGTAGAAAAAAGGCAGTGAAGCAGATTTATATGGAAACTTGTGGCTGATTATTCAAAAAAAATAAAAATAAATCAGCTGTTGTGGCTCACTGGTTCAAACAATGATTTGATGCCTCTAGCTTTCCTTACCTGCCCACCTCTTCCTCAGCCTGCTTCTTCATTATTCCTTGCAACCCAGGAAGCCAGTCTCCAAGAGAGGTTTGGCTTTGGGTTACCTTGTTTATGAAGTGTCCCTGTGAAATTGAATTCCCAAAAAGATTCTTCTTAATAGAAGCTGAAACAGTAGACAGTGAAACAGTATTTGCAACAAAACAATTAAATCAAAATAGGAAGATGAATAAGTCTGTGAGCAATTTTCTGCTTTTTTCAGAAATATCATATTAATTTTAAGATTATATTCACCCCATAGTACTCATTTTCTCTTTTTCTTTTAGCATTTAGCATTAAGTATATTGGAGTTAGACATGCACTTTGGATAGAACAGCAAGATATAGTTCCAAAGGTGCTTTTTCCAAGAGGCAACTGGACTTTCTTGTTTTTCTTTGAAGACGTTTTGCTTCTCATCCAAGAAACTTCTTCTTTTATCTGTGGATGTGGAGCCTTCTTGGAACTGCTGAAAGGATACAATCCTACAACACTGTCCTTTCAGTAGTTCCAAGAAGGCTCCACACCCATTTGCACTACTCAGGCGATCCTGAGGACACAGATAAACCTCCAAGTGGCCTCAATGACTCTCTAAAAAGAATGCAAATGACCAGCTGTCTGCAAAGGAGTATAAATCCTTCCATTCCCCACCATCCAGTCACAGCTGAAGAAGCTTCTTGAATGAGAAGCAAAACAAGAAAAGAAAGAAAAACAAGGAAGTCTGATTGACTCCTGAAAAAAGCACCTTTGGGACAATCATGACTTGGATGACTGACTATCTCCATAGACATTTAGCAAGAAGTAGCATTTTATGTTATTACCTAGAATTCATATCTTCATAGGTAATATGTGGTCTTCTAATACTCAATGTCACAGTTGTTTTCATTTTCTACTCATAAATCTGGGTAAATCATTTTCATACACAACACACACAAACATAGTCTTATTTTTTTTAAGATTGATGACCTTCAGAGCTTTCCTTCTCCATGGCCAACCTTCTCAATGCTTGCCAAAATCCATTAATTTCATCTCTCAACTCCAAGTGTCCTATGCTCAATTTATAAGGAGGCTATTTGTTCTGAGAATCCATGCTGTGCACCTTTAATTTTGTAACTGGGAAATATTCTAAAAATCTGAAAAATGCAGAATACTTCGAAAATATGAAGCTTATCATTGTTTGGAAGTGGTCCTATAGTTTCCATTCAGTGATCCCGAGGGTAGTTCCAGATGTGAAATCAACCCCCTTAGTTATGGAATTTTATGCGGAATCCTCTTCTTATAAGCTTCCAGCCTGTACTTACCATTTAATCTTTGTCTTGCCACAAAAAAAGCAATTAGGAAGGAAATACAGAGCAGCTGCTGAAAGACTTTTGATCAGCAACAGGAAAAAAACTCTCCATAATATCATTTCCTGATATTAATTACCATATATCTAGGTCTGCTAATTTTTGGGCAGAACATCAAAACATCAAAATTCTCTCTAGCTCCAATTTGCTGTTTTCATTTGGACATAAAAAGAAGTGCTGAAGGTGTCCAAGCAGCATAGCAAGGTAAATTAGGAAGTCAGAGTATACTTTATTCCGTTAAAATGAGAGTTCAGGGTGGGTTGAAACAGCAGGATGAATCTAAATTAAATGTTATGTCACAAAATCTTAGACATAAATGCTATTAAAATATATACAATTAGTTTATAATAAGTTAGCTTAGTTATACAGCAGCAGACTCCAGCATTTTGTATGTTTACTTAAGGATAATTCCAATAAAGTTCAATAGCTTCTGTTCCCAAGTGTGATTATCTAGCAAAGCAATTCCCAAATGTTACAATAACTAGCTTTCTTTCATTGTTTAAAAATAGAATTTTACCTTTTGCAGGCCCAAATTCATGTTACATGCTTATTTAGATTTATACTTTAAAATGAAAACTAAGTACGGAAAATAGAACTTTATAGAAACCAGAAACCCAGTAGGAACATAAGCTGTTTATACCTTTCCCCAGGCTGTGTTTTTTTCTCCCCAACTGCCTTTCTTCCTCAAAGAAGAAGGATACGGGGAACTTTAACCTTTGCAAAAGGAAAAGCAATTGGGGATAAGAGCACCTTCTGTTTGCATTTTCTTCATCCCTGATTATAGTCCTGAGCTCAATATCAGTTTATGGGGATTGAAGTCTATGCAATGTCTCACACTTCCCCTTCACTGCCCAACACAGTGGTCCCATACCTGTCTACATGTCCAAGAATAGGTAGGAGTCAGAAAAGGAACAGAAGGGGACATTGTGGTTAATGACAGTATTGACCAAACTGAAATAAAACTTTTTTGTGACATGAACAAAGTGTGTTCTCCTGCTTTTTTGCAAGATAGTGAGTCAGTCCAGTGGTCACTCATTGCATCACTTCAGGGGTCTCTGATGCACAAGGCCAACCAATATCCTGCCACATCATATTCTAGGCCAGACCTATTAGGACTGAAAAAAGACTATAAGAAAAGGATGTGAAGCATGCTGCTGTCAGACCTCTCTCTAAGATAGGACAATAAATCAGCTATGACAGTGAAACCTCAAGGGATATTGACAGAGAGTGGTAGGTTGCCTTACTTCAGTGAAGAAAGAAATTACATATAAGGAGATGATTTGCCTAATGCAAAACCCAGGGATCCAGTTTTGTTTGTGTGTATGGGTGCGTGAGTGTCAGCCTCAGGATTTAATTCCTGAGCCTTTTCTTGTTGCCTTTTCAGGGCAATGGCTGTTAGGTGGAGGAGAGAAATCTGGTAGAAAGCTAGATGTGGTCTTCAACAACAATGAAGAGGACCTTCCCGTGATACTTTGTATGTGAACTTGACACGATCCAGTTGATACTTGAAAAGGCATTGAGCAGCTTGCAGTACCTGGAGAAAAAAGGAGGCCTCTGGAATGGGAAGCGATGATGAGGATTTGTTGGTCATTTTACTGTCAATAGTTTGTCATAACTGTAGATGGTTGGAAAGGATTGTATCATTATAATATCAATGATATAGCTACTATAAGTGACATCAGTTATTAGAAGTGATATCAGCCACATAAAAGTTCTGGCTGCTTGTTTTACTATTATATCAATGAAAGTATTGTTTTAAGGTGGCGTTATTCTTCTCTGTGAAAAATGTTCTAAATTCTTGTGGTGAATTCAGAAGAGTGTTTTACTCCTTTGAGAAAATGGTGCCAATATTAAAAAGCTTTTTTTATGGGTAATAGCTTCTTGGTAAAGCATTGCAGTTCCATTTCATTATAAGGAATGGCCTAGTAAAGAACAGGAAGGTGCCCTCAAACTTTGGAGCAAAATGGCAAGAATCTGATTCCAAATGTGAAATTGGAAGTATCAGATGTGAGACTTTGATTATGTAGCAAGAGTTGAGACATGAATGATTACTTGAGAAGAAAGTCTTTTTGTTATACGTGAGCATCCTTTGATAGGAAACCACTTCTAGGTAAGATAAATCCACAGTGTAATGTGGCAAATAAATTTATAATAAAAATGGGCAAAGCCTAGAAAATGATAGAGGGAGACAGACTAGATTATTCTTTAGCAGTAATCCTGTGAATTCTTTTGAGGAAATAGGTTAACCAACACAGGAAAATTAAATGTATATTTCTCTAGCTTAGAGCAGTGGAGGGTTATCAAACTCAAATTGTTATAAGGACCTCACAAGGATGAGTTCAGTAACCTTAAGGCTGCAATACTGAAGACTTTCCAGGTATAGGAACAAATGTTTGAATAGTTAAAAATGTAGTTACTTTTCACCATTTCACTTTTGATTGGTTGGTTGGTTGGTTGGTTGGTTATTTATTTATTTATTTATTTATTTATTTATTTATTATTTATTTATTTATTTGTTTATTTGTTTATTTATTTGTTTATTTAATCTAATTTTTATACTGCCCTTCTCTCGAAGGACTCAGGGCAGTGCATAGCCAAGAAATAAAACAAACACATATATAAAATTAAAAGCAATTTAAAAACATATTAAATAATTTGGTCCCGATAAAAAAAACTAAAACAACCCATTAAAATTAATGTTTAGGCCAGTCCAGCTTGTTGGAACAATAACATCTTGAGGGCACGGCGAAAGGTGCGTAGGTCAGGGATCATCTGTATCATCCGTATTTAGGCTGTGGTGATGGCTGCACAATCATATTTGAGGTTCCTATTTTATTTTATTTATTAAATTTATTTGCTGCCTACCTCATATTGAAAAAGCAACTCCATATTGATATGGAGAGTGAACATCTGGTGAATGACTCTTGCATAGGGAGAAGTCAGATACAAGGAAACTATTGGCAATATGGAAGAGACCTTAAGAACCCAGCTGCAATACGAAAGCATTGAAACTCCAAGCAGAAGAACCTAAATGGGTCCCTCCCTCCCTTTATCTTCATTAGAACTAAGGAGGGTATGGACTGTGCTATTTTCACAGGTTAGATTCTGTACTAGACTAATGTTTCTTTTCCCTGATCATTGTCTTAGAACAGCTGATCCTCCTATCCCTCAAGGTCATTCCCTCTGCTCATCACACAACTTTGAACATCATTACTATTAGGTGAGAACACATCAGACAAACAGACTGACAGGAACAAAAAAGGCACTGGTTTATCTACAGCCCAGGATAATAAGTGCTTTGCTCACTCAACAACCAGCACATGTAAGTGCCAGAAGTAGGAAAACAGCTTAAAGATTTTGGCCAGGCACTATGGCTTTTCCTTAGGGCTAGGACAAACAAGCAAATTGTCCAAGTAAACAAGTACAAAAATTCATGGAAAATATAATTCCCTAAATCTTCTAATGCCTGAGGGAAAGGAAGTAATCTGAATATATAGATTCCAGTTCTGGATTTGATTTGGATATTGATGTTTTGTAGGAATCTAAGGTCCAAGAATGAGGATTTGTTTGTGTATTGTAAATATTTGCCCTCTAGTCACAGAATCAGCATGCCTCTCCTTTTCCAAACACATCAAGCCAAGACCACATATTTGCCAAGCAAAACAGGTCACAATAACTGCTGTGGGGTTTTGAGGACTTGATGTTCTGCAGGCTATTAGTTTTGCATACTGAAGAATCATGGTTTATCTTATCCTAGTAATAGAATAATTTAGGGGTACATTTGATCAGGAGACTAGGGCACATTATATTGAAGCACAAACTGTTTATTGGTAGGCTGTTACTTTCTTTTGCTTCCCTAGTACTCTGCTTACCTTATCAGTATTCTATGGCCTTCTGAAGATTCTATGGCTAAGCTGATAATGTTGTTTTTCTGAGAAAGTCTTTTTGTAATGGGGTAGTAGTTACCCAATTTGACACTCTGCAGCTGAGCCTGTGCTTTGTTTTTTCTGGCAAAAAGTATTTAGGTTAGGGGCTTTAACTTGGCTCCACAAAATCTCCTACATCTTGGATCCAGTTAATATATCGGTTGTAAGTCTGAAGTTACTCCATTCCAAAAGTACTAGAGCATGTAATATGAAGACTAAATAATGTTGCAGGAGCGCTTGATAATTGCTGACAATGACTAGAGGAAGGTGCAGTATGCTCTGTGATGGATAAGAATTGATTGTCACTCATCTCAGTCCAACCATAAAGATTGAACAGGTTTGATGTGAAGCACATTTTTGTGCTGCAAGGGATTCAGTGAAGTTGTCCATGGAGCTAGAATCTATTAAGGCTTGCAACTGTATTTCCAAGTCCCTTTGGCTCTAAACCTGGGGCAGACTCATTTCATGAGAGACCAGATCTGGAACATTTTTTTTGGTAATTTTTAAAAAATTTTTTTATAAAACAAATAAATATTTAAAACATCAATTATCCCTCTCCTATGACATCTCGGTGTTGACTTCTACTTTTCTTGTTGTTCTTCTTGTTCCAACAGTTTCTTCTATCTTAATCGTCATCCAATCCACTGTAAAAGTAGTCATATTCTTACTATCAAATTTTTATAGTTATTTATTTATATCATTTATATCTCTTTTCCAACCAACAATAAAAATAATTCCATGTTCTAAAATATTCTGATTCTTCCTATCTTTAATCAACAAGATTAATCAATTCATTTCTGCACAATCTAAAATCTTTTTTATTACTTCATCTTCCACAGGTATTTTCTCATTTCCAATTTTGAGCATAAACAATTCTTGCAGATCTGGAACATTAAGGGCATCTATTTGCAAAATGTCCCATTTCCCCACTAGCATAACATCTAGTTAATGCTTCAAAAATTGGAAGGTCTTGGAAAGGACCTGATGTCGAAATGCTCAGCTTCTCCAGAATATAAACATAGATCTTATGTGTGTTACTTCAGCTTACTTAGGTAAATAGCAGGTCTGTTTACCTAGCTCTGATGAGTAGGCAGAAAAAAGGAGGGAATGAAAGAGAATAATCATGTCTTATTCTCTCAACTGTAATACACCAAGTTTCTCAAGTCTTCTTTGCTATGCAAACAGACTTGGATTAATACAGACACTAAGATTCTGGCAAATGAACCTGTCCTATCAGATAGTGTCTCTTTAACTTAGTCAATTAAGCCTATTTTATTCTGATCTAACAACTGAAAGTTAGTTATAAAGTCCCGTGCTGAGCACTTTCCCTATCAACAGTGATAGATTTCATGGTTGGTGGTCACTTGATTGATTCATTGCAGTTAGCTTTCAGAAATGTAACAAAATTGGTATCAATGTCTAGTCTGCTCTGTAACAGAAAGGGATTGCCTACTCTACAGCTCCCTCTGTCATTAGGCCAATTATACTGTAAATCGTACATGAAATTAGTTTGTAGGAAAATCTTCAGCTCTTAAAGAGATATGTAATTCACACTGAGTGAGGAATGATTTAATTACCAGGATTCTGATCATATTTGTCAGGCAGGGAAGAAAATGCTCAGTGTTGGAAGCTTGCGGGAGGTATGAGAGCTGCTAATTCTAGCATATTCTTCTCTATTGACTGACTACTCATCTGAATTTACTGACCCATCTGAGTTGCAACTTGTTTTTTATATTGTAGGAAGATACTGGCAATATTCTTCATAGTCAATGGCAGGGGTCTCCAAATTTGGCAACTCTAAGATTAGTGGACTTCAACTACCAGAATTCCCCAGTCAACATTTCAAAGATGGATCTTCAGCTTGGAGTAGTAGCAGGTAGAAGGGAAGAGGTAACTCGGATAGATCTGGCCTTTCTGGTTAACCCAAAGCAATATGTGCTGGAGGATAGTGATCAAAGATGGAAGGAGATAGGAACACATGCTTAAACTCCAAGGTCAATGTCAACAACAAAATGGCTGCTGAAATAAATGCATTGGATAGTATCCATGGCAAAATATATATATATATACCAAAATAAGGGAAATTGCTGCCACAGTATCAGTAAAGGAAAGGACAACTTAAGATTGCCTCGAGGATGGTTTACGCTAGGGATCAGATAAAGGACATATCTTGAAGAGATGGCAGAAAAAGTAATTTGCCAGGGTAGGTTTGTGTTCCAATTAGATACACATGAGGAAAAAGTTCATAATGGTAACATCTTGGATTTCCTCATTCTTTCCTTAGAGGTGTTCGGTTGAAATGTGATTATAGATCTGTGATATAAAGTGATATAACTTTTCTAAATCCTCCTTCTGTGATTATCAAGCTTGTAGGTTTAAATTAAATTAGAAATATTAATTTCTGAATGGATTTATCAACTTGATATCCCTCCTGTCTTTAAAGAAATCACATTTTTAATATAGTAGTCTCAGTAGAAGTTTTGAAATTTGTTATGTAAAACAAGGGTTATTTATCCGTTTCATGTCTTCACCATCTAGTTCCACCTTGCATATTGATGAACTGAACATGAAGCATATAGAGCAATCTTACACCTGAACACAAGGGAACCTCAAAAAAAAAAATGGTGCATTTCAGAATTTGAAGATTATTCTTTTTGTAAACAACAAGGCCAACCTCAATTGTGCACCATTTGTGGTTTGCCGCTGCAGGGTTTGGAGGTAAGGGGAAGGCAAATAATGGGGTAGGGGGTCAGCAGTGAAGATGGGAGGCAACAATTAGAGTCTGAAGTAACAGAAAAATGGTTGCAGAATGATTTTCACCTTGTGGGAAGTTTTCCAATGTGATGGGAAGAATGATGCTGTTGGCAATGCTGGGAGCCCAAGAAATAGTTTGCAGAAATGATATTAGAGTCAGCAGCATGGCAAAGTGAAGGCATTGTGCATTATGCCATTTCTCTCATGCAGGGAAGGTGGGCTCTGAAACTATGCCAAAGGTAGGGCAGGGCAACTACTCCTACTTGAAGTGCCACCATTCTATAGAAATGGAGTATTATATCTTTGGTGCCTCGAGCTTGAATTCAGCTACAGTAGAACAAAACGACGAAGAAACATGTTCCCCTGTCAGATGAGGTCACAACATCTAACGCTTCCATCAGGGCAAAACACTGATCAAAAAAACCAAGGCTGTGGATCACGTTAGGGTCAAACAAGATAACGTGTGTGTGTGTGTGTAAGATCCCTTTGTGCAAATATCAGAGAAAGCCATAGGAAGGAAGCTAGGAGCACGGCCGATTGATACACGCACACGGGGGCCAGCCTGCAACAGGTGCCTTCGCCACATGGAAAGGAAGCCCCAGCGAGAGAAGCCATCAAAGGCAGCGTCGTCAGAGTCAGCCTTAGTCTGGGCTGATTCTGAGCATCATTCCGCCTCATTGCCAGACCCGTTGAAGGAATCAGCCCAGGAGTCCGCCGGCTGAACTGCGGGACTACCCCGAGAAAGAGAGAGAGCCCGGAAAGTTAAACGGGGACGCGCGCAATCCTCCGTTTCCCACACGTTATTTCTTGGTCTGGGCAGCGCGGCTGTTTTCACCGCCCGCGTGTTCCCGCTCGCTTTCTTTTTTTCCTCTCTCTCTCTCTCCTCCTCAGCCGAGCGAAGGAGTGGGCTGGCTGGGTATCCCCTGGAGTGAGCGCCAGAGCGGAGCGCTCGGTGGCGGTTCCCGCCTTTTCTCCCGCTCCTCCTGTGTCGCCCCTCTCCACCACCTCTTTTTCGCTCCCTCTCCTTTCCTTCTTTCGGAGTCGCCGCCGCCGCCGCCGCCTGCAAAGCTGCCAAAAGGGAGAGCCTGCGTGGCTACCCGGGAATTAAATGCCTGACCCGAGCCTTGCTGAGTTCGCCGTTCAGAAAGCACTCCTCCTCTGAGCGATATATGGGAGGAAATGAACGCGGCAGGAAAGCCGACTCTTCCTGCCCCGCTGGAGCGCCCGGACAGCCTCCTCGTCCCCACTTGGGCAAGTATCCGGCTGTCTTTTTTTCTTTTCTTTTTCTTCCCTTCGAGCTTCTCCGCCGTCGCCTCCTAGCCCGAGCCGCCTCCCGCCGCCACCTCCCGTCCCGTCCCGTCCCGTTCCCCCTTCCCCGCGACTGTTCTTGGTCCTCTCGGGCTCGGCGGGAGACTCCCACGTCCAAGGTTGGCGCTCGCTCTCCTCCGGGGTTTGGCGTCGCCGAGGTATCCGTGGGAACTCTCAAAGTTGCGCGTCGAGGCACTTAGGCGAGGAGGAATATTCCCTCGGAAGGGAAACCAGGGCTTGCAATTTTTGTGGCATGGTGTGTGTGAGGCTGAGGCAGAAAGGCGGGCGTCCGTCTATAACCTACGGAACGGGGAGATTTTAATTATTATTTTTGTCCCCCACCCTGCTCCTGACAGGCCCGGGAAAGTAGTAGATCTTAACAGAAGTTATGGCGACGAAGGTTCTCCCCCCCTCCTCCCCATGGTTCGGCTCGGATCCAAACGGAACTCGAAACATCCAGGCGGGAGTTTTCCCTAAACTCTTTAGCTTTGGGGACGGGGGAGGGGAGGGAGGGGTGTCTTCCCGTTGTTGCCAGCGAGGAGCTCTCTGGGCTGGCAGTTGCATCCTCAAGGTGTGAGCCAGAAAACCCGGTCCTGATTTTTTTTGGGGTGGGGGTGGGGGTTGGCTGCGTTTTGCTCCCGCTAGTCGGCGGCTGAAGGAGCTGGCAGATTGAGAGGATAAGAAATAGGGCAAGCGGGAGTTAGTTTGAGAAATATATCCCTGTGCTGCTGTCTCCAGGAGGGGGGCAGCCCATGTAGTTTGATTAATCTGTTTGATATCAACAGTTGCCTTCTGGATTGGAAGTCATCTCCCACTGACTGTTGACACTTGCTAGATGTGTTTAGGATTGCATCTTCAGACAAGTTAGTGCAACTGGTTGAATAAATGAACCCAGTTTTATATGTGTATTTTCCTTAGATTTAGAACTCTCTTTAAAGAAATCAAAAGGTTCAGTGGATACTACCGTCTGTTAAATGGTGTTGCTTTTCACCTGACTCTTGTACATGTCTGGTCTTTGGAGATGATTATATTATTGACTATTCCATTTCTACTTCCCTTCAATAATAAATGCAGCCTGTTCAATCAAATAATAGATTAAGGAATTAAATAGTAAAGAGTTGATCACCTCCTAGCATTTAAACATTGTGAAGTATACATATAATTCATATGGTTTAAGTCTATATTTTCAATATGAGATCATTAAATATACGGGATTGTGGCTATGATTATTACTTATATTGGACTGAAAGAACTAATTGGGGAAATGTTCAGAATTTCTTTGAAAAATAGTTCTTGTTTTTGCTAGATAACTGCTCTGAGATTATAGAAAATGAATGATGTGCAGTGTAGAAAGATCACTTTTACCAGGTCAGATAATGTGACTAGGTAGTCTAGAATTAACTAGTCCAACTAATACTGGCTATCCCAGATTTCAAGCAAGGATTGTTAATATTACTTGCTCCTTGCTCCCTGCTCCTTTTATCAAAATTATGAGATTTCTGTGTGCAAAGTATATGGTCTATTCGTGGAGTATGATCCTTTTATAGTTGCAATTATTTAGTCTGGCCTTCTCTGTTACCCCTTAAGCTCTGATTTCCAAGACCTCAGTCCATGTGGTATAAGAATGTAAATCACAGTACACTAAGAGAACCATATGTATCTTTAGATTCAAAATGTGTCACATCGGAAACATCCTGGAATCAAAAATATGTTTTATTTGATATAGCCTAGTGACTCAGTTAAGTGAATGCAACAATTAATTTTTCAACGGATGTGCATATGAGGAAAACAATTACCTGTAAGACCTGTAGGGACTTCAGATTCAGATGCTGACACTTTGTGCTAGTAAAAATAGTCATTTATAACTTGGTAAATGTGTATCATTACAGCAATTTACAGAGGGCAGATATCCCATAGGTATACATTCACTTCAAGTTTAAGATTTCTAGGCACTCACATTAGACTGTTTAAAATCATATTTAAATGGTAGTTTATTAGAATTCTTTATTGACCAAGTGTGATTGGCTACACAAGGAATTTGTCTTTGGTGCATATGCTCTCAGTGTACATAAAAAGAAAACATACATTCATCAAGAATCATAAGGTACAACACTTAATGATAGTCATAGAGTACAAATAAGCAATCAAATCATACTAGGAAACAATAAATATAAATCGTAACAATACAAGCAACAAAGTTACAGTCATACAGTCATAAGTGGGAGGAGATGGGTGATAGGAACGATGAGAAGATTAATAGTAATGCAGACTTAGTGAATAGATCTTCTTTCAATTAAATGATATACTGAATCTAAATTAATGAAAGCGATTACATGTCACATAATTTGTCTTTGTTTCATCTATATTATAATTAATTTTATTTACATTAAATGGACCTAGAAAATGTTTGTTGTTTCAATTATAGTTTCTACTTATCTTTACTGAGTGAGTTTCTATAGTAGTAGGAAGACTCCTAACAAAAGCATCGCATAATCTTCAGGAGGTGTTGATGATAGCAGTAATTGCTCCTTTTGTCACTCTTAAGGATTGTTATTTGAAATTAATTGCTGGCTTGGTTTGTCAGCTTTTCAAATATCACACTGAATGATGCATTTTCTTTAATGAACTACTTTTTAGATTGCTGATATTTTCTGCAAACAAAATTATCTCACCTGCCTGACTTTGAACTAAATTGGCATTATTTAAGTGTTATTTGAAGCAGTAAACAAAGCTCTTTGATATCTTTGGTAAGCCAAGCCAATTTCTAAATTTGGAAAAAGAATGGAATGTTTTAATTATTATGTAATATAAGGTGGCCGGATTTATTTATACACACATATCTGAAGTTCATGCATGTATATTTTGAAAAGTTTTATTAATTAAAAGAAAATATGCTTATAATTATTATTAATTATATATAAATTAATTCATAAATTCTTTACTTAAAGTAGAAATGTCTACAGATTTGATGCAAGAGGTAATCAAATCAAGGATATGTTGACTGTGAGTGAGCCTAAATGGATTGTTAATACATGACTGATTTACAGAAGTCCTTCTCACTGACAATGTTATTTTATACTTTTGAGGATTCATTTTATTTCAGTCTCAGTTGCAAAACTTAGTATAGTTGGCTCAATCACAATTTATACAAAACATCTGTATAAAGAATCTTCTTACAACTTGTACTAGCATCTTTTTCTATTCTTAAAAAGACATCATGTGGTAACATTTCTGGGTGTGCAGAGGTTAGACAAGTTGCTCAGGATATTCTAAAATATCCAGTCTTGTTTGGATTACTCCAATAGTTGGTAGTTCCAACTACTTTTCCTTGGATTCAGTGAAAAATTTCAAAAAGTCAATAACAGTAAGTGTTCTTTTCTCTTATTATCAAAGGGGGAAAAAATGAACAGATCTACCTTTTTCTATGTTTTAGCAAACTATTGAAATTTGCAGGAAGTTTTAAGTTTTATGAAGGAATAGAAATGTTATAGAAATCAGTCTAATGATTTTGAGCATTTTTTTTTAAACAATGGCGATGGTGGGGAAATAAATACAGAAAGTGTCATTATTAGTAAAACCTAAGGAAAATGTTCTGTCATATTTTACAAAGGCTGGCTGGTGTGTGTATGCATATGCATGCAAGTGTCCAAAGCAAAAAAACACTGTCCTTAATCTGGAAAAAGTTATCATTAGAAATTGATGTAAAGGTATATGGGATTAACCATTATTTCTGTAAACAAACAAACAAACACAAGTTGGCTAGCTTGTTCAGCTCCCTAAACTGCTTGGGTATGAAATGAGAGAACTATAGAGTGAAATTTATGTAAATACTAAGGACCTGATCTTTCCATTTTTAAAGCAACTATGATTTTTTGACTAAAAATAGTCTGATCACTCAAGGTAAAACTGCCAAGTCATGAATCTAGTCCTTCATTTCCTTCCCCTTATTATACTACAGGAGACCAGGAAAGTCATTTGGTTTGTGATTCAAGGTCAAATGAAGCTTTAATATATAAGATAATAAATATTAATTATTTCATTAAATAGTCACATTAGATTTTTTTCTGGTGTCTTACTTTTTTTCTTGACATGAAAATAAAAAAAATAGTTTCTAGAGTGGCTTAAAGTCTCAAAACTGGTAGTGTGATGACAGTCTCAGTTTATAGCTGTAAAGTTGCTTCCTGTGGCACCACATTTCCATCTTTTGCATCTTCCTAGAACTTTGAAGAAACATAACTTTGTTAGGTTAAGGAGAAAAGCAACCTAGAACTAAGGAGATATTTCCTGACATTGAGAACAATTAATCAGTGGAATGACTTGCCTCCAGAAGTCGTGGGTCCTTTAACACAGAAGGTTTTTAAGAAGAGATTGGACAACCATTTGTCTGAAATGGTATAGGGTTTCCTGTCTGAGCAAGGACTAGAAGATCTCTAAGGTCCCTTCCAACTATATTATTCTGCATTCTGTACGTAGTAAACTGAAAAAGAGTAGATTAAGATTCGTACCTTGGAAAAATGAAAATCCCTTCTAAATTTACCTGTTTCTTCCCATGATCTGGATATAACTGAATCTGATGTATGTATCTAAAATCTATTTATTTTAAAGGTTGGTTGGAAAAATAAAATACGCAATTCATCTGGGGTGAGACTGTGGGGAGTCAGGTTATATAGTCTTATATTTATCCATGTAAACAAACACAACAGTCCTGGAGAAGACAATTTCACCAATGTCTTCCATAAATAGCAGATGTGTGAAATGCCTGTCAGATCAAAAACCCGAACTAGATTTTGTGAAATTTATGAAAAGCAAAGCATTAAAGCTAGATAAGACTGCGGAAGGGGGGGTAGTCATGAGTTTGAAGGAGTTAAATGATTGACGTAACCATCTGCAAGCCCACAGAGATTAGTCTGATCATTAAATCCTACAATTCCCCAGAAGGAATAAAGAGCCCAGATATTTGACTACTTCTGGAAGGCTTTGTGGATGCCAAAGAGATGCTTGGGGCACATAAGGCCACAAGGCTAGACTTGTTGCACCCATAGTATACAATAAGCAAAGTCCTTTAAATTAACAGTATGGTTGCAATTAGAGATATTGCATGTATTTAATTCTCCTTTTACACTCTGTGCTTGTTTGGATGTATATGTCTATTGCCATGAGTGATTAGAACTGCACATTTGTATAAAACTAGTATGTGGGTGTTTTTGCATAATCTGGTTCTTTAATAACTTGAGCAAATATAAAGTTAATTGCTTGAATTGTTTGAGCATAGAAACTATTTAAGAAGCCAATATTGCATGTTTAATCTTCAACTTCCCAACTCATGTAATAGCAATGATATGTTCCCCCTGCCTTTGGGATGAAAAGTGGTTGAGCTACTTTCTTCAACAGTGATCACTATATATACATTTGGTGTTGCTATAGTAGTATTCACCTGCAGACATAGAGATGTGATGATTTTACAGTTGTGTGCTCTTTGTTTGCTTTTGATTTTTTATTACTTTGCCTTGTAAACTGCTGTGGAAATTCTAATGAATTGTGGATTGATAGAAAATCAAGTAAGATTGAATAATTGCAGCCAGTCTTCCTGTTTCAAAAGCAGGAATCAAAATTGTTGATGAAAATGGTTCTTTTTACAGTTATACCTTCAGATACTTTCAGGTATTGAAGACTAATAGAAATGAGTCCTTGTGGAAGATAAGGATCCAAGCAACGGAATTTAGTGGTTTCTTAATAATTTCACATGTGTCTAAATCAGTTCAATTTCCCACCACATACACTTCTTCCCTCTTTCTATAAGAATAATAAAGTACTTTCATTTCTTGTGATATTAGCTAATAAATGGGTAGCAATACTATAAAGTTAAGATATTTTTTTAAAAAATAATGTGAGTAGCCCTTGCTAAGGTATAAACTGAAGCTATCAATACAGCTAGAGGTCCTAAATTCAATACTATAGAATTTATATTATAAAATATGTTATATGTTATATATCTAACAAACTGTTTGCACTTGGTAGATATGATGGCTTAACTTTTAAATGTCTTGATTTAAAAATAGACAATTTCCCACTTAACCTATTTAGATTAGTAATTTATAATAATTTGTGAAAGGTTGAGAGCATCACAAGTTACTCTGATCCACTTTAGGATTCCAGTTGTGTTTAAGTCATACCTTGTTTAAGTTTACTCTCTTGCAAACCTGTTAAAGTCCTAGATATTCCATTCATTCAATTCTTTCCAGGTAGTAGAGAGTCATAGCTTCAAGTGTTAGCTTCAATTTTCCCAAGTCATTACTTTAATTTGTTAACACCTTAATATTTTTTTACTGTTTTTCTTGATAATATCTTCTTTAATCTAGTCTGTGACAACATCTAGCCTTTGATTCTATGTAGCCCCAAGCTCCTCATTGTAGTGCTCAGACCTCCTCTGATCATATTTTGCTGAAATATGGCAGCATAGATTCTCTCCTTTTTATTGTCATTATGTATTGATAGTAACTATAGTCTGCCCTATAACCGGAGATCTATTAGCAGTGTACAAGTGTAAAAACAAAAATTATAAAATCAGTTATACAAATCTTCAAGTTGATACCTATAAAATAGGTGCCAACCGTCAGTTGACTGGAGCAAAAGTTTACAGACACAAAACAGCTTTTAATTGTTTGTGGAAAGTCGACAGATATGCGAGGGGGAACACTTTGAAAGCATGGGGCAACCACAGACAAACCTTGCATCCTAATCTTGTTCTTAGATATATCTTATCTAGGGCATCTTACTGTAGTTACGTTCTGTCATTCTGCAACCTTGGTATCTATTTGTGGAGACTCTCAAAATCTTCAGCAATAGCCAGAGTGGCTAAGGAATTTAGGGAGATCACACAGGCTGCAGAAATCTGATTCAAAATCAATAATTTTAATTTACGGCCAAAATATTTAATTATTTTAAACTGCTTTTAAATTTTGTATGTACTGTTTTGTTTTTGTTTGTTTTTTTGTTTGTTTTTTTTTAAACTTTGGCTGTTCACCGCCCTCAGTCCTATTTGGAGAAGGGCGGTATAGAAATAGGAACAAATAAATAAAAATAAATAACATCAAATATTGCTGCTTTAAGTGCCTTTGTGATTAAAAAGGCAAGTAAAAACCAAGTATATACAGTATGTAAATAAATAAATAAATAAATAAATAATCATTTTAGCCATTGTCTATCCACTGCAGGATGGAGGCCTCTTCTGTATGTTTCCAACCAATATGGTTCTGAGCTTTCTTTTGCTTGTTGGGCCCCCAATACTAGTTGATGTCGTCGATCCATCTTGTTTTAGGTCTCTTTCGTGGACACTTTTTATCAAGTGGGATCCATTCGATGACTGCCTTGGTCCACCTGCCATTGGTTCTTGCTATGTGACCAGCCAGTTTCCATCTCCATTCTTTTACTCTCTTTATGATATCCTGCACTTTTGTTTGTTCTCTAATCCATGTGCAGGACTTTCTATCTTGTCTTGTAATGCGGAGCATGGATCTTTCCAGGGCTCTTTGTGCCACTCGTAGCCTTTGTATCAATTGTGAGGTTAATGTCCATATTTCCCTGGCATATGTTAGAGCAGGTAGCACACCCTGATTGAAAACATTTCTCTTCAGGCATGGGGGAGGTTGTCCTTGAATAAATAATTAAATAAATATCCAAAGTAATTTAGTTGGTTTCAGTTCTGTGTACCTATTTTGACTTGGGTGGTGGAAGGCATCACTTGCTGATTATGTCAGGCATGTTTTGAGCCAATCTTCATTTGCTTAAATATAATTAGTCTAAGCATGATTAAGACTGGATCCAGTTATATTTTACTAAGATTATACCTGAAATATTTTAAGGTATAAATGCTTCTAAATTATTTGTCTGAATCTATAGTGCCATTAAAATATCTTTTCCCAAAATGAGCAGATTCTTCCAAAGTAATTATTTCATTGTCATGAAAGCTAATGCTAAGTTTTATTTTCTACACGACATAATATATTTTTCATAAAAGGTATGGAAATAGCTGTAAATGATTAAATAATAAAAGAAGAAATGAGCAGTTGATTCTCTTCATTTCAATAAACCCGCTAAGATTTCATGACAATTCAAGATTATAATATCCTTTGGGGAAAAAAAATACATGAACAAAATGCTTTACTCAGGGACAAACACTAGATAATTTACAACAAAAAACTATATTGATGTTAACATATGAGGTGTTCAGGGAGAGATAGCCTGCTGTGCTCTTTTTAGGGCTGCTCATTCATCTTTGGTCTTCACCTGGCATTGGCTCTCACCTGTGGCTCCAAGTGGTTGTAACACATGCATACCCAGTAAATCCTCTCAACAGATCAAACAACAGGGCAAAGCAGGTGAAGCCAGCCAACAGGTCTCTGACTCATGGTGAGAAAGGGATATGTTTATCTCAGTGTGTGGGATAGGCTCTGGCAGATTGAGTGGAGGAGACCGATTAACAGTTCAACTGTCCACGGAAATCTTTAGTAAAAGGCGAAAGATTTATACAGTTCAACTGTCAAGAAGGCAGACCCAGCAGAGGTTGTGGGGTCACTAGGAGCACAAGACACTTAGACCTCCTGGTCAACCTCTGCATCCCTTTGCAATGGCTGTTCCACTTAGAGTTCCATCATCTGCATATTTCTTTTGTGCAGTTCATCTTCATCTACAACTCATCATCTCATTCCGAACCTGATTTGTTTAGTCCAGCAGTGGAGGAGTGATGAAGCAACTAGTGGAGAATGACAACCTGCACATGGGCAGGTATTGGATCAGTGTTTGTTCATCTCAGTACCTGGGACAGTAGAGATGTCTGGCAGTATCCAGGGCAACTGGGCAGCCCTTCTGAGATAGCACTTCCTGCCCTCACATGAGGTAGGGTTAGAAAAGGAACACTTAATGTTCTTACTCCACAATATCTGGCTAGTTAACCATTGCTAGCAGGTCATCTTAGTGGTCAAGAATCAAGAAAAATGAATCAAAGAAAACTCACATTTGGAATCTGGAATGTCCGTATCTTGCTAGATAGAGACAATATGTCAAGGCCTAAAAAAGGAACAGCACTTATAGCAATCAAACTTCACTGTAACAACATTATCATTACTGCACTTGGTGAGGTCAGACAGGCAGGCATGGGTTCATTACAGGAAACAATATTTTCCTCTGTCAGTTTCAAAGAGTACTTGTCCACCCTTATTATGTCTGTAGATTGCTGTCCTGCAGCCCTGCTTTGGGTGATTCAAGCCTCCTGGTTAAAAGAGGGACCCAGAAAATCTCTTGAGAGATGTGTAGAAGAATTTCTTCAGCATCCGTTGAACAAGAATGCTCAGATTTCCTTGCAGTTGGATGCTGGCTTTGATACCAGTCTGGAAGAGATACCTAGGATGCTTGGGCTGTTCTTGTCTTGCCTGGTTATCTGGGAATGGTTAAAATCTGTTAGAGTTGATGAAGTGATCAGGGTCCTGAGGACTGTGAGTTCAGCCACATGTTCTTTAGATCCATGTCCCTCCTGGCTTGGGAAGCAGCTTGGGGGGAGGGTGTCATGTGAGTGGGTCCTAGCGATAGTTATTTTTTGTTTTTTTAGCAAGGTGATTCTTTTTTTAAAAAAAGGAAGACTTGATTCATCCCCTCAATAAGAGACCATCACTGGATCTCTTTATACCAGACAACTTTTGTTCAGTATCATTTTTGGAGAAGGTGATTGAAAAGTTGGTTGTGCAATAGCTTCAGGGAATCCTTGATCAAGCAGTTTTTGGAATACTTAGTGCTACTTTTGCATGGAGTAATAGTTTCCCTGAAGGTGTACTGTATACCTTTGAGACTCTCCTAGACTCATGGCTACTGCTTTATAGACTGGTGGAGATTGTGGCAAGAGTCCTTTGCCCAATTCCAGGTGATGCACTAGTAACCCTAGTTTTGGAGCAAGGAGTTGTGGCAATAGCTATTCATGCACTTATGACTGGATTATTGCAATGTATTTATGTGGAGATACCTTTGAAGATCAAGTCAAGTTAGCATCATCATTAACATTTCAGAAATTAGTGAAAACGGAATAATTTTAAAGGGTATTTTGGAATCAAAGAGTGGGTTCTGTTTGGATATACTTGATTTATTTATTATTCCCATACTTATTAATATTCTTGTTTTTATGCTTTATTTTGGGGTTTTACATCTTTTTACAGATCTAGTTACTGAGAATCAGTATAGAATGTGGCAGTGTATAAACTCTAAAAATTAGTGAATAATAATTAAACATTGAAATGATTTAATGTATGAGAGTTTTGGAATTCTAAGCATTAAGGGTAAAAAAGTATTCTATAAAATACTTTATTCATCTTGTTCAATCAGTATAGAAATATCTCTTAGAGTGAAATCTTACGATTTGCTTGAACAATCAGGACTGGAAGACTTATGTATTTCTTTCTCCAGATGCTTAAAGGGGGGGTGGGGGAAAGGCAAAAGTCCTTGATTAACCGTACTCTTCCGTCTTTCTCAAGTGTGCATTTGCATATATCAGCATTCCTTTCTATCTTTTGCATTCCAAATATTTTTAACTTACTCATTTGGAACGCTTAGGAATTTGTAAGATGTAAAATGCTAGACAAAGTCAGAATTATACCAGCATTAAGTTGAAGTGGTGATAGGTAAAGTATAATTCTGATTGAGGATAAGAAGCTGAATGGTATCAAATATAGAAACTGTTGCTACTATCCAGTAAATAAGCCACTGAAGAAAGTGGCATATCTGCTCTTAACGCTTTAGGAGACAAATGGAAGCATCCTCATGCATTTGCACCGATCTCTTTCTTACACACAGGGGAAATGGCAGGGAATATATGCCATCATAATATAATAAGAAAAAGATCTTGAGAGCTAGCAGGCCATGAATTATAAGGACTTCTCATAATCTGTATGACTGAGCAAGTTCATTTTACCTTGCCTACTGTGAATTTTGTTTTTTAAATGATATATGAACAGGCAACCCATGATGATAGTGTCATATTAAGGGTTGTGATTTTTTTTAAATGAAACCCCCTTTATTATTTGTTTTTTTTTTAATTCAGAGACTCAGATGTGTAGAATAAATAAAAGTCTACAACTTTTATTATTTATTTTATGAGCAAAAACTTCCTTTGCACATTCACAAATTTGTGCATATCTTCTTAATTGAGAGTCTGGTTAGCGGGGCTAGATGTGAATTCTAAAAGGGCATGGTGATGTGTAAGATCACATCACAACTCTGATTGTGATGTTACCTCAGCTTTCCTTTGCTTTACAGACATACGGAAGTTGTAAATCTGAGCAATGATCATAAAGTTACGTTTTCATCACAATCATAATTGTGAATGGTCACTAACCAGGCAGTCTCTAAATGAATGGCACTATTATGTGGATGGGATGCCCAGATTTTTCAAGAAGTGGTTTGGAACAGCCATAGTGATTTAATCAGTCTAAAAAATAAAGTTGTCTCTGGACCAGTGGTGGGTTGCTACCGGTTCACCCTGGTTCAGGCAAACCGGTAGCAGCGGCGGCAGGAGGCTCCGCCCACCCACCTGGATGTCATCAAATATGATCTGTGCATACACAGAAGTGGCACGTGAACCGGTAGCAAAGGTAAGTGAAACCCACCCCTGCTCTGGAGGGCTCTTCTGTTTTGGAGTTGGGCTCTTACAGCAATCAAAGGGAGTCAGCAGGTTTTTAAACACAGTCCCAGGTTGAGTAAAAGTAAATCACACTCATAGGAGAATATTCTATGTTGTATACTGCACATTATAATCCTGCTAAATACTAAGCCAGACTAATGTTACTTTAAATCCAGTCAGTTGCCAATTTTAAAATGCAAAATTGTAAATCTGATTCTTGTTGGAAGTTAATAAATAATTTTACGACAAATATTTTTTTCAATGTGATATGAGCATTACATGTTCCTATTACTAATAAATCTGAGATCTGGGCTTTTAAAAGTTTCCCAGTGGACAGACCTCAAGTCTCATTTGGCCACACCCAGGACTGATCTCCCTGAATTATCTTTATTTATAATTTTCTAGCATGGTAGAAAAGAGATTTTTAATGTAATACTGGGATCCATAACCTCTGATTTTTTCCCCTCCGCTTCTAGTTTGTGTTCCATTACTATCATTCAACAAGTTTAAGAGACAAATTGGGTCAACTGTTTATGAATACTTTCCAAATATCTGAAGGCCACAGTAGGGCATTTATTTCAAATTGTTGACATAAACAGTTAATTAATTCATCAATTTCTATGTGAAATATTTGGGCATAAGAACTGCTAAGTCACTAAGATTGTCTATCATTACCATTATTTTTCATTCTATTAATGTTATTGCTTGTTTTATTGATGCTATCATTTCCTCTTCCTCCTCTTTCTGAAACTTAGCCACCATTCGAGTTGTAATTGTATTTCATTGCTCCGCAGGTCAGTTCAATTTGGCAATATATAAATATACATAATTTTAAAATACAATTTAAAATTAAATATTTCAGTATTGCAAATGAATTCATTCATATTGTTCCTTAGTTGCCTGCAAGGCACTATCCATATTGAACTCCCCCTTGCTTTCTAAAACATTTTGTTTTAATCAAATTTGCTGTATGGAATTAGACCAGCAATCAACATTGAATTTAATTTATGTATTTAGTACATGACATTGCGTCCTGCATCAGTGTTTAGAGAGGGTGGTTCTTGGGTATATTTTCCGTCCCTCTCAGATAAGTGTATGTCTCACACTTAGTGCATAGATGCTCTGAGCATTTTATGGTGGCCTCAATGATAGCTCTTCCAGAAAATCTACCTTTGGTAGAATTAATGGCAGAATTAATGTTAAGATTATTCTCTAGTATTTCTGGGATTTTCTTTTTTTAGTAAAAGCTATTCAAACTCTAATATCACTGAAACAGTAAAATGAATGTAACAGTTTGACGTGGGAGTAATACAATATATTCTTTATGCTGCAAAAATATGAAATTTTGGACTCTGGATCAGGTTGACTAGAAAGTGGTTCCTCTGGGGTGAATAATTAGGGCAGAGTTCCTCCTCCTGCTCCAAAATCTCAGTGTGCCTTTGTGATGAGCCTAGAATTAACTTCAGTTTCCTGTTGCTGCACAGCAGTACTACTTTTCACTGAATTTTTAAAAAGCAAAACAGTTGCATTTTTGAAGTGTGCATTCTGTACAATGAATTCTTTATAATATATCTGGGATTAACCTTTTTTCTTTAAAAAATGCTGACCCTTTGAATAGCCAAGTTCAAAAACAGCTCTTTACTTCCCAGATAGCCATTTTCTCACTAAAAGTGAGTTTAGGGCAGAAAAACCTCAAATCAGTTTTGCAGAATTTTGATTTTCAAATGCAATTATAAGAAACATTTGTTTGGGCTACTAATATGCCCCGACAATGGGAGATCTAAAACAATTATAAACAAATTCAGGATGAAACAAAGAGGCAAACACGGGACACATAAGGACAGGTATCGCTTCCTAACTACAGTGATGTCCAAATGATGAAGCAATGCATTGTGACATGACACAAGTACCATTCTTCTGCATCTGTGTTACAGAGTTGTGTGCAGGTATGTAAGAGGCTGAGTTTGTGTGTGATAGCATGATTCATGTTTGTCACTTTTCTTCTTTCTTCCTAAGGATGCCCATACCTAACATTGACTAATATATTATATGATTTAAAAGTGAAAAGTTTAAAATTAAAAAATGTAAACTTTATCTAATTGGTGAGTATAGATAGTCCTGGATTTATGACCACAATTGAGCCCAAAATTTCTGTTGCTAAAAGAGACATTTGTTAAGTGAGCTTTACCCCATTCTCCTATTGGCTGTCACGGCAGTCAGGCGTGGGTGATAGACAGGTAGCTGGCCAATAGGACCTAGTCTACTGGAAGTCAAAGCTCCGCCCTTTCCTGCTTGGCTCCAGTTTTTTGACTCAGTCTGCCAGGACAGCCGTGTCTATAGAGTGCTCCTTTCAAATCGCTTATTTTTGTTATTTAGACTTCAGAATGGACTTGACTATTCTTTGATCTTTCCCTTGTCGGTTTTGGTCGCTCTTTGGCCTTATTAGTCTGCTGGTCGGCAGCTTTATTCAGCACACGCACGAGTTCGCTCTGCCGCGCTGCCCGGCTTTCCCGCCTTTATCTCTAACGGCGGAGGCTTTTAAACAGAGCCCCTGGTCTCCGGATTGTTTTTTGCGGGCTCTGTTACCGGGATAGCCCACCTTCTGTCCATCGGCAGTGCACGGCTGCTCCAAAGAGCATTCCAGCTCAGCAGCGGTTTGGTGCGACGTGGTTTCCGCGCTATTTATCGCTCTTAGCCAGCAGGCTAGTGACTTCAACTTGGGCTCAGGACTCGAGCGCTGGGACATCGCCCTCAATCGCAAGTATCTGGGAGGCCCGATTGACTATTTATTTTGCCCTAGATCTCGCCTTGCAGTTTTTGACAGACCTCGTGGCTGAGGGTTCAAAATGGTGGACACAGCTAAATCACGCTCCTCCCGCCAGGCCCAAAGTAAGGGAAAAGGCCCAGAGAGGAAGAAGATCCTCTGGAGGGGTCATCCAAATGCCTCCCTTCTAAATCCAAGGCTATGGGCGCCTCTACTTCTTCTCACCCCTTAGCGTCTAAACAATCAAGGGAAGAGGAAAGATGCCATAAGGCGATTGAGAAGGCATTCCACAAGGCCCAAGCCACTTCAGGCCTACAGCCCTGTCCTAGCCGCCCTGAGGTTTCTCCTGATTTGCCTTTCTCAGCCAAATCCCCCACTAATACCTCTCATTTGAAACGGCCTGCCCCTGCCTTATCTCCTGACAGATCTGTCATTGAGGAAATTATCCATGATACTGAGACTGATTCGGTGTTCCCTGTGGCTAATGAGCCTCCTGAATCTGCCGCCTCTGAACCAGCGTCTTCACAGGAACTGGTTGTGCAGGTGGCCAATCAAGGCCCTCATGCCTTTTCTGATATTCCTCCAGCCTTGGCTGTGCTGATCTCTGACGCTATACGCCAAGGTATTGCCCAGGGCCTCCAGCAAAGACCTCAATCAGAGGCTTCTGCTCATTCTAGTGCTCATCATCGTTCTAGAACCCCATCCTTCCAGGATGAAGTGGAGGAGACCAGGGAGGCTTGTGAGGCCATGGATTCGGCCAGTCAGGATTCACTCTCAGAAGGAGAGATTGTAGCAGATCAGGACCTCTCGGATAATGAGGGCTTAGAACTGGATCAACCAGCATTTATCGGTCTCTTCCATCCCCAAATGTTTTGCTCTTTGCTCTATAAGGCTCAAACTGTCACCTGTTTGGGGGGAAATGCAACGGTGGCTGCCTCAGCCTCTTCCTCTACTGACCCTACCACCTCTCTGTTTCAGGAGCCTTCTGTTCAGAAGAAGTTGTTCCTGCACCCAAGTTATTTTCTGATGTAGTCCTCAGATAGTGGACATTTCCAAGTTCAGGACCGGTACCCAATAATTTGGACAAACGGTTTTATAACATGCACCTGATTTCTCCACCTTACTCCAGGTTCCTTCTGTTGATTCACAAGTCCTGGATCTGTCTTCCTCCTCTCCCCTCACAGGTCCACTTGAAGAGTGCTTAAGACCGGAGGAGAAGAAAGCTGAGAGTACTCTGATCAAAGGCCATCAGGCATCCGCCTGGTCTGTGCAAGCTTCCTCAGCAGCATCTTTTTTTAACAGGGCCACGATTCTCTGGTTAAGACAGCTGCAAGCGTGTTTGCCTCCTTTGGATCATCGCTCTCACCAGGACCTGAATAAGATTCTGGCGGCGGTAGAGTTCTCCGCAGACGCCACTCTCAATGCGGCCCGCTTTTCGGCCAAAGCCATAGGAACCTCAATTACCTCCCGTAGACTACTGTGGCTCCATAATTGGCAAGCTGACATCAGAAGCAAGTGGCGCTTGGCATCTTCACCCTTCGCCGGGGTCAAGCTCTTTGGCTCTCAACTAGATCCTCTCTTGATTGAAACAAAAGATCACCGCAAAGTACTACCATCCCTGCATCGTCGCCAAGATAATCGGCCTCAACACTTCTTTTGTCCCTCTTCCTTTTGGGGATCAGACACGGTCTTCCCAACTCATCGATCACAGCGATCCTTCTTGTTCAGAACTTCAACTCAACAGGACCCCCAGGTTAGACAGGGTTCCAGATTTGGTTTCAAACGGCCCTTTCAGGGGGGCAGGGGACATCCCTTCAGGAGGTCCCGCTGATTCTCCTTCCGCCCAATGCTTAGGGGGTCACCTATCCCTGTTTGCAGATCAATGGGATAGTACTGTTTCAGATGCCTGGGTCAAGTCTACCATCCGTTTCGGCCTTTCACTCGAATTCCGATCCTCCCCTCTGAAGCTTTTCTTGAGATGTCCTTCTTCTTGAGATCACATAGGACTTCCGGTTTCCTAAGGACTTCCGGTTTCCTCGTCTTCGGCGGCGACGGTGCTTTCCTTTGGCACCGCCACCCCCGCCGCTTGTAGAGCCGCTTCCTGATTGCGAAGCGGCTCGAAATCTTCGAAATCCCTAGGATTGTAGAAGAAGAGGCAGCAGGGCACAGGTAGAGCCCCTGCAACCCCCCCAGGGAACTGTTTCTGGGGAGGAAGCAGGCGCGGCTCCCTAACAACCTGCTGAAACTCCGGGCGGCGTGGGACGTCTTCTGCCTGTGCGGAACAAGCCGACCTCAGGAAACCTTTAAAGAGCGAGGAAAAAACTCAAATAAACATCCGCAATCCACTTGAACCCTGAAACTTTGAACTGCAAGTATCAGACCTTTGCTGAACTTTTTTACTGAAGTGAAAGTCTCGGAATGAGTGAAAGTGATTGAAAAAATATGGCGCTCAGCAAATGAATTAGTGGGTGTGGATTGGTGAAGTTATCTTGTCTTGCTACAAAGTTAAAAAGTTGTTACAGAGTTGCTCCGGCTGCAACAGAAATAAGAGGAAAATCCCTCCCTTTTACTTGTCTTTGCTGCATTATAGCTTTGCTTTGAGTAACTCTGGGGGACTTTTTTAGAAGGTATTGTGGAGGTGGCAGAAGAGGCGGACCCTCCCTTTTTAAGAAAGCTAGCTTACGTGGCAGGATGGCTTCAAAAAAGCAGGAAGGCAAAACAGGGGGGGGATCCCCCCCACGTAAGCAGGATACGCAGTCACAAGCCCAAAAAAAAGATTTGGATATGGGAGAATTAAAAGCATTCATTTCAAATATTTTGGATGAGAAATTTCAAGACATGGATGACAAAATAAATAAAATAGATGAAAAAATTCAAAAGTCACAACAGGAAATCATGCAGGAAATGCAGCAGAGCCAAAAGATGGTGACCAAAAAAATAACGGATGTGGCGTCTGGTCTGGCAGGATTTATTATGAAAGTTGAGACAAAAGTGGATGAATTTAAATTAGAAGTTAATGCTAAGATGAAAAATAATGATCATAAATTTTTTGATGTTGATGACAAGATGCAGAGAGTTGAGAATGATATTGTTATGATGCAATTTCGTGCAATGGAATTTGCTATAAGGCTTCGAGGAATTAGAGAGGAGGAGAGACAAGATTTGAGACAGATCTGTGCTGAAGCCCTAGCTGTGATTTTAAAAGTTGAACCTGAGATGGTTTTTTGCAAAATAGATAAAATCTATAGAGTCAACTCGTGGGTGGCCAGACAAAGACAATTGCCTAGAGATGTGGTCATATATTTTACAGATAGAGCAATAAGAAATGACATTTTGCAAAAATCTTTTCTCACTTCTGTGCAAGTGAGTGGATCCAAGATTACAGTTTACAAGGAGCTCCCACCTAAGATGTTGAAATCTAGAAAAGAGTATGGTTTTCTTGTTAAAGAACTGCAGAATAATCAAATCCCATTTCGTTGGGACGCTCCAACTGGCATAATTTTGAGATACAAGGGAGAGAAACACCGTTTGAATACTGTGGAGAAGGCGGAGCAATTTTATAATGACATCTTTAAAGAAAGAACTCCATCCCCACGCACATCTACAGTTTTGGAGATTAAAAACTGCCCATCTTAATTCGGCCATCCAACACCTTTTGGATATCAAAGCCATACAGCCTGTGCCCCTCAATGAGAGGGGTGATAGTTTCTATTCCCGTCTCTTTCTAGTCCCCAAAGCTTTGGGAGGTTGGAGGGCAATTCTTGATTTAAAGTCCTTAAACCGGCACATAGTTTACCACCGGTTTAAGATGCAATCCCTTCAGACCATTCTCCTGAGTATTAGACAGGGGGATTTAATGGCATCCATTGATTTAACGGAAGCCTACCTCCATATTCCAATTCGGCCTGCCCATCGCAAATTCCTTCGTTTTTGCCATAATGGACGTCATTTTCAGTATACTGCCCTTCCCTTTGGCCTATCTTCCATGCCAAGGGTTTTCACTAAAGTTATGGCCTCCCTTATAGCTCATATTTGTTCTATACCAATCAGAACCATGTTTTACCTGGATGATATTCTCATCCTGTCCCGTTCTCTGACCCAGGCGATTCTAGATGTCAATAAGACCATTAAGATTTTACAGGCCCATGGCTTTTCCATAAATTGGGCCAAAAGCCATTTAGTACCTACCAACCGCATTCAGCATTTGGGGGCTGTCTTCAACACAGTCTCGGTGGAGATTGTCCCCGGATCGACAACGCAACCTATCCACTCTTGCTAGTCGTTTCCGGCTCCACAGGGCTGCTTCTTTGTTGGATCCCCACCTTACTGGGGAAAATGGTGTCATCTTATGGGATCGTTCCTTGGTCTCGCCTCCACAGCCGGGAGCTCCAATGGCTGCTGCTGCCCTACCAGCGGAACCGTTCATCTCCTTCCTCCCTGCGAGTCCACCTTCCCCCATGTGTGTTCGACTCCCTGGCCTGGTGGACGTTGCCAGTGGTGGCCAAGGGCACCAAGTTCCTTGAGCCCCAGCGGATTGTCATAACTACCGACGCGAGTCTCCACGGCTGGGGAGCTCATCTGGGCTCGAGCACGGCACAAGGTCGGTGGTCCTCGCAAGAGAGATCCCTCAACATCAATCTCCTCGAGCTTCGAGCTGTCTACCTGGCTCCTCTGAGCTTCAGAGCTCATGTCCTGGGTCGGGATGTGTTGGTCCTCATGGACAACATCTTGGGGCAGGGGGGCACTCGCTCAAGAGTTCTTATGAAGGAAGCTTTTTAGCTGGGTCTGTGGGCCGAGACTCACTTGATCTCACTGCATGCGGATCACATTGCCGGAAAAGACAACATCCAGGCCGACGCTCTGAGCCGCTCCCAACCGGATCCCACGGAATGGAGCATCCCTCGCCGTCTCTTCCACCAGCTAACTCTTCGATTCAGTCTCCCTCATGTAGACCTGTTCGCCTCCAGCAACAATCACCTGCTACCTCACTTTTACTCTCCGTTTCCCTCGACAACAGCAGAGGTGGTGGACGCTCTATGCAGCCCTTGGCCTCAGGGCCTTCTACTTTACGCATTCCCTCCCCTCCCTCTGATAGCCAAGGTGATTCACAAACTGTTGCAGGAAAAGGCGGAACTCATCCTTCTCGCCCCTTATTGGCCCCACAGACCGTGGTTTGCGGACCTCATATCTCTTTCAGTGGCCCCTCCATGGCGGATCCCAGATGATCAGATCGTATTACGGCAAGGCAACATTCTCCATCCAGAACCCCAATCTTATCATTTAACCGCCTGGAGGTTGAGTGGCTACGTTTGATCAACTCCAACGTGTCCCCAGCCGCGATTCCCACCATTCTGGCAGCGTGATGGCCCTCGACGGTTCGTATATATGACTCAACGTGGAAGGCTTTTCTTCATTGGTGCTTCAAGCGCCATTTGGATGCCTCATCTGTTTCGGTGGTTCAAATTGTGGATTTTCTACAGGAAGGTTTCGACTCTGGTCTTTCACCCAACACTCTACGCCGCCAAGTTGCAGCCTTATCCTCAGTCCTAGCCTTCGGTCCCGAGCCCTCACTTTCCAAGGAACCTCTTATTCGTGCCTTTTTGAGAGGTGCTACCAACCTCCGTCCCCCTGTGGTTCACAGGTTCCCCACCTGGGATCTTAACAAGGTCCTTACATCACTCACCAAACCACCCTTTGAACCTCTCAGGTACGTCAGTTTAAAGTTTTTATCCTTCAAAGTCTCCTTCCTGGTGGCGATCACTTCAGCCAGACGTATATCAGAACTCGCCTCTCTTTCAATTTGATCCGATCTCTGCATCTTCCACAAAGACAGGGTGGTTCTCCGCTTAGAACTTGCATTCATTCCAAAAGTTAACTCTACCTTTCACAGAGCTCAAGAACTCGTCCTTCCAGACTTTTGCCCTTCGCCATGTCATCACCTGGAAAAAGTCTGGCATACCCTTGACGTGCGCAGAGCTCTAAAGATTTATATATCCCGCACATCTTCGTTTCGGTGATCCAAAGCCCTCTTCATTTCCTTCCAGCCTTCGTCCATGGGGTCTCGTGTCACGGCTACCACCGTGGAACGTTGGCTCAGAGCTACTATCTCCACAGCATATGAGACTCAATCCTTACCTGTTCCTCGTCGTATTACGGCACATTCCACCAGAAGTGCTGCCACATCAGCGGCTTGGGCCACCCAGGCGCCGCTGGAGGAGGTCTGTTGGGCAGCAACTTGGACTTCGGTGACCCCCTTCATTCGGCATTACCGGTTGGACGCTTACGCTTCCGCAGACGCCACTTTCAGCAGGATGGTGCTGCAGACAGTCCGACCGGATCCCTTCCTATAGGACATGTGCTTTGGTATGTCCCACGCCTGACTGCTGTGACAGCCAATAGGAGAATGGGTGTTGTACTTACCTGATGCGCCCCTTCTCTGTTCCGCTGTCACGGCAGTCAGCCCCACCCTGGTCGGTATCGGAGGGAGTTGCCTGGGGGAGGGGTGGTCCTTTCACTTCTTCCTTTATATCTCTATAGACATGCTAGTCTACTGGATACCTTCACCTCAAACTGGAGCCAAGCAGGAAAGGGCGGAGCTTTGACTTCCAGTAGACTCGGTCCTAATGGCCAGCTACCTGTCTATCACCCACGCCTGACTGCCGTGACAGCGGAACAGAGAAGGGCCGTATCAGGTAAGTACAATACCCATTTTACAACCTTTCTTGCCAGAGTTCTTAAGTGAATAACTGCAGCTGTTAATAATAAGATTGTTAAGTGAATCTGGTTTCCCATTGACTTTGCTTGTCATAAATATGAGTCAGTTGCCAAGTATTTGAATTTTTATCACATGACCATAGGGATGCTGCCACAGTTGTAAGTGTGAAAAATGGTCATAAGTCATGTTTTCAGTGCCATTGTAACGTTGAACGGTCACTAAATGAACTGTTGTAAGTCAAGGACTACTTGTATTTTTTAAGGACATAACCGAATTATCTATGGGATAAACTCAAGGAAGAATTAAAAACAGCACAAGAAAATATGACAATTTTTATAGAAAGCAGATTATTATTATTTTTTAAATAAATCTTGAGGTAAATAAAGGTTGCGGTTGTCAACTGTTCTTCCTTGGAAGTAAATCTCACTGAATTCACTGGAACGTACATTTGAGTAGCTATGTAATAATATTGCACTTTAAATCTTGAAAAAAAAAAGGTTTTGCTTCCCCCTGGGATTTAAAAATGAATACCAAAAATGCCTGGCAGAGCTTATTGCAAACCTTAGCATAAATATAACTAAGAAAAAGTATTTTTATAGAATTTTATTTGTATAGTTTTATCTTTTTGCTATTGTAAGGCGCTCAGAATTACTCTGGTAAGATGGGCTGCTAATAAATTTAATCAATCGATCACTAAATAAGGAAAATTAGTTTTTTATTAGAGACAACCATGATCAGAACAGAGTTCTGTTCTTGATGCCAGTATGTTAATTCAAATAGCTGGAAATATACATGTACATGCAGCAAATGGCTTTTTGTGAATCTAATGTCTTATTTAGCCCTATTTTGGACAATTCTTTCAAAATTCTGGTTGCCCATGCCAAATCAAATCAAATCATACTCCAGTGTTAAGAGGGTGTGATACAAACAGTTAATAACAAAAAACAAAGTTAAAAGATCTGGAGCCTGACAGCATTTATGGACAGGGAAAATATAAAAGAGTCTGTCTCTCCCTCCCTCCCACTCTCTCTCCCTAACCCCCCCCCCCCCGAGATAAGAGGGGACTCTGCTTGAACACTCTACTACAAGGACCATAAGACCTGGTTTTGCCAGTGGGCCTTGGGAACTCAGAGTGGGATGGATCCCACCAAATGGCTTGTTTGATTGATTGTTATTGCCAGAAGGGTTGGGGCGGGTCTATTTATTGTTTTTATTGTTTTTTTAGTTTTATCAGCTGCCCAGTGAGAGTGAGAGTGAGTGGATAGCCATATAAAATTTCTTAAATAAGTAAATAATATAAATAATAAATAATAAATAATAAAGTAAATAATATAAGGAGGGTGGGTTACACAGGCTTACAAAGCATAGAAGATACATCAAAGTCTAATTTAAAACAAAAGAACCCTTAAAATATAAAAAGTATATATGAAAACAAGAGTGCAAAAAATCTAAAAGGAGGGGTATGTCCATTAAATGGATATAGGGAGAAACATAATATTTGATACAGAGCACACTAAATGTACCACAATACAAAGCACTCTTAAATAGCAAACTGAATACTCATTGAAACTAGTTTATGGCACAGGTTAATGATGGATTTTAAATGTTGCTGCGCAAAACCCAACAGCACATGTTGTAGCAGGATTAGTATCTTCAAACAGTAAGGGACCTGTAGAACTGTCCTGTGTGCCCTGGGTATTTATACAGTAATGGTAATATGAGGCTACGGGAAATGTGTATTTAATAGAGGTACTGGAGGAACATATGCTCTGTTGTTTCCTGTGTGTTCACAGTCGCAGAGACATTGTCTCTTCTGGCAGGGAATTTTCCTATATTGGCCTTCAGGAACAACTGAGGGAGGGCATGACATTGTGTCAGAATAAAGAGCTTCTGATGGTTAGGTACTTAAAGTTGATTATTATTATTATTATTATTATTATTATTATTATTATTATTATTATTATTATTTAATCTTTAGTGACATTCACAGCCTTTGAGGCTGGTTAATAGCTCAGCAGCTCGAGTCCTAACCAAGGACCTAAGAACTGTTAAGGTATCGTCGGAGGATGTAAGCTGATCCGAGTAAGATGGTTTTTTATAGAGTCAAAATGTTCAAGTCCGGCAAATTTTCTAAATAGCATTATTATTATTATTATTATTATTATTATTATTATTATTATTATTTTGTTAAATTCACTGGCAACAAAGGTTGAAGAGCTGGCTAGGTCTAATTGCTGCTTGGTATCTCATGAGTGCTATATAATTTTGGCCTGATCATATCCCATGCTGAGTAGGGATTAAAATTGCCCCTACCGTTTTTATTTTAAAGATACTTTCAAATAAATCTTATTAGTGTCTTGATGTTCTTTATCATGGCGAACTATAGTGGTAGCTAACCTTATTTCAATATATTTTTTTTTTCATTTTTATTTGGAATACCATTCTTTGTGATAGCAATCCACTGAGCTGAAAGTTCTAAACATTTTGTTTTCTTTGATCAATGAAACCAAAATCTGTTTTCAAGAGACAATCCTGCACTGTTTTACCACTACAGTTTTTGAAATACGCCATAGCAAAATATTTTCTTCAAAATTTGTTTATCAGGATAAATGGAAAAAATGAAAGTGGGTATGTGTCAAATAATTTTTTTAAAAAAAAAATGAAAAAATGTGCATTTTGAAGGATGTTTAGCTTTATCTTTTTAGTGCTTTCATGACTTTAACTTTTGTGTCTATTTATGTTGAATTTTCTATCTCAATAAAAGAAAAATGCAGTCGTTGCACAATCATGCTGGAATCCCTTTGCTGCTATCTTTATTTGTAAATGTCAGCAGACAGATTTCTGTAATGAGACTTACCGACTCTCCAAATGTTATAACCTTGAAATGCAGAGTCTGTTTAGCACAGTCTAATCAATACAATCTCATTTATCATCTCCTTGTGAAGCTTGGACTGTTGCAGGCACAAAAATGGATTTCTAACATTGAGAAGAGAAAGTTTTGGGAGCAAGAAATTGGTAGAAAAACTTGGATGTTCTTGACGATATTTGAACAGTGCTGATGTTTAGAATCCTGGGTCTGTTTTGACAGCTAATATAGGCTTATTCCATTTCTTTTTTAGTATAGAATATGATATATTAACTAAGAAATGGAGAAACATAGTAAAAACTTAGTTGAGAACTTCAGGTCAGCATCTTTACAGAACATCATGTGTAATTAGCTACACAAGATAGACTGATTCACAGTAGCAATGGGTAGTGCCATGTAGTTTTGTAGCTATTGATGACATGGTTAGTAAGGAGCATTGCCATGAATCAGAAATGGTGCATTTACATTAGTTCCAACATCTACCCATATCTCCATTTATAAAGGTGCATGTCTTAAGAGAGTAAATTCTTAGGACTGTGATAACCACATGAAAACTTTGCAGAAATGGAGCATGTTCTTTACATCCGTTGACATGTTTCAGTGGTGTTGGGACAGAAACTGCTTCAGTCACCTCAGCAGATGACAATTAGATGGGGAAACCCTGTTGGTGTTATAAGGTTCCTGGAAAATACACATTAGCACATCTTTTGAGGACATTTGGTTGATGTGGGAAAATATTTGCATTGGTTCCAGTCTTATTTATGAGTCCAGTAGTGGGTCTCATCTTCGTGTGTGTATGTGTATGCGGGGGAATGAGGTGAACCAGTTGCTTTCATGGTTTGGAGACAATAACTTGGTCCTTAACACCAATAAAACCAAGGAGCTTATAGTAGACTATAGAAGGAATAGATCAGACATCCAGCCCTTGCTTATCAATGCCGACCAAGTGAAGCAAGTGCCTAGTTTTCCATGGCGATGCTACGCAATTCATTGGTGGGTTCTCTCATTCTTGCTTGATAGGGACTGAGAGTGTACTGTGCCTTTAAATTTTCATCTGGCCACTCCTCCTTGGTTCTGTGGCTTGTCAGTTATTTCTCTCAGTCTTAGTGTAGGGACGTGAGTTTTAGCTTTCCTCGCTTTTTGTGAGGATTTGTCTTTTTCCTAGCTTCTTTCTTGTGCTTTTTTTATATAGTGTACATAGTTTTTTTCAGTGTATATAGCTTAGTTCTTTTTATTAGGTGTGGGAGCATGAAAGACTTGAGTGAGGCTGCTGTGGAGGCAGCTAGTCTCCCGCTGCTGACGTGGGTGTCGCTGGGGAGCCGGCTTGACTGTCCCATCAAACTTGACCTGTTTATGCAGCGATTGGAGTTTTCCTCTTTGCAGGAGCTCCAGACAGCCTGAAGGCTGTGTAACTTGGCCTCCAGCGTGCTGTTGGGATCGCTGGTCCACTGGTCGTCCCGCCGCCGCCATTTTGCTCTCTCCTTAGTTGGCGGCTACAGAGTACCTGCTCGGGGTTCCGAGTCAAACTCTGTGTTGGAATTTGCCTCGCAGCGCTTTAAGGGACTGCCTGTCTCTTGCGCTTTGCCAGCCAAGCCCATCGACGGAGATTTCGGCGTTTTTTTGTGAGTAGGAAGACTCCAGAGCCATTTGGACTTTTGCGTGCTTTTGGGCGCCATTTTGTTGGCAGGCGGCTATTTTAAGGGGCCTTTTCTTGGTTCCCGCCTAAACTGTGGTGGTACTAGCGAGGCGTTTGGACCTAATTGATTGTGGAACTCTGCATGTGACTGCATTATTCAAGTATTTTACCACCTCTGCCTATTGCCTGCTTCTTGCCTAGTTCTGCAGCCTTGCCTAAACTAATTCTCCTCATGGCTGACCAGGAGTTTTCTTCGGATCCTGAACAGGCTCCTGCTATAACCAGAGCCAAGAAGGCTTCTAAGAAGGGTTCTAAAACCCATTCTTCTGCTAAATCTACCCCTCTCTCTTCTAATCTCCAGCCTTTGAGTGGGCCTTCCTCTGGGTCTTCTACCATGGACAGAGTGGAGCAGAGGAGGCACAAGGCATTAGAGAGGCATTTTTCAAGATCCCAAAAGACAGCCCAGAATAGAGCCGAAAAGGCGGGGGAGGCACCTGCCAATGAGCAGTCTGTAGATCCTCCTGGTCCTGATTCTTCTGATTTTGTGCCTCAGGGTTCTGTTCCCACTTCATTGGGGGATATCCCTTCAACTTCTCAACCAGCCCCTGATAACTCAGGGCCTTCTGTGACTTTCACCCCCATGGCTGCAGGCCTCCGCCCGCAAGACGGGCTGGGTTGGCCACCTCAATGGGATTTTCACTCTCTGTTCACGGAGGCCTTAGCTAAAGCGATAGCTTCTGGGTTGCATTGGGGAGTCAGACTATGTCTGGTATGCCAGCCTGGAAGACTCCACGGGGCCCTCCTCCCTTACCACCTCCTTTACCTCAAGCTCCAATAGAGGCTACTGTTTGTGATGAGTTCTGCACAGGGGATGGAGAGTTTGAGCCTGAGTTCTTGGATGAGAATGAACTTGTGCCTGATAAGCCGGAGTTCACCACGTTATTCCGGCCTGCTGTCTTTAAGACACTCCTTAGAAAGGCTAAAATAGCGACCAACATGGGCATGATTGTGGACCCTGGAGCCCAGGGTTCAGCATCTGTTCAACCTCATGGTGAATTATTCGCAGTGCCCACTCCAGACCAGGATTTTATTCTGTGTCCTGAACTCTTTAAGAATGTGATTAAGAGGCAGTGGGATGCACCGGGTGTTCTGTCTGCTCCTAGTGGGCACGACAAAAAGCTTTACTGTGCTGACCCAGTTTTGGAGGGGTTACTTAGTGTACCAACTGTAGATCCCCCAGTAGTAAGCCTGTCTTCTTCTGCGGTTTTGTCTTCGATGCCGTAGAAGTTTTGAAATCAGATGAACGGAGGGCGGAAGTGTCATTTAGGAAGACGCACCAGGCGGCCACTTGGGCTGTGAAAGTAGCAACTTCTGCATCTTTCTTTAATAGAGCTACTCTAATTTGGCTTCGCCAATTGCAGGAGTGCCTGCCCCCAGATGACACCAGGATTAATCAAGATCTTAACAAGTTAGTGGCTGCTACGGAGTATTCTGCGGATGCATCGTTAGATGCGGCCAGGTTTGTGGCCAGAGCATTGGCCTCATCTGTCACCTCACACAGACTTCTTTGGCCTAAGCCCTAGAAGGCTGATGCTAAATCTAAATGGAAACTAGCTTCAGCCCCATATCAGGGGTCCTCCCTCTTCGGGTCAGCCCTAGAGCCGATATTAGTGGAAGGCAAGGACAAGAGGAAGGTGTTGCCAGTGTCGTACAGCAGACCTGAGCATAGGTTTACCCCCTATGGTCACCGGCAGCCCTTTCGTGCTTAGTCAGGACCCAGCGGGTCCTATATAATAGATCATTCTCACAAGGTTTTGACCGTTCAGGCAATAGACAGGGCAGTAGTGACCAGGGTAGATACCAATCTAACTCCAAATGGCCCTTTAGGGGCACAGGATTCCGCACCGCCAAATGGGGCAAATGACTCCTTTCCCTGCATTCCCATTGGGGGGCAACTTCTTCATTTTCTATCCCAGTGGGAATCCACCATGTCCGAGTCCTGGGTTCTTCGGACAGTGAGGCAAGGACTAATGTTAGAATTCCGAACGATCCCCAGGAATTTTTTCATTCGTTCCCCAGTGTCCCATCACAAGGACAGACAGGACAATCTCAGGGCAGAGATACAACACCTGCTGGACATAGGAGCGATTGAGAGGGTACCAACGGCACAGGAAGGGAAAGGAGTTTACTCAATATTGTTTCTGGTGCCCAAGTCCTCGGGTGGGTTGGAGGGCTATCTTGAACCTCAAGCACCTCAACAAATTCATTCGTTACAAGAGGTTCAAGATGCAATCCCTCGAGACCATCCTGGGTTGTATTCACAAAGGGGGCATGATGACTTCTATCGATCTACAGGAGGCTTACCTCCATGTCCCGATATTCCCTCAACATCACAAGTACCTCAGATTTGTGTATGCTGGCTGGCATTACCAGTATCGGGCGATGCTGTTCGGTCTTTCTTCGGCTCCGAGGGTCTTCACCAAACTGTTAGCTGCGGTAGCAGCTTCTCTTCGGTTGATTCCCATTCGCATATTATGTTATCTCAGTGATATTTTTATTTTGTCCACTTCTCACATCCAAGCTCAACAGGACTTGCAGATGGTCTGTCAGGTTCTGGAACTCCATGGTTTCTCCATAAATCACCAGAAGAGCCACCTACTTCCTTCCAGGTCCCTCGTCCATCTTGGAGCTCGGATCGACTTGGAGAGACTTCAGGTTTTCCTTTCAGCAGAGTGGCAGCAGAACATCAAGGAGCTGGTTCAGCAGACTCTGTCTCTGAGGCAAGTGACTTTGCTAAGCTTATCACAGCTGCTTGGCAAGCTTATTTCCTCTTTAGGAATCGTACCTTGGGCACGCCGTCACTCAAGACCATTCCAGTGGTTTCTCCTACCATTCCAGAGACTGGGCCGGGCCTTGTCCAGGACCAAGGTGTCGCTTCTGGCTCAGGTACGTGCATCCCTCCTTTGGTGAGTGTCAGGGGCGCTGACTCAAGGGTGCGTGTTTCTTGAACCCACCAGGGTAGTGGTCACCACAGATGCCAGCCTCTCCGGCTGGGGGGCCATCTCAACACTCAGGTGGTCCAGGGGCTTTGGACACCGTTGGACTGTCGGGACAATATCAATATACTAGAGCTGAGAGCGGTGCGTCTGGCACTGGTCCATTTCCAGCAGGCCCTACTTCACTGCCATGTTCTTGTCCTAACCGACAACATGTCGGCAAAGGCCCACAGAAACCGGGAGGGGGGCACCCACTCCCGCTATCTGATGAAGGAAGCAGAGACCTTGTTGGACCGGGTGGAACTTCACCTATTGTCAATGAGGGCGGAGCATATTTCGGGGGTAGTGAATGTCAGAGCAGATTGGCTCAGCAGGAGACAATTGGATCCGTCAGAGTGGAGGTTGTATCCAGATCTGTTTCGGGATTTAGGGTGAAGGTTTGGCCAACCGTTGATGGATCTTTTCGTCTATCAGGACAATGCACAACTGCCCAGGTTTGTCACGAGGTTTCTCTGCCAGGGAGCCGAGGCCTGCAACGCCCTACGGTGTCCATGGCCACCAGGTCTGCTTTATGCATTCCCACCCATCCCTCTCATCTCAGGGGTGATCCACAAACTTGTTGGAATGGGCATATCTGCTCCTGGTCGCGCCTCATTGGCCTTGGCATTCCTGGTTTGCCGACCTGGTGCACCTCTCCATGGAGCGGCCTTGGCGCATTCCTCAGGATTGGATATCGCTCAGCCAGGGGGTTGTACTACATCCAAACCCCCAGTGGCTGCAATTAACTGTATGGCGCTTGAGCAGATCCGCCTGAGGAAGAGCAACATTTTGGGGGATGCCATTCACACCATCCAGGCAGGTAGGCGCCCTTCAACCATCAGAATCTATGATGCCTCTTGGAAGGCATTCTGCCTTTGGTGTACCTCTCACCATATTGATCCAATGTCAGCAGCTGTTCCCACCATTTTAGATTTTCTTCAAGCAAGTTTGACCAAAGTTCCAGCACCCTCAACACTCCGATGCCAAGTAGCCGCCTTGTCGACGGTCCTGAACCCGGGGGATGTTCAGACGCTATCTCACGACCCTCGCATCAGGAGTTTTCTGCAGGGAGCCATGAACCTCTGGCCTCCTACCATTCATCGGTACCCCTCCTGGGACTTGTCCCTGGTGTTGAGGGCACTTACCACTCCACCCTTTGAGCCCTTGGCATCTGTTAGTCTTCGATTTTTAACCCTGAAACTGGCCTTTCTCCTTGCCATTACATCGGCAAGGAGGGTTTCGGAACTGGCGGCCTTGTCTGTTCATAGTGACCTGTGTATTTTCAGGCCCAACACGGTTGTCCTCAGATTAGTCCCCTCCTTTGTCCCAAAAGTGAACTCCACCTTTCACAGGCAACAAGAAATTGTTCTACTCGATTTTTGTCCCCAGCCTCGTCATCCCTTAGAGATTCAGTGGCACATGCTGGATGTCCAGCGAGCCTTACGCCATTATATTGCCAGAACAGCTTCCTTTCATAAGTCGGAGGCGCTTCTGGTTTCCTTTCATCCGGCATCCATGGGACAAAAGGTGTCCTCTCAGACTGTTGCCCGATGGATTAAGGCTTGCATTTCCTTAGCTTATAGTACTAAGGGCAAGCAATTGCCAGGTAGGATTTGGGCCCACTCCACACATAGCGCTGCCACGTCGGCTGCTTGGTCCACTCAGGTGTCCATCCTGGACATTTGTCTGGCTGCTATGTGGATGTCACTTTCTCCATTCGTCCGGCATTACAGACTGGACTCATTTGCTTCAGCAGAGGCCTCCTTCGGCCGCAGGGTATTTCAGTCTGTCCACTCCCCCAGGATCCAGAGGTCCAGCCAGCCTCCCTCCCAGTAACTGGGTGCTTGGACATATCCCACCAATGAATTGCGTAGCATTGCCATGGAAAATGGACGTTGGATTACCTGAACGTTCCTTTTCTTGGCGATGCGAAGCAATTCATCCCACCTCTCAGCTGTCTGGGGCGAGAGGAGTTTTTTTCTTGTGCTTTTCCTTAGGTCACGGTTCCTGTTGTGCATCTTCGAGAAATAACTGACAAACCACAGAACCAAGGAGGAGTGGCCAGATGAAAATTTAAAGGCACAGTACACACTCAGTCCCTATCAAGCAAGAATGAGAGAACCCACTAATGAATTGCTTCGCATCACCAAGAAAAGGAACGTTCAGGTAATCCAACGTCCATTTTAAGTTATCATAAAAGAGGATCTGACCTGGGGCACTCACATTGCAGCATTGGTCAAAAGGGCCCAGCAGAGATTATACTACCTGAGACTTCTCAGGAAACAACAACTGAATGAAAAACTGATGGTGACCTTCTACTGCTGCACTATAGAGAGTATTTTAACTTACTGCATCTGTGTATGGTTTGCCAATTGCACAGTGCTCCAGAGGATTAACATCATTGCCCAGAGGATCATTGGTTGGCCTCTCCCCTCCTTGGAAGAGCTTTATAGCTCCCACTGCCTTAAGAAAGTTCAAAACATTCTTAAAGATCCATCTCATCCTGGGCAGCCTTTTTTTGAACTATTACCATCTGGCAGATGGTACAGGACAATAAAAATAAGGACAAATAGGCTGAAAAACAGCTTCTATCCCAGAGATGGAGATAGAAGTTTAAAATTTATCAATTTAAATTTTAGATTTTCTCCTCACTACATCTCAATGTAGTTGATAGAAGTCATCTTGCCCTTATTTTTATTTTATTTTTTAAACATACATCAATATCAATACATGAACAATGAGGCATCTGGGTATCATTTCTTTGAATACAAGTAGTAGTGGTAATAATATTTGTTATTTAAGTCATACTTATATAATTGTAAGGTTATTATGCATATTTATGTTAAAATATAGGCCTTCGTTATTTAATTGTTCAACATTTTAATTCCCCATTCTAATAACAATAGCAATAGCATTAAGACATACACAGTGTCACCATCTTTCAACATTAATCTTTACATCTAGCTATTACTTTTAATATGTTATATAAAAATATGCATAATATTATTCCCCCTATTTCTTGCGTCTGCCTCTATTCTAGCTCCTAATAATGCCAAACTTGTGTTACAAAACATTTCCTCTATCCATCACCTCTTGCCCATTTTAATATTTCAATTGGCACGTGCTCACATTTGCGAACCGTAAATGAATACCACCCCTGGATGGATCATATTAGTGTGCTGAAAGTATCATCTTATTCTTTCCATTTTTCCCTTCTAAAATATGATGTATAACTGAGGAAGATCTGGACCACTATTTGGATACTTAGATTTGATTTGGTTAGAAAATTATGGCTCAATTCAATGCAGATACAGTCTTTGCTGGTATTGGGAATGAGGTTTGTTGTAGATGCAGTTGGAAACCTAATACAACAGTTTTGCCACTTAAAAGTGGCTTTAGACCCAGATTTAAAATAATTAAATTTGGCCCATAGTTTAAAATTTATCAATTTAAATTTTAGATTTTCCCCTCACTACATCTGAATGTAGTTGATAGAAGTCATCTTCCCCTTGTTTTTATTTTATTTTATTTTTTAAACATACATCAATATCAATACATGAACAATGAGGCATCTGGGTATTGCAGTCATATTTTCTGCAATCGAGTTTGGAGTGGTTCACTTTAAGTTTGTATCTATTGTGTGTTTTATTTTATATTACTATTATTATTATTGGTTACTCTTTAGTGAGATTCAGAGCCTTTGAGGCTGATTAATAGCTCAGCAGCTCGAGTCCTAACCAAGGACCTAGGAACCGTTAAGGTATCGTTGGAGGATGTAAGCTGTTCCGAGTAAGGTGGTTTTTTGGAGAGTTGTTTATTATTATTA
Organism: Arizona elegans; assembly: GCA_022577455.1. Lineage (NCBI taxonomy): Eukaryota > Metazoa > Chordata > Lepidosauria > Squamata > Colubridae > Arizona > Arizona elegans. The sequence continues at coordinate 203,707,391 of JAKOOJ010000001.1, read as the reverse complement.
TTATTATTATTATTATTATTATTATTATTATTATTATTATTATTATTAATCTTTTATTCATTAAAAATGAAACTCAGTCAACTGGACATTTAAAAATGTGTCACAAATACCATTGATTGGTGCTAATTGTTGATAGCGTCCTAGGTATCAACCAAGTACCTTCTTAAAATATATGATGTTCCAAGTAGCGTTGTTATTATTATTATTATTTTATTGTGTATGTATTATTTTGAAGTCCATTAAGAGATGGTGGTGGAAGAAAATACTTTTCTTAATGCTGCTAAGAAAACTGGATGCAGTCACTAGGAGAAAACTGGATGCAGTCACTAGAAGTCAACCTCAATTTTGTCAAGTGGTCATGATTTCCTGGAGGAAAGGTGAGATGAAAATCTAAAGTACACACACATATTCAGACAGACTTGACTCAATCAATACTGGAAATGGTACATATATGTGAAAAAAATGAGAAGAACTTTGATTTTGGTTGTTGTCTGTTTTTCATCTGAAGTCCCAGGTTTGGAACTTTATACCAGATCAGTCTGAGGACAACCAGAATGTACAATATGGAGAAATAACAACATGTTTCAGCTTTTCTTTTCTTTTTTTTAACTTCCCAATAATATTTTGTTATCTTCCTATTTGTTTGGTTTTTTGTTTCTTTATGACAATCCCAGTGGGCAGATAAACACTTTAAATATTTTTAATAAATATGTATATTTCTGTTGAGAAAATGCACATTTAGACTTGATACATATATATTGGAATGATTAATACTTCAAGTTAATGTGGGTATGGTATTGAATTAAAAGTAAAAAGTAAAAGAAATAGGTAAGTGAACTGGAAACAGCTTTATCTTTCCCAGAGAGGTTATACCGCATGAGGAAAAACATATATTCCAAATCTATCATATGCCAAGCTGAAAAATGGATTTTTTAAAAAAGACCTTCATATGCAATAAACTTTTTTTTGCAGAAAAATGTTTAGTGGGTATTGCTGGAAATATTAGATGTTGTGATATATAAATATTTTATTTATTCTGCTTTTCTTTTATATGGTATGATAGTTTGTCTCATATCCCTGAAGAGGCTCATACATACACATAGTTAAGCATTAATGGAGATTATAGCTTTTTCTGTTGGGATCAATTCAGCTAACACTATCATATTAAAATATGAAAATGAATTTATCAAAATTATGCTTGGTGTTTTCTTGAGCTTGCTTTTACCATGTTCATACATATGTTTATTGTACAATGGCTTTAACATTGATGTATAAAATTAATATAAAAGATGAATATATCTTACAATTTTAGATATCGAACTGGAGATTTCCATCTTTCTGAAACTTAGCTATATATCTATACAAGTTAACATGACTCATGAAATATGAAATAACAAAAATTAAGGAATTAAGAAATAAAGATGCAGTATTTAATGAAATTTGAAAGTAATTTGTTCAATAAAATAGAAAAGTTAGTTTTTAGTAATGTACAACTGTTCTGAATGTTGGTGTCCAGGTACAAAATAATTTTCTCTTCTAAGCCTGTGTAAATACAGTTTTTTAAAGAAAAAGAAACAGAGTATTTTCCGAGAATAAACAGAGAATATAAATTGCTTTCTGAAAATTTATTCATCATAAAACATCATTAAATATGGGATAATGAGATTGTGTTTTGGTCCTATTCTGTAGAGTGAGAAGAGGATTGCTTATATAGGATCTGTCATCTCAGAAAGTACTGTATATTACTTGTCAGGATTACTGGCTAAACGTATCAGTTTTCCAGATGCTAGAGTAATTACTAATTTTTACAGTGAACAAGTGGCAAATTAATAAAATATGTTTATTATTTGTAATAATGACACAAACCATTCATGATCACATATTGCAAAGCATTAGCAACTCTCAAATAAAAAGGAGGTTTTCCTAGGCTGAGCTAATTGGGATTGTCGTGGAACGCTATTCACTGAATAAATACAAAAAGTAAAAATTGTTCTCCATAGAGGGGGACTCAAGGCTTATCCTGGATCTCAAGAGGCTGAACAAATACATCATGTAGAAGCACTTTAAAATGCACTTGCACAGTTCTTTCCTGGAGGGTATTTGGGAGGGCGACTTCCTGACCTCTATTGACCTACCAGAGGCTTACTTACACATTCCTGTCTTGCCAGAACACCGACTTTTTCTTCGTTTCTGCTATGCTGGCAGACATTTTCAGTATAAGGCCATGCCATTCGGCCTTTTGTTGATGCCCCGGACCTTTACCAAACTATTGGCGGCCTTGACAGCCTATCTTAGGGCATTGCCAGTCCGGCTGCAGTGTTATCTTGATGGTATTTTAATTCAGTCTTCTTCCAAATCTCAGGCCAGGAAGGATCTGAAATTAACCATTCAGGGGCTTCAGGAACATGGTTTCTCGATTAATGCCGAGAAGAGCCATTTTTTGCCTACCACTAAATTGCTACACTTAGAGGTCGTCATTGACTCTTCGGCTTGCGTGGTATATCTTTCCCCCAAAAGACAGTCCAGTCTGCAGGCATTGGCCGGGCACATTCTGGACAAAGGAGTAGCCACCGTGGCTCTCCTTTCACAGCTCCTGGGAAAGATGGTATTATGCATAGCAATTATACCATGGGCTTGTCTTCACACCAGGACTCTCCAGTGATTTCTCCTGCTGTACCAGAAGTCTGGCAGGAGTCACTTGCCAGTTAGAGTCTGGGTCCCTCACAGGTACTGTTGTCACTCAGATGGTGGATGCCTCAGACCAGGGTATGTTTATTCAGGACGCCCAGACAACTTACTATTTATTTATTTATTTTATTTTATTAAATTTCTATACTGCCCTTCTCCCGAAGGACTCAGGGCAGTGTACAGCCAGAAATAAAACCATGACAATATAAAAATTAAAAGCAATTTAAAACAATTAAATAAATTGGCCAAAAACTCTAATAAAACAACCCATTAAAATAGTAAAATATTATTATTATTTAGGTCAGCCCTGCTTGTTGGAATAATAATGTTTTTTGGGCACGATGAAAGGTACGCAGGTCGGGAATCCTACGAATCTCCGGGGGCAGCTCATTCCAGAGGGTAGGGGCCCCCACAGAGAATGCTCTCCCTCTAGGGGTTGTCAGCCAACATTGCCTAGCTGACGGCACCCGGAGGAGCCCCTCTCTGTGGGAGCGTACCGGTCGATGGGAGACTATCGGTGGCAGAAGGCGGCTCGTAGATACCCAGGTCCCAAGCCATGGAGCGCTTTAAAGGTAGCAACCAGCACCTTGAATCAACAGACACCGGTCTTTGTGGATGAGAGGTCCATTTCCGGTCATTGATAGCTCAGGGCCAGTGGAATCAATTGGACTTGACTCACAACATCAATTGTTAGAATTAAGAGCCACACATTTAGCGCTAAAGAAGTTCCGAGACTCTGTAGCTGGACAATACATCCTAATCTTGATGGACAATGTATCTGCGAAGGCTCATATAAACCATTAGGGGGGTACCCACTCCCAGTCCCTCATGCAGGAGGCAGAATCACTGGGTCAATGGGTGGAAAGACACCTCCTGTCCCTCAGGGCAGATGATATCTCAGGAGTGAGCAAGGTACGAGCGGACTGGCTCAGCCAGACCACAGTGGACCAGTCAGAGTGGTGCCTGCACCCATCATTGTTCCTGGAACTGATAGTTCACTTCGGTCACCCAGTCCTGGACCTCTTTGCCACCCCAGACCACAGCCAGCTGCCCAGTTTTTTTTTTCAGGTATCCGGTGCCAGGGGTGGAGGGGATAGACGCCCTCCATAGTCAATGGCCTCAAGGTCTCCTTTATGCTTTTCCTCCACTTCCTCTAATTCCGGGAGTAGTCAGGAAGGTTCTGGAGGAGAGAACCCAGATAATTTTACTGGCCCCTTATTGGCCCAGGAGACCATGGTTTGCCGGCCTGGTGAGCCTGTCGATGGCACAACCCTGGAGGATACCTCGGGACAGGATCTCCCTCAGCCAGGGTGTCTTCATACATCCAGACCCGCAGTGGCTCCAGCTGACCGCCTGGTGTTTGAGGAAAGAGTCCTGAGTCAGGACAATTTCTCCTCCAGGGTAATCAGAACAAATATCACCTCTGGCTGGCCCCAGAGTGTGGTAGGAATGGAGATTTTGCAATATCCTTCCCCTGCCACACCCACCAAGCCACACCCACAGAACTTATAGGGAAAAATTTTGAATTTCACCCCTGGTGTGTATGCATACACACACAGTTTTTTCAGAAAGACCTTTTGAAATTTTTTCATGGTTTCTCTTTAATGAGACACCTTGGATTTCAGTGATGTCTTACAAAATCAGGTTATATCTCTCAAGGTTGATAGTCTATTATCTGCTGACCACAACTGTTACTTGTGAGTAATTGAAACAACTGTTATAATAGCCCAATTTAAATTCAAAGAACAAAATAATCAAATTTCTGATTTGCCACCACATATCGTATCTGTTGCTCATGTACTGAAAAAAAATGTGTTGGTCTCTGAATTTCAAAGCTAGATATTTTTTATTCTTCAGGAGCAGAATGTTCAAGACTTGAGTAATAATAATAATAATAATTTATTATTAAATAATTGTTCAAGACTTCCACCACTATAGCCAGAGTCTATGGACAAGCCACTAGATTACCAGGTTGTAGAATGGTGCTGGTAAAGGGCTTGAGCAAATGGCTGGATTTTCTTCTTAGGTTGTTCTATGTAGAATGGACATGGTGGCCAAGACCTATGGCTGATTTTGAAGGGGATTTTTGTTGCTTTTTAACTTGGATATCTCAATTTTAGGACTTATTTCCCAAGTCAAAAAGGCAAGTAATTGTGCTATCAGTTTTTAGTAATAATGGAGATGGCAACTCTGAGAACCCCGGAAAAGAAAATGCAGGGACTGTAATCTAAACCATGCAGCTGTAATTTTGCTAGTAGAAGATATTTCTTCCAGCAGCCCTTTGGGAAATGGGGTTGAGGTGTAGGAAGGAGGTGCAAAGATACACTGAGTCTCTCCTAATTGGCTGCTTGAGTCATATGCCTCAGGTTCATGAAAATCTTCTAATGGATTTTATCATCAAGCTGTTTTTCTCCTCTCTCCCCCCTAACATTATTTATGTGTCATTAAACATCTGTTTTGGAACAGCTTCACTGTTATCTTGGCTCCAAAGTTTTTAAATTGGTATTTTATTTTGTGTGATAACATATTTTTGCCTATTTAAAAAACAGAACAAAATTTGAAATAGTATTAAACGGTCATGTAGGTTCTTCCAGGTAGGACTTTAACAGTACTGGAAGGATAGATAGGGATGCAGACCAACTACTGTATAAACATTTGTTGGTGGTTGAATGGAGCTGCTCTTAATGGGTCCTTTTGAGACGTAACCTACTTTTATCTAAGATATATATTACAAACATTAGGAGTTTTTCACATATTGATTTATGGTTATGACATTTATTTGAACTATATTTAGATCAGTTGTGACTGTGCCCTGGTTTGCCAATTGGAAATTAATTTTGAGACACTCTAGACTGTTGTAATAATTTAAATCCCACTTTCCCAGCATCTCTTTTGCATCTGTTTTTTGTTTTATCTAGATGGAGTTGGGTGTGTATTATGATGGACATATGAGCCTCTTTCACTTAGTGTGTAACATAGTGTTACCTCGCAACCATTATATATTATATTCATAGAGTGTATGCTTTTTAATTTTAAATTAAATTAGAGCCTTGGTAGAACAGTGGTTTAATGCACCCTGTTATTAACACAGCTGCCTGCAATTTCTGCAGGTTTGAATCTTAACAGGCTCAAGGTTGACTCAGCCTTCCATCCTTTCTAAGGTAGGTTAAATGAGGACCCAGTTTGTGGGGGCAATAAGCTGACTTTGTATAAATATACAAAAGTATGAAGGCTATTGCTTAGCGCATTGTAAGCCGCCCTGAGTCTCCGGAGAAGGGTGGCATATAAATCAAATTAAAAAAAAAAATTTTTTTTTTAAATTGTCTGCTTTTTTCCTTTCATGTTGTCTTTTCCCCTCACCCTGTTGCTAATAAAATTAGATATGTATTTTTGTGTACTTTAGACTGCCCTGATATTTTAAATTCTGAACATTTAAAAATTCTGAAAATACATATTGCATTGGAATAGAATAGACTAACCATTGTATTGCTTTCAAGGTTTTGCAATATTTCATGTGCATTACCTAATGGTAATTTGTTAAAAGTGGCAATAGGAAGTTTGTACTTTCATACTTGCAAAATGTCTAGTTTGCCTGGGTGGTTGACAGGAGTGAATTAGGCCTGTTTCAGATTATTACGGTTCTTTAACAGCTAACTTTGATGAATTTTGAGCAGAAAAAAATATTCAAAAATTATAAACTTATTTACCTATCAACATTACATTCTGTGTAATCTATAGCTATTTGGTGCAACTCAATAACAGCCAACTAATACTATAATGTTTTGAGTTCACTTTGAAATGATTTTCACTGTACTCTGTATTCTGCAATTTAATTTTTAGTAATTAGGTTATTGAACGGCCATAATAGATGTCAAGAAGAGAAGTAATGCATATAGTCAGCATAATTTCATGCTTTTCAGATACGATTATATTTTACTTAGACCGGGTCATGACTGACTTCATGACTTCACCGTTTAATTAAGTCAAATGTCTAAAATGGAATAGAATTGCTTGGTTAAATTGTCATTTCTTAATAACATCATGGAATGTTTTATTTTGTTAGTCATCTAACAGAAGCTCTTCATTTTATCTAATACAACTTGACAGGTTTACTTACTGCAAAGAAATCATTCATTAAATGTACCTGCAATGACCTTATAGTTATGAAAACTTTATGTATTTTAAAACCATATTGATGCATTCCATACTTTTAGTCATAAATACAGCTTCAAATCTTAATTTGTTTATTCTTCACTCATTCTTCCTACATAGATGTTTTCCAAGCATGTTCTCATATGCTTTCTGCCTTAAAGTGGCAGAAACGTCCCATGATTTTCTGCAACTGGGATCAGAATGGACCCTGCAAGTTACCACTGTTGTTCTTTGAGATGCTACTATATATACATACCACAGGTTTAGGCCAGCTCAGCTATATGATCTGATATTAATTATTGCTAGTATAATCCAACTTTTGGAAGCAAGAAAACCTTCCATTAGGGAGATACTTAGGATGAGGCAATAGTGAAGTGGTCTATGTGCATAACCATCAGTGAACTTGAACATAGGCTTGAGTCTGTGGAGATTCTCGGTCATCCAGGTCATGGTTGTCCCTAAGGTGCTTTTTCAAGAGGCAACTAGACTTTCTGGTTTTTCTTTGAAGATGTTTTGCTTCTCATCCACGATCCTGCTTCTCAGAGTTGAAGAAACTTCTTGGATGAGAAGCGAAACGTCTTCAAAGAAAAACCAAAAAGTCCAGTTGCCTCTTGAAAAAGCACTTTTGGGACTTGGCTTGAGTGATTGATTTATGACTTATTTTTCTAGATACAATAGTGAAAAAAGAAGATGCAGATTTGGAATCTTTACCAAAAGAGTGAAAATTCATAAAGCATGGTCAAGGCTTTTTTAAAAAAATAAAATGTAAAATTCCAGTACAGTTTTCTGGCACACTGGCCAGTCTTAAAAACATGTAAGAAAATAAGAAAATTATGAACTTTTAAAATGAATGCAATGAGGAGACAGTATTTTAAAAAAAAAACTGGTTAGTTTAATATCTGTTTCAAATTAATTGGAAAAAAATTATTAATGATAGAATTACCAAGCTAGGAAAAGAACTGTAGGAGAATCATATTTTTTTCTGCAATCGATAATTTACCATGTGCAGCATAACTGCTTTGTGAGCTCCATTGATTACTAATGTATTTCTGGATGCAGTTCAAGGTTCTGGTTGTCACCTTAAAAGCTTTTCATGACTTGGGACCAGGTTACTCGAGAGACCAACTTCTCCCAGTTGTTTCTATACTTCAAATCCAGTATGGCAGCATGGGCATCCTCTGGATTCCATCAATCAAGGAATAGCAGTTGGTGAGAATCAGGACACATGCTTTTAGTGCTGTAACATTTTGGACCAATTAATACTTCCTTAAAATTTGGGCAAAAGTCATATATAAAGTCTTACTATTATGCCTGCATTTATTAACAATTATGTGATGGAGCTAAAGCAGGGGTTGGCAACCTTAAACACTCAAAAAGCCACACAGGTCCTAACCGGAAGCCCCCTGTTCAATTTTGGAGCCGACCGGAAGTCCGGTTCCCCCACCATAGAGTCTCCTCCTAGCATGGCATCCTTTTTCTCTACCTGTCCTAACTGAAAGCCCTATCAATTGTGGAGCTGACTGGTGACAGGGAGCTGCAGCAGAGGGATGAAAGAGCCACATGCGGCTCCAGGGCTGCAGGTTGCTGACCTCTGGTCTAATGTATTACTTTTTAAAACATAATTTTATTAAAGATTAAATTAAACAAATAGAAAAATCTAATAGAAAAATATGTTAAAAAGAAAAAAAATATTTAGAAAGTGCAACCCCCCTAAAAATATGAAATAAGAAAATATAAGGAGAAACTTCTCCCTTTATCCTTAACAAATAGATTCTGTAATAACAATTCATCACTTTTTAATAATAGAACCAGATACTTCTTCATTCCATACTTTGCCAGATTCTCAATAAACCCATCTCTAAATCTTCAGCTCTCTTTTACCAAAGATCCAATAAAAATTTGCAAAAACACCTAATAACATAAATATATAGTCCCCCTTTCCATTTAGTCTATGTTCCTCCTTGCCTATCTCTTAACAATTAAACATTGCAAAAAAAAAAGGGATTTAAAAACTATTAAACATTATAAAAAATAATCACTCACACAAAAAACTAACCCATTAACCCATTAGGCATTTCCAAAAGAAAAACTATTCAATCCAGATAATGATTTAACATCATTAGAAATAACTCATTTAATCATAACCAGATAAACTAATTTTATATTTTTTTCTTCTTCCTCCCAACCATCTTTAAGTCCTATAAATAAAATTCTGGCTCCTGTTTTCATCTAGTATCTTTTCCTCTTCTCTCAAAATTAATATCCTTCAAGTACACTTGTAGTTTCCATAAAGTAACTCCAATACATCTGTTATGTTTCAATTTAAAATGGTAATCCATAATACCTTTTCCATTTTTAAATGATTGTCGAATTGTACATTTGTAAATCTAGGAAATCCACCTTAGTTTTCTCCAGAGGGATTTGTTCATCTTCAATAGTAACTTCTGATTCCAGTAAAGAGTTAAAAATTTCAAACACTTCACAGACTCATAATGTTTCTTTTAAAGTAGCCATCTTGTGCTCTGGTAATCTACCTTCAAGGTTTTGTTTTAAAATTGGTATGTAAAACAAGACAGCTTTCCCACACAAGAGGCTCTTTCTAATTAACTTCACTCTCTTTAAATCAGTTTCACAAAGCCTTAGCATTTCTAAAGGAACACTAAAATCACCTCTTTGCTGTATATTACAAAAGATTACAAAATAAAGATTTTACAAAGCTGGAAAGATGTGATGTTCTTTTGTTTTAAACAAACTAAATAGAATCCGACCCAGCATCTTACAAACTTGTTGCTTCAAAGCTTTTTCAGTTTTCGAACAGCAATAAGAAAGTAAAACTCCAAAGTGATTTTAAAAAATGAGATTTGGTCAAATCTTGGATCCTAATGGGCTGCATTTATAGCTCAAAGCATGATGGAACCTGCAACTTCCAGCTGATTGCAAGTGGCTGCAAAAGTGAGTTTCTGCTTTCTGCTCACAAAAATCAGCTATCTGAAATACATATGGACAATCTTTCCTTCCTTACTCCCTCTCTCCCTTCTTGTAACTCACATCCAGTTACCAATTTTGGCTGAAATGCCCCTGCAAAAAAATCAGGAAATCCAGATCTAAAATACTGTTAGTATGTATTATTTATTAATATTTTCAGACTTCACAGTATGGCTTTATCAGTTTAATGTGTATTACATATATATGTGTGTATGTGTGTTTATCTATGTATATGTTTAAAAACTTGAAGGAATTAATGTTGTGAAGACTAGTATTCAGATACCACAAACTTTGAAATATTACTTTACTTTTTCCTTCCTTCCTTCCTTCTTTTAGAGAGCTTTATTTGTAACACGCAGCAAATGCAGTTAAAGGAAAGTCTTGTTGCATATGGACAAGGTTGATTTGAAGGTGGTTCAGAATTTTAAAACAACTTCATTATGCTGTCAGATGTTTATAAAGCACACCACTCAGGGTACAAAGGGAAGTGAATGAACTTGTTGACAGTTTAAATCAAGTTCCTGCTGTGGCAGTAACTAGTTAAGGCAAAAAGCCAATTTTGTCTTACTCAAAAGGGCCTAAGAGTACCTTTCCGTAGCACCTATTTTTTTCTTTAAATAAAATATAAAATGGCAGGAAAACTATTGATTTTTGTAAATATATGTAAAAAGCCACTACAAAAGCATGTTATTAAGATCCTTTTAGGCTTTATATTAGTTCAGGAAATTACAGGAATAAATTCTTTGGTCCTTAAAATGCTAAAGTAGTTTATGGTTGAGTGATTTTGAAGAGGAAGTGTTATAAACATTATTACTCATAGTTACCTATGAGAGTCAGCCAGGTATATAGACTGGATTTGGCATTCTTATCCACCTATCAAATCCTTTCCAAGGACCTGAGTTAGGCAAATGGTTTGTTTTGTATGATAATGTTAAAGGTATTGTTACAGAATGTAAAATGTGGTGCTCCAGATGTTTTGGGATTGTATCCAAAATTATTATTATTATTATTATTATTATTATTATTATTATTATTGTTGTTGTTGTTGTTGTTGTTGTTGTTGTTATTATTATTATTATTAATACTATCTTTGGTTTCTTTTGCCATAGTCATTCTACTTGTATTTGCAGGTATTTATATTTTGTGATTTTCTCCAGTTCTTTCTCTTCTGTTTTGCTATCTCCAGGTACTGCAACATCCACTAGCGTCTAGCCAGGCTTTTGCTTTCTTATCAGCAATTTTTAAATCTTACGCGGTAGGTGCTTATCTGTTTGCTATTTGTCATGCCATTGTTTGTAGTGAGTCTGTGTGATATTTTTGCAGCAGCTAACTAGATAGTCCACTGTTTCTTCAGCTTTTTTGCTTTTTTCTGGGCTATTCAATCAGCTTTCCTGGTATGGGTTTTCTTCCAATGCCCTTTTTTTCCCTCAACTGTAGTGTACTTGCAACATTCTATGCTTACCTATGCTCCTTGGTAAGTAGAGTAAGTACATTCTATGCTCACCTACGCTCCTTGGTAAGTAATGTCATTGTATTCCCTGGGTGTATGAAGTGCATGATTCATTGCCATTATTTTTTGGGATCTTCCTATCCAGGGCTTTTAGTCCTGCTTGAATCTAGTCCCCTATTTCAGCTATGTATCTAATGACTGGAATTGCCCAGGTGTTAATTGCCTTTATAGTACAGTATTTTCTCCACTGAGTTTGGACTTTAAGATCTTCTAAATGTAAATTTAAACTCTGAATTTAAGATTTGGAAGATCTTAAGTTCTTCCAAAGCACCCGAGGGCAGGAGCAGAGGTAACAGATGGAAGCTTATCAAAGAAAGATCCAACCTAGAATTAAGGAAAACTTTCCTGTCAGTGAGAACTATTAATCAGTGAAACACCTTGCTTCCAGAAGTTGTGGATGCTCCATCGCTGGAGGTTTTTAAGCAGAGATTCTTCAGCCATTTATCCAGAATTGCATAAGTTCCCTGCTGGAGCAGGGGTTGGACTAGAAAACCTCCAAGATCCCTTCCAACTCTGTTATTCTGTATTCACTTCTAATCTTCTTGCTTGATGTCAGCATGAAGGATGCCAGGTATTTTAGTGATTGCTTTCATCTAGATTCTTTATGTTATTTACATAGGGTGGCTTGATTTTCACTATTTTTCCCTTGCCTCTATTGGTAAGAGTACCAGTCCAAACTTCATTGCAATATCTTATCTGTGTATATGCTTATGTTTCATATGAACATGAACATCTGACGGCTGTGGCCAGGGGGACTTTTTATCAGGTTCGCCTGATCTGCCAGTTGCGGCCCTTCCTAGATCGGGATTCCTTGTGCACAGTCACTCATGCCCTCGTCACCTCTCGCCTGGACTATGGCAATGCTCTCTACATGGGGCTCCCCTTGAAGAGCACCCGGAGACTCCAGCTGGTTCAGAATGCGGCCGCGCGGGTAGTGATGGGAGCTGCATGGCGCTCCCACATAACACTTCTCCTGCGTGAGCTGCACTGGCTCCCAGTGGTCTTCCGGGTGTGCTTCAAGGTGTTGGTTATCACCTTTAAAGCACTCCATGGCATAGGACCTGGATATCTTCTAGACCGTCTGCTGCCACCAATGACCTCCCACCGACCGGTGCGCTCCCACAGAAAGGGCCTCCTCAGGGTGCCATCGGCCAAGCAATGTAGACTGGTGGCCCCCAGGGGGAGGGCCTTCTCTGTGGGGGCACCTGCCCTCTGGAATCAACTGCCCCCAGAGATACGAAAAATTCAAGACCTAGGTGCCTTCCGCCATGCCCTGAAGACCTTTCTTTTTCCGCAAGCCGGCTGGCTTAACACTTTTTAAATGTTTTTAATATGTTTTGTTATTGTTTTTTAACTTTGGGCCAAACTTATATATATCTTTTTAAATGGTTTTTAATGTTTGTATCTATGTTTTTTACTTTGGCTGTACACTGCCCTGAGTCCTTCAGGAGAAGGGCGGTCTATAAATTTGATAATAAATAAATAAATAAAAGACTATTTCCATTCATAGGTTTCATATAAAGCATATGCTACTGAATGTCCATGTAAAAGAGATGGGATAGCCTGCCAGATATTTTTGAAGTTGCTAGCCTTGGCCTCACTTGATCAGTATTATTTACAAAGGAATCAGTGCAATGACAAACAGTAAGGGTGAAAGTGAGTCTCCTTGAAGCATTCCTGTCTTGATATTAACTTCTCCTACCTAGTCTATTACCATTGACCAGCATCTTTGCTTCTATTTGGCCATTGATCTTTGCACAAAGCTTCTGATGTTTCTACTGATTTCTGATATTTCTAGGCACTTGATTTTCCAATTATGCGGCAAGGAGTCAAATGCCTTCTGATAATCAGTCCAAGTTACATTAACATTGGTCTCCTTCTCCTGCAGTTTTCCAAAATCATCTTGTTAGTTGGAAGCTGATCTTTTATTTCTCAGCTGTTTGGGCAGTTTCCTTTCTGCTCTGCTGGAAAGGGCTTGTTTTTAACTGAATGCTGTTGGACGGAAAGTTGTTGGTAATTGGCCCATAGTTGCTTGGGGCTGCCTCTTTTGTTGGCTTTTTCATTATCAGATGTTTGCCAGATGTTAACCAATCTTCAATTTCATATCCTTGCAATATGTTGTTAAACTGATGGCAATGAGTGGGTATCAACCGGTCAGATTTTTCAACCCAAAACCATGCAGTTCATCTTCACTTGGTGCTGATCATTTATTGATCTTCCTTGCCCATTTCTCTTCCAAGTTCTTTCATTTCAGCTTCTTTTTTATTCTGATCCATCTTTTTTATCCAAGCTGCACTCTTGTTGTCTTTCTCTGGGTTGTGCCTCACATATGCCCAGAACTGAACTGGCTTTTTTTTTTTTTTTTTTTGGTGTTCTGGTATTGTTCTAGTATTGACTGATTCACTGCAGTCTTTCCATTGATAGATTGGTAAAAATATTTCTGATTTGATTGAAATTGGAAATTCTGCCTAGAGTGTGCAAATTAGACTTCCTATCTGCTGATCTTCTTGACTAACTGTTACTTGCTGCTTTACTATTTCTAGTGCTTCCTTAACCTTCCTTGTTTTTAGGTGATATTTGTTGATCAGCTATTCCTTGGTTGTCTTGTTCTTCAACTTCTTTTCTTTCATGTGTTCTAGCTTGCTTGCATCTGATCTTAGCTTGCTAATCTTATTTTACAACCTGGTCTTCAACTGTTTGCCTTTTTTTTCTTCTTAGTTGATTTTGCATTCAGTTAAAACTGCAGCTGTGCAGTACATTTGTTGATTTGTTTCTTGTAATGAGCTGGTATTTATATTGGATATTACAGTATTGGCATCTTTTTACTTAAGCTAGCTGTTTCTTTGGAACATTCTTTAATGCAGGCAGCCTTCTTCTATTATTTTTGTGCTGGTCTAGATGCTCAGTTATTCTTTGTTTCAATTCTTTTTTAGTTAGAGGGTTTTGTTCTTTTGGGGGAGAAGGCAGAGGAGATGGTACCTAGTTTGGAAATGAAAACAATTCATTAGTTATGCTCACTTCCTCTATGCTGATCTCTCCCTGGTTTGCTTCTACATTCTGAGCTATTTCTGGCAAGTCTTCAATTACTTTGTCCTTGGTAGACTTTTGCAGTTTTTTTAAAAATAGGTAGTTCTCAACTTACGACCACAATGGAGCCCAAAATTTACTTTGCTAAGTGAGAAATTTATGTGAGTTTTGCCCCAATTTACAACTTTTCTCACCACATTTGTTAAGTGAATCACTGCAGGTATTTATTTATTATTTATTTATTTATTTATGTAATGTATTAAATTGGTAACATGGTTGTTAAGTGAATCTGGCTTCCCCATTGTCTTTGCTTGTCAGAAAGTCGCAAAAGGAGATCATATGACTCCGAGACATTGTAGCCATCATAAATGTGAGTCAGTTGTCAAGCAGCCGAATGAAAATCACATGACCATGGAGATGCTACAATGGTCATAAGTGTAAAAAATGGCCATAAGTTGCTTTTTTCAGTGCCATTGTAACTTCAAACAATCACTAAATGAATTATTGTAAGTCAAGGACTACCTACACTTTATTTTGTATTATAAGTAGAAGTTAATGTGTTAGCCTCTGTTCTGTTATTTCTGATTCTAGATGTTGTTCTTTCCAGAATCTGTGCATTTGTTTCAAATATCATCTTCTTGTTGGATTTGATTATAACTACAGATCATTATTTCTTTATTTTCTGTCTTTGTATGTTTGCCATACATGTTTTCTTCCAGTAGCATGCAGCTGCTGGCCCTGTTTTTTCAGCCAACAGTCCCATAGCCCATTGGTCACCAGATACCTATAGATTCCAGCACCTAGTGCAGTCCTAGTTGACCTGGGCAACAACCCATTCTGGTATAGGTTCTGTAAATTACATCTGTAAATTATTTTGTTTATGGGAAAGCTACTCTTCTCCATTGTGGTGGAGATAGCATCCAGGAATGGGTTGACTTCATCTCCTAGCTGATTGGACTGAGTCTGTCAGAGTTGTGAGGACACGCCTCTTTACCAACGGTCCCCAGGTTTTGACTCAGTCCCCCAGCCAGGACAGACGTGTCAAACAATTCTACCATTTCAAGAGAAAATTGCTGGATTCTTCACAACAGAAGGTTATTTGGAGAGGCATACTCTCACTTGGCTGGCTCCTGGTCTCCAGTAGAGCCGTCATGCTTCTTCCGGTGGCAGGAGCTTTGGCTTGAGCTGCTGCAGATCGACGGTCGGCGGCCTTCCCAAGTAAAATCAGTGATCATGGGGTAGCGTGAACGAGCTTGATTCCATGCCGCTACCCCAGGGGCTCAGATATGATTTACGAGAGCCCCAGGCAGCCCGGACTTGATAGGAGCTTTTGTGCTCCTCCAATCATCAAGCGGTCACTGGAGCAATGATCGTGGGTAGCGCAAGTGAGCCTTGACTCCACGCTGTTAACCCCAAGGACTCACAAGGAGATTTGGGAGCTTTTGTGCTCCAGTTAAAATAGCCCAACAGCCCGGCGCAAGTACTGCCTGAGAACGGGAAGCTGCCGAAGTTGCCTGAGCCTTTAGAAAAAGGCGTGAATGGGCACGAAAGGAAAACAAGCCTCCAGGTCGCCCGAGCCCTTTGAAAAGTCTGGGACAGCCCGGACTTGATAGGAGCTTTCACGCTCCTCACTTTCGAGTGGCCAGCAGTGTAGCAATCAGTGTGGGGTAGTGTGAATGAGCCTCAGCTCCATGCTGCTAACTCCAAGGGCCCAGGACTTGATAGGAGCTTTTGTGCACCTCACTTTCTAGTGGCCAGTGGTGCAACAATCGCAGGGTAGCGTGAATGAGCCTCAGTTCCATGATGCTACCCCAAGGGCTCAGAGAAGATTTTGGAGGGCCCTCCGCATATATATTAAGAGAATTTCCTCCTTCAGGAAGACAGTCCCTCTTTGTGTCCTTCCAGCCGTCTACCCTTGGCAACAAGGTCACTCCATCAACCTTGTGGTGCTGGATTCGGACGTGCATCACCAAGACCTACAAAATCCAGGCCCTTCCATTGCCCAGGTGGATAACAGCCCATTCCACCAGGAGTGTGTCCATGACAGCAGTGTGGGTGATGCAAGCCTCAATTGAGGAGGTTTGTCGAGCAGCTACATGGGCCTCTCCGTCCCCTTTCATCAGACATTACAAGCTGGACACCTTCGCTTCCGCTGAAGTGGCCTTTGGCAGGCAGGTCCTCCAGAGGGTCCCACACTGATCAGGAGACTCTGGACCAGAAAGCGGTCCACCTGTAGGACAAGCCAGCTTTGGTATGTCCCATTCCTGGATACTATCTCCACCACAATGGAGAAGGAGCATTGGTCTTACCTGATACATTTCTTCTTGTTGGGTGGAGATAGCATCCAGTCACACCTAGGGGACTGTCTGGTCCTGAGTCCAGTGGTGGATACCATTAGCAAGGAGGTATGTTGGTCTGTCACTACATCTTTGCCAAAAGCTGGGGACTGATGGTAAGGAGGCGTGTCCTCACAGCTCTGACAGACTCAGTCCAATCAGCTAGGAGATGAAGTCAACTCATTCCTGGATGCTATCTCCACCCAACGAGAAGGAGTGTATCAACGTCCCTTCACCTGGCTCTTGTGATGAGATCTTTCCAGTAGGGTTGAATCTGCCATATATTTCATCTCCCTCAGAGCACACAGGTCCCACAATCATGTCACAGTGCTTTACTCAGGGAAATATTATTATTATTATTATTATTATTATTATTATTATTATTATTATTATTATTTCAAATTTATTATAAATGTCCAATACTTGTGGACTCTTTATTGGTTTGCTGCAGTGGTGAAATCCAAGTTTTGTTACTACCGGTTCTGTGGGTGTGGCTTGGTGGGCATGGCTTGGTGGGCATGGCAGGGGAAGGATACTGCAAAATCCCCATTCCCTCCCCACTCCTGGGGGAAGGATATTGCAAAATCTCCATTCCCACCCCACTCTGGGGCCAGCCAGAGGTGGTATTTGCCGGTTCTCTGAACTACTCAAAATGTCCGCTACCGGTTCTCCAGAACCTGCTGGATTTCACCCTGGTTTGCTGTGTTTATTTTCCATCTACATTCCAGGAGCTCAACGAGGCAATTTTATCCACACATACCATTTCATGTTTGAACGAATACTTGAATCTGGGTCTCACAGACCTCTTTTGACACTTTAAAATCAGCATTGCAGGACACTGGCTCTTTTATGTCACTATTATTAATAATGAGGATTCTGTTAGATTCACTCCACTTAAGTCTAACAGAAGGAGCAATGCTCCATTTCCCATCTATTAAAGAATGTCATCTACAGAACCCAGTAGCCAGAGCTTTTCTCCCAAAGATTCAACTAGCCTGAACTTTACTAATATTCTGGAAAGCCTTAAACATGGCTGTTTTCCACAAAGGGAGGGATGGAAAGTTAAAGGGGCCATGGGTTAGCTGCTTTGGTGATTGTTGCTGTTCTTGGCTTCTACTTTATATATATTATTGCAGTATATTATTGGTTTCTTTTTCATTGATTTTTTTTAAAAAAAATTTAGTTGCCCAGAGTTGCTGTTTATGAAATGGGTATCCATATAAAGCAGCATATATACATTTTGGTTGATAGTTAGGATTGGTTCAGAAACAAAATGTTCTAATAATGTTACTAGACAGTTCCACCTGTTATTTTAGTAGGATAAATTGCCAGTTTATGTAATAATATGATCAGAGGCATTCCTATTCAAACTTCAGTCGCCTTGCTTCCTGATAAATATTGATGTTCATTTCAGTTAGGAAATATTTTTGATCATACTACAACTTCTTATACTGCCGTATCTAGCACTCCTTCTATTCAGGAGCAATAGATTGATAAAATCTGTTGATTTATATTCTCTTAATTCATTCTTTAAAACTATAGGAGTTGTACCTAAATGTGGCAGCCAGCATTCCAAATGTGTTGGAATATCCAGTGATTCAAACTTTGCCTTATACAACATCAAATTGTATGAGCTATCAAAATTTAAACATTTTAACTCATTCTACCTATGTGTAGCTCCAGTTTTTCTGTCCTGCTTTAGCTATCAGTTTATTATCGCATACAACTCAAAATATAATATACACATTTCAAAAATGTAAATATTACACTCTATCTAAATCACAATTCAATCTGTGCATTTAGATTATATTGGGTTATATTTTTATATTCTATCAGCAATAATGTCAGCAACAGAAATTTGAGGAGTATTTTTCTTCTTTTACAGCAGCAAAAGCATTCTCAATTATTTATGGAACATGCATTTTTGGCATGCATTTTTATTTCCCGCACTAAGGAAAATTATTCCACAGTACAGATCTTCTGATCACACTTTTGTGTAGATACTGAATACCACAGAAGACAAAATGCAATTTTGGAAAATCCTAGGGACCACTGAGCAAAAGAATAGATCTCCAAAAATGTAGCCTTGGGTTTTTATGAATAAACCAATTCAGTACTATGTCTCTGATAGTTATTTCCACAAGGCAGCCTAGAAAAATATACCAGATTAGTATCAAGCACATATGTAGGGAATTGACTAGGGAGAATCAAAATTTGCAAGATTGCAGGTGTTGGCATTGTGATTAAAATCCTAGGGTAAGACTTTGATCATGATTTCGTACCTATCATTTTGCACATGTTGATTCCCTCAAAGCAGCACCAGAAAGCAAGACAAGAAACTATGGATGGAAACCAATCAAGGAGAGAAGCAACCTGGAATTAAGGTGAAACTTCCTAACAGTGAGGACAATTAACCAGTGGAACAGCTTGCCTTCAGGAATTGTGGGTGCTTCATCACTGGAGGTTTTTAAGAAGAAACTGGACACCGTTTGTCTGAAATGGTATAGGGTCTCCTGCTTGAACAGGGGATTGGACTAGAAAACCTCCAAGGTCCCTTCCAGCTCTATTTTAATTGATTGATTGATTCACCTGTGCATCTGCAAAATCCAGGAGAACTATTTTCATTATTTCCAGAGCAAGTCTAGAATTAGCAGTTTCTTTTCCAATATTCATTTTAAAAAACTAACTAAAAATAAGCTAAATTATCAATTTCATCCAAAAATTCAACCTAAGTTCATAGCCTTTGCTATAGTATAGGAGGTATATTTAATATCAAGTAGCAGTTGTTTATATCAATGAATCTAATATTATTCAAGTTTTTATCACAGCTTTCGTTAACATTGTAGGAAGGAATCACTTTCTAAAAGAAACATCCATTATCTCACTAAACCCCATATTTTAACTTAATTAATGCAGTTATATCACAGTGGATAGCCAATATTCAAGCAAGAATTATGTTCACATCAATAAAACAAAATGAAAACTAGCAAAACTTCACAAGCATTAAGATGAACTAGTGTCTATCAGAATAGATACAAATAATGTAATTATGAATAAACCTATATAAATTGATGGGAAGTGTTTGCTGGTCATTCTTCCTTTAAAAAAAAGTCACATACTTGGATGATTGGAAAAAATAAACTTGGCTGGATCATTTTTTTCCCCTGCTTTGAAGTGGGGGAAAGAATTTAGGAACCCCTGGCAAATCCTGCCACATTTTTTTTATCCAATTTAGTGTCTAAAATTCTCAAATAAGTATTCATCTGAGAATGAATCAAACTCAGAACTGCTTAAGTTCAGTGGGAACACTCTTTCATTTACCCCCAAACACCATAAAATAAATGGTATATACTGTATTCAATCTTTATAGCTGCCTATTCAGTGCTTGTTCTGCCAAAACTTGACTGGTGTCATTTTTAAAATGTTAAGTCATTGGAAATACTAACAGGAGTCTTTCGTTTAAATTTAAAATTCAGACTATGTGCACATTAGGAAAAATGTATCTGGATCTCATTTATGTTTTCATACATGAAAGAACCACTGCTGACTTCATAAATTTTCTTAGAAGTATCTCTTATAATTATGTGAGGCTTTTAGAAATATCCACAGGCTCCTGATAAAATTCTCCAGCATTGTTTACATTTGGGCAATTCATTATTGCTATTGCTGCAGTTATAATGATATTGCAACACAATTTGATAACAAACACTAAAAAAGAAAATGGAATTGAGATAGCAGTGAAATTTCTTACCAAAATAGGCAATTAAGATTTATTAATGTTCCTCTGCCTCCTAGAGGCTATGCTGCATAATACTACTATCAGATTATACAATTGGGGGGGGAAAAGTAAAGATAAAACACAACAATCTTCCTCTCTAGTGGCTATGGTGATGTCCTTCAATGTGAAAAATAAGATAAAGATTAGAAAGGAGTTCTTAAAATTCTAACAATTTTCTGCTTTAAAATGAATAGAAAGCATTACCTTCCACCATAATATACTTATTGGACTTTTGTTATTTTAAATTCCATTTAGTGTTACATTTTTATATATCTGTAGTGCCATAGTAGATTGTAATAATTACAAGTAATGAAATAAAATATTAAGATATCCATAATTTAAAAAAAAGTTTTTAAAATATATATTAAGTTCTTTCAAAATATCCACAAGATATTAGTTTCCTCAGTGCAATGGAAATGTATTCTTGGTACTAGCAATGAGTATAGAGAAGGCAGGGCTTGATCTTAAGGTGCTACAGATGAACCTTGTGGTAACTGAATGGGAATGAGAAGAGCCATCTTTTTCTCAATTCTACCTAGAATTTCTTACCTGATAGTTATTATTTAGAAGTAATAAGTTCCATGCAATTTAATACTTAGGCTGTAATAGTATGTATATACCTGGCAGGTTTGGTCTATAATATAAAGTGGGAGAAGGGTACATTTACATTGTTCATATGGGATTGGAAAGTCCAAAATCAGTCAAAGCTTATAAAAAATTAAATAGATCTCAATCCTATCCCTGACTCCCCAGAAAACATTCAGGGAATTGATGCGCCTATTCAAAATATTAAATAGTGCACACATAGTCCAATGCTAGACACAACTTCCACAAAATAATGCGTGGATTTCAGTTCCTGTGTGCTTCATAAGTAGAGAACACATACACACTTTTACTGTCAAAAATAAATTCAGAAAATCCAGTGAAGACAACAAATAAAACAACATTTAAAATAGCAATACAATATTAAAATAACCTTACTTGATGTCCCAAAACCTTTTGAATGGCATAGTAAAAAGGGTGAAAAGACATTAAAGATTAGCATGGATGTCCTCCTACCTGTGGCATCATAGGACACATACAGTAGCTGCAGTTTTCGAAGGAAATTTTCAGGGAGGAATGTTTAAATGTCAACAACCACTAAAAGTTATGACTGACCAATTTTAGTTAGTAAGGCTAATATTATTGGGGAATGTATTTGTTGTGCAATTGAACCATGTGGAAAAAAATAGTTGAAAAAGTTGAAAATGAGCAGGTTAAAATATTGTAAGATTTCTGAATACAAATAGTTAAAAGATGCCAGTCTTAATTGTGGTTCAAAAGAAGAAAGTGTGGATAATTGATGTGGCAGTAGCAGGGGATAGTAGAGTAGAAGACAAAGGATTGGAGAAGATTACCAAGATTTGAAATTGAAGTTGAAAGATTGTGACATAAACAGGCCATGGTAGTCCCAGTGTTATCATCATACTGGGTATCATCCCAGAATATCTTGGACAGCACTTAGAAAATCAGCACATTGACAAAATTTTCTGTCAATTACAAACAACTATGCTGCTTGGATTTACATATATACCATGCTGATATATACCATTTATACTATCCTAGTTTCTAATGAAGAACTTGATGCCATTACCAGTTTAAGAATGGGCAGCCATGATTTCACACAATAATGAAGGAGCTAAAGTACTCTGGGATTTTAGAATTTAAACAGATAAGGGTGTGCCACATAATACTACAGACATAACAATTGTCCACAGGAAAGACAAAAAAGTCTGGATGGTAGGCAATGCAGTACCAAGAGGCAGCAAAATAGAAGAGAAAGAGCTGGAGAAAATCACAAAATACAAAGACCTGCAAATAGCAATAGAATGATTGTGGCAAAAGAAACCAAAAACAGTACCAATAGTATTAGGTGCTTTGGATGCAATCCCAAAACATCTGCAGCACCATTTGAATACCATTGGCATCAGTCAATTACAAAAGGCAGCCTTACTTGGAATAGCTCGCATCCTGCAACAATAACATCATCAAACAACAATATCTGTCTATCCCAGCTCCTTGGGAAGGACTCAATAGATGGGTAAAAATGTCAAATTCATTCTAAACATCTGGCTGACTTTGCAATCGACTATAATAATAATAGCAGCATTACCTGATGAGCTCAGAAGCAAGCCTTATCCCTCTGCTTCAATATAATAACTAAGAACACTTTATTTTTAAAATGCCACCGTCAACTCAAGGCTTAAGACTACAGACATCTAGTCTTATAAAATAAAATATTAACTGTTTCTTAAGAGACCTTTCCTATTGATTCACAAAAGTCAGGTTCCAAAATTAATGTACCTCGATACTGCAGCTCATTAGGTTCTTTATAAACCAAATTTCTACACGTTTTTGGTGTCTTACTTTTACAATTAATTGGACTTGTTTTATTACTTTGTTGTTCATCACTTTCACATTATTATAATGATTTATGTCCTTGTCACATACACAGAGGACTCCTAAGTCTTTTTTCATGTACTTAATAAAGGAAAGTAAGTCACTTCTGAAATTTAGATTCTTATCTATTAGGGTAGCCAATTAAAGGAATGTCGTGAGTGGTTTTGACCTCCAGTTTTTAGTACATTTATATCAAATTAAAGCTTTTACTGTCCTTCAGAATGTTAAGTTCCAGGGTAATCTAAAGATTAATTTTCTAATAATATTTAATGGTGATTGATCACGATCAATATGTGTGTATAAGCTATGTATCAATTTTACAAAAATGCATACATGATTAGTCTGTGGGTTAGTTAGAAGCGATTTCTGCCTTATAGTACTTTGTGCTTACTTTTTCTCTGCTGCTTTCTAGTATTTTTACAAAAACTGAAGAAACAGACCAGAAATAAAATAATATGCAGCTAATGCAGATAGAAGCTAAATAAAAGGTCAGAAAATGAGAGGAACTATTCAGATTTCCCAGGAGAGAATGGCAGAAATCGAAGATATCACAGAAAAGGAAACAATTTTTTTAATTTTTTTTTAAAAAAAATTTTTGATTTATATGCCGCCCTTCTCCGGAGACTCAGGGCGGCTTACAATGCGCTAAGCAATAGCCTTCATACTTTTGTATATTTATACAAAGTCAGCTTATTGCCCCCACAAATTGGGTCCTCAATTTACCTACCTTAGAAAGGATGGAAGGCTGAGTCAAACTTGAGCCTTGGAGAGATTCGAACCTGCAGTAATTGCAGGCAGCTGGTCTTAATAACCAGATTAATAACAAGGTGCCTTAGACCACTGTACTACCAAGGCTCTTGTTTTCTACTCCACAATTGGAGTATGAGTATCCTTTGGAGAGAGGGTGGCATATAAGTCCAATAAATAATAACAATAACAATAACAATAATAATATTATCATGATTTTGCAATCTTCAGCTTTCCTTTCGTTTACCGACTTGGGTAGATCATAATTGTGAGGAATGGTTGCAAAATTACTTTTTCATCAACACTATTGCAAATAGTCATTAAACAAGGCTAAACAATGACTACCAATACATCAAGATCAGGGGTGTCAAACATGCAGGACACGCCCACCCCAGCTCCATGAAGGGAAAAACCTCGTGAAACGTCACATGATGGCAACGTGACACCGCAAATTTGACACCTGTGATCAAGATGAAAACTATTCCATAGTGGAGGAGAAATGTTGCTTGCAGCCTTCTACCCTTTGTTGGAATTACCAACAAATTGGTTTACATATTTGCTCCAATTAAAAACTAGAAATTCTGAAACTTATGTCTCTCTCTATATATGTTCTGCAATATATGTTGTAACTTCTGTTGCAAATTTATCTATCACCTATCTATCTATCTATCTATCTATCTATCTATCTATCTATCATCAAAATAATAACACAGTTCTTTTCTGTATTAATATTATAGTGAGTCCTTGGTGCTCTAAGCTTGGTTTTTGCTTTCAGGCTTTTCATTACCTGGGTAGGTAACATCATCATTGCCCTTGAGCACTTATATTATCTAATCAAGTAATGTAACGTTTCTGAAAAAAACAACTAAGCTCAGCATCAAGGATCAGTTCAACCCTGAACTACACATATTTTCTTCTGTTGCAATATTATAGTGTGTAGAACTGTCTTGGACACAATGAAATTTAAT
Source organism: Arizona elegans (assembly GCA_022577455.1). Classification (NCBI taxonomy): domain Eukaryota; kingdom Metazoa; phylum Chordata; class Lepidosauria; order Squamata; family Colubridae; genus Arizona; species Arizona elegans. The sequence continues at coordinate 203,682,761 of JAKOOJ010000001.1, read as the reverse complement.
AAAGCTGTTTAATTAAAAAGAAGAATGATTCATTTCTTCCATTTATTTCAGGAATGTTGATTCATGAAAATAAGCTTTTTATAGTGAATCAAGTAATTATTTTTGATTGTTATGCATATAAGTAAGGATTTGCTTTCTGAACTTGGACAAAATGTTATTTCCCACCCAGAAGTTATTATTGAACCTGCAAATCAGGCCTCCTTGTATGCTGCAGGTATGACATGTTTCTCTTTTCAAATAATTCATTGATAGAAGGTATTAGCTAGATAATACATGTGTCTTTAGGCTACAGGCTCAGCTGGAAGTTATTTAAAATTCTTACTTACCTTCTATTAAGATCAAGAATTATAATTTAGTAACAATTTGGAGATTTTTGCAACCTTACTCAGGGATTTTGAACACTATATGATACTGGTTACTTCTGTTTCATTATGCAATGCAGGTGAAGAATGAACAGAATAACAAAGTTGGAAGGGAGCTTGGGGGTCTTTGTCAGGGTGGCAATTAATCCCATTCTGCTTTTGGGTAATTGCACCTTGATAAGAGAATGGATCGTGACCATTTCCTTGAAGTATACTTTAAGAAAATAAACCCGAAGATATATTTTCTAAGAAAAACTCATTTATTTGTTATAAAGAAAATAAAACATTTTACTAGCTAATTAATTACATCTTGGCAGCATTCCTGCTGGACCTCTCTTGGCCGGAGAACAAAGAAAGTTAGAAGAAAGTGAAAGAATGTGGACATGCGCAGTTAGCTTACTGATAAGAACTTGGCAAGCTACGGTAAGTCTGAAAGTTCAAAAATAAGAGCTCATCTGGTAAATACAAAATGCAGTGACAGTCTTCTAGTCCAACCTCCTGCTCAAGCAGAAGACTATATATCAGTGATGGCTAACCTTTTTGCCATCGCATGCCAGGTGCCTGGGTGTGTGTGTCACACACATGTGTGCCCATACCCATAATTTTATGTGCCCCGCACATGCACACGTGTAACCCCCCTCCACCCCACTCCTGGCGTGCGATGGCACGGTTTTCTCTCTCCCCAGGCTCTAGAACCTTTCTAAGAGCTTGGGGAGGGTGAAAATGGCCTTCCCTATCACCACCCCAGAGGCTGGAAATGGCCCATTTGCCAATTTCCAGTGGGACCAGAAGGCCCGTTTTTCTCTCTCTCAGCCTCCAGAGCCTTTCTAGGAGCCTGGGGACGGCGAAAATGACTTCCCCACCCCTGAGGCCCTCTGGAGGCCTCTGCTTTGTGGGCAGGAAGAACTTCAGGAAGACCTGAAATTATGCACCAGTCTTGAATTGAGAAATGTGACCTCAATCTCAAGACTAAAGGTGAAACATCCTCAAATAATCCTTGCCAGGATTTGTTTCTCTCTATCCAGACACCAACAACTTCCACATGGTAGGTCAGGACATCGACAACTTTCTCTCCTAAAGAAGGAGGTATGAGAATGATGAGCCCTGAGGCTCCTCATAAGCAAGTGGCTGGAAATGCAGACTCTGCTCTCCATTAACACTGATTTGATCTGAGCAGAAAGAAAGGGGAGCCATGGTGTAACACTGCCTTCCACCTCTAAATCCTGTGGGTGGTACTGGGATAAATACTGGGATAAATAGCATAAAAAGCCACTGAGAGGTCAGTGGTGAATGCACCACCCCCATTCTGGTTCTTCAGAGGTCGTCAGAAAGTTATGGCGTTTCCATGCTGTGCTCCCAATTGACACTTGATGAAATTACTCCAGATAATCTGCTTCCTTCGAAGTCCTCTGCAACTGCCTTCTGATCATCTTCTCAACCACCAGGGAAGATTGGACCCTAGATGACAGCTGTTCAGCATTGTTGGGTCAAGTTAGGCTTCTTGAGGGGACATACCACCACCTCTTTGAAAGAGGGTGACCACCCACTCCCTTTCAGTGATTTATAATAATAAAACATTTAAAAAACCCTTAGTTGCAATTAAATTAATTATAAAATAGTTGAAAAATACAGTACAAATGTACAGAGGTTTGTCAATGGCTTATTAGGCTTGAAAATTTAAAGGCAATATAATTCTTAACAAAGTAATCCTATACTATATCTGCTTATTCAGTTGTAAATAAGATTGAGTTCAGTTTGATTTGTTTTCAGGTAAATATCTATAGGATCATTGCTTAATTGCCATATAAAATTAACCAGAAGGGACAGCTAGTATATAGCACTTGTAGATTGATTTTTCCATTGGCAGCTTGCTGACCTTGGATTGATTTAATAGGCTATCAATTCTTGTGTGACAAAGATTAGAACAGAATTACAATTTAAATTTGAGATTCTTAATTTATTAATCCATAACACTGCATTGTAGTTTTTAATAAAGATACAAATTTATAGCTTCTGTGTTTCTGTTTATAGTTGCATGTTCATTTGAGGCACACTGATATTGCCTAGCAACAAATATGTGCTATACATATATGATGCTATAGTTAGTATACTCATACGACATATTTATGGACTCAGTGCTATTTTTATAGTACTTCCAGTGGTTTTTTTTTTTTTTTTGCTGTGATAACAATATATTACATTATATATTAAGAAATATATAACAATATATGTACATCTCCACCCCGGACCACCCAAACGATGGCCTTGAAGTGATGTCCCGGTGCCTGGAGGCCGTGCGGATCTGGATGGGGAGGAATAGGCTCAGGCTGAACCCATCCAAGACCGAGTGGCTGTGGTTTCTGACATCCCAATATAGTCAGTTAGCACCATCACTGACTATTGGAGTCGAATCATTGGACCCCACGGAGAGGATTCGCAACTTGGGTGTCCTCCTGGATTCACGGCTGTCTTTAGAAGAGCATTTGACGGCCGTGACAGGGAGGATTTTTCATCAGGTTCGCCTGATTCGCCAGTTGTGTCCCTTTCTGGATTGGGACTCCCTACGCACACCCTCGTCACCTCCCGCCTGGACTATTGTAACTTTCTCTACATGGGGCTCCCCTTGAGGAGCACCCGGAGACTCCAACTGGCGTAGAGTGCGGCTGCGTGGATGGTAATGGGAACGACATGGCATTCCCATGTAACACCTCTCCTGCGCGAGCTGCACTGGCTCCCGGTGGTCTTCCGGGTGTGTTTCAAGATTTTGGTTACCACCTTTAGAGTGCTCCATGGCTTAGGACCTGGTTATTTATGGGACTGCCTACTACCACCAATAGCCTCCCACCAGCCGGTATGCTCTCATAGAGAGGGGCTCCTCCGGGTGCCGTCGGCCAAACAATGTCGACTGGCGGCCATAGGGGGAGAGCCTTCTCTGTGGGGGCACCTACTATCTGGAATCAGCTCCCCCTGGAGATACGGAGGATCCCGGATCTGCGCACCTTCCGCCGCGCTCTTAAGACCTTTTTATTCCACCAGGCGGTCCTGGCCTAATCTTTTCCCTCTTTTTAATTACACAAATTTTAATTGGTTTTTAAATGATTGGGGTTTTAATATGTTTGGGCCAAATTTGTTTAATTCGATTTTACTTTGTTTTTAAATTTTGTATCTATGTTTTTTACTGTTTGGCTGTTTACCACCCTGAGTCCTTTGGGAGTAGGGCGGTATATAAATTAAATAAATAAAATAAAATAAAATAAAATAAATAAATAAATAAATAAATAAATAAATAAATAAATAAATAAATAAATAAATAAATAAAGGAATTTAAGATTAGACAGACTTGGGAGGCATTTAAACATGGTTTTCTAAACTAAACCAGTGAACAATTTCTACTACATTAAATTCTAAACTAATACCCAAGTAGGACTTTTTTGTAGAAAGTTGCTTGTCATTTGAGACACAATTTTTGGTAATTAGACCAGAGAGGGGAAGAATTACAATTAGAAATGCCCAGCTTTCTTGTCTTTGCTTGGAAGACCCTTATTTATAAAATGCCTAGTCAAGGTGTATGAAATTTTGCAGTAGTCTGATGTTAATGAAACATCACAACCTTTTACAACTTCTTTATTTTTCTATTAAGTATGGAAAAAAAATTACAGGTAGTCCTTGAGTTATGATGGCAGTTGGGAAAGTTGCCATTGGTTAAAATGAAAATTGGTAGAGTGTAAAGTCATGTCTTTATTTCTTTGAAATTTTATGTGATAATCTCATAATTTAAAAAGAATTACTATTAAATTAATTTTAAAATTGTAATGTTAATTTTATATGCTGTTTTATAAGTTGGTTATATTGTATACCACCCAGAACCTGTCCTTGAAGGAAATGGGCAATCTAGAAGCATGAAATATAAATAAATAAATAACTTTGAAGAGTTGCTAAGTAAGTGGCCATTAACCAAGAACTCTCTCTCTCTCTCTCTCTCTCTCTCTCTCTCTCTCTCTCTCTCTCTCTCTCTCTCTCTCTCTCTCTGTGTGTGTGTGTGTGTGTGTCTGTGTGTCTGTGTGTGTATTCTAAATTTTATGTTTAGTGTATGATACCATTAGAAATACAAAATATGTGATATTGTATTAGCCATTTATATTGCTTTTGTACATGTGCATCTCTTAGGTATTTTAAATTGACTATTTTAAAACATGACTGAACGATTGATCTATTTAATTACATTGAATTTATTTTTCAGAAAGGGATTTTAAAAAATCACTTGTTAGTAATATGTTCTTGTTTTTATGTGTAACATAAGTAATGGATAAATTGTTTTATTGTTCTATATAATTAAATACAATTATTAACTTATTGCCTTTTTCTCAAATGCCTGATCCTTAATTTAATACAAATGTTTTAGACAAATCAAAAAAGTTGTTTTAGAAGGGGTCTGATCATGATACGTCATCTTGTACAGTCCCTGGATCTCCAGCTTGCAGATGTTTATTGAAGAAATACCTTTAATGTGCCAAGTACAGTATGATTATTCTTCTGTGGATCAGGCCAACAGTAATTATTCATGCTAGAATTGTATCATGATTTGACTATTGTAATGTGCTGGATATTTGTTGCTGCTCAGGAACACCTCAAAATTTCATATAGTGCAACTTTACATTAGCTGTTGGTCGTTTTGGGGACACAATTTAAAGTATTAATTTAATTTTATTAAAGTCCAATGGAATTAGAGTTTGATACTCAAGGGACACATTTCTTGTTATGAGCCTGTCTGCTTTTTAATATCTTTGGAAGGAACATGCTATGTGGGAGGGGGCCTTTTCCTTTATTGTTTAGAATATACTTTCTTCAGAATTGTTAATAGGTCAACACAACTGCTTTCAGAAAGGATATCAAGATATTGTCTTCAATTTAAACAGTTCGAATTGAATTAAATTGTCTTCACTTTAAACAGTGCTTTTAATGTGGGATTTTATACTTTTTAAATGTGATTTTTATATAATTTGAACTACGGTTAGGCCTCGCTTAAGTGAGATTGGCCACTCCATCACTAAGCAATACAAAATATCTCATAACTGCAACAGACTTAGGATATTACACTTCCCATTTGATTGTTATGTGAGTCACTCTAGACCATTAAGGTAGACATCACATTATTGTAACTTGTAATTTTAGCTTTGGCTTCTCGATTGACTCTTGGTTAGAAGCTAGAAGCATGCAAATGGGGATCGTATAAGCACGTGATGCTGTGACATTCATAGATACCTGCTGGTTGCAAAGGGCTCAGTTGAATAAGGACACTGTCAGTTGTAAATGTGAGGACTGATTGTAAAATTACTTGTTCAACATCATTGGAACTTCAAATAATTGCTAAACAGGACAGTCATTAAACAAGATCTACCTGTACACTTTTCATTTATGTATATAGATGTATTTTCTGCTTTCAAGCTACCCTAGCACCTTTTTGGGATAAAAAGTTAAAATCTAAATGTAATCAAATTGTGATAATAACACCGGAAGAACTTTCTGCGCCAGGAAAAAAGATTTCTGGAACTCCCTTGGCATGCTGGAGGAACAGATCTAAAATCTGGCGAAAGTGCTAGTGAACGCCATTGTTCTGGAAGGCTCAGAATGCTGGCCTTCCATAGGGTTTTCCCATCCTCTCCTTTCAGAGCACTGGCCTATATGTATATCTGGAAAGTTCTGTCCCTTTTTCTCAAGCTTCGACCATGTGTGTTCTACATCCTGCTGTTTCTGTTAGATAGGGGAAACTGGCATTAGATGTGAATCCAGGTGAAAATTCATATTGGAGGTATTAACAGGTTAGATTTTTAGTTTTGATCTGTCGAAATATGCTCTGTGTAAGTTTACTAGTGATTTGTTGTGCAGAGATTAACGTTTTTAGTTTGATAACATTCTGTGGTACTGCATGGTTGTTCAACAATGGCCTAAAATCTAGTTGATTGCCATCCGTCTCCTGCGTCACAGGTAACCGGCTTCATTTGGAGACTTCAGTGTTTTTGTAACAAGCTTTTCCATCGCTTCCCATCTTTTTCATTCAATTTTGGATTACTGTATTGTAATCAATACCGTGAAAAACATCTGCTGTATATTGCATGAAACGAACTGCAGTTATCCTGATTAATGTCAGCTTGTTTTAAATACAGAAGCAATTTATTATTTGGAATGGATGTTTCATTTTTTGAGGGGGAGGTTGTTACATCTGTTTCATATTTCTTTTTCATCTGCTAGAATGCATGCTAACATTGTACAATTATTTTCTTGTTCAAACAACAATGTCTGTATGATTTAATTTTTAAGGCTTCAGTCTACAACTGCAATTTTTCTTTTTCTCCAAGTTTTATTCTGCTGGTTGGAATTTAGACAGTAATTTGTTTAATCTTGTAATTCAATGTTAAGAAGTATTATATTTATTGTTATGCAGATATATGAAGAGGGAGAAGGTCGTGTAGATATTTTGTTGTTGTTGTTTAAGAAATGCCTTTGCAAGGCAAACCATGCCGATATGAATACTATGCCATGTTATGCCAAAATACCATGCTATGCCCGTCTTTTGGAAAGACTGAAGACCAATAGCTTTAATTGTGGAATGGAGGAGGGAGGGAGGGAGGGAGGGAGGAAGGAAGGAAGGAAGGAAGGGAAGATAGGAAAGAAGATTTTTGATGCTTCCTGCCAGTTTCCCACTAAGAAACACATAAAAAAGTTCTCACTTTTTTGCCCACTTTTTGATCATTCTGTTTCTCTGTGTAGGTAAGGAAATATCTATGAAATGATGATCCAATGACTCATTTGTTGTCTTCTCTCTCTCTCTCTCTCTCTCTCTCTCTCTCTCTCTCTCTCTCTCTCTCTGTGTGTGTGTGTGTGTGTGTGTGTAGTTGACTTATACAGCATACCAAGCTATCTTTCAGGTAGCAAATACTGCAGTGATATGATCACTGTGCTAAGTACATGTTTTATTTAAAAATCTCCATCCTGCCAAAAAAATAGCCCTTTAGAAAAGAAAGCAAAATTTAATTTAACAGAATTAATTTAATTGTATATCATCATCATCACCACCATCCATTATCTATAATTGAAACTATTGAGACCTCTTAAGAAGTCCTGCTCTTGCGAAATGCCTCCACTGAGTTGAAGGTACCCAGTAATTTTCCATTGGACTTTCATGTTGTGCAAGAACTTAATGGGCTTCTGTGAGAAACTAAGGGGAAAAACAAACATACAAAAAGCCCTTACTGAAAAAGACCTAATTTTCTATTAGTAGAGTTTAGCTACTTGATTCTGTGAAAATGTTGGTAAGGAAAGAGTTCCACAGGTATTCCTTACTATATGGGAGAGTTTTCTGTCATTAAAGAGCAAATTTTTATAGATTGTAGAAGTCCTAGTTGGAAAGAAGGGCCTAGAAAACTTAAGTACATGAACATATTAGTGTGACTTTTTACCAGAATTTGGTTGATGTCCTACTGATTTCAGTGAGATGATATGTTAATATAGGGCAGCTGAGGGTGGTGACAGAGGGAGATGTTATGGCTGTGACTGCTGTATGTGTAGGTCTCCTAGGCTGAGCTATGAATGGGTTGGGCCTTGTCACAAACAGAAGCATTGGATGTTGTCCAGCTTCAGCTCTCATCAGCCTAATAAGGACAATGGTATGGAATGGTGGAAGTTGGGAATCCAGCAGTATTTGGTGTATTTGGGCGTTCATTGTCATTTTGTTAGCTAAAGGAAGCAACTTTTGGAGCAACCCTATGAAGTTGAAGGATTTGCCCTTACTTAGATCATTCCTCACAGTTTCTGCAGTCCTCCAGAACACTTTTCAGAGAATGTCATGGACAACCGATGAAGTTGAAATTAACAATTATTGTTTCCCTCACTCCAACTTTCTCTAGTGGGACTTCTGATGAGTGCTCCATAGAAACTCCAGGACCATCCTGCTGTCTGCCTATCTCTCCACCCATCCATATCTATTTAAACAGACATGGTTTAAAAGCAGGGGTTTCATTCTGCATGCTTTTCCTTTATTTAAAAAAAAACACCATATTTTTATGTCATACTTTCTTGACACATGCTAGAGAACTGTATAGATTGCTTTTGACAGGAAGGACAATTAGAGTTGTTAAATGTCAAAAATACATACTCATCCACTGCATTTTGGCAGCATAAAATTGTATATATGAGCAAATGTCCTTCATGAAATTGCTGCAAGAATGAAGAGGAAGGAGAGAAAGAGAGAGGGAGAGGGAGAGGGAGGGTGAAAAAAACCCACCTTATTGTGTGCTTCACAACTGCAACCTAGCTGAAACACTGTCAACATAAAGCTTGCTAGTTTGAGGTGGACAGCAGGTGCTTTTGTTAAATGACAGGCACATCTGTTGCTAGAAAAATACACATTCCAGCCACAGTCAGTAATTTACCCTTCGTTCTGGTTATTAAATTGTCTAGCCATGCAAATACAAGTTAATTTTGTTGTACTCACATAATTTTCCTGAGCATAAAGTACCATGATTCAAATAATTTAAAGTGTTTAATTTGGCTCTATGTGTAGAGTTGTTAATTATATTAATTTATTTTAATATAATTATTATAAAATATCAAATACTGATGCAATATTTATATTACAAGAACGGTCAAATTGAACAGCAGCCAGAATAAAAAAAAAATGTCCTGCATTGGGATCTTATAAATGACTCATGAAATATAGGTGTAAATGAACAGTGCATCTGAATTTTGTGTACTTTATATGGAAATGTTAGTTTGTATGTGTATAAAATAAAATTTTGACTTAAATGATCCTTCCCCCAGTTAGTAGATTAATATGAAATGCCAAAAATCTCTTTCTAACACAATTATGTAATGCATAAGACAGCATAAGACTATTTATTTAAATAATTGCAATCTGTTCTTCCTTTATTATTTATTTATTTATTATATTTCTACCACATTCCAATCCCATAGTTCCTGGTTTACAGGAACACAAAAATAATTAAAATATCCTTGGCGAGCATTAAAAATATAAATACTTTAAAATCTATAGAATGAACACAAGTTTGGATTGAATACATGTTTGAGTATAATGGACACGTCTCCCCCAATTATTCTGTTAAATGCAGGATTTATTGTAATCCAGGCCCACACAATTTGTCCAGGAGAAAGGGCCAGGCATTGATGAATTAAAAATCCATAAAGGGTAGCAAGGAAATACCTGGATTACCTGTTTTAGGTAACACAGCAGGGAGACCTGAAGGTGCTCAGCAGCATGTCTTTTAAGGCAGCACAAGTAGCTGTAAATATACTGCTTTTCCAAAAATGTCAATGGGCTACACAGGGATGCTTGGTATGCTGAATGTAGCCCGCAGGCTGTATGTTGTGTACGCTTGCTGTAGTTTTCAAAAATTAGGCGCACAGGAAATTAAATCCTGCTCCCAGGCTTTCTTTGAAGTTTTCTGGGTTCAGGGTGAAGCTCTGCACCGAAGGATGATCACGAGTGCTGCAGATAAAGTTTTGTAAGTGCTTTGGTGATAACGATTAGCCTGATGTCACATTGTTTTTCATGGAGAAAGTGTGAATTTAGAGGGCTGCTTCCAGCTCTACTACTAGACAGTGTGAAATATTTGCAAAGGCTGACTCATTTAATCTGTAGGCAAGTTCCCCTGCTGAATTCAAACACCTCTGTAGCATTTTCAAGAAGTGATCCCTCCCTCCACTCCCCAACCCAGTTGAGTGTCATTAAAAAAAGGCATCAGGAAACAAAAGAAAAAGCCAATGAACAATTCACCCCCCCTCCCCCAAAGTACAACCCAAACACTACTGCAATAACATTTCAATACATAAGAAATGTATCAAGAAAATGCCACCAGATTATTTCAAGTATTAGGCATGGAAGTTGCCTACAAACTCACAAAAATGCTGCAAAGAATTGTGTGTCAACCAAAAGATTGCACACTCCAGCAAGAAAAAAATTGGCAATGGTTCTTTTTTAAATTGTTATTTTTGTTTTCCTTTTTTGGGTAATTAATTATTGTTAAATTTGAACTCTTTTTTTTTTTTTTACTTTTAATAACAGGTTTTATGCACACAGACCCACACTTACTAGTTCACAATACAAGGGAGCAATACAAGGGAGACTTTCATCTTAAGTCTGAAACCTGTAATAATATTTTGGTTTCAGTTGTAGGTTCTTTTTAATGTTATACTCAATTTTGGATGAAAAATTGAAATAATTCTATGCTTGTAGTAGTGCCATCCTAAATTGCAGATAACACAGATAGAATATTTTTATTTTTCATTTCTCAATATTCTAAGCAATTTGAATAATATGTTAATAATTTTTAAATATTATGTGAACATCAAAGAATGGAAACAGCATAATGTACAAAGATTTACATTCACCTAATAGAAAGAGACAGAAAAAAGAAAACTGGCAGCCAATTACAGTAAAGAATCAAGGAACAACTAACTGTAACAAACCACCAACTTCAGAAGTACCTAACACTCACCTCTGCTCTCAAAATGTATCGAATATTTCACTAAATCTCTATGTTTTTAATAACTATTTTTGAAAGTAATTTGCGGAGTTCACAGCAGACAATCATTCATTGTGTCCAAAGAGAGAAATATCTGTCGCTACCTAGGATTGAACTCATAGTCTACTGTCTATGGAGATTTTCAGTCATCCAGGTCATGATTGTCCAAAAGGTGCTTTTTTTAAAACTGCAACTGGACTTTGTTTTTCCTTGAAGACATTTCACTTCAGAACTGAAGAAGCTTCTTGGATGAGAAGCGAAACGTCTTCAAGGAAAAATATTTTCGAGTTGCCTTTAGAAAAAGCACTTTTGGGTCACAATCTCCTGATTGTGAGGTGAGAGCTCCAGCTCTAGGCCACCGCACTGCTCTAGAATACAGTGTATAGGAATTCTGTGAGGTGGGCTAGGGTGGGCTAAGAGAGATTGACTGGTCCGAAATCACACAGCTTACTTTCATGTCTAAGGCAGGACTAGAAGTCACAGTCTCCTTTCTTTTAACCTTAAAGTATATGTTAAAGAATATGCCCATGCCACATCTCTCATCAATACCCCCCCGCTTTTTTTTAAATTTGATTTATATGCTGCCCTTCTCCGAAGACTCAGGCGACTTACAATGTGCTCAGCAATAGCCTTCATCCTTTTGTATATTTTATACAAAGTCAGCTTATTGCCCGCCCCCCCCCCCCCAATTTACCTACCTTAGAAAGGATGGAAGGCTGAGTCAACCTTGAGCCTTGGCGAGATTCGAACCTGCAGTAATTGCAGGCAGCTGGTCTTAATAACCAGCTTAATAACAGGGTGCCTTAAACCACTGTACTACCAAGGCTCATGTCTTCATGTCTTCTGATGTAGAGGCAAAAGCATAGGATAGAGGCAATTCAGAATTACATCTTTCTTTCTGAAGTTAAGAGTCTTGTTTCTATTTTCAGAGGGAAATGGGAAACTATAAGAACAAAATGGCCTCTGGTGGTGTTATGGTGAGTTCGCTTATAAAATCTGAGTGGAATTCACGTTCATAGTCAGAGATATATTGATTAAAACTTCAAAAGATACATCACTAATGAAATCACAGAGGGTTAGAATATGCTGTAAGAATGATAGGTACCTGGGAAAGTTTTGAATAAATAAACCCCAATATAGCTTTATTAACCTGACTTAACATTATTGAACTTTGCAACTTCTGTGTAGATATTAATTGGGGTGAGGAAATTATTGTATCTTAAAATATTTTGCCTCATAGGAAGTATGATAGTTAAGGTTAAATGGTAGCATTTATCATTCTATGATAGCTTTGTTATTACTGAAAACTGTTGCTAGGGAAATAAACTGAATGATGTTGCCTCGAATATATAATTTTTATTCCTTTGAAGCGGTACTTCTAGTTATCATTGGTAATTTAACAAAGTTGATAATGGCAAGTACAACTCTAAGGGGAAACATAAAATGGCATAAAAATGACATAGGTGGATATGACAAAACACTGAATTATTTTTAAAATGTTAACAATTTGAAATATTAAATAAGGTATATACAATATAGATTTGATGCTCCAACCAAGCTGTAAGTGCTATTTAACAATGCTGACTGGAAATTATAAATGGAAGTTGATGACAATGCCAGCGCTAATGCTAGAGGCACTGGGGGGTGGGATTTAGTATAAGGAGATATGACACTATGATTTGATTTTTGGAAAAGCATCCCAAGTTTATTGATTATATAGCATTGTAAGAGCAGCATAGGTTTCAGAATCTCCATCAGTGTTGGGCATCCAGTCTCATAAATTTCCCATTTTACCTGATGGGCAAAAACCCAGGATTGTCAGGATTTTAGATTTATAGGTAAAGGCAAACCAGGGCATAGCTGGCTGGCTTCAGCTCACTGATTCTTGAACATCTTTTCTGGCAATTTCTGGTCCTTCCACCTAGCCATTGCATCACCAAGAAAACTGCTCAGTCTCTGAGGATTGGAATGGCATATACAACATCCCTGTAAACAAACAAGCAAGGAAACAAACAATAAATTATGTACTGACTCCTGTCCTAAATGTTACTACAAAATTGTCTGCCAGAAAGTTCCCAGTAAGGAAAGGGGATCTCGTCATCTCATCAATATCATGTGAATTTACTCAGTTCTAATCATATCCAAATCACTATATTCCACGCTCGATCTTATTAGTGTTACTCCACTTGCCTAACCAAAGCGCTGCAGCACATCAGCAAAAGATGTAATTGAGAGATCCTCCCAGGAGAACAATAAGGAATCCCATTATGATGGCCATAGCAATGGTAAGACATGGTTTTCCCAACGTCTGCTGTGTCAGGGGAAGGCCCTCACCGCATTTCTCCTGATGGCTTAAAGCTTGAAACTGAAAAATTAAGTGTGAGCCTTTTAAAAGGAGGGACTTAGTATAATCAAGAACTGTAAATGAAGCGGTATATAAGGCTAAGTGCTATTGCTGTTGCTACAGTCCAAGGGTGTCAAACTGGTGGCCATGGGCTGGATGCATCACACATAGGCCACACTCACCCCAGGTTCGCGAATGGGGAAAACATTGTGAAACGTCATGTGACGGCAATGTGATGTGGCGAGTTTGACACCTGTGCTATAGTCAAATTAAACTAGCACTTTTTTCACATTAGTAAAAAAGTACAGTAGTATATTTCATTTTATAGATGCATTATGAGTTATCTCAGGTATTGTTTGTTCTTGTTTACCTAAGGAAGAATGGCAGTGGATTGCCCTACAGGCAGAAGTCAGCCGTAAGCAAATTTCTCACTTAGGAGTAGTGGAGGAACATATCACCCTGGAGGCAGTTTTGAAGGACACCTTTCATTATGGCAGAATAAATTTCTCTCAAGACTATACTTGATGCAGAGAGAAAATATTTAGGTATCATAATTGTCATACGAATGGACAATTGCCTGGAAAATTACATTGGGCCAATCTACAGCAGTAGTCTAAATATGTTCGGGTGTTTTGGTTAATTGAAGTGCAATGCCTAGATTTTGGTTCAGGTTCCTAACACATGAATTAATTAGACATGCCAATTCTTGCTTCTAATGATGATGATAATCAAGATTTGGTTGAAACCTGATAATGCTAGTAATTATGAGGGTTCTGAACATCAACAATTCATTCTTATGTAACTCCTTTTTATTATAAATTGAAAATGTTAAATCTTTAAAAAAAATGAAGCAATGTTATGCTCATTTACAGTATGGTAGTGAAGCATGCACTTCTCAGAAGGAAAGATTTGCAACATTAGAATTTCAGAAATATTAATTTTTCTGCCTCAATGTTTGCAGTGGAACTTATGCTACATACTTTGCCCACTTCTCCAATTTTCCAAAGGGTTTTGTTTGCATCTTAAATAATTCAAAATGTTTACAATCTTAGAAAATCCATAGAAATTCTTCTCAATGCGAGTATTTTCTTTCTTGTGGGAGCTGAGCTGTTCAGCACTAATTGCTACCAAATAGAATAGAATTAATTGGCTGAGATGTCATAGTGATGGATTTCTTACTCCCAACATAGTAATTAAACATAGTAATTAAAATAATAGTGTAATTGAAGAAAAAACCTTCTTTCATATCTTTTTAGAAAATATATATTGTCTACTAGTTAGAACAATTGTTTTCAGGGTAGTTTCAGATCAGCTGGTACTTCGGTAACATGCCTGAAAATAAAGTATCTGTAATGGTATTAGTGAGAAAAAAGTATGTATTGATTTGCAACAGTTGTAAAATATTGTAAACGAATACACAAAAGTGCGAAAGGATTACAGTAGATGTCTTCTGCATATGATGTGCATATGATATGTGCAATAATTAATAAAGTGTTTCTCATTTTCAGCAACTTTAAGTTGTACGTATTTCAGTTCAAGAATTCCCCAGTCAGCCTGGGCATGAACCTTGCATTATTGGTCTGCAAGGAATCTTAATTATTTCTATTTAGTTCTGTCTGTCCTAATTCTAAAGTTGTGACTTACAACTCCTTATTATCTTCTGAGGTTGGTAAAAATGAGCACCCAGATTGTTGGGGGCAATATGCTGACGCTGTAAACCACTTAGAGAGGACTGTAAAAAGCACTGTGATGTGGTATATAAATCTATTGCTATTGCTATTATGTCCAGTAGCTGTTCTAGATATGACACTCTTTTCCACTCTTCCTGTTCTTGAGCTTTGCAATACCTTCTGGGATATTTACTTATTAAATTTATATGCAGTCCATTTCACTGTCGAGTGACTCTGAGTGCTTTGTGTCAAAAAACAGAAATATAAAATATTAAAAGTCTAAAACATTGAAAATTAAAAGTTAACAAAAAAAAAAAACCTGGGTAAACTGAGAACCAATGCACAAACAGGTTGGAAGTAGGATCTTCTTAGTCCACCAGCTATCTCCAGTGTCGAATGCTCCTATTGGGGCCCCAAGCCAGTTTGTGCCTTCGTTCATTTAGTCATAGGTCCCATCAGATTTATCTGGGATAGGTGACATTCATTTTGCAAGTCTGAAGGTACAAACTTCCCACCCCCTATTTTAAATCATCATCCATAAGAGTGGCTCCTTCCTAAGTTTGTTTCTCTGATCATTAAGTGACTGTGTCTCCTGCCTCTCCTGTCTGATCGTTTCCAAGGGAGATCTCTTTCCCCAAGGTCATTCATACATTCCATTACACCTGTCACAAACCAACAAGGTCAGAAAATGATATCAGTTTAACATAATCAGCTACAGGAACCTAATGCCCATCCATGCCTCTGCCCACCAGTTGTAACCTTTGTCATGTATCATTTCTGCAAGACATCGGAAAAGCATCTACTTTTAAATGTAGGAGCTTACATGTTAGAGCCATTCCTTTTCTTTGTACTTTAATTATTTTGTGCTTGCATTCATTACACATGCGGTACATTATGTACTATAAGCTGATCAGAGAAGAATAATGCATTTTGTGTACCACCGCAGGTTAATGACACAATAAATATTCTTTGTAGGAAAATAACATATATAATGCTCAACTTGCCAATATAAATTTCAGAAGTAATACAGCTATATAACACTATTTGCTGAGTAGAACAACTAGAAATGTTTACACTAATTTCTTCTGATGTTAGGCAACACGATAAATTTAAAACCAGTCTGAGTTAATTAATTAATTAACTATTAATTAATTAATATTAACTATTAATTAATTAATATTAACTATTAATATGAGCCTTCAAACTCTAAATGAATCCTGATGTGGGCACTAAGTGTGTGTATGTGCATGTATACATATGTGGGTGTTGAATGTGTTTGCTATTTCCAGGAAGCAATTCTATGGATTTATGTTGTGCTGTAGTTCAGTCTGGGATTGATGTCTCAGACAATATTTGGAAACTGTCCCAGGACTGAGGGAGAACAACTTGTTCATTCCTGTCTTTGCAGAAATACGGAATTCTAAATTCATTAGTATTTTAAAGGGGAAGTTGCGGCTCCAGTGATATTTTGTAAGTTTGGCACTACGTTCATTGGAACATTTTATAAAAAGAAAAGCCATTTTAATCAATTAGGGATGAAAAAAAAGTGTATTCTTTTACCTCAAAGTGCTGTAATGCATAGGCCAGATTTTGTTATGACACAAATGACCTCAAAAAGCTTATATGTTTTTTTAAAGTCTGTATTTGAGAAAATTTAATTTTTAAAAATGTCAAGTTTGAATAGAGTTTAAATATAGAATATAAATGTGAAAACTGAATGGATAAAGAAAGTATTGGGGGTAACTGTATTTTAAAAACTCTATATTTTGATTACTCACTATATTTGTAGAAGATGACCAGGTTGAACCTGAGGGCAGGGTCAAAAGCATCATCAGTTTGGAATCATCCCCATAAGAGACCTAAGTCCATCCCCCTTGAAGTCCGTTCATTCTTATCTGATACCAATTTGCCTTGACTGATAGTAGTTAAGATTCTTGGGCATAAGTAGCATGAAAGAAACTTGTAGTACTTTTGAAATCTATCCTGATTCCAGACTTCTTGCACTTGACAATACGGGTAATCCTCGACATACAACAGTTCACTTAGTGACTGTTTGAAGTTACAATGGCACTGAAAAAAAGGGACTTATGCCATTTTTCACACTTACGACTTATGTTGCAGCATCCCAGCGGTCACGTGATTTATTTATTTATTTATTTATTTATTTATTTATTTATTTATTTAATCAGATTTCTATACCACCCTTCTCCTTTCGGACTCAGGGTGGTGAACAGCCAAAGTAAAACACTTGTACACAAAAGTTAAAATAGATTTAAAATAATTGAATAAGTTTGGCCCATAATTTAAAACGTTTCAATTTAAAACCAATTTATTTATATTCAGATGGCTTGACAACTGACTCATATTTATGATGGTTGCAGTGTCCCTGGGTCATGAGATCATTTTTTGAAACCGTCTGACATGCAAAGTCAATGGGGAAGCCAAATTCATTTAACAACCGTGTTACTAATTTAACAACTGCAGGGTTTCACTTAACAACTGTGGCAAAAAAGTCTTAAAATGGGACAAAGTATAGAGTGTTACAGGGAATACTATGTTTTGCACTATTCTGATCTTTGTAGGTATGGTATAACATCAGGGCATCTGAATATGGTGTATTCAGATGCCTGAATACACACAAAATTCTTACGTGCATAAGGATTGGGACTCCTTATGCACGGTTACTCAGGCACTCGTCACCTCCCGCCTGGACTACTGTAATGCTCTCTACATGGGGCTCCCCTTGAGGAGCACCTGGAGGCTCCAACTGGTACAGAATGTGGCTGTGCGGGGGATTATGGGAGTGACGGGGCACTCCCATGTGACACCCCTCCTGCGTGAGCTGCATTGGCTCCTAGTGGTCTTCCGGGTGTGCTTCAAGGTGTTGGTTAGCACCTTTAAAGTGCTCCATGGTTTAGGGCCAGGGTACTTATGGGATCGCCTTCTGCCACTGATAGCCTCCCACTGGCCAGTATGCTCCCACAGAGAGGGACTCCTCAGGGTGCCATTGGCCAGACAATGTCAGCTGGCGACCCCCAGGGGGAGGGCCTTCTCTGTGGCAGCACCTGTCCTCTGGAACAACCTGCCCCCGGAGATACGTGGGATCCCAGATCTCCGTGCTTTTCACTGTGCCCTTAAAACTTTTTTATTTCATCAAGCCAGGCTGGCTTAACCCCCCCCCCCTTAGATATTTTAAATTGTTAATTGATTTTAGTTGGGGTGTTTTAAATTTATTGGGCCAAAATTTGTTTAATTCTTTAAAAAAAAATAAATTTTGTATGCGATGTTTTAGTCTTGGCTGTTCACCGCCCTGAGTCCAGTGGGAGAAGGGAGGTATAAAAATCTAATAAAATAAACAAATTAAAAAATTTAAAAAAAATCTTTTCCAAGGCCTTGGCTTGGAAAACCAGATAGCTACTCTACCATGTACTAGTCTGCAGCATATTTCCTGACCACTTGTTCCTTTACTGTTGATTTTGGGTCCTAAAAGTTAGAAGCTATCCACTACTTCATTGTCAATTCTAAGGCTAGTTGCACCTGAGTTTCCTTCAATCCTTAACAAAGTGCGTTTTAAATACAAATTTAAGGAATATAGATAGATATAAATATGTTAAAAAACCCCAGCAAAACAGTGATTAGAACTTTGATTTTGGAAACTTACAAATAGGTTAAGGGTCCTGATAGATTTGAAATAAGAGTTTGGGATTAGAATCTTTCTCAAGGGAAAATACTGTTGTTTCAAATTCTTTAGAAAAAAACGTGATAGGATGTGACTTTGAAAGCTGACACTAGAGGGAACGAGAAGGAACTAAAATTATATTTAAAAAACATTTAAATGTGACTTACTAATAGTGAATGGAGCAAAATACTTTAATATTGGATTTAGTGAGGAATGTTTGTGAACAAGGGACTGCAATTACATATAAACTCTGTTTAAAAGACAATATGTAATAAGAACAGGTTGTTACAAATGACAGGCTACAAGAATGATATGAAAAAGATTGCTACACTGGATACACAAGTGAAACTGGCTAATGTCTTAATAATTTAAAAGGATATACAATCAACCAATCAAAAAGCTGTCCTGGATAATTTTCTTATATATCCTACAAAAGAGTATTATTATATTTTGGAAGAATTTTGTGAGGAATTGTGTATAATCAGTGCAGCGAGATACACAGGTTCCAAAATGGGAGAAAGAAGTAGCTGGAACCAATGACAAACAGTCAATGATTCTATGGACCAGGATGATTTTCTGAAAACACTTGTTAATATATTTTCCAACAGAGTTGTCCACGTTTTTTCCTTCATGTGCTAAAGCAGGCATCTCCAACCCATGGCCTGCTGACAGCATGTGACTGCTGGTAATGCTGTCCCACAAAATAACGAACTTCCTTTTTATTATTTATATACATTAACTACATTATATATTTTATATGTGGCCCAAAACAATTTCTCTTCACTCAATGCAGCCCAGGCAAGCCAAAAGGTTGGACAATCATGTGCTAAAGAGAAGTGGTATTCCAAAGTTCAGTGGGTTCCATCTCACCATTATTCCCTAGAATACCAAATTCAGAGAAAATTTCAATGTATTTTCCCTTAACACTGCTCTAATATTTTCAGATTTAATATAATTTCCCATGGAATGATTTTGATCTTTGTATCAAGAATACTTCAGTTGTACAGCATATTACTTGCATAATGTTCTAGTTTCTTGCAGATAACTCCAACTAAAAATGAATTGGCAGACTCCTATCCTGTTTCTCCCAAAATAAGATATCCCCTGATAATAAGCCTAATTGGGCTTTTGAGCACATGGCAATAAGGCCAAGCGCTTATTTCAGGATTCAAAAAAAATATAAGACAGGGTCTTATTTTCGGGGAAACACAGTATCTGAAGCTGCCTCTGCTAAAGTATGTAAGATGGATCTAGATGGAGTAATAATGTTGTAGGAAAAAATCACGGGACCAGACCCGTCTCTTTGTCTTTGGCTCAGCTAATGCCAAAATTGCCTGTTTCCTTTCCGGCCCCAAGGCCCTCTGTCCTCTCTCAATATCATATCCCAAATACCTCACTCGCTGTCTCACCAATTGGGCCTTTTTCCTGGATACCCTATATCCACATTCCAACAACAGATCTAACAATGTCTTAGTGTTTACCTAACATGTATCCTCATCTCGTCCCGTTACAAGCACATCATCGACATACTGCAAAATAGTGTCTCCTCTTTGGCAGGGTATATAGTATTGCAAATCTTTGGCTAGGGCAGTACCAAACAGTGTCGGGGAATTTTTAAATCCTTGGGGAAGCCTGGTCCACGTATATTGGGATTTAGTTCCATTACGTGGGTGTTCCCACTCAAAGGCAAACAAAGGCTGACTAACCGGAAGAACAGGTATCGTGAAGAAGGCATCTTTCAAATCAATGACAGAAAACCAAGCAGCTTCGGGTGGAATTAAGCTAAGTAGAGTATAGGGGTTCGACTCAGCGGGGTGCGATGTCACTGTCAAGCGATTCACGGGGCGCAGATCTTGAACAGGCCTATAAGAGCCATCCGCCTTTTTAATTGGAATTATCGGGGTGTTCCATGGGGATTGAATAGGTACCAACACTCCTGCTTCAAGATATCTCTGAATGCTGTCATACACGGCGCACACTGCTTCCCTAGACACGGGTCGTTGACCTATGCGTATAGGGACAGCACCCAATTTCAATTCCACCACTACCGGAAGATGATGAGCTGCAAATCCTGGAGGATTATCTTCAGCCCATAATTTTGGTACATTAAACTCCTGCCATGCATCATTTTGAATCTCTTCCTCAATTTGTCTCACGACCATCAATCTCCATATTTCTTCTGAAGGATGCCTGACTGTCACTCTCTGCCAGCCTGCATCAAAAGAAATAGTTGCTCCTAATTTGCTAAGCAGATCTCTACCCAGTAATGGGAGCGGGCACTCAGGAATATAGAGGAACTCATGTTCTATTTTAGTTCCCCTAAAATCACACGATACAGGTTTCAATACTGGATGCCCCAAAACAGTTCCTGAGACTCCCTGAACTTGAACCGAATAAGGTCCTGGTGCTGCTATTGGTTTATTTACAACTGACCTCCCTGCTCCCGTATCTACCAAAAAGGTTGTCTGCTGACCCCCAACATCCACTGTAACCAATGGCTCGGATGGGGCCTCCTCCAAGCCTGGTCCCCGTCAGTCCGCCCATTCTGCATCGGCCAGCCCCACAGTCTCCGGTATCTCCCGAAGCCTGTTGGGATTTCCGAAACCTCTGTTCATGCCCCTGATACCTCGCCGTCCACGAAATCCACCTCTCCCCATAAGCTGACCATCTCCCTGACGTCCTTGGTTCCCTTCAATCAACTGTCCTCGTCCACCTCCTCTCCAGAAGGTCCTTAATTCACCCCTACCCCTCATCATACGCCTGGGACACTCTCTCTGCCAGTGGCCCTCACCTTTACAATAGGCACACTGGTTTGGTCCCAAGGATGTTCCTCCCTGCAAAGCTACTGCCAACAATTCAGCCTTCTTATGCATTTTGACTCTAGCCTGCTCCTCCTTTTCCTTCTTCTCCACTTTTTCTCTATTCACATATACTTTCCTTGCTATCTCCAGCAACTCACTCGTATTCTTTCCTAAAGCACCTTCCTGTTTCTGCAATTTCCTTCTGATATCATCACTACTTTGGGCTATAAACCTCTCATTCAATATCCGTACATTTTCTGGCAACCTGGGGTCCACCTGTGTATACAGCTCATAAGCCTCTACCAACCTTTGCAAGAAACTCTCAGGACTCTCGTCTGCCCCCTGTGTCACCAACGATGGTTTAGACATGTTTACTGGGGGTTTCCCTGCCGTCCTCAATGCCCTCACCACTGCAGACCTATATTCCACCAGATGAGTTAAATCATCAGGCACCCGAGGATTCCATCCCGGGTCTGCCTCTGGCATCCGCAAAGGTAATTCTCTAGCAAAATCTGCATCCCGTGGGAAGGCTACCTTCACATTCTTCCTCATAGCCGCTTTCCACTTTTCTCTCTCTTCAGGGGTAAGTAAGCAAGTAGGATTGTGAGTATGCATAATAGTTTGGAAAAGGTCCGCCATCTCCGTAGGTTTATCAGAGAGGGGCCCATAATGTTGCTTCCAATTTAACAAATCAGTAGTAGAGAAAGGAACATACTGAAACATAGGCTGAATTGCTACCTCACCTTGGGCGTTCACAACTTGCTGATCTATCTGTCTCAAGGGAGCCACCAATTCTGCCTCTGCTGCTCTAGCTCTTGCCTCGGCTTCAGCCAAAGCAGCGGCCTTTGCAGCGCGGGTTTGTATACCTTCGGTAACACCCCCTACTGCACCTCCAACCGCTCCCAGAGCCTCCTCTCCTTCAGGTTCACTCTGATCACTTCCATCCGCCGACGGGCTTGTTTTCACCTTTGGGCCTAGCGACACAAAGTCTCACCATTTCTGCCTGACATTGCAACAAATCATCTGCCTTTTCCGTCAGTGCATTTACCCACTGGTCAATATATGGGAATTGGTCTGGGTACTTTTCCTGGTCCCCCACTATAACCCCCCAGAGTTCATCAGCTACCTCTTCCTTAAGCGAACCCTCTGGGGGCCAACCGGTTCCCATAGCGGGCCATACAACGGTGCACAGGTATTTAAGACGTTCCTTCTTCAGTTTGGGATATGAGGGGGTTTTAAAATAACTATTAAAGCCTTTTAACATACATGCCAACGGTGTGTTGGGCACGCTCTGGGTATTCCCCCCCATCCTAACACACTGTCACCGACTCTCAGCCCCGGAACTCACGGTCACTGAAGAGAACTGCGATGATTTAACCACCCACACAATTACCTCACAGGGACTTCTTTAGGACAGCCGTCCCGAGTCCAGGGGAGGGATCAGATCCCCTCTTCTGTCTTCAAATGAGACAGGTACCAGTCTTTTACGTATACTCACCTGAGATGTCTTCACCTCACACGTCCTGGCCAGGAACCATTCACACTTCCTTTCCTACACCGCAGGGTTCTTGGACTCGCTCAAAGCACCATCAGCCTCACAGGGAAGTCGCTGCCGCCTCCCAGAAGTCTAGAACTCCCATGGGCCCTGGAGGATGTTCAGGAGCGGCTGCCCCGAGGGCCTGAAGGGTTGAGCGGCCCTCAGTAAAATATTGCCTTGATCTATTGTCCCATCTGGGGTGCCAGCTGTTGTAGGAAAAAATCACGGGACCAGACCAAGCTCTTCAATGCAGGAAAGGTTTATTATGCATAAGGTTCAAACAGCAGTAAACACAGCTCAATGTCTGAACCCCGAAGGGTGTACAAAGGTGTTGGTTTTATACTCTAAAATACGTATACATTATCTGGGCGTTACATTTAGACATGTTTGGTCTTAGAAGGAACCGAAAGACGCCTCGTCCAGACTTTTGGTTGCAGATAAGCAATATTACAGAAGTCACATGCATATACAGGGTGTTGCAGACACTATCATATATTATACATGACATTTAGGGTGGAATGCAGAGGTGAACAACAGGATGCATCTGTCTGGGTCAGTCTGCTCCGCTAAGATAAAAATACCTTATGTCATCTCAGCAACTCCTTACTGGCAGGGAGAGAAGTATTTAGCCTTGACCAAAGTTTCAGGCCTAACTATTGAAGCCTTTGGGTTTTGACCAAAGACTGTCTATATACCTGAACAGGGCTTTTTCAGTACCTGAGCTTGTATCCTCTTCAATAATATCTCTCAATTCAATGGGGTCATCAAGATTCTGTTATCAGGTTACCTTGGAACATATATTTGAACAGTTTATACATTCTTTTTTGGATGTGTAAGTCTTTTGGAATAGCAAATAAGAATTTAGTGTGGTGCTAAGAAAATACTTTCTCTTTGTAGCTTCCATATATAACACAGGTGTCAAACTCAATCGTGTCACATGACGTATCACAACTTTTTTGCCTTTGTGGAACTGGGGTGGGCATGGCCTGTGCATCATGCATCCGGCCTACGGGCCACCAGTTTGACCCCCTGGTGTCAGAGTTTAAAGTTTAAAGTCCTCTTCACCAGAGGTGGGTTTCAGCAGGTTCTGACCAGTTCTGGAGAACCGGTAGCGGAAATTTTGAGTACTTCAGAGAACAGGTAGTAAAAATTCTGACTGACCCCGCCCCCATCTATTCTCTGCCTCCCAAGTCCCAGTTGATTGGGAGGAAATGGAGATTTTGCAGTAACGTTCTCCTGGATTGGAGAGGGAATGGAGATTTTACAGTATCCTTCTGGAGTGGGGTGGGAATGGAGATTTTACAGTATCCTTCCCCTTGCCATGCCCACCAAGCCATGCCACGCCCACCAAGCCATGCCATGCCCACAGAAATGGTATTAAAAAATTTTGAAACCCACCACTGCTCTTCACCAGAAGTCTGAGGATAAGGCTTCATAATATGATGTGGACTATAATTAATCAAGCTCTAATTATTAAAAAGCTTATTTTTAGTGCTCGTTTTAACAATGTTGAAAAAAATTTCAAGAAGCATTTACAAATATGTCATATAGAAAGATATTGCAAAGATGTTTTATTTCTCACAAAATGGTGGAAGTTAATAACAATTTGGTTGCGGCAAATTTTCTGGCCTTATATTTGGTGCCCTTTTTCTTCTTTCTTGAAACAATGTTTCCTCTCTTTATTTTCTTTTTTTTAATATAGTTCTTAACTATCTCTTCTTTCAAATACTCTTTATGGAAAGTTGTAGCTTTGAGTATGCAAATAATCAAGATTCAAACCATAGCACCTGTCTGGGACAAGTAGAAAATCTTAATAAGTTTTTAATGTCATATTTTATTTGGCATTGAGACAAAAGTACATATGGAGGCTGGTTGAAAATAAAAAAGTGGCAAGAGATAGTTCTGAAGTAGTAATTCATTAATAAGAGTAGTCATTAATTGTGCTGTTTTTATTCCTAGAAATTTAATGGAGTCCAGTTAAGTTTTTTTACTGGATAACCCTCCCATCTTCCCCTCTTCTTTCATCATTGTTCTTGCTATGACATACTTTGTAAAGGATGGAAAATCAGAAACTATAATAGTTTCTTTTGGTTAAAAGGATAATACTAATCCAGGATTTAGATTTTTTTTAAAGAAACTGAAAGCTTAAGATTTTTTGTAGCATTTGACTTTATTGATGCAGTTAAGACCCTGGTGAGATGTTGTCCTCACAACAAGGCCCTTCCAAAAGTTGCTCTTAGAATGTCAGCAGAATTTTTGAATGTAGTTTAACCTTATCTTGTCCACCTCTTTTGGGTAGAAGGAGAAGCTCATCATGCTATATTAAAAAGCTAGAATTGTGGCTTTATTGTAAAAAAAACAACAGATACCAAATTATTTGTGGGATTAGCTACCTGGTAAAGGTGAATCAGATGCAAGAGAGAGCTGTTATTCATCGAAATAGGATTTAGACTTATAGAAGTTGTTCAAATTTATAAAATAATCTATTTCAGTAAAAATTGTCCTTGATGTCTTGCAAACAAGATTATCTACTTTTGTACCATTTAATTTTAGCTTGTATGTCAACAAAGTAACAGAAAATCAGCTTTTTACTCCAAAAGCCGATGGATTTTATGTCACTCCTCTGTAATTTAATCCTTATACTGAGATGCATTTGCATCAAAAGTTCTCTTTTGCACATAAAATAATTAAGCTCAATTCCAAAGAAAGAAAGAAATCAACACTGTGTACTCAATGTTCTAGATAGCAATAATGTGAAAAATTGATGCATATCACTTGTGGCCAATATTTTCCATATTTTCTAACATGAATATGCTTCTCATATTTAGTTAACCTTACAAATAAAAAGAAAAATAATTTGTGACACTCCCAAAACATTGAAATAGCTTTGATTATACCAGTATAATATTGATGAAGCTCATACGAGGGGACAATTACATCAATTCTATTGAATCCTTTAAGGACAGTTCAGATAGTAATTAACACACAGTGCAAGCAACATTTGGGGGCAATGGGCATCACAAAATAATTTTAGGCAACATGCCCAGAGATTCTACAGCAAGCTGGAAAGTTTATTTGGTATTTGAGAAACACAAATTTGGTGATTTGCTTTTACAAAAGTAAAGTAACAGTTCTCTATAGAGGAAAAGGTAAATGAGGTAGGTGTGCAGCTACATTCTGCTTTAAATCCTTTTGGACCAGATTATTCAGTTGATCTGAATAAATTCACTATAAGCTTTTTGGCTTTAGTATCTTCCATGGATCAGATATTCACTGGCATTCTGTTAGATGCAATGTTTTGCTACTTTAGAATATGAGGAAGGTTAGATGCTCATCTTATTTTGCTATAGCTTGAATCTACCAGATCTTGCCTTGGAAATAAATACAATTTAAAATGACTTTTCTGTATAGTTTTTACTCAGATTTGTCCCATTCCATTTTAATTTAAATAGAATTAACCACCTGTAGACGATAGAGACTCATCAAGAAGCTTAGCTGGTGCTTTGCTTGTCCCAGTGAACAATGTTCTGTAATTAGGAAAACTAAATATCAAGGAGAAGAGTTTTAGTCTAACCTTATCCATGGCCCATGAGATTTCTTGGAAAATGATGGTGAATTTACTAGTACAATGCTTACTGGCAGCAGAAAAGAAGATCTACCTTCTTTGTAGTTCAAAAACTGTATAATTAATGCATGAAGTATGCAAAGGCAAAATCCCATTGATGAAAACAGGTTCTGCTGATAAAACCAAAAAAGGTTATGGTTTTTATTTATATCTATCTATCTATCTATCTATCTATCTATCTATCTATCTATCTATCTATCTATCACCTTCCACCCATGAATGCTAAAAAATGTGTTTTAAAGATTCTCCAAAGCCTCTGGAGTTTGAGGGGTGAGTTGGAAGCTGTAGACCAGAGGAAAGTCGCTTTGCATAGGTACAATTCTGCCCTTATATTTCACCCAATATTCTATTTCCAAACTTACAATGTGAACAAAATGATAAAATGCTGCTTGTTATCATACAGAAGTAAATTTATTTATAGCAATATATAGCCAGCAAATGCTCTGCTATTAATTTTTCTATTAATCTTCTATGTAGAGCCAAGCATTCCTGCTATTTGTTTTTCACTTGTATTTTGAGTTCCAATATAAAAGTGCTCTTTTTAATATGCTTTTAACTCCTTATTAGTATTTAAATATTCCATCTCTATCATATTTTACCTCCTTCATTCTTACCTCTTCTGTTGTCTGCAATTGGGATAATAACTCAGTAATTAAGTGAAGTAGTCACTAAGTGAAAAATCATGTGACCATAATTGTGCTAAATATTTTACTTCAGCTTTCCTTTGCTTTCCACCCTCAGAATGATACAAGCACAAACACCTAACCCAAACACCTGAGCGAGCCCAAAGGGAAGGGGGGTGTAAGTGCAGACAGGAAATATAGAATAACAGAGTTGGAAGGGATTTAGAGGTTTTCTAGTCCAACCCCCTGCTTAGGCAAGAAACCCTACACCACTTCAGACAAATGGTTATCTAATCTCTTCTTAAAAACTTCCGGTGTTGGAGCATTTACAACTTCTGGAGGCAACTTCTGATTAATTGTTCTAACTGTCAGGAAATTTCTCCTTAGTTCTAAGTTGCTTCTCTCCTTGATTAGTTTCCACCCATTGCTTCTTGTCCTGCCCTCAGGTGCTTTGGAGAATAGTTTGACTCCCTCTTCTTTATGGCAGCCCCTGAGATATTGGAACACTGCTATCATGTCACTCCTAGGCCTTCTTTTCATAAGACTAGACATATCCAATTCCAGCAACCGTTCTTTATATGTTTTATTCTCGAGTCCCCTTACCCTCTTTGTTGCTCTTCTCCATTGTGTCGGGGAATATAATCCAGGAATGGGTGGTAACTCTGCTTCTCTGCCTGGAGACCAAGTCATCTTCTTTTGACCATGCCTCCTTTGCCTGGTTCCTCTCCAGTTCGACTTGGTCTTTCACGAGTAGAGACAGAGAAAATAGGCTCAACCATTATTGAATTCTGTTCAAACTGTAAGGCGAAAACAAATTGGATTGTTTAATGAGCAAGGCTCTGCAATCGCAGGAGAGCATTCTGGGAGGCTTACCGGTCTGCTGGGAGGTCACCCCACCAGTTCAGATATCAGCCGAGATCCCTGCCAGTCCCGTGATTAGCGGAGGGGGGATTCCCTTCGAACGGGCAGTCCCTGGAAATATTCTGTGGACACAGAAAAGGACTCAGTCACTGCCTGGTATTGTCCAGGCAAACTGACAGTGGTGAGTGCGCCTTGTGCCACAGAAGCCACAGCAGAGAGCTCATTGCGAGCCAGTCTGCCAGTTCCTACAAAGGAAAAGTGGCGGAAATGCTTAGCGCCATTTTAGCCACAGAAGGAGTGCTCATTGCGAGCCAGTCTGCCTGATCCAAGGATGAAAAAGTGGCAGTGTTCAGCTCCATTACAGCCGCAGCAGGAGTGTTCATTACAAGCCAGTCTGCCTGATCCAAGGACGGAAAAGTGGCAGGAGTACTCAGCACCATTATAGCTGCAGCAGCAGCTGCTCAGTGAGAGCCAGTCTGCCCAGTAAGAATGAGGTTGCAGTGGTGGGCATGCTTAATACTATTTGAACAGAGGCAGCAGTTGGTCATTGCGAGCTGGTCTGCCTGGCAACAGCTGGAAGAGAGTGATTGGTGCGCTTAGCGTTATTTTGAAAAAACGCAGCAGTCGCTCATTGCTAGCCAGTCTGCCTAGAGTCATAGCAAAATGGCGACAGAAACTACCAGCCACCAGAGCTCCTCCAGACAAAGGGCAGCTCTCAAAGCAGCAGCCCCTAATATAAGTGTAGCAGCCTCGAGCAGCAAGGGCTCAAAGGCGGCTGAAAAAGACACTACAAGGTGCCAGAAAGCCATTGAGACTGAAATGGCAAAGGCACGAAAAGTGGCAAGGCTACAAGGATGGACAGCCTCCCCTCAGGAAGAAACTGTCATTCCCCACCCCTTTGAACTTCAGCAATTATGGCCTGCAGAGTCCATCCTGCAGCAGCCTGCCTGTCATCGCGCCTGGTCACCAGAAGGCACTAGAGAGCAAGGTTTTCACATACAAACAGATACATTTGACAGATCTGGGCTCTTTTCCAAGTCTGTCCAGTCTGTCCATTTCTGAATCAGGTGGCCAGCTCCCTGCTGGGAGGCCTAGATCCACACCTGCAGTAACCTTCACTCCCACAGCAGCGGAACTCCGCGCAAGGGAGGACCAAGAGCCAGAATTATCTGACCAACTGAAATTATTAATTTCTCAGACAATTGCTCAAGGGATAGCTACAGGGCTACAGCATACCTTGCTGCCTCTGAGCTATCCACAGTCCCATGGGCCACAATTGGCACCCTTAACACAGGGCACATGGGTGGAATCTCATAGTTTTCCTCCACATGCTCCATCCAGCCAGAGTGGGGACTCCTATGAAGGAGAGGATCAAACTCTAACATCATCTGAAGATGAAGGCGTGGCCCTTTACAGTGCTTTTTCACCCTGACCTACTGTATTTTTCAGAGTATAAGACACACTGGAGTATAAGACACAGCTTAGTTTTGGGAGAGGAAAATAGGAAAAAAACTCTGCCTACAAGGTATTCATCTGGCTAGCATCCTTAGTCTGGTCAGCTTCAGCACATTAGTTTGCTGGTTTTTATCCTCTGCTTGGGGATTAAAAAAAACAGCTTCTAAAGTACAATTGATCTTTGGAGAGAGAAGCAATGGGAAAAGCAGGCAAACCACAGAGATCGCTTCACTTGCTAGCGCCTTGTTAGGGCTGAAAAAAAAACACAGAAAGTCAGAGAGAGCAGGCAAAATGTTTCACTCGCTAGGGCCTCATTAGGACTTAAAAAAGCTTCACAGCTGAGAGTCGGAGGGAGCAGGCAAAGAACGGATTGCTTCACTGAAAAAAAGCTTCTAAAGCATAGCTGAGTCGGAGGAGCAGGCAAAGCAGGAGATTGCTTCACTCGCTAGCGCCTTGTTAGGGCTGAAAAAAAGCTTCAAAAAAGCTACATTTGGAGTATAAGATGCACCCAAATTTTCAGCCTCTTTTAGGAGGGAGAAAAGTGTGTCTTATACTCTGGAAAATATGGTATTTAAGGCCTTGCTACGCAAGGCCAAAGCCACGACCAACCTGGGATCGGAACCCAGTCTTCCAGAAACACCTCTGGAGCAAATTGACTCTGGCCATATGCTTGTTTTCGAACCAATGGTCCAGAGTGAAATTGTTCTGTCACCCAAACTTTTCCTGGATGTGATCCAGAGAAGTGGGCTAGCCCTGGGACCACCCCCCACTGGCACCAAAAGGAAGCTATATAACGTAGCCACAGACCTCACTGAAATGCTGCAAACACTGGCAGCAGCCTTAACTTCTGCCTCTCCTTTGTCCACGGATGCAATAGACAATCTTAAGCCTGAGGATAAAAGGGCAGAATTGGCTTTACACAGGGCACACCAGGTGGCTGCCTGGGCTGTTAAAGCCTCCACTGCCACTTCCTTTTTCACTCGGACCTCCTTGCTATGGCTACACCAGCTGCAGTAGAGGATCCCTTCTGCAGATGTATGTTCACATCAGGACATTAATAAATTGGTGGCATTTGAGTTTTCGGCAGATGCCACTCTAAATGCGGCAAAATGTGCAGCCATATCTATTGCTTCCTCTGTGATGACCCGTCATCTGTTTTGGCTCCACCATTGGCAGGCGGACGTTAAGAGTAAGTGGAAGTTGGCCTGCGCCCCCTTCAATGGTTCTAACTTCTTTGGGGAAGCGCTGACCAGGCCTGCCTTGTACTGACAAAAAGATCATCACTTCTCATCTTATCCTTGGAGGCAGTTCTTTCAGCCCCCAGAGGTAGGATTTGATTTCAGCCAACCTCAGAGGTCCTTTCTGGCCAGACAGGAGAGACAAATGGACAGGTCTGGTTGTCAGAACCACCACCACCAACAAGGTAAGCGGCCATTTTGGGCTCAGGGAGTTGACCTTTTCATCAATCCCGCTAACTGAGGGTCTGGCGTCCCCATTGGAGGCTGGCCCAGCCTCTTTGCCCAACAATGGGAGGCTACAACAGGTTCCTCGGGACCAACAGGGACAGGGATATTATTCCATCCTATTCTTAGTCCCAAAATGCTTGGGGGGCTGGAGAGCAATTCTCGATCTCAGGAGGTTTTCCTCACATCAATTGATTTCACCGAGGCTTACTTGCACGTGCCCCTCTTACCATATCACAGGCGTTTACTTTAAAATTTTTATGTTGGCTAACACTTTCAATACAAGGCCATGCCATTCGGCTTCTTATCGGCACCCCGGACATTCATGAATTTGTTAGCAGCCTTAGCTGCTTACCTTCAAGCAATCCTAATAAGACGCCAGTGCTATCTGGATGACAGTTTAATCCAGTCATCATCTGGCCCTCAGGCAAGACAGGATCTACAAACAACGATACAGGTGCTCCAAGAACATGGCTTCTAAATAAACATTGAGAAGAGCCATTTTCACCTACATGAGATTACTCCACTTGGGAGCAGTCATAGGTACCTCATTATTATATCTTTCCCCAGAAAGACGGACCAGTCTACTGGCATTGGCAAGCCGCATCCAGGCCGAGATGGTAGTTCCCATGGTTTTATGGTCACAGTTCCTGGGAAAGATGGTATCATGTATAGCTGTTGTATCATGGACACACCTTCATGCCAGTATGCTCCATGGTCCCTCCTGCTTTACCAATAGTCTGGCAGGAGTGACTCGCCTACCAGGGTTCGGGTCCCTCAATAGGTACTGCAGTCATTCAGATGGTGGATGTCCCAGGCCATCGCCAAGGGATGTTGTTACAAAACACCAACCGGCTCACCGTTACAACATATGCCAGCCTCTTTGGCTGGTGGGGGGGGGGCATCTCTAGTCATTACTAACTCAACGCCAGTGGACTCACCCAGTCTTGAGTCACGATATCAATGGGCTGGAATTGAGGGCCATGCTCCTGGCACTAAAGAAGTTCCAGGACTGTGTCAGATCTTAATTCTACCAGACACCATATCTGCAAGGCCCATATAGACCACCAAGGGGGTACCCATTCCAAGTCCCTCATGCAGGAAGCAGGATCACTGGGCCTCTGGGCGGAAAGACACCTTCTGTCCCTCAGGGCAGGACATATCTCAAAGGGAGCAATGCATAGGCGGACTGGCTCAGCTGGACCACAATGGGCCAGTCAGAGTGGCACTTACATCTGTCCCTGATCCAGGAACTGTTAAATAGCTTCAGCTCTCCAGTCCTGGACCTGTTTGTCACCCCAGGCAACAGTCAGCTGCCCAGGTTTTTCCACAGGTATGCAACACTGGGGGCAGAGGAAACGACACACTCCACCATACATGGCCCCAAGGACTACGCCTTCCCTCCCATCTCCCTGAGCCCAGAGATTATCAGGAAGGTGAGGGAGGAGAGGGCCCAAATAGTACTGCTGACCCCCATTGGCACAGAAGACCAGGGTTTACTGACCTGATCAAACTGTTGGTGGCAAGATCCTGGAGGATGCATCAGGATAGAATCTCCCTCAGCCAGAGGACCCTGGTCTATTCGAATCCCACAGGGATTCGAGCAGACCGCCTGGCATTTGAGCGGTGAACCCTAGGCCGGGACAATTTCTCCTCTGCAGTAATCATGATTATTCAGGCCTCTAAGAGGTCTTCCACAGACAGGATATACATTTCTACCTGGACAGTTTTTTGCAGCTGGAACTCCAGCATTGTTCTGCCCCAGCTACGGACCCCAAAGAACGCAGCACACACAAACTCTATACAAAGCTTATTTTACTCAAATAACTTAGTCTTTATCATTCAAAGGCTGTTAATGAACTGTCTTAACAGCCTACCAGAATTCTAAGATAAGGTAATCATCGTCTTACTAGAGTTGGCAGAAAGCCCAGAAGCAATTTTGCAGACACAAAGGAGAGTGAACTAAAGTTATTCTCTACAGCTTGTTGCAAGTGGCGTTCCTTCTTAAATAGGCTAAGGAAGTGGCCAATTAGCCCCAAGCCTTACTCTTGAGGAGACCGCCTCCTGAGGAGCCACTCCTGCCTTTTGGCAACTCTCCGTGCCCTTGCATTAAGAAGAGGCTTCTCCTCTTCGTCCTCTTCACTTAAAGGAGCTTCTGGAGGTTCTGAAGGCCTTGGCTGAATCCCTGCCTCTGGCACCACATCTTCTCCAGCCTCCTCACTGTCCGACTCGAGCACCAGCTGCACAGGCTGCTGGTGTAGCACCACACCAGCCTCCTCATTGTCGGAATCAGCTACAATCTGCACAGGCCGCTGATGGGCCACAACAAGCATAGACATTGACCTGCAAGTTGGGTCCGTTGCTCAAGTTCTGGAGTTCCTCCAGGAGGAACTACCCAAAGGACTGGCACCTAACACCCTCCGTAGACAGATGTCTCCCTGTCTTTGGTATTGTCATATGGGGCTTGGAATCACTTTCCTAGCAACCCACCATGAGCAGGTTCCTCAAGGGCTCAACGAACTTAAAGCCGCCAGTGGTTCAGAGGTACCCCACCTGGGACCTATCAAAGGTTTTAAAGTGCTGTCACTGAGGCCCCTTTGAGCCACTATGGAGGACAAGCTTTCGTTTCCTCACCTGCAAGGTGGCTTCCCTGGTGGCCATCACAAACACCAGCGGGATTTCAGACCTGGCGGTCCTTTCAATAAGGGAGGACCTAGGCAAATTCCAACCCCACAGAATGGTGCTACGGTTGTACCTCTCCTTTATTCCCAAGGTGAATTCCTGGTTCCATAGGGCCCCAGTATTGTAAACGTCTGCCCGTGACCTACTCATGCCCTGGAGAAGAGGTGGCACACCTTGGACATCAAGAGGATTCTCCATATTTACATAAACAGTACCTCCTCCTTCCAGAGGATGGAGCCCCTGTTTATTTAATTCCAGACATCCTCCATGGGTACCAAGTTCAGCCCATTGTGCGACCGTGGATTCAGGCGTGCATCGCCAAGGGCTACGATCTTCAGGCCCTTCTGAGGCCTCAGTGTATCACGGCCCATTCCACCAGAAGCACGGCCATGACAGCGGCGTGGGCCACATGGGCCTCTATAGAGGAGGTCTGTAGAGCAGCGACTTGGTCCTCTCCATCCCCGTTCAGCTGACATTACAAGCTGAACTTCTGCTTTGGCTGAAGCAGCCTTTGACAGGCAACTCCTCCTCCACAGAACAGGGACATAGGACCAGACTGCTCCCCACCCGTACGACTAACTGACTTTGGTAAATCCCATTCCTGGATTATCTTCCCTGACACAATGGAGAAGGGGCGTTGGTCCTACCTGATACACTCCTTCTCATGGTTTGGAAAAGATCATCCAGCCCCACCCTAGCGACCGTCTGGTCCATATTTTCACAGGTCAAGAGCCTCATCATCGCTACATCTTTATCAAACTGGGGAGGAACCAGGCAAAGGAGGTGTGGTCAAAAAAAGATGATTCAGTCTCCAGGCAGAGAAGCAGAGTTACCACCCATTCCTGGATGATCTTCCCCAAACCATGAGAAGGAGCATATCAGGTAGGATCAACACCCCTTCTCTGAACTCTTTCTGGAATCTCAACATCTTTTTTATATCGTGGTGACCAAAATTGGATGCAGTATTCCAAGTGTGGTCTTACCAAGGCATTATAAAGTAGTATTAACTCTTCACATGATCTTGATTCTAGAATTTGACTCATGTTTCCAGAATTTGACTCATGAGGAAGCCTGGTATAAAAGCAAATCTTTGCCCTTCTCCTCTGCCCTTTGGAATGCTCGCACCAGTGCTGGGATAATTAGAAAGAGGGAAATTAATTATTGTATTTACATTAATTGTAAAGGAACGGATTGCAAGAGCAGGGACATATACACACCTAGAGGAAAGTGCTGTTTGCCTAGCATGCTCTCTGCAAGCTTTGTCTGCAAGCTTATGCAGCAGACAAAGCCCTGTACAGGTAGTCATTAATCTGCAGCCATTTGAATTTTTTTTTTTTTTGACAAACACACATACAAACATACAATGTATTTTCTTTGAACAGAGTATTTGGCTGGTTCACAAATTTAAACAATGTTTAGTCATTTCAATTGAGTTTCATCTATTTTTTAAAAAGACCATTTCAATTAAGTTTACAGTTTCTATATTACCTTTTTCTGTATTCATTTCTTATCTATTTTTTAAGAACCAATAATACCCTTCATTCTCACCTCTAATCTTAATCTTAATCAAATTCTGTTTTTCCCTTCTATTCTATATTTTGCCCCTTCCCATTGTCATCTATTTGTAAATCTATCCTCACCTTGATTTATCATGTAATGTTACAGTAGTTTAATTCTTATAATAATAAGTCTGCTTATTTTATATCATGAAAATACGAATCCAGCATGTTAGTATATCACAATTAATCATTTCTACTTTCTTCACATTATAAAATTAAAGAATTAAAAATATTTCAACCATTACAATTTCCCTAATTAACTTAAAAATATTCTAGCTGTTATCCATTTCAATTGTTACAATTTAAACTTATTCATATTTCTTAAAAGAAAAAAGAAAAACGCAATACAAATATTCCAATTGTTATTCATTTCATTTTGCAATCATATAGTTTCCCATTTTTATAATACAATTCATATTTCAACATTACAATTTATTGTAATACTAGTTATTTCAATTGTTACAGTTTATTATTCATTTCTTTTTTGCAATCATATGGTTTTCTGTTTCATTTCTTTTTCTCCCTTCCCATTTTTATTTTTACCTTTTTCTTTCCCCTTTTTTTCTTTGGTATTTTGAAATCTTTTTTGCCCTAAATTTCCCATTGTTTCCCATCTCTTTTCTCCTTTTCCTACTTCTCCAGTATTTATCCCACTGTTTATACCAGTGTAATCATTCTGTGATTCACAAATCTGAACTCTTCTATTTTGCCCTGCATTTCCTGTCATTTCCCATCATTTTCCTCTTTTTTTCCCTTTTCACTGTTAATCCCAGTGTAATCATTTAAGTTTTTTGTGTTCTTTCTATTCCTCCCTTCTTTCCTTCTTTGTCTCTTTCTGCCTTTTCTGTTTTTTCCATTGTTAATCCCAATGTACTCTCTAAAAACCTCCTTTTTATTATTACTATCCATATATTCAATTAATTTTCCAAAATTAATCTCATTATCTTTATCTTCTTTTTTGTTTTCAGTCTCTGTGTCTTGCTTCTCTGTCTTTGTTTCTTTGTCGATTTGAACATGCTCTCTCTCAGTTTTTGGATCCTCAAGTTTCAATTCTCCATGTAACATCGTAATTATTCCTCTTATTTCCGCTTTCCATGACGAATACATCATTCCCATCATTTCTCTAATTTCCTGCGCCATTTTATTCTTTCTGTATTAGTATTGTTCCAGATTTAAAAGTTCCATTGTTTTCCCTTTTTTCCCCCCAAAGTCAGGCCGCTTACAGACAAAGCAATCCTCCCCAAAAATTCTCACGGCCAGCACTGATATGATTCAAAGTTTTCCAAAACAAAGTTTCCAAATTGCAGTGCTCTTTTTTCTCTCTAGAATCTACAATTCTCTTAATTGTTTAACAGAGTGTCCATTTTGTATCAATCTTTGTTAACTATCTAGCTTCTTTTTTGCTTCTTTTTAACTTAGAAAATACCAAATCAATTTTATAGTCCAGTCTAAATTAAACAATGATTTTCCCCTCTTTTTTTTTTTTTTTTTTTTTTAGGTATAAAGCACTTCTGTTGCAGGGCTTAATATCCAATTGTCTTTTGTTTTATTTTTCTTAGTTTTCAACAAGAAAGGATCTATTTATTTTCTTTCCAATACTTTAGCCAATTTTGGGCTTGTTTCTTCTAATTCTTAAAATTTTCCAGTCAATTTTATTCAAAAATCAATTTTCTTTTTGGGTTTGTCCCTTTAAATTCTGCTTGCTTTCTCTTTTCTTCCCCTGTGCCTGTTAGCTGCTAATTTTATGCTGGGGGGGGGGGTGGGTTTCAAAATAATTGTTGTTGTTATCTCACCTGTGGATTGGCTGTCACTCACCCGGCTTCGAAAACTCTGTTTCTTTCACTGCTCCTGCTCGATATTTAGTCCGGTTGGCCTAGCTTCTTGACAGCCGTAATGGCTGCTGCCTCTGCCGCCGAATCGGAGAGAGGTTCCTCTGACCTTCAAGGAACTTGCTTGTTCCTCTTGGTCTTCTGAGGTGCCTCTCCTTCCCCGTCCTACAGGACAGTTCTGGTCCGAAGACCCCTTGGCGGTGGTTCGTCAGTCTGGGTTTTCGCGGAGCTCATCAGAACCTGCTAATTCCCTGACTGTCTCGCCCCGATGCTTCCGGTTGAATTCAGCCATTTGAAATTATGATGGAGCTGAACAATAGTGGTTCCGACATTGACTCACGTGGCTCATGTGATCACAATCTGGGCCTTGAGTTTCTCTTATCAGCATGCCCTTCCCTAGCCCCTCTGTCCTGGTATTGCAGTATGTCAAGGACTTCCCATATTTGAAACTGACTTGAGACTTATATATTAAAGGCAGCAGCTGTGACCCAACTACAGCAATTAATAGCAATAGCATGTAGACTTATATACCGCTTCACTGTGCTTTACAGCGGTTTTCAGAGTCAGCATGTTGTCCCCAACAATCTGGCTCCTCATTACCAACCTTGGAAAGAGGGAAGACTGAGTCAATCTTGATCCCGGCCAAGATCGACCTGTGGGCAGTCAGCAGAATTAGCCTGCAATACTACATTCCAAGAACTTGTTCACTTTTGGTTAGCACTTTTTAGGGAAACGATGTACTGTAGAAAAAAGCAACTCTGTGAGGGGGCAAAAAAAAAAAAAGATCAGGCACAGGACATTGCATGCTAAATAGAGCCATGGTGGCGCAGTACTGCAGGGTACTTCTGCTGATCACCGGCTGCCAGCAGTTTGGCAGAACGAATCATACCAGACTCAAGGTTGGCTCAGCCTTCCATCCTTCTGAGGTGGGTAAAATGAGGACTCAGATTGCTGGGGGCAATATGCCGACTCTGTAAACCGCATAGAGAGGGCTGTAAAGCAGTATGAAGCAGTATATAAGTCTAAGTGCTATTGCTATATAATAATGGACACATCACAGACAGAGAATTGTGGCAATAAATCCAGAATTGCTTTTTCATCACCATTGTGATTGTAGTTGGTGTCCGAGATAGTTGCTAATATGCTGATTTCTCACATCTAAATAATTTATGTATTATCACACTAATTCATCAAAAGTCAAAATTGTTTATTGTTGACTTAATTACTCATTATTTTAAATCTTTCCCTGTCAGGAGCCGTAAAACAATTGAATGGACAGAGAAAACATCTTGTTTTCTGCATACTTTTCTATAACATCCAAGAGCTCGTTTCATATTAAAACACTGTTGTATAAAGTTTAAGAGGGCACTGTTGTATCCTGTGCTCACTGTGTGTTGCAATGTGCAACATATCATCATTTCATTGACTATAGAAGGAAAAATTCTAGATTTGATTTGGGTATTTGTCATGAACTCATGACCATTACTTCTTTTTACAAAAGCATTCTCTATCAACATATGATTTTTTTTTCTTTTTCTAATTCTGATTACAAACTAGTGGATAGATAGTAGCAAGGAAGGATAATGCTTTACTTTCAGTTGTTTAAGTCAAGTGCAGTTCAGGTCAGTATTGGTTATATCATTCCATCAAACACACCTCTTATTTGCTTCAAATCCAACTTGTTTGATTACATTTAATGCAAAAAAAAAATCCATATCTGTTCAGGAGATTTTATATATATATATTATATATTTATTATAATATTTTATTTTATTTTCCCGAAAATAAGACCCTGTCTTATATTTTTTGAACCCCAAAATAAGCATTTGGCCTTATTTACAGGAGGTCTTATTATTTTGGGGCACGTGGAGCAAGATGGGGCTTCTCTTGCCGTCTTACCTGATTTCCAGCTCTGCGTTTAAATATTTTTGGGGACGGCTTATTTTCAGGGGGAGGCTTATTTTGGTGCATACGCTCAAAAGCCTGATTGGGCTTATTATCAGGGGATGTCTTATTTTTGAGGAATCAGGGTATATCATCAATTCCCTTAGATTTTAATGTCAGTTTGTCTATAAATATGACACAATTCACTGAGCTGTTGTGTCCTTCAAACACCAGGCAATTGGCGTTATTTGCATGAGAATAGACTTGTATTATTTTCTCTTCTAAAAGCATGCTATTTCTTTGTATTGTCATAACAAAGTAAGCTATGACAAGGTATAGACATTTTCACCATAATGAAATATATTGAATTTTTGTTTCAAGTATAGAAATTTCAGCATTTCTTGAGTTGGTAAAAACTAACATATAAAAGTTTTATGAATTCAAGAAAACAGTAAGAGAGAAACAAATGTGTTATTGTTTGATTTACAAACTGGAAAAACTGCTAGTCAATCCTCAAAGCATCGATTATATAAAGTATGTGAAGAAACTCCTGAGAATGCAGTGTAAACAATCCACAAACAGTTTCAAAATATCTGAAATTTTTTTTCGGATTAAGCTGTGATGGAGTGTAAAAAGTAAACTGAAAAAAAAAAAGCTTGCCTATGCATTTTGTATATGTGAAGTGTAAAGGAGAAATTTTCATTACAACAAAGAGGCCTTTGTTGTAATGATGTCAATTTAGTACTATTATCAAATTGAAATCGGATGAAAACAGTCTTCTGCAATTTGAGGCACAGAAAATGTGCTGCTCTGCTTCTGATAATTACATATCAGAAAAAGATTTGTATGAGCCATTGATTTAGTCATGCCCATTTAGGTTCTTTTTTTGGGATTCAGTGCAGTACACCAATTAATACAGGTAGTTCCCAATATACAACCACAATTGAACCCAAAATTGGGAAGAATACAAAAGGTGACCACATGACCCCAGGATAGTACAAGTATCATAAGTAATGCCAGTTAACAAGTGCCTGAATTTTGATCATGTGACCAATTTTGATCATGTGGCCTGAATTTTGATCATGCTGTAATGGTTGTAAGTGTAAGAATAGATCATAAATCACTTTTTCCAGTGCTGTTGTAACTTTGAGCAGACACTAAGCAAATAGTTGTTAGTTGAGGACTACCTATATAACTTTGGAGGAAAATATAGTCATTAAAGAGGTAAATATGAGAGGAATTGTGCCAGAACATGATATTTGACTTTTATGAAAAACACTGGCTCTTTTGTATGGATGTTCAGCAAAGAAAATTATGAAGAGGAAGGGAACATTAAGCACTTATTGAATTCAAGAGATATGCACTGTATCAATTCTTGTAATTTTTTAAAATTCTAAACTTAAGATAAAGCAAAGACTTTTATATGATATAAAGTAGAATTAATATATTAAATGGTTGAGCTAGTTTTACATTAATATTACATGGATATATTTCTTTTTTTTCTTTAAGTTTTAGTTCTTTAATTGCTATTTATATGAATGTTTTACTATGCTCTCACTGCTGAATTACTTTTTTTATATTTCACTAATAAAAAAAAAATAGAAAGCAGTAGATTAAAACTTTACTAACTAGAAATTCTGGGAGTTAAGAGTTCCAGTATATCTGGAGGATATGAGGCTAGAGAAAGATAAACTAGTTAATCCCAAAGGATCTTTTTCAAGAGGCAACTGGTTTTTCTTTGAAGATGTTTCGCTTCTCATCCAAGAAGCTTTTTCGGCTCTGACTGGATGGTCAAACAAACAAATAAACCCACCCATCAGGACAAGGTTCAGCAGTCCATCTGCATTTAAAAGGCAAAGGCCACTCTTTTGAAGACAGCAAAGTCCACATTTTGGACAGAGAGGACCGCTGGTTTGAAAGAGAGGTCAAAGTGGGCCTAATTTTTGGTGTGCTTAATTTCCAATATATATTGTCCTTGAACAAACAGTCTTCTAACTTTTGGTTTGCACATACATTATATTTTCCTATTGTTTTCTCATCCTTGGTTTTTGCAGAAGTCATTACATTATGTGTATCTTTTCTCACACATAATTTATTTTGCCAATTCCACCAAGCACCCCTTCCTTCTGATGCGTTGACAAATTTATATTACATTGTTCAGATTAAGTTTGAGTAGGCAATAGAAAGATTAAACTTGATAAAACAATTGGACTCTTGTCAATAAATATTATGCTAAACTATTATGTTTATGTTGAAATTTATTCCAGTGGTTTCCCTGTAGAAATTACAGGTAAAACTAAATGTATTTAAGTTAAGTTAGAAGTCAATGAAATGCCTATACTGGACTTTAATTAATTAAATAATCAAGTTTATCAATGTGACTAGTGGTAAGATCTGAGTTTTGCTCACTTTGAAGATAGGTGGTGGGACATCAGTTGCTGATGATTTGTTCTTTTATAGCTTGTTGCTGTTTGAGAGGAGTGGGGTATCTTCTAAATGTGATGTTTCTGGAAAATTGGTAAAAATATTCCATACCATCGAACAGTATACAGAGGAAGGGAGGGAGGGCTTCATGTTCCACAACGTTGAGGGTAAGACAGAGTTAAGTTTGACTCCTGGCCTATGACCCCTCACTCTCATTGAGCAGGTTTGTGATTTTTGTTTCCCTTAAGGTCATTATTACCTGAAAGGGTTTATACCTGAATATCATTGAACTTTGTTTTGCCCCATCCCTTGATCTGTTCAACATTGTTGGCATTTTTTATTTTTAATATATTTTACTATACTCAAAGTGACATTCTTAAAGTTCATTCTGAGCATTTATTATTGAATTCAAATGTTTGCTTCTAATTTTGAGCAGAGAATGAAGTTAGCAATAATCAATCATATCTAATTAGCTGGTGACACACTGTGTTTACTGTAATTAAACAAGCCATTACTGCTTACTTTCTCATGATTAAGATCACACAGATTGAGAACCAGCTGTTAATCACCC
Source organism: Arizona elegans (assembly GCA_022577455.1). Taxonomy (NCBI): domain Eukaryota; kingdom Metazoa; phylum Chordata; class Lepidosauria; order Squamata; family Colubridae; genus Arizona; species Arizona elegans. Next base: position 203,640,854 of record JAKOOJ010000001.1, on the reverse strand, counting down.
CTGTTCCAAGGCTAATGTCATTAACATTAATGCCTGCATTATAACCTGGGGCTGCTTTTTAATACCGTAAGCCTTTTAGTTGAGAAACTTGATATAAGTAACAAATAAAGCAAATCATATGGCTGTATAGAGGAAGAGTTTTTAAACATGATAACAATAGCTCAGCCTTGATTTGAATATGAGAAACAAAGATGGCCTGAGTAATGGATGGAAAAAAAGCAGGTTGGGTCAGGGAGCTGATCATCCCACTATTTTTTTTTCTCTCATTTTCTTAGCTGGCTTTATGAAGTAATTTCCCTCCAAAATTCCTTGGTCTTTTCTCCCCTGAAAAAGATCATAGAATGCCAAATCAGGCCACACCTTCTTTGCATCAGGCCTACATCAGTGACCAAACACTGTGTGGTCAGAAGAAGACAGGGAACAGATTTTGGGCCTGCCCCGCTGGATCAAATCATAGGGGAGACAAGAAGGGAAACGATGAAAAGCAGAACAGCATGAGTCCCCATCACTTGTGTTATGCAGAAGCTTATTCACATCCTTATCAAAAAAGTTGAAGCTAAGGCTACACTATACTCTAACTCTATCCCCTCCTGCTTCTATCTTACAGGCCAAACAGTTAATTTAACCCATTTCTCCAGAGCATAGGAGCCAAGGCACGATCTAGTGAGCCTTATGGTGAAACTAATCTGGACAGTGCCTGGTTCTCAACCTCAGCCATGGTGGTCAGCACAAAGACACAAATGTGAAGAACTGGAATATAGACTTTAAATCAAAATCAGTTCTAATATTAGGCCTGTTCAGAGGGGTCTTGTTTGCAGAGATGGTAGCTGAGGTCCTAATTGAGCCTGACAACAAAATAGCCAATGTTCAATGTCCAATAAAACTACAAATAACCTAACCCACCAAAATACAAAAGCAAAGACAGCAGATACTAATGCAAACACTTTTTCCGATCTGTTCCTAAAGCAGATTGTACGTAAAAGTACAAAACATCCAAAGAAGCCATACCAGCCTCAACCCCAGTCTATGGAAAAACACTTTTTCCCACTATTGAAAGATGGACGCATAGACAGTAACCATCTCCTTTTACAGATGGGCATGGGGGCTAATAGATCATATGATTGTGTGATAACACACACACACACACACACACACACACACTACTTTAACCCATCCTCCATTTCTGTCAAAGAAACCAAATATCACATGGTTTACAAGAGCATCAATCACTTTCTAAACATACAGGTGAAGTGCCCATCCTAGGAATAATAATAATAATAACCACTCCCAGGTGTGACATTTGTCCTGAAACTGTTAACCACCACGTCAGATACTATAAATTCTGGGTAAAAAAAAAGTCTACAATCTATCATAGGATGCCTCTAGGACAAACAAAACAACACCCCAGTATCCTAGGTAGGGCAAGAATATCTTTCAACTACCATGTGTCACTTTGATGGCTTGCTAGAAGCCAAGAGAAAAATGAGTTCAACAACTTATCATGTCAGTTTTTTAGACCCAATGCCCAGACTGTTGTGTTGGGTGAATGAGGACACAGCAAGCCAGAGTAGTAAGTGACAACAGCTCTTTATTATAGGGTGAGACTCCAGCAACTGACCTGGGGAGCCAGCTCCTTTTATATACCTTGCAGCTGTGGTGGTCAGCCAATCAGCTGAGGGTCAGTTAATTTGAACTTCCCGCCAAACAAACCTATTTACATAACACTCCTCCCCTCCCAGAAGTCACTTGGGGTGTTATTTGCATACAAAGTCTCTCAGGTGACTAGGGCGTGTGCGAGTCCTAGCTGACCTGCGCAGTTCAGTCGGAGGGGCGGCGTTGAGCAGGTCGGAGGGACTTTCTGTTTCTCCCTGCTCCGCCAATGAGGCCTCCGGGACCTCCTCGTGGGCGGCGACTTCTCCGGCTGTTGGGACTACCTCGACGGGGCGGCGCTGGATACCAGAGTCCTCAGCTAAGTCCTCCGCTCTACTCGGGCTAGTGGTTTGTGCTTCTGGTTGGTAGTCGTGGTCGGAGATGGGGTCATCTGGTGTGTCTTCGGTGTCTGTGGTTACTCTTTTTCTTAATTGGTCGATGTGCCTGCGCCAAACTCTCCCGTCCCCCATGTCTACCCTGTATGACTTGGGTCCTGTGATTTCTGTGATTGTTCCGGCCTCCCAGAGTGGGCCCTGTCCATAGTTTCTAGCATGTACCGGTGTTCCTGTGGTGAACTCTCTAAGTTTCCTTTCCCCCCCCTTGAAGACCTCTGGGGAGTAATTGGGGTTTAGTCTGTCTAGAACTCCCCGGAGTTTCCGCCCCATTAGTAGTTCGGCCGGACTTCGGCCTGTGGCTGTACAGGGTATGGAGTGCTGGGCTATTAAGAATTTGTCTACCCTTTCCTGCCAGTCTCCGGGGCTTAAGCGTGAGAGGGCCTCCTTTGCTGACCTCACAAATCTCTCCGCCTGTCCGTTACTAGCCAGGTGAAACGGGGCAGAAAGGACATGTCTGATCCCAAGTCCCGCTAAGTACCCCTCGAACTGTGTTGCGGTGAACTGTGGCCCGTTATCTGACACTAGGATGTCCGGTAACCCATGTGTGGCGAATAATTGTCTTAGCTCTCTGATGGTTGCGTCGGTGGTGGTGGCCTTCATTAGCTTGATCTCCAGCCATTTGGAGAATGCGTCTACAACGACCATGAAGGTCTGTCCATGGAATGGGCCTGCAAAGTCAATATGTATTCTGGACCAGGGTCCCTGGGGCCTTTCCCACTCCCTCACGGGTGCCGTTGGCGGGTCTGATCTGGACTCTTGGCAGGGCTGACATCTCCCCACCCACTCTGTAATGTCTGCATCCATGCTGGGCCACCAGACGTAGCTCCTGGCTAGCCCCTTCATTCTCACAATCCCCGGGTGCCCCTCATGCAACAACGTTAAAACCTTTTCCCTTAAGCGTGAGGGAATAACAACCCGATCGCCCCATAGTAAACAACCCCCTTGCATTGTCAATTCGTCTCATTTTCCCGCGAACAGTTTAAATTCCCCGCTCCCAATCTTTTCCGGCCACCCCCTCATGACCCAACTTGCGACTGTCCGGATCACGTGGTCCTTGGTTGAGGCTCTTGCAACCTCGGCTGATGTTATGGGCCCAGAGTCCAAAACGTCTATCAGCAGGATGCGGATGCTGGGTGTGGGGTCTTCTAGGCTGTCGGGTAGTGGGCATCGGCTGAGTGCGTCCGTGTTGCCCATGTTCGCCCCTGGTCGATGTACCAGGCGATAGGAGTATGCTGTGAGGAAGATGGCCCAGTGTGTCATCCTGGGCGACAGTGCTGCCGGGGTTGGTCGATCTCCTGCGAGGAGACCCAGGAGTGGTCGATGGTCTGTGATTAGCTCAAAATCCCTCCCGAACAAGTACTCGTGGAATTTCTTTACTCCCGAAACGGCGGCGAGGGCCTCCTTGTCGAGCTGGCTGTAATTTCGCTCGGCACTTGATAGAGTTCGGGAGTAATATGCGATGGGCGCTTCCAGGCCATTCGGGAGTCTATGGCTCAGGACGGCTCCCACCCCGAATGGGGACGCGTCACACGCTAGAACAAGGGGAAACGTTGCGTTGTATTGAATCAAGAAGCTTTCAGCTGATAGTAGTTTTTTAATGCCGGTGAATGCCCTGTCTTCAGCCTCCCCCCATTTCCAAGTGGCTTTCTTGGTTAACAGTCTATGTAGGGGTTCTGCCACTGTTGCCTTGTCTTTGAGGAAGATGGCGTAAAAATTTAATAGTCCCAGGAAGGCCTGTAACTCTGCCTTGTCCTTGGGGGTGGGTGCTTCTCTGATTGCCCTGATCTTGCTCTCGGTGGGGTGTATGCCGGTGCCATCTACTCTGTATCCCAGGAATTCGACTGAGGGGACTGCGATCATGCATTTATTGCGTTTTACTCTGAGTCCCGCGTCCCTGAATTTCCTTAGGACCTCCCTCAGCCTTTCTCTTAGCTGCTGCTCATTGTCCGCGGTGATGAGCACGTCATCAAAATAGGGCACCACCCTGGGGATCCCTTGTAGAAGCCGTTCCATGGTACTTTGGAACAGTCCGGGGGCCACGCTTACTCCGAATTGCAAACGGGTGCACTTGAAGGCCCCTCTGTGGGTTACGATAGTCTGTGCCTCTGCGGTAGCGCCATCTACTGGCAGCTGCTGGTACGCCTGCGCCAGATCGAGTTTTGCGAATATCTTGCCGGGGCCCAGGGAATGCAGTAAGTGGTGAACGACTGGCACTGGATAGGCGCTCTGCTGCAGGGCCTTATTAATTGTGCATTTATAATCAGCACATATGCGCACTGACCCGTCCGGCTTGACCGGTGTCACAATTGGGGTCTCCCATTTGGCGTGGTCGACTGGAACGAGCACCCCTTGCTTGATCAATTTATCCAGCTCAATGTCTATTTTGGGCTTCAGGGCAAATGGTACCCGCCTGGGCTTTAAACGGATGGGTGCGATGTTGGGGTCTAGATTAAATGAAATCGGGGTCCCCACATACTTGCCAAGCCTCTCGTTGAACACGTCCTGGAACTCCTGCATCAGGTCTTCCTTCAGGGTGCTTCGAACGTTCCTTACTCCGGTGAATCCCATGCCTAGGGCTCTAAACCAGTCCATGCCCAGGAGGCTGGGAAGGTTGTCACTGACGATGGTGAGGGGCAGTTTCTCGGTAAACTCCCCGTACTGGACTTGGAACTCGCCTCTGCCTTCGACGGGTATGCGGTTCCCTTGGTAATCCTTCAGTCTGCGAAGCTGTGGCTGGAGCTGTCGCTTGTGTGCGCTGGGGATGACTCTCTTTAGGTTTTCCCAAGACATGATGGATATCGGCGATCCCGTGTCTATCTCCATCTGGCACTCCCGTCCCTCAATCTCGACCGTGGTGTAGGTCTTTTCTCCAGGCGAGGTGCAGGTCCGTGCGATGCGAATGGTGTAGGCCCCAGCGTCTTCAAATTTTGCACCCTTCCGGTTTCCGCCATCCCTGTTGGGCCTTCGGTGTGGCGCCATCTCGGATTGGGCCGTTTGGCCACGTGGTCTGTAGCTCTGGTGTGTTTTCGACCTACAGACTCTAGCGATGTGGCCCCTCTTCTCACAGGAACGGCAAACGGCGTCCCTGAACTTACAGTTCTGTCGTGAGTGGGACCCTCCACAGCTGGCGCATCCATCTCTGGGCTCCCTCCGGGCTGTGCGGGACTGCTCGGTGCGGTAGACCTCTTCTTCAGACTCCCCCTCGCTCGCGGTGCTTACGGCCTCTCGATGCACTGGCGCCGTCTTCTGCGTTGTTTTGGTTAGGTGGGAGCTCTTTAATCTCTCGGTGGCCTTTACTGACGACTCTTGCGCCCTGGCCTCGTCTAGCGCGATGAGTAGAGTCAGGTTTGACCTCGCAAGCAGCCTCCTCTGAAGCCGGCTATCTCTCACTCCGCAAATTAGTTGCTCTAGGAGCATCTCATCCAGGTCTCGGTACTCACATTGAGTTGCGGCCTTACGCAGGGCAGCGACGTACTCGCTGATCGATTCTCCCTCCTGCTGGAGCCGTTGCCGGAATTCGTAGCGCTGCACGTACTTCGATGGCGTTGGTGCATAGTGGTCTTTCAGCAGGGTCTGTAGCGTCGACCAGGAAATGTTGTGGACCGAATTCGGCTCCGACAATGCTTCGGCTGTGTCGAAAACCCTTGGCCCACAGTGACTCAGGAACAGGGCTTTCTTCCGAACGTCCGGTAGCCCTTGCATGTCGTTTGCCACCATGAAGCACTCGAACCGGGACATGTAGGATCCCCACTTCTCTTCCTTGGGGTCGAAAGGCGCTGGCGGGGTGTAGGCAGACATCGTTTCGGGATTCTCCTGTGTTCCGCTCGCTCGCCTGGCTGGATTCAGATGCGGTCTCGGGTCCCTTTTTCTGAACATGGCTTCAGCTCCTTTGAGTGTGGCTTCAGCTCTTTTGCGTGTGGCTTCAGCTCTCCTCTGCTTCTGGCCTCAAAATCCCATCCTTGTCGCCAATGTTGTGTTGGGTGAATGAGGACACAGCAAGCCAGAGTAGTAAGTGACAACAGCTCTTTATTATAGGGTGAGACTCCAGCAACTGACCTGGGGAGCCAGCTCCCTTTATATACCTTGCAGCTGTGGTGGTCAGCCAATCAGCTGAGGGTCAGTTAATTTGAACTTCCCGCCAAACAAACCTATTTACATAACACAGACCACAAGACCCATGCCAGTTTCCAGATTGGATTATCACCTTCATTGCTGTATATCATGGATGAGTTCTCATCCCCTCAAGTATATACTTGTAGAGAGTATAGAGGATGGCCTTGAAGGAGAACAGAAGGAACATCTGTTACCAAGGCAATTATCAGATAAATATGTCTTGACTCCAGACTAAAAGTAGTTTATAAAAATGCCTCAGATAGCACTTCCCCACACTTCACAGGAAGAAAAAGAATGAAGGTAAAACCATTCAAACATGGAAGACTGATGTTGGCCTGTAAAGTAGATTAGACTAAAAAACATACTGTGTGCACTTAAAGCTACTTTTATTAGAACAGCTATAGTTACAGATCCCTCCTATAATATTCTACAATATTCCTCTCCTTCCAGAATTTACTAATCCAAGAATCTTTGAGATGCCTGGCCATCCCAATAAAAGTGAGGTTCTTCTTGAAGTAGTGTCTCTTGGAAGCTCTAAACATACCTTCCATCTGCTTATTCTGCAGTAGCCAAAAGTTTAGAAGGATCTCCAGTTCTCAGACCTGCTCCTTCAGGGAGAGTGACACCCTATCCACAGTCATTACCGAAGCAGATAGCCAGCTGGTTTATGGACAATTGGCAAGTTTGTTTTGTTGGGATCAACTTCAGTATATATCTTCCCATTCAGATCCATATAGACCCAAGACACCCATTCAAGATTTTTGAGATGTAAGATCATACCCCATGTATTTTATGAAATTTGTGTATCATCTTTTTACAAAAGTTGGATTATTTGAGAGCTGTGTGTATTTATTCCTTACTATGCTGTATTAACTCAGATTTTTTTTCTATGTATTGTTTTTAGTTGTTATGGGTAGTCCTTTGTTAACTAGAGTAATTGGGACTGGGAACTCCATCATCTAAGAGACACAGTTGTAGAGTACAACATCATGACTTGCAGCAGCAATTCAGGCAGTTCCAGTTGTCGCCATTAAGCAAATCCTGCACAGTTGTTAAGCATGGCATCATGTGATCATCAATTGTGGTCTCCTGCTAGCTTCCCCATTGACTTTGTTGGAAACCGGCAGTGAACGTCATAAATGGTGATCATGTGACACTGGGAATACTGCAACAGCTGCAACTTTTAATACTGGTCATAAGGCTCCTCATTCAGTGCTGTTGTAATTTTGAATAAATTACTGGTTGTTAACTGAGAACTACCTATATATTTTACCTCTCCCGTTCAGAATTTTTGTTTATTTGATGTTATATCTCAGGGGACATGTATTGAATGGCCTCAATACTTTAGAAGATCATGTGCTCTGAAGTAGATTATTTTGCATTTTTATGTAAAAGAGTAATGAAGGCGAGATATAGATTTCATCTGAAGGATTGCAAATCAAAATGTTCACACCACTTCCTCTGGTGAACTCACTCCTGGCTCAGTGCAAAGAGGACACTGAGTGCACAGGGGAAAAATGTCTGTAGTGCAAATGAAGCAAGGTTTACTGGGCAAGACGAGCAGTCCTGCTGAGATGGCCTAAAATGTTGTTTTCAAAATAAAAGTAAGATAGTTATTTTGTGTATGTTACCTAAAAGAGGAAAATAAATAAAGACAGCCCCTAACAACTTTCATACACATAATCATATGTGAAATATGATATGGTAAGAACTTGCTATACCCTTCTCTTAAAAAAAAAGCATAGATCTTCTGAAAACCTTTGGAATCCTACCACTCTCCACTAAGTGCAGCATTTTTACTATGTTTTATTCCCCCCCAGCTTATTTTGTAAGTCATTACTAATGTCTAGTTTGTTTGGAGAATTGAGAATGAAGCATTGTTATGTGTAGCATATATCAAGAAGTCCCTCACCTTAGTTGATTTCGGAGAATATGGGTGGAGTCTATTAAAGTATATATACCAGGGGTGAAATTTAGCAGGTTCTGACAGGTTCTGGAGAACCGGTAGTGGAAATTTTGAGTAGTTCAGAGAACCGGCAAATACCAGTTCTGGCTGGCCCCAGAGTGGGGTGGGAATGGAGATTTTGCAGTATCCTTCCCCTGCCACGCCCACCAAGCCACACCCACAGAACCGGTAGTAAAACTACTCTGTAAAGAATTCCTATATGCAGACATGGCATCTGTTCAGAAGAGGAAATTTGCATAACTTGGAACAGCTTGCTTAGATCATCCCATTTCTTTCCACGTGCATTCTGCATATAAAGAATTCTTAAACAAAATCCTACATTCTGGTACCTACCACAAGTCCTTAACATGATATTTGTACAAACCCACCCCCAAGAATAAAACGAATGGTTTCATTGGTGCTACGATTAGGGAAGAAATAAATATGCATATTAATTTAACATATAGCATATAAAACAATGATAGCATCTTACAATTTTATGAAATTAATTATTTCATATTGATTGCTTATCATTGCACAATTCCTGACGTAGGAGTTTCATTTTGAAGACTGCCACTGTCATTCACCAAAGTCAGATTTTTTAAAAAAATGAAGGGTGTTTTCATACCTTAAATAATCTTAAATTGCTTGTAAAATATTGCAGCTTGCAAAACACTGGCAAGCTTTTAAAGTTGTTTTTAGCTTTCTCTCTTAGCAGAGCCAGACTAGGATAATGATTGCATCTTTCTTCCCTTCCAGCCTTGTGTTGATGTTTGTAAATCTCTCTTTCCACTCTTCTCATTTCCCTCCCTTCCCCTCTTTCGTGATTCTCTCTGCATAGAGTGTCACGTGAGATGATCAGAGCTTTCCATGTATACTTTTTAAATTCAGGAGCAGCAGAAATGTATATAGTACTCCTACTTTTTCTATTAACAGTGCTGGGGAGTTGGGCTGAAAGAAGACCCTGTGAATTTCTATGAAAGTATACTTGAATTTGGATCTTCCTGTTACTAGTCCAATATCTTAACTAGAAGGCTACATTGGCTCTCTAGGCATCAAAGCAGTTAATTAAATACTGCTGAGTTGGTGCCCCCTGATATACAGAGAAATGTGCAGGATTTTGACCTATTCCTTTTAGTAACCTGTAACTCTTCCAAAGGCATTACCAATAATCTCTTTGAGTTTGCCTATCTGCCTTAGTGATTGTCATCTTGACTTTGCAAAGCAAAATCATGCTTTCCTAATTCCATTATCTGTTCACATAGTGTGCCCAAATTACGGAAGCAGTACCTTCAAATTAAGAAGACACGGTTGTTCGTTATTCGAAAGCTACATCAAAGTGTAGCTTGTTCACATAAAAGATGAAGGCATATTATAGTTTAATTCTGATGAAAGTACACTTGCTACTTTTGATTATATTTGAGAAGGTATTTTTCTCCCTCGTGTTTGTATAGAAATGAAATATCTCATTTCCGAAACATGGAGTCGGCTAGGACATAAAGAAAACCTCTTTATCTCAGTTTGGAAACCAACTCCATTACGAGCCATTTCCCTCCTTCGGTGGTAAATGCATCCTACAACTATTCATTGACCGCAAGACAATGCATGGCTATTTGCCAACATGAAATGCATGCAGATTATTGAGGATTTTTAAACAGACTAAATTTTCAAAGTGACTCCAATCTCAAACCAGGTTTACACCTATATCTCAATGAGGAACCCCAATTTTTTTAAATGGTACATTTATATATGTTTGAATTTTTTCTTTATTGAAAATGCTTTTCAGGAATTGCTTTATAAGTAGTGGATCCTGTGTTCTCTGAAACTACTCAGATAAGATGAAGCTTTCCATATTTCATCTAAAACTCACCCACAGTGGAGACGGCAACATCCAATTTTGTTTTGGGATTTCAGGCGAAGTACTTTGCCTGGTATACAGTGGCTGGTAGACTTTGGCTTTTTTATTCACTGAAAAAGTAAGCGTCTTTCCTTCTGAAGGCAGTATTTTTTTTTCTGACAATAGCTTCATACTGATGTTCTTTGACCCATGTCTTAGTTTGTATAATTAAAGATTTTGCACAACAATCCACAAAACATAGTTTAAAACATACCCTCCAAACATACCCATCACAAGATACTCACTTGACACACCCACACCACACCCATCACAAGATCCTCACCTGATGTGACGTGACTCTCTGGTGTGACTTCCCCATCACAAGACCTACTTACCCACAAAGGCTTTATAAGCAGAAGGACACAGACATTCCCTAAACTCTGCTGAAGATGTTACCTAGCCTGGTAATGAAACATTCAGAAATCAACCCACAATCCTGGAGAACGAACCTCCACCCTCATCCTACATCCAAGTGACAGATACTGTATTTGCCACCATTTCCCAGCACTAGATCAAATATCTTCACAGCTCACCCTACTGGCCTGGGGAGAGACCAGGTCTTCACAGCCCTCTGGAAGTCAAAAAGGGCAGGAGCCCCTCTGATCTCCAATGGGAAGCTGTTCCAAAGGACTAGATGGCTACCAAGAAGACACACCTCAGAAGTCCCATCAGATGGCAACATTCAAGGGAAAAGACTTGGAGTGCAGGTCTGTCTAAGTTAATAGCATGGACAGATATCTTCCGGGAGAGTTGGTTCCACAAATAACCTGACCCTCTGCTATGTAGGGTTTTAAAAGTGATAACCAGCACTTTGGATTGCAAGTGGAAGTCAGTGCAGCTCATACAACAGTAATGTTACCATGTGACAACCCAAACTGAGTGTGCTACTGCATTCTGGACCAGTTGCAGCTTCTGGATGATCTTCCAAGGCAGCCCCATGTAGAGTGCATTGGAGTAATCTATATGGGAGGTGATTAAAGCATGGGTGACCATGAGCATGGCCTCCTGGTCAGGAATGAGTTCAATTAGCACACAAGATAGATTTAGGCAAAGGTCCCGCTGGCCATGGCTGCCACCTGCTCTTTCAGCAGGAGCTGTGAGTCCAAATCAACCCCCAAATTGTGCACCCCATGTGCACGAGGGAGTGTTATCTCATCCAGAGTCAGAGATATCAACTCTCTTGATCCCGGAAGGTCAACCACCCCATCTTGCTAGGGTTGAGTTGCAGTTGGTTTCTCCTTATCCAAATCAATACAACCTCCAGCCAGACTAAGCCTGGATCTGAATACTTTCACAAGATTATAAAACTATTAAATTGTGAAAATACTCTAAATGAAAAGCAATCCTCTCTTATTTCTTGGGATAAGTAGTAAGAGAAGGAGGGGGGGGGGGAGAAAAAGATCTATTTTTAACCAGCATTATTCACCAAACCTCTCCATACTTTTTTAAAATTTCTCATCAATTTTATCTGATTACAACTTTCCTAATCATCTCTTTCCTCTCAACCTTTTCACAGTTCCTTCACAGACAATTCTACTTTACTGTAACCAAGGCCAGCAGTAATTATGTTTGACAGTTTGATCCTCATTCATTCTGTTTATATGACCATACCATCTCTGTGTACTTTTTGGTACCCATTCATTCTTGAGTCTATCCCTTCTGTTTTTACAAAAATGCATTTTTAACATAGCACATTTCTAACACATTCATCTTAGTTTTATATTTTACTCGACATACCCAGTTTTCAGTTCCATATGACAAAGTATACAGATACATGCTACCGTGTACTTTCAATTTTTAAAAAGAAATATTCATTCTCTTAATTCTCATTCTCATATTCATTCATTCATTCTCATAACACCCTCCAGCTTTTGGCTAGCATCCCATCCCATAAATTGACTCCTTCCATTTCTCTCTCCCTGCCAACCTCATAAGCAAAGTCAGTGGAGAAGCATTCTCTCATTATTTTATTGGGGGGGGGGTATCCCCGCACCCGTGGCCATTCTGTTTCACTATTTAAGTAAAGAAATATCCTTGAAAGGTTGGTCCAATTGGCCATGGGCTGTCCAGTTAAATAAGAAAGAGGATCTTATACATCTTTTTTTTATGCTCCTGGCTCAGTGTTGAACTATTGTCACCTGCATGTTTTATTTCCATTATATACTACTATTATCACATTCATCAACCAATCTTCAACTCCATATTCATAAAATGTTCCATATTTCAAGTTTATCATATATTTTATCTAAATCAAAAAGCATGCAATAAATTTTATTACCTTGTTGCTTCCTTTGCCGATACCTGACATTTCTACTTGTATTTTCAATATAATGATAAATAAAAAATGAATAGTGGGTCAGAAGTCTTCTTGTTTCCTACTGACTTCCTGCATAATATCAAAATGTTATCTTACTTTAGTAAATTTAATACAGTGCTTATCTTCTTCGGTTTTAATTCAGATATGGTTCCTCTCCCCAAGTTTTACTTTTATACTAAATCTTTATACTAATGTTTTTATACTAAAACAATTTTTGGTTGTAGAAATGTTTTTAAATCTAAGGTCAAACTTCTGCAGTAGTTTTGTAAAACCTTGAAGGAAGCGGGATCAAGTATATTATTCTTGTGCTGCCCAAAGATAATAGAGGTCCTCAGGTTATGTTGCCAGTTGAGACCAGCATTGCCATTGCTAAGCAATGCAGTCTTAAAATGTGACATCATGTAACTGCATTGCTTATCAACAGCAGTCCGGATTGCCATTGTAATCCCAGGAAGTGTGGGTCGTTAAGCGTGAAGAGGCAGGAGCACAGGAGGTGCATGGGTGCCATGTGAGAGGGTGATGGGGAGAGGCTGGAAGAGGCCTTGAGCAGGTCAGCTGAGGCTACAGGAGGGAAGGTGGTGCTGCAGATGGGGGGATGTACAGACTTTGCACTCCTCAGTAGAATCCTTGGGGGAAAATGCAGCAGGAGAGACTTACTGGAGCAATTTATAATCTTCCCTGCTTACTTCCCCATTAACTTTGCAGGGAAGGTCGCAAGTGGCAATCACATGATGTTGTTCACTGTGATGTTATCATGAGCCAAGCCACCTGAATGTCTGGATCACAGTCATGTGATCACGGGGATACTTGTGACAGCAGAAATTTTGAGGACCGATGGTAAATCCATTTTTTCAACAGTGCCATAAGTTTCTATAGTTGCTGAACTAATGGGTGTATCCTGTAACATATCTACTTGCCAAGAAATATCTCAATATCCCAAAGTGAACACCTTTACTTGAGTAGATGCTGTAATGCAGTGTAGATTTTCTTTTCTTTTTCTGTACAGTTACTTTCAGAATCTGAGGTCAATTACTAAAATGGTTAAAGTAGTTTTTGGCGTAGCATTGGGAGGAAAGTGCAACAGCAGTGTTACGTTGAAAGTGGCAAAGGTTTGATGAATTATTTAGGGGACTATATAGAAGAATTGGTCTTCTCTGTCAAAATGGGGATGGAACTAGTTGAGTCATTTTTATTAGTTATGCTATGTAATTTTGTTTGTATGCAAGAACTAAATTGGAATTTGGAATTCTTCCCCTAAAAATCTCCCTGTAACTTCTTAACACTCTGCTCTGAAGAAATAGATGAGAAATATCTGTTATTATAGATAGGCACATCTGGCATTGTAGAGACAACCTTATCATTTTGAAAAGAAACATGCTCAGAAGTCTGTCATTTTGATCTCTGATATTATTTTGCTTTACAGACAAAAACTGGAATTGCTTTGCTATATGATGAAATATCTGAAAATGCCTATGAAATCCGATTGAAGCTTTCAAAAGAGGTACTAACAATTCAAAAACAAGATGTCATCTGTGTTAGTGGAAGTGTTCCCAATGCAAATGTAAGTGCTTGAAATCTTATGGTGGGTTTTTATTTATTTAATTTATTTTAGATTTTTTTTAATCCCACTGTTACTATTTTTATAAATAACTCAAGATATACCTAGTACTCCTTCCTATTTTCCCTGCCACAACAGTCATGTGGGCTGAGAGATAATGACTGCCCCAAAGTAATCTAGCTGACTTTCATGCCTAAAGCAGGACCACAAACCACAGTTTGCAGGTTTCTAGCCTAATGCTTTAACCACTAGACCAAACTCGCTCTTATAATCATTACTGTCACCAATATTGAATTATGTCATCAATATTGCTATTATGTTTCAAAACTTCCTGAAAGAAATTTTCAAAATTTCTAATTCTAATAAAGGTAATTTCAAAGTGATGTCATTATAACAAATTCTCAAAAGAGAAACTGAAATTCAATTACTTGAAAAGAATAACAAAAGTACATTTCCCTTTGTAGCTATTAGACATGTGGTAGATTAATTTAGTGCTCTTAAATGTTTTGGACGGTAGTCCCCAGAATTCCCATACTGTATTGTGTTGTGGGAATTGTCATTTAAAACATCAGATCTTCAAAGTTATCTCCCTTCAGGGTAGGCATAACTATGAAAAATTTATTTGAGACATTACACTATGGGATCTGCTCAAGGGTTCACCGTTTGAACACTTGGCTTGAGCCATGTTGATTCTTACAAGGCTTCTGTCTTAGTTTGCAATCTGTGCTTTGTGGCTTTCCGCACTAAAGGTTTGTTTATCAGCAAAGTGAACTGGAATTGTGAGTAATTAACTGATGGCCCTCAACCACTTTCATTTTTGCAGTGCAAAAATGGCTGAATTGTCTGTTTGAACATGATTTATTCATCCCCATGGTTCCAGCAACTCATCTGGTATTTGTAGAAAGGCAGAAGAGAAGAGCAACAGAAAGCAAGAGGGAGATAAACAGCCATAACTTTAAAAACTGTTTCTTTTATAAGAAAAAGCCCAGGAAGTTTTGATTGGACTGTTATTTCATTGTTATTTTTTTTATTTTTTTTTAAATTAATTTGATTTATATGCCGCCCTTCTCCGGAGACTCAGGGCGGCTTACAATGCATTAAGCAATAGCCTTCATTCTTTTGTATATTTTATACAAAGTCAGCTTATTGCCCCCACAAACTGGGTCCTCATTTCACCTACCTTAGAAAGGATGGAAGGCTGAGTCAACCTTGAGCCTTGGAGAGATTTGAACCAGCAGAAATTGCAGGCAGCTGTGTTAATAATAGGGTGCCTTAGACCACTGTACTATCAAGGCTCTTTTCATTCTATGAAAAGAATTTCATTTTCATTCTATGCAGTGTGGTCTCTTTCCCTTCATGATCTGACCTCTTTTTTCCCTTCCCTTTCATTACAAGAATGCTTTTCTTATCCTTTCTATTCTTACTCAGCAAATTCTTGCTATATAAGAAATGAACCTCTTTTCATGTTTTAGTTGCTTTAATAATTTTATGAGTTTCATCTACCATTCTTCTTCCTCTTGTTACTTTTTTTTAACCTCTTTCAGTTTATTTCACTTATTACCCTTGATCAGTGTAGCTTCCTTGCTTCAAATCAAATATTGAACATGGAATTATGTATGTAGGTCAGCCAGGTGATAGACTGCCTTTTTGCTTATCTAAATAATAAGAATTATTATTTATAATAAAGTTGTCTTATGCCTGATTTTTAGAACATTGATTTTTGAAGTTCTTCTTGCTGGATTTTGTCCCAGATTTGTCAATATTCTAACTAACAACAAAGAGAATCTCATAGTGATAAAAAAAAAAAAAAGACTTTTGTAAGGATTTGAGATATTTCAATTAGAAGTCCCTGTTTTTAGATGACTTGGTCTTGCTTGCCAGATTTTGCCTTACAAACTCTCAGAATCTTAAAGGAAGGTTGAACTATCCTCTTTAAAGTTTCCTGGGAATGGATCAGTTGCTTTGCCACCAAGTAGGTTAATGTTCTGAAGTGAGGGGATTATTAAAAGAAGATACATGCTTTAATAATTATTATATAATTGGGCTGCTGCTGGATAGTAATTTGGGAACAAAACATGAATTGCCACAATGATTATATCCAGTGGTGGGATTCAGCCAGTTCACACCACTTCGGGAGAACCAGTTGTTAACTTTCTGAGCAGTTTGGCAAACTGGTTGTTGGAAGAAATCATTAGGGCAGAGAACCGGTTGTTAAATTACTTGAATCCCATCACTGATTATATTGATTAAGAACTTTCTGTAGTAGGTACAGATCTGAAAAACCTGAGTTCCTCTTGCATAATCTTTTGGAGCTCCTCATGAATGGTTTACTTTAATCCAGAGCCTAGGATTAGAAGTCATGGATGTATAAATATAATGATCTATAAGCTATTTAAATCCACTACTGTCCTATATCTAACTTGTTGCTAAATATCATAGTGAATCAACTATTATCTGATGATACGAAAAACCTATTATCTTGGTCCTAAATATTAGGACGGTGCAATGCTTTGAATTCAACCTGGAAAGGGTGCTTCAGAGTACATACATAGGAGGGTGAGAGTAGCACCTGACTGTAAAGCCTTTAAAGCCTTAACAATTAAAAATGAGAGGACAATCATCTCTCAAGATCATTTGGCAGCTACAGAGGGCAGCCATATAATTTCAGGAAGGAACTCAGCAACTTTAACAAGTTACAGACAGATGATGTACTATTTAGAATGCATTTAGCTATTTAGCTATTTAGAATGCAAATTTAGAATGATTTAGCTATTTAGAATGCAAATTCTCGCACCATCTGTGATGATACGCTAAGTAGGGTCTTCATCGTGACCACAAACATTTTCTGTTATAATACTGATAAAATAAAAAGTCACATTTTGGGAAGCAATCTTACAAAAATATTGTGAAGCTACTTTTTTCTTATTTAAAAAGAAGTCAGTATAATTAATACAAAAAACCCCTAAACTTACCCCCCAAAAATTTATGAAAAAATAATGACTATCGCAGGGGGTGGGGGGGAATAAAATAGGACACAGCAGATGACTTATGTTTGTGGGGTTTATGTATGTTCAATAATCTAGCCAAAAGGAATATGATTATTACCAACAGATAAAATAAGGTAGCATGTCATTAATGTTTCCAGCTTGTATAAACTATGCAGGGAAGTTTAAATTATTAATAAAAATAGAGCTGATTTGCACAGAATATTTCAAAACTCATATATTACAGCAAAACTATTCAGACCTCAAAATTCAGGCAATAATAAATGTTAAATTCTGTTACATCAATCATCCCAAATAATGGATATGGTCCAAAGCTCTCTGCAGGCTGGAACTTCCATTCCCAGTGGGAATAAAGGATAAATAATGAAACCCATGAACAATACCTGGAAATTTTTGGTGTGTAAATTAGACTCAAGTTGACTGGCAATATTGTAAGTCTGTGAGTGGTTTCTCCTTTGTCTTAAAATTGTATCAGAAGAAGAGTTTCTACAGGGTATTTATAGGAATCCAAATTCAAGAAACCCGATAACATTCTTAGAAACAGACATTTTAAGGATTTAAGCTAATCTGCAACTAGAAAAACATGACTACTTCCTTGAACTGTTTGGCCATACCTGACTCTATTCTGTTGTTCAAATTCCATGTTTAGGCACATTTCTACAAGATTTTGTGATAGTTCAAATATCCATAAATAATCCCCTTGAGAGAGCAGTTGTATGTTTTCGGGTTACCATATTAAAAAAAAACAGATCCATAACCATATTCAAATTTTTGATACTACGTTTGAAAAAATTATCTCCATGAAAGTTTAAATTTCAGTAACATTTTTCTCCTTTGGCTTCTTATGCCTATCATGGCTCACAATAGTTATTTTTTGATCTTGATGTAAACTGAAGTATGTATTTATTAAATGAGGAAATACTGTAGGAGAGGAGAAATGTGAAAATAGAAAAGTAAATTTAAAGCAAGTTGTCAAGATAATGTATTTTTGTTGGACATGTCTAATTGACTATGTATCCTGCCTTCTAGTACTATTATCTGAAAATAATACTGATTATCTACAATGTTAGGAAATGGGGTTGAGGGGTATCCTGGACCGTGAACCAGCTCATGAGAAAACACACTGAGACTGAAATAAATCTGACAGAGGCGTCTTGTGTAAAAATATAATTTACTTTAAAACATTTAAAAAGCACTATGTCTTTAAGAAAGCACATTAAAAATAAAGTCTTATCTTGGTTATGTGAAGCAAGGCTATCTCCCTAGATTCCTCTCCACAATACCGAAACAGTTCACAAGAGAATAAAGCTAACATGAAGATAAGCAGCTTCGTTGTCGATACATCATCGAGGTAATAGAAGGGCGGCAGCACAAACTTCACAGCTAAAAGTCACCTGAAGTAAAAACAGTTCAAACAGCAAATGTAGCTTGAAGTGTGTGGGAGGAAGAATGTCCAGCAACAGCAGTCCTGATGATAGCTTGTATGCTTCAAAACAGCAAAAAACAAGCATCCGTAGGGGTTTCTCTGTAACAGCGTCCAGAGTCCTTATCTGTGCTTCTCCTCCCATCTGCAACGTTCCACTGAGCTCTGCTTGCAGCTTTCAGCAAGAGCTCTTGCATCTAGGCCTAAACCGGGTTTAGGCCCGAGTAGCAAGCGAAAAGGTCCTTGCTTATATGGGGAGTTAACCTGCAATTAACTAGGGCGGGGAAGGCTTGCAGGTAATTGCAAACAGGAGATGGCTTGATTGAAACCATACTGTTTGTGAGTAGGCAAGTAGCCACAGCAATCCTGGAAACACTCGTGACAATCCCCTTCTCTGCGGCTATTTGACTCGTTAACAAACATACATTCTACATTGGGTACCTGTACACATCAATGGTAAGTACATTCACATAGCCATCGATATTCTACCCAGGAGATAGCGGTGCTGGTCACGGGGCAGCGGTTTGGTAAACACATCTGCTACCTATTCCTTGGTTTCACAATATACAGTCTTAATGAAACCTGTTTTCACCAATTGCCTCACATGTTTGTTTTTGATATCAATATGGGGCGATCTCTGGCCTACAGCATCGGCTTCCGATATGTTAATGGTAGCCATGTTATCCTCATAGACTTTTATAGGATGTATGCACTGCCTCCATAAGCTTACCAAGAGATCGTCGAACCAAACGAGGTTATTGGAAGCTTTGGACAAACTGACATATTCAACTTCCGCTGTGGAAGTTGCAATTAGCTTCTGCTTCCCAGAGTACCAATACACGGGGCTACTATTTAGGTATACAATGTACTCTGAGGTACTTTTTCTAGATCTAACATCCCCTGCCCAATCGGCATCCGAAAAACAACTCAATCTTAATTCTCTAGTTGCTTCTGGTTCCAATAACAATGAATAGTTCACAGTACCTTTTAAATATCTCAGGAGTCATTTGATTCCGCTCCAATGGTACTGTGTGGGATGTTCAGAATGTCTAGATAACACATTTACACTTAGACTGATGTCCGGTCTAGTCCAATTTGCAATGTACAACAACGACCCAATCACGGACTTGTAAAAGATCTTGTCTTCAAACTCTGTGCTCTGAGTGTACATACTCTTAAGGAAGTCTGTTGCCATAAGGGTATTGCATGGCTTCGCTTCTACCATGCTACACTTTTTAAGCAATTCCTGAATTTTATCTTCCTGAGAGAGCTGAACCCCTTCTCGGTTTTTACGAATTGCACCCCTAAAAATTTGCTAATGTGACCTAATGGTTTTAAGGCGAAACTCTTACTTAGGTCCTCAGAGAACTTCTTATGCCTGTTCTCTGATCTGCAAATATATAGGATGTCATCAACGTACAACAGTATCGTTTCCCTAATGCCCTGATCTTCCTTGACAAAAACACACTCGTCAGCTGACGATGGTAAAAAGCCCATCTCTCTCAGGCTTTTAGTGAGACACTCGTACCATCACTTACCAGATTGTTTCAAGCCATAAAGGCTCTTGTTCAACAACCACACATCGTCTTCCCAATGGCTTACTCCCTGAGGAATCCTCACGTACAGCTCTTTGTCTAACTGGGCGTGCAGGTACGCGGTCTGAATGCCGAACTGATATACTTGTTCGCCTCACATGGTAGCGATAGTGAGAGCTATTCTCATGCTCTCAAGGCGCACCGTGGGTGAGAAGGTGTCCTCATAATCGTCAGGGAATCTCTGCGAGAATCCCTGCGCTACTAATCTCGCTTTATAGATAAAACCCCCACCTTCAATGGGCTTTTGCTTGAAAAGCCACCTGGTGCCGATCACCCTCTTGTCCTTGGGCAATTTTGTTGGCATGAATACATCCAGCCTTTTCAGGCTGTCTAATTCTGTATCCATGGCAGCCAGCCACTTCTGTCATTCATGGTCAGGTAAGGCCAACACATCCTCATATCTCTGAGGGGTGGCCAAAACCTGATCGACTGAGGTAACAAAGTTGTCGTATCTCTTAGGCTTATTGCCTCTGGTAGCCCTAACTGGTCTGCCTTTAGGAGTGTCACTCACATCAGAGTCATCTGATGAGTCATCTACCTCATGACTATCACTATGCGTCTCAGAAGCTGGGTGCCTATCCTTCCTGGCTACCCCCATCTTACGCTTCAATACCCCTTTCAAAGGTGCCTGGGATGCACGCTTCCCAGAACCAGATGTATCCCTATCCTCGGGTAGGTTCTCCGATACATCCTCCGCTCGTCTATGACAACTACGGGAAGGGTTCTGAGTAAGAATCTCATTGGCATGGATCTTACTCCAATTGGCCCCTTCATGAAAGGTGGCAGACCTTGATATCATTAATTTCCCGTTAGGGTAGGCAAACCTAAATGCCTTGGAGCCCTGCTTGTAACCAACGAATCTCAGTTTAACAGAGATTCGGTCTCCCTTTCTCCTGAGCTCCTTCGGGACATGAACATCGGCCATCACCCCGAAAACATTGAGGTGTGCCAAGCTAGGCTTATGGCCGTATAGCACCTCGTATGGGGTCTTCTGCACCACGCTAGACCACACTCGGTTCAAGGTGTAATTCACGTATCTAACTGCTTCTACCCAGTACGCGAAGTTTAATGCAGCATCCTCTAGGGCGCACCGCATCATTGTTTGTAATACGTCGCTGCGCTGTTCTGCGATGCCATTTTGAAACTTAGAGTAAGGCGTGGTGCGTAAGTGGACTATGCCCTTACCCCTCAACCAGCTGGAGAACTGACTAGAATTAAATTCAGACAGTTTCTGACTGAAACAAATCTGTCAGTCAAGATCTTCTTAACTCTGACCTGGTGCTGGTTCTGGACTAAGTTACAAAATTCCTTAAACTTAGTCAACGTTTCACTCTTGGACATTAGGAGAAAAACGAATCCAAATCTGCTATGGTCGTCTACTATGGTAAGGAAGTACCGTCTCCTACCCATGGAAGGTGCGAATGGACCCACCAAATCCATGTGGACGAGCTGAAACAGGTGTTCAGAGTACCTCTGAGACCTCTTGGGCGCAGATTTCACTTTCAACTTCGTACTCCTACAAATTGAACAATCTAGAAATGTGTTACAATCATTGATCTTGGTTCCCCTTGAGTGTTCGGTTACCTTTTTCACTATAGGGAAACTCACATGACCTAACCTGCGATGCATCAAGTGAGCACATTCATTGTGCAGCGGCTCACCTATAACAATTGCATTAGCATTTTCAGGTTCCCTACTATCTGACTGTAAATTAAAACTTATAAAATTTTTATTAGCTTTACATTTATCATTGCAAGGCTTCCTCTAATGAAAGTCTTGATCCTCATCACCTAGTTCTAACTGTGATTCATTGTTGTTACCAAATGAAATAGTATAATTGCTATCACTTGAAGTCTCAGCATTCGTATTGGGGGAATAATAAGGCAAACCACCTATCTTCAAAACCTCCCCAATCACACATTTGTTGTTTTTGATCACAGCTGTTCCTCCTGAGAACAGAATCTCCATTTTAGGGTTCTCTCATATCCTCATTAGGCTTAGCAAATTATGATCTATCTCAGGTACATACAATGCTCCATGAATCTCTCCTATCCCAGGAATGTAAACATTTCTAATGCCAACAACATTCACCTTTTTACTGTTTGCAAATTTGACCATGGATTGATGCCTTCTCATATTAACAAACAACCTTCGGTCACTCACAACATGGTTACTGGCTCCACTGTCCATTAACCATAGTTGCTCTTGCTGTTCCCTTGTAAGCTCTGACTCAGTAGTTTCCACTATACCTACAGAACTATCATTAAACCTGGGATTGTTCCCTTTGTTGCCTCCATTTGGCTTTTTACCCCTTCTGTGGTTAGGAACATCTCCACTTGGCTTTCTGCCGGGAGGAAATGACCTCCTTTTACATTTATTATCAGAAGGTGTCCTTGAGCATGCCCTAGCATTCACATTTTGTGGACAATCCCTTCTATAATGTTCTCTTGAACCACAATTGAAGCATTCTCCGATAGTATATGCTGTATCTGAACTATCGAGCCTTCTTAAAGGTTTTTCCTTTTTGTGAAAAGCCGTCCTGCATTTTCTCAGGTTATCTTCAGCAATCAATCTGCCAGATAACATTTTTAAAGATAAGTTATTACAATCAACATTATCCAGTTGCGATATAAAATTATCCCAGCTAGGATCAAGGAAATTGAGTATAACAGTAATGAGGGTTTGTTCAGACACTGTTTCCCCCCTCAACATCAATTCCTGCCTTAACCTGTTTAACTCACATAAAGGTTCATTAATATCTACTCCCGCCTTCAACCTTGCGGAATAGAACTCCCTATAAACTCTGTTTGTAACATGGGAGCTTTTGAACAAAATAGCTTATGCAGTTTTACCCAAACTTCTGTTACGGTCAGGCTACTAGGTATACTGGGATATAGTGCAGGGTCAATGGACATCAATAAAATACAAAAGGCCTTATGATGTAAAAGATCAACTTCTAAGGACCATGGTCTAGGTGGGGTTTTTAATAACGATAAAACATTTTCTTTCATTAGGATTACTTGAATACTCTTAACCCATTCCTTAAAATTTCCTCCACCCACACTTAAACTTTTAAAATTAGGAGGAAGGACCTGTACATTATTAAACATAGAAACAGACATTGATTGATGTTCAGGGTGTGGTCCGTCCTGGAACGGGCAATAAGGCATTGGAATGGAAGCACACAGCAGTGTCTTCCATCTGGCATTCTGACGATCGTTCCTCCCCAATGGGAGGGATTAAAACTTCACGTTGTGCGGATGCAAAGCTCATCCTGGTTTGATCACAAAAGCTCGAGGGTCCTCTCTGGTGCACATCTCTAGGAATTTTTGGACACGCTCCCAAATTCCTATCTTCAGTTGAGGCAGCCTCCGGAACTGTCCTGGATGTCGATGTCGTCACAGATGGATATATCCCACTCGTGGCGTGCGCTGAATTAGTCGCAGACATCAGGGGTACTTTGGTACGTGCAGCTACTATTTGTTGAGCCGATGGTGCCTGCAAACCATCGCCTAAAATGATTGCCAAAGTTTCTATCACACTTGCAACCTTACGCTCAACATGAGAGTCTCTTAAATTTTTAGCAGAAGTCATTGATGTCATCAAGGGAGCTAAAGTCTTTATGGCCTGACCTATGATGGCTTCAACAGCAGGTGGCGCAATATCAACTTGGCCATACTGGTTTAACAAAGAAGCAGGAACATTCGAATCAGGTGGTCTGTTATCCCCCATTCTCCACTTATGGTCTGAGGTAGGGGTTTTAGAAAAAGATTGAAAGTCTCTTACCGATCCGGTGTTTTCTAGGACTTCAATCTTCTTTCCTTTCATGGCTGGATTCTTTAATAATTCGCTAGAATCAGCAGTTGGGTTCTGACTTACTATGGGCAAACTTAAAAACTGAAGGATTGCCTTCCTAAATTCATCATCCACCTCTGAATTTGTTTTCAAGACCTGAAGTGGCGTTCTTCCAGCCTCTACTTCTTTAGGTGATGATGGTTTACTCACTATCTTAGGCACTTCAGAAGTTAAGGCCTCTGCTCCAAAACCTACAGCTCCACTGCACTCTAAATCAATTAAGGTTTCGGGTTTTCAGCCAAAGCATTTTTGGCCTGAGCCCCAGACAGTCCACTTTGTGACTTCATTCTTTTCGCTGCTGCTGCCCTAGTCAACATCTATTCAACTGCAGACATTCCAGTCTAGCGCATTATCACATGAGCGTAGGTTCATTAAACCATCCTCTGCTACCAACTGTTAGGAAATGGGGTTGAGGGGTACCCCGGACCGTGAACCAGCTCATGAGCAAACACACTGAGACTGAAATAAATCTGACAGAGGCGTCTTGTGTAAAAATATAATTTACTTTAAAACATTTAAAAAGCACTATGTCTTTAAGAAAGCACATTAAAAATAAAGTCTTATCTTGGTTATGTGAAGCAAGGCTATCTCCCTAGATTCCTCTCCACAATACCGAAACAGTTCACAAGAGAATAAAGCTAACATGAAGATAAGCAGCTTCGTTGTCGATACATCATCGAGGTAATAGAAGGGCGGCAGCACAAACTTCACAGCTAAAAGTCACCTGAAGTAAAAACAGTTCAAACAGCAAATGTAGCTTGAAGTGTGTGGGAATGTCCAGCAACAGCAGTCCTGATGATAGCTTGTATGCTTCAAAACAGCAAAAAACAAGCATCCATAGGAGTTTCTCTGTAACAGCGTCCAGAGTCCTTATCTGTGCTCCTCCCATCTGCAATGTTGCACTGAGCTCTGCTTGCAGCTTTCAGCAAGAGCTGTTACATCTAGGCCTAAACCGGGTTTAGGCCTGAGTAGCAATGGAAATCTTATGAGATATTGGCCTGAGAGAAGTAGATAGTGCAAAGACACCCAGTGAGCTTCCAGGGCTGACAGTGCACTAGAAATTAGACTACCATATTCCTAGCTCAATACATTAACCACTAATCAAGAAACATAAAAACCTGATGAAAGGACACAGGATCCTTGGGAAAAAACAATAGAGAGTCTGTAACTCATAACCCCAAATAACTTAGCCAAATTTAGAGAGAGAGAAATGTAGGTATTACAAAAATCTGTCCCTTCCCTCCCCAACAAAAGACTACAGGTGATTTGCTCCTTCACTCACTTCCAGAAAATGGAACTTGAACTAAATCCAGTTGCAGTACATTATTATTTTGTCCTTTTTGAGCTAGAGGTGATATAAGTGATTGATTATGTGCAATCAAGTCAGTGTCAACTCTTAGCAAGAAGACTAAACAAATGCAGGTAATGATTAAATGTGAGATACATGGGTCAATTTGTTTTTCAGGTACTTTCCTCATTAATGGCTTTCTCTTCTGCTTCACTGAAGTGAAAAGAAAACCTGATAAATTAACCCCATAGCATAAGGTGGCACAACCAAAATTGGTGAATTGACTGGCCGTTCACAAATAGCATCAAAAGATTTCTTACTCTTGCATTCTCTTCACAAATAAGGAAAATGTTAAATTCTGTCACATCAATGATCCCAAGTAATGGGCAGGCTCCAAAGCTCTGTAACAGTATAAAACCTCAAGTGATAACCTTGCTTCATCTTTGATGCTGCCATCACTTTGTAGATGGGATCCTAGGTATTGACCAAGATCGTGAAGACCAATGGAAGATGTTGGTCTTAACTAGATCTTCACTAGATCTTCACTACTGACTTGTACAGTGGCAGTGCTCAGGCTGTTATTCAGTCTTTTTGATATTGAGGCACAGGCAAAATTGGCAAAGGCAATTTATGCATACCGCTGCAGTTATTGTCTGGTGGTAGCTGCGAGCATGATATCATTGGCATAGAGCAAGGTCTAGGGGTTTTCATGTTGCAGTTCTTTTGTGATAATATCCATGACAAGAACGAACAGCAATGGTGATAATGCTGAACTTTCATGAATGCCAACTTTCACAAGAAAGCTGTCGGAAAGGCCAACAGTGCATCACATGAAACTGCTGGTATTTGTATATAGCATCTGGACCCATGTTATGAGTTGCCCAGGAACAACATGGTCACCTAGTACATACCTTAAGAGTAACTGATGCGGAACACGATCAAAGACTTTTTCAAGATCGAGGAAAACCAAATGTGGTGGCTTCTGCTTTTCTCGGTGTTTCTCCATAAGCATTTGAACTGCAGAGTTTGTAGTACTAGATCCTTTGACAAAGCCACATTGATTGGTATTGATTTTTAGGATGTAGTAAAGGAGTGGCCCACAACCTTTTGGGCTCCAAGGACCAGTTCCATAGAGAAAGCTTTTTCCACGGACTGGAGGGGGCATGGTTTTGTATGCTCCCTGCATCCTACAGATGGAGCTTTGCTTGTTTGCACAGCCTGGTTGCGGGTATGTTGTGGACCGGTGCCAGTCCATGGACCAGGGGTGGGGGCCCCTGTACTAAATCATCTATGTCTGTAAGAAGGAAATCGGTGTACATATGGCAGGACCCTAAAAACACAACTTCCTATCTTGCAGAAGAAACATTTTTGATACTACATTGGAAGGTAAAACACCCCATTATACCCCCAATACCTAAGCCGTACATCAAAACCCCTTTTCCATCCATTCCACAGGCAGAAGACTCCCCTGAACCTCCACTCTCCTGACCTTTTGTAAAAATGCTTGAAGACCTGGCTCTGCTTACTCACTTGGGGTCCACAGAATGCTGAAGCCCCTTCCCATCTTTTTAATTATTTTATTCTTGCTTTTAACTGTAATCATTATATATATACTGTATATCCAAACCTAATCCAAAGGGAGGCACCCCCCCAAGAACTGAGACACAGAACAGGACAACAGCATCGCCCTCCTCCCTTACATCAAAGGTACCACAGATAAAATCAGCAAAATTCTCCATAAACACAACATCAAGACAACCTTCTGCCCTGACCAAAAAATAGCCAATATCTTAAGAAACCCCAAAGACAAGATCCAGCTAGAAAACCAAGGAGTCTATGAAATACCATGCAAAATCTGCCCAGCCACATACATTGGACAAACCAATAGGAGAATAAATGCACACATCGCAGAACACAAGAACGCAGTCAGAAAAGAAGAAAAAACTTCCTCCCTTTTCCAGCACCTTAAAACAACAGGACATGAAATTATTTTGAAGTGGCTAACTGATGAGGACTTATAAGTCTGAAATAGATCTATCTTAGTCTCCTTAGTCTCCCAATGGACAGCAGAGTGTTTGCTGGCTGCCAGAAAAAAAAAAGCCTAGAAACTAGTGGATTGTGATTTCACTGAACTAGGGCTGCATAAAAATATTAGTTTACGTAGGAAGAACCTAAAGCCTACGAAAAGGAAAGAAAACATATACATACATACATACATACATACATACATACATACATACATACGTGTAGTGTGTGTGTGTGTGTGTGTGTTTGTGTCTATTTGTAGATCGCACAGAATTGGGCAATTTCTAAATGATAAATAAATAAACCAGGGTTTAGGACTAAGTTGGGAGCAGTGCGAAAGCTCAGTGGTTAAGACTCTGGGTTTGTTGGCTGAAAAGCCAACAGCCCAGATTTGAGGCCAGAGCATTGCATGATGGATAAGCTCCTGTCCTTGTCTTATCTCCTGCCAACCTAGTAGTTTGAAAGCATACAATGCAAGCAAATAAATAGGTATCATTTTTGGTGGGAAGGTAACAGCGCTCCGGCTAGCCACATGACTGTGGAAAAATCTTTGGATAGCGCTGGCTGAGTGGCTCTTTAAACAGAGATGAGCACTGTTCCCTAAAGTCACTTATGACTACTGGAGAAAATCCGCAGGGACTCCTTTATCTTTAGGATCAAGTGTATTGCATGCACCCAGCCATACTCATCACCAGTAACTCAAAAGGAAACACCGTTTGTACATGAAAAGTCATGTTCTATAGGCATAATTATGTGAAACATTTCACATAATGTTGAATGTATTTTATTTTTCATGCATTGTGAGAAACATAGCAGACTCTAGGCTGTGTAAAGAATTTATAGTATAAAACAGTTTAATGCTGTGCAAGTCAGCTTTAAAATCAATAAAATCCACAATCTAATTTCCAATTTCAGTATTAAGAAAATGGGCTAAAATTAAATTAGCAATTATTTGGTACTGCTGGTTACAATTAATCCTCAAAGGCTGTCTGGAAGAGACAAGTTTTTACCTGCTTGCAGAAGAGAAAAAGGGTGGGGATCATCCTGGTTTCTTAATTTGACTTAGTATTCTACAACTGAGAGTAAAAATTGAGGGAGAGAGAAAGAGAGAAAGAAAAAATTGTATATAGGCATGATTAAAAGTAGGCATAATATTATGTAATTTTAAATATTTCTGCCAAAAGGCTTATAAGTTCTTCCCACTTGCTCCCAGTACCTTTATTTTGTATAATTCAATTAATATTCTGTTTCAAGTGCACAAAAGGAATTAAGTTCCTGTTTAGCATTCATAAAAGCTGAACATAATTCTGAGGTAGGTTGTTTTGCATATACAGTATACTGTGAGAATTCTTCATTTTCCACCTACATTTTGTTATTTTACTTTTTTACTCTTTTTTTTTTCATGAAGCTTAGGCAACAATATAACCACATATATGTATATAACTTTGATATATAGGCCCAATCCCTTTCCAGGCAATGTAGGAAAAGCAATGATACATTTTGCCTAATCTTAATTCTATTTATTTTATATGTTTTATCTTATACACACACACATCCACACACATAAATATATACATATACACACACATACATGGAAAATGTATATGTGGGCTCCAAATTGTGTTATGGCAAGGAACAAGCTGCATCTTTAGAACTTTTTGTAGTGATTTTGGGACATGACAGTAGTAAATCATCAGATATCATCCAATCCCACAACCTACAGAACCATTCTCCTTTTTCAGACATGGGCACATGGCTATATATAGTCTCATAAAGACTGGTCAACCTGACTGAACTGATAAACCAACTTCATCCATTATGGTTTCAATCTATAGCTGAATAGTCAAAAGCAGTGTTTTTTCTTTTAATTGTGGTCCTAGGATCTCTGGGGTCCCCAAGATCTTTTCAGGACTCCTTGAAATCAAAATTAGTAATCTTATGTTGAAAAATAATACCGTATTAAAATCCCATCAAATAATCACGAGAAGCAGTCGAAGCACTGAATGCTTTTAATGCTTTTAATCTTTGATATGGTAAATAT
The DNA here is from genome assembly GCA_022577455.1 of Arizona elegans. NCBI lineage: Eukaryota > Metazoa > Chordata > Lepidosauria > Squamata > Colubridae > Arizona > Arizona elegans. The sequence goes on along the minus strand of JAKOOJ010000001.1, from coordinate 203,611,747 downwards.
CAACAAATATAACCAATACAATTGAAAAATTTGTGGGGTCCTCCATAATTCTTAAAAGTGGGAGGGTGTTCTGAGATTTAAAAAGTTTAGGAAACACCGATCTAAAGCACACTGGTCAAGGAACACACAAACTGAAAAATAAGATATTTAACAGCCTTCAAAAATGTTTCATTAATTACAAAAATCATTATTCATTGTAAAAAAAGGAACAATTGGCTTAATTGTAGACTGCTCAGAATTGCTCTGGGACAACGAGGGGCAGTCTCCAAATTTTTATATATACAAGAGATTTATAGAGGTTTTTGCTTTAAAATTCACGGATTTCATAGGAGCTTTGAAGAAAGGTTGGAAGAAAGGTTGACTATGATCCAAAAGAACATAATTATATACATATGTTTCTTGTTTTATAAGTGAATACAGGATACGGAACTGTTTATGCAAAGTGGTCCTTGCTTTGTCAATACAAAATCAAAATGTTATTTAAAATTTAAAGCATTTTTTTTCTAAGCGGAATCTTGTCAATTGCTTTTCATATGCAATGAGCTGGGTTACAATGTTGTTTCAATTTTCAAAGTTTCTGCCTCTTGCCCTTTGTAGCCATCACATTGAACAAATCAATTCTATCCATTGAGGACATGCATAAAGGAAGAGCACAATGGCTTGCCCAGTTATATGAATGCAAATTCATATATATATAACATTGTATGAAGTGCATTAATCTTGGTGCAAGTATCTATATAATTAGTTAGACTTATGGAAGTTCCTTGGAAACCAAATAAACTTCTAAAACTGGTGCACAAACTTCTAAAAATCACAAATAAGTACAATAAGAACAGTATAAAAAACAAATATATGCCCCTGGGTAATGTTGCAGGATCCAATCTGTATCAGTCACTAGGACAAGAGATTTAATCTTCCAAGCTTTCGGACTCATGCTGGAGCCCATCCTTGAGGAACGTCTAAGAAATATGTCTCACATGCAGTATTAAAAACAATCTTAATCTATCCAACAGTGTCTGTTCTTAGTGATGAGAAATGGCATTGTGGCTAGAACTGGACTCAGCGTGTTGTTAAATTATATGATATTTAATGTCAATTAATAAAATGAGTCATTTCATTTTCTATTATTATATCAAATTTCAAGAAAACAGTGCATGAATAAAATGCAAGATGCTGTTACATATGAACTAAATTGCATGGGAACAGTCCATAAAGATTTTTATCACATGTATTTTCTTAGAAAAATACTAAGAAATTAGCCATAAGTAATGGATTAAATGAAAAGAACACCAGTTCACTGGGAGAATAGTCAACTGGAAGTGGTAGAATCTGATCTAGACTAAAAACTTAAATCCAGTTTGTAAAAGATTGGAAGCAGAAAGAGTCAAGTACAAGTATTCGTTGGAAACAATATTTGCATTTTTAATTCTTCAACAGTTTAAAGGCCAAGAAAAATATTTAAGAAAAAATGTATTAATCAAATTCACGCATCTGTATTACTATAGTATTCGTATCACAACTCTTTTTTTAATGAGACATGTGCTTGGCATATTGTATTTAATGTCTCTGAATGATATATTAAGCTCCCATTCAACTTTGTGAATAGAGAAACAGTTTGAACTCTCAATGGAGCATCAAAAAAACTTCAGTAGACAAGTACTTGAACAGCACTTTCTCTTATAAAATATTCTATAGTTCAAGCACTGAACAGAAATATAATTCTTTCCCTTTAGCTTACATGCATAGCTAAAATAGCTATTCTTTTTTGAAGAAACATGACACAAATGCAAATAAGTAAGAAATAATAAGCAAAAAAGAAGAAGAATAGCATCAGAAATTTTTTAAAAAAGGAAAATTAATTTCTACCATTATTCACTGCGCTTATCCATATTTTTCTGTCCTTAGAAAATATTCTTGATTCCACCAAGTGTGTACACTGCCTTTTTTCTTTAAATAGCTCATCTCTTTCTTTGAAGATCTCATCAAGTGAACCAATCACGATGTTGGCTTCCCCTCTTCGCCCACTCAGGTTTGGTAACGCAAATCAGGTCGGCTCTTTCCTCCACAATCCAATTATGGATGAGAACAGATTTGTTGGTAGACTTGGCATTAAGTAGCAGCAGTTGAAATAAAGGTGGTCAGATAACCCAGCAATTTTCCTCTTGAGCAAGGGAGATGGAAAGGGAGTGTATCAAGAATTACCTCTTGGCTTTAGAGAGAAGGGTGTACAATTTTGGGGGCCCAGGTAATACTTGTTTATAGTAAAAATCCAGCAAGAGGAAGGATAATTTTTCAAGTTGCAGAGTTAGTGCAAGCAGCAGAGGCTTGGCTTTTTTAACAGTGGTACAAACCTAAGAAGGGAAAGTGCATGCTTGGACAATATTAATTTCACTAATTTTCTTCAGTTTTTCATTATAAGCAATATAATTGGCTATGCTTTCCTGTGCTTCCCTTTTCCATGCATATGCATAGAGACATTTTATGTTTAAACACATGTTTCTAAGCAGATAATTACTGAAAGTCAACATTCTCTTTCATTTTTTGGTTTCTGAATAGGCAGATATCTTTGTCCACACTCTCTTGTCTTGTCCACGCCCCCCCTTTCATTTCCCATCCATTCAAGCCACCTGTTCACTTTCTTCTTTTTACAAAAGCCTCATCCCTGATTCTTTCATTTTTGCCATTTACTGGAGCATAATAGAAAACTCTCACAAATGTATGAATTCCTACTTTCATAAGCATAGATGACACCGTACTTTCTGATGAATCCTTTAATTTTTCTCTCTGACAATTTGCTTTCACCGCTTTGCTTTTTTTGCCTCTATTTATTAACTCCATTCTGCAAAATCAGATCCCTTTCATTCAGATCTGTTACCTCCTTCCACCATCTATTCATTTCGTATATACAGTATATTTATTGTATATATTTTTTCTTTCTTTCCTTTCCGTCAGTGTTACTCTTTACCATTTACTTCTCTTACATCACAATTATCCATTTATGTATTTTAAAAGATGTATATGGCCACCCATGTTTAGAAAGATGACTCCCGATGGCTCACAACAGTTGAATAAAATTACTGCATAAACATTGTAAGTACAATAAAATCAAAAAGCATTTTTTTAAAAAAAATAAGCTATAATCATTACCAAACAAATTCATATATATTGACTTCCTTTGCTCTTAATGATTTTGGTCAACAGAGAGTTTCACATAAGTTTTTTTTAATAAGATATAGGAAGAATAGATTTGATTATTGACCATAATCATACCTGCACCAGTTTTGGGTGCTTTGGTAATATGTAGCACAACCAAAGTCCAGTTTTACAGCAACCATGCTCAAGTTAGAATCTCTAATCTATTTTACATACCACCACACTATAATCTTTGACCAATCAATAACCCAGAAAACCTTTTGGCTGTACTGAGACTAGTATTGATTAAATGCCATATTTTTCTCCTTTTGACTTTCTAGATCAAGTATTTGCATAAACCAAAGTATATTAATAAACCTCTTAAGCATACTTCTAATATGGTATTTTCACCTAAATTTATTTTTTCTACCATTTTTTAAAGCACAGAACCGTTAAACTTCGTAGACAACCAGTTGGCGGCTTGGGCTTAAGTATAAAGGTATGCATAATTTTATAATTATGTTGTTTTGTAACATATAGTGCATGAAATAAATTTTATTTTTATCATCTCTTTTAGGGTGGTGCCGAGCACAAAGTGCCTGTTGTTATATCAAAAATACTTAAAGACCAAGCAGGTAAAGCAATTATTTATTTGCATAAGTAATGAAAATGTTACAATTAAATGTTGATATATATTGCAACAAATTAAATATTTTAAAGGTAAAAAAATACTTAATTTGTCTGTCCATCTAATTTGATTTATTATTCATTTATTTAGTTTAGCCGTATCCATTTTCTACTGATTTCAAATTGAAAATGAAACAGTTATTTTTGGCCCATTTTATTGATGCTTTCCATCTACGGGGCACTGTATTATTCAATTTTCTAAATTTCAAGCAGATTGACTTTAAAGTCCCAATTTTATAGGCAATTAAACAAAGTCAAATATAATTGTCTCTGTACTTTCGATAGGAGTTCCATCTGCGTTTCTCTCTTTATTCCTGTATATGTTACTTTCTGTTAGTATAAATTGATCAACATTCTATTACAGCCTCAATTATTTTTCACTTATTTTTAAAGCCAATGAACACAAATGAAATTTATTAAAACTTTTAGGCAGAACAGAATATTAATCTACAGGAGGAGGTTTTTTATATATATTTTAAAAGCTACCTGAAAAATGAAAGGACATGCTTTACATCTCTGCATGCCAGTTCATTTTTAGAATAGATAGTTGCAGTTTTCATTCATTATACAAGCAAGCATACATGTACGTATGCACACATACATGTATCAAATTCTAAATGTGTAGTAGAAACTTCTCATCTTCTCACTCTGAAGCGATCCTGTGAAGTAGGAGGGCAATTTGGTGATGGACGTAGCTGTACCATAAGGAGGCTGCATGGAATAACATTAATAAAATTAATTAGGGAATATGTTGTGTGTAGAATCTGCCCAAAGTAGTTATTATCAACTTTGGAAAAAGAAGTTTCATTTATATTAATCAGAGAGTAGTCAACTTTAGTACATGCTTAACCTTTTTAGGAGTTCAGAAGCTGCAAAGTTAATAGGGCTACATAAGATACAGAGACTTTATGCCTACTGTGGGGCATCCACTATAGTTTTTCTACCTAAAATGGCAGAACGCTGCTTTTAGTTCTTATTAGTTTTGGTCAAAGGACCTCCAAAGGCCACAAAAAGAATCTTTCTGTTAGTTCGTTCATGTTATAAAATGAACATTTTTGAGTGTTTGAGAAAAATCTCAAACACTCAAAAATCTCTTAGAACACACTTAAGAACACTCACAAAAGTTACCATTATGAACACAAATGAAGAGAGCTTAACTGAAAAAAACAAATCTGAGACAAAATTTCAGAGTATAAAGAAAGCATTAACAACATAATAATTGTCGCTGTTGTCTATAATTTTCTTTTAAAAAAAATAGGCAATAAGTATGGTACCTAAAGAATAGCAAAATCCCAGAAGGATGCTTCAAGGAAAAGGATTTTTATTGAAACTTATTACATTATTCTGACATACTGACTTCTGATTGATAAAAGAGGTAAAGTTGTATTGTTGAGGACAATATATGTTTGTATTTATTTCCTTTGGTCTTCTTCAATTGCATTAACATCTTCCTAAATTGTAGGGATCTTCCTTCCTTGTTCAGTTTTTGAAGGATTCAGGTTGATAAAGGAAAAATAAAGAACATGTTGCACAGGATTTTTCTTCTGAACATCCTGTGAAAAAGCAAGCTCATTTTTGCTGAGATGCAAAGTGAATTTTATTATTCTTAATCAGGGCATGCTGAGACAGAAGATTGCAATTTTCAGCAAGCCACCTATAAATGCTAGAAGAATGTAGACAAGAAAGAATCATATATTGCGTGAGAATGATATACCAAATTAAGCACATCTTTAAATTGAAAATGTGGTATTCCTGGATAGTGCCCTCCCCAACTTATTTTGTACTCTCTAGATTTTCACTCTTTCCACTTTGTTCATTTTCCAGTGATGTCCCCATTTTTAGAAAGCAGTTTTCTATTTACAAGTTCTTGATATGTAGGAATATCAAGAGGCCGTACTTTCTAGCTGCACTTCTTATGCGCTTCAAATTAAAAATTTGAAAGGGGCCATTTAGGCCAATGAATCAAATCTGCTTTTCACTGAAGGATTCTGAATTAAATACAACCCAAAAGATTACTATTTAGCCTCTGCTTGAACATCTCCAGTGGGATATGGGAATCCACCACCTCCCTCAGTATTTTGTCTACTGTTAGGAATGTTTTTTTTCCTTAATATCTATGCAGTTGTCCTCGACTTACGACCACAATTGAGCCCAAAATTTCTGTTGTTAACCGAGACATTTGTTAAGTGAGTTTTGCCCCATTTTACGATCTTTCTTGCCACAATTGTTAGGTGAATCACTGCAGTTGATAAGTTAGTAACCTGGTTGTTAAGTGCATTTTGCTTCCTCATTGATTTTGCTTATCAGAAGGTTGCAAAAGGTGCAACCGTCATAAGTATGAACCAGTTGCCAAGCATCTGAATTTTGATCAAATGATCATGGGGATTCTGCAACAGTCATAACTGTGAAAAATGGTCATAAGTCACTTTCAGTGCCGTTGTAACTTTGACTGGTCACTAAATGAATTGTTATAAGTTGACGACTACCTGTTTCCTGTAATTTAAATCCATTATTCTATGTCCTACATTCTGGAAAGTTGGAAAAATGGTTTCAGTCATATCTTGTGTGACGTCTTTAGTAGAGCACTGTTTATATTTCTACCCCCTTGTAAAGTTTCCCTTAAAGGATATGACCAAATTACCCAAACAAAGAGAGCCACTCTACAATGTTGCGGAGCTCCCTGTGATCAGCGCCCTGTCTTTATTTTGCCTTATTGGGCCTCTAGTCACATGCCAAATCAGCTGTCAGATCCAGAAAATATGATTTTGACAATCAACTGATTACAGTGCTTTGCTTGCTACAATGATCAGCAGGAAATAGATACAGTATATATTAATCTTCCAGCTTCCTTTATGACATGGGCCCAGCAACACCCAGTATACAGGTACTCCTCAACTTATGATCACAATTGAGCCTAAAATTTTTGTTGTTAACTGAAACATTTAAGTGAATTTTCCCCCACTTTACGACTTTTCCTGCCACATTTGTTAAGCGATTCACTGAAATGGTTGAGTTAGTGACATGGTTGTTAAGTGAATCTGGCTTCTCCATTGACTTTGCTTGTCGGAAGGTCACAGGAGGTGATCACATGATCCCAGGATACTGTAACCATCATAAGGTGTTGGTGACCACCTTTAAAGCGCTCCATGGCTTAGGGCCGGGGTATTTACGAGACCGCCTTCTGCCACCAATAGCCTCCCACCGGCCAGTACGCTCGCACAGAGTGGGCCTCCTCAGGGTGCCGTCCGCCAGACAATGTCGGCTGGCGACCCCCAGGGGGAGAGCCTTCTCTGTGGCGGCACCCACCCTTTGGAACAACCTCCCCCCAGAGTTATGTACAATAACAGACCTCCAGATTTTTCGTCGGGCCCTGAAAACCCATTTATTCCAACTAGCTGGGCTGGCTTGAGTCAAATTTTTAAACTATTTTAAATTGGAATTGTTTTTAATTATGGCCAAATTATCTAATTATTTTAATCAGTTTTTAATTTTTCTATGTCTGGTTTTTTACTTTGGCTGTGCACCGCCCTGAGTCCTATATTGGAGAAGGGCGGTATAGAAATTAAAACAAACAAATAAATAAATAAATAAATAAAGATGAACCAGTTACCAAGCATCTGAATTCTGATCACATGACCACAGGGATGCTGCAACGGTAATAAGTGTGGAAAAACAGTCATTTTTCAATCCCATTGGAACTTCAAACAGTCATTAAATGAACTGTTGTAAACTGAGGACTACCTGTATTTGCAACCATTAGTGGCAGTAAGGGGGAAAGGAAGGGAGAACAACATAGTGTCCCTTGAGTAGGAGGGACAGCGAAACTATCTGTATTCCTGTATGAATATGGTATGTATGTGTATGGAAAGATAGAGGGAGCAAATGAGCAGTGGTTCCATATCCAATAACTTATATTGCTTTTCCATAAGGTATTTTTTCAAAGCTGTGTCTAGATGTGAGATCTAATTCACTCACCCACTTCCCAAGGGATAGAGGCAAGAATTTATCACATTTCCTCTGATTCTCTACCTCATTTTGTTGCCTTTAATGTTGTATCCATAGAGATCAAGTCTATTAAGACAAGGCATAAAAATAGCTTCTTGGGGGAAAAAAGTAGTCTTCTTTAATAAAGAGAAAAAAGGAAATAATACTTACAATATATAAGAAGGACATATAATATGACAGCAAAATGTAACAGTACAGTTTAGTCTTGTGGTTCAGGAACTAGGCTAGAAAACAGGAGACTTTCAATTCTAATTCCACCTTAAAAGCATAAAAGCTGGTTAGGTGATTTGGAGCCATTCACTCTCACTTAGCCCAAACCCCTCACATAGTTGTGCAGAAAATAGAAGGAGGAAGGAATACTGGTATGTTTGCTGCCTTAAGTTATTTCTAAGTAAGTAAGTAAGTAAGTAAGTAAGTAAGTAAGTAAGTAAGTAATATGATATAAACAAATACACATTTCAGGGAAAAAAATGAGTTGTCTGCATAGTCTTCCAATCCAACCTGATCAAGCCAGGCTGGAAATAATGTTGAAATGTTGAAAGAGGCTTGTTATGAAGCAGAAGTTTGGGATATTTGATCGCTGGCATATTTATTTGTATGTGTATGTTGTATGAGTGCAAACTATATAGCAGATGCTTTTCTCTGGGTTTACAGACATCATAGGCTTCTAAATATTGCTGTGCTTCTGATTATCATAAAAGTCAGGCAATTAAGAAAAACCACAATCTTTGCTGACCCAGTATCATGTGTTCAATTCACCAAAGTATGCTTCTGTCGAATGTAAGAGAATAAGATGAATATAGCTGTTTAGCAGTGTAATTTCTGCTGGAAAAAGTGGCCTGCCTTATTAAAAAGTAATGTCAACTTATTGCTTACTCAGTAAGATTGCATAAAGCTTTACATTGTCTATTCAGTCTACTTGAGTGGGATTTGTTATTACAGTATGATTACAGCAAGTTTGTAAAATTGTTTCACGTTTTCATTTGAACCAGTTCCCATTTATGTTGTTTAATATATGAACTCAAATATGAATAATTACAGTATCTCTATTAAGAGGGGGATTAAATTATACTGTAAAAACAAACATATAATAATGTACATATTTATGACTGAGAGCATAATTTTCCAGGCTATTACTCCCTTCCATGAGTGGGTTCTACTTACCTTTACTACTGGTTCACAATGGGAGTACGTGCACATCTGCACATGTGCAGAAGTTTTGCACATGCGCAGATAATCAATTATGACTTTTACTACTGGTTCTAAAGAACCGGACAGAACTGGGAACAACCCACCACTGCTCCCTTCACAATGTTCAGCACTTAGACTTTCCATCTTTGCCTGACTAAGAATTATGAAAGTGACTCCAATACAACTGGAGGGTAAACTGGTTGTGAAAGACTGATTTAGGATACAATCCAGGCTACAATTTTAAAGTGAAAGGAGGGCAGAGAAAAACTGTAGAAGCTTCTGCAAATGTAAACAGGACACTACTATTCTAATATCCTCCAAACGTTTCTGTACGTGCACAAAAATACAAAGGATACTTAAAACCAGAGCTCATGTCTATCATTCTACATCTACTCTTACTATCAAGTAAGTCCCATTGACCGTAGGACATACTTCCATGTAAATGTGCTAAGATTGTGCAATAAGAATGTAATTCTAATTAGGCAGCGTGGTATATAATTGGCCAATCTAAATCTCAGAAGGTATAGTATATTCCTGTAATTTAAAATTTTACCAGTCTATGTATAGACTAGTCCTTTGTATTTACCTCCTCATTTCACTACATACAGACAAAACTCAAATATTTTCCAATATCTACAGTCATTCCCAAGAGCCAATTTGATCTAGTGGTGAAGGCAGCAAGCTAGAAACCAGGAAACTGAGTTCTAGTCCTCTTTTTGGTATGAAGGCAGCTGAGTGAATTTATTTATTCTCTCTCAGGGTTAGGAAAGAAGTCACTGCAAACCACATCCAAAAATCTTGCAGAGAAAACTGTGTAGACTTGTCTAGGTGCTTGCCAGGAGCCAAGACTGAATTGAAGGCTCATACGTGAACTAAACTGTCTTCTTTAATAGCTATAGAAAATTCCATATTCTTTGAGAAACATCCGTAGAGTTTAACATATATAAGAAATTGGTTTGTCTGTGTTCAAACATAGATGACCGTTATCTGAAGCAGTAAATGAATGAGTTCTGATCAGATTCAGAAGAGGCGGAGACAATCAGAATGCATAGGACCTGCAGCATCAGAGGCAGAAGATGGGAAAACAGATGGAGGTTCATGATTGGAATTTCATTTACATTCCATTTTATTTATTTCCTGGTTCTGACTCATATGCCATGTTTTGGTCTATCCCCAAATGCCTGTACAGTTAGTACACTGTGCCGAAATCAGCTTTCCTCAGCTTTTGTGTATTTAACAGACAAATCACCTATAAAAATATTTATAACACAAAAACAAACAATAATTGTGTCTATATATGGGGCATTGCAGTGACTTAGTGAGCTAGAGTTGTGAAGAGGTATAGTAGAAAACTATATTTAGCCAAAGCAAAATGCAGACATTCATGGGATGATAAAATACTATGAAATAAAAATTCAATTCTTTTCACTTGTTAAATATCCCAAAATATAATTTTTGACCTACATTATTCTACAGAAGAGCATGCCATCTGTTGGCTATGTGCACATTCCTTTCCCTCTTGACTGCATGACTTCTTTGTATTATCTTAAAGCAAGAAATATTAAGTTCTTTTGTTGACATCTACTTCCAGTGAGCCATTCAGAAGATTTATCCTTTTATAAAACTCAGTAGGTTCTGTCATGTTATTCAGTTCAGTAAGCCCATTACCTCTAGTGTTAACATGCCTGTGTAAATTACACTAACCTTTCTATTTTCAGATGTTAAGACTACTTTATAATTGTTTAAGAAGAGCTTTATTTCCTTTCTACAAAATACTTTATTAGAATAACAGAGTTGTGAACTAAAAAGAAATAAAATCAAAAAGGTTGGTTCCATGGATTCCTATAGTTAAAAGTAAATGTATTTAACTTTAAGGCTGAAAAAAGCTTTGGGAGAATTTCTAAAGGCGTTACATTTGAAAATATAATAGAAAACCTGCTCAGCCTACCCAGAAGATCATCATCTTGTCTTGAAAAGGTTTGCTTTAACCCGAAAGCTGTATAATGGCATTTAAATACAAATTATTGATTGATTGGTTGGTTGGTTGATTGATTTAATTTATATTGCCACCTATTCGCCCATGGCGACTCAAGGCGGCTTACAGAATATAAAACCACATTTAAATATTACAGAATATAAAACCACATTTAAAACAATAAAACTAATAAAAAGAAACAAATACCTTGGTAGTACAGTGGTTTAGAACACCCTGTCATTAACACAGCTGCCTGCAATTACTGCAGGTTCGAACCTTACCAGGCTCAAGGTTGACTCAGCCTTCCATCCTTTCTAAGGTAGGTTAAATGAGGACCTAGTTTGTGGGGACAATAAGCTGACTTTGTATAAATATACAAAAGTATGAAGGCTATTGCTTAACGCATTGTAAGCCACCCTGAGTCTCCGGAGAAGGGCGGCATATAAATCAAATTTATATATATGTGTGTGTGTGTGTGTGTGTGTGTGTGTGTGTGTGTGTGTGTGTGTATATATATATATATATATATATATATATATATATATATATATATATATATATTAATATAGTATAATATAATAAAATCACTCCCCACCCCCACCCCGCTCTGGCGACAGCGGATCACACGAGCCATTTAATGGGCTCCATCCCGCTGGCAGAACCAGGTCTTCAGCGCCTTTCGGAAGAGTATTAGAGTGGGGGCTGTTCTAATCTCTGGGGGGTGATGTTCCAAAGAACTTATGAAAGCATATCAACAGCAACTACCATTTTTATTTTCATAATGAGTTACTTGAATGGCTGATCTTAAAGTAGGAGAGGTGAAGGAAATCACAATTCGTAAGGAGTTATGGACCATGCAGTTTGGAAGCAAGACCGGAGAAAATATTTTTTCACATATTCAAGAAAAGTCCTCAGCAAACAAAGCAAACCTCCCATAGATATGTCCTATCTCTGTGAATATCTTAGATAAGTTCATAATCAAACAACTTATTAGTCAAGCCTTTAACTAACTACAGTATCTTGAAAGGGAGTCATGGAAACAGCAGACAAGTGATGCAGATGTTTCACTATGAGAATGGGAGGGTTTAATTTGCCCTTAACTGTTGTATTTCTTTTTTGTTGATTAAAACTTTGGGATGCAGTTGGTGTAACAGTATGTAGAGTTGACCTTGGATGTAGAGGAGGGATGAGCAAGCCATCAAAAGGGGAAAGGCAGAAAAGATGACACAGTCCTGTGAAAGAGGGAACCATGACAACCCCCCCCAAACTAACCTCACTTCATCTTTGTTTAAAATAGGGGAGGGGGAGAGAGAAAGAAAGAAATACAACTGATCTTTATCAGCTACAATATGGTGGTTTTATGTATGCGGAGAAAGTAGGATTGCTGTCACTTATATGTTATTGCTTTAGAGTCCATTATGGCCTTAACCAAGTTGTAGGTCTGTTCTTAACAGTGTTCTTGATTAGGGAAGCCTTGTAAGCCCTGCTGGACTGCCTAATGGAAGAGTGGAATACGTGTAATAAACTGCAATTGCTTTAGGAGTTTATAAATCATTTAGAAGGTCCTTTGTACACTATTGTGTGGTCAGAGATTATTAAATTGAAGGACTTAAATCCCTAATCCTTTCTTGCTTTTCTCCCTTAGTGCTATTTCAGGTTAATATTTTGGTATTGCAAATAGCCTCTTTTATCACACGCTACAGTAAGCTTATATTTGAGCACCATACTAATACACTAACTGCGAGGCTGAAAATAAAATCTGTGAAGCTATGTTTTGATTGATGTGCCATCTGGGAAAAAACAGGACACAGCTACAAGATAAAGTACATTTAAAATAAAATGATCAGGTTGGCAGCATGAGTTTTTCCATTATCCAGAGGTAGCAAGAAATCACAAGAGAAACATCATTCTATTAATCTATGATAGCTTCTGTAGAACAAGCCGCTCTGTATTCCTGGCAGGTAAACCTTCATTCCTACTTTTAGTCTCACTTGAATAGCCCGAAATTGGATGGGATGCGATCTAAGGGGTTAGGAGAGATCCTGGATCTTCCTCATTAGTGCCACTGTGGCACCCTTCCAAAGGCAGATTTAGTCATACAGATAAAAGCAAAGAATGGACATGAAGATAATGTTACTCCGTGTTCCATATCTAATGTCCCCATTTCTGAGCTCTATTGATGGCGTAATGGCTTTTCCAGAAAACCAGTGTGTGCCTCACAGTTGCAGTTCCACGTATTCATTTTTAGTGATTTCTGAGCCCACACCAAATTATGTGCTTGAAATTCAGTGGCACAATTTTAAAATTATTTTTAATGTGTCCAGATGAGTGTTTCAAACCTCCAGTAGGCCTAATTTTGGTGTAAAAAAAAAAAGACAAAAGACTAGCAGGGTAGGAGGAACCGGTCTTGAGACATCCTTATATCACTGATTCTGCCTTGTATCCATCACTGGTACTGAACTGGAGCAAAGACAAACATTGGAAGTGGGGAAATAAGAGAAGGAGGATTGCTGATTCTGTCGTTCATACCAATTCCAGTCAAGTTAAGAAAGCTTTCCCTGCTGTCTAAAATGTTAGGATTTCAGAGTGGGATACTAAGAACAAGCTGTTAGAAAGCTTCTTATTAAATTGGAAGCATCATTATCGAAACAGATGGAGGTATTGGGGTATAAACAACAGTAGTTAAGTACATTTCTTGAAATTAAAGTTTAGACACAAGAAAGTAAAGTTTGGATCATCTTCTTTCATTCCGTGGGAACTAAAATATGTATCTTCTGCCAGTATTATTCCCATTATTTGTTTCTAGCCAAAATATAGTTTAGTTTTGTCATTCATAAGAAGGAGGTAAAATATTGTGAATATTAGTCAGATGACTAATTTACCTTCTGTTTTGTTGTCTTGCTATTAATGCTAAAAAAAATTTAAAAAATATTATTACATATTTGAAGGCTTGCTTGATGGATTTTTAAAGTGCTATTGAGCTTTCCCACAATAACTTATTTATAAATTCAGAAATAATCACAAAAAGCTTACAGGAAGATTCTGCTCAAATAATTACAGGTAGTCCTCATCCATTGAGACCAGCAATTGTGTTGTTTAGTGCACAGTTGCTAAGTGAAAAATCGCATTACCATGGCAGCCTTACATCACTTACGACTTGCATTTTCCTTCAGTACACTCTGTTAACTCTGCTTGTTGGAAGCTAGTTGTGAAACACACAAGTGATGATCATGTGACTGTGTGATGCCGTGGCAGTCATGAATGTGAAGATTGGTTGCAAAGCTAGGGTTTTTTTTTAATACCATCATAACTTCCAACAGTCTTTAAAAGAAGCAATTAGTAAGTGAGAACTATCTGTATCACTCAACATATTGCTGTATATTGATAAAACAAGCCAGTTTGGTCTAGTGGTTAAGGCACCAGGCTAGAAAGCAAGAGACTGAGTTCAAATCCCGCCTTAGTCATTAAAGCCAGCAGGGTGACCTTGGGCCATTCACTCTCTCTTACAACCCAGCTCACCTTCCAGGGTTGTTGTGGTGGTGGAGAAAATAGGAGGAGGAAATTGTGTTGGTGGATAACTCAATAATCTTGAATTATTTGTAAAAATAATAAAGGTGGGTTAAAAACAAATAAATAATAAAAGAAAAATAATATCTTCAAGATTAAGAGAGGAGCCCTATATCACCTCATGGCATATGCCTGCTGAAAGTTATATGATTTGGTGTAACAGCTTCAGTTAGTCTCTTTGCTTATCTTTATTATTATTATTATTATTATTATTATTAATTGGCATTTTAGCTACAAAACACTCAAGCATTAACATTAGAACATTACAACAAAATTCACAGTAGTTTTAACTACAAGAGTGGTAACAGCAAATTGCTAACCATTAGTGACAATGCAGCTTAGCTTTTATTATATATTCAGTTGTAGTCATTTTTCCATGAGATAGTTGGTTTAAACCTTACTAATGTTTTTTGGATTATAATGTTCTCCTATTTCTATCCAATACATCAACAGCCCATAATTTTGGCCCCTAATATGCAATTCACCATTTTTTTTATGTTCAGGAAGAATATTCAGGTCTCACTTTTCTTTATATAGAAAATCAAAATAAAAGAACAATAAAAAACCATCTTTTTATAGAGGGCACTAATCATAAATTCCTGCCATCCAAACAGTACAGCATGTACTTGTTTTCCTCAAAATAAAAGCAACTCACAAATGATTGGTCACGTAAATCTTAAATAAAAGGTTCCTTATCCTGGATGTATACATACAGATACATTATCTGTAGCTATAATTTACATCTGTAATCTACACATACAGATCAATTGTCCCCTTTGTTAAGCAACTCCAGAGTCTGTACTGAAACATATCCTCTCCAGTATTTCAAAAGATAAAATGGAAACTCTGCTAAACATTTCAATCAAATAGAAATATTATACTTAGTTGTTAAACACCATTCAGACATTTGGATGCTTGTTGTTCAGTGTGGATGTAACAATTCTCAGATACTTTTTTCCCCTGCCATAATTGAACAGGTAACCACCCAAAGTTGTCTGGAAGTTGGTCAACCTAGAAAATAAAACAAATTAAGTAAAAAGTTAAGAGTCCTGCTAAATCAGGCTAAAGACTTTTCTAGCCCAGCATCCTTTTTGATTTGACCAACAAGGCACCTTTGCAAAATCCAGTGTCGCATAAAGCCAACACAATTAGCAGATGTGATAGACTTAGTCTCTGGAAATGTGTCCAGTCTCCTTTAAAAGCCATCATGTTACATTGTCTGAATAATTTCGCCTAAATAGAAAGGAAGAAATTGGTGAATGAAAAGAATCAAATAGATGTTTTTCAGCTGTTCAGCCCAGTAGCAAGCAAGATGTCAGTAGAAAGTCACTTCATTTTGTTTCTGAGCAATAGAAATAGCTTTTTTTCTTCATTTAGCTGTGATCCTTGCATTTGGATGTTTCTATAAGAGTTTTCCTTTCTGCTATTCAACATAGGCTAGAGGACAGAATCCAGATATTTAGCCTTCCTCACCACTGCCCAGGATAATTGGAATTGAAACATCTGTTCCTCACTTCTAGGATATAGAGAAGGCAAAGGGAGGAAAGGTGCAGGGTGTAAAAAAAAAAAAAAAAAGAAGAGATTATTGTATGTGCTCTGTTTTGAAGAACACTCAGAAGGTGCAGCTGATCCAGAATGCAGCAATATGGGCAATTTTTTGGCATTTCTTTTTGTACCATAATAAACCTTTTCTCTACGAGCTGCACTGCCTCCCAGTAAGTTTCCCAGTGCAATTCAGGGTGCTGTTTATCGCCTATAAAGCCCTCCATGGCATAGAGCCAGACTATTTATGGGGTTGCTTCTCTCCCATTGTTTCAACTTTTACTCCACCAGAGCTAATAAAGCATGCTCTGGGTTCCTTCTAATCAACGCCATGTCTTCTCAATGTGAGCCCCTACTCTATGGGACAGCATCACCCTGGATATTCAGATGGCCCAACTATTTAAGCTTTCATAAGGCATTGAAGATCTGTTTGCTCACGCATTTAGGTGGGTGGATGAGCTGTGCTGTTATACTTTTTGCGAGTGGTATTATAGTTTATCCTTGGGCCTCAGGAGTTATAAATTGTGGGTTTCTGTGTTTTTAATTCTTGTAAATGGTCCTGATTCACTTGAGCAAAATGTGGGCTGTATAAATCATATTGATAAATAATAATACAATATAGTTTTGTCTCTAGCTTGTTATATAGAAAATGCCACTTACTAGAGTATTGACACTTAGAAGCAAACATAAAAATCCTGATTTTTTTTAAACCCCTCAAATATTTCCTAAAAGGCTTTCCATATTTGTGGTTCTGTTGGAAACAGAGGCATTGGTATTTATTGGTACACTGTGGATTGAGCACAATATGTTTTTTTCCTTTACTTAAAACTTTTACATATCCTGCTTTAAGATATAACTGACAGTTCTTAGCTTTCAATAATTCATTCCCTTCCCAATTATAGCAATATTCAATAAAAATATTTAAAACACATGGAAATTTATATTCATATGGTGTAGCATAAGTCTATGAAACAAGAGTGTTATCCTTCCAATAAGTAGTACAGCAATTTATGCTTCTTCAATACACTATAAGTTGGCATTCACGTTAATTTTATTTTGCAGAAACGATGCAAATTATGAGCTGAACTAATACTTTGGTGGACTGAATTCAAGTTCACACTTAATTAAATTCCTACCCATCTCCTTTGATTATTATATTCTATGGACATATTTTCAGGAAGAAAAAACAAAGGAAGCAGAATTCCTACTTTCCTATATTACCAATGCTATTCACAAATAAGAATCATGCTTCCTCCATATTTTAATGAAATCTATCATTAATGAGAAACCATAATTGTGTTCTTATAGGATAATCTTTTGTTAATGAAAAGAAGCTTTCATAATTTTCTTAGAAACGGTACCATTTTTTTTTAGTGAATTACTATGATGCTGTTTTAAGAACAACTTTCACAAAAACAACACTTTTGTAGTAGCGTAAACCATTTTAAGTCTCTCAAGTAATTTGTAATTCTTTTATAATTCTGCAGCAGACCAGTCAGGAATGCTATTTATTGGAGATGCCGTAATACAGGTCAGTTGATTTTATACACTTACTGTAAAGTATGTTGCTTGTTAATGCTTATATTAAATGTTTCGTATTATTTGCCTAATGTTTCAAATAATCCTTTTATGATGTTTAGGTTAACGGTATAAGTGTAGAAGGCGCTACCCATGAAGAAGTGGTAAGTTGCACAGTGATTTTTTTTCTTTCCCAGCTATATGTTATAAATTACTGCCTAGATTTCTTGATACATATTTTTCAATGCATTTTTCAGAAGATTACAAAAACATTGATTGATTTTCACAGCATAGACCCATATAGTTTTCAGGCCTAGTAATCCCCCCCCACTTTTCATGGAGTCTAGTACTAAGCTTTCTATTCCTCCATGTAGTGACATAGCACATGCAAAAAGCACAACAAAGCATGGTTTATCCACCTGAAAAAGGAAAAAAGAAAAAAAGAAATTGTAAGAAATGATTAATAAAAGGCTATAAGCATTAATCATAACAATGCTTTTAACTACATCATCTTTATTGTCCTTTGATAAGACACTGTGTTCATATTTTAGAAGTAATATTGCATTTCACAGGAGAGAAGAGAGGCAAGTTTTAATATCTCATTATTTCACTATTGGGTCACTCATTCATTGTCTCCAACTATCTATCTAAATAGTAGCATCCAGAAATTCAAAAGTTTAATTGCTTGGTTTCGGCCATCTGGAATATGGAGGTTAGAAAAGGCTATCTCAACTAATTTGAACTTTAAGCTGAGCACATGCTTCCATTTCAAATATAAATCCCAATGCTATATTTTATTTTACTTTCCATTCTTTATCCTTTTCTTTCCTATTCTTAGTTTCACTACCGAGTGTAGATTTAAAAATCTACTCTAATCCCACATATACTATTATTCTTCTGGAGTTGAGCTAATTTGCCTCTGAGAGGCATAGAAGATATGTCCAAGGGACATCACACCTTCTCTGGAGTGGGCTGTTTTCCATGTGGTTGGTTTAATTTAAGATTTAAATTATTAAAAATGTTTAACCAAATTTTAGGAATACAGGGCAGAGGGCTGCAGAGCCACATGCATATTCTCCATTTATATAATAGAGCAGCAGGTTTCAGATTATTTTAAGAAGGAAACCAACTCAGAAGGAGAAAAATCAAGATACAAACAAGGAAATTGAAACATAAAGCAAGTGGGATAAATGATAGGGCAGATATTCCATTGCAACAATTGTAGAATAGCCAATGATAGCTGTTGATTATGCCAGATAGGTGCCAAACATTATAAAGGTAATAATTATGTCCCTTGAATGATTCAGAGGAGTTCTAGGTTGTTGTTTTTTTTTTTAATTTGATTTATATGCCGCCCTTCTCCGGAGACTCAGGGCGGCTTACAATGTGCTCAGCAATAGGTTCAAGCTAAAAAATCCTCTCTTCAGCAGCTCATGGCTTTGTGTTAGCCTTGTCAGGGCATCAATTAATCCCATGTTTGGCTCTGGGAAAAATCACCCTGGTTTAGAGGAGATGGATCGTGGCTTATTCCAAGTTGCAATATTCTGATAAAGAAAACGCGAGGGAAGGTTTCTAATAAAACTCATTTATTTGTTATAAAGAAAATAAAACACCTCACTAACTAAGAAAAGTAATTGTTACATTTTGGCAAGCGAGATCTCCTGCCGGTCCAGCCGGACCTCTGGCAAGAGAACAAAGGAAAAAATGTGTGAAGCAAGTGAAGGAATGCGGACATGCGTAGTAAAGTACTGATAAGGAACTTGGCAAACTACAGTAAGTCTATTAGTCCAAAAATAATGAAGCTCAGCTGGGAAATAAAATAACGCAGTGACATTCCCCTTCTTTTGCCAGTTGAGCGAATATCAGTACATCATCAAATAAGGCACATCTTCTCACGCAGATACTCGTGTTGAGCTGCTGGGAGTGGTTTGTTGAGCATATCAGCAATTTGATCATGTGTAGATACATATTGCATTTTGACAAAACCTTTTTTCACTAAATGTTTTATGTTTTGATAACGGATGTCAATGTGTCTGGACCTAGAACCTGTGAAATGAGATTCAGAAATATAAACCACCGATTCATTGTCTTCCATCACGGTGATCGGTCGGATTGGGTGTGTCCAGATATCTGTGACTAAAGCATCAAACCAAGTTAGAGAATTACATGCATCTGAAACACAAGCATATTCAGCTTCAGTAGATGAACAAGAAACAAAATTCTGTTTACGTACTTGCCAATAAACAGGACATCCATTTAAGAACATCATATAACCTGAAGTACTTTTACGTGATTTCTTATCACTTGCCCAATCAGAATCTGCATAACAACATAATTCTGCATAATCAGTATGTGTTGGTTCTAACAATAACTTCAAATGTTTGGTGTATTTTAGGTATCTCAATAATTTCTTAATACATGTCCAATGAAACTGTTTTGCCTTACCTACATGTCGAGATAAGAGATTAACACTAAGTGCAATGTCGGGTCTGGTCCAACTACTAATGTATAACAGTGACCCAATGACTGAACGATAAAGTGTTTGATCCTCGAACTCAGGACTTTCTTCTTGTGTCAAGTTGTGAAAATCTGTTTGCATGGGTGTCTTTGTTGTGTTAGCATCTTTCATGTTGCAATGATGCAAAATTTGTTCAATTTTATCTTTTTGTGAAAGACTAAACCCCTTCTGTGTTTTTTCAATCTGAACACCTAAATAAGTGCTAATGTGACCTAATGATTTCAATGTGAAGTATCTCTGCAAAGCTTTGGCAAAAATTTCACTCATTTGCTTATTTGGACCAATATAAACAATATCATCAACATAAACAAGAACTATCTCATATGCATTGTTAGATCTTTTTGTGAACACACACTCATCAGTTTCGGACTTAATAAAGCCCATTGAATTTAGTTTGTCAGTAAGACATAAGTACCACATTAAACCAGATTGTTTCAGACCATAAAGACTTTTGTTTAGGAACCAGGTATCCCCTTCTTGCTGTCGGAATCCTGGAGGACTTCTCACGTAGATCTCTTCATCTAGGTCTGCATGTAGATAAGCCGTGTCAACATCAAACTGGAAAACTTCTAAACCAAGGATAGTTGCAGTTGCTAAAGCAATTTTTACACTCTCAGTTCTGACTGTCGGTGAGTAAGTATTTGTGTAGTCCTCAGGATAACGTTGAGCGAAACCCTGAGCTACAAGTCTGGCCTTGTACAATGACTCACCATTTGGTTTCTTTTTGATTCTGTAGATCCATCGAGTGCCAATGACCTTTTTGTTTGCTGGAGGTTTTGCAGGTGTAAATACTTTAAGTTTCTTTAGACTGTCCATTTCAACCTGCATTGCTTCATACCATTTGTCTTGCTCTGAATCAGGGAGCTGCTTGATTTGTGTGAAATTATCAGGTGGAAGTGTAACATTGCAAATCAAAGGCAAGGGTGCTTTTGTCAGTTGCCAAGAATATCGTTGTGGAGGGATTCCTTTTGTGGCCCTCTTGGAACGTCTCGGAACAACTGTCCAATCTTCTTCTTCTTTGTCCTCGTCCTCACTTTCGTCGCTAGCATCAGCATCCGCGGCTTGCGAAGACGGAACATCGGGTTGAGAAGAATCAGTGGAATCTTGATCATCAATCTGCGTAGCATCAGCAGTATCATCTCTGGGAAAATAAACTCCAGGATCATTGGAATGAATCCTGGACCAGTCAATATCTTCCTCAAAATTAGCAGATTGGGAAATCACAATTGCATGTTTAGAGTCAATAAATTTGCTCCATTTTGAGTTATCATCAATACCCATAAATCTCAGTCTCTTTGCTGCTGGACCTCCTTTTCTTCTTTGAGCTAAGGGAATGTTCACCATAGCGTATGAACCAAAAATATGGATGTTTTTAAGATCGGGCTTGTAGCCATATAACAGGAAGAAAGGAGTCTGATTTGTTACACTGCTCCAAGTACGGTTTACAATGTAATTTGCATACTTGATAGCTTCACCCCAGTATATCATATCAAGGTTGGCGTCTTCTAGGAGACAACGCATCATGGTTTGCAGTACCTCTCCGTTGTGAGCCGATGTGTCAGGGGCCGAAGTCTGATGAATAATTCTATTCTTACGCATCCAGTCCTGGAAACGCTGAGACATGAACTCGGCACCACGATCACTCTGGATTCTGGCGATGCGAACTTGGTGTTGGGTAGAAACAAGGGTTGCAAAGTCTTTAAAGATCTGAAAAGTCTCTGATTTTTCTTTCATAGGATATACATATCCATATCTAGAGTAATTATCAACAATTGTTAGAAAATATTTTCTACCACCAAATGATGGCGGGAAAGGACCAACTATGTCAATGTGAACCAAATCAAAAATGCATGTTGACAGGCGTGTAGCGTGTTTGGGAATGGCTGCTGCTTTGGATTTGGCCTTTTTGCAGACAGCACAATCCAAAAACACCTTACACCCCTTTAGATCCAAACCTTTTGCAAACTCCGGCATTTTCCTAAGAACACGGAAACTGGCATGCCCCAATCTTCTATGCCATTTATGGATACACCTAGAATGCAAAGGTTTACCTGTTAGTGAATTCTCAACATTAACATTTTTATGCGGAACCTCAGGCTTGCTCTGAGCAACCTGTTTACCAATTCTATTTTTGTTGGCTTTAGGAGCCTTAGGGGTAGCAACAGGATCTCTCTCTGGAGCATCTCTATCTGGGCCTGTGCTTTCCCTTTTTGGAGTTTGCATACTTGCCTGTGTTTGTGGTTTAGGCTTTGGCTTTAAGTAATAAACACCACCAATTAATATGGTTTCAGCAACAATATCTCCATCTTTAACTATGTAACTTGCTTTTTCAAGGTGGTGAACTTGGAACTTTAACATTCTAGACAAGTGATACTGACTAAGCAAATTACTGGTTGCTGTTGGTATGTAATAAACATCAGGAATGAAAGCATCGAGCTCTTCAACATAAACAGTTCCTTTTCCTTTGACCTGACAAGGATGATTGGAAAAAGAATAAAGTTCACGTAGCTCTGGTTCAGGCTCATGCATTTCTGTGAAGAGTTCCTTTCTGTAGGTAACATGCAATGCTGCACCACTGTCCAAAGTCCACAGGAGTCGTCTGTCGTACTCTGGTTGAGGTTGTAGATCATTGGTTAAAGCCAATGTGGCGAGTGGAGTTTGTGGATCACGCCGGGGACCACGACGACCTTGTCTTCCGCCTCTGCCTCTACCTCTGGAATCTGTTCCTCTGGGCTGGTACGTGACGGGAGCTGGAACTCGTTGGGGACAATCCCGGGTGGCATGTCCCACACGGTTGCAGGTGTTGCATCTTGGCATCCTTGGAGCGTAGGTCCTTCCTCGGAAGGGGCGCCTAGCTGGAGCTCTTGATGCGGGTGGTCCTCTCAAATGTGGCGTGGCCAACATGAATGCCTCTTCTTCAATTAAAAGTCTACAGACATTGTTCACTGTGCGTTGAGCAATTGGGACTTGGTTAATTTTTGTAACAGCATCTTTCCATTCATAGTTCAAAGAGTTAATAATGATGCTGATCATTTGAATATCTTCAATGTTATGGCCTCTTTCTCTCAATTCTGTTCTGAGACCTTTCAGTTTGGTCAAATGTCCTCCAATTTGTTCACCAGGTTTCAATCTCGAACCGTGGAGTTCAGACATGAGTAAACATGAAGATTCAATTGAGATAGGCCTGTAGCAATTTTCCAATTCAGCCCAAATTTGTCGGGCTGTTGTATTTGGTGGAAAAGTGACCTGCAGTTCAGTATCCATGGACATCAATAATGTTGTGCGAGCCCTTATCTCTAAATCTCGTATTGCAAAATCCCATGGTTGTGCAGGAGGGTTAAATACCATACAGTGCGTGCCTTCTCTAAGAAGCAATAGTGTAATCTCACTGACCCAGGCTTTGTAATTGTGTCCTGACATTTTTAGTTTTGACTCACCAGTTAGTGGAGAGACAGAAAATGCCTGGTAAGGAGCCTGCACTTGGTATGCTGGCTGTGCTGGCAGAAATGCCTGTGGTATTTGCTGTGCCTGTTGTGGACCTAAAAATGGTCTTGGTTGTGCCATTGGAGGTGGGCCAGGAGGTGGCCCTATTTGCACTTGTGGCTGGGGCACATTTGCAGGCATGTGTGGCTGCTGTGGCTGATGCACTGGAATCTGCTGTATTCCAGTTGCCATTTGTGCTTGAGCTGCAATATTGGCATGACCTGCTGGAGATGCAGTCATTTGCCTTTGCTTCATAAAGCGTGCCTGTGTTCCATCTAAAAAGGCACCATCACCACCAGGGGGTGTTGGAGTTTGAGCCCGTGGAGACACTTGTGGCATTTCAGCTTCCTGTAGTAAATTACTTTTGCCAGCAGATGGTGCTGCACCTTTAGCTTCGGGCAGCTTTGCACTTACAAGGAATGATTGCGTGGCAGGTTTATATGTAACTTGATCAGGGAGACTTTCATGTGACGTATGCAGGGCCCTCTGTCTTAATTGGCCTGACACAAAATCCACCAGGGGGAGTGTCTTTGGCTCCGAGGAAGAAGACAATATGGCGCTTTTTGAAAATCTTAAGTTGTCTCCCTTATCTTGCTCAAGCATAGATATAGCCATTTTTGCCTGGAATAGCTGCTGTTCATAGAGTTTTATATGGTCACGAAAGGCTTTCATAGCCACCTCATCCAGGGTGAGCTTAGAGCTTCGAGGAGAATAATGAATTGTTTCTCTCTCTGCGTGGGAGTAATTTTGCTCGGCAGTGTGCTTTGGCCTTGCATCGAGCGTTACAAATTCAGAAGGTTCTGGGGAGACAGGTTGAGAGCTGGCATAATTAGAAGGGGGAGTTACTGACCTCAGTCGTAGTGCTTCTCCTTCAAAAACAGCTTCTGTGTTATCTCCCTCCATTTCTGTTCCCACGGCTTTTTCTTTTTTCTTTTTTTTTTTTTTTTATTGCAAAAGTTTTACAATTACATTTTCACCCCTTTTTTCCCCCCCCCGCTACCCCCCCCCAAACTTCCCAACCTCCCTAACCCACCTTAACCCTCCCCTCCCCCCCGGACTTCCTAATATACTCATATCAGATAAAAGGAAAGAACCCTCCTTTATATATAAGACTTAAACCCCTCCCTCCCCCTTACAAATTTTCATCTTCATTACCTTAACCTCTTTCTATCTTAATATAACGTTTTCAAATAAATTTTCCTCCTGATTACCTTAAAAATATTTCTATCATAATATAACATTTTCTAACAGATTTTCATCCTCAACCTTAAAAAATTTCTATCTTAATATAACATTTTCTAGCAAATTTTTATTCTCTACCCTAAAATATTACTATCTTGCTATAACATTTTTAAATAAAGGCTATTTGATACTTCCTAGTTTGATATTTATGCTGAACATAATCTATCCACTTCTTCCATTCCCATTCATAAGTCTCTTGAGAACAATCTTTTAAATATGCTGAAATCTTCGCCATCTCTGCAAAACTGGCCATCTTCAGAGTCCATTCCTCAATCGTAGGCAGCGCTTCATTTTTCCAGTATTTACCTATCAACAATCTTGCTGCGGTTATCATGTACAATATCAATTTTGTTTCACCCAGTGTAAAACCCTTAACTATACCCAATAAAAACACTTGTGCAGAAAATTGAATTTTTTTCTTCAAAACGTTCTGCATGACCCACCAAATTTTTATCCAAAAAGCCTTAACTTTCTTACAGGTCCACCAAACATGATAATATGTAGCGTCTAGGCAATCACATCTCCAACATTTAGGCTGGACATTAGGGTACATACACGACAATTTTTTAGGATCTAGATGCCATCTATAAAACATTTTGTAGAAATTTTCCCTCAAATTCTGCGACTGCGTAAATTTAACATTCTGAACCCAAATTTTTTCCCATGTTTCCAACATCACTGGTTCTTCAAAGTTTTGTGCCCACTTAATCATACAGTCTTTAACTAATTCAGTTTCTGAATCCCTTTCTAACAAAACATTATAAAGTCTTTTAATATGCATTGGACCTTTCTCTTTTATGTGTCTAACCAATTCTTCCTCATGCATCATAATACCAATTTTTTGGTCCTCTTTCCATCTCAATTGCAATTGATTATATTGTAACCAAGTTAAATTAATCCCTTCAGCCAACAATGTCTGTAATGTCTTCAGCTGCCATCTGCCCGCATCTGTAAAAAGAACCTCTTTGTATAAAAACCCCCCGAGTGACATTATATTTGTATTCCACAAGGTATGACCAAGATCCAGCCATAGCGGTATTTTATAATTCCAATTGTTTCGGTGCTTCTTCCAAACTCTCAGCAAAGAATCTCTAAGTATATGGCTTTTAAATACTTTATCCACTTTACTGTCGTAAAATAAGTAAGCGTGCCATCCAAACTCCAGATCAAAACTTTCTACATTCAGTATTCCAGTCTTTTTTCCTCCAAACCAATCACTTGCTAAAGTCAGAGCTGCTGCATCATAATATAACCGTAGGTTTGGAAGTTTAAGACCTCCCCTTTCTGGAACATCTTGCATAATTTTCAATTTTACTCTTGGTTTTTTCTCGTTCCAGACAAACTTGTTCACTCCAGTTTGCCATACTTTTAGTTGTTTATCATTTTTGAGCACCGGGATCATTTGAAACAGAAAAAGAAATCTTGGCAAAATGTTCATCTTAACTGCTGCTATTCTTCCAAGTAAAGACAGCTGCAGTTTTTTCCAAGTCTCCATATCTTTTTGCACCTCTCGCCACAATACCTCATAGTTATTTTGAAACAATTTCATATTTGATTCTGCAACCTGAACTCCTAGATATTTTACCTTTGGTACAATCTCAAAACCTGCCCTCCTTTCTAACTCCACTTTACGATCTTGTGTCATATTTTTAACTACCATCTTAGTTTTTCTCTGATTCAATCTAAAACCTGAAACTTTACCATAGTCTTGTATAATGTCCTTCATCTGAATTATCGATTCCATTGGCTGTGTTAGGGTAACAACCAGATCGTCTGCAAATGCCTTTATTCTGTAATCCTCTTGCCTTATCATTATACCTTTCAAAGTGTTAGAGTCCCTTATTGTATTTAACAAGACTTCTAGTGTTAAAATGAACAACAGTGGGGACAGTGGACATCCCTGTCTTGTTCCTTTTTCAATTTTAAACTCTGTTGTCAAACTTCCATTAATAATGATCTGTGCCTTTTGCTCTTGATAAATTGCTGAGACCGCCTGTATATATTGGTCCCCAAAGCCCATCTTTTTTAAGGTCTTTAGTAGAAAATTCCAATCCACTCTGTCAAAGGCCTTCTCAGCATCCAGAAAAACCAGCACTGCAGGGATCTGTTTATTTTTCTCAAGATGTTCCAATAAATCTATTACTTGCCTTACATTGTCCTTCATGTGCCTACCCTCAATAAATCCCGCTTGGTCATCATGGATCACCTTTTGAATTACTGGCATCAGTCTGTTGGCTAATACTTTTGCATAAATTTTATAATCCGTGTTCAAAAGAGATATTGGTCTGTAATTCTCCGGTTTTTTGGGACCTGCTTGCTCTTTTGGTATCAGTGAAATATAAGCTGTAGTCCACGATGGAGGTACTTTTCCCCCTTGTTGTATGTTACAAAATAAATCTCTAAGTTGTTCCACCATTTCTGACTGCAGAGTTTTATAATACACTGCAGTCAGACCATCCGTTCCAGGAGCTTTAGCTGTTTTTAATTGTTTTATTGCTGCTATTATCTCCTCCTCTGTTATAGGATAATCCATTCTTTCCTTTTGTTGTTCAGTGATTTTTGTAACTCTTTTATCATCCAGATATTTTTCTATAAGTCCATTCTGCACCTCCTCTCTGGCATATAGTTTAGTGTAATATTGAAGAAAAGCTTCTTTTATTAAATTCTGTTGAAAAACTTCTTTCCCCCCAATATCAACACTATCAATAGTCCGTGTACTCTGTTTCTTCCTTAATGTGTAAGCCAACCACCTGCCTGGTTTATTAGCGTTGCAGAATGTATTATGCTTCGCATATTGTAGATTTGTTGCTACTTGTTCCGCTATAAGCATTTGAAATTGGTCTTTCAGAAGTTTTATAACACTAAGTATTCTTTCATCTGTTGGGTTTTTACTAAGTAGCTGTTCTTTGTCCTTTATTTCTGCTTCCAGTTCAAGTCTTTTCTTTTGTCGAATCAGCCTATGTTTAGAGTTCATGTATATAAGCACCCCTCTCATATAAGCTTTGCTTGCATCCCACACAATTTCCATTGGGGTGCCTTTATTCAAATTCATTTCAAAAAACTCTTTCAAATGCTTTTTGAGTTCTATTATATTCTTCTCATATCTAAACAAATTTTCATTTAGTCTCCAAGAGCGTCTCTCAGTCTTGCATGTCTCAATTTCTATCCAGACTGGGCTATGATCAGTCAAAGTTCTTGGCAGAATCTTTGTTCTTTTTGTCCTAACAAGTAAATCATCAGACAGCAGAATAAAATCGATCCTGGAAAAGGATCTATGTCTATCAGAGAAGAAAGTATAGTCCAGTTCTTTTGGGTTACGTATTCTCCAAATATCTTTTAATTCCAAGTCTTCTTTCATATCAAAAAAAGTCTGTGGTAATCTAATTCTTGACTTTGCCAGAGTCTTTTTGTCTAATTTAGAATCAATTACTCCATTCCAATCTCCCATAATTAAAATAGATCTATAATCCCATTGAAGTATTTTAGTATGCAGCATTTTGTAAAAATAGTCCTGTTGTTGATTAGGAGCATAAATTCCTATCAAGAGAATTGGATTATTAGCAGAAAATAATTCAATTGCTACAAACCTACCATCTTGATCAGCTTCTATAAGTTTGGCTGTTAATTTTTTATTTAGGTAAATAACCACACCATTCTTTTTTTGGTTAGTTGAAGATATAAAATGTGTTCCTAATTTAGAGTTTTTCAAATAGTTTTGATCTTGAGCTGTAATATGCGTTTCTTGCAAGCAAATTATATCATTATTATGTTGTTTTAAATATGCAAATACTTTCTTCCTTTTTTGTGTTACATTCAACCCATTCACATTCCAAGATAAACATTTAATCATCATTCTCCTTCTGGAGCGAAGCGCAGAACTTTAGGATTTCATCTGAAATCTGTCCTGCATTTCCCACAGCCCCAGCCTTGTCTTGTCTCTCCTGCCGTAACTTTTCTTTCAGTTCCTTGGCCTTTGCTCGGGTTATACGCTGGTCCTTGACTTCAGCCGCCCAAGCCGGCTCCAAGATTGGAGAAGGTTCCAGCAAAGGCTCATCCAGAAAACCTCCTTCGGCACCCTTCAACTCTACTAATTCCTGCTTAGATTGTTGTTGCAATTCTTGAGATTGCTTCTTGTCACTCTCTTTAATCTCCAAAACTGTAGATGAGCGTGGGGATGGAGTTCTTTCTTTAAAAATATCATTATAAAATTGCTCCGCCTTCTCCACAGTATTCAAACGGTGTTTCTCTCCCTTATATCTCAAAATTATGCCAGTTGGGGCATCCCAACGAAATGGGATTTGACTGTTCTGCAATTCTTTAACAAGGAAACCATACTCTTTTCTAGATTTCAACATCTTGGGTGGGAGCTCCTTGTAAACTGTAATCTTAGATCCGCTCACTTGCACAGAAGTGAGAAAAGATTTTTGCAGAATATCATTTCTTATTGCTCTGTCTGTAAAATATATGACCACATCTCTAGGCAGTTGTCTTTGTCTGGCCACCCACGAGTTAACTCTATAGATTTTATCTATTTTACAAAAGACCATCTCAGGTTCAACTTTTAAAATCACAGCTAGGGCTTCAGCACAGATCTGTCTCAGGTCTTGTCTCTCCTCTTCTCTAATTCCTCGAAGCCGTATAGCAAATTCCATTGCACGAAATTGCATCATAACCATATCATTCTCCACTCTCTGCATCTTGTCATCAACATCAAAAAATTTATGGTCATTGTTTTTCATCTTGGCATTAACTTCTAATTTAAATTCATCCACTTTTGTCTCAACTTTCATGATAAATCCTGCCAGGCCAGACGCCACATCTGTTATTTTTTTGGTCACCATCTTTTGGCTCTGCTGCATTTCCTGCATGATTTCCTGTTGTGACTTTTGAATTTTTTCATCTATTTTATTTATTTTATCATCCATATCTTGAAATTTCTCATCAAAAAGATTTGAAATGAATTCTTTTAATTCTCCCATGTCCAAATCTTTTTTTTTGACTTGTGGCTGCGTATCCTGTTTACGTGGGGGGGATCCCCCCCCTGTTTTGCCTTCCTGCTTCTTTGAAGCCATCCTGCCACGTAAGCTGGCTTTCTTAAAAAGGGAGGGTCCGCCTCTTCTGCCACCTCCACAATACTTTCTAAGAAAGTCCCCCAGATTTCCTCAAAGCAAAGCTATAATGCAGCAAAAGCAAGTAAAAGGGAGAGATTTTCCTCTTATTTCTGTTACAGCCGGGGCAACTTTGTAACAACTCTTTAACTTTGTAGCAAAACAAGATAGTTTCACCAATCCACACCCCCTAATTCATTTGCTAGGCGCCATTTTTCCAGTCACTTTCACTCGTTCCGAAACTTTCACTTCAGTAAAAAAAAGTTCAGCAGAAAACTAATACTTGCAGTTCAAATTTTCAGGGGTCAGGTGGAATTCGGATGATTATTTGAGTTGTTTCCTCGCTGTTTAAGGGTTTCCTGAGATCGGCTTGTTCTGCAAGAGCAGAAGACGTCCCACGCCGCCCGGAGTCTCAGCAGGTTGTTAGGGAGCCGCGCCTGCTTCCTCCCCAGAAACAATTCCCTGGGGGGGTTGCAGGGGCTCTACCTGTGCCCCGCTGCCTCTTCTTCTTTAATCCGAAGGATTTAGAAGATTTCAAGCCGCTCCACGATCGGGGAGCGGCTCTACAAGCGGCGGGGGTGGCGGTGCTAAAAGAAGGCACCGTCGCCGCCGAAGACGAGGAAACCGGAAAATCCCCACGGCTTTTTCTTGTTCCAGGCATGTGGCTGTAGTAAGGGGCTGGAAATCTGAAAATCTCCTGTCTGCCACCTCTTCGTTGGAAAGATCAATCAAATCATTTACGAAGAGTGGTCTTAGTTTCATTTTGCCTTTTTTCTTCAATTTCGGCATCTCAGCAATATAATTAGCGTACCTCAGTAGCTAAAAACTAATTGCCTATGCGCTCTTATCAGAAATAACAAAATAAGGAAAAAAGCCATAAATCAACCGTCCGAGTGCTACCAGATGTCAGGGCATCAATTAATCCCATGTTTGGCTCTGGGAAAAATCACCCTGGTTTAGAGGAGATGGATCGTGGCTTATTCCAAGTTGCAATATTCTGATAAAGAAAACACGAGGGAAGGTTTCTAATAAAACTCATTTATTTGTTATAAAGAAAATAAAACACCTCACTAACTAAGAAAAGTAATTGTTACATTTTGGCAAGCGAGATCTCCTGCCGGTCCAGCCGGACCTCTGGCAAGAGAACAAAGGAAAAAATGTGTGAAGCAAGTGAAGGAATGCGGACATGCGTAGTAAAGTACTGATAAGGAACTTGGCAAACTACAGTAAGTCTATTAGTCCAAAAATAATGAAGCTCAGCTGGGAAATAAAATAACGCAGTGACAAGCCTAACCAATTTCACAGGATTGTTGTTGCCAGGAAAGATCTTAAATCTTAAGAAAAGTCTTAAACTTCACTTAAATATAAGAGTATACCAGATAAAACACAGATGATAATATGGCACAGTCAATGTGCCATTTCATGTTTGCAGGGCTAAGGAAACTATGAAATTGATCAATCCTAAAAGGCTGAGGTTTTTTTAATATACTTAATAATCTAACAAATCTGGTGAAATGCTGTCTGAGTTAATGGGACAGAAAGGTGATTCTATTGATGGAATTCTAGGACAATGTAAGTAAGAGATTAAAGGCAGTTTGGTGTAATGGTTAAAAGTGGTAACCTAGAAACCAGGAGACTGAGTTCTAGTCCTGCTCTAGGCATGAAAGCTACTGAATGATTTTGGGTTAGTCACTGTCTTTCATCCCAACTCATCTCACAGAGTTGCAAGGAAAGTAGAAGGAAAAAGAAATATTAGGTATGTTTGCCACCTTGAGTATTAAAGGCAGGATAAAAATGTAACAACTAAAGTAAGACTGCAGAGAAAGTGGAATTACACCCAACCAAAATCTGTTGTTAATATATAGTGCAACAGCTAGACCTTGCAACCATGACCTTCAAAACCTTAATTGTTTATTGCTGGGCTTCTGAAGAATTCTATCCTTCCATATAAACTTAAAATTGTTATCATAAATTCACCATCTAAACCAGCGGTTCTCAACCTGGGGGTCGCGACCCCTTTGGGGGTCGAACGGCCATTTCACAGGGGTCGCCAAAGCCCTCTCTCACCCCCCCCCACGCCTTCACTCACCCTCCCCTCTGCCTCTGTTGGATCGCCCGGTCGCCGTTCGCTTACCCCGCCCACTCCCAATCTATTGCTGCCTCCGGACTCCCAGCTGGTGGCTAGAGGGAAAAAAAACTTTAAATTCTTGCCGCGGGGCTTCAAAGAGCTAGCTGCAAAGAGGTAACTTCCTGGAGCAAGTTTTTTTCCCCCTATCTATGCTGAAAAAGTGAAATTGAAAGTAAGCAGGCTGCAACGTGACAAAATGAGGCAGAGAGATTTCTTTTTCTTTTTCCTCACCAAAAAAGGTAAGTGCAACACTGCAAACTTCGTGTAGCTCCTTTTGAAAATGAAATTTGCAGTTCTCAAAAGGAATTTCTTTTGGTTCATTATATATAATTTCTGTAATATCTGTGCTATGGCAACAATTAATATTTTTCTTTGGAGAAAACAATACTGCATGGCATCACATTGCAAAAAAGTTTTTTTTAAAAAACCCTTTTTTTTAAAAAAAAGCTCTTTTTTTACTACAAATCACTTCATTTGACATGATAAGAACTTAATAACTGAAATAAGTTATGCCCAATTCATGATAATTTTAGTCACATTATAAGCAGTTAAAATGATTAGAGTAACTATTAGCAAGGATTACCTTTGAAACAATATATACAGCGTTATTCTATTATGAACTGAATCAAACGATTTTGTGAAAGGAAAGCCCAAATCAGCAATTAATACAAAATCGTTTTTTATTATTTTCTTCTTAAAACAATTAAGAGGTTGGGGGTAAAAATACCAGTGAAGATTGCTGGCAGCCTAACCTGCAGAAAGAGAAGAAAAATGTCTACATAAATGCCTTTCTGAGTTACAAATTACAGTGGTGCATAGGCGTAGATTCCTATTCATTCTCCTACAAAAAATAGTTATGCTTGATAGTTATACAGTTACTGTATGCCCAGTTATGGAGCTCAGAATGGGGGAGGGCTGTGGACTATGAGGTCTTTCATAGCAGGGCTCCTCAGGAGAAAAGCAGTGGGAACAACTTGCGACCTTCCTTGCTGTCTTCCCCATTGATTTTGCTTGCAGGAAAGTCACAAATGGTGATCATGTGACTGCGGCTCATTGTGAAGATGTTATTGCTGAGTTGGGTACCCAAGTGCCTGAATTATAATCACATGATCACCGCTACTCCAAAGAATCTTTTGTAAGTTCTCCTCATTCAGCACGGTCATAACTTTGAACAATCATTGAATGAGCAATCATAATCCAAGGACTATCTGTATAAGAAATAAGAGAACATTCAGCACTATCAGACTTTCAAGGTTTTCTTATAGTAGCCAAACTAAATAAAAGTAGTTTAGTCTTCATATGGAGTTGATTTTCTTGTCTGGTGTACCTAGTGAGAATTAATACACAACAATCACTAACCATATTTTGCATAATTAGTTTTTAAAGTGTGGTAAAAATGGTTAATGTGCATTCATCATGGCCTCCCTTGATATCTTAGTGGCTTTTGATACCATCAGTAGGGGATTAGGAGATTAGAAGCACAATATGGCAGTAGCTCTGTTCCTTCTTCCACTGTTCCTTCCTTGTTCCACTTGAATTGGTAGAGAGAGAGAAGTCCAGTCCTAAGCCCCCTAACATGTAAGTTTCCAAAGGACTCTACTCTCCTTGTTCCTTTTTATGTATACTTTGAAATTGCTACTCAGAGGGACTCAATTATACTCTGGGTTGACCACATTAGTGTCTGGAGGCTATGCCAGCATGGTAAAAGGCTGAAGTTCAAGCCTGACAAGTCTGAACAGTTGTCAGAATTATGTCTTCTCTGTTGCAATATCAGTTCTATGGAATCTGAGCATAACCCCTGAGATTCAGATAGCCCCAACTTTTCTATTTTATCTAAGGCCTTAAAGACCAGACTCTTCCCACAAGTGTTGGTTTTTGATGAGGTGATTGGTTATTTGTTGAGTTTTCTGTGTTAATGAAATGTTGCTTTTAATTATTTTTTTAAAATTATTATTGGGTTTATTTTATTTGTTAGCCATCCAGTAACATGTTTATCGGACAATCATGTTAATCTATTAAATAAACTTATAAGCAAGTAAGCTAATAGTGCATATATGAAAATCAGTTTACATATGAATCTAGTTATGAGGTCTTTTCTTTTTTTCCTCCTATGCTGTGATTTTCTTTAACTTATTATGTACTGTTCTTTTCCTATGCTTTACCCTAAAATGATACAATGTGATGGCATTTGTGTGTGTTTCTCTCTCTCTCCCTCCCTCCCTCCCTCTCTCTCTCTCTCTCTCTCTCTCTCTGTGTGTGTGTGTGTGTGTGTGTGATGTGTTCCAATCAGTTATTTCTCACTGTGCAAATAATTAGTGTTTCCTATTGATACTTTTATAAAATGTGATGCTTTAATCAACAAGTATTGCTGATGCTTCCCTCCCATGCTTTTCTCCTGTATTGCTTAATATCAGTATACATCTGCTGTGCTTCAGTGGTATGGTTCTTATTTATTCTACCCAGGTTTTCATTTCATCCTTTCTGACCAAATTTGCCCTGCACACATAAAATTGACATTCTTCACCTACAAATATGTTGGTTATATCACTATCCAGTCCTTTGAATAAAACAGCTGTTTTAAATGGCAGTCAGAAGATGTAAAATTGAGCAAAAGTAACCCTGTGATAAGATGTCACTTTCATTTTGAAGAGTTCAACAAATATCCCAATTCACTGGGTACGTTTTTCATTTGCTACAGAGCATTCACAAAAACAGAATATGACAAGACAATTTGGTTGGAAGTATGTAGTCCTTCACTGTTCAGCTTCTCTGTAGTAATTTTCAAATTTAAATGGTTTCTGAATCTCTCTCTTATACTCATTCGTTTTGTTTATTACATAACATAGAGTTCATTTTATAACAAAGGATACATATCAAAATGAAAACCACATAGGTAAAGAAGAAGTTTAATCAGTATGTCCATAATATAATGGTGAAATGAAAGCAAGATTTTGAGGGAGAAGGGCAAAATTAAATTTCACAAAAGGTGGAATAAATTTAGAGGCTCTGAAACCTTTGTAGTACTGCAACCCTCCAAAATGACAATTAAGTGACTTCTTCCTATACAAATCTGAAATGGAATTGAGACTAGGGCTCAACAACAAATAAATACACCATCCATCATAAGTACTTGATACACTACTTGTATCACTACACTACACAAGTAGTGTATCACTACTTGATACACAAGTAGTATCAACATTGAGAAAGATATGGGTACTTAGAACATTTTTTAAAGGAATGTTTGCATTTCCTCACATTCTGAAGCATGTCTTTCAAGGTTCTATAGAACTTTAATAAGTATGCTCCAAATACTAAATATGAGAAAGAGTTCAGCCTTCCATCTTTCCAAGGTCAATAAAATGAGGGCCCAGCCCAGATTGTTGGGGCCAATATGCTGACATTGTAGACCACTCAGAAAGTGCTTAAAATATAATTTTAAGTGCTATTGCTATTACTATTCTGTTAAACATTTATCAGCTAAATATATGGATCAAATCTTACAAGTAATATATCCTTGCTGTTAGCATGGAATGATGCATGTGGTATGAGTTCAACTAAGGCTGATGATTTAGTTAACACTTTCTTAATAAAAAAGCATTATTTTAAAAGATGCTCATGAAAGGTAACAGAGGCCAATAAGAGATTCATAGGATGATTATCACTGCTTATAGAGAGCTGTGATTTTGAAGATAAAATGACAAAATGTTAAGGAACATGACTACAAACCTGAAAATAAATTCATAATTAGTTGTGACTGATTGGAAAAATTAAGCATATTAAGTTATACCTAACTGGTGAAAAAGAAAAGTAAGGAGATTAATTGTTTGAACCTTGGAAGAAAGTTTTCAAAAGATGAGAAAATAACTAGAGAAATATTAAGACATGCAAATGCTGCTTGAAAGAAAGTGGTCTTTTCTGAGAATGAATGTATGGTCAAAGAAGCTAAAATATGTATTATAGGTGCTCCTACTCACTTTGTTATATGGAAGTGAGAGTTGGTGTGTCAGAAGAAACATAAAAGTAAGTTACTTGCTTTGGAAATGAGGTACTTAAGTTTATGTAGTACAACCAAAAAAGTTACGATCAAGAATGAATGGTTGATGTATTAACATGGATTGCAATCAAAAGTGAAAAAAAGAGGTATACTGAGGTTTGATCTTACGGAGAAAATGAATAGCATGAAATTGCAAGTCAAATATATAAAAGAAGAGTATAAGGGTTGAGAGAGCGAGGAATATTGAGATTTAGAAAGTAGTGAATAGATTGTGTTGATGCTTCATTAAATTTATTAATAACTTTTTGAAAACAAAATGCAGTTGATGAAATGGGTATGGATGTGATAGAAAGAGGGAGTACAAAGGTAGAAAATTATGGAACAATACAATAAATGGTATTGTGGTAAATTAAATCAGGTACATTTTTTTTTCTTTTGGGCTTATCTTATTCAATTTCTTTTGCTTATTAATACTTACTCTCTCTTGAGTGCTTTGTAAAATGTTCCTTATTCCAAAAGGAGAGAGAGAAATATGCACACCTTTTTTTCAATATTTCTTTCCATATTTACTTTTCTTTGTGCACATTATTGAGTAGACACATTGGCAGATAGTATTCATTGCTGCCCATCTGTGCTTTGATGGAATCCATTTGGGCAGACCCTATATTTGTTTTGACTGAAATCCAGGGTGGATTTTACAGCCTGAGTTGTTTAATCCTTATCAATATTTTTCAACATCTTTTTTGCAAAATAAGGACTCGGCATTTGGAATTTATTCTGTGTGTATCAAAAATATAACAGAAACTACGATTCCTTTACTTTCTTGGAAATTTCTTCACACTCAGTTTTGTTTTGACCAGAGTATTGTAGTACTTTTAGAACAGAGTAGTCATTTGGTCAAGAAAATTTCTAATGATCCTGGCATCACAGCCATTGGAGATGAGGGTGCAACATTCTAAAATTCCTTTATTGACCCAAAGAAATATAAAATTTATGGCCATTGGCTTAGTATGCAAACTCTTTACACTGATGTCAGTTCTATCCCCTTTCCTGTTTTCAAACTGTATAGCATTTTGTTTCATGGGATTCTTATCAAACCCATGAAATATTTTGTCACATTTTGGCTTACTAACTCCATTCTAAATCTAGGCTGCAGGTTATGAAATAGGATCAAGCAAGCTTGTGAGTTCTGCCTGCATCTGTTGTGGCTCGCCAGCGGCCTGCGTGGATCGTTGCTGATCCCGACGACGACGAAGCTGGTGTGGGGTCGTGCCAGCAGCCTGCGCAGCCGGCGCTCGAGGAGGCTGAAGAGGATGTGGTGCCATAGGCAGAGACTCAGCCAGGGCCTTCAGAACCTCCAGAGGCTCCTTCAAGTAGAGAGAGTGAAGTGGAGGAGCCTCTCCTCAATGCTCGAG
Source organism: Arizona elegans (assembly GCA_022577455.1). Classification (NCBI taxonomy): domain Eukaryota; kingdom Metazoa; phylum Chordata; class Lepidosauria; order Squamata; family Colubridae; genus Arizona; species Arizona elegans. The sequence continues at coordinate 203,574,239 of JAKOOJ010000001.1, read as the reverse complement.
CACGCAGGGCTGCCAAAAGGCAGGAGTGGCTACTCAGGAGGAGGAGATCTCGAGAGTAAGATTTGAGGATAATTGGCCACTCTCTTAGCCTATTTAAGTCGCACGCCGTTAGTAATTTCTTGCTGGAAACAACATGTAATTATTACAGAGCATTTTGGAGAGTGAGTGTTTTATCGTATCTTGTTTTCTGGGCTGGTTGCCAACCTTTGCCGGACTTTGTTTATTCTTGGTATGTTATAACTTTGACAAGGACTGTTAGTGTGTGTCATAATCCTTGGGAATCCGGAGCTCGGGCAGAACAGCATCCTGCAGCAATATCTCTATTTATCATCTTTATATATGGATGTGCATGTCTATCTTTGTGTGTGTGTGTTTTAAAACATTTAAAGGTATAATTGTGTTACTGATAGCAAAGCATTCTTTGCTTGCAAGTTTGCTGTGTTACCAATCACTCTGCTCTTAGACTACCCCAAATGCTGCTGGCACTTTCTGCAGAAAGGACCAGGATGATGAGAACCTATTCATTTTTTTTGTGGAGTCTTTTGGTTAATAGTATCCTTAACAAGTGATTGCTATTGCCTTTTGATTTAGAATAAGAAATAAAAGGAACTTTTATAAAGCAGAGGTTAATTAATTTCATTATTAGTTGGTGCTCGAGGACAAACTATCTCAAAAGTTGACAAAAAGGAGCTATGGTCTTATCCAACAAATTACCATTTATAACAAAGATAGAGTTGATGCTGTTGCTTTTCTGAAGATATTTCTTAGCTAGCAACCAACTAGATACTGTGTCCACTTTAATATCCAGAATAAAATTTGTGTGAGTCTTCATCAGTCTGCTTTAAAATCCCAGGATACCAAATGAACCAAATGTCCAGCTTTAGTGAGTAAGGAAATTCTGAATAGTGTTCTTTTGAAGTGATAGAGAAACAGATGTCTCTTTTTATAACTTTTTATTAATTTTTATTTTCAATTGGAGGATGTACTTCATGTATTTCTTATAGCCTCAATGTATGCTTTTGGTTAAACTTTATAATTTTGCACATATAAAGATGCTTTGTTCCGTTATGGTCTTTTAAACAGTAACTCATCACTTCCCCATTATATTTTTTTTTACATACGTATTAAGTTAGTATCTTCATTTTTTGGTACATGATCTGGCCATTTAGCTATAATGGAGATTGGCTTTTAGTTGTCTCTGCAGAACTAAGATTAATCTGTTTGGGACAAATCCATGAAGATTTCTCACAGTCAGCATTGCATTCAGCTTATTTTCAAAATAATTGCTAATTATCTGCTTTAGAATCATCCTAGTATTGTTAGTTTGTTTTTTTAAATATGTCTCTTTTCCCTTTCTCTCTTTTTGAAGACTAATGATATACAGACTTTATCAATTGGAATATTGCATTGGCAAGCATAAGTTTGCTTGGCCCTTACTAGCTTCCATGTATAGAAAACTCATTCCTTTTAGGAAGCACCACTCAGAATACTGGATATAGTACACTATAAGGAAAGAATTGATTGGCTGACCATTTATAATATTGGCACTCTCTCTATATATATACTTTCTTAGCTTAGTGAAAAGGTTGTATACCTTTATGCTGTGAATGTTGTCTTGTTTGTAGTCATTTCCAGTGATTATTTGATGATGTCCCATCAAATTGGTGTTGGTTCTTAGTAATCACATGCTGAACTATTCCTAACCTGGTCCTTCAGATGTTCAAATGGTCCACTCATCTCCACTTTAACCAAACCCATCCACCCTGCTGCTGTTTATCTTCTCTTTCTTTCCACTTTTCCCCAGCATTAAAGCCTTCTCCAGAAGCCTAGCTATTCATATAATGTTTCTGAAGTAAGATAATTTGAGGCTGGTCATTTGTGTTTCAAGAGAGATCTCTGAGTTGATTTGTTTCATGATCCATTTGCTTGCTTGTTTTCCTGACCATATTATTCTCAGGTGTTTTCTCCAGCACCAAATTTCAAGAGTCCATATTTTTTCTATCCTGCTTCTTCAACTTTCACTTCCATAGAATGTCAGAGGAAATACCATTGCCTGCATTTTTCTGATTTTTATAGAAACATCCCAGCCCCTGTGAACTTTTTCTACGGCTTTCATGATTATTTTAATAGGTATTATATCTATTTTTGGTGTTTTGTATTTTAACTTCTGAATAAAATTAAAATAGGTTTTTTTAAAAAAAAGAATAATCAAGTTTCTATTCCCATACATTAAACATTAAGAGCTGTGGTGGCACAGTGGTTAGAATGCAGTACTGGAGGCTACTTCTGCTGATTGCTGGCTGACTTTGGCAGTTCAAATCTCACCAGGCTCAAGGTTGACTCAGCCTTCCATCCTTCCGAGGTCGATAAAACGAGAACCCAGATTGTTGGGGACAATATGCTGACTCTGTAAACCACTTAAAGAGGCTGTGAAGCACTGTGAAGCAGTATATAAGTCTAGGTGATATTGCTGCCATTGCCCCCACCCTGTGAGACACTCTCTCCACAAAGATAAAACACTCTCCTGGCCTTACAAAAAGGTGTGTAAAAATATGACTCTGTACCCTAGCTGGGAGCACCAGATGTGCATGCAGCCATGGGACTGGCTAGAGACTTGAAACCCCTCCCCCATCTTTTAATTAATTTTAACATTCTTTGATCTTTTTAAATTTTATATATTGTTTTTATGCTGTATTGTACATCATCCAGAGTCGATGGAAGGACTCAAGATTGCCTTGCCTTGATCCTTTTTGGTATAAGAAGGGAAGATCGAATCTTTATCAAGCTTTCAAGATTCTGTTATTATATTTCTTAACAATAAAATGGAGTTTTGGTAGTCCTTGTAGTCTTGTTACCTGACTTGGCCTTCTTGAAAGGTCTGAAGTAAGCCTAGAGTTATTTATTTGAAGTTAATACTAACAATGAAATGCCAAGAACCATATAGATATCTGAAATATCATGTATGGATCTGCTTTTACCAAGACTGACTAATTTGAAATTGTGCTTTATTATTATGACATAAATTGCTAATACTGAGCAAAAAGTTGTAAATGATGTTTTAAAATTAATGAATTATTCTGTGCTATCTGATTAAATTATAATTAGTGGCATGATTTACCATAAAATTATAACTTGTTGCTACAGCATACTAATGTGAATTTTTATATTTTCCTTGGTTAGTCACAAAAGAGCTTGAAAGCCATACTCCTTTCAATTACACTATTTCCCCCAGAAACTTAAAAGCTTTAGATGCAGATTTGAAGGCTTCATTACCATAACATTAGCAAAGAGAGGGGCAAAGTGATTAGGTGATGTTGGTGGCCTAGAGAGAAAATATCAATTCATTCCACCTTTAAAATGGATATTAATGAAGTTCAGAAAGCCACATTTGTCAGTCTGAAAAGATTAGAAAATAAATATCTTTTTCATTAAACCTGGACAAAACCTCAACCAGCATTTTTTTAAACCTTTACTTTAATCATTTATAAACAAATTGACTGTCTTATAATTCCCATAATATTTAGAGTTAATTTCCCCTCCAAAAAGCTGAATTGTTTTAATGCATCATCCAATTTATTCAATGTTATGTGAAATGAGTGTTCCGAATTTTCCTCATCCCATGTGCATTCTATGTCCCTCTGTTTATACTTGACATTGAACAGAAGGAATCTTTGTAGAATTAAACATTTAAATTCCTTATATCACTGAAAATGCCATGTCATTCTTATTGTGCTAAACAGATAAGAGAACAGACCTTTTGAAAAATATAGAATATAACAGACAATACATCTGATATAAATAGATTGGGGAAGGGAGGGAGGGATAAAGGAAGGAGAAATTATTTGTAACAGATGGTTCAGAATGCACAAATAAGTGAATTAAGTGTACTGTGTCACACTGTATCTATAGGCAATATCAGTGGTGGGATTCAATTTTTTTTACTACCGGTTTTGTGGGCGTGGCTTGGTGGACATGATGTGGCTTGGTGGCATAGCTTGGTGGGCATGGCAGGGACAAGATACTGTAAAATCTCCATTCCCATCTCACTCCAAGGGAAGGATACTGTAAAATCTCCATTCCTTCCCCACTCCAGGGGAAGGTTACTGCAAAATCCCCATTTCCTCCTGATCAGCTGGGTCTAGATGGGGGCGGGGCAATCAGAGGTGGCATTTACCGGTTCTCCAAACTACTCACAATTTCCACTACCGGTTCTCCAGAACTGGTCAGAACCTACTGAATACCACCTCTGGGCAACATCTTAAAGCAGGTGTGTCTTTTCCCAGGATTGTGCAACTGCATAAGTATCAAGGCACAATTGTTTTAAGGAGTTACCCAATTGTTTTATGTTAAGGTATCTTTTCCCTTGTAGCACTGAATATTCCCCTTCCCCTTTTAAATGAAATGTAGAGATTTTGATCCAGGTGAGAGCCATCTACCCTGTTTTCCCTGTTTTCCCCCAAATAAGGGAAAGTTTACCCAAATTATCCTCTGATAATAAGCCCAATTGGGCTTTTGAGCGCATGGCAATAAGACCAAGTGCTTATTTCAGGGTTCAAAAAAATATAAGACAGGTTCTTATTTTCGGGGAAGCACAGTATATCCAGACAGAAGGGATTATTCAATTAAATCAATGACCTTTTCCTTGGAAAATATCAGAATAATGTACAATTATTCAGTCTCTTTCTTGCAGAGTGCAAAAGATGTGCCCAAATGAATCATGGAAAAATAAAATACAAAATGCAAATAAAGAATTGACCAAAACAGATCTTAAAGTGATTCAACAAATCACTAGCAAATATGTCTCCTCACAGGTACAAGAATGTTCAGGCATACTAATACTCCTTTAGTTAATACTAATAGTTCTTTAGTTAAGTTACCAGAAATAACAAATTCCCAGAAGTCTCAAAGTTGTATTGCTTACAAAAAACATATCCCTTGAGCTTATAACTTGGCATCCTTTAAGGATTATAAAATTCAATTTATAAACTAATCCAGTACAATTTGCTTCACGTACAGTAAGTTTAAAAATGCTGAAAATAGAAATATTTACTTTCTCTCCCATTTTTAGACAAGCACTTCACATATTTCTATACTGCTATCTAATTAGTCACATTTGTGGAAGAAAACAATATTTCTTTAACCCGACAAGGTCCATGTAATAGTTCAAAAGCCATTAAGGTTTTTTTGTTCCACTAAAGTTTTTTTGCAACTTACCAATTTATGAAAGGCTAAGTCAACTTCACTCTGAAGCTGGAATATTGTCAGTATTCCCAAAATATCTATGTTGGTAAGGAAATTAATTATGATAGAAATACATGATAATAGAATACTTTTAAAGACTGTATGCAGAAATAAGAAAGAATATAAAATTAATTTATTTGACCAAGGTTGTTATTTTGGCAGACTTCTTGATTGGGATTCGATGACAATTTATTTTATTTATTTTATTTTATTAAATTTTTATACTGCCCTTCTCCCGAAGGACTCAGGGTGGTGAACAGCCAAAAGATAAAACACAGAAATACAAAATTTAAAATAGATTAAAACAGATTAAACAATTTGGCTAAATTTTAAAAATCCCATAATTAAACAAATTAAAATTAGTGTTTAAAATTTAAATTTTAAAATTTTAAAAGGGAGAAGATTTAGGCCAGGCCAGCTTGATGAAATAAAGACATTTTAAGCGCGCGGTGGAAGGTGCGCAGATCCGGGATCCTCCGTATCTCCGGGGGGAGCTCATTCCAGATCGTAGGTGTCCCCACAGAGAAGGCTCTCCCCCTAGGGGCCGCCAGTCGACATTGTTTGGCTGACGGCTCCACGATGCTCCCATAACCAACCGCGTGGCCGCACTCTGCGCCAGTTGGAGCCTCCGAGTGCACCTCAAGGGGAGCCCCATGTAGAGAGCATTACAATAGTTACAATGGTATATTGTAATAGTTACAATGGTTATTTCTGGTAATGCTTTTTTTGGGGGGGGGGAGTGGGACTAAATTTGGATTATTTGAAGAGAGGAAAGAGGGGGATTTGTTTAAAGGAAAAGGGTGGATTTTCATTGGATGTAAGAGATACAATTTGTCATACTAATGTTGTAATTTTTGATAACCCCTATCTTTTGCTGTTTAATTGGAAGAGATGAGGTTTTCAAGATGGGTTCATAGAAACTGGGGGAAAGTATGGAATGAAGAGTTGTTTGATTTTATAGACAGTGCTCTACTTAGGAACAAATGTATTCTGAGTTGCTGTTTGTAAATGTGTTTTGTTTGCAAGTCCAAACAAGCATATGTATGTGGCACAATGCAAACTAACATTCTACCAACCTCTGGCACCTTCTAAGTTGAGGTTTCAGGCAGGTTGGTTCATAGTGGCAAAAGTTTGTAGCTCAAAAGTTCATAAGTAGTGTAATGCATTTAATTTAGGATGTAGTGATAAATTTTTAATCTTAACTAATCTTGCTGAAGATGAAGGGGGTTTCCTTTTTCTATTTTTCTACTTTTCTACTTTTATCTTTTTTCTGCACCTTTTTATTATTTATATAAAATGTTTATTTTTCTTTAATGTATCTATTTTGTAGTTTCACTTATATAATATAATCTCTAATGAAATTATTGAAAAAAATAATAATGTTGAAGTCAAAGGTGGTTCATGAAAACTTTTCCACAAAGAAATAAACAAACCTATTTTAATTAAATCCATCTCATAGGTTGATTTGTAGAAAACAATTATTGAGTAGAAGGCCAAATTACAAATATAGTAACAACAGGGTTCTTTTTCAAATATAACTTTTCCTCAAACATCTTCTTTGCCCAAAATGAACACCTGCCAATAGAAATCAAGAAGTCACATGATCTCAAACAACATCCTAAACTGTGTGTATTTACATTACATTTTCCACACAACACATTTTTTTTGTTTTTCAAAATCTACATTTGAATAAGGAAGATTGGTAAAATTAATGAAGATCTTCATATTGTGTAGTGAAGTTTGAGTCCTTGATGTTACATTTCATAATATTATTACTGAGATGCTGTTCTTAGCTACTGATTTCCTGAGTTTGTGGGGTTGAAATGAACATGAACAACTTGACCATCAACTAGTCAAATTGAAGGAGCAATATACTGTAGATAACAATGTTCAGAAAAGAGTCATGGTGATACTTAATTTTCAATCAATATAATAAAAATTATTACATTATTAGCTTAGCATTCAATACCATCATTCCTGAACTTCTCCTTTCTAAATTGACTCAGCTAGCTGTGCCCGACCACATTTGTAGATGGATTATAAGATTTCTAATGATTAGGAAGCAGCAGGTGAAGCTAGGGAAAATCACATCGAACACCCATTCAATTAACATAGCTAATTGATTCATTAGCTCTCTCCATTACTCTTCTCTCTCTATACTAATGATTGCATCTTGAAGGATCCCTCTTCATCCGTCTTTTAAAGTATTGAGATTTGCAGATGATACAACAGCCATTGGTCTCATTCGAGACAATGATGAGTCTTCATATAGATGGGAGAAGATCAACTGGCTCTGTGGTGCAGCCAGAACAATCTGGAGCTGAACACTCTTAAAACTGTAGAGATGATAATAAATTTTAGGAGAAGCTCTCCTATTCTACCACCTCTTACAATATTAGGCAACACATTGCTAGTTTATCCACACTAGTTTATTTGATGATATAAAGATAGTTTTCCCAGATGGTCCTTGTCCATATGCACATATTCAAATGCCAATTTTATTTCATTTTTAACTCCTTGTGGGTTTGCATTTTTGTATGAATCCCTCTTTCTTTTTGTAAAATTATAGATCTTATAGATGGCTCACTTGGGGCCTCTCCTCATAATTGTACTATCTCATAGTTTATATTACACTGATGTTTACATTTCCTATAACACAGGTTGCCATCATTGCCTAACTTAATGTGGGTTTTCTGTCTCTCTGTCTTGAGAAAAAGAGCCCTGATATAGGAAATACATCAAATGTCTTCATCCAGAAGCCCCATTTATGCTTGGTTTAATTAAATGACAGCACTTTGCAGAAGGGCAGCAATCATACCAGATACTAGGCAACTTCCCAAAAAACCCTAATATTTCAATATATATGTAGGGATTCAGGCAATTATAGTCAGAGCAGATTTTAAGAGCTTTAAGGTATCTATCCCGGATCTAAGTCTGGATGTTCATTTAAGAAGCATAATACATAGTCAGTTGAAATACTTAAGAGACAGAGTTATGGACATGAATATGCCTGGATTGCCCATATTTTAAATCTGAAATCTGAAGACTGCTCTTAACAGTTGGTTGAGCAGTGATGAGATAGGTTATCAAATTTGGGCTAATATGTTAACTGGGACTTTTCACTAATATAAAAAAGCAGTTTCTTCTTTAAGGAGACAATACATTTTGCAGTTAACATACTCTGTGTGATTAAGTGAGGATACTTGACTAGCACTTGCTGCCAATTGAATGGTACTAGTAATATTATAAATATTATCATGTGTTCATTGCTTTTGCTACTAACCAGTAATTCAAAGTGAAATTTTATTTTGAAATTAAAGGATTAAGTATAGATAAGGAAAAAATACACACACACACACACGCATGCACGGGTACTTGGTATAAAGTAGCTTGTCAAGAATCTTCTACTTAGGTATTTACTATTTTTACTGCTTTATAATTTAGTGTAAAATCAAACTGAGTTTAAATTTGACTTCACTGCAAATGTGTCAGGTTACTATTCAAATGATTGGCAAATCATTAATATTTAATATATACAGCTCAAAAAAATAAAGGGAACACAAGCAGAAGACATCTGAGATCTAAATGAATGAAATAGCCTTATTAAATACTTTGTTCTTTACATACAGTAGTTTATATACTGCTCAAACAACTAAGGGAACACAAAACTACTGTATGTAACGAACAAAGTATTTAATAAGGCTATTTCATTCATTTAGATCTCAGATGTCTTCTGCTTGTGTTCCCTTTATTTTTTTGAGCAGTGTATATTAATATTCTTTGTTCCCAAATATTAAATTTCTAGGAACAACAATTTATAGGAAACTGTAACTCAGCATTCTTATATTCTTTGCATGCAGTCAGAATCATACTGTAGATTCTGCCAGGATTTAATAATCTAACCAGAGTGGAGAACTTTTAAATCTCATAAATTTGGGATTTTAAAAATATAAGCATACATCTAGATTGGTTCAATCTCACACTGAAATTAAAGCATTTTCCTTTAGCTAGATTGTCTTCTGTTACATAAGAAACGGCTTTGAAACATTGCATTTATTTGTTTGTTTGTTTTTGCTGTGTAGGAACTAAGAATGTTTTTCACATTTTTAATTTTTCATCTCTTCCTTAGTGATGGATACACTTAAACTTTATAATTCTTGTAGTTTGATCCTCAAGATAATCTTCATTCCAGTGATAAAGTTGAATATTGAATTTCTGACACATCTAGTGGGAATGCAGCTTTTTGATGTATATTATTTTGCTCTCCGTGGCCGTTTCTTTGGTATAAAGTAGCTGTTATTTATCACACTGACAGGTGCAACTACTGCGAAATGCTGGCGATGAAGTTGCCATCACCGTTCAATACCTCAGGGAAGTACCATCATTTCTAAAGCTCCCATTGGGTAAGGGGAAATTAACAGATATCTGTAAAATGTTTTCTGGTGCAACATTTCTCATAACAAATAGACACTTCTTCATACCTAATACATCTTTCATGAGTTCTTTATTTAAGGAAAGCTTGTAGATCAAAATTCTGTATTATTTAAAATTTATTGTTGCCCCCTTCATATTTCTTTATTTGTTTATAGCAATTTGTAAACTGCCAACTGACTAGTCTGTAGCTGGCATAGCACATCTAAATTGATTCCCTAGACTGATATTCTGTATAGGTAGTTCTTGACTTACGACACCAATTGAGCCCAAAATTTCTGTTGTTAAGTGAGATGTATTTGTTAAGTGAGTTTTGCCCCATTTTACACAGTTTTGTGTAATCTTTTTTGCCACAGTTCTTAAGTGAATCACTGCAGTTGTTAAGTTAGTAACCCAGTTGTTAAATGAATCTGGCTTCCACATTGACTTTGCTTGTCAGAAGATCGCAAAAAGGTGATCGCATGATCCCAGGACACTGCATTTGTCCTAAATATCAACCAGTTGTCAAGTGTCTGAATTTTGATCACATGACCATGGGGATGCTGCAAAGGTTGTAACTGTGAAAAATGGTGATAAGTCACTTTTTCAGTGCTGTTGTAACTTTGAACGGTCACTAAATGGAACTGTTGTAAGTCGAGAATTACCCATGTAACCAACATATACAGACGTATTTTGGTTAATGTAGATGAATCAACATCAACATCTTTTTTCTTCCTGGTGGCCAGAACTGAATATAGTGTTCCAAATGTGGTCTCATCATTGCAATATAAAGCAACACTATCACTTCATGTGATGTTGATGCTATCCCTCTATTGATGCAACCTAGAACTGCATTAGTTTTTTTGGCAGCTGCAGCAAACTGCAGGCTCATACTTAAGTGATGGTCTACTAGGACACCTAGTTCCCTGTTAAAGTTTCTACATTTGAGCCAGGTACCACCTAATCTATACCTGTGAATTTAGGGGTTTTTTTTTGTTTTTTTTTTTTTGCATGCGATTTCATCAGCAAAAGCTTGCAATGTTCAAGTTTACCAAAACCTAAACTAAGTCAGCTCACTAGTCAATTAGCTAATACTATGAGAATTTTAAGCAAATAGGCAACTCATAGGACATTTCTTATTATATCCATATAGCATGATTTTTTTTCTGCTGGATACTTAGTGCACTTCATCTAAGCACTAAGCTGTAGCTGCCCATTTAGAAATTAGACATTCTTGGAAATAACTGGCATTTTGCTTTATCTGCTAGTTTCCCATTTTTTGAAATTAAAATATATATTTTAATATGAATTCCAGTTGATATTGGTAACTTGGATTCAAGGGGCTGCTTGTTAACTAGAAAGCCCCATATAACACACAGCCTGGTTACTTGAGGCATTGAGACTTTCTCCCATAGTAATTGCCAAGCCAATTTGATTTGGCAGCAATGCTGTTTATTGGATCCCTGAAAGCATGCCTTGTCTATAGCAGTAGTTGCCCTCTGAAATGAAGATGTGGGAAATGAATATCCTTGGCCAAGATTTAGAGCTTACTCTATTTTTACATTGTGGAGTATCCACTTTTTTCATTGTGTTATACAGCTTTGTCATAACATGAATATATTGCAAATATGTTCTTGGATTTTCGTATTTTGTCTTAGACCTGATGCTTGAGAAAGAGACAGGTTCAGAAATCATCAGAGAAGAAATATAAAATTCTGACAATTCTAGTGACTAATTTTGATAGTGTGACTTTGTGAATTGGAAGTAGGCCTTCCCCACCCCCCAAATGGGTATATCTAGGATCTACATTAGACAGAATTGTTCCTAGTCAATCAAAAGGCAAACCAAGGGCTTGCTGTCCACTTTGAGCAATATTTTAAAGAGGAGGACAATAGATCAGGGGTGTCAAATCTGATTTCCATTGAAGGCCGCATCAGGGTTGTGTTTGATCTCAGGGGGCTGAGGTGGGCCTAGCCACCTCAATGTCACCACAATGAACCTCCCTAGGCTCCATTTTCACTGCATGAGGGTTGCAGGAGGCCGTCACGGCCGAAAACGGAGCCCGGGAAGGCCTCACACAGTCCTCAGAGCTCCATTTTCACTGGCAGAGACACCATGGGCCAGTCTTTTACTGTTCCCATGGCAGCCCTGCAGGCCAGATCTAAGCACCCCATGGGCTGGATGCGACTCACAAGCCTTCAGTTTGACATCCCTGCAATAGAGCAATCTAATGAATAAATACCTTCCTTGGCTTCTTCAACTATGGTATAGCTTTCAACGCATCTTTATGCCCTGTTTTCTAAATAACACATAAATGCACACACACAAAAAAATAAGGACAGAAATATTAATTACTGAAAAACTATCCTAAGAGAGACTCCCCACCAAAAAATATAAAAAGTAATTTAAAAAATTCAACTTTTTATATACTGTGCATTATCAGAATTGCATCCATCTTAATATTCTAGAACAAATTTGAGAGAATTGAGGGAGGCTGAAGGAGAGGTAGGAGGATATACCTATTCTGTATCAGTTTTATTTTTATTTAATCATCAATCTGCCCAATCTAGCATAATGATATTTTTTTTAAAAAAATAATAAAGTGGAAATTATTTTCATGTGCATTTTTTTTAAATATACTGTATATTTAGTCACTACCTCTTGCCCAATTTCTCCAAATATACTTGTGACTTTATAGGACACACACACATACACACTGTATGTATATGTGCAGCTTCTGTTTAATACTCCCCCAAATATTTTTTGCAATGTCTGGACCAAAATATATTCTGGTTAGCAGCAAATTATGTGAATTATGTACCATGTGAACATGATAGATCCATTTTGGTAACTTATGCCGTGTCTCTTGAAATTAACTTTATAATGGATTTTCCAGGCAATCTTGGAAGAAAATGCTGCCTTGTGATTATTGTAATATTTGGATTCCACCATAGAGAATTATTTATACATTTATAAACCATTTCAATCAACCAACTTTATATAGGTAAACAAAAGTAAAGCTGCAGCCAATGCAGCAGTAAAAATGAAAATGCAATACAACAGTATTGTGATGATGATGTTATCCATTTAGTCGTCCCTGACTCTTGTGTGTCAAGAAGCAGGCTCTGTTGTCCACATCTTCCAATCTCACACTGCTTCTTTGGTAATAATGTACAATAAAACAAATATGGTTTACATCGACAGTTAAAAATTATAATGAATTGTTGGAAAATTCATGATAACATTCCTGCCAGGTTTTTAATGAGCTTCTGGGAGGGCTGGAAAGTTGGAGCTACCTTGCTTGGGAGACAAGCTGTTTAGAAGAGAGTTCTCACAGAGACTCTCTATTTTGGGGTTTCCTCCTGTCACCATCTTTCAATACAGTATCTAGAAGTGCTCAGACATCTTCTCTGCTCTTGAATTTGATGGGCAGAATCCATATCCATAGCAGTCTCAAAGATGCCTGGTCTGTCACATTGTCTATCCCAAAATCATATGTGATAGCTTCAGGAGAATCAAGATTTTAACTTTTTTACTGCTTTAATTGGGAATCATCTTATGTATGTTTTTGATTGCTATAGAACTTTGCTTTTGAATGCAATGATACTTTGGTCTCTATATAATATTTGCATCAAATTCATTTTTAATAATTGTATCCCAGGAAACATAACCCATTAAACATAAACCTGGGGAAAGATTACTACTTAAAAAAATATGAAATTTGATTTGTGCTGGAAGCTTTTAAAGCTAATTATGTTTCTTCTCAAAATACAGGAAGAATTACAAAAGAATGAAGGATAAACAATACGTCTTTTCTCTCTTTTTAGTTGTCAACAGATATGCATAAATTCTGAATTTAACTGTAAGGAATTAAAAGTAGCCTCTTGGGAAAGGTTCCATCATAAGCATCATTATCAATGTCAGGCAGACCATTTTGTTAGTATTGTACGAAAAGCTTTAGAAATAGTTCTTCAACTGCAAATGACTGGATATATGTCATATATTTTGTTTGAGGTTGCTGAGGAGCAAAATTCCATGATTTTAATAGACTCCTTATCCAACAAATAGATTTAGTCCCAATTGTACAGAATTAAGTAATGCTGCAATTTCCATTAAATTCCTTCAGATTATTTTTTTTAAAAAATCCAGTTGTGAGAATGGCAAATGTAATTAGAAATCTACTATCCTTTGCGAGACTGAATAAGTCTCCAAAACAAATCCTGAATTTTCAGTACGATGTCAATATTGTCCTCTTCTCTCAAAACAGTTGTCAAAGAATGTATCCCAGTTGTAATTTACCCAATAACTTTTAATATTTTGTCCATTAACTTCTAGTATTCCAGTTGCAATTTATCCAATAACTTTAACATTAAAGTTGGAGGCTTGCAGTAGATGGGATTTTGTTGAAGTGCTGATTATTATCTTTTTAGCTACAAGCTGCTGAATGAGTTTGAACTATTGTCTTGCTGCATTTGCTGAGACCTTAGGGTGGTTTGTGATTGTTTATTTCGCAAAATAAATAAAAAAGAATATTAAAGGTAAAGGAAAAATGAATCGGTAACAGATGAAAATAAAGTGTAGAAACAAAGAAAAATAATTGCTTTTTTGATAATATAGTTGCTGACATGCAATAATGTCATAAGAAGTCCCTGTGTAGAATTGACTTTTAATAGTAGAAGGCTATAAAACTGAATTCTTATTTCTTCCTGAATGGTTGCATCAGAATCCAAATTAAAGCATCTACTTTAATCTTGGCATGAGTATATCAAGTGAATGAGAGTTCCTTCTCTCCCTTATTAACTGATTGCCGAACTAATCTTATCATTATGGAGTTTGTCTAACATTCAATTAAAATCTGCTTTGATGTAATTTAAACATATTATTTCTTGTTCTGGCCTATGGAATGATGAAGAACCGGTTTTGGACTTTTTCAGGGTTGCATTATTTCATTTACTTTAAAAGTGCTGTTGGGTCTCCTCTTAACTTGATGAGATCAAAAATGTCGCCATTCTTCAATCACTCTTTATAGGTTTAATTTCTAGATCTCTAGCATAGAAATTAAGATGAAGTACAGGTATTTGGCATATGTTTCCATAGGCTGCTGTTAAAATTTGAGTACTATAGCAAAAGGAATGTATACTATTAAACCTGGTTAGCATTTCAAACTCTTAATTCCTCAGCTTCAATACCAGCTTTAGATCTTGGCCTTAAGTCATAAATTAATTAAATCATATATTTTCCTTTATTTGTATAAACAAATCAAATTGTTTACATGCATTGGATTTTTTTCCTAAATCAACTTATGGTAATTGTTCTCTGATAAACTCAAACTTAGAAGAAAATACTTCTTCTTAAAATACCCCATTTCAGGTTCCCCTGGACCATCAAGTGATCACAGTAGTCGTGCTTCTTCCCCTCTCTTTGACAGTGGTTTACATTTAAATGGAAACTCAACAAATACAGTAAGTAGTTTAATAATATTATTAATAACCTAGCTACGATAGCAGCACATCACTGACTTTGCCTTATCTAGAAAGCTAAGCAGGATCAGGCTTGACAAATATGTGGATAGAAATCAATGTTGTAGTCTATATTGGGAAGTGAAAAAAAATCCAGTAAGAAGGCAGTGGCAAACCTGTTCTGTAACTTGCCATGAAAATTGCCTGAATATGTCAGTCTAAGTCACCCAAAGTTGAGTTGGACTCAAAGGTGACTTTGTTGATCTGCTTCTTAAACAAAATGAAACAACTTGAATTTTACTTTCTATAACTGTCTTAGCTTATGATACAGAAAGATAATAAGTATGCTGTGTCTCGAAAAATACTCAAAAAATAGCTTGGTATAACAGTAGCAGAGCCAGCTGTGGCCACAGATCTCTCAGTGAGTATACATTATGAGAGGATTTTGTTGTTGTTGTTGTTTAAAATAAATAATAAACTGTTGCCAAAGGTAATACAAAATGTTTGGAGTAAGATATAATCATCATATTGCTTGCACCAATTTTCAGTTATATCAATGCCTTGGGACTACTTTTAGGATACGAAACCTAGGAAGGAAATTTTTTTTACGATAGCTAGGATGTTCAGTAAGAAAGGATGAGTTTACTGAATAGATGGGATAATCAGCAAAATACACAATCTTAGAGATCTTCTTTATCTTATCCAGGCTAGTTTTATCTTTGGATCATTTTATTTTTGTGAGTTGAACTCAATCCAGAAAGACACTAAATTGGGACATGCTGTTTAAGGCTAGATACATGGCCTTTAAGCTTCATTTAGCAACCACAAATGGTTCCTAAGCAAACCACATGAAAAAGAAAGACACACACTAAGGAGATCACTGGTTGCTTCTGCCTCATTTAGATAAAACCTGCTCAGAGTCATTTGTTTCGTGAGGTGAATGGCTATGTAAATTAGGTGGGTAGATAGGTAGGTAGATTTCTCTTGTGCCACAATGCCAGCATTCTCTCATTCCCATGTACTGGTATGTCTCAGGTACAAGACAGTTGTCTGTAAATGCAAGAATTGAACAAAAATGAATTTTTACACGATTTATTATGATTAATTACCATTATATTTTCAAATGGTTGCTATCTGAGGCAGGCGCTAAATGAAGACCACCTGCATATGGATGTTGTGGTGGTGAAGCATTCTTACGTAATGTATTTGCAGTTCTTTAAAAATGTGCTTCTTTACTTTAAATTGTAACATGCTGTAAACAGACTTTATCATTCCACTGAGCTTTAAGGCAGAAAGAGAATAGTTGTTCGGGTAGTACATACAAAGGCGAATGCAATGCAGACCATCAGACTGTACAGGCAGATGCCTCTGTTTATCTGATATCACAACTCAACTCATGGAGACAAATGGCTGCTCACTGTGTACATATTTCTGTTTTCCCTGGATGGAACTAGAGAGATTTGGAGCGAAACTGAAGAAAATGGAAGAGAGCAAAAAGCATGCTGATTATTTGGAAAAAGCCACTCTCTTTTAGTTCTCTGAAGCTGAATCCTCTGATGTGCTACATCACTTCACACAAGATGCCTTATACCGTAGGTGGGCTACATGGTGTAAGGGACAGGAATGCCAATAAAAGACTTTATATTTCATCTCACGATGCAAAAAAGTTATAAGGTACTTTTTTTAAGATACAAAAAGTTTCCATCCAGGGAAAATTGAATATTTCTTCGAGAACAAGAAGCCATGATTCAAATACTGGTGGAGAGAGTACTACCTTTGTAGCTTATTTGTTGAAAGTATAAATACACAAATTTACATTTACCATATTAAACTGTAATTCCAATAGATGGATGAGTTGATTAAGAAATATTAATTAAAAACAAGTAATAGTAGAAATGGCATCAATTCCAGTTGCATGCTATAGGATATTTTATTTCCTGTGTGTATCTTTTTTCAACCACTCTGGCGTTTTCAGAGAACCATCATTCCATCTCCTGCGCTGCTGTGGTACTTGCAGAATATTAATACAAGGCATGGATTTAAAATCTGTTTGTTTTTCTTGTTCTATGTCATGTTTATGAGAACGAGGGTGTGTGGTTGTTTTTTAACCTTCCTTTAAAAAAAATAAGAAACAGTCTTACTAGAACGCAGTTATAGTTTTCATCTTTCTCTATATATTGTGATCTTTTTTCATTCAAAACATGCATCTGTGAAATAAAATCCATAGATAAAGAACAGTACAGATTACCAGGAAAATTCTTTAAAACTATATATATTCGGAGAAAAGGTGAGTTTGTAAAGACCCAGCAAAAGTAAGAGAAAAATAGAAAATTATTTTAGAAACAAGTTAGAAATATGTTCTACTTCCAAAATTGAAGGTAAAAGCAAAGCAATCACTTAACGTCACGTTTCAAGAGTTTCAGGTATGACGCTGATGTCTATTAGATCTGATAGGGTTTGAAGTAAGAAAAATGGATATTTAATTAAATAACCCAGAAAAATTGGTTGAGGAAACTACTGCATGCAACTGAGTTATTGCTTTCCCACAACAGGGAGAAATCTGCTAAATGATTTTCAGACTATTTTATTTATTTATTTTATGTTATTTATTTAATTAAATTTCTATACCGCCCTTCTCCAAATAGGACTCAGGGCAGTGCACAGCCAGAGTAAAAACAGAGCATACAAAATTTAAAAAACAATATTAAAATAAATTAAAATATTTTGGCCATAAATTAAAACAACCCAATTTAAAACAATTTAAAATTTAAATCAAGCCAGCCCAACTAGTTAAAATAAATAAGTTTTCAGGGCCCGACGAAAAATCCGGAGGTCTGTTATTGTACGTAACTCTGGGGGAAGGTTGTTCCAGAGGGTGGGCGCCATCACAGAGAAGGCTCTCCCCCTGGGGGTCGCCAGCCGACATTGTCTGGCGAACGGCACCCTGAGGAGGCCCACTCTGTGCGAGCGTACTGGCCGGTGGGAGGCTATTGGTGGCAGAAGGCGGTCTCGTAAGTACCCCGGCCCTAAGCCATGGAGCGCTTTAAAGGTGGTCACCAACACCTTGAAGCGCACCCGGAAGACCACCGGGAGCCAGTGCAGCTCACGCAGGAGAGGTGTCACATGGGAGCGCCTCGTCGCCCCCATAATCCCCCACGCGGCCGCGTTCTGGACCAGCTGGAGCCTCCGGGTGCACCCCAGGGGGAGCCCCATGTAGAGAGCGTTGCTGTACTTTTTACGTTTTACTGTACTAATTTAAAATAGTAAATAATAAATACTTTTAGTTAATGTTTAATATAGTTTGATCATCAGACACAGTTTGAGTATTTTTTAACATTTAAAACATTTAACATTTATTGGTAAAGTATAACAACTAGAAGATATGATGAAGTACAACCAAAAATATAATATTGCTGATGTAATTAAAACCAATATAAAAGTAGTGATTTAAAGAAGTGATATATGAAGAAACTAAAGCTATAGCCATAAAGTATTACATAGAAATAGTTAAATATTTCAATATATTATTAAATGTAATCATATAGACCATCTATTACTCCATCTTCTCAGTTTTAATATAGTACATTATTTCAATACAACATATAATATACTTAGATTCTTAATGTTGTTATTTAGACATCTTAGAATAATGAGCATAAATGAATATTTTATCAATATTCTGTCACAATTAATTACAGTTTGGGATATTTATTTTACAAGCAATATGATTATTTAATCTTTTCTTTAAAATTAAATATAACTTTGGAAATGTATGAAAATAAAGGAAAAACATATCTCAGGATATTTTTTTTAAATAATAAGGCTTTTGGTCTCAAGCTAAATTAACTTAATATTAAATTCTCCATCATTTTATTTGTTAGGATCCACCAAATTAAGCGCACAAAACAATACAGACAATCTAAAAAGCCACCTATCAGCCCAAATATTTAATATCTATTATTTAGATATTTACTCACAAAAGTTGGTAAAATATATTTCCAAAAGTCAGTCAGTATGATGAAAATTATTTTATAGTACTGCAAAACAGTTATTGCATAATCAGTAAGAATGCTGTTATTTAAAGGCAGTAAAGAACAATCAGTAATATTGAAGATGGCTTATATCTACAGTACTGTAGTTGTACTGTTTGAATGAAATGTTTATTCACTTACATGATATGCCTCTGCAAATATTTCACTTTTCAAGCATGAAATGATTTTTTCCTATGAACTATTTAATGATAAACAGTTCATAGGAAAAACGGTAGAACCAAAGAATTTTAAAATCATACAAAGAACATACAACCTCTAATTTCTTTTTCAATTTTTGCTAATGTTTTAATATAAATTTAGAGCCCATCAGGTTTTTAAAAATTGTGTTATTTACTAACTAGTAAAGTTATTTACTATAGATAACTTTAAAGTCCAATGTTTAATTGCTAAATTTATAAGTAATAAAGATGGAGCATTAAACCAAACAAAACCTGCAGGCTTTGGCTTAGGTGGACCTTCACATAACCAAATTATCAGCTGTGTTTCAGGAAGAGAGGGACAATTAAGGCAGATTCTTCTATTTTCTTATCAAATAAGTATTATCAGTACAGCTAATGGAAAGTCAGTATATAAATATTATTGGCTAATTACTGTTCTACTGCAGTATGATCCTTCAGATGTCTTAAAAATCCTAGAGATAGATGTGCACATTCAATTTCCATGTGCCCTATAAATCATATTGTGGAAAATAGTGCAAATGTATTCAGTCAAACAAAACTCCCCATTGTTGCAGACATTCCCACTAAACATAGGGCATTCAGGCATGCAAATGTATAGGCAAATTTCTGAAGAAGCAGAATTTTTTATGCCTATGATTACTTGGTTACCTATGTTAATATATACCTAATACACATGTTTACTATTGTATTCAGAATTGTATGGCAGATTACAAGGGTTTTCTGTAGCTTTTTAAAAATTTGAAACTATTATAATTGTAAATAAATGGAAGATAGCATTCTTATATAATAAACTGCAGATTTCTGAAAATATTCTACATAATAGAGTTAAGTTAAAACTAAATCAACAATAGGGGGTGGGGGAGAAGGGGGAGGGGAAAAGGGTGGGGGGAGAAAATGTTTGTATTTCTTATAAAACTTTTTAATAATAATAAAAAAAAACTAAATCAACAATGAGTGGGAAGAAAAACTTGCCACAGATCATTCCGAAGATGAAACATTTCAGAATAACAATAACATTAAAATATATTTTTCCAACCTTGTAAATGGCAATGAAAATGATAGGGGTTTTTTCCTATGTAAGCCTTCCATATGAAGCCAAAAATGATAATGACATTTCTGATATTAAGGCATCTTAAATGGGCCTCCGTACCAAGTTGTTCAGTTCTGTGGGGTGAAAGAACAGAAAGTGCAATGCTTACTAACAGTTGGATAAAATTAACTTTCAGAAATTTACAGTATAAATATGTTGCTATATAGGCGGATTATTCTAATAATCACCTTGATATAATTTTTTTAGTTCAAGGGATGACAAGTGATTTTTTTTTGAGTCATTCATTTTTTAATATTTAATTTTTATAATAAAGGCATCTCAAATATTGTTATATTTGCTTATTTTAGTTCTTTAATTAAAACATGTGTATGGCCATCCATCCTATGTACCACAACTCTGAATGGCTCACAACAATAATTAAAACTCCCAAAACAGTGAGACCAAAACTTGATGCTTTGAGCATCCCTTCCTAATACATCCACCAATACAATGTCCAGGGTTCAAACTTATTCCATCCCATGCTGAAGGCAACAGATTGATATTTCAATTTTGGGCATATGGGTCCTCTTTTCCCATTTTCTAACCAAAATATTATTATTTCCCCCTGCTAGAAAACAATTATTTCTCTCTCCCTCTCTCCCCCTCTCATTTGTGTGTGTGTGTGTGTGTTAAATAGGGTACTCACATGATTTCATTTGTTCAGTGAGGGAAGGGCATTTATATAGGGAAATGGCATTGTCTATTGAACAGTATGAGGTGCAAGATTGGCTCAATAGTTAGGCCAAGTGAAGCAGCTGCCTCTCATATGTGAATTAGTTTGTAATAAAAGAGCAAATGTTATATGATTCTTCTAGTTATTGTGAGGTTATGTTGCCAGGGACTAGTAATTACCAATGGAAGAGTGCAGCTTTTACTGTTTGATCGCAGACTATAAAGTAATCTTCCGGGTAAAAACAGCTGGAAGGGTGCCGAGGTAAACTGCGGGCCATTATCAGTAACTATAGTGTCCGGCAGCCCATGGGTTGCAAACAACCCCTCTAGTATCTTAATTACAGCCGGGGAGGTGGTAGAATGCATGATTCCACCCATTTGGAATGCGCGTCTACCACAATTAGGAATGTTTGGCCCATGAAGGGCCCCGCCAGGTCCAGGTGGACCCTTGCCCAGGGAGCCCGAGGGGTGTCCCATGCCTGCACCGGAGCTGCCGGGGGAGCTGGCCGTGAAAGTTGGCATTGCTGGCAACGGCCTACCCACTCCTCCACATCTCGGTCAAATTGCGGCCACCATATGTAACTTCTGCCGAGGGCCTTCATGCGGACAATTCCCGGGTGGGCATTGTGGAGATGAGTCAGAATCTGGACCCTAAGATCGGGTGGCACGACCACCCAGTTACCCCACAGGAGGCAGCCCTGTAATACCGACAGCTCCAGGCGCCTGCGGAAATAAGGAAGGACCGTGGCAGACTCTGGGGCAGCTGGCCAGCCTCAGCGTGTCCAGTCTAGAATCTTGGACAGAACAGGGTCAGCAGCAGAAGACATGTGAACGTCATTCGCCGACACCAGAGACCGTCGCTCGTCCACAAGTAGGACGGATGCCGTGGGGGCCGGGTCGTGGACAGGTAAGGGAAGCAGGCAGCAGCTCAGGGCATCAGCATGCCCTATCGCCTTCCCTGTCTTATAGATAAGTTGGTAAGAATAAGCCGCTAGGAACTCAGTCCAACGTGACATGCACAGGGACAGGATCTGGGGGGTCTGCCTGTTACCCGCTAGCAGCCCCAGGAGGGGCTTGTGATCAGTGACCAGATAGAAAAACCTTCCGTAAATGTAGTCATGGAATCACTTGATTCCTGCTATGGCTGCTAAAGCTTCCCTATCGATCTGGCTGTAATTCCTCTCCATAGTCGACAAGTCCTGGAGTAGTAGGCAACAGGAGCCTCTGCGCCATTGGGCAAGATGTGGCTCAGGACTGCCCCCACCCCATAGGGGGAGGCGTCACATATCAAATACAGAGGCAAGCTGTTGTCATACTGAACCAGGACAGCGTCGGAGGAGAGGACATCCTTAACGGCTTGAAAGGAAGCGAACGCACAATGGTCCCAAAGCCACGGGGATTTGGCATCCAGCAGCCTATGGAGAGGCTCCGCCAAGGAAGCCTTATGGGGCAGAAAAACTGAATAAAAATTGAGAAGGCCAAGAAAAGCCTACAGTTGGGCTTTGGATGTGGGGGCAGGGGTGTTTTTTATTGCGGGTCAGTGTGGGTCAGATTCCGGAAGCGTCAACAAGGAACCCCAAAAACACGACCCTGGGAACCCCAATGTGGCATTTTTCTTTCTTCAGTTTTAACCCAACGTCCCTAAATCGAGTGAGGACAGCCCTAAGTTTGACGACAAGTTCATCCTGATCAGCGGCCGCAATCAGGACGTCATCAAAATAGGGCACCACCCCCGGGAGGCCATGGAGCAGCCGCTCCATGAGACTCTGGAAAATTCCTGGGGCCACACTGACCCCAAATTGCAGCCGGGTGCACTTAAACGCACCGCGGTGCATGATGATTGCCTGGGCCATGGCAGTGTCATTATCAACCGGAAGCTGTTGATAAGCTTGGGCAAGGTTCACCTCGCGGCTCACCTTGCCATCCGTGTCATAGGTTTCATCTTTGTTTGCTTCCCCGTAGTGGACAGACTGATGGCCATTGGACAGGCCTCCGGCCCCGGACTGGAATCGCTCGATTTCTGCCGAAGACTTGGCAGACATCTCAGCAGCCTGGGCTTCGTCTAAAGCGATCGGTAAAGTTAAGTAAGAACGGGCCAGCAACCTCTGCTGCAGCTTCAAATTCCATACTCCACACACTAATTGGTCCAGGAGCATGTCATCGAGCTCCCGGAACTCTCAATGCAGGGCTGCCGTTCTTAATGAAGTCATATATTCATTGATGGACTCTCCCTCTCTCTGGGACCTCTGGTGAAATGCATGCTGCCTCGCGATCTTGGATGGGGCGGGAGAGTAATGTTGTTTGAGCTTTCCCAGCAAGGTCTCTCAGGGCATCTCAAACACAGGCTGAGGGGCGGCTAGAGCCCTGGCCGTCCCAAAAATTTCACGGCCGCACAAGCTGAGGAAATAACCCCTCTTACGAGCACTGGATATTTCTGACAGGTCATTTGCCTGCAGGAAGCACTCAAACCTTACGAGGTAGTCCTCCCAGGTCTCCAAAGCTGGCTCAAATGGGGTGAATGCCGGCAGCCCTGTCGCCATGGTTGATAGCTGCTCGTAATACGCTCATCACGAACTTGGTCCACACTCAGGCAACCGTCACCTCAGAAGGATCCCACCTTCATCGCCACGTGTAAGATCCGGTGGGCAAACATAGACGGAGGCTTAGTTGCTGAGAACAATGACTTTATTAACACGAACACACAACAGCAACAGGAACAGTCACGGAGTGACAGAATAACAAGGCTGCCTGACAGCTGCTTAAGTAGCGAGCTGTCAGACGCGCACACCAATGAGC
The DNA here is from genome assembly GCA_022577455.1 of Arizona elegans. Lineage (NCBI taxonomy): Eukaryota > Metazoa > Chordata > Lepidosauria > Squamata > Colubridae > Arizona > Arizona elegans. The sequence goes on along the minus strand of JAKOOJ010000001.1, from coordinate 203,550,340 downwards.
GAACAACAATTTCCCTCCACTTCACCGCTTGTGTCTGAACCAATCAGCATCGCCCGGCAACAGGCACAGGCACCTACAATCGTAACTATGAGGACTCAACACCTTTTAAGACCCTTACCTTGACTCCAGGCTGAAGACTAAAGGAACAAGCAAGCAAGGAGACAAAATCTTTCCTCATCCCCCTGAAGTTTAAAAATAAATCATGTCTACAAGTTGGGCCAGAGAATGGAGGACATGGGGACTTTGCAGCCTTTTGCTGTGCATTTGACTGTAGAGGGGAGTCTGCAGTCTCGCCTTTAAATCCTAACTGGCCTCTACAGGCAGTCAGGCAGATCTAAGAAGTTTCAGAATCCTCCATTTTCTGGCCTAATCTTTAGGGATTTTTTTTTCTTTAATTCATGGGGGAAAAACTGCAGAAAGGTTTTTCTCTCCTTGCTCACTTGGTTCCTCTTCTCTTCAGCCTGGAGTCAAGATAAGGTTTTTAAAAGAGATATAGGTTGGAGGACATGGGGCAAATTTAGCTTTAGCACCTGATCTTCCCTCTCTGCATTTTTTGTTTACATGTTTATTGAAGAAATGTGCCTGGAGGAGGGAGGAGATTAAGCAAAGGAAAGGTTTTGGGAAGCTAGTCATGAAGCTGCCTTTTATGCAAAGGCCAGCTTCCCCAAAGCCTACAGAAGTGTAGGAGAGCTTCGCAGCCTCCTGCTTGGGGTCACCTGATAGGTGCAGAAAGCAGCTGCTATTTTAGGGTTCCTGAAGGTGTTGGGGGGAAAAGGCCTAAATGCTGCAGGAGGTGTTAAGGGGACAAGACAGGCACAGCAGGCACACAGCTGCCCATGGTCTGTCACAGTAGTGGGTTTCAAAAATTTTTACTACCGGTTCTGTGGGTGTGGCTTGGTGGGCATGGCATGGCTTGGTGGGCATGGCAGGGGAAGGATGCTGTAAAATCTCCATTCCCACCCCACTCCAGGGGAAGGATATTGTAAAATCTCCATTCCCTTCCCAATCCAGGGGAAGGTTACTGCGAAATCCCCATTTCCTCCAGATCAGCTGGGACTTGGGATGCAGCGAATAAATGGGGGTAGGAATTTTTACTACCAGTTCTCCGAACTACTCAAAATTTCCGCTACCGGTTCTTCAGAACTGGTCAGAACCTGCTGAAACCCACCTCTGGTCTGTCATAAATGTGAATGACCTCAAGAGCACTGAATCTGTCATAACTTTGAAACAGGTTTGTATGTAGTTTTGGGGTGTCAGTCGTTGTTTTGAACTGTCATTAAATGGCTTGCTGTTTCTCAAGAATTACCTGAATGTAAATGAAGTTTATTTAGGATAAATAAAGGCACTACATGTCTTAATATATCTGAGACAGTTTACGTCTGTTTATATCCGTAGTGTACATATAGGCCTTTGGCTTAGAGTTGAAATGCATCATAGAAAGTTTCTCTTTCCATTTATATAAAGAAAAGGTAGTAATGAAATATGAACAAGGTTGGAATCAAAGAGGATAAGTATTATTAGATAATATTTAAAATTTATGGTTGTAGTCCAAGAATAAAAGAATAGAAGATTAGGTTAATACAATTAATTTTGTACAGGGTGCTACTAAATTATGCTGATAGCATTTTGGAAAGCAGGGGACTCACGAAGAAAATTGTTACAACAGTGGAGAGGATAGTACACATTTGTTGTATGGTATTGAAGGCCTAGTTCTAAAGGAGTACTTCAAAGTATAAAGAGTGCAACGCTGAGTAACATAAAACAGTATGAAAAGAGACTTGATAGAACAAAGAAAAGGAGAAAGTTGGAAACTTTCTGTATTGATCTGTTTCAGAAGAAAAGAGGCTTGATGGTGGATAAACCAGGATTTTGTTCAGCTAACATATTTTTTTCTCTGTATCCTATTAAAGATGTTATTTCCCAGACCCAGTGAGTCATAATTGTGCACTATTATAATCTATCACGGTTTTGTTTGAAACATCAAAGATCTTATCTGACATGCCTACATTTTTCATGTTCTATAATGAAAGACTGCAATTCAATCCTGTAATTTTAATATTGGTATGATTGATTATTAAGGTAGTGTTTTTCATACATTTATGAAGCTGAGCCAAAGCCTGCCTTTTGGTGTCTTCTCTTTAGGATTTTGAAAATCCCTAGTCAAAATTATTTATTGTTTTTACTGCGTACCTTGTTGATTCCTCCTTAAGGAATTCCTCCTTGTTGAGAACTCCTTAAATTAACCACTCTTTCTTAGATGGCTATTTAAAAAAAAAAATCCTTGTGATCCTTCATAGCTTCAAGGAAAAAGAAGAGCAGAGTGCAGCTTTTCAAATTGGTCTCAGTTATAAGAGAAATATATTCATTATCATGTCATGAGAGACAACACTTAAAAAAACAGGAATCGTTCATTGAAAAGGATTAATTTCTGCAAATTTTCCAAAGTATGCATATTTACTTGTTATGTAGGAAATAAAGCAAGTCTTAGCACTGGAATTCTAATGCTGCATCATGTTCCTTACTCTACCTTCCCATCTACTCCAAAATAAATCCAAATAAAGGGAGATATATTTAGAATATATACAGAAAAACTGTATATTCAACTACTGGTGATTACCTGTATATATCTATATTACTTTTTTGGCAAAAACATGAACATAGTTTGCCATTGTTCTCTTCTTTTTTCAACTTCCCAATCTAGACTACAGCCCTGGGATTTCCAGGTCTCCAACCAGCCACTATCCAAACTGAAATCTGATTAACTTTTCCAAGATCAACTACATCAAGATATATTATGCACATTGTTGTTCTATTTTTGCAAATATTGAAAAAAACAAGTTAAAATTTTGCAATCATTGTCATGCTAATGAAACAAATAAGATATTGAGAAGAAAATGTTGTCAATAAACAACTTTCCAATTAGGTGTGAGGTTTATATATTTAACAAAATAATAACGGCACTATTGTGCATCAAATAGAGAGAAATGACCCACCAATATTTCAAGGTCAAAGACATTGTTATTTCTTCTGTGCAATCTAAAATTTCTAAACACTGTTATTCCTTGTGTTCTAATTCACCCAGAAAAATAACATATCCACATACAAATATTTATGTTTTTTACATAATGTATTTACTGTTATTTTTTATTTATTCTGGTCAGGCACCATCATCACCTTCTTCACCCACAGCTAATGAACCAAAATATGAGAAGCATTGGCTGGATACCTTATCAGTTCCTCTATCAATGGCTCGAATTTCGAGATACAAAGCTGGAACAAATAAATTAAGGTTTGTAATATGAAAGTGAAAGGGTTGGATTACCTAACCTGCATGTATTGTTTTTTTGGAGATAGTGGGTCTTTGTAAATTTTTTAACAAGGTGTAGGCTTTCTCAAAAGCTGTGTAATGAGCATCAATAATATCTATTAAACATATAAACAAATAATTGAGCTTTATTCATTATATGAAAAAATGGTTAGTTTGTTTAGGCATCATAAATGGAAAGGGTCAAAGAAATAAGTTGCTTCAATATAAACTATGGAGATTTTTGTTTGTTTAATGTAGTGATCTACTGAGATATGAAGTGTTATAAAGATTTCTGTTACGAAGATTTTAATCTATCAATGGAACTGAAATATTTTTAAAAACAAATGATTATCTTGGAAAAAGGAATGAAAACTGATAGAAGTTGGTTAGCATAAATTAGAAATTTCCCAGCTTGAAGTTTCACTTCTATGTAGTCTCGTTGGAGATGCATCCTGTTAATTGTAGAAATTCAGATAGATCACAAGGGCATGAATGATATTGAACAAGGCCTCTCAGTTCAGGAATGACTGCTACTGGCATATAACCTGAAAGTCACAACTGCCACCTGCTCTTCCAGCAGGAACTGTAAGTCCAAGAGAACTTCCAGATTGTGCATTTTAGCATGTAGATTTTAAATAGGAAGGAAGAGAAGATCAACTTCAGCTCTCATCAAAAGTCTTCCACACTTTGTCATACTCTGGCCCTCTACTAGTTCTACCCTTTGGTGTTTCCTTTATTTCCTGGTTCAAATCTTCGACATTAGAGTCAGGAATAATGGAATCTTCCTCTGGTTTTCCAGCAGGGCTTTGGCGTAGCATCTGAAGCCCCAGATTCCTCAGCCATCTGAAGGAAAATAATATGTGCAACTGGGCCCTATCAGAAATCCGTCTTTTTTTTTCTTTCGTTCTTTCATGCACACATGCACATTTATTAATGGGCATCAAGTTGGTGTCAGCTTTTTGTAACCATATGTGAAGATTTTCTTTGATCTCTCCCTAAGCTGCTCTTTCTGATCTTCTAATAGACCATCAGCACTGTAACTATGTCCATCCATGGAGTTGGTAGTCATCTTCTCTTTCCTTCCACCTTTCCCAGCATTAGAATCTGGGAAGAGAGAGAGAGAGAGCTGGGTCTTTCAATTATGTACATATACACATCCCAATTTGCCCTGGATATTTTTGCTATGCGTTGAGTCACACAACCATTCTATTAAAGTAACATTCTGAAATAAATGTGTCTTTAATGGTTGGAAATGGAATAAATCAAACTTTATGATGGGACTTTAGATTTAATTTGAAATGGAAACCTGAAGCTAACATGAGTCATACTGTTGCCAGACTAGAAATAGTAACCAAAAAAGAATACAATACTGTAAAATGGGAAAATTGTATAAAAGGACAATCAAAATGAGTGTGGTGAATTAAAATAATGTTCTTATGAAGGAAGGCTACAATAGTTGTCAATTCTCGGGATATAAAAAAGGAAGTGATGAGAGAAACATCACAAGAGTGTATAAAAGTATAACACAAAATATGTACTGTATATATTTGTAATTCACATTTCTAAAGCCATCCAACCTCTCAACAACTCTGCGTGGTATACAGATTTCAAAACAAAGAAATGAACAACCCTGGATACAAAAACAGAACAAAAGATAAATGGTCATCCCAGACCTTTCAAAAATTATACCCAAGAATTTAAAGATTTCAGCTTGCTGTATTGCTTGACCATTTAACATGTAGGTATATATTCTAGATTGCTTTGCAAAAATTAGGATTTATTTTGAGTATAATTGTTCTCAAGTGCTTGCTCAAAACAGTAAACATCTAATGTTCTCAACGTTCATATTAATTCAATTGACATTTGCAATAGGAGTATTGCATCATTATCTGTAGACAGTAAGGTTGCAATGTGCATATTGATTAACTTTGTGGATGATGTTCTGAATTACTTATTTTGGTAACAACAGAGTTGATTTGCAAAAAGAACATCAGGGGAGCAAGATACATCGTCATCTTATCCCTTTTTCAGTTGGAATTTCTTTAGGGCAGTGGCCTTGCACACCACTTCTATTCTAGAGTTCTCATGGAGTTTGTACATTAGCAGAAGTAGCCATTTGTTATTTTAGCATTTTTTTAAAATTTGCCCAACGGCTTTGTTCTAGAGACAATGCAGACTTGAAATCAATAAATGCAGCATATAATGCAGAATATGGCTCTCCTTCCATAAGTAGCTTAGCATTTGCATAGAATGACATTGATCCAAACAGAGCAGAAATCAAAATGATTAAGGTTTATAACATTTTAAATACTGTTTTTATTCATAAATCCTATGCTTCCTCTGCCTATTATCTGACCCTCATCTGATGTCATTTCTGTAAAATGGGTTGCTGTATTCCCAAACTTTATCCCATTCTGATTATATTTGCTTCATGGGAAGTACGTGTGGTCCTCATTTATTGACTGATTTGTTCACTGATCTTTCAGTTATGACAGTGATAAAAAGTATATGACCAGTTTCTTTTCTCCCTAACCCTATTTTCCATTCATTCCTTTTTAAAAATGTTATTGTATTTTATGTTATAATAAACCCTAATTAAATTAATCTTTTTTATAAAATGGCCAATCCTTGCATTTACAACCTTCCCAGGTCTGTGTAAAGCAAAGGAAACCTGAAGTAAGTTCCTAAGCACAGTTAGGGCTTTACTTAGTGACTGCTTTGCTTAATGACAGAGTTAAACAAAGCCTGTCCCAATTGTGGTTACTAAATGAAGACTAACTACACATACACATTTTGCTAAAATGACCATAACATAGAGTTCTTTGTGCTCCCTGAGCTTGGTTGTTTGTTTCCAGATGTTTCATTGTCCAACGAGGTAACATCAGGGAATAATGAAACATCTGCAAGCAAACAACCAGGAAGGCTACAGTTCTGTAACCTGAGCTACAGTTAGTTTCTTCCATTGTGACCATAGTAACATTTGTTTATTTACTTACAGCCAACTCTGCAAAAATAAGTTAGTTTTAGTTCACTTACTAAAGGCAGCTTCCTAGCCTCCCAAACAGGAGGTAGCTTCAAGATAAATATTTACACCTCTGCTTCCTTTGATTTAATTCATAGCATAATGGCATAGGGTATATAATCACTTGGTTTGCTACAGCCATTTAATATTAAATTATATTAATTAATTTCATCAAAGCATCTAATCAATATGTTCCCAAAACACTGTTATTTGCATTTATAGATTATCTATAAATTCTCTTTCTTTTTATATTACACTATATTTAAATTGTTTGAGTAATATAAATATTTATATAATTAAATTTGAAATTTAACTGACCTAGTACACATCTGTTTTAAAACTCCTACCAGATTTCATTTCAGGGCAAAAAACTACCAAAACCAGTTTTCATTAACAAATAATATTCACATGCAGTTGACCTAATGACTTCTTAATTATTACAATTTGATTTAGAATGGTCTAAAACTTTGCTTCCCTTCTTATTCATGATATTTTTCATTAACTAAACTGCATTAGTGAAAAAGGTTTAGTATCTCATACAGAAGATACATTTTACAACTCGGTGTCAAGTTCGAAACATCACTCAGGTTGTAAAATATTCTAAGCCAAATATACTCAACCAAATAGGTGTACCAGTAGTATTTATGGGGAAATAAGTTTTTTTAAAGCACAATATTCAGGGTCACAGAAGGTAAATATTTAAGCTAAATAAGATATCTTGTAGAAATCTATTAAAATAAACTGTACTATGACAAATCCTTACATGAAATACTAATTTTATGCTTGTATAGAGATTGTTTTATCCTCAGAATAATGAGAGCTGGAACCCAGAGTACTGGGAAGAGTAGGAAGAAGTGCATCTTGTATCTAATTTATTCATCTATTGCTGTTATATCTTTCCAAATGGAAAGTAAAGCTACAAACATGTAAAATAAGTTCATAAGAACCTGTCAAAGAGAGATAAAAAAATTGATTGATCCTTGAAAATGTATAATCTACAGAGTCATCCAGTTTTAGAAGAGTTTTCATTCACTCATCATAGATTAGATCCTTCAGATTGTTCAAACATTAAACAACACTCTTGTAACTTCGCAAAAGTGCCAAATCTTAAGGGTATCAGCCTAAAATATACACCATATAAATGGATTTAATTTAAATAGATACATGACTAGTCCCACAATCCATCTGGTATTTATCTTTTACTCTTTATTTGTATTTGCTTCGACCTAATGTGCTGGAGTAATGATTGCCCTCATCTCCCTTACTGTGAAAGACTGGGCTGTAAAATACTACTTTAACTCTTATACTCAATAAATAAGCAGATTCCCACAGCTGAAGTCTTGAGAATTGAGCAGTCCTGGGTTCCTTCTAATTCTTCTTTCTCAGTCATTCTAAGAGCTTTGAGCCTAAATTAAATTAAATTTGTTGACTGTCATAACCTCTTTCTCCCCAGTCAGCAATATCATTCTACATCTTTTATTAGAAGCATATGAATAATTAGTGGTGACACTCTTGACAGCTGAAATCCTTTCTGGCTTGCAAATCATCTCCACATCAACTGTAAGCAAGAATAAAGTTTGAGATAGAAAGTACCTGGAATGGAATGGAATGGAGTGGAAGAGTTGGAATAAATCTTCAAGGTCTTCCACTCCAATCCCATGCTCAAGCAGAAGTCCCTATACCATTTTAGACAAATAGTTGTCCAATTTCTTCTACTAGGGGTGTCTTCTACTGGAAAAAGCAGAGTGGAGGAAGTAGGGGACAAATGATAAAAGTGGGTCAGGTGGATGCCTCTGATTAGGAACATTTAATAGGACAACTATTGCATTGTTGTGTGTGCCAATTAAAAAGGTAAGAAAGGACAAAGCTTATTACTTGTAAGGGAAATCCCAGGAGAGAAGTCTAGACTGGAAAGTTGTAAAAAAATCAATCTGAAGGAAGACGGTGATGAACCTCTTATATCTGTTTGCCAAGAAAACTAAATGGCATGTCCATGGAGCCAACAGGAGTTGAGTTCAATCCAAGAAAATCATTATCCTTTTCTATGTAAAATAATTTTCAAAAAACCTGGCAGAACATAATAATAATGTAATATTGTAACTGTAACAATTTCAACCAATTCTACCTGGGACAAACATGTCAATTAAAAACCAGGATCCACAAACACCACAATCCCAAATCCTTAACTCTCTACCCACACCGACACCAAACAGCACCAGTTTGATTGGAGCCACACAAAAATCATCAGCCTACAAACCCCTCAGAATCCAAATGAACTGCACAGCCAACCAAGGATAGCACCAATCCTCAACCAACCCACAGAAGCCCCTTCCAACCAGTACTTCACCTCCCAATGATCCTCACTTGATGTAACCTTCCATTCACTTGACCCATTGGAAGACCTTCACTTAACACACTCACACCTGACCTACTGACCACAAAAAGTCCTTATAAACAGAAGAACATTGACACTGACATCTCCTAAACTCTGCTGAACTTGTTACCTCGCCTGGTAACAAAACGTTTGGAAACCAATCTACAAGCTCAGAGAATAAACCTTTAACCTCATAATTGAATATATTGCATATCATACATGCAATGAGAAGGTACCAGTGGTGGGTTGATCCCGGTTCGGTCTGGTTCTTGCGAACTGGTAGTAATGGCGGTGGGAGGCTCCGCCCACCCTTCCCTACATCATCACTGACGATCTGCACAGAAGCTTCTGTCCATGCACAGAAGTGCACTCGCTTCGCTTGTGCGCGCTCTACCATTGTGAACCGGTAGTAAAGGTAGGTGCAACCCACCCCTGGAAAGTACCGTGTTTGCTCAGTGTCAATGAAAAAGAAAATAAATGGCTAAAATTAGTCCAAGCTTGAATTACAATAAATGCATGAGTTGATAAGCAGAATAAAAAGTATCAAACTTTAAAGCTGACAACTGTTTAAAAAGATATTAACTATGAGTTGATCATTTAAATTTTCACTGGGGTACATACATACCAAGTGATGGATACCAAGTTATGTCATATATAGCCTCTCTTCTTTGGAAAAAGGTGGCATTTTCCCCATAAAAATGGTTTTATCTACAATTTATTTATGGCATTTTTGCAAATCCTGATTCCTGTAAAAGCTGCTTTGGAAATTCTGCAATTTCTTTTTCCATAAAGATCCATAATCAAGTGGGGGGAAAAGATTGTACTACAATGGGAAAGAAGTCTGAAAAATCATTTAGTATAGATTTTGTATTGGGGGAATAAACCACAGAGAGAAGGAAAATTCATATTTTAACAATAGAGCCTTGTACACAGTGGGAAGCAGATGCATAAATGTATTTGGATAGTGCATAAATATATGTGGCATTATTTATAATTATATTAATTAATGTAAATAGCATTCATACTAGCAAATAGCATGGGGAAATAAGCTTTTGGCAGGTAATTGACCATTTTAGTTATGAAAAGCAGGAGACTTACTTTTCAGTGAAGCACTTTAATACCAGGGTCCTATGGGAAATAGGGTTCAGAATTAATCTGCAGTAAAATATCTGGGCAATCTGGTAATTTTGAAATGAATCTAGTTATGGTTAGTAATTTTATGGCTGAGGAAAGACCAAGAGACAGATGTTGGATCTTCATGCTGAATATATTGACCTATCAAGCTGGCTAGAAAGCTAAGATAAATGCAGTGTATGAAGAACACATTAAATAAGTGGCATTAGGAGATTTACTCATTTTCCTCCTTATTCTTACATGCTAAGGAAGCCATTTTAAAAATTTAAATCATTGTTTTTATTGCGATAAACAGTCAAAAAAATTCCAAATAAATATATCTTAAGTTGACATCTTCAGCACATTTGGTGAATATTGTCTCTGGTTTTGTTTTGTAAGATTTGATATTTTGATTTTAAGATTTTAAGCTTTGATGTTTTCGCCTAATAACAGTAATTAGTATGCCCACCAACTGATTGTTCTTTCTCCTGTTAGAAACATACTTATCTATGTAACTCATATATCCGAATCCGATCCTTAAAAGCAGTGTTCAGTGAGATTTAATCAAACTATTTGGTCACCTTTATTTTTCTGTGGTCTAAATATTCTATCCATTGCAGGTAAGAGCTAAATAGCCTTTTTTTTAAATGTATTGATCTTTTTGCTGAATTGGCATTTTTACCAGATATATTTAAAGTTCTTACAGAAGGAAAATATTTCATTCATTTAATTCATATTCATTTAATTCATATCAGTTTCATTCCTGCTGTTTATAATATTTTGGAATGTATTGAAATAGAACCAGATACAATTTATTGGGGCGAGGGAGGGCAGGCATGAAACATTAATTAAAGCAACTTCTTACAGATTGACTATGTTGTCTTGTTCTAAGAATTATTGCCTTTCATTATGAGCAGGCAGAAGAGAAATACTTATCTGATTACTAAAGTGTATGAACATAAATGGATGCTTTTGATACCAAACAAAGGAATTGATAAAATAAGTGTGAAAAATATATTGCAGCCGCAGTAAACATCAGGAAGCGATGAGCTGAGAAACTTGGCATCCATATTGTCTGTGAGGATGCATGGGGATGAAAAGAGCTCTTGATTCACATATTATGAGCAGGGTGAAATATGTTTAGATTTGAAAACTTGACCTGAAAACTCAATATAATTTATCATAACTTTTAAAGGCATAATGAGAGAAAAGAGGGATATATATATTAAATCACTAATCGACTTCTGGGACATTTTATTTGGAGAAATGAGAAGGGAACATATGGCAGATGGCAATCCCAGGGAAGAAGAAGAGAAAAAGAAAACAGCAAAATTGTATCAAGATAACAATGAATAGAATCACCAAAAATTGGAACATTAGGCATCAAGCATTCAAATCTAGAAAACAGCATTTCGTTAAAGTTGGAAAAGCTGGGGATGATCCCATTTGGCTCCTTAGCTATGCCATATAAATTCAGTATAAAACTAGCAAGTGGCAAGTGTGTATGCTGCTGTTAAGACAATATATATAGCCACTATATTAGTTCTATCAGGAATTAAATCCAATCGGCCACCTTATTTTTATAAAAAAAATATATTGCAGGGATAAACCTCTGTGTTCAAGGCTAGGTTTTGGAGTGGTTGGTTACCTTAGGAAATGAGCTACACTGAAAACTGGTGGGAGGGAAAGCATTCATTTTGCTTCTGCTTAGCTTTTCAATATTTTTTAGCTTTTAGATGTAATTGAGCGTGACTTTGTTTCAGGCTTTCCAAGCTGAAGATTTAGGGGTGCTGTTTTGAGATAGTCTGAGGGGCAGTTGATGACAGAGAGATTGCTAGTTGAGCCTTTTGCTTTCAAGTTATAGGAGCTCTTGGAGTGCCTCTGTTGTGACCTAGGCTTTCTGAGTCATTAAAACACACGAGTAGTCCCAAAAACCTCTTTTATTGCAACAGATGTGAATTACATTCATTCACAGCTGAGTCCCAGTTAGTTGCAAAAAATCCTTCGGGAGAAGTCCTTCAGGATAATCACCAACCTTTATCTTCCTTGACACTCTGCCAAAGACCTACTTGGCAAAGCCACACGGATTCCAGAATCAAACAGAGATGCCGACTGGGAACAGAATTAACAATGTTGCTTTCCTGCAAAGTGCCCACGTGCCTTTGCTCCTCTGTTAAGCCTTATGGGAGGAGCCAATCATCTCCAGGCCTTACTCCCGAGTCGTCCCTTTTGTTTTAACTGTTTGTGCCTTCTGGCAGCTCTGCGCATGTGCGCAGTAGGAACAGGCTCTTCCTGTTCCTCTGCCTTTCTGCTATCCAACTCTGGAGGCTCCAGAGTCCATGCATCACTCCCAGATGGCCCTGGCCCCATCTCTGCCTCCGACGCAGAGTCCTTGTCCGGGCCTTCCCCAGACTCCAGGACCAGCTCATGTTCCTCCCCAGCCTCCTCACTGTCCGACTCCGCTGCCAGCTCCATAGACTGCTGGCGGACCACAACAGCCTCTTACCTTCCATGTTTTTCACCAATACTGTATATTAAACCTTTTGGGAGTATTCCAGGTGATGTCATTTTATAGATAATATCTATCAATATTCTTATCAGTTGAGGTAAGCCAGTAAGATGAGCCAGAAGTGGATTGGATGGGGGCCACTTTTCTGAAGTTTATTCTAGCCAATGTAAGAATGCTGTTAGCAAAACTGAAACAGAAAAAAGATAACCTCTTCTGGATAGGATTTCAGTTTTCTTGAAAGCCAAAAAATTGGAAATATTTCTGGACCTGACTTTGCTTCTAAATGCCCAGATGTATTTGTGCAGAGTGTTGGCTTGCAATGAGCATTACCCAAATATCTGGCTTCTGATCTGGCTTCTGTTGATTGTAATGCACTGCTTGAAAAGTATTTCCAAGCTATTCCAAATGCAACGTTCAGTAAGTGGGATGTGAGGTCTTTTTTTTTTCCAATCTCACATCACTCCAATAAAGTTTAGTAAACTCTGGATTCTGGCTTGTTTCTGCCGTGTAGTTCAATGTGCTGATTGTTATCTAAATGATATGGAATGAAAATATCAGAAGGACCATCTCCTTCAATATGATTCTTATTTAAGCATCAAATCACCTTGTATCATATTTCTCTTATTGATCCCTGCTTTACATGCAGCAATGCACAAATATCATCACTTGGCAATTACTTGTCACTTAGCTATATGACATAGAAATCCACTCAGTCATAATGTTTCTTTTTATATGACACTAAATGTTTTGCAAATAATTGTTTTGTTTTCCTGTTTCATTTATAACAGGTTTTTTTTTTTTATTTCTACACTGCATCCGTAAAATAAATGGGAAATAAGAGAAAGGCAGTAAACCAAGATTGCAAAACTTTCAGATTCCCTCAAAACCTTAACTGTACTCTTCAGAGTCTCCTCAAAGTTGCCACCAAATAATATTTTTGGTGCTGTAATGCTTGAGGTTTCAATTTGAAGAGATTCTTCAGGACAGAAGGGAGCCAAACTGTAGCATCTCACTCTGTGACTTATTAAGCAACCTTGTCTTTTACAGTTTTCTTAACTGCTGTGAGGTGGCTTTCACTGTAGCCATGCATAGGTTCAAATAAAAGCCAAATCCGGGAAGTGAGATCTGGAACAGCTGAACACAAAATACATTTTCAAAGATCCCTGCTAAATGAGCTTGTATAATCCACCCAGTCACCTATGTGATACTCCTGATTCATGTAGGGCTTCTTAAAAACTACTGTACATCATTCTGAAATCTGAAAACAAGAATAAATAACTAAAAATAATCTTCCATAACATTCAGGTAGAAACCACATGCAGAACCTACATAACTTGACTGTGTGGCTCTATAGTGGCTCTACATTCCCATTTCCCTGGAATTATAGTGCATAAATGCTAGTTTGTAGGGATTAGATGAAGACTAAGAATTGCTGATATAGCTTCTTTGATGGTATACACACACACATATATATATATTTCTTCTTGCTGCAGATCTAATGCATTTGAAGTACTGGCACTCGATGGAATTAGCACTGGGATACTTCAGTTTTGTTCAGCGCAGGAGAGTGCTGACTGGCTGCGAGCATTATCAACTAACATCAGTGATTTGACACTACAAAATGTACGTTGTTTTCTAGATGCATATATAATGTGTATGGTCTAGGTTCTGTTGTGTTTATTTCACATGTAAATATTCAAAATAACATCTAAAGACTCTTCTCTCTTTCATACACTTTATTATTTATTTATATTCATAGATATTATTTCATATACAGAGCCACCCTACATATACTTTATGTCAGACCTTAATTTTTTTATAAACCAGCTGCTTTAATTTTGAAGGAAACAGTCTTCTGAATCGTCACTTCTTTGAATATGGATCTTACACTGGTTTCGTACTGAGACTGTCCCTCCCTGGCTTCTTAAGAGGCAATTTTCATCAGAAAACTATCATAGAATCCACTGGGAACATGTTCTAAATCAGGACATATGATTTGTGGCTCATAAATGCATACAGACAATCAATTTATCATCACTGTGAAAATGTTACCTGACCTCTCCTGTGCCTAAGTCCTTACCAAGAGCACACAATCTGTCTATCAGGCTAGACATGATTAACTTCAATGCATAACTTAATTTTAGCACACAAATTTTACTTCACTCTGAAGACTCTCTCCTAACTTGAGTAAAATGAAGCAGAATGTGATCAAGAAATTGGAACTATTTTGTCATTATTCAGTTGTTGTTGTTCTTGTCTGTTATGATTGGGAGAAACATTGTACAAAGAAGAAAGCTTTCTTCTTGAAACCCAGATCATATTGTGCTACTCTGATCATTTGTATATGAATAGTTTAATTAAATTGTGAGTGCTTTATTGAATAGGATATGTTTAAGAGTGGAATAAATAGTTGGGTGTATATGAAAGATACATTGCACTGCTTACTCTCTACAGGTAGCCCTTGATCTACAACCATTCATTCAGAAATCATTTGTAGCTACAACGGCACTGAACGAATGGTAGTTATGACCAGTCCTCGGAGTTCCAAGCATCCCAGCATCCCACAGTCATATGATCGCTATCTGGGCACTTTGCCACCAGTTTGCACTTGCAAATGGTTGCAGGACTCTGCAATCACATGGTTGTCATTTGCTACATTCCCTGCTGGCTTCCCCACCTGCTCACTTTCTCTCAGCCCTTCTGCACTTGTGGCACACCAGCTATTTGTGCACACCCATGTACTCTTCCTGACCCACACTGTACCCCCCTCTTCGAAGACCCATGCTGCATCCTTGGACACCCTTCCCAACCCACCCTATACTCTGGCACACCCTCCCCAATCTGCACCGCATTCTTTCTTAACTCCGCCATGGCTCTTGCACAAACATGCACTCTCATTAACCTGCACAGCTGCCCTTTGCACACTTATTGATCCTGACCACATCTCTCATGTACCCCCTCATACAGACACCTTCACACATTCTGCCTGATTCATACCATGGGTATATAAGTTGGTAGTAGGTTTTCTTCACTTTTTCTTGAAAAGAGTTGATAATGAAGTAGAATAAGATTTCCATGAATAAAACTCATTGTATAGTCCTTCAGAGATTATTTTTTCTATTTAAAATGTATTTATACTGAATTTATTCCAGGTTTAATTTGTACATTCATTTCCTACATTGCTATAACCAGTAGACAAATATCCACCATCCAGAATATGGTTGTATCCCAATTACATACTCAGAATAGTAGAGTTCAAAGGGGATTTTCCTACCCCCTAAAAAAAGACTTCATCTATCCAGTTTACTTTGCCTTCCTGCTGATTGGGAGAGGCCATTTTTTATTCAAATAATTAGCTACCGTGCTACATCCCGTATTTTCTGTTTGTAACATTTGTACTTGGAATGTAAGTATTTACATTAGCAAAGCCAGCCCTCCTGCAGACTGCAGATTGCTTGAGTTTTGTTTAGAGCGTGTCATACACTGTTTAGTTGAATACGATGGGAGTAAGGCTCTTTAGCCATTGACTAAGACGGGATTAATAAATAATCCCACACCCTCTCTAAAGAAGGAGCAGCTGGTCTAGCTGTGGGACTGAATAGCTGCATCTTGTAGAATGGCTAGCACAATGGGGTTCCTGGGGGAATACTGTGTGACAATTTTGTAATACTGAATTTTCAGAGTGGGAAGGAGCATATGGTGTATCCCTGGCTGCCTGCCAAACTGTCAGCACTGCTGGCAAAATGTTCTCCTTTCTTATTCCAAGTAAAATTCGCTTAATTCTTTAGACTGCAATAGGAACAAGGGCATACCTATGTCCTAATTATGCATGCGTAGGTAAGGCTGAATGAGAAAAACATTGAACGAGATGGCAATAGATGGTGAAAAAGCCTAGGAAAATTGAGGATCTACAGAGATGTTTAGTGATGAACTGATGGAGCAGCAGTTCCTCTCAAAGAATCTGGTGAGAACAATAAACCATGTGGACAACAGGGTTGCTCTTTTTAGCACAGGCGGCAGCTCCATGTACACGTAACTTTTTTCTCTCCAAGAGCCTGTAAATTCAAGAACAGCATATCAGTCATTTTGGATTCTTTTGGACTTTGCACTTCTGGCAAGGAAAAACTTTTTCCAGTGAAAAGTAAGACATATGAGCAAAAGACTGTAGTTTGCCAGACTGTTTTAAAAGAAACAGTTTCTAATTGAAAGCCCATGCCTTTCTGTTTCACAGATGGTGGAAATTTCCACAAATCTGGCTTAAGGGCTAGTCTATCTACACCCTCAGCTGGGTGACTTCAGAAAACAGAATTGCGTTATCGGAACCAAAATTGTGCCTGCTTTAGGAGCTTCTTAAAGACATCTCTGATGCTATATTAAAGAGGGCTTTGATCTGAGTTCTCTTTCGTAGCAACATAATTTTCCATTGGAGAGTATGACTGGTTTTTTTTTGGGGGGGACACAATCAAATCAGATTGCATTTATTTTTCCTTATCATGTGATTCTAGTTTGATCTTGCCTGTGCTTAAACAAGAGCAGATCCCATTGATTCCAATGCAATTTGTTGCCAAATGTCGCTATGTGTTTTCAGTGCCATTATTGTTTTTTAAAGAAAGGATTTCCATAACTCGGATCATCAGTTATTTACATATGACCTTATTCACTGAGAAGTATTAGAACACCCTTAATATATTTCTAAAAATACATTTGATGCATAAGACTTGTGGTTTTTGAAAAGGTTTCATTTCCAAATGCATTTGGTGCAATTTTTATTCTGATTGTGCCATTGTGAACTAGGAACCTCTCAAATATTGCTCTGTTGTAACTAGATTGCTCTGACCATCTTTCTGTTAAAAAAGTTGAACTAGCTGAATAAGAAAGAACAGTAATGCAGGAGAAATACTATATATATAGTAAAAATCAGTCAGTAGGGAATCCTTTTTAATGAGCCACATCAACCTGAATTCCTGCCCAGTTTGAGCTAAAAACTTTTTCTTTGAGAGAAATTGCCCAGCAGATTAATATGAATGCGGCATTCTGGTGTAGTTCATTATTTATAAAACAGCTACTGCTCCAAGCTTCTCTACTGTCAGTACTGCTTACCAGTAACTTCACTACGTTTCTTTTTTGGGAAATGAAGGGGTTTTTTAGGCAGAGGGCAGCTGACTAAATTTAAGGGTTGGGAACAATAATATTTTTAAAAAAAAATATCCAGAAGAATTTCAGAAAACCTAAAATCTTCCTTCATCATTTAAATACTCTTTCAATGAGCTTCCTATTTTCATCAAAAAAAGTGCAGTAAGATCTGCTCCTTTTTGCTGTGTGGGTGATGTTACAATACACGTACAAAAGAGATAAGGCTTGTGTCACAACCACATAATGCTTCTTTTGTCATTAACCCCCACTGAAACCCCCTGCTCGGCATGGCCGAGTTAGGTTACAATTATTATTTCTATTTTATACCACAAACGAGGAGGTGTTGAAAGGGTTTAAGGTAATAATGATGACATGATTTGAGTATTCTGTTTCTAGGTTGTTAAAATAATGTCAGGCAATGAAACAGAGAGAAAATGGTGTGTTTAAGAGTAAGACCAGCTAGTGAATTGCCAAAATGCATTTCTTTATTCACTGTTTAGATCCTCATCCATCACACCAGCACTGGAAATTGAAGTTGAAGTGGGCTTCAACTCCCAGAATTTCTGAGCCAGGCATGCTATACTAAAGCTGGCTCAGGAATTCTGGGAATTGAAGTCCACAAGTGATAAAAGGGCCATTGTTCTCCACTTCTTTCCTAGACATAGAAGTTGGCTGGATGATTCTGGGTTAGTCATTCTCTCTCAGATCCAGACTTGGAAGTTGAAAAACCTTTATGTATCAATCCACCTTGGACCAGCATCCTGGAGTTCATAATCTTCTATAGAGTCTTTCATTCTGCAGTGAATTGTTCAGGCTGATGATCATAATAATAAATACACACACACTAACACAGACCATTGACAACTAACAGTGCACAGACAACATACAATTTGGACAAGAAGGGTATCATGGGACTTGGCAACAGAATCCTCCTACTTCTTGTTACTATCACCTGAGAACAAAAGCTCAACTGAATCAAAACTCAGACAGAGCTTTGTCCTGAGGTGTGACTTGTTCTAGTTTTAATATTCTTCGTTGGTTCCTCTTCTACATTTTGATGTCAGGGTGGCGAAAATTCAATGTCTAACACATAGTTTACCTACAGTATAGAAAATCCGACTCCCAAACAAAACAAAACAGACATTGTCTGAAGTATCAACAGTACCCACAGAGAGTCAATATAATATTTATATTATATAATAAATATATTTAACAAAATATAATATTTATTATATTTAAATAAATAATTTTCCTCCCAAGCCAAATGTGACTTGTTAAGAGGAAGATTTATCCTCATTAGAGATGTGGTAGGGCTCACTCCTACACTCCTGCCTCCAGTGCAGCTTTCAGTGAAGTTTATAGAGCATAAATCAGTTAGAATGGTAATGTGCATTTGACAATGACAGAAGAATATATGTTCCACTTATAATATTTGCTGTGAAAAAAAGCAGTTCTTAATCTAAGTTTTTAAATTAACATGTTAATCATTGTCATAATATACAATTGTAAGACAAAGGCAACATCCTTTACTATGGTGGCTTGTTTGATATATGGGATTTACTTCCAAATATATCCGTGTAGGATTATACCATTATATTTCTTTTGCTATCTTGTTCTCTATTTTTTTTTACTTGTTCCTTATTTATCTTGATTTTTTAAAAAATCTATATTGTCATTCTGGGCAGCTCTTAAACCTATTGCTGCTGCTACTACTACTATCACTACTATTACTACATACCACTACTACACAGAATCAAGTTCTGTTTGCTCTTTTTTGTATTTTTATACATAGCCTGTGAAAATATCTTACATTGTTTCTTTCGATACTTTATGGTTAACAACCCAGAGAATTGTAAAGTCAGTAATTTCATATGCAGTGTAGATTTTACTTTTATATTACGATATTTTAGCAAGGATTGCTCTGAAACACTTGTTAAAACATTTTTATTGTAGAGTTCTGTGTTTATTTTTTCTAGATATTGTGATATTGTACTGCTTTGGCCTGAATGCCACTAAGAGAACCCCCTGGTGAACTGATTTCACAAAAAGTTAATTAAATAATTCTGAAATTTGTTAGCAAAAAAAAGTATCATTACTATATAAGATACATTTGTCAATGGTAATACATAACAACCCTTTTTGTTTTATTAGAATTATATCTTGCTTTTCTTTCAGGGCCTAATTTATTAGCTCATACAATATGTAGTAGCCCTGGAGGAACAAAGGCAGTGAAATGTCTTCTGTTGGAGAATTTCATTGATATGCATTTTAGATTAGTTGATCTAAGTTGGATTTCCTGGACTATTGTGTAAATCAAAACAAGAGTTTCTCTTTGGATTCCATACTTTTTTCCAGATCTTACAGTATAGTTCTAGACTCAAATGTTGCATATCAGAAGGATTGCATTAATTAAAATTGAGTTACTTGCATTTAAAAATATTAGATTTATTTAAATATTTAATGAATAGACTTACACTCGAGCATAAACACAGTTGAAACAATTCAGATATACAGTATATAGAGAAATGTATCCTTTTAAGAATGGTCAAGTTATTAATTTTGTTTGCATGCTATTAAGAGCCATAATAAATCATAGATCATATAGCTGATCTATAGAAAGATCAATACAAATAAATGCTTAGAAATATGGTTACTGTCTGTACTAAATTATGAAGTATTTTCCCACTTATCACTTCTATGAGGGGATATAGTAAAAGGTAAATATTGTGTCCACAGAGCATAGAACCAAGACCATGTATGAAACTCATGGGCTTTGTTGGAATTTCTTAAACAGCCACACTGATACGAGCATGGCAGGCTTCTAGAAATATTGAGTGAAATGATTTCTATGGCACCTTGCACAGGTCAATCTACTTTTAAAATCTTTACTAAGTAGAGATACTTATCTGCTTATTTACTACAGCCTGCCAATCATTACAAAATCACTGTGGTTACTGATGGGTTTGATACTGCTTGCTTGCTTATTCTGTGTACTGTATTTTTCTTTTGAAAATTGCATCCTATTTTGATTCAAAAAGTTCCATTTCAAATATGATTGGCAGGAGCTCCTCTCAGTCCAATGGAAGAGAGTATCCACAACAACAGTGAAACATTGAAGGGGTCAATCTACTCTCTAGTTATTTGATTGCTCTCAGTTGTTTCAGTTAAAATAGTGCATAAGAGATAGAGCTTTGGAGTTGCTTAGGAACTGTGTTCTGCCATATAGTTGCAGCATCCTGATTTTACTCAAAGCCAGAGAGACATTGCACTAGTCCGCTACTTAAATAATGCTGCATTGCATTATTTAAATAGTGGACTAGGATCTCAGACACTCAAATTCACCTTTGGTTGTGAAAGCTTAGTGGGGATTTGGGGCCAGTCAATCTCAGCTCAGCCCATCTCACAGTGTTACTTCTGAGGGGCAGGGGGAGTGCAGGAAGTTATGTTAAATGTGCCTCCCTGAACTTCTGTGGGAAAAGTAGATTATGAATCTACTACTTACCCTGGCTGTAGCACATTTCAATTTAGGAAGTAACAACAGGTTATGATGAATGTGCTGCATCCTGTTGGTGCCGCCTCAATTCAATCTCATATTTTCCTGGGACCACATGGTTACCCTGAGAGCCATGCAATTATGAATAAAACTCGTAAATGATAATATAATTGCTGTTATTTTGTATTATTACCTTTTTCTATTCTTTTTTTACAGATGAAGATGGCAAACAAATGCTGTTCTGCCTCGGACCAGGTAGGATGTTCATTGTGTTATTCCTAAATATATGTGATTTCACATTTCTTTTTCAGTAGGTTGAGAGGGGGGGGGGGAGGGAGAGGGAGAGGGACTTGTAATTATCCTAACAGTATGTTGCGTTTTGTAGATTAAGAAAGTAGGAAAAGTATGTTTTAATGCCTGAAATAAGCCAGTTTACGAAGCAAAATTTCAGTAAACAGAAATGGAATTTGAATGTTATCAGAATAAGTAAGTTATGATGACAAGAAAACAAGGAGAGGATTAGATGTTTAGTTTGTATACTTACTTTGAAAATATAGTGCTTTTGAGAGATCTTACTTTTTTATTATTTACTTTATTCTTAATTGTTTACCAGTCATTCACCTTCATTTATCAAACATATCTTATTTCCCTTTGCATGTAAAAGCAGATCACAGAGATTCTTCATGCCCTAGCCCAGTGATTCTCAACCTTTTCTTCACCATGGACTCCCTTTAAATACCTTTTGTGGCCACAGACCCCCAAGACCTAACTTGAAATTTTTAAATCATAGTATTTCTTCAAGCCTTCATGGACCCCCTGTGACAACATCACAGCACACACTCCCAGGGGTCTGCAGACCACAGGCTGAGAACCACTGCACTAGACATTAAAAAGTCAGAAAGCAAGGAGAAACAGAAAATGAGAAAAACCCAGCTCATTTATCCTTTCTTCTACTTATCAGTAGTCTTTGATTACAAGCCTCTGTACTCTTTCTTTTAATACACCCAACACCATTGTAATATGATATACACCAGGGCTTTCAAACTCACCACCAGCGGACGAGATGCGTCACGAGCTGGCCACACCCACACCCAGTTTAGCGAAGGGGGGAATCACAATATGTCACGTGACAACGCTGTGACAACACAAATTTGACACCCCTGATTTACATAGTAGTTATTTGCAAGGAAATAGAGAAGATAGCACGTTAGGCTATTTCTGCCCAGTCCTTTAGGAAAAAAATGTTTTGGTTCCTGAAGTCATAAGATTGTCTCCTCTGAGGAATGGGATATAGAATTCATAGCTGCTACCAGCACCTGTGAGGCACTAGACTGAGGACAAGCTAAAGATCCTGTTCGTTCTAGCTCTTTTCCCAGTATCAATCCTGAGAGTTACATCCCTGAGAGAATTTTGACTACTGTGGTCGAATCAAGAAGGAAGACTTATAGTCTGTATACCTGTAATTAGCATCTGAAAGAAAGTTTGCACATTTCTTTCATTCTCATAGCTTAAGAATGTGTGTATTCTCTTAGCACAAACAAGGATGTGTTTATGTTCCTGCTTTGGAAATTTGCATATGGAAATACCAAAGGCATGATTTAATCTTTTTATATACATTCAGCCATACTTCAGTATATACAAAGCATATGTTGTTATATAAATAACCCCAAATTTAACTCCTGACATCTACAAGTAAAAACGGGAAAGGCTAGGCTGAGCCATTAGCAACCTTTTTTGACGCCAGTTAGATAGAAGAATGAGTGAGTTTCTTATTTTCTTCATATTTGTATTAGAAATTACATCTGGGATTATCTTTGCAACATTTGCTTCTTATTATTTACCCTTGCTATAAGTCCATCTCCTGAATTTGTAGCAGAACAAAATCAAATCTAAGACAAATGGGATCACTTATTTACAAAAGCAGAATTTGTTGTCCTAATTCCTTTAAATTTCAGTATCAGCTATTTTTCTTGAATCTATTGCATTTCTTAAATCTCTTCCAAGTCTATGAGATTTTTGTGGTTTTTGTTGTTTTAAGACTCATATATTTGCCTCAGCATAGAAATGAAATGTCAAAACAGTAGCTTAAACTAGTATATCATCTTGGAACTTGCCAAATGTTTACCATTCCTGCTCTGCAAATATGAACACTTCTTGAGTCTGATTTGTATGTCTTATCATAATGTTCAGAAAATTGAAAGTACTTATTTCTCTGTTATTTTAGGAGCTAGATTTGTGACCCAATTTCTAAAGCACACATCAGTGGGCCACATTTTCTTGGCAAAAATTTGAATTAAGTTATGCTATGAATGGAATCCATACAACTTGATTTTGAGTTATATTCATAGCTTTATTTTGTTTGAGATCTAAAGCTAATAATTTTTTTTCAAGTTAATTGGAATTACTAGCAAATCATACAGTATTGCAATGTATTTAGAAATTGTGATTTTTGTGATTTCCTAATACAGGCATGCCTATATGTATGTGTTGTATGTATGTGTGTATGTATGTGTATATTTGTATATATATGTGTGTGTGTATAATATGTGTGTGTGTGTATAATTGCTTCTAGCAGATTTTTTTGCCTTAAAAGAAATAGTTTGGGCCCCAACAGCAGTGTCAATGGGACCAGATTTTTGCTGCCTTAAGGGAAGGCAATAGATATTTGAAGGATCACTCAAATGAAAGATATATATTGGAATGGAGAAGATGGATTGACTATATTCAAAATAAATATGGGACTAAAAAGTTTCAAATAGCTTATGAATAAAAAAAAAGATATTTAAGGGAATTCTTATATTTAGTCATGTAAAGGGGAGTTAAAGTGCAAGAGGGAGATAGGAGTTTATAGATAGTTTGCATATGTTATCTTATGTTTGTTAAATGCTATACCCTGTATTTTGCTCTGGGAAGTCCGGGGGGGGAGGAGGGGGGGAATTGTTTGTAATTTTTTTTAAAAAAAACTTTTCAATAAAAAAAAGGGGGGGAAGGCAATAGGAGGTGGGAAATATTCTTGAAATATTAACTTCAAGGACTCTTATGATAGTCAGAAAACACTAGTATAGGTAAACAATAACCACATAATCTCTATCGGTACCGTAGTTCTCGAGTTCTCGTCTTATGACCATAATAGAGTATATCCATTACAGTTGTAACTATGACAATTATAAAGTATATCATCACATGACTGACTCAATTTTACAACTGCTTTCTGGGGCAAAGCACCATGATAGTTAAGTGAATCCACAGTCATTCAGTAAACCCATTGCTTCGATATGTGGTTTTTACCAAATAGCAATAGCATTTAGACTTATATACCATTTCACAGTGCTTCACAGCCTTCTCTAAGCAGTTTACAGAGTCAGCCTATTACCCCCAACAATCTGGGTTCTCATTTTACCAACCTTGGAAGGATGGAAGGCTGAGTCAACCTTGAGCCAGTCAGGATCGAACTCATGGCAGAGGGCAGTGAGTTAGCCCTGCAGTACTGCATTCTAACCACTGAAGTAAACACTGGTTTTCTGCAAAAACATTGTAAATCATGGTCATGGGACTGCAGAATGCTGCAGGGAGGTATAAATGTGGACTAGTTGGCGAGCACCCAAAATGTGGTCATATGACCGTGGAAGGGCGACCATCAGAACTTTGGAGCTGGCTCATAAGTATCTTTGGGGGGGGAAGGTGTTCCATCATAACTTGGAATGTTTGTTAAACAACTGATAGTAAGATGTATTATATCATAAAATATAATAAAACACAGATAAAAATAATAAAACGCAGTCTCATAAAAACTGTAACCTACAGTACAGACCATCTATCATGTACTACCAAATGCATGATGAAATGCTTGCTGGTTTCAGAAAGCAGTTTGGGGGCACCGCATATCTCAAAATATGCTGTTCCCTAGTGAAGGGCAACTTTTAAGAAAAAAAAAGTTTTATGTAGATGCTGAATAATACACTAACTCAGAAACTAGAACAGGTTATCCAAAGAGGGGGACCTTTGGAGACAAGTGGTTGATAGAATTACTTGTGTCACACTGACCTTGGCTCCCACTTGGAAACGTTGTAAGAGGAGAGCCATGTTAGTCTATATAGTAAAACAAAATTAAAATCAGATTGCATCTGATAGTATCTTTTCTGGCTAACGAATTCTATTAAAAGGCTTGAATTCTATTCATCTGATGAAGTGACCTGCAGCTCATGAAAATAAGCCTTTTAATCAAATGCATTAGTCAGAAAAAGTGTTCCTGGACACCTGGTTTTTGCTAACTTTTAGAAGATACGGGAAGCATGATCCTATAGAAATTTCTGTTTGGTTCTCAACCAGCTTACAAAATTAAGTACAAACTCTGGAACCATGAAGTACCTAAGTCCTAGTTTACAGAATTAAGGAATTACTAATTTTTTCAGGAATGAAATTAATATTCTTTGTGATTACAGATACAACCCAAGATAATGACCAAAAAAAAATCAGCTCAGCCACATATCTCTTGATAGCAGTATAGATGATTGCATAGTCATAAAGACACAATAATTATCTGGGGGTTATGTGGAAGTAAGTTAAGCATTGCTGGAAATCACTAAACAATCTTTGACCCACTGGGTCATTTTTTCAGATATATTTCCTTACCATTCACTCACCCATGTGCACCCTCCCTTTTCATTCCTTTGCCTCCCACACATCCACTCACAATCCTTGCTCTCTGTGCACCACCAATCCCCCAATCTGCACCACCCCCACGCCCACAACTTCCCTGACCCATGGCAACACATTTTGCATACTTTACCCAAACTGCATGGCCCAGATTTGGTATATATCAAGACGAACATGTTTCCTAATATGTTTTGTGAAAATCAAAGAGTAACATCTATAGAGGGCTAATTTAGAATATATTTCTATCGAAGCAACCTGGTCTACCGAAATATGGAAAGGAGCATACGGCTTCCTTTCGCCTTTCACCTCCAATCCAGGAGCCCTCAGGCAGTCGCTTTCATAACAAACTATTCTGTGTTAAATTTATATTTACTGACAAAGAAATAAAGGGAGACTAGTATAGATCTATTTCAAGCTATTAAGCTCTCATTAGATTTTATATCCTGCTGAAATTATTACCAATTCAGGTGTTCCACATCAGGAGTTGTATGTCTCTGGAATATTCCTGGTTAAGAAATAATAATTGTGATTATTTTTTCAGACATGCTTTCTGAGTTCTCATTCAAATATGTGTATTAAATTTATAAACTACCATAACCAAATGGATGGAAAACTTATATTTGGGGTTTTTTTAAATAAAAAAGTTGCAGAATTTTGTATAATGGAATCCATTTCTGTTATCGAATTTGCTGAAATGTGCATCACATGCTTACTTTTTTAAAAAAATCACACATTTGACAGTGATAGCTGCAGAGAGAGTATTGTCTCTACATAAAAGTATAAAAAGCTACCTGGAAAGCCACCTACCATAAGAGTGTCTATACGGTTTGAGGTGAGAATAAGATGTTCTCAGTAGTGAATGAGATGCCATAACACTAGATATTCCAATCAGTACATTTGCAGATGAAAAGGCATGAAATGAGTGAATTGTTACAGCCCAGCTGTCATGATCCTCTTATACACAGAGCCAGGAATTACAGGGGTTACACTGGGTCTCCATCTCTGTTCTGGTGGGATCAAAGAGCTCTGTACAACACACAAGCGCAGCACAGATGTTCTGGCCAGCAAACTATGCAGCCCAGACACAAGAAGAGAAGGGAGAAAGGGGAAATAGCAATTTGATTTAATTCTTTAATTTTTAAAGTTTTAGTTTGGGTGTTAGCTTAAGGTCCTGTTTATTATTTTTGCACTCTATGCATACTCCCGATCAACATAGGGTGTGCCAATTGCCCTATAGCTCTAGCCCTAACACTACTATCTGTTGATGAGTATGAAATGAAGAGAAGTTTCATGAATAATGTTGGTGAGAAACTGTGGAAAGATTAAATTAAAACCACCCAATTATACTACTGGTAATCAATTACTCTGGAGAGCCAGTTTGGTGTAGTGTTAAGGCATCAGGTTAGGAACAGGGAAACCATGAGTTCTAATCCCATTTTAGCCACAAAGCCAGCTGGGTGACTTTGGGCCAGTCACTCTCTCCCAGCCTTAAGAAGGAGGCAAAGGCAAACCACTTCTGAAAAATATTGCTAAGAAAACTGCAGGGATTTGGTCAGGCCATTTCCAAAAATCAGACATAATTGAACAAAAGTCAAAAAAAGTCATTCTAGAAACTTAGCAATAATAACCTTAATGATCAACTTTGTGCCCTAGTGTACAATTAAACCAGTCGATTTTGAACTATTTAAAATACCCACTGTATAATTAGCATGCTAACTCAGCTTTAGAACTTTAGCCTCTTAACCTGCCAAGTTTCTTAGAACACTCACCAATCTTGATTGCCATTTATTTATTCATATAAAATATGCAGCATTCCAGGGAGGCAAAATATATTATAGTTTTAACTTTCTTTAATTTTTCTTTCTTTATACATAATTGCTGTCACAAAGTATTCATTTGTATATGAATATATACACTAAACAAACAAGCCTGAAGCTACAAGTTTTTTTGTGTTCTTAATTTTTATTGCAGGGTAATATTCAGTGCCAAGGCATTATTGTTCACTTAAAGACAAAACTTGCTCCCCATGAAGTCATTGTTGCTGTTTCAACTACATGAACTTAAACCTGCCAAGTCTGCATTTTATATTTGTGGAGTATCTATTTGTGTCCATGTTTATGTTCATTAATTTGTCAGCCTATACTTATTGTAATAATACTTATAAATTCCCCAAATAGTGCAAAATAGAAGCATTCATATCCAACTGCTAACGGAAAAGGAAAATTAATAATGTGTTCTTTAACTTGATCAGAGAGTTCTGCAGTGCAATCCTATATAGGGTTGGTTGGTTGCATTTAATCAATTCTCATCAGGTTGTTGCTTGCACAATTTTTTCTCTCTACTTTTTCTCACTGCAATCTTTTGGATTTCCAAGAATCTCTCCCAGGTATTGGAGGACTCTCTATAGCATTTGTTTGATGAAGTGTAAGGGACTGTAGCTGCAAGATTGAAGTGTTACAAACAGATATATTCCCATTTTCTCAGAATTGCATAAGGTCTGCAATATCTCTATATTTGGAAGGTTATACATTTCATGAACTAGGCTTTTAAAAATTAATAATTTTAAGACTTGCGTCTTAATCTTGTCTATTTATATTTTCATGTTGTTGCTTGATTGCCCAACTCCTGTTGTGATGCTCTGTCTGTTTGTCTGTGTGTGTGTGTGCGTGTGTGTGTCTTCCTGAGAGGGATGAGTGATGAATGCTATGAGTAGATGGCAAGAGTATATAATGCCAAAGTGTGAAAGTCATCCCCACTGACCAGCTAAAGCAAGCAGGCACTTATTATTATTATTATTATTATTATTATTATTATTATTATTATTAATAATAATTAAATTTATATTCCGTCCTTCTCCCCGAAGGGACTCAGGGCGGTGAACAGCCGAGAATTAAAATAACATGCAATAAAAAATTAAAATAATTAAGAATAAATTAAATTAAACGGCACCCCAATTTAAAACCCCTAGCAATACAATTAAAAAGCCCTAAAACCTATTCAGGCCAGGCCGGCTTGCTGAAATAAAAACGTCTTCGGGGCCTTACGGAAAGTGCGGAGATCCGGAATCAGCCATATTCCAGGAGGTAGCTCGTTCCAGAGGGCAGGTGCTCCCACAGAGAAGGCCCTCCCCCTGGGGGCCGCCAGCCGACATTGCTTGACCGACGGCACCCTGAGGAGGCCCTCTCTGTGAGAGCGTATTGGCTGGTGGGAGGTTATCGGTAGCAGCAGGCGGTCTCGTAAATACCCTGGCCCTAAGCCATGGAGCGCTTTAAAGGTGAGAACCAACACCTTGAAGCGCACCCGGAAGACCACCAGGAGCCAGTGCAGC
Organism: Arizona elegans; assembly: GCA_022577455.1. Lineage (NCBI taxonomy): Eukaryota > Metazoa > Chordata > Lepidosauria > Squamata > Colubridae > Arizona > Arizona elegans. Next base: position 203,521,405 of record JAKOOJ010000001.1, on the reverse strand, counting down.
TCGCGCAGGAGAGGTGTTATAGGGACCATGTCGCTCCCGTGATCACCCGCGCGGCCACATTCTGGACCAGTTGGAGCCTCTGGGTGCTCCTCAAGGGGAGCCCCATGTAGAGAGCGTTAGCGTAGTCCAGGCGAGAAGTGACAAGAGCATGAGTGACTGTGCATAAGGAATCCCGACTCAGAAAGGGGCGCAACTGGCATATCAGGCGAACCTGATAAAAAGCCCCCCTGGCCACAGCCGTCATATGCTCTTCTAAAGACAGCCGTGTGTCCAGGAGGACGCCCAAGTTGCAAGCCCCCTCTGTGGGGGTCAATGACTCGCCCCCAATAGCCAGTGATGGCGCCAGCTGGCTATATCGGGATGCCGGCATCCACAGCCACTCGGTCTTGGAAGGGTTGAGTCGAAGCCTGTTCCTCCCCATCCAGACCCGCATGGCCTCCAGACACTGGGACATCACTTCAAGGGCATCGTTGGGGTGGTTTGGGGTGGAGATGTACAGCTGAGTGTCATCAGCGTACAGATGGCATCGCACCCCAAATCCACGAATGATTTCACCCAGCGGCTTCACATAAATGTTGAACAGGAGTGGCGAGAGGACCGACCCTTGTGGCACCCCACAAACAAGGCACCTCGAGGTCGACCTCTGCCCCCCTGCCAACACAGACTGTGACCGGTCAGAGAGATAGGAGGAGAACCACCGCAACACGGTGCCTCCCACCCCCAGTCCCTCCAGCCTGTGCAGCATGATACCATGGTTGATGGTATCAAAAGCCGCTGAGAGATCTAATAGGACCAGAACAGAGGAGCAACCCCTGTCCCGAGCCCTCCAGAGATCATCAACCAACGCGACCAATGCCATTTCCGTGCTGTACCCAGGCCTGAAGCCGGACTGGCATGGATCTAGATAGACGATTTCATCCAGGTACTGCGGGAGCTGTTGCGCAACCACACTCTCAACAACCTTCGCAATAAAGCGAAGGTTGGAGACAGGACGGTAGTTAGCCATAACAGCCAGATCCAGAGAAGGCTTCTTAAGGAGGGCCTCACCACCGCCTCTTTCAAAGCAGGCGGCAGGAAACTCTCCCCCAAAGAAGCATTTATAATCCTCTGGAGCCAGCCTCGCGTAACCTCCCGGGCAGCCAGTACCAGCCAGGAGAGACACAGGTCCAGTAAACATGTGGTTGTGTTTAACCTCCCCAGAATCCTGTCCAAGTCCTCAGGAGTCACAGCATCGAACTCGTCCCAGATAACATTCTCAAGACCCGCCTCAGCCATCCCACCGGAATCTACCCAGTCAGAGTCCAAGCCTTCCTGAATCTGAGTGATTTTATCGTGCAGATACTGTGCAAAATCCTCAGCCTGCCCTTGCAAGGGGTCCTCCCGCATTCCCTGATGGAGGAGGGAGCGGGTCACTCTAAACAAGGCGGCTGGGCAGTTATCTGCCGATGCAATAAGAGCAGAAAAGTAATCACACTTTGACGCTTTTATCACCACTAAATAGGTCTTAATATGAGACCTAATTAGTGTTCGGTCGGATTCGGAGTGACTGGCCCTCCAACCACTCTCTAGGCGTCTTTTCCGGCGTTTCATCCCCCTCAGCTCCTCGGTGAACCAGGGAGCTGGGCAGGTGCGATGCCAGACCAGAGGCCGCAAAGGCACAACATGATCCAAAGCCCCGGCGGCCACCCTATCCCAGCAACAAACATAAGACAGCAACAAACTAGGAAGATGTTGGAGGCAAGCAGTCATTTTAGAAAGCAATATTAAGTCATCTGTATTTTACCAAGAACATCACATTGATAGGAATCATAAATCAATCATAAAATGATGGATGATATAGTGCTAGTAATGGACCACTCCTGTCAGATGGCATTCAACATGTTATTGAGGCTCTTTCAGAACACTAATGGTGTTTGTGATATAGCTAAATTAAAGCCTTAGAGTGTAATAAGCTGTGAGAGTAGTCTTGAGAATGACAATGGTCAGATAAGAGAATCTAAGTCAAAGCAGTGATATAATTTGTCAAAACATTTCAGACTTACCCTCCCTAGTTCTCTTTAGGATAAAGGCAGGGGGGAGCAAGAGGCACGTTCAGACCGCAAGATCCTGTTACTGTAACTCTATAATAAAAGTTGTATTAGCAGTCATAACTTTGGTTTCCTTGTGTGGTTTACCACAAAGGAGTAAGGCAGGAACCATGGAATAAACTAAACAAAGTAGGTAAGAATGAATATGAAAAGAGACTGCTAAAGATGAAGAAATTGAAGAAAGCAAACTGGATGTCAAAATACCCATTGTTACTCTCATAGTATCAGTGACAGTAAGAGAAAGTGATTCTGAGAACTTTGATATCCTCAGGAAGAACACTCTTGTACGTATATTTATGGGACTCTATTCACTGTCATAGATTACATCCATACATTCCCCCAAACTTTGGGTCTTTCATTGTTCTTGAGGGACTCCTCGAGATGCAGCCTTCCTTTTATCCCCACTTAGCTTTGCATTTCTCTGATCCAGTGTTAAAGTGAAATTTTCCATTTTCTCGGGTGCGATGCTTCAGCAGCAACTGTAGTGATGATGAGGCCAGCTGCTGGGATTGCCAACTCCTATTTCCCATTTTTGACTGCTGCAGGCACAGATCACACACACACACACACACACACACACACACACACACACAAACCCATTGATCCCCCTCAATGGCCAGCTGGAAATAATGCTAGTTAAGCACCGCATGGGTTCCTGACCTCTATAGATCTAGTGGTCTCATGGGAAACTTTATCATGTGTAAAAAAAAAAGAGTCAGTCCTTCTGTTAGGTAGAATGAAATGAGCAACTGCAAGGAAAAACATAAGAATTGGCAGGCAAAAAAAGAGAAAGACAAGCAAATGCAAGTGAGAGACCAAAAGAAAGAGTAAGAGAAGAAAAGACAGATGTAGTATAAGGATTAGAGCAGGAAAGATGAGGGAGTGACAAGGAGTGATATATCAAGAGAAAGTGAGTTCATTCAATCAATGAATTAGTGATGGAATGGGATGGATTTCCTCATAAACTAAAATAGGAGAGTCTCTTCTACTATACCAGGAAGTCCCAAACCTACCTTGTGGATCAGCTACCATGCATGATCTATGAAGTGAGACTTCCCAATAAAGCAGGAGAGTCAGAAAGCCACATCCAATCTGCAGTTCATGTTTTGACAGGTGGCTGAACTTGTCAAAACTCACCTACCCCGCTTCACATTAGGGAGGACAACTGATGAATATTTTTTATAGCCAGCAGGAAGTACATCAATTGCTAAGCCTCAGTTTGCCCAAAGTAGTACCACTGTGAGGCAGAACAGAGGCTACATATGCAGGCAAGGCAAATGATGCTGGAGTACTTTTATGTTGCATCAAGGACTGGAGGCAGACATGTTAAACCCGTGGTTTGGATAACTTCCAAATGAAGGCATGGCTACTATGGAAAGAAAATACAGAAACCTTGGAGTGTTTATGTCCAACATTACTTCTTCCAAGCACATTGTTAATCAAGTATCAGATTAAAAATACTTGATGACTGATCTCATATTAATATACATATAAATCTCATTTAAAAGATAACTTTTCACTGCAGGTTATCAAAAGATAATTATTTTTGTCAGTAATATGCATTAGAGATAAACACTCAGGTACTAATGCAACCATGATAGTTGCTTTCTACAAGTCAGCTTCTCAGAAGCATCACCTGAGCAGCCATCTCCAGTTTTAGAATACAGGTGCGCAAATAGTAGTTGTCATGGATTATGTAAATAGCCAGGTAGACAGGACGGATGTGTTTAGTCTTTGGTTACAATGTAATGAAATTAAGAAATCCTGGAAATAATATAGGTTGCTAGGTAGAATAGAGACTTCAAGGTAGCTCTCTCTGAAATGCTGCATTTTCCTTACCAACTGCTCTTCGGGCATAAACATGGAATTCAAAAAGTATTTTAGAGCTAAAGCAATTTCTGAACCGGTGGAGGCTGAATTAAATATTTTCTGTCTTCCCCTGATTCTCAAGCTGGCATAAACACTTTCCCACTGCCTACCCACTCCTGAGCCTTCGGGGCAGCGATCAAGATTGGGATGAAGTGCTTGTCCAGAATGATGGTGCATCAGACTGTTGCAGCTGACACTCACCTGAACTTCTTGGGAGGAAATAATTCTTTCTCTTCTGACTTTTGCAGTGGGGTTGGGTGGGAAGGTGACATTCAAGGAAGGGAGGAAGGAAAGGAAGGAAGGAAGGAAGGAAGGAAGGAAGGAAGGAAGGAGAAGAAAGAAAGGAAGGAAGGAAGGAAGGACTAGTTCTCTTAGTGACACAAAGAGAGGATCCTTTTCATTTTGTTAAAAGTTTTAAAAGGTATCAAAGTGAGGCAGGTGTCCAGTCCTCTGCAAAGAAAAAGTTGGTGACAAGCAAAGGGAAACGTTCTGCTTTTATTACAGAGATTTTGCTAGTAGAGATTTTGCTGGAAGTCTCATGTTACAACTTTTACCTTTCTTTTATTATTAACTAGAATTTTTGGATTCTTGTTCCATGGATTAACTGTTTCCAGTCCAGATAGTCTCTTATATGCAAGTAAGGACTTTCCTACTTTGTCTTTTTTCACTATAGTCTATTTTTATTTATTTTACTTATTTTTCAAATTTAGGTACCATCCATCTCACTTCCATAATTAAAAAAGTGTTCATGTTCTAGTAATTGTTCCCAGAGTTTGCAGATTGACTTCTTTGCTAACTGTATTCCAAACTAACCAGTGACTTCTAAGATATCTATAAGGTTATACCAGGAAGTCTAACTTCTTCTACAAAGTACAGTACCTGAGAACATTCCTCATACTGCTCTCTTTTCTAGATAAATGGTAGTGAACTCAAAATTATATTGAACCTTCAACATGTAAGCTTCTTTTTTTACCTGTCATTTGGGCAGGGTTTGACCTAACAAAATGTACACAGTTTTCACATGTGTATTTATTTAGCCAACTTCTAGAATCAGTGTCCCATGGACTGACTCATCAAGGAGGATCTTTCATGTCAATTAGACTAAGATACATGACATCCAGAAGCCAAAAATGAATTATATCCAATGATGTGGGAAAGTCTGTGAGAATTACACCTTTCCCCAGAAATCCAACAGAAACGTGCTTCGAACCTTCAACATTTGTAGGACAGGTTTGGGAAGAGCTGCGATTTTAGACTCCTTTAATAGGCTTACATAAATATATTTTAATGGCAATTATATATCTCTGGAATGATCTCGTTGATACTGCAGCTGCAACTCCTTAGTCATTTCCATTTTAGCATAAGTCTTTCTCTGGCTTTGGTGAACTGTAGGAGACTCAAAAGCACAAAGCTCCAGAATAGGTATCCATGCTCTTTATTCTGTCATTTTCTACTTTGCCACACAAGTGACAAGCAGAAGCAATAAACAAAGAAGACTAGGTAAAATTGTAAATATGAAAAGGCAAAAAAACAACAACAACCCTGGATTCAGCACCTGAGTTCCTCCAAAGACTTGAGTGCTCACAGACCTTTTACAAAACTTTGATAGGTCCTGTGTACAGTACCCGCTTCTGATTGGTTTAGGCACGTTGGATACACTGCCCATTAGTTGGCCCTAATTGATGACTATTAAACCCTCCCTATCTTAACTGTAATTTTTCAAGACAACTGCCTAGTCAATCTTGATAAAGTTGTTTTGGGCACCTCTTCAGCTTGGTCCTTGCTGTTCTCTGTCATTTCTGAATCTTCTGCCAGGGGTCTGATAAGCAGTTTGTATCATCCAGCTTCATAAATTTCATATCAATCAAGACTTTCTTCCTCACTTAACAAGTTATATAACGTCTGATAAGACTGATGCATCTACTAAAGTCTGAAGCAAAAATTGTGTCAGCTTGTCAAGCAGGAGAATGTGCCTTACATATTCAGCCTTTGGAAGAAAGGGCAGCTCTTCTGGGTCACTTTATGAAGCTTGTGGTTCAGTTGAATGTATGAATCATACAGACCATAATAAAAAAGATCTGGGTACTTTTCTATAGCCGCAGTTCCTTGAATCGTTCTCTCTAAATTCATTCAACCCACCTTCACTGTGCCTTCAGATCAGCTTTATCAGTGCAGAACTGAAGGGATTTGACAGAAGCTGTGACTGTGTGTGTAGTATGGATGGAGAACATGGCTGCTTACGTGGAGAGTAAAGAAAATGGCCATGATGAGAGAAGGAAGATCCATTATCAAAGCAAGCCAAATACATTGCTTAAGTCTAAAGGATGGGGGAGGATTACTAAAATATTGCAGACTTGAATACAGAAGAGGGAGAATGGGAAGCACAATCAGAGTTGTGAGATTATGTCACTATAGCCAATTTAAATAAAAATAATTTTGAATCTTCCATGGAATCTTTTTCTTGGTCTGGTCTACTTCATAAGGAAGACTGCTCTCATCAAACAGTTCTGTACATTCTAAAAGATTTTTGAATTTGAATTCATATGTGTAAAGAACATAAATGATGGGTCTGTGGCCAATTCTTCTCTGCATTCAAAACACATAATTGTCCGAGTTTTTGGGTGGGCAGCCGATTTGTAGAATATTGGACTAAAATGTCTATTGAGATTCTCAGTCATCCAGGTCATGGTTGTCCCAAAGGTGCTTTTTCAAGAGGCAACTGGACTTTCTGGTTTTTCTTTGAAGACATTTCACTTCTCATCCAAGAAGCTTCTTCAGCTCTGACTGGATGGTGGGAAATGGAAGGATTTTTACTCCTTGCAGACAGCTGCTCATTTACATTCTTTTAGAGAGTCATTGAGGGCACCTGGAGGTTTATCTGTGTCCTCAGGGTCACCTGAGTAGAGCCTTCTTGGAACTGTTGAAAGGACTGTGTTGTAGACTGGAGATAGATGATGTTGTATCCCTCCCCCTCTGTTGAGAGAGTCCATTTTGACATAGTTGGCCTCTTTGATCCTTCTTTCAAACCAACGGTCCTCTCTGTCCAAAATGTGGATTTTGCTGTCTTCAAAAGAGTGGCCTTTATCTTTTAAATGCAGATGGATTGCTGAATCTTGTCCAGATGGGTCTGTTCTATGTTGTTCCATGTGTTTATGAAGTTATTATTTTGTTTCCCCAATGTACAGATATGCATATGGCTCACTGCATTGTACTGCATATGCCACATTGCTCAGTTTGTGTCTGGGTGTTTTATCCTTGCGGTGGATAAGCTTCTGCCTTAGTGTATTCTTGGGTTTGAAGTGTGCACATATGTTGTGTTGGCTGAAGATCCTCTTGAGCTTTTCCGATATTCTGTTATTCCGATATTGGACAAAAATCTTTAAGATCCCACTGAATGGTCTTCATTAAAGAAATAATAAAACTAGGTCCTTGTATGTGCTAAACATACAACATACAAGCTTTATCTTGGCCTCGCTTGTTCTGTAACTGTAACATATATTTCTGTTCCCAAATTTGTCTTGCTGTGTTGTTCAGTTTCCCATAATTGTAGGACAATGCACATTCTTTAAAATTGGGGCAATTTCTTTTCTATAATGTCTACAATAACTTTAAGGTGCTGGTTCTGGGGTAAATGATCAGAATTTATGGACAAAGCATAAAGCTGAGAATCTATATGTGAAAAACACATTGACTAGATGCTCTACAGGAATAGTTTTATTTTACCCCTGGCATAATAAATTGAAATTAATTTGTAAACATTTTTGTCCACTGAAGGTGATACATATGGGGTGGGTGAATGAGAGGCTCCAGGGAGAAGACTCCCCCCAACTGTACACATTCAAGTTCCTGGCACTGAAAGGTTCATCGTTCTATATTTTCAGCACGCCACCGGTAAGCAGCTATTTTTTTTAAGTGTGACTGTTATTGTTTTTGTCAGCTAGAAGGCTCCCCTTCACTTTCCATTGGATAATGAAGCAAACTGTAATTTAGTAAAGAACATTCACAATACCTCTTTCAGACACTTTTAATCCTTCCCTCTCATGCATAAAACATTGAGATCAATGAGGACTGGATGATTGCATAGGGCATTTGTTTATTTTGCCCCTCAGTTTGAAGCTCCCGTGGCTAGATCCTCAGACCAACTAAAGAGTCACCAGTTTAATTCCATTAAACTGGAATTTGAAGCAGATATGCCAGCTTCAAAGTTTTCTTACCTTTCCCCCATGAATTGCTTTACATCTTGACAAATTCTCAAAAATACAATTAAGAAATAGTGTTGCATGTAAATCTTGCATATATTTAAGGGACAGAACCACTTAAACAACAAGGTTCATGAAAGCTATGGTATAAGGTTTTTTTTAAGGGTTTAACACAATTTCCTAAAGAAAAACAGACTCATGACACCCACCTGACTCCCCCCTCCCCAAATCACGGACCCATCCACATCTTTATGCATTGTTTATCCTTGCCCTGCCACTGTCCCTTGCTCCTGGCCCCCAAAATATCAAGTGCTAATGAAAATGAAAGGTTGTCAGCCCTGGTTTAAAGAAAGGAAAGACAAGCTAAAATGGTGAGTAAAAAATATGAGCTATATTAGACAGAAATATTTGTTACTAAGAATGTTAGGGAACAGTTATTTGATAGATGTAATCAAAAGAAGTCTAACTCCCACACTTAAGAAATCAACATTCTCTTTTTGTAAGATAAATAAACAAATCATGCAAGCCATTAAATGATAAAACTAAGCTTATTCTATTATGTGTGTGTGTGTACACACTCACACACACATACATACAGAATAAGCAGAAGAATAAGCAGAATTAGATAGATAGATAGATAGATAGATAGATAGATAGATAGATAGATAGATGGAAAGAGGAAAGAGAGTGTGTAGTAATGGCTGCATTTGTGGAAGAGTTGAGACACTATAGTTAAAAACATGATGCAAATCTTAGGTAAACTGGTTATATATTAAGTAGATATTTAGTACGTTTTCACGGCATACCAGAGCTAGACTCTAAAAGAGCAAAATAAAATAGGAAGCTGCTTTAACAATCCAAAGAGGTTTCTTTACATGTTACAGAGCTTGATTTTGTACAGAGCTAGAAAACACATAAAACCTATAATATCTTTCTGAAAATTTCCAAAAGTATATTGAAAAATATGAGAACTAGAACCTTATCCTTGTCTAGGATAAAAAAGAAAGCAAATAATATGATAATAGGATTGTGGGGAACTTTATTTCTGCTGGCCAAATGTGACAACTTTTTTATTTGTTATATTGGTTTCCATTACATACAAACAAAACTAGAATCTTAGTTTGTACTCATAATATATTTAAACATTTTTGAAGTGTAGGTGAGCAGGGAGGAAAGGAAAGTTTTGGAGGAAAAGCACATTTCAATTTATAAAACAACACGTTTTTTTGTAATTAAGGTTATAGTAACGGTATGTTTTTTATATTTTTAAATAAAAAGCATAAGCTGTCTGCATTGGCTCATCGCTGCCATCTCACCACAAGAGGGGGTTGACTGGTTGATCAGACCTCCTTGAGAGGGTGGTTGGGTCTTTCCCCCCCCCTGGACTGTGGTCGACCTGGAACTTGACCTCGTCCTCTGTTGTGAGGGGACAGTGGACCGGTCTTGTTGAAAATGCTCCTAAAACTCCCATTCCATGTCTCTCCCCTGGACCTTCTATATGGACCCCTAGGATATGGTTGCTCCCATCCTCTGTGGTCAAGATGTATTCTGCAGCGGAGCTTCTTGGTCTGCGAGACTCCCCCCTCTCGCAGGCTTGGCCCTCCACTCTATCGAGGGCCTACCTCGATGACGGGCTTTGGAACCCCGAGAGGTGGCATGCCGCAAAGAGGGGGTTGTGGGGTTTTTTAAAATTGTCTTTTTGTAATCTTTTAAGGGGTTTAGGGCGGGGGGTGGGGAGGGAGGGGCATAGGTCAGGCTTGTTACAGGGGCATGGAACGGAAGGCGGGGAGCGGGGTGTGGAGGAGCTCAGTGTGGATAGGGTGGAGGGCAGTTCTATCAGGACCGTGGTTGGGAGGGGCAGATATGGCGGGAGTAGGGGGCCACATCAGGTGGTGGGGACACGCACCCGCTATCTCTAAGCGGTGGCATGCCTCGGCCCCCATGACTCTTCTCGTCTCCCCGGCTGTCCAGAGTCTCAGAGCCCAGGCCTTAGACTGATGTTGTGCAACGCCAGGTCCGTGGTTAATAAGGCCCCCCTCATTTGTGAGCTAATACAGGAGGGGGGTGCGGACCTGGCAGGTATTACAGAGACCTGGTTGGGCCAAGAAGGGGGGGTCCCCCTCGTAGAGATGTGCCCACCAGGTTTCCGCGCATTCCATCAGCCAAGGGCCCAGGGCAGGGGTGGGGGGGTGGCAGTCGTTATAAAGGAAGGTCTTGATCCGAGGGAGGCCACTGTACCTCAGATAGCCGGATGTGAGTCTCTCCTGGTGAAGTGGGGCCATGGGATGCAGGTGGGCCTGCTGATCGCGTACCTGGCTCCCTGCCACGTGACAGCGGCCCTGCCCGAGCTTCTCAACGTTATTGCTGGGGTGGCGGTTGATACCCCCAGACTTTTGGTCATGGGGGATTTCAACCTGCCATCTACCGGTGAGGCGTCTGGGATGGCTCGGGAGTTTATGGCTTCCATGACAGCCATGGACCTGACACAATTAATTCATGGCCCCACTCACGTGGGAGGACACACTCTGGACTTGGTTTTTATCTCTGGTCAGTGGCGGAGTGGTCTGGATATAGGGGATATAGTTATTGAACCCCTGTCATGGTCGGACCATTCTCTCCTGAGACTGGACCTTTCGACCGCTGCACCCCACTGCAGGGAGGCGGAACTGACCAGGTGGTTCCACCCCAGGTGCCTGATGGATCCTGATAGGTTCCAGAGGGAGCTTGGGCCAGTTCCTGAAACTCTGGCTCACGACTCGGCTGAAGATCTGGTGGCTGCCTGGGATAGGACAGCCACCGGTGCTCTGGACCGAGTCGTGCCTTTGCGGCCTCTGACCCGACGCCGAACCTGCCCGGCCCCTTGGTTTTCCGAGGAGCTGAGGGGGATGAAGCGCCAGAAAAGACGCCTAGAGAGTGGTTGGAGGGCCAGTCGCTCCGAATCCGACCGAACACTAGTTAGGTCTCATATTAAGACCTATCTAGTGGCGATAAAAGCGGCAAAGCATAACCACTTTTCCGCTCTTATTGCATCGGCAGATAACCGCCCAGCCGCCTTGTTTAGGGTGACTCGCTCCCTCCTACATCAGGGAGCGCGGGAAGACCCCTTGCAAGGGCAGGCTGAGGATTTTGCACAGTATCTGCACGATAAAATCGCTCAGATTCGGGAAGGCTTGGACTCTGACTGGGTAGATCCCGGCGGGGTGACTGAGGCTGGTCTTGAGAATGTTATCTGGGATGAGTTTGACCCTGTGACTCCTGAGGACGTGGACAGGATCCTGGGGAGGCTAAACGCAACCACATGTTTATTGGACCCGTGCCCCCCCTGGCTGGTACTGGCCACCCGGGAGGTAACACGAGGCTGGCTCCAGAGGATCATAAATGCTTCTTTGAGAGAGGGTTTCTTGCCTCCCGCCTTGAAAGAGGCGGTGGTGAGGCCCCTCCTCAAGAAGCCTTCTCTGGACCCGGCCGTTTTGGCAAACTATCGTCCGGTCTCCAACCTTCGCTTTGTTGCGAAGGTTGTGGAGAGTGTGGTTGCGCGACAGCTCCCACAGTTCCTGGATGAAACCGTCTATCTAGATCCATGCCAGTCCGGCTTCAGGCCTGGGTACAGCACGGAGACGGCATTGGTCGCATTGGTGGATGATCTCTGGAGGGCTCGGGACAGGGGTTGCTCCTCTGTTCTGGTCCTATTAGACCTCTCAGCGGCTTTTGATACCATCAACCATGGTATCATGCTGCGCCGGCTGGAGGGACTGGGGGTTGGAGGCACCGTGCTGCGGTGGTTCTCCTCCTATCTCTCTGACCGGTCGCAGTCTGTGTTGGCAGGGGGTCAGAGGTCGACCTCGAGGCACCTTGCTTGTGGGGTGCCGCAAGGGTCGGTCCTCTCGCCACTCCTGTTCAACATTTATGTGAAGCCGCTGGGTGAGATCATCCGTGGTTTTGGGGTGCGATGCCATCTGTACGCTGATGACACTCAGCTGTACATTTCCACCCCAGACCACCCCAATGATGCCCTCGAAGTGATGTCCCAGTGTCTGGAGGCCGTGCGGGTCTGGATGGGGAGGAACAGGCTTCGGCTCAACCCTTCCAAGATCGAGTGGCTGTGGATGCCGGCGTCCTGGTATAGCCAGCTGGTGCCATCGCTGGCTATTGGGGGCGAGTCACTGACCCCCACAGAGGGGGCTCGCAACTTGGGCGTCCTCCTGGACACACGGCTGTCTTTAGAAGAGCATATGACGGCCATGGCCAGGGGGGCTTTTTATCAGGTTCGCCTGATACGCCAGTTGCGCCCCTTTCTGGATCGGGACTCCTTGTGCACAGTCACTCATGCCTTGGTTACGTCACGCCTGGACTACTGTAACGCTCTCTACATGGGGCTCCCCCTGAGGAGCACCCGGAGGCTCCAGCTGGTGCAGAATGCGGCCGCGCGGGTGATTATGGGAGCGACGTGGCGCTCCCACGTAACACCTCTCCTGCGCGAGCTGCATTGGCTCCCGGTGGTCTTCCGGGTGCGCTTTAAGGTGTTGGTTCTCATCTTTAAAGCGCTCCATGGCTTAGGGCCAGGGTATTTGCGAGACCGCCTGCTGCTACCGATAACCTCCCACCGGCCAATACGCTCTCACAGAGAGGGCCTCCTCGGGGTGCCGTCGGTCAGGCAATGTCGGCTGGCGGCCCCCAGGGGGCGAGCCTTCTCTGTGGGGGCACCCGCCCTGTGGAATGAGCTGCCTCCCGGAATACGATTGATCCCGGACCTCCGGACCTTCTGTAAAGCCCTGAAGACGTTTTTATTTCATCAAGCCGGCCTAGCCTAAATGGTTTTTAACTGGGATTTTAAATTTTATGGATTTGGGGTTTTAAATTGGGTAGCCAATTATTTATTTTTTTTAATTATCTTAACTTTTGTATTTGTATGTTTTTTAATTTTGGCTGTTCACCGCCCTGAGTCCCTTCTGGGAGAAGGGCGGTATACAAATTAAATTAATAAAATAAATAAAATAAATAAATAAAATGGGATGTTGAATAAAGTGGGGTGGTGGATTATTCCACAATTTAGAAAAGGGTGTTTCCCTATATAAAAGGCATCCCCTTTCGTACCCATTATCCCTACCAGTCTGAGGATTGATCAGCAGGTGGCAGCACATAGCTGTGGTTGCCTGATCTCTGAAGCTAAGCTGGGTCACCCTATGTAATACTTGGAAGGGAGGCAGTTTGGAAATTCCAAGACTATGAGTTGGACTGGATAATAATAATAATAAAAAAAAACCTTGTAGCTGAAAGAAATCACCTTTGTATGGTTGCAAGGAAAGCTACACAATGTAATCACCAGGTCTGAGTCCATTTCTTTCTTACATTGTAAGAAACACAAGGATATATTAAGCACAAGATAAATGCTCTATGTAGATTATAACTGGATTAGAAGTACATTTGATTTATGTTGGAGTGTCATCTATGTCAAATAAGAAGCAAATTCCATTGAAATGAATGGAGCTTATTCCAGGGGTGGGTTCTACTTACCTTTACTACCGGTTCGTAACAGGAGCGCACTCGCTTCTGCGCATGCGCAGATCATCAATTATGACGTCCAGGTGGGTGAGTGGAGCCTCCCGCCGCTTTTACTACCAGTTCTAAAGAACCGGACAGAACCAGGAGCAACCCACCACTGGCTTATTCCTCAAAAAGCATGCACAGGTTAATGAAGCAGAAAAATGTAAAATATATTTCTAGAATAGTTTTTTGTTATTAATGTATAAGTTTATGTAAATTATAATCAACTAAATATTGTAATCAAATCATTATTCAAAATGCAAAAGTAACCAAATTATTTAAAGGATAAGATAAGCAATATATGTAAGAAAAGCAACAAATACAGCAACACAGCAGACATTTTCTTCTGGTACCTATAATTCATTTAGCTGTTAAGCAGAGGCACTAAGAATATAAACAATTTTTGCCATTGATCTTGTTGGGGATGGATTGGAGGTTTTCCATCCTGTCCTACTGCAGATGAACATTAACAGGAACAGTCACCTAGCATACATCTTTTGCCAGAAAAATAAACAAAACACTAAATTCAGTCTCAAAAATATGTGAGGTTACTAAAACTTTTAAACACTATTACTACCGTTGCATATTTTGCAAAAAAAAATTGTTCAGAATGCACTCTAGTATTTCAAGGAACAAATGAAAACGCTCATATTTTGATATTCCCCCTCCGCCAAATCAAATAACTGCAAGGAAAAAATTCAAATAATACAGTAATTCAGAGAATACAGTGTAAATAATATTTTTATTCAAGTGCTAGGAACTGAAAAGAATGTAAAGATAGCTAGGTGTTCTTTTTTAACATTTAAAAATGTTTGTATATCGAAATTATGAGTTTCAATCCAGGAGTATGTTTCTATAACATCATTAGGAAGATTTAGCCAGTGCATTTTTTTATACATACATTTTCACAATTTGTCTTCACCAAACACTTGCTATGTTTTGCAGACATCAGACAAGATCCTCTGATATATTGCTAACTAATTAAAAGGTAGGACAACGTGCTATTCAAGGCATTTATAATTACAGTTATCCTACAGAGTCTTCAAATTGTGTGTGTGTGTGTGTGTGTGTGTGTGTGTGTGTGTGTGTGTGAGAGAGAGAGAGAGAGAGAGAGAGAGAGAGAGAGAGAGAGAGAGAGAGAGAGAGAGAGACTTAAGAAGGAGACCTGAACTATGAGCTTTAATAATCTATTTGGCAGGATTAAAGCATGAAGAGAAAACCTAGAAGCTCTTACAGTATGGATTTTAATCTAAGGCTTCAGCTCACTGAAGAAACAACTGTTTTTCTATATATTGATCATAACTCAGCAGTCTTTCTTTTTAGGTACAACTTCATATCACAGCAGTCACACACAAATCAGCATTTAGGCTGCTAAATCCCTGTCCTTTTGTGCTGTAATACCTGTGACTGAGGAAGCTTTTCTTTTTTGGTGGCTGAAGGTCTTCGTGCTTTCTGTTGAATGCTAGAATCCCAGGACAACATTCATAAATAGTAGAGATGATAAATTAAATATTGGAATTTTTTTCTCCAGAAATCTTATTCTTCATAATCAGTGAATGTAATGCCGGCTGTAGAGTCTACCTATAGCTGCCTTTATGGGAGTGCACTTATAAATAAGTTTGCTTTGCAGAATTAATGTCATACAGCAAATAGGATGACTAAGTCAACATTTTAAAGAATAAACTATTAAGAGAAAACAGTCAGAACCGTTAAATATCCAATATCTACTGGGGCACTAAAAGGAGAACAATTTTTCAATATTTAATATAGTCACTGAAAAAATAAATTCACCCTGGTATCTCATTCTTAGTGTGTAACCAGCATAACTACAGCAGCAATAGAAAGATTTTGACCTCTTGAGCACAATTACACACTATATTGCTTTTTGAATTCATGGTTCATAGTTCTTTCTCCATTGTTAGCAATCTGTAGAGACAATGAAAATACCACAAAGGCCAAAATTTGAAGCCCAGTACTGAAAACTGACAGAACAAGTCTTGACTGGAATTTTTCATTGCTTTCAAAATATTTATTCATTTTGCAGTGAACTTCCCTTAGTAATGCCATTATAGTAGATTGTATCAGAATAGTTTGACCAGTGAATTATAATCACTGTTTTAAATGAAAAGGGAAAAAATGATTAAAATAAGCCATTTAGTTCTACACTCTATCAGATTGAATATTTACTTTTTAGTGGATATAAATGATTGCACCATTAAAATTTCTATTATATGTGTTTTCTGTTTACTGAGCGAGCATTAACATGGTAATAGAATTCCTAAAGCATTTGTTTTATGATCAGAAATACATAACCTGCTACTAACTTATAAGGCTGTTGTGCTACAATAATTGAAAACATACTTTATAATAATATATATATAAGTGCACATCTGCAACGACTGAACAAAAGGAAGTACTAGGCAAGTCAGATATAGTTTCAATCACACTGATGAATACAGCATTTTCAAATAAGCCACCTCCCACCTCACACAATGTTATGTCATATCAATGCAACCACACTACTTTTCAGTGCTGTCCATTTACATATTGAACTATCAGTGGATTCCAGTGATGTATGGATGAAGATTTATTCAAAGAGAGTATAGAAGAAAGTAAATGAACATTGACAATAGTGATGTGAAGGTGAGTTGTCCTGTGGCGAGATGGCCACAGCAAGATAGCTGCAGTGAGTTGTCCTATGATGAGTTGTCCTAGACCATGATTAAGAACATCTCGAGTCCATATTTTCATCAGGCTCTTAGATTTTATAGGATAGGCAAATAGAAAATACCACTATGAACTTCTTCTGATATTGTTAGCTGCTTGAAGATGGTAAATAATAAAAACAATTGAACAAGAATTGAAATAGTAGCCACCTCCTCTTTCTTTCTGCCCCACCTAAAGGATTGTGGGATTTGAAATTGTCTCCCAAAGTGGTGAGACTATCTGGTTAAAGTCTTTGCCTGTGTTCATGCAATACACTTTAAAGGTAGTCCTTGGCTTACAACCATTCATTTAGTGACATAGAAAAAAATGACTTGCAAACAATCCTTACACATACAACTGTCATAGCATCCGCAGGCAATCAAAATTTGAGCTCATGGCAACTGGCATTTATTTACAATCGATGCAGCATCCTGGGGTCATGTGATCACCATTTGCAACCTTCCCAGCCAGCTTCCAATAAGCAAAATCAAGGATTCATTTAACAATTGCAGTGATTCACTTAACAACCATGGTAAAAACGATTGTAAAACTGGGCATGGAAATTTTGGTCCCTGTTGTGGTTGTAAATCAAGGATTACCTCTAAGTGAGTAAGAATTAACTGGATTCAGACAATACATTGAGTCATAAATTAACCAAATCTATAGGTTGTCCACAAAATGCCAAGGCAGAAATAGATATAACAGTAACCAGTTTTAGTGAATTTGCAAATGCTGTTGCTAC
This sequence comes from Arizona elegans, assembly GCA_022577455.1. Lineage (NCBI taxonomy): Eukaryota > Metazoa > Chordata > Lepidosauria > Squamata > Colubridae > Arizona > Arizona elegans. Next base: position 203,504,258 of record JAKOOJ010000001.1, on the reverse strand, counting down.
CTATTTACTTGACCTTGTCAAGTGATTTTATGAATACATGCTGTAAGGTTATGGATAGAAAATATAGCATGTCTTCTCTATCCAAAAAACTGCCAATACTACTTTGTAGGAAGAGACTGAATGTTTAGTCAAAAGGCCAGCATAAATATGCAGACAGACAGGCAGATTCCTATAGAACACTCCTAGAAACAAGTGGCTCCCAGATTCTATACGAGCCAGCCTTCTGTATTTTGTTTCCTGTTTTTGAGTTCACATTGGGATGGGGAAATTCAGTTGTTTAATTAAGGATAAGCAAGGCCCTGCATTTAGTTCCAGAAGCAGCGCTAAACCCAGGCATTTCTAAATGAACTGGTTTCTTCTGATAATTTGTTAGTCAGGGCAATGTCTAGTGAGAAGTTTGAGTCTTTTAAAATTATTTTTAATTAATATTATTCTGGCTCAGAGAAATAATAGGTTTCCCTTCCTTCTATTTGCTAAAGCAGGAGAGCTTAAGCAATGTCAAAGGAAAAGATTCCTAGACAGGCATGTATTAATGCTGGGTTGTGAAATCTTCTCTGTGGGATTTACTCCTCGGTCTTCCCTTGAGCACCGTTCTAATTTAGGCATCTAAATCTGATTCATTTCTCTCTCTCTTTTGATCTTGCATTCTGCTGGAGCTCTTTCAGTTTCCTTCTTTTTCTGGAGTTGTGTGCTACTGATTACCAAGCTTTTTTATTGAGGAATAAGGTAAGATAAAGGTTCCCCTCGCACACATGTGCTAGTCGTTCCCGACTCTAGGGGGCAGTGCTCATCTCCGTTTCAAAACCAAAGAGCCAGCACTCTCCGAAGACGTCTCTGTGATGATGTAGCCGGCATGACTAAATTTCAGAGGCGCACGGAACGCTGTTACCTATAGGTGGTCCCTATTTTTCTACTTGCATTTTTTACATGCTTTTGAACTGCTAAATTGGCAGAACCTAGGATAAGTAACAGGAGCTCACCCCATTATGCGGCACTAGGGATTTGAACCGCTGAACTGCTGACCTTTAAATCTTAGCCACTGAGCCACTGCGTCCCCTATTGAGGAATAGATCTGAATATTTTGTTTCTCAGAAAAGCAGGAAACAATGGTTTCTGCCATTTCTTTGGGAAAGTTAATCTTTTGTTTTGCAGAAAAAAGCAAAGAATCTTTGGCAGATACAAAGATCCAAAATGATGGGAAGAAGCAGAATAATAGAGTTGGAAGGGACCTTCAAAGTCTTCTAGTCCAACCTCCTGCTAGAAACAGGAAACCCACAGATACCATTTCAGACAAATGGTTGTCCAGTCTCTTTTTATAAAAACCTCCAGTAATATAGTACCCACAACTTCTGAAGGCAACCCATTCCACAGAATAAGTGTTCTAACTGTCAGAAAATTTCTCCTTATTTCTAGGCTGGATTTCTCTTTGATTAGTTTCCATCCATTGCTTCTAGTCCTGCCTTCAGATACTTTGGAAAATAGACCCCTCTTCTTTGTGGCAGCCTCTCAAGTATTGGAAGATTGCTATCAGGTCATCCAATTCCTGCAACTGTTCTTCATGTTTTAGCATCCAGTCCCCTAATCATCTTTGTTGCTTCTCTCTGCACTGTTTCTAAAGTCTCGACATCTTTTTTTCTATCGTGGCAACCAGAAGTGGTTACAACATTCCAAGCATGGTCTTGCTAAAGTATTATAAAGTGGTACTAACACTTGACCTGATCTTGATTCTGTCCCTCTATATTAATGCAGCCTAGGAGTGTGTTGGCTTTTTTTGGCAGCTGTAGCACACTGTTGGATTCATTTCTGATCATAGGGAATTCTGTGAAGTGGAAAGCAGGCGGAGGAGAAAGACTTGAGTTGGGCTAGGTGGGGAGCCTTCACATAAAGTTTTCCATGTTGCATCCTCCAAATGATTTTCGTGTTCTCAAATATCAAAGGAGGGAAAAACTCTTCCCGTATACAGATATTTTTGTGGAATGGTTTGATATCTCTACTAAATATTAAAGGGGCTGTTCTTGCCGAGATCAGCATGTTTAAGAATTCAGAATTACAGGGACAAAGCAGCCCTGACAGACTTGATGGGCTAAACCAGTCAGTCTATTATTTAAGAACTGCATAAAGATTTCACTAAAAACAGTCAACAGAAAAGAAAGACTTTGATCATAATGGAAACTTTCAAACAAAACTGACGTATCAGAAAGGTTTAATCAATTTCCTTGGGTTACAGTTTTTGTTAGATGCTTTAGTCCCTTATCCAAAAAGATCTGTTCTTTTAAGAGCGAGCTCACAGAAGCTGCCATAACATTGATAGAAATTACTTTTGTAGAGTATGATCAAAAGGTTATGATAATTTTTCTTTTCTAAAAGGAGCAGTGCTTGCTCTAAATTGTATAAACAAATTCAGTAATGGTGCACTGTTTCTTAAAGACCATGGAAACCAAACAATATATTTCTAATTAGGAATACTTATGATTCTTTCTGCAAATATATGTATACATATTGATACATGCTTATGCATTCATGCATTTATAAGTACATGCTTTCAACTGTTTAAATAGAGCTAACAGTGTCTGAACTCAGTTTCAGTCCACAACGTGAAAATACTAGTTATTAGAAAAAGAGACCTCTTATTCTTTCCGCTATTATTGTGGTCATGCACCGGCCCAAGCACAAGGTCTGAAGTAACTCTCTTCAGACCCAGTCTGAGAAGCTAACAAGTAACATTGTGGGTAGTTGAGAGACTGTGTGTTCTTTTTTTGTTTTGGTTTTTGGTTTTTTTTTTTTTTGAATTTTTATTTATTTATTTTTAAACATAAAACAGCATCTTTTTAGAGCAAGGGTTTGATCCGATATAAAATAAGTATAAATTCCAAATTTCATTAGTTAACATCTTAAAGGAAAAAAAAGAACAAAAGAACAAAGCTAAACCCAATTTTTATCATTCAAACTAACATCTTATTCTAACATTTAATATTTTATTATGTAATCACCCTAAATCTTAAACTTCAAATCTAAACAGCTCTTTATAATATTCATTTATCATTATCAGTATTTCATATATTTTCCTTACTTCAAACACCCAAATCAAGTCAATGTTTCTTTTAACTCACATCTAATAATCAACATAAAGTATTTTATTCCTCTCTTAAGAACATTTCAAAATCAGTAACTGTTCTTCAAAAATATCTCCTTCACTCCTCCTAGGTTTATTTTTAGCTGGATTGCAGCTTAATTAGCTGGTTTCCAGGGATGTTTTCCTCCACTCCTAACCTTATTTGTTGGCTGGATCACAGTTTAGTTTTAACTGCTTTCCAACATTTTCTCCTTCACTCCTCCTAGGTTTATTTTTGGCTGGATAACAGCTTTTCAGCTGTTTTCCAGGGGTGCTTCCCTCCACTCCTAACCTATATTTCACTGGTTCATAGTTTAGCTTTAACTGCTCTCCAGTATTGTCTTCTCCTCTCCTCCTAAGTTTATTTTTGCCTGGTTCACAGCATAATTTGCTGTTTTCCAGGGATGCTTTCCTCCACTCCTTACCTTATATTTAGCTGGTTCACAGTTTAGCTTTAACAATGATCCCCAGCATTGTCTCCTCCACTCCTCCTAAGTTTATTTTTGGCTGGTTCACAGCTTAATTAGCTGTCTTCCAGGGATGCTTTCCTCTACTCCTTACCCTATATTTGACTGGTTCGCAGTTTGGCTCTCACTGCTCTCCAGCATTGCCTTCTCCGCTCCTCCTAGGTTTATTTTTGGCTGGTTCATAGCCTAATCAGTTGTTCTCCAGAAATGCTTTCCTCCGCTCCTGAGACTATGTGTTCTGAATTTCAGAAATAATATAGCATAGCACACGTGTACACCCAAATATTTACTTTTATCATGCTTTTATTACTTTTACACATAACTAATGATGGAAAACATATCAAACACACCTTCCTCCTATTATCCCCACAACAACAACCCTATGTAGTGAGTTGGACTGAAAGAGAATGACTGGCCCATATTCACCCAGATGACTTTTGCGGCTAAGGCGGGACTTGAACTCACGGTCTCCCACTTTCTAGCCTGGTGCCTTAACCACTACACCAAAGTGTCTCTCTTTATATTCTTCTAATCAGATCTCAGTCAATAAACCTGCCCTCTGTAAAGTAACTTTCAGTGTTTGGATCACTTTGTCTTCAATTCTGATCTCATACTCATTTTACACACAGATCATCCTAGTAGGGAATTAATGATGTAAAACAGAGTAAAATAAGGCTGGAAGTAATAAAATTCAAAGGCTTTTTAAAGCAAAAGTGAGTACAAATGTAGAGGCAAAGCATGACTTTTTCTGTAAGATCTTTTGAAGCTGAGGTGCCACTAATTAGGCAATGTTAAGGAAAGCTTTACATCAGATATATTGCTATGCTTTCAAAATTACTTTCAGAGAAGGAATAAAATAAAGACTATTGAAAAGATTGGTAGAGACACCATGTATCAAATAGTGGCTGGATTTTACATTCTTAGATAAAAAGCATAAACCCATAACTTCAGGACTGAACTTCAGTTGGGAAGCCAAAGTCTGGGATCTCTTCATACATAGATATAAATGTATAGATACACAGTATTTGCTTCTAATAAGGCAAAGAAATTGCATGAAGAAAGGTTATTTTTTTATTTAATAATTCTCTTTACCTTTAGAATATGAGATCTATCCACAAGTGGAAGTTAAAGACCAACGCAAAAAGCAATAGATAATTGAGTGAGAATCTATTGCCATGACAGGGTGAAAAAAGAAATACACCAGTTAAAAATATTTTTCACATATTTTAACTTCATTTGCCAGATTGAATGGCACTATTCTTGAGTTCTTGATGTCCTCGGAGGTGGCTTGTTTTTCTGCTGATGTTTTCTTACCATTTTAGATAAGATCAGTATATGGGAGAGAAAATTTTGCTGGTTGTTTATATGTATGTATGTATGTATGTTTCACTGGTCAGATGATAATCAAGAAAGGGAAGGTAGTTAAGACTGATGTGATGGAACTACCTTCGGACCTACTACAAGTATCTTGTATGCCATAGTCACATGGGAACCATGATGAAGAGGCAAGGAATACAGCAACATCCAAGTATCACCACACAAAGAGACAGATCCTGAAGAACCAATGGGAAGAATAAGATCAATGGGAAGAATAAGATCCACACTATCAATAGGAATGCCCTGTCAGTCATCAGCTATCCTACCACTATAGTGAGCTGGCCAAAGGAAGGCATAGAAGTTGCTGATGTGAAGTTCTGGTAGGTCTCACAATGTATGGAGGTTTCCATACTTAGTCCAACAACTAAAGACCACACACAAACCAGAAAGAGGGTGTCAAAGCCATTGTCCTGGATGAAACCAAGACCATAAATGCATCCATCATTCATGGAATCACGCCCAAGATGATACCCAAAGGTGAGCTTTTGAGATAATGCCTTAGGCAACAGCAGACATGGAAAGAAGATCAAACACAGGAAGTGCCATGACAAACAAGATTCTGCATGGGATATACCATTGACAGATGAATGAGATGGCTGACATTGGGACATTGTATCGGTGGCTGGAAAGGGCTCGACTAAGAACAGCATCAAGGCACTGATCATAGTAGCACAAGAACCTAAATATCAGATTTATGCAAGTTGGGGTCTACCATACTAGACTGGATGCAAGATGCAGATTATGCAGAAAGGCTTCAGAGACAGTCCAACACATAATACTTACATGAGTGTAAGATCCAAGCAGGAACAGCGTACAATGAACAGCACAATCAAGTAGATGGCACTGTATACAGGAACATATGCACAGTGTATGGGCTACATGGGAGATTCCACAGAAGATTACAGAGAACAACAAGACTAAGATCATTTGGGACTTCCAGATCCAGACAACTCGGTACTAGCCAATCAGCCAGACCTTGTGGTAGTAGCAAGGACCAGAAGACAGCAGTAATGATGGCAACATAAGGTGACAGCAAAATAAGGATGGAGGGTGAGAATAAGGGCCTGAAGGAGGAGCAGGAGAAGAAATGGAAAATAAAGGCCAAAGTGGTCCCAGAGGTGGTAGGAGCACTTCGGGCTATGACTCCTAAACCAGGAAAATGATTCCAACACCTCCCAAGCACAAGCTCAGAGCTCTCTGCCCAGAAAAGCGCATTGTTAGGAATAGATAAGATACTGTGCAGAACCCTCAGACTCTCGGGCCTTTGGTAGAGAACCCTAGATAAATATATAGAGGTATAGAATCCTGATCGTTTATCAGGTTCTGTGTGCTGCTATTGAATGTTGGTTGCTGGAGAGGATGTATTCTAGACCGCTTCTTTTCTTTCTAGGTTTTTGATTGCATCTTTTAAATAGTGTGTGAGTGAGTTTTATCATTATGTCTCTTGATGACTGGTTTGTCAGAATGCCTCAGGAACTCACACAAATCAGGAACTCACTAGTGTTTTTAGATTTGGTTTGATCTAAAATGTGACACCTTCCTAGTTGAAATAATTATGAATTTGTCAGTGGGTAGAGAGATTAACAAATTTTCATCATGTCTTCTAATGGCCAGTTGTTATTCAGGGATGTATCTTATCAATCTAGTAATTAATAGTATGACATCAAAAATGATGGTTTTTGGTAGGAAAGGAAGCAGTGATTTTAAAATTCCTATAAAATAAGGCAGGTTGTATATTTTCCTTATCTCAGTATTTCTCAGATAAAAAGGAACTAGCTGAAGGCAATTGTGTGTCTTTAACCTTTGAACAGGTTGTTGAATTAAAGGGATCCAAGTTCACTTAAACCAATCATGAAGACTTCTAAGACAAAGATGCTGTCCTTCCTAACCTTAGTGTCAAATATGGAGTTTTGCTACAATTAAGGGAATTGAAACAGTCCAAAATCATTTTCTATATTCAAGTCCTACCATAGTTGTATAATTTTCTCCAAACAGACACTACCAGATGGCTCTAATGGGCCGGGCTTTCACTGTACCTATTGTTAATATATATTTTCAGTCAAACTATATTAGATGTTAAAGGACAGATGGACATAGAAGTTATGTTGGTTATGAAATCAATGAAATGGCTAGCTAGAATTAAATGCAATAGAAGAGACTATTTGTAGCTCAGATTGAACTATGGAGGCCTTGGGTGCTCTCTGAGCTTGGTTATTTTCTTGTAGACATTTCATTACCTTGCTAGGTACCATCATCAGTACTACAAAGGAGAGAGGTTTGCTCTCTGTTTATATACAAGTGACTTGCCCTGTCAATGTTGGTGGGAGTGCTCTTGGTGGTTCCATGATTAAGCTGTTGTTTACTATTTGAAATAAGCAATATCCCAATCAAGGAATTTGGTAGTGTATTGCTTATTGCTTGATTGTTGGCCTAATATTAATCTTGATGTTAATCTTTGCTTATCTGTGATGATTGCTGGCAAGGAGGTGTTATGGACTTTAATTTTTTATTGTCTCTTTTGAATGGTATGTAGAAGTTGTTTGTCTCTATGTGCCTGTAGATGGCTGATTTGTCTGAGTGCCAGGCTTCCAAGAATTCTCTAGCATTTTTGGGCTTAACTTGGTCTGAGGAGCTATCAACTCAGGCAGTAAACAACAACCTAATCAAGGAACCACCAGGAGCACTCCCACCCACATTGACAGGGCAAGTCACTTGTATATAAACATAGAGCAAACCCCACTCCCTTCTAGCACGATGATAGTGGGTAATGGATACCTAGGTATTGAAACATCCTCAAGATAACATCCAAGCTCAGAGAGCACCAAGGACCTCGCAAGAATTAACTCCCAATTTCAAGAAGAAAAGTATTTGTCCTTTCAATAAAGATCATATAATCTTTACTCGTGTCTGATTTGAGCAAATGTGTAAAATGATGCAAAAAGGCAGAGTCCCAATCATCCCATTGCAAGATAGAGTCTGTAGTTGCAGACCAGGTGAAATAGAACTTCAGCTGCATTAGCCATTAGAATACTGGTTGTAAGCTAAATATAGGGATGATTAATTATTTTTGTTCCTTGATGATATGAGGAATTGGAATGTTAAAAGTAAATTGAATTTCCTCTTAAAGGTACCAACTTGTTTGTGACACAACGGATTGCTTTCTCTGCAGTTAGGTCAGCCAAGTTAAAGGGAAAAGTGAATCTGCCCAACATGACAAATTACATAATTCCCATATGTTATAAGAATTTGATTTGGAGCAAATTTTTATTCTATTTAGTTGACTATTTTAAAGAATTAAGTCATAAGTTAAAATATTTTAGATCTACATGTTAATGTTTATAATTTATTAGTTTTAGAACATTTAATAATCTCCGGTTTTAAAATATATGAATGTATTGTTACCCAGAAATTGTCTGGAAACTTATTTAGGAAACAATTTGCTTGCTTGCCAGTGTGGCTTGCCCTGTGTAGTGGCTATTACAATCCTTGTATTGTTCATGATAGATGACTACTTTTGTTTCTTTTCTTGTTACTACATCTTTCAGCTTAAGGGTGGTTTTTTTTAGAGATTTCATTGGTTTGTATGCAACAGTGGCCAGTGCAAAAGCATTTTAATAGTCCATTGGTTGTCTCAGAGAAGTTTTTGATATATGGGAAAATTACCCTTTTAATAGGTTTTGATGGCTGTGTTATGAAAGTTTGTGTGCTAATAAAGTTGCATCAATATTGATTACATTGGAAGTGGTTGTATAAGTAGTCTGCTTTCTTTGGGGTACTACGGTCGGTTTTTGCTTGACTGAAAAATATTCTTATGCAGCTCCTCTTGCGTGGTTTTGGTACTGAAGCACTCGGTTACCATGGGTTATTTTTAAATATATTTGGGTTTGTTACCTGCCATTGTTCCCTATGCTGATGACTATATTCAGGAAGAGTAGGTTCTTATTGTCTTCTTCTCTTGTGAATTTTATTCCTATGAAGGAAAAAGCTTCCTCCCTCCAAGAGGAAAACAGCTAGAAAGAACTCACCAAAGAGTAGGCAGCTATTAATGGTAACCCCGGCTACTCCAGACCCAGATTTAACTTGGAAGCAAGAATCCAAGGGAAGAAATAGGAAGCAAGCTCCCCTCTAATCTGCACACAGGTTACATAAGCTTCAGCTATTGCTGTAGGTCAGGGGTGTCAAACTCGATTTCATTGAGGGCTGCATCATGGTTGTGTTTGACCTCGGGAGGCTGGGATGGACATGGCCAGCTCGACATCACTAGTGTCAAGGGGCACCTGTGGTGGCCAAGTGCTAAGGCAGGACTTCCCTCAGACCCTCCCTCTCATTATAATCCCCTTCCTTCCTTCCTTCCTTCCCTCCCTCCCTCCCTCCCTCCCTCTTCCTTCTCCTTTCTTCTTCCTTCTTCTCTTTCCTTATTTTTCCTTCCTTGCTCTCTTCTTTTTCTTTGTCTTTCCCTTTTCCCTTTCTCCCTTCCTGTCCCTTCTTGCATGCTCAAATGCTAAAGGGGAAACATTTCTCCTTTTGTTTTGTTTTTAGTTTTCTTTGCACCGACTCCGTTTCTTTGAAAATGGAGTCAGTTGGCCCACACATGGCTCCTCTGGCCCCGTTTTTGGCTGCAATGGCCTCCAGCCAGCAAAAAATTATTTATTTATTTATTTATTTATTTATTTATTTATTTAATTAATTAATTAATTAATTAAATTTGTATACTGCCCTACTCCTGAAGGACTCAGGGCGGTGAACAGGCACGAAATAAAACACATAAATACAAAAGTTAAGACATGATTAAAACCCAATTAAATAATTTTTGCCCGAGACAATTTAAAACTCCCAATAATTTAAAACGAATTAAAATTTGAGTTTAAAAATTTAAAAGAAGGGGAAAAAATTAGGCCAGGCCAGCCTGCTGGAATAGGAGTGTCTTCAAAGCACGGCGGAAAGTGCGCAGATCCGGGATCCTCCGTATCTCTGGGGGGAGCTTGTTCCAGATAGTAGGTGCCCCTACAGAGAAGGCCCTCCCCTTAGGGGCTGCCAGTCGACATTGTTTGGCTGACGGCACCTGGAGGACCCCCTCTCTATGAGAGCGTACCGGCCCGTGTGTGCCTGGAGAGTGTGCCCCCCCCAGCTCTGTTTTTGCTGGCAGAGGTATCCACGGGCCGGTCCTTTGCTGTTTTCAGGACGGCCCCGTGGGCCAGATCTAAGCACCCCACGAGCCTTGAGTTTAACACCCCTGCTGTAGGTGATATTTTCACCTACTCTTCCTATTAAGTATTTCTTTAATTATTCCAACTTATAAATTAGAGGATGAATCATCACAGTATGTTTGGTGATTTGATTGTTGCCCGAGGTACATTAGATCACTCTCAACAAAAAACTAATGTAACAACCATTGACAATTAATTCAGGTCATGTGCAAAATTACCTCTCAATTCAGAATTAAACAATAAAAGTAACCAGAATAAGCACATTTATTAAACTCCCTGACTAGCAACATTTACAATTTGACTCTAAACTCTCATATATTTATTCAGAATTAAGTTCCACATGAATCCAATAAAATGTTAATGTTAAACTTGCAGTTTGGTATAAGCTTATCTGTAAATGAAGCCATTGGAATTCAAGAGTGCTTCTGTGTAAGTGGGTCGCAGAATAGCATTCAAAGTGTTTTAGGAATGCAATTTTCACATTATTTTCTTTACACTTGATTCATGTTCTCACTGTGATGCAAATGTAATTAAAAATTCAGATGCGTAAAGTTGTAAATCTGTAATTTGCTCAGACTAAATTGGCAAAAGGTGTTTAAGCAATGAAGTTGGCTGATGATAAACAGCAACCTAATGTTTCCCACTTTGACTTTTTTTCAGAACCAGTGGGGAAATTAAATTAATTCCTCTAGTTGCAGATTTAACAATTCTAATGAGCTGCCTTTAAAAATCAATTTATATATTTATATCAGCTTTGAAAAAATATTATTACTAATTTCAGATAGTGCTTTCTTCTACAGCTTTAATGATACCTTGCTTATATTTTGAATTGTTCACCATCAATCAGCCTCCTAAAATGGAGTCTCACTTGTATATTAATTATAAAAGCTCACAGGTTTGGTGATATCAGGTTCTGTTCTGCCTTTGTAAGAACTTAAAATTATGGTATTCCTTATAAATGAGACTGAACAGAACTCTATAGGATTAAACAACTTTTCAAGAATTAAGTAGGTATAGTCTTTGCAATTATTTTGTAACCATGATTGCTCAAGAGGCTAATTAGGGTTTGAAAATTAAGTTTTATGCTTTTGTCTTGTTGCCAGTAAAAGTCTTCCATACTATTGACCTCTAGACTCTGTCGTGTTGAATAAAACTGAATTGAGAATGTTCTCAATAAGCTATTACCAGGCATTTCCCACTTCTAATTCATTTTAATTATGTTTACTTTTAGAAGATTTTAAATTTGATAGTAATGGAAAAACTCTGGGAGGTTTATTTTATAGTAAGTCTCACTGGTTTGCAAATAATACATTAACAAGACAAAGAATACCAAGTTCAAGCCCCTTGAAATAAGGATGTTAAGAATATCTTAAAAATGATAAAATATGATAATTTGTAAATTATTTTGCAGAGATGATATAAGGAAATTATTCATTTTCCTAGAGCTCTACCAGTGTTATATGTCAGAAAAACTGCCTTAAAAATCTTCTAAAGGCTCATGAAATACTTCCAAGGCAAGGTGGACTATAATTAATAAGCAACACCCTTGAAACTGAACACTTGATTCTGTGGATTAAAGAGATTTGGGGAAATCTGGTGGGCCAATCTTGATTATTAATACTATTTGATAGAACACTATGAGACAAAAGAAGAAAGAAGAAAAATTAAACAAGATTTAAAAATTTGGATAATTTTAAGGGTGCAAATTGGAAATTTTTAAGGACTATCAATTTTGGGGATTTTGAGGAAAAATCTCAGGACTGAGTAAACTTTACTAATAATGGCGTTTTTGGTTTTTCTGGGCAATTGGAATATTGGAACCTTGGTGAAATATTGCGTAACTTTCAGTGTACTAAATTATTACAAAATGTTTCAATAGGGGAAAACAAATACAGTTCATAAAGATTTTTTTTTGTATGTTTTATTTGCAGTTTTCCTTTAACAACCAACGTATTTTGTGGACTAACAAAATATGTATGTAATGTAATGACTAGGTCAATACATTTTGTACACAGTGCTAACAGTAATAATACAATTACATATACATAATTTTTATCTTCCAACTTCTAACCTTAATATGCTCGTTATAATTATATTATATTCTTTTATATATCAATATGTATAATACTATTTTCCCAATTTGTACCTCCCCCTCCACTTGTTGGGGTTCTTCCATATTCACCTCTTTATCTTTAAACAGTACTATTCTGTCTTTATGATTCTTTAACGCTTTCTCCAAAAATATGTTTAAACATCAATTACATTTCTTCATACAATGTGTTTGTTGATACCTGTTAAGTCACCAGTATTTTAATATTTTAAGTATTACTCAAATTCCACCATATTTCCAATATCTCAGTTTTCTATAAGCACCAATAAAACCAATTATTAATAAAATTTAATCGGTTACGGGATTATATATCTAAGTCCCCTGAATTTGCAGTCCTTAAAAGCTATAAATTCCAATATATTTTTGCACACTATTAATCATAATAATACATTTTGTTGTTAGTTGCAAAGTTGTGTCCGACCCATCGTGACCCCATGGATAACATTCATCCAGGCCTTCCTGTCCTGTATCATCCTCTAGAGCAGTGATGGCTAACCTTTTTGCCATTGCGTGCCAAAAATGGGGGGAATGCGGGGGGGGTTGCACATGCATATGCCCACACCCATAATTCTATGCGTCCTGCCCCCTGCATTCCCCCTGCTTTTGGCACACGATGGCCCCGTTTTTCACCCTCTCCAGGCTCCAGAGGCTTTTTAGGAGCCTTGGGAGGGCAAAAACAGCCTTCCCCACCCCTCCGAGGCCCTCCAGAGGCCGGAAACACCTGTTTCCCTACTCTCGGTAGGCCCAGAAGGCCCGAAAATCAGATGGCCGACACATGCATGTGCGCCTGTGCTGAGCTTGTGTGCCCACCACTATGGCTCCATATGCCACCTGTGGCACGCGTGCCATAGGCTCGCCATCACGGCTCTAGAGTCAATTTAAGCTTATGCCTACTGCTTCAGTGACTCCATCCAGACACCTCATTCTCTGTCGTCCTGTTCTTCTTTTGCCCTCAATCTTTCCCAGCATTAGGCTCTTCTCCAGTGAGTCCTTCCTTCTCATTAGATGGCCAAACTATTTGAATTTCATCTTCAGGATCTGGCCTTTTAAAGAACAATCAGGGTTGATCTCCTCTAGGACTGATAATAATAATAGTAATAATATATTTAAATATGCCTAATCACCATTTTCCACCTCCTAACCTTAGTATATTTGTGGTTATAATAATTTCTATTATATATCTATATATGTGTTACTATTTTCCCAATTTATACTTTCTATTTGTTTCTATTAGTTTTTAATACAATCACAGTATTACAAGATATTATATCTCTATCCATCATCTCTCAGCCTTTTTAAAATTTCATTGTTTATTGACTTTTTGGTGATTCTTTTATATTTCTTTCTTGGGCTCCTATATTTCTTAGATTTTTATGTAGACTGAATGTTCCCTCTGCCTTATCTCCTTCTGCTGCATCATTTGGATGCCCATCCATAACCCTTTCATTATTTTTGGAAAGTCTTCCTTTTTTTTCTCTGTGCTATTGTAAGCTCTTAAGGAATTATCTATTCGATTCTTAGTATTTATTATTATTGTCTTTTCATTGTTTTTGTTTTCTTGTAGCCTATTTTGATTTGTCTCCTCTATCACGCTTTCTAATTTTTCATCTTTTTCATCATAATTTTGTTCATCTTTTCCCACCATTTGTTGAGTGTCTTCTACACTCACTTCTTTGGACAATCCCATCATCGCCTTCTGATTCTTTGTCACACTTTCATAAAAATTTTTAACCATCATTAACATTTCTTCATAGAACTTTATTGTCTCCTCCTGGGTCATTTTGTACCAAATTAATATATTACAAATTACTCAATATATCTCTAATATTCCAGTAACCCAATATCTAAAAGCTTCAAAAAAGTTAATTATTAATAAATTTATCAATCCTAAAATTATTCCTCCAAGTCCCCTAGCTTTCTAGTCCTTAAAAGCTATAAATTAATACTTTATAGTCTTTATAGTTTCCAGTTTACACCTTCCCAGTTATCCAAATTTTAAAGTCTTATTTATCTTTTCTTCTTTTTCTCTTTTGCCCCCCTTTTCGCCTCCCCTTTCTATCGCTTTTCTTCAAATGATGTTAGTGAATCAAATCCAGCTTAGCCCACCAGGTTTCCTAAAATCTTTCAATGAACAGTTCAATAAAGTTTTGATATTTATAGTTCTGTTTGCTTTAAAAATCTTCAAACAGCTCAGTAGATATATCCAAGCTTCCAAATAGCCTCAAATAGCCTTCCAGGTATTGTTTGCTTTCTCTCCTTTCATCACTTTCACTCAGATTTCCCACATTGCAGTTATCTTCTTCTTCCAGTAGATGGCTTCCCTGCTCCCAATTCCAGCATTCAACAGAGAGTAAAAGTCAAAACAGCTGACTGTCAAACATTCAGGGGGGGGTTAAAGAGTTTAGAAAAGCAATTTCTCCCAATAATCACTTTTCGTAATGTTATTCAACTTTTTCCAAGCTTTATGTGTTTTAAAATATCCTTTAAATATTTCTTTTGTGTCAGAGTCTTTAATCTTTAGTCTTTCTCTTTGATTTTTAGTCTTTAATCCTTCTCCATAAATTCAGTTGCCGCTTTCTTATTATTTGAAGATTGCTTTTTGTAATTTTTAACTTGGGTTAAATATTTGGGGTAAAAGTTGGAAGTTATCTCACCCAGTTTCACTGCTCTGTCCACGCACCACTCCAGAACAAGATCTTAGTGTCCCGGTTGTCCCAGGTTGTGATAGACCAAAATGGCCATCGTCCCTGCTGCCGTTTGGAAGAGCTTTCTTCAGATCAATGAGGAAATTGTGGTTTCCTCGTGATCGACCAAGCACCTCTCCTTTCTTCACCACCCCTCCAGGGCAGCTTGACCCCATAGGCAAGCAGTTGCCGGCTGCATTTCATAGAGCCTGGCAGGGGCCCGCTATTTTCCAGCCGTTCCCGCCACTCCAATAATAAAGAAATATTATTGATGTTTCAATGTATTGAGGAAGATATGACAAGGAATCATAGGGAGATGATGGAACTGATGCAGGATACAGATGTGAAACTAGAAAACCCAGCAAATAACAATAAAAGATGAACAAAAAACTCAGAAAATAGAGGAGAAATCAGGAGCTGGGGAAATAATAGAGGAAATAAATCAAAAAATGATACAAGCAGATAAAGATATGGAAGAGATAGAAATAATTATTAAAATGGAACAGATAGATTACTCTTTAAGAACTCAAAATATAGAAGAAAATAAAGAGAAAGATCTCCCAAAAGTGATGAAAAAATTACCGATGGGTGTTCTAGAGATCCAACAGCAAGAGATAGGGGTTGAAGCAGATGAAATTCTTAGATTAAGTGTGATGTAAGGAGATAAAAGATTCCAAGGAAGAAACATGAAAGATTTACTAAAAAGTCAATAAGAGTTGAAATTCTAAAAAGGGCAAGAGATGATGGATAGATATAGAATACTTCTTAATATGGTGGCTTTAAGAGTTAGAAAAAAGAGGTAGAAAGTAGAAATTGGGAAAATAGTATTATGTATACTGATATATAATAGAATATTATATATTCTATATAATCAGTATATCAGTATTATATATACTGATATAGAATATATCATAACTACAATGTATACATAAATGTTAGATATTAAAATATTATGATTATGTATATTTAAATAGTATTATTATCATTAGTATTGTGTATAAAGTATATCGACCCAGACAATACACTGTTCATTAAGCACTTATGGATGTTAAAGAAAAAACTATAAATATTTTTTAAAAAAACATTTTAAAAAAGAAACACTGAAGGTATTTGCATTTGGACATATAAAGTATAATTCTGAAATCAGAAATGAAGAATTATTGCTTTATTGAATATGCATATTTACTTGGAAATCCCACTGTATTCAGGAGAGCTTATTCTCTGATGTTTCAGATTTGGTGACTTACATTTTCTTCGTTTTGTGTTGACTAGAAATACACACATACACAAAGGCACACACATAAACATTATTGCATAGTGCCTTGTGTAGAATTCTGTAGCTTGGAAAAGTATGACAGTCTTCAGAAAAAAAAATTGCATATACTGTCAATTTCCTTTTTAGTTTTTTCTCCGCTGTATTATGAGTGTTTTCTCACTTGAGAGTTTATAAAACATTGCCGGTGTAAATGTTGACCATACATAACTAATACAAATTTCAATATTTCATTCATTTTTTGTAGTACTGTTTTTACAATACTTAGAATATGCTTTAGCCTTGATCATCTTTAAATGAGTGTGCAAATAAAAATGATCCTAAATGCACTAGGTGATGTATTCTTTAAACTTTTATTGTGTTAAGCCTAGATATAAAGAAGGAAATTTATATAAGTCAACTCCAACTCTGTTACCCAAAACTGAGAGTGAAAAACATGTTCTACCAATCTATAATTCAGTATAGCAAAAACAGATCAAGTTCAAGGAATGACATACGGAGAGTCTTCCTGCTTTCATCGGAATGGCAAAATCTGAACTGCAGCATCACACCCCAAACTCTTTAGGGTCATACATGCAGCATTGGAATACATGTATAAACGGTTTGTGTTGCAATACTGCAAAACCAGTATATCACTCTGATCCACACTCAACCCCTCCCCCATCAGATGCCCCTGAATTGAAGACATTCCATTACTTTCCCCAAAACTATATTATAGAAAGCATTTTGATTTCAATTATTTGATCATGGCTCATTCTGCATTAAAAAAAAATCCAATAATAGCAGCAGCAGAGCAAAGAAACTAATTATCTTTTGGCTGTTGTAGCCATGATGAAAGAAATTGAACTCTGAATTAAGATCTGAATAAATATGACCATGTGGGGTTTTAGGTATTATCAAAAACACAGCACGTATTCAGCAAAAATTCAGGGTTTATGGAATGAAGCTAGTATAAAACTATGACACAAGATTGAGGAGATGCTGGAAATCTCTATAACAATTAAAGAAGGCAACTTTTGCCTTGATTGATCATAGATATCCTCATAGATATCCTCAAATCTGGGTCCTCATTTTACCCATCTTGGAAGGATGGAAGGCTGAGTCAACCTTGAGCTGGTGAGCAGATCTGCTGATCTGCTGAACTAGCAGTCAGCTGCAGTACTATAGGAGCCGAGGTGGTTAGAGTGCAGTACTGCAGCTGACTGCTAGTTCAGCAGATCAGCAGATCTGCTCACCAGCTCAAGGTTGACTCAGCCTTCCATCCTTCCAAGATGGGTAAAATGAGGACCCAGATTGTTGGGGGCAATATGCTATTTAGTATACTGTCTTTGGTGTAAGCCGCCCAGAGTCCTCGGAGCGTGAGTGGCATAGAAATATGAATAATAAAATAAAATAATAAATATTTGAGGATTCTGCGAGTCCCATCCCTGAGGAAGATACACCTGGTGGGACCCAGAAGAAGGGCCTTCTCCGTGGTGGCTCCCTCTCTCTGGAACATCATTCCCCCAGAGATTAGAATGGCCCCCACTCTAATACTCTTCCGGAAGGTGCTGAAGACCTGGTTTTGCCAGCAGGCCTGGGGAACCCAGAATGGGATGGAGCCCATTAAATGGCTTATGTGATCTGTCGCTGGGTCGGGGGGGGGGATTTTATTATATTTATTTGATTATTTTATTAGTTTTATTTTTTAATGTGGTTTTAAATTTTGTAAGCTGCCTTGAGTCCCATGGGTGAATAGGCGGCAATATAAATTCAATAAGAAAGAAAGAAAGAAAGAAAGAAAGAAAGAAAGAAAGAAAGAAAGAAAGAAAGAAAGAAAGATTCTGCTAGTTACATAAGCATATGCTGAATCTTTCCCTCTCTATTGCTGTTTTTCCATAATACTATCCCGGTGTTAAAGCAAACACAGCTAGTTCAGTTTAGGAAAACTTTTACTTGGAAGTTTTCTTGGCAACTCAAACAGTTTCACAAAAGAAAAATGGGATATGTGCGTAAATAATATCTAAGGCCCAGATTTTCCACTTACCTCTATATTTGTGTTCTTCCCATATAAATCTGGGATACAATTAGTATTACCTCAGGATAAATAACATGTATGGAATTATTTATCCACAGATTCCCTGTTTTTTTAAAAAAACAAAGTACATGTGGAAAGGTTGTTTTGTTTTTAATTTATAGATTAATATATTTTTTAAAAAAGAAGGAATGAAAAAGTGAACAAGCAAGTGAAAGGAGAAAAAGAATAATTACACAGAGATATAATACAATATCAGTGAGTGTACAAAGGGATTATTGAGATTGTACAGATAGTGCTTAGTATATATTGATGTGAAAATAGTCATAAAAAGCAAAACATGAAGAATTTTAATCTCTAGCTAAGTGCCAAAATCTCCACTATTTGTCATTTAAAAAGAAAAAAAAGAAAAACTACTAAAACTTTACAAACACTACCGTGTTTCCCTGAAAATAAGACCCTGTCTTATATTTTTTTGAACCCTGAAATAAACGCTTGGCCTTATTTTCGGGGAGTCTTATGATTTTGGGGCGTGTGGAGCAAGATGGGGATCCTCTTGCTGTCTTACCTGATTTCCAGCTCTGCGCTTAAATATTTTCGGGGAGGGCTTATTTTCAGAGGGAGGCTTATTTTATCTCATGCGCTCGAGCTTATTATCAGGGGATGTCTTATTTTCAAGGAAACAGGGTAGTTTCTAACTTCATCATCATTACTTGTTGAAAGAACTTGGTGCACAGCCTTCAGCTAACTAGTGCATAAAAATGTAAAGATTAACAATTTTTCAAAGAAATGAAGAAAAAAAACCCTCTATAATAGCTGGATAATTTTTTGTTAAGCAAAAAAAGTATGAATCTGTAATAACATTTTCTTTTGGCTGTACAGGTAAGCACATTAGACTGGATACGAGCTGAAAAAGCCTATAACCTCTGTGAGGTTCTATTTAAAATTCACAAGGTAGGTAAGTTCTGAATAACAAAATATTCTATATAGAAGATTATGTTAATTATTTACTGAATAAAACCGAGTCAGAATAAATTTAGCCAATATCAGCAGTAAATTATTGTGGTTTTGTATAATGTGATAGTGACATTGCCCTTCTCTATTGCTTTCATCTGGTAGTTTTGTCCTCAGCTTTCTCCTAGAAAAATGTTTCATGCAAAATTTCTCACAGTTGATGGTATTTCCAGGAAAAAAGGTCTCATGTTGACTGAAGGAGTGACAATAGTTGCCAATCAGGATAGATTTACCCATAAAAAAGGCAGAACATTTTCTGAATTGCCTCATTGGTAACTCATTTAACCATCGCATGATCTATAGATTGCTTTGGATTTTCCGTTCCATGGTCATATCTGCTTTTTATTTTAATTTAGATACTTATTTTGTAGGAATCTTTTTGCCATAGGACTTAAAATAACTTCATAAAGTAATATGTAAAAACACCATGCTGATCAGGAATGGGGAAACATTAGGAATGTGTAAAATGTTTCAAGTCTGAAATGCTTTAAATGCATAATTCACCAATTTGATTTCAAAACTGCTATTTCTGATCTCACTGAAAGTGAAAACTAATGAAAATAGTATTTTAAGCTCAAAACACTTTAAAAAATGTTCAAATATTTCTGAAAAGTTAATAAGAATATCAGAACATCTTTTAAAATTGGAAGACAGCATTTTGAACTGGAACATTTCAAATAAAGTGTTTTGTATTTTGTATTAAAATAATACAAAATCCACATTGAAGCAACAAATTTATGCAGTAATTGCAAACTTAGTTTCCAAAAGCTTTCCATTGAGCATTATTATGAAAATTCCAGAAAAAAAGGAGGAAAATCAACAATTATTTTGTTCTTCCTTGGATGGATGTAACTTAATAATATTACAACCAATATCACCTAGCTTGCATGACAAAGTTTTTAAATAAATTATCTAAGACTGTAAAACAGTTAATATCAACAATACATCTGCTCCTCCATTCTGTTCTTTTTTCTGGGTTTCTTTAACCACTTAGCCTGATGAAAACTTACTGGAAACTTAAAAAAAATAAAAACATTTTGTAATCCATTTGCTGACCTTTTAGATTTTAGATTTATAAAGGAAGAAATGAAAGATCAAACTTTATATTTTGAGTTTTAGCAATTCCTCTTCTAAGCTGCTTCCTTGTGAATGCTTCAGAAGCCATTAGTAGATCAGTTGACCTCTTTAAAAATATACATAATTTTCCATATTGTTTCATGCTTCCTGACTGCTTACTTATTTTGGCAAAGTTAATTTTAATAACAACACAGTAAAAGCAAATTGTAACACTAGAAGTTATTTTGGTGAGTTTAGGATTCAGTACTTTGTGTTTTTGACATTTTAATAAATGAATACTGAATTGTCAGTCTTCATGAATACATTAACTGAAATACAAAAGTGTCAGTGTGCAACTCTAGCCTCTGTTCTGTTAACATTTCAGTATAAATGATAATGAAGGAAACTTAGAGCAAATCAATTAAGTTGGGGTAAATGTGGTTTTCAAGAAAGATTAAGGTTTCCCCATTACAAATTCAAAGATTCCATTTACTCTTTTAAGCTGTTTTCTGTTCTGAGTGAGAAGCTGATGTGTCCTCCACAGACCAACATTTGATTGAATTCCTGAGGGACCCAGAATATCTCCAACTGCCCCACCCCCACCCCCAATCCCTTTGCAGGCAATTGTAGACGCTCTCTAGCTGTGGAATTTCTCATTGGCAGTTCAATAATATATAGTATGGTCTCCCATTTCTCTACCAGTCATGAATTTGCAGTGCACTAAATCTCTGAGAATCTGTCTTCCACCTAATTCTCCTGCTATTGACTGCTAGAGGTGAAGGGTCCTTGAAGTGTTAGTTGACCTGGTGTCTTCATGGACACATTCAAGCAGCTTTCTAAGCAACAATACAAAAATTGTTCGGATGGCTTTTTTTCTGAGATTTTGTTTTCACTTCTTAGTCTAGCTGACATCCCTGTTAGTCTTGAATCCAGCTATTACTAGTTTCTAACTCAGCCAGGTAATGCCACCTATTCTACTAAATCCACTGATGATTTTTCTTTATTAAATATGCATATCTTATCATTAGTACCTTCATATGAATATTCCATGGCTAATGAATAGTTCTTTCCCTGCCCCAAACTCTCTTCCCAAATAATAATTTGAAGCCCTCCCATGTACAAAGTAGAATATATTCTGATCCTTAATATTTAATATCATATAGTATGTACTATTTAGTATTATTCAGAAACATGGAAACAGGAGTCAGTACATCTGCAGAATAGACAACACTGCAAATATATCTTTCAAGATGTATTCCAGTCACTGAGTATCTTGAGGGAGAAATTATGGCCTATGGCCACTTAAATTTTGCTGAATTTATTAATTTGAGTGGCCCCAATATAGTCATTGGTGAGGAATGCTGGAAACATTCATTATTAGCAATATTTCCAGACTAATAGATTTTTTATTGCATCATTACTTTACAAGTGTCTTAAAACCAGTCAATAGTAAAAATCGTTTTAAGTCTAAATGAACATGCATGGGTCTCTGCTACTGGGGTTTGCTGCTCATTTTCATATATTGTTAAGCTTCATTCTGACAATCTTTATCATTAAGGGTCATCAAGATTGGTCAACTTGTAATATTTATTTCATTTCTATTTATAATTTTTAATAAATCTCTCTTTTTCATAATTCCTAAGGCCTTGGCCTTAAGTTAGCACACATATGTTTCATGAAACGGGGCCTGGAAGTAGGAACGAGTCTCTTTTCTGTCCTGTTTCCAAAAGCATGGCAGTTTAAAACTGAAGAAGTGGAAATACTGGAAATATGGCTCAAAATAATTTGGAAGTTGATTTGTTTTAGAAATCAAACCTAGTGTTTCAAGTTGGATAAGGTCCTGTCATAACAAGTGAAAAGTTCCAAGTGAGTTCATTTTCAAAATCATTTCATGTCTACAAGTACATAAACTGCATCTAATTTTTAAAAATGTTAGACTGGGATGTAGAAAATGAACAATTTCTCCTCTAGCTTGGCAAGCACCTTACTTAACTTTTTCTCAGTGCCAAGTCACAGACTATCAGAACCTGAGCTGGTGAAATGTGGATTGAACAATATTAGCCCAAAGACAGGCATACACTCCCTAAAAAAATTATGATATGGTGGTTATAGATTGTACTGAACTCTCAGTTCTAATTTTTCACATTATATAATTTCATTTATATTTGCAATTAATACATTGAAATTCTTTTCCATATAGAAAGTGAAGAGCAGAAATATTCATAACACTTGACTTTTATTTATTCATTTAGAAGTGGTACATTATATATCAGCACTGAACAACAGTTCTCTCCATGTATATGCATATACTAATACCGAGAAGAACTAAATTTGTTTTTTTCTTATTGATATCTAATATTTTAGGCTTTTTCAGTTAAGCAGATAGATAGTGGAAGTAATCCCACTTAACTAATAGTTTTTCATTAATAGTAAATTTTCCCAGCAATTCTGCTATATAGTTAGTTACCTGATTATGAACATGTTTAAACAAAATAATCTGTAATAGTAATTACAAGTCATAATTAAAACCTTGGCTTGCTTGATTTACATGATTTATGTGGGTGGTTTCTTAAAAAGGATACTTTTTATTAAAATCAATCAGCATGAAGATTTTGTTTACTCCAAGCAACAGTGTTAACGCAAACACGTATGAGTATAAATATACAGTACCTTCCATGTTATTAATTGTCTTGCTATTTGTCATTTTAGCATCATAAATTAGATGTTCATTCTAATTAAGTAGTATTTATCACATCTGAATTAGCAGCATGTTACTATTCATCCCATTTTAGAAATGGGCTACAGATTTGCTCTCCTTATTTAGCATTCTTTCCATCACATCTGTACCCCATTAATTTCAATTGGACAGTGAAGTTCTATCGAATGTATCTTTGCTTAGATTAAAATCAACTGCTTTATAGTCGTAGTGGTGGTAATTGTAAGCTATTTTGCACTCATTCGGGAATATTTTAAGATTGCCTTCTATGCGGCTTTAAAAAAATACTAGTAGTCTGAAAGGAGAAACTTCATCAAGGCTATAAAAACATACCCTAGACTTCTTCATTTTCTACAAGATATTCAGATTTTTTTTAAACTGGCTGGTACTCAGTTTTCCTTATGCTCTGACTGCTGCTTTCAAGCTAAGCAGAAAAGGCTCCAGCAAGGAAGGCTTCAGTAGTATATCTCAGACATGTGTAGATTTAATGTGGCCCTTGGGCTAAAGGTTCCCTTTTCCACTTTAAATAAATAAAGTAGATCTCCTGGATCAAGAACATATTGTTTCATAAGAATTAATATATTGTTTCATTTTCCAGTAAAGATTTAAATTCATACTTTTCCCAATCTACAATTTCAGTATTGTGTGCAGAAAATGAAAGTGAGTCAAAACCAACTAACCAAATAAATCGATTATAAATGTATCACTTGGAGACATGTGCATAAGGGTCTCAACTTGTCTGCTGTTGAAATAAGAACTGCCTAGAAGGATATCTAGAGTCCATTGGATTCTTTTCCACCCCCTTTGTCTTCCTCTGCATGAAATGTTACAGCAGTAGGAATTTATTTATTAATCTGATGTGCTTCAGTCTAGTCAACATATGACTTTCTGATGCTGATGCTTGTTATTTTCTAATAAGTAGGGCAAATCAAATGAATGAAAGCCACCAGGATCAGGAAATGTTCTCTTTTAGCAGAGATTTAGGCCCTTCAGATTTTAATGGATGGTGTATTCCTATGAATCTTAGCATGTGATTAGTAAACAGATAAGTGGACTAGGATTGATTACTGAAAATTCCTGCTTTGGAAAAAAAAATGAAAAGAAGCTGCGGAACAAGAGAATCGCTATAGTTTCTCAATTTAACAATGTGAAATATCAGCATGATTCTGATGCAAAAAGGCTGACACTCAAACGTCCGGGACTTATTTCTACAGGATCAAATTATTCTCATTCTACTTTAGATGAAATATCTTCAAAAATATATCTTTCAGCTGTGGCTCAATAATGACTGTTGGCTACAAGCAAATTTATATTTGGGTATTCACCAAGACTACGAGCTTGAAGACCAGAGGCCATATTGTTTCAGTGTTGTGGTTGGACATGGCAAAAGTCATTACTTCAATGTGGAACAAGGAAGTGAGCTGGCAATATGGGAGAAATCATTTCAAAGAGCAATCTTTTTGGAAGTTCAGAGAACAGGGGTAAGTAATAGAAAAAATACATCTGCCACTTGAATAAATGTATAATGTATTTTGTGTATGTTTCGTATTTAAATTTTCTATGAGCCCTGCCTATATGTGTGTATGTATGGGGAGAGAGATACATATGCATTTAGACAAGGATGGGATTGTTCAAACAGAGTATTTAATAAGTTGGTGGCTGTAGTGCCTCAGAGAGGAAGTCCATTCAGAGAATGGTAAGGACAGCAGAGAAGATTATAGGAAGCTTGCTTCCCGTTATTCAGGGTACTGCATATAAGCGCTATGTGCTTAGAGCTCAAAGTATTTTTAGAGACCCACTTCATGGTCTGTTTCTGTTGCTCCGCTCTGGGAGGAGGTTTTGAAGTATCTATAACAGGACTACCAGATTCTGTAACAGCTTTTTTCTCTATGCCACCCATCTGGTAAATTTGCCAAGTTTTGTTTTTCTCACCATGTACATGTATACATTCAAAGTAGACAATTCTTTCTCTGTGTCATATACCGTATTTTTTGTTCCATAAGATGCACCTCACCATAAGACGCACCTAGGTTTAGAGGAGGAAAATAAGACAAAAAAATTTTAGGAGGAGCCTGAGAGGACCACAGATAGGTGTCCTCTCATGTGCCAGCTCTGCCTATTGACTCCTGCACTGCAGAAAAGAGACAGAAGAGGCAGGCAATGACAAAGACAGAAGAGGCAGGGTTCAGCACTGTAAAAGGACCCCGCCGCAGCAATCCGGCTGCTATTCACCAAAGATGCATGGACATTTCCAGCCATTTGGCGGGGGGAGGGAGAGTGCGTCTTATGGAACGAAAAATATAGTAATATATGTAGGTATATGCATACTTTTGTATTTATTTATTTATTTTGTCATATTTATGTAGTGTATATTGGAAGTGGTGACCCTTTGAGAGCTGTATGCAACGAAATGTAATTTTAATGTATGCCGATTAGTGTCATCAAAGTGACAATAAAGTTATTCTAAGTCTAAAAAAAGTTGTGATATCATGTGATCATCTTCAAGCTCTTTATAGTTGAGGAAAGTACTAGTATCACAAATGCAGTATATTATAAAATTTAATACTGACAAATGAATTATCTAATAGATGCTCTTCTGTTGATACAAGGTATCTGTCACTAGAACGAGAGAAGTTTTTCCATTATTTTCCCTTTCCTCTGCCATCTTCTAGAGATTATAAAAGAAACTGCCTCTGCCATCTTCTAGAGATTATAAAAGAAACTGCCTCTTCCTCTTTATGTAGAGGAATGGGTGTGCCTTCCAAATGTTTTTGGAAAACTATTTGCAAATAGACAGATAAAACATAACATTAAAATACAAATACTAAGAACATAAATAAAACAATACTGAGAGTAAATTTAGTGTAGCGGTTAAAGTATTAGGTTAGAAACCAGGAACTCTTAAGTTGTAGTCTTGCCTTAGACAGCGAAGCCAGCTGGGGGACCTTGGGCCAGTCATTCTCTCTCAGCCCCAGAAAGCCAGAAAGGGCAAACCACCTTCAAAATCTTGCCTAAAAAACTGTAGGGACTAATCCAGGCAGTCACTAGGAATCAATGCTGACTCAATGGACACACACATACACACACAGAGAGATACAAAAAAGTAAAATAAAAATTGGACTCAGAGAACAACATACTTCGGTGTTCTTTTTCTGACAGTAGATTTCTTCAGAAATGGATATATTTCTGTAAAAGTATTCCTTTATAAAACTCAGCTTTTTGGTGGAGAACTAAACTTGCAACTCATTAATTAATTAAGCCTAATTAATGAGCCTAATATTAACTCCAATTTTATGGGTCAGTTAAAAATATTATTCCACAGATTTACTGCACCTCAGTCTGGCATTCTTCATAAGGGAAATTGAAATTTATGGCACTTTCTTAATCTGAATTCCCATAGAAAATTATAAATCTATCGATAGCAATCTTGATTAATTTTTTTCCTAACTTCATTGTCACTTTGCTGCAGTTGTTTCAGAATACTGTTATTGATCTCATTTTCATGGCTTTTACAAGTAATCTCCATAAACGAAAACAGCTGTGTTGTTTACACACACATACAAACACAGTCTTAAATATTTCTGAAATATTATTGATATGTTCTGAAGAAAAAGAATATCATTACTATTTTTTTCCAATTTTCAATTCTGTTATGGTGGGTCACAGAGTTAGCCAGTTGTTTAGATTTTTAGCCAGTTAGCCAGACTTGGAA
This sequence comes from Arizona elegans, assembly GCA_022577455.1. NCBI lineage: Eukaryota > Metazoa > Chordata > Lepidosauria > Squamata > Colubridae > Arizona > Arizona elegans. Next base: position 203,477,516 of record JAKOOJ010000001.1, on the reverse strand, counting down.
TTTTTGACTACCTATCAAGTCCTTGCCAAGGACCTAGGATAGGAAGATGTTGTTTAATAATATTTAAGATATTGTTCCAAACTATCCCTTTGCAATTGATTGATGGTGATTTTGTCAATGGCGATGTTGTTCAAGTTGTGCTCCAGATGTTTTGGGATTGCACCCAAGGCACCTAATAGTATTGGTACTGTCTTTGCTTTCTTTTGCCACAGTCATCCTATTGGCAGTTCTTTTTATTTTGTGATTCTTTCCAATTCTTTCTCTTCTCTTCTGCTGTGTCCAAGTATTGCAAGGTTCACTATTAAACTGTTTTTAATTATTAAACTTATTTTTCTCAGTTTTCAACTTTAATATTATTAGCCAAAAGATCCAAATAGCAAATTATAGATATATTTAAATTTTGGCCTGTGGTAAAACGGTTTAACAGATAAAATGTAGGAATAAATATTACATAAAACATTTATTAATAAAGGCCTTGTTTAAGATCCATTGTAAAATTTATAACACAATAAAATATGATCCACAGTTCAAGTCAATACCATTACAGGGACAAAATTTGGGAGACATGAGAAACTTTTGAAATCTACTATGTAACATATTTGACAGCAATACAAAAGCTATTGCATATTTTTTTAAATGTAACTGCTACAGTATATAGGGAGCGGAAAAGCATAATTGAAATTGCTTCTAAAGATGAAGTCTGTACACGGAATTTTGGTGTTTCCCATTAACTCCTGCACTGAATTGGCAAATAATATTTGTGTAATACAATAATATTTCAGTGTCATGCTCTGGAAAACAAAGAATCAAGATTAATACGAGTCTGATCAATCTTTTGGTTTACCAGTTCAAACTACATATCTAAATAAAAATAATTTGGGATGTCAGACAGCAATCTTTCCTTATTTTTGAAAAACTATCACGGAAACAAAAATATACCAGTAATTGTACTTTGCTAGCCTTTCATTTTCATGGGGCATGACCCAATTTCCATGAGAATATTAGAATTTGGAACACAACTTGGAACCTTTAAAAGAACTCTTTAAATTTTCACCTCCAATTGGGTTATTTTATTGTTGGCAACTGTAATCCAAACTGAAGTTCCATAAAAGATTTTAATGCATTAAAATCTTGTATTGCTACAGCAGTATAAAATCTCTACAGCCATACCATCCCTTTTGATAAAAGTATTGAAGTAAAACTATGACTGAGTTATCATGCAATATTGACTTTCCTGTTAGACTTTTTGAATTTTTTAAATCAAAAACCAAAAATCTAGTTTTATCATACTCGATCATCTTGCCAATATTTCACTAGAGCCTCAAGTTAGTGTTTCAGACTGATATGTGAAAGAAGAACAGTGTCATCCGGAGATAACAAAGCACAAATTTTTCTTTTCCCTGATAAGAAAAAAAAATCTCCCTATTTTTATTATATATGCTACATTAATCTCAAAAAATACAATTTGCAGGTTTGTGATATCAAGTAGAGGAGTGGGGGGCTCAGGGAAGCATGATGGGCTTTGGCTAGGAGTGAAATAAATGGTGCAGGAAACTGTGTGGGATAATTTTTCCATCCTAGAAATTAGATATGGCATAACATCAAGGAACACAAAACTAAAGTTTTTAAAATCTTTTCTAATCGTCCACCTGGATGCAATACTCTGCTATGATACATCTTGCACACTATACTTTAGATCCAATTCTTCTCAACAACTTGAAATCACCATTTGAAGGTGGTTTGCAAGCGACTTTGAGCAAATTATAATTTGCAGTTTGTCACAAGATTTCATAAAGTCTTCAGAGATTCAGTATAAGAAACCTTTCCTGTGATTCCTCCCCACCCTTTTTATAAAAATAGAATAGAAATTTGGTAACGTGCAAGACAAGTTACACAATAAAGAATTAAAAAAGACAAGCCACAATAGATACAAACTGTTATCTTATACATGCTTGACAAATAAATAAATAAATTAAATAAATAAATAAATAAATAAATAAATGTTCCTTCAACTTGTTACCTCCTTTTCTACTGCATACCTTCAGTATCTGTGATAAGTGGAGATTCTGAAAAGGATTTCAGAATTAATTATTTCACTGCTTGCAATACAGATAGTTTAAATCTGTACATGTGGTCCTCAACATAGAATCATAATGGAGCTTTGCCGTTAGGATTGCAAGTTGTGGCAGTCCGGTGATCACCTTATTTGACAAACCTCATCCCTGATCTTCCCAATGTGATTATTAAGCGTCCAGCAGATCACTCAGTGGATCACGGTGTGGGAGACCTAGCATAGACCCAGACCCACCTGCCCCAGCTTTTCCAAGATCTCTCCCAACCACTGAGGTATAGTACACTCCCCTTGAGTTCCCACAGACCTCAGGCCTGCAATCATTTATGTTTTAAATACAGGCAGTCCTCGACTTATGACCACGCTTGAGCCCAAAATTTCTGTTACTAAGTGAGACAGCTGTTAAGGCAGTTTTGCCCCATTTTTGCGAACTTTCTTGCCACAATTGTCAAGTGAATCACTGCAGTTGTTAAGTTAGTACCATGGTTGTTAAGTGAATCTGGCTTCCACATTGACTTTGCTTGTCAGAAGGTCGCAAAAGGTGATCACATGACCCCAAGACTCTGCAACCATCAGAAACCTGAACCGGTTGCCCAGTGTCCAAATTTTGATCATGACAATGGGGATGCTGCAACAGTGAAAACCGGCTATGTCACTTTTTTCAGTGCCGTTGTAACTTTGAAGGGTCACTAAACAATTGTTTGTAAGTCAAGGATTACCTAACTATAAAATATCTAAAATATTAAAATATAAAATATTTATACTTTATGCTGTCAAATATTGGCCTCATACCTTCCTCCCCATCTTCCATCACCCATCGCTCACTTCCCTTCTGAAGATCTTCTTCTGGAAGTTCCAGAGACTGTGTTGAGGAAAGAGAGCAGGCCCTGCAGTCAGTCATAAATGCAGGCAGATTGCCAAGCACCTAAATTTTGTTCACATAACTGCAGGGGCAGCGCAATGGCCATATCTTTGAAACCAGGTCATAAGTAGGGGGTCTGCTATAACTTTGAATAGCCACTGAGTGACCAGTCACAAATCAAGGACTACCTGTATCTATAAATCTATATAACTGACAGCTGTTTCTAAACCCCTTCTAACTCTCCCTTAGAATTAAGCAATGGTATTCATTGTGCTTGGCTTATATCAATAATTAAAAACCCAGAACCATAAGGTTTAAACAAGCTGGAGATGTCTTTATGTAAATCAAATTAAAAATATCAAATGTGATCCCGCTTATAGTTGATCTAATTCAGCATTCTTTTTTTTTCCAGGGTGACTACTAGATGGTCATTTTAACATCAGATCTTTATAGGAAAATCAAGCACACCGCTTTTTTAAAAACTAATATACGATAATCACAATTGAACTCTCTTTGCATGTTTAACTATGAAAGACACGCTCTGATATTTGCCAAAATTGTTTTGATCATGTCAGTTAACCAATGTCACCATATCACACGACACTGAATTCTGCATAAGCAGACATCTTGTTATATATCCTTGTCAAAATGTTGATGCTTCCACCTTTAAATTCATAATAGTTAAGACATAGCAAATGATAAATCCAGGCAAGGTTGCATATTTTTATTTTTGGGGAAAAAATATTTAACTCTCTTCCTGGGAAAACCAAAGAAAATAAAACTGGGTAATAGGTTCTGTAAACTCGATGAGATATGAATAGCAGTTAAATAAGACCAGATTTATGTGGTCATTAGAAGATAATGATCTGTTTGTTCCTAGAAGAACGACTTTAATTACACAATTAAGGTTTAGATTGTTTTCATTATGCATAGGAGCGTATTACAAATTCAGGTTTCTCGGTCATTTCTTTCTCCATTATGAAATCCAGTTTGCTTCCACTCTAATTTTAGAAGCTCCTAGTACACGGATGTAGTATACATTTTATGTCTCAAAAGTAAACTTTATTTGTTTGCTAATTTGAAACTTACTTGGATTTTTCATCAGTTACAAGATCAATAATACATTAGAACATATAGTGAGAATGTATGCAACACAAAACATTTCAGCTATATTGAAATGGAAAATAGGGCATTTTCTACGAATATCTAGAATATAGCATGTAGGAATGAGACAGTGTAATCAAAGAGTACCAAAATATATTAAGATTATGATTGTGTGCCATTAAGTCAGTGTCAGCTCTTAGCAGTTACATACCATAGATATTTTTTTCAGGATGATCTAGCCTTTACCAAGTCCTTCAGGTCTTAAAAGAGTGTAGTCTTCTCTGCTGTAAGCCCTTGTTGATGGTAATCTTCTTTTTCTCTTCCCTTCCACATTTCCCACTTCTCCAGAGAGCTAACTCTCTTCGTATACTATGTCCAAAAACTTTATAGTTTGAACATTTGTGCCTCAAGTAAGATTTGTTCTATGATCCATTTGCCTGTTTTCTTGGCTATCCATGGTATATTCTCAGGTGCCTTCTCCAAAGTTCAACAACACCAAAGTTCAAAAGCAGTCAGTCCTCTTTTAATCCTCCTTCTTCAAAGTCCAACTTTCACTTCCATAGAAAAATCACAGAAAAATCCACTGCCTACATGATTCTCATCTTTGTATGTAAAGATACATCTTAACATCTGAATGTTAAGGTCTTCACTGCTAAATTACCAAGTATTAGTCTGCAGCGTGTTTCTTGTGTGCTGGTTCCTTCATTGTTTAATAACTAAGGCAGAAATCATCCACTACTGCAGTATCTTCATTGCCAAAGTTTAGGTTGGTTGCTGTACCTTGTTTTCATTAGTTTTATTTTCTTCATATTTAACCTTAGCCTGTGTTTTCATTAAGAGAGCCATTTTGGTGTGGTGGTTAAGGCAGCAGGCTAGAAACCAGGAGATCATGAGTTCTAGTCCGACTTTAGGCACAAAGCCAAATAGGTGACCTTGGGCCACTCATTCTCTCTCAGCCCTAGGAAGGAGGCAATGGCAAACCACTTCTGAAAAATCCTTGCAAGGAAAACTGCAGGAACAACCTCCAAGAATCGGACATGATTGAACAGAAGAAAAAAAACAACATTTTCATTATACTCGTTTCATTACCAGAGCTTGCAAATTATTTGCATTTTTAGCTATCAGAATAGTGCCATTAGCATATGTGCACTTATTGAAGTTTCTTCTTCTAATTTTAAACCCATACTCATCTTCTTTAATTGGTACTTAGTATTCACTTCAAATCAGCTGGGGTAATGGTATGTGCTTTAATTCTGGCAGCAGCAGAATAGAGTTGGTGTGACTTTCTTGGTCCTATTTGCTCCCAACCAGTGGTTAATACCATTGATTGTAGTTTTATTTTGAACCATGTCAAAAACGTTGGGAGTAGTTGCCACTATGCTTCACCAGTGTTCCTTCTTTCTCCTTTTTCTATACCACTCAGTGTTAGTCAATAGAAAACCTGAAATCTTACTTTATGGGGTTTTTCAGGACTTGGGACTCTCTCTACCACTATTCAACGTGTACACAAAGCCCTTGGGTGAAATCATCTGTTAGCTTGGGTCATGCATCAATCAATATCTTTGAAGGTGGAGGATGGGAAAACTGGACAGGAACTTTCCATACACAGTTCTCTATTTACAGTGACAATTAATATACACAGTCACCTTTACAAGTTGTCATTGTACAGTTCCTTGCAAAAAGTTTCACATGGAGCTTTTTGCACTGTCTTACCTGTTTCATTCAGCCCCTCACTCGCTCCTGCAGTTTCTTTCTGTGATTTCACTTTAGAGCTTGCTGACAGTCTAGGGAGAAGAATGGAAAGAAAGGAAAATAACTCTTTTTTGGTCTTCTTGGATTCCAGCACTTTTGTCAAGTTATCTGTGCTGACATCTGGTCTGTTGTTCAAAAACTACAATTCATTCAGCAGATCTCTCTCTTGGGTCCTGCTTGTTCCCACTGGGCATCCAGCTGCAGATTTTTCCTTTTTTGATAACACACAGGATCATGAATCCATGCTATATAAAAACATCTCCAGCCAACAATCTCCTCTTCCCTTACTTGATGCTTTTGTGCTTTTATATTTTTACAACTATAAGGCAGATGTGCCTGCATCTGGGTGTCTTAATTAAGTGCAAAGCTTTTGGTATCTATACAACACTGAGCCTCGTCCACAGGGGGGAAAAGCTTTAACCTTGAGAGCATTGCATAATTCCAGTTCTGTCAGGATACATCTTGACCCTGGTCTAGACAGGCAATGCTGTCAGGATCCTTTCCTAAGTCCTGGAGGGTCTTGGGTCTGATTGAGAAAACCCAGCAACCTAGCAGGCTGAATGACTCAGGATACAAGGGCCATTCATTTCCAGAGAATTTCCAATACTAGTTTTCAGCTCAGTTCAGTTACCACAGATCTTGCACAATTTGGGGGAGTCTTCCTGGCCTCCTGACTCTTTGATGAACAACTTCAGCTATGTCCAGGAAGACCTTTGTGTAGTTATATCTAGCATGCCAACTGCACTCATTTTTATATTGATATATCCGTCTTATGCCTTGATTACCTTACTTGGACTATTGCAATAGGTTCTACCAGGTTCCACTTGGAAGAGCCAGCAGGTCCACCATTCAGCCGCACAAATAGTTCTGGATGAATCTTTTTTCACCCGTGTGACACCACTAATCAGTGAGCTGCACTAGTTTTCAGTTGGTTTCCAAATACAATTTAAAGTGCTGATTGTCACCCATAAAGGGCTTCCTAGTTTAGGCCCTGAATACTTATAGCCAATGTTTTATTACTATTTTTACTCATCAGCTTGTTGGCAGAGTTGACTTCTTCCTGGTCCCATCAGCTAAGCAATTTCAAATCCTTCGAGATCCTGAGGACATGCCTTCTTGTGTGGCTGCCCTCTGCCTTTGAGGATAGCATTCTGCCTAAAGTTATATGGCCCCAATTCTGGCAGTCAACAGGACCTAGGTTTGTTTTTTTTCAAAAGCCCAGGGGCAGAGCGACTTGTTATCCCACTTGCCTATTATTTTTATTGTCATCTCTCTGATGTGGATAGTTTGTGTTTTACTTAATTGTTGGCGAGATTTGTAAGTCACTCCTCTGGCAACCAGCTGGACAAGTTCATGCAGTTGAACACTTTCAGAAATGATTTTTGCCTTCTTTTTAGGACTAAGAAAGAATGTGACTGGCCCAAACAAGCTGGCTTGCACCACTAAGGCAGGATAAAAACTCATAATTCCATGACTTCTAGTCCAATGCTTTAACCTTTATGCTAAACTACCTCTCCTGGCTAGACCTGGCCTATTTTAAATAGTTTCTCTGTCTTTGTGCACCATCTAGTTTTTTGCAGTGATTAAGGCAGCTAATACAATGAATGAATGAATGAATGAATGAATGAATGAATGAATGAATGAATATCACATAGCTTTTTACAGGAAGCTACTGCCATATAAATTTGAATAAATAAATCCCAAAAGGAATATTGTAATGAGCATTGCCAAAGACTCACTCCCTAACTCTTCTTCTGTTTCATTATAAGATGACACTCATTTGTCATTTCAGTTCTGAACACAGAAAGCTACAGTAATTATATGCTACTCTTGGACTGTATGAGAGTGACCTTTTGTAAAACTTGCTAAATATTGTGCTGTTGCTTCTCCTAATATGTGTTTAGATATTAAGAGCCATAATTTCACACAGTGTGGAAAGTGGGAGGATCTACATACAGTCATTAGAGAGGTAATTGTAAATGTGTCTATGGCCCAGAAAACAATCAGGTACAGAGCTTGCCTCACAACCACAATTGAGCCCAAAATTTCTGCTGCTAAGCAAGACAGTTGTTAAGTGAGTTTTGCCCCATTTTATGACCTTTCTTGCACTAATTGTTAAATGAATCACTGCAGTTGTTCGGTTAGTAACATGGTTATTAAGTGAATCTAGCTTCTCATTGACGTTGCTTGTCAAAAGGTCACAAAAGGTGATCACATGATCCTAGGACACTGCAATTGCTGTAAATACATGCCAGTTGCTCAGCGTCTGAATTTTGATCACATGACCATAGGGATATATCAATGGTCATGAATGTGAAAAACAGCCTTAAGTCACTTTTTCAGGCCATTTTAACTTTGAACGGTCACTAACCAAACTGTTATAAGTCAAAGATCACCTGTACACTACATTACTACTTAACCACAAGCATTTGAGCTGAAATTATTGCATAAAGAATCAGCCAAAGTAATAATAAAAAAATCTGCAATAGGAAGAAAAAATATACTTCCATTCTTATCCTTATTTTATTTAAGTGCTTGGTTTCATGCTGCATATTGTTAATTACATTCATGATTCTTTCAGAGGAAAACCTAAATCGGGATACCTGCTTCAGCTATGTTAGTTTTAGACAGCTGCATGAATCAAAACAAATAAGAACAGAAAAAAAGGATTTGAAAAGGATTTGTATTGTGATCAAGTAGGCATACTGATAAAGCTGCTCCTAACAATTCTTTGAACAAGGTGTATCAGATTAGAGCTACTCTGTCTAGGTTGCCAACATCTATTTAGCAACAAGGACATGTTTTCCATAACTTTGTTGCCATCTATTGGTTATTTGGATTTTTACTATCCAAATATGATAGCTCTATGATTTATTAATCAAAAAGTGAAGAAGGTAGGGAAAATCGTTCAGAATCTATCAAGCAATGTCTGGAAGCAAATCAACTGGTTCTCAAGGGCTAATGAGCAACCTCTGGAAGAATGTGCAAATTGAAGTTATTCTACTTCAAGTTATTTCACTTTTGATCGGTTCTATCTTGTACTCTACAAGATTTTATATGCATTTCAATTATTTTTTAAAAAGTTTAGACATACAGTTTGATTCAGTTGTTTATTTTCCTTCCTCAATACCCATATACCGAGGCAGGTGCGTACACTAAAATAGCACAATTTTACGGAATATATTATGGCAAGCAATTATTAGAGAGTGACAGTATGTGGATAGATTTTGTGGAGTAATTGGTTTGCTCCAACAATGGGTATATTTTTAAATTGATCTTAACTTAGTTTCTCTCTGTCCAAAAATCTTCTTCATTAATATTTTTATCTTTTTATTCTCGGGGGTGGGGGGTGGCGGGGAGGATGAGGAAAGCCGTGTTTTGCTGCCACAATACTGGCTGTGCCCATGTTATGTTACACATATGAAAGGCAGAGCTTTGCGCAAAACCACTTTCATCATTTTGAATTAAGCATCGGATCCTGTGGATAACTCTAGTCATGCAGTATAATTTTTGTAGTCTTGCTGCAATGAAACAGATACAGTATGCAGCTCTAGCTTATATGTGACTGATATTTTTTAAAAAACAATAATAGTACCCTGCTAATGGCAATCACACATTTGTATTTTTTTAATGTATTTATTTATTTATTTATTTATTTATTTAATTAATTAATTTTTATACCGCCCTTCTCCCGAAGGACTCAGGGCGGTGCACAGCCAAAGATAAAACAAGTAACCATATAAAATTTAAAAACAATTTAAAAACACATTAAATAATTTGGCCCCAATGTCATTAAAACAAAAGCAACCCATTAAAACAACCCATTAAAACCCATTAAAAAGTATTTTAAAAAGACACAAAAGGAACTCATATAGAATAAGGGTGCCCATTTCACAGTTTTCTACATACTCTGGGGAACTCTATGAAGAACAAATTCTGATTTTTTTTACAGAGGTATACAAGAAATACTCATTTTATAATTATGATGTATTTTGGATCAAGAGTATTGGTCTCTGGATCTGCTTCAGAGTTTTAAAGCCTTTCCTTAAATCCATAATTATTGCAAATATATTTCTGAAGGCAAAGCTTCTGGATGTTGTTTGGTACCAAAATATTAAAATCTTGAGTTCTGTCACACAGTTTACCAAAAAAAAAAAAAAAAACACCTAGTATTTCTGATGTCCACAGAGCTCAGGATGCAAAGAAATATGTATATTCTGAAGAGAGAGAAAAAGAATATACATTGATGTGTTTATGTACACAAATAATAAAGCCTGCATGCAGAATTTGGGAGGGGGGGGTGTCATATAGACAGATGTGTACGAACTACCGGAAAGAGGAAACCAAGATGGTGCTTAAAAATCTAATAAGAGCATAGGGTTAGTACATTTTGATTTTCACCAGTCTCAAAACTGAATATATGAATAGGAATATGTTTTTGATATTTTGCACCTGTAACCAAAATAAATAACCCAGACCCACAAAACAGGGCAGAAATTCACTAGAGAAAATGAAATCCAGTCCTGTAGATGCTGTTTTTAGCCTAACATTTATGCAGTCACACAAAGTATGAAAAACATTAAGCGACATACCTATAGTTACAATATGACTGCTATATTTGTAATACTTAAATGTTTCCCTCAAGGCATATTTGCCAAGGCTTCTTTTGACCTAGGTCTAAATGTTATTATATTCTATGTACAGCATATGGAGCTGCTTTTCCGATATTTGCTTGCAGTTATGTACATGCATAAAATATTATACTTGTTTCAAGCCATTATATATAATGACTGACTTAAGTTAAATTTGTGGCCCCAAATCTACACAATGCAAGATATTTTTAAAAGGTTAGAAAACTCCTTTGCCTCAATGTTCTGTGCCTATTGCCAAAGGCCAAATCTTGTCCTGTGCAAATATCTGTAAAGAAAAAAAAAAGGACTTTGTTATTAGGATTCATGGTGCAAGAAAAACCAATTATCATGGCCAGTTATATTCATAAAGCCCGCTGCCCAAAAGTTATTAGAAACGTATTTGCAAACTGAGAATGTTTAATACATGTCTACTTAATTCAAAGTTGTCCCAATTCACATTATTGGGCACACTTTAAATAATGCCTCCATAGATATTTAATCCAAAACATAAAATTTATTCAAGACAAAAGTTTTCACATTTCAAATTGAAAACTGTTATCAACTCCCATTTCTCTAGATGCTACTCATCATATATGAACAAACATTTATTGTTAAAGGTACTACGGGTAAGAAAACAAAAATATGCAAATATATATATAGATCAAAATGTAAATTTTCTTGCAAGTTTTCAAGCATTTTACATCTTCTGTGTACTGTTTCTTTTTTAAAAGATCTGTTAAAAAAGTTACTAAAATTAGAGATTGTCAACTCAACTACATTTGGAATAAATATGTCCAGGAATAGTTTGTAAAAAATGATGAAACATTCAGAGGTATTAATATCTCAGTGAATTTAATCCCAAAAGAAAAAAGAAAGATATTCACATTTTTAAACCATTCATTCACAGTTAAGTTTTAATATGTGTCATGGCACATAATATAGATGTGACACATAATTCAATTACACATTGACATTGGACCGTACTGACATTTGTTCATCTCAAATATATAGCTCATGTAGGGTGTTAACAAGTAACCTGAGAATTTATGTTTGAATTCCTTCATTCAAATTCATTTGAACTCAGCAACTTAAATCCAAACAAGACAGGACCTGAGGGCAGACTGTGCAGAGAGGCCTCAGAGACAGTCCATAACATAACAGCAGGGTGTAAGATGCAACATGAATAGCATACACTGAACAGCACAACCAAATACAGGTAGTCCTCGACTTACGACCACAATTGAGCCCAACATTTATGCTGCTAAGTGAGACATTTGTTAAGTCAATTTTTCCCCATTTTATGACCTTTCTTGCCACCATTGTTAAATTAGTAACGTTGTTAAGTGAATCTGGCTTTCCTATTGACTTTGCTTGTCACAAGGTCACATGATCCCAGGACGCTACAATGGTCACAGATATGAGTCAGTTGCCAAGCGTCTGAATTTTGATCATGTGACCATGGGGTGCTGCAAACATCTTCAAGTGTAAAAAACGGTCATCGATTACTTTTTTCCGTGCCTTTGTAAATTTGAAAGGCCACTAAATGAACTGTTGTAAGTTCTATAATTGGTATTATGTACAGGAATATCTGCACAGAATATAGGCTAGACCAGGGGTGGACAATTTTGCCAAGGGGCCCCATGAGAAACTGAAACTGTTGTGAAGGGTTGAACCTGATCTGATGTCTTCAGACTCCATCACCTCAGCTGCTCCAGGCAAAGGGTGAATGCTGTGCAGGCAAAGAAAACCATTTTCTCTCTTTGCCCTCCCATGGCCACCAGCCAACTGAAGGAGCACATACTAATTGTGCAGAGCCGGACCTGTCTCAGCTTCCTCTGCAGCTTATGTGTAATTTCTGATTGACCTCAAACGGGCCTGACAGGAACAGCCAAAGGGCCAGATGCAGCCCTTTGGAGATTCCAGAGAAGATCATAGCAACTAAGAGAGTGAAGATCCTGTGGAATCCTGTGGAATCCTATGGGCAGATAGGTACTGGCAAAACAACTAGACATCATGGTAGCAGACATGGACCTGAAGACAGCAGTGGTTGCTAGATATAGTGATGCCAAATGACAACAACTTCATAAAGAAGGGGTATGAGAAGCTGAGGAGATATCAGAGCCTGGAGAGGATATGGAAAGTAAAGACCAAAGTGGTCCCAATGAACACTCAGGGTTGTGACTTCTAAGCTGGAAGGGTGGCTCCAACACATCCTAGGAACAACTTCAGAGCTGTCTGTCCAGTGCATTGTTAGGAGTGGCTAAGATGCTAGGCAATACTCTCAAACTCCCAGGCTTCTGATAAAGGCCCTGAGATTGAGGAAGACCAGACCACCCAGAGCAGTGAGAAGAGAATTATTATATATGAAATATGATAATCCCCAAGTCAAAAAGTGTGTGAAAAATCTCGAATATTAGAAATGTTTCAAATGTAGCATATCACTCCCTTTTGGACTGTGGTTTTACACGGATTCTTACTCCTTCTATTCAACTGCAGTGTGTTGTTAATAAACCTCTAAGTGAGTATATAAAACATTACAGCTCTTACAGTTTATGTTTCACTTTAAATCACTAAACAAATACATATTTTATCCTTTCTCTAGTCTAAAACTTTTATGTGTTCCTGGCAAGGAGAAAGTCTGTGTTTCACCTTAGATTTTGCTGTGGGATTCACATGTTTTGACAATAAAACAAAGGTAAGTAGCATCAGAAAATAAAATATAAAATATGTTATGCTACTACTTTAGGAAATATGAATGTCAATTTCTGGAGTGGGAAAAAATCCGATTTTCACATTTCAAAGCGTGGAAGATTAGAAACTGAGCTGTGCTTTGATTGAGTAAAGAGAAAGCCACTCTATGGACAGATTGGGAAAAACTTGGTTCTTCAGAATCTATGGCCCTGCTGCTCCTCTGACTCACCTTGAGAATTAGGAAAATGTCTACCTGATCTATGCTTGTTTCTCACAGCAAAAGCATAATAATAAGAGGGGAAAACAATCTTCTTTCTTTTTTTTCAGTTCTTCCCATCTGCCTTCAAAATTTCCCCCACCCACTCACCAGAACAGCTCAATGTATTGATTAAAATGCATCTTTAGAAAGAACGCGATATTGAACAATTGCATAGTGAAGAAAGTTCTAAAATGTTTGAACAATAAATCAGACTGGCTGTTTTCCAACATAAATATAGTGAAAAAAATCATTTGAAAGATAATAAATGTATAATACTACATTTAAAAAGCTATTGGAAACATTGCTGGATATATCAAGTAAGCTATATTTAAACAACACATTGGATTTAAAAACTGCAAATTTAATTGAAAGGGAGAACACTTGACTTAAATCAAATTAGCCAATTCACTTTCATTTCCAAAGAAATTATTACCTCTTTAATACCTTTCTCAATGTTTAACCATGGAACAGTATGTTTAATCAATAAAATACTTCTCTGACTAAATCAATTTATTAGACAAGTCTATGAAATGCTGAATCATAGCAAGCAAGCTCATATTCTTTCATGAATATAAAGAACAGAACTTTAAATCCAGAAATCCATTAAAATAGGAGGAAAAGTAAAGAAGTGATGGACCTACTATGAACGTATAATTTATTTAGTACTATTAAAATAAATATGTCAAACTGCTTAGTTTATTATATATACCATGTAAATATTTACAGCAAAATATTCCTGAGAATATACAAAGCCATTGGTCTTATTCAAATTAAACTGAGGCCAGATGTGTATCTAAGCTGGGATGCTGTTCTACAGTGCAGGTGAATACCAATGTTGTAGTAGTTCTTTATTATGCTCATTGACTAAAATTGTGAAACTTAACAAATTAATTGAGCAGTTTCTGATAAAATAAAATATAAACATAAACATAATTATAACTAAAATGGCTGGAGTTTCTGTCTAGAGGAGGCCGGTCATTTTGAGATCCTGATTACTAAGTGTTTTGAATTGATTTTCATTAGAATAGTTTAGTTGGTTGGTTGGTTGGTTGGTTGGTTGGTTGGTTGGTTGGAGCTCAAGTTGTGCAGCCATACATATTTAAAAAATAAATAATCAGCAATCACCTATCATATGTTGCAAACAATATTTATCACATTTAAGGAAATAGAAATATATTGGGCTAGTAGGAGTAACTGCATAAATTTAATCATAATTGTCTGGGTACATCAGCAAATGAGTTATGAAGCCTGTCCTGGCATCATTAGAGAAACTGCAACGTAACACAAAATGGGTTGTGGGTTCTGTGGCTGCTTCTCTACAAGGGGAACAATTTTAGCTCTTTAAGAAATTTTTTATATTTGCCTTTGAGAAGTTGGGAGAGCATGAAGACAAGCTGATGTTAGCTCTTTTTGGAATGTGAGATGTTAATGGATTTAAATACCTTGTTGGCTTGAAAAAGAAGGCTTTTGATTACTCAGAAAGACATTCCTGGATAAGGCAGATTGGTCCAGTTGGCCTACCCAGGCTCTAATACTTTGCTTAACTACAGTAAGTGCATGGTCATAAGCCATTGTCAAAAAAAAAATTTTGAGAAGCCATAGAGCTGACATTTTTGCAAGGATGATCTTTTCTTTTTCTTTTTTTTAAGTCAAGTTTTATTGGTTCCCCCCCCCCCCACACACACACACATTCACCCACATCTTTTTTGAACAGAGTATTGGCCATATCTTATCTTATAAAATTTATCAAATTTAAATACATTTTACTCAATTACAATTTTTGCCACACTTTTCTTTTTTCCCTTTTTTAAATTATATCTCAATATTTCTTTGCTTACTTATATAAACAACATCTTCATTAGCCCTCAAATTCTAATTTTCCTGCTTATTCATATTTATTCTCTTTTATTTTTTCATTCTTTATCTTAGTATATTTATATATGTTCGGGGTTGCCTTTCTTCCATTCCATCTTTTTTGTTGTACAGCAATCTTTTTTCTCAAACCTGCCATCTCCCTCTCTTCTTTCCTTCTTACTTTCTTTTTTCCTCCTCTCCTTCTCCTCTCTACTTCCTCTTCCTTTCTCCTTCTCCTCCTTTCTTTCTCTCTGTCTAGCCCTCTCTCCTACTCTAATTTCTTCCTTCCTCCCCTCTCTTCCTCCCCTCTTTCTTCTCCCCTTCTCTTCCATCTCTTTACTCTCTACTCCTCTTTCATCTATCTCTATTGCTGTATTCATTTTCAATTTAATATTTTCCACTATGGTGTCCAGGCAACCCCGATCTTTCTCATTTATTAAAAATATTACTCGAAATTCCCCTCCTCTTTTTAATTATTAACAAATATTTCAACTTATTGCATTTTTTCCTTGAAATCGTTGTTAAAATAATCTCCCAACCCTTCCTTTTTTCCCTTTAACAATGTATTTCTTGCATTTTACTTCTTACAAGCCTGTCATTTACATCGTTTACTAACATTCCATTTTCATTCAATTTTACATTTCAATTTCAATTCCCATCTTAATTTCAATTAATTCTTTTGTTGCTTTTATTTCTCTCCACTTAGTGCTTCCTCCAACATCAAAAACAGTTCATTTTTTTCCACATTTCATCTACTGATCTATTTTACATTAAACAGTATTTTCACATACAATTTCTACAACTAACATCCTTCTCTTTATATTAATATTTTCACTGACTCTTAACCATTTTCTTTTAAACTCTCCCCAACCTCCACTGGAAGAAGGTAAGGGAATGGGAGAAAAGAAGGAAAGCATCAAGAAATGGGATTGTGGGAAGGATGATCTTTTCTATATTGATTCATAATTAGTGTCCATATGCAAAGATCACAGATCTTCCAACTAAAGCTACAACTTTAGCCAATGGGCAATAATGTTAAGAATTCTCCATTTCCTTGCAGAAGATTCTCTGGAGATTTAAATTTTCTCAGCTCAAGGGGTCATCAGATGATGGAAAAACTCGAGTTAAACTGCTTTTTCAGAATATTGAAACAAAACAAATTGAGACAAAGGTGAGTATCATACTTTGCTGCATATAGAATATATACTATAGAAATAGAAAATATATCATGGTAATCTAGGTTTCTAGTTCATATTGCAGAGGTAATCTATAGCATGATTTCTCTGTATTTCCACACAAAGTAGATTACCAATAACCAATCAGCATTGTTCTCATATTTATTATATCTTATTGTATTGAGCTGAGCTATTGATGTGACAGACATTTCAATTTCTATTTTTTTTTTTTAATTTGATTTATATGCCGCCCTTGTCCGAAGACTCAGGGCGGCTTACAATGTGCTCAGCAATAGCCTTCATTCTTTTGTATATTTATACAAAGTCAGCTTATTGCCCCCACAACTGGGTCCTCATTTCACCTACCTTAGAAAGGATGGAAGGCTGAGTCAACCTTGAGCCTTGGCGAGATTCGAACCCTGCAGTAATTGCAGGCAGCTGGTCTTAATAACCAGCTTAATAACAGGGTGCCTTAAACCCCTGTACTACCAAGGCTCTTTATAGATACACATTATTTAAAGATTAAAAGTTGGTGGATAAGTAACAATTGTTTAAAGAAACTAATTATTTATGATTTTGTGCCTAATCACATTACTTCTATTTATCAAATTCACCCACTGTATTCAAAGTTGCTTTTCATTTACTTGTCTTCCTTTCTGCTTCAAAAAAAAAAAAAATTGCAAAGAAGTAAATATTATTCACGATTCAAAATACATAAAAGCATTCATAAATTTTCAGTCTAAGTTATAACTGCTCATTAGTATTCTATCTACAATGGTGTTGGATGATTTCAGACCAGATGGTCACATCACTTGTTAGGCTGGGAACATGTGTACTTATTTACACATATATGATACACTCACATTTGCACTTGCACACGCATACATCCCCTCATTTCCCCTCAAAGTGATATTAAGTGGAGCCAGTGTTGGAGGAAGCCATGAGATTTCATAGCTTTTCTTCCTGGTGATTCTGCCTTTCCACTCCATTGACGTTCTGTTCTTCTGGTCCAGCCTTTTTTTAAATCAATATTTGAGATAGTTGATTGGCTGGCTGGCATGCAAAAAAAAAAAAAAGTAATTTAAATTTTCCATGAGCCACATTTTTATTTTTACTTTTTGTATATAGAGTCAGTCAATGGTCTATGGATCTTCAATCTTTAGGTAAACAAAATATTATGCAGGTGAATATTTGGTTCAAAATATTTAAATTTACCAATGTACCTAACTGGTATATTAGTGTATTCATAATCCACTTCACAAACTATTTTTTCCTATTGAAATTTATACAAATGTTCCCCTTTTTCCTAAGTAATTTGAGATTTTGTCTAGTTGCACAAATTGTGCAAATATAGGCACAGTAACTTTATGGTGATGCCCTGAGAAAAGAAAAAGTTGATTAAGCAATCTGATAAGCAGAGTTTTCTAATTTTCATATTCTTTTTTGGATTCAAAAACTGCTAGAATGGGAGGAGAAGTAAGGTGGATAACTTGAATATTTATTATTAATGCAGTTTGTACTGTCACAATGGCCTAACATGTGATGGGGTTTGCAGTTGCTGGATAGCAAAGTGTAGCCAATAATGAGAAACCCATTATGAAATCAAACAAGGTGAATTTCATTCCCCTTAAGCAGACAAACTAGCAAATGTCAGAAGAACAAAGCAGATGCTCTTGTAATAATTGTTCCCCCATTTTTTAATTGGTCATATAAGTTGTAAGACTGTAGGAACAAAGTAGACAAAGTAGAACCTTCTGTCAAAACTTGTTTCCTATTTCTCCTCCCAGCCATATAGAGAGCATACTCCAAACAAAAAAAATTCAAAAGGTTCCCAGCTTCTCTTAGAGCCTGGAAACATTCCTATGCTTCTATTTCCCTTGGAAATAACCTTTAATAGTCTTTTATTACGATAGTATTAGATAATATTTACTCCATGGTTAAGATTCCTGTGAAAAAAAATCCATTAAACAGCCGAAACTATGCCCAAAGGAAGAAATATTTTACAAAGCATAACTCCTGAACATTATGCTACCTATGAGTGAAGTTGTAAAATCATAGGGGGAGAAATCAATATCCCAGTGAGAAGAACTTGGTGGGCTGATCCTTTAGAAGAAAAAAACAGACTGCGGACTCTCAGTTCAGCTTCAGACAAATGACACTCTTAGATTAGGACAAACAAATAAACCAAAGCTCTCAATGGGATGGCAATTTCGGGTTAGAGGGAACATTTTTCAGGGAGCTGGCTCTTATAGGGGAGAAGGGCTATTTTCTGGGAGCCAAAAACATTTTCTTGTCTCTGACTGAGCTCTTTTAGCACTTGGTAGTCAGAGAGGAGAGTTAAAAAAGCTGGAGAAAAGAATTTAATCTCCATTTGGGGATTATTTTTATTTTTTTTTAAAAAAAAAAGAAAACTCCTCCAGTCAAAACAGATTTTTTTCCTCTAACAAGTAAGGCCACCGTATATATGTACCGAGGCTGTTTCAAATAAACTGGTCCATAACTGGGTTGAGTGGTCTATTCCCTGCTTTAATTTTTATCAGCACTGTTCCATGTCTGTTTTGTGGGAAGAAGTTTAGATTGCAGTCCAACAATTAATGGACCTTGTTGACTTAAAAGGAAGCTTAAGTAAGTTTTCATATACAGTAGTTAAACACAGTTATTATGGAATAAATTTTCATTATTGATTGACAATTACAGTTCAATCTTTCATAAATAAAATAATAACTTTCCTAAATGTACTGTGCATCACAATACAGTGTTTCTTTCATAAGCCTACTTTAAGAGCATTGGGATCAGAACTAAACCCTCTGTAACCATCTTTATAGCTCACCCTAGTATGATGAGGAACCATTGATGCACAGTTTTTAAGGATGACTTTTAAGCCACCTTGGATTCAGCTTAGGCACTCAGTCCATATTTAACTAATTTGCTCCTCAGAACATAATGAGGATACTTCATCAAATTCATTACATGCCAACAATCTATTAGCAAAGTTATTAAAACAATGAAGTAAAACTAAGATTTTTATCCCAAGAAGTCCACAATGACTTCTAGTTAGACAAAATTATTTTAGAAAATGGAAAAATGGGCTTAGAAAAAGTCTGCCAAAGAATGAATGAGGCCTCATTAAAACTCTGTCTGGCTAGTTTTGAAACTGTTCAGCTGTATCATCTCAGAGGAACCTTCACCATATCTAGAAGATGGCTTTGAGCAAAATCTGGTAATGGCCACCAATGTTCCAAAATTACTAATTATATCAGAATGCATTTTAACTTTTATATATTTAAAGATATATAAATGCATACACACACACACATATACATATATACATACATGTATATATATATATATATATATATATATATATATATATATATATGTATGTATGTATGTATGTATATATATATATATATATATATATATATATATATATATATATATATGTATACATATATATATATATATATATATATATATATATATGTATATATATATATTCTCAGGTTTTCACGGGTGTTTGTATGTAGGTCTTTGGTTATTCGGGTCTTCTCCCACATAAAATTGGAAGTGTCTTGGCGACGTTTCGACGAAGTCTCATTCGTCATCTTCAGGCTGGTGTTCTCGGCTTCGTGCTTCCAGGAGCAATTTGAGATCGCAGCTGTCTCTTCCTTTTAACTGCTAGTGGGGGTGTGAGCTGATTGGGTGGGAACTTGGCTGTGTTCTGATTGGGTGGAGGTGTGTTCTGATTGGTTAGGGGCTTGGCTGTGCTCTGATTGGATGGGGGGTTGGTTGTGCTCTGATTGGCTGGGTGTGTGTTCTGTTTGGGTGGGGGCTTGGTTGTGCTCAGCTTAGTCTGAGTTGCAGGGGGATTTGAGCTGGTGAGCTGCGTTGTTGTTGTTTGGCTTCGTGTTTGTGGCCATGCGAGCTCTTCATGGTGGGTGTCAGTCTGCTTCATGTATGGATTGGAGAGGTTTAAAGTGGCTAATGATGCAGCTGCGGTCTGGCTTCTGGTCCTTGGTCGTGGCTCATTATCAGTGTGGTTTGAGTCTGCTTTCTGCGTGGATGTATGGTGGTGACATCCTGTGTGGCTCTCGTGAGTGTGGGTCTGGTGTCATTCGTCGTGTTAGGGACTCGTTTGTCAATAAGGGCGGGTTTCCAAATGGCTGGTAGGCGGGAGGTATCGTCTCGTTTGTTCATGCTGTGTGGGCGTTTTTCTATCTCGATGGCTTCTCTGATTATTCTGTTGTTAAAGTGTTCAGTTTTGGCGATAGTTCTGGTCTTTTTAAAGTCAATATCATGTCCTGTGGCTTTAAGGTGTTGGACCAGGGAAGAAGTTGGTTCCTCTTTTCTGACTGAGTTCTTGTGTTCTTCTATGCGTGCACTTATTCCTCTGTTGGTTTGTCCAATGTATGTGGTGGGACAGGCGGTGCATGGGATTTCATATACTCCTTGATTTTCTAACTCAATTTTGTCTTTGGGGTTCCTTAGGATGGTGGATATTTTTCGGTTTGTGCAGAATGCTGTCTTGATGTTATGTTTGTGGAGGATTTTGCTTATTCTGTCTGTGGTGCCTTTTATGTATGGGAGGAGGGTTTGCAGTTTTCTTGTTCTCTGTCTTGGATTTTAGTGGGGGTTTCTTTTTGGATTAGGTTGGTGATCTTATTTCTTTGGAATCTATTGGATGTTAGTACGTTAGTGAGAGTGTGTAGTTCGGTTTTTAGGTGTTGTTCGTCAGCTAAGCGTTTTGTTCTGGAAATGAGTGTCTTGGCTACAGAGTTGATCTGGGCAGGGTGGTGGTGTGAGAGTGCGTGCAGATAGCGGTTTGTGTGTGTTTTCTTCTGGTAGATAGTGTGTCCTAGGGAGCCATTGGATTTTCTGTAGACTAAGACATCCAGGAAGGGAAGTTGGTTGTTCGCTTCTGTTTCCATGGTGAACTGTATTTTGGGGTGTAGGCTGTTGAGGTGTATGAGGAAGTTGTCCAGTTTTTCTTTCCCATGTGGCCAGATTATGAAGGTGTTGTCCACATATCTGAGCCAGAGTTTGGGTTTGTGATCAGATTTTTCTAGAGCTTGGGTTTCAAAGTATTCCATATAGAGGTTGGCAATGACAGGTGAGAGGGGTGATCCCATGGGTGCTCCTTCTGTTTGTTTGTATTTTTGTCCATTATAGATGAAGTATGTGTTGGATAGGCAGTGGTTGGTCAGATCTAAGATGTGCTTGGGGGGGTTATATTTGTTTTGGATAACTGTCAAGGCTTCTTTGATTGGTACTTGGGTGAAGAGGGATATGACATCGAAGCTCACGAGTAGGTCACTGGGCTGTAAATTTTGTTGCTTTATGATGTCTATGAACTGGAATGAGTTTTTTACGTATGAGGTGATGGATTCTGCATAGGGCTGTAGTTGTTGGCGAGAAATTTGGCTAGGTTTTGTAGAGCCTATGGAGCCTATGGAGCTGACTATGGGTCTAAGTGGGGTTCCTTTTTTGTGCATCTTGGGAAGACCATAAAGCTTAGGGCATCTGGATGATTTCTCTCTGGGAATGATTCTTTGCTGAATCTCTTCGCTGATGGATGTCTTCTGTTTGTGTTCCCTTTATTTTTTGAGCAGTGTATGTATATGTGTATATATATATTTGTTTTCTGAGGTTTTCGCGGGTGTTTGTATGTAGGTTTTTGGTTATTCGGGTTTTCTCCCGCGTAAAATTGGAGGTGTCTTGGCAACGTTTCGACGAAGTCTCATTCGTCATCTTCAGGCTGGTGTTCTCGGCTTCGTGCTTCTAGGAGCAATGTGTATGGAAGCCAAACAACAGCAACACAGCTCACCAGCTCAAATCCCCCTGCTATTCAGACTAATCCGAGCACAACCAAGCCCCCACCTAAACTGAACACACACCCATCCAATCAGAGCACAGCCAACCCCCCATCCAATCAGAGCACAGCCAAACCCCCAATCAATCAGAACACACCTCCACCCAATCAGAACACAGCCAAGCTCCCACCCAAGCTCCCACTGGCAGTTAAAAGGAAGAAACAGCTGCGATCACACACATTCCTCCTAGAAGCACGAAACCGAGAACACCAGCCTGAAGATGACGAATGAGACTTCGTCGAAACGTTGCCAAGACACCTCCAATTTTACGTGGGAGAAAACCCAAATAACAAAGACCTACACACACACACACACACACACACACACACACACACACACACACATATATATATATATATATATATATATATATATATATATATATATACTGTGTGTATGTGTGTGTTTCCTTTCTCAGCATCTTTTGTACATGGACTCATAGTTGATAAGTTAAATTCTTCTCATATTATCCCCACTACATCAGATCAATTACCTTGAGCATTAAAATACTGACATGGCATTTTCAAGTGAAAAGATATATATAAAAGAAAGCCATCTTTTGTTAAATTAGAGAGCGTAATAATCTGTACGAAAACAATACTATTGATGCTTTTTGTTTCACCTTTTCCGTTTTTCTTATTTTCCTTTCAGGAACTAGAATTTCAAGATTTGACAGCAGTTTTAAACTGCATCCATTCATTTATAGCTGCTAAAGTTGCATCGGTGGATCCATCATTTATAGATAGCCAATTCATTGCAAGAAAATATACTTACAGTAATTAAGAGAACAATGTGTTGTGATTATAACAGATAAATTATTTTCTTAAAGAAAAAAAATTTCATGTGCACTATTACAATTCCATGTAATTTTATAACAGATCTATAGTTGTATTATCAATAAAAGCTACTAGTTTTCACATTTGATTCATCATTATTAAAGCTGATGAGTTAAGTTTTTATTCAAACTGAATCAGTTTATTGCCTAGAACCCAAAAGAATATATTCTTAATATAATAACTTGTAATCTTATTTTAAACCTTTTTTTATCAAGCATTATCTATTTAACAATTTACTTGAGAACAGAAATTTTCTTAAATGCTAAAATATATTTGGAGACACAACTAAGCTTTATGTATAATGACTCAGTTGACTTGGTCAGGGGTCTGCAACCTTAAACACTCAAAGAGCCATTTGGACCCGTTTCCCTTAGAAAAGAAAACACCGGGAGCCACAAAACCTGGGTAAGCATGGTCAACTCAACGTCACTCACTCCCACCCAGTCACATGACACACACCCCTAGCCACACCTACCCAACCGGCCTTTAGAGCAGAGAACCGGTTGTTAAAAAACACCGGAAGCCATAAAACCCTTTTGACATCTAAAATGATGTCCCCCTCTGATATATCTCTCTCCCCCTCTCTCTGTATTTCCCTTTCTCTCCCCCTCCTCTCTCTGTATCTCTGTCTCTATGTCTATCTGTCTGTCTCTCTCTCTCTCTCTTAAAATTGAACAGATTCATATTTCTTTATCAGTAGACAGATATGCAGTATGTATGATTTTATAACTTGATATTTCATTTAAAGCTGCAATGCTTTGATCACTTACATAGAATTAAATTCCTTAAAGATGAATAGAGTTTACTTCTGAATAAACATATGTAGAATTAAACTGTATAATGATAACATGCAGTGCTAACAGTATACTGTTATCTATTTTTCTGTGAATTAAGTTTCCACAATTTCATTAAAAGGAAAAACAATAGGAATTTTGAACAATACTAGGAGGGATACATTTTTAGCTGAAGAAAGCACCTAAAATGGGATGCTGGGGTAGAATGACATAGTAAATGGCAGTAGGCCAAAAATTAAACTTTAATTCGCTAACATTAGCTTGTTAAATTCAAGCAGTTGGTTGTTCCTTGTTAATAATTTCCTTGTTCGCAATTTCACATTAAAACTGCAAGTTACCAAAATATTTTTCTGGGACTTTGGGAAAGGTTCAAAGGCTGTGAGAGGGTTTGTGTATCCTATTCTGCCTCATTGTTCATATTTGTCATCTTTGTTGTTCATGTTGATTTCTGTTTTGATTAACTATTTGATTTTACATTTAAGGAAAGTATCCAGTCAAAGCTCATTCATATAATTAAATGTGGCTTCCCTTAGCAGTTTCTTAGAAAGAGATGATAATCTGCATTTCCCACAGATGGATTCCTCTAGGTTATTAGTAACATTATATCAACCACAATGCTCCACAATTATCATGCTTCATATCTAATAATAGAATCATACTTCAAGAACATGATTGGCCAGTTTAACCTAAGTTTGCCATTCTACATTATTTTAAAGCCTGATATAGAAAACCAGCTTAAATTTTAAAATATGTATTTGCTGCATATTGCTTCAGAATTGGTTAACCATTCTATAAATGAGTCTAAATGTAGATTTAAATAATCCAGATTATCTATAAACTGGTTTAATTTTACTTCCTACAAGTCTGAAATGTCAGACTCTGATCCTACAAATAATAACTATATTAACCATAGGGAGTGTTATGCAGTGAGTTGGAGGAAAAAGTACAGTATTAGCATGAACATTATCTAGTAATTTGATGGCAGAAGAGACATTTTAACCAAAAATTTCTAGCCTATTTCATAACCACCATGGTACATAAAGTGAGTTCTAAACAATTGGTTTAATAAGAATTTACTTCTGAATTTGTTGAAGAAACATCCAGTGAGTAGGCTAATTCTACTCTTCTTTAGAGCACAGGAAGACAATTTTTTAATGACCAAAGGGTGCACTTTTTAATCACAGGAATTTTACCCACCAAGAATTGTCATTAGCAGAGATGCAATATTATGATACGATTGGAAAATTGGGGGTGAATTTCCTGTTTCTTTTTCTTTTTTCTTTGGGTCTATTTGTGTGTTTGTGTTATAGACATTCTAAAGCTATTTCAGCTTTAATACACTGGTTTTATTTGGTTACCCCAGAAAAAAATAATTTGGAAATTACATTGTTTGTATTGAGTGCCTTGCAGTCAAATTTCAACAGTGCAATATATAGAAGAAAATCTAATAAACCATTTGTGGCATTCAGGTTGCCCATCTCTGATTTAAATCAGGCATTCTTTGCTGGAAGATATCTTTGCATACAGTTAAGAGAATTTCCCCCCCACCCCCCCCCCACACACACTTCAAAAAAAAAAATCTAGGGTGTTTCTGTGAAACAGCAAAATTATCAAAGAACGTGAATTGTGATTCCCTGCTTCATTTCTAGTTTTGTATAATTAATTGTGTCAGATAGTAAATGAGGACATGCTAGATGCACATGCCACTAAAAATAATGGAAAGTGGAATTGAATTAATTTGAATGAAATGCAGTCCATATAAATTGGTTCACATTACATTTTTGATCCAAATGCATACAGAAACTTGCATTTCATAGGCTTCAAGGGAAAAGGATCACTAGTTTGTGACCAGTAGTAGTGACTTAACATAAATATAATCAGTTGGTATTAATAATAATATGAAAACAACTTAATTGTATATTTTCTACAAATATAACTATTATAAGAGATTAAAGGGGTTAGAATATCCAGAGTTCCTTTATCACCTTTACAGAAAATCAAAATTCTGACATGGTTAAGGAGGATACAAAATTTATAACCTGGAAAGACCTGAAAGAAAACTGACCATAGATAATTTATACAATTTTGCCCAAACCCAATTAAGTTACAAGACCAAGTTCAAAATAGGAATGTGGGATCCACAGTCACATAGAAACTAATGTTTTGTTGTGTTGCTGGGATTTTTAGCAATTGAGTGCAATTGATTCTTCTTATGGTGGCAATTAACTTACTGTATGTCCTTTTTAACAAAAACATAAGTGTCTTAGAAGTGAACAAATAAATCACAAGTATGGACTCATCTAAATGGTGTGGACAACAACAGCTGAATTATAGCATCAATACAAACAAATTGTAGCTTTGGAAGATTGACATTTAGAAACCTATCCTCAGTACAGAGAAGTCAGCTCTTGTTCCATATTATTGTCATGGTATGCATTTTTTTTTTTAATTTAAAGGATAGCAACAAACATCTTTAATGTGATGGAGGGAAATTCATTTGAGGAAACAGAAAAGATAGGTTCATCCAGCATCATTGGATTGAGCTGTGCTAGCTGTCAAATGTTTGCAGAAAGTATAAAAAAAAATAGCCAGGGTGTTGTTCATTATCAGATCAGACTATTTTGGTATTCAACATTAGTGGATAATGAGTGTCATTGTGTAACTGCTGCAGAAATAAGGGCAGAGTATTGAGACACTCTCTTGTTTCATATCTAATTTTTTATATTTATATTTGTTTTAATTTCTATACCGCCCTTCTCCAATATAGGACTCAGGGCGGTGCACAGCCAAAGTAAAAAACCAGACATAGAAAAATTAAAAACTGATTAAAATAATTAGATAATTAGGCCATAATTAAAAACAATTCCAATTTAAAATAGTTTAAAAATTTGACTCAAGCCAGCCCAGCTAGTTGGAATAAATGGGTTTTCAGGGCCCGACGAAAAATCCGGAGGTCTGTTATTGTACGTAACTCTGGGGGGAGGTTGTTCCAAAGGGTGGGCGCCGCCACAGAGAAGGCTCTCCCCCTGGGGGTCGCCAGCCGACATTGTCTGGCGGACGGCACCCTGAGGAGGCCCACTCTGTGCGAGCGTACTGGCCGGTGGGAGGCTATTGGTGGCAGAAGGCGGTCTCGTAAATACCCCGGCCCTAAGCCATGGAGCGCTTTAAAGGTGGTCACCAACACCTTGAAGCGCACCCGGAAGACCACCGGGAGCCAGTGCAGCTTGCGCAGGAGAGGTGTCACATGGGAGCGCCTCGTCGCCCCCATAATCTCCCACGCGGCCGCATTCTGGACCAGCTGGAGCCTCCGGGTGCACCCCAGGGGGAGCCCCATGTAGAGAGCGTTACAGTAGTCCAGGCGGGAAGTGACGAGTGCTTGAGTGACTGTGCGTAGGGAGTCCCGATCTAGAAAGGGGCGTAACTGGCGTATCAGGCGAACCTGATAAAAAGCCCCCCTGGCCACGGCCGTCAAATGATCTTCCAAAGACAGCCGTGCGCCAGGAGGACGCCCAAGTTACGAGCCCTCTCCGTGGGGGCGAGTGATTCACCCCCAATAGCCAGTGATGGCATCAGCTGGCTATATCGGGACGCCAGAAGCCACAGCCACTCGGTCTTGGAGGGGTTGAGTCGGAGCCTGTTTCTCCCCATCCAGGCCCGCACGGCCTCCAGACACTGGGACATCACTTCAAGGGCATCATTGGGGTGGCCTGGGGTGGAGATGTACAGCTGGGTGTCATCAGCGTACTGATGGAACTCCACCCCTAAGCCACGGATGATCTCACCCAGCAGCTTTACATAAATGTTGAACAGAAGGAGCGAAAGGACCGACCCTTGTGGCACCCCACAAGCAAGGTGCCTCGGGGTCGACCGTTGCCCCCCTGTCAACACAGATTGCGACCGGTCAGAGAGGTAGGAGGAGAACCACCGCAGCACGGTGCCTCCCACCCCCAACCCCGCCAACCGGTGCAACATGATACCATGGTCGATGGTATCAAAAGCCGCTGAGAGGTCTAACAGGACCAGGATAGAGGAACAACCCCTATCCCGGGCCCTCCAGAGATCATCCACCAATGCGACCAATGCCGTTTCAGTGCTGTGCCCAGGCCGGAAGCCGGACTGGAGCGGATCTAGATAGACAGCTTCATCCAGGTACCGGGGAAGCTGTTGCGCCACCACACTCTCAACAACCTTCGCAATGAAGCGAAGGTTGGAGACTGGACGATGGTTAGCCAAAACAGCCGGATCCAGAGAGGGCTTCTTGAGGAGGGGCCTCACAACCGCTTCTTTCAAAGCGGCCGGCAGGACCCCCTCACTCAAAGAAGCGTTAACAATCTTCTGGAGCCAGCCTCGTGTCACCTCCCGGGAAGCCAGTACTAACCAGGAGGGACACGGGTCCAATAAACATGTGGTCGCGTTCAGCCGTCCCAGGACCCTGTCCATGTCCTCGGGAGCCACAGGATCGAACTCCCCCCAGGTAACACTCTCAAGACCTGCCTCAGTCATCCCGTCCGGACATACCCAGTCAGAGGCCAGCCCTTCCCGAATCTGAGTGATTTTGTCATACAGATACTGCACAAAATCCTCAGCACGGCCCTGCAAGGGGTCATCCCGCACCTCCAGATGAAGGAGGGAGCGGGTCACCCTAAACAGGGCGGCTGGGCGATTATCTGATGACGCGATAAGAGCAGCAAAATAGCTCGTTTTCGCTGCTTTTATCGCCACTAGGTAGGTCTTAATATGAGACCTCACCAGTGTTCGGTCAGATTCGGAGCGGCTGGTCCTCCAACTACTCTCCAGGCGTCTTTTCCGGCGCTTCATCTTCCTAAGCTCCTCGGAGAACCAAGGAGCTAGGTGAGTTCGGTGCCGGGTCAGAGGCCGCAAAGGCACGACTCGGTCCAAGGCCCCGGCAGCCGCACTATCCCAGGCGGCCACCAGGTCTTCAGCCGAGTCATGAGCCAGAGTCTCAGGAAATGGCCCAAGCTCCGTCTGGAACCTATCAGGGTCCATCAGGCGCCTGGGGCGGAACCACCTGGTCGGTCCCGCCTCCCTGCGGCGGGGTGCAGCGGTCAGAAAGTCCAGTCGAAGGAGCGAGTGGTCAGACCATGACAAGGGTTCGATGGCTATATCCCCTATATCAAGGCCACTCAACCACTGACCAGAGACAAAAACTAAGTCCAGAGTGTGTCCCCCCGTGTGAGTGGAGTCATGAATTAACTGAGTAAGGTCCATGGCCGTCATGGAAGCCACGAACTCCCGAGCCACCTCAGACGTTTCACCGATAGATGGGAGGTTGAAATCCCCCATGATGACAAGTCTGGGGGTGTCCACCGCCACCTCGGCTATAACGTTAAGCAGCTCAGGCAGGGCCGTCGCCACGTGGCAGGGAGCCAGGTACGTGACCAACAAGCCCATCTGTACTCCACGACCCCACTTCACAAAGAGGGACTCACATCCAGCTATCTGTGGAACAGTGGTCTCCCTTGGATCCAGACCTTCCTTTATAATAACCGCCACCCCCCCCCCGCCCCTGCCCTGATGTTATAAGTATAATGAAGTCATACTTATAACATGACTGAAACCTAAACTGGCCAGTTTAGCCTAAATTTGCTATTCTATATTATTTTAAAGCCTGCTCTTGAAAATTATTTAAATTTTAAAATATATATTTGCTAAGTATAGTTTCAGACTTAGTCAGCAGTTCTAAAAATTAGTCTAAACTTAGATGCAAATCATTCGTCATTATCTGTTTGGTATCCAAGAAGTTTATTGTTCTGTAGCTACTGCAGAAATAAGGGCAAAATTTGAGGGACCTCTCATATTTCCCAGAACTTGCAAACTTGCCTGCAAACTTATTCCTTTCCTTCCTCAAAGTTTGCCATTGTTACAAGGAGCTTCATTCATAAGTTACTTTTACTCTCCCATACAAAAGATGCATGCCTCACAAAATGCATTGCTTCAGTCACACAGATGATATAAGAAAATCTGGATAAACTGCCTCTGTCTGGCCTGTTCTCACTCTAGGAAGCTGAAACAATAGACATGGACTGGCTAGTCTGTTGACAAGCCTCATTCACATAAAATATATAATAAGGGTAGGTGTGAGCTTCACTCCTGTTCGTAACCATGAGTTGCACTGTAACATGTATTTTGTGTGTGTTGGAACAATACGCAGAGACCCGCTTCATGGATTCCTAAGATGAGCTCAACCCTCTCCTATGTGCAAGAATTCAAATCAAAGCATCCTCAAAAGATGCTTGTCTAAACTCCACTTAAATACTTTCAGGGAAGGGAGCACATTACCTCCTCATCAAACTGCTGTTACCAATCCAATATGATATCAGTAAAAAAATCTGACTTAAATTATTATGTCCTGCACTCTTTCCAATTAGGAAATGCAGGAAAAAAAATATGAGAGAGAGAGAGGGAGGGAGGGAGGGCGGGAGACCAACCAACCATGAGACTAACATGAGCTCCAATGGGACTTTTGTGAAATAAATAAGAAGGCACGAAAAATATCTCAGAAATAATACATTCATCATAATTTAGTAAGAGGATTAAAGTGTCCCTCAGTTCCTACAAATTATACGCACGCATCCAGGTATTAGTTTTGGCAGTGGCACAATAGGTCAATGCCTTTTGGGAGATTCCTTCCTTCCTTCCTTCCTTCCTTCCTTCCTTCCTTCCTTCCTTCCTTCCTTCCTTCCTTCCTTCCCAGTGTAGTCTCTATTTCTGGTATTTCTTAGAGGATTTCCACCTTACTTGGAATAAGGTCCAACAGTGCTTAGCTTTTGAAGATCACTTAAGGTCAGCTAGATGTTGACTTATCCAACATGCAAGAAAGCAAGTTGAAAGAGGAGGAACATCAAAAGGCTCCACCACCAACCTGGTGATGGTCACCTGCTGACAGCTTCCCTGCTCACCATCTAGAAAGGCAGTTTTTGAAGTCTTCTGTTGTATATAAGCATTTCCATGCCAGTAAATACAGCTGTCAGCTTTGGAAGCCATATTAGGCCGGAAGTTTCAATGCTGCCACCTTCTCATGTGTGGGAAAGTAGGAGGGGGGAATTTAGTAGAGGGGTTGTCTTTAGACATAATAGCATTCTTCCTGTCGGTCGATCCTGCATCTGGAGAAGGAGTGGTCAGAGTGCTGTCTCAAAATGGGACGAATGGTGATTGGAGCATGTGATCAACTGAGGAATGAGGGGATGGTTTTGGGGGGTTTGATTTACTGAGGGAAAACCCGGACCTCTCAAATACGGGTTTTCCCAGATGTGCCAGTTTACCTATTCTAGTAAATAGAATTTTGAAAAATGCTTGCTTCAGAGTTTTTACTTAGAGTTGGGGGTTTTCTGGAACGCTGACAACAGCACTTTTTAACATTCTACTTCATTCAAATACTATCTCAGGACTGAAATGCAAAAAACCAACTTTCCCCCTGTATTTGTCTCTTTAAAATAATATCTATTTTTCCTTAATCAGATTAATCAAAATACTGATTCTATTTACTGTCTTCTCAGAATTTATAGAACAGTCTTGTAACATTTTCTGTAATAACAACAAGTCTTCCGTATACCAAAAAAAATAAAAACGCCATTATTATTTTTTTGCATAAACAATTCATCCTTGCAAAGAAATACTGTTAAAATTTGGTATTTCATTGTAAACTACTCCATTGTAACAAAGAGAAGTGGGGGAGGGCAGGAGACACTTTTCGAAAAACACCAACACAACTTGCCAGATGCCTCTCTGGAATGTCAACTCTCTATCCTCTTCCACATGTCTGGGTTTGATGATTCCCTCAGGTAAAATGACTCTAGCTTTCCTCTTTTAACCAAGTTACTAGGAATAAAATATTTTATTGGAATAAAGGCAGTAAAGAATTTGAGAGAATAGCACCAACTTTGGCTGAAATCTGCATAACAAAGCTAGCAAACATCCTGAGCAAAGACAGAGGGACTGAGAATTCAGAGCAAAAATAAGGCAGTCATAATTGAGCAAGAGCATCTCTAAAAAGAATTTTTAAATCATCTTTGGTTCATCTGTATCTTTTTCCCTTCTTGATTCAATTTCATCGGGAGGCTTTTTAGCACTGGGCCAGAAAACCTAGATTCCATCAGACAAGTCTGTTTATCTGGAACACTTCCACTCCCCACAGGAGACAAGCGCCCTACTTCTAGAACAGTATTTTCCAACCTTGGGACTTTCCGGGAGTGTGGACCTCAGCTCCCAGAATTCCACAGCCAGAATGACCATTGCTGAGAATTCTGGGAGTTGAAGTTCATACTCCTGGAAATTTGCAAAGTTGGGAAATACTGTTCTAGAATATCATACATATTCATTCAGAAAGCCATTCAGAAAGGATAAGTAGGTTATTCTGCTGAACTATTCTGCTGAAGATCCATGATGTAGACCATTTTTTTCCAACTCTGTGTACATATTTAATTATGTCAGAACAGCTAAATAATAAATCACCTCCCTAAAAAGTAAATATGTTATTATCCAACATAGGGCACAGTCCATTCCTTTCCTATATGTGTTCCAGATTGAAGTGATTGCACGAGTTCTCTTCCTTCTCCTCTCTAGCTTGGCCTTAGCTGGGAAAACACACTGAAAGAAAAGAGAAATTCAATCCATTTCTCTTTCTGCAAACTTCCCACACATACATCTCAGCCACAACTATCCTGCAGCACTGTTTAGAAATTGGGGGGAAATTATCCAATTTTTGTAGGCCTTTTTTTGAAAAGCATTTTCTTCTTGTGATTGGGGTTGCATCCAACTTTATAAATGATTAACTCAAATTAGCGAATAAATGTTTTTTTCCCCTAACAAGCATCCTTGTGTATATATTTTCTTTCCAATACACATTTGATGCATTTCTTTTTCTTTTTAATTTGCCAACTGATTTGCCGAATATCTAAAAAGTATTAATTGACTTTGGGGATCTTCTGAATATTTGGCAGATAGGAAAATTGTTGAGGTAAATGGTGCTAAAAGAATATACAAAACACTTTCCAATTCTGGTTCCCTGCAAAAGTTTCTTGTGGACAGAGCCTGTTACAATACAGGTAGTCCTCGACTTACAACAGTTCACTTAGTGACTTTTTGAAGTTACAATAGCACTGAAAAAAGTGACATGACAGTTTTTTACACTTATGACTGTGGCAACATCCTCACGTGATTTACATTTGGATGCTTGACAACTGACTCACATTTATGATGGTTGCAGTCTCCTGGAGTCATGTGGTCTCCTTTTGCGACCTTCTGATGAGCAAAATCAATGGGGAAGCCAGAGTCACTTAACAACCATGTTACTAATTTAACAAATCCAGTGATTCACTTAACAAATGTGGCAAGAAAAGTCGTAAAATGGGGCAAAACTCACTTAATAAATTTCTCACTTAGCAACATACACTTCGGGCTCATGGTCATAAGTTGAGGACTATCTGTACTCTTCACTAGTGTGTAAAAGTGTTAGAATCCTGCCAAATTTAGAGATAGAGAAAAGGAAGAGAGGGAGGGAGGGAGGGAGGGAGGGAGGAAGGAAGGAAGGAAGCAAGGAAGCAAGGAAGGAAGGAAGGAAGGAAGGAAGGAAGGAAGGCCACAGTTTTCTGACTTCAACTTTTATTACAGCATGCAGTTTTAAACTTGCCTGCCTACAACATATCTGTGGAATCTGTTACTTGATTATTAGAAGAGACTATTAAAATTCAGTCTGCACGAGGGCAATTGTTTGCATGAATGATTAAATCACCCTCCTGGAATAAAACTGTTAGTTGCCAGAGCTAAAGTCTAGATAATGGCAGCTGAGGGAGGGTTCAAGTCTGCAGCATCCTGAATAGAGAGCGCCGGGTAGCAATCAAGAGAAAATGCCTGGTATGAGAAATTTTGAGCGACCGATTGATTCTTAATCACAACAGTCCGCTGGCCATGTAATGATGCTATAAGTGGAGCCTGCATTTAGCACACAGAGCAAGGTTTGTAACTTTTGAGGAAAAAAAAGAACCCAATCTGGCCCCAAGGATTACACTGCCATTTGATTTGGAAGGGCTTGCATCATTTATTGTTCACTTCAGCGCAGCTCCTTGTAGCAATGGAGGGAACAGAAGGAGGATTGTTGTATAAGGGCAATTCGATTCTTGTTCTAGAGGAACTGATTAATCTTTCATGACAAAATACAGACCCAAATCCTGCTGAAGGCAAACAACAGCGTAAAGTACAAATCCTAACAGATCCTAAATTATACTATTATCGTACAATTAACTTTGCAAAATTGCAGTGGGTATAGGATGGCTTGTCAAGCATGCGGGAACATCATCGCGAAAAGTTGAATCGTTCTTGGTAAGTGTCTGCCTACTGCCTAGCAGGGAAAGCTGTAGCCAAACAATAAGCAGAGCGTATCGTGTATACGTTGTGTAGAGAACGTCCATGATTCCAACTTTGGCATCTACAGTTCAAGGGTGTCAGCCAGCAAGGCTGGAAACAAAAGCACTTCACCAACAAAAGCACTTCTCGACAAGGTCAAGCCTGTAGGAATCAGCTGGTGTTCAACAAGGCAGCATCATAGCTGGCCTTCTCCTGCAGAAGAGCACCACCATTTCACAGCAGTATCAGTTGGTCCTAATCAAAGCCAATGTTTTTGAAATCATGCACCTAGAACTAAAGAGAAAAATAACAGAACAGGATAGGCTGCTTTTCAATCATTCAAACCAAGAGCAGGTGTGCCCCAAACCAGATGGAGCAGATAAATAGGAGACCACAGAAGACGACAACATTGCAGTCACAGAAGGAAGGAATGTTTTAGAATTTCTTTAACTGCTTAACAAAAGGGATTGCCTTCAAGAGAAACTTTTTAAGCAACCTGTGAGAAAGTTTCCTGATTACCCCTTCCCAGTTCTCAGACAAGAGTTTTTTAGCTGGTTTCAGAGGAAGCAGGGATGGGCCCCTCAGGGCTGTAGCAGGGGTGGGCTGCTGAGGGTTCGCAGGGGTTTGGGAGAACCTCTAGTTAAGATTCTGTGCAGTTCAGAGAACCGCCAAATCCCACCCCGCCCCGCCCATCCCAGGAATCCTCATGCGGCCTGTTTTGGATGCAGATAAGTGCAGGGCGCATGTGGAGGGTCAGGGAGGACAAAAAACAGGCCTACCAGAAGTTTGGGAAGGCTGTTTTCGCCCTCCCGGAGGCTCTAGTAAAGCCACCGGAGCCCAGAAAGGGCAAAAAGCCCCCCCCCCCCCATAGTGCAGGAGGCCAACTAGGCCCACCATGGCCACGCCCACCCAACAACCAGGCAGAGAATCTCTTGCTAAAAATGTTGAAGCCCACCCCTGGACTGTAGCCAGTCTTTTCAGATAAGGCCATTCAATTACACAACTGCTAAGTGTCTAAATCAGTGTTTCTCAACCTCAGCAATTTTTAAGAGGTTTGAACTGAGT